>CM077003.1:115626557-118180712 GCA_039090855.1 Macrothele yani
TTCACATTTTCCCCCAATTCGTCGTTACGGTGTTCACAGAAAGTTAAAATTTTATCTTTCATTTCCAGAGTTGATACCATATGGATCGCTTTTCTGTATTTGAGAGGAAGCTTAATATTCAAAGTGGCTTCCTTTTCACAGAATAAGCACTCATTTTTAAAGTCAAAAGTTTGTTGAAAACTTCGTAAAAGTGGATTTGAAGACGTTGATGCTAACGAAATACTTGCAACATGTGAACCCTTAATACTACTTTCTCGCGTGTAATTCCGCCGGCAAGTCTGATGAACCATAATAGAAGTAACATTCTCTAATTTTTCATTTTCATGCAAACTGTCTTTTCTTTTCAGGCTAGAATGAATTATCATTTTTAAACCTTTGGTGACAACTACTGATTCTCCCTCACAGAGATGGTTATCGCAAATCATGCATTTGTCCATTTTTTATTCCGTTAGGTAAACCAATACGGGAATGCATTAAAAATTTGGTTAACTCTTTAGAGGCTAAAAAACGATCAACTTACATTTCGTTCGTTGTCTTAGCAAACCTCCGGTGCGGACATCTTGCCTATCCGGTTATCTAATTCTATTTGCTTTTGTGGCATATGTGCGGACAGTGGTAGAGTTTTGGGAATGCATTTTATTCTCCCCACGTGTCAAATAAATAAAGAAATTGCGTGAGCCAATGCCTCTTATCTCTCTATCAGCACTATGTTCTTCCCGCGACAAATTCTTCGTAACAGAAATGCTTAAAGTGGTTCCAACTAAAATCTCTGCCTTATGTTTCCAATAGTAAAACTTCTTTACACATTATCTTCGCAATTTATGTATTCTCAAGGATGAATATTTGCACATCGATAAAACTTACTTTACGTTATAGCATGGGATAGTAAATTCTTGCTAAAACATAACCATAATTATATCAAAAATCGATCATTTTTTTTAGTAATGTTCAGGCCTGTTAATAGATGGCGCGACCTGTACATTAATGACGTCAGTAGACAAACAAATGTTGGATTTCTAAATTATGGTTATGTTTTAGCAAGTATTAGGTATCTCATACTATAACTTAAGGTTAGTTTTATGGATGTGCAAATTTTCACCCTTAGGAATACATTAATTGAGAAGAAAATATGTAAAGAAGTTTTACCATTGGAAACATAAAGCAGAAATTTTAGGTGGAACCACCTTAAAAGCTGACATGGTTTAGATACAGTGTAAGCGAAACTATATATTGCTGTAAGACAAATAATATATTGTTGTAAAAGTTATAAAATTTGCTCCAACTTTTATTCGGAGCCTTTTTCGGAAATTTTGGCTCTGTGAAGCGGTAATTGGAGTTAATCGAAAAAATGTCGAGAGAAAAATGTGCTATTTTGCGGGTTTTCACAAATTGCTGCAAAACTATTGGGTATATAGTAGAAATGAATAGAACAAAATTTATAGACCATATCAAGAGGAAGAAATTAAAAAAAATTATCGCTGTACGCCAATTATTTCGGGAGTTACGAGTGGATTAGTCTTAGACCTCATCCCCCCCTTTATGGGGGCGTAGGGGGGAAGCAAGCGGGGGAGGGGCGGGGACTTTTGTGAAAATGCTAAGCCCAATGAGTTCTGCCAGCCTGCAAAAATTCAGCTTTTACCTAATTGGTTCCGGGTTTGACCCAATTTTGGCCTTTATTTACTGGGCTATATCGTACTACCTCACTGGAAAGGGAGTGAGGCAAGGTGACACCATATCTCCGAAGCTCTTTAATGCCACATTGGAGGGTGTTTTTCAGTCACTGAGCTGGGAAAACAAGGGGATAAAGATTAATGGAGATTATCTAACCCACCTTCGTTTTGCTGATGACGTAGTCATTTTTGCAACTAGCCCATCAGAGCTGCAGAGTATGATCCAGGAACTTGCTGACAAGAGTAAAGAAGTGGGATTAAAAATGAACTTTCAGAAGACAAAAGTGATGTTCAATGCTTTTACAAGAAATGAAGATTTATCGATTGATGGAGAAAAGCTGGAGATAACAGACACGTACGTTTATCTTGGACAGCAGATATCAAGTGAGGGTCACATTCATGAAGAAATTAATCGGCGTACAAAACTTGCCTGGAGAGCTTTTGGAAGAAACAGCATAATTTTCAAGAGCAATATGCCATTATGTCTTAAAAGAAAAGTGTTTGATCAATGTATCCTTCCAGTGCTTACGTATGGTGCAGAGACGTGGACCTTAACTAAAAGAGACATACAAAGGCTGCAGACAACTCAAAGTAGCATGGAGAGGTGCATACTTGGTGTAACCAGGAGAGATAAGAAGAGGAACTCGTGGATCCGAAAAATGACAAGAGTGGAGGACATCATGATCAGAGTTAAATCCCTGAAATGGCAATGGGCTGGACATACTGCCAGAAGGACAGATCATCGATGGACAGCCGAAATTTTAGATTGGATTCCAAGGGACAGGAAAAGACCCAGAAGAAGACCACATGGGAGATGGGTGGATGAAATTAGAAAGTATGCAGGGGTGACATGGAGGAGACTGGCACAAGACAGACCGTTGTGGAGGAAACTTGGGGAGACCTTCGTCCAGCAGTGGATTGATAATGGTTGACAATGATGATGATGATGATCGTACTACCACCGATACTTCCCGTCTAATTCGCTCCGCAATACGACGATACGATCACCCGGCCTCGCGGAGTCGGACTAGACGACCTCGCTCTAAGTCCGATAACTGCTGAAATCGTACACGACTTCCATGTCCAGGCATTGCAGCTTCTTCAGGGTCTTCGCACGTGTCCGTACGCCGACGACTGATTACATTCACTTCGCCGTACTCCTTAAATACTACCGACGATAATTTGCATATTATGCCGTGCTGTGGCGTAAGTGCTCACTGGTTGGTACCGAAATTAACATCACACCAACGTAAACTCGACCCCATTAACATATGTTAATTTCATGATTGTCCGCCAATTCCTTCTTGGTGTTCTTTTTTCACTTTCCGGCAGTGCAGATACAAACATAAAAAAGCCAATTAATAACATGAAACTCTACATAAATTACATTTAAAGTAGTATAACCATACTAGTAATCCTAATTTCTTGGCGTAGATCATAAATCAAAGTTTCCAAACTTTCGCACATCAACCAGATGGGTTTTTCATAGACGGTAGACAGCTAACTGCTACATAACTGCTAAAGATAGCAAATAGCTGTCTTCCTTACTTGAAAAAGCCATCTGGTTGATGTGCGAAAGCTTGGAAACTTTGATTTATGATCCACGCCAAGAAATTCAGACTACTAGTATAGTTATACTACCGTATTTTAAGCGCAAAAAGCCTTTCGTAGGCAAAAAAAAACCCTCTTTTGTTTCAAGATTTGCCAAAACAAAAATGTTTCGTAATGTTCATAATGGTATGTCCGCATGACTTAGTACACAGTATATCCACCGGAGTTCTTAATTAATGCGAAAATTCTATCAGGCATGGAATGTACTAACCCTTGTAATACATTCTGATATTTCCGTCCAATTAGAAACTATTGCAGCCTTGCGTTCCCGTTCACCACCCGTGCTAGAATACTGTACACATTTTCCATGGGATTAAGATCAGGCGTCACAGATGGCCATTCGATCGCATGTACGCCCTTTGTTCAAAACCCACTCCCTTTTGCTGTTTCCTATACGAATCGGTGCGTTATCTTGTCGCAGAGTCCATGGAGACACAGCAATGTCATCAGAACACCATAGCAGATCGTCCTCAAGAAGCTCTTGGTATTTTATAGACTTCATTCTTTTTGATACGAAAGCTGAGGCAGTTTTACCCTTAAATCCGATGCCAGCCCAAACCATAACGTACTCACCACCATTTTGTCTTTTAGAAAACTTCTCAGGGTCTTTACGATATCGTGTCAATATTTGTTTCATCCATCCGGGTTGTCTAAGTTGAACTTTTCTCATCAGTAAAGATGACAAAATAATAATCATACGTGCACGATGTTGAAACGAAGAACTAAAACCATCTATTCACGTTACTGACTAGTTTAAAAGCAAAAGATTTGCTAGCATTGCAATTATAAAACACTATACGCAATTAAAAACACAGATGCAAGATCTTTCCGGGACACTATGTCCGCATTTTCAGATAAACCAAAAATTTCACAGCCAGGTACATGTACAAGTCACATGATGAAAAGTGACCGGAAAAGCGCATTGGAACATGCGCAGGCAAGTGAGCAAATGAAAAGCCTCCAAGGCACCAAACAACACAACTCCCCCTCCCCCGTGCCCACAATGTCAAAAGTTATAAAAGTAAGTGTGATACAATAAATGACATACATGAAAGGCACTAACTTGAAACATTGCAGAAATAACACAATAACAATTAACTGGTAAAAAAGGAGGGCGTCACAAAATCTTGGGTATTCTATATAAGAATACCCAAGATTTTGTGATTTTGTGACAAAATCTTGGGTATTCTATATAATTCTATATAAGTTGGGGATTTCATATGGTGTAGAATCGTTTCAGCACACCTCCCTTAAAGCATACACTGCAGAGCAATTGAATTAGAGATACCTGTCTAGAAACGTGCAGCACTACCTTTCGCCCTGATGACGGCGGCGATTCGTCTCGGCATGGACTCGACAAGACACCGGAAGCGTTAGGAAGCCATACGGATCCACGACCCCTGATCAAGATCCCACAGTTCACGAAGATTTGATGGAGGGGGTCCGAGCCTCGAACATCTCTCTCGACGGCATCCCAGATGTGCTTGATGGGATTGAGGTCAGGCGACCTACCTGCCAAGGAAGCGAGGTCACGTCGGTGGAGTGTTGATCCAACCATTCGGATACAATTCGGGAGCGATGGCACGGTGCATTGTCTGTTGCAGGATGAGGTCCCCAGTGGGATGTTGAAGACGCACAAACGGGAGCAAATGGTCGTCTAGGATATCCCAGTAACGTTGACCTGTGAGAGACCATGTCGCACGTACCAGGGGTCCCATTTCAGTCCACGTAAACATTCCCCAGAGGACAATGCCACCCCCACCAGCTTGAAGAGTACCCTTCTGGCAAGAAGGATCCATCGCTTCATGTGGTTTGCGCCGTACTCGTATCCTGCCATCCGCATGTACCAACGTGAATCTCGACTCATCAGTCCATTCAACATCTTTCCAAATGTCTAGGGTCCAGTGGCGATGCTCTCGCGCTCGTGCCTTTGCACCTTGTGATGTGATGTCAGCAGCGGTACCCTCGTAAGACGATGGCTTCTGTACCCCATAGCGAGGAGATGGTTCTGGATGGTGTGGCTGCTTACACGTTTTTGTGCACCAGCGTTAAATTGCTGAGTGATTTCTTGCACTGTGGCCCGTCTATCCGCTGTTACAATACGAGCTAGCCGACGATGACCCCACTCATCCACACGCTGTTGTCCACAGCAGTTGTACCTTGCAGGGATGGTTTTACCGGATTCGATGCACTTACGGTGCCCCCGTCACACAGTGGCTCGTGAAATTCCTAGTGCCTGCACGACTTCCGAGATGGAGTGACCCATTCGTCGGGCCCAGACAATTTGCCCGCGATGAAATGCGCTTAGATCCTTCGTCTTACCCATACTGCGTCCGACTCTTACTGTTTCCTGCCGCTTCGCTTCTTATATTGTCAGATCGCTGCATACGTCATGTCGTTTCCGTTTACAGGGCCACCTACAGCGCCACATTTGCATAACGCCAGCTGTCTCTAATTAAATTGTTCTTCAGTGTAAATCTATAAGCTCTCCGAAAGAAGCAGAGAGGAATCAAGAGGGGGACGCGGAATACGGGCTTGGTCCCAAATCGGGAAATGAGTTCCACAAAGTGTCTTTCTTGCCAGCGCTGTATTGACAGAGCACATTCGCACATTATATTGATGTTCAGACACGAGTCCGAAGCAAACGTTTCGTAGAGTGCAAGGGAATGCAGCAGACACCATGATGTTCTTGTTGATCAATGGTGGGACGTTCCTTTTTAATAAGTGAAAGTGCATTTGAAGTCTTGACGCCAAAGTCTAAACCATGACGTTTACAAATGTTCTTGAGAACAGAAGTAGGTGCCGGGTGGTAATCAATTGAACCCACATATTTCAGATCCGAGTCCGAATTCAGCAAGTTGGTGGAAGAACGTGTCAGAATGTTCCCTAGCAATCGGTCGACTATCCCGTCGTCATATCCATGGGAGGACACAATGTCTTTGATGTTACTGATTCCCATTTCCCGGAGTCTGGAGTTAGAAGAATGAGAAACAGCTCGATTAGGCAAAGACCTGATAGCCGATAGTTTATATGGCATGGGATGAAAAGAACCTAAACGAATAATGGAAGGGTTCAATTTTGGTGCAACTTTGTACCAGTGTTTCTTCTCCTATGTGTCCTATAGGCGTGATTACTGAGTAAAACTGACTCTTTCAAATTCTTGTTTCCAGGACATGTAATACACTGACGGAAAAAAATCCCAACAATACGAAAAAATAGTTGTAGAGGAATGAAATGGCGGCAATACATTTGTATAGGTAACATATTTAATCGATTAAGGTTTCAAGATCACAGCTTATTGTAAGCGCGAGAAGAGCCATTTTAAATGTGAAATGCTGGTACATTAATAACCGGTGTAACCGCCAGAATGTTGAATGCAAGCACGCAAACGTTCATGCATTGTGTCGTACAGGTGCTGGATGTCAGCTTGTGGGATGGAGTTCCATGCTTGTTGCACTTGGTCGGTCAATACAGGGACGAGTAATGCTGGTTGGGGGTGACGCTGGAGTTGTCGTCCAAAGATGTCCCACACGTGCTCGATTGGTGAAAGATCTGGTGATCTAGCAGGCCACGGCAACATGTCGACACTCTGTAGAGCATGTTGGGTTACAACAGTGGTATGCGGGCGAGCGTTATCCTGTTGGAAAACACCCCCTGGAATGCTGTTCATGAATGGCAGCACAACAAGTTGAATCACCAGACCGATGTACAACTGTGCCGTCATGGTGCGTGGGATAACCACGAGAGTGCTCCTGCTGTCATAGAAAATTGATCCCCAGACCATAACTCCAGGTGTAGGTCCAGTGTGTCTCGGCCGCAGACAGGTTGGATGCAGGCGCTCACCTGGCCTCCTTCTAACCAACACACGGCCATCATTGGCACCCAGGCAGAACCGGCTTTCATCTGAAAACACAACAGATCTCCACTCCGTCCTCTAATGAGCTCTAGCTTGACACCACTGGCGTCGCAAATGGCAGTGGTTTGGAGTAAGTGGAATGCACGCTACAGAGCGTCTGGCTCGGAGCTGTCCTTCAAGTAACCGATTTGTAACAGTTCGTTGTGTACCTGTGGTGGCAACTGCAGCTCGAATTGCTGCCGCAGACGCGGTACGATGCGCCACGGCCATACGCCGTACACGGCGGTGTTCCCTCTCAGTAGTGCCACGTGGCCGGCCGGAACCCGGTCTTCTTGAGGCAGTACCTTCCCTTGACCACCGCTGCCAACAATCAGGCACATTGGCTACATTCCTGCCGAGTCGTTCTGCAATATTGCGGAAAGAAAATCCACCTTCTCGTAGCCCTATTACACGACCTCGTTCAAACTCCGTGAGCTGTTGATAATGGCTTCTTCGTCTTCTTAAAGGCATTCTTGATTAACATTAACACCCTACGTCGAATCTCAACGATAACTAACGCTCACGAACGTTACAGCGCGTATTTACAGCAAACCTGCTTTGCATGTTCCGAGGGGCGCTACTAGCGCCACACGTATGCGCCGAGCACGAAATTTTCATAGACGTCATCTTACAGATGTACTCTCACCGCCTACCAACTGTCGTTTATCTAACACAACCCCTTCTTGGTGTTGGGATTTTTTTCCGTCAGTGTATCTTGATGATAGAATTTGATGTCCACAGCAACAAATTTTTAGGTTTTATGTTTATCTCTCCAAACTTATTTCCAAGACAGAGAGAGAGAGTGCTTTTGTTTATTTATTTTTCGTTTGAACAAAATGCTTGTGAAGGGGTAGGAGGTTTCTCCATTTCTACAAGTCAAGTGAGTCTCCCAAAAGAACAGGATAAAAAAATCATTACTGATCTGGGCATTACAAGTAGAGAGAGAGATTTTGATGCGTTTCGTTTCCCATCACCTGGACGTAAAATGTGCATACGTCGGATACGTGATCAAACAGCAGCGCTGCAACAGTAGATCCGTTATGTTTTCCACCTGAAATTTTTGGTGCAATTTTGTGACTGTGTTTCTTCTTCTATGTGTTGTCTAGGCGTGGTTACTGCGTAGTTGTCTGCAGGCCCGTAACCCTGAAAGCGGTGTGAAGGTAAAGCATTTCTTCATTTAAAACCACAAAGTAAAATGCTTCAAATTATGAAGGCCATCTATGCATCACCGATTTTTGTGTATACGTTCTATTTTTTTTTTTTTTTTTTTGCTTTTTAGTGGGTTGTCCATCCAGCATTCGTATGTACACTGCAGCAGCAGATTATCGCGAACATCTACCTAACAACCTGCCCTTGGCCTTAAGGAGATGCTGATTTCTTTCTGCAGGTATATTCACCCAAGCGAATGTAATTTCATTCGTATATTTCCAAATGTTTGAAGGAGAATCTCTGTTACGAATAACTCTCTCAATCTCATCCCACAGGTGTTTAATTAGGTTCAGATCTGAGGACTATGGGAGCCATTTTAGCACTTTAAAGTAACTGTTGTGCTCCAGCAACCACTACGTAACGATCTGATACGTGTGGCATCGAGTATTATCTTGTTGAAAGCTTCCCGCTCCATCAGGATTCACCATGCACGGGTGTACCTGATCCGAAACGATTTTAAGATACATCGAGGCATCCAAATGTTAATGCAGTGGAAATAAGATACTCAATGTCCCCGTCGTGTGAAAACAGACTATAACGAAGTAAATTTCTCCGTCATTTTTATCCGCGCCAGGATTCGAACCCGGGTCCCCTCATTCCGGAATAAGTTGCTCTACCAATTGAGCTACGCGGACGTTTTATTCTGATTCCTATCTGCCTTTATGTCGTGTGCGTCCTTCTGGAAGGTACGTCACATCTCCTGGTACGTTACATCATCTCCCCCTTATTTTTTTTTTTTTGTCGAAGTGCTGGAGAAGGGATTCTCTTATTTTTCCCATCTCGCGGTGTGGAAATAACATCACACCATTGCGAGATTTTGAACGGTCGGGTCATCCGGATAGTTCGGGCGCCATTATAACGAAGTAAATTTCTCCGTCATTTTTATCCGCGCCAGGATTCGAACCCGGGTCCCCTCATTCCGGAATAAGATGCTCTACCAATTGAGCTACGCGGACATTTTATTCTGATTCCTATCTGCCTTTATGTCGTATGCGTCCTTCTGGCAGGTACGTCACATCTCCTGGTACGTTACAAGACACCAGACCATTAGCTTTTACGTTTAACGACCCCACCATCAGCTTGACACCTAAGACACCACAGACATTTTGACCAGCTTGACACCTCGGACAACACAGACACTTCCACCAGCTTGACACCTACGACACCACATACACCTTTACCAGCTTGAAACCTCGGACACCTCTACCACAAACACCTCTACCAGCTTGACACCTCCTACACGAGAGACACCTCCACCAGCTTGACCCCACAGACACCTCTACAAGCTTGCACATTTAACGCTAGGCAATTGTACTGCGCAGTTACTTGAAGAATTTACTACCAAAAATGCATAGGGCCTATGGGAGCCATTTTAGCCCTAGCTTCTACGTTTAACGCTAGGCAGTTATCCATTTGAACTGTGGTTCGACATAACCAACCATCGTGTACGACTGAACACCTAAATTCTGAAACGAACCCCAAACTTCCCTTCCAATTTTAGTGTGTAATTTTCTGATTTTTCTTTTACCTTGAACAATTTTTGATTTTAAGAACCTCCCTACGTTTTGGACTAACACATATCAAAGTGTTCTACTGTTCATGAAATACACAAGTATCAACAAAAAACTAAAAGTTTAACCTCATCGAGATTATGTCTGTAAACTTCAAAGAACCTTTTTCTTTCTTTTGTTTCTCATCTCGTTTGTGACGCAGGGTGCTGACAAAATTCCTAAGTCACCCAAATAACTTGGGAACGAAGATACACTGGTGTGCAAAAATTAAGAACGAAGAGGAGAAATTAGCATAACAGCGGAACGAGCAGGCAGAACGGACCGAAAGACCACTCAAGAGATAGACTAGGGTCCTCTACGGTAGGGCATGCGCATATATGCAACATGACGTCGGGGGGGGGTCGGAAGGGTATAAAGCACACGGGATACAACATATACAGATATACACGTCATCTGTATATGTTGTATCAATTCTTCTTCACTGTAGAATAAAGACCATTTGAACACGTCCGCTACCACGTACAATTTCCTCAACTACCGTTGCTCTCAAAAGTCAACTAGTCATTTCCGCCCAGAGGAAGACCGCTAACTATTTGTTCTGTTGTTTGTACACCACTCATTATACAACCTCGATACAGTTGTTTTTGCAGAGCTGAAAGAAGGTCTGCCGTTTTTGAGAGGTATGCGGCTGCGGGTGGCCTAGTGGTCAACGTTCGTGACTTCCACTGATAAGACCTCGGGAGGTTCGATCCCACGCAGATACGAACGCTAGAACCAATAAATATCCGCCGTGCGTCGGATAGGCACGTTAAGCCGTCGGGCCACTGGTACTGGCTCCCCGGTAATAAAAATGGGCGTCTTCCTCCCGCTTTCTACTTCGTTTCCGTGCCACTTTACTATCGGGCACTTTAGCCCAAGTCTCCTAGCTTCCTATTTCTAAGAGTTGTTTAAGACCTGGGGTCAAACACTCCCTTACTAAAATCCTCTACATATGATCTAATCTGATCTGAGAGGCATGTACCTGCCCTCTAGCGACCCCTATCGTGCCTCTTTCGAAGTCATTTAATCACGAACCTTTTCCATTCTACCATTACCTGCGCTTTGTACACGTCTGAAACCTTTGCAGTGAGCAATTTATAAGCACACCGGGCAAAATATTAGTCGCCCCTAACAGAAATGACTGTAGGAAGTTACCGGTTGCACAGAGGGCGCTGTGATAGCATTGTTGTGAGACGATGACGTGGTGTACGGAATCATTTCTGTCTCGTGTAGTGGTGAAGAGCTACGTCTGTGTTGAATTTAGTCTGCAATATGAGTCGAAAGACAGACGTTACTGAGTGACAAAAAGGTGTCATCGTGTTTGGTGTTTGGCCAGGCCCAGTGAATGAGGTGCCCAATTTGTTGGTGTGTCGACGCGTACTGTCCATAGGGTCTACAAACAGTGGTGTAATTCGCAGTCAACTGAAATCGGCGACGTAACTGTAGCCGAAAAACGATTCTCACCAACAGTTACCGCCGTCATGTTTGACGCCTGGTAACTGCAAATCGGTTTCAAACCAGGCAACAATTGCTCCAAAAAGTCAATGAAAATCCACCCTAACCAATTTCCGAAAGGACATTGCGACGAGAACTGCATGCGAAGGACATCTGGAATAGAGTACCACGGAAGGGGCCTCTTTTAACAGCAAGTCACAAAGTCGAACGTTGTCAATGAGCTCAGAGGGACCAAACCTTTACTCAGGCTGGAGGAGATTCTGTGATGTTTTGGGGATGTTCTTCGTACAACGAAATGGACCCTCTCGTTGCAGTGAGGATCAATTTGAACCAGCATGCGTACCTCCGCATTTTGAATGAGGAAGTGTTGCCTTTTGCCCTACATCTCCAGGAGCAGCATCACATTGCCACTCCTGTCTTCCAATCTTCCAAGACGACAATTGTCGTGTGCACAATGCTAAAACTGTGTCTGAGTGGCCCGACGAAAAATCAGCAACACTATTTCACGTCGACTGGCCTGCCAAATCCCCAGATTTAAATCCTATTGAAAATCTGTGGGACTATTTGGAACAGAAGATAAAACGCCGGAAGAGACACCCACGTGCTCTGGCTGAACTTCGGAGCCAATTAGCGCCCGAGTGGCTGCAAATCGATGTTCAATACATTCACAACCTCGTGGAGTCTCTACCACACCGGATTCACGATGTTATCAAGACAAGAGGTGCCGTCACCCGTTATTAGGTAAGTTCTGACAGGGGTGACTAATTTTTTGTCCGGTGTGCTTATTTCAGGATCCATAATGTTATCAAGGCAAGAGGCGCCGTAACCCGTTATTAGCTAAGTTCTGACAGGGGTGACTAATTTTTTGTCCTGTGTGCTTATTTCAGGATACATGCTGTTATCAAGGCAAGAGGCGCCGTCACCCGTTATTAGGTAAGTTCTGACAGGGGTGACTAATGTTTTGTCTGGTGTGCTTATTTCAGGATTCATGCTGTTATCAAGGCAAGAGGCGCATTCACCCGTTATTAGGTAAGTTCTGACAGGGGTGACTAATTTTTTGTCCGGTGTGCTCTTTTCAGGATTCATGCTGTTATCAAGGCAAGAAGCGCCGCCACCCGTTATTAGGTACGTTCTGACAGGGCTGACTAATTTTTTGTCCGGTGTGCTTATTTCAGGATGCATGCTGTTATCAAGGCAAGAGGCGCCGTCACCCGTTATTAGGTAAGTTCTGACAGGGGTGACTAATTTTTTGTCGGGTGTGCTTATTTCAGGATTCATGCTGTTATCAAGGCAAGAAGCGCCGTCACCCGTTATTAGGTACGTTCAGACAGGGGTGACTAATTTTTTGTCCGGTGTGCTTATTTCAGGATTCATGCTGTTATCAAGGCAAGAGGCGCCGTCACCCGTTCTTAGGTACGTTCTGACAGGGCTGACTAATTTTTTGTCCGGTGTGCTCTTTTCAGGATTCATGCTGTTATCAAGGCAAGAAGCGCCGGCACCCGTTATTAGGTACGTTCTGACAGGGGTGACTAATTTTTTGTCCGGTGTGCTTATTTCAGGATGCATGCTGTTATCAAGGCAAGAGGCGCCGTCACCCGTTATTAGGTAAGTTCTGACAGGGGTGACTAATTTTTTGTCCGGTGTGCTTATTTCAGGATTCATGCTGTTATCAAGGCAAGAGGCGCCGTCACCCGTTATTAGGTAAGTTCTGACAGGGGTGACTAATTTTTTGTCCGGTGTGCTTATTTCAGGATTCATGCTGTTATCAAGGCAAGAAGCGCCGTCACCCGTTATTAGGTACGTTCAGACAGGGGTGACTAATTTTTTGTCCGGTGTGCTTATTTCAGGATGCATGCTGTTATCAAGGCAAGAGGCGCCGTCACCCGTTATTAGGTACGTTCTGACAGGGGTGACTAATTTTTTGTCCGGTGTGCTTATTTCAGGATGCATGCTGTTATCAAGGCAAGAGGCGCCGTCACCCGTTATTAGGTAAGTTCTGACAGGGGTGACTGATATTTTATCCGGTGTGCTTAATGCCATCTCATTGACACAGTTGCATTCGTTAAGTGAGGACGTCATGTGTCTAATTGCTCTATTGGATGTCTCTAACAATTTGCTTCTTCATTGTATTGGTATTCTATTCTGAGTGCAACATTTTAGGTGATTTGCGTCTGTTTCTTTTGTTTATGCAATAATCTATCAAATGAAGCTTCGACTACCAAATTTTTCTGAAGACTACGTTTTACTGTGTACTGTTTATTTCATTCTCATTAGATAGTGGTGTGCCCTGTTCTCCAGTTATTTAATAGAGTTGGGGATATATTTACCCACACGAGCGAAGTGTGGTATCATAATCACAAAATATATGCTATTATACACTGGTGTTCAAAATTAAGAGAATTTGCACATTTTGTCGATGTTGACAAAAAGTACGGAACCAAAGGTAGAAATTATGCCGCCGAATAAGAATGCAAATTTACAGTGTCGAATACGTAAGCGTACAACTGCGTGTGGGCGGAGCTGTGACAGCGGAGGGCATAAAAAGCACACGTGGCTTTTTCCGCGATTAGTTCGCTCGTACCCCTCGGCGACATTCGTTGTGTTTCTTGCAGGAGTTGGTTCAACTTCATAAACAATCAGGTAAAATGAGTTGCCCCGAACGTATTGATGACGGAATAAAGTGGAGATTCGTCGGTAGATTGGAGGTATGGCAATCGCAAGTCCAGGTTGTTACAGATCTCAATGTAAGGCCCAGTGTCGTCTGCCATTTGTGGAAACAGTTTAAGGACGCCGGATCCATATCGAGAAGGCCTGGGCAAGGTCGTCCAAGAGCCACGACGGCCAATGAAGATCTTTATTTGGCACTTTCAGCGAGGCGCCACAGGACTGCTACAGCTGCACAGCTATCTCATGAGCTGCATGCCGCCGCTGGAACCCGGATTTCAAGTATTACTGTTTCCCGAAGGCTTCATGAGAGAGGGCTTTTTGCCAGAAGAATCGCTGTTTGCGTCCCGCTCACTTCAGCACACAAGAGAGCGCATTTAGCATGGTGCAGACAACATCAGCCTTGGACCAGACTGCAGTGGGGTAACGTTCTCTTCGCAAACGACTCGCGATTCAGCCTGGACACTGATTCTCGACGTACCTTCATCTGGAGAGAACCTGATACTCCGATACTTTCCTCCAACATCCGAGAAAGGAACCGTTATTGCAGCGTAGGTGTCATGGTCTAGGCAGGTTAGACGGCCGCACACCTCTCCGTGTGTTTGACAGAGGCTCCCTGACTGCTGAGAGGTATAGGGATGAGATCTTACAGCCCTATGTTCGACTTTTCAGGGGTGCAGTTTGCCCTCGGTTCCTTTTTATGGACGGCAACGCTCGCCCACATAGGGCTCACTTGGTCGACGATTATCTTGAAAATGAGGATATTCGCCGGATGGATTGGCCAGCCAGATCGCCAGGCCTAAACCCTATCGAACATGTCTGCGACGCTCTTAGGAGGGCAATTGCAGATCACCACCCCCTCCGAGAACCAACCAGAAGCTGAAAACTGCGTTGCTGCACGAGTGGACCGACTACCACAGGGGCTCATCAACTGCCTCGTTTCCAGTATGACGTCGCGCTCTTAGAGCTGAATGATTGTGAGAGGGGACCATACCCCATATTGGAGTCATTTTATGTTGTATCTTGCAACGTGGATTTTGGACATTCCTGCGCTGATGAGCCTTACTGACAATCATGAGTGCATACCATGACTGTTGTATGGTATAATTTTTTCCCTTATATAACTGTGTATCCATATCAGATTTTATTAAAATGTGTCCAGTAGTTTTTCAGAAATTCGACATAATGTGCAAATTCTCTTAATTTTGAGCATCAGTTTATTTTGTGATCAAGGTACCACACACTGATATTTAGCCGGAAACGAGTTTATCGAACTTCAATCGACAGACTGCTTTATTTTGTGACGCGACTTGGTTTATAGTAAAACGTTCAATCAAGAACGCGTGGAAAGATTTACTGCGGTCTGATTTTTGGAATATCATCTGTCGTCTGAATAAATCTATTTTTTGTCTTCACTTTCCACGATAGGCAGGTCATGTGATCACTTTACGTAACTAGGAGAAAGGAACGCGATAACCGTATAAGTGAACTATATCGCAACTTTGTTTTTTAACTGTGCCGTTTCCTCATAATTTTAAGCCCCAAACCCGTTTCGAACCTCCGTTAATTGTGCTATCTGATTTCATTGGTCAGTAAACAATAGTCATGGAGCAGCTGAACCAGCAGTTTCCTGCCGTCGCGCAGATCCTTTCCTCTCCTACATCAGAATACCCCGGCATGGAAGATATAAACATCACGAACAGCACGGAGGCTGTTGAAAGCGATGAACAGGAAAAAGCGATTAAAACAATATGCGATTACCTGACCATTTTCACTCTGTGCCTTATAATGCTTTCAATGGGAGCGGATATGCTGTTTATACAGGTTAGTAATTGTTTTTTAATTGTGTTTGGAGAAGGGGATTTTATTGGATAAGTATATCTTCACCAGAAGGGATTCTTTTGTCTGAAAAGTAAAAATTATAAGCCGGATAGAGAATTCTGAACAGAAACAGCAACAAAATGCAATGCTCCTCTCCTCACTTCCCCTATTAAAAAAACAAACAAATAACGAAGCACCTTAAAGGAATCATCCAATCGAGATGAAAATTGGTATGTGCACATGTCATCATCATCATCATCATTGGCAACCATTATCAATCCACTGCTGGACGAAGGTCTCCCCAAGTTTCCTCCACAACGGTCTGTCTTGTGCCAGTCTCCTGCATATCACTTCCGCATACATTCGAATTTCATCCACCCATCTCCCATGAGGTCTTCTTCTGGGTCTTTTCCTGTCCCTTGGAATCCAATCTAAAATTTCAGCTGTCCATCGATGGTCTGTCCTTCTGGCAGTATGTCCAGCCCATTGCCATTTCAGGGATTTAACTCTGATCATGATGTCTTCCACTCTTGTCATTTTTCGGATCCACATGTTCCTCTTCTTATCTCTCCTGGTTACACCAAGCATGCACCTCTCCATGCTGCTTTAAGTTGTCTGCAGCCTTTGTATGTCTCTTTTAGTTAAGGTCCACGTCTCTGCACCATACGTAAGCACTGGAAGGATGCATTGATCAAACACTTTTCTTTTAAGACATAATGGCATATTGCTCTTGAAAATTATTCTGTTTCTTCCAAAAGCTCTTGAGGCAAGTTTTGTACGCCGATTAATTTCTTCATCAATGTGACCCTCACTTGATATCTGCTTTCCAAGATAAACGTACTGTGACGTACCTGCCAGCAGGACGCACACGACATAAAGGCAGATAGGAATCAGAACAAATGTCTGCGTAGCTCAGTTGGTAGAGCGACTTGTTCCGGAATAAGCGGCCTCGGGTTCGAATCCCGGCGTAGACCAAAAATGACGGAGAAATTTACTTCGTTATAATGGCGCCCGAACTATCCGGATGACCCGACCGTTCAAATTCTCGCAGTGGTGTGATGTTATTTCCACACCGCGAGACAGAAAAAATCAGAGAATTCCTTCTCCAGCGCTTCGAAAAATAAAAATGTGTGACGTTGCATTCCACACAGCAGATTGACTGGGAGTTCTCAAGTGCACGTTCTACAGTGGATGGCTGCCTGCAACGATTCATGGTCACGGCCGACCCGTGGGCCATGCCCCCGGCCCTCTTTCGGTGGGGGAGATGTGACGTACCTGCCAGCAGGACGCACACGACATAAAGGCAGATAGGAATCAGAACAAATGTCTGCGTAGCTCAGTTGGTAGAGCGACTTGTTCCGGAATAAGCGGCCTCGGGTTCGAATCCCGGCGTAGACCGAAAATGACGGAGAAATTTACTTCGTTATAGTACGTGTCTGTTATCTCCAGCTTTTCTCCATCAATCGATAAATCTTCATTTCGTGTAAAAGCATTGAACATCACTTGGTCTTCTGAATGTTCATTTTTAATCCCACTTCTTTACTCTTATCAGCAAGTTCTTGGATCATACTCTGCAGCTCTGATGGGGTAGTTGCAAAAATGACTACGTCACCAGCAAAACGAAGGTGTGTTAGAAAATATCCATTAATCTTTATCCCTTTGTTTTCCCAGTTCCGTGATTGAAAGACATTTTCCAATGTGGGCACCTTGTCTCACTCCCTTTCCAATTTTTATGTGTGTTGTAGTTTCAAGCAGCCGAATCTTTGCACTTGCATTTTCATAGATGTTATTAATAATATTAATGCATGCATCTTCAATACCGCAGGATTTCAGAGCCATTGTAACTGCTGTGCACATGTATAGCAAAGAAAATAATTGCAATTCCAGAGCAGTTGGGTCATTTCTCTCTCAAATTTATAACGAGGAACAATACACCAATTCAGTAGTAAATAGTAACGCTGTACTAGTGATCCGATTTATTGGCGTGTAAAATAAGCACATAAGCGTTTCCAAGCTTTCGCACATCAACCAGATGGCTTTTTCAAGGAAGTTAGACAGAAACTGCAAAGTGAAAAATAGAACGCTTAACAATTTGAACGCGGGAACTTGACAATAAATAGATGCGACGTTATATTCATTTAAAGATACGAGGCATCACGTTGGTTGCACGCGGGATCCTGGTAGAGAAAAGGTGTTACTTGAAGAATTGGTTCCAAATTCGTGGCAACTCGAGCGAGACACAATCATTGCAAGCATCGCTGTTGGTAATGATCTCCAAGGTTTCCCGAATGGCTGTGCATTTAGGGGTAGAGTAGCTAGCTAATTTCTTTATATCATCCCACATGGGAGTAGCTGACTTGAATTTTACTTCTCTGGATAGTGCCGTGGCTACTTTACCGTATTTTGTGTCCCTTTTATGTTCGTTGACTCTGATTCCAAACGAACGCTTGGAATGTGAATCAGAACTATGTCTCTCTCGTCTAAATAAAAGTAACTGCCGCCGCTGTTTTAGAAATTTCGCGACGCTCTTGCTTTCCTAGCTCGCAGCGCAAAACGTATTGAACACAAAAATATGAAATTTACATCATTTGTAGAGAATTGGTAGGAAAACACGCTGAAATAAATCGCTTTTCGATTCTGGCAATACTTCAAGAGCTATTATATTTCAAAGTTAAGGTAAGCAAAAAAGTGCTATCAGGTCGTGTTCCGGACACACTAAGAGCAACAGAACCACGAAACATTGTAGGCATGTAGTGCCATGACCGAATTTTTGGGACCTCGTCGCCCTTTTTTTTAATTTCGATTTAGTTTACGAGAAATTAAATTTTTAAATTGCACAAAATCCTCTATTTTGCAATGGGACCCATTTAAAAAAACGGATATATGGCAAACTATAAATCAAAACGCACTGCAATTTTTGCAGCATAAACTTACAACTATCATCCCTTTTAAAAAAAAAATTAAGAAAAAGTCATTTTCTGATTTTTAAGCATTTTTGAAAGACGCAAAGGAAAGAAACGAACGACGTGTCTGTCTTCACGATAACCACAGAGGAACATCCTGGTCCCGTGACCTGCTGCCATGGCAACGCAGAAAATTTGTTATGCATATGTTTTGTTGGTAAAGCTATCTCAGTTGTTTAACGGTTTACGGTTTACGGAAATGCTTTTTGGACGGCTTTTGTTTTCCTTGGTGGTAAATTTAGTAAGTGCTATATGTTCAAACGACAAAAGTCCGCCCTTCCAAGAAATAAACACAGTAAAAAAACTCGGAAACTTCGGAATGGCGGCGGAGCAAAGTCCTTCAATAAGAATAGAAGGACATCAAAAATCCAACAGGGAGTTCACCAGGAGCTAAACAAAAACTGTAAGCAAGCCACCATCTCGGATTCGATACAGCGCAAAAAGTATTGAACAACTGGGAGATCATTTTCATTTCGTCAGATGGCATCACCGAAAAGAGACAGTTTAACACATTTGTCGACAATTCTGACGTATGAGTTCAAACGACAAAAGGCCGCCCTTCCAAAAAATAACGACGGTAAAAAAACTCGGAAACTTCGGAATGGCGGCGAAGCAAAGTCCTTCAATAAAAATAGTGTACAAGAAAATACTATCTTAAAATGTTGTTATTACTTTAATTTCATGTACATGTTTAAATTAAGTATTCATGTTTCTATCAGTTTTTCCATACTTATTTGCTTAGGCATGCAATAAAAATTGACATTTATATGAATTTTCCAGTTTTTATTTCATGTGATATACTTGAAGATCTTGCTGCAGGGCCCGAGCGCTACTGTGGAAACGACCGTAGCGAGCCTAGAGGCGCATCCCCTAGTATTCATATAAAATAGCTACACGAGTGGAGCAATTCAGTACGTTGTAGCGACACCTCTGGCTCGGTTACAAGCGGTTACCCAGCGTGACATAGACGCATACAGTTCACGGATATTGTCCTGAGCTTTCAGATAGTGTCCAAAGTTCAAGCCAGTTCGCCAACATTGCTGGATGGACGTAGGTCGCGTTCCATCATGTCCCAAACATGTTCGATTGGTAAAAGGTCGGGCGATCGGATTGGCCATGGAAGGGTGTTGACATTACTAAGACAGATTAGGGACATCCGTGCCGTGTGTGGTCGGGCATTATCCTATTGAAAAATTGCTTAGTGCTGGTGCGACAGGAATGGCAACACAACAGGTCGTAGATGTCGTCGACGTACCTTTGAGCCGTTAGGGTAGTACGGAGAACTACCAAAGGTGTCCGGCTATCGTAGGAAATGGCTCCTCAGACAGTCTCTACGGTAAAGGCAGGATCCGTGCGCTGGCCGGCTTTAAACTGTGATAAAATGTTCATCCCAGGAAACCAGTCAAGAAATACAAGATATTTGACACCAAACTTTCGGTTGTATTGAGCACGTCTTTTGAATTCTTATTTTTAGAAAATCTAAATTTTTAGATAAAAAGGAAATACACTTACACCATCCAGGGTAAGCAAGATGAGAATTTTGAACCTGTACAGTCTATCTGAAGACTCCACATGGGTTGAAGTAGCTCACTTTGCGCGTCTGCTTAAGCGAGCGCAACGATGACATCCCCCGGTTATGAGAAACCACTAATTCGGACCTGTGTACGGGTGGCGCGAACTTGGGGGACGTGCTGGACGGACCGTGCTGTTGAGAGCCTCTGGGATATTGATTTGCCGCGAACAGTCTTTTCTTTTTTAGGCACACGGTCTTTAATCCAAATTCAACAAAATGCAATACACGGGTTCAATCACAATCACATCAAAACTAAGACACGGATACAAAGATATTCGCTATTAACATTGTGGTTTCTATGAGAATACAGCTCCTTCTTTCTTCGCCGGGAACGCAGTCCCTCTAGCAGTTGTTATGAGCCATGCTCTACCCGGTCTCTCTGGTTTTCTAACTCCCTTTTCGCACTCGGGCAGTCCGGGTTCAAACTCGAGTTTTCGGTGTGCAGTCTTAGCTTAAATCGATCCTTAGCCCTGCTGAAGTTTGAGCATTTGGCATCGTTGACACATTTCTAGTGTTTGTGCCCGTCTTAGCCGCACCGGACACAGCTCTCAAGCTCTCAAATACGGTGGGACACTTGGCTCGATAGTGCCCAAACCCGTTGCATTTGAAGCAGCGGATTTCTCCGATGAATTCACGCACACAGTGAATTCTCCAGGAAAAGATAGGATGGATTTGAAGTCCACCGAGGGTCATTACACCACCCAGGGTAATCAATAAAATATCCCCCCCCCCCAAAAAAAAAACAATAGCGGAAGTAAGAAATCAAAGACAAAGGAATTTTCAAATCGATTAGTACACTGCTGGACAATTGCTAAGGACGGATCATAAACGGCTATATAGCGCATAAAAAAGTAAGTGTGGTTGGATGCCAAGTGAAATAAAATAATGTCAGAATGCCAGGACATTACAAGAAAGACAATTTATTGAGCTCTGAAATTGAGAAGGCTTTGGAACGTGTTCAAGGGACAAAACAGGCCATTTTGTGCAGAATACGTAAACGTGAAAAAAATGCAATTACCGTCCGCAGGCGTTCCGGCGTAAGATGTCAATACGGGATATGGCCACCATGGAGGGCGATGCAAGATTCCACAAGTCGTGTCATGCTTTGCACAACATTATCAAGCAGCTGTTGGGGTAATTTATCCCATTCCTCTGTCAGTGTACGGATGAGGGTGTCCTTATTTATTGGAGGGCATTGGCGACCAGCAAGACTCCTCCCCAAAGCATCCCACACATTTTCAATGGGATTCAGATCTGGAGAACGTGCTGGCCATACGAGGCGATGAATATCCTCGCTCTCAAGACACTCCTGGACAGCGACTGTTTGATGACATGATGCGTTGTCGTCCATGAAAATGAATCTATCACCGACAGCACCACGGAACATGCGAACATGAGGTAGCAGAACATAATTAATGTATCGTTGGCCAGTCATAGTCCCAGTTGGAAGCACATAGAGGGACGTACGGCCATTGATCATGATACCAGCCCATACCATGACACTACATGTCGGATATCGGTCCCTTTCCTGTATGTTTGCTGGACAATAAATATGCAGTACCACTATCACGCCAGATCAGTTGTCGTCGACAATCAGACGATAGACTTATCTACTCTCATCTGAGAAGAGGACAGCAGACCAGTCATTATCAGTCCAATTGCGATGTTGATGGCACCATTGCAAACGGGCGGTACGGTGACGTCTGGACAATGGGATGCACACAACAGGACAGCGGGCGTATAGTCATCCTTCATGCAAACATCTGGCGACAGTTTTTCGGGAGATCCGCTTGCCAGTAGCAGCCATAAACTGATTTGCTACCTCACTAGCTGTGCTGCGTCGGTGTCTTTTTGTTGATAGCAATATGTACTGATCTTCTGCAGTTGTCGTACTGCGAACACGACCTTCCCCGTGGCGTTTGATACACTCTCCATTTGTTTGAAATGATTTCCAAAGCCTTGAAACAACACTGTGGCTGACGTCAAACTCCCTGGCAACATCTGTTATTTTTCGCCCTTCTTCAATCTTGCCAATAATACGGCCAAGCGTAAAATCATCTAGGTGATGTCGGGAAGACATACTGAAAATTGCAAGTTCGTCAATTGATTCTTTCCCTTTCAACTTTGCGTTTGAACAACAATGGTCAATACGCGTCAAATCCTTTATATCTCTTATCAGCGCTATGACGTCACGAACAAGTTCGGCAATCCAAAATGTGCATACGCACAACACGTCTTACTGTATCCCGCACTTATGCTAATTTCCACATTTTCCTGCCTTCCATTTTATGGTTGCTATCGTTGCTATTGTCATCCGTCCTTAGCAATCGTCAGGCATTGTATTAAGAAAGGAAAGTGATCACACGTATGAAGTGACTCGATGTTGATTTTTACCTTTTAATTTAAGGCGTGTTGCAGTGTACAGAAGGCACATTTTAATAAGGTGTTGCACTTCCTCCAGCAGCAACAGAAGCTTCCAATCTGGCATGCAATCGGTCGTACAAATGCGGGATATCACGCTGGGGGATAGAATTCCATGCGCTTTCAACTTGGACGCGTAAATCAGAGATGATCGCTGCCTGCCGGGGTCCGCGGAAGAGTCTGTGTCCGATCTAGTCGCAGATATGCACAATTGGAGACAAGTCTGCAATGCGTGCTGTCCAAGGGAGTTGAAGCACAGCCTGAAGAGCGTGTTGAGTTGTCAGGACGGAGAGTGGGTGGGCATTATTCTGCTGGAATATCGCATTTGGGATTGCATTCAGAAATGGCGGGACGACCGGCTGTACGATGTAGCTGTCGTACATACTGCTATTCAGTGTACCCCGTACAAAGACCAGACTCGTACGAGAATGATATCTAATCGCTACCCACACCATGTTGCCCGGGATGGGATGCGTTTGTCGTTGCCGGATGCACGATGGCAGAAGCAGCTCACATTGTTGCCTTCGAACGCGTACACGACCATCAGACGCTCCCATGCAGAATCGACTTTCAGCACAGTAGACCACAGACCACCATTCTTCCCTCCAATGAACTCGTTCTTGACACCGCCACAAACGTGCTCGAAGATGACAAGGGGTCAGTGGTAACCGTGCCAGTGGCACGTGCCCGCAGTCCTGCTTCCAACCGACGATTCTGTATTGTTCTGGTAGACACCCTTGGTATAACACAGTAGACGGCAGAGAGGACGTCTAGGGTTGTGGCACCGCAGACGTCCTCTTTGCCAACGCCACCTTCTTGATACGCCGTTCCTCTCGTGCGTAGGTAACTCTGTGTTTCCCAGAACCACGTCTTCGAGTGGCCGAATGCTCCTCTGATCACCACGGCTGATACCTCTCGTCCCACTCGGTCCGAAATTTGACGGACCAACCTCCTTCCTGCAGACCCACTATACGGCCTCGCTCGAACTCCGATAACTGAACAAATGCTGCGCGCCTGCGTCGTCCAGGCATGGTAGATTCTACAACGAGCACTAAACAATACGATACCAGACGAATGACTTCGTTCAGATCAGATCCTATGTAGAGGATTTTAGGAAGGGAGTGTCTGACCCCAGGTCTTAAACAACCCTTAGAAATAGGAAGCTAGGAGATTTGGGCTAGAGTGCCCGATAGGAAAGTGACACGGAAGCGAAGTAGAAAGGGGGCGGAACATGCCCTTATTTATTACCCGGGGGCCAGTACACGGGGTCCGACGACTTAACGTGCCATACGACGCACGGCGGATATTTAGTGTATCGAGCGTTAGTACCTGCCTTGGATCGAACCTGAGGTCCTTTCCGTGGCAGTCACGAACGTTGTCCACTAGGCCACCCGCGGCCCAAATGATTTAGTTCTGCACGCCTTAGTCCTCAAATACGTACGCCGTACATTTGCATGTTGTCGTCCGCAGTGACGTCATTATTTCATCCAATGACATTCTAACTTGAATCACAGTTTCTGCTGCCCTTAACAATTAACATATTATAATATGACGTCCCTACCGGCATTCATTCTAGGTGTTCTTTCTTCACTTTCCGGCAGTGTAGTTTCCACTTTCTGTTCTTTAATGAGAGGAATAGTTCGAAATGAAACGAAATGCTCTTATACGCAAGGTATGAAACTATTGCATATACGCATTCGAGTCACATTATTGTGACCACCTTCTACTTTTGACGTCAACAGCGCATAGCCAATGAAAGAAGGCACAGTCGTGAGCTGGCTTGGAGGGTATATAAGGTGTGCTGTGCTGAAAGCATAGCACTCGTTGCTGTCATGGATAAAAGGAGCGATTTATCAAATTTGCAAAAAGGGATGATGATCGGCTTTCGGGCCAAGTCTGGCAGTTTTTCTGAAACAGCGCAGTTTGGGAACTGTTCGTGTGCTGCTGTGGTTAAAGTGTATCGTGATTGGAGAAATGGCACCATTGCGAATAAGCGACGGGGAAACTGTGGAGCACCACATGCCATTGATGTGAGAGGTGAACGTCTGCTGCGAAGGTGCATGAGGGCGGGCCGATCGACACGCTACAGTGGTGCAACCCACTGGACGAATGAGCCGGGGGGCTACCGGAAGTGTGACTAAAACGACAGTTCAGCAGACACTGATGCGTATGGGGCTCCGATGCAGACGGATGGTCACTGCACCTATGCTGACAAAGGTTCATCGGCAAAAAAGGCTTACATTTGCAAGGCAGTATCGGAATTGGACCTTCGCTTATTGGCAAAGGATTGCCTTCTCCGATGAGTCACGTTTTCTGCTTCATCGAACAGATGGACGTTGGCGTATTAGGCAAGAAACAGGAGAAGAAACACTCTTCAACCATTGCTGGAAGAACACAAGCTGGTGGGGGCAGCGTTTGGGTCTGGGGAATGTTTTCGTGGCATTCTCTGGCTCCATTCATACCTGAGGGTAGAATGCACTATGGGCCTAATTCGTTATGAATCAATCCTTGCAGACTAGGTGCACATATACATGCTGATTGTCTTCCCAGGCGCGTATTGGATCTTCCAGCACGACAATGCGACGTGTCACACAGCTAGAAATGTCTGAGAGTGGTTGGAAGAGCGCGATGAAGACTTCAAAATACTTCTTGGTCCCCTAATTACCCAGACTTAAACCCATTGGAGTATTTGTGGGACCACCTCGATCGTGTTGTTCGCTCTATGGATCATCCATCACGCACTCTCTTGCAGCTGTCAAATGCACTTCATTCAGCATGGCTCCACATACCTGTGAACACCTTCCACCACCTTATTGAGTCACATCCAGCCTGTCTAGCTGCTGTCCGCGCTGCACACGGCGGTTACCCTGGATATTAGCTGTTGGTCGCAATAATGTGACTCGGCCGTGTGTAATATAATATATATATATATGTGTGTGTGTGTGTGTGTGTGTGTGTGTGTGTGTGTGCATATACACACATAGAGAGAATAGCAGTGTATGATCCAGGAACTTGCTGCTTGCTGACTGGAATAAAGACGTAGAATTACAAATGAACTTTCATAAAACAAAATTGCTGTACAATGCTTTTACAAGAAATAAAAATTTATCGACTAATATGGAAAATCTGGAGGTAACCGATACCTCCATTACCTTGAACAACCGCTTTCTAGAGGGAGTCACATTGATTGAAAAATTAACCACGTAATAAAATTTGGTTGGAGAGCTATTGGAAGAAAAGGCACAATTATCAAGACCGATGTACCATTATTTCTTAAAAGAAAAGTGTCAATTCAGTGCATCCTTCCAGTTCTTACGTATCCAACAAAGACATGGAACTTAACTACAAAGAAGACATACAGAGCCTACAAACAACTAAAAAACGGATGGACAGATGCATGCTTCGTGTAACAAGGAAAGAAGATGAATTCGTCGTTCAAGAAAACAAAAGAGTGTGAGACATCATGATCAGAATTAGATTCCTGAAACGGCAATGTGTTAGACAGAAAACGGATCATCAATGAACAACCGAAATTTTAGATTGGACACCAACAGACAGGAAAAGACCCAGAAGATGACCTCGTGAGAGATTGTTGGATGAAATTCAAAAGACTACCGGAGTGATATGGAGACTACTAGCTCAAGACAGATAGTTGCGAATTAAATTTGGGGAGATGTTCATCCAGTAGTAGATTGATATTGCTTGACAATGATGATGATACATGTATATACCTACGTTGAATGGACAAAACATTAGAGATACCTACGTAATAGCTTGTAGGTATTCTAGCACGAATAATAGCCAGTACACCCCGAGGCATCGACTCCACCAGATGCTGGAGGGTTTCCGTTGGTAATGCCAGCCATGTCTGCTGCAATATTGTTCGAAACTCCTAGCAAGACGTCAGTCCAGAAGTCCACGCCGCTGTAAGACATCATGATTAGAATTAGATTCCTGAAACGGCAATGTTCTGGACAGAAAACGGACCATCAATGAACAACCGAGATTTTAGATTGGACACCAACAGACAGGAAAACACCCTGAAGGAGACCAAGTGAGAGATGAGTGGATGAAATTTGAAAACAAGCGGGAGTTACATAGATGATACTAGCTCAAGACAGATCGCTGCGGATTAAACTTGGAAAGACTTAAACTGAAGAGCAATTGAATTAGAGACAGTTGGCGTAATGCAAATGGGCGCTGTGGGCGGCCCTGTAAACGGAAACGACATGACGTATGCAGCGATCCGACAATATAAGGAGCAATGCGACGGGAATCAGTAAGAGTCGGACGCAGTATGAGTAAGACGAAGGATCCAAGCGCATTTGAACGTGGGCAAATTGTCGGGGCCCGACGAATGGGTCACTCCATCTCGGAAGTCGTACAGGCATTGGGATTTTCACGAGCCACTGTGTCACGGATGCACCGTGAGTAAATCCAATCCGGTAAAACCATCCCTGCAAGGCCCAACTGCCGTGGATAACAGCGTGTGGATGAGCGGGGTCATCGTCTGCTAGCTCGCATTGTAACAGCGGATAGACGGCCCACAGTGTAAGAAATCACTCTGCAATTTAACGCTGGTGCACAAAAACGTGTAAGCAGCCACACCATCCAGAACCATTTTCTTGCTATGGGGTACAAAAGCCATCGTCCCACGAGGATACGGCTGCTGACTGCACATTACAGGGTGCAATGATTAGCATGGGAGCGGAAACATCGCGACTGGACCCTAGACATGTGGGAAAATGTTGCCTGGACTGATGAGTCGAGATTCACGTGGATGGCAGGATACAAGTACGGCGCAAACCACATGAAGCGATGGATCCTTCTTGCCAGCAGGGTACTCTTCAAGCTGGTGGGGTTGGTATTCTCGTCTGGGCACTCTTTACGTGGACTGAAATGGGACACCTAGGACGTGTGACATCGTCCCTCACAGGTCAACGTTGCCGGGATATCCTGGACGACGATTTGCTCCCGTTTGTGCGTCTTCAGCATCCCACTGGGGACCTCATCCTGCGACAAGACAATGCAGCTCCCGAATTGTATCCGAATGGTTGGATGAACACTCCACCGACGTGACCTCGCTTCCTTGGATAGCTAGGTCACCTGACCTCAATCCCATCGAGCACATCTGGGATGACATCGAGAAAGATGTTCGAGGCTCTGACCTCCCTCCATCAAATCTTCATGAACTGTGGGAGCTTGTTCAGGGGTCGTGGATCTGTATGGCTTCCCAACGCTTCCGGTGTCTTGTCGAGTCCATGCCAAGACGAATCGCCGCCGTCATCAGGGCACACACGTAACTAGACAGGTATCTCTAATTGAATTTGTAACTAGACAGGTATCTCTAATTGAATTAGAGATACCTGTCTACACGTAACTAGACAGGTATCTCTAATTCAATTGCTCTTCAGTGTATATCCATCAATGAATTGATATTGCTTGCCAATGGTGATGGTTATGATATATCTGCATTCAATGGAGAGAACATCAGAGATACCTACCCAATAACGTATAGGTCCTCCTCTAGCACGAATAATAGCCAGTACACCACGAGGCATCGACTCAACCAGATGCTGGAGGGTTTCCGTTGGTATACCAGCCATGTTTGTTTCATGTCTCTTCCTGAGACGTCGCTCCAGGATCCGTGGATCTGATGTCCCGCTCCACTGGATCCCAGAGAGCTTCTACAGAGTTCAAATCCGGTGACTTTGGGGGCCACTGGATGGTGCCGAACTAAGATGACTGTTCCTTGAGTCAAGCCTGGGTGGTTGGAGCCCGGTGGGGCGGCGCATTGTCCTACTGAAACAGACTATCTGCCGCAGGATGCGCGAAAACCACGAAAGCGTGTAGGTTATCAGTCAGCACATGCTGGTAGCGCAAAGTGGTTAAGGATATCTCCGGACGCAATAAGAGATTTATTGTGTCCCATGAGAAGGCTGCCCAAACCACCACAGAGCCACCACCGCCATCAACAGAGCCGGCTTAGCACGACACGGCCATGACCTCATGTTATCGACGCCACACCCGCGTTCTCCAGTCAGTTCGGTACAGCTGAAAACGGGATTCATCTGACCACACTACGCGACGCCTCTCTGCAAAGGCCAAATGTTATGGTCCCGGCAATCCGCGAGGAGGAATTTCCGATGAGGAGCAGTCACCAGCGGCAAAGGAGTAGGGCGTCGGCTGGTGTAGCTCCGGGTATGCAACATGAGGCGCACCGTTCACTTGCTGACACTGTTTGAGCCTCCTACATTTAACCTGGATGTGATATTCGCAGCTGTTGCCAAGAGTTCGGTCTGTACCAGCCTCGATGATCTACGTCAATCCCGGTCATCACTGTAGTGTGGTCGACCACAGCATGCTCTCTGGTAACTGGTACGTCTGCCGATTGTATATTCGTGGTGCACCCTTGGTACGGTTACCCAGGAAAACCCTAGGGTTCTTACCACTTGGGCAATAGAATGATCCATCTGTCTCGTGCCGACAATGCGTCCGCGATCAAAGTCGCTCTGATCACCATCCACGTTTACCCATGTCTGTCGTTGGGAAGCCCAACAGTGTGTCTAAATCGACGGACATGGGTAAACATGGTGATTATGACCTGTGCAAACCAAACACAGGTAATAAATAGGCGGATAGCAAGCAGCCTATTTATCACCTGCGTTTGGTTTGGGTCTGTTCCACTTTGCGTGGGGGATGCCCATCTATCTCTAATGGTTTATCTACTGAGTGTATATACTTACAGTATATATATATATATATTATTATCATCATCATCATCATGGTCAACCATTGTCGATCCACTGCTGGACGATGGTCTCCCCAAGTTTCCTCCACAACGGTCTGTCTTGTGCCAGTTTCCTCCATGTCACTCCCGCATACTTACGAATTTGATCCACCCATCGCACATGTGGTCTTCTTCTGGGTCTTTTCCTGTCCCTTGGAATCCAATCTGAAATTTCGGTTGTCCATCGATGGTCTGTTCTTCTGGCAGTATGTCCAGCCCATTGCTCGTTCGTGACAGACGTAGTGTTGGTGGCTCCAATATTTTATGCATTTTAGTGTGGAATACCTCGTCCCTCACTCACCTGTTGCGTGGCCCGGCTGTCTAAAGGTACTGTGCACGTTTTGAGCTACTTTTCCAGCGTTCTCATCCTCATATTAGTTCATATCCATCCGTTTTCTTATCGTTTGCTCGTTTGTTTACGTTTGGAAATTGCCAACATGGCGGCTTCCGGTATTTCCTTATAATCTATGGGCGTGGCGGATGCACGTCACGTCACACTTCCCACGTCCGTGGAAGTTAACATACTCTTGTCCTCAGATGTGTCTGCTCAGATGCCTTCCCAGCTTTCTAGTACTCCTGCACCGGTGCCTTCACTGGACTTGGCTGCGCTTTCTTCTTCAGCTCCTGCATCTGCCTCGGTGCCCTCCCTGGGTACTACTGATTCTACTGCCTTGCCTTCGGCCTGTGCTTCTCTTCCCTCACAGCCTTTTGTGCCTGCCGGATCCGAACAGATTTCTCTTCCGAGGATGTCATTTGCCTCTAAAGTGCAACGAGGCGCTACTTCTACGTCCGATTCCTCTCAACCAGATGGTCTTTTGCAAGCAACACCTATTATTCAGGTATCCAACCACAAGGTGATGGTAACGATAGATGACAATTCGCAGATTGGCCGTGAGTTCCATAACCTCCTGGATAGAGGTGTGCTCTTTCATGCTTTACCAAATACTCCATTGCCACGCTACATGGAAGCCCTCTCTGGACATGTGTCGTCTGCGTCCATTGCAGGAATTTCCCGTACTCCTCGGGGTATTTCGGTACAGTTCAATCCCAAGGAGGATGCTGACTTTTTTCTTGCAAACGGACTTTTGATTGGGACAAACCATCTCATCTCGTCGCCTCTTTCCAAGCGACCGGTGAACATCACGTTCTATCCTGTTCCACAGGAATTGCCGGATAATGCACTTCCTCTCCTTGTCAGTCATGTTTGTAAAATTGTTGGCAGCGTCCGTCGCCTCTCTGACGCTCCCCGCGGAACTCCATTTGCACATGCTACCGGACCTCGCCGTCAGTTATTGGTCGGCTTTCCCACCCAGAAAGCCTTGGCGGATTGCCCTACAGAAGCTACTGTTGAAATTGGCGAACGTACAGTTTCAAGATTTTCACTGCTCACTATTGTACACACTGTTTAACACAGAATCACACCACTGCCTCCTGTGACCGCGTTCGACGTGGTTGTTCATCAAGTTCGCATCCCACTGCTGACCACATTGGTCTTTCTACTATCCCCACTACCGGTAGTTTGCCTGATGCGAATTCTTTGTTTCTCCGTCAGACGAACATTTCCGTCACGGACATTGCTGCCTTTCCTCCTCTCCCAACCCGTACGATTGTGCATCCACCTTCAAGATTGACAAAGTTGTCTTCGACTACAGATGTGTCTACAAAGGAGTGTTTCGATCCGGGTGTGTTGAGTGGTGGTTTGGCAGATCGGCCGTCTGGCTCTTCTCCTAGCCTCTCGGATATCGGATCTCCAATTACAACCTTGTCTACCATACCCTTGTTGCAACATCTTCCTTAAGCATCGGCTTTTGTACCAGTCTCCACTAAGGCAGCTCAGCTACGTACTGCTTCTTCGACGACGTTCGTTTCCTCGTCTCCTGACTTGGGAGGTGAGCCTGATCCACTAATGGATACATCCGCCTCAGTTTCTTCTTCGAAGCGGATTGGAACTTCCAAAGGCGCTGTAAAACAGAAAAAGTTAAAACAACTTTCTGTGCCACATTCTGAGGATTCATCTAGTGTTCCCGAGGCTTCCGGTTCCGGTGTTTCTCCACCTGATGATTCTTCAAACAGTATGCTTCTCCGCTCAGGTCCTGTCAATCCTCTCTCTGATGCTGAGGTTCTACAGGCCGTTGATACGTTTCCTCCAGTTCCTGGACCACTGTCCAGACAGCAACTTTTACGTCTTTTTCAACCTGCACGTACGATTGTTGGGTCTGAAGAATTCCTTCACTCACCTGATCTGGACCTGTATGCAGCGGTAACGCAATTCGAAGCTTAAGTGTCACTTTTTAAATCTCTGTGTGCCACCGATCCTCGGTATCAGCCTTTTTGAGACGTTACACGCGCCGTCTCGCCTCCTTGAAGGAGCTCGTTGAGAAGCATATATGTGATACCTTCTATCCTTTTACCGATGACCTTTAGCTCTCTTCCTCACACCGATTACTTTTTGCTCTCTCAATGCAAGGGGATTTGCGAACCCGTTCGCAGATGCCATAGTTTTGCAGACTTAGTGCATGTTGATTCTGTTGTTTTCATTGTGTGTTTTGACTGTGATTCACGAGTAATGTATTGTAAATTTGCTTTATTTGTGTGTAAATTTGCTTTATTTGCTTTATTTAATGTATTGCACATTTGCTTTATTTTAAAGTTGCGGTAATTGCGTGTTTTTGCTGTGTTTTCACAACTAATCGGTCTCGTTACTTGTGTGATCTCCTCATTATCTCATCATTATCTTATCTGTTGTTTCCTGAATTTGTGCCTGTTTTTTAAATTACCTATAATTGTGAGTGTTTGCTGTGTTAGTGCTTTCCTTTATCGCGGATTATTATAGTGGTACGTTTGTTACCTTTGTTATTTTTATAAAGTTGCTGAGGTACTCAATGCGCTCTAACCACATTTCAGTTCCGTTCGGTTGTTTTATCATAGCATAGTACATTTCATGCATGTGTGCACATGTGTTATAGTGTTTGACATGCCGTTAGGCCATTCATTGTTCGTGTGCATATTCATTTCCTTTCTGTGTAACGTTGTGCTGCATCGTGGATATACTGACTTTCCGCACTGTTGTTTTCTGTACTGCAGCTTTTAATGAATCTCCTATGTCTGTATTTCGTTATAGCAATAAACTGGGTACCACTAAGGTACCCACAGTTACCAATACCAATACCATTGCCATTTCAGGGATTTTACTCTGATCATGATGTCTTCCACTCTTGTCATTTTTCTGATCCACGAGTTCCTCTTCTTATCTCTCCTGGTTACACCAAGCATGCACCTCTCCATGCTTGTTTGAGTTGTCTGCAGTCTTTGTATGTCTCGTTTAGTTAAGTTCCACGTCTCGGCACCATACGTAAGCACTGGAAGGATGCATTGATCAAACACTTTTCTTTTAAGGCATAATGGCATATTGCTCTTGAAAATTATGCTGTTTCTTCCAAAAGCTCTCCAGGCAAGTTTTGTACGCCGATTAATTTCTTCATCAATGTGACCCTCACTTGATATCTGCTGTCCAAGATAAACGTACGTGTCTGTTATCTCCAGCTTTTCTCCATCAATCGATAAATCTTCATTTCTTGTAAAAGCATTGAACATCACTTTTGTCTTCTGAAAGTTCATTTTTAATATATATATATATATATATATACATATATCAGGTAATCCCAAAAATACTGTTGTTTTTCCAACTTGTAAAGAAAAGAAAGAAAAACGTACTTAAAAAAATATCTTAATCCATATAATAAGTGCACCCGGTAGTTAGAACCTTCTCCCATCGATCTACAAGGTTTTGAATCGCAGATTTGTAGAATTCCATGGGTTTCGATGCAAAGAAGGCAGAAAGGGTTCTCCGTACCTCCTCCACATTTCGAAGTATAGTCCCAGCAAGATGATTTTGCAGGCTGCGAAAGAGGTGGTAGTCGGATGGGGCGATGTCAGGGGAATATGCTGGATGCGGAAGTTTTCCCCATCCGAAGTCCTGCAACGTGGCACTGCGCATTTTCGCTGTGTGTGGCTTTGTGTTGTCCTTCTGCAGCAGCACGCCTTTGCGATTCACGAGTGCTGGACGTTTATACTGCAAAGCAGTGCGTAGACGCTGCAGTTGATGACAGTAGACTTCTCTTGTAATGGTTTTGTTGGGTGGCAGCAGCTCGTAATGGATTATGTCTTGCACATCCCACCACACAGGCATCAAAACCTTTTGTGGGAAACGTCCTGGTTTCGCCACCGCTGCAGGCACATTCCCTTTGGAAGCCACTGTCGTTTACGTTTAATGATGTGATAAACAATCCATTTTTTCTCGTCCGTGACAATTCTGTGCGAAAACGGCTCCCTTTTTTTCACGGGAGAGCAAAAAAGTGCAAATGTCTACACGCTGTTGCAGCTGTTGTGGAGTGAGATCATGGGGTACTCACTTATCCAGTTTCGACACATAACCGAGGTCCTGCAGATGCTGGTGAACAGTGGAATGGGTTGAATGAACAAGTGTGGCCAGTTACTCGACTGCTTCCTGCGGATTTCACTCAACAGCAGCTTTCAGCACGTCGTTATACAGCTGAACAGGCCGTCCGGGTCATTGCATATCCTTGAGGCTGGTGTCTCCACTTCGAAATTTCTGGAACCAGCGTGGAATTCCTGACTTCCAGGGTACCCGGTCCATATACGCCATTGTTGTTTCGTGCTGCTACCGTCGCTGAATGTCGATGGTGGAACTCATACAGCATAATGTGCCTAATGTGGTCTTCTGACACTGCCATTTTCTATGCGGTTTAAGTACACAACGACTGCACCTAGAACTCCCCTGCACCTAGTCTCAAGTGACTTATACTCACCGTGGTCGACGTCATAGTCTGGGCACCAGGGGGATCACTACTGTTGGGCTTGCGCAAAACGACAATACTTCTGGGATGACCTGATATATACATACATACATACAAAGTGTGATCAAAAAGCATCCAGACTGGACTTATTAAAAAAAGTACAAGACCTGCAGATCTGAAACTTAATTTCCTTCCAAGTAGTTCCCTTGCGTAGCCACACATTCAGCCCAGCGATGTTTCCACTGCTCGAAGCATTTTTTGAAGTCATCTTCTGAAATAGTGAATATCTGTTTCGTCGAATTCTGTTGTATCACCTCAATATCTTGAAATCTTTTCCATTTCAAGTGGCATTTTATTTTTGCGAAGAGAAATAAAATTGCCGAGAGCGAGTTCTAGCGAATAGGGTGGCTGTCGGACTTGTGCAATGCGGTGCTTAGCAAAAAACTGCTGCACGAATTTTGACTCATTGGCAGGCGCGTTATCATAGTAGAGTTGCCACTCGCCACTCTCATGCAATGTGGGCCTTTGGTGACGAACTGCGTCTCTCAAATGCCGCAAACTTTAACTATAGTACTTCTGGCGTGATTGAGCTTATTCACAATGCACAATTCGCTCATGATTAAAAAAGCAATCAGCATTGTCTTGACATTGCTGGGACTCTGTCGTGCTTTTTTGGGTCTGCGAGAGTTCGGGGTCTCCCACTTTGAAGACTGAGCTTTAGTTTAGGGGACACACCCGATAAACCCAAGATTCAGAGCTAGATATGATAATTTTTTAAAAGTTTTCGTCTTTTTCGACGCTCTGAAGCAGGTCATCACCAGTCACTACCAGCTGAAGCACTGGCCGTTTTTATACATCTGAAAGCGATTTTGGAACAATTTAGCTCAGGCGCGTCTGCTAATCAAATCGTCCTGCAGAATTCATTGAACTGAACCGAAACGAATCGAAACTAATGTTGAAGTTTTCAGATAACTCACGAAGATGGGGATTCGGCGATTTCCTCCCCTCCCCCGCCCTCACATCTGAGTGCCCAAGCTCGACAGACACCTATTCATCATCCTCAACACTTTAACGACCTTTCATCGCTCTCAACACTTTCACTACCATCTTTGAAATGTTTACACCACTCATACACATTTGCGTACGACTCATATGAAACTCCCCATGGATATTCTATAACTTTAAATACGTACAAGTTTAGCCACGTTTTTGACAACATCTAATGCAAATTCGTTGATCAAGTTTTTCCCGACATGACAAACGCTACGAACAGCTTCACACACGTAAGAACAAAGTACTACTGTAAAAGAAGCGGACGAGCACGGAAGACGTGACTCACAGCATATGCGTAGTAGGTTCCAAGGTGAACCTGTGCCATCGCTTCCTGCTGTGTCGTGCGATTTCGAACTTATGCAACAAGTCCGGATACTTTGGATCACACCTGGTATACATATCCATCCCTCAGTCTCAGGCAGCTGGAATGTACCTGGCCAAGGCAGCGGTCAGTGCAACATGAAGGCAGAGGGGTGCTAAGAATCACCGGAGGACCGGACTAGGCTGCCATCTGATGCTGACCTCGGCTACTTTCAATGGACGCTCTCTATCTTCTGACTCAAGGCTCCTTGAATTGGAAGAGGAACTACAAAAGATCAAGTGGGATATCGTCGGGCTAAGTGAGGTAAGGAGAAAAGAAGATCTTATTGAACTGAAAAGTGGACATCACTTCTACTGTTGCGGGACAGATACTTGCAGAACTAGTGGAGTTGGATTTATATAAACAAGAAACTGAAGGATAAAGTTGTAGAAGTTGAAAGTTCCTCTGACAGAGCTGCATGACTCGTTATCCAACTCTCAAGAAGATACCAGGCTCAGATTATTCAAACTTATATGCACCCACCACAAGTCATTCTGAAGAAGAAATTGAAGAATTTTATGAGGAAATTCGTTATCTAAATAATAAAGGCAAGCAGCACTTGAAGATAATTATGGGAGATTTCAATGCAAAAATAGGGCAACGGCAACAGAATAAAACTTCAGTAGGTAAATTCGGTCATGGCAACAGAAACCAGCGTGGAAATACTCTCGTTGAGTTTGCAGAGACAGAAGGGTTTTTCATCATGAACTCCTTTTTCAAGAAAAAGCCACAAAGGAAATGAACATGGAGACATCCGAATAGTATGACAAGTGAAATTGATTTTATTATGTGTAACAAGAAATTCGTCGTGGAAGACTGCTGTGTCTATTGACCATAGAATGGTAATTTGTAAGATGCACCTTAATGCTAAACTCGAGCATGGCAAGCTCATAAAACAAACAAAGTGTATTGACATGACCAATCTTAAAAAACAACATAATACCTTCAAATTGTAACTGATGAACAGATTTTTTTCTCCAGAAGATCTAACGTCGAAAGAAGTGTACATCTTTGAAGTTAACAGAAAACTAACCAAAGCTCTTATGGAAACAGCGACAAAATAGCTGTTGCTAAGAACAAATTGCATATTAACAAATTGTCAGGGAAAGCAAAAATTCTTATGCAAAATACGTAGAAGAGAGATGAGGACAAGTAAAGGAGATGCGACTTCCCCTCATGATGTTGCATGCATACAAGAATGAAAAGCAACATTAATAACACCTACATCTTCTCGGAAATCTAGTGCACTGTAATCTATTGACGATTGTACAGAACAAGTTTCTAAGATATTCCCTGAAAAACTAAGAACACATCTTTCCTCGGGTTATTTCCCGCCCCGGCCTATACAAGTAGATGCTTTAATTTTCTTGCTCATTGTAAGTCGAGATGCGAAGTTACACACGGGTTATCACCTCTGTCTTTATACCGTAACCCGACACATTCACAGCTCTGCTCAGAGCTAAAGCCACTCTTAACTGTATCAATGCCTTAATACAAAGATTACGTACGCTTGGCAAAACGCTAGTTTAAAATGAAGAGTACGCAGGAATACAGCCTCTTCATTACTTCCACCTTTAAGATCGCAAGCTTTAAATGCAGGGTGTGCACTAACCTTCTAACCAATGCGCTTACTATTGAAGATCTATCTCCTGTCAATGCAGACCTTGTTACATTACAAAAAGCAAACTATAAACAAAATACTCCGTTCCATAGATCCCTACAGTGGCCATACACATTCCATCACATACCGAAGAGCCGAAACATTGTGACCAGCAAGTCTGTGCAATCTAAACGTCTTGGTGTCTGCTCAAAAAGGGGAACTTTTCAAACATACTCACTAGATGCTTCTGTTCAACACGTCAATAATTATTTTAGTGTAACCTCCATAGCCCTGACTTCGCTGACTTATATTCATTGACAATATAACCATTACGGTATCTCGGTTGTAGTATTTATTAAAAGTACTAGAAATAGTTTTAAAAAGAACATACCATGTTATATTCAGGTCAGCCTGTATAAAATCCATTATTCTTCAACTCCTGTGCTGGAGGTTGTCGTATGATAAAATTAGTCCTGCAGGTTTTCGTATGACACATTATTTTAATACGAGGCCATCTTCGTTTCATTACCAATGTGTCATACGACAACCTGCATGACCCATTTTATCATACGACAACCTCCAGCACAGGAGTTGAAGAATAATGGATTTTATACAAACTGACCTGAATATAACATGGTATGTTGTACTTTAAAACTATTTCTAGTACTTTTAATAAATACTACAACCGAGATACCGTAATGGTCATATTGTCAATGAATATAAGTCGGCGAGTATGGTGGTTACCCTAAAATAATTATTGACGTGTTGAACAGAAGCATCTAGTGGGTATGTTATAAAAGTTCCCCTTTTTAAGCAGACATTAAGACGTTTAGCTTATAAACCATGTAAACGTATCGTCATCATCATTATTGTTAACCATTATCAATCCCCTCCTGGACGAAGGTCTCTCCAAGCCTCTTCCACAACGGTCTGTCTTGTGCCAGTCTCCTCCATGTTACTCCCGCATACTTTCTAATTTCATCCACCTATCTTCCATGTGGTCTTCTTCTGGGTCTTTTCCTGTCCCTTGGAATCCAATCTAAAATTTCGACTGTCCATCGATGGTCTGTCCTTCTGGCACAATGTATATAAGTATATAGTGATTATCATTCTATGAGTCTGTGCAAATCGGAGCAAGTGCAGGTAAACGACAGCGCGTGTGGCGAGTGAAGGTCATGAAACGGTATAAATAATACCCGATAATGATATCGTTCAATCAGTGTTATTCTTGTTCTTCAGATGGGAAAAACAGAGGACTTAAGTGAGTTTGACAACGACCAAACTGTAATGCGCCAAAGCATTTCTGAGATCGCAAGGCTTGTGAGGTCCTCGCGATCAACCGTGATCAGTTTCTTCTAAATGTAGCCCGGGATGGGAAAAACATGAAACTCCCACAAAATGTGAGCCGACTTCGTTGATGCTAGAGGTGAGAGCGAAGGCTATTCCGTATGGTAAGAGTCAACAGAAGGGATACTGTGGCGAAACTCGCCGGTAATCTGAATGCTGATGACGGGAGTAATGTGTCACGAAACACAATACATCGATCCCTGCTTATAATGGGAATGCGTAGCCGTAGGCCGCCGTGAATACCCATGCTAACCTTGGTTCACAGTCGAAATCACCCACAATGAGCGCGCGAGCATCACAACTGAACCTTGGAGATTGAAAGAAGGTTGTCTGGTCCAATGAATCTCGATTCCTGTTGCGCCATGTGGACTGCTGGGCACGTGTACGTCATTTACGTGGGGAAGTGTTGGCACCAGGATGCACCGTGAGACGAAAACAAGCCTGTGGAGGAAGTCTAATTCTTTGGATAATGTCCTGCTGGAAAACCATGTGTCCAGTCATTCTGTGTAGAATCCTATATCGTATACCACCTACCTGAACATTATTTCATACCAGTTTGACAAGAGTGAAAGATTTCTACTCCAAATTATATGAAAGGGATGATATATGCACTCCAGACATCATGAAAGATACCAGTACCAGAGTTCCTCCAGTCCTTCCAGCAGAAGTTGCACATGCAATCAAGAACATGAAGCGAGGAAAAGCTCCAGGAGAAGATGGAATTACTGTAGACATCATACAAGAAGCAAGTGGAGAAATCGAAACAGTACTCGCCCAAATTTTCACTCGATGCCTTAATGAAGGAAAGATTCCTGAGGATTGGAACACCGCTACAATGATCCTGCTACATAAGAAAGGTGACATTGAGGATCTCGGAAACTACAGACCTATCAGCTTCCTATCAGTAGTTTATAAAATCTTCACTAAAGTTCTTTCACACCGCTTGAAGGTAGCACTAGACATGGCTCAACCGAGAGAACAAGCTGGATTCAGGAGTGGCTACAGCACAATAGATCATATCCACGTGGTGAGAGAACTAATTGAAAGAGCGAGGGAATATGAACTTCCATTGTGCATGGCTTTTATCGATTATGAAAAAGCCTTTGATTCGGTGAAACCATCAGCAGTTACAATGGCTGTGAAAACCTGCGGTATTGAAGATGCATACATTAATATTATTAATAACATCTATGAAAATGCAAGTGCAAAGATTAGGCTGTTTGAAAATACAACACACGTAAAAATTGGAAAGGGAGTGAGACAAGGTGACACCATATCTCCGAAGCTCTTTAATGCCACATTGGAGGGTGTTTTTCAGTCACTGAGCTGGGAAAACAAGGGGATAAAGATTAATGGAGATTATCTAACCCACCTTCGTTTTGCTGATGACGTAGTCATTTTTGCAACTACCCCATCAGAGCTGCAGAGTATGATCCAGGAACTTGCTGACAAGAGTAAAGAAGTGGGATTAAAAATGAACTTTCAGAAGACAAAAGTGATGTTCAATGCTTTTACAAGAAATGAAGATTTATCGATTGATGGAGAAAAGCTGGAGATAACAGACACGTACGTTTATCTTGGACAGCAGATATCAAGTGAGGGTCACATTGATGAAGAAATTAATCGGCGTACAAAACTTGCCTGGAGAGCTTTTGGAAGAAACAGCATAATTTTCAAGAGCAATATGCCATTATGTCTTAAAAGAAAAGTGTTTGATCAATGCATCCTTCCAGTGCTTACGTATGGTGCGGAGACGTGGACCTTAACTAAAAGAGACATACAAAGGCTGCAGATAACTCAAAGTAGCATGGAGAGGTGCATGCTTGGTGTAACCAGGAGAGATAAGAAGAGGAACTCGTGGATCCGAAAAATGACAAGAGTGGAAGACATCATGATCAGAGTTAAATCCCTGAAATGGCAATGGGCTGGACATACTGCCAGAAGGACAGATCATCGATGGACAGCCGAAATTTTAGATTGGATTCCAAGGGACAGGAAAAGACCCAGAAGAAGACCACATGGGAGATGGGTGGATGAAATTCGAAAGTATGCAGGGGTGACATGGAGGAGACTGGCCCAAGACAGACCGTTGTGGAGGAAACTTGGGGAGACCTTCGTCCAGCAGTGGATTGATAATGGTTGACAATGATGATGATGATGACATCCTTTCATGCCAATGGTCTTCCACTCTAGTAGTATCTTTTTTCAGTAGGATGATGCGCCATGCCACAACCGCCCTAATGGTCTTAAAATGGTTAACGGAACATGAAGAAAACTTCCAGGTATTGCCCTGCCCTCCAAATTCCCCAAATATCAGTCTAATGGAGCATTTAGTTTGTGTTGAAACAGCAAATCCAATCTTCGCGGCTCAACCACGTAACTTACAAAAATAAAAGGAATCTGCTGGTGACGTGTTGGCACTGGATACCGCAAGATAACTTTAGAAATATTGAAGCATCGTGCTTGGGTAAGAGCTGATTTAGCGGCACGCGGAGGACCAACACCATATTCGGCTGGTGGTCATAATGTTTCGATTCATTGGTGTAGTTATGTACTTATTATCAAAGCAGGCATTGTTTTGGCGATCCATAAGCTTTTAAATAGGACCGCAGATCTCTGTTGTTTCAGAAATTGAGAATTTTAATGGGCTATTCCTGAACTTACAGTTAACCTTCCATTCCGAAAATTTTCATATTTTCAACAGCTATATTTAAAAAACTAATGCAAAAGCAATTCAATTTTTTAATCGTATCAACCACAAGCTACAACAAATTTCTTCATCAGAAGAATTTGTTTGTTTTTTTACATTGGATTATCCATTTGACAGAAAATGCCACAGAATTTAAGTATGATCAAGATATCAGTTTCTCGTGCGGAATGAGTCAATCATAAAAACTTAAGGTAGCAATCTTAAAAGCACGATAATTAAAACAATACGCAGGTTTCCAATGAAGTGAAGAACTTATTTAATGTATAAGTTAAAAGATTAAAAATAAAGCCATAAGAACTTTCGGTCTTTCTAAACACCATCATCAGATGGAAGTACTAAAGGAACATTTTTGGGTAGGGAGACATATAAGTAACTTACAAGCGTGACGTACAGAACAGGTGATCATGTCGTCAATAATTGACGACATGATCACCTGTTCTGACCCACAAGACTCGTCAATCATTGACGACATGATCACCTGTTCTGTACGTCACGCTTGTAAGTTACTTATATGTCTCACACATATAAGTAACTTACAAGATCACCTGTTCTGACCCACAAGACTCGTCATGATCACCTGTTCTGACCCACAAGACTCGTCAATCATTGACGACATGATCACCTGTTCTGTACGTCACGCTTGTAAGTTACTTATATGTCTCCCCACCCAAAAATGTTCCTTCAGTACTTCCATCTGATGATGGTCTTTAGGAAGACTGAAAGTTCTTATGGCTTTTTTTTTAATCTTTTAACTTATACATTAAATAAGTTCTTCACTTCATCGGAAGCCTGCGTATTGTTTTATTTATCGTGCTTTTAAGATTGCTACCTTAAGTTTTTATGATTGATTTAAGTATGATGTTTTTAAAACACTATCAGTAATAGTTTAACAGTTTATCATTGTTACATTCCGATTGCTTCATCTGCACTCACAGCATTTAACTTGATGTCCTTCTCGCACCGCATTCTTTTCACCCGCAAGACACCACAGAATTTTACATATTGTACTCATCACAAACCCGTACGAATGATGCTACTAATCATTCAACTTTGTCTTCATATCACAGCACTGTTTCGCACACGATTCTTCTTTTTCCGTATACGACATCTTTTTTCTTGCACTTGGACTTTTTGTGATCCTCTTTTTGAGAACACTCAGTATTTGTGCTGAAATACACGCCGATATTCTAACAACACTCGATCAACTTCCCCTTGCTTCAAACCCAACTGAAGACTGGCTTTTTAGAAGCAGCGAATAATAGCCTTCACGAAAAGATTTTCATTCACTCAACTTACCATAGAAATTGAGAAAGTTGGAAGGCTTTTAAAATGTCTACATCAAACAACCGAAGAAATGCCATGTGAAACAAACTGAATTTAAAAATGAAACACTCCTAGAACCCCTGGCACGGAAAGTGCTGCGATGTATAAATCTTCTCGAAATATGTAAATTCGATCAACCGCGCAGCTACTTTCTCTCACTCGAGAAAGAAACGTTGGACTAGGAAAAACCTAATTCATCTCCATTTGTTGAATGGCAATATTTTTGAAGATCTGCTGCTCATTTGCACTAAAGTTCGTCGCTACTTAACTTCCCGATTACGCAATCCCTTTATACGCGTTCTCCACTTCTATCGCTAACCCCTGAAACTGAAATGCTTGTTGCACTTTCACAGATAAATACTCAAGCTTCACCTGAAAAAATAGTTTAAAGGTTAATTTTTACAAAGCCAATTATTAACACAGTTTCTTCTCATCATCAACTACACACTCACTACTAAGGCTGTCCATTCGGATTTCACAATTGCCCACTATTTGACTCCTTTCCAAGAAAGGCTGCTTCAAAATCTTAACAATTGGCTGCCTATCAGTCTGTTAAACGTAGACTGTAAGCTGACTACTAAAATTCTGTTCTACAAGAAAAACCAAATTCTTCCCTCAATACAGACCAAACATACACTAAAGTGCCAGAAAAACTGGTACACCAGCCTAATACTTGTTAGGTCCCCCACGGGAGCGCAGGACTGCAGAAATACGAAGGGGAATTACTCCACTAGCTTCTGGAAACACCGTAGGCAATGCACAGCATACTTCCTGCATAGCGTTCCACAATTCGGGTATATTCCGAGGTCTCGGATTCCTGTGTTCGATAGCGCGATGCATGACATCCCAAATGTGTTCTATCACGTTCAGATATGGGGACTTGGGTGTTAATGGCAACACCCCAAACTCAGATTAATGCTACTCTAACCATAATGTGGCGTCCCGACACTTGTGTGCAGGTGCATTGTCCGGTTACAACAGGCCCAACCCATCAGCATGAATGCAGGACATGAACGGGTGTACCTCGTCAGAAAGGATGCGCACATAGCGTTGGCCGGTCACAGACGTTTGTAGACGTATCAGGGGTCCCAGTGAAGTCCAGCTAAGCACACCCCATGCCATTACGGGCCCCTACCAGCCGGTACGGTTCCGTGTTGAGAGGCGGGATCCACGGCTTCATGGGGTTTGCGCCACACACGAATCCTTTCATCTGCCCGATGCAGTTGGAAACGCGACTCGTCAGACCAGGCTACTTGTTTCCAGTCATCAGGTGTCCAGTGGCGGTGTTGCCGTGCCCAAGCGTAGCACTTTGCTCTGTGTCATGCACCCATCAAGGGGACTCGAGTTGGGCGTCGGCTCTCAAAGCCCATATCGTGCAGAGTATGTTGCACAGTCCGGATGCTGATGTTTATTGAGGCTCCAGCATTGAATTCCGATGATACCTGCGAGAGTGTTGCATACCTATCGCGTGAAACGATTCTTAACAGCCGACGATGGTCACGTTCACACAATGTCTTTTTATGGCCACTCTGGTACGTAGGTTGGAGGTTTTGCCGGAATTCTTGTAGTCACGGTAAACCTTTGCAATGGTCGTCCGTGAAAATCCGAACTTCGTTTCTACCTCCGAAATACGATGTACCATCTCACGAGCACCAACTCTGATACTGCATTGAAAATCGCTTAAATCGTTATTACTTGTCATTCTCATGCCGAAAACAGCTCTGACAGCTGGCAAGGATGCCTATCGCTTTATATACGCACTGGCGGACGCAACCGCGTACGTGCATAGGTGACGTTGCTATGTATTTTGGTATAAGCTTGTCTGCACCAGTTTTTCTGGCACTTCAGTGTATGCTGAACGCTCTAGGAAGTAGCATTGTTCAGAATCTCAATATACACTCATCGTCAAAAAAAAAATAGTTGCACCCAGAAGGAAGCAACCGACAGGAATAAAACTTGGTGAGTAGCTTTGACATCGTGAGACATGCAAATGATTCAAGTATCACGCTCGGCCGCGCATGTGACGGAAGCAAGGAGGAGTCGTAGCACTGTGCCTAACAGGCTATATAAGGTCGTTCCGTTTTGCGTGTCTGCCACTTGCTGTTATATTGGTTGCATCCTTTACAAGTGAAGTATGCCTCGGAGAAAAGTTCAGAAGCAATTCGAGCAGTTAGAGGAGATCGAGAGGGGCCTCATCGTCAGGCTTCGGGAAACGGCTTGGTCTTACCGCAGTTTTGCGCGCCATACCGGTCGTGCGGATATCACCATAGCACGCTGTTGGTGGCAGAAGATATAACAATTCACGCAGCAGCGACAGGAAGGGTCTGGGAGACCCGGACGGACCATGGAGAGGAGAACCGACTGGTAGTCAGACATGCGCAGAATGATCCAACAGCCACGATTGTGGATATACAGTGAGCAGTGGTGCCCTCCATGCATCGTCCGATTAATGCCAGAACCACTGGCAGAAGGCTGCACGACGTACAACTACACGCACGCAGACTGTTACGACGACTGCCCTTAACACCACTGCTTCGTCGCCAAAGACTGCAATGGTGTCGTGCCAGACTGTCATGCAGCTACTCAGAATGGCAGCGGGTGATCTTCAGTGACGAGTTCCGCTTTTGTCTTGGATGAAATTACCAACGAACCCGTGTGTGGAGGCACCGTGGTCAGCCAAGATGAAAGGTTTGTTGTCAAGGGTCACACATCCAGAAAACCTGGTGTCATGGTGTAGGGTGCAATGGCCTACGATGCCTGATCCCCTTTCGTGTTCATTACAGGCACTTCGACAGCCCATCATTACGTTAATGAGGTCCCGCAACCAGTGGCCCTACCTTTTCTGAACGCCAGTGCGATTTTCCATCAGGACAACGCTCGTTCGCATACTGCTGCTGTCTCAAGAGCTTGCCCTCAAGGCACTGACACTCCGCCATGGTCAGCCGAATCGCCAAACCTGTCGCCAAATTAAAATGTGTGTATTTAAGTTTTTAAACGCGCTATCCACTCTCCACCCCTACGGCACAGTCTGCAGGAACAGCGTGAGAAGATTCAAGCTGCATGGGATGACTTATCGCAAGACACCATTAGGAACCTGTACCATGCCGAGACGTCTGGAATGCAGTGTGAGCAAACATGGAGGCCCGACGCCATGCTGAGAAACACTTCTTATCGGCGTGTAGCTCAAAAAATATTGTCCATATCAGTCTCAATGTTTAATCGTTTATTGTTCCTCGTGACCTTTACCTTCCTCCCGAATAGCATTGCGATCCGACACGTCCTTTTGGGTGCAACTATTTTTGTGACGATGAGTGTATAATTCGAGACCTAATACATCTTGCAGAGCTAAACCGATAGCCCCTTACTGTTTTTAACTTAGATCAACATCAAGAATTTGAAAACGTCAGCCACACATTACTGTTTTCAGGGTTAAGAAATTTTCGCTTTCCTTTTGAAATTTAATTCTCAACTTATACCGGAATTCATGTGTTCATAATGCAAGAACAATTTCATGACCAAGTATTCACTTCGAAAAAAAAAGGGTTATCCGACAAGGCTGCACATTATCTGGCCAATTATTTCTCATGACTTTTGAGCCCTTGTTGATTCGTCTTCTGCAATATTTTTCTTCCAGAATTACATTCATCTCAGCAAGTCATAGACATCACCAAATTTGTTTACAAGTGTATGCTGATGATTTGAGAACTTTTATTAGGTCTGTGATGTACCACTTAGGTCACACAAGTGTCGAAACGTCAAGATGCAGCGGTAAGCAAAGATCGGTATAATTCAATCGGAGAAGAGTCGGTTCCAGGGAAGACAGATGTGAGTTTGAATCCCACCACCGGTAAAAGAGGGGGTTATTTTCACAATGGCGTCCGAACGTAAAATTGAGTCTCATGGCCGTGAGATTCGAGAATAATTTGTAATGCTTCTTCTACACATCGTCTATTTAGTAAAAAGCTCCTTCTTCTAGAGTGAGCTCTCCTTTCAGCATGGTTTGCTGGCTGATCCGGGAACTTACGATTACGTAATAGCCCTTTCTCAAGGGGGAGGATATGTAAGACGAACCAATGAGGTGAGACAAGCGTCGAAATGGCAAGTTACAGCGATAAGCCAAGGTCGGGATAATTAAATGGGTAGGATAGTAGACTCCGGGGTAGGCAGATGTGGTTTCGAATTCCATCTCCGACAAAAATGTTTTTCTTCACAGATCTGACTACAGTTTCCAACTTTTGAACATAATCAGAGAAGAATATGCCATCGCTTCAGGTTCATCTCTGAATACTGCAAGAAACACCGGCCTTTGGTGTGGAGCGTGGGCGCAGCGTCGTGATCATCCATGGGGAGCGGATTGGTCATCGAATATCCAGCGATTCTTAGCAACCAACTTTGGAAATCCCGTGGTAACAACCAGAGGTAGTTGGGCACCTCTCGTTCAAGCAATAAAGCGCGCGATCTTTATCAGAAAAGTATTAAAGCTAAGTATTTACTTCGCTCCATGGAAGAGCGCAAGTTTCAAATAGTGTTATCAGTCTATCTCTACTCGTATATGTATATGCTGCAAAAACAACTCCAGCTTATGTACTCTCAGAAGTTTTCCGCATCATAATTGACTAACTTTGGATTCCTGTCTTTCGGGTAAGTCTCAGTTTACCTTGGTGGGATCAGATTTTTTTTTTATTGAAGGTTTAACGACCACCGTGAGCAACTCAATGGGCTATAAGCAGTCGCCTGTCCCTAATTTAGGGTAACTGGTTCCAGGGAAGGGAGAGAGCCAGTGCCGTAAGACAAACATAACATCCATGCCTCACCGGGATTCGAACCCGGACCCGTTCGTACGAATGATCAGAGGCCATCGCTTAGACCACTGCGCCACCGGGGCGGCTGGGATCAGATTGCACGATGTCACAATGAAATATCGTACGCACAGTGTCGTGCTTTTCGATCAACAATTATTACGAGCAAGTTTTGCATCCCATCCAATTCGAATAGCCTGAACTGCGTAGTTTGCTGTTCAGTATTTAACATCACATCAGAAAACTTGAAAATTACATCGCCCTGGAGCAGGAATCGAGCCAGCATCTCCTGTACGACGCTTAAGCATGCTATCCATTACATCACCGAGGACAACTAAGTTCCAGATAGCACGCTCGAATGGATACCGGAAGATAGGGGTTCGATTCTCGCTCTAGTGCGATATAATTTTTAAGTTTTCTGATATGATGTTAAATGTTGACAGAAAACTTGGTAGTACACGCTATTCTGATGGCAATATTAATCATTTTGTAGTTTATGAAGGATATATATTACTTCAATAATTTCCCTATGCTCACTTTTGAAGCCCGGGTTGTCTGATATCCGCTGCTTCCTCTCAGATTTCCATCATTACACAGTACAGCATTATGTCTACCGAAACAACTCTGCATGAAAAAGATCCCACCAACTAATACGCTGGAAAAAAAGGCTCGGTTATAGTATACTATAACCGAGCCTTTTTTCCATTCATCCACTCTCCATCCCGCATAGCTGGAATGAATGTTTTCTGTATTCCAAGTGGTTGCATGCCGGAGTGGTGACTATCGCTCTGATTCGTGCAGATATATTTTCGAGATACTTTGAAGAAATTTCCATCTTCCTTCCTCCAACTAGACAAAATGAAATAGAATATGTCTCCCAAATCAACCATTCGATCCTATATCCAACTTTAGCAAGACTGAAATATCGGCTTACAATTCATCTGCCATCATTTTTTACAGTTCATTATTTCATGCCGATTGTATAAGCACTTTCGACTTTAGCTTGTTTTGCCCTTCTCAAATACAGGGTGGCCCAGAACCTACCTACCAATTAATGCTGTATTATTCCTGAACGAAAAGACATACAAATCTCATTCAAAGTGTATTAAAATCTACATCTTCTGCCGTTTATATCACAACATGTTCAATATGTTTGCCCTCAATCTCGACGATCTTGCGCAATTTGATCTTAAAATTGGACGCCACCTTGTGGAGGACGTCTGTTGGAATGGCCAAGATTTCACGCTCGATAGATGATTTCAGCTCCTCGGAAATCTTTGGGTTGCTGTGATACACTTTGTCTTCGAGATGTTCCCATAAAAAAATTCAAAGGATTGAGAATACGAGGGTACAGTCAAGTTCACGTCCGTAGTGCTTTGGATAATCCAAAGCAATGGCATTCTCGCGGAAATGTTCCTTCAGAAGGCGGAAAATTGATTCTGTGCGATGGGAACGAGCACCGTCTTGCATGAAAACGTGATTTGTGAGGTCAGAACCATGGAAGCCCTGACGGACGGGAATGAAATTGTTTTCAATCAAGTTTCGATAGCTCACTGCAGATACAGTTCCCTCAATAAAAACAGGTCCACAAATGCCAACTTTCGACAAGGCACACCACACAGTCAGACGTTTTGGGTGAAGACTTGAAGCATCGAAACATGCGGATGTTCTGCGCCCCATATTCACCCGTCCTGCATGTTCACAAACCCATGAAGTCAAAAATGTGCCTCGTCTGAAAACCAGATGAGACCAGGGTCAATTTCTTGGTTCTCGAGTCTTGTGATCGTTGCCTGAGCAAAGTGCAATCTTGCTGCCATGTTCGCCTTTGTGAGTGGCTGTTGGGTCTGGATTTTATAGGGAAAAAATGAAGAAATTCGTTAAAAATTCGCTGAAGACTGCTGCGTTTGATCCCTAACTCCTGAGATGCTCTCCTAGTAGACATTTTCGGGCTTCTTTCAAACTTTCGATGTTTCGTTCAGTCCTTGCTGTGGAGGGCCTACTACGTTTCGTTCAGTCCTTCCTGTGTAGGGCCTTGAGAGTGATCGTCCAACACTGACCCTGTCTTGCGAAATTTCTTGACGAAGTGTGTTATTGTGTGCCTGTCCAGTCCACCTTTGACACCAAACTACCTGGAACGCTCTTCTGACCTTTTCGCAACTTTCTGATGATCGAATGTATTCTTCGATAATGAATATCCTCTGCTCCATAGTGTAGGCTGCCATTTTACATATCCTGCAAAATGAAAAAAAAAAAACACATGAGACACAAATGGCTTGACGGCTATAACATGTCAGCAAAATTTCTTTAAATTATACTAACTAGTTGCAGAGCAGTTTGGATTTAAACTTGGTAGGTATGTTTTGTGCCACCTTGTACCCGTCTTCAATGCCATCCCAGACCTTGACTGCTATTAATTCAATCTAAATTAGCACTAAAGAGATGCATACCGTACTATTTTTCCTAAATAAACAGCAACCAGTCCCGCAATACCGGTATACCACTTCCAAAAATCCACATCTCCTAAATGTACACTGAAGAGCAATTGAATTAGAGACAGCTGGCGTTATGCAAATGTGGCGCTGTGGGCGGCCCTGTACACGGAAACGACATGACGTATGCAGCGATCCGACAATATAAGGAGTGATGCGACGGGAATCAGTAAGAGTCGGACTCAGTGTGGGTAAGACGAAGGATCTAAGCGCATTTGAACGTGGGCAAATTGTCGGGGCCTGAAAAATAGGTCACTCCATCTCGGAAGTCGTGCAAGTACTGGGATTTACCACGTGTGTTATTGTGTGCGATTCGATATACTCACGGTGCACCATATTCGATATACTCACGGTGCACCCGTACCACGGGTGCACCGTGAGTACGAAACCGGGTACTTAACTTATTGTACAGATGATTATACGGTGTCTATGAATCAGTCTTTGGACAACTTAAGACAAAAGCTATTATAGCTATCAAGAGTAAATTTTATAGTATTTAGGAGGTTTTTTCGTGTGTGAAATAATACTATAAAACAGTACGCTTCGCCGTTTTTAAAGACAGCTGAAACTCACTGTCAGTTTAAAAAATCAAGTTGCAAGCATTTTGTTGCTTCCAAAAATCACGATGAAAAATGCTTTTATGGTGAATACTCTCGCTACAGAAAAAAAAATGATTACAAACCTATTCAGAAAAATAATAAGCTCCAACAGAAAATAAAATGACCAAATCACTCGCATTAATGATAAAGAAAAAATCATCGTCGCGCAATTTGTTTTACGATGGACGCGATTCGGATTTCTGAGGTTTGTGGCTTAGTGGTTAAAGGTGTGCGTTGCCTGTTGAACCAACCCAAACAATGGTGGTTCAGTCCTGACTGCAGGGGTAGGATTACCTGGTGCTAGGGCTGAAAAATTGAGCGTCGCAGATTTTGCGAAATTCCTGATGAATATGAGAAAACCTGAAAAGGACTTTTCTGAAATAAACGACTACGGAAAATCTGTGAAAATACGGAAGTTAAAATAAACGGGTACTTTCAAAAACGGAAATTTCTGAAAAACACGGATACCTACCGGCAACTTTGCTGCACGTTATTTTCAGAAATTTTCCGTGAATTCACACCAATTATTTTTAACAGTGCAGCTACCGGTTCTTTTCTTTTTGTCTTAATGAAATATGTCATTTATTCTTTTCACCAAAGTTTAGATACGAGTCTCCCTTTTCAACCTACTTTAACTGCACAACTGAAGTTACTCTGTCATTTACGCGGATGCTTGCTACCCACACCTCAAGAAAAATACCTTGAAGTATGTCGCACAACTACTGTTCAAAGATTTCAGTGCGAATGGTCGACACACGATCAATGGTTTTCGAAGTGATTCATGACGACATTAAACCTTTGCAGTTGACTTTAATTTTTGATACTATGCATCTTTCCCAGTAGTAGTTAAGTAAATACCAAGCAAAAAATTTCGATGTAACGAAAATGGATAACGGAAGTAGTCGAAACGATTGTTGAAATCGGATTTTTGAATAATCTCCCATGAAGTGACGCAACAATAATGAATTTAATTGTTACTCAACAATATACACTGCTGGCCACCCAAAAAGCAACGCCAAGAAGGAAGCATCCGATTGGCCTAAAATTCACAGCATGCGTTGCCCGCGAGAGCACATACAAACGATTAGCATTGCAAGGCATATGCAAATCATGTGCGCCCGGCACGCCACCGAGAAACACTATAAGAAGGGTGCACAGAAGGCGGGGTGTAAGTAGTGGAAGTGTGTTGTGCTGCCGGACGTGTGCGTGGGAAGCTTTCTGATGTCTCGTCGCAGAATACAGCAGTCATTGCAGCACGCTTCGGAGCTCAACGGAGGACGAATAGTGGCTTATCGTGACAGCGGTTTATCGTACCGAGACATCGGCACCCGTGTGGGACGACATCCAGCCACAGTGAGGCGAGTATGGATTCGGTGGGTGAAGGAGGGACGGAAGGACCGATGTGAGCGATTGCCGCAGCCGCAGCGCACCTCCGAACGAGAGGACCGGCATGTTGTGTGGCGGGCATTAACGGCTCGCAACGCCACATCACGAACGTTAGCGCAGGAATTAGGGTGTGTTGCGCAAAAACCTGTGTCAGCACGTACCGTTCGACTACGTCGTCTGCAAGAGCGGGGACTTGTCGCACGGCGCCCATTGCTCCGATTACCGTTGATGTTACACCACCGGCGAGTGCCGCGGCAGTAGGCCATTGAACGCCACACCTGGATTACGGAATGGCACGACATTGTCTTCTCCGTCGAATCCCGTTTCTGCCTGCAACACCACGATGGTCGGATCCGCGTGTGGTCGCACCACGGAGAGGGACTGTATGACGCCTGCATTATGCATCGCCATACCGGCCCGTCGCCTGGCGTTATGAATTGGGACACAATTGGATATGACACCCGCACCCCTCTGGTACGCATCGCCGGTACACTCAACAGCTACCATTACATCTCCGACGTTTTGGAGCCTGTAGTCCTCCCTTACCTGCAGAACCTGCCAGCAACCACGTTTAAACAGAACAATGCGCGCGCCCGCACGTGGCACGCATCGTGCAACAATTCTTCACGGCCCACCAGGTGTCACTGCTGCCGTGGCCTGCCTGTTTTACCGATATGTCGCCCATCGAACACGTCTGGTCGCTGATCGGCAAACCGAGTGACCCGGCAAGCACCACGCGCGTCTACGCCTGATGAACTGTGGCAACGTGTGGAAGCAGCCTGGACCAACATACCCGAATCCCACATCCAAAGCCTCTTACGTTCGATGCCGCGGCGTGTAGCGGCCGTTATTGCCAGCCATGGAGGCCACACGAACTATTGGCGTCTGCGTGTTACGCAAGTCCACGGGCCTGTGAGCTCAATCGTTTTATCTTTGTATCTGTTATTATGTGTCCAGTAAATCTGGCTTTGCTATCTCGTGTCCTTCTTGGTGTTGCATTTTGGGTGGCCAGCAGTGTATTTTGCTATATTATCGGCGAACATTATTCCATCACGTTTTACATACAGGTAACAGTATCTCATTGCAATCTGCGTAAATTGCGAAAACCTAATGTTAAATGCAATAACAGCCATTACATAAGCTCATTTTTTGATCTAGATAAAAAAAATTGATGTACGATCGGTGCCCGATAAGTATCCGGATTTTTCTTCCTATCGATACAAAACCGTGTGTATGATCGCATGTATGCGTGAAACTATTACAACTGCTTTCAGTGAAGCGTCGTGAAAGCGGAGCGGCTGGATACTAATGTTAGGTGGCGCTGTCGATCAAAAAGAATGGCGGCTACGTTAAGTGTTCAGTTCGAGCAGTGGTGAAATTTTAAACGAAAGAAAGCGTAAAGGTCGTGGACATTACGAGAAGACTTCGGACGGTGTTTAGTGATGCGGCTATGTCTCGTTCAAGTGTTTATGAATGGGTTACGAAGCTCAAAGCTGGCCACGAGAGCATTGAAGAAGAGGCACGGTCAGGTAGTCATAATACCGCAGTGACTGATGAAACGATTAAACGGGTTGACGACTTGATTAAAGGTGACAGACGCATTCGTGTTCGAGATATTGCCATGGAATGGGATATCACTAAAGATTCTGTTGGGCGAATTATTCATGAAAATCTCAACTATAGGAAGATCTGTGCCAGATGGTTCGTCGGCGTACAAGGTCATGGCTATTGTCTTCTGGGACAAACACAGTATCCTTCTGGTTGAAAAGTGAAACAACAAATGCGAAGGCCTATGTGAAGACACTGGGAAAACTTTCGCAGTGTATCCGGAACAAACGACCAACATTAAAAAACAATCAAGTGTTGGTTCAGCATGATAACGCTCGCCCGCATATTGTTAAACCAGTGATCCGTATTTCGCACCCTCCGACTTTCATGTTTTCGGTCCCTTGAAGGATACCACCACTATGAGAGCATGGACGATCTGCGAGCGGCTGTCCATCAAATGGATTCACAACACCCCGGCTGATTTCTTCGCTACCGGAATGAATCAACTTAGTCGCCCCGGTGGCGCAGTGGTCTAAGCGATGGCTTCTGATCATTCGTTGAAGATGGGTCCTGGTTCGAATCCCGGTGAGGCATGGATGTTGTGTTGGTCTTACGGCGATGGCTGTCTCCCTTCCCTGGAACCAGTGGCCCTAAATTAAGGACGTGCGATTGCTTATAGCCCACTGAGTTGCTCATGATGGTCGTTAAACCTCAAATAAAAAAAATCAACTTGTTGTTCGTTGGAGGAAATGCATTTTGCTGAAAGAAGAATACGCGCGAAAAAGTGACTTCGACTGTTCGTACCACTGTATTGCATATGTGAGTATCATATTTATGCATCCTGCATTTTTTATTTCTCTCTTGTAATTGATAGGAATAAAAATCAGGATACTTATCTGACACCCAGTATTTTTGATCATCACGAATCTCATTTTTGTCTAGCAAAATTTAACTTCCTCTCGACCTCCCCAAGCGGTGGGGGTGGGGAGGGGGATATATGTTATTGACGAGAGCATTAAAATGATGAATAATACGATTAAGTGTAACCTGTGCATGCCGTAGACCAAAAGCTACCAATCCCCTTCACTAAGACACTTGCGATTCAACTTTTCTTTCTATCTTGACGTCAGATTTCACCTTGCGCATGCGCAGATGGACTTTCCTAGTTACATCAGTCTTAATCGGCGTGAGGGTAGTTTCTTACCTTCGCCTAATTCTGAATAATATATGATAATAAAAATAAACATTGTTTTTGAAAAACATAAACAGTAGAAAAAACTTACTATTGCCGCCGCCGTAATTTTGTAAATATTTACTTTTATAACTCACATATCTTCTTTCATTGGTTTTAGGAAAATAACATTAATTAATCCACCAACTTAAGTATTGCTTACTGTCAGGAATTAGTAACCTTGTTGTTTGTTGTTATGACTGAAATTATTAGCAGATTAGATAAGAGATATTATTTACGTAATTCCACTTAGTATGTAACAGACTGGCACGTTGTGTCATCAATGACGCGAATAAATGCAAGCTGTTGAATGTAAAAAATGCGTACTCTCGAATCGCTTGTTTTCTTTTCACACCCACAAAGATCTTGGCATACGAAAGATATAAATTATCTACAGAGAGAGTACCAGGGTACTTTTGAATTTTTTTTTTTTTTTTTGCAAAAAAGTATTTTAGAGATATTCAGTAGCTATGTTTTACATTGACTGCTGCCATGCCGCGTTCAGAAACAACTTTAAAAAACAGATTGACTTTACATTAATTTTTCAATGCTACCACTCCTTTGGTGTACAGGCCTTGTTAATGGCAGTTTGGGGGAAGATGTTTTCTTACGTGTTTTCGTCGGATTTACTGCATGCTGATTTACCTGGTCAAAACGCGCGGGTCTCAGTTTTTTGCTTGCTCAGGGAATAAGAACTTGTGAACTACGTATATCGAATGTCCAAAGGACAACAGAAAATAAAATTCCCAATTTTTTATAGATTTTGTTTTCTCATTTATTAACGCATTCGATTTTAATAACTAAATCTTAACGCCCCTCCTAAATTCGGCGCGCTAGGCAGCCTAATGGTTGAACCGCCCTTTTTTGTAGTAATGATAGAGTTACTTCCAATCAAGAATGCGAAGGAAGCAGTATGATTTTTGGAAAATTATCTGTCATTTGAATAGCTATTTTCTTTTTTTTTTTTTTTACGATAGGCTGATCACGTAATCATTTTGCGTGACTTGGAGAAGAAGAATAAGCGATCTTTATTACAGTTCAAGAAACCGCAATCTTGTTTTATAACGTTGACGCTTCCGTAGAGAACTACACGTCCCAAACCCGTTATAAACCTCTGATTGCTGCTGTGTTTTCCGATTTCATTGGTCGGATTTCCAAAGTACATGGATATGAGATCGCAAGGCATTAAGCAGCTGAACCAACGGCTTTCTGCCTTTACACAGATCTTTTCGTCTCTTACATCTGAATTCCCCGGCATGGAAGATGCACACATCACGAATACTACGCTGGCTGTTGAAAGCGACGATCTGAGAGTTTTAAAAGAAGCAATCAACTACCTGTCAATTTGCATTTTGTGCCTTATAATGTTTTCAATGGGAGCGGATATGCGTTTAGTGCAGGTTAGTCCTATTTCTTTTACTTGCGTTTGTCGAAAGGGATGTAGATGGATATATCTTCACTATAAAGAGATTCTTGCGTCTGAAGCAGCAAAATTTAAAAGCCGGATATATCATTATGAATAGAAAAAGTGACAGAATGAAAAGAAAAGCTAGTCGTCAAAAATATATAGCTTCCCGTTAAGAAGGAATTCCATCATCATCATCATTGTCAACCATTATCAATTCACTGCTGGATGAAAGTCTCCCCAGGTTTCTTTCACAACTGTCTGTCTTGAGCTACTCTCCTCCATGTTATTCCGGCATGTTTTCGAATTTCATCCATCCATCTCCCGTGTGATCCTCTTCTGGGTCTTTTTCTGTCCCTCGGAATCTTGTCTAATATTTCGGTTGTCCATCTGCGGTCCGTTCTTCAGGCAACATGTCCCGCCCATTGCCATTCCAGAGATTTTACTCTGACCATGATATCTTCCATTCTTGTCAGTTCCCTTATCCACGCGACCATCTTTTTATATTTCCTGCTTACACCAAGTGTGCAACTCTCCATGCCTCTTTCTGTTGACTGCAGCTTTGGTATGTCTTTTAGTTAAGGTCTGTGTCGCTGCTCCATACCGAAGAATTGGAAGGATACATCGATTAAACACTTTTCCGTTGATACATAATGGCATATTGCTCTTGAAAATTGTACTGTCTCTTCCAAAAGCTCTCCGGACAAGTTTTATACGCCGATTAATTTCCTCATCAATGTGACCCTCGCTTGATATCCGCTGTGCAAGGTAAATGTAGGTTTCGGTTATCTCCAGCCTTTCCCCATCAACTGACAAATCTTCATTTCTTGTAAAAGCATTGTACATCACTTTCGTCTTGTGAAGTTCATTTTTAATTCCACTTCTTTACTATTGTCAGCAAGTTCCTGTATCATACTCTACAGCTATGAAGGGTAAGTTGAAAAAATGATTATGTCATCAGCGAAACGAAGGTGAGTTAAATAATCTCCATTAATCTTTATCCCTTTGTTTTCCCAGTTCAGTGATTGAAAGACATTTTCCAATGTGGCGTTAAGGAGTTTGAGAGATATAATGTCCCCTTTTCTCACTCTCTTTCCAATTTTTATGGGTGCTGTATTCTCAAATAGCCGAACATTTGCACTTGCGTTTTCATAGGTGTTATTAATAATATTAATGTATGCATCTTCAATACCGCAGGATTTCAACGCCATTGTAACTGCTGTTGATTTCGTGGAATCAATGGTCTTTTCATAATCGATAAACGCCATGCAAAATAGGAGTTCATATTCTCTCGTTCTTTCAAATAGTTTCCAAAGTACATGGATATGATCAATGGTACTGTAGGCACTCCTGAATCCAGCTTGTTCCCTCGGTTGAGCCTTGTCCGATGTTACCTTCACGCGATGTGAAAGAACCTTAGAGAAGATTTTAGGAGCCACTGAAAGGCGGCTGATGGGGCTGTAGTTCCTGTGAACCTCAACGTCAGCTTAGATTAATGGCGGTTATATTAACTCACCTTCGTTTTGCTGATAACGTAGTCATTTTTGCAACTACCTCTTCAGAGCTGCCCATTATGATTCAGTAACTGGCTGACAAGAGTAAAGTGGGACTAAAAATGAATTTTCAGAAGACAAAACTTATGTACAATGCTTTTACAAGAGAGGAAGATTTTCGGATTGATTGGAAAAATCTCGAGATGACCGATGCCTATATTTACCTTGGACAACAGATATCAAGTAAGGGTACCATGGATGAAAAAATTAATCGACGTATAAAAATTGGCTGGAGAGCTTTTGGAAGAAACAGTGCAATTTTCAAGAGCAATATGACATTATGTCTTAAAAGAAAAAGGTTTAATTAATGCATACTTCCAGTGCTTACATATGGAGCGGAGACATGGACCTTAAGTAAAAAAGACATACAAAGGCTGCAAACAACGAAAGGACCAACGAGAGATCCATGCTTGGTGTAAACATTAAAGACAAGAAGAGGAACTCGTGGATAAGGAAAAGGATAAGTGTGGAAAATATCATGATCAAAACAAAATTCCTGCCATGGCAGTGGGTTGGACATGTTGCCAGAAGAACGGACGACCGATGGATAACCGACGTTTTAGATTGGATACCAAGGAACAAAAAAAGACCCAAAAGAACGACACGTGGGAGACGGATAGATGAAATTCGAAAACACGCTGGAGTAAAACGGAGGAGAGTTGCTCAAGACAGACAGTTGTGGAAAAAACTTGGGGAGACCTTCATCTAACAATTGACTGATAATGGTTGACAATGATGATGCTACATTCATAGGGAACGTACAGTCAGCCATTTTATTATATATATATATATATATATATTACAGCACTGGCTCTTACCCTTCCCTAGAACCAGTGATTGCAAATTAGGAACCGGTGACTGCTTACAGCCCATTAAGTTGCTCACGTTCGTCGTTAAACCTTTAACAAAAAAAAAAACAAAACAAGTTAGTAAAATCATGCAATGCATTGATTATGATACGCTTTCCAACATACCAGAAATCATTACTCAAGTTATGAGGATAATGGCTGTGGAATAAATCTCGCTCCTGTGCCCTGAGCTTTGACCCCATTTCGATGATATTAAACAGAATTGGTTCAGTATACCTCCGGAACAACACGAAAACGTTTTGTCGTAATCGAAGCATCTTTACGTAAGTTATAACGCACAAGGGCAATGGAATGAATCCAGCTCCTATGTCCAGACCTTTGACCCCAGTTCACCCATTTTCAGTAGGACTCGTCCCCGGGAGGTCCCCTAACACATACTAAAATTTCATCGAAATCGAACCCTTTTTTATTAAAGTTATTACGCATAAGGGCAACGGAATGGATCCCTCTCCAATGTCCTGACCTTTTACCCCATTTCACTCATTTTCAATAGGATTCGTCACCAGTTGATCCCCTATCATATACTGACATTTTATCGAAATCGAAACATTTTTACTCGAGTTATGGCGCAGGGCAATGGAATGGATCTCGCTCCGATGTCCTGACCTTTGACCCTATTTCACCCATTTTCAATAGGGTTTGTTCCCAGGTGACCCCTACCATATACTGAAATTTCATCGAAATCGAACCACTTTTACAATTTATGGCGCATAAGAGCAACGGAATGGATCCCACTCCGATGTCCTTACCTTTGACCCCGTTTCACCCATTTTCAACAGGGTTCTTTCCCATGCGATCCCCTATCATATACTGAAATTTCACCGAAATCGAACCATATTTACGCAAGTTATGACGCATAAGGACAATGGAATGGATCCCGCTCCTATGTCGTTAGCTTTGATCCCAGTTCGCCCATTTTCAATAGGGTTTGTCCTTATGTGGTCCCTTACCACATACTAAAATTTAACTGAAATTGAAACATATTTACGCAAGTAAATGACGCATAAGGGCAATGGAATGAATCCCGTTCCTATGTCGTGACCTTTGACCCCATTAACCCCATTTTCAATAGGGTTCGTCCCCAGGTGTTTCCCTACCACATACTAAAATTTCATAGAAATCGAATGATTTTTACGCGAGTTATCGTGCGGACGGACGGACGGACAAAGCTGGAGCGTATACGCTTCTTCAACCTACGATTGGAAAGCGTAAAAAAGCGAAAAAGAGGGAACAAAAATCTGTGCATTATGTCCTACTCAATACTTTGTCCTCGTGCTCCATGGCGAAATAATATGCGCAGAAATAAAGCACTCCTGACCGCCTCCCAATCCGATGACAATTACGTGTTTTGTTTAGTGGCGGGTTTTTTTCTTTCTCCACGCTTGACGGTTTTGTGCTTGTTTGTTTGGGGGACTTTACCACCTCCGTGAGGAACTCCATAGGCTATAAGTAGTCCCCGTCCTTAATTTAGAATAACTGGTTCCAGGGAAGGGAGAGAGCCAGTGCTGTAAGCCGAACACAACATCCATGCCTCACCAGGATCCAAAACGGTTCTACGTCAATTCGTCGCGTGCGTCAATTCGTCGCCTACGTCAATTCGTCGCGCGTCAATTCGTCGCGCGTCAATTCGTCGACTGCGTCAATTCGTCGCGCGTTAATTCGTCGCGCGTCAATTCGTCGACTGCGTCAATTCGTCGCGGACAAATTCGTCGACTACGTCAATTCGTCGACTACGTCAATTCGTCGCGTTTACAGATTTTAGTTACATACAAAACGAATGCAGGAAAACGTACGATTTCGAACATCTTGCTCCCTGATCAAATTTATAAAGTTTGGACACGCAGACAGGATAGGAATACTACGTTTTTCTTTGGCACTAAAAATATTAGACTGTAAACGGTTTTTGGAACGGGGCAGGGCCCGGTTGGACAGAGCCCCCCATATACAAAATTTTCGTAAAATCTACAGTTTTCAATTCAGAACCACCAAATCTGGTATACTATCTCGTGGCATTCTAACTTAGACTGTAGACGGTTTTGGGAAGCGGTTGCAGAGGGGGGGGGGGTTAGTGCCCCCCTCACAGAATTGCCGTAAGATATAGTTTTCAATTTAGAACTTAGAACTACCAAATTTGGTATATTATCTCATGGTACTCTAACTTAGACGGTATTTGGAAAGGGTCAGGGGCCCGGTTGGTCAGAGCCCCCACACATACAGTTTTCAATTCAGAACCGTTTTCAATTCAGAACCACCTAATCTGGTATACTATCTCATGGTACTCTTAACTTAGACGCTAGACGGTTTTTGGAAGGGGTTGGAGCCCGGGGGTCAGACCCCCTCCGAATAATTTTTTTTTTGTAAAATCTGCAGTTTTCAATTTAGAACCACCAAATTTGGTATACTATCTCATGGTACTCTAACTTAGACGCTAGACGGTCCCCAATAAACACTTTTTCGTAAAATTTACAGTTTTCAATTTAGAACCTTCAAATTTGGTATACTATCTCATTGTACTCAAACTTGGACGATAGACGGTTTTTGGAAGGGGTTGGAGCCCGCGGGGTCGAAGCTCCCCCCTCATAAAAAATTTCGTAAAATCTACAGTTTTCATCTTAGAACCACCAAATTTGGTATACTATCTTATGGTACTCTAACTTAGTCGGCAGACCGTTTTTGGAACGGGTCAAGGCCCGGGGGATCAGATCCCCCACATACAAAATTTTCTTAAAAACTACAGTTTTCAATTCAGAACCACCTAATCTGGTATACTATCTCATGGTACTCTAACTTAGACGCTAGACGGTTTTTGGAAGGGGTTGGAGCCCGGGAGGTCAGACACCCCGAATTATTTTTTTTTTTTGTAAAATCTACAGTTTTCAATTTAGAACCACCAACTTTGGTATACTATCTCATGGTACTCTAACTTAGACAGTAGACCGTTTTTGGAACGGATCAAGGCCCGGGGGGGGTCAGAGCCCCCACATACAAAATTTTCTTAAAAACTGCAGTTTTCAATTCAGAACCACCAAATCTGGTATACTATCGCATGGTACTCTAACTTAGACGCTCGACGATTTTTTGAAGGGGTTGCAGCCCGGGGGTAAGGGCCCCCCTCATATAAAAATTCGCAAAATCTACAGTTTTCAATTTAGAACCACCAAATTTGGTATACTATCTCATGGTACTCTAACTTAGACGCTAGACGGTTTTTGGAAGGGGTTGGAGCCCGGGGGTCAGACCCTTCCCCCGAATAAACACTTTTTTGTAAAATTTACAGTTTTCAATTTAGAACCACCAAACTTGGTATACTATCTCATGGTACTTTAACTTAGACGGTAGACGGTTTTTGGAAGGGGTCGGGAGCCGGGTCAAGGTAGCCCCATGCAAAATTTTCGTAAAAAGTTCCGTTTTTTACTCTTAAGAATACCCTATTTACGTTCTAAGGCGCTCTTTGGCCCTTTGAGGGCCTTGCACGATAAACCATCAACCAACCAACCAACTAACCAACCTACGGTCTAAGTTAGGGACTGTAGGTAACAATAAAGTGCAAAAATATGCGTTTAATGGTGTATTAAAAACACAAATCTATATAGTTTAGCTTTCACTACCAACGAACGGCTTATCAGAAAGAAATATAATGTAATGTAAACAGAGAGTTCCAGATATTCAAAATTCAAAACGGTAAGAAAAAGATGATCAATGCCAATGTGAAGTCGTATGCATGCGACATCACATAGGTACATTGCATTTCTGTGTCGCGGGATTCACAGAAGCACACGCCAGATGTACGGCAGTTCTATAGATGTCTGCTAGAAGGTAAGTATTCCCATTCCTTTTTCTTTCTTTTTTTGTTTCGCAAAATTAAATTAACTAAATCAAAAAAATTAAAATAAGTTTACTGAAAAATTGCAGGAATATCTTTTTCATTCATTAACTTTCACCCGCTGAACTTGGTGATTCAACAAATAGTAATATGTACCTGGCAAATAACTGGTATCCCTGCTAGTACAAATTATATTAATGATTTATTTGCGTCCAGTTCAATCTAGTATGTCCATAAGAGCGTTTGGGGCCGTATGAAAAATACATTTCAACGTGTGCCGCTACTGCGGCGGAGTGATCTGGGCGCTGCTGGCTTCTGACCACTTGTCGAGAAGGATCCTGGTTCAAATCCCGGTGAATCATGGACGTTGTGCTTGACTTCTGGCACTGGCTGTCCTCCTTCCCAGGAACCAGTGGCCCAAAATTGGGAATGTCTGACTGCTTATAGCCCACTGAATTGATCACGGTGGTCGTTAACCCCCCCCCCCCAAAAAAAAAAGATTGCGACGTGTCCATTGCTATTTGTTGTGGACCGTACAAAAAGTATGTTTTTGATATCAAGGTGTCCACTTCCATGTAAGCTGGCCATAAAATGTTAGGGGACCGTACAAAATTGCACTTTTGTTTTCACCTAGGCCGGGGGGGGTCAAGGCCGGGGCCCTGACCCCCCGGCCTTGACCCGTTCCAAAAACGGTCTGCCGTCTAAGTTAGAGTACCATAAGATAGTATACCAAATTTGGTGGTTCTAAGATAAAAACTGTAGATTTTACGAAGTTTTTATTAGGGGGCCGACCCCCGGGCTGCAACCCCTTCAAAAAACCTTCTAGCGTCTAAGATAGAGTACCATGAGATAGTATACCAAATTTAGTGGTTCTAAATTGAAAACTGTAGTATTTACGAAAAAGTTTTTATTCGGGGGGGGGTCTGACCCCCGGGCTCCAACTCCTTCCAAAAACCGTCTAGCGTCTAAGTTAGAGTACCATGAGATAGTATACCAGATTATGTGGTTCTGAAGTGAAAACTGTAGTTTTTAAGAAAATTTTTTATGTGGGGGAGCTCCGACCCCGCTGGCTCCAACCCCTTCCAAAAACCGTCTAGCGTCTAAGTTAGAGTACCATGAGATAGTATACCAGATTAGGTGGTTCTGAATTGAAAACTGTAGTTTTTAAGAAAAATTTGTATGTGGGGGCTCAGACCCCCCCCCCCGGGCCTTGACCCGTTCCAAAAACGGTCTGCCGACTAAGTTAGAGTACCATAAGATAGTATACCAAATTTGGTGGTTCTAAGATAAAAACTGTAGATTTTACTACGAAGTTTTTATTAGGGGGCCGACCCCCGGGCTGCAACCCCTTCAAAAAACCTTCTAGCGTCTAAGATAGAGTACCATGAGATAGTATACCAAATTTGGTGGTTCTAAATTGAAAACTGTAGTATTTACGAAAAAGTTTTTATTCGGGGGGTCTGACCCCCGGGCTCCAACTCCTTCCAAAAACCGTCTAGCGTCTAAGTTAGAGTACCATGAGATAGTATACCAGATTAGGTGGTTCTGAATTGAAAACTGTAGTTTTTAAGAAAAATTTGTATGTGGGGGCTCAGACCCCCCCCGGTCCTTGACCCGTTCCAAAAACGGTCTGTCGACTAAGTTAGAGTACCATAAGATAGTATACCAAATTTGATGGTTCTAAGATAAAAACTGTAGATTTTACGAAATTTTTTATGAGGGGGAGCTCCGACTCCGCGGGCTCCAACCCCTTCCAAAAACCGTCTAGCGTCTAAGTTAGAGTACCATGAGATAGTATACCAAATCTGGTGGTTCTAAGATGAAAACTGTAGATTTTACGAAAATTTTTATGAGGGGGGGGGGGACTCCTAACCCGCGGGCACCAACCCCTACCAAAAACCGTCTAGCGTCTAAGTTAGAGTTTCATGATACCAAATTTGATGGTTCTGAAATGAAAACTAGATTTTACGAAAATTTTGTATGTATGGGGGGGAGCTCTGACTCCCCGGGCCTTGACCCGTTCCAAAAACCGACAACCGTCTAAGTTAGAGTACTATGAGATAGGATACCTGATTTGGTGGTTCTGAATTGTGCCCGTGTCACAAATGATGACCATCACTCGCCTCTCAACTTCCGTCATCTGGTCTTCACATCACTGGGTTAAACCTGCCACGCTTCATCTGCCAGCCTCTTTGGGTGGTATCCAGCTTCCCGATCCAGCTTTCCTTTATAAAACACATCGCATTATTCATTTCATTCGCCTTGCCACTTCAACTGTTCCGTCCCTTACCACTACCTTGAATGTTCTAGCTTCTTTCCGTGACCCATCTTTCACCTTCCTACTGTTTCTGAAGATGGATGCATACTCTCTTCTCCCGTCCCACCTCCCTCCTGTCCTGCGAGAGGGCCTTTCTCTCTTTCGTTCGCTTCCTCTTCTCCGTTCTTTTCCTTCTTCAACTCTTGATCTCCTAGATGAACCTCTCTTCTTCTCTTCTCTTATTCACCCTCCTAACCTCCCTTACTTTTACTTTCCTCATTGGATCCGCTCTGGTGTGATAACTGTCCGTTCTCTCGTAACTTCTGATCTAACCTGGAGACCTCTTTCTTCCCTGTTTCTATCTCCAACCATTACTCTTGCTAACGAATATCTTCTTCTTCGCACAGCGCTTTGGAGCCTCTTTCCACTCCTCGCTTCACCTGATGGTCTCTTCTCGGTCCCCTCTGCTCCTCTTTCCCTACCGTTCTTTCTCCTCATTCGTAGCTCCCCGGTTCTAGTTACTTCTCTCTCCTCCTCTTCTCTTTATTGGCTTCTTCTTTTCCCTCCCGCACTTCCACTTTCTGTTCATTCTGCTCCTCCTTCTCTTCTCCCCGCCATCTGGACAGCATCTACCTCTGCCCTTTCCTCCCCTCTTGAACTCAATGTCCATTGGCAATTTCTTCACCTTCGTCTCCCCGCCCCATCAGTACTGTTTCGCATGACCCTTCTCACTTCTCCGCAGTGCTCCTTTTGCCCTGAAGTCAGCGACGTCCAACATCAATACCTATTCTGCCCCGTTCTCCTGCCAGTCCTAAACACAGCATTTCGTTTTGCTGATCGAATTTGTGCTCGATCGTTACCATTTCTTGCATATGCTTGGCTACTCCAAACTAAGCATCCACCTACTCACTTGCCTCCTGTGTGCCGTTATATTTTTCTTCTTGTGAAGTTCACTGTCTATGCTTTCCATCTTCAACAACGCTTCCCCGCTCTTATTCCATCTCCTCAGGAGGCAAGTGCTATCATTCGGAGACGCTTCCTAAGCACGGTTAACCACTCGCCTCCAAATGGAGCACTCTCGTGCTGCCTCAACAAACACCGATAGCGTTTTTCAATCCACTTGGGCCCAATCGGCTGGGTGGTTCCATATCCACAATTTGCAGTTACATCTCAACCTATAAGTGGGATTTTTTTTGTTGTCGCCCACGTTCACTGTAACAAATCATGTTTTTACGTATTAATTTTGGTGCTTCGCTATTTGTGATTTTTCTGTTTTAATGTGCCATTGAAGATAGCTCACCATGTTTCCCATGTTCTCTTCGATAATGTTGGGTTTTATGTTGTTGTATATAATTCTTCCTTCTGCACAGTTTACTGCCCACACCAATGTCCCCTTCATTATGTTGAATATTTTTTAAAATCTTAGTCACTGTGTGTATAATATAATGTAACAAGATGCCCTTCTGAGTACATTTAGCGTTATTTCCCCTTGTCACTGAATACTTCTGTACATATGTTGTAAATTTTGAATGTAGCATCACTGATGCATTTCTGTGAATTAGTACCTAATGTTTAATCTTTAGTATGGTAGTAATGCTTAATTGGAATTTGTGCATAGTATAGAATCATGTCTTGCCCTGTCTACAATACTGTAGGTAAACATTTTCGTTTGTATCGCTCGTGCTTTATTGTCTGCCTCTCCTTCGCCCTACGTGGCGAAATAATTTTTTTTTTTTTTTTTTTTTTTTTTTTTTTTTTATGATTTTAACAATATTTTGTTTTACGTTTCACTGGAACCTTCCAGCTGATGTATATACCGCTGTATTTATTGGCAGAATTCCATTGTCATGTACATAGAAATGTTATTTTACTGAAGAATAAAGGCAATTTTGAAATGTAGATCTTACGAATATTTTGTGTATGGGGGCTCTGACCAACCAGGCCCCTGACCCGTTCCAAAAACCGTCTACCGTCTAAGTTAGAGTACCATGAGATAATATACCAAATTTGGTAGTTCTAAATTGAAAACTATATTTTACGGCAATTCTGTAGGGGTCCTAACCCCCCCCTCCAACCGCTTCCCAAAACCGTCTACAGTCTAAGTTAGAATACCACGAGATAGTATATCAGATTTGGTGGTTCTGAATTGAAAACTGTAGATTTTACGAAAATTTTGTATATGGGGGGGGGGCTCTGTCCAACCGGGCCCTGCCCCGTTCCAAAAACCGTTTACCGTCTAATATTTTTAGTGCCAAAGAAAAACGTAATATTCCTATCCTGTCTGCGTGTCCAAACTTTATAAATTTGATCAGGGAGCAAGATGTTCGAAATCGTACGTTTTCCTGCATTGACGCGCGACGAATTGACGCATGCGACGAACTGACCCGCGACGAATTGTCGTAGTCGACGAATTGACGCGCGACGAATTGACGCAGGCGACGAATTGACGCACGCGACGAATTGACGTGACACCATCCAAAACCGGGCCAATCATGAAAGAATGTTCGAAAGCCATGGGAGCGGTAAGATCTTTGAATTCATTAGATAACATCATAATAACACTGTTTCACCAATTTATGAAAACATAAGCTCAGATTTGTGTATTTTATTATTTTGCACATTCTTGAATAAATTGTAAACAAGATAGATTTATTTAGCATTGTGCCTTGAAATATTCCATAACATGTTTATTTTCGCGGACAATTATAATTTTCTGCTTTAATGGCTGCACATTTCTTTTATCAGCAGTTGCTTATACAGGAAATATGTTGGTTGAACATATACGTAAATTTAATTTGAAAAATTCGTTTTGCATTCGAAAGTTTAAAATATGCGAATGATGATACTTCATTTCGTTTTTTTTTTTTTACGATGTACAATTTCGCCGCTAGATGGCGTAAATGCAGACGTTGTCAAATTCAAAATTACGTTTTATTCCACATATTTGTTTCTAAACATCCGATTGAAAAAATTATTTTATCTTTCGATTCCATTCATGCCGAAGAGTACTTTAGATATAGTTTCTTTTTCAAACTATGCATAGATTTTCCGCTAGGGGGCGTAAAAGTAAATTACAGTTTTCCCGATAACTCTTCATCTAAAACTCCGATTTGAAAACTTTTTTTCAGCGGATACATCGTCTGATGGAACATCTTTTGCATATAATTTCGAATTTTTGGTAAAGAATACTTTGGCCACCAGGGGGCGTAAGTGTTAATTTTTGCTTCTGATGTATTTGCCATAAAATCTGAGTTTCTAAAATACCGATTGAAAAACTTCTTTCGTGGACTGATGTCATTCACACCGATAAACCTTTTCGGAATATTTTCTGCTTAAAATATTCCACAGTTTCTCCGCTAGGGGGCGTAGATGTATATCTTATTTTTGTCAATATCTATACTTCTAGGAGTCCGATTTGAAAACTTCCTTCTTTGTTGGATAGTGTTTTCCGTGTGACATGTTTCTCATATAATTTCAAAATTTTCAAGTATATCATAGACTTTCCGCTAGTAAAGGTAAATTGTGTTTCTCCCTATATCTCTGCTTCTAAATCGCCGATTTGAAAAATTCTTTCTGCACCGCATACAGCCCCTGATGGGAAATCGTTTGCACATAATTTCTAGTTTTTTTTTTAAAATGGTTTAGCCACCAGGGGGCGTAAATCTTAATTTCCGCTTCTGATGTATTTGCAGCAAAATATGAGCTTCTAAATTCTCGATTTAAAAAAACGTCGTTGGTAGACCGATACTACTTATGTCGACAAACCTTTTAGAAAAATTTTCTTTTTTAAATACTGCATGGTTTCTACGCCAGGGGGGCGTAGATATATATCCTGTTTTTGTCAATATTCCGACTTCTAGGAGTCCGATTTAAAACATTCCTCCTTTGTTGGATAGTGATTCTAGTGTGACATGTTTTTCCTAAAAATTCAAAAATTTTCAAGTAATTCATAGACTTTCCGCTAGGGTGCGTAAAGGTAAATTGCGTTTCCCCCTATATCTCTGCTTCTAAAACCCCGATTTGAAAAATTCTATCTGCACCGGATACAGCTCCTGATGGAAAATCGTTTGCACATAACTTCTAATTTCTGTAAAGAAAATGGTTTGGCCACCAGGTGGCGTAAGTCTTAATTTCCGCTTCTGATGTATTTGCAGCAAAATATGAGCTTCTAAAATCTCGACTGAAAAAAAAGTCTTTTGTGGACCGATACTACTCATGTCGACAAACATTTTAGGAACATTTTCTTCTTGAAATAATGCATGGTTTCTACGCCAGGGGCGTAGATGTATATCTTATTTTTGTCAATATCTCTACTTGTAAAAGTCCGATTTGAAAAATTCCTTCTTTGTTGGATATTGTTTTCGATGTGAAATGTTTTTTCTATAAATTCAAAATTTTCAAGTAAATCAAAGACTTTCCGCTAGGGCGCATAAAGGTAAATTGTGTTTTCTTCTCCTAAAACTCCGATTTGAAAAATTTTTCCTGTATCGCATACAAGACCTGATGGAAAACATTTTTTCACGTAATTTCTAATATTTGGTAAAGAATGGTTTGGCCACCATGGGTCATAAGTGCTAATTTCTGCTTCTGATGTATTTGTAGCAAAATCTGGGCTCCTGAAAACTCGACTAAATTTTGTTTTCTTGGACCGATACCGCTCATATGGATAAACTTTTTGAGAATACTTTGTTCCTAAAATAATGCATGGTTTTCCCACCAAGGGACGTAAAGTCACATCTTATTTTTGTCGATAACTCTGTTTCTAAGAGTTCGAAAGCTCACGATTCCGTTTACAGCAATATCTGAGGGATAAAAGACCCGATTGAAAATCTTCTTTCTTCCATCAGATACTATTGCTTCCATACCGGTTCCATTGACTTCGAATAGCTTTGATAAATTTAAATTGCGTCAGAACGGATTCAAAAGACGTGCTTATATTACACTCGAAAATTCGGTGTCATCTTTCTTGTTAATCATACAATCACCATGTAACAAGAATAAACGCTTTACAATATAAAATGCAGAAATAATACACACTCAAATGATGTCAATATAACTAATAATACTTCAATATTAATTGAAATGTACAGCAAGGGGTCAGGGAAAAAGGCTAAAATTTTAGCCTGACAAGCCACAGATTCCGTCTAAAATTTAAAAAAAGAAAAAAATATTTTTTACTCCAGACAAGACAACGAATATGTTATAATATACACTAAATGACATGGAGAAAGCATAAAACTATCGAAATATTTTTCACTCCAAAAATCTCCTAAGCAGTCGTCTGAAAACAGAGTATCGTATCTCCGATCTAATGGCCAATGGTAATGCATTCCATTCTCGCAGGCAAAACACACCGATGTTGTCAAACATCATGTCCGTACGCGCCCAAGGGACAGTGAATTCCGTCCCGCGTCGAATATCATATGAATGATTTGTTCTCGACAACATTATGAGACCTGAATATCTGCTTGAATTAATACGTTCATGAATCATAAACATTAATCTATATCTGTGCAACTGTCAATATACGGTAATAACGAAAAGGACCTCTGAATAAAGAGAAGATTTTAATAATCGCACATACCTTTTCTGCAAAACAGTCAGACGAGTGAGGTTTTGTTTTGAAGTTACACCCCAGATGAAGATGCAATAAGCTATGATTTGCAAGGATTTTGGAAGAAAGTGTAAGATCTGATATTACTAACACTTTCTCCTCTCTGTTCTCTAATGAAAGAAATAATCCAAAATGAAATGAAGTGGTCTAATGACCAAGTTATGCGAATTGCATAACTTATCTGTATACGATACACTCAGTAGGCAAAACATTAGAGATAGGGGTAATGGGCAGTTGATATGGGCAACCCCCACGCAGACTGGAACACACCAGGCGACAAGTAGGCGGACAGCAGGGCTTCCCAACACTGTATCGAAATAGCCGAATATTGGTAAACGTGGTGATCTGAACCTCATTGATCGTGAACGCATTGTTGTCGGCGCAAAACAAATGGCATATTCTATCGCTCAAGTGGTTAGAACCCTAGAGATCCCAATAGTACACCGTCGACGGACGCACAAGCACCCAGAGACCAAGCAATGGCCGACCACATGCCATTGATGACCGGGATCGACGTAGACCATCCAGGTTCGTACAGATCGACCGCTTGGCAACGGTGGCACAAGTCACATCCAGATTAAATGTCGGAGGCCCAAGTCACATCCAGATTAAATGTCGGAGGCCCAAGTCACATCCAGATTAAAAGTCGGAGGCCCAAGTCACATCCAGATTAAATGTCGGAGGCCCAAGTCACATCCAGATTAAATGTCGGAGGCCCAAGTCACATCCAGATTAAAAGTCGGAGGCCCAAGTCTCATCCAGATTAAATGTCGGAGGCTCAAGTCACATCCAAATTAAATGTCAGAGTACCAAGTCCCATCCAGATTAAATGTCGGTGGCGCAAGTCCCATCCAGATTAAATGTCGGAGTACCAAGTCACATCCAGATTAAATGTCGGAGGCCCAAGTCACATCCAGATTAAATGTCGGAGGCCCAAGTCACATCCAGATTAAATGTCGGAGGCCCAAGCAGCGTCAGCGAGAGAACGGTACGTCGCATCTTGATTACCCTGGGGTACGGGAGCCGACGCCCTACTCGTGTGTCACTGCTGACTGCTTGTTTTCAGAAATTACGCCTCGCCTGGTGCCTTGAACAGCAAAACCTGACCTGTGCAGAGTGGCGCCGCTTCATGTGGACAGATGAATCCCGTTTCAGCTGTACAGTGTCCTCTGGTGCGGGTGTGACGTCGACAGCATGAGGCGTACCAGGTCAGCTCTGTTCAAGACGGTGCACAGAGAAGTATTTAATACAACAAAACTGGCCAAAATTCACATTTCAGAAACACCGTTTAAGCGCATAACAGCTACAACCTATGGGAGTTGAATAGACACTGGAGTTCAAAATTAAGAGAATTTGCACATTTTGTCGATTTCCACAAAAAGTACGGAACCAAAGGTACAGATTATGCCGCCGAATAAGAATGCAAATTTGCAGTGTCGAATACGTAAGCGTACACCTGCATGTGGGCGGAGGGCATGAAAAGCACACGTGGCTTTTTCCGCGATTAGTTCGCTCGTACCCCTCGGCGACATTCGTTGTGTTTCTTGCATTAGTTGGTTCAATATCGTAAGCAATCAGGTAAAATGAGTTGCCACGAACGTATTGATGACGGAATGAGGTGGAGAATAGTCGGTATATTGGAGGCAGGGCAATCGCAAGTGCATGTTGCTACAGAGCTCAATGTAACACCTAGTGTCGTCTGCAATTTGTGGAAACAGTTTAAGGACACCGGATCCATATCGAGAAGGCCTGGGCAAGGTGGTCCAAGAGCCACGACGGCAAATGAAGATCGTTATTTGGCACTTTCAGCGAGGTGCCACAGGACTTCTACAGCTGCACAGCTATCTCGTGAGCTGCATGCCGCCACTGGAACCCGAGTTTCAAGGGTTAGTGTTTCCCGAAGGCTTCATGAGAGAGGGATTTTTGCCAGAAGACTCGCTGTTTGGGTCCGGCTTGCTTCAGCACACAAGATAGCGCGTTTAGCATGGTGCAGACAACATCAGCCTTGGACGAGACTTCAGTGGAGTAACGTTCTCTTCACAGACGAGTCTCTATTCAGCCTGGACACTGATTATCGACGAACCTTCATCTGGATAGAACCTGGGACCCGATACCTTTCCTCCAACATTCGAGAAAGGAACCGCTATGGCAGCGCAGGTGTCATGGTCTGGGCAAGCATCATGTTGGACGGCCGCACACCTCTCCATGTGTTTGACAGAGGCTCTCTGACTGCTGAGAGGCATAGGGATGAGATCTTACAGCCCTATGTTTGACTTTTCAGTGGCGCAGTTCACCCTCTGTTCCTTTTTATGGACGAAAACGCTCGTCCACATAGGGCTCACCTGGTCGACAATTATCTTGAAAGTGAGAATTTTTGCCGGATGGATTGGCCAGCCAGATCGCCTGACTTAAACCCTATGAAACATGTCTGGAATGCTATTGGGAGGGTAATTGCAGCTCGCAATCCCCCTCCGAGAACCATCCAGGAGCTGAAAAGTGCTTTGCTACAGGAGTGGGACCGACTGTCACAGGGACTCATCAACTGCCAACTGCCTCGTTTCCAGTATGACGTCGCACTGTGAGAGCTGAATGACTGTGAGAGGGGACCATACCCCATATTAGTCATTTTATGTTCGATCTTGCAACGTGGAGTTTGGACATTCCTGCGCTGATGAGCCTTACTGACGATCATGAGTGAATACCATGACTGTTGTAGGTATAATTTTTTCTCTTTTATAACTGTGTATCCATACCAAATTTCATTAAAATGTGTCCATTAGTTTTTCAGAAATTCGACAAAATGTGCAAAATCTCTTAATTTTGATTATATGACGTTAACCCCTCACAGGTTTGGTGAGTAGGCGTACCCAATTACGATCAATCAACGCGGCAGTCGGAAGTTAGTCGTTATCACTTGTGCACGCGTCTCTTCGCGACGCTTGTTCGGCAACGTTATTTAAGTGTTGAATGTAGTGAGTAAGCGAAGTTACATAAAAGTTTGTCATCATGGATTCTGATCCCGAAGGTATGGTCGATCGAATATTTCGTATTTTAGTTGTCTCTTTGCAATATTCAGTTAATATGAGTGCCGTAAATGTAGTATCGAAATGATTGAAACCTTCACATTAATTATCGAAACGGAAAGGGTTAAGTTATGCTTCCAAGTCTTTCCAAGTTATTTTTGTTACACCAAATCACTTAATATGTCCTAAAGAACACGTATCAAGCAGTTTCAGCTGTGGAATCCAGCAGACTAAGTTTTTGTGATTTTTTGAAATATGGCTGTTCTTCCAGGATCCAGCCGTGGCGTCTAGAATCACAGGCATGGACGAAGGATTAATACATGGATTTAAAATTATTTTGGAAATCCTCTCAAGTGGACATGAAATAGACGTGGCGAAGTTCAATAATTATTGCGCCGAGACTGCACAATTACATGTGAGGCTGCATTGCATTCCTGCCATCCAATAACGCCAACCATACACAAAATATTGGTTCATGGAGGGACAGTGATTTCCAAAGCACTTTTGCCTATCGGGCAATTGTCACAGGTAGCAGCAGAAACCAGAAATAAACATTTTCGCCTTTACCGAACGAATTACGCCCGGAAATTTTCAAGAGAACATTGCAATATGGACATACTTAATCGGTTCTTGCTAACGTCCGACCCTCTTATGTCCTCTTCAAGACCACTGAATAAAAAGAAATCGAAAACCTTTTCAAAGGAGACAATAGATATACTTCGCCCAGGTCAAACAGCGACATTGGGTGGATGACGATGATGAAGAAAGTGGTGAAGAAGACGAACTGCAATCCGAAAAAGACTCACAGGACAATTCGTAATATTTACGCGACTGTCGTATTTGTACTGATTCATACATTTACTTGCAATTGTTTTGTTTGTCATTTACATACTATACTTAATTGGGACAAAGTAAAAAATCACTTTTTTTCCAAAACTATGCCTTTACATCATTCTATACCTTGATATACACTGATACATACCTGTATTAGTATGAAGTATGTCCTCCTTTAGCAGAAATGGCCTCTTGAATTCGTTTTGGCATTGACTCCACTAATTGAGTGCACATATTTTTGACTTCATAATCGTGGAACCACACGTTTATAGCATTCGTTATCATGCGTTCTTTGGTTGTATAGTCCATTTTACCTAAACGTCTCTTCAAAATATTCCACAAGTTTTCAATGGGATTGAAGTCTGGTAAATTTACAGGCCAATCAAGCAAATGAATTTGATTTTCCAGTATGAAATACTTGACAAATTTTGAATTGTGACATGGGGCCAAGTCATCTTGAAATGTCCCATCAAAAGTTTGCAAAAATGGAACAATCCTACGTTGTAATATTTCTACGTACTTGGCTGAATTCGTCATACCTTGAACAGGAACTAAGCTTCCAGTGCCATTTGATGTGAAAAAAACCTAAAACATCTGTTTCAGAGGGTGTTTTACAGTTTGTTTGACATGCTCAGGTCTTAAGGGTTCACAGTTGCTTCGTCTAACGACATTTGCTTGGTAACCCTGCACAAATAAATGAGTTTCATCACTGAAAATTACCTTTTTCCAGTCGTCAGAAGTCCATGATTTATATTTTTTTGGCCCATGCTAAACGTTTTATCTTCATTTTCGCATTCAAATATTGTTTTTTCGTTGATCTTCTTGCCTTCCGACCAACTTCCAGAAGCCTACGGCGTACAGTTGAATCACTAACATCACAACCACTAGCCAATAAATCTCTTTGAAGGTCGGTGCTTGTTTGTTTTTTTTTTTTTTTTTTTTTTTTTTTTGGATTCATTTTACTATTTCTGATTAGATATTTATCGGTTCGTGGAGTTGTTTTTCATTTTCTTCCACATTTACCTCTCCTTTTTTGGGGACGATGATCCAGATGCATTGTATCGCGTAAGCAGTCTTGATACACTTGATTTGCTTACACCAACTGCAGAAGCGATATTTCTCACTGTCATAGAAGTGAGATCCTTCAGAGAAATTATTTTTGCACGCTTCCTTGGGGAAATATCCATTTTTCAATACACGAAAGCAACACGTACTCACAGAGAGCAAAAGCGAACATCCATCTGTCACACACGAAAGCTCACAACTGAAGCTGAAGTGCCTATTTCCTATTTAAAACCGGTCAAATCACATTCTTACTATCAAGTTCTAACAGTCACACCACTTTACAGCTGATAAAACCGTTTAACGTGGGTTTCCGGCATCAACTGGTGATCACATTACAATTCTGAGAATAATATAGCTTGTTTGCACGGTATAGTATGTGTTTTTTCATTCTTGTAGTTGAAATATACCTAAAGCACGTACATATTCTAAATCCAAAAACGCAAGAAAATAATTTTGGCCACAGTTTTTGGTCAAATCCCCCACTGTGCGGTGGTGGCTCTGTGATGGTTTGGGGCGCCTTCTCATGGAACACATTAGGTCCGTTAGTGTGTCTGGAGAGGTCCTTAACCGTTGCGAGCTACCAGCATGTGCTGGCTGATCACCTACACGCTTTCATTACCTTTGCGCATCCTGCAGCTGGTGGTCTATTTCAGCAGGAAAATGCGCCACACCATCAGGCATAGCTCTTGGAACACCCTTCTGAGTTTGGAACCATACTGTGGCTCATGAGATCCCCGGATTTAAACATTGTGGAAGTTCACTGAGATTCCGTGGCACGGAACATTGGATCCATGGATCCTGGATCGACGTCTTGGGTGGAGATGTGTACAATGCTGCAACAGGCATGGCTGGAATTACCAGCGGAAACCCTCCAGCATCTAGTGAAGTCGATGACACGACGTGTTCTGGCTCTTATTCGCGCTAGAGGACCACCAACACGCTATGAGGCAGGTACCCACACAGCACAGAATATTTCGTATATGTTACAAGTACGTAACACTGAAACATTGAGGCTTTTCAGATACGTTGCGCAATGTAACAGTAATGTTTCAGAAACCTTACGGTTACGTCAAAATGCACTCAAACGTTACATAACTTTGAAACATAACCGATACGTTACAGTGAAAGGTCTTTGTAACTTCAACATACCAACTTCATGTTACTGTTACGTATTTGAAAGATTTTTGTAACTTCGTTACATTACTGTTACGTATTTGAAAGATATTTGTGATATCATCATATTACTCTTACGTATTTACTACGTTGAACATTATAGTTTTAATAAAATTTGTAAAATCACAATAAAAAATATTACGCTCGACAGCTGTTTCAAAGGCAACAACAGTCGTATTTCAACGCAGTCCGCTGTCCATTGGGAACAGTGGCGGCGTTTATATATTGATAACAAAAGAAATAAAAATCGGCCCCAAATAAAGGTGTCGAATTTCTATTATGCGTGGTGAATAGATTATATTTCAGCGAAAAAAAGAAAGAAAATCAAATTCGTTATTTCCCTAAATAAATGTGAAATTTCTCAGCTTCAAGTGAAAAAAACATGCTAGAATTCTATACTAATACGACAGCCATCTACTTAAATTTCATAAAATGCTTTTTAGAATTTAAAAAATTATAATAATCAAAACAATGACTTACTTTCAGATGATCTTGAATCTCCCCCAAAAAAGGATGAAATATTAAATCAACTAACTAGCTAACTCGAGTACGACAGTATCATCAAAGAATATCCTAGTAGCACGTGGAAATACGACTACGAGAGTTCTTCGGTGAAATGGCATAAATGCGCATGCAAATCCACGCCATTGCCAAACCAAAATTCTTAAATATCGCCGGAATGTAACATCAATGTAGCAATTATGCAATTATGTACAATGGAAACTATAAAACAGTAGTATCAGTGAATGCTATTTTTTACGTAACCGTAATGTACAAAGAGTTATGTTCCAAAATAAATGTTGCTCAAACGTAATTGTAAGATATTTCTGCGACAGTGTAACGAAAATGAGAGATTGTAACATTATTGAAACGTTTTGTACTGTATGGGTATCTCTAATGTTTTGTTCACTGAGTGTATATCATCAACCATTATGAATCCACTGCTGGATGAATGTTTCCCCAAGCACCATCCACAAATTTCTGTAATGAGGCAGTCTTCTGCTTATCACTCCAGCATGCTTTCGAATTTCATACACGTATCTCCGACGTGGCATTCTGTTGTTGATGTTGTTTTTTGTCTCTTTGTGTCCAGTCTAATATTTCAGCTGTCCAAGGGTAGTTCTGCTAGCAATATCTCTAGCCTATTGCCATATCAGGGTTTTTACTCTGATAATGATATCAAGTGAAACCGTTTTCCTGATCCATAAGTTCCTTTTTCTATCCTTCTCTGTTACATGCTTCTCTCCGTGCTTCCTAGAGTTGTCCGCCCCCTCTGAATTTTTTTTTTTTTAGGTAGGAACTTTATCTCTGATCCATAAGTAAGAACTGGACGGGTGCATTGATCAAATACATTTCTTTTATGATACAATGGTAAAATGCTCTTCAAAATTCTACCATTTTTTCCAAACGCTCTCCAACCAAGTTTTATAAGCATATTTATTACTTTTTTGCTGTGTCCTTGACTGGATATAAATCGAGTGATCACTGAGTTTTGACCATCGCTATCAAAAGTGGATGCGAACCGTTGACCACGTGATGATAGGGTCAGTTAGTTTACCAACGTAGCATATACATTTATAAGGTGTGAGTGGAGCAGTAGGTAGTAAAATTCTAAGCGTGATGGGTAAACGGAAGGATTCATCGGACTTCGAGAAAGGGCAGATTGTAGGAGCTCTGAAAGCTGGTGCTTTGATTTCTCAAACCGCTGTACTGGTGAGTTGTTTTCGAGTCGCTGTTGTTACAGTGGAAGACTGTTCAACATGTGACTACCCAAGACGCAAAACTGTTCAACAGTTGACTATCCAATACAACAGAGGTCAACTCAAAACAGTATACACAGAAGAGCAATTGAATTAGAGACATCTGGCGTTATGCAAATGTGGTGCTGTGAGAGGCCCTGTAAACGGAAACAACATGACGTATGCAGCGATCCTACAATATAAGGAGTGATGCGACGGGAATCAGTAAGAGTCGGACGCAGTATGGATAAGACGAAGGATCTAAGCGCATTTGATCGTAGGCAAATTGTCAGGGCCCGACGAATGGGTCACTCCATCTCGGAAGACGTGCAGGTACTGGGATTTTCACGAGCCACTGTGGCACAAGTGCACCGCGAGTACATTTAATCCGGTAAAACCATCCCTGCAAGGGCCAACTGCCGTGGACAACAGCGTGTGGATGAGCGGGGTCATCGTCGGCTAGCTCGCATTGTAACAGCGGATAGACGGGCCACAGTGCAAGAAACCACTCGGAAATTTAACGCTGGTGCACAAACACGAGTAAGCAGACACACCAACCAGAACCATCTCGTTATGGGGTACAGAACCCATCGCCCCACGAGGGTACCGCTGCTGACCGCCGCACATCACAGGTTGCAAAGATTATCATGTCCGCGGGAACATCGGTACTGGACCCTACACATGTGAGGAAATGTTTCCTGGACTGATAAGTCGAGATTCCCGCTGGTACATGCGGATGGCAGGATACGAGTACGTCGCAAACCACATGAAGCGATGGATCCTTCTTGCCAGCGGTGTACTCTTCAAGCTGGTGGTGGTGGTGGGGGGGGCATTCTCGTCTGGGGATTGTTTACGTGTACTGAAATGGGACCCCTGGTACGTGTGACATCGTCCCTCACAGTTCAACGTTACCGGGATGTCCTGGACGACCATTTGCTCCCGTTTGTGCGTCTTCAACATCCCACTGGGGACCTCATCCTGCAACAAGACAATGCAGCTCCAGAATTGTATTCGAATGGTTGGATGAACACTCCACCAACGTGACCTCGCTTCCCTGGCCAGCTAGGTCACCTGACCTCAGTCCCATCGAGCACATATGGGATACCACCGAGAGAGATGACCCCCCCCCTCTATCAAATCTTCTTGAACTGTGGGAGCTTGTTCAAAAGTCGTGGATCCGTATGGCTTCCCAACGTTTCTGGTGTATTGTCGAGTCCATGCCGAGACGAATCGCCACCATCATCAGGGCGAAAGGTGGTGCTACACGTTACTAGACAGGTATCTCTAATTCAATTGCTCTTCAGTTTATCTTTCATGGCCATGCGTCGCTCGCTTGTACGTGTGGGCTATAACCGCAGACGACCCCGACGACATCTTCTCTCCTAGCCACAGTTCATCGGCGGAAAAGGCTCGCCTGGTGTAATGATCATGCAGGTTAGACGTCGGATGACTGGAAAAAAGTGTGCTGGTCTGACGAGTCACGGTTTTTACTCCACTCCGTTGACGCTCGTGTACATATTTGGCGCAAACAACATGAGGCACTCGATCCATCCTGCATGGTCTCCACAGTGCAAGATGGTGGAGGTGGTTGTATGGTGTGGGGCATATTTACCTAGCAGGAACTTGGAACTCTAGTGCTTGTGGAAGGACGCATGGCTTGTGTATCGGAATTGTTTGCTGGCTGGGAAAAAAAGTGCACTGTTGCACTTCTCTCCGAATGGTGTTGGAAGACACCAACACCATTCAAGATGACAATGCGCCAATGTTGCACAGGAATGGTTTGAGAAACACAGTTCAGACTTCCAACATATCAATTGGCCTCCGAACACACCCGATATCAATCCCATAGAGCACTTGTAGGACACTAGAACGGCATATAAGGCGTTTAGATACACCAATCACTTCCGTACCTGCATTGAAGGCCAGCTTTACACAAAGCTTGGTTGGTCATACCTCCCAACTGCTTCCGGCATCTTATTGAGTCGATGACACGTCGGATAGTTGTTGCACTGAGGGCGAAAGGAGGACCAACGAAGTATTAGGTAGGTGATCATAATTCAGCGATCACTCAGTGTATTTACCCACATGAATCATCGGAATAGAATCCTACCTATGCTGACAACCAATATATAGCCTCATTGTAGTGGAAACTCCAATTTATCAGAATTTAATTTTGGATACGCTGCTTCGAGTTTCTTGCAATGTTACTTCATTCATAAGAGGTGCTACCAATCAAGGAAGTGACGAAAGATTTACGGCAGTGTGATTTTTGGATAATTATCTGTTATTTGATGCGATCTATGTTTTTGTTTTTCACTCTTTCCGATAGGCAGATCATGTGATCACGTCAAATAATTAAGAGAGAATGTGATGATGGAATAAACGAATTTTATTGAGACGAGATATCGCAACCTTGAATTCTAATTGGGACGTTTCCGCAGAACTTCACGTCCCAAACGCATTACAAACCTCCGTACACATACTGTGTTAATCGATTTCATTTGTTGCTGAACGCCAGCCATGGTAGAGCAGAACCAACAGTTTTCTACCGTCAGAGAGATCCTTCGGTCTTCTTTATCGGAAAGCACCGGCATGGAAAATCTGAACATCACCAATACCACGGAGGCTCTTGGAAGCGTGGAGCAGGAAGAAGTTATTAAAAAAATATGCGACTACATGGTCATTTTCTTTATGTGCCTAATAATGCATTCAATGGGAGCGGATATGCTCTTTATGCGGGTTAGTCACTCCTTTGTCTTTCTTTTTTTAATTCCATTTGTGGAAGGGAATTCAGATTGATATATCTTCACCAGAAGAGAGTCTTACGTCCGAAGAAGTAAAATTTAAAAGCGGGATATGTATTTCTGACTAGACAAAGCAATAGAATGGAAAATATATATATAAACTGTCCGGAAATATACACTGAAGAGCAATTGAATTAGAGACAGCTGGCGTTATGCAAATGTGGCGCTCTGGGCGGCCCTGTAAACGGAAACGACGTGACGTATGCAGCGATCCAACAATATAAGGAGTGATGCGACGGGAATCAGTAAGAGTCGGACGCAGTATGGGTAAGGCGAAGGATCTAAGCGCATTTATTCGTGGGCAAATTGCCGGGGGCTCGAACAATGGGTCACTCCATCTCGGAAGTCGTGCAGGCACTGGGATTTTCACGAGCCACTGTGTCACGTGTTCACCATGAGTACGTCGAATCCGGTAAAACCATCCCTGCAAGGGCCAACTGCCGTGGACAGCAGCGTGTGGATGAGCGGGGTCATCGTCGGCTAGCTCGCATTGTAACAGCGGATAGACGGGCCACAGTGCAAGAAATCACTCGGCAATTTAACGCTGGTGCACAAAAACATGCAAGCAGCCACACCATCCAGAACCATCTCCTCGCTATGGGGTACAGAAGCCATCGTCCCACGAGGGTACCGCTGCTGATCGCACATCACAGGGTGCAAAGATTAGCATGGGCGAGGGAACATCGCCACTGGACCTTAATCATATGGAAAAATGCTGCCTGGACTGATGAGTCGAGATTCACGATGGTACATGCAGATGGCAGGATACGAGTACGGCGCAAACCACATGAAGCGATGGATCCTTCTTGCCAACGGGGTACTCTTGAAGCTGCTGGGGGTGGCATTCTCGTCAGGGGACTGTTTACGTGGCCTGAAATGTGACTCCTGGTACGTGTGACATCGTCCCTCACAGGTCAACGTTACCTGGTTATCCTGGACGACCATTTGCTCCCGTTTGTGCGTCTTCAACATGCTACTGGGGACCTCATCCTGCAACAAGACAATGCATCATGCCATCTCTCATGAATTGTATCCGAATGATTGGATGAACACTCCATTGACATGACCTCGCTTCCTTGGCCAGCTAGGTCACCTGACCTCAATCCCAACGAGCACATCTGGGATGCCATCGAGAGATATGTTCGAGGCTCTGACCCCCCCCCCTCCATCAAATCTTCGTGAACTGTGGGAGCTTGTTCAGGGGTCGTGGACTAGTATGGCTTCCCAACGCTTCCGGTGTCTTGTCGAGTTCATGTCGAGATGAATCGCCACCGTCATCAAGGCGAAAGGTGGTGCTACACGTTACTAGACAGATATCTCTAATTCAATTGCTCTTCAGTGTACACCTGCCCGTTAAGAAGCGCTTCAATCTTCCTTCACCACGACACAAACTTGACCTAAAAATTTACTTGAAGTTTCTTTCCCCGCATCGGCATGTATTTTTGGGGTGTTGCCGGCAGAATAATTGTCCATATGTAGATGCAATTAATATATATATCAACATCACCAACCGTTATCAATCCACTGCTGGATGAAAGTCTCCCCAAGTTTCTTCCAGAACGATTACTCCAGTCTCCTACATGTCACTCCCGCATGCTTTCGAATTTTCATCCATCCATCTCCCATGTTGTCTTCTTCTGGGGCTTTTCCTGTCCCATGGAACCCACTCTAAAATCTCTGTTGTCCATCTGTGGTCAGTTCTTTTGGCAACATGTCCAGCCCATTTCAGGGATTTTACTCTGATTATGATATCTTCCATTCTTGTCATTTTCCTTATCCATGTGTCGCTCTTCTCATCTTTCCTGGTTACACAAAGAATTAATCTCTTAATGCTTCTTTCAATTGTCCGCAGTCTTTTAATCCCACTCTTTTTACTAATTTTTAATCACTCTTCTTTGCTCTTGTCAGCAAGTTCTTGGATCATTGACTGCAGCTCCGAAGGGGCAGTTGCAAAACGAAAGTGGTTTAGATAAGATATATGATAAGATATACACCGATGTAAGGTCAGGTGATGCGTAACATCACAGCCTCTCCTTGACAAATGTCAACCCCGCCTTCTCGTGGTGCATCCTGTTCCCACTAAAGGGGGCTCTGACGACCGCCAATAGCGGTATAACTATACCATCGGGATCAGAGGAAATTCTATCCCACACTCACCAACCCGCTTGGCCAGCGTGGTGAGTTATGGCCAAACCCTCCAAAATGACTCCACAACTTAAATCTTGGCCCTCAGTCTCCGGCAGCTGGAATGTACCTGGCCAAGGCAGCGGCCAGTGCGACATGAAGGCAGAGGGTGCTAAGAATCCCCGGAGGACCGGACTAGGCTGCCATCTGATGCTGACCTTGGCAACGTACAATGGACGCTCCTATCTTCTGATTCAAGGCTTCTTGAATTGGAAGAGGAACTACAAAGGATCAAGTGGGACATCGTGGGGCTAAGTGAGGTAAGGAGAAAAGGAGAAGATCTCATTGAACTGAAAAGTGGACATCTCTTCTACTATCGTGGGACAGATACTGGCAGAACTAGTGGTGTTGGATTTATAATAAACAAGAAACTGAAGGATAAAGTGGTAGAAGTTGAAAGTTCCTCTGACAGAGCTGCACGACTCGTAATCCAACTATCGAGAAGATACCAGGCTCAGATTATTCAAACTTATGCACCCACCACAAGTCATCCCGAAGAAGAAATTGAAGAATTTTATGAGGAAATTTGTCATCTAAATAATAAAGGTAAGCAGCACTTAAAGATAATAATGGGAGATTTCAATGCAAAAATAGGGCAACGGCAACAGAATGAAACTTCAGTAGGTAAATTCGGTCACGGCAACAGAAACCAGCGTGGAAATACTCTCGTTGAGTTTGCAGAGGCAGAAGGGTTTTTCATCTTGAACTCCTTCTTCAAGAAAAAGCCACACAGGAAATGGACATGGAGACATCCAAATGGGACAACAAGTGAAATTGATTTTATTATGTGTAACAAAAAATTCGTCATAGAAGACTGCAGTGTGCTAAACAAGTTCAACACAGGTAGTGACCATAGATTGGTGAGATGTAAGATGCACCTCAACACTAAACTTGAACGTGGCAAGCTCATAAGACAAACAAAATCTATTGACATAACCAACCTTAAAAAACACCCTAATACCTTCAAGTTGGAACTGAAGAACAGGTTCTCTGCTTTAGAAGGCCTAACATCGGAAGAAGTGGACATCTCTGAAGTTAACAGAAAAGTAACCAAAGCTCTTATGGAAACAGCAACAAAATTAGCTGGGTCTAAGAACAAGTTGCATGTAAATAAATTATCAGGAAAAACGAAAATGTTGATGCAAAAAAGAAGAGAGATGAGGACAACTAAAGAAGATGTGACTTCCAAAGTGGAATATATAGAGCTATGCAAGACAGTACGAAAAAGTATCACTGAAGACGTAAGAAAATTCAACTGTGAACTAGTGAGGAAAGCAATTGGACATCTCAGTAAGGGAAGAAAACAGATTATGGCACTGAGAAAAGAAGATGGTTCTGTAACAAGAAATAGAGGCGAAATTTTGACAAGAGTGAAAGATTTCTACTCCAAATTATATGAAAGGGATGATACATGCACTCCAGACATCATGAAAGATACCAGTACCAGAGTTCCTCCAGTCCTTCCAGCAGAAGTTGCACATGCAATCAAGAACATGAAGCGGGGAAAAGCTCCAGGAGAAGATGGAATTACTGTAGACATCATACAAGAAGCAAGTGGAGAAATCGAAACAGTACTTGCCCAAATTTTCACTCGATGCCTTAATGAAGGAAAGATTCCTGAGGATTGGAACACCGCTAAAATGATCCTGCTACATAAGAAAGGTGACATTGAGGATCTCGGAAACTACAGACCTATCAGCCTCCTATCAGTAGTTTATAAAATCTTCACTAAAGTTCTTTCACACCGCTTGAAGGTAACACTGGACATGGCTCAACCGAGAGAATAAGCTGGATTCAGGAGTGGCTACAGCACAATAGATCATATCCATGTGCTGAGAGAACTAATTGAAAGAGCGAGGGAATATGAACTTCCATTGTGCATGGCTTTTATCGATTATGAAAAAGCCTTTGATTCGGTGAAACCATCAGCAGTTACAATGGCTCTGAAAACCTGCGGTATTGAAGATGCATACATTAATATTATTAATAACATCTATGAAAATGCAATTGCAAAGATTAGGCTGTTTGAAAATACAACACATATAAAAATTGGAAAGGGAATGAGACAAGGTGACACCATATCTCCGAAGCTCTTTAATGCCACATTGGAGGGTGTTTTTCAGTCACTGAGCTGGGAAAACAAGGGGATAAAGATTAATGGAGATTATCTAACCCACCTTCGTTTTGCTGATGACGTAGTCATTTTTGCAACTAGCCCATCAGAGCTGCAGAGTATGATCCAGGAACTTGCTGACAAGAGTAAAGAAGTGGGATTAAAAATGAACTTTCAGAAGACAAAAGTGATGTTCAATGCTTTTACAAGAAATGAAGATTTATCGATTGATGGAGAAAAGCTGGAGATAGCAGATACGTACGTTTATCTTGGACAGCAGATATCAAGTGAGGGTCACATTGATGAAGAAATTAATCGGCGTACAAAACTTGCCTGGAGAGCTTTTGGAAGAAACAGCATAATTTTCAAGAGCAATATGCCATTATGTCTTAAAAGAAAAGTGTTTGATCAATGCATCCTTCCAGTGCTTACGTATGGTGCAGAGACGTGGACCTTAACTAAAAGAGACATACAAAGGCTGCAGACAACTCAAAAAGCATGGAGAGGTGCATGCTTGGTGTAACCAGGAGAGATAAGAAGAGGAACACGTGGATCCGAAAAATGACAAGAGTGGAAGACATCATGATCAGAGTTAAAATCCCTGAAATGGCAATGGGCTGGACATACTGCCAGAAGGACAGATCATCGATGGTCAGCCGAAATTTTAGATTGGATTCCAAGGGACAGGAAAAGACCCAGAAGAAGACCACATGGGAGATGGGTGGATGAAATTCGAAAGTATGCAGGGGTGACATGGAGGAGACTGGCACAAGACAGATCGTTGTGGAGGAAACTTGGGAGACCTTCGTCCAGCAGTGGATTGATAATGGTTGACAATGATGATGATGATGATACACCGATAAGCCATTACACTATAACCACCACCAGCTTAGATAAATGAGCGCGATTGGAGACCGAACGGTGGCGCAGGTGAAGTTCACAGAGTAGTATGTATATTAGGTGTGCAGGCACAACACGTTGACAGCAAGTTACAGCAAATCGAACAACACGTTGACAGCAAGTTACAGCAAATCGAATACGTACCTAATCAAGGAAATAATCCCCGTCGTGTTGGATACATTTGAGCTATCGGTCAGGGAGCTGCCGAATGCCACTGCGGAAAAAAGAAGGTTGTTTCGAATTGATAAAGTCATCTATACTTGTGTGGACCTCCTCGACAGAAGTGAAGTGCGTATCACTCAGGTGATGTTGCTGGGAGCGAAAGAGGCGATAATCCGACGGGCAGTAGTCTGGAGAATACGCCGGGTGGGACAAAATCTCTCATCCCAGGTCGGTGATCGTGTTTAAAGTCGTTTTCGCGGTGTGAGGACTCGCGTTATCCTGAAACAACAGGACCGACCTTCTGCCCTTGCCAGTGTATGGCCTTTTCGCCACCATTGCGTCACTCACACTAATGAGTTGCTGACAATAACGCTCAGCATTGACCGTTTCACCAGGTTTGAGCAGCTCATAGTGTACGACACTTCGCTGATCCCACCATATGCACAGCAACAAATTCCTGGCATGGATATTTTCGGTTTGGCGGTACTGGTGGTAAGCTGACTTGGATAAACTCATGATTTGCGCCGCTTAAGATTATCGTAGAGGATCCACTTCTCATCACAGGTCCAAATCTTGTGGAGGAAATCCTTCTTCTTGAATCTGGAGAGCAACGACACAGCAACACCGTTGCGCCTAGACTTGTTTGCAGCTGTGGATTGGTGGGGCACCCAACGGTCTTCCTTGTGAATCCCTCCAAGCTTGTGCAGGCGCTTTGCAATGGCTTGCCGTGTTACTCCGAGTTCCTAGGCGAGCTCTGACTGTGTGTGGCAGGGATTCGCGTCCAACAGTTGTTCCAGTTCCTCATCGTCAACTTTCTGTGGCTGTCCCTGACGTTTTGCATCACGAAGATCGACATTTCCCTACTTAAACTGCTGGAACCACTTCTTGCACGTACTGTAGGACACAGCAGTCTAACCCAAAGCGGCGCAGATCATTTGCTGGGCTTCCGTGTCACTTTTTTTCAGCTGAAACGCGAACAGGAGGCAGTGCTTCAAATGTTGCTTCTCGAACGACATTGCTTTCATCGTCAATTTTCGTCCCTTCTGTCACTACAGCTGTGAGCGGTTGCAATTGTCTGGAAATCTGTTGGATGGCGATGCAATCAGCCATTACCGCCCACAACTATTTGCATTTACCGACATTTTATGATCGCTTGCGGTTAGGGATTCAGGATTAAGTTTCATACCTAATACAACCCGAGGATCAGCTTTCGGTTAACAGAGTGTTTGGAGTCAGAATGGGAATAGCTGCAGATTCATCGACGTTTGATAAAGGACAAATTGTGATGTAGCGGCTCTTCGGAATTACTTCTCCGAAACGGCGCGGCTTGTGGGTTATTCACGTGCCGCTGTAGTGAGTACGTATCAAAAATGGTGCAAAGATAGCCAAACGACGAACCATCGTCCAGCCGTGTGTCGTCCACAGCTCATTGATGCCTGAGGGGAACGGAGACTGTCGCGCATTGTTCACAGTGACCGCAGGGTCACAGTGCGACAAATAATCCGCAGCTACAACAGAAGTGATCAGGGCAATGTGTCACAGCACACAGTTCATCGCAGCCTTCTGCGCATGGGTCTGCGTAGCCGAAGACCCAGCCAGGTCCCCATGCTCACTGCACATTATCGCCAACAACACACGACATGGGCATAAAATCATCGAGGTTGGACCGTGGATGGTTGGATGAAAGTAGCCTGGTCTGGCGAATCAAGATTCCTGGTGCATCACGTAGACAGCCGAGAGCGGATAGGCCGATTACCAACGGAGGCTATGGCAACTGGATGCAGTGTAAGGCGGAAACAGGCCGGCGTAGGCGGCGGCGGTGTTATGCTGTGGGCGATGTTTTCTTGGGACAATTTAGATCCCATTATCGCAATAGCACCATCCCTAACAGCTGTCAGGTATTTGAACATCGTTGTGGACCAAGTTTATCCATTCATGGCAACTGTGTTCACTGCTGGTGATGGCTATTACCAACAGGATAATGTGCCATTCCACACTGCCAGAATCGTCAAGGAGTGGTTCGAAAAACATGCTGAAGACTTTTTGTTGATGCCCTGGTCTCCAAATTCACCTGATATGAACCCAATCGAACATTTGTGATTCGACTTGGAAAAGCGGGTTCGCGCTAAATCATTATTACCACCCCGAAATGTAAGGGAATTGGAAGACCTGCTGTTGACATTATGGTACGAGATACCCCAGGATAGCTATCGCCACCACATCGAATCGATGCCTCACCGAGTGGCCGCTGTTTTGCGGGCTAAAGGGGGTCCTACAGCTTATTAGGTGGGTGGTCAAAATGTAATGGCTTATCGGTGTGAATACCCTAGGGTCTTTTTCTTGGTGGAGCCCGCCAGTACCACTTTCTGACACCTTTAACGCAGAATGTTTGGTTCTGAGTTTTAAAATAATTATTTAATTGAAAGTAATGGGATAAATGTAAAATTCAGCTAATATTCAAATTTAAAGCCGCCTCGGTGGCGCAGTGGTCTAAGGCGCTGGCCTCTGATCATTCGTCCGTAAGGGTTCCGGGTTCGAATCCCGGTCAGGCATGGATGTCGTGTTTGTCTTACGGCACTGGCTCTCTCCCTTCCATGGAACCAGTGACTCTAAATTAGGGACGGGCGACTACTTATATAGCTCATTGAGTTGCTCACGGTGGTCGTTAAACCTCCAATCAAAAAAAAAAAATCAAATTTAAAATAATGTAATGACCGTAACAACCTTTAACTCAATGAAAGCGACATGATTCGTGCTTTTATAGAAAACAGATACAATTTCAAAGAAAAGAAATAGCAAAGCGACTTTTACAGCTGATGCGAACTTTGCAGATCTTAATTGTATCTTCTAAGCAGTGCGAAAGGTGATTTTCTCAGTTGAATTTGACAATAACCCCAGCTAGGTTGTCTTTCAATCAAGGGCACCCATAAAAGGGGGTAGAGGGGCCCAGAGTCCCCCCAATTCGTTAGTATAGCCAAATTTGTGAAAAATTTAAAACACTAAAATAGAAGAAACCTTTTTTTAAAGCATTTTTAAAAATAATAAGATATTAGTGCTTGATTGTATCAATTTTTTTTTTGTATTTTAGTATCTTGTACATTTACTAAATTATTTGACAGCCTTGAAGGAGGAAAGGATTTTTCTTAGCCCCCCCCCTCCTTCCCTAAAAGTACTCATACGTACGCCACTGCTTTTAATCGCAACAATATCTTCTTCTCTACTCATAAAAATTTTCGGGCTTCCTCTGACCAAGTTTGATTCTACAAAATTCGGCTTCTTCGAGGATATCATTCCGAAGTAAATACGAAAACGGAAGATCGGAGAAGAGCGGTAGTAGAAACATCTCAAAAGTTGAAAACCTATGGGCAATACACTGAAGAACAATTGAATTAGAGACAGCTGGCGTTATGCAAATGTGGCGCTGTGAGCGGCCCTGTCAACGGAAACGACATGACGTATGCAGCGATCCGAAAATATAATGAGTGATACGACGGGAATTAGTAAGAGTCGGACGCAGTATGGGTAAGACGAAGGATCTAAGCGTATTTGATCGTGGGCAAATTGTCGGGGCCCGACGAATGGGTCACTCCATCTCGGAAGTCGTGCAGGAACTGGGATTTTCACGAGCTACTGTGTCACGGGTGCACCGTAAGTACATCGAATCCCGTAAAACCATCCCTGCAAGGGTCAACTGCCGTGTTCAACAGCGTGTGGATGAGTGGGGTCATCGTCGGCTAGCTCGCATTGCAACAGCGGACAGACGGGCCACAGTGCAAGAAATCACTCGGCAATTTAAGGCTGGTGCACAAAAACATGTAAGCAGCCACACCATCCAGAACCATCTCCTCGCTATGGGGTACAGAAGCCTTCGTCCCACGAGGATACCGCTGCTGACCGCACATCACAGGGTGAAAAGATTAGCATGGGCGCGGGAACATCGCCACTGGACCCTAGACATTGGGAAAAATGTTGCCTGGACTGATGAGTCGAGATTCACGTTCGTACATTCGAATGGCAGGATACGAGTACGTCGCAAACCACATGAAGCGATGGATCCTTCTTGCCAGCAGGGTACTCTTTAAGCTGTTGGGGGTGGCATTCTCGTCTGGGGACTGTTTACGTGGACAGAAATGGGACCCCTGGTACGTGTGACATCATCCCTCACAGGTCAACGTTACCGGGATATCCTGGACGACCATTTGCTCCTGTTTGTGCGTCTTCAACATCCCACTGGGGAACTCATCCTGCAACAAGACAATGCAGCTCCCGAATTGTATCCGAATGGTTGGATGAACATTCCACCAACGTGACCTCGCTTCCTTGGCCAGCTAGGTCACCTGACATCAATCCCATCGAGCACATCTGAGATGCCATCGAGAGAGATGTTCGAGGCTCTGACCCCCTCCATCAAATCTTCGTGAACTGCGGGAGCTTGTTCAGGGGTCGTGGATCCGTATGGCTTCCCAACGCTTCCGGTGTCTTGTCGAGTCCATGCCGAGACGAATCGCCGCCGTCATCACGACGAAAGGTGGTGCTACACGTTACTAGACACGCATCTGTAATTCAAATGCTCTTCAGTGTATATTTATATACACTGGTGGAAAGTGAAAAAAGAACACCAAGAAGAAGACTTCTGATACCAACGAAATTTATACAGCATTAAAACGGAATACAGAGGATAACGTGATCAAAACATTATGGTAAAATACAGCTGTATTTGCTGGTAAACTGAAAAATAACATTTCCATGTAACATGGTTAGTACGAGGTTGAACCTCCATGAACTGCGTCACACTGTGCAATTCTGGCATGGAGTCTGTCGTACAGATGTTGGATGTAAGTTTGGGGTATTGAGTTCCAAAGATCCTCAACGTGGACGCGTAAATCGGGGATGGTCGTGGTTGGCCGTGGAGACCGGATAGGTCGTTGTCCCATAAAATCCCACACGTGCTCAATGGGAAACAAATCCGGTGAACGTGCAGGCCATGGAAGTTGTCTAACACCCTGAAGTGCATGTTATGTTGCACCTGTCGTGTGTGGGCGTGCGTTATCTTGCTGGAAAACACCACGATGGACCGACCTTACAAATGGCACAACAACGGGATGAATGATGTTGTTGATGTAGGAGGTGATGTTTAACGTACCCGGTACAAACACTAGTTGTGTACGGGAGTGATAGCTGATCGCTCCCCACATCAGGAGACCAGGTATAGTCCCTGTGTGTTGCTGGTGGATGCAAGAAGGGTGGAGACGCTCCCCCCCCTGTGCGTCTGCGAACACGCATACGGCCATCGGAGGCTCCCAAGCAGAATCTGCTTTCATCGCTGAACACGACAGATCGCCATTGCGTTCTCCGGTGCAGACGTTGGCAACACCACTGCAGCCGTTCCTGACGGTGGGCTGGAGTCAGAGGTACACATTCCAGAGGCACGCCCCTATTTTGGTTCAGAACTCTGCTCGTGGTTTCAAACTTGTTTGCAAACCTAGTGATGTAAATTTTGTCTCCTGCTTTTTTTGCCACAAACTTCTGCAGGAATTCACGCCGTGTTACCTTTATAGGCTTTGTTATCCAATAATGTTTGACAATGAACACCAACGCCGCAGCGGTATACACAGCCATCCTGAACGACGTTCAACGACACAGTAAAACACGCGAATTGCCTCCGGAAAGAATTATCTTGCACGGACATCTGGTGGGGTGACGTCACGATGAGTCATTGTCTTATCAGGAAAACATCTCCCGCGCATTTCTCGAAGATCAAGGTCATTTGTAAACTAAATATCGTGTTCCTATGTAGAGTCGGCAGAAAACAATAGTTCCTCTTTGGGAGAACTACTTAGTGAAACACCCTGTATTTCTCCTATGAATGATGAAATGCCTGCTTTCACTAACTTCAACAGAACAGAAACGGATCTTGGTCGCTCCGCTTGGTAAAAAAAGTGTCATATTAAAGCTCAGCTTTCATCCGTCTTCGCGCAGAAAAGATATTTCCCATGTGAAGCATTCTTAAAAACTAACTATGCAGTACAGATGGGGAAACAACATAAAGGGAAAGCGTACACTTCAGGAAACGTATATAACTTACAAGTATGGTATGAGACGGCTCATACACTCATTGTCACGAAAATCCGCGCACCAAGAAAAAACCGTGCGATTAGCGCGAAACTCGGCGAATAGCTACACGGGGAGGGCTAACATTCAAATTATTAAAGTTTCGTGCGATTCCGCATGCCCACGCGTCCACGACTGGCGCTGCTATCGCAATCCTTGGGGATGACAAGGTGCCGCGCAGGGGACTCCACATTCGTGCCGAAGTTCGCGGTAAGAGTCAGGTGAGTCAGGTGAGATTCCTGAGTAATAGACATGCCGAGGAGCTGCCGTAGATGTGCGTGAGGGCAACTGACGGAGTTTGAACGAGTCCGTATCGTCGGGATGAAAGGGGCAAGGTGGCCGGCGCGCCGAATCGGCAGCCATTTGGGCCTGTCAGAGAGTACGGTGCGATAGTGTTGGGAGGAATGGACACGGGAAGGCACCCAGACACGGCGGACTAGCTCTAGACGACTCAGACGTACCACCAGCAGAGATGACCGTGCGATCGTGAGAGCGGCACGCACAGATGCAACGACGTCCTTGCCCAATAGCCAGTGACATGTGGCGGCTGTACAAGGGACTCGTGTGTTCGCCAGAACCATTTCCAGTCTCCTGATAGAGGCGAATCTGTGGTCTCGACGGCTCCTACGTTTTCTGCCATTAACACCTGACCATCATCGGTGTCGATTTCAGTGGTGTCAGCAGCGAGCAACGCGGAATGCTACGGACTGGCGACATATAGTGTCCAGCGACGAATCTCGCTTCTGTATGGTATCGGACAACCACCGTGTCAGATTGTGGAGAACCGCAGGTGAGCGCTACAATCCCAACCCCACTGTACAGTGGCACACATCCCGAACTGCTGACGTGATTGTCTGGGGGCCATCGCATATAACAGCCGAACTTCCCTCGCAGTGATTCGAGGGACGTTGACACCCCAGAGTTACGTACAGGACATCCTATGGCCCCATGTGCTGCCTTTCCTGAGTGGTGGTGGGGAGGGGTTACCTATAGCCATTTTACCACAATATAACGCCCATCCGCACACAGCTCGGGTTTCTCAAGACTGTGTACGTCATGCTTAGACGCTTCCGTGGCCTTCCAGATCGCCTGATCTCTCGCCTGTCGAGAATGTGTGGGACCAGATGGGACGCCAGCTTTCTCCAAGTCCCAGGGTTCGTGCTTTAGAGCATCAGTTGCAAGAAGTGTGGGCCAGTCTGTCACAGGATAACATACGGCGTCTCTTTCACTTCATGCCGGACCGTGTCACCGCATGTATCCGAGCACGAGTCGGACCGACGCCGTACTAACGCTCATCGGATTGTGTACCGTATGTCCGCGAGAAATCGTCCTGCTACTGTGATATTGTAATCACTTCTGTCCTTGGTATGTACCATCTCACTTCTAAAATCTCATTTCAATCCGACCCCTCCTTCTTGGTTAGCAGAATTTTGTGACAATGAGTGTATGTTTGGGCAGCTGAAAGAAATATGCAGTCAACAGCAATAGCGTTGTATTGTAAATGTTTAATTTCCCATTAAACATGGGCCACCTTACCTGAGGTTCCAAGAGCGGACAAACGTAAATTATATATACTTTGTAAATACAGACAACATACACGCCACATTTAAATTTCTACTATGCTTTCTCAGTTATGTAATCGTATTTACGACACACACAACAAATTCATATGATTGAGTACCAGAATACCCAGAAGCTCCACAAAAGAGATTTTTTTCTTTTTTTTTTTTTGATTGGAGGTTTAACGACCACCGTGAGCGACTCAATGGGCTATAAGCAGTCGCCCGTCCCTAATTTAGGGTCACTGGCTCCAGGGAAGGGAGAGAGCCAGTGCCGTAAGACAAACACAACATCCATGCCTGACCGGGATTCGAACCCGGACCCCTTACGGACGAATGATCAGAGGCCAGCGCCTTAGACCACTGCGCCACAAATGAGATGAATAGACGAAATTTAACAGCATGTCGAAACTACTTTTCTTCTTCTTTTGAACTTTGCACCTTTTGTTTCGCCACTTCTGTTCCGTGCGCCACAGTACTCCCAAAATTACGCAATTGGTCATCAAGAAGGTCAAGACATAACACAACGGAGATCTTGGTCTAGCAGTGAATGGCTGTTACCAAACATCATATAATTTTCATTTCTTTATATTTCATATTTTTCTATACTACTTGCATCTACGCTGTGCTCAAGCGTACAATGTTAATTTTAAGGTAATTTCCACTATCTCTCTGGTTTAGTTTTTTTTGTTACTAAACACAGAAATACATCTAGAAGCCCAACAGAAAATTAGGAAATAGTATTAGTGTTAATTAGTAAATAATATTAATGTTAATTAGTAAGTGGCATTAAAATTAATTAGTAATCAGCATTTGTATTAATTAGCAGGAAGTGTTTGTGAAAATTAGCAAATCCGAGGATCATAACAAAAGTTCTGCGCACGTAAATCCAAAAAGGAGCGGATGATACAATCGGGAAAATGATTGCGTCATGTCAAGGTCAGACTCTCAGCAACGCAGTGGTATCAGAACGACGCGCTATCATGTGCTGTGTCGACGTGAGAGGCTTTGGAAATGGAGTCGTGCAGCTCCTCAGGTCGAGTCACAGCGTTAGACCAGCGCTCGTACGTGAAAATGGAAAATCTGTGGGGGAAACTCCGACACAGATCCACACTGCCTCGCAAGAAGTATGTAGGGAAGGAATTCTTGATCGAAGCACCATTTCACGCTGAGCATTGCGCGCTCTAGGGAGGCCCGAAGCAGCATCGAAGATGATCACCGCTGAGGGATGACCTCAAACGGCGACAGACAAAACATGTGTCAGCATAGTTGCAACGCTTCTCGAAGAGAATCGCCCTTTGACAGTCGAGGAGATTGCCCATGAGTCAAATTTGTCAGCCATGTCTGTTCACCGGATTTTGATCGACTCACTAGGAAAATGAAAAATCGCCGCGCACTGGGTGCCCCGTCAACTCACTCCCGAGCAGAAGGCAGAAGAGTGTGAAACGCACAGGTTCGAAAGGGAGGGTGATACCTTCCTGAACAGAATTGTCGTAATTGATGAGACTTGGATCCCTGATTTTGATCCGGAACTGAGGTCACCGTCAGCGAAATGGGGGCATTCAAGTTCCCTACGCCCCTCAAAGTGTCGTCGGCAAAAATCCAAATTGATGCAAATGGTGATTTTTTTAGGGTGCTCTGGTCTCTGATCGAGTTCGGGGTTGGACAAAATGTAAAAGCACAATATTATCGTGACTTTCTGAGGGCAAAGTTAAGAACGAAAGTTCGTCAAAATTACCCCAACTTTTTAAAAGAGAGAGCGATCTTGCTGCATGACAATGCATCGTGTCATGGTGCAACGTCGGTATGGGGACTTTTGTCGAGATATGGCTGGGAAACTTTATTCCTGCCGCCCCGGTGGCGCAGTGGTCTAAGGCGCTGGTCTCTGATCATTCGTGCGTAAGGGGTCCGGGTTCGAATCCCGGTCAGGCATGGATGTTGTGTTTGTCTTACGGCACTGGCTCTCTCCCTTCCCTGGAACCAGTGACCCTAAATTAGGGACGGGCGACTGCTTATAGCCCATTGAGTTGCTCACGGTGGTCGTTAAATTTCCCATCAAAAAAAAAAAAAACTTTATTCCATCCACCATACATCCCTGATCTTAGTCCACCCGACTTTGATATTTTCCCAAAGTTACAAGATCGGCTCCGTGGCATCCGCTACGAATCACTAGACGAACTGTCATTGGACGTGACCTGCGTAATACTACGCCGCCCCGGTGGCGCAGTGGTCTAAGCGATGGCCTCTGATCATTCGTCCGAAAGGGGTCCGGGTTGGAATCCCGGTGAGGCATGGATGTTGTGTTTGTTTTATGACACTGGCTCTTTCCCTCCCTGGATCCAGTGGCCCTAAATTAGGGACGGGCGACTGCTTATAGCCCGTTGAGTTGCTTACTGTGGTCGTTAAACCTCCAATCAAAAAAATAATAATAATAATAATACAGCTGAATAAAGATGGCGTACTGCGGGGCATCCAGGACCTGACTCATCGCTGGGAAGCTGTCATTAGCAACGGAGCGGAGTACATTGAACGGCAATAAGGTAAGTTTTCTCCGTTACTTCACGCTTTTCTCAAAAATGGGCAACTTTTATTAGGACCCCTTAGTAGTAGAGTTATAGATAAAATCTACGAAGTACCTACCTCCCAAGAACTAGAATGGCATAGATTTCCATGTGAGGGCAAGTGCCCCCCCCCCTCTTGCCCTCTTCCCGTATGGGTATCTATTCCAAAAACGGTAATTGGACTACTAATAAACCAATAGCGTGTTTTCCAGTTATTTCACAATATGTTTAGCTCCCATTGTGGAAATGCATTTTTTCCTTAATTCATTCGAATCTAAAGATACGGTTGCATAATTAAACCCATTGCAAAACATGGTGCATTTTGGATGGGTTTTTTTTTTTTTAAGTCTATTCTTATATGTGATTATTTCCGTGTTCTCATTTCCAGTTCCACAAGCCAGCCACTTTCAGAATTCCTTGCAAATGATAGCATAGTCTTGCAGCCTCAACCTTTAAAATTGTTGATTGAAAGCATTGAAATGAAACGTGAGATGTTTATTTTATGAACCGCTGACCTAAAGGCATGATGCTGGATATCCATGTCTCCAGCGCTTCGTTTAAAAGTGATCAAACTGTTGACCCGCATCGATAAAGTGCTGAAAGCTTGACGGCGGTGTAGTCTGCAAGGAATTATCTCTCTCTCGTAGCACAAGAATGTTTTCCTTTAATCGCCCTTGTTAGCCTTCAACACGTAATCATTTTGTGCGATTAGAAGTAAACGAAACAAAGTACGGATGGAAGGTCGGCATAATAATGATATGATAGATCTTCACAATGTTTTGGATTTCCGGATTTCACTAAAGTGCTGGTACGAAGAGAGAGAGAGAGAGAGAGGTTATGTCCATTGCACACAACTGCTTTCTTTTTTTTTTGCGGAGACGGGATTTCTTTTCCTTCTGTATTTGAATAGGCTATGGAGGATGAAAATGGCACGAATTGGACGAATACGACTTCATCACCAATATCTAATGAAGAAAAGGAATACAGCAAACATCTTAAGGAGATAAGTGACTATATGACAATATTTACGCTATGTCTAATCATGTTAGCCATGGGTACGGATATAATGCTTAAACAAGTAAGTCTTCTGTTTTCATCTGATGGTCATTAAGCCTATTAAGATTATTATGATCAGCGCGTCTTTGTGCAAATCGAAGCAACTGCAGGTAAAAAATGGCGAGTGTGAATGTGATGAAACCGTATAAATAACATCTGATACTGAGTTCTGTTAATCAGTCTAATTCTTGTTCTGCAGATGGGAAAGGCAGCGCGAGTTTGGCAAAGGCCAAATTGTAATGGCAACACGACTGGGCCAGAGCCTTTCAATTCAATTCATTTATTTTGCTGAGCAGAAAACCAGTGTTACAAAAATATCAAATGAAAAAAGCACGGCAAGGAAGCAGAGGAAAAAGGCCAACAAGGCCTGACAGGGTCAAATGGCCGCCCTGGTGGCGCAGTGGTCTAAGCGATGGCCTCTGATCATTCGTCCGAACACCGTCCGGGTTCGAATCCCGGTGAGGCATGGATGTTGTGTTTGTCTTACGGCACTGGCTTTCTCCCTTCCCTGGAACCAGTGACCCTAAATTAGGGACGGGCGACTGCTTATAGCCCATTGAGTTGCTCACGGTGGTCGTTAAACCTCCAACCAAAAAAAAAAAAAAGAAAGGGGGTCAAATGCTCCCTAGACAAATTTTACACTTAAGTCAGCAGGAGTTAAAGTTACAAACAAATCAGTGCTAAAAAAACCGATATGTAAGAAAATGATAAACATTACAGGTGATACCATTGAAAATCAATTTACATTGAGATATACAAGTCATAGTAATAATCACAGTCCCCTTCCACTGCAATCATCAATTTGAGGAGTCGCAATTCATTATGTAGTTTTTTAATTTTTTTTAAAAGGTTAAAGTTATTTAAATAAGTCAGTTCGGTAGGTAATGACTTCCAGTAGTGTGGGCCAATGTAATTTATACTTTACTTCATGGTCTCCGTCTTCGGATGAATGGGCCGAATACGTGTATCACGTGAGTGTATCTGTGGTACAGTTTGTATGATGTCAGTGTGTAAATTATTCTTAATTCGCTTGAACATAATTTTCCCAAAATTAAAGTTACATACACTATCTACCAACAAGTAATTGGACACCCATGCAATCGGCGATATCTGCGGTCCTGATACACGTCACGGCCGCCACCATTAAATATCGTGTGGGAAACAACAACGCAACCAGTCTCATGCAAGATGCCACGCAGTTCGGAGCTCTCTGACTTCGAGAAAGGTGTAATCGTCGGGTATCACAGAAATGGCCGATCCATACGTGACATATCCAGCGAGTTGAAGTACCCAAAATCGACAGTGGCCTACGTGATTGGCAAGTGGAAGATGAGAGGTGACTGTCGGAATGTGCCCTGACCCGGCAGACCCACAAAACTGGGAGTTAGAGACCGACGGGTGCTGGCCAGAGAAATTCGGAAGAACCGCACCAAATGGATGGGCCACATCCGCGAGGAGTTTCAACAGGCATCCGGGAGTGTTCTTTCGATGAATACCGTCCGTAAGGAAGCCCATCTTCTCGGTTATCATGGACGTGCTGCCGCCCACAAGCCTTTGATCACCAAGTCCAATAACGCTGCTCGGCTAACGTGGTGCAAAGAACGTCGACAGTGGACCGTTGAACAGTGGAAACAGGTTCTCTGGAGCGACGAATCAAGGTTCACCCTCTACTGTTCGGATGGCGGGGTCTGGGTTTGGCGTTTACCTGGCCAGGCAAGCACAGTTGTGTTTTTTCTTTGATCTGTGGCATGAAACACCATCATGCATAAAGATTGTTCATCTGTGCAGTTGCATATGAGTTAACAGCTTTTCATGTAACATTTCCACATAAAAAGGACCAGTCATGGTAGTGCCTGTCGGCAAACAATAATGAAGCAGTACCAGATGCTGACGTAGCATCCCATATCATCTGACTAGGCGGAAGCTACACGGTGCTAACGGTGTATTTTTCATCAAACCTTTTGCCTTTTGGTCGTCGAACATGTGCTTCATGTGATTCAAATTAACGCACAGTTAAATCATCGGAAAAAGAACTTGGATCCAATTTGCAGCAGTCCACGATTGATAAGGCTTCGCAAACTGAAATCCCTTCTTTTTTCATGACAGAGGTTAGTGTAGATTTATGTGCAGGTTTATAAGACTTTAATTCAAAATCTTTGCCAAGACGTCGGAAAACAATGCTTGATACTAATGTCAAACCCTTTAGGAAGGCCTTGATTTCATTTGCACGAACTGCTCAGAGAATACTCAACTATTCGCCTTATGGTATTGCCATCACGTGGGGTTGTTTTCCTTGGACGTCCACTTCTCTTTCGTTAGCTAAATTTACTTGTATCTTGAGATTTCATGATCGCATTGTGAATAGCAGTCTTGATCACATTCACCTTTCTGCTTATGTCACGTTCGGAGTATCCTTCATGATATTAGGTCACTATTTGTGCCCTCTCAGTAACACTTAATGACGATTTTTTGCCCATCTTTTGCTATGTAGAAAATACGTACAAAAACTCTCAGCATGAAAACCAGAAGCAAAACTGACGCTCACACGCTTCCCCCAACTCTATCAACAGCTGCCGCTGTATTATGATGCAACATCGACAGGAAGTTGAGTAATACAGAAAGTAACAGACACAATCGGCAGAAATCCCCGAATTTCAACAGGTGGCCTTATACTTTTGCAAATGACTGTAAAACGTCCAGTAAAAAAAGGTAAAGTAATTAAGCTTGTAATGAAATACAAAAGTAATTTTTATAAACAGCCGAATAAAAGTTCATAGAATATACACTGAAGTGCCAGAAAAACTAGTACACCAGTCTAATACTTTGTAGGTCCCCACGGGAGCGCAGGACTGCAGAAATACGACGGGGCATGGACTCCACTTACTTCTGGAAATATGCTGTACGCAGTGCACACCATACTTCCTGCAGAGCGTTCCCCAATTCGGGTGTATTCCGAGGTCTCGGAATCCTGTGTTCGATAGCGCGTTGTATCGCATGCCAAATGTGTTCTATCACGTTCAGATCTGGGGACTTGGGTGGGAATGGCAACACCCCAAACTTAGATGAATGCTCCTCTAACCATAATGTGGCGTCCCGACACTTGCGTGGAGGTGCATTGTCCTGTTGGGACAGGCCCAACCCATCAGCATGAATGCAGGACATGAACGGCTGTACCTCGTCAGCAAGGATGCGCACATAGCGTTGGCCGGTCACAGACGTTTGTAGACGTATTAGGTGTCCCAGTGAGGTCCGGCTAAACACACCCCATACCATTACGGACCCCCCACCCCCAGCCGGTACAGTTCCCTGTTGACAGGCGGGATCCATGGCTTCACGGGGCTTGCGCCACACACGAATCCTTCCATCTGCCCGATACAGTTGGAAACGCGACTCGTCAGACCAGGCTACTTGTTTCCAGTCATCAAGTGTCTAGTGGTGGTAATGCCATGCCCAAGCGAGTCGCATAGCTCTGTGTGGTGCACCCATCAAGGGGACTCGAGTTGGGCGTCGTCTCCCAAAGCCCATATCGTGCAGGGTACGTTGTACAAACCGGAAGCTGATGCTTGTTGAGGCTCCAGCATTGAATCCCGATGATACCTGCGAGAGTGTTGCACGCCTATCGCGTGAAGCGATTCTTGACAGCCGACGATGGTCACGTTCACCCAATGTCTTTTTACGGCCACACTGGTATTGTAGGTTGGAGGTTTTGCCAGAATTATTGTAGTCACGGTACATCCTTGCAATGGTCGTCCGTGAAAATCCGAACTTCGTTTCTACCTCCGAAATACTATGGCCCATCTCACGAGCGCCAACTATGGCACCGCGTTGAAAATCGCTTTAATCGTTATTACTTGTCATTCTCATGCCGAAAACAGCTCTGACAGCCGGCAAGGATATCTATCGCTTTATATACGCACTGGCGGACGCAACCGAGTACGCGCATAGATGACGTTGCTATGTATTTTGCATAAGCTCGTCTGTACCAGTTTTTTTTTTTTTGGCACTTCAGTGTACGTCTTGTTCTGCAGCAGGGCTCAGCTCCTATAGCCTGCCTGCTAGCTACAGCTCTATGCTCTTGTTGCATTGCCTTTTATATTAATTGTAGCATATCATTAATTCAAGGAGTCACATATTTTTAACTTAAGTTGTAATCCGTTTCGTGGCAGATATTTTTTGTTTGTGAAATCAAACACACATTTTATTGAAGGCATTTCCTCTAAGTGATGAGAAAAAAGTTGGGCACAACGTGCGAAGACGTCAGAAGCAAAATATTTATGAGTTACTGACACGCAGTGTGGTGTCACTCGAAGAACATTTTTTACCGAATGTGACGCAAGAAGCGCGTCATTTGGATGGTTTTATACCTTTGGAAAATAAATCGAAAGCCCAATCTGAAGTCGTGAAATTGTCGGTCCTTTGTTTTAAGACATGAAAATAAATTTTTTTTCTGCTGTTCTCAGTCTCGTGTATGAAAGATGTGGCACTTGAGCAATTTTTTACTTTCATCTCGGCATCACGGTGTAGGATAAGAATAAGAAATAGGAAAAGATAGGAAATAAATTTCCATATTAATCGGAGAAGGTATTTTTCGTACAGTGTGTGTATTAAACTGAATTCAAGGAAAAAAAACAAGCTAGTAAAATCATGCAATGCATTAATTATGATACGCTTTCCAACATACCAGAAATAATTACTCAAGTTATTACTCAAGTTATGAGGATAATGGCTGTGGAGTAAATCTCGCTCCTGTGCCCTGACCTTTGACCCCGTTTCGATGATATTCAACAGAACCGATAAAGTATAGTTCCGGAAAGAAATGATAAAATTTTGTCTCAATCGAAGCATTTTTACGTAAGTTATGGCGCATAAAGGCGATGAAATGGATCCCGATCCAATGTCCTGACCTTTGACCCCATTTCGTCCATTTTCAATAGGGTTCGTTTCCAGGTTGTTCCCCACCACATACTAAATTTTCATCGCAATCGAACCATTTTTAGTCACGTTATGACGCATGAGTGCAATGGAATGGATCCCGCTCCTATGTATGCCGTGACATTTGATCCCACTTCACCCATTTTCAATAGGGTTCGTCTGCAGGTGGTCCTCTAGCACATACTAAAATTTCATCGAAATCGGACCATTTTTACGCGAGTCTTGTGTGCGGACAGACGAACAGAAGGACAAAGCTGGAGCACAGACGCTTCTTCAGCCTACGGTTGGAAAGCGTGAAAAAGGCACTCAGATCGTGGCATGATCATGTCATTGTGTTTTTCGTTGTCACCGGGAGGTTGATGTTTTTATGCGGTTCGTACCAGACACTGAGGCACCGGTATCTGTGCATTGTACTGGGATTCCATTATCAAAGTGCACATTTCCACGGGGCTTTCCGGTGGAACTATTGCTTGGAATGCAAATTTGATATGAAGACTTCTCAGACGATGGAATTTTGTTTGGGATAAGCGCCGCCGTATTGCAGTAGAGAAAAATACAAAAAATGCAAATATTTTACGGTACAGAAGGCACATTTTGTGGTAACCCAACAACATATTTGATATCCTGTCCTCTATCGTCACAGATCGTAATGCTTGCTTTGAGGTTCACCAAGTTTACTGTGTGACCAGTATAAACGATATTCTCCAGACGCCTCCAAAGCCAAAATTCGCACACGATCAGATCCCGTGAGCGCGCCGGCAAAGTTGTAGTAACCTGGCGGCTGTTTATTATTTCGTTGGTAAAAATGCTTGCAGAAACACTTTGATGCTATGTGAGGAGGGGCGCCATCCTGCATAAAAATAGCTGAATCGAGGCACCGACGCTGTTGAAGTGCTGGAATCACCTTATTGGCCAAAGAGATGCATATCGCTGGCCATCAGCAGAGAATGTAACGAGATCCGCAGGACCGAGATCCTCGAAAAAGAAGGGTCTAACGATGAATTCCTCTGTAAAACCACACCAAAATTGACTTTTGGAGAACAAAATGGAATCTTGTACACGCTGGGTGGAAATTCGCCCAAATTCAGCATTTGTGCGTACTAACAGCACCATGAAGATGGAAATTAGTTTCGTCTGTCCACAGAATGTCCCATGGCCACTCGTTGTGCAGTTCAACCCGAGCAAGAAACCGCAGTGCAAATGCTTCTCGTGCTACCCGGTGAGGAGGAGTCAAACCCTGAACATGGGAAATCTGGTAATGATAACAGCGCAACATTCGTCTTAGAACTTTCTGGATTGCGCTTGAGGGTATGCCTGAAGACCATTTCCTCTGTGATGTCCAAAGAACCTGTTTCTTCGACCCTTCGGATCATTTTACATAAACTATTTTAAGTCACCGGCCTAGTTTTTAAGCCCTTTAAGGTTCTGAACTTGCTGGGCGCTATTAAAGTACAGCTGTTATTCTGGTAAAACGACTTTACAAAAAGTGCACAATCTTTTGATGAGAGTGTCATTGCGCTTTTAAAGGTTAACTACTCACCTCAGTGAAATGGCGTATTTCGTAGATCCTGCTTTTATAGCATCTTCTTTCCAAGCATGCCGCATTGCGGGCATTTGTAGTTTCCATAGCTGGACGATGGCACGCGTATAACGCAGCTTCCCATTGTGACACATAATTGCAGCGCCCTGGAGGAAAATTTTGGAACTATATTTTTCTGTCAAACAAAATTCCATCTCCTCGGGAATCCACATATCAAATTTTAAGTCATCTCCATATGGACACCCGGTATAATTAGGAACACAACTTGAAGGATGAAAACATCTCAAACTATATAAATACCGTGTCAAACCCAGAAAATAATTATCATTTAAAACTCAGAAAATACATACCCTATTATATTTCTGTTTTCATGATGTTTCATCGTACTTGTCATCAGCACAGATGTGTTACTGAAGAACATCAGCAAGTTTTCGTTGCACATAATCTTCAAGCACCTATATATCATCAATGAAACAGAAAAGTAGGTCATTCAAAATTTATCTATGCCTGTCCTCAATAGTTGCCAGAACTGGGAACGAAAAAAAAAGCTAATTAATTCAACCCATATTCTCAATTATGACCAAGGGTAGTAGATTTGTGTTTCCGAAAAGCTCCAGGAGAAGATGGAATTACCTTAGACATCATACAATGGTGTGCCAAAATTAAGGACGAGGCGGTTTTTCCAATGTTACGTCCTGCAGAAGTGCTCCACATCGACTCAAATCATACCATAAGATCCATAAACTAAGTCACTTTATTGAAAAGGTAGCTTCGAACACAACTGGACAAAAGACAGAAACGTCCATGTGACAGGCGGCTGCCAAGAAAAATCCAGTCTTTAGTAGGGGATGTGATCACTCCTGATTGCGTTGCAGGATTTACAACGTCTGTCCATGCTGAGGACGAGGTTGTCAAGGAGCTGTTAAGGCATCGCGGCCCATTCTTCTTGTAGCGCCCATCGCAGCTGCGGAATCGTTGCTGACAGCTGGTGACGTGCTGCCAAGTGTCTCCCGAGGAGGTCCCACACGTGTTCGATTGGATTTAGGTCCGGGGACCTTGCGGGCCAATCCATGCGTTGAATATCTTCACTCTCCAACAGCTCTGCGACAGCCACTGTACGATGAGGTGTAGCGTTGTCGTCCATGAAGAGGAACTCAGGACCCACAGTATCTCTGAACAGACGTACGTGACGCAGGAGAACCTCGGTACAATAGCGGACACCAGTGACTGAACCTCCTTGGAAGATGTGGAGGTCAGTACGGCTACCAAGCATGATACCGCCCAAAACGAGAACTCCGCCACCTCCAAACCGGTCCCTTTCGATTATGTTGGAGGTGTGATTGCGTGTTCCCTGCTCTCTCCAGATGTGTATACGTCCAGAATCGCTCGTCAGACTAAATCGGCTCTTATCCGTAAAGAAAACTCGACCCCATTGCTGATTTGCCCAGTTCTTGTGTTCTTGGCACCACAGAAACCACCGTCTCCGATGAGCAGGCGTTAATGGCACACACCGTACTGGTCGTCGTGCAAATAGACTACCTTTGTGCAGCCTCCTGGCCATGGTGAAGCGCGATAATGGACGTCCAATTGTCTGTTGCATGTGCCTTGCGATTTCTCCCGCTGTCTGCCGTTTGTCCCTTCTCGCCTGTATACAATATACAGGTCGTCCGCCGCCTTAGTTGCTCATGGACGACCACTGCTAAACTCTCGGACAGCTGTTCCTGTCGTTTGAAATTCTCTCCAAGCTCGTGAAACGATGCTGTGAGCAATCCCGAACTCCTCGGCCACACTAGTCACACTTCGACCTTCTCCAACTTCCCAATGACACGACCTCAAGTAAAGTCATCCAAATGTCGTTTACTAGATTGCCTGTTGGCCATATCACACGGTGGCAGCAACTCAAGGTCGTTCAAACCGATGTACACCGTGCAATAGCTTTCACCGAATTGCTGAGCGTACACCACCCGTGTGCGTTATACCCTTCCGACCCCCGACCCCCTCTTCCCACGTCATGCTGCATATATGCGCATGCCCTACCGTACCGGATGGTCTTTCGGTCCGTTCTGCCTGCTCGTTCCGCTGTTATGCTAATTTCTCCTCTTCGTCCTTAATTTTTGCACACGAGTGCAGAAGAAGGAAGTGGAGAAATTGAAACAGTACTCGCCCAAGTTTTCACTCGATGCCTTAATGAAGGGAAGATTCCTGAGGATTGGAACAATGCTACAATGATCCTGCTACATAAAAAAGGTGACATTGAGGATCTCAGGAACTACAGACCCATCAGCCTCCTTTCAGTGGTTTATAAAATCTTCACTAAAGTTCTTTCACACCGCTTTAAGGTGACAATAGACATGGCTCAACCAAGAGAACAAGCTGGATTCAGGAGTGGCTACAGCACAATCCATGTACTGAAAGAACTAATTGAAAGAGTGAGAGAATATGAACTCCCCCTATGCATGGCTTTTACCGATTATGAAAAGGCCTATGATTCCGTGAAACCATCGGCCGTTACAATGGCTTTGAAATTCTGCGGTATTGAAGATGCATATATAAAAATTATTAATAGCATCTATGAAAATGTAAGTGCAAAGATTCGGCTGTTTGAGAATACAGCACCCATAAAAATTGGAAAGGGAGTGAGACAAGGTGACACAATACCTCCCAAGCTCTTTAATGCCACATTGGAAAATGTCTTTCAATCACTGAACTGGGAAAACAAAGGGATAAAAATTAATGGTAATTATCTAACCCACCTTCGTTTTGCTGATGACGTAGTTATTTTTGCAATTACCCCATCAGAGCTGCAGAATATGATTCAGGAACATGCTGACAAGAGTAAAGAAGTGGAATTAAAAATGAATTTTCGGAAACAAAAGTGATGTACAATGCTTTTACAATAAATGAAGATTTATCGATTGATGGAGAAAAGCTGGATATAACCGATACCTACGTTTATCTTGCACAGCAGATATCAAGTGAGGGTCACATTGATGAAGAAATTAATCGGCGTATAAAACTTCCCTGGAGAGCCTTTGGAAGAAACAGTACAATTTTTAAGAGCAATATGCCATTATGTCTTAAAAGAAAAGTGTTCAATCAATGAATTCTTCTAGTGCTTACATATGGTAAAGAGACGTGGTCCTTAACTAAAAGAGATATACACTGAAGAGCAATTGAATTAGAGATACCTGTATATTAACGTGTAGCACCACCTTTCGACCTGATGACGGCGGCGATTAGTATCGGCATGAACTCGACAAGACACCGGAAGCGTTGGAAAGCCATACGGATCCACGACCCCTGAACAAGCTTCCACATTTCACGAAGATTTTGAGGGGAGTCAGAGCCTCGAACATCTCTCTCGATGGCATCTCAGATGTGCTCGATGGGATTGAGGTCAGATGACCTAGCTGGCCAAGGAAGCGAGGTCACGTCGGTGGAGTGTTCATCCAACCATTTGGATACAATTCGGGAGCGATGGCACGGTGCATTGTCTTGTGCAGGATGAGGTCCCCAGTGGGATGTTGAAGACGCACAAACGGGAGCAAATGGTCGTCCAGGATATCCCGGTAACGTTGATCTGTGAGGGACGATGTCACACGTACCAGGGGTCCCATTTCAGTCTACGTAAACAGTCTCCAGACGAGAATGCCACCCCAAACAGCTTGAAGAGTACTCCGCTGGCAAGAAGGATCCATCGCTTCATGTGGTTTGCGACGTACTCGTATCATGCCATCCGCATGTACCAACGTGAATCTCGACTCATCAGTCCAGGCAATATTTTTCCACATGTCTAGGGTTCAGTGGCGATGTTCCCGCGCCCATGCTAATCTTTGCACCCTGTGATGTGAGGTCAGCAGCGGTACCCTCGTGGGAAGATGGCTTCTGTACCCCATAGCGAGGAGATGGTTCTGGATGGTGTGGCCGCTTACACGTTTTTGTGCACCAGCGTTAAATTGCCGAGTGATTTTTTGCACTGTGGCCTGCCTATCCGCTGTTACAAGGCGAGCTAGCCGACGATGACCCCACTCATCCACACGTCTATGGCAATTTGCTCTTGCATGGATGGTTTTACCAGATTCGATGTACTCACGGTGCACCCATGACACAGTAGCTCATGAAAATCCCTGTGCCTGCACGATTTCCGAGATGGAGTTACCCATTCGTCGGGCCCCGACAATTTGCCCACAATCAAATGCGCTTAGATCCTTCGTCTTACCCATACTGCTTCCGACTCTTACTGATTTCCATCGCATCATACGTCATGTCGTTTCCGTTTATACTGTAGCCTACAGCTCCACATTTGCATAACTCCAGCTGTCTCTAATTTAATTGCTCTTCAGTGTAAATACAACTGTATATAAACATAGAAAGACTCATATGGGCGCAATATTTTGTGGTCTACCCCGGGCGCAGAATTCCTAGTTACGCCGATGATCGTGTGTCCCTGCAGGCGCATTCCTTTCATAAGCCCTCGTTCTAAAACCTGCATTTTGTTAAAAAATTTTGATCTACTGTACTTGTACGGAAACAGCAAGACATTCTTCTTCCACGGAAATCGCAGGTATGGATCTAGCACATAATCCTTTAAACGTTATATTTTTCGTTTTGCGAAACGTTAGCTAATAAATTTTGAGTAATTTAAAGGTGAATTTGTGAAACGAAAATTACGTGATTAATCGTCTAGTAAACAGCTGTGAGACAAATTAAGTTTTAACTTTGTGGGAGAGAACGGAATTAAAAAACTCCAGAGGATAACTAAATAGTAACTGAAGATGATGACGGAGAAAACGTTAAATCCGTGACACCGTAGAGAATTTGATGCGAGAAGCTGCTGAATTAATCTGCCTTGTTTATAACCCCCCCCCCCCCCCAAAAAAAAAATGTCAGCTAAAATAGTATGCAGATTCTGTCTGAGTCATGTTCTCGTCGCCGTTACGCGCAAGTCAAAACTGCCGTTACGCGCAAGTCAAAACTGCCGTTATCGTGATTTGAGGCCCGACGTGAGTCCTTGAAATTATCACCCAGTATAGTTGTAAACATAAAAGAATCAATGTTTGATCATGCTGATACAGATGCAAATATTTATCTCCATTGTGTATCACGCACGAACTAGTTTGGAAAAACCTCTACAGATTGACGGATTCTTGTAATCCTAATTATGTGCCCTTCTTCGCGTTTGACCTCATGACATCACAAGCAGTGTCCGTTTTCTTGTAAAAATAACTTGCACTTGCTTTTCAAAAATAAAGCAATATTAGCCGCAACGCCACATTCAACAGGTGTTTTCTGAGGAAATGTTAATGAAGGCAACATCTGAAATGTTTTAATGCGTACTTTTAATACGCTATTGAAATTACAACACGGATAGAAACGACTCTATCAGAAGGAAACTTGTATGAGGAGGCAGGCCATATGGTAAAGGATGCAGATTGTTAGCAGGGAGTATGCAAATTTCGTGTGCGAACCACGTGCTCTCAACTGATCTGGTGTACGTATAAAAGTAAGCTGTGTCTGTGTGCAGAAAACGTGAGCGGCGGATGGCTTAGTGGTTAGCGAGTCAGACTTTCAATGCAAGATCCTCAGGTTCGAACCTGGGCTGATCTTTCAGAGATGGTGTGATTTACTAACAATCGCTGAATATCCGCCGTGCATCGGACGAGCACGTTTAGTGACGGCCCACAGTCTGGACCCACTGGTTAAATGGGTATCCTTTCCTATGCCCCCCCCCTGAAATTCTCTCACCCCTCTGTGTGCAACATCGTACTTGTACGGTGGCGCCATCTACTGTACTCTAATCTCACTACAAACTGTTCTGTCACAGTCGCTAGACTTGCTCTCATTCCTTCCGTTTCTGTGTCCTGCCCAAAAGGCGATCTCGCTGTAGGTGGCTGGGACCTAAACTCTACTCACTGTGGACGGAAGTACTACAAGAAAATGACGAAAATTAAGTTACCTCCACTGTGGCACAGTAGTCTCAGCGCTGGCTGCTGACCATTTGCCCGAGACGGTGTGAAAACAGAGGTTTGTCCGTGTCTCTTCACTCCGGAGTCAGTCGCTCTCCCAGCTGAGCTACGCGGACAGAACGTCTCGCTGCAGATTTGTCGTCTTGACACATATTTTCACCTCTGTGGTACGTCACAATGGATCCGGGTTCGATTCCAAGTGAGGCATGAATGCTGTGTTTGGCTTATGGCACTGGCTCTGTACCTTCACTGGAGACAGAGCCCCGAAATTAGGGACGGGCGACTGCTTATAGTCCATTAAGTTTCTCACGGTGTTTATTGAGTCCCCAAACAAACAAACAAACAAAAAATCAAGAGACTGGTACTCTTTGTAGATAACTTATGCTATGCATCTTTCTCATGACAAGATCTTTATGGGTGTGAAATAAAACGAGGATTTGAGAGTATACATTTTTTTAGTACAACATATTGATTGCACTTATTCGCGTCACTCACGACCACACAAAACCTTCATCCCGTACATACAAAGTGGAATTAAATCATAACAACAAACAATCAGGTTTACTAATTCCTGAGATTGAGCGGTACTTAAGTAGATGTACTAACGAATGTTATTTCGTAAAAGCACTGAAAACAGATATGTAAGTCATAAAAGTAAATATTTGCTAAATTTTGACGGCGGCAATAGCAAGTATAATACAATTTCGACTCTTTAGTTTTCCAAAGACAACTGGCCACCCAAAATGCAACACCAAGAAGGAAGCATCCGATTGGCCTGAAATTCGCAGCATGCGTCGTCCGCGAGAGGACATGCAAACGATTAGCATTGCAGGGCATATTCAAATCATGTGCGCCCGGCAAGCCACCGAGAAGCACTGTAAGAACGGTGCACAGAAGGCGGGGTGTAAGTAGTGGAAGTGTGTTGTGCTGCCGGACCTGTGCGTGGGAAGCTTCCTGATGCTTCATCGCAGAATACGGCAGTCATTTCAGCATGTTTCGGAGTTCGACAGAGGACGAATAGTGACTTCTCGGGACAGCTGTTTATCACACCGAGACATCGGCGCCCGTGTGGGACGACATCCAGCCACAGTGAGGCGAGTATGGATTCGGTGGATGCAGGAGGGACGGACGGACCGACGTGAGCGATTGCCGGAGCCGCGGCACACCAACGAACGAGAGGTCTTACATGTTGTTCGGCGGGCATTGACGACTCGCACCGCCACATCACGAACGTTCGCGCAGGAATTAGGGTGTGTTGCGCAATAACCTGTGTCAGCACGTACCGTTCGACGTCGTCTTCAGGAGCGGGGACTTGTCGCACGACGCCCATTGCTCCGATTACCATTGACGTTACACCACCGACGAGTGCGGCGGCAGTGGGCCGTTGAACGCCTCACCTGGACTACGGAATGGCACGACATTGTCTTCTCCGACAAATTCCGCTTCTGCCTGCAACACCACGATGTTCGGATCCGCATGTGGTGGCACCGTGGCGAGAGACTGTATGACCTCTGCATTATGCATCGCCATACCGGTCCGTCGCCTGGCGTTATGGTTTGGGGCAGGAATTGGATATGACAGCCGCACCCATCTGGTACGCCTCGCCGGTACACTCAACAGCCACCGCTACATCTCCGACGTTTTGGAGCCAGTAGTCCTCCCTTACCTGAAGGACCTGCCAGCGGCTACGTTTCAACAGGACAATGCGCGCCTGCACGGGGCACGCATCGTGCAACAATTCTTCACGGCTCACCAGGTGTCAGTGCTGCCGTGGCCCGTCTGTTCTCCCGATATTTCGCCCATCGAACACGTCTGGTCGCTGATCGGCAACCGAGTGGCCCGGCAAGCACCACCCGCGCCTACGCCTGATGAACTGCGGCAACGTGTGGAAACAGCCTGGACCGACATACCCCAAGCCCAAATCCAAAGCCTCTTTCGTTCGATGCCGCGGTGTGTAGCGGCTGTTATTGCCAGCCATGGGGACCACACGAACTAATGATGTCTGCGTGTTCCGCAAGTTGCACGAGCCTGTAAGCTCTATCGTTTCATCTTTGAATCTCTTGTTATGTGTCCAGTAAATCTGGCTTTGCTACCTCGTGTCCTTCTTGGTGTTGCATTTTGAGTGGCCAGCAGTGTATATTACTCAGATAAGATGAACGTAAGAAAAACGACCCTCACACCGATGAAATGTGATAAAGCTACGAAAGTGCATCTGCGCATGCGCAAGCTGAAGTCTGACCTCAAAACAGAAAGAAATGATGAATCGGAAGTGTGTTAGTGAGGGAGATTGGCAACTTTTGGTGAAGAGTATGTATATGTACAGGTTGTATTATTCATTATTTTAAAGCTCTCTTCAATGGTAGGAGCCCCCCCCCCCCCCCCTCGTCCCTCTTTGGGAGTTTCGTGAGGAAGTCGAATTTCTCTACGACGCGACTCGCTGTTTTAGTGGCATCAAAAATGCATTTTTGTGCTGGCTTTTATCACATTTAGCATTACGTTCTTGTAATTTACGCCGTTTGCAATGAGGTATTGTTACGTTTATGTGAAACGCGATGAACAACGTTTGCCGATAGTTTACTATCGGCAAACGTTGTTCGAATGAACCGGGAAGACCGCCACCTGTACCATACGGCGTTGGCGGACCGCAGAGCTACTTCTCACACAATGGTACAATACCGGTGGTCTGTCGAACGTCAGGTGATGTCCTCAAACTTTGTTCGACATCGTTTTCTACAAGGAATAGTGACCGCTCGTCGTCCGAGTGGTCACTATTCACCGGTTTGCTGCGACTCTCATTGTTCCCATACTAGACATCAGAGACTGCAGTGATGCAAAGAACTGATACACTGGCGTGACGAACGGCATTGCGTAGTGTCCACAGACGAGTCACGGTTTAAACTGGTGTACCATGATGGTTGGACCCTTAAACAGAGACGTTCTGCTGAACGGCTGTTGGAAGAGGGTAATTTGGATCTCCATACGTTCCCAACACGGATCGTTATGGTGTGGGGTGCTGTTGGATTTCATTTACTTTCCAGCTTCATACGCGTCGCCAGGCTCCTTTACAGGCAGCAATACATGGAGGATATTTTGAAAGCTGAATCTCTGCAGTATATTCAGATTTTCCCTGGCTCCATTTTGAACAAGTCAACGCCCGGCCACATGTGACATGGAATTACCAGATCTACAGGATGTCCGACGTGTGGCAATTTTCCCTGGATCTGCATGCTCGCCCGAATTAACCGCCAAGTCACGCTGGAGCGTGCTGAGCATGACCTTCGAGTTCGAATAGGGGCGTTATGGCAGGACATTCCACAAATAGATATTCAGGACCGTTTCAATTCAATACTATTAGACGGAGGAACGTACACTCGTTACGCTTTTCGTGGCTGGTACACTGCATAAGGTGTCTTTTTTTGCACCCACAGCACTGTACTTCTGATCGTTCATGTTTTGTAAAATAAATAATATTCCTTTGTGTTATGTCGTGTCTGTCTCGGTGTTACAATTTTTATAAACGGCAGTGTAATTTTGGAAATTAAAAAACGGAAACAAGTATTACGAATGAACGTCTAGCAATCAAGAAAGCACGTGGTGTTCTGGGTAATTTTGCAGAAGCTAACAGTGTGTGTGTGTGTGTGTGTGTGTGTGTGTGTGTGAGTGTGTGTGTGTGTGTGTGTGTGAGTGTGTGTGTGTGTGTGTGTGTATTTGTGTGTGTGTGTTTGTGTGTGTTTGTGTTTGTGTGTCTTTGCTTACCAAAATATTATTTTAACCTATTATGAAACTTTCTGTATTGTTTCCTCGCCGGAAATTAAACAATCGTAGCTTACAGAAGTAAGTTCGGATTTAAAAGAAACTTGTAGAAACCTGGGCAAAATACACCGCAAATTGCTATGGCATATGCGAAATCCGTTTATTAACGTAAATATACACTGATGGCCACCCAAAATGCAACACCAAGAAGGACACGAGATAGCAAAGTCAGATTTACTGGACACATAACAACAGATACAAAAATGAAACGATTAAGCTTACAGGCCCGTGCGACTTGTGGAACACACAGACTTCAATAGTTCGTGTGGCCCCCATGGCTGGCAATAACGGCCGCTACACTTCGCAGCATCGAACGAAAGAGGCTTTGGATGTGGGCTTCGGGTATGTTGGCCCAAGATGCTTCCGCACGTTGCCACAGTTCATCAGGAGTAGCCGCGGGTGGTGGTTGCCGGGCCACTCGCTTGCCGATCAGAGACCAGACGTGTGCGATGGGCGACATATCGGGAAAACAGACGAGCCACGTCAGCATTGACACCTGGTGGGTGGTGAAGAATTGTTGCACGATGCGTGCCACGTGCGAGCGCGCATTGTCCTGTTGAAACGTAGCCGCTGGCAGGTCCTGCAGGTAATGGAGGACTACAGGCTCCAAAACGTCGGAGATGCAGCGGTGACATGTTGTGTTTTATGCGATGCGTACCAGAGGGGTGCGGGTGTCATATCCAATTGCGCCCCAAACCATAACGCCAGGCGACGGAGCGGTATGGCGATGCATAATGTAGGCGTCATACAGTCTCTCGCCGCGGTGTAACACACTTTCGCTGCTAGCACCAACATTGCATAATTTGTTCTTATCTTTCAACATTCACGCGTCATTCACCCTGACCTCAAGACTGCTGCCACAGAAACATTCATACAATGAGAAAATATAACGCTTATTTTAAATCGTTTAAAGAGAACGAACTCAAAATTTACATAGAGAAAGACAACTAAAAAATTAAATTTAAATGAAAACACACGTCATAAGGGGATATATGATGTTTGGAATTTTTATGATGACTTTATAGGCCACCCCGATGGCGCAGTGGTCTAAGGCGTTGGCCTCTGATCATTCGTCCGAAGGGGTCCGGGTTCGAATCCCGGTGAGGCATGGATGTTGTGTTTGTCTTACGGCACTGGCTCTCTCCCTTCCCTGGAACCAGTGACCCGAAATTAGGGACGGGCGACTGCTTATAGCCCATTGAGTTGCTCACGGTGGTCGTTAAACCTCCAACAAAAAAAAAAAAAAAATGACTTTATAGGACCCTGAAATTTTTCATGTTGCTGACGCCGACTCTATACCACACATTTTTATCATATGAGGAAGGAAGACACGGCTAGTGAAAGAGTTCGAACATTTTCGAACAACCGCATAACCAACAATAACTCTGGTACCATGAGATGTTGAAATACCGACTGAACCATCCAGAAGCATTGGACATAAAATCGCTCCAATAACATGTTGGTCTGCCTCTTAGAAACACATCACTTTTTTCAGTAAATACCCACGACTCGAAAGACTGTTTTCCATACACAGCTGCATACGAGAGAACATCCGGTGTCAGTATTGCCATCGCACTTAAATAACACTCATCACCAGAACTCAACACAAAACTCATGAAGCAACTGATTCGTTGGCAAAACTGGTAGCATGCGTAACTCAGCTGCGCTGTGGATTGTGTGTGCACGCGACCACTCTAAGGTCAGATGCAATATCGAGGGGGAGGGAGGATCCAGGCGTCTATATAAGCAGTTCCATACCTTGCTGGTAACTCCTGGGCTGTCGAACTGGCCCCTCAGGTGCCCGCTAAGATTATCGTAGACACAGAACGCCAAGAAAGTGGTGTTTTTCGGATTTGTCGATGCATGTACTGTAGTGGTAACCTAGTCGAATGCCTTACCAAAATCGACGTAATCTACATAGATTTTGGTAAGGCATTCGACTCTATGAGGGATACTGTGTTTCGAAGTCAGCACCGTGCTCGGAGAACTTCTCGGAAAGTGAACAAATGGTCCCTGTCTTGTCAAAAGACCATACGTTGCTATGCTGTACCTTTCCTCCAGGTATTATAGCATTTCTGGAGTGCCTCATGGATCGATTCTCGGCCCGTTACTCTTTGTATTGTTTAAAAACCATCTTTCAGGTCATCTAGAAGCTGTCTCTTTGATGTTTATTGATGACTTTTTAAAGAGTTTAGATCGATTTAATGATTATTTTAAGTGTTTAAATCGATTCATGATAATGGTGATAAGGGCATTTTGTAGAAATAGAAGCGGTGATAATGGCATTTCTGCAAAATAGTAATAAGGGCATTCTGCAAAATGTACTTGCAATTACATCGGGGGCGCAAGCATGCCTGCCTTGAGCCAGCGCTGTGTAACTCCTTAGTGCAACATATATCAACTGTTCTTTAATAAATCAGCGTTCTTTATTCCAAGCAAAAGTGTCTCATTATTAGATCATACAGCGCTGTTTTTTGATTGAAGGTTTAACGACCATCGTGAGCAACTCAATACAGTGGCGCCCATATAAGTCATTGGGGGGGGGGGGAGGCTAAGAAAATTTCAAAATTTCTTACCTCCTTCAAGGTTATCAAACATTTTAGTAAATGTAAAAGATGCTAAAATACAAGAAGATAAATGATACAATCAATCATTAATATCTTATTATTTTTAAAAATGCTTTAAAAAAAGGTTTCGTCTACTTTAGTGTTTCAAATTTATCAAAAATGTAGCTGTACCAACTGCTAGGGGTGGGGGGCTCGAGCCCCTCCCTGCCCCCTTATGGGCGCCCTTGACTCAATGGGCTATAAGCAGTCGGCTGTCCCTAATGTAGTGTCACTGGTTCCAGGAAAGTGAGACAGCCAGTGCCGTAAGACAAACACAACATCCATGCCCAATCGGGATTCAAACCCGAACCTTTCTCGGACGAATGGTCATAAGCCAGCGATTAGGCCAATGCGCCACCGGGGCATGTTTTCATAATGTTTTCGAATTTAACAGACTTACATGCATTTCGCTGTTCTGTGCATTCCATTTCCAAAAATTTAGTGCTAAGATGTTTTAGTATCTTTTTAGTACTTGTAATACAAATTCTCAGGAGGTAAATGGCGGTTTATCTTCGCTTTATGCCATATGGGATAGGAACTCCCCACCCTCGTGAAACTATTGGGTGTACTATATTCACTTACTCTCGTCGGCGTCCCTGATGTTACTTTGTACTCATAGTGATTGCTGACAAAGCCAAAAATACGCAAGTAGTTTCTCAGTGTCCTCTGCGTTATTCACGAGAAGAACGAAAAGATGCTTCGTTAAATTTGTAAAGAGCGAAATTCCTCCCCAATATTAACTGTCACTACAAGCAGCTGACAGGTTTTTTTTTTTTCGTTTTTTTTTCTTCGTTTTCTTTTTGTTACTTAATAAGAAATACATTACGGAGGAGTAGAGATTCAGGCAAATAAATACTGTTTCTTTTCCTGAGAAAAGAAAGAAGTGAAAGGAAAAGAAGATGCCAAACAGGAAGGCAGGATAAATTGGCCAGTACACTGTAAAAAAATTCTGAAATTCATGATCCACTTCCTTTGACCCCTTTCGTGAATTAATGAAGCATATTTCTGATATAACCTTTTCCGTAAAATGACGGGAAAATATCTGAATGCACGGATGGTTTTTGTCCGCCAGGAAAACTTTGAATTTTCAGAAACGTTTCCGCAGTTCCTTTCTTTTATTGATGGCAGATTGCCGTTTTTATGATGTGTAAAAGGAAAATTCTAAATTTTCCGAAATCCTTCCGCAATTCATTTCGTATATTAACGGAAAACTCTCACTTTTTCTGTATTCATTAGACGGAAAATCTTCGGTAATAGGAGCGATTCGCGGGAAAACTTGAGGTTTGATTAACTGTTAAATTTCAGTCGTCTGTCGGAATATCTCATTTTGAAGTTCAGTAACAGGATCGAATATTGTGGATAGCATATCATATCAAATTTTGGTTATTGTGGCCCAGGATATTTCCTTCTCTGTTCCACATTGTGCGCACCAGCTATTGTATATGGTGTTACCGTAAGTCACAGAATACTTAAATAATTGTATAGGCGATAATATGATGTCTATACACCAATCTGTGGACTCCTTAAGACAAAAGCTCTAATAGCTTCATAGAGTAAATTTATATTTAAAAGCCAGGAAAGAAATACGGGATTACACCATATAATACAAATTTTGAAGACGACAATCCGATTTTTGGTGTAAATGTGACAAATATGGTAAGTCAGATAATATCCGAAAACTTGAAAATTTCATTGTATTAGAGCGGGATTTGAATCCGTGTCTCCCAGAGAGCGCCCGGGTATGCTATTCATTGAAATTAATCGAAAGCTGGAGACTTGGTCGTTTTGAGTTGGTGTAGTTGTTATTATACTAGGGCGCTATCTGGGAGACGCGGCTTCGAGTCCCGTTCCAGGACGATGAAATTTTCAAGCTTCCGGATATTATCTGACTTACCATACTTATCACATTTACACCAAAAATCGAAATGTCATCTCAAAATTTGTATTATATTTAGAAGTTTTATGAAATAATGCTATAAAGCAATACGTTTTCTTAAAGAAAATTGGAAAACATTATCAGTTAAAAAATATCTCAAGTTCCAAAGCATTCTGTTGCTCCAAAAATCACTGCTAAAAATACATAATTTCTGATAAATTCTTCTATAGAAAACAAAATTATTACAAACGTATTAAAAAAATAATAATAAGCTGCAACAGAATATAAAATGACTAATTCACCCGCATTGATGACAAAAAACACTTCATCATCGCGCAATTAGGGTTCTACATTGAGCGTGACTATGTTGTCCGGGTCTTTCTGGCTCAGCGGAGAGACACGTGGCCTCTATTGAGCCAACCCAAACGACCTCGGATTGAATTCCACCAGGGAGAGAGGGAAATGAATCTTTCCCTTTCTGTCTGGTGAGATATTACATACATACATATCACTAAGCTGTTCTCTGAGATTCAGAGGTTAGCTCCAAAAAGAAATACAAACTACCAGATATTTTTATTTACTGTTGTCGTATCAAACTTCTCCATTTACAGCGATCTTGACATACAACTCGGGTTTTGCTGATATCCATTACATGCCGTACACAAGATCTTTTATACTTCATACTCATAATCTTTTTCTCATGCAGACACTCCTGAATCTGATCCACCCATGTCTTCCTTGGCCTTCCTCTGCCATTCCGTCCTGCCACTTAAGCCAAAAAAATTTTCTTAGTAAGCATCTCATCACTCATTCTTTCAACATGGCCAAACCACCGAAGCATATTAGTCTCTATCGTGCTAACAACATTTTGCTTCACGTTACACAACTGCAATACATCTTCATTCCTCACTCAATCAGACCCTGCCTTGCCACAAACCCCCGTAAGTAACGCATTTCTCCAGCACACAAACGACTCCTACGTTTCTTCTGCAGTACCCAGGCTTCACTGCCATACATCAGCTTACGAAAAATTACACTTTCATACACAGCCATGCGGGACTCTCTAGTGAACCCATCATTCCTGTGAAAATCTCCCAGAGCAGCTATCACTTTCAATGAAGAATTCACTCGCCTATTAATTTCACCATCCAATTTGTTCTCTTTGTCAAACATGCTTCCTAAATACACAAACTCACTCACCTGGTCAATCACAGTGCCATTTATACTTACATTACATTCAGTGCTACCAGTTCCTCTCTCAAACACCATAACTTTGTTTTTTCTCTTATTTATACTCAGTTTGAATTTCATGCAAACTTCGTGCATCTGAGTCAACATACTCTACAACTCACTTTTGCTCTCTGCCAACAGGACAGTGTCATCAGCATACAGCAATCTGCACACACGGATATCACCAAGACATAAACCACTATTCTCTATTTTGGCCTCACGCATGCATGCATCCATAAATATATTAAACAGCCATGGTGACATTACACAACCTTGTCTAACTCCTGCACCAATGGAAAACCATTTTGATAAAACACCATTCACTCGTACACAAGCTCTACTACCAGCATACATGGCTTTTACACTATTAAGTAGATTCCCAGTAACACCATATTCATTCAATACCTTCCACAAAAGTGTCCTATTCACTCGGTCATAAGCTTTCTCTAAATCTATGAAGGCAGTAAAAACTTTCTTCCCAACAGCCAGATACTTTTCAATCATCGTGCGTAATGCAAAAATCTGGTTAGTGCAGCCTTTACCAGGCATAAAACCACTCTGAACATCCCACACTTTCTCTGATGTAAGACCCCGTACTTTTTCAATAACGACCTTACCAAACACGTTCCCTGGCACACTTAGTAGGCTAATACCACGATAGTTCTTGCATTCAGTCTGATCACCTTTTTCCATATAGAAGGGAACAATAACAGCATCCTTCCAATCCCGAGGGGCCATTTCAGTTACCAACCAATTACAAAGTCACCACCAGATTTCAATATCTCGGCGGTTATGCGGTCAACTCTCTGGGCCTTACCATTGTGAAGAGATTCTAGAGCTTTACACAATTCTTCTCTTGTGATCCCTCCTGTGTTTCCATCCCTCATTGTGACATCATCTGCACCTGTCTCAGAATCATCTTTGCTTTCCTGATCTAATAACTCACAGAAGTATTCACCCCATCTTTCACTTAACTCACTGGGCTCTCATATCATTTCCCCGATCCCATTCTTCACACAACTTACAACTTTGCTTGCCCTATTTTTTCTGAGTCGGATGTACTTCCAGAAAGACTTCCTGTCTTTCCAAAAAGCCAGTTCGTGCCTTTCCTCTTTCTCCTTCTATCTTTTGCCTTACTATGGCGAACCAGCTTAGCAGCTTCACGCTTCTTACAGCGATATTCATCCACAGAAACTCTACCTTGCAGCATCCCCAAATAGGCTTCCTTCGTTCTCTTTACTGCCTCTTCAATCTCACTATTCCACCAAGCATCACCACTATTGTTATCCACTATTGTGGTGCTACAGACCTCTTCAGCAGCAGTGACAACTCAGTTCTTAAAACATTCCAAATTCTTTTCTATATCCTTCTCACCAGACTTCAGCTCCTTCAGTCGTTCTCTGAGTAAGTCAGTTCTTAAGATTTCCTCAGTGGCCATTCTCTCCTTTTGAAATGGGCTTTTCGATCTCTGGTGTCCCATTTAGAAAGGTAACAATACTTTGTGTAGCCTTGCTGAAGCCCAAGCAAGAGAGCGTAAGTTTTAAATCTCCACACAGTTGCCATTGGTGTTCTTCGTGTTTGAAATTCTTAAGACGCAATATACTTCCACAGGGCTCTTTCACGTGCGCTACCTATGCAACAGGAACCGAAGGTAACTTGTAACTCTTATGCAGAGAAACAAGTTTAACGCAATTCTTGAAGGAATCGATGAAAGTTGCCATTCAGCTGGGTTAGAACTAATATTCGTCGCTCCAATCAGTCCATTGACGTTAGACAAAAAGATCATTGCATCAGTCCATTGCATTCAGACAAAAAGATTCCCGCCCATTTTAAAGAATAGAACCAAATGTTGATAACCTGAACCTAAAAGACATTGACACTTTTTTCTCGTAGATTCCACTGCTGTAGTTTAGATCACAGTAGTTTATTTTGGGACTAAATCAGGTCACTAACGAAGTAACTGAGTTCACTCTGAGTCATTCTATGAGGTTCAAGAGACTTAGTAATAGGTGAGAAACATGGATCTATAAATGTTGATAAGTGCATGTTTCGATGAACTTCATCATTTTCTTCCTCCATGGAATAAAGCGAATAAGAGTAGCTCGGGGATTGGAAGTCCTTCACCATAGATTACCGATCAGGTTGTACGAGGGCTATCCGTTTGAAGATAAAACGAAAAAGAAGTATTTATAAATAATATTTTATGCGCGATGAATTCTATATATTTTAACCTATTTTTGAACATATTCCCCGTGGATGTTAAGGCATTTGTCATATAGTGGCACAAGTTTCTAACTACCCTCCTCATAGAAGTCTGCCGCCTATGTTTTGAACCACCGTTCAACTGTCGACTTCGGGTCATCGTCGTCATCGAACCGCTGGCCGGCAAGAAATCGTTTCAGGTAAAGAAGCACGTGATTATCACTGGGCGCCGAATCTGGGCTGTAGGGAGGGTGGATAAGCTGCTCCCATCCAAATTTGGTGACCAGGTTTTACGTCACATTCGCGGCATCAGACCTTGCGTTTTCATGGTGAAGGAAAACTCCCACTCCATTACTGAGCATGCCTCGTCGTTTGTTTTGAATTGCACGACGCAATTTCTGTCTCCAAATCCAGTGCACATGACCTTCCTCGTTGACATCAAGGAGGTTAGAAGAAGAGGAGGTGAAGGGACCCGTTTTGAGTGAAGCCAAAACAGATCAGCTGTTTCTGTCCTCTCTCTGAAGTGGTGGGAGTCTACGCTGAGAGACTTCGGGAACGTGACGTCACTTCCTGTTGCGTAAGCAGTGTTGGTTAGCGCATGCAAACCAAGGATGGAAAGAAGGAATATTTCGGACTTCTTATTTCTTAACATTAGGCTTTTGGTTATATTTTAAACATGGTTACTTGCACATGGGCAGTATGCATGGTTACTTGCACATGGGCAGTAAGTAACCATGCGTACTATGCACTTCCGCTCAAAAAATCATTATTTTGTTCATTTTTTGTAAAGAAATACCAACACATATTTTCCTGTTTTTTCTAGAAATTTTGTATTATGGGAATGAATATTTCAGCCTCAATTTTTTTCATGCCTGTATGGGTGGAGTAAGGGTCCGAAAACCCCGTTGAAAATCGCGATTTTCCCATAGAGATATACAGGAGATTCTTAGGTTGGGCGCATTGGCGTAGTCAGCTGATAAAAAGGGCGTCACGCCAGAAGAACAAAAGAGGGGCTGTTGCCACCTCCTCCTACTTCTAACCTCCTTGGTTGACATCGTCTCTGAAGTTTTCGACCGTAGGTGAGACCGTGTGTTTCTGTTGAAGGGACTGCTTTTCCGATTCAGGGGTGATGAGAGAGATCAAAATCTCATCTCGGTCACTATGAGACTTTATATATCATCGCCTTCCTTCGAGTACCGCTCCAAATTTTCCAAAGCAGATTCCATGCGTTTGGTCTTGTGCTCTTCCGTCAACATCTTTGGCCACCAGCGCGAACACACTTCGCCGTACTAACGCTTTTCTGTAATGATTGCTTGCATTAATGATTTCAAAACTTCAGGAAAATGTTCTGAAAGATTAGAAATTGTGAAGCGTTGGTTTTTACTAATGGTTTTCACTTGGTCTGACATTTCTTGCTTTCAGAAACCTTATCACAGACGAGACTTCGCAGTCGGCGGACTGTTCTATTAACTTAAACATTATTAATGCACAGCACAAACCTTGAACATAAGCACAACCTCACAAAATGGCGTTAGGGCGTGGCTAATGGATGAGGCAACATAACTGCGCATGAACGACTATGTAGCGAATACATGCGCGAACGGTACTTACTTTCTGGATGGCCCTAATAGATTGAATATTTTGATAGCTTATCTTTTCACATCCTTTTTAGTAAGGACTTCCTTGAAAGGCACCATACAAATATATGAGTAGCAGTCACTTACATGGTCTGTTTGCTCCCTTTGGTTTGAATGTGTTTGAATCGGAGAAAGAATGGCAAAGATTTGTTAAACAGTAATTACAACAAATGTGTGGGGACCATGTCCTCCCCTGTTGTCCAATATTGGACCCAGAATAAAGGTAAGACTTCTTTTTGACTGGGTGATATTTCGCTTTTGTAACACAAAATTAATTTCTCTACAAACATAGCAGGAATTACAAACATTATTCACACACTTATGACGCATTTCCTCGTAAATTCCACTCAGACACAAGCAAAAGAAGCGATACGAGCAAGTCCAAGAACCAGTATACATTTTATTTCCTTTGGACGCGAAGAGCGCAATAAAGTTTTCTGGATTTCCAATTACGCAAGTAATAAAAATGTGAATGTCCCAATGGCGGCTCATGCTGCTCAGAATGTACGTACTACGACTGTTTCCCCCACCCCGCCCACCTTTTCCCTTCTAGAAAGACCTTGGAATTTTGAGTTCCACCATATTACCACCTTTGTTTCCTTTTTTATTTTATTTTATTGGAAGATTGCAACTCAATGGGCTGTAGGCAGTCGCCCGTCCCTAATTTAGGGTCATTGGTTCCAAGGAAATGAGAGAGCCTGTGTCGTAAAACAACATCATAGCCATGCCTCACCGGAATTCGAAACCAGACTCCTTTCGGACGCATGATCAGAGGCCATCGCTTAAATCACTGCGCCACCGGCTCGGCACCACCTTTGTTTCTCCTTTATTAATCTTTTTTATTCCATCATCGACCGAAAAAAATTAATAAAGGAGAAACAAAGACAACTCCTGTTAATAGAAGAGAAACAAAAGCAACTCCAGATTTTTTCTGTAATTATATGTAAATTAATATGAATTATTAATAATTTTCTTCATCTTTTTAGCGTCATTTTTAGTGTTAGTGGTTAAATTTATAACCATATAGTTGGTAAAATATTAAGCGTAATGTTTTGCAGAATACACTGATTTATTAATCTGCTTATTTCTTGAGAATACCACTATAACACGATTTTTGACTCCAACCCAAAATCAACACTCTAGTTTGAGTCAGAAACTTTTAATAAAATACACAATATTTAGAATTAAAATATTAAAAAGTTAGACCTTTCGGACGTCACTTTGCGTCCATCATCAGACTGAATCACAAGACGTCTGTGCTTACATTAAATACCAACATACAATACGGTGACGGTTTTTGTTGTCACTAACCCTACAGATGTGACATCTTGCGATAAACTTTATAAACACATTCGACCTTGTTGCTCGCATATCGACTGCTGGTTTACATTTGTTATTGTTAATGTTCAACCACAGTTTGATAAATACCCGGAATATCCACTGATTGCAACATTGTTTTCGTTTGCAGAAATGCATAAGGCCTCTGAAAAAAATAAAGATGATATGCTTTGAAGCGTATTTTTAACCCTCGCTTGTTCCCAAACTGGGAAATGAGATCCCTAATGCATTGTGCGTGCCAAGGCTGTCGAAAAACACCCCCACACAAATACACTGCCAGCCCCAAACTTGACCATAGGAACAGTACACTGTGGTAAATAGCGTTCCCCGGCTGCCGCCATATTCACACACGGCCATCAGACTGATGGATCGTGTACCCGGATTCATCAGTCCAGAGGAACCGTTTCCATTGATCTACGGTCCACGTTAAACGACGAGTAGCATTCCAAGTCGAGATGAAAGGCTTATGAGCAGCCGCACGACCACGGTAACCCATAGAATGAAATTCTCTGCGAATGGTACGTGTACATACCGAGGTTCCAGCATTTTTACCCACCTGTACACTGAGGTCTTGTGCAGTACTCCGTCGATTAGCTGTAACGACTCTCTTGAGGCTTCGACGTCCTCTATCACTGATTTTCCTTGGTCTGTCGGTACGTTTTGCTGCTTCAAGTACGCCATGTGTCTTCTACTTATTCAGTGCATCCAAAACAGTTGACTTAGGCATGTTTAAACGCCTCTCGGTTTCTCTTATGGACAACCCACTAATACACTGGTGTGCAAAAATTAAGGACGAAGAGGATAAATTAGCATAACAGAGGAACGAGCAGGCAGAACGGACCGAAAGACCACTCAGGAGGTAGACAAGGTCCGGTACGATAGGGCATGCGCATATATGCAGCATGACGTAGGGGGAGGGGAGTGTCGGAAGGATATAAAGCACACGGGTGGTGTACGCTCAGCAATTCGGTGAAAGCAATCGCACGGTGTACATCAGTTCGAACGACGTCGAGTTGCTGCCACCGTGTGATATGGCCAACAGGCAATCCAGTAGACGACATCTGGATGACTTTACCAGAGGTCGCGCCATTGGGAAGTTGAAAGAAGGTTGAAGTGTGACTAGTGTGGCCGAGGAGTTTGGGATCGCTCACAGCATCGTTTCACGAGCTTGCAGAGCATTTTCAAATGACTGGAACAGCTGTCCGAGAGTTTAGCAGTGGTCGTCCACGAGCAACCACGGCGGCTGACGATCGGTATATTGTCCTACAGGCGAGAAGAGACAGACGGCAGACAGCGGGAGAAATCGCAAGGCACATGCAACAGACAACTGGACGTCCGTTACCGCGTTTTACCGTGGCCAGGAGGCTGCACAAAGGTGGTATATTTGCACGACGACCAGTACGGTGTGTGCCATGAACGCCTGCTCATCGGTTTCTGATGTGCCAGGAACACAAGAACTGGACACATCAGCAATGGGGTCGAGTTCTCTTTACGGATGAGAGCCGATTTAGGCTGACGATCGATTCTGGACATATACACATCTGGAGAGAGCAGGGAACACGCAATCACACCTCCAACATCATCGAAAGGGACCGGTTTGGAGGTGGTGGAGTACTCGTTTGGGGCGGTATCATGCTTGGTAGCCGTACTGACCTCCACATCTTCCAAGGAGGTTCAGTCACTGGTGTCCGCTATTGTACCGAGGTTCTCCTGCGTCACGTACGTCTGTTCAGAGATGCTGTGGGTCCTGAGTACCTCTTTATGGACGACAACGCTACACCTCATAGTATAGTGGCAGTCGCAGAGCTGTTGAAGAGTGAAGATATTCAACGCATGGATTGTCCCGCAAGGTCCCTGGACCTAAATCTAATCGAACACGTGTGGGACCTTCTCAGGAGACACTTTGCAGCATGTCACCACCCGCCAGCAACAATTCCGCAGCTGCGATTTGGCACTACAAGAAGAATGGGCCGCGATGCCTCAACAGCTCCTTGACAACCTCGGCCTCAGCATGGACAGACGTTGTAAATCCTGCAACACAGTCAGGGGTGATCATATCCCCTACTAAAGACTGGAGTTTTCTTGGCAGCCACCTGTCACATGGACATTTCTGTCTTCTGTCCAGTTGTGCTCGAAGCTACCCTTTCAATAAAGTGCCTTTGTATCCTGTGGATTCCTTGTTTGGACGGTTTTGCTCACTTGTCCCATATTCTTACATTTTGGAGATCTTATGGTACGATTTGAGTCGATGTGGAGCCCTTCTGCACTACGTGACATTCGAAAAACCGTTTCGTCCTTAATTTTTGCACGCCAGTGTATAACACGCAACAATCTTTGCTTTCTCAAAGTCAGTTCTCTCCCGCCACGACATTTTCACTCAACCTCACAGGCTTGTTTTTATACGGTTTGCAGCTATACCGCGCATATTAATAACGCAGCGGATCCGTTCATTTACTTTTGGAAGTGTTTTTTTTTTTTTTTTTTTTTGATTGGAGGTTTAACGACCACCGTGAGCAACTCAATGGGCTATAAGGAGTCGCTCGTTCCTAATTTAGGGTCACTGGTTCCAGGGAAGGGAGAGAGCCAGTGCCGTAAGACAAACACAACATCCATGCCTCACCGGGATTCGAACTCGGACCCCTTACGGACGAATGATCAGAGGCCAGCGGCTTAGACCACTGCGCCACCTTTGGAAGTGTGTCTGGTGACTTTTGTCAATATAGTGTATATGAATTAACTAAATTACTTTGCGTATTATACCACAAAGAGTTCATGAAATGCAAAAAAGTATAAAAAAAATTGCACATAGATCAAGCTTTATTTTTAAGCCCTTCCCAAGAATCATGAATCCTAAGGACTTTACCTTGGATTTATTTTTACTTTTACTTAGGCTCCTAAGGATTTTACTTCAATTTTCCCTTTAAAGTTCTTGAAGAAAATGATCTTTTGAACAAAGAACTGAACTTTTTGCTGTCGCCATTCCAAAATTAAAAGATTGCGAAAATTTCGCTACGAATTACAAAAAACAGAAATGCGCCAAAACGAATTTAACTGGTTGATCGAGCAAAAAATTTTTAAGAGCACGGCAATAGTCAGATAAGGTTTCCTTCTGTTTTGGTCAAATTGCGAGAAAAAAAAAAAAACAGTTACCCTTTGACCTGCCCCAGCTCTGACAGGAGAAATTGGGGTGGGGCTTTTCACCGTAGTTTGCTGTTGGTTGGCTATTGTGCTCAGAGAAGTTCAGTGCTCTTTAAGTTTCCTATGGACTGCTTGAGAAGACTCAAGGGAATGTGAGAACCAACCACACTGTTGTGGTTGTGCTAACCGACACGCAGCGCGAAAGACCGATTGGCTGGCAACAGCTTTTTTGATAACAGCCCGGCTAAAAATCAGATTTTGTGCTGGCAGCAATCATATGAATGTACTTTCCGATACAATAAACAATATGAATCCCAATTATAAATTTTTTAGCGTGCTACAGCACTGCAGCACGAAGTCACCAGAAAAATGAAATCACTGACATGGTCGCCTCGACATACTGACATTTTTGTTTAGGGTTTAACAAACACTCTGAGCCACTCGATGGGTTATAAGCAGTGGCCTATCCCTAATTTAGGGCCGATGAGAAAACCAGTGACGTTAGACAAGCACATCATCCGTGCTTCACCCAGGATTAGAACCCTGCACGGGCCGGGCCTACAATTTCGTAGGCGGGCTTGGACGGGCCTGTACTTGCATGTGTGCCGTGTAGTCAAGTTGTTGATAAATTTAGGTCATTCTGTTTTTGAAGTCTCTGTCTTTCCCTGCCCGTGATCATATTTCTTGTTTCTTGTAATCAGTCTTCTCTCCTGCTTTGTGCTATTATTTATTTATTTGTTTATTTTGCGCGCGTCTGTTTGTCTTTGATCTTTGGCAATCCCTCCCTCCTTTGAATCCATATTCCATTTATTTCGGAAGTTTAAACCAGAAAAACACTTGCTTCCTACGATGATTTGCATTTATAGGAATTAGAAATCAATTAAAGCTTCAATATGCGCTCTCATTGCTCATTCAAGCCAATTACTTGTAAGCGTACACATATAAAGCAACAAATATTAGATTTGTAAATACGAGTCGAGTTTAAGTACATAGCAATTATACTGTACAAGTGGAAATACATAAATTTTGCTAGTAAACTATTCTTTAGGCTTGGTCTTTATAATTTTGATTTGTTACTTGCTTTGTTTTAAATATGGGTGAATATTGAGTTGGGTAAATTACAGGTACGAAGAGCAAAACAATCGGAAAATTGTGTAACCTTTGGATTTTGGGAGTTATGTCCTGAACCTAAAGAATTGAAATCAAAACACGTCGGACCAACAGAACAAAATCAAGTTCTGCGTACGCTAGTTTGTTGTGTTGCCTATTAACCATTAAGCATGTTAGTGTGTGTAACTGAGCACCAGTTTATATTATGTTCTGGGCAAAAGTGTCAAAGAAGACAGTACTTGACTCGTATAAACAATGATCTGACCCTACGAAGGGTTCGATTATGAAATGACGATAATTTACTTAAGTTCCCTGAATACTATTTATTGCATTTGCCGTATTTCTGGTTACTGGTGTGTTAGTTAACTTGCTTATGCCCCCTTTTTACATAAGTTTCGAGTTATTCCAAAAAGTTACAGTACAAATACCGTCTATGTTAAAGCAAGTGACAGTTACGCAAATGAAACCTGTTCCGGGCCTGACATTAACTGGGTGGGAAAAGGTCGGGCTCGGGCCTAAAAATATTGCTTCTGCTGGGCTCTACCCAGGATTCGGGGCCCACCCATTTCGAACGAATGGTAAACAAGCGTAGATCTTAGGCCACTGTGAAGCCCAATAATGACATCAACTGATTAAAATGCTTATAACTTCTTATTCGTTCACCGGAGAGAGATGCTTTCTTTTAAAAAATGTAGATCATTTAATGGGTAAACTCTTTTGCTACTACATATTTTACTACAAATTGTAAGGTTTTTCCGTTATTTTATGTAAAACTTGGAAAATATAAATTTATATATTTTCATAATGAAAAAACATAATTTAATTGGCCGTTGAGGCAGAATACATCTAGAACCAGGTACAAAATTTTATCGAAAAATCCAGATCCAGCCGTATTAATCCTTCTGCGCCGCAATTAAGCCACCTGGGCTCTGTTCCCTACACACCAAGTGTTTCCTATCAACTCAAGAACGCGCTAAAGAGGATGAACTTCTATGTCGACATACGGTCTCCGGCATCTTTATATACCATGCTTAAGAGAAATATTCTACACAAGGTAGGTGTTTATGTCATTTCACTACAATATCCGGACGGATCCAAGCGATACTACATCGGAATGACCAAGCGTTCGTTCAGAGTTAGACTCAACGAACATAAAAGAGACACAAGGGACAGAAAGTAACCATTGCCCTGTCCAGGGAAGTCATGTTCAAGTCCGCTGATGCTATGTGGGATGACATAACGAAATTAGCTTTCTACTCCACGCCTAAATCTACTGCCATTCGCGAAACCTTAGAGATCATAAGTGAGACTTGCAATGAAAGCGCTGTCTAGAATTGCCACGAGTTTGGAACCAGTTCGCCAAATCATGCTGCCTTTTTTCTTTCACGGTATTGCGTGTCCAACTAACATAACGCCTCGTTTCTGTGAATGAATAATTACATTCACATCTATTCATTTATTGTCTAGTCAAGTCACCGCGTTCAAATTGTTGAAGTGTTCTATTACTCACAATTTGAAGTTTTCTGTCTACCTTCCTTGAAAAAGCCATCTGGTTGATGTGAGAAAGCTTGGAAACCTTGATTTCTATTCTACGCCAAAAAATTCGGATCACTAGTATCTACAGGGTTATCAGAATCGACCGCACAATAAACCTACCGGACTATTCCTCGTGGAGAAAGAAGCCGAAAACCGTTGTCCAATTGGACGTCGCATTCCGGAGATATACGTGCCGAAAGTTTCGTGACGTCACATCCGGTAACGCACATGCTCGTTGAACAGCGACGTGGATAGTTATACAGACGCACGTATCACAAGGTAATCAAGCCGCCCCGGTGGCACAGTGGTGTAAGGCGATGGCTTCTGATGATTTGTCCGAAAAAGGTCCGGGTTCGAATTCCGGTGAAGCATGGATGTTGTGTTTGTCCTACGACACTGACTCTCCTTTTCCTGGAACCAGTGGTCCTAAATTCAGGACGGGCAACTCTTTATAGCCCACTGAGTTGCTCACGGTGGTCGTTAAATCTCGAATTAAAAAAAAAGGAATCAACATTAAAAAATGTGGCACGGGATGGGTATGCAAATTCGAAGGACGTGGTGGCGTGAAACCATCAGTTGTACGCTTGCGCAATACGGCAGGTAGAGATGAAAAGGGTTGGCGACGTAGCAGGTAAGCTCATACTGCGTTGGCACATTTGACAGTAGTGTGGGTAGCGATATGTCGTACAGTTTGAGAGAGTATTGTGACATGCATCTTTTATTGGGGGAATGCCATGGTTCAGCATTGCGTGCAGCAAGGGCCTACAGCAAGCGATACCTAGCACGACGGCACCCGGATGCCCAAGTCATACGGCGGCTTGACGCTCGAATGCGTGACACTCGCAATGTCGCACCACGTGCAAGTTTAGACAGTGGCGCTGGACCCTCTGTGAGAACACCATCCCTCGAGGACGCCATACTAGAGCTCATAGAGGAGGAGCCAACGACCACCAGCCATGTGATCGCGCGACAGTTCGGTGTTCACCAAAGTACCGTACTTGCCGTTCTACACGACGAAGAGCTGCATCTATAACACATCACAAGGGTGCAAGGCCTATTACCACAGGACTATCCTCAAAGACAGGCATACTGTGAGTGGCTGCTACAACAACATGCTACCTATAATAGTTTCATCCTCCGGATCTTGTGGACTGATGAAGCAAGGTTTACACGGCAGGGTATCTGCAACACCCATAATAGTCATGTTTGGGCATTGGACAATCCGAACGCAACATATGAACACGCTCACCAGGTCCGGTGGGATGTAAATATCTGGTGTGGTATTGTGGGCGATATCCTAATGGGACCATATCTTCTTCAAGAACGTGTCACAGCTGCCAACTACAAGGAGTGTTCAAATGAAAAGGTACGAAACGACACTGTGGGTATAAATGAAGACTTTATTCAAAGTATACAATATAGGCCGTAGCACAACGATCCCATTGATTAACGAGCCGAAGGATTCCTTGTTCCCAGAATTCCTGTGGCCGTGACGAGACCCAGTCCTGCACAGCGTCCTTGAGTTCGTCGTCCGAGTGGAAGTGCTTCCCTTTCAGATGTTTTTTCAGGGGACCAAACACATGGAAATCGCAGGGCGACATGTCCAGGATGTAGGGCGAATGGTCAAGCTGCTCCCACTGGAACTTGCCCAGTTCCGCGTGTGTGACTCTGGAGACGTGTGGACGCGCGTTATCATGGATCAGAACCACACCCTCCGCGACGAATAGCGGCCGGTTTAACACCTTCCGCTGTCAGAAATCGGATAACGCCTCGCTGCTCCTCAATCGTCGAATTTTGCAATGTGAACGCCATCCTTTCCTCACACGCACTGCCGCGTCAATTGGACGGCGATCTTTATAAGAGCCTCTGCGCCCGCGCATGCTCCGATCCACGCCGGCGACTCCAATCGCATCCCTAGATGTGTCGCTACGTTCTCCCATAGCATCATAGGCAAATATGTTAACGGTTACGTTCTTATGACGTTTCGTACCTTTTCATTTGAACACCCCTAGTACATGGTGTTCCTACGTGATGTTCTGCCGGACTTACTGGAAAACGGACCATTGGCTGTTCTCAGCAATCTATGGTCCAGCATCATGGAGCACCAGCGCATTTCGCTGCAAATGTTTGCCAGTGGCTGGATACGGAATATCCCGGTCGATGGCTTGGCCGTGGTGGTCCTGTCGCATGGCCCGCTAGATCGCCGGATTTTAACACATTGGACTTCTTCCTCTGAGGTCATCTAAAGGAACTGGTATATCGATGGCCTGTCAACAGCCTGCACGACCTAATGGCCACCTTACACACGGCCCTCACAACTGTAACCCCTGCTATGCTGCAACGTGTGCAGATGTGTATTCCTCGGCGGGCTGCCTCCTGTTCCGCACTACAAGGTGGTCATTTTGAACACATGTTGTAATCTGACACGAATCCACGTGCTTTATCATTTGCGTTGTAGTGGTACCCATCAATAAGTTACATGTTTTCTGTCAAAGTGATTGGGTAAGTTATTTCTAATGTCTGTCTTCTTACCGGATGTGACGTCAGGAACTTTCGGCGCGTATATCTCCGGAATGCTACGTCCGATCGGACAAAGGTTTTCGGCTTCTTTTTCCACGAGGAATCGTCCGGTAAGTTTATTGTGCGGTCTATTCTGATCACCCTGTATATATTAATTCTATAAGGTTTTTTACTGTGAGTCCTATTTTGAAAGAACGGCAGAACGTAAAGATATGGGTGAGATATCAAAATAAAAGTCTTACCATGTAGATGTGCCAGTCGAAGAAAAAAATGAGATTGGGGCAACGGTTCGGGCGTGGTGGGGCGGCAAAGTTCCCATGTAAAGTCTATGGGAGAAACGTGCGTTTGGCTCGCGCGCTGTTGAAAGCGGAAACATGGAGAGACTGAGATAGTCCAAAGTACGAAGTCTCTTTTCTGAGCGAACCGTTGCGCAAAGCAACGCTAGTATGTATTGGTATCAAAGTTCTTCTCATCGGAACAGCGAACACTCTCGAAGACCTGATTGCGTTATGTCGTTGGACTGTGTGATGTATATATACAATTTAATATTTATTCGATCCAGTTTATTCACGTTGGTAAGAGGTTTCCCATTATGTGAAGATGTAAATAAACATTCCGTTGACCATTGTTAGTGAAAATATTACGGGCGACTGCTTATATCCCATTGAGTTGCTCACGGTGGTCGTTAAACCTTCAGTCAAAAAAAAACTCATGAACTTGGACTACTGTCTTTTCTGAAGTGGTTGAATGAATTTGTCAATCAAATAAAGTTTACATTTGTTGTTTCATATGAGTTTATTCTTTAAAATAAAAAAAAAAAACTAACGAGATGAGTGGATTTCCACCTCACATTTTACGACTGAAAAAGGGTGCAGTCGTGATGCTCTTCACGAATCTGGCTGCCCGGTGGCGTAGTTGTCTAAGCGCTGGCTTATGATGATTCGTTCGCGTAAGGTCCGGGTTCGAATCCAGTGACGCATGGATGTCGTGTTGTTCTTACGGCACTGGCTCTCTCCCTTCCCTGGAGCCAGTGACCCTAAATTAGGGACGGGAGACTACTTATAACCCATTGAGTTGCTCAGGGTCTGGTTCATTTGCCCAACGTTTACTTCACCGAAGGGTCACTTAACCGAAAATCACTTCACCGAAAATATTGTTTCACCGAAAGATCACTTGATCGAAACGTTCATTTCACCGAAGGGTCACTTGATCGAAAGGTACATTTCACCGAAGGGTCACTTGATCGAAAAGTTCATTTCACCGAAAGGTCTTTTTACCTAAAAGTTCATTTTATCGAAAGGTCATTTCACCGAAGGGTCAGTTTATCGAAAACTTTGGATTTCATTACAGGATCTGTTGAAGCGTGGTGCAAGTTTGGCAAACAGACCACCGAAACGTTAAAGGATCACACTCAAATTGCATTTTGATTTCTCCGTGTCACAAAACACGCAAAGATTTAGTTTTAAGACAAAAGTAATTAATTTTAACTACGGCTTTTTAGCAAATTTTAATCACGCTCATGAGGTTTACATAAAAGTCATGTTCAGTGCTCATGTTTATAAGGTTTAAATAAAAAGTCAAGTTAATAATGTTGCACATTTATTCAGGCAAAAAGAATCAATTTTAGGGCCCTAGGCCTCGGCTTAGGCCTTTTTAACAAAGTTTAATCGTGCTTACTCAAAAGGAGCTATAAAATTGATTTTTCAATCTAGGGCCCTAAAATTGATTCTCTTTGCCTGAAAAAACTTGCAACATATTAACTTGACTTTTTATGTAAACCTTATGAAACATGAGCACGCAGGATTAAAATTTGTTAAAAAGGCCTAAGCCGAGGCCCAGGGCCCTGAAATTGATTCTTTTTTCCTGAATAAATGTACAACATTATTAACTTAACTTGTTATGCAAGTCTTATGACTATCAGCAGGGCAGCTTCACATATGTTAAGAGGGCCCAGGCCTGTGGCCTTATAATTACATGTTTTATGCTTGGGTAAAAGTGCAAAATTATTAACTTGACTTCGTGTGAAAACTAATATGAGCACCCATGGCTAAAAGTGCAAAATTACTAACTCCAGTGTGTGGGTAATTAATATGAGCATGCATGACTGACATTTGCATAAAGGGTTTAAGCTGAATCCTAGGGACCTAAAATTGATTTTTGTATTTTAGTGAATGTGGAACATTATTCACTTGACTTCATATGTAAACCTTATGAGTATGACGTGGGGTGATTAAAATTTGCTAAAAAGGCCTAAACTGAGGCCTATAAGGCCTTAAAATTATTTTTTTGTGTCTGAGCAAATGTACGAAAATTTGTAGCTAAAAATTTACTAAAAGGGCCCAAATTTAGGCCCAAGGCCTTAAAATCAAGGTTTTGGGTCTGGGTAAAAATTCAACAATATTAATTTGTTTTGCTATGTAAACCTTATTAATATGAACAAGAAGGATTAAAATTTGCTAACAATTCCCAGATCTAGGCCTATAAGGCTTTAAAATTAATGTTTTAGGCTTGAGAAAGAGTGCAACATATTTTACTTTACGTTTTATATAATGCTTACGAATACGAGTAGGGTTAAAATATGTTAAAATGGCCTGTACCTAGGCCTACGGTCAAAAATTAATGTTTTGTGGTTGAGTAAAACTGAAACATTACTTACTTGATTTGATATGTAACCCTTATGAATATGGGCACGAGGGATTAAAATTTTACAAAAAGGCACAGATCCTAGGCCTTGTAGTTAATATTAAATTTCGAAAAACCTACTCATGAGGAGGTGTTTAATAGTGTATTTTTTATATAATCCGATAATGTTTAGGTGGCCAGTTTTTAAAAACCCGCACCACACTCCAACAGATCTCCAACAACAAAATACTGAGTTTTCGATAAATTGACCATTCGGTGAAATGATCTTTCGATATAATGAACTTTTAGGTAAAGTAATCCTTCGGTGAAATGAACTTTTCGATCAAATGTCCTTTCGATGAAATGAACTTTTAGGTGAAGTGACCTTTCGGTGAAATGAACTTTTCGGTCAAGTGACCCTTCGGTGAAATGTACCTCTCGATCAAGTGATTTTCGGCGAAGTAATTTTCGGTCAAATGACCTTTCGATCAAGTGAACGATACCCAGTTGCTCACGGTGGTCGTTAAACCTTCAGTTAAAAAAACGAGAAAGATGACACCGAATTTTTGGGTGTAATAAGCACGTCTTTTGAATCCGTTCTGACGTAAATTAAATTTATCAAAGCTATTCAAAGTCAAAGGAACCGGTATGGAAAACAATAGCATCTGATGGAAGAAAGAAGTTTTTCAATCGGGTCTTTAATTCCTCAGATATTGCTGTAAACGGAATCGTGAGCTTACGAACTCTTAGAAATAGAGTTACGACAAAAATAAGATATGACTTTACGTCATTTGGTAAGAAAACCATGATTTATTTTAGGAAGCAAGTATTCACAAAAGGTTTATCCATATGAGCGGTATCGGTCCAAGAAAAAAAATTTTAGTCGAGTTTTCAAAAGCCCAGATTTTGCTACAAATACACCAGAATTAGAAATTAACACTTATGATCCCTGGTGGCCAAACCATTCTTTACCAAACGTTAGAAATTACGTGAAAAATATTTTCCGTCAGGTCCTGTATGCGATACAGGAAGAATTTTTCAAATCGGAGTTTTAGGAGCAGAAAACGCAATTTACCGTTGTGCGCCCTAGCGGAAAGTCTATGATTTACTTGAAAATTTTGAATTTATAGGGAAAACATTTCGCATCGGAAACACTAACCAACAAAGAAAGAATTTTTCAAATCGGACTTTTAGAAGTAGAGATATTGACAAAAATAAGATATACATCTACGCCCCTGGCGTAGAAGCCATTCATTATTTCAAGAAGAAAATGTTCCTAAAATGTTTGTCGACATGAGTAGCATCGGTCTACAAACGATTTTATTTTCAATCGAGAATTTAGAAGCTCGTATTTTCCTGCAAATACATCAGAAGCGGAAATTAAGGTTTTCGCCCCCTGGTGGCCAAACCATTTTTTTACGAAAATTAGAAATTATGTGCCAACGATTTCCCATCAGGAGCTGTATCCGGTGCAGAAAGAATTTTTCAGATCGGAGATTTAGAAGCAGAGATATAGGGGAAAACGCAATGTACCTTTACGCCCCTAGCGGAAAGTCTATGAATTACGTGAAAATTTTGAAATTATATGAAAAACATGCGACACGGAAAACACTATCCAACAAAGAAGGAATTTTTCAAATCGGACTCCTAGAAGTCGAGATATTGACAAAAATGAGATATACATCTACGCCCCATGGCGGAGAAACTGTGGAATATTTTAGGAAGAAAATATTCCGAAAAGGTTTATCGATGTGAGTGGCATCAGTCCACGAAAGAATTTTTTCAATCGATATTTTAGAAGCTCAGATTTTGTGGCAAATGCATCAGAAGCGAAAATTAACACTTACGCCCCCTGGTGGCCAAAGTATTCTTTACCAAAAATTCGAAATTATATGCAAAAGATTGTGCATCAGGAAATGTATCAGCTGAAAAAAAAATTTTCAAATCGGAGTTTTAGAAGAAGAGTTATCGGAAAAAATGCAATTTACTTTTACGCCCCCTTGCGGAAAATCGATGCGTAATTTGGAAAAGAAACTATATCCAAAATACTCTTCGACATAAATGGAATCGAAAGATAAAAGATTTTTTCAATCGGATGTTTAGAAGGAAATATGTGGAATAAAACGCATTTTTGAATTCGACATCATCTACATTTACGCCTCCCAGCGGCAAAATTGTACATCGTAAAAAAAAAAAACGAAATGAAGGATCATCATTCCCATATTTCAAGCTTTCGAATGCAAAAAGAATTTTTCAAATCGGACTAATAGTTGCATAGATACCGTAGGTACAGACGGACTGACAAACCGATAACATAAGCACGATCATTTTTTACAAAAGACGTGCTAAAAATCATGAACCTCGACTATTATTTTTACTGATGTGGTTGAATGAATTTGTCAATCAAATAAAGTTTACATTTGTTATTTCATATGAGTTTATTCTTTCAAAAAAAAAAAAAAGAAAATAACTAACCGGCGATTCCGACGGGTTTCGCCTAGTAGTTATTCTATTTTGAGTATAAATTTATAATAAACTTCTTTTACCTTTGGATCTTTGTAACTGCCCTCACCATCACCCCGAAATATACGGGAACTGGAGGACCTGCTGTTGACATTATGGTATACAAGATACCTCAGGATACCTATCGCCACCTCATCGAATCGATGCCTTGCCGATTGGCCGCTGTTTTGAGGGCTAATGTGGTTCCTACAGCTTATTAGGTAGGTGATCATAATGTAATGACTCATCAATGTATGTTTACAGCATACCAGGAATTCACCAGACATACCTTAACTGGCACAGATTTGACGGAAGAGAACTTTTCTCCCGGATCTGTTTGTCTAACATGTCCCATGCATTCTGAAATGGGTTCAAATCCGGGCTATGTGGTGGCCAGAAAAGATGGACGGAAGTCACTGCGATACTCGCTAAACCACTGTCGAACACATCTTGCGCGACGGACTGTAGCATTGTCGTCCGTGAAACAGTCGTCACCTGCTGGGTAAAAAGTCAACATTGCAGGATTGACTTGATTTGAAACAGTGTTCAGATCGCCTTGGAAGACACTCGACATTCAAGCAATAGTAGGATATCCTTTCTGTACCAACAGAATGTGCATCACGACACCATTTCCAGAATCTTAAGTTGCGTTTACAAGGCAAGCTGAGTCCATTGCTTTACGGTGTTCCCATCAAACTCTCTGTCTGCAGTCGGTACACAGAACACGGTATATCGTGATTTCCCTGACCACATGATCTTTTTCCAGTCTTCAGTCTTTCAAAGTCCAAACACGGTGGTCCTGACACCACTGTAGATGAACTTTCAGGTTCTTTGTAGAAATCAGTGGCTTCCCTACAGGCATGCGACTACCAATACCTACCCTCTTTACTTCCCTGCGCATAGTTCGCTGATATATCGGTCGGGAGCAGCATTAGTTGAATGTTTCGATCAATTGCTACATGCAGGAAGTTCTGTTTCTCTGTACAAGCCTTCTCAGACGACGGTGATCTCGTTTCTGACTGGTGTCGTCGCCCCACGGTTACGCCTCTTAGAAAACCAATGTGGGTAATTTTTCCGCTGGTTAAGGCTGTCTTTAATTGAGTGTTAGGTTTTTTTTTATTGGATTGGAGGTTTAACGACCACCGTGAGCAACTCAATGGGCTATAAGCACTCGCCCGTCCCTAATTTAGGGTCACTGGTTCCAGGGAAGGGAAAGAGCCAGTGCCGTAAGACAAACACAACATCCATGCCTCACCGGGATTCGAACCCGGACCCCGTTCGGACGAATGATCAGAGGCCATCGCCTTAGACCACTGCGCCACCAGGGCAACGTGTTAGGGTTTAGCTTCTATCCTATATCTGCAATGTAAATTATTTTGTACACATTTTCTCAAAAACTGTTACTTTGTAGTGTTTGAAATTTTGAACACAAATCAAAATGACCCGTAGTTAATATATATAACCGTTATCTTTCCAAAAAAATTTGCTAGATTTTTTTTAATTCTATTTACCTGACTCGAAAGCATTCCAATGTGGCGCTAGTTGGGGCGACAAGTTAGCATAGCAGTGTTTCTGTCTGGAAACAACGAAATCTCTTATTTCTGCCTGATTTTTCTAATTATCTGAGCCAAATAGAAATCAATGAATAGGAGCAAAAGTGAGATTGGAATCTTGTCTTCTACAGATCATCTTAAATCCTACAGCACAATCACTTTTTGAAGAGAAAATGTGCACATCAGCAGAGAACCCCTGAATTTCAGCTATACAAACTCTGACTACTTACTGAACTCCACCCTTAAATAACGTCATTGGTTGAAACATAGCAGCGCGTATTTTGTCTTTTCGTTGTGGAGCCAACGAGAGATTTCTTCCATTCTGAATATGGAGAGGTCTGCAGTGATTCGCTGAGGCCATCTTCTGGAACAGTCACTCAAGTCTTAAAAGTCAAGCCCAGAGAGTGATTTTTGCGCCATCTATTGCAGAAGATGAACCCTAACACTTATTCAAAGACAGCCTTAAAGACCCGGGATATCTCACCTTTTGAGAAACCAGTCAGGTTTGCTATTTTCAAATTCGTAGCTCCAGCCAAACAGGCACTTAATAAGCCCTTCATCGAACTCCGAAAGCTCCCCGTTGTGAGCAACACTTCTGACGATTACTGAGATGCAGCAGTTTTAAATAGTTCCTTAGATCAAGTGGTAGCGCACGTGACCACTTATTTTGCATGTACGCTGTGTTAGTGATGTTTACGTACATTTGCATAAATGTACGTAATTCAGTGATCGGTGTGTGTATATGATGCACTGCCGCCCGTTTGGGTTGCTCGAAACACAGCGTGAAGATATAAATAAATAAAAATAATCAGCTAAGTAATAATATAGCAGTTTTCCATATGCAGTAGGTAGCTAGTAATTCAAACGGAGAAAAAGCGCTGAAACTAAAGTACAAAAAACATTGATTCATCAGTTAAGAACTGTTACGGCGGATATCTCAGCCACGTTATATAAAGTTATTATCATTGATAGCCAAAAGTAAACCTGAAGGAAAGTTTTGAATTTAGACTAAAATTTAACTTTGGGAGATGGGTAGATGCATTTTGAAACAACCAAAAATTAAAATGTATAAGAAGAAACTTTGAGATGTCATATTTGTTATAGCACACATGAGTTTTCACCTGTGATAGTGTTTCTGTGAAATTTTATTTTTCAACCGAGGAATAACTATAGCACTGTGTTTTTGGTACATGTGTAACATATGTGTCAACTCAAAGAGACCGTATTTATGAACTCGTGTTTGTAAGCATGAGAAAAAAGAAAATATCAGACCGTAATTATTTTAATTATTAGGACATTATCATTATTTAAACAACAACCAAGGGACTTCCTAGCCAAAGTCAGAGCGTTGGGTGATGAGTGCCATTGCTCAGAAATTTAGGAGACATCAAGAAACTGAATTGCCACTTCTTACCAAAAATTTGGTTTTTTGAAAGGCTAATGCCTATATTTATTTGTAAAACAATAACAATATGGTATCAAAAAAGAATATTAGAAGAACAAAACTGTACTGATAGTGTTTCGAGATCACAACCTTTTTCTTATGTCATAACAATTCCTGTTGATACATTTTTGCCTGTTTTTGTAGATTTGGTTTCACATGCCTCTCCCATTTTCAAGATTTTTGAGGCCATTACAAAACATCATGAGTAATTTTAATGATTTTTTAGTTTCTTATTCTGAAGAATTTTTTTCTTTTTGAACTATAACACTAGTTAAATATTAGACTCTTACGGTCAGCTACAGCCTCTCCCCTTCCATAGGGCCTCGCTCTTAAATATTTTTTCAGCAAATTTATACCCCCTATCCAAAAAAACTTTTAACCATATTATAAAAAAAAAAAAACAATAAAAGACAACTTACATAATTAAGCCCGGGGACCTTTTTTTGTTGGTTGTGTTCACTATTTTCACCTGTTTTTACTGTCCGGCTCTTCCGCTCGCCTCGCTTGGTTGAATTTCGGAAATCTTCATGTGTGATCGTATTCTCATCAGGATTGCCTAGTCAGTATGGAATTCTTCAACTCATTGTTCTTTTGGTGACCACTTCTATTAATGCTTCTCCGCCTTTCTCCTGGCCTAGCAGGGTCTGATAGAAAAAAATCCGTTAGGAGTCGTTAGGGTAAGTTGCTATACGGGTGGGTCCACTGTTACCAATCGGCCACGCCGTGCTTCAGGGTGTTCCATATTTTTTCTCACTGCTGGTGTCGTAAGTCCCGATAAAAAAAAAAAAAAAAGAAAGGCGTAATTTATGCCTTAGCGTTTCTCCTCAAAGGGGAGTTGAAGAAGGAGATGGGAATTTTTTTTCGCTTTCAAATTTCTGGGACTTATCGTTGGTGTTCCTCTTGGGTCATTATGAAGTAGACTTCCCGTAGGCTTACGTTTCGCTGGGTATCGGCTCCATGAGTTGAGGCGCTACTACCCTACCCAGAGTTCTCGGCGATGGCGTCATCGTCAAATTTTTTTCTGGAGAAAAGCCTCCAGGGTGGAGCGTAACCGTTCAACCTCAATCTCCGCTGGTTAAAGACCATCTGCCTCATCTTCTTTTTACCCAACAGCCACCAACTTTTTTTTCTGCCTTCCTCTAGCAGTTCATTTTTGCGACTTCTCTCGAAAATCAAAATGGACGCGCAGAACTCCTCTCCCCTTGGGAGGGTCAAGCGACCAATCGCATCAGGCAGGGAGGACGCCAGCCATCCCATTGGCTGCATCCAGCCAAAAACACGTGAAATGCACGTGTTTGACACCAGACAGCTGAATGCTTCGCAAGGGTCCACAATTCGTAAACAACCTCATAAATTTTGGCGCGAAGGACTGCTGCTTCCCACATTCAACCGGCCAACACTTCCCCTTTCATAGTGCTTTACACGGTTATCTATCTCTTTCCTATGCCCCTTCTTAACTAGTGAGATTTGCCAGACCTCAAAAAAAGAATGTTTGCCCTCCCGGTGGTCTTTTCTAAGAAAGAAAACCTCCAATAGGGTCGAAAGAATTTGCTGCTTTAATCCCCTTTTCTGGAAAACCCAGAGCATTGACTGCTATCTGTTAAAGGAGAGAACTTGCAGCTGGCTTACAAAATGCTTTAACATGTTACTTCATATACTGAACAAAGCAAGAAATACAAAATATTCTTTTTTTTTCTAAATTATTATTATTATTATTATTTTCTTTTTTTATGAGCATACCCCAGGTTTATTCTCTTGAATGTTGCGACATCGCACCTTTTTGGTGCTGCGTCGAATAAATGCTACATTTTGTTCATACACATAGAGAAAAAAATTATTTACACTGCTAATACTTTAATTCTGCTGAGTATGTTTTTCCTTTCCTCCTGCTGGGCTAAGTAATACCAAAACAAAAGGAACAGCATTGTGACTGCCAGTTCACACTATATACATTTTTTTCTTTCGTGAATAAAGCGAACACCTTTTTCGCAGGCCCCACAGAACAAAGAAGGAAAAAAACAAATGAGAAATAGAATTTCTGTAACTTTTTCTTGACTTTCTCTCTCTGGATCCAAAGATCGAACCCAGGGGAGGTGAAATCTAAGTTTACGAAAAGTTTAACAGCAAATCACTCCAGGGAAGAATCGTCACCCTTTCCTGAACTGATCACTATTACCCCTTCGATTATTTTTTTTTCTTTCAAGAAAAACGTGGATAATGTTGATGAAAATCTGAAAACTTTGATCAGGTGTCCACAGATTTTCAGCAACATGAACGAAATACACCTGATTCTAGGGTATAATGAGCACGCTATTTGAATCGTCTCGGGCACGAAACCAGATGTTTTGGAAGCAGAAAGGAAAAAATCAGCTAAAAGAGAAGCAGAAAACTGGGTAAAGGGATAATCTGCGGCGTGTGTGCTTCATAAACAATGGAGCCAGTTACTAATATAATTTTTTCAACGGAATTTCTAGAATCGGTGAAACATTTATAAGTAAGAACAAATACTTACGCCTACTAGCGGCAGAAACGCAATGAACTGCCTTTAGCCTTCAGAGTTGCTCTTGGTGGTCGTTAAATCGCCAAACAAAGCAAAAAGCAAATAAGGAAACTCTGCTCGAAATGGTCTTCGTGGATTATGCGGATATCCGAAGAAAGAGTTTTTCTTTTTTCTTTTTAGGACAAAGAGTATATGTTTTAAATTTGCACTTCCTCTTCCCGGTAGCAAGGCAACGCATTCGTAAACGACCAATTAGCATGGATCATTCGATGTCCGTGCAGTCCGTGCTTCCTAATGCAAAAAGAAATTTCAAATCGTGCAAATAGCTTCGCGGATAAGGCGTGTACATGCAGAAAAAGGACACGGTGATAAAATAAGCAGGTTTCAAAAGACGGGAAGGAACTGTTTCGAAATAAAAATGTAATTTACCACAGAGACTTATACAAAAGAAATCGAGCCCGCATTAAGAAAGAAAAAAATGCTCAAAGGAATAAACACTGGAAATGTGTGGCATCATTTAGAATTGTTGCCTGATTCACTTGGGTGTTTGCTGCGATATGTCTTTACATTAGTCTTTATTAGCACGTCTTTTGTAAAAGATCCTGCTTCTGTTATCGGTTTGTCCGTCCGTCCGTCTGTACCCACGATATCTCAGCAACTATTAGTCCGATTTGGAAAATTCTTTTTGCATTGGGAAGCTTGAAATATGCAAATGATGATCCTTTATTTCGTTTTTTTTTACGATGTACAATTCCGCCGGTAGAGGGTGTAAATGCAGATGATGTCGAATTCAACAATACGTTTTATACCACATATTTGCTTTTAAACATCCGATTGAAAAAATTTATATCTTTCGATTCCATTTATGTGGAAGAGTATTTTAGATATAGTTACTTTTTCAAATTATGCATAGATTTTCCGCTAGGAGGCGTAAAAGTAAATTACATTTCCCCCGATAACTCTTCTTCTAAAACTCCGATTTGAAAATTTTTTTCTTCAGCGGATACATCTCCTGATGGAAAATCTTTTGCATATAATTTCAAATTTTTGGTAAAGAATACTTTGGCCACCAGGGGGCGTAAGTGTTAATTTTGGCTTCTGATGTATTTGCCATAAAATCATAGCTTCTAAAATATCGATTAAAAACTTCTTTCGTGGACTGATGCCACTCACATCGATAAACCTTTTCGGAATATTTTCTTCTTAAAATATTCCACAGTTTCTCCGCCAGGGGGCGTATATGTACATCTTATTTTTGTCAATATCTCTACTTCTAGGAGTCCGATTTGCAAAATTCCTTCGTTGTTGGATAGTGTTTTCCGTGTGACATGTTTTTCATATGATTTCAAAATTTTCAAGCAATTCATAGACTTTCCGCTTGGGGTCGTAGCGGTAAATTGCGTTTCCCCCTATATCTCTGCTTCTAAATCTCCTTTTTTTGTAAAAGAATTTGCTTCTAAATTCTAATTTTTGTAAAAGAATAGTTTGGCCACCAGGGAGCGTAAATCTTAATTTCCGCTGCTGTTGTATTTGCCGCAAAATATGAGCGCCGCCCCGGTGGCGCAGTGGTCTAAGGCGTTGGCCTCTGATCATTCGTCCGTAAGGGGTCCGGGTTCGAATCCCGGTCTGGCATAGATGTTATGTTTGTCTTACGGCACTGGCTCTCTCCCTTCCCTGGAACCAGTGACCCTAAATTAGGGACGGGCGACTGCTTATAGCCCATTTGAGTTGCTCACGGTGGTCGTTAAACCTCCAATCAAAAAAAAAAAAAAAAAAATATGAGCTTTTAAATTCTCGATTGAAAAAAACGTCGTTTGTTGACCAATACTACTCATGTCGACAAACCTTTTAGGAACATTTTCTTCTTGAAAAAATGCTTGGTTTCTACGCCAGGGGGCGTAGATGTGTATCTTATTTTTGTCAATATCTCTACTTCTAAGAGTACGATTTGAAAAATTCCTTCTTTGTTGGATAGTGTTTCCGATGCGAAATGTTTTTCCTATAAATTCAAAATTTTCAAGTAAATCATAGACTTTCCGCTAGGGGGCACAAAGGTAAATTTCGCTTTCTGCGTTATTTCTGCTCCTAAAGCTCTGATTTGAAAAATTCTTCCTGTATCGCATACAAGACCTGATGGAAAATATTTTTCACATAATTTCTAATGTTTGGTAAAGAATGGTTTAGCCCCCAGGGGTCATATGTGTTAATTTCTGCTTCTGAAGTATTTGTTGCAAAATCTGGGCTCCTGAAAACTCGACTAATTTTTTTTCTTCGACCGATACCGCTTATACGGATAAACCTCTTGAGAATACTTTCTTCCTAAAATAATGCATGGTTTTCCCACCAGGGGATGTAAAGACACATCTTATTTTTGTCGATATCTCTGTTTCTAAGAGTTCGTAAGCTCACGATTCCGTTTACAGTAATATCTGAGGGATTAAAAACCCGATTGAAAATCTTCTTTCTTTGGTCAAATCTATTGTTTTCCATACCGGTTCCATTGACTTTGAATAGCTTTGATAAATTTAATTTGCGTCAGAACGGATTTAAAAGACGTGCTTATTACACCCGAAAATTCGGTGTCAACTTTCTTGTTTCTGACTGGAAAAAAAAAATTTACCAGAAAGACGACACCAAATTTTCGGTAGTAACAAGCACGTCTTTTGAATCCTTTCCGCCGCGAATAAATGTATCACTTATTCATAGTAAATGGAGCCGGTAAGAAAAAATCAAACGAATTTCTACAATCAATAAAACACCCAGAAATAGAAACTGCTACTTACTTCCATCACGGGTAAAAAGTACGTTACTAAATATTAACAAATTGCGTACAAATTGTTTCTCAGGGAAAAGGAAAGTAACAGAGACAAGGAGATTTTCAAATCAAGCAGTTAAAAGAAGAAATATAGAAGGAAGCATGACAATACTCTACGCCGTCTAGCGGAACAATTTTGCATAATGGAAAAGTTGAAAATGGGCAAAAGGTATTCTTCGTGGCTAAAGCTACGCTCAGCAAAAAGAACTTTTCAAATACGTCTCCCGGAAAAAGAGATAGCGTAAAAAAGGATTTCGCATTTAAACTCATTAGCGGGAAATCTGTGCATAATTTAAAGAGAATAATATTCCCCAAATTTATTGTAGCCAATGGCATACAGTAAAAACGAAATTTCTCAATATAAGAGGAGATACAGCTGTAAACAAAAGTACGCAAACACCACCTAGCGACAGAATTGTGAACTAAGAAACTCCTCAAATGCAAACGTAAAGTATTCCACTAGGTACATGGCATCCGGTGTAGAAAGAATTTCTTTTTTGATTTTTTTTTTTTTTTGATTGGAGGTTTAACGACCACCATGAGCAACTCAAATGGGCTATAAGCAGTCGCCCGTCCCTAATTTGGGGTCACTGGTTCCAGGGAAGGGAGAGAACCAGTGCCGTAAGACAAACACAACATCCATGCCTGACCGGGATTCGAACCCGGACCCCTTACGGACGAATGATCAGAGGCCAACGCCTTAGACCACTGCGCCACCGGGGCGGCCCTCTTTTTTTTTTTTTTTTTTTGATTGGAGGTTTAACGACCACCGTGAGCAACTCAATGGGCTATAAGCAGTCACCCGTCCCTAACTTAGGGTCACTGGTTCCAGGGAAGGGAAAGAGCCAGTGCCGTAAGACAAACACAACATCCATGCCTCACCGGGATTCGAACCCGGACCCCGTTCGGACGAATGATCAGAGGCCACCGCTTAGACCACTGCGCCACCGGGGCGGCAAAGAAAGAATTTTTTCAATCGTACATTTAAAACCAGATATCTTGAGAAAAACAGATTAACCATGGCGACCACTAGCTGCGAAATTGTGCATTATTCTGGAAAGAAAATGCACAAAAGAGTTTTTATAGTTAGTAGTATCTGACCGAAAGAGAATTTTTTCAATCGGGGTTTTAGTCCGGCAGATATTGCTTTAAACAGAAACATGAAGTGGTACACTTGTGCATTAAGAAAAATTTGAAATTATATCAGAAACATTTCGATCCGGAAGCGCTCTCAACAAAGAAAGAATTTTTCAAATTTGACTCTTAGAAGCAGAGATATTGAGAAAAATAAGATACACATCTGCGCCGTAGTGAGAAAACCATGCATTATTTTAAGAAAGTATTCTGAAAAGGTTTTTCAAGTAGAGAACTATAGGTCCATAAAAGAATTTTTTCTATCGAGTTTTGAGAAGCTCAGATTTTGATGCAAATACACCGCTGGCCACCCAAAATGCAACACCAAGAAGGAAGCATCCGATTGGCCTTAAATTCGCAGCACGCGTCGCCCGCGAGAGGACATGCAAACGATTAGCATTGTAGGGCATATGCAAATCATGTGCGCCCGGCACGCCACCGAGAAGCACTATAAGAAAGGTGCACAGAAGGTGGGGTGTAAGTAGTGAAAGTGTGTTGTGCTGCCGAACCTGTGCGTGGGAAGCTTCCTGATGCCTCGTCGCAGAATACGGCAGTCATTCCAGCACGTTTCGGAGTTCGACAGAGGACGAATAGTGGCTTATCGCGACAGCGGTTTATCGTACCGAGACATCGGCGCCCGTTTGGGACCACATCCAGCCACAGTGAGGCGAGTATGGATTCGGCGGGTGCAGGAGGGACGGACGGACCAACGTGTGCGATTGCCGCAGCCGCGGCACACCACCGAACGAGAGGACCGGCATGTTGTGCGGCGGGCATTGACGGCTCGCACCGCCACATCACGAACGTTAGCGCAGGATTTAGGGTGTGTAGCGCAACAACCTGTGTCAGAACGTACCGTTCGACGTCGTCTGCAGGAGCGGGGGCTTGTCGCACGGCGCCCATTGCTCCGATTACCATTGATGTTACACCACCGGCGAGTGCGGTGGCAGTGGGCCATTGAACGCCGTACCTGTACTACGGAATTGCACGACATTGTCTTCTCCGACAAATCCCGCTTCTGCCTGCAACACCACGATGGTTGGATCCGCGTGTGGCGGCACCGCGGCAAGAGACTGTATGACGCCCGCATTACGCATCGCCATACCGGTCCGTCGCCTGGAGTTATGGTTTGGGGCGCAATTGGATATGACACCCACACTCCTCTGGTACGCATCGCCGGTACACTCAACAGCCACCGCTACATCTCCGACGTTTTGGTGCCTGTAGTCCTCCCTACTTGCAGGACCTGCCAGCTGCCACGTTTCAATAGGACAATGCGCGCCCGAACGTGGCACGCATCGTGCAACAATTATTCACGGCCCACCAGGTGTCACTGCTGCCGTAGCCTGCCTGTTCTCCCGATATGTCGCCCATCGAACACGTCTGGTCGCTGATCGGCAACAGAGTGGCCCGGCAAGCACCACCGCCTGATGAACTGTGGCAACGTGTGGAAGCAGCCTGGACCAACATACCCCAGGCCTGCACCCAAAGCCTCTTTCGTTCGATGCCGCGGCGTGTAGCGGCCGTTATTGCCAGCCATGGGGGCCACACGAACTATTGATGTCTGCGTGTTCCGCAAGTCGCACGGGCCTGTAAGCACAATCGTTTTATCTTTGTATGTGTTGTTATGTGTCCAGTAAATGGACTAACAAGTTTCTTTAGTCGGCCCCCATAAATTTTCGATGGGGTTAAGGTCTGGGCTATTCCCAGGCCATTCCAGCAGTGGAATATGATTATCTTCAAACCACTTTTTGCACACAGAAGCAACATGAGATGGAACTGAATGCTGTTGATATATAAATGCTTCATTATCTTGGAAAAGATCACGTGCGGAAGGATTCAGTTTGGGCTTAAGTATTTCATTAATGTATTTTTGACAATTTATATTCCCATTAATCACGCAAATTCTGCCCACATCTTTCGATGTCATACAACCCCAGATCATAACACTAACCGGGTGTTTCACGGTACATGTAACGCAATCGGGATGCAAATCTTCTCCGATTCTTCTCCTTACGTATTTTATGCCATCACTACCAAACAGGAGATTTTGGTCTCATCACTTTAAATAACACTGTCCTATTGTTCCGCTGTCCAGTTAACATTGGTTTTAGCCCAGTTTAATATTTTCAACCTCTGCTTGAGAGATAAAATGGCTTTTTTCGTGAAATTCTAGCTTTTAGACCAAATTCCTGCAGTATGCGCCGAACAGTCCTTGCACTCAACGTCACAATGCATTGCGCCATTTCATCTTGTATACACCCAGATGAATTTTTGCTGTCACCTAATTCTTCTATCATCACTTGCTGTTGTGCACCTTTTCCTGCCTTTTCCAGTCTGGTTTCATAGTGACTGAGTCTCCTTATACCTCTTCAAAAATTTAGAAATGCCACCTTTGGTTAAATTTCCACCAATTTTTCTTCTAATATCTTCATAACTGAAGCCTTGTTCACTTAATAGTACAATTTTGCATCGCTTTCTGGGTGACCAGTCAACTCTTTGCGCCATTTCTTTAATTTTATTACGTTTTACAAGCTCACTAAATGAAAGAACACAAAAAAACCCAACCAACTTGATAGCAATTACATAACACACTGATAAATGTCCTCATCTCAGCTCCAATACATGACATCAATAGCTGAATCCTACGGTGACCTGATTGGCTCATTGACAAAACAAGATGAAACCTGATTGGCTCTCTAAACATGCATGCTCATTGGCTACAAATGAAGGAAAGCTACTTCACATCAACCTAAGCACGTCGTGCTTCCTTTTTCTGGTTATTTGGCTATAACTTTTCATAGAATACAGATAATTCAGCAAACTTTGTTGCATTATATTTATGATGAAATTTTCTTTCCATTGGTATATAATTTTATGGTATTACTCTAAAGAAAAGTGGTGTTATGAGACATCAAACCTTAAAAATACACTTTTTCCAAAAAGTTTCCACAATTTTGGCCACTACTGTATGTCCCTGGTGGCCGAGCCATCATTTATTAGAAATTAGAAATATGTGTAAAACATTTCCCGTCAGAAGCTACATCCGTTGCAAGAAAAAAATTCAAATCGGTGTTTTAAAAACGGAGTTATTGGGGAAAACACAATTTTCCTATACGCCCACTAGTGGAAAATCTATGCATTACTTTAAAAATTTGAAACTATATGAGAAGTATTTCGTACCGGAAGCGCTCCCCAGCAAAGAAATAAGTTTTCAAATCAGACTCTTAGCCGAAGACATCGACAAAAATAAGACAGACATCTACGTCCCCTGGCGGGAAAACTATGCACTATTTTGAGCAGGAGGTATTCTGAAAAGGTTTTCCGACGTGAGCGGTATCGGTTCACGAGAGAATTTTTCAGTACAGTTTTTAGAAGTTCAGATTTTGCTGTAAATACATTAGAAGCAGAAATAAATGCTTACACCTCCTAGTTGCCACGCCATTCCTTACCAAAAATTAGAAATTATTGTAAAACATTTCACATGAGGAGCTGTTTCCGATGCAGGACAAATATTTCAAATCGGACTCTCTTTAGAAGCAGAGATATCGAGAAAAACGCAATTTAACTTTACGCCCCTAGCGGGAAATCTATGCATTACTTGAAAAAGAAGCTGTGCCTAAAATTGTCTTCGTTTTGAAGGGCATCGAAAGGAAGAAAGAATTTTTCCAATTAGATATTTAAAAGCAAATATATGCACTAAAATATATTTTGAATTCAATATCATCTGCATTTACGCCCTCTAGTGGCGAAGTTGTGCATCGAAAAATAAACGGAATGCAAGGATCATTACTCTCACGTTCCACGCTCCCTAATGTGAAAAGTTTGTTTAAAATCGGACTGATAGTTGTAGAAATATGGTGTCCACAGGCAGACGGACGGACAAACCGATAACATAAAAACGATATTTTTTATAAGAGACATGCTAAAAAATTGCCCCTCCCCCGTTGCTTTCTGCTGCTGAATCTCTGTATTCTCGTCAGCAGAGGACTACAGGAAGAAAATATGAGGTTCACTTCCGATGACGTCATAAACGATCTGTTAGCCTTTTTTTCATTTACAGGAGGCTGTATCTGAACATGCACTGAACGTAATTAGTGGCTCATGAAGCTTCTCCCATTCTGTTGTGAAAGCAGCAGTTGTAACGTATTCTTTGATTCAGTTTTCCTGTTTAGTTCCTATCTGTATGTACAGGGTAATTCAAAATGATATTCCCGATTTCAATGCTTTATGACATGGCATGTAATGAGTATTTTTAGTTGCGAGATGTGTACTTTAGAACAGCGCTTTTTAACCGGTGGTACGCGTACCAGTGGTGTTACTTCGGCATCTGGCATGTGGTACGCGGCATCGTCCTGGACAAGATAATACCATTACACTTTTCTCAGCGTTTTGAATGTGAAGCGCAGTCAAATGCATGAGTCATAATGTATTATTCATTGAAATTAAAAAGACGTGCCGTGGACTTGTTTCCGCATTTTCCGGGGAGGAGCTGAAAGGCTTTCAACCCATGACTCATCATTCCCTGTTGCGCTCAAAATAGCTGAAGAACGTATAAGAAATAGCAGGAAACTTCAAACTCAAAGTGTCTATTCTGGGCTGATGCGTCGGCTCCACCCCTACCCGCCTACACTTCACTAATCACGACATGTCACCGGGTTCCTCCTTGCCGTTCGGCTTCCCAATGTGTATCATTTCCCAATGTGTCAGACTTTATACTGAAGATATTGAAACTGCCATCAAAAATCACTTGGAAAAATATCATGCCAAGTTTGCGTTGTATTTTCCATTCGTGTCAAGAGGATGTGATATTGGAATTCGTTGGGTTGCATCGCCCTTTATTATGGACAATACTGTGAACTCTGACCTTTGTTCTCAAGACCAAGAAGCACTTCTGGAATTGACATCAGACCGCAATTTGAAGGAACTTTTAAATGAAAAAACACTGACCGAATCCTGAAGCCACGTTGCAAAACTGTACCCGTAAGTGGGGGAAAAACTATCGTAGCGTTATTGTCATTTGGTTCCACATACTTGTGCGAGAAGACGTTTTCTTCATTGACGTGTATAAAAACAAAGGAAAGGAACTGTCTTCAGCTGGAATCTGACTTAATTCTATCAGTAAGCACTCTCCAGCCACGAGGGAAACGATTAATGCCAGAAAAACAGGCACAAGTTTCCCATTAAAAGTGTGGCAAATGGGCGTACTTCATCACTTATTTCCTTTTTTCTTTTTTGGTCATCAAGTTTTTGACACCTTACTAAGTCACTGGTGGTACTCGAATTTTGCCATGTCCTAAAAGTGGTACAATCTGTGAAAAGGTTGAAAAGCACTGCTTTAGAAGGTAACCTCTCCAAATTGCAATGCCCCGCTACCGATTTCGCGGGTGGTCGGTAGATGGCGCAATAAGTTCGGCAGAAGGAACAAGTCATGCAATGGTGGCAAGTGGACAACAGAAGGCGTTTTGTGTTCTCGGTGTGACTGTTCAAAGGCATCAAGTCAGTTGTGACTGTTCAACGGCATTTTCGGACAAAATTTGGGATAGAGCCACCCAGTGGTAAGTCAATTCGTAATTGGTATTCACGATTTCAAGGCACGGTCTGCATTTGCAAGGGAAAATCGACTGGACGTCCGTCGATTGGAAACGACGTAGTGGAGCGTGTTCGGGTAAATTACGTAAAGAGCCCTCAGAAATCCACTTATACAGAAGGCCGATAACTTGGTGACCCGCAAAAAACTGCATGGCAAGTTCTGAGGAAACATTTGAACATGCAATCGTATCGTCTGCAGTTGAGTCAAAAGATGAAGAGGGATGACCACTACCCGCGAGCGTCTTCCTGTAAAAGATTTCTCACTCTAATGGAGGATGACGGTTTCTCTGAAAAGTTAGTTTTTGTTACGAAGCAACTTCCACATTTCAGGAAAGGTGAACAGGCATAACCTAAGAATTTGGGTCACTGAAAATCCCCATGCAATCTTGCAGCACGAGCGTGCTTCCCCAAAAGTCAATGCCATCTGTGCAATTACTCATCGAAAGGTGTATGAGACCTTCTTCTTCGATGAAGCCACTGCGACAATAATTACTTATCTCGACATGCTCGAACAATGGCTTCTCCCACAGCTGGAAGAAGACAATGAAGACTTCATTTTTCAACTCGATGGTGCTCCACCGCATTTCCATAACGAAGTTCGGGGACACCTCAATGACAGGCTGCCGAAACGATGGATTGGCCGTTCAGCTCAGGGGGATAAAGAACTTTTGCGCTGGCAACCACGATCCCCTGATCTCATCACGTGTGATTTTTTCTTGTGGGGTTTCATAAAAGATCGTGTCTATGTACTACCACTTGCAACGAATCTGGCTGATTTGAAAGCTCGCATCACAGCAGCCATCACAGAAATTGACACTGACATGCTACAAAGAGTTTGGCAGGAACTTGATTACCGACTTGATGTGTGCCGTGTTACGCGTGGAGCACACATTGAAAATTATAAGTAAGTTGGATAAAACGTTATGAAATGTGCTTCTCAACAGTACTAGTTGTGTGTATCTGTTTTACATTAAACAAGTGTACCAAATCATTTAAATCAGGAACATCATTTTAACTTACCTTCTATATATACTGTATGTACACTATCTACCAACAAGTAATTAGACACCTGTGATAGCAAAGGAAAACAAAGTTTATTCACCTTCAATAGTTGGTAGAGCCTCCACGAGCGGCAATTACAGCTGCGACCCTCCGGGGCATACTCTCAACCAGGCGTTGTACGACGGCTAGCGGTATTTTCTTCCACTCGGCTTGGAGCAAACAGGTCTGTTCTTTCACCGATTTCGGACGGTGGGGGCACACCTTAAGTCGACGCTCCAACTCCTCCCAGAGGTGCTCGATAGGGTTAAGGTCCGGGCTCTGCGCAGGCCAGTCTATTCGATTAATCCCATGGTCACCATACCAAGCCATGGTGGACCTCGCAACATGACAGGTGGCATTTTCATCCTGAAAGTAACATGGGCCCGCCCCGTAAAACTGCCACAACGTAGGAAGCGCATGCTCATCCAAAATGGTGCAGTAGGTCTCGGCGTTGAGTCTTCCAGGAATTGCGACCAAGGGTTCCGTGCCATACCAGGAGAAACACCCCCATAGCATAATTCCACCACCGCCGAACTTCACAGTTGGCACAATACATTCCGGCAGGAGGCGTTCTCCAGGCAGACGCCAAACCCAGACCCTGCCATCCGAACGGTAGAGGGTGAACCTTGATTCGTCGCTCCAGAAAACCTGTTTCCACTGTTCAACGGTCCACTGTCGACGTTCTTTGCACCACGTTAGCCGAGCAGCGCTATTGGACTTGGTGATCAAAGGCTTGTGGGCGGCAGCACGTCCATGATAACCGAGCAGATGGGCTTCCTCACGGATGGTATTCATCAAAAGAACGCTCCTGGATGCCTGTTGAAACTCCTCGCGGATGTGGCCCATCGATTTGGTGCGGTTCTTCCGAATTTCTCTGGCCAGCATCCGTCGGTCTCTAACTCCCAGTTTTGTGGGTCTGCCGGGTCGGGGCACCTTCCGACAGTCACCTCTCATCTTCCACTTGCCAATCACGTAGGCCACTGTCGATTTTGGGTACTTCAACTCCCGGGATGTGTCACGCATAGATTGGCCATTTCTGTGATAGCCGACGATTACACCTTTCTCGAAATCAAAGAGCTCCGAACTGCTTGGCATCTTGCATGCGACTGGTAGCGTTGTTGTTTCCCACACGATATTTAACGGCGGCGATCGTGACGTGTATCAGGACCGCAGATATCGTCGATTGCAGGGGTGTCCAATTACTTGTTGGTAGATAGTGTATATCAAAATATAAAATATTTACCTTTGATAAATGCTCATAACACTCTGATACCGCGCAACGCAGCTGGAAATTAAGCGTGAACAGTACATATATAAATGCATAACCACAAACATGACTTTTCCAACATGCACATGACAGCAAATGAACTCCCAACACCGCAAAAGTTAAAGCAGAACAAGAAGAACGATAAATGATACTAAAAAATCACACAGCAGAAATTTATAAAGATACTAATAAGAAAAGCAAAAACCCAGATAAAATATCGTATCAAATGGCTCCGAACCCCCGAACCACTCTTCAGGAAAAGACATCCGGGAGTCCGATCTGGTTCGGATTTAATGAAATAGCCTGATACCTAATTTTAAACAAATTGTCGCTGCAACCGAATTTGGACTTGCAAAATTTAATGGCCATCTTTCTTTCCTACCCGAACTTTTAAAGTAACGCTGCAATAGATGTATAATTATACATAACACCACAGAAATATGTCAAATACACAGTATTTTCCTACCTTGTCTTCTTAATGGACAAAACATACTGAATTATAAAATATAAAGGACGCATACGGACAAAACATACTGAAGGCAAAACATATGGACAAAACATACTGAAGACAAAACATGTGGACAAAACATACTGAAGTATAAAATATAATATTCACTTAAAAAGCATTATGGCATCCGTAAGTGAAGAAACAACTTAAAAGAAACAGATATTTTAAAACTCCTACGATAGTTGTGCGATTCATCCAGTTCTCGAGTAAATACGCTCGTGATTCTGAATTCTTGTACTTCTGAGTTTGTGTTCAAATTCCGATGCAAGACATTGGTGCTGTGTTTGCCCTTTCGCTGTTAGCTCCCTCCCCTCTCTGCGGCCAGCGACTGCAAATTACGAAAAGGTGAACCCTTGTAGCCAGATAAAGTATGCACGAAAATCAGGTACAACACATAAAATAAAATTATGATGCCAAATTAAAGTGCGGACGCGGAAGATTGCTGCATTTAGCGGCATTTACGAACGCGTTTGGCATTAACATCCGGCATTTCGGAAAAGTTCTTTTGCGAACAGAAAGAAAGATTTGTCGAAAGAGAAGATCTCTTGGACATATCTAAGAGATGCCATTCATTGCTAAAAGTCCGGCTGTTAAGAGATCTTCACTTAAGAAGTCCGGCGCGGCCCGTAATCGAATGTTTTACACCAGGCACTTGCCTAGCGCGTTTCAGAATTACAAATTTATAGCTCGGCCAGGCGCGTTTAAGACTTTCAATTTACAGTTTTGTCTTTTAAAGACTTTCAAAATGTAGCTCGGACCACTGATTTCAATTATTATTAAAGAACGCTCTAAGCTCGTGTTGCGCTTTCATGTCTTCCGTTTCACTTTATCATCTCCGTAACTCTTGCATTTTATTGGTAATTAAACTGTTAGGGATGTCAGCGAGACGATTTGTTTTGCTTTATGAGAACGAGTATAATAACAAGTTGTTATTGTTTAGATTACTAGCCGCTGAGAACACCTTTATTGTGAAAGTATATGATCTCGATTCATGCGTCTTGGTTTCTTTTCTTCAACGCCCGCAGCAAATTTTTGTGTTCACCTGAAGAGGAACATCAGTATTTGAGAACTTTTAATTATCATAAACAGCTTAACAATAATGTATCACGCAAATAATTTATCACGTGTATTAATTAACCTTTGGAATAAATTTAATATAGAGTGCGTGTGCGATAAGAAACTGAAATGTCATTTGTGTGCTGCTAGCTTCTTGACTGCACTTCTTCTAGCGGTGAGATCTCATTTTCGGTCTCGTCCTTGGCGTTGCTTCAAAATTGTTTGATAAGCATTTTTAAGGAGATTTTCGGCCAGATGCGCAACAAAACCAATAGAAAAAGATCGTTCAATTAAAACAAGATTTCATTTCAGCGTTTCAAAGTTCAGATCTTCAACTGGATGGGAAGAGTGATTTGGGCGGTGGTGATTGGTAAGAGAGACGATAATATTTCTGTTTAAAAACTCTAAATGATAATAAGTCTCTTTAAATATAAGCATTTTGAAAAACTCAAATTCCGAGTGTAAATTAAATTTGATATTTTGTCTTTTAGTTTGTTTCATTTCATTTGCTGGTTAGAATCATTTGTTTGGAGAGGTACAACGGAACACTTGTGCGTTAAGAAAATTTGAAATTATATGCAGAACATTTAGCTTCGGAAACGCTCACCTATAAGGAAATAATTTTTTAAATCGGACTTTTAGAAGCAGAGATATCCATAAAAAATAAGATATACTTCTAGGCCCCCTGACAGAAAAGCTAAGCAGAAAGTATTCTCGAAAGGTTATTTCGAAGTCAAGGAAAGAATGTTTTCAGTCGAGTTCTCAGAAATGCATATTTTGCTACAAATAGATCAGAAACAGAAATAAACCCTTAACCCCCCCCCCCCCGCTAGTGGCCAAACTATTATCTGCCAAAAATTAAAAATGTTACGTAAAACATCTCACACCAGGAGAAGCATCCGATGCAGAAAGAAGCTTTGAAATCGGACTTTTAGCAGCATAGATATCGGGGAAATCCCAATTTACCTTTATGCCTCCCCCCCCCCCCCAGTGGAAAATATAGGTATATACATTATTTGAAAAAGAAGCTGTATCCAAAAATATCCTTCTTATAAATGGCGTCGAAAGGAAGAAAAAAATTTTCATCAGATATTTAGATGCAAACATATGGAATAAAATATATTTTGAATTCGGTAGTATCCGCGTCCTCTAGCGGCGAAATTATGAATTGAAAAGAAAAAAAAAACCTGGAAAGCAAGGATCATCATTCTCACATTTCAAGCTTTCCAATGCAAAAATAATTTTTTTAAGACGGTCAAACAGCTGCAAAGATATGGTGTCCACAGACGGATGACTTATGATGGAAAAAGTGATCCTGTAAGCACGTACTTTCTTTACAAAAGACGTGCTAAAAACAGCCTATAGAAATTTTTCATAACACTTTATAATTAAGTATAGTTCGTAGTACTGTTGTGGCATTTATCTTAAAGCATATAAATTGTCAGTTGAATTTTTTACATAGGTTGGATATCTAATATGTATAAAACTGTGCACCTCAAAAATCAGTACTGCACCCTCAAAGTCTATACTACGGCGCCCTTCTGAGGTCTGCGTCCTAGGCTGCTGCCTGATCGGCCTGATGGTAGCAATAGCCCTAAAGATAAGAACGATGTTTTGTAATGTTTTGGAGTGAGAGCTGTTTTGCTTTGGGTTGTCTTTCCTGAGCTAATTTGATTTGCTCTACGTTGGCTTGTTGGGATGAAATACATTTAAGGAGTTTCGTTAAACTAATTTTGTATTTACTAACTCATATTAAATTAAAATGCAAGTCCTTGTTAATATTGTTATGAGATAGTTGATGTTATGGAATTAACGTCTGAGCTGTTTTTAAAGTGATTATTGAAATGTGCTTTATTATTGTGGAAGTGATATGATGAATTGTGCTAACCAGTGACTATATAACACGTTTAAGTTTAAGTACTGACTTATTACTTATTTCGTTTAGTCAATCTCTGCTTAATTAAATACTTTAACTATTAAGCTATCCAAGGTTTTCATTAGTTACTTAATGTTGGTGTTCTAGGTAAACTGGCTTTGCACATATACACTAAGTATACGAAACATTAGAGATAGAGGTGGTGGGCAGTTGACATTGACATCAACCCGCTCAGAGTGGAACAGACCCAAACCAAACTTGGCGATAAATAAGCGGACACCATGGCTCTCCAACAGCGTATCGCAATCGACGAACTTAGGTAAACGTAGTGATCTGAAGCACTTTGATCATAGACGCATTGTCGGTGAAGAGAAATGGGTCATTCTGTCGCTGAAATGGTAAGAACCCTTGTGTTCCTTGAGGGTTACCGTTTCAAGAACATACGGCAAGTACACCATCTACGGACGTACCAGCGCCCAGAGAGCAAGAGGTGGCCGACCACACGCCATTGATGATCGGTGTTGACGCAGACTATCCAGGTTCATACAGACCGATCGCTTGGCAAAGGCGGCATAAATCACATCCAGGTTAAATGTTGGAAGCCCAAGTAGCGTTAGCGAACGAACGGGAGGGTGTACGCTCCGTATCCTGGGCTACTGAGGCGGACGGTCTACTCGTATGCCCCTGTTGTCTGCTCGTCATAGAAAAGTACGCCTCGCGTGGTGCCGGAAACATCAAAACTGGACATGTAAAGTGGCGGCTCGTCGTGTGGTCAGATGAATCCCGTTTTGAGCTTTACCAAGCTGACGGGAAGGTGCTAGTGCGGGGTCTGCAGCATGAGGCCATGGACCGTCGTGCAGATCGTCTCTGTTCAAGGCGGCGGTGGCTCTGTGATGGTTTGGATTGGAGAGCCTTCATATGGGACACATTATGTCCCTTAGTGTGCCTGAAGAGGTCCTTGACCGCTGCGCGTTACCAACATGTGCTGGCTGATCTCCGACACGCTTTCATAACGTTCGCACATCCTGAGGCCGCAAACCACCCTGGCATGGCTCGAGAAACGCTCATCTGAGTTTGGAATCTTTCAATAATCCCCACGTTCTCCTGTTTTAAACCCTGTGGAAGCTCTCTGTGCTGCCGTGGAGCCGAACAACAGATTCATGGATCCTGGACCGACTTCTTGCAAGGAGTTGTGCACAATGTTGCAAAATATTTGGCTGGCATTACCTCCGGAAACCCTCCTGGTGGAATCGATGCTTCTGCTTGTGCAGGGTGTTATTTGCGTTAGAGGAGGACCAACACGCTATAGGTGTCTCTATGTTTTGTCCATTGAATGTAGTTACACCCTTAAAACCTAAGAACGTCACACAGTGGCTGTCTGCTGGTCTCGTTCGCTATTTTAGAAGCTGGATTTCGTTTGTTTGTTTTTTTGTAAATAGACAATATCATCGCTCTGTGCACGTTTTTCTTTAATTAACACACTGCAACCGAAAAAATTGTATTTCAACATCTCTGGGATCGAACCCCAGATATCTCGATAACTAGCTGAGTGCGTTCGCCTTACGCTATGGTGCCAACAATCCACGGCTGTATGGGTGTTTATCTGTCAGCATCTGACTTCACAAATCCGTAGAGATGGGCTCATCAACTGAGACGTCTCCATCTGGTGGGGCTTAACGACACAAGCTATTTAATTATAGCTAATAACTCCAAAGGGGCGAGAGGTGACGTTTTTTGTTTTGTTTTTTAAGTTCACCCTCAATTTCAGTGACGCAATTTGACTCCTCACCGTGCATACATTCCTTACCTTCAGCGCAAAATTGTATAGCATCCGTAATATTTGAGCCGTTCATAAGAATATTTATTATTTTGTCTTCCAGATATGGGAACATCTTCGAAGGCCGATTGGTGTGGCGATTGGCATGCTTAGTCAATTTTTCGTCATGCCGCTAGTAGGCTTCAGTCTGATAAAGATCATGAATTTCAACGCCGCCAACAGCGTTAGCGTCCTATTACTCTCCTGCTGCCCTGGTGGGGCAGTGTCAAATGTTTTTGCTTACTACGTGGATGGAGATTTATCACTCAGGTAATCTACAAACCTTCCTTTTTTAACAGTGTTATTTTATGAATAACTAGCAATCATGCCCGTTCTCTGAACGGTGAATCTACAAAATCATGTTTTGAATATAAAATTAAAGAAAGGGAAAAGTAATTAAGGGAAAGAAAAGTGATTTAAAATCCACAACTGTTTTACGATTTAGAACAGCTTTGTGACTTCAATACTACGGTTTGACGTAAAACGGAGCAGGCTTTGGCACCCCTTAATCTTAAATCAAAATTTGAAATTTTCAAAGCATTTCAGCGATTCTGACAAAATTATCTTCAAACCAAACAGCATTTTGAAACAGTAATGCTAAGCTACCCTTTTGAATTTTTTGGTTTTCAGACTTTTTTTAGGTGTAGAAGTGGTAGAAAAATTCAAGAAGACAATGTTTTAAAGCTCTGTTTGTTTTGTTTTTTGTTTTTGGTTTTTTGGTTTTCGTGCATTTGCAGATATCAGGACTTCAAGACCTACCAGCATGCCAATTTTCAGATCTCTAGGTTATTTAGAAGTGGTCTAACAATTCGCGAAAAGTTCAAGCAGACAATGTTCCAAAGCCGCCATTTTGGTTTTGATTTTTGGTTTTCGGACTGTTACAAAATCCGAGACCTTAAGACCTACCAGCATGTCAATTTTCGGATCTCTAGGTCATTTGGAAGTGGTCAAAAAATTTTCGAAAAATTCAAGCAGACAATGTTCCAAAGCCGCCATTTTTTTTTTTTGCTGTTGTCTTGTTGATGTTTTCGTACTTTTCTATGGACATTAAGACCTGTCAACATGCCAATTTTCTGATCTCTAGGTCCTTTAGAAGTGGTCGAACAATTCGCGGACGAACACACTCGCATTTTTCCTCTTCGCCTTCTGTATACGAGGCGAAATCCTACATTTACATAGGTATTCACGTATGCCAGTGGAAAACGCCGAAATTTAAAACCGTCGCGTCGTCATTAAGCATTGCGTCATTGCCAGTTTGATTGTAGCCTGTCCTTTCACCTAATGAAAAGAGAATGCTAAAAACAGCTGCGTCATCATGGCAGCAGGTCACGGGACCAAAACTCTGCTGTGTGGTTAACGCTGAAAACACTGTTAAGTCGCTCGTTCCTTTCCTTTGCGTCTTTGAAAAATGCCTAAAAATCAGAAAATGACTTTTTCTTTAAAAAAAAATATAGTAAAAGAGGGATGATAGTTGTGAGTTTATGCTGTAAAAATGCAATGTGTAATGGTTTTTAGTTTGCCATACATCCGATTTTTAAAATGGATCGCATCGCGACATAGATAATTTTGTGAAATTTAAAATTTTTATTTCTCGTAAACTAAATCGAAATTCAAAAAAAGGGCGACGAGGTAAATTCGATCATGGTCCTACTTTCCTACAAAGTTTCGTGGTTCTATTGCTGTTAGTGTGTCTGGTACGCGAACCAATATCACTTTTTTGCTTACCTTAACTTTGAAATACAATAGCTTTTGAAGTATCGACAGAACAGAAAAACAGTTTATTTCAGCGTATTTTCCAAACATTTCTCTACGAACGATTTAAATTTCATATATTTATGTTCAATACTTTTTGCGCTGCGAGCTAAAAAAAGCGCGATTGTCGCGAAATTTCTAAAACAGCGGCAGCGGCATTTACTTTTTTTTTTAATAGAGAGATGCTTTTTCAGTTCTCCTCAAATGAAAAGTGCCAACCGTTCTACGAAAATAAGTTCCAGATCTCCGCAAACGTAGGTCATTGACGTTAAAAAATATAGGAATTGCTATTCTGCACAAAAAGGACAGCGGTTCACTGAACAAAATACTTTAATTTACAAAGAATAAATTGTATCTAAACATATGCCGTGAACGCAGCTTTTGCGCAATGAAAATCAGTGTGAGCACTGAAGAACCTTTCTGTGTTTTCTGATCCATTTCTTTTCAAAGAATGACACTCAAAATCAGTACCGCATTGAGCTGGGACGAGACTTGAAATTACGCCCCTTTGAGTTTCCCTGAAATACCCATAATACGTGGTTTTTACTTTCTCATACACCGCCGTTATAGGAAAGTGCTATGATCGTTCAAATATTGCACTTCAGGTTTTTGACATAATTTCATTAAAAATGTAAAAACTGGGTAAATACTCAAGAACCAATCACAGGTTGTAAATACCAAGTGAAGCGTAAATGTTATGTGAACGCGAACTCCAAGAACACAACACTCTACAGAAATGCAGAACGAAAAACAAACCAGGGCAGAACGAATGAGTATTGAATAGTGAACGCAACAATAGAAAGAGGCTTTAGGGGTAGGGCTTGGAAAACTTCCGTTCAAGGTTAAACGCTCAGAGAACTTTCTGCGACGGAGCACAAATGATTAATTAGCTCTTCATCCCAACGAAATGTTCAGAAAGGTCATAGAGATTAGGCATGTCAGCATATTGTTCTCTATGCCTCCATTCACTGTTTTGGAAAATTCCCATCACGGATATGAGATGTACACACCTCATAGTGTGTGTTACTCTATACCCTGCGTGGAATACTGTATGAGATTAACTAGTCTTTAAACGTAAAATACTGAAGAATGTATCTTTTTTTTTTTTTTAGTTACGTTTCTATTTTTTACATTGCCCAGAGCATGAATTTACACCCCTGGAATGACCATTCTGGGAGAGCGCCCTCCCGATAGCTACAGCTCTGCTAAAAAATAGCGTTAGTCATAGGAACAGTCTTGTATTATTTATATTGTCCTCGAAAGCCTAAGACTCTATAATAAATTCTCGCAAATTCAAAATTTAGAGTCGCCTTGTATTTGTGAGCATATTGAATGAAGTTCACGGTACATCTGTCTTAATGTACTAATATTCATATCTTCCGAAGGAGCTACAGGTGATAATATTTCTCGGAATGACTTCAAATTTGATATAAGGTCTCCTGAGACGATGTGATTTTGTTTGACGAAAAAACTAAATCTGCTCCAAAACTCACCTCCAAGACGATAAGGGGCGCTTATTGCAGTAGAAGAAATACAAAAATTGCGAAAACAATTACAATACATAAAGCATATTCTGTGGTTACACAATATGTTATACATGCTGTCCTCCGTTTTCCGCAACGTGTTGAAATCACAAAATACATGCTCAACTACAGATCGAAGTGTTGCACTTGAAATGCTGTGGATATGGCGCGTATTGCTTGTCTTGAGTCCCACCAAGTTTGCTATGTGACCATGATAGACGATGTTCTTTAGATGTCCTCATAGCCAAAAGAGTTCAGATCCGTTGGGCGTGCAGCCGAAGTTGTAGGACACTGGCTGGTGGTTATTCTTTCGTTAGTAAAATGTGCCTGGGGCAGCCTCTTAGCAGCCCTGTGACGTATGCTCTAATTTAACTTTCCTTTTTAGTTTCTTTCTGTGTGTAAACTTGAGTTAGTTCTCCTTAGCATTTTTTCAAACATAACGTGATATCTTTTCTCACGCAAGAGTATGGTTGGCAACACCTTGAGGTCGGAAAGTAGGACGTGTATATGTGTACGATGAGAACTGAACGTTATATAATGTTTGAACAGCAGCATTGTGCAATAGAAATGATGGTATTGGGTTGTCGGAGAAGACATGACGTATTTTGGCACCCGATGGCGGTTGGGCGGCTTTGGAAGTACTAGAGGCATGCGCAGCTCTGTTATCGCTATGGCATTCGACAGATGCCAGTTCTAGCTGCAGTCTAAAAGGAATAGTGAGCGATTTGGTTGATTTGCAGAGATTTGACATCAATTTGAAGATGAAAGACCAAACTGTGCATTTTCGCCATATTTTACTGTTTTACTTCCGTAAAAGGAAGAACACGCGTCAAGCTTGAGAAAAGTTGCCTAAAGTGTATTGTGATAATGCTCTACAAGAACGTCAGTGCCAGCGGTGGTTCGCAAAATTCCGTGCTGGTGATTTTGACCTCAACAATGCTCCTCGGTCCGGGAGGACAACCGAGGTTGATGAAGACCAAATCAAGGCATTGATCGAGTCAAACCTACGTTACACGACACGAGAGATTTCAGACACATTGCACATCCATCATTCAAGCGTTCACGACCACCTGAAGAAGCTGGGATGCGTAAGCAAGCTCGATGTGTGGGTTCCTCATGAACTCAAATAAGCTCAATTGACGGCGCGTATAAACATCTGCGATATGCTCATTAAAAGTGAGGAAAACGATCCTTGAAGCGACTGATAACTGGTGACGAAAGTGGATTGTGTACAACAATGTGCTGCCAAACGGTCTTGGTCCCGACGTGCTGCTTCGCCTCAAACGACATCCAAAGCAGACATTCATCAGCGGAAGGTTTTGGTCTCAGTGTGCTGGGATTTTATAGGTGTCGTGTTTTTCGAGCTCCTACCACGGAACCAAACAATCGATTCGAATGTGTGCTGTCAGCAATTGGACAGTTTGAACGAATCCATCATCCAGAAACGACCAGAGCTCGTTCATCGTAAAGGTGTTGTGTTCCATTACGACAACGCGAGACCACACACAAGTTTGATCACCCGCCAAAAATTATTGGAGCTTGGGTGGGATGTGTTGCCACACCCAGCATACTCGCCTGACCTTGAGCCGTCAGACTTCCGCTTGTTTCGCTCCCTTCAACAGTCCTTGCGTGGTATAACGTTCAATTCAGATGAGGCTGTAAATCATCACCTTGTACAGTTTTTCGCTACGAAAGACAGGTCCTTCTATGAACGAGGCATTCTGCAGCTCATTGAAAGATGGCAAAAGGTTATCGAACAAAACGGGCATTATATCATTGATTGATATTTGTTCTTTCTATCAATAAATGACCTTTGCAAAACATGGTTAAAATACGTCATGACTTTTCCAACAACCCAATAGTATGATGATATTAAATTAAACTTAACATGAGCAACAACTTAACATATAATCAATGTTGACTGACGCTTATGTCATGTCACGTGAAATCATTAAACATGGTAGATATGTCTCATGCAGAACTGGTAAGCTAGCATGGGTGATGACGTGGATCTTTTACTAGCATTCGCCATATATAGGGGATCTCAGCTGATGTTTCTTCATTGCAGGCATCCGTGCTGGTTATTATTTCTACTGATTCTCGTATTGCTGTGGCCCGAGGAGTTGTGTCAGGAGCTATTTTTCGAATTTCTTTCCAGTCAGGTTTAGCTGTATTGTTCTTGACTTCTCTTGCTAGAGCTATGGTAAGCTTTCCTAGTTTGACATCACGTCTATGTTCTGACAGTCTCAATTTAACGGAGCGCTTAGTCATTCCTATGTACCTTTTTCTGGAGCCATCAGGATATTGCAAGGGGATAGCATAAATTCCTGCATCTGTCAGGTTTGTGCCAGATTGCTTATTTGTTGTCAGCCAGGAGGAAATAGATTTAGGTGCTTTTATTCCTTTGCCTAATCCAAGTTTTTTAAAAGCATGTTTTTAGAACAGCCATGTTTAAACGAACATTACAGCCCCTGCAGCAACTGTTTGACAGGTGTTGCTATTTGAAGAGGAGCCCCATTCAGCATAAATATTGTTGAATCGACGTACTAACGCTGTTGAAGTGTTCGAATTACCTGGTTCTCCGAAAGAGATGCATATCACTGGTAGTTGACAGAGCATTTAACGAGACCCGCAGGACCAATTTCCTTGAAAAAAGGGATCAACAATTAATAGCGCTGTCAAACCACATCAAACGGTGACTTTTAGGTGATGTAATGGAATCTCCCGCACGTTGTGGGGATTTTCTGTTGCCTAAATTCTGCAGTAGTACTTATTAAATGCGCTTCGTCCTATCCGCAAAATGTTCCATGGCGATTCGTTGTCCAATTCACAAAAACCAAGAAACCGCAATGCGTATGTTTCTTGTGCAACCTAGTCAGAGAGAAGCATGGTATAAACATGGGAAATCTTATAAGGATAACAGTACAGTATTTCTCTTAGAACTTTGTGGGCCATGCTTGAGGGCTTGCCTAAGGAAAGCTATACGCCGTACGCAACTGCTTCCCACGACATATGACATCCTGTCTTCTTCTAACGTTGTGTCTACATCCTTCATGGTCTGCCGGTTGGCTGACTTCTGTTCTCTGCTAGGTTTGACGTCCAAAAAACCTGTCTCTTCAAACTTCCGGAACATTTTACTTAAATCATTCGCAGTCATTGGCCCAGTTTTTGAGCCCTTTAACGTTCTGAACTTGAAACAATTTTACGAGAAGTGTACGATCTTTTGGTGACTGTGGCAGTGCGTTTTAAAACGCTGACTACTCACCTATAGTATAACGGCGCATTTCGCAAGTCCTGCTTTTATAGCATCTTCTTCCCAAGAATGCCGCATTGCAGGCATTTGTAGTTTGCGTATTTGGACGGTGACAATGCGTATAACTGCAGCTTCTCATTGTTACACGTGATTACATCGCCACGAGGCGAGTTTTGGAACTTTTTTCCCCCGTCATTTAAGATTCCATCGCCTCAGGAGTCCTAGTTAGGGTGACCAGACATCCGGCTTTTGGAGGACATGTCTTCTTTTTCTTACCATGTTCTCCTGTCCTCCAGGCGTTAGGGGAAACAGCCCAAATGTCCAGCTTTCCCAATAAGGAATAATTCATATACATTTTGATCAGATTCTTCTATTGCAATCATATATCCTATCAAGCCACGTCCAAAATGTATTCCGCTGCCCCGGTGGCGCAGTGGTCTAAGCGATGGCCTCTGATCATTCGTCCGAACGGGGTCCGGGTTCGAATCCCGTGAGGCATGGATGTTGTGTTTGTCTTACGGCACTGGCTCTCTCCCTTCCCTGGAACCAGTAACCCTAACTTAGGGACGGGCGACTACTTATAGCCCATTGAGTTGCTCACGATGGTCGTTAAACCTCCAATAAAAAAAATGTATTCCTTCATTTCTGAATTCTTGCTGGCGCCCTCCTCGCTCCTTCCGCGGTCTGTTCATTCCTTCACTTGTAAGTCAACAGCGGAGAGAAAACCCACCAGTACCAGTGCGCGTTTGTCTGACTGTCGTTTATCGCCGGGTGCCGCGCGGTGTAGCCAATCAGCTCATACCGCTTGTTTTGTGTGTTGTAAGTCGTTGCTGTGAATTTTTTTCTTTTTGTACTTCAAGTTTCTTAATCCATCATTGAGGGGTATACTGCTAGATAAACACAATTTAATTTCAAATATTTCACAAATATTTGTTAGAAACCGGATTTGCTGAAGAAAATCTTTTCCAGTGAAAAATATTAGTAAAAGTGTCCAGCAGACTAAAATCTTTCTTTCTTTTTTAAAGTTTTACACGTATGAACTCTCAAACTGGAAAATTTAATAACGTGCATTTATATTTATTTTTGTACAAATTTATTATGCCCTCCTTTTCCTCAAAATGTCCTTTTTCTTTTTTATGAAAATGTCCTCCTATTCTGAAACGTCGTCTGGTCACCCAGGTCCTAGTGTCAAATTTCAAGACATTGCGAGCCCTAGTTCCATCTGTAGCGTTCTTAGAAATGTGAACTTTAATTACAAACATTTTATACTTTCATAAAGGAATAATTATAGACATTTTACACTCGCATAAAGAAACAATTATAAACATTTTGCACTCTCCTAAAGAAATATCCTATTTGTTCCGTGCATTTGACACTTTGTAATATGACATTTCTGTGTAGAATAACCCTTTGACAAGAAGACCACTAGTCCTGATTTCTAGTCTAGTTTTTCTTGGTATACTCTTTTCCTGCGCATGTTGATGTAAAATGATCCTGTGAATACACTGTGTCGGTTACGCTTCTTTTCCAAGTTGCAGCACATTTTGAGGGCGCAAATGAAAACGCTTATGAAGTTAATTGCTTTTATTCATTTAATTTACTTTTATTTCAGCACACTGTAAGTGATCGATGAGAACAATTAGGCAAATCTAAACAACAGCAAGTGTTCGAAATTGCTTCCGTGAGCATCAATACACGTCTCATACTATCTCCTCACAGATTGTCCCGCACGTCTGAAAAGTTCCCGGTGTGTTCTGAATTATTTGCACTGGTAGCTCGTCTATAGGAGTACATGAGCACGTGCTCTACCTATAATTTTTCCGGGAATTTTATTAGACTAACAAAAAAATCTGTGAGTGGGAAGATTACATTGAAGACAAATTGAATTAATGTTACTATGTGTTATGAAAAGCACTATTATGGACTTGAAAGCATCTGGCGCCTCCTTGCTGTTAAGTATTAAAGGTTTGCCATCCATAGCTCATGTACAACCTCGAATTCTGCTTCCAGTGAGCACAATCTCCTGCTGCTCCAGCTCACGGATGTTTGAGCATGCCCAATTAAGCAGTCTGCTGGAAGTTAGCCGGCGTTCGGTAGAGACACATTCCAATAAACTTCCTCGGTGCCAATTCTCGTTTAGTTATCGGGAAAAAAGCACTCTCTCTCTCTGCTGTGTCTTGCATTAGTTAGTGAATTATTTTAGTGCCATTCTTTTGTTTCATCGGTGGAACAGTGTCAGTGGTAGCTAAATATCCTTAAGTAAAGAATGGATTATAAGAGCTAAATGTTAATCTTCTTAATCATGAATACTGTTGATTATTAGTTGAAATATTCCTTCTTCTCGCATTAAGAAATTGGAAATTAAAAGCTGGGTAGACCTACTACTGATCTTAAATTACAGAGACATTTTAAAGATAAAAATACTAAGAGAATCAGGAAGTTCAATTATCGGAAGCAAAGTGCATATATGAAAATGATGTACGTTGCTTTCATTGTTTATGCCATTTAGCCAACAAAATTTAAGAATAATGTACTGATTTTGGTTTTACTTGGTGGCAAACATAAGATAGCGAATGCATTCTAGTTTTATGTGACGAATTCAACAGTAAAATGAAAAAGTAAAAAACAACCGACTTATATTGTCACATCTAGTGAACTACATTAGTTTTTATGGAGCATTTGAACTTGTTCAGCTAAGACTCGGGATCCAATCCCGGATTTTTCCCCCGTCTTGTTTCTTCTTTTTTCCATCTTATACCATTGTGAAGCATCTAAAAATACACTGCTGGCCACCCAAAATGCAACACCAAGAAGGACAGGAGATAGCAAAACCAGATTTACTGGACACATAACAACAGATACAAAGATGAAACGATTGAGTTTACAGGCCCGTGCGACTTGCGGAACACGCAGACATCAATAGTTCGTGTAGCCCCCATGGCTGGCAATAACGGCCGCTACACCCTGCGTCATCAAACGAAAGAGGCTTTGGATGTGGGCTTGGGGTATGTCGGTCCAGGCTGCTTCCACACGTTGCCACATTTCATCAGGCGTAGCCGCGGGTGGTGCTTGCCGGGCCACTCGGTTGCCGATCAGCGACCAGACGTGTTCGATGGGCGACATATCGGGAGAACAGGTGGGCCACGGCAGAAGTGACACCTGGTGGGCCGTGAAGAATTGTTGCACGATGCGTGCCACGTGCAGGCGTGAATTGTCCTGTTGAAACGTGGCCGCTGGCAGGTCCTGATAGGTAAGGGAGGACTACAGGCTCCAAAACGTCGGAGATGGTGCGGTGGCTGTTGAGTGTACCGGCGATGCGTACCAGAGGGGTGCGGGTGTCATATCCAATTGCGCCCCAAACCATAACTCCAGGCGACGGACCGGTATGGCAATGTATTATGCAGGCGTCGTACAGTCTCTCGCCGCGGTGACGCCACACGTGGATCCGACCATCGTGGTGTTGCAGGCAGAAGGGGGATTCGTCGGAGAAGACAATGTCGTGCCATTCCGTAGTCCAGGTACGGCGTTCAACGGCCCACTGCCGCCGCACTCTCCGGTGGTGTAATGTCAATGGTAATCGGAGCAATGGACGCCGTGCGACAAGTCCCCGCTCCTTCAAACGACGTCGAACGGTACGTGCTGACACAGGTTGTTGCGCAACACACCCTAATTCCTGCGCTAACGTTCGTGATGTGTCAGTGCGAGCCGTCAATGCACGCCACACAGCATGCCGATCCTCTCGTTCGGTGGTGTGCCGCGGCTGCGGCAATCGCTCACGTCGGTCCGTCCGTCCCTCCTGCACCCACCGAATCCATACTCGCCTCACTGTGGCTGGATGTGGTCCCAAACGGGCGCCGATGTCTCGGTACGATAAACCGCTGTCGCGATAAGCCACTATTCGTCCTCTGTCGAACTCCGAAACGTGCTGGAATGACTGCCGTATTCTGCGACGAGGCATCAGGAAGCTTCCCACGCACAGGTGCGGCAGCACAACACACTTCCACTACTTACACCCCCGCCTTCTGTGCACCCTTCTTATAGAGTTTCTCGGTGGCGTGCCGGGCGCACATGATTTGCATATGCCCTGCAATGCTATTCGTTTGCATGTCCTCTCGCGGGCGACGCATGCTGCAAATTTCAGGCCAATCGGGTGCTTCGTTCTTGGTGTTGCATTTTGAGTGGGCAGCAGTGTATTAATATATCAGTTCTCGTTACGTGCCCTTTACCTGCTTGTAAAACCCGGAGCCGCCACTGATTCTTTGTAAATAGAAAAATAGAAATCTTAGGAGTAGAGGGAGAGAGCCTAGAAAAACACATCCATGCCCCACCGGGATTGGAACCCGGATCCATCTCGGACGAATGGTCAGAAGCCAGCGCTTAGACCACTGCGTTGCCGGGCGGCGAAATATTTTATGCGCAGGAGAAGAGGCTGAAAGCAGATGCTTTCTTTGGTTAGGGTTAACAGGAAATAAGGACACACGGAAACAATGCCTTCCTGTTCCTTAACTCCCTTCTTTTCAGGTAACAACCCTTGTCTTGCACTCATCTCTTCCAAAGCAGTATTACTACCCACCTTCCTCATTCTATCCTGGCCATACTGAAATGAAAAACAAGGCATAAACTAAGAATTTGGAGAACAACTTAATTTTTATGGCCCTGCGGATGCTATTTTGATAACCTTTTTACGGAGAAGTAAACAACGCACTTTCTAGGAGAAAATACGTAGAGCAACATGACGAAAAGTACGAGATACAATATTACTTAGCAAAGTCCAGATTATATTTTAAAGTTAGAAATACATATCTTAAATTGATTGATTGGCATGGTGGGCAAGAGAAATTTCCGGTTGGGCTCTACCCTCCCTCGCACTCCTTTGGTGACATCCCTGATCAAGTGATAAATTACATTGATGGGCCAGATCATTTTGACCACCCCTAACATAACAAGTAGGCATGACCCACTTGTTATGTTAGCGATCAGAGTGGAGCTGCTATGGGCAACCCCAAGTAAGAATACGAATGAAATAAAGGCGTATTCCAGCAGCCAAGTGGCCTTAAAAGCCATAAGAAAGTTCCGAAATAAAAATCCACTAGTTAGAGAAATTAAGGAGTTTACTGAGAAGCAGCGGACGTAAGTTTCCAATTGGTCAGAATGCATGTAGGGACCAGTGGTAACAAGCAGGAATGTAGAAGTGCCTCAGCGCGCCTCAGCGGCGCTAAAACACTTTTTTGGTTAGATGATTAGAGAAGCAAGGATAAGAATTTTTTAATTCAATGCAGGGAAAAATAGTTCAATAGTTCACTTCTGTATTCCATGTGCAAATATTGTGTGTATGGTAACCTGAAGTTCTTATTGCAGGGATTAAGCTAAATATTCAGGTCACGTAGTAAGATGCATCTCGAATGAGTTGCAGTTTAAAGCGGGTGGGGATCTCTTTGTTCAAACGGCAGCCCTCACAAAAACACTTACAGAGTATCTTCTCCGTGGGTTAAAACTGTACTAGGGCAGTACAGCCGGTTGAATTTGAAAAGGGATTCAGTGATGTGTGTCTTACTGTCGCGAAGGGTGTTTTGCAGAACAACTGCATCCGGTGACCAGATCCAATAATAACAATCCCCGTAGCTCGTTCTCTGCTTCTTTAAGGAGTAATACAAAGAATTCTCCTTTCCACCCATCCTATTGCCTAAAGAAAACAGCTTGATGACCATTCTCGAGCCCTACCGCATTCTGAATTTCTATTTTCAATCTGTGTTGGCTTTTTTTCTGTGCTCTTCATGGAGTACACATGTAATGATATTATACAGAAGTCTGCTCTTCAAGGATTACACATGTAACGATATTTGCAACATACTCATATACACTATATTGACAATAGTCACCAGACGCCCCTTCAAAAGCAAATGAACGAATCCGCTGCGTTGTTAAGATGCGCGGTACAGCGGCAAAAGTATAAAAACAAGCCTCCAGCTGACCGCGATCATATCGCACTGTGAGGTTGAGTGAAAATGTCGCGGCGGGAGAGAAATGACTTTGAGAAAGGAAAGATTGTTGTGTGTTTTATTAGTGATCTGTCCATAAGAGAAAACGAGAGGCGTTTAAACATACCCAAGTCAACTGTTTTGGATGTACTGAATAAGTGGAAGACACATGGCGTGCCTGAAGCAGCAAAACGTACCGGAAGACAAAAGAGAATCAGTGATAGAGGACGTCGAAGCCTCAGGAGAGTCGTTACAGCTAATCGACGGAGTACTGCACAAAACCTCAGTGTACATGTGGGTAAAAATGCTGGTACCTTTGTATGTACACGTACCATTCGCAGAGAACTTCATTTCATGGGTTACTGTGGTCGTGCGGCTGCTCATAAGCCTTTCATCTCCACTCAAAATGCTACTCGTCGTTTAGCATGGTGTAAAGAACATTTATCGTGGACCGTAGAGCAATGGAAGCGGGTCCTATGGACTGATGAATCTAGTTACACGATCCATCAGTCAGATGACCGTGTGTGGGTATGGCGGCATCAGAGGAAACGCTATTTACCACAGTGTACTATTCCTACGGTCAAGTTTGGAGCTGAGAGTGTACTCGTGTGGGGGTGTTTTTCGTGGTATGGTCGCGGCCCATTGATTATCGTAGACAAACCTGTTAACCAACACGTCTATCTCGATGTTCTGGACAATTATGCCCTACCAACCCTGTGGCAGTACTATGGAACCGAACCTTGTTGGTACCAGCAGGTTAATGCACGGAGCCATTAAGCAAGGACTGTTACGACGTGGTTTGACGATAATTCCGTATCATGTGTGGACTGGCCAGCACAGAGCCCTGATCTTAATCCCACAGCGCACCTATGGGATGAATTAGAGCGCCGCATAAGAAGTTTGGAACCGAGGCCTACTACTAAGCAACTGTTAGCAGCAGCATTATGTACTGAATGGAAGCGCATACATATCGCTGTGTTCCAAAACCTTGTCGAAAGCGTGTCTCGAAGGGTCAGTAAATGTATTAAGGGTAAAAGTGGACCGACACCGTACTAATGTATGTTAATAAATGCTATATTGTGTTTCTATTCTAGGTGTCCGGTGACTTTGGTCAGTATAGTGTATATGCTCGGCAATAATATTTATCTTCAAATATTGTGACTAATTATGCGTAGAAGAATGTCGAATGGATTTCTAAAGCAAATCCTAACTGGGCATGGGGTCTCACCCGCGTATTTCGGAGGCTTGTAGTAGAGAGTTGCGATTGTCGCTGTGGCGCCCACACAGCAGACATCGGTTGCATTATTTTAGATTTTTCTTGTGCAGTAAGAAGACAAGTCTTGATCCCATAGGTAAGTAAAACGAAGAACCTTGCCCTTCACTTAAGAGTCCCGAAAGTCAGGGAGCGCATTGCAGAGATGCTGAAAGAACTAGCGGTAAACCAAGGCATCGAACTAGTAAGAAGACCAGAAGAAAAACCGGGATCAGTGACTGGAGATGAAGCAGATGACCCCGGTATAGGCCCAGAAGACTAGCGACCGCACATCGCTGAGGAAAAGTATGCTTGGTGTACATAGTAGTATTTTGTGATTGCCGTGGTTGTGATTTTTGTGTCATTAACTTAGTCGATGTGAAATGTTTGTAGTCGAATAATAAAGTATCTAATATCAATAGAAAATGAGTATTCATTGTATTAAATGATAATTGTATTATGTTTTTTTCAATAAAAGTCGAGAGAAACCCAAATCAAATTCGTGTGGCGGATGAATCTCTCAGTCGTCAAAATTATGCAGCACATTGGTACGTCGAGAGAGACCTCATTGGTGCGACACCAATGGTCTAAATAAGTGAGTTTTGGTGGTCCGTGGAGGTAGCTCGTGTCGGTCGGTCTCTCGACCGATCCTGTCCGCGCAGGAGCACCAAGCGGATCCTGGCAGGATTGCTTCGCAACGCCTTCACCCTCTAAATTTTGTCAAAGGGTCCAAATAATCCCTGCGGAGCCAGCACAACTGGCGGAGCAGGATAAAGTCATCTAAAATTACCCTAGGATGGTGCAGCAGTAAAGCTACCTACCGAGTGGTGACATACTGGTTGGCTGTTGTAGCTCATTCGTGATCAGGGCTATAAAAGAAAGAAGGACTGGCCTGTCTCTTTGTGAGGGCAGCTTTTAAGGGTAAGAGACCCAAGGCAAATGATTTCTTCTTTGCTACTTTGCAAAGGGCAGCTATCAAGCGTAAAAGATCCAAGGCAAAGGTAGTGACTTCATATTCATTTAAAGACCACAGTATTTCATAGTATAGATTTTACTCATTTTTATTTTAGCTTATTTATACAAAGATCACAGTATTTAACTACTATGTTTATTTCACCTTAATAACTAGTGCCACAATATTCTATGAACTGTAGCTTTCCTGGAATGCACTTTAATGTTACGGAGTATTACATTCAAAGAAATAAAAAAGTGTTTTCAAATTAAAAAACGGCTCTTTTCAGGGCCTTTACACTTTAATGAAGAGTAAATAAAAACAGCCCGTTTAAGAACATAGGTGCTTAGAGTTTTACTAAAGTCATACAAATAATCTCACACAAACATAAAAATATTTACTGAATACAATTGCTTATCCCTTAAAGTTTAATACAAGAAATTTAATGTAACAAAGTCTCCAAATCGAACATAACTCAATTTAATAAATATTTTACTCTTCAGATAAAACTAACACGAAAGACTATGTCAAAAGATAAGACGTATTATATAATTAAATCAAATTGTGATAATATAGTGCATATTGTATACTCATACACAAACATATATAGTATAAGAACTGTATATATATAATTATAGAAAGCCTCCTCCCGCCACATTGAATTTATCGTCCGCAGGACATAAATTGATTTATCATAATATAAAAAAAAGTAAACTACTGTATTTAACTGAAAGCCTACTTAGCTTTTCATCATACTTACATTTATCCTAAGGCAATTGATGTTTTCTACAACTCTATATTCTTCCCTGCTTTGGCTTTTTCACTTTCCATCTGAATACCTGTTGCCACCCCGGTGGCGCAGTGGTCTGAGCGCTGGCTTATGACCATTCGTCGGTGAAGGGGTCCAAGTTCGAATCCCGGTGAGGCATGGATGTTGTGTTTGTCTTACATCACTTGCTCTCTCCTTCCCTGGAACCAGTGACCCTAAATTAGAAACGGGTGACTGCTTATAGCTCATTAAGTTGCTTACGGTGGTCGTTAAACCTCCAACTAAAAAAAACAAAAACATATACCTGTTCATGTTTCCTTTCAAGATAGTTGGACCTACGGCGTAACGTCTTTTCCCGTCATCCAGGGCTCGGCTGAGTTGTGTAGCATGCTGGCAACTAAACCTTTTAGGGAACTAGTGATCAAAGACGTTTATCGAAATTATTGAAGCATTCCCTTAAAAATTTCGACTCTTCGATTCATGATCCGTGACCCATCTCTTTGTGAAACCGAATGCCGACACGGTCCTAACGGGAGAGGTTGGGACGTCAGTGTGCTACTTCGATATATATCTCTAGTGCTGCTGACCTCTCATTGCGAACAGAGGTTTTTAGCTTGCCCTTTGTTTTATCAAGATATATTCTTTTATCGTTTACAATATACAGGGTGTCTATAAATGAAGTATACAACATCAGTAAGCTATTAAAAAATACGATAGAAAAGCCTTACTGTAAACGTCAAGAGACGTGTCAAGTGTTAAAATTTGTCAAATCAGATGATAGATGGCACCAGGTGTTTCATGTAATCAAAAATCTCGTCAAACACGAAACACAACAGACCTGGCTTCTCCAGTGGAGAAAGCAGCGTGTGTTTTTTGTTTGCTGAGTCAAAATCTCTAACAACAGGTAAGTTCAGAACGAAGTATAAGAGACTGCCTCCGGCACGAAGAAGCAAGCATCGAACAACGGGTAAATGAATTCAAAGCAGCAGGAAGTGTCTTGAGAGGCAAAATCACTGGAAGACTTTCCATTTCGGACGATGATGTGGAAGACGTTCGCAAGGCTTATCTAAAGAGCCCGAAGAAGTCCGTCTGCGTCGCTACTCGTGAACTCGAAATACCTCGAGCAACGGTTCACAAGATTCTGCAGACAAGATCTCTGCCTATATGCGCATAAAGTGCAGTAAGTGCAAAAACCGCCAACCAAATGATCAACCACGTAGAAAAGCATTTGCGGTAGACATGCTTAATCGCATTGAGAAAGACCCCACACGCCTTTCACACATCTGTTTCAGCGATGAGTCGGTATTCAATGTCTCTGGCAGAGTGAATAAACATAACGGCCGAATCCACGGCACGGAAAATCCCCATGTGGTCGTAGCACACGAGAGAGACAGCCCGAAGGTTAATGTCTGGGCTGTCCTAATGGAAGACAGAGTGATAGGGCTGTTTTTCTTCGCTGAACCAATCGTTACTGGCATAACGTACCTGGTCATGTTAGAACAATTCACAATTCCACAACTTCAGGATATTCAAGTCATTATTTTCCAGCAAGATGGAGCGCCGCCGCACTGGTCTTTGGATGTACGCAGATCTTTAGACCAAAATTTTTCAGGGCGTTGGATTGGAACGTGGGGTCCGATTGCATGACCACCCCGTTCTGCTGATATTACCCCAAGCGACTTTTTTCTTTGGGACTTCATTAAGGACATTGTGTACAAGAAAGAGGTTACATCTATCACTGAGCTCAAAGAACACATTGCTGCAGCCTTCCTCCTTGTTACAGCTGACATTCTGCTGCGTACGTGTGTGGAACTGGACTATCGTTTAGACATCCTGCAAGCAATCAACGGAGCACACGTAGTGACCTACTGGCATTTTTAAAAAAACTTTTACAGTTATGTGTTTTGACATTAAAAGCAAGTTGTTATGTATTGTAGTTTTTTTTTCAATAGCATACTAAAGTTGTATACTTCATTTATGGACACCTTGTTTTTTTCATCTGAAATGAGTCTGAGTTTGAATCCGGTTGAGGCATGGATGTTGTGTTTTTCTCACGGTACTGGCTCTCTCCTTTCCCCTGAACTAGTGGCCCTAAAATAGGGACGGACGAACGCCCCAGGGGCGCAGTGTCTAAGCGATGGCTTCTGACCATTCGTCCGAGATTGGTCCGGGTTCGAAATCCGGTGAGGCATGAATGTGTTTATCTTATGGACACTGGCTCTCTCCCATCCCTGGAAGCAGTGGCCCTAAATTATGGACTGGCGACTTCTTATAGCCCATCAAATAGCTCATGCTGGTCGATAAACCTAAAAACAAAAGAAAAAAGCATGAAATCTTTACATTATTTACAGTGGATAATGCGCGCAATTTTCATCCTGCTCAGTGGCATCCAGAGCAAAAGAACTTTTCGAATCGGTCTATTTAAAAGCGTAAATGCAGCCGCAAATAGAAAGGCATAATTGCGACACCTAGCGGCAGAACTGTTCATTGCAAAAAAATGAAAACGTATGCACAAAATATCCTATCCTCCGCAGTGAATTACATCCGATATAAAAACCATTTTTTAAATTGCGCATTTAGAAGTAGAGATAGCAAGGAAAATAGATCGTATACCTTTACTCCTCCAAGCGCGGAAACTATCCATTATTTTGAGCAGAAAAAGTTTGCAAAATGTTTTTTTCATAGTGAGTGGTATCTGGCCGGAAAAAGTGTTTTCTGTTCCGGTGCTTAGGAAGGGGAGTGCGGCTGCAAATAACTCGAAAATAGAAATGCGCACTTGCACCCGCTACTGGAGAAAGTGTGCGCAATGAAAAAGAAGAAGCAATACGCCGCGCATTTCATCATGTGAACAGTATCACACGTGAAAGAAATTTTTAAACTGAATTGTAGGTATAGAAAAATAGAGGAACACCAGGGGCGGTTCGTCATTAGGGGCCAGAGGGGCCGGGCTTCACCAAAAAAGTTCTATTTCTATAAATATATATATATATATATATATTATTTTTTTGCCCTAATTCTTATTCTCTCTCTTAACTGAATGGTGATAAACCTTCCCCTTCATAAACCATTCCCCAAGGGAAAAAAGTTCCCTTCAAAAATGAAAAACTGTTCCCTGAGGAAAGAGATCACGTTCAGAATGTGAGGTTATTGGGGCCAGCTCCAACAGGTCCCAGTAATATCACCACGCAAGCAAGAAGAGACAACGTTTTCCTCCCCGTCTCATTTAGTATGATGACCTACATACAACACTGCCTTAACCGCGTGTGCAAAAAAGCTGTGGAGCCAGGTCTACCTAGCCCCGCGCTAATTTGATTGGCTGGGAGAGTGTCCGTTTCCTTAACGCCGTGGGTTGACAGAGAAGCTTACCCCAACCAAGCTAAAGGGTGGCCTAGAGGTTTCAAATCTCGTAACAAAGTTCAGTTAGTTGTTTTTTCTGTGTGTGTGTCTCTCGGTAATGCGTTGTTCCTTTGTGTCGTGACTTTTTTGCTTGTCGTGTACAATGAATAGAGTTGATATTTTGCTAATATCTCCGTTCTGTGCTTTAAATCTGGAAGAAAAACTTCACTTAAAAAACTCGGTGCTTATTCAAGCTTATCAATCCAAGAATTTCCAGGTAAGCCAGAAAGACGGAACTAAACTTCGAGCATTTTCTGTTCAGTGGTTTGGAAAAAAAAAGCTTGGCTAACTGCTATAGCGATGAAAAAATCGTTATTTTGTTTTTGTTTTTGTTTGCTATTTGGCGGAGAACCACTGTGGACCAAAATTGGCTGCAAAGATATGAAACATTTGTCCGAAAGGATTATAAAACATGAATGCAGTACAGTGCATATTAATAATGCTTTAAAATTCAAAACTTTTGGTAATGACAATATTATGTCACAATTAGATGACGGTTATCACTGCGGTTAGAAAGCACAATGAACTAGTTGACAAAAAAAAACACGTTCTAACACGCATTATAGACTGCATAAAATTTTGTGGTGTACACGAATTGCCTTTACGTGGACATGATGAAACACAGTCTTCACATAGCAAAGGAGTGTTTCTGGATATGATCTCATATATAGCTAGTTTGGACAGTGTATTGAAAGACCATCTGGACAAATCTAAAGTTGCAAAAATAATTCAAAATGAAATTTTGGATTGCATGTACCAGGTGTACCTGGATGAAGTTAAAAGCGAAATTGAAAAAGCGAATTACACATTCGTGCAAGCGGACGAAACGACCGACATATCCTGCCGTTCGCAATTTGTTATCATATTGCGATATATGATTAACAGCAATGCCGTGGAAAGATGTTTATCGTTTGTTGAAATCAAAAACAGAACAGCAGACGGTCTTGCATCTGTACTCAAAGATGAGTTGCAAAAGTTTGGTTTGCAAAACAAACTTGTTGCTCAGACATATGATGGGGCAGCTGTCGTGAGCGGAACTCATTGCGGTGAGCAAATACGCATGAAAAAGTATTATCCGCACGTTCAGTATGTGCATTGTTATGCTCATTATTTGAATTTAGTATTAAAGAAGGTGTGCTCAACAATCAAAAGGGTAAGAATATTTTTGCAAATATCAGTGGAATCGGCTCTTTTTTCACAGTATCACTTAAACGTAGTGGTTTATTGCGAGATATTTGTCGAAAACGAGTACCTACAGTTTCAGAAACGAAATGGAATTTTCAATCCAGGATCATAAATTGTGTTTCAGAAAACAAAAGTGAACTCTTGGAGTGCTTCGACAGAATTCTAAACGAAAGTGGTTGGGATGACAAGAGTATATGTGAATCTTTTTTTTTTTTTTTTTGATTGGAGGTTTAACGACCACCGTGAGCAACTCAATGGGCTATAAGCAGTCGCCCGTCCCTAATTTAGGGTCACTGGTTCCAGGGAAGGGAGAGAGCCAGTGCCGTAAGACAAACACAACATCCATGCCTGACCGGGATTCGAACCCGGACCCCTTACGGACGAATGATCAGAGGCCAACGCCTTAGACCACTGCGCCACCGGGGCGGCGTATATGTGAATCAACTGGATTTGTGAAGTTGTTACGAAATGAGGAATTTCTTTTCTTATTGTCTTTCTTTTCTCACATATTCCAACATGATAATATTTTGTACAATATACTATAGTCCAGAAAATCAACCAGTGTTGATTGTAATCGAGCTCTAAAGACGTTTGAATCAGCTGTAAATTATGTTCGGTAAAGTACAAAACACAACGATCAAAATGGAAGTGATGAATGTCAACCTTTGCGAAAAAGAGCTAAAGTTGACTGCAGTATGGTAGAAAATGATGCAAAAGAAGCATGCGACATCGTCGTCAATCAAATAAGGGACAGGTTCGAAAAATCTGTCTTATTTCCCTCATTCACTGTTGTAGATGCAAAGGAGTTCAAGAATCATAAGCAGCATTTTCCGTCACACCATACAAATTTATCAGCAACTTCATATGTAATGCTGAATAAAAAAACTTGAAAATTAATTAAGGTCAGGTGATGCGTAACATCACAGCCTCTCCTTGACAAATGTCAACCCCGCCTTCTCGTGGTGCATCCTGTTCCCACTAAAGGGGCTCTGACGACCGCAAATAGCGGTATAACTATACCATCGGGATCAGAGGAAATGCTATCCCACACTCACCAACCCGCTTGGCCAGCGTGGTGAGTTATGGCCAAACACCTCCAAAATGACTCTACAACTTAAATCTTGGCCCTCAATCTCCGGCAGCTGGAATGTACCTGGCCAAGGCAGCGGCCAGTGCGACATGAAGGCAGAGGGTGCTAAGAATCCCCGGAGGACCGGACTAGGCTGCCATTTGATGCTGACCTTGGCTACCTACAACGGACGCTCCCTATCCTCTGATTCAAGGCTTCTTGAATTGGAAGAGGAACTACAAAGGATCAAGTGGGACATCGTGGGGCTAAGTGAGGTAAGGAGAAAAGGAGAAGATCTCATTGAACTGAAAAGTGGACATCTCTTCTATTATCGTGGGACAGATACTGGCAGAACTAGTGGTGTTGGATTTATAATAAACAAGAAACTGAAGGATAAAGTGGTAGAAGTTGAAAGTTCCTCTGACAGAGCTGCACGACTCGTTATCCAACTATCGAGAAGATACCAGGCTCAGATTATTCAAACGTATGCACCCACCACAAGTCATCCTGAAGAAGAAATTGAAGAATTTTATGAGGGAATTCGTCATCTAAATAATAAAGGTAAGCAGCACTTGAAGATAATTATGGGAGATTTCAATGCAAAAATAGGGCACCGGCAACAGAATGAAACTTCAGTAGTTAAATTCGGTCACGGCAACAGAAACCAGCGTGGAAATACTCTCGTTGAGTTTGCAGAGGCAGAAGGATTTTTCATCTTGAATTCCTTTTTCAAGAAAAAGCCACACAGGAAATGGACATGGAGACATCCAATTGGGACGACAAGTGAAATTGATTTTATTATGTGTAACAAAAAATTCGTCATCGAAGACTGCAGTGTGCTAAACAAGTTCAACACAGGTAGTGACCATAGATTGGTGAGATGTAAGATGCACCTCAACACTAAACTGGAACGTGGCAAGCTCATAAGACAAACAAAATGTATTGACATAACCAACCTTAAAAAACACCATAATACTTTCAAGTTGGAACTGAAGAACAGATTCTCTGCTTTAGAAGGCCTAACATCGGAAGAAGTGGATATTTCGGAAGTTAACAGAAAAGTAACCAAAGCTCTTATGGAAACAGCAACAAAATTAGCTGGGTCTAAGAACAAGTTGCATGTAAACAAATTATCAGGAAAACCAAAATGTTGATGCAAAAAAGAAGAGAGATGAGGACAACTAAAGAAGATGTGACTTCCAAAGTGGAATATATAGAGCTATGCAAGACAGTACGAAAAAGTATCACTGAAGACGTAAGAAAATTCAACTGTGAACTAGTGAGGAAAGCAATTGAAAACAACCAAAGCCTAAAGATAGCAAAGGGACATCTCAGTAAGGGAAGAAAACAGATTATGGCTCTGAGAAAAGAAGATGGTTCTATAACAAGAAATAGAGGCGAAATTTTGACAAGAGTGAAAGATTTCTACTCCAAATTATATGAAAGGGATGATACATGTACTCCAGACATCATGAAAGGTACCAGAGTTCTTCCAGTCCTCCCAGCAGAAGTTGCACATGCAATCAAGAACATGAAGCGGGGGAAAGCTCCAGGAGAAGATGGAATTACTATAGACATCATACAAGAAGCAAGTGGAGAAATTGAAACAGTACTCGCCCAAATTTTCACTCGATGCCTTAATGAAGGGAAGATTCCTGAGGATTGGAACAATGCTACAATGATCCTGCTACATAAAAAAGGTGACATTGAGGATCTCAGGAACTACAGACCTATCAGCCTCCTATCAGTGGTTTATAAAATCTTCACTAAAGTTCTTTCACACCGCTTGAAGGTAACACTGGACATGGCTCAACCGAGAGAACAAGCTGGATTCAGGAGTGGCTACAGCACAATAGATCATATCCATGTGCTGAGAGAACTAATTGAAAGAGCGAGGGAATATGAACTTCCATTGTGCATGGCTTTTATCGATTATGAAAAAGCCTTTGATTCGGTGAAACCATCAGCAGTTACCACGGCTCTGAAATCCTGCGGTATTGAAGATGCATACATTAATATTATTAATAACATCTATGAAAATGCAAGTGCAAAGATTCGGCTGTTTGAAAATACAACACACATAAAAATTGGAAAGGGAGTGAGACAAGGTGACACCATATCTCCGAAGCTCTTTAATGCCACATTGGAAAATGTTTTTCAATCACTGAACTGGGAAAACAAAGGGATAAAGATTAATGGAGATTATCTAACCCACCTTCGTTTTGCTGATGACGTAGTCATTTTTGCAACTACCCCATCAGAGCTGCGGAGTATGATCCAGGAACTTGCTGACAAGAGTAAAGAAGTGGGATTAAAAATGAACTTTCAGAAGACAAAAGTGATGTTCAATGCTTTTACAAGAAATGAAGATTTATCGATTGATGGAGAAAAACTGGAGATAACAGATACGTATGTTTATCTTGGACAGCAGATATCAAGTGAGGGTCACATTGATGAAGAAATTAATCTGCGTACAAAACTTGCCTGGAGAGCTTTTGGAAGAAACAGCATAATTTTCAAGAGCAATATGCCATTATGTCTTAAAAGAAAAGTGTTTGATCAATGCATCCTTCCAGTGCTTACGTATGGTGCAGAGACGTGGACCTTAACTAAAAGAGACATACAAAGGCTGCAGACAACTCAAAGAAGCATGGAGAGGTGCATGCTTGGTATAACCAGGAGAGATAAGAAGAGGAACTCGTGGATCCGAAAAATGACGAGAGTGGAAGACATCATGATCAGAGTTAAATTCCTGAAATGGCAATGGGCTGGACATACTGCCAGAAGGACAGACCATAGATGGACAGCCGAAATTTTAGATTGGATTCCAAGGGACAGGAAAAGACCCAGAAAAGACCACATGGGAGATGGGTGGATGAAATTCGTAAATATGCGGGAGTGACATGGAGGAGACTGGCACAAGACAGACCGTTGTGGAGGAAACTTGGGGAGACCTTCGTCCAGCAGTGGATTGATAATGGTTGACAATGATGATGATGATGATGACTTTATGCTAACGAAACCTTCGACGACATAACGAACGTAAGTGCGTTAATGTCATTTCTCCATTCTAATGAACTTTTAGATACATTTTCTGAAGTCTCTAAATTATTAGAAATAGTTTTAGTGACACCAGTAACTACCGCTGAAGCAGAACGTTGTTTCAGCACCTTGAATCGCATAAAAACATTTTTAAGAAATACTATGACAAGAACGGTTAAACGCACTCGCTGTTCTCTCTGTACATAAAGATTGTATTCAAGAAATTTTACTTTTTAATCAAAAAGTCATAGAAAAATCTGCCACTCTCAAACATAGAAGAGGAGAATATCTGTACAAAAAGTTATGACTCTTCTTCATAATATTTCCATGTATTGCATTTTAATACTATGGTACGAAGTGAAAAATTCAATTGATTTCTTTGTCATATTGTTTGAAGTTTACAATGCGCTTTGCAGAACTAATTTCACTTTTTACTAAGATGATGTTCTATGTTAAAAATAAGTAAATAAATGAGAAAGCCTGTAAGTATAATTTGCACATGAGTACATATATGTTTTTAGGCTTCACAAGTTCTTAAAAAAAAGGATAAACCTTTCAAATAACGAAAATAGTAGTATGGTATTCATTCTATATAGGACGAAATTCATGAAACATTTCCTCTCTGCATATATTTGGAGTTATTATTTTTTCACCATACTTTTTTATCCTGTGATTATTCCACAGTTGAAAAATCTAAAGAAACACAAAGCACAACTACATATATTAATGCTCATATGTTTTAATCTAAAAATTTTATTTAAGTAGTTTTAACATTTTTCTGTTAATAGATATTCATACTATTGAGAGGAAATTTTTTTCGCGTGTGCAATACAATAGTTGACACATTCCTGCATGATTTGGGCATTATTGTGAGTCAAGGGGGGTAAACAGAGGCAGAGTAAATGAATCTTGGGGGTGGGGGTTGGGGTCTGAATGGTTGGGGTTTTTATTCCATTGTTTAACTTCGGCTACTGGCCCCACCTGTTTCAGGTTGCCAAGAGCCGCCACTGAGGAAAACATAATATACAAAGTACACAAAGGTGTAATTAGGCACATAAACACCGAAGAGCCAAAACAATATGGTGCCTGCCTACACAGAAAAAACCTACTTAAAAATTAAAACCTGAACCTTCTCGGGGTTTTTTCTTTTGATAATAATCGTATCGTAAACGAGTACATGATATGCTCAAATATAGCAACCATACGTACTTACAAATAATTGCGTCAATAAACATAAATATAATCTCGTATTACTTCATTTTAGATATTATAGATTTCAAGAGAAATTGTTTAAAATATATGTAAAGTGACACACCCAGATAATTAGTACGACAAAGTTATTGATCACAACTAATTTAATTATGCATAAAGTATCTTTGTGTATGTTTTTACATTAACTATACACTGAAGAGCAATTAAATTAGAGATACCTGTCTAGTAACGTGTAGCACCACCTTTCGCCCTGATGACGGCGGCGATTCGTCTCGGCATGGATTCGACAAGACACCGGAAGCGTTGGGAAGCCATACGTATCCACGACCACTGAACAAGCTCACACAGTTCACGAAGATTTGATGGAGGGGGTCAGAGCCTCAAACATCTCTCTCGATGACATCCCAGATGTCCTCGATGGGATTGAAGTCAGGTGACCTAGATGGCCAAGGAAGCGAGGTCACGTCGGTGGAGTGCTCATCCAACCATTCGGATACAATTCGGGAGCGATGGCACGGTGCGTTGTCTTGTTGCAGGATAAGGTCCCCAGTGGGATGTTGAAGACGCACAAACGGGAGCAAATGGTCGTCCAGGATATTCCGGTAACGTTGACCTGTGAGGGACGATGTCACACGTACCTGGGGTCCCATTTCAGTCCACGTAAACAGTCCCCAGACGATAATGCAATCCCCACCAGCTTGAAGAGTACCCTGCTGGCAAGAAGGATCCATCGCTTCATGTGGTTTGCGCCGTACTCGTATCCTGCCATCCGCATGTACCAACGCGAATCTCGACTCATCAGTCCAGGCAACATTTTTCCTTATGTCTAGGATCCAGTGGCGATGTTCCTCCGCCCATGCTAATCTTTGCACCCTGTGATGTGCGGTCAGCAGTGGATCCTCGTGGAACAATGGCTTCTGTACCCCATAGCGAGGAGACGGTTCTGGATGGTGTGCCTGCTTGCACGTTTTTGTGCACCAGCTTTAAATTGCCGAGTGATTTCTTGCACTGTGGCCCGTCTATCCGCTGTTACAATGCGAGCTAACTGACGATGACCCTGCTCATCCACACGCTGTTGTCCACGACAGTTGGCCCTTGCAGGGATGTTTTTACCGTATTCGATGTATTCACGGTGCACCCGTGACACAGTGGCTCGTAAAAATCCCAGTGCCTGCACGACTTCCGAGATGAAGTGATCCATTCGTCGGGCCCCGACGATTTTCCCACGATCGAATGCGGTTAGATCCTTCGTCTTACCCATACTGCGTCCGACTCTTACTGATTCCAGTCGCATCACTCCTTATATTGTCGTATCGCTGCATACGTCATGTCGTTTCCGTTTACAGGGCCGCCCACAGCGCCACATTTGCATAACGCCAGCTGTCTCTAATTCAATTGCTCTTCAGTGTATTTGTGTCAATCTCATAAATAATATATTGTCGCTTTATCACTATATTTGTCATAAAATTGTGCGGTCCATCTACCCAGCATGTGAAAACGAGTACATCTGTTATCCCAGATGTGCCATCGAATAATATACTTCCAGTTGATTCTATGAATAAATGAGTATGTATGAATTACACGTATTCCAAATTTGAAATCGAACAGCGGATGGCTTTGTGGCTACAGATGCAGACTACTGTTGGAGGAACCCTAGGTTCAAAACTAGCCTGGAAGTGTGAATTTCTAGCAATCGCTGATTATCCGCCGTGCATCGTACGAGCACGTTAAGTGAAGGCCCCCTACCTAATTTGCCTCTGCTTTCTATGTGCAAAATCGTACGCTTGTACGGTGGCGCCATCTAATGTGCTCTCTCACTTGCAAACTATCCTGTCAGAACAGATTGATTAGCTCTAACTACCTTCAGTTTCTGTGACCTGCCCGAAAAGGCACAGAAACTGAAGGAAGTTACAGCATATATATTTGAAATATATGGATTTTTTTAGTACATATATTTGAAATACCAGATATACTCACAACTGATTCCCTGTATGTACTCAAAGATGAGTACGTGTCTTTTTCAAAAATGAGACTATAAGTCCAGAATATACTCAGAAACCAATACATTTTGCTTATTTCTAAGTACCAATTTTTAACAGTGTAATATGGTGTTGGTCTTCCACGTGCCGTCAAAACAGCTCTTACCCGTCGAGGATAGACGATACAAGATTTCCAAAGGTGCCTTGTGCTATCTGATACCAACACGTTACCAAAAGATCCTTTAACTCTCGTAAGTCATGTGGTTGAGCCTTCGCAGATCGAATTTGCTGTACCAATACAAACCAAAGATGCACAATTAGATTGATACATGAAGACTTCCATGTACTGCCGTGGCATACGCCAGGGCAGTACCTGGCAGTCTTCCTCGTGTTCGGTGAACCGCTTTCGAACAATCTGGACGATGTGGCATGGCGCATCATTCTGATGAAAGAAGGCATTATTCGATGGAAATGCCGTTGCCATGCAAGGATGTACCTGGTCTGCAATGATGCTTAGGTAGGTAGTAGGCATCGTAGTTTCCTGCACTGGAATGTCTGGATCCAGGGTTTCATAACAGGACATTGCCTTAAACATTACACTTCCTCCACCGGCTGTTTTTGTCCCACGGTGCATCCTGGTGTCAACACTTTCTCAGATAAAGACGCACATCTACTGGGCCGTCCACATGGTACAAAAGGAAACGAGATTCATCTGACTAGATGATATTCTTCCAATAATTCAAGGTCCAGTTTTAATACTTCGCGTGGCAGTTGCAGACACTTTCGACAGTGGCCTGATCTTAGCATGGCCACTCGGAGCGGCTGCACAGCACCATTTTCAGCGGACTTAGATGTATTTGTGTTGTGACCTATTACTTTCGTCACCTGGATTCAAATTACCGGTAAGCTGAGCAACAGTATCCCTTCTGTTGGCTCGTACCATACGAGATAACCTTCGCTCACCTCTAGCATCGATGAGCCGTGGTCGGCCCACACCTTGCCACAGTATCTCTTCTGTTGGCTCGTACCATACGAGATATCCTTCGCTCACCTCTAGCATCGATGAGCCGTGGTCGTCCCACACCTTGTCATAGTATCTCTTCTGTTGGCTTGTACCATACGGGATAGCCTTCGCTCACCTCTATCATCGATGAGCCGTGGTCGGCCCACACCTTGTCACAGTATCTCTTCTGTTGGCTCGTACCATACGGGATAGCCTTCGCTCACCTCTATCATCGATGAGCCGTGGTCGGCCCACACCTTGTCACAGTATCTCTTCTGTTGGCTCGTACCATACGGGATAGCCTTCGCTCACCTCTATCATCGATCAGCCGTGGTCGGCCCACACCTTGTCACAGTATCTCTTCTGTTGGCTCGTACCATACGGGATAGCCTTCGCTCACCTCTATCATCGATCAGCCGTGGTCGGCCCACACCTTGTCACAGTATCTCTTCTGTTAGCTCGTACCATACGGGATAGCCTTCGCTCACCTCTAGCATCGATGAGCCGTGGTCGGCCCACACCTTGCCGGCTGTTCGTGGATTACCCTCCTCGGACCACTTTTTGTAGGTACTAACCACGGCTGAACATGAGCAACCAACAAGCCTTTACATCTCGGAAATCCTTTGACCCAGTTGTCTGACCATTCCAGTTTGGCCTTTGGCAAACTTGCTTAAGTCCGATTCCTTTCTCATCTGAAAAACAAAAATAACACTGATTGACATAGCTCATTATCAGGTGTTAATTGCATGGTGTCCTCACTTTCAACCGCGACGACGTTTACCTGCACTTGGTCATAATGTTTTGGATCTTCGGTATGTATATACATACAAAGTCGAGTCACATTATTATGACCACCTCCTACTTTTGACGTCAACAACGCGTAGCCGATGAAAGAAGGCACGTGTTGTGAGATGGCTTGGAGGGTACATTAGGTGTGCTGTAGGCATTCTGAAAACATATCACTCGTTGCTGCCATGGATAAAAGGAGCGATTTATCAGATTTGCAAAAAGGGATGATCATCGGCTTATGGGTCAAGGATGGCAGCATTTCTAAAACAGCATAATTTGTTAACTGTATGCGTTCTGCTGTGGGGAAAGTGGATCGTGATTGGAGAAATGGCATCATGTCGAATAAACGATGTCAAAACTGCGGAACACCACGTGCCATTTATGTGAGTGGTGAACGTCGGCTGCGAAGGTGCGTGAGGCCCGATCGACCTGCTACAGTGGAGCAACTCACTGACCGAATGAACCAGGGGGCCACCTGAAGTGTGTCTAAAACTGCAATTCGACGAACCCTTCTGCCTATGGGGCTGCGATGAAGACGGATGGTCACTGCACTTATGCCGGCAAAGATTAATTGGCAGAAAAGGCTTACATTTGCACGGCAGTATCGGAATCGGACCTCCGCTGATTGGCAAGGGATTGGCTTTTCCGATGAGTTACGTTTTCTGCTTCATCGAACGGATGGACGATGGCGTATAAAGCGAGAAACATCGGAGAACAAACACTCTTCAACCACTGTTGGAAGAACACAAGCTGGTGGGGGCAGCGTTATGGTCTGGGAAATGTTTTCGGGGCATTCCCTGGGTCCACTCATACCTGTGGAAGGCACTATAGAACTAATTAGTTATGAATCCATCCTTGCAAACTACGTACACCCATACATGCTGATTCTACCCTGGGGCTGATGGGATCTTCCACATAACAATGCGACGTGTCACACAGCTAGAAATGTCCGAGAGTGGTTGGAAGAGCACGATGAAGACTTCAAAGTACTTACGTGGCCCCCTAATTTTCCAGACTTAAACCCAATTGAGCATTTGTGGGACTACCTCAATCGTGTTGTTCGCTCTATGGATCCTCCACCACGCACCCTCCAGCAGCTGTCATATGCACTGCACTTAGCATGGCTTCACATACCTGTGAACATCTTCCAGCACCTTATTGTGTCACTCCCAGCCTGTCTAGCTGCTGTCCGCGCTGCACATGACGGTTATTCTGGATATTAGCTGTTGGTCACAATAATGTGACTCGACCGTTTATATGGAGGAAGACAGTTGGGTGGCGAAATATTTTAACCCTCACAGAATTCTCAACAATGTGAATGATATTAATCTCTGGCAATGTACGCTCTTTTATTTTTGAGTGTGAGCAGCAAATATCACCTGAACATTTTAGGAAAGAAATGCGAATTTCAGTTTGCAATCCAACCGAAATTGGCCAAGCATGTTATAAGCAAACTCTGTAAGTGGACAAATGGCAAAGTATGACGCGAAAAAAAAAACATTTCGAGAAACTGGTGAAAAAATTTCAATTCTAATTTTTATCTATGACAAAGTATGACGCGAAAGAAAAACATTTCCAGAAACTGGCGCAAAAGTTTCAATTCTAATCTTCTTCTATGACAAAGTATGACACGAAAACATTTTTTCCTGTAACTGGTGCCAAAGTTTCAATTCTGATTTTTATCTATGAACTTGGTTTGTTTGTGATAGACGGAGCTAATCACTGAAAAGAAAAAAATGCAAAACCGTTTTATTCTGGATAAATGTGAATAGATTTTTTACTAGAGTTTTCATCGCAACCACTCCCAAAATCGTTTCATGTTTTGGAAAACTTGTGTACTTCAATTCTCAGACGTTTTTGTAAAGGTGTTAAGATGACGTAGAAAATTTTTCTAAATGCTTTCCTTCTAAAATTTAAAGCTTTTGTTAACTCTTTCTATTCCGATAGTATCTTTGAAAGACAAATATTTTGTTAAGTTTATTTTTTCTTGATTTTTATTCCTGTCGTTGTCATTTATTATTTGATTTCCCTCTAGCGTGACCATGACCTCTTTGTCGACTTTATTGGCCCTGGGCTTCATGCCACTAAATTTGTGGATGTACGGTCAAGGAGTGGATACGGGTACTCTCGTCATTCCTTTTGCTAACATGGCAACGTCCCTCGCCTACGTAACATCTCCTGCTGCCGTGGGGATGATTATCAAGTGGAAACTTCCCAAAGTGGCGCATTACGTCACAAAAGTAAGATTTTTTTTTTGTTATTTTCCTGTTAACTGGACTCTTCTTTTCCGTTTGGATTCGATATTTATGCCTAATTGCAACTCATTACATGGGGGAATACACCACGAAAGAGTAGATAAAAAAATCGCAATTGCAGTTTCAGTGGATTTATTATCAGCTAAAGTTTATTACGTTGGTTGTCCTGGAATCAATGGCGCACTCAGTAGAGGTGGCCCAGAGACTCTGGCTCATCCCATGAGGTATCACTTAGATCTTGTTATTGGCTGCTTTTTTTAATATACACGGTCGAGGCACATTATTGTGGCCACCAGCTAATATCTAGAGTAACCGCGGTGTTACTCTCGATATTAGCCTAGACGTGCTGGGATGACTCAATAAGCTGTTGGAAGGTGTTCACAGGTATGTTGAGCCATGCTGACCTGCAGTGCATCTGACAGCTACTGGAGGGTGCGTTGTCGAGGATCCATAGAACGAACAACACGATAGAGGTTGTCACACAGATGCTCAATTGGGTTAAGTCTGGGGAATTTGTGGGCCACGGAACGACTTTGAAGTCTTCATCGTGCTCTTCCAACCACTGTCGGGCATTTCTAGCTATGTGACACGTAGCATTGCCGTGCTGGAAGATCCCATCCGCCCCAGAGAAGACAATCAGCATGTACAGGTGTACGTGGTCTGCAAAGATGAATTCACAAGGAATGCGGTCCATAGTGCCTTCCACAGGAATGAGTGGACCCAGGGAATGCCACGAAAACATTTCCCAGACCATAACGCTGCCCCCACCAGCAGGTATCCTTCCAGAAATGGTTGAACAGTGTTTGTTCTCCGATGTTTCTCGCCTTATACGCCAACGTCCATCCTTTCGGTGAGGCCGAAAACGTGACTCATCGGAGAAGGCAATCCTTTGCCAATCAGCGGAGGTCTGATTCCGATACTGCAGTGCAAATGGAAGCCTTTTCTGCCGATGCACCTTTGTCAGCATAGGTGCAGTGACCATCCGTCTTCATCGCAGCCCCATACGCAGTAGGGTTCGCTGAACTGTCGTTTTAGACACACTTCCGGTAGCCCCCTGGTTCATTCGGCCAGTGAGTTGCTCCACTGTAGCAGGTCGATCGGCCCTCACGCACCTTCGCAACCTACGTTTACCTCTCACATCAATGGCACGTGGTTCTCGGCATGTTTCGACGTCGCATATTCGCAATAGTGCTATTTCTCCCATCACAATAGACTTTAATCACAGCAGCACGCGAACAGTTCACAAACTGCGTTGTTTCTGAAATACTGCCACCCTTCGCCCGAAACCTTATAATCATCCCTTTTTGAAAATCTGATAAATCGTTCCTTTTATCCATGACAACAACGAGTGATATGTTTTCAGAATGCCTACAGCACACCTTATATACCCTCCAAGCCAGCTCAAGACACGATCCTTCTTTCATTGGCTACACGCTGTTGACGTCAAAAATAGGAAGTGGTTCTAATAATTTGACTCGACTGTGCTGATATGTATGTATACTGTATATACACTGGTGTGTAAAAATTAAGGACGAAGAGGATAAATTAGCATAACAGCGGAACGAGTAGGCAGAACGAACCGAAAGACCTCTCAGGAGATAGACTAGGGTCCGGTACGGTAGGGAATGAACATATATGCAGCATGACGGGGGGGAGTGTTGGAAGGGTATAAAGCACCCGCGCCGTGTACACTCAGCAATTTGGTGAAAGTTATTGCACGGTGTACTTTGGTTTGAACGACGTCGAGTTGCTGCCACCGTGTGATATGGCCAGCAGGCAATCCAGTAGACGACATCTGGATGACTTTACCCGAGGTCGCGTCATTTGGAAGTTGGAAGAAGGTCGAAGTGTGACTAGTGCGGCCGAGGAGTTCGGGATCGCTCAGAGCATCGTTTTACGAGCTCGGAGAGCATTTCAAACGACAGGAACAGCTGTTCGAGAGTTTAGCAGTGGTCGTCCACGACCACTGCTGAGCTCTGGGTCCTAAACTGGAATCTTTGTACTTAATGATAAAACGCTCTGGTTAATAGAATACGACCGGCATATTGTCCTACAGACGAGAAGAGACAGACGGCAGACAGCGGGAGAAATCGAAAGGCGCATGCAACAGACAATTGGATGTCCGTTATCGCGTTTTACCGTGGCCAGGAGGCTGCACAAAGGTGTTCTATTTGCACGACGACCACTACGGTGTGTGCCATTAAGGCCTGCTCATCGGAGACGGCGGTTTCTGTGGTGCCAGGAACACAAGAACTGGACACATCAACAATGGGGTCGAGTTCTCTTTACGGATGAGAGCCGATTTAGTCTGACGAGCTATTCTGGACGTATACCCATCTGGAGAGAGTAGGTAACACGTAATCACACCTCCAACATCATCAAAAGGGACCGGTTTGGAGGTGGCGGAGTTCTCGTTAGGGGCGGTATCATGCTTGGTAGCCGTACTGACCCCCACATCTTCCAAGGAGGTTCAGCCACTGGTGTCCGCTATTGTACGGAGGTTCTCCTGCCTCACGTTTAGAGGTGCTGTGGGTCCTGAGTTCCTTTTCATGGACGACAACGCTACACCTCATCGTACAGTGGCTGTCGCAGAGCTGTTGGAGAGTGAAGATCAACGCATGTATTGGCCCGCTAGGTTCCCGGACCTAAATCCAATCGAACACGTGTGGGACCTTCTCGGGAGACGCTTGGTAGCACGTCACCAGCCGCCAGCAACCATTGCGCAGCTGCGATTGGCGCTACAAGAGGAATGGGCAGCGATGCCTTAACAGCTCCTTGAAAACCTCGTCCTCAGCATGGACAGACGTTGTAAATCCTGCAACGCAGTCAGGGGTGATCATATCCCCTACTGAAGACTGGATTTTTCTTGGCAGCCGCCTGTCGCATGGACGTTTCTGTCTTCTGTCCAGTTGTGCTGGAAGCTATCTTTTCAATAAAGTGCCTTTGTATCCTTTGGATTCCTTGTTTGGACGGTTTTGCTCACTTGTCCCATATTCTTACATCTTGGGGATCTTATGGTATGATTTGAGTCAATGTGGAGCACTTCTGCACGACGTTACATTCGAGAAACCGTCTCGTCCTTAATTTTTGCACGCCAGTGTATATAAGGAGAAGCAAGAGTAAAACAAAATTTAAAATAAAAAACAATTAATAAAAATAAAAATATTAATATAAAATAAAATAAAAAATAAATACTGCAGACATGGATTTGAAAAAGCAAAAAATCTAAAAATTCCGCCAAGAGAAAAGACAAGGATTGCAGAACATATAGCAGATGTCATCCTTGGCGTCGTGAGGGGCAATCACGGATAACATCTCTCACATATCTGCAGAGACCGGAAAGTGTTTGTTTCTGTATTATTCAGTTTGCAAGGAAAGAAAAAAATTAAGAAATTAAGGATTAAAGTTAAACCATTTACTACTTCACCAAACACCACCCTCTGAGCCAGCCCCACCATTAGAGAAAAACCCAAACACCACACAAAAAAAAAAAAAAAAACAACGAATAAACTAACACTTAAAAAGCAACAACAAAAAAACAAGATAAAAGCCCCTCGCAGCAAACTGAGTAACCATTTGACCAACTCACACTCAACAAGCTACTGCTGCAAAATTACACCTGCAGAAAACATTGCTAAAGTATTAAAAACGCTCACTACACCACATTACCACTAAGGCCAACGATGTAATAAAAAATATAAAGAGGAACATTGCTAGAAAAAATTAACGAATTTACAAAAAATTACTCAAATTACCCTAAAGGTTCAAAAATAGGCCTAAACCTAAAAAGCGTGAGTGCAACTTCAAACCAAAAACGTTGTTCAATTCACAAAAATTTTGTTACATAAAATGAATCTTTTGTTAAATTTAGTGCTGTACTATTCTGTGAAACGAAGGGAATCCTCTGAGAGAACATCTAAGAGAGTACTAGAACGATATCATTTTCGTAATTATAGTTGTGACGTACTACAGAGATGAAAAAATGTGTCAAGACGACAGATCGGCAGCGAAACATTCTGTCCGCGTAGCTCAGTTGGGAGAGCAACTTACTCGGGAGTGAGGGGACACGGATAAACTAGTATTTTCACCTAGTTAAAAAAGATGAGAGAGAGAGAGGTATTCCATATCAGATTACAAACCAAAATTCATTTACAGCCTTATGACAGCTCATATTATAGAAAGGTTAAAAATTTACGTAAGCAAGCACAAATTGCAAAGAAATAGTAACTTGTTAACCATGGTGTTTCATATCCATGGTTTCCCGTACATACATTGAACGAATACTAAGTACAGTACGTACCTAAAAACCCTTTTTTTTTTTTTTTACCTTGTTACCTTGCTGGGGAAAATACCCTCAGTGTCGGGTAAAATCAACTTGTATATGAATTAAATCTTTTGTCAAAATTTCTGCCCCCCCCCCGGTACGATACTTATCCCCCTGATAGCCCCCTGACCAGGTTCTTTGCTCTTGGCGTCGCCACTGACCACTGTAAGAATAGGCTACCTCCGAGATGCGATTGAAGGAGAACGCGCACTTAAAGATTGCGAAGAACAATTAACCTTTGGCGAAGAAAGGATCGCATTACGGCATCAATAACTCCTCGATGCCATTCCCTAGATCCACGCGAAGGAACCACAACAATAACTGAACAACAAAGATGACACCGAATTTTCGGGTGTAATAAGCACGTCTTTTGAATCCGTTCTGACACAAATTAAATTTATCAAAGCTATTCAAAGTCAATGGAACTGGTATGGAAAACAATAGTATTTGACAGAAGAAAGAAGTTTTTCAATCTGGTTTTTAATCCCTCAGATATTGCTGTAAACGGAATCGTAAGCTTACGCGCTCTGGTTGCAGACCTGTGCGTTAAGAAAAACATTAATTTATATGAGAAACATTTCGCACCGGAAACGCTCTAGTCCAGTTTTCAGGAGCCCAGAATTTGCTACAAATACATCAGAAGCAGAAATGAACACTTATGCCCTCTGGTGTCCAAACCATTCTTTACCAAACATTAGAAATTACGTGAAAAATATTTTCCATCAGGTCTTGTATGCGATACAGGAAGAATTTTTAAAATCGGAGTTTTAGAAACAGAAATAACGCAGAAAATGAAATTTACCTTTGTGCCCCCAGCGGAAAATCTGTGATTTACTTGAAAATTTTGAATTTATAGGGAAAACATTTCGCATCGGAAACAGTATCCAACAAAGAAAGAATTTTTCAAATCGGACTCCTAGAAGTAGAGATATTGACAAAAATCAGATATACATCTACGCCCCCTGGCGTAGAAACCATGCATTATTTTAAGAAGAAAATGTTTCTAAAAGCTTTGTCAACATGAGTAGTATCGATCTACAAGCGACGTTTTTTTCAATCGAGAATTTAGAAGCTCAAATTTTGCTGCAAATACATCAGAAGCGGAAATTAAGATTTACGCCCCTGGTGGCCAAACTATTTTTTTACAAAAATTAGAAATTATGTGCAACCGATTTCCCATCAGGAGCTGTATCCGGTGCAGAAAGAATTTTTCAAATCAGAGATTTAGAAGCAGAGACATAGGGGAAAACGCAATTTACCTCTACTCCCTCCTAGCGGAAAGTCTACGAATTAGTTGAAAATTTTGAAATTATATAAAAAACATGTCATACTGGAAACATTATTCAACAAAGAAGGAATTTTTCAAATCGGACTCATAGAAGTAGAGATATTGACAAAAATAAGTTATACATCTACGCCTCCTGGCGGAGAAACTGTGGAATATTTTAAGAAGAAAGTTTTCCGAAAAGGTTGGTCGATGTGAGTGGAATCAGTCCACGAAAGAATTTTTTCAATCGATGTTTTAGAAGCTCAGATTTTATGGCAAATACATGGGATGTAAGGTCAGGTGATGCGTATCATCACAGCCTCTCCTTGACAAATGTCAACCCCGCCTTCTCGTGGTGCATCCTGTTCCCACTAAAGGGGCTCTGACGAACGCCAATAGCGGTATAACTATACCATCGGGATTAGAGGAAATTCTATCCCACACTCACCAACCCGCTTGGCCAGCGTGGTGAGTTATGGCCAAACCCCTCCAAAATGATTCCACAACTTAAATCTTGGCCCTCAGTCTCAGGCAGCTGGAATGTACCTGGCCAAGGCAGCGGCCAGTGCGACATGAAGGCAGAGGATGCTAAGAATCCCCGGAGGACCGGACTAGGCTGCCATCTGATGCTGACCTTGGCTACGTACAATGGACGCTCCCTATCTTCTGATTCAAGGCTTCTTGAATTGGAAGAGGAACTACAAAGGATCAAGTGGGACATCGTGGGGCTAAGCGAGGTAAGGAGAAAAGGAGAAGATCTCATTGAACTGAAAAGTGGACATCTCTTCTACTATCGTGGGACAGATACTGGCAGAACTAGTGGTGTTGGATTTATAATAAACAAGAAACTGAAGGATAAAGTTGTAGAAGTTGAAAGTTCCTCTGACAGAGCTGCACGACTTGTTATCCAACTCTCGAAAAGATACCAGGCTCAGATTATTCAAGCTTATGCACCCACCACAAGTCATCCTGAAGAAGAAATTGAAGAATTTTATGAGGAAATTCGTCATCTAAATAATAAAGGTAAGCAGCACTTGAAAATAATTATGGGAGATTTCAATGCAAAAAATAGGGCAACGGCAACAGAATGAAACTTCAGTAGGTAAATTCGGTCACGGCAACAGAAACCAGCGTGGAAATACTCTCGTTGAGTTTGCAGAGGCAGAAGGGTTTTTCATCTTGAACTCCTTCTTCAAGAAAAAAGCCACACAGGAAATGGACATGGAGACATCCAAATGGGACGACAAGTGAAATTGATTTTATTATGTGCAACAAAAAATTCGTCATAGAAGACTGCAGTGTGCTAAACAAGTTCAACACAGGTAGTGACCATAGATTGGTGAGATGTAAGATGCACCTCAACACTAAACTTGAACGTGGCAAGCTCATAAGACAAACAAAATCTATTGACATAACCAACCTTAAAAAACACCATAATACCTTCAAGTTGGAACTGAAGAACAGGTTCTCTGCTTTAGAAGGCCTAACATCAGAAGAAGTGGACATCTCTGAAGTTAACAGAAAAGTAACCAAAGCTCTTATGGAAACAGCAACAAAATTAGCTGGGTCTAAGAACAAGTTGCATGTAAATAAATTATCAGGAAAAACGAAAATGTTGATGCAAAAAGAAGAGAGATGAGGACAACTAAAGAAGATGTGACTTCCAAAGTGGAATATATAGAGCTATGCAAGACAGTAAGAAAAAGTATCACTGAAGACATAAGGAAATTCAACTGTGAACTAGTGAGGAAAGCAATTGAAAACAACCAAAGCCTAAAGATAGCAAAGGGACATCTCAGTAAATGAAGAAAACAGATTATGGCACTGAGAAAAGAAGATGGTTCTGTAACAAGAAATAGAGGCGAAATTTTGACAAGAGTGAAAGATTTCTACTCCAAATTATATGAAAGGGATGATACATGCACTCCAGACATCATGAAAGATACCAGTACCAGAGTTTCTCCAGTCCTTCCAGCAGAAGTTGCACATGCAATCAAGAACATGAAGCGGGGAAAAGCTCCAGGAGAAGATGGAATTACTGTAGACATCATACAAGAAGCAAGTGGAGAAATCGAAACAGTACTCGCCCAAATTTTCACTCGATGCCTTAATGAAGGAAAGATTCCTGAGGATTGGAACACCGCTACAATGATCCTGCTACATAAGAAAGGTGACATTGAGGATCTCGGAAACTACAGACCTATCAGCCTCCTATCAGTAGTTTATAAAATCTTCACTAAAGTTCTTTCACACCGCTTGAAGGTTACACTGGACATGGCTCAACCGAGAGAACAAGCTGGATTCAGGAGTGGCTACAGCACAATAGATCATATCCACGTGCTGAGAGAACTAATTGAAAGAGCGAGGGAATATGAACTTCCATTGTGCATGGCTTTTATCGATTATGAAAAAGCCTTTGATTCGGTGAAACCATCAGCAGTTACAATGGCTCTGAAAACCTGCAGTATTGAAGATGCATACATTAATATTATTAATAACATCTATGAAAATGCAAGTGCAAAGATTAGGCTGTTTGAAAATACAACACACGTAAAAATTGGAAAGGGAGTGAGACAAGGTGACACCATATCTCCGAAGCTCTTTAATGCCACATTGGAGGGTGTTTTTCAGTCGCTGAGCTGGGAAAACAAGGGGATAAAGATTAATGGAGATTATCTAACCCACCTTCGTTTTGCTGATGACGTAGTCATTTTTGCAACTACCCCATCAGAGCTGCAGAGTATGATTCAGGAACTTGCTGACAAGAGTAAAGAAGTGGGATTAAAAATGAACTTTCAGAAGACAAAAGTGATGTTCAATGCTTTTACAAGAAATGAAGATTTATCGATTGATGGAGAAAAGCTGGAGATAACAGACACGTACGTTTATCTTGGACAGCAGATATCAAGTGAGGGTCACATTGATGAAGAAATTAATCGGCGTACAAAACTTGCCTGGAGAGCTTTTGGAAGAAACAGCATAATTTTCAAGAGCAATATGCCATTATGTCTTAAAAGAAAAGTCTTTGATCAATGCATCCTTCCAGTGCTTACGTATGGTGCAGAGACGTGGACCTTAACTGAAAGAGACATACAAAGGCTGCAGACAACTCAAAGTAGCATGGAGAGGTGCATGCTTGGTGTAACCAGGAGAGATAAGAAGAGGAACTCGTGGATCCGAAAAATGACAAGAGTGGAAGACATCATGATCAGAGTTAAATCCCTGAAATGGCAATGGGCTGGACATACTGCCAGAAGGACAGATCATCGATGGACAGCCGAAATTTTAGATTGGATTCCAAGGGACAGGAAAAGACCCAGAAGAAGACCACATGGGAGATGGGTGGATGAAATTCGAAAGTATGCAGGGGTGACATGGAGGAGACTGGCACAAGACAGACCGTTGTGGAGGAAACTTGGGAGACCTTCGTCCAGCAGTGGATTGATAATGGTTGACAATGATGATGATGATGACATCAGAAGAGAAAATTAACACTTACGCCCCCTGGTGACCAAAGTGTTATTTACCAAAATTTGAAATTATATGCAAAAGATGTTGCATCAAGAAGTGTATCCGCTGAAGAAGAATTTTTTCAAATCGGAGTTTTAGAAGAAGAGTTATCGGGGGAAATGTAATTTATTTTTACGCTCCCTAGCGGAAAATCTATGCGTAATTTGAAAAAGTAACTATATCTAAAATACTCTTCGACATAAATGGAATCGAAAGATGAAAGAATTTTTTCAATCGGATGTTTAGAAGCAAATATGTGGAATAAAACGTATTTTTGAATTCGACATCATCTGCATTTACGCCCTCTAGCGGCGAAATTGTACATCGTAAGAAAAAACGAAATAAAGGATCGTCATTCGCATATTTCAAGCTTCCCAATGCAAAAAGAATATTTCAAATTGGACTGATAGTTGCAGAGATATCGTGGGTACAGACGGATGGGCGGACGGACGGACAAACCGGTAACATAAGAACGATCTTTTTTTACAAAAGACGTGCTAAAAATAAATAAAGAGTATTTTTTTGTTTCATGCTAGTTGGGAGTTATCTTTCCTCCAGTGATAAGCGTGCAACTCAGCCATCGTGAAACATATTCTAATAATGTTACAGTCGAACCCGCTTAATGGAATATCCCGCTTAAAGGAATAAAATTACTGGGTCCTAAACTGCAATCTTTGTTCTTAATGATGAAACGCTCTGGTTAATAGAATAAAAATATCGGATTCATCCCGGTTATTGGAATAAATTTTTGCTCTTTCAAGGTTACAAAGATGAAAAGCAGTTTCTTTATTCAAGGAACCTTTCTTGGAATTTGTGCTGTGACTATTAACAGACACTACTGAAAAGAAGTGGTGAAAAAGATCGTCTCCTGTTTGGACAGTGATGTATTCAGGCATCATCCACATGAACTTCAATCTGAAATTTCTATCATCCTTCACAAAACATTAAACATTCCTCGCTGAAGGGGCAATTTTTCAAGCACTGACAACTCGGACTACTTCCGCAATAAAAACCTAATTCCACACAGTAGAGATGTTTGCACTGCAATACATCATCATATTTTGGAAGCTAGCATTCAGTTTTATTTCAGTCTTCTGCATGGATGCCGACGTTCCATGTATACGGTTAAGCCTTAGTGTAGTTAACGTGACGTTAGTGCTTCCAATACAACAAAATATTTGCTACCTAATTTTTAACAATAGCAAATTATTAGAAATTGTTCCCATAATAAGGTGTGTTGTGTTTTTCTGGCAGTGGTGGTTTACACTCTGTGACAAAAAAAAAAAATCGAGGCACCTCAAACTGGCATCGAAATCGGTTAGTTAGTTTTTTTTTTTTTTTTTACTACTATTAGCTAATCTAAATAATCTAAAGGGGCTGAAACCAAATGGCAGGGGAATGATTTAACACCATACGTTTTCAGGTAACACTGTAATGATTCCTTAATAATCAGAAACACGCTTGTAGTAAGGCGAGGAAATATTTAGCACTCCTAATGTCTTGGGGGATTTTCTCCCCTCAAGGTATCTGGAGTGCTAAAAATTACTAGCGCCCTCAATATTTTACACCACCCCATGGTGAAATCCATAGTCCGTTACGGAATTAAAGTATAACATTTTTACATTTTTAATCATTTGCATGTGTAGATTTGGAATTTGCGTTTGCGATATAAAAGCATAAGAAAATTTGTGTACTGTATTTAAAATTTTGATATGAATTAATATATACATGTATAACGAAGTAAATTTCTACGTCATTTCTGGCCTACGAACCCGAGGCCGCTTATTCCGGAACAAGTCGCTCTACCAACTGAGCTACGCAGACGATTATTCTGATTCCTATCTGCCTTTATGTCGTGTGCGTCCTGCTGGCAGATACGTCACATCTCCCCCGCCCCCGAAAGAGGGCCGGGGGCATGGCCCACGGGTCAGCCGTGACCATGAATCGTTGCAGGCAGCCATCCACTGTAGAACGTGCACTTGAGAACTCCCAGTAAATCTGCTGTGTGGAATGCAACATCACACATTTTTATTTTTCGAAACGCTGGAGAAGGAATTCTCTGATTTTTCCTGTCTCGCGGTGTGGAAAGAACATCACACCAATGCGAGATTTTGAACGGCCGGGTCATCCGGGCGACATTACAACGAAGTAAATTTCTCCGTCATTTTTGGCCTACGCCGGGATTCGAACCCGAGGCCGCTTAATTTCGGAACAAGTCGCTCTACCAACTGAGCTACGCAGACGATTATTCTGATTCCTATCTGCCTTTATGTCGTGTGCGTCCTGCTGGCAGGTACGTCACACATGTATACATAAATAACAAAATTATGATTATATGTCTATAATCAGTCAACAAATTTTAGCCCTTTCGAAATTTGTAATACCCCCTCCCCCCCTCCCCCTCCGGAAAAAATTCTCTGAATGCAACACTGTGTTTGGAATTTTAATGATATGCTGCTGAGGGTGGTGACATTATTAAAGCAAATATCAATACTCACTGGGGCTCACATGATGAATAAATCATGGAATGCAATTTCAATAGAAAGCATAAAAAAAAAATTTAAGTATAAATTTTTGGTAGATGGTACTCTTTAAGAGGTGATTATACCTCTCCTTGATCCCGCACCTGAAGGAATAATGGAAGATGACTTTTCTGTAATTTCGTGAACTTTGATAATGACTCAGAGGTGTTTGGAGAGATATCTGATAGTGCAACACTGCAAAATGAGATTATAGAAAATGATGATGATCATCATGTGGATATTGAAGTACCTTCTCATACGGAAGTGAATAATTCACGCAGCATTTTATGACGCCTTTTGGAAAATAAGAATAATGTAGACTTCTCCGCATATTATAAACTGGGAAATGAGGTAACGAATTAATTAAATTCAGAAAAAAATAATGTAAAATATATAGCTGAATATTTTGCCAAGTCATGAATGTTACACCTTCAGTACTGTACTGCATTTTATCAAATTATCATCATCATCATCATTGTCAACCATTATCAATCCACTGCTGGACGAAGGTCTCCCCAAGTTTCCTCCACAACGGTCTGTCTTGTGCCAGTCTCCTCCATGTCACTCCCGCATACTTTCGAATTTCATCCACCCATCTCCCATGTGGTCTTCTTCTGGGTCTTTTCCTGTCCCTTGGAATCCAATCTAAAATTTCGGCTGTCCATCGATGATCTGTCCTTCTGGCAGTATGTCCAGCCCATTGCCATTTCAGGGATTTAACTCTGATCATGATGTCTTCCACTCTAGTCATTTTTCGGATCCACGAGTTCCTCTTCTTATCTCTCCTGGTTACACCAAGCATGCACCTCTCCATGCTTCTTTGAGTTGTCTGCAGCCTTTGTATGTCTCTTTTAGTTAAGGTCCACGTCTCTGCACCATACGTAAGCACTGGAAGGATGCATTGATCAAACACTTTTCTTTTAAGACATAATGGCATATTGCTCTTGAAAATTATGCTGTTTCTTCCAAAAGCTCTCCAGGCAAGTTTTGTACGCCGATTAATTTCTTCATCAATGTGACCCTCACTTGATATCTGCTGTCCAAGATAAACGTACGTGTCTGTTATCTCCAGCTTTTCTCCATCAATCGATAAATCTTCATTTCTTGTAAAAGCATTGAACATCACTTTTGTCTTCTGAAAGTTCATTTTTAATCCCACTTCTTTACTCTTGTCAGCAAGTTCCTGGATCATACTCTGCAGCTCTGATGGGGTAGTTGCAAAAATGACTACGTCATCAGCAAAACGAAGGTGGGTTAGATAATCTCCATTAATCTTTATCCCCTTGTTTTCCCAGCTCAGCGACTGAAAAACACCCTCCAATGTGGCATTAAAGAGCTTCGGAGATATGGTGTCACCTTGTCTCACTCCCTTTCAATTTTTACGTGTGTTGCATTTTCAAACAGCCTAATCTTTGCACTTGCATTTTCATAGATGTTATTAATAATATTAATGTATGCCTCTTCAATACCGCAGGTTTTCAGAGCCATTGTAACTGCTGATGGTTTCACCGAATCAAAGGCTTTTTCATAATCGATAAAAGCCATGCCCAATGGAAGATCATATTCCCTCGCTCTTTCAATTAGTTCTCTCAGTACGTGGATATGATCTATTGTGCTGTAGCCACTCCTGAATCCAGCTTGTTCTCTCGGTTGAGCCATGTCCAGTGTTACCTTCAAGCGGTGTGAAAGAACTTTAGTGAAGATTTTATAAACTACTGATAGGAGGCTGATAGGTCTGTAGTTTCCGAGATCCTCAATGTCACCTTTCTTATGTAGCAGGATCATTGTAGCGGTGTTCCAATCCTCAGGAATCTTTCCTTCATTAAGGCATCGAGTGAAAATTTGGGCGAGTACTGTTTCGATTTCTCCACTTGCTTCTTGTATGATGTCTACAGTAATTCCATCTTCTCCTGGAGCTTTTCCTCGCTTCATGTTCTTGATTGCATGTGCAACTTCTGCTGGAAGGACTGGAGGAACTCTGGTACTGGTATCTTTCATGATGTCTGGAGTGCATATATCATCCCTTTCATATAATTTGGAGTAGAAATCTTTCACTCTTGTCAAAATTTCGCCTCTATTTCTTGTTACAGAACCATCTTCTTTTTCTCAGAGCCATAATCTGTTTTCTTCCCTTACTGAGATGTCCCTTTGCTATCTTTAGGCTTTGGTTGTTTTCAATTGCTTTCCTCACTAGTTCACAGTTGAATTTCGTTACGTCTTCAGTGATACTTTTTCTTACTGTCTTGCATAGCTCTATATATTCCACTTTGGAAGTCACATCTTCTTTAGTTGTCCTCATCTCTCTTCTTTTTTTTGCATCAACATTTTGGTTTTTCCTGATAATTTGTTCACATGCAACTTGTTCTTAGACTCAGCTAATTTTGTTGCTGTTTCCATAAGAGCTTTGGTTACTTTTCTGTTAACTTCAGAGATGTCCACTTCTTCCGATGTTAGGCCTTCTAAAGCAGAGAACCTGTTCTTCAGTTCTAACTTGAAGGTATTATGGTGTTTTTTGACATGGATGTCTCCATGTCCATACCCAATTATATATACAGTACTGTACCTTATAAAATGTTAAGTCGTTATAAAGCAACATTTAACTTAGTTTTTATCCGTTCTTTAAAAAAATTTTCTTCACTACGTATTTACGTAAGTAATTATACGTACTTGAGTTCGGATGTAAATGCATACGTATGTGAATTTATTTAGAGAGATCCCAGATAATGGAATATCCCGCTTATTGGAATATTTTCTTATGACAAATAGGCTATTCCATTAAGCGGGTTCGACTGTATTTATTTTTCGCATTTCAAGAGAGTTCAGTTCCTTTCTTTCCCCCACCCCCTTCCCTATTTCCTATTTTGAATTTCATTTTACTTTCTAAACTTTTCGGCATGGAGAAATTGTTCGCTTGTGAAGTTGAAATAAATTAACAAAACAAACTAAAACACAAAACAAACGGGGCTGAAGACTCGTCTAGTGGGCACTGCATGCAGATGAGTCTCCAGCCCCCACTCCCACTCCGATCAGTATTTAGCCCTTCCTGAAACCGTTTGTACCACATGGCATCTACAGCGTTATACGTTGGTGAAAGATATTTTGTTTTGAACGGAGCCTCGCTATTTTCCTAGCCCTGTGATTCTGAGTGTCTCTGTCGGGTCGGGCCAGGGTCGGATTGGCTAACCGGGACACCGAGATATTTCCTGGTGGACCACTCGAGAAATGGCTCACAATTTCTCGTACCCTCTTTGTCTGGATTATTTGGAACTAATGAATAATTATTTTGGTACTTGTGAATAAGAATCATAACTGCATTTATCTACTTAATTGCTGGCCACCCAAAATGCAACACCAAGAATGAAGCATCCGATTGGCTTGAAATTCGCAGCATGCGTCGCCCGTGAGAGGACATGCAAACGATTAGCATTGCAGCGCATATGCAAATCATGCGAGCCCGGCACGCGACCGAGAAGCACTATATGAAGGGTGCACAGAAGTCGGGGTGTAAGTAGTGGAAGTGTGTTGTGCTGCCGGACCTGTGCGCGGGAAGATTCCTGATGCCTCGTCGCAGAATACGGCAGTCATTCCAGCACGTTTCGGAGTTCGACAGAGGACGAATAGTGGCTTATCGCGAAAGCGGTTTATAGTACCGAGACATCGGCGCCCGAGTGGGACGACATCCAGCCACAGTGAGGCGAGTATGGATTTGGTGGGTGAAGGAGGGACGGACGGACCGACATGAGCGATTGCCGCAGCCGCGGCACACCACCGAACGAGAGGACCGGCATGTTGTGTGGTAGGCATTGAAGGCTCGCACCGCCACATCACGAACGTTAGCGCAGGAATTAGGGTGTGTTGCGCAATAATCTGTGTCAGCACGTACCGTTCGACGTCGTCTGCAGGAGCGGGGACTTGTCGCATGGCGCCCATTGCTCCGATTACCATTGACGTTACACCACCGGTGAGTGCGGCGGCAGGGGGCCGGTGAACGCCGCACCTGGACTACGGAATGGCACGACATTGTCTTCTCCGACGAATTCCGCTTCTGCCTGCAACACCACGATGGTTGGATCCGCATGTGGCGGCACCGTGGCAAGAGACTGTATGACGCCTGCATTATGCATCGCCATACCGGTCCGTCGCCTGGCGTTATGGTTTGGGGTGCAATTTAATATGACATCCGTACCCTTCTGGTATGCATCGCCGGTACAATCAGCAGCCACCGGTACATCTCCGACGTTTTTGAGCCTGTAGTCCTACCTTATTTGCAGGACCTGCCAGCGGCCACGTTTCAACAGGACACTGCACGCCCACATGTGGCGCGCATCGTGCAACAATTCTTCACGGCCCACCAGGTGTCACTGCTGCGGTGGCCCGCCTGTTCTCCTGATATGTCGCCCATCGAACACGTCTGGTCGCTGATCGGCAACCGAGTTGCCCGGCAAGCACCACCCGCGGCTACGCCTGATGAACTGTGGCTTGTGTGAAAGCAGCTTGGCCCGACATACCCCAAGCCCACATCCAAAGCCTCTTTCGTTCGATGCCGCGGCGTGTAGCGGCCGTTATTGCCAGCCATGGGGGCCACACGAACTATTGAGGTCTGCGTGTTCCGCAAGTCGCACGGGTCTGTAAGCTCAATCGTTTCATCTTTGTATTTGTTGTTATGTGCCCAGTAAATCTGGCTTTGCTATCTCGCGTCCTTCTTGGTGTTGCGTTTTGGGTGGCCAGCAGTGTAGTTTTACAATACATATGTCAACATTTCTATTTCATCCTGGGGTTAACAGAATTTTTTCACGAGGGAATTTATTAGGTGTTCCCCTGTGGGGGCGTGTGTTTCTGTAGAGGGCCACAAGACTGAAATTCCCGGCATTGTTTTGTCGACCCAATCCCCCCTGGGCCGTGCCCTAGAAAAAAAAAATTTTTAGGCAGAGTCCTGAACAAAACCGAAGTGAGTACGTTACACAAAATCAGGAACAATAAAGAGATAACAACACTGAAATCATGATGCAATTTTTAGCACATTATTATTAACGTATTTAAAATTTCTGATTTTTTTTTTTTTTTTAAATTTTCTTTGCCACACTACACCATTCACCACACAATCAAATCACAGATACAATTTCTGTACCAAAAAACATGCAAATAATTATTTTTAATTATACTGGTCCAGTATTATGGAATACATTTCCTACTGATATTGTATCACTTAATAATATTAATATATTTAAACGAAAACTCAAGTATTTCTTACTGACCAAAAGCTCATAATAATGTATTATTACCTTTATTAATTTATAGTACCACCCCTAGCTGTGTTTGATATTGTGTGGACTTGACTTGTTTATGTTTTTTTTTTTTTTTTTTTTTTTCATGAAAATTTGGATGCTTTGGGAGAAGTGGGCACGTCTGGCCTATTAGGCCTTTTTTTTTTTTTTTTTTTTTTTTTTGATTCGAGGTTTAACGACCACCGTGAGCAACTCAATGGGCTATAAGCAGTCGCCCGTCCCTAATTTAGGGTCACTGGTTCCAGGGAAGGGAGAGAGCCAGTGCCGTAAGACAAACACAACATCCATGACTCACCGGGATTCGAACCCGGACCCCTTTGGACGAATGATCAGAGGCCAACGCCTTAGACCACTGCGCCACCGGGGCGGCTAGGCCTTTTCCCTCCTCATTCCCTGTTCTTACAAAAATATAATGTGTGCTATATATTTATGAAAATGCAAGTGCGAAAATTCGGCTGTTTGAAAATACAACACCCATAAAAATTGGAAAAGAAGTGAGACAAGGTGACACCATATCTCCGAAGCTCTTTAATGCCACATTGGAGGGTGTTTTTCAGTCACTGAGCTGGGAAAACAAGGGGATAAAGATTAATGGAGATTATCTAACCCACCTTCGTTTTGCTGATGACGTAGTCATTTTTGCAAATACCCCATCAGAGCTGCAGAGTATGATCCAGGAACTTGCTGACAAGAGTAAAGAAGTGGGATTAAAAATGAACTTTCAGAAGACAAAAGTGATGTTCAATGCTTTTACAAGAAATGAAGATTTATCGATTGATGGAGAAAAGCTGGAGATAACAGACACGCACGTTTATCTTGGACAGCAGATATCAAGTGAGGGTCACATTGATGAAGAAATTAATCGGCGTACAAAACTTGCCTGGAGAGCTTTTGGAAGAAACAGCATAATTTTCAAGAGCAATATGCCATTGTGTCTTAAAAGAAAAGTGTTTGATCATTGCATCCTTCCAGTGCTTACGTATGGTGCAGAGACGTGGACCTTAACTAAAAGAGACATACAAAGGCTGCAGACAACTCAAAGTAGCATGGAGAGGTGCATGCTTGGTGTAACCAGGAGAGATAAGAAGACTCGTGGATCCGAAAAATGACAAGAGTGGAAGGCATCATGATCAGAGTTAAATCCCTGAAATGACAATGGGCTGGACATACTGCCATAAGGACAGACCATCGATGGACAGCCGAAATTTTAGATTGGATTCCAAGGGACAGGAAAAGACCCAGAAGAAGACCACATGGAAGATATGTGGAATTCGAAAGTATGCGGGAGGGACATGGAGGAGACTGGCACAAGACAGACCGTTGTGGAGGAAACTTGGGGAGACCTTCGTCCAGCAGTGGATTGATAATGGTTGACAATGATGATGATGATGATGATATATTTATGATTACGTAATACCATGTCTGTAGCAACTAAAATGCAATAAATGAAAAATGAAATGAAGTGAAATACAAATATTATACAATAATATTATACATATATTGAAAAGTATAAATTAAGCAATAGGAAATACAAAAACACGTATGATAACATGAATAATTTTGTTTTTAGTTTGAGTAAATTGAAGCACCACTACAGGTTCTTAATCAATACTTGACAAACAACCCTTTCTACAATGATATTTGCTCAGTGCCAGTGAGGAAAAATAATCAGGCACCAATACAGGTATGTATTTCGTGGAAAAAAATAGCAAATGCCTATACAATATTTTAAATGCCGGGGGCCGTAAAATATTTCTAAAGCACAGCTTAATTTCACTTATGTTGGCATCAATTGAGCCTCACATGTTGTAAAGTTCTGTATTTAGTTGTTAGATGGCAGCACAAGCTACCTCTGTTGAATTTTCCAGATATGACGATTTAAAAAAATTGAATAACGCTATTTAAGTTTTTTCAAACAGAATTAATGAATATACTTTTTTAAATATTCAGAATCGCTTATTTTACGAAACCATATTCTACAAAATACACAATACTAATGAAAAGTGAAATGTCCTCCTTCGTCAGAGTGCGAGTCGATCAAGAATTGTACAATTTTTTCCAACTCGCTCATATAATCGCTGATGCTCGCTAGCAGTACACTTAAATTTTAAAACGTGCATATTTGGTTTTTAAATTACTTGCTACATTACAAACAAGACTTTCATGAAAGAAACCCAGGATTTAGAATATTTCTCTTTTTTCATAACACTGTCCATTGCGACAGGGAAAACAAGTCATGTAGAGAGAATAAGGGAAAAGCAACGAAGGGTTCTGGTGTTGGGGTTCAATCAATTTTTAAGATCTGACAAAGCACATTTTTCATGAAAAAAGAAATGCATTTAAACACTAAAAATAAGTTGGCAACAGAAGAAAAAATCGTAAATCACACACTGTGTTTGTGGAAAATTCTTAAATTTTTAATGCGAATAAAAAATAAAGTGGCACTCCCAGGAGCGCAACCAGCATAGTTTTTAAGAGTACAAATCTGTTTTAGAATCCATAATTATTTTTTTCGGATTCGCTTGAGCAGCGCTATTATCATGTCTCTATTTTATAATTTAGTTTGATTCAATTTTCCTCTCCATCTGCTCAGACCAAGTCGCAAATGTTTTGCGTTCCCACATCTCATGCTTTCAAATTGTAACCTGAAAAACAATTTCCGTTGCCTTTGTTCTCTCTTCACTTACACTTATGACCGCGTGCCTACACTCCTCTGGCTGTGACTAACCACTCCGGAGAATTCCTTTACAGCTGTACACGCAGAAACGGGTAAGAAGTGGAACAAAGCGGTTTTAACTGGATACCCGCCGAACGACTTTAACGCGCCTAACAACGTCTGGCCACAGATCCTATTTCATATGGCGCACCCGGTATGATGTCCGTGTCAGGGAGACTATCTGTTCCTCGTCATGCTTTGGGTCATGGCCAGAGAATGAAAGATTAGAGGCGAACTGTGACAGATTTATAGTCGGTGCTGCTAAGATGAGAGTGAAAAAGCAATTATTTTGCAGTAGCTTTCTTAAAAACCAGAAACTGTATGAAAATTTCCCCTTGAGGACCGCAGAAAAATTTGGAAGACGTTTGTTTCAGGCACGCCGCAGACCGCTTAAAGGTTTAAAATGCACACAGTGTTCTTACAGTGAATGGAATCAATAAGAAAAAACACAAAAACAGCAGCCAGATTTTTAAAGTCGGTAAAACACCCACAAGTAGAAATAATTGTTCACGCCCCTAGCGGTAGAACTATGCGTTGCAAAAAATCGCAAATTGTACTTAAAATGTTCCTCATAGCGGATGATATCCAAGGCTAAAGGAAATTTTCAAATCGAAATATTAGACGGGATATGGAGGAAAACGTAATATTACTTTACTCCCTCTAGACATGAAGGTGTGCGTTATTTCAAGAAGAAAATGGGCCCAAAATGCTCTTTATAATGAAGAATATTCTAAAAGAAGTGATTTTTCCAAGGGATTTTCAAAATCGAAGAAACTCTTCTAAACGAATGTATCAGCTGACGCGCCATGACAAGTAGAAACTATGCGCAAATATGTCTCATAGCGATAGTTATGCGATGGAATTTTTGTTTCATATTCAAACACGACTTTCAGAAACACAGATTGCAAGGAAAATGCTTTACATATACGTCGCTAGCGGGAAAACTGTCCTTTTTTTTTAAGAGGTTAATGCTCGCAGTCTTTACCACAGCGTACGGTATACAATAAAAAACAATCCAATAGGATTTTTAGATGCGTAGATAGGGTTACAAAGAGAATTTAACAGCAACGCCATATATCGTCAAAACTGTTCGTTACGAAAACACCAAAAGCGCAAAATGAAATGTTCCATGAAATGAATGATATTCGATGTTAAGAGAATTTTTCAAACTGTCCTTTAGAGAAGCAGATTTCGAAAAAAACAGAATATATATTTGTGCTCAGTAAGAGGGTAAATTGTGAGTTATTTTGGACAGGAAATGCTTTCGTGATGAGGTGTATCTGACCTAAATGATTTTTTTAATCAGATTTTTATACCTTCCGGTCCGGCTTCATCTGTGTTGTAAACAGATATATGAACTTACGTCTCTTAGTGGCAAAATTATGCGTTAAGAAAAATTCGAAATTATATGAAAAATTTTCTCTCCGTGATCGCCGTCCAACACAAAAAGAATTTTATAAATTGGATTGTTAGAAGCAGAGATATCACGAAAAACATGATGTACCTTTGTCTTTCTAGCAGAAAAACTGCGTTATTATGAGCAGGAAACATTGAAAAAGAAAATAGGTTTTCGTCGTGAGCGGTATCTGGCCGAAAAGGTGGCCTTTCGGTCAAGGTTAAAGGACAGCATCGAAAAATCATCGGAAACAGAATTATGACCTTACAAAAAATTAATTACGAAATATTAGAGATTGTGCTGGAAACATTCTTCATCAGGATTTCTATCCAACGCAAAAAGAAATTTTCAAATCGAACTTTTACAAGCCGAGATATCGGAGACGATACAATATGCCTTTATATGCATTCTCTAGCCGGCAAATTCTACTTACTTTACTTGATGAAGAAACTGTACGCAAAATCGTCTTCGTTGAAGATGAGAAAAAAAAGTTGCAATCGGAGTTTAAAAATAATAATGTGGAATAAAACATATTGCATCTGCATTTATATCCCACCAGAGGTGCACTGAAACAAAAACGAAAGAAAGATAAAGATCATCGTTTTCACAGTACAGGATTCTCAATGCAAAAATAATTTTTTAGATCGAACTAATAGGTGCATAGACATGGTGTCCACAGATGACTGAAGGACAGACATAGTGATAACATAAGCATTTTCTTTCTTTCTTTCTTTCTTTCTTTCTTTCTTCTACCAAAGACTTGCTTAAAATGCACTTTGTAACATTGAAATTGCAACACCCTGAAGAAAAAACAGCTACGAGATGGATATATCAATCCTGGCAGCACTTTTTGAGAAAAGGTAAGATCTCTCGTCGGCCTAGAAATAGGGCACGCAGGTCTGCCACACAACGAGAAGACCGTTTTGGATCCGGTGTCAAGCTTCTGCCGCTCAACAGTCTCTCTCTCTCTCTCTCTCTCTCTCTCTCTCTTTCTCTATCTCACTCTCTCTCTCTCTCTTTCTCTATCTCTCTATCTCTCTCTTTCTCTATACACACTGGCGCGCAAAAATTAAAGACGAGACGGTTTTTCGAATGTAACGTCGTGCAGAAGTGCTCCACATGGACTCAAATCATATAATAAGATCCACAAGATGTAAGAATATTGGACAAGTGAGCAAAACCGTCCAAACAAGGAATCCAAAGGATACAAAGGCGCTTTATTGAAAGGGTAGCTTCGAACACAACTGGACAAAAGACAGAAACGTCCATGTGACAGGCGGCTGCCAAGAAAACTCCAGTGTTTAGTAGGGGATATGATCACCCCTGACTGCGTTGTAGGATTTACAACGTCTGTCTATGCTGAAAACGAGGTTGTCAAGGAGCTGTTAAGGCATCGCTGCCCATTCCTCTTGTAGCGCCAATCGCAGCTGCGGAATCGTTGCTGGTGGCTGGTGACGTGCTGCCAAGCGCCTCCCGAGAAGGTCCCACACGTGTTCGATTGGATTTAGGTCCAGGAACCTAGCGGGCCAATACATGCGTTGAATATCTTCACTCTCCAAGAGCTCTGCGACAGCCACTGTACGATGAGGTGTAGCGTTGTCGTCCATGAAAAGGAACTCAGGACCCACAGCACCTCTAAACAGACGCACGTGAGGCAGGAGAACCTCGGTACAATAGCGGACACCAGTGACTGAACCTCCTTGGAAGATGTGGAGGTCAGTACGGCTACCAAGCATGATACCGCCCCAAACGAGAACTCCACCACCTCCAAACCGGTCCCTTTCTATGATGTTAGAAGTGTGATTGCATGTTCCCTACTCTCTCCAGATGTGTATAGTCCGGAATCGCTCGCCAGACTAAATCGGCTCTCATCCGTAAAGAGAACTTGACCCCATTGCTGATGTGTCCAGTTCTTGTGTTCCTGGCACCACAGAAACCGCCGTCTTCGATTAGCAGGCGTTAATGGCACTCACCGTACTGGTCGTCGTGCAAATAGACCACCTTTGTGCAGCCTCCTGGCCACGGTAAAACGCGATAACGGACGTCCAAGTTGTGTGTTGCATGTGCTTTGCGGTTTTTCCCGCTGTCTGCCGTCTGTCTCTTCTCGCCTGTAGGACAATATACCGGTCGTCTGCCGCCGTATATTGACTAAACTCTAAGAAATCTGTTCCTGTCGTTTGAAATGCTCTCCAAGCTCGTGAAACGATGCTGTGAGCGATCCCGAACTCCTCGGCCACACTAGTCACACTTCGACCTTCTTCCAACTTCCCAATGACGCGACCTGGGGTGAAGTTATCCAGATGTCGTCTACTGGATTGTCTGTTTGCCATATCACACGGTGGCAGCAACTCGACGTCGTTCAAACCGATGTATACCGTGCAATAACTTTCCCTGAATTGCTGAGCGTACACCGCCCGTGTGCTTTATACCCTTCCGACACTCCCCCCCCTCCCCCTGCGTCATGCTGCATATATGCGTATGCCCTACCGTACCGGACCCTAGTCTATCTCCTGAGTGGTTTTTCCGTCCGTTCTGCCTGCTCGTTCCGCTGTTATGCTAATTTCTCCTCTACGTTCTTAATTTTTGGACATCCCAGTGTATATATATATATATATACACTGACGGAAACACCAAGAAGGGGTTGTGTTAGATAAACAACAGTTGGTAGGCGGTGAGAGTACATCTGTAAGATGACGTCTATGCAAATTTCGCTCTCGGCGCATACGTGTGGCGCTAGTAGCGCCCTCGGAACATGCAAAGCAGGTTTGCTGTACATACGCGCTGTAACGTTCGTGAGCGTTAGTTATCATTGAGATTCGACGTAGTGTGTTGATGTTAGTCAAGAATGCTTTCTTTGGAAAGAAGACGAAGAAGTCTGAATTTAGAGCCATTATCAACAGCTCACGGAGTTTGAACGAGGTCGTGTAATAGGGCTACGAGAAGGTGGATTTTCTTTCCGCAATATTGCAGAACGACTTGGCAGGAATGTAGCCACTGTGCATGATTGTTGGCAGCGGTGGTCAAGGGAAGGTACTGTCTCAAGAAGACCAGGTTCCGGCCGGCCACGTGGCACTACTGAGAGGGAAGACCGCCGTGTACGGCGTATGGCAGTGGCGCATCGTACCGCGTCTGCGGCAGCAATTCGAGCTGCAGTTGCCACCACAGTGACACAACGAACTGTTACAAATCGGTTACTTGAAGGACATCTCCGAGCCAGACGCCCTGTAGCGTGCATTCCACTTACTCCAAACCACTGCCGTTTGCGACGTCAATGGTGTCAAGCTAGAGCTCATTAGAGGACGGAGTGGAGATCTGTTGTGTTTTCTGATGAAAGCCGGTTCTGCCTGGGTGCCAGTGATGGCCGTGTGTTGGTTAGAAGGAGGCCAGGTGAGCGCCTGCAACCAACCTGTCTGCGGCCGAAACACATTGGACCTACACCTGGAGTTATGGTCTGGGGAACAATTTCCTCTGACAGCAGGAGCACTCTCGTGGTTATCCCACGCACCCTAACGGCACAGTTGTACGTCGGTCTGGTGATTCAACCTGTTGTGCTGCCATTCATGAACAGCATTCCAGGGGGTTTTTTCAACAAGATAACGCTCGCCCGCATACCGCTGTTGTAACCCAACATGCTCTACAGAGTGTCGACATGTTGCCGTGGCCTGCTAGATCACCAGATGTTTCACCAATCGAGCACGTATGGGACATCATTGGACGACAACTCCAGCGTCACTCCCAACCAGCATTAACCGTCCCTGTATTGACCGACCAAGTGCAACAGGCATGGAACTCCATCCCACAAACTGACATCCAGCACCTGTACGACACAATGCATGAACGTTTGCGTGCTTGCTTTCAGCATTCTGGCGGTTACACCGGTTATTAATGTACCAGCATTTCACATTTAAAATGGCTCTTCTCGCGCTTACATTAAGCTGTGATCTTGAAATCTTAATCGATTAAATATGTTACCTATACAAATGTATTGCCACCATTTCATTCCTCTACAACTATTTTTTCGTGGTGTTGGGATTTTTTTCCGTCAGTGTATATATATATATATATATATATATATATATATATATATATATATATATATATATCTGTACCATCAGAAGACCGACGCCAATGGAGACGACGGGGACAAAGGGCCAATTCAATAACAACTCTCTAGCAATATACAATGGGAACGCCAGTGGTCATGGTCTGAGGAACAAGCATCTATGACCTCCGAATATGTCTATTATTCCTCACAGGCAGTTTCACAGCTCAGAGGCATGTGTAGAATGTCCTGGGTGCTGTTGTTTTCTGCTCTTTTTTTGTGCTGTTGTTTCGTAAGCATCTGGCGCTATGTTTCAGCCAGGTAATGTGCTCTGCACATTGCATGCATCTCCGGAGAACATCTACGCGCTGTCAATGTCCTGAAATGTACAGCAAGAAACCCGGATCTGTCTCCAATGGAACAGACAACGGTAGCTCTGAGAAATCAGGTGCATAATGCATGGTAGGTAGACCACAAGAAGCTATTATCTGTCTCTAGGTCTCAGGGTTGCGACACATTACTGAATTCATTGCACAGCCCCGGTGGCGAAGTGGTCTAAGCGGTGGCTAAAAACCATTCACCCGAGAAGGGTCCTGGTTCGAATCCCGGTAAAGCATGGATGTTGTGTTTGTCTTAAGGCGCTGGCTCTCTCCCTTCCCTGGAACCAGTCGCACTAAATTAGGGACGGGCGACTGCTTATAGCCCATTGAGTTGCTCACGGTGGTAGTTAAACCTACAATAAAAAAATTGATTGCCAACAAAGAAGCGGTTGCACCTTGTAGTGGGTGCTTTGTTTTACAGGTAATGGATTTTACCATTGATTTTCGAAACTTAATCATGTTTTTCTTGTCTCCGCTACGCCACTGATTCATTTGTGAACATCACTTGAATTTTCCACCGTTTCTGGGTGTTGCGATTTCAGTGTGTGTGTGTGTGTGTGTGTGTGTGTGTGTGTGTGTGTGTGTGTGTTTGTGTGATGCTTGGTGTAACCAGGAAAAATGATACGAAGAATTCGTGGATCAGGAAAATGATAAGTGTGGAAGACATCATGATCAAAGTAATACCATTTGGATGGCAATGGGCTGGACATGTGTATTGAGACACTGTTAAACATTTTATTGTAGGTTGCACCAAAAAGTGGTACTGCAACACTTTTGGTGCAAAGATAAACTATTGTGTAATGCATGAAAAATATACAATCTTTGTCAAAAAAGTTCCCCGAGAAAGTCGTTCTATCTGATGAAACTCTGCCTGATAGTACCTCAGGGACGAATATGCAAATGTTTAAAAAATAACGACCAATGACAAAATAGTGTCCAGCCACAGAGTAAGGGAGCCGCTCGTCGAGAAGGTTATATGAAGAGCAAAGCTCGTTCGCAGGCACAATTGTGACAGCGGATTGCGGTTGCATTAACCTCCACGGAGTATGAAGATGCCTCGACATCGGATCCGTGCAGAATACGAGCAGTTGAACGAGTTTCAGAGAGGATGTATAATTGGAATGAGAGAGGCCGGTTGGTCAAGTCGCTGCATCGCCAGGCATTTGGGTCGAAAGCGACTCGGCAATCGGACAATGTTGTCGTCAATGGGTCGAGGAGAGCACAACCCAGCGTCACGCGGGTAGTGGACGGCCGAGAGCAACGACAGAACGCGAGGATCGAGAGATTGTGAGAGCAGCACGAACAGAACCGAAATCGTCGCTCTCAAAGATCCATAGTCATGTTGCGTTGTCTAAATGTACGGAAGTGTCCATCAAGACCTTTTCCAGATGACTTGCGGCACGAGGACTACATTCGAAGAGGTCACTCTGCCGCCTACCACTGACTTGCGTGCATCGTCGTCACCGGTTGCAGTGGTGTCGGGCCCAGTCAACGTGGGGATTTGTGCGCAGTGGCGTCGTTTTGTCTTCAGTGATGAGTCACGGTTTGCACGTGGCGAAGATGACCAGCGCGTACGTGTCTGGAGGCGATCCGGCCAGCAGACGGATCCTGCCTTTACCAGGGAACGGCACATGGCTCGCACACCGGGAGAGTCTGTTTGGGGAGCCATTTCCTACCATAGCCTGACATGCTTGAGTCCTCCGTAGCACCTTTACAGCTCAACGATACGTCGACGACACTCTACGACCTATTGTATTGCCATTCCTGTCGCAGAATCACCGAGCAATTTTTCAACAAGATATTGCCCGGGCACACACAGCACTATTCTCCCAGGTCTGTTTCGGTAATGTCAACACCTTTCCATGGCCAGACGATCGCCGGACCTCTTTCCGATCAAACATGTTTGCGACATTGTGGGACTCCACCTACGCCCATCCCGGAAAGTCGGAAGTGTATGTGTCCATGCCACGCCTGGTAAACGCTTGTATCCAAGCCAGAGGGGACGCTACACGTACTGACTTATTCCACTCGTGTAGCTGTTTCACCCGAATAAGTAGCCCAACTGTTTTGGAATTGCAATCATTTCCTTTCCTGTGCATATGCATTGCACACACCAATTATCATCTCGATTGGACAATTCCTTCTGGGTGCTTCGGTTTTTTTTTTTTCGTTTTTTTTTTTTGTTGTTGTTGTTGTTGTTTGGTAAAAAGTGTTTAAGCATACTGCAACGGGCAGTACAAATTTGCATCATTTTGGTTGAATACCATACCGTGGTGCATAACAGAGTTGGAAACGGGTCAAAAATTTCGGACCCGGACCCGACCCGATCCGAATCCGTAACTAACCCGGACCTATCTGCTTTGAACTATAAATTCGAAGCTCAGTTTATGTATATATACATAAACGTAATATATATATATATTCATCCCAATAACTACTTGATATTTAATAACTGAAATCCTTTTTTGATAATAAAATTCGGTTAGTTGATAAATTTTAGCGCCATTTTTAGTGCCACTATTTTGCGTAATCCAGAAGTAATGGCTGACTATGACCGTGACCATGGAGTACATTACAAATGGGAATCATTATTTACGGTCACACAAATGTATTTTTTTTTAAATGTATTTAGATTGTTCACTCTTTCCACGCTTTGAAGGAGGTGCGCATACTTTCATATGGTCCGATAGATTTTGGGTTCCATAATCTCTTATTACACCGTCGACATCTTTCTTTGTAATTATACACTTTCCACATTTTGAACAACAAGCAAGACCAAACAACACAGAATTTTTCACCGGTTCCTTAATGAGACGAAACAATTTCTAACATTCACTCTTCTCCTTGTGGTTTTCAACAAGCACGTAATTGTTGGCCTCGACGCCTTTCTCAACCTCTTTAATATTAAATCCATCCATATTAATAAATAAGGAGATAATTTCGATATGGCATGCCATGGGAACGGGATGTTAGCACATCAATCGAAAACCTCTGAATGCTCAATGTAAAAGATGCAATGTGAAAAGTAACTCTTAGTCATACAGTGAACTTCGCACGGAGAGAGTGAATCAGCTGAGAAGCAGGCGAATGGCGTTTGCCTGTACCTTGCCCTGGACAATCGCACCATAAAAGAACGCAAAGGAAGTATCTTTTTATGATGTGGTGTCGGTGTGTCTGACATCGGTCGGTGGAAATCTTCGTTGCTTCAAGAAAGAGACGACAATACTTTTGCATGGCAAATATTTATTCACTCCGTAGGCACCAGTATCGACTACAGAATTCCACAACGCGCATTTTTCTTTGGAATATATTTTTCTCTTTTCAAAAATAAAACAGGAATAAAACCGGGTCTGGAACACCTTGACCCGACCTTTGGACCCACAAGAAACTGTAGAGCCGTTGGCCCGTTGACCCCTTGACCTGTGACCCGTTTCCATCTCTGGTGCATAATAGCATCACGTTTTTGTGCATTTCATGCATCACACAACGGTTTACTTTTTCCTCCAAAGTGGGGCAGCTGTTATAGTACCACTTTTTGGTACAACCTTCTACAAAATTTTTAAGAATGTAGAACGGACCACAGATGGACAACTGGAATATTAGACTGGATATCAAGGGACAGAAAAAGACCCAGAAGTCAACCACGTGGGAGATGGATGAATGAAATTTGAAAGCATGCCGAAACGACATGTAAAAAACTGGTTCAAGACAGACCATTCAAGAAACTTGGGGAGACCTTAATCCAGCAGTGGAATGTTAGTGGTTGACGATAATTATATCATACCCGTATCTGGGGTTCAGAAAATCCACACGTGGATTATCTGGGGTTCAGAGAATCCACAGAGAATCCACATATGGATTATCTGAACACCAGATAGATACTCCGTAATACTTCAAACATTCAGATACTCATGTAATCCCAGATACGGGCATTATGCGTGTTCACTTTACCTGAGGTATGAAAAGTTGATTCGTCTGAAAAACAAATCCTCTTCAGGTAATCATTATCTCCGTCTATTCGTTCAAAAATATCCATAGCGAATGTCACACGTCTAGGCCCATCATTAGGTTCCAAGGCTTAAACAATTCGCAATTTGCCTGCAAAAAAAAAAGAAGCCACTTTCTTAAAATGCGGTGCACTGTCTTCATAGGTATTCCCATTTCACTAGAGGCATGACGAATTGATTTCCTCGGGCTTCGTACGAATGCATCACGCACGGCGTCGACAGTTTTCTCACTAATGGAAGGTCTTCCACTTCTTGCAGAGTCACCGACATTGCCCGTCCATTTAAACTTTTGATACCAGTTCCTAATGCTCTTCACGTCAGGCGAAGCTCCATCATACTCACGCCTAAACTTCCACTGCACTGAAATTGCAGATTTGGTTACATGAAACCAGAGAACACAATTAACCTTCTCCTGCATAGAAGCCATTTCGCCGACTGAAGTTTTCAACAACAAACTACGCTGCAGACGTGCAGCGCCACCTATTGTTCCAAAAGTACAACGAACAAAAAACTTGAGAATATGACCCAATCAATGCAACAAACTGCTTATGTCTAACTAGCTCGGTTCGTTTTATAAGATTTATCGTAATCAGGAAAATATTTTTTTAGACACACCCTGTATATATACACTCAATTTACAAAATATTAGAGATACGTACCTAATAGGGTGTTGATCTTTCTCCGGCGCAAATAACTGCCTGTACACGTCGAGGCATCGACTGCACCAGATGCCTGAGGGTTTCCAGAGGTAATACCAGCCATGCCTGTTGCAGCATTGTCCTCAACTCCGCCTGAGAAGTCGGTATAAAATTACCCCACAAAATTAAAACGAAAACATTAAAAATCTAAACGCACAAAAGCCGTAGAAAAAAATTTACCAGAGAAACAGCTAAATTAATAATAGACTCGAAGAAGTGTCTTCACTAATTTTTAAATGAAAATCCGGAATTTCGTAAGTTTGTTATAAAAATTTTGCAAATTTCTTTTACGACGATTAAATCAATAAATAAAAAGTAGTAATCTTCTATTAGTGTTCACAGCATTCTAGCTAATAGAATGCGTGCGTGTCTTTATCTCATCACATAATCGCTTTGACGAACAAAGTTCCTGGAGCATAAAAAAAAAATAAAATCATAAATGATATGTGAAGGAGCTGATGTAATCTGTCTGGTGACGCTAAAACGAAACAATTTCTGATAAAAAAATATGTATGTTACATAATCTTCCGATTTTATCACTACCATCAGTTTTGGCACTTTCACATTCATTTCGAAATGCTTTGTCAGAAATCTCAGACAAATTAGGCGACTCATAGTTTTGAGATCTTGCAATGATTTGAATGAAACCAAAAAAAGTGTCCATATTTTCTTATACACGCAACATACTCACGTTTTATCATTCAGCTTTATAGTGGAGCTTTGGTTATGCCTTTTTCACTTTTATACGAAATTCTGCTCTGATCCCGAAATTTTATTCTAGTTTCTACCGCTTTTTGAATTCAGTTATCCGCAGGGGCGTATTTAGAGGTGGGCCAAGGGGGCTTGACCCCTAAAGTGATTCATTTTATTATGTTTTTTGGTTAAAATGCGACTTATATTAGAAAAAATGCTTTAATTTAATAAAAATGCATCAACTTTACATTAGGGGGGCCTCAGGTGGCCTACTGATCAACGTTCGTGGCTGCCACGGAAAAGTTCTCAGGTTCGATCCCGGGCAGGTACGAGCGCTCGAACTACCAAATATCCGCTGTACGTCGGATAGCCACGTTAAGCCGTCGGACCTGGATACTGGTCCACCGGTGATAAATAAGGGCGTTTTCCTCCCTTTTTCTGCCTCGCTTCCGTGTCCTTTTCCTATCGGGCACTCTAGCCCAAATCTTCTAGCTTCCTATTTCTAAGGGTAGTTTGAGACCTGGGGTCAGACACTCCCTTCCTAAAATCCTCTACATATCATTTGATCTGAACATACATTAGAGTAAAATGTTTTTTGTTTTCTTTTATTTTGCTCTGGTGGATTTCAAAAACTTTCATTTTTCTTTGCCCCCATCTCACCCCCCTCCGAAAAAAACAACACTGCTGACCATTAAAAGTGTAACACCAGGAAGATCGCATTCCAGGGGCTCGAAAGTTGGCAGAAGAGCAGAACACGGGCGCACATGTAAATGATTAATCGGGCAACACATATGGAAATCATGTGGGACCGTAACGCACCCTGCAAGTCGTACAAGAGTTGTGAACAAGGAGCCGATGTTAAGCTCTTGAAGTGTGTTCGCTCGCCGTTCCTGACCACGGACAGATGCAGCATGCCCCGTCGAAGACAACGGCAGCCCTACCAGCTGGTTTCCCACTGTGGCACATCGGGATTGCGGATTTAAGTCTGACAGCCACAGCTGTATATGAGAGGAAGGGGTGTGGTGTCTTTTTGGCATAATTTCAGCGTGGCTGTCATATACAGCCACAGCTGTTTTTATGGATTAACCTATGTATTCGGATTGCGGTTTATCGCTCCGAGACATCGGTGCTCGTGTGGGACGGCATACAGTCACGGCTGAGCGAATATGGAGTCAGTGGATAGCAGAAGAACGAATACACCGAGGTGCGGGATCACAACGGCCCCATCACACCACCAAACGACAGGACCGACATCTGGTGTGCATGGCTCTCACGGACCGTACAGCCACATCGACCACTGTAGCTGAACAGTTCGGGTGTCTGGCATAACACCCAGTCTCCGCGAGGGTGGTTCGACGCCGTCTGCAGCAGTGGGGCATTTTTGCACGGTGCCCATTGCTTCGACTACCTATGACTTTACAACACCGGCTTCTGCGACTGCAATGGTTGCAAGAACATCGCGCATGTAGGAGCAAATGGCACGACATCGTTTTTTCCGACGAATCCTGCTTCAGTTTTCAGCACCATAATGGGCGAATCCGTGTCTGGCGGTACCGCGGCGAACAGCTGAGTAAATCCGGCATTATCCTGCTCCATACCGGCCTGTCACCCGGCATCATGGTATGGAGTGCCATTGTATTCCACTCCCGCACGCGCCCCCGTTCGCATTACCGGTACGTTGAACAGCCATCGTTACATCACTGAGGTGTTGGAGCCTGTTGTCGCACCATATCTTCAGGGACTGTCTAGTGCCATTTACAAACAGGATATTGCTCGACCGAATGTGGCACGCAACGTCCATGGCTTCCTGAATTGCCACCATGTGCCACGTCTTCCTTGGCCCGCTCAGTCCGCGGATATGTCTCCTACTGAACACGTGTGGTCCATGATCGACGAATGACTGGAACGCCAGCCACCACCCGTGGCTACAACGGAGGAACTGTGGCATCGTATCGAAGCTGCGTGGACGGACATTCTCCAAACACACATCCAACGTCTCTTCCTCTCGAAGCCAGAAAATGTAGCAGCTGTGATTGTCGCAAATAGTGGCTACACCAGATACTGATTGTCATGTGTTCCCCTCGTCTCATTGTGCTGTATTTGTAATCTATTCACCTTGTGTCATCTGCTTTCTGTACAATAAATATGGATTTGATATATCTCGCTCTTCTATAGTGTTGCTCTTTTAAGGACCAACAGTGTATATACGCTTATACGTAATTCATTTATAAGTATTTTGCAATTATACGTTAAAATTTGAATTTCGGATTGTCAAAAATGCATGGTTTTTTGATTCATTTATACGTAACCCACTATATAAATCTGAAAGAACTGAGACGGTTTTTTCTGTTTTGTTTTGTTTTCAGCCATAAAATAGATAATGCAACCAGAAGTCCACTAACAAGTTTGTAAAATCATGCAATGCATTGATTATAATATGCTTTCCAACATACCAGAAATCATTACTCAAGTTATGAGAATAATGGCTGTGGAATAAATCTCGGTCCTGTGCCTTGACCCTTGATCCCATATCGATGATATTCAACAGAACCGGTTCGGTATACCTCCGAAATAACATGATAAAGTTTTGTCGCAATCGAAGCATTTTTACGTAAGTTATGATGCATAAGGGCTATGGAATAGATCCCGCTCCTGTGTCCTAACATTTGACCCCATTTCGCCCATTTTCAATAGAATTCGTCCCCAGGCAAGGCCCTACAACATACTAACATTTCATCCAAATCGAAGCATTTTTACGTAAGTTATGACGCATAATGGTGATGAAAGTGATTCCGTTTCTATGTCCTGACCTTTGACCCCATTTCGCCCATTTTCAATAGGGTTTGTGGCCAGGTGGTCCCCTACCACATACTAAAATTTCATTGAAATCGAACCATATTTACGCACGTTAGGACGCATAAGGGCAATTGAATGGATCTCACTCTTATGGCGTGACCTTTTACCCCACTTCGCCCATTTTCAATAAGGTTCATCCCCTGGTGGTCCCTTACCCCATGCTAAAATTTCATCGAAATCGAACCATTTTTACGTGAGTTATCGTGCCGACAGACGGACGGAAAAAGTTGGAGCATATACGCTTCTTCAACCTACGGTTGGAAAGCGTAAAAGCAGTAGCCACATTTCTCTTTTTTCTGAATCTAAGAAATTTGAAACAAGCAAAGATTATTTATTATTTTACTCACTACTAATGCTAAATCAACTAGTGGAAAAAAACCCTATGCTTGTAAGTAAAGGATGTGCATGTAATGGGTGCTGAGTATAAGACAAAATGTTATTTGGCTTTACTACCTAGTATTTCAAAGGTAAGGTTTTCTTTTACACATATGGGAAATACGAAATCATACAGATTTTTTAAAGCTAGTTTCATAATAAATCGGCTTAAGATAGCAAACAAAGCATATAAGCATTGCCTAAGGTAGCAAACAAAGCGTGTAAGCATCGCTTGTAGCAAACAAAGCATATAAGCATCGCTTGTAGCAAACAAAGCATATAAGCATGGCTTGTAGTAAACAAAGCATATAATCATCGCTTAAGGTACCAAACAAAGCTTATAATCATCGCTTAAGGTTCTACATTATAAATTAGCGTAATCTAAAATTATGTGGGGTTTTTTTCTGTTTAGAGGTGTTCAAAATTTTACGGCAGTATTTAACATTTAGAAATTTCTTTATACGTGTTTTAAGGTCATCCCGCCGCCCCGGTGGCGCAGTGGTCTAAGGCGTTGGCCTCTGATCATTCGTCCGTAAGGGGTCCGGGTTCGAATCCCGGTCAGGCATGGATGTTGTGTTTGTCTTACGGCACTGGCTCTCTCCCTTCCCTGGAACCAGTGACCCTAAATTAGGGACGGGCGACTGCTTATAGCCCATTTGAGTTGCTCACGATGGTCGTTAAACCTCCAATCAAAAAAAAAAAAAGGTCATCCCCTAAAAACACGTATAAACGAGGTTCCACTGTATTTTAGAAATCTTGGTTAGCTCATACCAAATGTTCGCAGAACTGTTCATTTCTGCTTAATATACTGCAAATGTGCCCTTTGTCCTCAGTTTTTCAGTTTTACGCCTTGTCTTAGTTAAAATTTGTCGAAAGGTCTGCTGTTCCATAGCTTCGGTTTGAATTCATATTTTCGGATTTCTTCGCCTACGAGGGAGGGGAACTGACCTAATCTTGTATTTTATTAACCTTGTCCGTGCCTCACCTAGGATTAAATTCCGTCATCCGCTCTCATTTACACAAGAAACTTCCCTGAATAACTTCTATTTTCCTTGAGCGAACTCGAATATCCCGATTTCTGTACTGTTATGTTAACCATGACACAACCCAGAAGAATGCATTCCTATAGGCAACAGGTGATTAGCGTGTGTTTCAGGAATTCGTGAGACCGAACAACAGTCACTGCTGGGACCTCTTGACCACTGTTTGGAGGTTAGGCCTATTTCGATACTGTTTGTTAGCTTCGTTCACGTAAAAGAAAAATGCTATGAAACTTCTGATAACTGTTGAAGGGCCTTTACAAAATGCTGAATAAAAAAAACCTGAATTAAAATCAGGAGTATAATCTGTTACAGATTACTGTTAAATGCCTACATACTGGCCACTGAAGTAGAAACTTTTATTCAATACAGGGTTGGACCTCCTCCGACCAGAATTTCAGCACGTGTGCGATTTGGCATAAATCCCCCAAGGATTTGGAGTACATCTACATCTACAGCATACCATGTGATCACCAGATAGTCATTTAGCTGAGCTTTCACGGAACAGGACTTTGCTCCCGGATCTGTTTTCTAACATGTCCTATACATCCTCAATAGAGTTCAGATCTGGGCTTAGTGGTGGCCAGAGGAGATGACGGAAGTCGCTCTCACGCTCTCTGAAGCATTGTTAAACACATCTTGTGCGATGGACAGTAACATTGTCCTCCATGAAACAACCGTCCCCTGCTTGATAAAAAGTCAACATTGCAGGATGGGCTTGATCGACAACAATGTTCAGATAATCCTTGGAGGACATTCGACTTTTGTCAGCGTACCTGTTCCATACCAACAGTACGTTCCCCGCACTATGACACCACCTCCTGAATCTTGAGTTGTGTTTACAAGGCAAGCTGGGTTCGTTGCTTCATGGGGCTCTCGCCGAACTTTGCGTTCTGTCCGTACAGAACAAAGTGTACCGCGACTTGTCGGACCACATGACTTTTTCCTAGTCTTCCAGTCACGGAGTTCTTGACACAACTTTAGATGAACTTTTCGGTTCTTTTCAGAAATCAGTGGTTTTCGTTAGGAGTGCGACTGCCGATACCGATCCTTTTTCATTCTCTGCGCATAGTTCGCTTAGATATGGAGCGGGGACAACCATCCTTGAACACTTCGGTCAATTGCTGTACAGGGGAAGTCCTGTTTCTCCGTTCAAGCTTTCTCAGACGACGGCGATCTCGTTCCTGACAGTTTGTTGCCGCGCCACTGTTACGCCTCTTAGGTAAGCAGTGTAGGTTACTTCTCCACTGATCAAAGACCGGGGATATCTCACCTTTTGAGAAATCAGTCAGCTCTACAGTTTACAAAATCATCGCGCCATCCAGACATGGGCCCACAATAGGCCCTTTATCGAACTGCGAAAGATCCTTTGTTTTTCTCATTGGGATCAACACAACTGACGAGCAGCAGTCTTAAGTAGATGCCTAGATCACGTGGGCAGGCATTTTGCATATACGTTGCGCCGTGATGTAGAAAAGCCTTAGCGCGGCTTAGCGACGCTAAGGCACTTTTTCTTTAGCCTTAGCACTTTTCGTGATTAGTTGGGAGAAAAAGCAGGGCAAAGAAATTTTTTAGATGATCAGGTAAAAGGAACACTTTTTATCTATTGGAGGTTTAACGACCACTGTGAGCAACTAAATGGACTATAAGCAGTCGCCCGTCCCTAATTTAGGGTCACTTGTTCCAGGGAAGGGAGAGAGCCAGCGCCATAAGACAAACACAGCAATATCCATGCCTCACCGGGATTCGAACCTGGACCCATCTCGGACGAATGATCAGAAGCCATTGCTTAGACCACTGCGCCACCAGGGCGGCAAAAGGAACACTGATTTATATGAAAGCATACTCGTACCTTAACAGAGCGTTCGTATTGCAAAGACGAGACTTAACTGTCGGATCACGCAGTTAGGCGTAGTCATCCATGTAGACAGAGCGACAAGTGGCCGCTACGCTGAGCTAGTCACCATTCTTTTGGGTGGGCCTGGATTAGAGTAATATTCGAAACATAAGTAGTGTGCTTGCTTATAGCACTGCTTTTTTCCCCTTCTCTCGAGCCAGTGACCTAAAATTAGGGACAAGCGGCTGCTTATATCCCTTACAGTTCCCTATACTGCTCGTTACCCCTCCCCTCCCCAAGAATAAGGATGGCAATGTTCTTATGGTTGAGAAGGGCATTTCAGCTACCCCCTCCCCCCCCCCACACACACACACACTGACTTCAACAAAAGCAATCCCTGAGCCCATTATGTGATCGCTTATGAGTAACGTAGAAGGATGCTCCTGGAGTCCGAGTGATCAGAGGCACTGGCTTCTGGCCAATCGCTCGAGATGGGTTCGTGCTCCGGGTGAAACATGAACGGTGCGCTCACCCCACGGCTTTAGCCATTTCCGGAATCAATGGCTCCAAATCAGGGTTTGGCGACTGTGTCCCTAGATGATCGCTGTGCTCTTATCCCCGGAAAGAAACAAAAAGTAACACATAAGATATTCGTCACTCCCACCTCATAATCTTAACAAGAGTGGCATATAAGTAATATGTATTCAGCGTGACTGAATATTTGGAACCGTACGCAGAGTGACAAAACAGTATCTAAAAAAGGAAACTTAACATTCTTAGAATCTGATTCCCAAGTAACTTTTATCTTTTATTTAAAATTGCCTGAATTGATGAAAACAACAAATAAAATCGTAAATTGCTTTTGCAAAATTTAAAGTCCTTCTATTTAGGTTTGTTTCACCTAGCCTGTTCACCGCTAAGGCACTTTTATTTTGTAAGAACTACATCACTGACGCTGCGTAAGTGACGTTTACACATTAGGCGTCGAAATAAGCTTTAACGCGTTTTTGTGTGACGTATACCGCTAATTTACATATCCGACATACCCCCGCATTGTTGTCATGTGACCGTAACTGCTCCAGAGTATAAAATGTGACAAAGAAGTTTGCCCAATAGTCAAACGCACTTGCACGTCTGTAGGTGAAAGAGGGCAAGCGATGTTGCATTTATTCGACACTGCATTCGTTACGAATTTCATCAAGAGAAAAGTGCTGCAAAAGCATGTGCATTGATCTGTTCTGTTCCTGGGGTGAATATTGTATCGAAAAGCACGTGTGAGTTTTCGTTTAGACGGTTTAAACCGCAGGTGAGTTTGATGTTAGTGGTCGAGAATGTAGCGGCGCCCCGCAGAAGGTAGCACACGAGGAACTGCAAGCATTGCTGGATAAAGATTCGTCTCAAACGCAAAAGGAACTAGCTGAACAACTGGGGGTAATTCAACAAACCATTTCCAATCATTTACGCGCAATGGGAAAGATTCAGAAGGAAGGAAAATTGGTACCACGTGACCTGAGCCAGAGTCAAGGATGAGCGTGCCATGAAATGTTTGAATCTGTTTAATAAACAACACAGAAAGTACTTCCTGAGGAAAATCGTTACGGATGATGAAAAGTGGATATTGTACGACAATCTCAAACGCAAAAAACACTGGGTAGACCCCGGTGAAGCAACGACTTCGACACCGAAACGCAATATTCACTCCAAGCAAGTTCTGATGTGCATCTGGTGGGATATGAAAAGTGTTCTCTATTATAAACTATTGGAACAGGGTTAAACTGTTACTGCTGATCGCTACAAGCAACAATTGCTGCGATTGAACCAGGAAATCAGTCCAAAACGTCCATTCACAGGCAAAGGATTGCGTCCCGTGAAATTACTGCATGACAACGCTAGCCGAATGCCGCGAAATCGACCAAGAAAACGCTACTGACGCTTGGCTGGGACGTTTTTGAGCACCCGGCGTATAGTCCCGACATAGCCCCTTCAAACTATCATTTGTTCCGACCGATGCAACATGGTTTGTGTGCTGTACGGTTCCGGACATGTGATGAAGTGCAAAAATGGGTTGGTGACTTCATCGCGTCACACGACGAAGTATTCTTCATGGCTGGAATCCATCAGCTGCCCGACCGATGGTGGAAGGTGATAGATTATGATTCGTAAAGGTATTGTTGTTTTCTGTCAAATTACATGTTGCGTTGTCTTAAAACGCTTTAAAACTCATTTGTACACCTAATACCTCTGAATAAAGGTTTCTAATTCAGTGGCCGGTGTACATGTAATACTGTTGCTAGTTAATGTATGAATTTATTTCTGCATACGTAATTCTTTGAGGTTTGTCGTCTTTACAGTCATCCACCGCTTTTTTCTAATGTCGGGCCAACACGTAAAAACAGACCACTTTTATCTCTATAAAAAGTATCTGGAGCTTCCTATTCAGAAATAATATTCTTAACAGAGCATTTCCATGCTTCTGATTCTTCCTTGGAACACCAGCCGTCCCCGGTGGCGCAGTAGTCTCAGCGCTGGCTTCTGGTCATTCGTCCGAGATGAGTCTGGGGTCGAATCCCGATAAAGCATGGATGTTGTGTCTGTCTTACGGCACTGGCTCTCTCCTTCCATGCAATCAGTGACCCTAAATCAGGGACGAGCGACTGCTTATATATAGCCCGTCGAATTGCACGCGGCCGTCGTTAAACCCCCAAACCAGAAACCACCCAAAAAAATCACCAGCGGATTCTCCTCCTGCTTTGCGGAAAACAATTACCTGCAAAATTCTAGACTTCTCCAGCCATCCCAGTGGCAAACCTAGAGTGGTGCAAAGGCGAATTTATACCCCTCATCTTTACACCCCTCCTCTCCTCTAAAAATTAAGTTTCCTGTGTCCTGATGTTGAACTAATTGTATATGCATCATCCAATTTCCTCTTTTTCGAATTTTATGTAACTATAAGAGGATAGACAAATGGTATTTCAAAATTAATCCGTATGACTTAGATGTAAACACTCCAAGATAACTGAAATGTTGGTAAGCTGTCTGTAGGAATCTGCCTAACTGGCGCCTTGTCGTCGCATTGTGGGTGCTTTTGCCTGTTGTGGTACTGACAGTGCGGGAAGAGAATTAAGTTTTATTACGGCTAGGGGTATTTTACTCGGCGAGACATATGAACTTTTATTCCTACGGAACGGTCAGTCTCTGGCTTTTGTGACATGGCTATGTCATAAAAACCGGGAGAGGCAGTAGCGGATGCAGCTAGGAAGCAACTGGGGTACCCCCTAAACACGTTCTTTCTTTTTAAATGGCTAAATGGCCAGGATCGTAAAAAAATTATATATTTATATTTGTAAGAATGTAGTAATAAATGAAAATATTTTCGCAAAAGGCTTTCTAACAATTGAAATTTGCTGTGAATTTGGAAATAAAACGCTTTGTCCTAGCACCTCTTTTGTGCTGTTTAATGGCCACCATGAGAAATGCTAAGCGCTCGTTCCTATTTTAGGGAAACAGCTTCCAGGGAAGGAGCCACCGCCGTAAGACAATCTATAACGAAGTAAATTTCTCCGTCATTTCTGTCCACGTCAGGATTCGAACCCGGATCCCCTCATTCCGGAATAAGTCACTCTGCCAGTTGAGCTACGCGGACATTTTATTCTGATTCCTATCTGCCTTTATGTCGTGTGCGTCCTTCTGGCAGGTTCGTCACATCTCCTGGTACGTTACAAATCCTACACCTATGCCTCATCCGGGCTTCGAATCCGGGCCCATCCGGAAGAACGGTCACACTCTTAGATCACTGCGCCGCTAGAGCGGATGTTCTAGTTTCAGCAGAAAGGAAAAGAACTAGAGGTTCAAAACCAAAAGACTGAGAGCAGAAGAGAAAAAAGATCTTGGCTGATAACGAGAAGCAATGGGTGCCATTTTTTCTCTTGTTTCTTTTTTTTTTTGACATCGTCTTCAGGTACGGAAGTGGCAGTCCGGACCGTTGTCAGACGATTTGCGGCACTGTTACTACATTCGAGGAGGACACTCCGTAGCCCACCACTCAAAAGCGAGCATCGCCGGCATCAGCTGCAGTGGTGTCGGGCCCGATCAATATGGGATAGTGTCCAGTGGCATCGTGTTATCTTCAGTAATCAGTCACGGTTTGCACTTGGCGCGGATGACCAGCCCATATGTGTCTGGAGACGAGTTGGCTAGCCCACGGATCCTGCCTTTACCGTGGAACCGCACATGGCTCGCACACTGGGAGTGTCTGTCTGGGAAGTCATTTCCTATGACAGCCGAACACCCTTGAGTCCTCCTTGTCACGGCTCAACTGTACGTCGACGACACTCTACAACCTAGTGCGTTGCCATTTCTGTAGCAGCAGCATCTAACAATTTTTCAACAGGATAATGCTTGGCCACATAAAAGGTGATATCTTTAAGAGAAACCCTTACCCTTTGGTATCCTGTTTTCTTTTTTAGAGGAACTTATTTCCTAATCGACACTGCACAATGAATTTCACTTTTTTTTTAGTTTTTATACCGTCGTCTAAAGACTTAAAGTAAACAAAGCATATAATCATCGCCTAAGGTGCCAAACAAAGCATATAATCATCGCTTAAGGTGCCAAACAAAGCATATAATCATCGCTTAAGGTACCAAACAAAGCTTATAAGCATCGCTTAAGGTTCTAAACAAATATTCATGTATGTATGTATGTCTTACATTATAAATTAGCGTAATCTAAAATTATGTGGGTTTTTTTTTCTGTTCAGAGGCGTTCAAAATTTTACGAACTTGTTTAAACAAATGGGTAAATGAGTAACTCATTTGTTTAAACAAGTTAGTAAAATCATGCAATGCATTGATTATGAAACGCTTTCCAACATACCAGAAATCATTACTCAAGTTATTACTCAAGTTATAGGGATAATGACTGTGGAATAAATCTCGCTCCTATGCCCTGACCTTTGACCCCATTTCGATGATATTAAACAGAATTGGTCCAGTATGCCTCCGGAACAACATACTAAAGTTTTGTCGCAATAGAAGCATTTTTAGTCAAGTTATGAGGATAATGGCTGTGGAATAAATCTCACTCCAGTGCCATGACCTTTGACTCCATTTCAATTACATTCAACAGAACCGGTTCAGTATATCTCCGGAACAACATACTTAAGTTTTGTCGCGACAGAAGCATTTTTAGTCAAGTTATGAGGACAATGGATATGGAATAAATCTCGCTTCTGTGCTCTGACCTTTGATCCCATTTCGATAATATTCAACAGAACCGGTTCAGTATATCTCCGAAACAACATACTAAAGTTTTGTCGCAATAGAAGCATTTTTAGTCAAGTTATGAGGATAATGGATGTGGAATAAATCTCGCTCCTGTGTCCTGATCTTTGACACCATTTCGATCATATTCAACAGAACCGGTACAGTATATTTACCTCCGAAACAACATAATAAAGTTTTGTCGCAATGGAAGCATTTTTACATAAGTTATGGCGCATAAGGGCGATGGAAAGGATCCGGCTCCTATGTCCTGACCTTTGATCCTACTTCGTCCATTTTATACAGAGTTCGTCCCCGGGTTGTCCCCTACCACATACTACGTACATTTCATCAAAATTGAACTATTTTTCCGCGAGAAATCGTGCGGCCAGACAGACAGACGGGCAAAGCTGGTGCAAATGCGCTTCTTCAACCTACGGTTGGAAAGCGTAAAAATGGATTCTGGGACCAAAGCCCTTGTGGAAACGGATTTAATAATAATACTCTCTTAACACAACACTATGAACTGTCCCAAACCTGCCTCCGTAATGTCGACACCCTTCCATGGCCAGCCCGACCTCCCGACGTCTAATATGTTTGGGACATTATCTGACGCCACATAAGCCTATCCCGGAACGTTTGGTAATATTTTGGCGTGATTCTTAAAAAAATTCTGTTAAATTAAGCCATCCGAACAGAAGAGCTCTTATTTTACTTTGAAAGATTTTATCCACACGTGAGATTTTAAAAACTCCAAGCTCATTTCTCATAAAAGTAGACAATTGAACGCTATGAATACAGCGCTGTTTCACTTATTTATGATTTTAAAATTTGGAACATTTTTTAATGGAAAAAGTGTTTAAAAAGCAGCATAATGCTGGGAAGGGTCAGTAAGTGTGTGTGTGTGAGTGACCCTACCACAAAGTTTCTCTATCATTTTTTTTTAAATCGGAGCGACCGCTTCTGTCTCTCCTCTAAGGTAAACTTCAAGAATACTTATACCATGATGAATAGTAGAAAAAAATGTCTAAGTCGAATTTTAAATCAATTACAGCACCACCCTTGAAGTAAGATTTTCTTATGAAAACCATTTTGTTTTTTCAAAATATCAAACTTTACAATACTTATACCATGATTAACAAAAAAAATAATTATATTAATCGAATTTTTAATTGATTAGAAAAGATGTACGCCCAAAACATATTTTTTGGATATGCCTCTGAGCCATCCGCTGGTATTCCTAAAATCGGTGATGCCTATCTTTTGTGCAATATTTAAATCACTTTCTCTTGGTAATAAAAACTAAATGGCGGAATATTTCTTGATTGGCAATTAGCCAATCACTCTAAAAACATTTCGTCAATGCTTTACTTTCCAGTATCCCGCCATTTAGTTTTTATCTTCGGGATTTTCGCATCGAAATCAACCTCGATATCATTGTTTTTCCTCAATAAACCATGCACATCCGTTTCCTTTCACAACAATAAAGTTCCGCTAAGAGCTGAACACATTCCTTTTTGCTTTTCACTTTGACAGCTTTCACCTTTTCTGCTAGCACTGAACATTTTCGCTTTCGTTTTTTCACTAGTTTTTAAGAAAATGCAAATGCTTTTGTCACCGATTTAAACCGCAAGAAAAGTGCGCTTTTTTTAATGTTGAAAACTTTGCCTGAGGATTACAGATTTTCCACTTAAATGGGTGTGAATTAATTCTGCGGAGAAACGGAAAAGAAGATTGACACAGTCTATGAGAAGATTAGATATTTTCGTTGCGCACTAAACAATTCATCGCCATCCCGGTGGCGTAGTGGTCTAAGCGCTGATTTATGACCATTCGTCCGAGAAGGGTCCGGGTTTGAGTCCCGGTGAGGCATGGGTATTGTGTTTGTTTTATGGCACTGGCTTATAGAAAAAACTCTTTACACGTTATTCTTGAGTAGTAAGAACACAGACGGCATTGTAAGTCTAATGAATGACAACAAATACATGTATATATTTTACTGACATTTATTTTATAAAAAAATATATAGTTAAAAGACGTATGATCCATCCGTTGCTACTGTCATTGCAACACGTTGCAAAAGTAATCTATGCAGATAATATACACACACTATTATGCACTATATGTATAATACATATTTCACTATTATGTATAATACTATAATACACTATTATGTTCAAACACAACTATATATATTCATCAAATTCTAGTAAGAAATTCTGTCGCCTGTAAATGTCATAAAACCAAATGAACAGTTCCCCACGATGCGACAAAATATTCAACTATCTCGAAAAACTTCAGCTGAACTGTAGTTTATAGCAGCATTCCCTGAATAGAAGCAAGTCCGTAAATGACATAAAACCAAATGAATAGTCTGTAAATGTCGTAAAACCAAATGAATAGTTGTCATAAAATCAAATGACTAGTTGTCATAAAATCAAATGAATAGTTTAATAGTTACGATGCCACAAAATACTCAACTGTCTCGAAAACCTTCACCTGAACTGTAGTTTATAGCAGCATTCCCTGAATAGAAGCAAGTCCGTAAATGACATAAAACCAAATGAATAGTCTGTAAATGTCGTAAAACCAAATGAATAGTTGTCATAAAATCAAATGACTAGTTGTCATAAAATCAAATGAATAGTTTAATAGTTACGATGCCACAAAATACTCAACTGTCTCGAAAACCTTCACCTGAACTGTAGTTTATAGCAGCATTCCCTGAATAGAAGCAAGTCCGTAAATGACATAAAACCAAATGAATAGTCTGTAAATGTCGTAAAACCAAATGAATAGTTGTCATAAAATCAAATGACTAGTTGTCATAAAATCAAATGAATAGTTTAATAGTTACGATGCCACAAAATACTCAACTGTCTCGAAAACCTTCACCTGAACTGTAGTTTATAGCAGCATTCCCTGAATAGAAGCAAGTCCGTAAATGACATAAAACCAAATGAATAGTCTGTAAATGTCGTAAAACCAAATGAATAGGTTGTCATAAAATCAAATGACTAGTTGTCATAAAGTCAAATGAATAGTTTCATAGTTATGATGAGAAATAAAAATACTCAACTGTCTCGAAAACCTTCACCTGAACTGTAGTTTATAGCACCATTCCCTGAATAGGAACAAGTCCGTAATGATCATAGTAGATTCGCAGTAAGTTCTAGGTGGTTTCGACATTTATTCATCAGAATACCTGCGAACGTCTGCTTTAGGTTGACTTTCAACATCTAGTCATCAGAATATGTGCAAGCATCCACTGTAGATTGACTTTCTCTAATTTGTAATGTATTTTGTATCAACCTACAGTGGATGTTCGCAGATATTCTGATGAATAGGTGTTGAAAGTCAACCTACAGCAGATGTTCGCAGATATTCTGATGAATAAATGTAGAAACCACCTAGAACTTACTGCGAACCTACTATGATCATTGCGGACTTGCTCCTATTTAGGGAATGCTGCTATAAACTACAGTTCAGGTGAAGTTTTTTCGAGAAGTTGAGTATTTTGTCGCATCGTGGGGAACTTTTCATTTGGTTTTATGACATTTACAGATTGAACTTGCCACAGAATTTCTTACTTGAATTTGATTAATATACAGAATGATTCATAAAGAAGTATACAGTTTCCAGAAGCTGTAAAACAGTAACAGTTGAAGACCCGGTGGAGCACAACTGCAAATCGTTAGGTAGATGTACTCATAAAGTCTGTGTCCGGTAATTAGTCAGTCGATGAACATCTTCCTCACCGATGGATTGGACGATTCGCGAACTACAACATGCCACTGACCCAATGGCCACCCAGAAGTCTTGACTTAACTCCTTGTGACTTTTTCCTGTGGGGGTACGTAAAGGACAAGGTATTCGCCCCTCCCCTTCCTGTTGATCTAGCGGAGCTGAAACAGCGTATCACAGCCGCTATCACTGCACTTGATTCAGATATCTTACCTCGCGTTTGGGCGGAAATGGATTACCGGCTCGATGTGTGCCGTGTGACTAAGGGTGCACACATAGAACATCTGTCACTGTCTCTAAAAAAAATTGAAACATTCCCCTACAATTTTGTTACAGGTAACATAAATATCTTACATTGTTCTTGTTTTATAGTGCGTTAAAACTGTATACTTCTTTATGAATCACCCTGTATATAGTTGTGTTTGAGCATAATAGTGTATGTACATACGTATGTCTGTAAATCATCCGCGTAGATAACATTTGCAACGTGTTGCAATGACAATAGCAACGGATAGATCATTTTTCTTTTTTTGATTGGAGGTTTAACGACCACCGTGAGCAACTCAATGGGCTATAAGCAGTCGCCCGTCACTAATTTAGGGTCACTGGTTCCAGTGAAGGGAGAGAGCCAGTGCCGTAAGACAAACACAACATCCATGCCTCACCGGGATTCGAACCCGGACCCCTTACGGACGAATGATCAGAGGCCAACGCCTTATACCACTGCGCCACCGGGGCGGCCGGATAGATCATACATCTTTTAAATGTATAATTTTTTATAAAATAAATGTCAGTAAAATATGTATTTGTTGTAATCCATTAGATTTACTATATATACTTCAATGACATCTGTGTCCTTAGCTACTCAACAACAACCTGTAAAGAGTTTTTTTCTATAAGCTTATTTCTCCATCACACGTTTCAATTAAACGATACTCGCAATTTTAGTATTGAATTTAGCGGAAATTTTAAGATTTAGAACCATAAAATTGGAATTGGGTTTGTGCTGCTAGATTTTTGAGGTTGTAAAATGTATAGAAAACCTAAGTTTAGCTATTTCAATGCATAAATTTCTCGCGTTATCGTCCTCTCAGACACGCGTTATCGTCCTCTAGACACCCGAGTTGGATACCCATGGACGCTGACTGCTTGGGTGTAAAGCATACAACAAAGAGCCAAAACATTATGACCAGCGCGTCTTTATTCGAAACAACTGCAGATAAACGACAGCGCGTGTGAATGTCATGAAACGGTGTAAATAACACCTCATACTGAGCTCTGTTAATTATTTTTGTTGTTCAAATGGGAAAGGAAGCGGGCTTAAGCGAAATTGCAATTGCCAGACTACGGGGTCTGAGCATTTCCGAGGTGTAAAGGCTTGTCAGCCGTGGTTAATACCTTCAAAAAGTGGTCCGAGGAGGGATAAACCAAGAACTGCCGGCAAGGTATTGGTCCAGCACGGCTCATCGATGCTAGAGGTGAGCGAAGGCTATCCCGTATGGTACGAGCCAACTGAAAGGATACTGCTGCGCAACTCACCGGTAATTTGAATCCTGGTGACGAGATTAATCTGCCACAACACAAATGCATCTAACTCTGCTGAAAATGGGGCTGCGTAGCCACAGGCCTCTCCGAGTGACCATGCTAACCTCGATTCCCACACACAAGAGTAGTGTATCACAACACACATAGTACATCGAACCCTGCTGAAAATGGGGTTGCATAGCCGCAGGCCGCTCCGAGTGCCCATGCTAACCTCGGTTCACACACACAAGAGTACATCGAACCCTGCTGATAATAAGGCTGCATAGCAGCAGGCCGCTCCGAGTGCCCATGCTAACCTCGATTCACACACAATAGTAATGTATCACAGAACACAGTACATTGAACCCTGCTGAAAATGGGGCTGCATAGCAGCAGGCTGCTCCGAGTCCCCATGCTAACTTCGATTCACACACAAGAGTAATGCATCAGAACACACAGTACGTCGAACCCTGCTGAAAAGGGGGTAGCATAGCAGCAGGCCGCTCCGAGTGCCCATGTTAACCTCGGTTCACACACACAAGAGTAATGTATCACAACACACAGTAAGTCGAACCCTGCTGAAAATGGGACTGCGTAGCCGCAGGCCATTCCGAGTAACCTCAGTTTACCGTCGAAAGCGCCTACAATCGGCACACGAGCTTCAAAACTGGACCTTCAATGATTAGAAGAAAGTCGTTCGTTCCGATGAATCTTGTTTCCTGTTGTACCATGTGGACTGCCGGGTACGTGTGCGTCGTTTATCTGGAAAAGTGTTGGAACCAGGATGTGTCGTGCAACGGAAACAAGCGGGTGAAAGAAGTGCAATGCTTGGGACAATGTTCTGCTGAAAAACTGGGTCCGGTCGTTCATGAGGACATCCTCCAGACAGATTCATCGATCAAATAAAAACTCTCACAAATCTATCAGTTGCAGAAGTCATGAGAACTGTGAAGAATAGACAGGAATGGCGAACCTTGACTGCCGACAGGATGTGAATTGGGTCACGACCCTTGAACCAAGCAACGAAGAGAGAGATAGGTCGTTCATGTTCAGGAAACTATGACGTTTGCCATCTACCAAAGCAGCCTGCAGACCAGGTACGTTCTTTCATGGCAACGGTATTCCCCTCTATTAGTGCCTTCATTTAGAAGGATAAGGTACCATGCCACACTGCCCGTATTGTTAGTGAATGGTTTGCGGAACGTGAGGAAGACTTCCAGGTATTGCGCTGGCCTCCAAGTTCCCCAGACATCGATCCAATTGAGTATCTGTGGTTTGTGTTGTAACAGCAAATACGAACGACCGCGGTTCAACCAGGTAATTTACAAGAGTTAAAGGATCTGCTGGAAAGGTGTTGATATCAGATACCACAAGGCACCTTTAGAAATCTTGCAGCGCCGAGTAAGAGCTGTTTTGGCGGCACGTGTAGGACTAACATCATATTAGGTAGTTGGTTATATGATTTTGGCGTTTCAGTGCATACTTTAATTGAACTTCCCATTTTGGTTTGTATACAACACTGGTTGACAGCTGCTAAGGAACAACCACATTTTAGAGTAAAACAACACATGGGTGCAACACTTGTGGCAAAAATGAAAATGGAAACAATACAGACGCCATGAATTTACTATTCAAGCTAAAGAACAGACAATTAAACAAACACAAATGCAAGATATGCACAATGTGAGCTTTCGAATGGTTTGACTCGATGATCAAAACAAAAATTTTAAACCATACTGACCATCAACAACGTATCATCAGTAGGGGATATGGCCTTCTCGGACCGCAATACACGTATTACACCTGTTGGGCATGCTTAGAATGAGAGTATTTAAAAGTTCTGTTGCGATTTCCTCCCACTCCTTTTCAATGCAATTTTCAGCTCCTGGGGACTCGGACGAAGCGGTAATTGCATAGCAGTACGCTTTCCAAGAGCGTCCCATGTGTGCTCTATCGGAGTTAGGTTGGTCGTGCAAACAGATCCACCCATTCGGTAAATATCCTCGCTTTGCAGTACTTCAGATACTTGGGACGTGCTGTAAGGTCTGGAATTATCATCCATGAAGATAAAGTTAGGACCCACTGCACCAAGGAACACGCGAACATGGCCTTCTAAGACTTGTCTGCAGTATCTGTCTTCTGTGATAGTCCCTCCATTGAACACATGCAGCGACGTACTTCCATTCATCATTATGCTTGCCCACACTAGGACTCCAGGTCCACCATAACTGACATGTTCACAGATGTTATGAGGTTGATAGCGTGCTCCACGCTCTCTCCACAGCAGCTGATGACCTGAGTCACTCAATCTATAAACTGAAACGGCTCTCATCGGAGAACGTCACTGTGGATCACTTCTGACTGTTCCACTCTCTGTGCTTTACACCCCCATAACCGGGCGTCACGATGCTGAGATGACACCTTGACACATTTCGCAGGCTTTTGGGCATACAGCCTGATCCTGTTCAATCGTCGACAGATTGTTCGACTCGACACCTGTGTCTCAGTTGCAGCACAGAGTCCTGCGGCGAGCTGTGCTGGGGTAGCATTCCGGTTTCTTCGGACCATGAGAAACCCAGGTGTTGCCTTGTGTTGTTGTTGTCCTTCTACGTCCTCCCCCATACTTCAGGAATCCTGTTTCTCAGGTTTCCAAAGCTTTCTTCAAACGCGATATGACGCCTTTTGCTACACCCATATTTCCATGTCTCGAGCAATTGCTGTTACCCTTTGTCGTGCCTCCAGCCGTCCAACGACCCTTCCACGATCATAAGTACATAAATGAAAACGATGAGACATTTCGCACCCAATGAAACGAAATCAACTAGTCACCAACAAAATTTCGTTGCAAGAATAATAAGCTGCCGTAGTGACTTTTATGACGGTCTGACTTGGAGGGAGTGTTAGCCCTTAAATATCCAGCCGGCCAGTCCATTTATGTCTGAGGTTGGTTAGACATACTACATAGCGCCATCCATTGGCTTTTCACCATGTTTGTAGTGTGCTCCATTGATGTTTCACTCTAAAAGGCCGTTGTAAATTTAAGTTCATTCATTTTAAGCAGTTTCTAGTCTTAACGCTACATTTTCTCTCTCGGTGAATGTCGGTTTGGCAACATGATGCTAGGTGAACAGGTGAATGATGTATGTGTTCGAGACTGATAAGGGTGCTGTTTACAATTGTATCGCGGCTCTCGTGAGAGATTGTTGAGAGAGAGCTCGGATTGCGTGAACGTTGCCCTATTAGCGCGTGATGTGAAACAAATTGATTGGATCTTTCACTTCGAACGTAATTAAAAATACACCACACTTTGAATACTCCAGATAGGCATACAGCGTATTAAATCCGTTTATTTTGTGCTGCAGTAAGCACAATGTATAGCATTGCATTGCCTTGAAAAAGCCTCCCAGTGATTGGAGGTTTAACGACCACCATGAGCAACTCAGTGGGCTATAAGCAGTCTCCCGTCCTTAATTTAGAGCCACTGGTTACATGGAAGGGAGAGAGCCAGCACCGTAGGACAAGCGCAACATCCATGCCTCACCGGGATTCGAACCCGGACCGATCTCGGACGAATGATCAGAAGCCATCGCTTAGACCACTGCGGCCCCTGGGCTGCCCTCCCAGTGGAGTGCGAAAGCTTGGCGAATCTTTGTGCTTACTACACCACAAAAATAAACGGATTTAATGCGCTATATGCGTCTCTTGAGTATTCTTTCACTTTGAATGTGACGTTTGCTTTATCATCAAAGTCTCAAATTGTTACTGAGTTAGTAAGACTTGAAGAATATTCTATGTTACGGTATCTGCTGTTTTCAGATATTACTCAACCATCAATTAAGTACCAAATTGGAATTATACTCCACGTGTGATGCTGTGCTGACAGTTATGCTCCTAACCTAATAAGCAGATTCGATACTGCAAGTAAAAGACTTCCTATTTTGGCCGTTAATGCCATTAAGCGCCTGATTTGCTTTAAATTTATGTACTAAGCTATCCGGAGCAAGAAGTTAAGCTTCACAGTGAAGCCAAGTTCTGTAGTAGAGTGGCACTTTAAGTCATAAAGTGCTTTTTGGTAAAGTATGTTAGGGTTTTGGCTGTAGCATAACTAAATAACAATTCTTTAACCATTCAAACACTGAAGAGTGCTTCGGTGCTCAAGCATCCTTGAAAATTTTTAAAAAATGAAGGCTTAGAAATAAAAATAAAACTCTTTTGATTCACCAATTTGGAGGTTTTTTACGATTAGAAGAAACCTTCCGATGTCTGACTTCTTTAGCTGAAGCAACCCATCGGTTAAGAAAAAGAAAGACGACACCGAATTTTCGATTGCAATGAGCACGTCTTTTAAATCGTTTCCGACAGGAGTAAAATATTTTAGTCATTCATAGTCCATGGAACCCATTAAGAAAAATCAACCTGATATCTACAGTCGATAAAACATTTAGAAACAGAAAGAGCTACTTTGTCCCGTTAGCGGCTGAAAATTATGTTACAAAATTCCACAAATTGTGCGCAAAAAGATTCTCGTAGATGAAGGTCACACACGCGAACAATAGAATTTTCAAATCAAACAGCTAGAACAAGAGATAGAGGAAAACATGATATAACTTTACGCCACCTAACGGAAGAATTTTGAATAAGGAAAAGTAGAAAATATGCGAAAAGTATTTTCCATGACAAAAGGAATGTTTAGGACAAGCAATTTTTTAAATACGTCTCCTGGAAGCAGAAATAGCTAGAAAAAGGTTTTCACATTTACGCCCTCTAGCGGGAAAACTGTGCATTTTTTTAAAGGATAATGTTCCTCATCTTTGCTGTAGCGAATGATATACAGTAAAAGAATAAATTTTCCAATAGGATTTTTAGAAGCGGAGGTACAGCTGCAAAACGAAATACACACTAACACCACCTCGCGCCAGAACTGTGAAATACAAAAAACCCACGATAAGTGTTGCACAACATGAATGGTATCCGGTCTTAAAATCTTTTTTTTAAATCGGACTTTTAAAAGAAGGAATATCTAGAAAAGCAGATTAAATATTTGCACCCCCTAGCGTAGAAATAGGGCATTTTGGGGGGAAGAAAATATCCAAACATATTTTTCGTGGTTAGTAGTATCTGACTGAAAAAGGGTTTTTCCAGTCGTGTTTTTAGGCTCACAGACGCAGTTGTATCAGAATAATATGGCCACCTACCTGATAATAGGAATAACCATCCTTGGCCTGCACGGCAGCGACGAGATGGCGTGGCACAACCACGTCATCTATAGCATGGAGGTCCCGGAGATAACGTGGTTGTGCATCGGCAGATCGAACTTGTCTATCCAAATAGTCCCACAAGTGGTCTATGGGACTGAGACCGAGAGATTTCGCAGGCCAAAGGAGCACGGAGACATCGCTGTCGTGTTCCTGAAACCAGTCACGAACCCCCTTAGCGAGGTGGCAGGGCGCATTGTCTGTTGATAGACACCATCACCACTAGGGTAAACGTCCAACATGAAAAGATGCATGTGGTCAGCGAGGATGGACAGGTAGCCATTGGTGTTCAGGGACCCATCCAGAGGTACCAGCTGTCTCAGGTCATACCATAAAAACATCCCCCAGACATGCGCACTGCCACCACCGGCCTGTGCTTGACCGACAAGCGTGTCCGGGTGTTGGCTCTCGTGTGTCTGACGCAGTATCCGCCTCCGCCCGTCACTTCTGGGGAGTAGAAACCTCGATTCGTCGGAACAGGCAACCTTTTCCCACTTTTTCATTGCCCAATTACGACAGTCCCGTGCGAACTGCAGGCGTCGTTGCCAATGAACCAGGGTTAATATTAGGGCCTGGACGCAACGTCGACTTTGGAGACCCATGTGTCACATGCTTCGCTCTACAGTTATCGGGCATACGTGCCTGGGTGCTCCAGCGTTTGTTTGTGTGGTCAATTGTTGCACTTCTGCGCGTTGATTGCTCTTTATCAGTCGACGGAGACGACGTTCTCCTCTGGGTTCGATGGCCTTTCGGGTTTCATAGTTATGACGTCAGGAGGTACTCGGTGTGTCAGCGGTCCATTATTGGTACACCCTTGTTCACCCTTACTACAGCACCTTGCGAACTGCCCACACGGTCTTCTGTTTCTCAGATGCTTCCACCCTTGGCACGGTACCCGATCATCATTCCTTCTTGAACCTCAGTCAAATCTTTACCTCTGCCCATTGTGCTGACGTCACATACTATGGCTCATTTGTCTTGGCCGGCTGCTTGTATCTCCGTGTGATCGGCCTTGTCACGTGCACTCTGTGACGCGCTTGGCTCGTACTCTGTGATTCTCGGTGTGGTCATATTATTCTGATTAGACCGTGGATATTGCTGTAAACGCAAACGTGAACTTATGCCCTCCGGTGGCAAATTTGCAAGTTACGGAAATGTGAAATTATATGCAAAACGTTTCACACTAGAAACGATCACTAAAAAAATTTACCAAGTCGGACTGTTAGAAGTAGAAATATTGAGGAAAATTATAATATATCTCCGCTCGCTGGGAGGGGGAACTATGCACTATTTTAAGAAAAGGAAATTTTAAAAAGGATTAGTCACAGCGAAGAGTATCAGAAGGATTAGTCACAGCGAGTATATTTTTCCATATGATTAAGGTCCAGTGGCGATGTTCCCTCGCCCATGCTAATCTTTGCACCCTGTGATGTGCGGTCAGCAGCGGTATCCTCGTGGGACAATGGCTTCTGTACCTCATAGCGAGGAGATGGTTCTGGATGGTGTGGCTGATGACACGTTTTTGTGCACCAGCGTTAAATTGCCGAGTGATTTCTTGCACTGTAGCGCGTCTATCCGCTGTTACAATGCGAGTTAGCCGACGATGACCCCGCTCATCCACACGCTGTTGTCCACGGCAGTTGGCCCTTGCAGGGATGGTTTTACCGGATTCGATGTACTCACGGTGCACCCGTGACACAGTGGCTCGTGAAAATCCCAGTGCCTGCAGGACTTCCGAGATGGAGTGACCCATTCGTTGAGCCCCGACAATTTGCCCACGATCAAATGCGCTTAGGTCCTTCTTCTTACCCATACTGCGTCCGACTCTTACTGATTTCCGTCGCATCATTCCTTATATTGTCGGATCGCTGCATACGTCATGTCGTTTCCGTTTACAGGGCCGCCCACAGGGCCACATTTGCATAACGCCAGCTGTCTCTAATTCAATTGCTCTTCAGTGTATATAGTCACCCTATCAGTGATAATGACGTTACAGGTGAGCAGGCAGAGACGGCGCCACACTTGGACGTAACAATTCGACAAAGCAACTAAGGTGTCTAACAGAAAATTAAATAGAGCGAAATTTAAGAAATACAAATGATAAAAAAGAGGAAAATTACAAATAAAGCCCGTCATAATCATCCATAATATACACAGGCGATTGTAGAAATGAAAGGCAAAAGGAAATGTCCTGAAAACAAAGAAGAATACAAAGAATCGGTGATAAGAGTTAAAAATAAAACATGTACAATATTCCTCTTAAGTAGATGCAGTTCAGTCAACCACAAACAGTACATGATATGGAATTTTATGTACATACGTAGTGAAGCCACTTATTTTCGGTATGACGACATAGAACTAATAGTCACTTTTTAACAGTTCACCTGGAAGAATTATGTCCTTTACGATTCCTAAAAGACATAATTCTTCCAGGTGAACTGTTAAAAAGTGACTCATACTTCCATGCCTCCACATCGAAAACAAGTGGCTTCACTAGGTATGTACATAAAATTCCATATCATGTACCATTTGTGATTGACTGAACTGCATATACTTAAGAGGAATATTGTACATGTTTTATTTTTAACTCTTATCACCGATTCTTTGTATTCTTCTTTGTTTTCAGGACATTTCCTTTTCCCTCTCATTTCTACAATCGCCTGTGTATATTATGGATCATTATGACGGACTTTATTTGTAATTGTCCTCTTTTTTATTATTTGTATTTCTTAAATTTCATTCTATTTAATTTTGTGTTAGACACTTTAGTTGCTTTGTCGAATTGTTACGTCCAACTGTGGCGCTGTCTCTGCCTGTTCACCTGAAACGTCATTATCACTGACGGGGTGAATATATATATATGTCACCTAAATCAGGGCTTGGTTTTTATGTCATCTGATGATGGGCTTACAGGAAGCCCGAAAGATCTAATGTTTTTAATGCTTTATTTTTACCATCAATAAATCCTTTTAGTAACTGACGACGGTTTTTAACTAGTCATTACTGGTAAGAAGATTTTCTTTTATAATCGTGCAACAAGTTCAGCTGACTTGTGTTCCCTGATGTTACCTACAGCACCAATCACAGTTTGTTCAAACTCTGCACAAAAGGTTTCTCATACCAGAAAGAAGATATCAGATACAGAAGGATTTCCAAATCGAACAGTTAAAAGAAGAAATATAGAGGGCAAATGTAACACGATATAATTTTACGCCTCCAAGTGGAAAAACTTTGCGTAATTGAATACTAGAAAATACGCAAAAAGTGTTCTTCATAACACAATATATGCTAAAGAAAAATATTTTGTAAATACGTTTTTTGAAAGCATAAATAGCGAGGAAATGATTTTGACATTTACGCTCCCTAGCAGGTATCATCATCATCATCATTGTCAACCATTATCAATCCACTGCTGGACGAAGGTCTCCCCAAGTTTCCTCCACAACGGTCTGTCTTGTGCCAGTCTCCTCCATGTCACTCCCGCATACTTTCGAATTTCATCCTCCCATCTTCCATGTGGTCTTCTTCTGGGTCTTTTCCTGTCCCTTGGAATCCAATCTAAAATTTCGGCTATCCATCGATGGTCTGTTCTTCTGGCAGTATGTCCAGCACATTGCCATTTCAGGGATTTAACTCTGATCATGATGTCTTCCACTCTTGTCATTTTTCGGATCCACGTGTTCCTCTTCTTATCTCTCCTGGTTACACCAAGCATGCACCTCTCCATGCTTATTTGAGTTGTCTGCAGCCTTTGTATGTCTCTTTTAGCTAAGGTCTACGTCTCTGCACCATACGTAAGCACTGGAAGGATGCATTGATCAAACACTTTTCTTTTAAGACATAATGGCATATTGCTCTTGAAAATTATGCTGTTTCTTCCAAAAGCTCTCCAGGCAAGTTTTGTACGCCGATTAATTTCTTCACCAATGTGACCCTCACTTGATATCTGCTGTCCAAGATAAACGTACGTGTCTGTTATCTCCAGCTTTTCTCCATCAATTGATAAATCTTCATTTCTTGTAAAAGCATTGTACATCACTTTTGTCTTCTGAAAGTTCATTTTTAATCCCACTTCTTTACTCTTGTCAGCAAGTTCCTGGATCATACTCTGTAGCTCCGATGGGGTAGTTGCAAAAATTACTATGTCATCAGCAAAACGAAGGGGGGTTAGATAATCTCCATTAATCTTTATCCCTTTGTTTCCCAGTTCAGTGATTGAAAGACATTTTCCAATGTGGCATTAAAGAGCTTCGGAGATATGGTGTCACCTTGTCTTACTCCTTTTCCAATTTTTATGTGTGTTGTATTTTCAAACAGCCGAATCTTTGCACTTGCATTTTCATAGATGTTATTCATAATATTAATGTATGCATCTTCAATACCGCAGGTTTTCAGAGCCATTGTAACTGCTGATGGTTTCACCGAATCAAAGGCTTTTTCATAATCGATAAAAGCCATGCACAATGGAAGCTCATATTCCCTCGCTCTTTCAATTAGTTCTCTCAGTACGTGGATATGATCTATTGTGCTGTAGCCACTCCTGAATCCAGCTTGTTCTCTCGGTTGAGCCATGTTCAGTGTCACCTTCAAGCGGTGTGAAAGAACTTTAGTGAAGATTTTATAAACCACTGATAGGAGGCTGATAGGTCTGTAGTTCCTGAGATCCTCAATATCACCCTTTTTATGTAGCAAGATCATTGTAGCGTTGTTCCAATCCTCAGGAATTTTCCCTTCATTAAGGCATCGAGTGAAAATTTGGGCGAGTACTGTTTCGATTTCTCCACTTGCTTCTTGTATGATGTCTACAGTAATTCCATCTTCTCCTGGAGCTTTGCCCCGCTTCATGTTCTTGATTGCATGTGCAACTACTGCTGGGAGGACTGGAAGAACTCTGGCACTGGTACCTTTCATGATGTCTGGAGTACATGTATCATCCCTTTCATATAATTTGGAGTAGAAATCTTTCACTCTTGTCAAAATTTCGCCTCTATTTCTTGTTACAGAACCATCTTCTTTTCTTAGTGCCATAATCTGTTTTTTCCCCTTACTGAGATGTCCCTTTGCTATCTTTAGGCTTTGGTTGTTTTCAATTGCTTTCCTTACTAGTTCACAGTTGAATTTCCTTACGTCTTCAGTGATACTTTTTCGTACTGTCTTGCATAGCTCTATATATTCCACTTTGGAAGTCACATCTTCTTTAGTTGTCCTCATCACTCTTCTTTTTTGCATCAACATTTTGGTTTTTCCTGATAATTTGTTCACATGCAATTTGTTCTTAGACCCAGCTAATTTTGTTGCTGTTTCCATAAGAGCTTTGGTTACTTTTCTGTTAACTTCAGAAATATCCACTTCTTCCGATAAAAGCAGAGAATCTGCCTTCTAAATCAGGCCTTCTAAAGCAGAGAATCTGTTCTTCAGTTCCAATTTGAAGGTATTATGGTGTTTTTTAAGGTTGGTTATGTCAATACATTTTGTTTGTCTTATGAGCTTGCTACGTTCGAGTTTAGTGTTGAGGTGCATCTTACATCTCACCAATCTATGGTCACTACCTGTGTTGAACTTGTTTAGCACACTGCAGTCTTCGATGACGAATTTTTTGTTACACATAATAAAATCAATTTCACTTGTCGTCCCATTTGGATGTCTCCATGTCCATTTCCTGTGTGGCTTTTTCTTGAAAAAGGAGTTCAAGATGAAAAACCCTTCTGCCTCTGCAAACTTTACGAGAGTATTTCCACGCTGGTTTCTGTTGCCGTGACCGAATTTACCTACTGAAGTTTCATTCTGTTGCCGGTGCCCTATTTTTGCATTGAAATCTCCCATAATTATCTTCAAGTGCTGCTTACCTTTATTATTTAGATCACGAATTTCCTCATAAAATTCTTCAATTTCTTCTTCAGCATGACTTGTGGTGGGTGCATGAGTTTGAATAATCTGAGCCTGGTATCTTCTCGAGAGTTGGATAACGAGTCGTGCAGCTCTGTCAGAGGAACTTTCAACTTCTACAACTTTATCCTTCAGTTTCTTGTTTATTATAAATCCAACACCACTAGTTCTGCCAGTATCTGTCCCACGTTAGTAGAAGAGATGTCCACTTTTCAGTTCAATGAGATCTTCTCCTTTTCTCCTTACCTCACTTAGCCCGACGATGTCCCACTTGATCCTTTGTAGTTCCTCTTCCAATTCAAGAAGCCTTGAATCAGAAGATAGGGAGCGTCCGTTGTACGTAGCCAAGGTCAGCATCAGATGGCAGCCTAGTCCGGTCCTCCGGGGATTCTTAGCACCCTCTGCCTTCATATCGCACTGGCCGCTGCCTTGGCCAGGTACATTCCAGCTGCCGGAGACTGAGGGCCAAGATTTAAGTTGTGGAGTCATTTTGGAGGGGTTTGGCCATAACTCACCACGCTGGCCAAGCGGGTTGGTGAGTGTGGGATAGCATTTCCTCTAATCCCGATGGTATAGTTATACCGCTATCGGCGGTCGTCAGAGCCCCTTTAGTGGGAACAGGATGTACCACGAGAAGGCGGGGTTGACATTTGTCAAGGAGAGGCTGTGATGTTACGCATCACCTGACCTTACATCCCCCTAGCAGGTATATTGTACAATATTTAAAGAGGATAATGTTCTCCATCTTTACTGTAGCAAATACCATACGGTAAAAAAAAAAAAAAAATTAAATACGATTTTTCAAAGTTGAGATACAGCTGCAAACAGAAATGCATATTAACGCCACCCAGCGCAAAAACTGGGAACTAGAAAACCCCACAAAGTATTCCAAAAGACAAATGGTATCCGATGTTAACAGGATTGTTTAATTCGGATATTTAGAGGCAAAGATATCGAGAAAAATAGATTAAACCTTTAAGTACCTACCCGGGTAATTGTGCATTATTTCGGGAAGGAAGTGCCTACACATATTTTCTGTACTTAGTAGTATCTGACCGGGAAAGGAATATTTCAATCGAGTTTTTAGACGCATAGTTATTGCTAGAAATATGTTGTAAAAACAAACGTCTGCCCTCTAGTGGCAAATTTGTACGTTGAGAAAAATTTGAAATCACACCCAAAACATTTGGCACAAGAAACACTCTAGGACAGAAAAAATTGTTTTCAAATCTAACTGTTAGGAGCAGAAACATCGAGGAAAATAAGATATACATCTACGCTCCTAGCGGGAAAACTGTGCGTCATCTTAAGCAGAAGGTATTTTGGGAATGTTTTTTTTTTTTTTTTTTTTCAATCGAGTTTTCTGAAGCGCAGATATTGCTGTAAATACATCTGAAACAGAAATATACACTTACGCCACCTAGTGGCCAACACATTCTTTACTAAAAATCAGAAACTATACGTGAAACATTTCTCACCAGGAGCTCTGTCCGATCAAAAAATAATTTTTTAAATTGATTATTTAGAAACAGAGATATCGAGAAAGTGGCAATTTACCTTTACGACCCTAGAGGAAAAGCAACGCATTACTTTAAAAGGAAATTGTACCCAAAAAAGTATTCAATATAAATGGTATGGAAAGGAAGAAATAATTTTTTGCTGTCGGATGTGTAGAAGTAATGATATGGGATAAAATGTATTTTGAATGCGATGGAATCTGCACTTACAATTTCCCCTAGCGGCAAAATTGTGCATCGGAAGATTTCCAGAAAGCAAGAATCATAGCTTTCACATTTTAAAATTCCCAACATAAAAAAGTAATTTTTCAAATCGGACTAATTGCTGCAGAAATATGGTGTCCCCAGACGAAAGGACGTACAAAATGATACTATATGCATGGGGATTTTTTAACAAAAGACGTGCTAAAAAACAACATAAAGCATATTGCAGTTGCTCACCGTAGTCGTCAAACTCCGAATAAAAAATAAAATAAATAAAAGACATATCGGGTTAAAAATTGACCAAATAGATCTATGGGAAAGGTATTTGACCGTCATAGATATAGGATACTTTAAATTTATACAAGACATGCGGAAAATATCTAAGAAATAGCATTTTAAACCGTCTGATTTCCACCTAAAGTTAATGAAACATACACTACGATTTCTGAAGTTATTCGATCAAGACGAAACCTGCTACTTGGAAGATTCGACTACGTATACTGGATACAATGGTAGGATCCAATTACTTTTGGGGGGTGAAGTAGATTGTCGCCCTGCTGTTTTCAAATCGCAAACTGTACATGAGCAAAAATTAATATGATTTGTTTTGACAAGTTGAGGTCATTGATATCGAATAGTTTTTAACGAACCGTATACACGGCAGCCATTTGACACCTTCCAGTCAGGTGGTCTAAATGCTCTGCATATTTGTTCTTTATGAAAGATGCACGACTACTCGCTCGGCATTCATGAAGATATCTTTTCCTTAATGAAACTACCTTTGTTTTCATCTTCTCACGACAAACCAATTCTCTGATCTTCGTAGCATTCGATTTGTGACCTTAACTGTAGGTGGCGTACCTTCTTGCCAAGGTAAACAACCGCCAATGCCAAAAGTAAGATAAAGTTCACGCTGTATGATCGGAAGTAGACCTTTAAGATCCAGGAGACCACATCCTCTTTTTGTTTTCGTAGCTGATGTCATGGCAAATGACCGGAACGATTTACTACACCTTGAGAACTCATTTAAACTTTCTTAGGTAATAACACTACGCATTGTTCTTTTTATTCTTCTTAACTACTTACACCTTGTTGGCAAATTTGTTTCACGGTGATATAAACAGATATTTATGTTGATCACCTCGATTAACAGTCCTTAAGTTATACCTGTATAATATTCTGCAATCTGTCTCTAAATTTCCTTTCTTCTGAAAAATAAAGATTATGTAAATAAATACAAGTGAATGAAACACGAAGATGCATGTAATGTGTAATTATGGAAACGTGCGAAGGCAGGAATTCTCGAGAATACTGGACACCAAGCACTGATGATTTACCTTTTGAGTACAGAAGAACGAAAGTCAGAAATGCGAAGGCAATTTACTTAGCGAAATGGCGCTAATTTTACACGCAAAAGTAACTTGCTGATGTGCAGCCCACTACGACTAGATCGCGGAGACCTTGTCTACTTCGAGAACCTTAAATAACGTGGAATTCACGGGGTTCGAGAAGAACATCTTTTCAATGTACCATGCGATATGCTACCAAGAATCTACGGGGTTTAGGAAGGATAATGTTCGACGTGCCGTGATATATGCAGCCTAGAATCCACAAGGAAAGGGTGCTTTTCCGATATACCGTCAGGTATGCCCCATAGAATCCAAGTATTGAGGGAGGATATTTTTCTTTTATGTACCATGAAATTCGCATGCTTTTTTGACTTACTGTGAGATGTGCTACCTAGAATTCAAAGTTTTGGAAAGGTGTCTTTCCGATATATCGTGAGATTCACAGGGTTTGGGGAGGATGCCTTTTCGGTGTACTGTGTGATATGTGATGTAGAGTCCACAGAGTTTGGAAAGGATGTATACATTGTGACCATCTACGTAATAGTGTTGATCTCCTTTCGCTGCCATAATCGCTTGCACCTGGTGTGGTATGGTTTCCATTAGACCTTAAAAGATGTCCTCATGTGCCTTATATTAGCTGGACAGAATACCGTTCAGGAGTTCGGTGACGGAATGAGGCACTAGACGGGACAAGCGAATGCTGCGCTCCACTCACTCTCACAAATGTTCGATCGGATTTAAGTCCGGGGAATTTAGCGGCCAGGGCAACACACGAAATTCTTAGCCATGATCATGATCCTTGAACAATTCCTGCGCAATGAGAACCCTGTGACACGTGGCGTTGTCTTTCTTAAAGAGACAGCAGCGTTCGAATACGCGGTAACCATATATAAGACAATGTTTGGTGAGAAACAATGCCTAGATAAGATCGGGAACTGAAGGTATGTTCAACAGGAATGAGGAGACTCAATGGTGTTCATGAGAGCGAAAGATCCCCATACTGCAATTTTGCCGCCACCAGCCCGTTTCAATTCAACCGTTCTGTCTGTTTGCAGGTGTTCACCCGTGCGACGTCGAATACGGACCCCATCCATAAACATGTTGGAGCTGGAACCTGGACTCATCGGACCCACCGACTCTTTTCCCGTCGTACCATGTCCAGTCACGGTGGTCTCGTGATCACAGCTGAACGCGCAGCTGTCGGTGATTTTCTGCCAACATGGACACACAAAAGGACCGCCGAATTTGTTGGACCATCCGTAAAAGGATCCGGTGGAATGTATGCTCAAAAATATTTTTCTTGTTGCAGTCTGCCGTTAACTGAGGAATCGTGAACTGTCTCTTGACCCTGACAGTACGTTCCAACCGGCGTTCACCTAGTCTGTCAACCAGTGGTAGTCTTAACTTTCTGGCATCTTGAATGGGTGTGTTTCTATCTTCGGACCATCTTTGCGACACAGCTACCCTCGAAAAGCCAACAATACCTGCGGTTGCTATGATACTGGGGGCCCCCCTCCATCCTAGCTCCTATAATACACTGCCAGACAATTGCTAAGGACGGATGACAATAGCAACGATAGCAACCATAAAATGGAAGGCAGGAAAATGTGGAAATTAGCATAAGTGCGGGATACAGTAAGACGTGTTGTGCGTATGCAAATTTTGGATTGCCGAACTTGTTCGTGACGTCATAGCGCTGATAAGAGATATAAAGGATTTGACGCGTATTGACCGTTGTTGTTCAAACGCAAAGTTGAAAGGGAAAGAATCAATTGACGAACTTACAATTTTCAGTATGTCTTCCCGACATCCCCTAGATGATTTTACGCGTGGCCGTATTATTGGCAAGATTGAAGAAGGGCGAAAAATAGCAGATGTTGCCAGGGAGTTCGACGTCAGCCACAGTGTTGTTTCAAGGCTTTGGAAATCATTTCAAACAAATGGAGAGTGTAGCAAACGTCACGGGGGAGGTCGTGTTCGCAGTACGACACCTGCAGAAGATTGGTACATAGTGCTATCAACAAAAAGACACCGGCGCAGCACAGCTAGTGAGGTAGCAAATCAGTTTATGGCTGCTACTGGCAAGCGGATCTCCCGAAAAACTATCGCCAGACGTTTGCATGAAGAAGGACTATACGCCCGCCGTCCTGTTGTGTGCATCCCATTATCCACACGTCACCGTACCGCCCGCTTGCAAGGGTGCCATCAACATCGCAATTGGACTGATAACGACTGGTCTGCTGTCCTCTTCTCAGATGAGAGTAGATACAGTCTATCGTCTGATTGTCGACGACAACTGATCTGGTGTGATAGTGGTACTGCATATTGTCCAGCAAACATACAGGAAAGGGACCGATATCCGACATGTAGTGTCATGGTATATGCTGGCATCATGATCAATGGCCGTACGTCCCTCTATGTGCTTCCAACTGGGACTATGACTGGCCAACGATACATTGATGATGTTCTGCTACCTCATGTTCGCATGTTCCGTGGTGCTGTCGGTGATAGATTCATTTTCATGGACGACAACGCAACATGTCATCGAACAGTCGCTGTCCAGGAGTGTCTTGAGAGCTAGGATATTCAACGTCTCGTATGGCCAGCACGTTCTCTAGATCTGAATCCCATTGAAAATGTGTGATATGCTTTGGGGAGGAGTCTTGCTGGTCGCCAATGCCCTCCAATAAACAAGGACACCCTCATCCGTGCAGTGACAGAAGAATGGGATAAATTACATTACCCCAACAGCTGCTTGATAATGTTGTGCAAAGCGTGACACGATGTGTGGAATCTTGCATCGCCCTCCATCGTGGCCATATCCCGTATTGACATCTTACGCCGGAACGCCTGCGGACGGTAATTGCATTTTTTTCACGTTTACGTATTCTGCACAAAATGGCCTGTTTGTCCCTTGAACTTGTTCCAAAGCCTTCTGGATTTCAGAGCACAATAAATTGTCTTTCTTGTAATGTCCTGGCATTCTGACATTGTTTTATTTCACTTGGCATCCAACCACACTTACTTTTTTATGCGCTATATAGCCGTTTATGATCCGTCCTTAGCAATTGTCCAGCAGTGTAATTATCCGTTCAAACAGCTACAAGTCCGTCCCTTTCCTTACTGCACGGGCTTCGCACCTGCGAAATGATACGTCCAGCTCGTGCAGTCTATATATATATATATATATATATATATATATATACACTGGTGCTCAAAGTTGTAGGATAATTTGTGAATTCATACATAATTATAAGCATTTATAAGGAGATTCAATGAAATGTGGTAAGAGGTTTGTTACTATTTATGAAATTTAGATTATTATTTTCTTCTGTTTGTTGTAACTCAAACATAAGAAAATAGTAATCTTGCCGTTTGCATGTCTTCATATCATAATCTTGTAATTTACATGAAAGAGCAATCCACGGAACAATATTTAAAGTCTTTTGCTTAAGACGTGTGGTATTTCAATATGAAGTAATGATCAACCCTGACTGCCAGGCAGCACACTGTTTATTGGGATATTGATGAGTTCTTGAGGGATCGATGATCATCTCTGAACAAGAGCCTTTCTGAGTTCTTGAAGTGTTCTGGCGGGGGCTGGGGAGCTATATGTCTCTCTAGAGCATCCCATACCTGCTCAACGGAATTGAGGTTCCGGGATCTGGGTGAGACACGCCATTCGGCCAATATCTTCCTTTCCAGAAAATCGTCGACCAAATGAGCTCGATGCGGTAGAGCATTATCGTCCATAAGAATAAAACCTGGACCGACGGTTCCCATGAATGGCCTGACATGTGGGTTCTGTATTTCGTCTCTCTCTCTCTCTCTCTCTCTGCCTTAGGACAGTATCACAGCATTTCTGAAAGATGTGCAAGTCTATGCGCCTGTTCGTTATGATTCCCGCTTAGACCATCAAGCCGCCACCACCACCAAGGTAGTCCCTTTCCCTGATGTTAGGAGAACTGTGGCGGGTTCGTGGTCATCGCCATATGATAATACGTCGCCAATCAATATTCAAGCAGAATCGCGATTCATCTGTGAGAAGAATATCCACTCACTGGTCTCGACTCGAAGTGCAACGCTGGCGGTTCCAGTTTAAACGAACTCTCCGGGCGGTGAAATTTAGGGGGACGCAAATAACTGATCTCCTTGCATAAAGGCATTGCTCACGAAGTCTTTTACAATCAGTATGCCTTAAAAGCCACGTTCCTGTAGCTGCTGCCAGCTCCAAAGAGGATTGCCAACACTGTAACAAACTTTTTGAAATTGACGAGTCACTTTCCATGATTCCTTTCGTGAATTAACGAAGCATATTTCTGGTACAACCTTTTCCCTGAAATGACGAAAAGAAACCTGAATTTCACGAATTTTTTTGTGCTCCAAGAAAATTCTGAAATTTTAGAAACCTTTCCGCAATTCCTTTCTTATATCATCATCATTGTCAACCATTATCAATCCACTGCTGTACGAAGGTCTCTCCAAGCCTCTTCCACAACGGTCTGTGTTGTGCCAGTCTACTCCATGTTACTCCCGCATACTTTCGAATTTCATCCTCCCATCTTCCATGTGGTCTTCTTCTGTGTCTTTTCCAGTCCCTTGGTATCCAATCTAAAATTTCGACTGTCCATCGATGGTCTGTCCTTCTGGCAGTATGTCCAGCCCATTGCCATTTCAGGGATTTCACTCTGATCATGATGTCTTCCACTCTTGCCATTTTTCTGATCCACGAGTTCCTCTTCTTATCTCTCCTGGTTACACCAAGCATGCACCTCTCCATGCTTGTTTGAGTTGGCTGCAGCGTTTGTATGTCTCTTTTAGTTAAGGTCCACGTCTCTGCACCATACGTAAGCACTGTAAGGATGCATTGATCAAACACTTTTCTTTTAAGACATAATGGCATATTGCGTTTAAAAATTATGCTGTTTCTTCCAAGAGCTCTCCAGGCAAGTTCTGTACACCGATTAATTTCTTCATCAATGTGACCCTCGCCTGCCGGAGACTGAGGGCCAAGATTTAAGTTGTGGAGTCATTTTGGAGGAGTTTGGCCATAACTCACCACGTTGGCCAAGCGGGTTGGTGAGTGTGGGATAGCATTTCCTCTAATCCCGATGGTATAGTTATATTGTAATTGGCGGTCGTCAGAGCCTCTTTAGTGGTGTAACGTATACTCTAGATTCACTTTCCTTTTGATTTTTACTATCTCTGGTTATTTTATTTTCCTATGTAAATTATCTTCTTACTGAACGAGATGTTATTTCACCCGCTGAATGAGATCTGGCAATGAGTGTAAGTCATGACGTGGTGGTAGCCAGTATAAATAGGCGCGTTCAACGATACCTAAGGAGAGCGTTTGTTTACGTGCGTAGTGAGAGCTGTTGTTTATGTGCGAGAGAGCTTTTTGTTGATGTGCGTAGGGAGAGCTTTGTTTGATGTGTAAGAGAGCTTCGTTTATGTGAGTAGAGCTTCGTTCATGTGCAAGGAGCTACGTTTTATTGAGTAGCTGTGTGTCCGGTGAAGTGTATGTTGGATCATATCAAGAGTTTCCCTAATAAAAAGTTGTTCTAGTAAGTACGTTTTTCTCAGTTCATAGTTTTGTCCGACCTCTGTCTGGCTGTTAGGTTTATTTCATTAAGTGTTATTAGTAACAACCAGCATAAGACTTTATTCATCTTAATTACTACTACAACATTACTACCAGTTATAAGCTTGTTCATTATTATTACTACATTACTAGCAGGAAAGTTTATTCATGATATAATTAACAACACAACAACTATTAGTAGAAGCTTAGAAGAAAGTATATTCATTATAATTGGCGCCCGAACTTTTCTCGAACACGAGGTCTTGACAATTATTACCCATGTCTTCCTTACCTGAGACAACTTCAATTTTTCACCCTAAATCAAATTTCGATGGTGATGGGATTAATTTCGACCATCTGCAAGAAGCCTGTGGGGCTCACTTTGATATAAGTGATCTACACGTACCCAGGCATTCTTCACAATTTCGTAATTCACCAGCTTCCTATTACTCTGAGTCGCGGGTCGTACCTGAGGGAGTTCAATCCTCCCAGCGAAGCAGAATGCTTGCCCATTTCGTGCCGCATGCAGGAACAATTAATTTCAATGGTTTGGAGGGGTCCTTAAAATTCCTCGAAGATTTGGAAGATCATTTTGATCTCTACAATATTTCTCAAGACTGCAAAGTGCAAATAGCAGGCACTTGCTTGAAGGATACCGCTAAGACCTGGTATCGGCAGTGGAGAGTGTCGAACCCGTATTCTCATTATGAGAATTTCCGAGCAGAATTTTTGGAAGTCTTTCCTTTCGGCCTCAGTCGAGCTAGTCTTGCACAACAACTTTTTTCTCGTCAGCAAGGACCCAACGATAGCCCTGTTGCATTTGCTTTGGAAACAACACGCTTATATAACTTATGGGATCCACATGCCAGTCATGTCGACATGTTGGATACCCTATTGCAACAGCTCGACCCATTTCTACAGGATTTTCTTGAGGTTCGACACCCTGCTACAATTCATGAATGCTTTCGCCTCATACGAACGTATGAAGAGCGACACGGCAAACATGGTTCAACTCACCATGCTCGGGCACCCCGCGAGGCTTATTACGAATAACCTCAGCGGCATAATAGGCCTAATGATTTTCAACGCGAGCGTACACAAGTGCACGCCCATGCTTCATACGTTCCACCGCATAGAAGAGTGGTACACCAACCGCTTGTTTCTAATCAATTTTCTGGATACCGTACAAATGCACAGTATGCTCGACCCCGTTCCAATCCGCAGCATTCGGAACGTTTTCATGCTCAAGGCAATGAGGATTTTTCTGCCCGTGCTGAGGGAAGAAGTAATAGAAATGAAAATGTCAACAGACATGCGGAGTTCCCGCAGCAGTTTTCACGCAGTTTTCCTCATCGTGAAAATTTTCCCGATACCCGGCAGGGCCGAGGTTTCAGACCGCATGATAATCCTACCAGGAATCCTTTAAACTTCCAAAGGAAGTAGACCAAGGGTCGGTCCTGCTTCCTGATACCAAGCATTCTGACCCTAAAACAGTATTAATGACTGTTCAAACTCCTCAGTTGCCTGATGTGTTCTTGACAATTGAAGATATTATTGTCGAGACAAAGTTCGACACTTGTTCTAAAATATCAGCCCTAAATACGAAGTTTTGCACTGACAATTTTCCTGCAATACACGTTCAGCCTGCGACGCAGTATTTGCTAGGTGCAAATAACGAAATCTTCAGTATCACAGGAACTGTCACATTATCTCTAGGGCTGGGAAAGGCTCGTTTTACGCATTCTTTCCTGCTTATAGACGAACTACCTGTTAAATGTCTAATGGGAATGGACTTTATCAATACTTTTCAAGTTACTCTGAATTTCGTACAACATGTTATTTCCTTTCCGGAACCTGTCGAAGTGATTCCTACGGATCCTATAGATATAACGAGTTTGTTATTGAGTAACCAATTGAATGAGAGGCAGCGAAACCAGCTTTCTCTACTTTTGCAGGAAAGCCCTGGTTTATTTTCTGATCAACCTGGTTTCACACAGGTGGTTTATCATGTCATTGACACTGATGGTTCGAAACCGATAGCGACGAAACCTTACTCTTGTGCTCCCCATAAGAAACAGGAAATGCAACGTCAAATTTCTGAAATGATTAAACAGGGCATAATCAGGGAATCCACAAGCGCCTGGGCCGCTCCTGCCTTTTTGGTTCCAAAGAAACAACCCAATGAATTTCGTTTCGTGACAGATTTCCGCAAGCTCAACCAAGTCACGAAAACGATCAATTATCCACTACCTGTCATGTCGCATATTTTGCATGACCTGTCTGTCATCAACTAAATGGATGTCAACCTTGGATTTGGCGAGTGGATATTGGCAGGTGGCAGTACATCCAGACTTCGTCGATAAAACAGGCTTTGTGACTCCTTTTTGGGCTTATGAATACCTGCGTATGCCCTTTGGACTAGCTTCTGCACCTGCTACTTTCCAAAAGCTTATGGATACGGTTCTCAGACCTGTTCTGGGTCCCCATGTGCATGTATATTTGGATGACATTATTATTACATCCGAGACTTTTGACGAGCACCTTTCTTTGCTCAAACAGGTGTTCCAACTCATATACAATACTGGCTTGACGTTAAAACCTAGTAAATGCCAGATAGCGAGGGACGAGATTGTATATCTGGGGTTGAAAATCACACCCCACGGCTTATTTACGGATAATGAAAAAATTAGGCCTATTGTTGACTTTCCTCGGCCTAAAACAGCAAAAGAACTATCACGCTTTCTGGGAATGACCGGATGGTATCAGCAGTTCGTCCCCGCTTATGCTACAATCTGTGAGCCATTGTATGCTTTGAAACGTAAATACAAGAAGTTTGTTTGGACACCTGAGGCTAACGCTGCATTTGAAACACTGAAGTCTGCGTTGACTCAGCCTCCTGTGTTGGCTTTCCCGGATCATACTAGGGAATTTGATATTTATACTGACGCAACCGGAGTTGGTCTTGGTTGCGTTTTGCAACAAGCTGGGCATCCAATAGCTTTTGCGTCTCGTACTTTAGCCAAAGCTGAACGCAATTATTCAGCTACGGAACGTGAATGTCTTGCTGTAGTGTATGCTCTTGACAAATTTCAATGTTATCTTAACGAATTGACAGTTAACATAATTATGGATCATTCTGCCCTTCAGTATTTGAATTCTGCTAAGCACCTATCTCAAAGACTTATGAAGTGGGCTCTTAAGTTACAAGAGAGCAATATCAAAATGTCGTACCAACCAGGTCATAAGAATCAATTCCCGGACGCATTGTCTCGCGTTCCGATTAGTGGGGTCCCCACAGAAACTACTCCTGGATGTCAGCCTTTACTTTTAATAGCTGATATAACATCCAGAGAGCAGATAATGGCAGAATTAGTAAATGATCCAGATTTTGGGGATATCTATAATTTTTTGCTTGCGGGTTCGCCCCTACAAAGGGATCCTTCTCTGGCTGGGAGGTCACAGCATTTTGAAGTCATAGAGGGTCTTCTTTACTATACGAAATCTAGGACTACTAGGGCAGAGTTTCGCCCATGTATTCCGCGAACCCTTAGAATGGCCCTTTTAAACGAATTTCATGACAAACTTCTTGCAGGCCATTTAGGTATTCGCAAGACCCGTTGTAAATTGCGGGATGTTGCCTATTGGCCTGGCATGTACCAAAGTGTGCTCGCATACGTTCAATCATGTCACTTGTGTCAGATTAATAATTACCGTAATGTAAGACCGGCCGGTCACTTGAAATCTAGTTCAAGTTCTCATGTTTTTGATATTATTTCAATAGATTTATTGGGACCTTATCCTTTATCTGTTAAAAACAAAGCTCGTTACGTTTTAGTATTAACTGATAATTTCTCTAAATGGGTTGAAGTTTTTCCCATTAAAGCCGCTACGGCAGACGTTATTTGTAATGCATTAAATAATGAAGTATTCTCTAGATATGGTGCACCTAATAAAGTAGTTTCGGATAATGGTCCCCAATTTATTTCTGACATTTTTTGAAAGAATGTGTGCGAGACTACACATTAAGCATAAATTCATTTCCCCATATCATCCCCAGAGTAATCCTGCGGAACGAGTAAACCGCACGCTTGTTAAAATGATTGCTACATTTGTCATGGATCATCACGAGCGATGGGAAGAACATCTTGAGCTTTTTTCGTTCGCCCTCCGCTCGTCTGTTCACGAATCTACTAAAATTACTCCTGCAGAACTTTTTCTGGGTCGCAAAATTAAGACCCCTTTTGAAAATTTAACGGGGATTATTGACGAACTAAACCAGCGACCAACTCCGCAATCAGTACGAATCATGGCAGAAAAAGCTCGTGTTGCAATGATAGGAGCACAAGCGGCTCAAGCAAGATACTATAATACTAGGCGTAGGGAACCAGATCTTGTCGTTGGAGATCTCACTCTCGTGGAAAACACACTTCCAGTCTTCTGTTTCTCATACTTTAGTGAAGAAATTTGCACCCAGCTACGAAGGTCCATATCGGGTGGCAAATGTATTTGAAAATAACATTATCCTTGAAAAACCTGACAATCAATTTCAATACGTACACGTTGCTCAGTGTCGCAAGTATCATGAACGAAATATTGATTTTATAATCAACCCTACTCAACCTTCTGTTCCACAGACTCAAGAGTCTATATCTCACGATCAACCTCCAGAAATTTTGGACGAACCGACAAACATTTTTGAAGAATCTCCAGTGATTTTTTCTTCACCCTCCCTCCACAAGACGGGCTTCCAAACACGCAACCTGATTCTCCCATGAGACGAAGGCTCGAATCAAGTTCATCAAATACTAGTATCGTTCCTTTCCCTCCAACCATTGCCAAGACTATTGCTGCACCGTTTCCTGATAACTCTGCACCAACACAAGCTCCTACTTCCTTGAATACCTCGTCAGAGAGTATTCCTATAGGCAGAAATAAACATCGCCTTGCACGACCACTAACTTACAGCAGCGACTCAGAGTCTTTAGATATTTCTGATTTATCGGTTATGGACAATAGTTTGACGATTCCTAAACGTCAGACACAAATTACAAACCGTCCAGCAACACCAAAAGCTGGTCGAAAACGTAACTTGTCTCCCCAATCTGCTTCGCCGCAACAGCGACGAAGGCAGAGATCCTTGCATCCGCCCGTGTTTCGCCCCTGGAACCTACGCTCAGGGCAAACAGGGCCGATGCCTGCTTCTACTCTCATGCCCAGAGGGAGAAAGCGAAAACAAACGATGTGGCCGGAGCCACGTCCGTCCAAAAGAATACTGGAAGGACAACACGGGCCCCAGCACAAAGGGGCTACATATCAAAAGCCTGGGGGAGCCCGTTCCTGTCAGCCGCAGGGATTTCCTGACCGACAGACTTCAGCCGTTCCTGACCGTTCCTGTCAGCCGCAGGGATTTCCGGACCGACAGACTTCAGCCGTTCCTGACCGTTCCTGTCAGCCGCAGGGATTTCCGGACCGACAGACTTCAGCCGTTCCTGACCGTTCCTGTCAGCCGCAGGGATTTCCTGACCGACAGACTTCGGCCGTTCCTGATCGACGGACTTCAGCCGTTCCTGACCGTTCCTGTCAGCCGCAGGGATTTCCGGACCGACAGACTTCAGCCGTTCCTGACCGTTCCTGTCAGCCGCAGGGATTTCCGGACCGACAGACTTCAGCCGTTCCTGACCGTTCCTGTCAGCCGCAGGGATTTCCGGACCGACAGACTTCAGCCGTTCCTGACCGTTCCTGTCAGCCGCAGGGATTTCCTGACCGACAGACTTCAGCCGTTCCTGACCGACGGATTTCAGCCGTTCCTGACCGTTCCTGTCAGCCGCAGGGATTTCCTGACCGACAGACTTCAGCCGTTCCTGACCGACGGACGTCAGCCGTTCTTGACCGTTCCTGTCAGCCGCCGGGATTTCTTGACCGACAGACTAAAGATGGTCCAGATCCAGTCACGTCCTTGAAGAGAGCTACGCCACCTGAATTTACCAGTCCGATTAGGCCTGGAAAACGTTATCGTACTAGAGTGTTTTATGCGTCCTCGAGATAAGTAAGTTCTCGTGGACAGGTTCTTTTCTCCGTTTGTTGTTTTTCCTGCACGACCAGTTGGCGTGTAAGAATTTATTTTTTTCGTGTGGGCCTATGCATTCTTTTTGTGTATATATGTGTTTTTTTTTATATTTCTTCTATGTTCATCTACTAATCCAAATTTTTTTATATATATGTGCGTAGGGGTAAAATAGTAAAAATTGTTACTGTTAGGCAGCTACAGGCAATCTTCGCTGCTGATACAGTTGGTTTGTATTCAACGATAATATGAGAACGTAATTTGAAATTAAAAAAGTGATTCCTGCTAGGCAGAATAAAAGGAAGGTATGCCGATGCAGGTTTTTTTTTTTTGATTGGAGGTTTAACGACCACCGTGAGCAACTCAATGGGTTATAAGCAGTCGCCCGTCCCTAATTTAGGGTCACTGGTTCCAGGGAAGGGCGAGAGCCAGTACCGTAAGACAAACACAACATCCATGCCTGACCGGGATTCGAACCCGGACCCCTTACGGACGAATGATCAGAGGCCAACGCCTTAGACCACTGCGCCACCGGGGCTGCCAGGTTTGTTTTGGTCAAGTATACAAAGTGTTTCACAGACGAATACAGATTTCTTGATTTTGTCATGCCAAGTTTGAGATTGTACATACTACTGCCACCAAAACAACAACAAAAAAGAGGTCGATAAACGTCAGTCAACGAAGTGTAAGACTTACACTCCAAAATTGATAGGTTTTTTGAAAAAAATAAAAAATAAATAAAGTTGGAGATGATGTAACGTATACTCTAGATTCACTTTCCTTTTGATTTTACTATCTATGTTTATTTTATTTTCCTATGTAAATTATCTTCTTACTGAACGAGATGTTATTTCACCCGCTGAATGAGATCTGGCAATGAGTGTAAGTCATGACGTGGTGGTAGCCAGTATAAATAGGCGCGTTCAACGATACCTAAGGAGAGCGTTTGTTTATGTGCGTAGTGAGAGCTTTTGTTTGTGTTACGTGAGAGAACTGTTGTTTATGTGCGAGAGAGCTTTTTGTTGATGTGCGTAGGGAGAGCTTTGTTTGATGTGTAAGAGAGCTTCGTTTATGTGAGTAGAGCTTCGTTCATGTGCAAGGAGCTACGTTTTATTGAGTAGCTGTGTGTCCGGTGAAGTGTATGTTGGATCATATCAAGAGTTTCCCTAATAAAAAGTTGTTCTAGTAAGTACGTTTTTCTCAGTTCATAGTTTTGTCCGACCTCTGTCTGGCTGTTAGGTTTATTTCATTAAGTGTTATTAGTAACAACCAGCATAAGACTTTATTCATCTTAATTACTGCCGCCCCGGTGGCGCAGTGGTCTAAGCGATGGCCTCTGATCATTCGTCCGAACGAGGTCCGGGTTCGAATCCCGGTGAGGCATGGATGTTGTGTTTGTCTTATGGCACTGGCTCTCTCCCTTCCCTGGAACCAGTGACCCTAAATTAAGGACGGGCGACTGCTTATAGCCCATTGAGTTGCACACGGTGGTCGTTAAACCTCCAATCAAAAAAAAAAAAATCTTAATTACTACTACAACATTACTACCAGTTATAAGCTTGTTCATTATTATTATTACTACATTACTAGCAGGAAAGTTTATTCATGATATAATTAACAACACAACAACCATTAGTAGAAGCTTAGAAGAAAGTATATTCATTATAGTGGGAACAGGATGCACCACGAGAAGGCGGGGTTGACATTTGTCAAGGAGAGGCTGTGATGTTGCGCATCACCTGAACTTACATTCTTATATACTGACGGTAAGTAGCCGTTTTTAAGACGTCTTAACGGAAAATTCTGAATTTTCAGAAACATTTCCACAATTCCTTTCATATATTAACGGAAAAACTCCGTTTTGAACTTTCCCTTTATCCATATGGCAAAAACATTCCGGTAATAGGAGAGATTCGCGGGAATACTTGAGGTTTGAATAACTGTTAAATTAATCGTCTGTCAGAGGAACTGATTTTAAAGTTCTGTAGCGAGATAGTATATTGTGGACAGCATATCGCATGAATTTTGGTTATTGTGACACAATATATTTCTTCTCATCTTCCTCATTCTGTGCACCAGCTATTATAGTATATTGTATTACCGTAAAAAACTGGGTACTTAAATTATTGTACAGGTGATTGTACGATGTCTATGTATCAGTCTGGGAAATCCTTAAACCAAAAGCTATTATAGCTACCAAGAGTAAATTTTATATTTAGAAGTTTTGTGAAATAATACTATAAAACAGTGCATTTAATATTTTCTTAAAGGTAATTGGAAGTTATTGTCAGTTTAAAAAAGAGATCTCAAGTTCCAAAGTATTCTGTTGCTTCGAAATATCGCGTTGAAAAAAAAAAAAAATACTTAATTTGTGATAAGTTCTCCTACAGAAAAATAAAATTATTACAAACGTATTAAAAAAATAATAAGTCGCATTAATGAAAAAAAAAACAAAAAAACATTGTCGCTCAATAAGTTTTACCTTGAGTGTGATTCCGAAGGCATTCTGTCTCAGTGGTTAAGACGTTGTGTAGATCCAATCGAACTCAGTTCGATGGCAGCTGCCGGCGCGAAAGGATTATAAGTGCTGAAAAATTCAGGGCTTTCAATTACGCGAAATTTCTGAATAAATGCAGAAAAACTTGAAACGAACTTTTGTGAAATAAACGGAATTACTGACTACGGAAAATCTGTGAAAATACGCATGTTAAAAAAACCCAAAAAAAACGGGCACTTTTCTAAACGGAAATAGCGTTAAAAGACGGACACTTACCTGCTGCACGTTTTTTTCAGAAATTTTCTCGGAATTCACGCTACTTATTTTTACAGTGTAACGGGCGTTTTTGTTTGGCAGTCAGACTCATACAGATCGTCTGCAGCAGTTGTGGCTCTAGGACGACCTTGGTGTGGTCGACGATCAGCATCTGCTGTCTGTTGAAACTTTCCCCAGAGTCTGGACAGAATATTTTGTGGGGCATTCAGTGCTCTGAAAACTTCCTGCTGAAGATTATTTGTTTCGCCCTACCAATCGCTCTCCACACCTGAAAATCATCCATACACAATGCCTTCCTGATGCAATCAGCTAGACGTGCTACTGAAGTGAAAGCAAGAGTTTCCTAGAACAACTGCAACATGCGAGTAGTCTCGTGAGTGTTTTTAACGCAATCCTAATTTGCATATTCCGGCTTACCTGCGGCAAAGTATGTGCAGGATAGTCTTCCGTGTAGCGAAATTTGCATCTTCGCCAATTTTAAGTGCATTATTTTGCATACTTCGGCAGCTATGTACGCTTTTGTAGGTTATTCCTTAATTTTGAGCACTAGTGTATATCTCGCGAGTTGGTGACAGGACTATTCAAAATGATCTAGCATGTTAATTAACCCTTTAACGACCAGGCCCGCAAAATCCTGTGTCGCTCAAAATGCCATAACACCCGAGAAACTGTCAGTTGCTACTTTCCGAACGTCTGTTCCCCCTTTTACAGATAAACAAAAGACGGTTTTAGTGCTGGGTCACCACACGAAACTGCAGATCTGCAGGCTTGATATGCGTTGTTGACCTTCAGTCTTTTTCGGGGGCAATCACTGCATTCTTCCACAGAGAATTGCGACGCCATTAGAGTGAATGATATCGCCCCAGGAGAAACCAACTTCCGCTTCACTTAATTAATTAATAACAAGGAACTGTACACCACCTATACTTAAAATAGTATAAGTATACTAGTAATCCGAATTTCTTGGTGTAGAATAGAAACCAAAGTTTCCAAATTTTCGCACATCAACTTATCTCAAGGAAGGTAGACAGCAAAGTGCACACTTATTTGTTTAATGAAAATGATGATGAGTGAATGTGAATTCTGGTAATCTCGCTGAGGTCATCCAAGTGCAAAGAATAGGTGGGGGGTACGAAATCCTACTCACTCAAGTAAGGCGTTCCGGACGTTAGTGGGCGTTTGCATGTACGGGCTTTTTTGGGAGTTGTGGTTGTTAAATGATTAATGTATAATTTTTTATTCCTTGCGTTTTTCTTAACGTGAAAATGATTTGTGAAAGTCGGCTAATAATGCAGATCAGTCCATTCTAGTGACTCAGCTCATCCCTTCGCTAATCCCTGCCTTCCCATTGGAATTTCACTTATTCTGTACGTTGCATCAAAATCTAGATGGTAAAACTCTTTAGAAAGTGGAGGATCTCCAAACAGGGCTCCGTTTCACTTTCGCCTCTGAACTCGAAAACTTTTGAGCAGGTATTGAAAATGTATTGGCAAGTTCCCAAAAATTAATCGATTGTGGTGGTTGCACAAATAGTCAATTATACCTCGCGTGTGTGTGCGTGCGCTTGCATTGTGTTTCTTACGATTAAAAAAAACAAGTATTTATGACAGGCTGAAATAATTCGCGTCAAGAAAATAGCTCGCAAAGAACAAATGCAGTGTTAAGAATTTTTACGGAAAAGAAAGATTTCAGTATAGATATTTCCTTAACGTAACAATTAAAGAAAGCCTGCAACCCATCTTTTGCGCACTTTAAAAATTCATCAGAACAAGTACCTTGACTTGAACGGGATGCTACTACGTAATATTCTTGTCCATTTCCCTTAAAATGAAAAATAAGATGGAATAAAACAGTTCAACAAAATGGCTTTTTCTGAGTGTTTACTGTTTGCCAGCATTTGTGTGGGGTTTTATTTTCTTTGGTGTTGTTCTGTTTTGTTTTGTTTTTAACAGAAAGAGAAAAAGAAAGAAAGAGAGAGCATTACCGAAATGTATGGGTTCTTCTCCACTCCATAAAATTGTGCGTTCTTGTTGTTTTTTCCTATCAGTTGATACCGAGCAACAGCAACACGTACCTGGTCACTCTGATTTGCCAAGTTCAGAAAGTCGAGCGACAAGCACCAACGATCAATAAAGAGTTTCTGCCGACCGGTCAACTTTTTCGATAAGCGCTCACACACAAAGGAAGGTTCTTAGGCGCAGTAACTGCATCGATTTCCATAGAACAAAGAAACGCGATTTGACGATTAAGCCTCTTCCGGAAGCTTTGCTAATGCCTTTATCCTCCTTCCTTCTCTTCTTTTGTTTCTTTTTTCTTTTCCAAACATGTAGAACTTGAGCCTCCCTCAAAGGTAAAGAAAAATTATAAATGCGTGAAAGGAATTCTTCAATTCAAGCCACGAAGCGGGGAGTCCTTTATCTTACCTAATTTCTACTTTTGTACCATGTGCCTCAGATGGCAACAAATCCTTCGTTCGGGATAAAGACTTTAACCTCGTAAAATTTATTCCCACCCTTCTGCATCTTTTCTTTTCATTTATTATTATTTTGTATGCTGCAGAATCTTATAATATGGCTTCTAAGCGTAAATTCGTAACATCAGACACTTACCTCAAAAAGTATGGTAGAAAATAATAATAAATGAAAAGAAAAGAAGTCTTGGAATACTAAAGGGACAGAGTAATGTTGAGAAAATTCAGCGAGAAGTTAATCAACAGGTGTTTTTTAAATTATGCAAATTGCTCAGCAAACAGAAATTATGATCGCTTGTTCTTTTTTTCTCTTAGATTTGAGGAAGCGCATAGTCATCTCAGGGGCCAGTAAGAGAAGCCTAGAAGAAACTGCAAAACATAAACCAGTATCTGTGTCTCTCTCTCTTAACTAATTAGTAGAAAACAGCGAAAATAGCACGACATTCATGTCTGAATGAAATTCAAGTCCTGAGCCGTACTGCGAAAGACCGCTGCGTCTTCTGTTGTGTCCACTTCTGTACGTGGCGGCATTAATAATGGATTTTTTGTGCAATAACATCAAAAAACAAACTCGGAAAATAAATGTGCAATACGTGTAACTTTAACAACAGAATCCATGGTTGGGTTCTTTTGTACGCTCGAAGTGGCCTCATTTCTTTGAAAAAGAAATTCATACTGATTATACTTAGATATCAATTCCGAGAAACATGGCAATAGCCCAGCTCAAAGCGCTGAAAATGAATAAAATTTCACATGATTAACACATTGTATGTCGTTCCTTGGAGGGGAAAATGGTTTTATGAAAGAAGAGGCACATTTAAATGTGAAAGCGCCTGAATGTTGCGTGAGGAGAAATTCGAATGGAGTTGAAACCTTTAACCCTGCTCCGGACATCAGCCACCATGAAGACATCCTGAATATATAATTACTTGCTTCAAAGAATGGGAAAAAATAAAAAAATAAAACAGAAATCAAAAAGTAAAAAAAAAAAAAAAAAAGAAGGTAGTGAGAGAAACGGCATTCATATTTTGACTGAAATTTTTTGCCTTCAGCACATGAAAATTATATTTCAATAATTCGGTTATTAGGGAAAATGTTCGTCTACGGGCAAGGTTAGTAGAAGTTCTAGAAGGTTGCCTTGATCCCTATACTTCTCTGCAGTCACATTTTGGGTGGGGGAGTGACGTCAGTGACAGACCCGCGGTCAAGGTCAACGCTCACCCATCCCTTCTCGAAAGAGCTAAATCCTATGTTATTTCAATGTAATCTCACTTTGAGCTTAGGAGTTTTTTGTGTAGCAACATTTTTCAGAGTGATCTATGAACTGCAACCTAATAACATTCAACATTCATAGCTACTGTTTTATGTGACTGACTATCAGTGATGCCAGGAATGAAAGTGTACTGTTGCAATTTGCAACAACAGTTTGTCGAAAACTGAAAAAGATCCTGATAAACAGAACGTAATGTATCGTTCTTTTCCAAAAGATCCAGAGCTCAGGAAAAAGTGGATTCATCTTTGTCGCAGAGATCGGAAATGGAACCCAGCAATCCTGTACAGTGTGTTCAGAACATTTTGAGCCAGCAGATTATGAGCGGAATTTGAAATTCGAACTTTTAAATTTGCCACCCAAAAGAAAATTAAAAAGCTTTGCCTTCTATTCAAAATATTTGCTGAAAAGTTCTGAGGTTATAAAACACGTGGATTCCTGCAATAAAAATCGCATTGAAAGACTTACTTAAAGAGAAACTAAAAATATGATTTCTGATTTGTTACAAGTAAACCATTCAGATTACAGTTCTGAGAAGCAAAATGCAGTGGAATCCGATGGAGTAACAGAAATCAGATATATAGAATATGGCGCATTAATGTGCAAATATAGGCAGTTGCTGACGAAAAATATTGCGTAACGTGAAAAGGTGTGGAATGAATAAAAAGAAATAAGGAATTCAGCTTTAAAAATACGCAGATTGAAATATGAAATTGTTGCAATGAAAAGGAAACATATTTGCAAAAAAAATGTTGAACTTCAAGTTCATTCAATACTACTCAAGATGTTTACAAGGGGTTAAGTAAATATGCTTTTGAATAAAGAAAAAGATTATTTGGTCCAATGAGGATATATCGATCGCTTTGTCTCTGCGATACCTGCGTAAGAGGTCATACATTTATTTACGAAGTGAACTGAATTATCCCTTGCCGGAATTATCAACTTTGCAGAAATGGGCGTCCAAGATTAATCCCCAACAAGGTACCATGACAGATGTACTAAAAATTATGAAAACCGGGCATAATACAGAAAAACACCAATACCCCGATTGATGAAGCACACACGAAAGAATTCATATTTGCAAAAGTGCTGCGCCACGTTGAAGTCAAAAGTGATGAAAAAATTTCCAAAGATTTATACGATGCTTTTTCTATGCAAGCGACAACGATAATGTGTTAAATACACAACAATGCCTAACCACAGTAACTGAAGATGATGGCAGAGAGTATCTTGTTGGTTGGGTGGCCAAGAAATATAAAGAAAAATACCCACATCTGGGAGATTACACATCAAAAAATAACACTGTCCATATTGAGGAATCATGGTTACATCATCTGTGATTTGTAGGACTCATTCAACCATCCCTTGAGGTCTTTCGCTAAAAAATTGGAGTATGAATTTCTTAAACAAAACATAAATTACACTATAAATAAAGAGCCTTATATCGTCAAAACGCTAACAGAAAAAGCATCTCTCTTGTTTCTTGGATTTCCCACAGAGGTACTTAGGACATATTATCAGGTGAGAATTATAATTAGGATTAAACATTTAAATGAGAAGCTGCAATCCACCCTAACTGTCAAAAGAAAAACCAAAAATGAAGATGACATTCGCTCAAAGAACAGAAAACCTATAAAAATAGTACATTAGGAAAAAAAAAATCTTAGACCTACCCATTTAGAAATAACCTCTAGTTTTGCGGATTGGTGTGATTAAATCAATTATAAGTATATTAATTGGACTATAACTCATGTTCCTAAGTCATGAAAAGCCAAAGAAACAGAACTGGTTCTTAAAGCAGGTTATGGCTATATCTTTAGTAAGGGTCCTAAACTTTTTCAAAATAAACAGGCTTTAAAAAAGAAAAAAAAAACTCAGTTGATTCCACACTCCGGACGGACGGCCGAGACCGTTAGTCAAACCCCACGATGGGTCTGTCAGTGACGTCACGGGCCTCTCCCTCTCCGCTCCAAGATTTTCCGCGATCGAGGCAACCTTGTCTCCTACTAACCTTGGTCTACGGGGTTCCTTACTTACGTTCAGAGGCGCTCGAGGGTCAACATTTTAGGTAGGAGTCAGAAATTTTTTTATTCAGATAAGATAATGGTTATGATCGGAGATGGAAACCGTCACGGGCCAACGGGTTAACAGTTTCTTGCGGGTCAAATAGTTCGTGTCAGGGTGTTCCTGAAACTATTTCGACCCGGTTTTATTTCCGTTTGATTTTTGAAAAACAAAACAAAACAAAAAAATTCGAAGAAAACTGCGCACTGTGGAATTCTGTGCTCGATACTGGTGCATGCGGACTGACTGAAAAATGATTTGTCATGCAATATGAAGGAAGTATGCCCTCAGAAGAGAGAGTGTCTCTTCCTTCTGTAGGGCAATAATGAAAACTACATCCACATTTTGGTAACTTTCACTCATCATAAGCTTGTGAAAAACTTGGTGTTGCTATGAAACATATTCTGAAGCTTGATATGTTATCAAGAAAACAGGAAAAACTGAAATTAAACATACAATAAGATATTTAATTCAAAAAACTTTACTGTAGCGCCATCAAAATAGGTGGAACAGACTTTAACATTACTGCAGAGGAACTTTCTGACTCTCCCAAATGTGTTTGAAAACATGTGTAAAACAGTTAGTCTTGCAAACGAAGGAAGACAGTTTCAACACTTCCTGTAAGTGAGTACGTTCCCGTTATACATTTGCTTAGTTTCCATATATCCTAAGATTCCCAATGCGGAGGGACTTTTTTGATTGCCCTGTATATACAGTAAAACCTCTAAGGCAACCACTGTTGGTTCTTCTAAAAACTGGTTGTAAGGTCGAAAATTAATTATTCATGAGTGTATTCTATATTTTATGTAATCAGTATAATTTATGCCATTTCATAAAGAAAATGTCCCACGTGTTCACGTGTAAGAGACTGGCATGCCACGTGTTCACGTGTAAGAGACTGGCATGCCACGTGTCCACGTGTGAGAGACTGAATTTCACTTCAGAAAAGGACTTCTTTTCACGAAGAAAAACAGCTTCCTTTCGAAGGCATTGTTTCAGAAACTGCAAATGTCTGAATCCGTTCAGATGGCGCCAACGAAGCACGAGGAGAACAATCTCAACGGAAACACAGCATTCCAGAGAGAACTTAGCGGTTACATGAAACAATCCATTAAGATGTTTTCTCGTCGAGCTGGACAAAACACAACGGCAAAAGTCGCCAGGTTGTCTAATCGACTATATTCTTTTCATTGTACGCGAACATATAGCTAATGAATGCATATTGTATTGATGTACCTTTGCAGGGTTCGATTTCAGGCGACGAGGGCTAAGATGAAAGTGACCCGTGGAGATCCCGAAAGGAGATAAGAACGACAGGTGTACGTGATAGCGGAAGTCAGGCTGGGTGAGGGGATACGAGTTGGGAGGCATTGTAGCTGGGGTAAGCGTACGCTCCGAGGAACAAAATTTGCAGAGTCAGGTCGTAGTGCCTCGGGGCAGCGAACCGAAAAGTATGCTGGGTACTATCCCCGCAGGAGGACGAGAAGAGAAAGCACGTGATCTAGAGGGGGAAATGTGGGTAGCGCGGGACGGTAGCGTTCGGATGTATGGAGCGAAGTCTCTTGTACGAAAAGGCGAACGAAGGAAGGATGGAGAGCGCTTCATGTTTGAAGGCTCTGACATTTTATAACTCATGTTAGTCACGTGTACAGATACACCGTAGATTCCAGAAAGGAGGAGCATCGTGGCATGGAAGAAGTGCCGAAAGATCTAAGTAGATTCTAGACGTAAATAAGTTAAGCCGATTATAGAAGCGCATAGATAGACGTAGGTAGGAGTCACGTGTTGAACCACCGAGAAGACAGATCATTTTTCACGAAGCCGTCGATCGCAAGTAATCGATCCCGGTGATAATGAACATTCTTCATTAAATTTGCTAAGTTTTTCATTTTCGAGTGATTACTTCAGCTGGCCTTATTTGTAACTTCCCTCCCTTCCGTGATTAGCAGATAAACATAGTAAAGCTGAGGAAGAGAGCGCCTGGGCATTCGTTTCTTAGGCGAATATTGTGTAAGAACGAACCTCATTCTAGTATGCTGTGTGTGGGTAGGTACCGGGCAAAGTAAGCTGACGCCCCAAAGCGGAGGCGGGTCAAGGCGCCCGTGTGATAACGCTCACCCCTACACTAGTCATTCAGAGGGGTGATCGCTAAATAGGAGAATGTTTTAATGGCATATCGAACGAACAGTTTTGGGAAGCAGGATACTCGTGTAAATCAAACTTTACAGTAAAAAACATACAGACAGTCTGTACGCGATACATGTAAAACCTGAGATAGTTAACATCTACAAGTTTAAAAAAGTTTTAATGTTTAAACCAGATGTTGGGTCACATAAGAACTTTCGAACTCACTAGAGTTCATCATCAGGGTTCATCAGCCTTTTAACTCATCTGATGATGAACCCTAGCTGGTTCGAAATTTCTTATGTAACCTAACATCTGGTTTTAACATTAAAACTTTTTTAAACTTGTAGATTTTAACTATCTCGGGTTTTATATGTATCGTGTACAGACGGTGTATGTGCTTTTTACTCTACAGTTTTGAGTTTAAACCTTTGTAAACTACTGCATAACTTTTATAAATTACGTACTCTGAATTGCTACATTCCAAGCATGATGCGTTCCAGTTTATTTACAGTACATTATGTATGTACGTATGTATGTATGTATGCATGTATGTATGTACATAAATAACAAAAAATACTACGGTATATGTAGTACAGTTACACATTTGGAAGGTACCTGTAGTGATAATCTAAAAAAATCATTTGAAAAAGGAATGTAATGTCGTATGCTTAAGTTTATCAGACTTTTCTTTTGGGCCCCATTTCTTCTAAGTTTTCTTTTAGCTCACAAAATAGTTTCCTAATTTTACCCGAATTCAGGACAGTCATCCCTCTTAAGTGTCCTCTGTCCGGCCAAAAAGGGGAGTGACGTAAAGATGAGTTTTAACTGTCACTCCCTTTCTTCAGCCTTCGTAGGAAGTGTGGGGACTTTACGTTACTCTGTGTTTCTTTGCGTTACTACGTAAGCCATTAGAATTGCCTATCATCGCCGAGAACTCTCACCCCCTTCCCACTCACTTCCGTGCAGTAGGAAACTTCCTAGCCATTTAAAGTGAGCACTCCATACGAATGCACATTTGGTTAATTTATTGTTCCTTGGTTCCAGGGTATAGAGAAAATTTTCAGCGGTAATGGTAATCCGTACAACTCAGTTTTTGTGCAGTCGTCCTTATACAAAGATGGTCGTTAAGAGAAAATGAGCGGTCTTTTAATAGAGGGAAGGCTAACATTAGCACCATGGGTTTTGAAATTGGTTCCACAGAAAAACGATAGGTCGTAATGAGGGGTGGTCGTCAAATAGGGGTGGTCGCTCAGAGAGGTTTCGCTGTATGTGTGTGTGTGTGTGTGTACAGGGCGATTCAAAAATTTGGTGCAAAAGTAAAATGCGATTAAAAGAGATCTATGGGTCGGAGTGACATACTGTTTGCAGATTAATATTCACCGAAGTACGGGATTTTGTATGGCATCAAGAAAAATAAATAGTTCGAAATCTCGACTATAGACGGCCCTGCTGCAGAAAAAATAACGAGAGGTGAGAATCGTGAAATGAGATCTACTTTAAATTAGAGAAACTTTCTTTATTTCAGCATGATCTACAGATGCAAGTGTTCAATGTGTCCACCACCACATTCCAGTACTGCGTGCAGTTGTGGTATCATGCCCAGTACAGCATTGAATACCATGTCAAATCCCGTACCTCGGTTAATGTTAATCTGCAAACCGCGTCTCTCCGACCCATAGATCTTTTTTAATCGCATTTTACTTTTGCACCAAACTTTTGATTCATCCTGTATATCATATGTATATATGGTTAGTTAAGGATACGGGTTGGGTACAATTATGTGACGTCCGGGTCAGGCCCGGGTCCAAAATTTTTGACCCGATTCCAATTCTGGTTGTGATCGCTATTTTCAAGAAATTGGAAACTCCTGTCGATTACTTTTTCTTGGAAATGTTCTCTCAGTAGAGATATTAATAAAAATAAAATATCCTCCCCGTACTTGTATCGAGAGAGCATGAAATTCCAATCCCCGGCCCACGTTTGGCGTCTACGCGTACGTTAATGTTTACAAGAAGAGGGAGAGAGAGAGAGAGACAGACAGACAGATAAACAGAGAGGAAGGGAGAGAGAGAAAAAGGAAGAGAGAGATAGAGAGAAAGGGAGGGAGGGAGAGACATAGAGAGAACATTATGTTCGAATCTCAGGGCTAAACATGGATGCTGTGTTTCCCGTCCCTGTTCTGCTTCTGTCTTTCATTGAAACTAGTGGCTCTAAATTAAAGTTGGCGACTCCTTACAACATAAAGTACCCTTTGGAGTCGTTAAACTCCAATACCCCTCCTAGGTGGCCTAATGGTCTGAGTGATGGCTTCTGACATTCGTCCGAGATGTGCGTGGGTTCGAGCACCGAAGGAGGCATGTGTGGTGCGGTTTGATATCGCTGGCTCTGTCTCTTCCCTGGAACCAGTGTTCCTAAATTAGGGAGGAACGACTGCTTCTAGTCCTCAAAGTTGCTTACCGTGGTCGTTAAACCCCGAAAAAAAAAGTGTTGATGCATTTGGCAACAGATTTCGAACTCATATGACGACAGGTTTAAAACTTCCCTCCGTAGAAATTGATTTTTGCTTTTCATTTGTCATCACAAGTATTAATTGAGTTGTCTTGAATTTTGTGGCTGTTGATCAGTTCTCTTGCTAAGGTTGGTTTAACACATAATTTTATGCCCATGAATAATAAAATCGTTGGTTAAACAAAATAGTTTTACTTTGTTCTAATCAGTTTTATTTAATTTTAACTCGCGCGGTTTTACCAATTGCTTGATTCTTTTTTCTCAAGGACACCACATTCAAAAAATTGCCAAAGTGAGAAAACGCGAAGGAAAATTCTTTCAATAGTTTGTCACTCAAATGCATCAGATATGAAGCGTATGGACATAGTCTCCGATTATATTTCCATTCCTATAATCACACAAGCGGTTACTGAAAAATTGACATTAATGGTATTAAATAATGACTGGCAAAAGCAAGTTAAAGTTTATAGGAGTTAAAATATGTTCACAGATTTGCGAAGCTTTAGGTAAATTCTTTTAACATGATAAAGCTGTTACCTGAAGGTTTTTCAGATGAAACTATCAGCTATCAAGCTAGGCGTACGCAGAATTGATCTCATAACGAACAAAAAAGATGACACCGAATTTTCGTGAACGTCTTTTGGATCTTTTTCAGCGCGAAAAAATATTTCAAAGCGGATTTTTATAAAATCTTAATATTCGGCAAAAGAGAAAATACACGTACACCACCTAGGGGGAAACTGCGCATGATTTAAAATACGCAGTTTGTGCAGAAAATTTCATATTGAATGGAACCGGTTATAAAAAATTCAACCAGATTTCTACAATTAATAATACATCCACAGATATGAACAGCTATTTACTGCCACGAGCTGCCGAAAAGTGTGTTACGAATATCAACAAATTATAGACAAAAAGTTCCTCATAGAAGAAGGAAGATATTAGAGCCCAGGGGATTTTCAAATCGAACTTAAAAAAAAAACAGTTACAGACGAAACATTATGTAACTTTACGACCCCTAGCGGAAAAGCTGTGTACCATTTAAAGGAGGAAATGGATGCAAAATAATCTTTATAAAAGGCTTTATTCTAAGGGATTTTTATAATCAAATAAGCTCTTTCAAATAAAAATATACCCTTACGCCACCTGGAAGAAGAATGTTGTATAATAGGAAAGTAGAAAAAATGCGAAAAGTATTCTTCAAAGTAAAAGCTATGCTAAGGAAAGATAATTTTCCAAATACTTCTTTTGGTAGCAGAGATAACCAAAGAACGATTTTGACATTACGCCCCTTGTCTAGAAAACTGAACATTATTAAAAAAAAAAAAAAAAAAAAAAAAGATGATGTTCCTCACCTTTACAGTAGCGAATGGCATACAATAAAAAATCACAATTTTCAATAGGATTTTCAGAAGCGCAGGCACAGTGGCAAAGCAAGTACAGGCTAACACATATAGAGCCAGAACTGTGAATTACAAAAAAATCCACGAGTAAATGTAAAATATTGTAGAAGGTGAATGCTATCTTCTGGTGTTAGAAGAATGTTTAAATAGGATGTTTTGAATTACAGATGTCGTGAAAAACAGATTAAGCATTTGCACTCCCTTGCGGGAAAATTGTGCATTATTTTGGTCAAGAGATGCGCGCGAAAAAGGATTTTTTTCAATCGAGGTTTTAGATGCTCAGATACTGCTGTAAATATGCTGTAAATGGAAACCTGATCATATGCCCTCTAGTGGCAGACTTGTGTGTTCAGAAGAAGTTAAAATTTTATACTAAACATTTCGCACCAGAAATGCTCTCCGGCAAAGAAAGAACTTTTCAAATTGACCTGTTAGAAGCAGAGATATCGAAAATAATAAGATGTTCATCTACGCCCTGTGTTGTAAAAATGATGCATTATTTTACGCATTCCTTGTTTTTTCCATTGTGAGAAGTATCTGATTGCAAAAGAATTTTTTCAATCGAGTTTTCAGGATCGTAGATATTTTTGCAAAGCATCAGAAACAGAAATATACACTTGTGCATTCTAGTAGCAAAACATTTCTTTACTAAAAATTAGAAATCATATATAGAACGTTTCCCACTAGGAGATGCAGGGCCGGCTGGGCCATAATTGGGCCCGAGCAACCGCCCCGGTCCCCTCGCTTTCGTGGGGCCCCGCAGCAGTTTTGGAAATAAGAACAAAATCATTTTCCGTAGAATCTTTTACATTTATTGTTATTACTGTTGTGATGATGTAAACATATTGAAGACAGGGAAAATGGAAAAAAAAAACCAAAATGCGAGGTGGAACGCCATTTTTTCCCTGTAGGAAGAAAAATGACTTCAGGTCGGCCATATTGTGTGCCCAGGGTCCCACGGAGAGGAGAAGGGGGAAGTAAATTCTTTCCATGGTGAATTCCACGCTGAGGCAGGAGTTCACAGAACATGGGGATGTCTTCCTAGCGCAGAAAGTTTCAAGCAGCTAGAGAGAGCTGAGGAGGGAAGAGAGATTTACCACATGGCCTCTTACTCCCAAGATGTGCACTTACGGGATTGGCTGTGCGCGGTCCGGGCTGCAGAGAGTTTATGTGGGAAAAAGTTGTAACGAACTTTTAGGACACTTTTTCTTTTTGCTCGAATAGGAAGAGGACGGTCGTTTTGTAGTCGTCGCTCGAGATGCACGTACGCTAGTCTGCTGCGGCTGACTAGAGAGTTAATTAGGTGCCTACCTGCGGGTTAAGGCCACTAGAGTATATACATTGCATTACCTGTGGGTAATTGTGTAATAATACTAAATGCCAGACTGTGGTCTGCCAAAGAAATCCTCCACCTGAGAAATCTAGCCACCTGTGAAGAGCATATAGTTGCTATGTATAAATAAATTCTTGATGCTATTTGCACAAGTATAATGCAAAGACTGGACTGCGAATGAACTATGTATGATTTGCTGTAATGTCGACTTGCTTAAGTTCAAGAACCACTTTTATCGTATGACATAATTATTCATCATTTTCATCACCAAACTGTAAATAAAGGACTATCTAATGTAGTACTGCTCAGCTCTGTACTCTACAAGTCATCGTTTCCTTCACCAGGCCTCTGAGGAGCAACACAGAAGCGTAAGCTGACCGGGACAGTGATATCCTGGTAGTGTGATGATGTAAAAATATTGAAGACAGGGAAAATGGGAAAAAAAATCCAAAATGGGAGGTGGAACGCCATTTTGGATTTTTTTTCCATTTTCCCTGTCTTCAGTATTTTTACATCATCACAACTGTTTTGCGTTTCGGTGCGCGAGGACCTTAAGAAAATATTTTTTATTGTTTTGTTTCCAATACTCCCCACTTTCAAAAAGATTATCGCTCTTCATCGAACAGATACTGAAATTTGCAGATTTCAAATGATTATTGTAACCACCTTAATCTTTTCTACATTTATGAAACAGCAAATTAAATATTATCATTTTGTGGCTCCTTACTTTCATATATTCAATAATTCGGTGTTAACTGGGCACTTAAATTTAAAAAATAAATAAAAAGAACAATATCAAAGTTGTTTTTGAGTTATATGTGTGTGTGTGTGTGTGTGTGGCTAGTTTTTCAGTGACTTAAAAACAGTACTATACAATTTTCTTATACGAGCGCGTATGAAATTTAAAAAAAAGGGACTGATTTGTCAGTCACCCCACCTTGCATCAAAAATCCATCTTCAACACATCTATCAGGAGAGAAAATCTATTTATACGAATATATTTCAGAGGCATTCTTATTATTTGCTGCGCTAAAATATTCACTGTGCAAAAGTATTCTACGCAAATTTATGACGAGGAACAGTACACCAATTAAGTAGTAAATAGTAACACTGTACTAGTGCTCCGATTTATTTATTTATTTTACAATAAATCGGATCACTAGTACAGTGTATTCTACGCAGATTATTTGAAGTTTTTATAAGAATCTTAATATAATATCACCCCTTCCCCTGTTCCCGGGAAGAAAATCGTATACTTTAACTCTCTCTCTCTCTCTAAACTTCCAAATCCATTTTATGTCTTTTTCTTAAGCTTAAAACAAATGCTTCTTTAAGATATTAATTGTTTCTTTATTTTTCGTGTGTGTTATTTACGGATGACAATTTTTACGTAGCAACGTTATTAAAGTATGCGATTTATTTTCTAGGGCTTGCAATGAAAGTTGTTCAATGTCCCCGCAATGAAATTTCTCCCCGGTCCCGCAAAAATATCGTCAGGCCATGAGGAGATGTATCCGATGCGCAAAACATTTTTCAAACCGGACTTTCAGAAGCAGAGATATAGGGAAAATCGCAACTTACCTTTACGCTCCCTAGCGGGAAAACTATGCATTACTTTAATAAGAAACTTCACCCGAAATAATCTTCGTTATAGATGGTACCGAATGGAAGAAAGAATTTTTTCGATCGTATATTCAGAAGCAGTGGTATAGAATAAAACATATTGGAATTGGAGAGCATCTGCGTTTGCACCTTGTAGAGGCGAAGTTATGCATCGGAAAAGTACCACCTCATCATCATTCTCATATTTGAAGGGTTCGGGCGTAAACCATGGTAACCAGCATTTTTGTAAATAAATGAGTTGCGTACGGTAAGCAACTGCGGTGATAATCTGATCATTTTAGAGAACTTATTATGTCAACATATGAAGCCACAATACAACTTACAATTTATGGTAAGTGCAAACGTTTATATTTTTTTACTACTTGTAACCTACGTATTTCACAACAACAGAAGTGTTGGTTACCATATTTTACACCCGAATCCTTCATGCTTCCTACAATGCAAAACGAATTTTTCAAATCGAATAATGGTTGTATAGATATGATGTACACAGACGGACACTGTGGACACCATATCTATACAACCATTAATTTTTGCAACAGACGTGCTAAAAAAAGCATAATATGTGTTGCTTCAGGTGCGTAAGGATGTAACCTCGTTTTTTCTTTGATGTATTAATAAAAGATTTTTTCATAATATATTTTCTTTTTACTTGCAGTTTTATCTCCGGAAGTAGGAGTAAAAGTTACTTCACATGACTACTATAGCTTTTGTTTCAAAAATCTTGATAACAGAATTTCTATCATACTTTGTAATGACAAATTACAAAAAAAAAAAAAAATATTTTTTTATATTTTGCGAATTATTTCATTTGTTTTTGGACAAGCTAAAACTGGAGCCGTTCAAAATAAAGAGTTTCCCAACCGTTGACCTGATCGTCCTTTGTTCACCTATTCATTGCACTTGTCCGTGTTTTAAATTTCTACGCTTCAATGGAACTGCAGTCCTTTCCACGTGACGAAAAAAAAATGCCACGCAACAGTGGGAAGCAAATGATTTTCCAGTAAACTACTACGAGGTTAAAGAAGGTCACCTGCAAAGGAACAAATGCGTATGTATACGCGACAGTTGATGTCTGTTCGCTTTGCAATTTCCTTCAAATTCCTGGCGATGAAGAAAACATTGGCTCAGAGCAGAGTTACGACCTTCAAAGTGGGGGCAGATTGTTTTAGTTTGACGTCCGTCGTTCTCGCAAGTGCTAATGTTGCGAAACGCTGCGACTTGACGCTCTACTGGTAGTCAGTTCGAAGACAAAGACTATGACTCCGACTTTGCGTTATGAGAATTTTATTTGGAGCAGACGTCCGTTAAAGCGGCTATGATCTTTGGCCGTTCAGTACGAAGGAACTGCTCCGGTCTGCTGGTTCGTCATCGGAATTGAGGTCCTATCAAAGTTTCACACACAGACACACACACAAGCTGACAGATTATAGCGATGTTCTAAAAGTAAGACTGAATGCCGTATATGTAGGGATCCCAGATACATTTGAAAAAAATACGGGACACTTACGACTGAGGGTGAAAGTTTAGTATGCGCATCCATCACATATGCCAGTCTTACAAAATGATTCTAACTATTCTTATTAATCAGTCAGTCTTTCTCACTCTCGCAATACTTTTCTGAAGAATGAATTCCACTTAACAATTGTTTCTTTTTAAGAATCATGTCATGAAAAACTACGCAATCCTCACTGAAGAATGATTTTACAGTTTTTACAGACAATTTGTTTTACTCACCAGTCCAGAGTGCGTTCATGCGAGAAAATAATCTTTCGACACAAGCATTTGTTCCAGGGATCCACATAACTAACTTCACTACTTTCTTTAAATTTGATAGTTCTCCTTCAACATTTTTTAAAAGATCCACACAGACTCCATCTAACTCTTTAGATTTCAACATGTTCTTCACTTCACTATCTTTTTTGCACTTCAGAGCTGTTTTCACTACCATTACTTCATCAAACAAATTAGATTCAACAATGTTTGATATGGCAGTGGTCTGATTAATAGTTGGACTGTTTGAAAAACTTTTCCCAAGATAATCTGTTCTCAGTTTCACCCAAGACATGTTGTCTAATTTCAGCATATACTGTGACCATTCTTTTATATATTACACAGATATGTTGTAGAAATCGGTTTTATGGCATTGTATTACTGACTGCATCCACCATGAGTCGAGGTCACGTGCCCTCCCCTCCCCCGATATCAATCTTCCACGGCTATGCTTGAATACGTAATGAGAGCGTTGACCACAGAGTTAGACGCGGGAGATAGCGTCACGTGAGATAACAATCAGCTTGGGGGAAACTTGGCGTGCAGGTAAAAAGATATGTTTGTAAAAGAATAGAAATTGCAACTCATCGATTTTGTTTTTCAGTCTTGAACTCTAAAATACAAGACATCTGTCCCGAAGAGTTTTCTCGGGACAACGGGACGCATTAGCCAAAAACTGGATGATCCCGTATTTTACGGGACGTCTGGGATCCCTACGTATATGGGCAGTTTAGAGGAAGTTATACGTACATCGGAACGCGCTGCAGAGAGGCGAATTTTGGGGAAATTTCATACATTGGTTTTTCCCTTCTGATTTAAACTTCTAATGAAACATTTTTGTTGTTGCATGCTCTTGTTGTTTCGGGGTTTGACGAATGCCATGAGCAACACGTAGGGCTGTAAGCAGTCGCCCTACCTAAATTAGGGCACTGGTTCCAGAAAGGGAATAGGACCATCCAGGACCGGCTTCAACGGTCTCGGTGCGACAATATTTATTGACGCTTCACAAGCTTTGGGTGTGTGTGGGGGTGGGGATTAAGAAACGCATATAGCGTATTAAATCCGTTTATTTTTCTGGCGTAGTAAGTACAAAGATTTGCAAAGCATTTTTATGTCTACCATTACCTTGAAACAGCCTCCCAGTGGTGTGCGAAAGCTTGGCCAACGCCACAAAAATAAATGGATTTACACTGCTGGCTACCCAAAATGCAACACCAAGAAGGAAGCATCCAATTGGTCTGAAATTCGCAGCATGCGTCGCCCGCGAGAGGACATGCAAACGATTAGCATTGCAGGGCATATGCAAATCATGAGGGCGCCGCACGCCACCGAGAAGCACTATAAGAAGGGTACACAGAAGACGGAGTGTAAATAGTGGAAGTGTGTTGTGCTGCCGGACCTGTGCGTGGAAACTTCCTGATGCCTCGTCGCACAATACGGCAGTCATTCCAGCACGTTTCGGAGTTCGAAAGAGGACGAATAGTGGCTTATCGCGACAGCGGTTTATCGTACCGAGACATCGGCGCCCGTGTGGGACGACATCCAGCCATAGTGAGGCGAGTATGGATTCGGTGGGTGCAGGAGGAAAGGACGGACCGACGTGAGCGATTGCCGCAGCCGCGGCACACCACCGAACGAGAAGACCGGCATGTTGTGCGGCGGGCATTGATGACTCGCACCGCCACATCACGAACGTTAGCGCAGGAATTAAGGTGTGTTGCGCAACAACCTATGTCAGTACGTACCGTTCGATGTCGTCTGCAGCAGCGGGGACATGTCACACGGCGTGCATTGCTCCGATTGCCATTGACGTTACACCACCGGCGAGTGCGGCGGCAGTGAGCCGTTGAACGCCGCACCTGGACTACGGAATGGTACAACATTGTCTTCTCCGCCGAATCCCGCTTCTGCGCGCAACACCACCATGGTGGGATCCGCGTGTGGTGGCACCACGGCGAGAGACTGTATGACGCTTGCCTTATACATCGCCATACCGGTCCGTCGCCTGGCGTTATGGTTTGGGGCGCAATTGGACATGACACCCGCACCCCTCTGGTACGCATCGCCGGTACACTCAACAGCCACCGGTACATCTCCGACGTTTTGGAGCCTGTAGTCCTCCCTTACCTGCAGGACCTGCCAGCGGCCACGTTTCAACAGGACAATGCGCGCTCGCACGTGGCACGCAACGTGCAACAATTCTTCACGGCCCACCAGGTGTCACTGCTGCCGTGGCTCGCCTGTTCTCTCGATATGTCGCCCATCGAACACGTCTGGTCGCTGATCGGCAACCGAGTGGCCCGGCAACCACTACCCGCGGCTATGCCTGATGAACTGTGGCAACGTGTGGAAGCAGCTTGGACCGACATACCCCAAGCCCACATCCAAAGCCTCGTTCGTTCGATGCCGCGGCGTGTAGCGGCCGTTATTGCCAGCCATGGAGGCAACACGAACTAATTTATGTCTGCGTGTTCAGCAAATCGCACGGACCTGTAAGCTCAATCGTCTCATCTTTGAATCTGTTGTTATGTGTCCAGTAAATCTGGCTTTGCGATCTCCTGTCGTTCTTGGTGGTGTATTTTGAGTGACCAGCAGTGTAATGCACTACAGTATATGCATTTCTTAAGTAACAACGCTCCTTTTTGTTCATAATTGGAACGTACTCTGTTGCGATTATTAGACTGTTCCAGTGACAGCGAAACCTTTCATCGCCAATCTCAAATTACAATACCCTCAGGGCATTTTTCTCATATGCTCTACATTTTACACACACACACACACACACACACACACACACACACACTAAAGATCATTGATGGCGGTGTCGCCATACTTGTAGGTGTTCTAAAGAAGTATTCCATGGCTCAACACTGTTACGAAAATAAACATACATTTTCCTATGAACGCGCAAAAATGATTGATTCTTCATATTTCAGGCATTTCATGTACACCAAAAACTTTACGATATCTTTCTTAACAACGGAACTTCCGCTCCATTTACCTCAAGTACAAAAAATACAACTGCGAAAAAAGGAAAACCCGTGATTGTCAGCATTAGCAATACTGATGCTGTGTTGACGAAATGAGCATAATTGGCCGATGGCCTTTACAGGGGCCCGACAAAAACGCTACCCATGCTTCATCCAGGGTTCTGTTCCATTCCGGACACATGGTCAAAAGCCAGAGTCTGGGCAACCGGGCCGGCAATCCTGTTTTTCAAAAATATCATTCTTTTGTAGGGACACTTGAGTGTTGACCCGGAATTTTTAAATGTTCATCGTGTAAGAGTAGCTGTGGCCAAGCAGACGTATGAAAAACTGTCCAGTTTTTCTGAAATAAATTTCACGCAACTTAAAAAACAATGGAATTCGAGGATGAATTTAAAAACCGAATCACTAACAGGTTTGCCGATGCCATTTAAATCTATGCAAGAGGTATCCTGAAAGTAATGCCTCCTCCTTTATAACTTTTGAAATTTTGAAGTGATTTTAATGAAACTACTCTGACATGTATTATGATATATTATCAATGTGGGAACAAATTTTTTTCAGAATCGGTAATAAAGATCATGAATGATAGAGAAAAGCATCGAGCCGTTATTGAATTCCTGGAAAAAGAGAAATGTGAGGTTCCAGAAATCCACTGAAGACTCCTGGTGGTATATGGAGCTGCCACAATCGATATCAGTAATGTCCAAAGATGGATGAAGAGGTTTCGAGAGAGAGAAAGTTCAGTGTCGGACAAAACAACGGAGTGGAAGACCCGCACCAGCAGTGACAGATGCTAACAGGCAACGAGTGAAAGGCCTCATCACATCTTATCGTCGTGCCACCATCCAGAAGTTGTGTGATGCAATTCATTGTGGTCATAGTGCTTCGGAAACACTAATTAGGGACCTGGGATCTGGTCTACGGACGATTTCAACTTTCTGACAGAGGTTAAACTGTCTGTGAACTCATGGGTCAAACGACAGCCTCAGGAATTTTTCCAAAATCGATTTTACCAATGGGTTCAAAGATGGTGGAAATGTATAGAAAGTGGTGGACAATACTTTGAATAGGCTAGAATTATTAACAATATGTTCATGCATTTTGCCACCAAGTTTCACATTTTCGCTGCTACAAATAAAAATCTTATGAGGGGCGAGGCATTACTTTCAGGATGTATTTCATTAAATTTAATATGCCATTATCCTTAATACGCTGGTGTGCAAAAATTAAGGACGAAGAGGAAGGAGAAATTAGCATAACAGCGGAACGAGCAGGCAGAACGGACCGAAAGACCACTCAGGAGATAGACTAGGGTCCGGTACGGTAGGGCATGCGCATATATGCAGCATGGCATGGCCATGCTGCATATATGGGGGGGGGGGTCGGAAGGGTATGAAGTACACGAAGCTATTGCACGGTGTACATCGGTTTGAACGACGTCGAGTTGCTGCCACCGTGTGATATGGCCAACAGGCAATCCAGTAGACGACATTTGGATGACTTTACTCGAGCTCGCGTCATTGGGAAGTTGGAAGAAGGTCGAAGTGTGACTAGTGTGGCCGAAGAAGTCGGAATCGCTCACAGCATCGTTTCACGACCTTGGAGAGCATTTCAAACGACAGGAACAGCTGTCCGAGAGTTTAGCAGTGGTCATCCACGAGCAACCACGGCGGCGGACGACCGGTATATTGTCCTACAGGCGAGAAGAGACAGACAGCAGACAGCGAGAGAAATCGCAAGGCACATGCAACAGACAACTGGACGTGCGTTATCGCGTTTTACCGTGGCCAGGAGGCTGCACAAAGGAAGGTGGTCTATTTGCACGACGACCAGTACTGTGTGTGCCATTAACGCCTGCTCATCGGAGACGGCGGTTTCTGTGGGTCCAGGAACACAAGAACTGGGCACATCAGCAATGGGGTCGAGTTTTCTTTACGGATGAGAGCTGATTAACTCTGACGAGCGATTCTGGACGTATACACATCTGGAGAGAGCAGGGAACACGCAATCACACCTCCAACATCATCGAAAGGGACCGGTTTGGAAATAGCGGAGTTATCGTTTGGGGCGGTATCATGCTTGGTAGCCGTACTGACTTCCACATCTTCCAAGGAGGTTCAGTCACTGGTGTCCGCTATTGTAATGAGGTTCTCCTGCCTCACGTGCGTCTGTTTAGAGGTGCTGTGGGTCCTGAGTTCCTCTTCATGGACGACAACGCCACACCTCATCGTACAGTGGCTGTCGCACTGTCGGGGAATGAAGATATTCAACGCATGGATAGGCCCGCAAGGTCCCAGGACCTAAATCCAATCGAACACGTGTGGGACCTTCTCGGGAGACGCTTGGCAGCACGTCACCAGCCGCCAGCAACGATTCGGCAGCTGCGATTGGCAATAAAGTGCCTTTGTATCTTTTGGATTCCTTGTTTGGGCGGTTTTGCTCACTTGTCCCATATTCTTACATCTTGTGGATCTTATGGTATGATTTGAGTCGATGTGGAGCACTTCTGCACGACGTTACATTCGAAAAACCGTCTCGTCCTTAATTTTGCACGCCAGTGTATTTACAGGATGAGTCATAACGGTGTACGGGATTTTAGTGAAGCACTACATCGTAACGGAAAGGGATACGGTAACATAATTAATGGTAATGGAAAGAGATATGTTCAAAGTTTTTTTTACAGTCTTTACAAATGCTGGGTGTGTCAGCCCTTCGTAACACAGCAAATGTCAATCCTGTAGCGGCCCACACTACTTTTGGTTCACCTGTGTGATAGCCGTGTTAAGGCGTTGTTTCAATTCCATTAAATCTCCGGGCAAGGCTGGCACAAACACCTGGTTCTTTACATAGCCCAAGAGGAAAAAATCACACGGTGTAAAGTCCGGTTATCATGACTGCCAGGCAAGATGTGGTCGGTCTCCTCCCTCACTTGGTCGGCTATTTCCTGCGATGGACCTCGTCGGTCTGGACTTTTGCCTCAGCACAGGCATCCGGTGTTTCTTAATTTATCGTACTATTGGTGTATTGTTTCATCTGTTGGTGCATCCGTTCCAAATCGAGCACGAAAGTGCCGTTGAACCGCGATAATGGACTCGGTTTTCGCGTAATCCAATACGCAGTAAGCCTTCTCTGCGCCTGACGCCATCCTGACTGACAGGAACTCCTCTACCAGTCAAGGACGCGCCGATTCCCTAGTGCGCGCGCATACAAAACTTGGAGACTTTCTCTTCTTATCACCATGTGCTGTGTTTCCATATCGGTTACCGTTAAGATGTTATGGCTCGCCAAAATCTCGGAGACCATTATGACTCACCCAGTATTTTTACCGTTCCAGTGGCCGAGTGGTCAGAGACGTAGTTTTCTGGCTAGTTGTTGCTACTAGTTGTTGGGTCCATGTTTGAGACCCAGGTAAGGCATGAGTGGTGTGTCTGTATTACGTCTCTCGCTCTCTCGCTCTCTCTCTCTCTCTCTCTCTCTCTCTCTCTCTCTCTCTCCTTCTCTCTTCTCTCTCTCCTCTTTCTCTTTATCTCTCTCACTCTCTCTCTTTATCTCTCCTCTCTTCTCTCTCTCTTTATCTCTCCTCTCTCTCTCTCTCTCTCTCTCTCTCTCTCTCTCTCTCTCTCTCTCTCTCTCTCTCTTTTCCTCTCCTCTCTCTCTTTCTTTCTCTCACTCTCTATCTCTCCCTCTTTCTCTCTCCTCTCTCTCGCTCTCTACCCCTTCTTCTCTCTCCTCTCTCTTTCTCTCTTTCCCTCTCCTCTCTCTCGCTCTCTTTCTCTCTCCCTCTCTCTCACTGTCTCTCTTGCACTCGATCTCTTTCTCTCTCCCTCTTTCTCTTTCCTCTCTCTCTCTCTCTCTTCTCTCTCTCTGTCTCTCTCCTTTCTCTCTATCTCTGTCCTTCTCTCTTTCCCTGTCCTCTCCCTCTCTCTCTCTCTCTCTCTCTCCTTTCTCTCTATCTCTGTCCTTCTCTCTTTCCCTGTCCTCTCCCTCTCTCTCTCTCTCTCTCTCTCTCTCTCTCTCTCTCTCTCTCTCTCTCTCTCTCTCTCTCTCTCTCTCTCTCTCTCTCTCTCTCTCTCTCTCTCTCTCTCTCTCTCTCTCTCTCTCTCTCTCTCTCTCTGTCTGTCTCTTCCCTGGAATCAGCGGTTTTGAATTACTGAACTAAATGAGAAGTAGTTTTAGTATTGGAGTGTCCCACCCTAAGTCAATAACTGGAAATTGGAAGATAAGAGATGTGAATAACAGAATTCGATAGGAAAGAAAAACAGAATTCGATAGGAAAGAAAAACAGAAAGTAAGGGATAGATAAAGAATGTTTCGAACTAGGGACAGGTGACTGCTTATATCTCTCAGAGTTCCTCATGGTGGTTGTCAAACCCAAAACAAAAATAGAAAAACAAGTAACGAAAGCAAAGAAACAATATGAATATTTTGAGTCGTTAACCATCCCCCTGGGCATCTGAGGCTATGGGATCCCCAGTTTTGTGACATTTGTCCCAGGTAGGTGCGGTGCCGGTACCTTGAATGAATGCGCTGCAGGCGTCCCACCTGGACAAAACTGGGACGAATTAGCAAGATTTGAACACCAGTGCGTCCCTAAAAATTTTAAAATGGCTTTCATGAAATGCATTATGAAATTCGTCCACCGATTTAAATTTTTAAAGATACATTTTACGAAACTTAACGTATTTCCACCTAAAAACTCTGCCCTATGTTTGCAAGGATAAAGACATCTCTATACATTTTCTTTGCAATTTTATCCTTGGAAATACTAATGTATTTCTAAGGATGAAAATTTGCACATTGATAAAAATAACTATCTATTACAGCATTTCACACTTAAAATTTGCTAAAACTTAACCATAATTATATTAAAAAACATATTTGTTCCTTGGGTAATGTTGAGATCTGCTAACAGATGGCACAACCTGTACATTGATGACGCCAGTAGGCAAAAAGATGTTTAGTGATTTATTTCGGAATTAAAAATCGTTAGTACCTATAGTACTACTGGTATTTTTTTCAATAATTTTATTAATATTTGAAATGGAATCAAAATTTGTGTCCATCCATGCGATGGCCTGGAATGTTCAGATTGATTTGAGCCACTTATTAGATTAAATGTTCTGACAATAATTTTGCTAAAAATGTCTGTAGGTACTCCTGATTTCTGATTCCGAAATAAGCCATCAAACATTTGTTTGTCCACTGGCGTCATCAATATACAGGTCGCGTCATCTGTTAGCAGGTCTCAACATTACTCAAAGAAAAATTACATTGAACAACAATGGTTTTGTTACAAAGAAAACTTTAAAGACTTTGTATTATTTACGGGTGCTGAACCAAATGTAAAGTCACAATTGCTCCACTGGACTACAATTTCTTGTAATGGAACTCTCTATTGGGTGAATGTTGTGTTACTTAAAGGAATTTCCCTATGTTTCCCAACGCAGATATCTGTCTCCAGTCAGGATAGCTGTCTCTCTGAGAGTAGAGATACTGGAGCCATTACTTCCTGTTGTACAATTCCTTCTGGGAAGGGGAACAAAGCAGAATTTTTGTCTTTCAAATGCATTTAATCGGTATTGAAGGACGTGCATTTTCTCGTGGCCTTAAAAAGTAGTGTGGATTGGACAAAGTTTACGTCAAATAATGCCGCGTACTTGTGTGAATCATCCAAACAGTTTCTGCTACATTTTTGGACAATTTACTTTAAATTCTCAAAGGCGACATTTCAGACCGTTGATTAGAAAATCGTATGAACTTTATTTCCAGTGCAAAATGGGTGATGAAGATAAATCTTGGGCGCCTCACATTTGTTGTAATTCACGTGCAACTTTGTTGACTGGCTGGTTGAAGGGATCACGTCAAATGCCATTTGCGGTACCAATGGTTTGGAGTGAACCGAAAGACCACTCAACAGACTCTTACTTCTGCATCACTAAGATATCTGGAATTACAGCTAAGACCAAAGGCACGATTCAGTATTCCAGTATTCCTTCGTCCATGAGACCTGTTCTTAATGGTCCAGATCTTCCTGTTCCTGTACTTCCACAGTCATGGAATTTAGATGATAGTGATACTGATGAAATAAATCCACACAGCGAAGAAGATATTGAAGTACAACAAGACCCTGATTTCTCGGAAGATTCTGTGCCTCACCTTATAAGTCAGGAAGAATTAAATGATCTGGTTTGTGACCTTCATTTAGCAACTAGTTAGACCGAAATACTGGTTTCAAGATTGAAGGGATGGAATCTTTTACCACCAAGTACAAAAGTATGTAGCTTTTGTCGACGACAGCAATTGTTTGAACACTTATTTTCGAAGAGTGGTGATCTTGTGTACTGCAATGATATAGACTTACTGTTTGAAGCCTTAGGATAGCAACGCAAACCTGAAGACTGGATACTTTTTATAGATTTCTCAAATATAAGCTTAAAAGCTGTTCTTCTTCATAACGGAAACATGTATCCGTCAGTACTTGTTGCATATGCTGCATACATGAAAGAAACATATGCACATATGAAACTGTTGCTTCAAAGTATAGTATACAAAAAACACTCATGGAATATTTGTGGCGATCTTAAAGTGATAGCTTTACTCCTTGGTCTACAACTTGGATACACAAAATACTGCTGCTTCCTCTGTGTATGAAACAAATTGGGACAGAAATTCTCATTACATTAAAAATATCTGGCCTGAAAGAGAGTCCTTAATTCCAGGTAATAAAAATGTTGTTGCTGAGCCTTTAGTAAGTCCTCAGAACGTGTACTTACCATAGCTTCACATCAAACTGGGTTTTATAAAAAATTTTATAAAGGCATTGAATAAAGATGGAGAAGCTTTTCGTTTTCTAAAGAACAAGTTCCCCAAAATATCTGAAGCCGAAATTAAACAAGGCATTTTTATTGGTTCACAAATAAGGGAACTTGTGCGTGATCTTGCATTTGAAGGCACTTTAAATGAGACTGAAGCTGCTGCATGGAAGTCCTTTGAAGATGTGGTACTGGACTTTTTAGGTAACCGAAAGGCAGAAAATTATAAAGAACTTATTACTGAGCTTCTAGAAAACTATGTATAATACCATGGGATGCAATATGTCCCTTAAAATACATTTCCTTCACTCGTATCTGGACTTTTTCCCACAGAAGTTAGGAGCTGTAAGCGATGAGCTAGGAGAACATTTTCATCCGGACATATGTACCATAGAAAACCACTCATAACGAAGTAAATTCCTCCGTCATTTTTGTCCACGCCGGGCATCGAAACCGGGTCCCCTCACTCCGGAGTAAGTTGCTCTACCAACTGAGCTACGCGGACGTTTGTCTCGCTGCTATCTGCCTTTATCTCATGTGCGTCCTGCGGTGCAGGCACGTCTCACGCTATAAAGGAAAATAGGGCCCTAAAATGCCAGCTGATTACTGTTGGGCTCTAAAAAGGGATGTAGTACAACCAAAGCACAGAAGAAAATCTAAAATAACTAATTTTTAAGGTAAGTGTAATTAATTGCTTGCAGCGAAATATACATGCCAAAATGAAGGCTTATTGTACACTGAAACAACAGGTTAGTCGAGATCTGTGCCCGATAGCACACTTTAGCAAGCAGATTTGTAATCATCATGACAAATACTATGTGATTCGGCATATGCAGTATTTGTAACAAGCAAAAAGTTTATTTTTACAAAATATGAAGATGTATTGTATGGGGTAATCCCGTATTTCATTCAAGTTTATTTTTGTTGTTCAGTGATTATTGATTTCTAATATAAAACAATGGTAAAGTTTTAGCAAATATTAAGTATGCCATTCTGTAATTTAAAGTTAGTTTTATCGATATGGAAATTTTTTCATTCTGAAGAATACATTAATTTCGAAAAAGAAAATATCTACAGAAGTTTTTACCATTGGAAGGTAGAGCAGAGTTTTTAGGTGCAGTGGCGGCCCCAGGTACAGGCATACCAGGCAACCGCCCAGGGCCCCGCGTCTAGAGGGGCCCCTCACAGCCGGCAATTAATTAGTAGTTTTTGCCTGATGTCACCTAAAGTATTGTAGCTGTTGTTCATAATCATATATATATAAGAGGTTATTGCGATGGGGGTTATTGCGATTGCAAAGTACCCTGTGAAGAGCATCGCCCGGGGGCCTGCTACTGTTTAGGTGGAAACATCTTAAGATGAACTTTCTCTCTGTGTGTCAAAATACATTGCGCAAAATTTTGTGTGAGATATTTTTGCAACAATCGTTTCCAAAATTCTTCTTGGTGTGTCAAAATACATCGCGCAAAATTTTGCGTGAGATATTTTTGCAGTGATCGTTTCCAATATGTCTGCACAGCGTGGTGAGTTCCATACCGCCATTTATTACTATAAATATAATTAGAATTTTTGTAGAATTTAGCTTCTAGATTGCTCTCATGTTTCTCTCTGAAAGTGAGGTATTAGTCATGTTAACATGTTGCAGGTAGGCACCTTCACAGCACAGGGTTGTTTTTTTTTATTTTCTTATGGAGAGAAGCATTAAATTAAATTTTGTCGAATTGCTCTGTGCAATTTCACAAAATTTAATATGGCAGCTTGTCTTCTGACTTCAAGCCATAAATGCACTGCCCAATGAAGTGGTAATTGCATGACTCTAGAATGCAAACTGGAAACCTGAGATGCTCGACATAATGAACGCCAAAAGATCAATCAAAAGAATACGCAATGAATGTTAGTCAAGCACGTAAAAAAAATCTGGTACTTCTAAATTATTTATGACCTCGTATGAGGAAGTTGGCGAAATGCCAATGAAACATGCATAGACAGTAACACAGACAAACACACACACACTACATCGCATAAGGAAAAATTTATAACACATTCTCTAATCCAGAGTTGTTGTTTTTTATTTTTGCTGACGGCTCCCCTTCTAAGCTTCATTAACCTCTGAGGTGACATCAAAAAAAGATATTTTACCCTGCGCTGTATATTTACAGTAAAACATCCGAATAATCGTCACTTCTCAGACCAGAAAAAAGTGTCCATTTTTCGGTGGTCATAGGCCTAAGTTAACATTGCTAGTCCATTACGATTGTACAAAAGCAGAACATACAGCAAAGAGACAAAGCATTATGACCACCTGACTAATATGATTTTGTTCCTCCACGTGCAACCATAACAGCTCTTACCCGGCAAAACATGGACGCTACAAGATTTCTAAAGGTATCTTGTGGTATCTGGTACCAAGATGTTACAACAGACCCTTCAACTCATGTAAGTTACGTGGTTGAGCGGCCGCAGATCGGATTTGCTGTTCCAACACAAAACACAGATGCTCGATTGGATTGATATCTGGGAGATTTGGAGGCCAGGGCAATACCTGGAAGTTTTCTTCATGTTCATTGAACCGTTTTCGAACAATCCGGGCAGCGTGGAATGGCCTATTACCCTGCTGAAAGAAGGGACTACTAGAGGAAATACCATTGCCACGAAAGGATGTATCTGGTCTGCAATGATGTTTAGTAGCATCCTGCATATCAATGACGGGACCCTGGATTTCCCAGCAGAACATTGTCCAAAAAAATTCACTTCCACCACTGGCTTGTTTTCCGCCCACAGTGCATCCTGGTGCCAACACTTCACCAGGTAAACGACGCACACGTAGTGCAACAGGAAACGAGATTCATCCGACCAGACGACCTTCTTCCGATCCTTCAAGGTCCGCTTTTGATGCTCGCATGCCCATTGTAGGCGCTTTCCACCCTGAACCGAGGTTAGTATGGGCACTCGGAGAGGATTTCCTATGCTAACCTCGGCGTCATTTTACGCAGCCCCATTTTCAGCAGGGTTCGATGTACTGTGTGATGTGGCACATTACTCTCGTCACCAGTATTTAAATTACAGGCTAGTTGCGCCACAGTATCCCTTCTGTTGACTCGCACCATATGGGATAGTCTTCGCTCACCTCCAGCAGCAATAAGCCGTGGACCGCCCGTACCTTGCCGGCGGTTCGTGGTTTCCTCTCCTCCGACCACTTTTTGAAGGTACTAACCACTGCTAACCGCGAGGTCCGCACAATCCTTCCCTTCTCGGAAATGCTCTGACCCAGTCGTCTGTCCGTTACAATTTGGCTTTTGTCAAACTCGCTTAAGTCCGCTACCTTTCCCATTTGAAGAACTTTAATACCGCAGATTAACGGAGCTCAGTATCAAGTGTTATTTATACGGTTTCATTAGCTTCACAAGCGCGTCGTTTACTTTCAGGTGCTTCAATTTGATGGTTGCACCCGGCATGCATCTCTCCATGTTACTTTCACTTGTCCGGAGATTCTATATGCCCTTTGGGGGGGGGCTTTCCAACCGTAAGCAGCTTTGTTCGTTTGTCTGTCTGTCTGTCCGCACGATAACTCGCGTAAAAATGGTTCGATTTCGATGAAATTTTAGTACGTGGTAGGGGACAACCTAAGGACAAACCCTATTGAAAATGGGCGAAATGGAGTCAAAGGTCAGGAAATAGGAGCGGGATCCATCCCATCGCCCTTATGCATCATAATGTAAGTAAAAATGCTTCGATTGGGACAAAACTTTATCATTTTGCTCCGGACGTATACTGAACCGGTTCTGTTGAATATCATCGAAATGGGGTCAAAAGTCGAGGGCACAGGAGCGAGATTTATTCCACAGCCATTATCCTCATAACTTGAGAAAAAAATGTTTCGATTGCGACAAAACTTTAGTATGTTGTGCCGGAGATATACTGAACCAATTCTGTTTATATAATCGAAATGGGGTCAAAGGTTATGGCACAGGAGCGAGATTTATTCCACAGTCATTATCCTCATAACTTGAGGAATGATTTCTGGTATGTTGGAAAGTGTATCATAATCAATGCATTGCATGATTTTACTAACTTGTTTTAGTTAAGGACCCTGTCTCTAATCCATAAGCAAGAGCCAAAAGGATGCACTGATTAAACACTCTTCTTCTTTTTAATAGCAAATTGCTCTTGAGAATTCTATTACACCTACAATACGGTAATTTACAAATCTAAACATCCAATAAAAGGAATTTTTCTCATCAAAGCTTATGAGTGCAATGAAAATGTTCCAGAGTGAATCGGGAACAACCATTTTCCTAATCATGCCTGAAAAAAAGACGTGTAAAAATTCTGAACGTTGAAGAGCCCTCGAGAGGTTAGATGCCGATCAAAACATTACGGAGGTGGCCTTATTCTTTGGCGTCAATGATTCAGGGATCACAGGGATCTTAAATCAGTTTCAGACAAGTGGAATAATCTTCGTGTAGTACATTCCGTGACGCCCAAGATGCCTATTACATCGTATCTAAAGAATCGTAAAGCAATAACACCCGATTTGCGTCTCGACCTCCTTTTGTTTTAGGAAAAGAGACAAACGAACTATCCCTGCCTCATTAGGGGCTCGAACCAGGGCCCTGCTCATAAAACTAGTCAGAAGCTTACGAATGTGACTACTCGGCCACGCGAGCAGTCGTTCGGGCTTCATCGTAACCGCAGGAAGGTAGGCATCCATCTATGCTGGACGAAAAGGCTCCATAACTGTGGTTTCCATGGCAACAGACCCGTTTTATGTGTGTCGTTACACACCACCTAATGGAATCGTAAAACAGATGTCTATTATTCTGGAGAGAAGCTGGAATTTTCTACACATAACGTAATATTATCATCGAAGTTTTTTTGTTTTTTTCGGTGATGGTGTTGTGACTAGGTGGGCCTTGGAGGTCGTGCCGGCCTCATGTTTTTTCTAAATGTCTAGTGTCCGCCGAAAAGCGCCAAGGGATGAGATTCTAGGTTTTTATTCAGTCGGCGTATCATTCTAATGCATGATAACGCACGCCCTCATTGAGCAAACACTGTCGGTGTACATCTTGAACAACAATGTATATAAAAACCAGAGTGGCTCCCATTATCTTCAGATCTCAATCCTATCAAGCACCTGTAGAATGTCTTAAGGAGAGATACTGTTGCCATCCAGCCTCCTCTCTTTGAACCCTACCAAGTCTCAGTATGGCTCTCCTTCGTCATTGGCAGTTATTGACTTCCCACTCACCTGATCACAATATTGAGGGCATGACTCGTGAACACTAAGCCTGTATTACGTCCAGAGGGGTCATATTCCATAACCGAATGTACGTTTTTTGTCCTAAACGGAAACAAAATGATGTAGGTTTTTGCCGGTCTATATATGTCTGCATTGTGTTTATGTTACCCACCCATGAGTCATTTCATTATGACCACCCCCAGCCTAGAGAAACGAGCGCGCCTGGAGACCGAATGGTGGCGCAGCTAAAGTTCACAGAGCAGTATGTATACAACCCGAGGGCCGGCTTTCGGATAGTAGAGTGTTCGGAGTCAGAATGGGAAAAGCTGCCGATTTATCGGAGTTTGATAAAAGAAAAAATGTGATGGCACGGCACCTAGGAACTACGATCTCGGAAACGGCTCGGCTTGTGGGTTGTTCACGTGACGCTGTAGTGAGTACGTATGAAAAGTGGTGCACAGATAGCCAAACGACGAGCCGTCGTCCAGCTGTGTGCCGTCCGCAGCTCATTGATGTCACAGGGGAGCGGAGACTGTCGCGTATTGTTCACAGCGACCGCAGGGCCACAGTGCGACAAATCACCCGCAGCTACAACAGTGGTGATCAGGGCAATGTGTCACAGCACTCAGTCCATCTCAGCCTTCTGCGCATGGGCCTGCCTAGCCAAAGACCCAGCAAGGTCCCCATGCTCACTGCACGTCATCGCCAAGAACGCATGAAATGGGCCCAAGATCATCGAGATTGGAACAAAGTAGCCTGATCTGACGAATCAAGATTCCTGGTGCATCACGTAGACGGCCGAGCGCGGATACGCCGATTACCAACGAAGGCTATGGCATCTGGATGCACTGTTGGGTGGAAACAGGTCGGCGGCATCGGTGTTATGCTGTGGGCGATGTCTTCTTGGGACACTTTAAGCCTCATTATCCCAATAGCACAATCCCTAGCAGCTGTCAGGTATCTGAACATCGTTGTAGATCAAGTTCACCCATTCATGGCAACCGTGTTCCCTGCTTGTGGTGGCCATTTCAAACAGGATAATGCGCCATGCCACACTGCGAGAATCGTCAAAGAGTGGTTCGAGGAACAAGCTGGTGACTTTCTGTTAATGCCCTGGCCTCCAAATTCAGCTCACATGAAGCCAATCGAACATTTCTGGTTCGACTTGGAAAAGCGGGTTCGCACTAAATCCCCAACTCCCCGAAATGTACGGGAACTGGAGGACCTGCTGTTGACATTATGGAATTAGATACCCCAGGATATCTATCGCCACCTCATCGAATCGATGCCTCGCCGAGTGGCCGCTGTTTTTCTGGCTAAAATAGGGTCCTACAGCTTATTAGGTAGGTAGTCATAATGGCACATCATTGTAAAATGCTATTAAGGCCGATCAGATGGCCGAATGGTCAGAAGCGGGGTTTCTGGCTCCGAGTAAGGTATATGATGGCGTGCTTCTGTTACGGCGCTGGCTGGCTTTTCTTCTTGGAGGCAGTGCCTCTGAATTCTCTACATTGAGAACGGGGGACTGCTTATATCTCTCTGAGCACCTCGGGAGGGTTCGTTAAATCCCAAAACAATAAAAAATAAATGCTACACAGTTCGATATAAATTGGTTAACTCGTTTCGAACTACGCTCACTGCCTTGTTTCGTACTTTACTTGTGTTGGTAGTGCATTACGAAAGACAAAATTTGCAGTGCAGTCGTGAAAAATTACATACATATCTGCAGTTCACTGCATTTTTCTAGCCAGATAAAACTTATACTATATATCGCATACACGTTTGCCTTTATGTATAGTAAAATCTAACATAGAAGAAATTTGATGAAATACGCATGAATGATTTTTTCGTCTTGTTGCAATTTTTGCAAATTCCATAATGTCTTAGAGCGTAAGGGAATTTCTAAAAATCACGTCATCATGTACTGCATATTTCCTTGTTGTTTCTAATAATATTATTGCTAGTTTATATTTTTTCCCCCTTCAGTTTAGTGAGTCTTTGGTTGCCAATGCACTGTTATTTTTATTTCATCGAACTGCTTTTCGAGTGCAACCATTGCAGGAATCTATCACCATGACCTCGTAGTCCTGGCTCATAATAAACGTCTGCTTTAGTTTTCTTTCCACCTGCCTGTCAAACAGCATGAAGATTGGATTGGGCCACAGAAGTCCATATCGAGCGAATAACCAATCGCACATGTACCCGTTTCCCAAGATCTCGACAAGCACTGGCATATTTCCAACATCTGGCGGGGCAGGTACGTACATCTGTTGAAAACAACGCCAGGTGTCTGACAAAATTTCGCTATTGTTCAAAGTAGCGACGTCTTCCTTTCGGCAGTCTATCTAAAACGTGAATTCCCGTATCCTTCAATCGATAAGAAAGCCGCTTCGCTAAAAAAAAAAAAAAAAAATGCGTGGTAGTGGTTTAAGCTATAAGTTTAAGAAATGATTTACTCTGCAAATATAAGACCCGGAGTAGCTTTTAGGTACCCTGCGGTCCCGACGCAATTAAATATTTACGATCCGAAAACGAGACAACTTTTTTCTCAATGATAACTTTTTTCCATGAATGCAATAACCAGTGAAAGAGCAACACTAATATTTTAATTCCAGAGAGTGGTTAAAAATTAACTAGATTTAGTTCCCATTCTACTAACAGAGCAAAATTAACGGAAGCATTTTTTTTTTTTTTTATTATTGAAGGTTTAACGACCACAGTGAGCAACTCAATGGGCTATAAGCAGTCGCCCGTCCCTAATTTAGGGTCACTGGTTCCAGGAAAGGGAGAGAGCCAGTGCCGTAAGACAAACACAACATCCATGCCTCACCGGGATTCGAACCCGAACCCCGTTCGAACGAATGATCAGAGGCCATCGCTTAGACCACTGCGCCACCGGGGCGGCCGGAAGCGCTTAAATCAAATGTAATGAAACAAACAAAATTCTACATTAAGGATATATTTAGATTATTTAATTTACAGAACGTTGCATGTACGAATTCTATCTAAAACGTGAATTCCCGTATCCTTCAATCGATAAGAAAGCCGCTTCGCTAAAAAAAAAAAAAAAAAAAAATGCGTGGTAGTGGTTTAAGCTATAAGTTTAAGAAATGATTTTACTCTGCAAATATAAGACCCGGAGTAGCTTTTAGGTACCCTGCGGTCCCGACGCAATTAAATATTTACGATCCGAAAACGAGACAACTTTTTTTCTCAATGATGACTTTTTTCCATGAATGCAATAACCAGTGAAAGAGCAACACTAATATTTTAATTCCAGAGAGTGGTTAAAAATTAACTAGATTTAGTTCCCATTCTACTAACAGAGCAAAATTAACGGAAGCATTTTTTTTTTTTTATTATTGAAGGTTTAACGACCACAGTGAGCAACTCAATGGGCTATAAGCAGTCGCCCGTCCCTAATTTAGGGTCACTGGTTCCAGGAAAGGGAGAGAGCCAGTGCCGTAAGACAAACACAACATCCATGCCTCACCGGGATTCGAACCCGAACCCCGTTCGAACGAATGATCAGAGGCCATCGCTTAGACCACTGCGCCACCGGGGCGGCCGGAAGCGCTTAAATCAAATGTAATGAAACAAACAAAATTCTACATTAAGGATATATTTAGATTATTTAATTTACAGAACGTTGCATGTACGAATTCATAACAATGAGAAGAAAGAATCATATAAAATGATTTTTCCGTCTTTTCTCTGGAAATACCCGGGTGTTTTCTGGGAGACGCGGTTTCGAGTCCCGCTCCAGGACGATGAAAATTTTCAAGTTTTCGGATATTATCTGACTTACCATCCTCGTCACATTTACGCCAAAAATCGGATTGTCATCTTCAAAATTTGTATTATATGGCGTAATCCCGTATTTCTTTCATGATTTATCTGCTTCTCCGGGCAAACACGGGATAAGATTCTTAAATTCCAGATTCGGTAAACATGAATGCCGGTTACTTCGACTAGCGAATCCTGTGATGGGGATATTCAAATTGATCGGAAACATGAAACTTGGTCGTTCTGGGTGGTGTAGTGGTTAGCATACCCGGGCGCTATGTGGGAGACGCGGGTTCGAGTCCCGTCCAATACGATGAAAATTTTCAAGTTTTTGAATATTGTCTGACTTATCATCCGTGTCACATTTACGCCAAAAATCGGATTGTCATCTTCAAAAATTTGTATTATATGGCGTAATCCCGTATTTCTTTCATGAATTGGTAATATGTTTGAATGTTTCGGATGGATTTCCGAAAATTGAAATACAATAGAAACGTACCGGAGTTTACAGCCATCTCGGATTTAACAAGCAAAACAGAAACCAGTTTAATGTTAATTCGAAGCTAATTTTGTCGTTTTTAACGAAGAGTTTAATGAAATCGCAGATTTAACGAGGGAGAGAAAAGCTCCGATGATCACTTTAAGCAAGCAAAGTAGCAAAATTTAATGAAATTCCATATTTAACGAGGCAGAATAGGAAACCTGCAGCGCATTGTCCTGCACTGAAGAAATAGAAATGGTGGCATACAGGAAGAAATTGTAACAGAGCAGGGGAATATCGGTGCGCTTGAGGAAGTATGCTGATAGAAAAGCAACGGGGAGGGAGTACATCAAATTCTCAGCAAGCGAGTTGGGGGAAAGAGACTCTCTCCACCATGCACTCCAAAGAAGTATCGCGTTAACAGATTTGAAAACAGGCAACTTGCTCATAGGCAAAGTGAGGAGCGGTGAAGTCCACGCAAATGTGTTAAGTGGATTTCTGGGCAACGATTGCAGAAAGGGCTAGGGGAGAAATGAAAATGCTATTCGACGAAAATAAATATGAAAAACAACAGCAAAGAACATTCTGTTTTTTTTTAATGTTTCCACAGGATGTCTGCTTCAGGAATCTCTGCTAATAAGTATACACTATACAGTATATACACTATATTGACAAATGTCAAAGGGCACCTAGAAGAGAAACAAAGCATAGCATTTATTGGCATACATTAGTACGGTGTCAGTCCACCTTTCGCCTTAATGCATGCACTGATCCTTCAAGACATGCTATCGACAAGGTTTTGGAACACAGCGATAGTCATGCGCTTCCATTCAGTACATAATGCTGCCGGTACATAAGTACATAAACTGTTGCTTAGTCCTAGGCCTTGGTTCCAAACTTGCATACGTGCACTATGGGATTAAGATCAGGGCTCTGTGCTGGCCAGTCCACACATGATACGAAATAATCGTCAAATCAGCCGTAACAGTCCTTGCTTTGTGGCTCGGTGCATTAACCAGCTGGTACCAACAAGGCTCGATTCCATAGTATTGCCACAGGGTTGGTAGGGCATAATTATCCAGAATATCAAGGTAGACGTGCTGGTTAAAAGGTTTGTCCACGATAACCAATGGTCCGGGACGATACCACGAAAAACACCCCCACATGACTACACTCCCAGCTCCAAACTTGACCGTAGGAACAGTACACTGTGGTAAATAGTGTTACCACGGCTACCGCCATACCCACACACGGCCATCAGATTGATTTATCGTGTATCTGGATTCATCAGTCCATAGGATTCGTTTCCATTGATCTACGGTCCACGATAAATGTTCTTTACAATATGCTTAACGACGAGCAGCATTTCCAAGTGGAGATAAACGGCTTATCAGCAGCCGCACGACCACGGTAGCCCGTAGAATGAAGTTCTCTGCGAATGGTACGCGTACATACCGAGGTTCCGGCGTTTTTACTCACCTGTACACTGAGGTCCATCGATTAGCTGTAACGACTCTCCTGAGGCTTCGACGTCCTCTATCACTGATTTTTTTGGGTCTGCCGGTACGTTTTGCTGCTTCAGGCACACCATGTGTCTTCCACTTATTGAATACATCCAAAACAGTTGATTTGGCTATGCTTAAACACCTCTCGTTTTCTCTTATGGACAACCCACTAATATATCACCCAACAATCTTTCCTTTCTCGAAGTCAGTTCCGTCCCGCCGCGACATTCTTACTCAACCTAACAGTGCGATGTGTCGCTGTCAGCTGCAGGCGTTTATGCCGTTTGAAGCTGTACCGCGCATCTAACAACGCAGCGGATCAGTTCATTTGCTTTTGAAGGGGTGTCCGGTGACTTTTGTCAATATAGTGTGTATATATACACTGGGTGGCCACTTTATTATGACCACCCCCTCAGTACTTCGTTGGGCCACCTTTTGCCTTTAATACAGCGTCGATTCTTCGTGGCATGGACTCCACGAGATGTTGATAGGTGGTTTGTGGAATCTGTGACCATGCTTGATGAATAGCACATTCCAGGAATGTGAGATTGCAGGGTTGTGGATCCAGCTGTCTGATGGCTCGTTCAACTTCATCCCACAAATTCTCAATGGGGTTGAGATCTGAAGATTGTGGGGCCACCTAAGCAAAGTAAACTCACCGGCATGTTCCTGAAACCAATCCTGTACAATACGAGCATTATGGAAGGACGCATTATCTTGCTGAAAGTAGCCATCGCCATTGGGATAAACCATCCACAGGACAAGATGCACTTGGTCCGCAACGATTTTTAGATATGATGTGCCAGTCAGACATTGATCAATACGAATTAAAGGGCCCAAAGCATGCCAGTAAAACATTCCCCAAACCATAACGTTCCCTCCACCAGCTTGAAGGGTTGTAGCAATGCATTTGGGGTCCACTCTTTCGTTCTGTTTCCATCAAATTCTCACTCGGCCATCGGCATGGTGCAACTGAAAACGTGATTCATTGGACCACATAATTTTTTTCCAATTATTGAATGTCCAATCCTTGTTCTCCTGTGCGAACTGGAGACGTTTTCTCTTCTTAACTGCCGACAGCAAAGGTGTTCGAACAGGCCTTCGGCTGCCATATCCCATCCGATGCAGTGTACGGCGAACACTGCGTGCAGAGATCATTTGAGGGGATCCTTGATTAAGATGGTCCGTAATTTGCTCCACTGTTGCCCTTCTGTTGTCTGTTACCAGTCTGGACACTCTCCGTTCCGCACGAGCAGTCACTAGTCGATGACGGCCACACGTTGCACGTAGAGACGCAGTTTTTTGGCTGACAGTCCAGTCTTTAAACACTTTAACAACAGCTGCTCTGGAACATTTCACGAATGCGGCGGTTTCGGTGATATTCGCTCCATGGCTCCGAGCTCCTACAATCATCCCACGTTGAAAGTCCGTCAAATCGCACTTTTTACTCTCTCGTCACCCAAATATTACTTTTACTACTGTGGCAAGTACTAAGCTTTCCCTTTTTATACTAGCCTCGCCCTCTAAAGGCAACAGCGTGCAGCCATAGCTCATTTGCATAAAACTGTCAGGTGGTCATAATAAAGTGGGCACTCAGTGTATATATATATATATATATGCCGAAGTGCCGAAGCATTATGACCACCTGCCTGATATGGTGTTGGTTCTCCACATGCGATCAAAATAGCTTTTACCCGGCGAGGCATGGACACTACAAGATTTCTAGAGGTGTCTTATGGTATCTGGTAGAACTTTTTTTTCTTTTTTTTTCACGTTGCCAGTAGATCCTTTAACTCTCGTAAGTTACGTGGTTGAGCCGCCGCAGATCAGAACTGCTGTTCCAACACAAACCACAAATGCTCAATTGGAGTGACGTTTAGAGTATTTCGACGCCAGAGCAATACCTGGGAGTCTTCCTCATGTTCCGCGAACCATTTTCGAACAATACGGGTAGTATATGGCGTATTATCCTGCTGAAAGACAGCACTACCAGGGTTGGAAACGGTCAAAAATTTTGAACCTGGACCCGGACGTCACATAATTGGCCCCGATCCGGACAAATCTGCTTTGAACTATAATATTATCATCATCATCATCATCATTGTCAACCATTATCAATCCACTGCTGTACGAAGGTCTCCCCAAGTTTCCTCCACAACGGTCTCTCTTGCGCCAGTCTCCTCCATGTCACTCCCCCATACTTTCAAATTTCATCCACCCATCTCCCGTGTGGTCTTTTTCTGGGTCTTTTCGTGTCCCTTGGAATCCAATCTAAAATTTTGGCTGTCCATCGATGGTCTGTCCTTCTGGCAGTATGTCCAGCCCATTGCCATTTCAGGGATTTAACTCTGATCATGATGTCTTCCACTCTTGTCATTTTTCGGATCCACGAGTTCCTCTTCTTATCTCTCCTGGTTATACCGAGCATGCACCTCTCCAGGCTTATTTGAGTTTTCTGCAGCCTTTGTATGTCTCTTTTAGTTAAGGTCCACGTCTCTGCACCATACGTAAGCACTGGAAGGATGCATTGATCAAACACTTTTCTTTTAAGACATAATGGCATATTGCTCTTGAAAATTATGCTGTTTCTTCCAAAACCTCTCCAGGCAAGTTTTGTACGCCGATTAATTTCTTCATCAATCGACTCGTTTGACCCGCTAGAAATCGTAGACCCGTTGACCCGCTAACACGTTAACCCGTTACCCGTTTCCCTCTCTGGGCACTATCAGAGGGGAATAAATACCGTTGCCATGAAAGCATGTACCCGGTTTGCAATGATGTTTAGGTAGGTGGTAGATGTCATGATTTCTTGCACATGAATGACTGGATCCAGGGTTTCCCAGCAGAGCACTGCCGAGAGCATTACACTTCCTCCACCGGCTGGTTTTCGTCCCACGGTACATCCCGGTGTCGAAATTCCACAGGTGAACGATACAAACGCTCCCGATAATCCGCATGGTGCAGCAGGAAACGAGATCCATCGGACCGGAAGACCTTCCTCCAATCATTCAAAGTCCAGTTTTGATGCTCACGTGCCCATTGTAGGCGCTTTCGACGGTGAGCCGAGGTTAGCATGTGCACTCGTAGAGGACTGTAGCTACACATCCCCATTTTCATCAGGGTTCGACGTAGTGTGTGTTGTAGATATTACTCTCGTCACCATAATTTAAATTACCGGTGAGTTGCGCTACAGTATCACTCATGTTGGCTCGTACCATACGGGATAGCCTTTGCTAACTTCTAGCATCGATAAGCCAGGGTCGGCCCACATCTTGCCGACGGTTCAGGGTTTTACCTCCTTGGATCACTTTTTGAAGGTACTAACCACGGTTGATCGTCAACACCCCAGAAGCCTTGCCGTCTCGGAAATGCTCTGACCCCGTCGTCTGACCGTTACAATTTGGTCTTTGTCAAACTCACTTAAGTCCGCTGATTTTCCCGTCTGATTAGCACAGCTCAGTATCAAGTTTTGTTTTTCTGCTTCATGACCTTAACACGCGCCATCGTTTATCTGCAGTTGCTTCACTTTGCATAAAGACGCACTGGCCATAATGTTTTGTATCTTCAATGTACAATGGTTATCCAAAATAATGGAAACATCTCGCTGAAAACAGTGGCTTTGGTATGTGATGCATTTGAGTAAAACAAGCATGTAGCTACAATTTTTTTTTTTTTTGCAAGCAAGTGTTGCTTATAGTCTCAAAGGTCTGTGTGATTGCATTGTAAATCGGTGTTTGCATAATTTCGTTTCAGGTGAAGGCACAATGAATGACCTGTCGGAGTTCCAAAGAGGGCAGATTGTAGGAGCCCGTCTGGTTGGTGCGTCGGTAACCACGGTGGTACAGGTATTGGGGGTATCGAGAGGTACCGTGTCGAAGGTCATGGCAGCATACAATGTTCACGGCACAACATCCTCTACGAGACACAATTGTGGAAGAAAAACCAAACTCACTGCGAGAGACAGGAGGACATTAAAGAGTATGGTGACCGCAAGGAGGAAGACCACGGCGACGAAAGTGACCGCTGAGCTTAATGCACATCTTCAAGACCCAGTGTCGACCCATACCATGAAAAGGGAATTGCATAAGCACAATATTTACGGCAGAGCTGCGATTGCAAAACCCCCTGGTGTCACAGGTGAATATGAAACGGAGACTACAGTGGTGCCAGGAACATAAAACGTGGACTGCGGATCACTGGAAATATGTCTTGTTTTTCGATGAATCAAGTTTCTCACTATTCCCCACCACAGGACGGGTTTACGTGTGGAGAACCCCCAGCAGAAGCCTACAACTCAGACGGCCTCCTTCCTACATTGAAGCATAGGGGCGGTTCCGTAATGGTTTGGGCCATGATCACGTGGTTTGCAGCAGGTCCCATTATCACCTTACACGGACGGATCACTAGCGGTGACTATGTCACTCTTTTGGCCGACCATGTGCATTCAATGTCGCAGACAGTGTTTCCGTCAGGGGATTGCACCTTTCAAGATGATAATGCCCCGATTCACAAAGTCAAACTGTTTAATCATGGTTTGAGGAACATGAGGATGAAGTTGCACACCTTCCCTTTCCTGCACAATCACCGGACTTAAACATCATTGAGCCCCTGTGGTCTGTGTCGGAAAACAGAGTGCGATCCCGTTATCCTCCTCCAGCGTCTCTCAAGGAACTGGAGCAGTTACTGCAGAAATAATGGTACAACATACCACTTACGTCCATCCAGGACTTGTATGCGTCCATTCGAAGGAGGATTCAAGCAGTGTTTTAAATGCCACGCCATGTTAGGTGCGTAACTATACAATTGTTTCACGGTGTTTCCATTATTTGGGGCAACCCCTCTATATTTAATGTCCGTATAGGAAATGAACATGGAAGTATCCTAGTGAAGTGGCAAGTGAATTGATGTTATTTTGTATAACAAAGAATTTTGCGTTGAGGACTTCAGTGTGCTTAACAGGTTCAAAGTAAAGGTTCAATAGAGTTGACCAGGTTTAACGGAGCTGATCATACAATGGTGAGGCATTAGATAAAGCGCAACACAAAACTGGAACGCAACAAGCTCATAAAGCAAACGAAATATATTGCAATGGTAAATCTTAAATATTTTACTAAATCTTTCAAATCGGAACTAAGAAACTGGTTATCTGCACTAGTACGTCTAACAACAGAAGAAGTACTGGGTGGTTCAAAAGTGCGTTCAAATTTCAAAACTTTATAGCAAAAGAAAAAATACGTGTATTAAAGTGCGGTTTGCACGAAAAGCATCAGCTCGTAGGAGGATTTTGTTTGGCAACAGTAGAACGTTTAGCTCAGATAGTCACCGACAGAGGGCTACACCAGCTAAAAAGTTTGTGAATACAGTAAAAATAAATGAAAATGCATGCGTTCCATTAATTTGGCGATAATTTTACAACAGTAATTATTGGACGTGTCCTTCACCAGAAGGTAATAACAGCAGTGAAACGCGTGACAAGTGCAATGACCGCCGAATGCAGCATGTCCGGGTGAATGAATGCAAAAGACTTGGGTCAAATGTTTTCCTTCAGTTGTGTCAGTGTGGTTTATCTGGTACAAATTGGACTTCAAATAACACCACAAACAAAACTCAAGGTGTTTAAGATATGGAGATCGAAATGGTCGCGGAATGATGCAGTGCATGCTGATTAATCTTTCTACGCGAAATGTGGTGACAAGAAAGTTCTTTACTGGAGATACAGTGTGAGCTCGCACACCGTCCTGATTAAACGTGGCTGTGTGCAGCAGATTTTGTTCTTGCAAACACGGCATCACGTTTCCATGCAGCAGTTTCAAGTAGCGTTTGACATTTACTGTGGAGGTCTCCCAGCTGTTTCTGGGGCAAAGTTCCTCAAACAGAAATGGCTCAAGACTGACGGATGCAGTGAATCAACACTACACCGTAATTCGTGATGAATGCAGTGGTTCCTCTGTGTACGCATTTAGATTATCGTACGTCCATATTGGGCAATTATGCGTGTTGACAGACCCTGTAATGAAAATGAGCTTCGCGTATCCAAAACACATTTAACTACCACTTGGGATCCTCAGTGGTATTTGCCAGAGGCTGTTTGGCGGTATCTGCCGCCAAACGGGCTCTTAATACCACATAGTGGTATTTGCCGGTAACAGATGATGAAAAGTTTGCAGTTTGTATGTGTACAGATTTAACCTGAAAGATACGATTATCGATGACCTTGGTATGCCCAAACATCTTGCCGCTTAACGAGCACTGTTTGCTCCACTCGTTTGAGATGCTAGTTCGCCCATTTGGAATGCCACAGCATTCGAACGGGACCCCCTTAGCCCTGGTCCCTCGCGTGGGGTGGGAGATCCAGCAAACTTCCACCTTCCTGAAATCGTCTCACCAGACATTGCAAATATGTACTGGTTTTCAGACCTTGGTTCTTTAGTGCTTTCTGTGTTCGGAACTTCTGCAAAACTTCTGTTGCCGATTCTCCGCTTACGAGAAAAGCTTGGTATAATTACTAGAACTGACCATTATTGGACACCTGAAATACTAGACTGGATTCCAAGAGATAGAAAAAGACCCAGAAGAAGTCCACCTGGGAGATACGAGAATGAAATTCGGAAGTCTGCCTGAGTAACATGAAAGAGATTAGCTCGAGACAGAGAGTTGTAGAAGGGACTTGAGGAAACATTTATCCAACAGTAGGTTGAGAATGTTTAATAATACTGTATTTTAAAATTGAAATACGAATTGAAAACATTTGCATTTTGCATTAGGCAACCTATGATTGTCAAATAAACTTAATGTGCGTAATTACTCAAATCGTATGGCCTGAAAATTTCCCTTTTAAGTAAGAATTGTCTTGAATCTCTTTAAAATGTGTTTTTCAAATACTGTATTTTTTTTTAATTTGCATTTTATTTCTTAAGCGCGATTTCTTGTATTAAACTGACCGGTTTTTATTTCTCTTTCTGTGGCAGATTGGCAGCATTTTTGGATTTCTCTTGATTGCTACAGTGATCACCTTGCAGAACGTGGCATATCCGGATATCATACTCAATGGCAACTGGAAACTTTGTACCACTGTAGTTATTATGCCCATAGTTGGTCTGACTCTTGGGTATACACTGGCTTGGATAAGTCGGAGAGATATTCCGGTGAGGAAGACCATTGCTATAGAATGTGGAGTCCAGAACGTAGCCATTGCAATTGGAGTCATTGCCTTATCGCCATTTTCATTTGAGGTAAGATTTTTTTTTCTTTATCTGCTGCAGAGGCCCAGGGTGGCCCGGCCCTGGGCTGTTCTTTTCATCAGTAAATGAAAAATTCCGGGCTCGGGTTAGTCCGGGCCTGTACTGGAAGGTTCAACATCTTGCTCCTGGGTTAAAGAAAAACTTTTCGTCCCACAAGACGAATACTGGCTTGTTAAATAATCATGTGGGCAAGTTCACTGACTGAAACGAAAGGTCCAATCCGCCACCAGATGCTCGGCTGAAATCCACGAGTCGATATCTTATGGAAAGCTGAATTCAAATTCCGTTTTCACTTCGTTAGCTTTAGCGACTAATACATGTGACCATTTTTTCTTTTCCGAGAAAAGTTAACCCAATCAGTTTTCAATTTAACGAAACCAAAACCAAAACGAGTTTCTGGCGCTATACAACGGAGATGAGGAAATTCAAATTATTTGTTTACATATTTGGGGATGGAAAACTTCCTTGTTTATACTTAAGTGTAGAAGAAATGCGTTTAAATTTGTAACAGAGGTATGCAGTTAGTTTTAAACCTTACTTGTGGGTGGAATTCCAATGAGAATTGGCACGTCTCTCTGCATTGCGAGTTCAGTTCAACAGAACAGCTTTATTTCACTAGAGGAGGATGTCTTCAACCTTTTCTTCTTCGCAGACCACATGTCAAAATGCAATAGGATTTGCGGCTCTCATGATAAAGAAGAATAAATATGCATGTGTTCGTTATGGATATCGATTATTTTTGAAAGGTTTTAAATCCTAAAACTTAACTTTCAGCAAAAAAACAACAACAAAAGAAAAAGTGCAGTTAGCTTGGTATTTTTGTTGCAAAGTAGTCTGAAGTAGGTACCTAATTTTCATATATACTTTAGTACTATTTAGAAATTTCAATTATATAATTTAAAATGCATACGTTAGCATTATTAATAACATCTATGAAAATGCAAGTGCAACGGTTCGGATATTTGAGGATACAGCACAAATTAGAATTGGACATTGGAGTGAGACAAAGTGACACCATATCTCCCAAACTCTTTAACGCCACATTGCAAAATGTCTTTCAATCATTGAACTGGGAAAACAAAGGGGTAAATATTAATGAAGATTACTTAACTCACCTTCGTTTTGCTGATGGCGTAATCATCTTTGCAACTACCCCTTCAGAGCTGCAGAGTATGATCCAAGAACTTGCTGACAAGAGTAAAGAAGTGGGATTAAAAATGAACTTTCAGAAGACAAAAGTGATGTACAATGCAACGAAGATTTATCGATTGATGGAGAAAAGCTTGAGACAACCATTACCTACATTTATTTTGGGAAGCAGATATCAAGTGAGGGTCACACTGATGAAGAAATTAATCGGCGTATAAAACTTGGATGGAGAGCTTTTGGAAGAAGCAGTACAATTTTTAAGAGCAGTATGACATTATGTCTCAAAATAAAAGTGTTTAATCAATGCATCCTGCCAGTGCTTACATATGGAGCAGAGACATGGACCTTAACTAAAAAAAACATACAAAGACTGCAGACAACTCAAAGCAGCATGGAGAGATGCATGCTTGGTGTAACCAAGAAAGATGAGAAAAGGAACTTGTGGATAAGGGAAATGACAGGAGTGGACAACATCATGATCAGAGTGAAATCCCTGAAATGGCAATGGGCTGGACATGTTGCCAGAAGAACGGACCACCGATGGACAACCGAAATTTTCGACTGGATTTCGAGGGACAGGAAAAGACCCAGAAGAAGACCCCATAGGAGATGGATGAATAAAATTCGAAAGTATGCTGGAGTGACATGGAGGAGACAGGCCCAAGGCAGACAATTGTGGAAGAAATTTGGGGAGACCTTCATCCAGCAGTGGACGGATAATGGTTGTTGTTGATGATGATGATGATGATGATGATGATCGTACAATAGATCAGAGCAGATTTGGAAATTCCAAATTCATGTATACAAAGTACCAGGATATTCATTTTCCATTTCGGAAATGTATTTTTTTTTACGCTTTCCAGCCGTAGGTTGAAGAAGCGTAAATGCTCCAGCTTTGTCCGTCCGTCTGTCCGCACGGTAACTCGCGTAAAAATGGTTCGATTTCAATGAAATTTTAGTATGTGGTAGGGAACCACCTGGGGACGAACCCTATTGAAAATGGACGAAATGGGGTCAAAGGCCACGGCATAGGAGCGGGATCCATTCCATTGCCCTTATGCGTCATAACTTGCGTAAATATGGTTCGATGTCGATGAAAATTTAGTATATCGTAGGGGACCTCCTGGGAATGAAACCTATTGAAAATGAGTGAAGTGGGGTCAAAGGTCTGGACATAGGATCGGGTTTCATTCCATCACCCTTATCCCATACTATTAAAGGAGCAATTCTTGTATGTATGTAAATTTTATTTTGAAAACGGCTCTAAGGATTTTGGCGAAAGTCGTTAACCTACCGTTTTCTGGTCCTAGAAATCGATTTAGCTTGATCTCGACTTTAGGAAAATTCATTTAGTGCGTTAACTAACCACTCCGAATTACCACGTTTTTAGGGTCATGGCGTCGTCCCATTAATGTAACCCATGCTTAGAAATCTGATGACGTCACAATCTCGCGATTGAGATGTTAGCGCGCGGTCACGCCATCTGCCTCATTACGTCACGCGTTGTGTGTGGATCCTAATAAAGTTTTATGACGTCACACTCTTGCGATCAGATGGTCGCGATTCCCATCTGCATCATTACGTCACGCGTTGTGTGCGTATGTCCGTCCGCACGATAACTCGCATAAAAATCGTTCGATTTCGATGAAATTTCATTATGTGGTAGAGGAACACCTGGGAAGGAACCCTATTGAAAATGAACGAAATGGGGTCAAAGGTCATGATATAGGAGCGGGATCCATTCCACTGCTCTTATGCGTCATAACTAACGTGAAAAAGGTTCACTTCCGATTAAATTTGAGTATGTGGTAGGGGACCACCTGGGGACAAAACCTATTGAAAATGGGCGAAATGGGGTTAAAGGTCAGGACATCGGAGCGGAATCGCTTCCATCGCTATTATGCGCCATAACTTACGTAGACATTTTTCGATTTGAATGAAATGTTATTATGTTGTAGGGGCCTTCCTGGGGACGAATCCTACTGAAAATGGGTGAAATGGGGTCAAAGGTTAAGACACAGGAGCGGGATCTATTCCATAGCCCTTATGCATCATAACTTACGTAAAAATGCTTCGATTGCGACAAAACTTTATTATGTTATTTCGAAGGTATACTGAACCGGTTCTGTTGAATATCATCGAAATGGGATCAAAGGTCAGGGCACAGGACCGAGAAATATTCCACAGCCATTGTCCTCATAACTTGAGTGATAACTTGAGTAATGATTTCTGGTATGTTGGAAAGCGTTTTATAATCAATGCATCGCATGATTTTACTAACTTGTTTCATTTTAGATTTTCCTTTGTGCACATCTCACGGGCCATTAAAAAGTGCTTTGCGACAGGAAGTGAAAATCCCTACTGTAAAGGAAGCCGTGCGTTATTTGCAATAAGCGGCAGAAAACGCGTTATGAAAATCCAAAACGGGTCAGGCCGAACTGGACCCCGGGTCCCTAAATTTCGGGTCCAGTTTGGCCCGGGCCGGCCTTTCCAATTTAAGGGTCCGTGCAGACTAGTAAACTGTAAGAGGCTGTGCGTAGATCCAGGCAGCTCAGCTCCCTTCTACATCGTTGTGTGAGTTTTAATTGTTCACTCTCAATTATATTACTTTTAGGGCCCACGAATGGCCAACGTTCGTCGTGATTGCCGCGAAAAAAGTCTCAGGTTAATGCTCAAACTCACCAAATATCCGCCATCCGTCGGATGGGCAGTTTAAGCCGTCGGACCCCTGGTACTGGTTCCCCGGTTATAAATAAGGGCGCCTTCCTCATGCTTTCTACTTCGCTTCCGTGTGACTTTTCTGTCGCGCACTCTTTCCCAAATATCCTAGGTTTCTACTTTTAAGGGTTGTTCAAGACCTGGGGTCAAAGACTCCTACCTAAAATCCACTACATGAATCTCTCTATATATTATTGGGTGTGTGTGCAAACGTTTTACCCGTTTTTGTAATAGATGCAAATTGCGATCGGAGTAGTTGCGTCACAAATCACGCTGCGATGCCGAATTTAGGCCAATAAAGCGTGGAGCAGAAGAGCGTATAAAGGCATTAGGTTTGTCCGAGTAAATCATTCGTAACTGAAATCACGGACGATGTAGCATGGCATGCGATAAGGAGCACATTAGACATTGTTTACTGTACGAGTTCGACAAAGTTAGTACTGCAGCCGCGGGTTGCAGCAACATCTGTCAAGTGTATGAGTAGGATGCAGTTGATGATAGCACATGTCGCTGTTGGTTTCGGAAATTCCGGGACGGAGACAAAAGCTGTAAAAATCAACCCCGTCCTGGACATCCATCTGTAGTTTCTGACGAGGATGTGGACCAAGCCATAACAAATGACCCACATCCAACTGTTCAGGAATTAGCGGAGACGTTGTCGGTACACAGAACAACAGTCTAAAGACGGATGCATGCGCTTGGGTTCATCATCAAGATCGATAACTGGCTTCCGCACTAGCTTTCTGCAAAGCAACGAGAGGAGAGAATCCGTACCTATGTTTCTTTGCTTTCTAGTCACAGAACTACCGTTTTATGGACGAATTGTAACGGGTGAGGAGAAATGGGTACTGTACTGTACTGTACTGTAATGTAATGTAAAGCGTCAAAAGACCGTGTGCCAAGTTGCGGAGCCTGCTCCATCGACCACAAAAGGAGGACTGCATCCCAATAAGGTTTTGTTGAGTATTTGGTGGGATGTCCAGGGAATAATCCACTGGGGGATGTTGGCACCTAACCGAACGATAAATGCTGACCTCTACTGCCAACAGTTGGACCGATTGCGAGAACAACTGACATCGAAGCGGCTAGCACTCGTCAATCGCAAAGGCGTGATCCTTCATCATGATAACGCCAGACCTCATGCTGCTTTAATCACTCGGCAAAAATTACTGGACTTCAGTTGGGAAATGTTACCTCACCCGGCGAATTCCCCTGACCTGGCACCTACGGACTACCACCTTTTTCGATCATTACAGAACGCCTTCGCTCTCCAAACCTTCGATGACGTGGACGATGTGAAAACGGCATTACATGACTTCTTTTACACTAAAGCATAGGAGTTTTTCCGACGTGGAATTCACCTACTCATAGACAGATGGCAAGAGGTCATACAGAATGATGGCAATTATATGAAATCCTAGATACGTTATTTGTTGTGATCTCCTTTGTAGCCTACAAAATCGGGTAGAACGCACAACCCCAGATATTTTTCAATGGACATAATTACCTTTTTGTCAATCGATGTGTTCCGTGTGACAACCCAAATTACAAGTAATCTCCTTTGAGACCTTATCGGAACGAAGCGTAGTATGAATTTCAGAATTTGGGGGTAAAGGATTAACAACTCTTGCGAATATCTAGTGGTATGGGAAGAATCGCGTCCCTGAATTGGAACAACTGGATTCAGAAAAGGAAGAGAGCCAGCGCCATCGGTCTAATACATCACCCACACTAAACCAAGCTATCGTTAGCATTTCAACAAGACAGCTGCAACTTAATTTTATTTTTATTTTTTTCATTGGAGGTTTAACGACCACCGTGAGCAACTCAATGGGCTATAAGCAGTCGCCCGTCCCTAATTTAGGGTCACTGGTTCCAGGGAAGGGAGAGAGCCAGTGCCGTAAGACAAACACAACATCCATGCCTCACCGGGATTCGAACCCGGACCCCTTACGGACGAATGATCAGAGGCCAGCGCCTTAGACCACTGCGCCCCTGCAATTTATTGAATGCAAAAATCTATTAAATAATGTTGAGGACGCTACTGAAAAATTAGAGCTACGTTTATTTGAAAGTAACCCAAGCATTGACATGCGGCTTGCTGAAGTGCTGAAAAGTGACGATTTCTGCAATAGAATGTTAACTCGGTCATTGGTTCACAAAGATGTAGCAGTCACTAACCTCAAGATTTAAAGGAGAGAATCAGTCATAGATTTCCATACATGACAAGTGATACAGTGAACGGTCTGAAGGTTTTAGATGTGGTAATATGGCTAAAAGATAATGATCCCCTGAAAAGATTTCGTCAGGATGAAATTAGGCACATGATTCAACATTTTGCCTCATTGCTGCAAACCAAGAAAGTTGATACCTCGACAAAAGAAGAGGATTCGGGGAGCTTAAGGAATTCTGACTCCAGAATATGGTAACATCATCAAGGGAAGACTTGTGGTTGTTCATTTTAAAATCGGAAAGGAATATCTACTCTAATGTTTCTCCACTTTTTGAAATACTTCTAGTTTTGCCATTGTAGAGAGGGGCTTTTCCTACATGATTCGTATGAAGAGTGACTATCGCAGCAGTCTTAATAAATCTTCGTTGGAAATTTCAATCCGAATATCTGTTGAAGGACCATCTATGAAGACATTTTCAACCGATGAGGCGGTAAAAAACATTTTCCAAACCACATAGGCCCAACAAACATCCATACGGCAAAAAAAAAAAAAAAAAAAAAGATGTGACGCTGAAGAGGAGTAGCATTGAAAAAGGTAATAAATAAATAAATAAATAAATAAATAATGTGTTTAAAATTTCTTTCTAGTTTGTTTTCGAGCAAGTTCTGAGTACTACTGTCATAACGCTAATCAAAAGTTTCTCATTGCTACACAAAACTTAATTTGTATTATGACATTCTACAGAGGTGAAAACATGTGTCAAGACGACAATTCTACAGCGAGACATTCTGTCCGCGTAGCTCAGTTGGAAGAGCTACTTACTCCGGAGTGGGGTGACACGGACTCGATGGTCGTCGCGGATAAACTTGTGTTCTTACAGTATAACATTGTTGCTACACATTTAATTTTTCGCAAATGAAGCCCTGCTCTCAAATCACTCGTTTTATTTCACATCCACAAAGATCTTGTCATGCGAAAGATGCATAGCATAAATCATCTACAAATATCTTGGCATGCGAAAGATGCATAGCATAAATTACCTACAAATATCTTGGTTGGCATGCTAAAGATGCCGGCCGTTTTTCTGTCATAAGCGCCACGTGGCTCGGTCGGCATGTCAGTGCTTGGTCAGCAGTGGGTAAGGATGACTCATCGTCGTGTAAGACAGTCGTACAGTCACATCAGCGAGTTCAGCAGAGGTCACATTATCGGCATGAGGGACTGCGATACTTCCTTCCGAGAGATTCTCGGTCGTGTGTCCGTCGTGGAAACAGTGTGCAGGGTATGGTACCAAGAAGGGCGTAGGATACAAAGAGAAGGTTCTGGACGTCGTACACAGACAACGCCGAGGGACAACCATCATCTCATGAGGATGTCTTTATCATCAACGGCGTTGGCGCAGCAGTAACGAACTATGACGCATTCTCCAATGTCAGCTGTAACCGTGAGTTGCCGGTTATTACAGTTCAGGCTACTTTTGACACCGCATCAACGGACTGTCAGGCTGCAGTGGTGCAACGGACTGTCAAGCTACAGTGGTGCATCGGACGAAGGGAGTGGCGTGACGAACGGCACAATATCGTGTTCTCGGACGAAACGCGCTTCTGTTTAGGTGAAAATGGAGGCTGCATTTGTATCCGCCGACGACAGGGAAAGAGGTGTCGGGAAGGGTGTATTCGCAATAGGCATACAGTGCCAATACGAAGCATTATGGCCTGGGGTGCTATTGGGTACAAAAGCAGATCACTTCTCGTGAGAGTTCGTACCATTATAACTAGTGCCCATTACGTCACTGACATTCTACTGCCGGTCGCCCTTCCTAATTGCAGAACGTCCCTGGCACCATATTTCAGCAGGACAGTGCCACACCGCATGTTGCACCGACGTGCCGTTTTCAGGGATAACAACCGTGGCATACTAGATCCTCGAATTTATATCCCATAGGAAATTTCTGGTGCAACGATGCAAGCCAGAGGTGGCCACATGTCACATCGATTATTAGCTATATACTGTAGAAGCATTTGCTATGTATGACATCGAAATGCTAATCATTTGTGTGTGTGTGTGTGTGTGTGTGTGTTGCCTAATGAATATATCCTGTCAAAAATCAAAGTCGTAGTTCGATTCCTTTCAGGTGTTCTGCTTTTTACGAATGTGAGCGTATATTTCGCTCTCCTCCTCCTTGATGAACACCATTACTTCCTTTTCATCCTCCACACTTGCACTTCTACATTTTTATCGTCATGCATGCATGAGTGTGTTGGAGAATTTCTACTAACGCATATTGTCATAGAATTTTTTTTTCTAGGAGAGCTCGATAAATGAGAATATCGTTATTAACACTTGAACGGCTTTATAACTGTAGCTATTGAGTCGATGATCTGTAGAAATCAGCAACTTTTTAAAACAGAAAAAACCTTGCAAGTATTTTTAAACGAACCAAGTGACTTATTCGATAGGAAAATAGAAACACATTAGCATCGGGAAATTTAAATAGAGTTACTTTCCGTCGACCTACACACTGTAAAAATCAGAATACTAAATTAGAAATGAATTTGCAAAGGGAATTTCGGAAAAAAGTATGCAATCAGAGAAAGAAGTAATTAAATGGTGGCTCTGCTGAGAGGATAGTCATCAGTGTTGGACGAGGCTCAGGAGAGAGTGAGAGAGACACTTGATCTCTAACCTTTAGGCGGCACCCCACGGGGAATTTCTTGACGACGAGCTTCATTACGTGCAGCTATTGCAATAAGGGCCAGGACACAAAATATGGGCGACATTTCTCTTGGGAGCATGTCCCTGTCACCTCGAAAGCATAGAAAGGGAAACTACATAGGGCAAAACACCGCTGATTTCCTTTTCCAAACAAAGATTATTTTAACGCCTGTACATTGATGCAGAAATGCTTCTGCCACCACAATGCAAACAAAAACCTCAAAAAAAATTGTCTATCTAAATGAATTCTTGTACGTCATCGCTCTCATGGGTTTGGCAAAAGTAAGCTCACATTCTCATTTCTTATCTACAATTTATGGTTTTGTAACGTACTTTTGGTTTTGATAACCTAATTAACCTGATCTGTATGAGTTCGTATTTTTATTGCATAGCTTTTGATTCCGTCGGATATAAGTAATCCTTTCTTTGCGCTGGTAGATTATGTTTTACGCATTCCTTGGGTTTGCCACCAGTACAGTTTTCCATTTTCTTTTTGTCCTCTGCATCATTCCTTTTTACCTTGACTTTCTTCATGTCATCCTCACTCCCACAAATTTCCTGTGGTCAACCCTATTTCCTAGCAACTTCGTTTTTATTGTATTTCGAAATGGTTTTCTTCCTTTCTTTTCCAGGCTTGTTCTCTCTCTCTCTCTCTCTCTCTCTTTCTCTCTGTCTTCTCTCATCATTCTTTTTTTACCTTGACTTTCTCCATGCCATCCTCCGTTCCCCCCACCATCTTTCTCGTGGTCTTCCAACACCCCTATTTCCTAGCAACTTCATTTTTATTGTATTTGACAATGTATAACGAAGTAAATTTCTCCGTCATTTTTGGTCTACGCCGGGATTCGAACCCGAGGCCGCTTATTCCGGAACAAGTCGCTCTACCAACTGAGCTACGCAGACGTTTATTCTGATTCCTATCTGCCTTTATGTCGTGTGCGTCCTGCTGGCAGGTACGTCACATCTCCCCCCCGAAAGAGGGCCGGGGGCATGGCCCACGGGTCAGCCGTGACCATGAATCGTTGCAGGCAGCCATCCACTGTAGAACGTGCACTTGAGAACTCCCAGTCAATCTGCTGTGTGGAATGCAACATCACACATTTTTTTTTTTTTCGAAGCGCTGGAGAAGAGATTCTCTGATTTTTCCTGTCTCGCGGTGTGGAAATATGGAAATAGCATCACACCAATGCGAGATTTTGAACGGTCGGATCATCCGGATAGTTCGGGCGCCATTATAACGATACCTAACGAGAGCGTTTGTTGTTGTACGGAGAGCGTTTGTTGTTGTACGGAGAGCGTTTGTTGTTGTACGGAGAGCGTTTGTTGTTGTACGGAGAGCGTTTGTTGTTGTACGGAGAGAGTTTGTTGTTGTATTGAGAGCTTCGTTCTATGTGATTAGTTTGATTCTTCATTATTGTGAAACGAGTTGTGTGTGTGCGTTGGATGATTCCAGAGTTATATAATAAAAGAGCTTTGTCGTAAGTACGTCTTTCTCAATTCATAGTTTTTGTCAGATCTCTGTCTGGCTGTTAGGTTTATGTTATTAGTTGATTATCATTAACAACCAGCGTTAAGACTTTATTCATCCTAATTACTGCTACAACATTACTACCAGTTATAAGTTTGTTCAATACTATTACTACACTACTAGCAGGAGACTTTATTCATGATCTTAATTAACTAGTAACAACAACCATTTGAATTCACTATTAGAAGCTTAGTACAAGCATATAATTCAGTAGCAGAAGCATTATACTTAGCTTAGCTTAGCTAGCTGAGAAAAGAGTTTATTCATTATAAATGTTTTCTTTTTTATTTTCTCCAGACATGTTGTATCCGTCTCTTTCTTTCTCTCTCTATCTCTCACTCTCTCTCTCTCTCTTACCATTCCTTTTTTTACCTTGACTTTCTTCATGCCATTCTCCGTTCCTCCCACCATCTTTCTCGAGGTCTTTGAAATAGGGTGGTCTTACAGCACACATATTTCCTAGCAACTTCATTTTCATTGTACACTGGCGTGCAAAAATTAAGGACGAGACGGTTTTTCGAATGTAACGTCGTGCAGAAGTGTTTCACATCGACTAAAATCATACCTTAAGATCCCCAAGATGTAAGAATATGGGACAAGTGAGCAAAATCGTCCAAACAAAGAATCCAAAGGATACAAAGGCACTTTATTGAAAAGGTAGCTTCGAGCACAACTGGACAGAAGACAGAAACGTCCATGTGACAGGCGGCTGCCAAGAAAACTCCAGTCTATAACGAAGTAAATTTCTCCGTCATTTCTGTCCACGCCAGGATTCGAACCTGAATCCCCTCATTCCGAAATACGTCACTCTACCAATTGAGCTACGCGGACATTTTATTCTGATTCCTATCTGCCTTTATGTCGTGTGCGTCCTTCTGGCAGGTACGTCACATCTCCTGGTACGTTACAAGTCCTTAGTAGGGGATATGCTCATCCCTGACTGCGTTGCAGGATTTACAACGTCTGTCCATGCTGAGGACGAGGTTGTCAAGGAGCTGTTGAGGCATCGCGGCCCATTCCTCTTGTAGTGCCAATCGCAGCTGCGGAATCGTTGCTGGCGGCTGGTGACGTGCTGCCAAGCGTCTCTCGAGAAGGTCCCACACGTGTTCGATTGGATTTAGGTCCGGGAACCTTGCGGGCCAATCCATGCGTTGAATATTTTCACTCTCCAACAGCTCTGCGACAGCCACTGTACGATGAGGTGTAGCGTTGTCGTCCATGAAGAGGAACTCAGGAACCACAGTACCCCTAAACAAACGCATGTGAGGCAGGAGAAACTCGGTACAATAGCGGACACCAGTGACTGAATATCCTTGGAAGATGTGGAGGTCAGTACGGCTACCAAGCATGATACCGCCCCAAACGAGAACTCGGCCACTTCCAAACCGGTCCCTTTGCATGATATTGGAGGTGTGATTGTGTGTTCCGTGCTCTCTCCAGATGTGTATACGTCCAGAATCGCTCGTCAGACTAAACCGGCTCTCATCCGTAAAGAGAACTCGACTCCATTGCTGATGTGTCCAGTTCTTGGGTTCCTGGCACCACAGAAACCGCAGTCTCCTATGAGTAGGCCTTAATGGCACACACCGTACTGGTCGTCGTGCAAATAGACCACCTTTGTGCAGCCTCCTGCCACAGTAAAACGCGATAACGGACGTCCAGTTGTCTGTTGCATGTGCCTTGCGATTTCTCCCGCTGTCTGCTGTCTGTCTCTTCTCGCCTGTAGGACAATATACCGGTCGTCCGCCGCCGTGGTTGTTCGTGGACGACCACTGCTAAAGTCTCGGACAGCTGTTCCTGTCGTTTGAAATGCTCTCGAAGCTCGTGTAACGATGCTGTGAGCGATCCCGAACTCCTTGGCCACGCTAATCACACTTCGACCTTCTTACAACTTCCCAATGTCGCGACCTCGGGTAAAGTCATCCAGATGTCGTCTACTGGATTGCCTGTTGGCCATATCACACGGTGGCATCCATCTACAGTGAAGCAATTATGGATTCGGTGGGTGCAGGAGGGACCGACGGACCTACGTGAGCGATTGCTGCAGCCGCGGTACACCACCGAACGAGAGGACCGGTATGTTCTGCGGCGGGCATTGACGGCTCGCACCGTCACATCACGAACGTTAGCGCAGGAATTAAAGTGTGTTGCGCAACAACCTGTGTCAGCACATACCGCTCGACGTCGTCTGCAGGAGCGGGGAATTGTCACAGTGTGCCCATTGCTCCGATTACCATTGACGTTACACCACCGGCGAGTGCGGCGGCAGTGTGCCGTTGAACGCAGCACCTGGACTACGGAATAGCACGACATTGTCTTCTCCGATTAATACCGCTTCTGTCTGCCACACCACGATGGTCGGATCCGCGTGTGGCGGCACCGCGGCGAGAGACTGTATGACGCCTTCATTATGCATCGCCATATCGGTCCGTCACCTGGCGTTATGGTTTAGGGCGCATTTGGATATGACACCCGCTCCCCACTGGTACGCATCGCCGGTAGACTTAACAGCCACCGTACCATCTCAGACGTTTTGCAGCCTGTAGTCCTCCCTTACCTGCAGGACCTGCCAGCGGCCACGTTTCAACAGGACAATGCGCGCCCGCACGTGGCACGCATCGTGCAACAATTCTTCACGCCCCACCAGGTGTCACTGCTGCCGTGGCCCACCTGTTCTCCCGATATGTTGCCCATCGAACATGTCTGGTCGCTGATCAGCAACCGAGTGGCCCGGCAAGCACGACCCGCGGCTACGCCTATAGAACTGGGGCAACGTGTGGAAGCAGCCTGGACCGACATACCCCAAGCCCACATCCAAAGCCTCTTTCGTTCGATGCTGCGGCGTGTAGCGGCCGTTATTGCCAGCCATGGGGGCCACACGAACTATTGATGTCTGCGTGTTCCGCAAGTCGCACGGGCCTGTAAGCTCAATCGTTTCATCTTTGTATCTGTTGTTATGTGTCCAGTAAATCTGGCTTTCCTATCTCGTGTCCTCCTTGGTGTTGCATTTTGGGTGGCCAGCAGTGTATTTCTCAGAGTCCTGCTTTTGTTGTTTTAACGTTATTTCACAGTACCAAAGCCAGTTTCTATTGTTGTCGTCTCATTGAAGTCTCGAAGATATCACAGTCCCGCCTTTCTGAGTGATTGCAGTTGAACTGATCTCAGCTACTCCATATGAGCTTTCATCATGTTCATTCATTACGTTGCCGCATTTTCAACCCTAGTAACTGTGATCATCTGCCGGTAAATATTTTCCCAACCCATAATACCGTAAGTGATTGCGGCTTGCGTAGGGGTAAATATTTTGTCACCTGCTGTCAGGTTATACGCGCACAAGGAGTAAATTTGCATTTGTCTGTAGCAGGTGCTGTTGCCGTAGGGTACATGTAGTCACAATCACGCTCTTCATGGGGAAGAGAACGTCAGTAAAGAAAACTAGTAAACCAACATTTCTGATGTTGTGCTGTGTAACTCTTATGTTAGTTTGAAGAAACATGACGAGCGTCTTCTATGGAGGAGCCTGCGGCAAAAAGAAAGAAGAAAAAACTTGCCGGTTCGAAAAATTCTGACCCGATGATTTCTGTCTCTCAAATAGGAAGTGTACAGGCAGACAGGGCTCGACGAAGACATAGGTAGAGCATAGTCATATTTTGACGATCGGAAAAGGTTCCATCGGGGAGGGGGGTCGTGAATGGTCATCTCAAAGTCGTATGCCAATGGGTCTGGTTCATTTGCCCGACGTTTACTTCACCGAAGGGTCACTTGACCGAAAATCATTTCACCGAAAGATCACTTGATCGAAAAGTTCATTTCACCGAAGGGTCACTTGATCAAAAGGTACATTTCACCGACCGAAGGGTCACTTGATCGAAAAGTTCGTTTCACCGACAGGTCTCTTTACCTAAAAGTTCATATCATAGAATGGTCATTTCACCGAAGGGTCAGTTTATCGAAAACTTTGGATTTAATTACAGGATCTGTTGAAGCATGGTGCAAGTTCGGTAGACAGACCACCGAAACGTTAGGGGATTATACTCAAATTGCACTTTTGATTTCTCCGTGTCACAAAGAACGTATAGTTTAGCTTTAAGACAAATCTTTTTATTTCTTTTTTTAAGAGAGTAGGCCTCGGCTTAGGCCTTTTTATCAAATTTTAATCATGTTCATAAGGTTTACATAAAAGTCATATTCAGTGCTCATGTTCATAAGGTTTACATAAAAAGTCAAGTTAATAATGTTGCATATTTTTTCAGACAAAAAGAATCAAGTTTAGGGCTCTAGGCCTCGGCTTAGGCCTATTTAACAAATTTTAAACGTGCGTGCTCATATTCATAAGGTTTACATAAAAAGTTACTTTACATTTTATGTAATGCTTATGAATATGAGTAAGGTTAAAATCTGTTAAAATGGCCTGTAAAATGGTCTACGGTGAAAACACTTAAGTTTTGTGGTTGAGTAAAAGTGGAACATTATTTACTTGATTTGCTATCTAACCCTTATAAATATGAGCTCGGATTTGACAAAAAGGCACAGATCTAGGCCTTATAATTAATGTTATATTTCGAAAAACCTACTCATCGGGAGGTGTTTCATAGAAATTAAAAGTGTATTTTTTTCTACAATTCGATAATGTTTAGGTGGCCAGATTTTCAAAAACTCGCACCACACTCCAACAGATCTCTAACAACAAAATTCTAAGTTTTCGATAAACTGACCATTCGGTAAAATGATCTTTCGATAAAATGAACTTTTAAGTAATGTAATCCTTCGGTGAAATGAACTTTTAAGTAATGTAATCCTTCGGTGAAATGAACTTTTAGAAGTGACCTTTCGGTGAAATGAATTTTTAGAAGTGACCTTTCGGTGAAATGAACTTTTCGGTCAAGTGACCCTTCGGTGAAATGTATCTTTCGATCAAGTGATTTTCGGTCAAGTGAACCATACCTTATGCAAATACACTGAAGTACCGGAAAAACTGGTACAGACGAGCTTATGCGAAATACATAGCAACGTAACCTATGCGCGTACTCGGTTGCGTCCGCCAGTGTGTATATAAAGCAATAGACATCCTTGCCAGCTGTCAGAGCTGTTTTCGGCATGAGAATGACAAGTAATAATGATTTAAGCGATTTTCAACGCAGTGTCATAGTTGGCGCTCGTGAGATGGGCCATAGTATTTCGGAGGTAGAAACGAAGTTCGGATTTTCACGGACGACCATTGCAAGGGTGTACCGTGATTACAAAAATTCCGGCAAAACTTCCAACCTACGATACCAGTGAGGCCGTTAAAAGACATTGGGTGTACGTGACCATCGTCGGCTGTCAAGAACAGTTTCTCGCGATAGGCGTGCAACACTCTCGCAGGTATCATCGGAATTCAATGTTGGAGCCTCAACAAGCATCAGCGTCCGGACTGTGCAACGTACCCTGCACGATATGGGCTTTGAGATCCGACGCCCAACTACAGTCCCCTTGATGGGTGCACGACACAGAGCTATGTGCCTCGCTTGGGCACGGCAACACCACCACTAGACACTTGATGACTGGAAACAAGTAGCCTGGTCTGACGAGTCGCGTTTCCAACTGTATCGGGCAGATGGAAAGATTCGTGTGTGGCGCAAAACCAATGAAGCCATGGATCCCGCCTGTCAACAGGGAACTGTACCGGCTGGTAGAAGGTCCGTAATGGTATGGGGTGTGTTTAGCTGGACTTCACTGGGGCTCCTGGTACGTCTACAAACGTCTGTAAACGGCCAACGCTATGTGCGCATCCTTTCAGACGAAGTACACCCGTTCATGTCCTGCATTCATACTGATGGGTTGGGCATGTTACAACAGGACCGTGCACCTCCACACAAGTGTCGGAACGTCACATTATGGTTATAGGAGCATTCATCTGAGTTTGGGGTGTTGCCATTCCGCCCAAATCCCCAGATCTGAACGTGATAGAACACATTTGCGATGTCATGCAACGCGCTATCGAACACAGGAATCCGAGACCTCGGAATACACCCGAGTTGTGGAACGCTCTACAAGAAGTATCGTGTGCATTGCCGACAGCATATTTCCAGAAGCTAGTGGAATCCATGCCCTGTCGTATTTCTGCAGTCCTGCGCTCCCGTGGCGGACCTATCAAGTATTAGACTAGTGTACCAGTTTTTCTGGCACTTCAGTGTATGTTGATGACTGCCTCTCACTACCAAGTCTTTTATTTATTTTTTTTTGTTGGAAGTTTTTTTAAATGATTTATTAGACCTGGTGATACAAAGACGTACAGGCAGACATAAACAGAAGACAGAAATTACACACCAACAAGTACAAATCATACAAGGTTGACAGCATGCCAAATGATCCATTTACACAGATATAGCCAGTGTTGATCAAGTAACACATTGTGAACAAGTATGCATCAAACATGGATTTAACAGTATGCCAAATGTACACAGATAACTGGTGTTGGATAAATAACACATTGAGAGCCAGTGCCGAAAGACAAACACAGACATCCATGCCTCACCGGGATTCGAACACGGACCCAACTAAGGCAAATGAACATAGCCAGCGCATTAGACCACTGTACCACCCGGCCGGCACTAAATCTTCAAAGTAATCATCCGTGTTTGAACTACGTTTTTACTGGGGTCGAAAAGTGGGTTCTTTAGCAAACGTCAAATGGACTAACTGAAGCAATTTGACTCCCAGGAATTCCTGGTGAAAAATACCAAAGGAATAATTCACTTTGATCTAATATTGCGAAAGGTATTCATTACTGCTGGGATCTATTGGTATCAGCCCGACACCTTAAAGGCTACTTTATAACCCAATCATCTTCTACTGGTCAAATGGAATGAAATCCTGCTTCACAAGGATAACGCTCCTTCCCCATAGGGCCGCGGCTACTGGAAGGGGAGGGTGGTTGCCCTTCCAGAATGGTCATACGAGGGGCGTAAATTTCTGCTGTGATGAGAGTAAAAATAGAAATGTAAGCGTGTGAATTAATTGAAAATTTCTGCTGAGACGAGCGTATAAATAGTACGGCAGATAGGTGAAATATTTGAAAGAATTGTGCTATTGATGTCAGAAGAATGAAACTTGGGGGCACTTATACTACATATAAAAAGCTTTTATTTTGGCTATGAGGCTATCCCAAATTTTCTCCCCAATAGTAATGGCGGACATTCAAAATGACGGCAGAGGAAAAATTTTGATCTCCTCTATTGTATGTTATTTGAAGCTGTAACTTCCACATTAAATGTGAATTTACGTGATGTCATGTTATACAAAACAAATATTTGTACAAAAAAAACTGTTATAAATAGTGTACAAAGCAACCATTAGAACATAAAAACGCACGAACATGCGAAAAAGAGTAGCGTAATATTATTTTTTCACAGACGAAGGAATGTTCATTAGGTTGTGGTCAAAAAGTTTTCCAAAATTGACGCTTTTATCATCGAAGGCACAATGGTTTCACTTATTTGCCGTACCAGAAATAGAAATGTACAACGTGTGAATTAATCGAAAATTTCTGCTCTGTCCCAGAAAGCCCGTCTGTGCGTTTAGCGGAGGTTTCTAATCCCTACCCCAAAATCCCCCAATTCCTACCCCAAAATTCCCCAATCCCTACCCCAAAATCCCCCAATCCCCTCCCACAATACCCCAATCCCTACCCCAAAAGCGATGTGCCGCTTTACATTCATTATCTCATATTCATTCGTGCTGGGCGGGTTCGCTTTTCTGCATTTCTGCGGAGTGCTGTATTCTCGGCAATCACAAAAATTTTACGTTTTACTTGGTACTTACAACTGTTGGCTCTACGATCTTCACCTAGTTTTCACATTTTCGCTAAAATTATGTCAAAAAGCGGAAGTGCGATTTTTTAAGGATCGTAATACTTTTTAATAACTGTGAAAACACAAGTCTGACCACGCCGGCCATCGAATTCGGGTCCTCTCACTCCGGAGTAAGTCGCTCTCCCAACTGAGCTACGCTGACAGATCAGATCAGATCATATGTAGAGGATTTTAGGAAGGGAGTATCTGACTCCAGGTCTTAAACAACCCTTAGAAATAGGAAGCTAGGAGATTTGGGCTAGAGTGCCCGATAAGAAAGTGACACGGCAGCGAGGTAGAAAGCAGGAGGAAGACGTCCTTATTTATTACCGGGGGCCAGTACCCGGGGCCCGACGGCTTAACGTGCCCATCCGACGCACGGCGGATATTTAGTGGTTCGAGCGTACGTACCTGCCTGGAATCGAGCCACAGGTCTTCTCCTTGGCAGTCACGAACGTTGACCACTAGACCACCCGCGGCCTACGCTGACAGAATGTCTCGCTCCAGATTTGTCGTCTTAACACATGTTTTCACCTCTGTAGTACGTCACATAACCGAGTTGTGAGAAAGTAAAAGCTGCTTACCATTTGAGTGAAAGTGGGAAACTTTCAACTCCAAGGGACGTAATTTCAAGTCTTGTCCCTTCAAATAAGAAGGCCGCCCCGGTGGCGCAGTGGTCTAAGCGATGGCCTCTGATCATTCGTCCGAACGGGGTCCGGGTTCGAATCCCGGTGAGGCATGGATGTTGTGTTTGTCTTACGGCACTGGCTCTCTCCCTTCCCTGGAACCAGTGACCCTAAATTAGGGACGGGCGACTGCTTATAGCCCATTGAGTTGCTCACGGTGGTCGTTAAACCTCCAAACAAAAAACAAAAAAAAAAACAAAAAAAAATAAGAAGAGCTTCCTCAGGCCCTGTCCCCCCCCCCACTCTACAGAAAGAAGAACCATTCGCTCCCTCTGGTGGCTGAGTAGTCAAAGACCGTGGAGTCTGATAATTCTTTCGAAGTGGGCTTGGATTTGAGTCCCATATTGGGTATGGATACTGAGTTACTCCCGTGGCGCTGACTCTTTACCTTCTCTGTAACCAGTAGGTCCAAATTAGGGACGAACTGATTACAGACCTCCGTGTTGCTCTCAGTGGTCCTTTAACCCCGAAATAAAAACAAAAAATATCCAGAAAATACCAGGGCCGAATTAAGGAAGGGGGGGGGGAGTTTTTTTTTTTTTTTTTTGATTGGAGGTTTATCGACCACCGTGAGCAACTCAATGGGCTATAAGCAGTCGCCCGTCCCTAATTTAGGGTCACTGGTTCCAGGGAAGGGAGAGAGCCAGTGCCGTAAGACAAACACAACATCCATGCCTCACCGGGATTCGAACCCGGACCCCTTTCGGACGAATGATCAGAGGCCATTGCCTTAGACCACTGCGCCACCGGGGCGGCGGGGGAGTTTAAAGAGGTTCCAGCCTAGGAGTCCACCATTACCAAGGGCCCAGGAGGCATGCAGCTACACCGCAAATAATACACAGCTTATATGTTTATATGAAGTAAAATATTTTTGGTTTTGTCTCGTATGATTTCCATTCGATCATAGTCATTGGCTAGAAGACAAACAGATTTCAAGGCAGTTACTCGGCAAACGTTCCATGTCGCTGTGTGCAACGGGTACGGTGAGACAGTTTCATCTTTTTTCTTTTTTTTTTTTTTTTTTTATTGGAGGTTTAACGACCACCGTGAGCAACTCAATGGGCTATAAGCAGTCGCCCGTCCCTAATTTAGGGTCACTGGTTCCAGGGAAGGGAGAGAGCCAGTGCTGTAAGACAAACACAACATCCAGGCCTGACCGGGATTCGAACCCGGACCCCTTATGGACGAATGATCAGAGGCCAGCACCTTAGACCACTGCGCCACCGGGGCTGCTTCACCTTTTTCATTACCATTTTTTTTTATTGGAGGTTTAACGACCACCGTGAGCAACTCAGTGGGCTATAAGCAGTCGCCCGTCCCTAATTTAGGGTCACTGGTTCCAGACAAGGGAGAGAGCCAGTGCCGTAAGACAAACACAACACCCATGCCTCACACGGGATTCGAACCCGGACCCCTTTCGGACGAAGGATCAGAGGCCATCGCTTAGACCACTTCGCCACCGGGGCGGCTCATTACCATTCACCCACACCTCTCTGTTTGCACTTGGAACAATTAAACGGCGAAATCCACTGGAGCTTCACATTGCATAACAAAAAATATTCGCCAAGAAAAGTATACAATGCTAAATTATTAAAAATTCCAAGACAAAGTCTAGGAATCTTGAACTTTTAACTCATGTTCTTGTGAGAATAGTGGAAAATACGGTGACTTTTTTATGAAGCTCTGCAGGAAAATTATAAGTCTAAAGCAGAGATCGCGTTAACGCCTGGACAGGCGTATTTCACTCATCAAAAATAAAAATTACTTCTTAAAAAATCGGAACGTATTTTTATTGCTCCAAAAATTATCCATCTTGATTTAAAAACACACCTCCAGGTTTTTTTCAAATTATTATCATTACTATTATTTCTTCCGTCGACTATTCAACACAGTAGTTACGCCATTAATAACGTAATTCCTCTCTCGTTCCCCACAGCGCACTACGAGCCCGGCAAACGACAGAGCCAGAAAAGGGCTGAAAGATGGCTGCGCGTGAAAGCCCAAGCAGCCGTCCCAGTGGAGCAGTGGTCTAAGCGATGGCCTATGATCATGCGTCCGAAAGGGGTCCGGGTTCGAATCCCGGTGAAGCATGGATATTGTGTTTGTCTTACAGCACTGGCTCGCTCTCCCTTCCCTGGAACCAGTGGCCCAAAATTTGGGACGGGCGACTGCTTATAGCCCATTAAGTTGCTTATAGTGGTCGTTAAACCTCCAATAAAAAAAAAGCCCAAACGAAATGATGGGGAAGGCAACACTTTTTTCGAGAGTTCTGAAAGTTTGTGGACAGCGTTGTGGAATAATTATAGCACTAAATCAAAGTAAAACCTTCTCGTGACTCTGTTATATCCATTAAAAAGACAATTTAAATATGCCATGGATTTTAAATTCTTAGTGTATTCATAAGTGACTTCTAGTAAATGAACAGAACTTGACAAAGCAGATTATATTTTTTTATTAAAAATATGAGAGACTGAGACCATTCTCAGCTGTTGCAATACAGAATTACATGCATAGGAATCTGTTGCAATACAGAATTACATGCATAGGAATCTGTTGCAATACAGAATTACATGCATAGGAAGAATCGTGAATTGTACGTACACATATTACAGAATTTTCATTTTTGTCGCAGAATTAAGGATGCGTGTTTTTAACCTTAGTAGTTATTACTCTATTTTAAATTTTGCTATACTTATTAAAATAATTAAAGCAACTGCATGTCCGAAGGACAGATTTTTTTAAATGTAATGCATATGTTTTTTAATAGAAAAAAAAATAACTGTTTTTTTAGAAGTGAGAATTTGTATGGTAGTCGTTGGCAAACACTCAGCGGTTTGTTACTTCTAGAAATCACGAAATACTTCTTGAAAAATTATGTGAGAAGTAGAAAATTAAAAAATACTTCTTGATAATTTTGGGGTGCTACTTCTATAAATTACAAAATACTTCTTGAAAAGCATCAGGTGCTACTTCTAGAAATCACAAAATACTTCTTGAAAATCATGTGAGATGTTAAAATTTAATAATACTTCTTGAAAAGCATCAGGTGCTACTTCTAGAAATCACAAAATACTTCTTGAAAAAACATGTGAGATGTTAAAATTTAATAATACTTCTTGAAAATTTTTGGGTGCTACTTCTAGAAATCACAAAATACTTCTTGAAAAACATGTGAGAAGTGTTTTTGCTCCCTGTCCAAAAACTTACCGCGACCACTGTTCTGAAGAATATAAGAAGTATTAATTATCGCAAGAATATAGCTGGAGTTTCGTGTTTTGACGGACTTCAATAATGATTGTCCGTCATAAGTCCTTTAGGGGCCCATTCAGCCTTGGAAGCCCAGAAAGAAGTGTTAGTTATCCTGGGGCCCACAATGGTCTTAATCCTGCACTTGAGAGTACCCTAGTACTCTTTGTAGATAAATAATTTACACTATGCATTTTTCTTGTGCAAAGGTCTTTGTGGGTGTGAAATAAAACGAATGATTCGGGAGCATACATTTATTTACGTACAACACATTGCATTTATTCGCATCACACTCTACCACATCGACCCACAGCCCGGTACATACTAAGTGGAATTAAATCATAACAACAAACAATAAAGTTTGCTAATTCCTCACATTGAGCGTAAGTAGATTAATGAATGTTATTGTCGTAAAATCAATGCAAGAAGACATGCGAGTCATAAAAGTAAATGTGTACTAAACTATGGCGACGGCAATAGCAATGTTCCCTCTAAGATACGCGCGCACGCGGCCGCGCAGCAACTTAACTTCCTCCGCGCAGTAAGCATTTTAGATTAAAATTCCCAAATCCCTAATTAATTTTCACAAACCGAAAATCAATTACTTGCAAAAATAGTAATCAATAAATAAAATTCGGGCTCTCAAAAGTCAAAACAACACTTTTCTTAAATACCGTTCGTCTCCTTCTAAGTTCGTCTCATTGTCCTCTTCTTTCTCAAACGCTTCTTGCAAAGTAGCCTCGTGGGTGCTGATAGTGAACGCGAGAATGCGGATTAATGATTTTCCCACGCCGAGAAAAAGGCAGATATCGAGTCTTTTCTCAAAACAACACATCAGCGCCAGTCAGTCACGGCAAACCGTAAACAAGTTCATTGTACTAACTAATGGTTGGTTGGTTGGTTGTTGGATTTTATTGGCGCAAGGGCCAGGTTTGGCCAAAGAGCGCCAGACAGAGAACGATCAGCCACAGATTTTTAAAAACGTGGAAAATGATGAAGATCAGACAGGCTTGGCAAAAGTTGAAAAAGAGTATGAAGAAAGCAGTGAAGAAAAGGTAGTTAATGATGTTTATTAAAAGTAACATATTTACTAATGGAAAAGGACGAACCGTCACTCTCCTCCCCCCACACTCCTCTGCAATGCTGGCAGAGGGCGGGGACGAACTGTCACTCTCCTCCCCCCATGTTCCTCTGCAATGCTGGTAGAGGCTGGGGACGAACTGTCACTCTCCCCTCCCCCGTGTTCTTCTATAATGTTGGGTGAGGGTGGGGACCTCGCTGAGGCCGAGACAGTTTGATGGACACCGCACACCTTTGCGGATTGAGGGCCGGGTCTTCCGCACGTGCAGGCTGTCTGCTGGGAACCGGAAGAGGCGGGCGTCTTCAAAAGAGAAGGCGAAGACGCAGCTGGTCGAATAAGCTGGAGCTCGGTGAAATCCACCTGTGTCGCTTGTTCAGCTGTAGATCGCTTGGCAAGTGCGGCGAGAGCTACAGGGCGCGGAACAAAAGGCTGCACGGGTTGTGGCTGAGACTTAACAACTGCGGCAAAAGTACGCTGTCGGGTGGTGGGTATACCCAACTTGGCCTTGGCAGCAGGGTACGAGAGGCCTTCCAGGGTCTTGAGCCGCTGGATCGCCATCTCGTCCTTCCATTTCATACAGTTGCGGGAGTAAGCTGCATGGGCCTCACCGCAGTTAACACAGCAGGCCGCAGAAGTGCAACCTTCCCCGTCATGTTCACTGGAGCCACAATTTGCGCAACGAGCGGAACTCTTACAGAAACGTTGTGAATGCCCGTACCTCTGGCACCTGAAACAGCGCAGAGGACTGGGAATGTACGGGCGAACTCCACAGACCAAGTAGCCAGCCTTGATTTCGACCGGAACTTTCGGGGAGTTAAAAGTCAAGATAACATTTTTAGATTTAATCAAAGAGCCATCACGCCGGAACATCATACGACGTGCAGCAATAACACCTTGATCTGCAAGTTCAGTCACCAATTCTTCTTCACTGCATGGCAAGAGATCAAACTCCGAAATAACACCCCGAGAGGTGTTAAGAAACGGGTGAGGTGTCACTTTAACAGGAATGCCTTGAAGACTAGAAAGGTGCAGAAAAGTGTTACTCTGAGAAACACTGCAAGTTTGGACAAGCAGGTCCCCAGAGCGAAGCTTCCTCACAGACTTCAAGGGGCCAACCGCAGCGTCCAAAGCTTTAGAAATGAAAAATGGAGATCTGGTGGACAGTCTCTCATTCGGATCGATGGATTCCACAAGTAAGTGTGTAGCATGCGTAGTCACAGCAATCGAGGGTAGACGACGCTTCGGAGCGACTGGTACAGCAGCCGAAGAAGAGGTTCCACATTCTTGGTCAAGGTCTAAAGACCGTTTAAGGGTATGAGACTTGGTAGGTTGAGAAGACGAAGGACAGTCGTTGTCAACTATCATTTTGTCAGGTGACTTAAATTTGGAGTTTTTGTTCTTTTTACCCATGGAAAAAAAGGAGGAAGATTCGTCTGCAGACTACTCCACCCACCACCGAGCCCTACAAGGGAGAACTGGAGGTCCGCAAGCCAAGAAAACGACGCTGGACACAGTTCTGGAGCTTATACGTTGCAGATATAGTCCGTTGGCTGTGATCACACGCACTCGGCGGACACTTCGGCCTCCGGGTACCGTCATGCCAACGCCCTTGGCATGATCCCACAGCCCCCGGGCTCACCCTGCCGTGCCATACGACAAAAAAGCCGCTAAAGCCCTGCACACAACTTGGTACATGACTTCTGACTAGAGGTGGGTTAGTCTCTAGCCTCCCGTTTACAGCGAAGCCGGGGTCGAAGAGGAGTGTTGGTACACAGGAGGCACTTATCCGGTCTCCTGCGACCTCAGCCGCCAGACATCCCATTTCCGCCTCACGGGTCTCCGCACGCGGCAAACATGCAGGTAGGTCTAGCACCCAAACCAGCTAAAAGGAAAAAAAGAAATCTAAAGAAGACAAATCCTGGCAGGGAACCTAAACGGAATCTCAGCAACCTACGAACTGAGCGGTTAATATAATACAGTTAGTGGTGGAGGGTAACAAAACCACAAGACCGGGGTGTTAGTACATAACGTGGTAGCGATTAGGTAAAGTATACAACACGGGCAACTAGCCAGTGGAGAAAATAAACAAAAACGAAAAAGCGAGACACAAGACCAGCTCGGGATCGTGGGGCCGCGACTCCCCAACAGCTGGATGAACAGCCGTCCCTGCAAACACCAACAGCACCAAAACAAAAAACAGGCAGTGGCATGACAACAGATGTTGACCAGTCACAAGGTCAGCTCGGGCCGTGGGGGCGCCGCTCCCCAAATAACTGGAAAACCAGTTATCCCCGTGCGGGGACTAACTAATGCATCGATGCTAGTTGGCTGGGAAAAGGCATTTTGGTCAGTTAAATTGTAAACCGCTGGTAAAACGGTTTTGTTCAAAACTTTGTCAGATAATAAGGCAGATCTCTTCCAACATCAAAGACGCCGAAAGACGCCTTGTGTTTGAGTTCAAGTTCGTTTTTGTCCAGCACTTTTTGTTTCTTATTCTCCTTGGTATTTCAATATGCACAGAAAGTGTATATTATGCGTAAATACGTTTTTCCCTAATTTCTAGTTGTTTTTCTTTTCCAGAAGTAAGTTTGAGCTTCTAACTTTTTATAAAACCAAAATTTTAATTAAGAAATGTTTTTAGTATTTTTTTTTTATTTAAAATCAATTGTAAAAGTGATTCGGTTAGGTAATAAAAATGGGGGAATTAGAAAAAATAAGGGTTCCAACCCAAGTTCCAAATTGTACTTCATTAGTAAGAGAAGTTGAGAGAATAAACTTTTTTTGCCCAAATGATTTGATGCCTTGCCCAGCTCATTGGGTTAGGCACGCATAGCCCATGGCCACTTAGAGAGAATATTGATCAAGAATATACTTCGTTAATTTACTGCATTAGTGAGAGAAGCTGAGAAAATAAAATCCTTTGCCCAAGTGATTTTGATGACTGCCCAGCTCATTGGGTTAGGCACGCTTAGCCCATGGCCACTTAGAGAGAATATTGATCAAGAATATACTTCGTTAATTTACTGCATTAGTGAGAGAAGCTGAGAAAATAAAATCTTTTGCCCAAGTGGTTTTGATGCCTGCCCAGCTCATTGGGTTAGGCACGCATAGATCATGGCCACTTAGAGAGAATATTGATCAAGAATATGCTTCGTTAATTTACTGCATTAGTGAGAGAAGCTGAGAAAATAAAATCTTTTGCCCAAGTGGTTTTGATGCCTGCCCAGCTCATTGGGTTAGGCACGCATAGCCCATGGCCACTTAGAGAGAATATTGATCAAGAATATACTTCGTTAATTTACTGCATTAGTGAGAGAAGCTGAGAAAATAAAATCTTTTGCCCAAGTGATTTTGATGCCTGCCCAGCTCATTGGGTTAGGCACGCATAGCCCATGGCCACTTAGAGAGAATATTGATCAAGAATATACTTCGTTAATTTACTGCATTAGTGAGAGAAGCTGAGAAAATAAAATCTTTTGCCCAAGTGATTTTGATGCCTGCCCAGCTCATTGGGTTAGGCACGCATAGCCCATGGCCACTTAGAGAGAATATTGATCAAGAATATACTTCGTTAATTTACTGCATTAGTGAGAGAAGCTGAGAAAATAAAATGTTTTGCCCAAGTGGTTTTGATGCCTGCCCAGCTCATTGGGTTAGGCGCGCATTGCCCATGGCCACTTATAGGGAATATTGAGCAAGAATATGCTTCGTTAATTTACTGCATTAGTGAGAGAAGCTGAGAAAATAAAATCTTTTGCCCAAGTGGTTTTGATGCCTGCCCAGCTCATTGGGTTAGGCGGGCATTGCCCATGGCCACTTATAGGGAATATTGATCAAGAATATACTTCGTTAATTTACTGCATTAGTGAGAGAAGCTGAGAAAATAAAATCTTTTGCCCAAGTGGTTTTGATGCCTGCCCAGCTCATTGGGTTAGGCACGCATAGATCATGGCCACTTAGAGAGAATATTGATCAAGAATATGCTTCGTTAATTTACTGCATTAGTGAGAGAAGCTGAGAAAATAAAATCTTTTGCCCAAGTGGTTTTGATGCCTGCCCAGCTCATTGGGTTAGGCACGCATAGCCCATGGCCACTTAGAGAGAATATTGATCAAGAATATACTTCGTTAATTTACTGCATTAGTGAGAGAAGCTGAGAAAATAAAATCTTTTGCCCAAGTGATTTTGATGCCTGCCCAGCTCATTGGGTTAGGCACGCATAGCCCATGGCCACTTAGAGAGAATATTGATCAAGAATATACTTCGTTAATTTACTGCATTAGTGAGAGAAGCTGAGAAAATAAAATCTTTTGCCCAAGTGATTTTGATGCCTGCCCAGCTCATTGGGTTAGGCACGCATAGCCCATGGCCACTTAGAGAGAATATTGATCAAGAATATACTTCGTTAATTTACTGCATTAGTGAGAGAAGCTGAGAAAATAAAATGTTTTGCCCAAGTGGTTTTGATGCCTGCCCAGCTCATTGGGTTAGGCGCGCATTGCCCATGGCCACTTATAGGGAATATTGAGCAAGAATATGCTTCGTTAATTTACTGCATTAGTGAGAGAAGCTGAGAAAATAAAATCTTTTGCCCAAGTGGTTTTGATGCCTGCCCAGCTCATTGGGTTAGGCGGGCATTGCCCATGGCCACTTATAGGGAATATTGATCAAGAATATGCTTCGTTAATTTACTGCATTAGTGAGAGAAGCTGAGAAAATAAAATCTTTTGCCCAAGTGGTTTTGATGCCTGCCCAGCTCATTGGGTTAGGCACGCATAGCCCATGGCCACTTAGAAAGAATATTGATCAAGAATATACTTCGTTAATTTACTGCATTAGTGAGAGAAGCTGAGAAAATAAAATCTTTTGCCCAAGTGATTTTGATGCCTGCCCAGCTCATTGGGTTAGGCACGCATAGCCCATGGCCACTTAGAAAGAATATTGATCAAGAATATACTTCGTTAATTTACTGCATTAGTGAGAGAAGCTAAGAAAATAAAATCTTTTGCCCAAGTTATTTTGATGCCTGCCCAGCTCATTGGGTTAGGCACGCATAGCCCATGGCCACTTAGAGAGAATATTGATCAATAATATGCTTCGTTAATTTACTGCATTAGTGAGAGAAGCTGAGAAAATAAAATCTTTTGCCCAAGTGGTTTTGATGCCTGCCCAGCTCATTGGGTTAGGCACGCATAGCCCATGGCCACTTAGAGAGAATATTGATCAAGAATATACTTCGTTAATTTACTGCATTAGTGAGAGAAGCTGAGAAAATAAAATCTTTTGCCCAAGTGATTTTGATGCCTGCCCAGCTCATTGGGTTAGGCACGCATAGATCATGGCCACTTAGAGAGAATATTGATCAATAATATGCTTCGTTAATTTACTGCATTAGTGAGAGAAGCTGAGAAAATAAAATCTTTTGCCCAAGTGGTTTTGATGCCTGCCCAGCTCATTGGGTTGGGCACGCATAGCCCATGGCCACTTAGAGAGAATATTGATCAAGAATATACTTCGTTAATTTACTGCATTAGTGAGAGAAGCTGAGAAAATAAAATCTTTTGCCCAAGTGGTTTTGATGCCTGCCCAGCTCATTGGGTTAGGCGCGCATTGCCCATGGCCACTTATAGGGAATATTGATCAAGAATATGCTTCGTTAATTTACTGCATTAGTGAGAGAAGCTGAGAAAATAAAATCTTTTGCCCAAGTGGTTTTGATGCCTGCCCAGCTCATTGGGTTAGGCACGCATAGCCCATGGCCACTTAGAGAGAATATTGATCAAGAATATACTTCGTTAATTTACTGCATTAGTGAGAGAAGCTGAGAAAATAAAATGTTTTGCCCAAGTGGTTTTGATGCCTGCCCAGCTCATTGGGTTAGGCACGCATAGCCCATGGCCACTTAGAAAGAATATTGATCAAGAATATACTTCGTTAATTTACTGCATTAGTGAGAGAAGCTGAGAAAATAAAATCTTTTGCCCAAGTGGTTTTGATGCCTGCCCAGCTCATTGGGTTAGGCGGGCATTGCCCATGGCCACTTATAGGGAATATTGAGCAAGAATATGCTTCGTTAATTTACTGCATTAGTGAGAGAAGCTGAGAAAATAAAATCTTTTGCCCAAGTGGTTTTGATGCCTGCCCAGCTCATTGGGTTAGGCACGCATAGCCCATGGCCACTTAGAAAGAATATTGATCAAGAATATACTTCGTTAATTTACTGCATTAGTGAGAGAAGCTGAGAAAATAAAATCTTTTGCCCAAGTGATTTTGATGCCTGCCCAGCTCATTGGGTTAGGCACGCATAGCCCATGGCCACTTAGAAAGAATATTGATCAAGAATATACTTCGTTAATTTACTGCATTAGTGAGAGAAGCTAAGAAAATAAAATCTTTTGCCCAAGTTATTTTGATGCCTGCCCAGCTCATTGGGTTAGGCACGCATAGCCCATGGCCACTTAGAGAGAATATTGATCAATAATATGCTTCGTTAATTTACTGCATTAGTGAGAGAAGCTGAGAAAATAAAATCTTTTGCCCAAGTGGTTTTGATGCCTGCCCAGCTCATTGGGTTAGGCACGCATAGCCCATGGCCACTTAGAGAGAATATTGATCAAGAATATACTTCGTTAATTTACTGCATTAGTGAGAGAAGCTGAGAAAATAAAATCTTTTGCCCAAGTGATTTTGATGCCTGCCCAGCTCATTGGGTTAGGCACGCATAGATCATGGCCACTTAGAGAGAATATTGATCAAGAATATGCTTCGTTAATTTACTGCATTAGTGAGAGAAGCTGAGAAAATAAAATCTTTTGCCCAAGTGGTTTTGATGCCTGCCCAGCTCATTGGGTTAGGCACGCATAGCCCATGGCCACTTAGAGAGAATATTGATCAAGAATATACTTCGTTAATTTACTGCATTAGTGAGAGAAGCTGAGAAAATAAAATCTTTTGCCCAAGTGGTTTTGATGCCTGCCCAGCTCATTGGGTTAGGCACGCATAGCCCATGGCCACTTAGAGAGAATATTGATCAAGAATATACTTCGTTAATTTACTGCATTAGTGAGAGAAGCTGAGAAAATAAAATCTTTTGCCCAAGTGATTTTGATGCCTGCCCAGCTCATTGGGTTAGGCACGCTTAGCCCATGGCCACTTAGAAAGAATATTGATCAAGAATATACTTCGTTAATTTACTGCATTAGTGAGAGAAGCTAAGAAAATAAAATCTTTTGCCCAAGTGATTTTGATGCCTGCCCAGCTCATTGGGTTAGGCACGCATAGATCATGGCCACTTAGAGAGAATATTGATCAATAATATGCTTCGTTAATTTACTGCATTAGTGAGAGAAGCTGAGAAAATAAAATCTTTTGCCCAAGTGGTTTTGATGCCTGCCCAGCTCATTGGGTTAGGCGCGCATTGCCCATGGCCACTTATAGGGAATATTGATCAAGAATATGCTTCGTTAATTTACTGCATTAGTGAGAGAAGCTGAGAAAATAAAATCTTTTGCCCAAGTGGTTTTGATGCCTGCCCAGCTCATTGGGTTAGGCACGCATTGCCCATGGCCACTTATAGGGAATATTGATCAAGAATATGCTTCGTTAATTTACTGCATTAGTGAGAGAAGCTGAGAAAATAAAATCTTTTGCCCAAGTGGTTTTGATGCCTGCCCAGCTCATTGGGTTAGGCGCGCATTGCCCATGGCCACTTATAGAGAATATTGATCAAGAATATGCTTCGTTAATATACTGCATTAGTGAGAGAAGCTGAGAAAATAAAATGTTTTGCCCAAGTGGTTTTGATGCCTGCCCAGCTCATTGGGTTAGGCGCGCATTGCCCATGGCCACTTATAGGGAATATTGATCAAGAATATGCTTCGTTAATTTACTGCATTAGTGAGAGAAGCTGAGAAAATAAAATCTTTTGCCCAAGTGGTTTTGATGCCTGCCCAGCTCATTGGGTTAGGCGCGCATTGCCCATGGCCACTTATAGGGAATATTGATCAAGAATATGCTTCGTTAATTTACTGCATTAGTGAGAGAAGCTGAGAAAATAAAATGTTTTGCCCAAGTGGTTTTGATGCCTGCCCAGCTCATTGGGTTAGGCGCGCATTGCCCATGGCCACTTAGAGAGAATATTGATCAAGAATATGCTTCGTTAATTTACTGCATTAGTGAGAGAAGCTGAGAAAATAAAATGTTTTGCCCAAGTGGTTTTGCTGCCTGCCCAGCTCATTGGGTTAGGCGCGCATTGCCCATGGCTACTTATAGGGAATATTGATCAAGAATATGCTTCGTTAATATACTGCATTAGTGAGAGAAGCTGAGAAAATAAAATGTTTTGCCCAAGTGGTTTTGCTGCCTGCCCAGCTCATTGGGTTAGGCGCGCATTGCCCATGGCTACTTATAGGGAATATTGATCAAGAATATGCTTCGTTAATATACTGCATTAGTGAGAGAAGCTGAGAAAATAAAATGTTTTGCCCAAGTGGTTTTGCTGCCTGCCCAGCTCATTGGGTTAGGCGCGCATTGCCCATGGCCACTTATAGGGTATATTGATCAAGAATATGCTTCGTTAATTTACTGCATTAGTGAGAGAAGCTGATAAAATAAAATGTTTTGCCCAAGTGGTTTTGCTGCCTGCCCAGCTCATTGGGTTAGGCGCGCATTGCCCATGGCCACTTATAGGGAATATTGATCAAGAATATGCTTCGTTAATATACTGCATTAGTGAGAGAAGCTGAGAAAATAAAATGTTTTGCCCAAGTGGTTTTGCTGCCTGCCCAGCTCATTGGGTTAGGCGCGCATTGCCCATGGCCACTTATAGGGAATATTGATCAAGAATATGCTTCGTTAATATACTGCATTAGTGAGAGAAGCTGAGAAAATAAAATGTTTTGCCCAAGTGGTTTTGCTGCCTGCCCAGCTCATTGGGTTAGGCGCGCATTGCCCATGGCCACTTATAGGGTACATTGATCAAGAATATGCTTCGTTAATTTACTGCATTAGTGAGAGAAGCTGATAAAATAAAATGTTTTGCCCAAGTGGTTTTGCTGCCTGCCCAGCTCATTGGGTTAGGCGCGCATTGCCCATGGCCACTTATAGGGAATATTGATCAAGAATATGCTTCGTTAATATACTGCATTAGTGAGAGAAGCTGAGAAAATAAAATGTTTTGCCCAAGTGGTTTTGCTGCCTGCCCAGCTCATTGGGTTAGGCGCGCATTGCCCATGGCCACTTATAGGGAATATTGATCAAGAATATGCTTCGTTAATATACTGCATTAGTGAGAGAAGCTGAGAAAATAAAATGTTTTGCCCAAGTGGTTTTGCTGCCTGCCCAGCTCATTGGGTTAGGCGGGCATTGCCCATGGCCACTTAGAGAGAATATTGATCAAGAATATGCTTCGTTAATTTACTGCATTAGTGAGAGAAGCTGAGAAAATAAAATGTTTTGCCCAAGTGGTTTTGATGCCTGCCCAGCTCATTGGGTTAGGCGCGCATTGCCCATGGCCACTTAGAGAGAATATTGATCAAGAATATGCTTCGTTAATTTACTGCATTAGTGAGAGAAGCTGAGAAAATAAAATCTTTTGCCCAAGTGGTTTTGATGCCTGCCCAGCTCATTGGGTTAGGCGCGCATTGCCCATGGCCACTTAGAGGGAATATTGATCAAGAATATGCTTCGTTAATTTACTGCATTAGTGAGAGAAGCTGAGAAAATAAAATGTTTTGCCCAAGTGGTTTTGCTGCCTGCCCAGCTCATTGGGTTAGGCGCGCATTGCCCATGGCCACTTAGAGAGAATATTGATCAAGAATATACTTCGTTAATTTACTGCATTAGTGAGAGAAGCTGAGAAAATAAAATCTTTTGCCCAAGTGGTTTTGATGCCTGCCCAGCTCATTGGGTTAGGCACGCATTGCCCATGGCCACTTATAGGGAATATTGATCAAGAATATGCTTCGTTAATTTACTGCATTAGTGAGAGAAGCTGAGAAAATAAAATCTTTTGCCCAAGTGGTTTTGATGCCTGCCCAGCTCATTGGGTTAGGCACGCATAGCCCATGGCCACTTATAGAGAATATTGATCAAGAATATGCTTCGTTAATTTACTGCATTAGTGAGAGAAGCTGAGAAAATAAAATGTTTTGCCCAAGTGGTTTTGATGCCTGCCCAGCTCATTGGGTTAGGCGCGCATTGCCCATGGCCACTTATAGGGAATATTGAGCAAGAATATGCTTCGTTAATTTACTGCATTAGTGAGAGAAGCTGAGAAAATAAAATCTTTTGCCCAAGTGGTTTTGATGCCTGCCCAGCTCATTGGGTTAGGCACGCATAGCCCATGGCCACTTAGAGAGAATATTGATCAAGAATATGCTTCGTTAATTTACTGCATTAGTGAGAGAAGCTGAGAAAATAAAATCTTTTGCCCAAGTGGTTTTGATGCCTGCCCAGCTCATTGGGTTAGGCACGCATAGCCCATGGCCACTTAGAGAGAATATTGATCAAGAATATACTTCGTTAATTTACTGCATTAGTGAGAGAAGCTGAGAAAATAAAATCTTTTGCCCAAGTGATTTTGATGCCTGCCCAGCTCATTGGGTTAGGCACGCTTAGCCCATGGCCACTTAGAAAGAATATTGATCAAGAATATACTTCGTTAATTTACTGCATTAGTGAGAGAAGCTAAGAAAATAAAATCTTTTGCCCAAGTTATTTTGATGCCTGCCCAGCTCATTGGGTTAGGCACGCATAGCCCATGGCCACTTAGAGAGAATATTGATCAATAATATGCTTCGTTAATTTACTGCATTAGTGAGAGAAGCTGAGAAAATAAAATCTTTTGCCCAAGTGGTTTTGATGCCTGCCCAGCTCATTGGGTTAGGCACGCATAGCCCATGGCCACTTAGAGAGAATATTGATCAAGAATATACTTCGTTAATTTACTGCATTAGTGAGAGAAGCTGAGAAAATAAAATCTTTTGCCCAAGTGATTTTGATGCCTGCCCAGCTCATTGGGTTAGGCACGCATAGATCATGGCCACTTAGAGAGAATATTGATCAAGAATATGCTTCGTTAATTTACTGCATTAGTGAGAGAAGCTGAGAAAATAAAATCTTTTGCCCAAGTGGTTTTGATGCCTGCCCAGCTCATTGGGTTAGGCACGCATAGCCCATGGCCACTTAGAGAGAATATTGATCAAGAATATACTTCGTTAATTTACTGCATTAGTGAGAGAAGCTGAGAAAATAAAATCTTTTGCCCAAGTGGTTTTGATGCCTGCCCAGCTCATTGGGTTAGGCGCGCATTGCCCATGGCCACTTATAGGGAATATTGAGCAAGAATATGCTTCGTTAATTTACTGCATTAGTGAGAGAAGCTGAGAAAATAAAATCTTTTGCCCAAGTGGTTTTGATGCCTGCCCAGCTCATTGGGTTAGGCACGCATAGCCCATGGCCACTTAGAAAGAATATTGATCAAGAATATACTTCGTTAATTTACTGCATTAGTGAGAGAAGCTAAGAAAATAAAATCTTTTGCCCAAGTTATTTTGATGCCTGCCCAGCTCATTGGGTTAGGCACGCATAGCCCATGGCCACTTAGAGAGAATATTGATCAATAATATGCTTCGTTAATTTACTGCATTAGTGAGAGAAGCTGAGAAAATAAAATCTTTTGCCCAAGTGGTTTTGATGCCTGCCCAGCTCATTGGGTTAGGCACGCATAGCCCATGGCCACTTAGAGAGAATATTGATCAAGAATATACTTCGTTAATTTACTGCATTAGTGAGAGAAGCTGAGAAAATAAAATCTTTTGCCCAAGTGGTTTTGATGCCTGCCCAGCTCATTGGGTTAGGCACGCATAGCCCATGGCCACTTAGAGAGAATATTGATCAAGAATATACTTCGTTAATTTACTGCATTAGTGAGAGAAGCTGAGAAAATAAAATCCTTTGCCCAAGTGATTTTGATGACTGCCCAGCTCATTGGGTTAGGCACGCTTAGCCCATGGCCACTTAGAGAGAATATTGAGCAAGAATATACTTCGTTAATTTACTGCATTAGTGAGAGAAGCTGAGAAAATAAAATCTTTTGCCCAAGTGATTTTGATGCCTGCCCAGCTCATTGGGTTAGGCACGCATAGCCCATGGCCACTTAGAGAGAATATTGATCAAGAATATACTTCGTTAATTTACTGCATTAGTGAGAGAAGCTGAGAAAATAAAATGTTTTGCCCAAGTGGTTTTGATGCCTGCCCAGCTCATTGGGTTAGGCGCGCATTGCCCATGGCCACTTATAGGGAATATTGAGCAAGAATATGCTTCGTTAATTTACTGCATTAGTGAGAGAAGCTGAGAAAATAAAATCTTTTGCCCAAGTGGTTTTGATGCCTGCCCAGCTCATTGGGTTAGGCACGCATAGCCCATGGCCACTTAGAGAGAATATTGAGCAAGAATATGCTTCGTTAATTTACTGCATTAGTGAGAGAAGCTGAGAAAATCAAATCTTTTGCCCAAGTGGTTTTGATGCCTGCCCAGCTCATTGGGTTAGGCACGCATAGCCCATGGCCACTTAGAGAGAATATTGATCAAGAATATACTTCGTTAATTTACTGCATTAGTGAGAGAAGCTGAGAAAATAAAATCTTTTGCCCAAGTGATTTTGATGCCTGCCCAGCTCATTGGGTTAGGCACGCTTAGCCCATGGCGACTTAGAAAGAATATTGATCAAGAATATACTTCGTTAATTTACTGCATTAGTGAGAGAAGCTAAGAAAATAAAATCTTTTGCCCAAGTTATTTTGATGCCTGCCCAGCTCATTGGGTTAGGCACGCATAGCCCATGGCCACTTAGAGAGAATATTGATCAATAATATGCTTCGTTAATTTACTGCATTAGTGAGAGAAGCTGAGAAAATAAAATCTTTTGCCCAAGTGGTTTTGATGCCTGCCCAGCTCATTGGGTTGGGCACGCATAGCCCATGGCCACTTAGAGAGAATATTGATCAAGAATATACTTCGTTAATTTACTGCATTAGTGAGAGAAGCTGAGAAAATAAAATCTTTTGCCCAAGTGATTTTGATGCCTACCCAGCTCATTGGGTTAGGCACGCATAGCCCATGGCCACTTAGAGAGAATATTGATCAAGAATATACTTCGTTAATTTACTGCATTAGTGAGAGAAGCTGAGAAAATAAAATGTTTTGCCCAAGTGGTTTTGATGCCTGCCCAGCTCATTGGGTTAGGCGCGCATTGCCCATGGCCACTTATAGGGAATATTGAGCAAGAATATGCTTCGTTAATTTACTGCATTAGTGAGAGAAGCTGAGAAAATAAAATCTTTTGCCCAAGTGGTTTTGATGCCTGCCCAGCTCATTGGGTTAGGCACGCATAGCCCATGGCCACTTAGAAAGAATATTGATCAAGAATATACTTCGTTAATTTACTGCATTAGTGAGAGAAGCTGAGAAAATAAAATCTTTTGCCCAAGTGATTTTGATGCCTGCCCAGCTCATTGGGTTAGGCACGCTTAGCCCATGGCCACTTAGAAAGAATATTGATCAAGAATATACTTCGTTAATTTACTGCATTAGTGAGAGAAGCTAAGAAAATAAAATCTTTTGCCCAAGTTATTTTGATGCCTGCCCAGCTCATTGGGTTAGGCACGCATAGCCCATGGCCACTTAGAGAGAATATTGATCAATAATATGCTTCGTTAATTTACTGCATTAGTGAGAGAAGCTGAGAAAATAAAATCTTTTGCCCAAGTGATTTTGATGCCTGCCCAGCTCATTGGGTTAGGCACGCTTAGCCCATGGCCACTTAGAAAGAATATTGATCAAGAATATACTTCGTTAATTTACTGCATTAGTGAGAGAAGCTAAGAAAATAAAATCTTTTGCCCAAGTTATTTTGATGCCTGCCCAGCTCATTGGGTTAGGCACGCATAGCCCATGGCCACTTAGAGAGAATATTGATCAATAATATGCTTCGTTAATTTACTGCATTAGTGAGAGAAGCTGAGAAAATAAAATCTTTTGCCCAAGTGGTTTTGATGCCTGCCCAGCTCATTGGGTTAGGCACGCATAGCCCATGGCCACTTAGAGAGAATATTGATCAAGAATATACTTCGTTAATTTACTGCATTAGTGAGAGAAGCTGAGAAAATAAAATCTTTTGCCCAAGTGGTTTTGATGCCTGCCCAGCTCATTGGGTTAGGCACGCATAGCCCATGGCCACTTAGAGAGAATATTGATCAAGAATATACTTCGTTAATTTACTGCATTAGTGAGAGAAGCTGAGAAAATAAAATCCTTTGCCCAAGTGATTTTGATGCCTGCCCAGCTCATTGGGTTAGGCACGCTTAGCCCATGGCCACTTAGAGAGAAAATTGAGCAAGAATATACTTCGTTAATTTACTGCATTAGTGAGAGAAGCTGAGAAAATAAAATCTTTTGCCCAAGTGATTTTGATGCCTGCCCAGCTCATTGGGTTAGGCACGCATAGCCCATGGCCACTTAGAGAGAATATTGATCAAGAATATACTTCGTTAATTTACTGCATTAGTGAGAGAAGCTGAGAAAATAAAATCTTTTGCCCAAGTGGTTTTGATGCCTGCCCAGCTCATTGGGTTAGGCGCGCATTGCCCATGGCCACTTATAGGGAATATTGAGCAAGAATATGCTTCGTTAATTTACTGCATTAGTGAGAGAAGCTGAGAAAATAAAATCTTTTGCCCAAGTGGTTTTGATGCCTGCCCAGCTCATTGGGTTAGGCACGCATAGCCCATGGCCACTTAGAGAGAATATTGAGCAAGAATATGCTTCGTTAATTTACTGCATTAGTGAGAGAAGCTGAGAAAATAAAATCTTTTGCCCAAGTGGTTTTGATGCCTGCCCAGCTCATTGGGTTAGGCACGCATAGCCCATGGCCACTTAGAGAGAATATTGATCAAGAATATACTTCGTTAATTTACTGCATTAGTGAGAGAAGCTGAGAAAATAAAATCTTTTGCCCAAGTGATTTTGATGCCTGCCCAGCTCATTGGGTTAGGCACGCTTAGCCCATGGCCACTTAGAAAGAATATTGATCAAGAATATACTTCGTTAATTTACTGCATTAGTGAGAGAAGCTAAGAAAATAAAATCTTTTGCCCAAGTTATTTTGATGCCTGCCCAGCTCATTGGGTTAGGCACGCATAGCCCATGGCCACTTAGAGAGAATATTGATCAATAATATGCTTCGTTAATTTACTGCATTAGTGAGAGAAGCTGAGAAAATAAAATCTTTTGCCCAAGTGGTTTTGATGCCTGCCCAGCTCATTGGGTTAGGCACGCATAGCCCATGGCCACTTAGAGAGAATATTGATCAAGAATATACTTCGTTAATTTACTGCATTAGTGAGAGAAGCTGAGAAAATAAAATCTTTTGCCCAAGTGATTTTGATGCCTGCCCAGCTCATTGGGTTAGGCACGCATAGATCATGGCCACTTAGAGAGAATATTGATCAATAATATGCTTCGTTAATTTACTGCATTAGTGAGAGAAGCTGAGAAAATAAAATCTTTTGCCCAAGTGGTTTTGATGCCTGCCCAGCTCATTGGGTTAGGCACGCATAGCCCATGGCCACTTAGAGAGAATATTGATCAAGAATATACTTCGTTAATTTACTGCATTAGTGAGAGAAGCTGAGAAAATAAAATCTTTTGCCCAAGTGGTTTTGATGCCTGCCCAGCTCATTGGGTTAGGCGCGCATTGCCCATGGCCACTTATAGGGAATATTGAGCAAGAATATGCTTCGTTAATTTACTGCATTAGTGAGAGAAGCTGAGAAAATAAAATCTTTTGCCCAAGTGGTTTTGATGCCTGCCCAGCTCATTGGGTTAGGCACGCATAGCCCATGGCCACTTAGAAAGAATATTGATCAAGAATATACTTCGTTAATTTACTGCATTAGTGAGAGAAGCTGAGAAAATAAAATCTTTTGCCCAAGTTATTTTGATGCCTGCCCAGCTCATTGGGTTAGGCACGCATAGCCCATGGCCACTTAGAGAGAATATTGATCAAGAATAATACTTCGTTAATTTACTGCATTAGTGAGAGAAGCTGAGAAAATAAAATCTTTTGCCCAAGTGGTTTTGATGCCTGCCCAGCTCATTGGGTTAGGCACGCATAGCCCATGGCCACTTAGAGAGAATATTGATCAAGAATATACTTCGTTAATTTACTGCATTAGTGAGAGAAGCTGAGAAAATAAAATCTTTTGCCCAAGTGGTTTTGATGCCTGCCCAGCTCATTGGGTTAGGCACGCATAGCCCATGGCCACTTAGAGAGAATATTGATCAAGAATATACTTCGTTAATTTACTGCATTAGTGAGAGAAGCTGAGAAAATAAAATCCTTTGCCCAAGTGATTTTGATGCCTGCCCAGCTCATTGGGTTAGGCACGCTTAGCCCATGGCCACTTAGAGAGAATATTGATCAAGAATATACTTCGTTAATTTACTGCATTAGTGAGAGAAGCTGAGAAAATAAAATCTTTTGCCCAAGTGATTTTGATGCCTGCCCAGCTCATTGGGTTAGGCACGCATAGCCCATGGCCACTTAGAGAGAATATTGATCAAGAATATACTTCGTTAATTTACTGCATTAGTGAGAGAAGCTGAGAAAATAAAATGTTTTGCCCAAGTGGTTTTGATGCCTGCCCAGCTCATTGGGTTAGGCGCGCATTGCCCATGGCCACTTATAGGGAATATTGAGCAAGAATATGCTTCGTTAATTTACTGCATTAGTGAGAGAAGCTGAGAAAATAAAATCTTTTGCCCAAGTGGTTTTGATGCCTGCCCAGCTCATTGGGTTAGGCACGCATAGCCCATGGCCACTTAGAGAGAATATTGAGCAAGAATATGCTTCGTTAATTTACTGCATTAGTGAGAGAAGCTGAGAAAATAAAATCTTTTGCCCAAGTGGTTTTGATGCCTGCCCAGCTCATTGGGTTAGGCACGCATAGCCCATGGCCACTTAGAGAGAATATTGATCAAGAATATACTTCGTTAATTTACTGCATTAGTGAGAGAAGCTGAGAAAATAAAATCTTTTGCCCAAGTGATTTTGATGCCTGCCCAGCTCATTGGGTTAGGCACGCATAGCCCATGGCCACTTAGAAAGAATATTGATCAAGAATATACTTCGTTAATTTACTGCATTAGTGAGAGAAGCTAAGAAAATAAAATCTTTTGCCCAAGTTATTTTGATGCCTGCCCAGCTCATTGGGTTAGGCACGCATAGCCCATGGCCACTTAGAGAGAATATTGATCAATAATATGCTTCGTTAATTTACTGCATTAGTGAGAGAAGCTGAGAAAATAAAATCTTTTGCCCAAGTGGTTTTGATGCCTGCCCAGCTCATTGGGTTGGGCACGCATAGCCCATGGCCACTTAGAGAGAATATTGATCAAGAATATACTTCGTTAATTTACTGCATTAGTGAGAGAAGCTGAGAAAATAAAATCTTTTGCCCAAGTGATTTTGATGCCTACCCAGCTCATTGGGTTAGGCACGCATAGCCCATGGCCACTTAGAGAGAATATTGATCAAGAATATACTTCGTTAATTTACTGCATTAGTGAGAGAAGCTGAGAAAATAAAATGTTTTGCCCAAGTGGTTTTGATGCCTGCCCAGCTCATTGGGTTAGGCGCGCATTGCCCATGGCCACTTATAGGGAATATTGAGCAAGAATATGCTTCGTTAATTTACTGCATTAGTGAGAGAAGCTGAGAAAATAAAATCTTTTGCCCAAGTGGTTTTGATGCCTGCCCAGCTCATTGGGTTAGGCACGCATAGCCCATGGCCACTTAGAAAGAATATTGATCAAGAATATACTTCGTTAATTTACTGCATTAGTGAGAGAAGCTGAGAAAATAAAATCTTTTGCCCAAGTGATTTTGATGCCTGCCCAGCTCATTGGGTTAGGCACGCTTAGCCCATGGCCACTTAGAAAGAATATTGATCAAGAATATACTTCGTTAATTTACTGCATTAGTGAGAGAAGCTAAGAAAATAAAATCTTTTGCCCAAGTTATTTTGATGCCTGCCCAGCTCATTGGGTTAGGCACGCATAGCCCATGGCCACTTAGAGAGAATATTGATCAAGAATATACTTCGTTAATTTACTGCATTAGTGAGAGAAGCTGAGAAAATAAAATCTTTTGCCCAAGTGATTTTGATGCCTGCCCAGCTCATTGGGTTAGGCACGCATAGATCATGGCCACTTAGAGAGAATATTGATCAATAATATGCTTCGTTAATTTACTGCATTAGTGAGAGAAGCTGAGAAAATAAAATCTTTTGCCCAAGTGGTTTTGATGCCTGCCCAGCTCATTGGGTTGGGCACGCATAGCCCATGGCCACTTAGAGAGAATATTGATCAAGAATATACTTCGTTAATTTACTGCATTAGTGAGAGAAGCTGAGAAAATAAAATCTTTTGCCCAAGTGATTTTGATGACTGCCCAGCTCATTGGGTTAGGCACGCATAGCCCATGGCCACTTAGAGAGAATATTGAGCAAGAATATGCTTCGTTAATTTACTGCATTAGTGAGAGAAGCTGAGAAAATAAAATCTTTTGCCCAAGTGATTTTGATGCCTGCCCAGCTCATTGGGTTAGGCACGCATAGCCCATGGCCACTTAGAGAGAATATTGATCAAGAATATGCTTCGTTAATTTACTGCATTAGTGAGAGAAGCTGAGAAAATAAAATCTTTTGCCCAAGTGGTTTTGATGCCTGCCCAGCTCATTGGGTTAGGCACGCATAGCCCATGGCCACTTAGAGAGAATATTGATCAAGAATATACTTCGTTAATTTACTGCATTAGTGAGAGAAGCTGAGAAAATAAAATCTTTTGCCCAAGTGATTTTGATGCCTGCCCAGCTCATTGGGTTAGGCACGCTTAGCCCATGGCCACTTAGAAAGAATATTGATCAAGAATATACTTCGTTAATTTACTGCATTAGTGAGAGAAGCTAAGAAAATAAAATCTTTTGCCCAAGTTATTTTGATGCCTGCCCAGCTCATTGGGTTAGGCACGCATAGCCCATGGCCACTTAGAGAGAATATTGATCAATAATATGCTTCGTTAATTTACTGCATTAGTGAGAGAAGCTGAGAAAATAAAATCTTTTGCCCAAGTGGTTTTGATGCCTGCCCAGCTCATTGGGTTAGGCACGCATAGCCCATGGCCACTTAGAGAGAATATTGATCAAGAATATACTTCGTTAATTTACTGCATTAGTGAGAGAAGCTGAGAAAATAAAATCTTTTGCCCAAGTGATTTTGATGCCTGCCCAGCTCATTGGGTTAGGCACGCATAGATCATGGCCACTTAGAGAGAATATTGATCAATAATATGCTTCGTTAATTTACTGCATTAGTGAGAGAAGCTGAGAAAATAAAATCTTTTGCCCAAGTGGTTTTGATGCCTGCCCAGCTCATTGGGTTAGGCACGCATAGCCCATGGCCACTTAGAGAGAATATTGATCAAGAATATACTTCGTTAATTTACTGCATTAGTGAGAGAAGCTGAGAAAATAAAATCTTTTGCCCAAGTGATTTTGATGCCTGCCCAGCTCATTGGGTTAGGCACGCATAGATCATGGCCACTTAGAAAGAATATTGATCAAGAATATGCTTCGTTAATTTACTGCATTAGTGAGAGAAGCTGAGAAAATAAAATCTTTTGCCCAAGTGGTTTTGATGCCTGCCCAGCTCATTGGGTTAGGCACGCATAGCCCATGGCCACTTAGAGAGAATATTGATCAAGAATATACTTCGTTAATTTACTGCATTAGTGAGAGAAGCTGAGAAAATAAAATGTTTTGCCCAAGTGATTTTGATGCCTGCCCAGCTCATTGGGTTAGGCACGCATAGCCCATGGCCACTTAGAGAGAATATTGATCAAGAATATACTTCGTTAATTTACTGCATTAGTGAGAGAAGCTGAGAAAATAAAATCTTTTGCCCAAGTGATTTTGATGCCTGCCCAGCTCATTGGGTTAGGCACGCATAGCCCATGGCCACTTAGAGAGAATATTGATCAAGAATATACTTCGTTAATTTACTGCATTAGTGAGAGAAGCTGAGAAAATAAAATCTTTTGCCCAAGTGGTTTTGATGCCTGCCCAGCTCATTGGGTTGGGCACGCATAGCCCATGGCCACTTAGAGAGAATATTGATCAAGAATATACTTCGTTAATTTACTGCATTAGTGAGAGAAGCTGAGAAAATAAAATCCTTTTGCCCAAGTGATTTTGATGCCTGCCCAGCTCATTGGGTTAGGCACGCTTAGCCCATGGCCACTTAGAGAGAATATTGATCAAGAATATACTTCGTTAATTTACTGCATTAGTGAGAGAAGCTGAGAAAATAAAATCTTTTGCCCAAGTGATTTTGATGCCTGCCCAGCTCATTGGGTTAGGCACGCATAGCCCATGGCCACTTAGAGAGAATATTGATCAAGAATATATTTCGTTAATTTACTGCATTAGTGAGAGAAGCTGAGAAAATAAAATGTTTTGCCCAAGTGGTTTTGATGCCTGCCCAGCTCATTGGGTTAGGCGCGCATTGCCCATGGCCACTTATAGGGAATATTGAGCAAGAATATGCTTCGTTAATTTACTGCATTAGTGAGAGAAGCTGAGAAAATAAAATCTTTTGCCCAAGTGGTTTTGATGCCTGCCCAGCTCATTGGGTTAGGCACGCATAGCCCATGGCCACTTAGAGAGAATATTGAGCAAGAATATGCTTCGTTAATTTACTGCATTAGTGAGAGAAGCTGAGAAAATAAAATCTTTTGCCCAAGTGGTTTTGATGCCTGCCCAGCTCATTGGGTTAGGCACGCATAGCCCATGGCCACTTAGAGAGAATATTGATCAAGAATATACTTCGTTAATTTACTGCATTAGTGAGAGAAGCTGAGAAAATAAAATCTTTTGCCCAAGTGATTTTGATGCCTGCCCAGCTCATTGGGTTAGGCACGCTTAGCCCATGGCGACTTAGAAAGAATATTGATCAAGAATATACTTCGTTAATTTACTGCATTAGTGAGAGAAGCTAAGAAAATAAAATCTTTTGCCCAAGTTATTTTGATGCCTGCCCAGCTCATTGGGTTAGGCACGCATAGCCCATGGCCACTTAGAGAGAATATTGATCAATAATATGCTTCGTTAATTTACTGCATTAGTGAGAGAAGCTGAGAAAATAAAATCTTTTGCCCAAGTGGTTTTGATGCCTGCCCAGCTCATTGGGTTAGGCACGCATAGCCCATGGCCACTTAGAGAGAATATTGATCAAGAATATACTTCGTTAATTTACTGCATTAGTGAGAGAAGCTGAGAAAATAAAATCTTTTGCCCAAGTGATTTTGATGCCTGCCCAGCTCATTGGGTTAGGCACGCATAGATCATGGCCACTTAGAGAGAATATTGATCAATAATATGCTTCGTTAATTTACTGCATTAGTGAGAGAAGCTGAGAAAATAAAATCTTTTGCCCAAGTGGTTTTGATGCCTGCCCAGCTCATTGGGTTGGGCACGCATAGCCCATGGCCACTTAGAGAGAATATTGATCAAGAATATACTTCGTTAATTTACTGCATTAGTGAGAGAAGCTGAGAAAATAAAATCTTTTGCCCAAGTGGTTTTGATGCCTGCCCAGCTCATTGGGTTAGGCGCGCATTGCCCATGGCCACTTATAGGGAATATTGAGCAAGAATATGCTTCGTTAATTTACTGCATTAGTGAGAGAAGCTGAGAAAATAAAATCTTTTGCCCAAGTGGTTTTGATGCCTGCCCAGCTCATTGGGTTAGGCACGCATAGCCCATGGCCACTTAGAAAGAATATTGATCAAGAATATACTTCGTTAATTTACTGCATTAGTGAGAGAAGCTGAGAAAATAAAATCTTTTGCCCAAGTGATTTTGATGCCTGCCCAGCTCATTGGGTTAGGCACGCATAGCCCATGGCCACTTAGAAAGAATATTGATCAAGAATATACTTCGTTAATTTACTGCATTAGTGAGAGAAGCTAAGAAAATAAAATCTTTTGCCCAAGTTATTTTGATGCCTGCCCAGCTCATTGGGTTAGGCACGCATAGCCCATGGCCACTTAGAGAGAATATTGATCAATAATATGCTTCGTTAATTTACTGCATTAGTGAGAGAAGCTGAGAAAATAAAATCTTTTGCCCAAGTGGTTTTGATGCCTGCCCAGCTCATTGGGTTAGGCACGCATAGCCCATGGCCACTTAGAGAGAATATTGATCAAGAATATACTTCGTTAATTTACTGCATTAGTGAGAGAAGCTGAGAAAATAAAATCTTTTGCCCAAGTGGTTTTGATGCCTGCCCAGCTCATTGGGTTAGGCACGCATAGCCCATGGCCACTTAGAGAGAATATTGATCAAGAATATACTTCGTTAATTTACTGCATTAGTGAGAGAAGCTGAGAAAATAAAATCCTTTGCCCAAGTGATTTTGATGCCTGCCCAGCTCATTGGGTTAGGCACGCATAGCCCATGGCCACTTAGAGAGAATATTGATCAAGAATATACTTCGTTAATTTACTGCATTAGTGAGAGAAGCTGAGAAAATAAAATCTTTTGCCCAAGTGATTTTGATGCCTGCCCAGCTCATTGGGTTAGGCACGCATAGCCCATGGCCACTTAGAGAGAATATTGATCAAGAATATACTTCGTTAATTTACTGCATTAGTGAGAGAAGCTGAGAAAATAAAATGTTTAGCCCAAGTGGTTTTGATGCCTGCCCAGCTCATTGGGTTAGGCGCGCATTGCCCATGGCCACTTATAGGGAATATTGAGCAAGAATATGCTTCGTTAATTTACTGCATTAGTGAGAGAAGCTGAGAAAATAAAATCTTTTGCCCAAGTGGTTTTGATGCCTGCCCAGCTCATTGGGTTAGGCACGCATAGCCCATGGCCACTTAGAGAGAATATTGAGCAAGAATATGCTTCGTTAATTTACTGCATTAGTGAGAGAAGCTGAGAAAATAAAATCTTTTGCCCAAGTGGTTTTGATGCCTGCCCAGCTCATTGGGTTAGGCACGCATAGCCCATGGCCACTTAGAGAGAATATTGATCAAGAATATACTTCGTTAATTTACTGCATTAGTGAGAGAAGCTGAGAAAATAAAATCTTTTGCCCAAGTGATTTTGATGCCTGCCCAGCTCATTGGGTTAGGCACGCATAGATCATGGCCACTTAGAGAGAATATTGATCAATAATATGCTTCGTTAATTTACTGCATTAGTGAGAGAAGCTGAGAAAATAAAATCTTTTGCCCAAGTGGTTTTGATGCCTGCCCAGCTCATTGGGTTGGGCACGCATAGCCCATGGCCACTTAGAGAGAATATTGATCAAGAATATACTTCGTTAATTTACTGCATTAGTGAGAGAAGCTGAGAAAATAAAATCTTTTGCCCAAGTGATTTTGATGCCTGCCCAGCTCATTGGGTTAGGCACGCATAGCCCATGGCCACTTAGAGAGAATATTGATCAAGAATATACTTCGTTAATTTACTGCATTAGTGAGAGAAGCTGAGAAAATAAAATCTTTTGCCCAAGTTATTTTGATGCCTGCCCAGCTCATTGGGTTAGGCACGCATAGCCCATGGCCACTTAGAGAGAATATTGATCAAGAATATACTTCGTTAATTTACTGCATTAGTGAGAGAAGCTGAGAAAATAAAATGTTTTGCCCAAGTGGTTTTGATGCCTGCCCAGCTCATTGGGTTAGGCGCGCATTGCCCATGGCCACTTATAGGGAATATTGAGCAAGAATATGCTTCGTTAATTTACTGCATTAGTGAGAGAAGCTGAGAAAATAAAATCTTTTGCCCAAGTGGTTTTGATGCCTGCCCAGCTCATTGGGTTAGGCACGCATAGCCCATGGCCACTTAGAAAGAATATTGATCAAGAATATACTTCGTTAATTTACTGCATTAGTGAGAGAAGCTGAGAAAATAAAATCTTTTGCCCAAGTGATTTTGATGCCTGCCCAGCTCATTGGGTTAGGCACGCTTAGCCCATGGCCACTTAGAAAGAATATTGATCAAGAATATACTTCGTTAATTTACTGCATTAGTGAGAGAAGCTAAGAAAATAAAATCTTTTGCCCAAGTTATTTTGATGCCTGCCCAGCTCATTGGGTTAGGCACGCATAGCCCATGGCCACTTAGAGAGAATATTGATCAAGAATATACTTCGTTAATTTACTGCATTAGTGAGAGAAGCTGAGAAAATAAAATCTTTTGCCCAAGTGATTTTGATGCCTGCCCAGCTCATTGGGTTAGGCACGCATAGATCATGGCCACTTAGAGAGAATATTGATCAATAATATGCTTCGTTAATTTACTGCATTAGTGAGAGAAGCTGAGAAAATAAAATCTTTTGCCCAAGTGGTTTTGATGCCTGCCCAGCTCATTGGGTTAGGCACGCATAGCCCATGGCCACTTAGAGAGAATATTGATCAAGAATATACTTCGTTAATTTACTGCATTAGTGAGAGAAGCTGAGAAAATAAAATCCTTTGCCCAAGTGATTTTGATGCCTGCCCAGCTCATTGGGTTAGGCACGCATAGCCCATGGCCACTTAGAGAGAATATTGAGAAAGAATATACTTCGTTAATTTACTGCATTAGTGAGAGAAGCTGAGAAAATAAAATCTTTTGCCCAAGTGATTTTGATGCCTGCCCAGCTCATTGGGTTAGGCACGCATAGCCCATGGCCACTTAGAGAGAATATTGATCAAGAATATACTTCGTTAATTTACTGCATTAGTGAGAGAAGCTGAGAAAATAAAATGTTTTGCCCAAGTGGTTTTGATGCCTGCCCAGCTCATTGGGTTAGGCGCGCATTGCCCATGGCCACTTATAGGGAATATTGAGCAAGAATATGCTTCGTTAATTTACTGCATTAGTGAGAGAAGCTGAGAAAATAAAATCTTTTGCCCAAGTGGTTTTGATGCCTGCCCAGCTCATTGGGTTAGGCACGCATAGCCCATGGCCACTTAGAGAGAATATTGAGCAAGAATATGCTTCGTTAATTTACTGCATTAGTGAGAGAAGCTGAGAAAATAAAATCTTTTGCCCAAGTGGTTTTGATGCCTGCCCAGCTCATTGGGTTAGGCACGCATAGCCCATGGCCACTTAGAGAGAATATTGATCAAGAATATACTTCGTTAATTTACTGCATTAGTGAGAGAAGCTGAGAAAATAAAATCTTTTGCCCAAGTGATTTTGATGCCTGCCCAGCTCATTGGGTTAGGCACGCTTAGCCCATGGCCACTTAGAAAGAATATTGATCAAGAATATACTTCGTTAATTTACTGCATTAGTGAGAGAAGCTAAGAAAATAAAATCTTTTGCCCAAGTTATTTTGATGCCTGCCCAGCTCATTGGGTTAGGCACGCATAGCCCATGGCCACTTAGAGAGAATATTGATCAATAATATGCTTCGTTAATTTACTGCATTAGTGAGAGAAGCTGAGAAAATAAAATCTTTTGCCCAAGTGGTTTTGATGCCTGCCCAGCTCATTGGGTTAGGCACGCATAGCCCATGGCCACTTAGAGAGAATATTGATCAAGAATATACTTCGTTAATTTACTGCATTAGTGAGAGAAGCTGAGAAAATAAAATCTTTTGCCCAAGTGATTTTGATGCCTGCCCAGCTCATTGGGTTAGGCACGCATAGATCATGGCCACTTAGAGAGAATATTGATCAATAATATGCTTCGTTAATTTACTGCATTAGTGAGAGAAGCTGAGAAAATAAAATCTTTTGCCCAAGTGGTTTTGATGCCTGCCCAGCTCATTGGGTTGGGCACGCATAGCCCATGGCCACTTAGAGAGAATATTGATCAAGAATATACTTCGTTAATTTACTGCATTAGTGAGAGAAGCTGAGAAAATAAAATCTTTTGCCCAAGTGATTTTGATGCCTACCCAGCTCATTGGGTTAGGCACGCATAGCCCATGGCCACTTAGAGAGAATATTGATCAAGAATATACTTCGTTAATTTACTGCATTAGTGAGAGAAGCTGAGAAAATAAAATGTTTTGCCCAAGTGGTTTTGATGCCTGCCCAGCTCATTGGGTTAGGCGCGCATTGCCCATGGCCACTTATAGGGAATATTGAGCAAGAATATGCTTCGTTAATTTAATGCATTAGTGAAAGAAGCTGAGAAAATAAAATCTTTTGCCCAAGTGGTTTTGATGCCTGCCCAGCTCATTGGGTTAGGCAAGCATAGCCCATGGCCACTTAGAAAGAATATTGATCAAGAATATACTTCGTTAATTTACTGCATTAGTGAGAGAAGCTGAGAAAATAAAATCTTTTGCCCAAGTGATTTTGATGCCTGCCCAGCTCATTAGGTTAGGCACGCTTAGCCCATGGCCACTTAGAAAGAATATTGATCAAGAATATACTTCGTTAATTTACTGCATTAGTGAGAGAAGCTGAGAAAATAAAATCTTTTGCCCAAGTTATTTTGATGCCTGCCCAGCTCATTGGGTTAGGCACGCATAGCCCATGGCCACTTAGAGAGAATATTGATCAATAATATGCTTCGTTAATTTACTGCATTAGTGAGAGAAGCTGAGAAAATAAAATCTTCTGCCCAAGTGGTTTTGATGCCTGCCCAGCTCATTGGGTTAGGCACGCATAGCCCATGGCCACTTAGAGAGAATATTGATCAAGAATATACTTCGTTAATTTACTGCATTAGTGAGAGAAGCTGAGAAAATAAAATCTTTTGCCCAAGTGATTTTGATGCCTGCCCAGCTCATTGGGTTAGGCACGCATAGATCATGGCCACTTAGAGAGAATATTGATCAATAATATGCTTCGTTAATTTACTGCATTAGTGAGAGAAGCTGAGAAAATAAAATCTTTTGCCCAAGTGGTTTTGATGCCTGCCCAGCTCATTGGGTTGGGCACGCATAGCCCATGGCCACTTAGAGAGAATATTGATCAAGAATATACTTCGTTAATTTACTGCATTAGTGAGAGAAGCTGAGAAAATAAAATCTTTTGCCCAAGTGATTTTGATGCCTACCCAGCTCATTGGGTTAGGCACGCATAGCCCATGGCCACTTAGAGAGAATATTGATCAAGAATATACTTCGTTAATTTACTGCATTAGTGAGAGAAGCTGAGAAAATAAAATCTTTTGCCCAAGTGGTTTTGATGCCTGCCCAGCTCATTGGGTTAGGCGCGCATTGCCCATGGCCACTTATAGGGAATATTGATCAAGAATATGCTTCGTTAATTTACTGCATTAGTGAGAGAAGCTGAGAAAATAAAATCTTTTGCCCAAGTGGTTTTGATGCCTGCCCAGCTCATTGGGTTAGGTACGCATAGCCCATGGCCACTTAGAGAGAATATTGATCAAGAATATACTTCGTTAATTTACTGCATTAGTGAGAGAAGCTGAGAAAATAAAATCTTTTGCCCAAGTGATTTTGATGCCTGCCCAGCTCATTGGGTTAGGCACGCATAGCCCATGGCCACTTAGAGAGAATATTGATCAAGAATATACTTCGTTAATTTACTGCATTAGTGAGAGAAGCTGAGAAAATAAAATCTTTTGCCCAAGTGATTTTGATGCCTGCCCAGCTCATTGGGTTAGGCACGCATAGTCCATGGCCACTTAGAGAGAATATTGATCAAGAATATACTTCGTTAATTTACTGCATTAGTGAGAGAAGCTGAGAAAATAAAATGTTTTGCCCAAGTGATTTTGATGCCTGCCCAGCTCATTGGGTTAGGCACGCATAGCCCATGGCCACTTAGAGAGAATATTGATCAAGAATATACTTCGTTAATTTACTGCATTAGTGAGAGAAGCTGAGAAAATAAAATGTTTTGCCCAAGTGGTTTTGATGCCTGCCCAGCTCATTGGGTTAGGCGCGCATTGCCCATGGCCACTTATAGGGAATATTGAGCAAGAATATGCTTCGTTAATTTACTGCATTAGTGAGAGAAGCTGAGAAAATAAAATCTTTTGCCCAAGTGGTTTTGATGCCTGCCCAGCTCATTGGGTTAGGCACGCATAGCCCATGGCCACTTAGAGAGAATATTGATCAAGAATATACTTCGTTAATTTACTGCATTAGTGAGAGAAGCTGAGAAAATAAAATCTTTTGCCCAAGTGATTTTGATGCCTGCCCAGCTCATTGGGTTAGGCACGCATAGCCCATGGCCACTTAGAGAGAATATTGATCAAGAATATACTTCGTTAATTTACTGCATTAGTGAGAGAAGCTGAGAAAATAAAATGTTTTGCCCAAGTGGTTTTGATGCCTGCCCAGCTCATTGGGTTAGGCACGCATAGCCCATGGCCACTTAGAGAGAATATTGATCAAGAATATGCTTCGTTAATTTACTGCATTAGTGAGAGAAGCTGAGAAAATAAAATCTTTTGCCCAAGTGGTTTTGATGCCTGCCCAGCTCATTGGGTTAGGCACGCATAGCCCATGGCCACTTAGAGAGAATATTGATCAAGAATATACTTCGTTAATTTACTGCATTAGTGAGAGAAGCTGAGAAAATAAAATCTTTTGCCCAAGTGATTTTGATGCCTGCCCAGCTCATTGGGTTAGGCACGCATAGATCATGGCCACTTAGAGAGAATATTGATCAATAATATGCTTCGTTAATTTACTGCATTAGTGAGAGAAGCTGAGAAAATAAAATCTTTTGCCCAAGTGGTTTTGATGCCTGCCCAGCTCATTGGGTTAGGCACGCATAGCCCATGGCCACTTAGAGAGAATATTGATCAAGAATATACTTCGTTAATTTACTGCATTAGTGAGAGAAGCTGAGAAAATAAAATCTTTTGCCCAAGTGATTTTGATGCCTACCCAGCTCATTGGGTTAGGCACGCATAGCCCATGGCCACTTAGAGAGAATATTGATCAAGAATATACTTCGTTAATTTACTGCATTAGTGAGAGAAGCTGAGAAAATAAAATGTTTTGCCCAAGTGGTTTTGATGCCTGCCCAGCTCATTGGGTTAGGCGCGCATTGCCCATGGCCACTTATAGGGAATATTGAGCAAGAATATGCTTCGTTAATTTACTGCATTAGTGAGAGAAGCTGAGAAAATAAAATCTTTTGCCCAAGTGGTTTTGATGCCTGCCCAGCTCATTGGGTTAGGCACGCATAGCCCATGGCCACTTAGAGAGAATATTGATCAAGAATATGCTTCGTTAATTTACTGCATTAGTGAGAGAAGCTGAGAAAATAAAATGTTTTGCCCAAGTGGTTTTGATGCCTGCCCAGCTCATTGGGTTAGGCACGCATAGCCCATGGCCACTTAGAGAGAATATTGATCAAGAATATACTTCGTTAATTTACTGCATTAGTGAGAGAAGCTGAGAAAATAAAATCTTTTGCCCAAGTGGTTTTGATGCCTGCCCAGCTCATTGGGTTAGGCGCGCATTGCCCATGGCCACTTATAGGGAATATTGAGCAAGAATATGCTTCGTTAATTTACTGCATTAGTGAGAGAAGCTGAGAAAATAAAATCTTTTGCCCAAGTGGTTTTGATGCCTGCCCAGCTCATTGGGTTAGGCACGCATAGCCCATGGCCACTTAGAGAGAATATTGATCAAGAATATACTTCGTTAATTTACTGCATTAGTGAGAGAAGCTGAGAAAATAAAATCTTTTGCCCAAGTGATTTTGATGCCTGCCCAGCTCATTGGGTTAGGCACGCATAGCCCATGGCCACTTAGAGAGAATATTGATCAAGAATATACTTCGTTAATTTACTGCATTAGTGAGAGAAGCTGAGAAAATAAAATCTTTTGCCCAAGTGGTTTTGATGCCTGCCCAGCTCATTGGGTTAGGCACGCATAGCCCATGGCCACTTAGAGAGAATATTGATCAAGAATATACTTCGTTAATTTACTGCATTAGTGAGAGAAGCTGAGAAAATAAAATCTTTTGCCCAAGTGATTTTGATGCCTGCCCAGCTCATTGGGTTAGGCACGCATAGCCCATGGCCACTTAGAGAGAATATTGATCAAGAATATACTTCGTTAATTTACTGCATTAGTGAGAGAAGCTGAGAAAATAAAATGTTTTGCCCAAGTGGTTTTGATGCCTGCCCAGCTCATTGGGTTAGGCGCGCATTGCCCATGGCCACTTATAGGGAATATTGAGCAAGAATATGCTTCGTTAATTTACTGCATTAGTGAGAGAAGCTGAGAAAATAAAATCTTTTGCCCAAGTGGTTTTGATGCCTGCCCAGCTCATTGGGTTAGGCACGCATAGCCCATGGCCACTTAGAAAGAATATTGATCAAGAATATACTTCGTTAATTTACTGCATTAGTGAGAGAAGCTGAGAAAATAAAATCTTTTGCCCAAGTGATTTTGATGCCTGCCCAGCTCATTGGGTTAGGCACGCATAGCCCATGGCCACTTAGAAAGAATATTGATCAAGAATATACTTCGTTAATTTACTGCATTAGTGAGAGAAGCTGAGAAAATAAAATCTTTTGCCCAAGTTATTTTGATGCCTGCCCAGCTCATTGGGTTAGGCACGCATAGCCCATGGCCACTTAGAGAGAATATTGATCAAGAATATGCTTCGTTAATTTACTGCATTAGTGAGAGAAGCTGAGAAAATAAAATGTTTTGCCCAAGTGGTTTTGATGCCTGCCCAGCTCATTGGGTTAGGCACGCATAGCCCATGGCCACTTAGAGAGAATATTGATCAAGAATATACTTCGTTAATTTACTGCATTAGTGAGAGAAGCTGAGAAAATAAAATGTTTTGCCCAAGTGGTTTTGATGCCTGCCCAGCTCATTGGGTTAGGCACGCATAGCCCATGGCCACTTAGAGAGAATATTGATCAAGAATATACTTCGTTAATTTACTGCATTAGTGAGAGAAGCTGAGAAAATAAAATCTTTTGCCCAAGTGATTTTGATGCCTGCCCAGCTCATTGGGTTAGGCGCGCATTGCCCATGGCCACTTATAGAGAATATTGAGCAAGAATATGCTTCGTTAATTTACTGCATTAGTGAGAGAAGCTGAGAAAATAAAATCTTTTGCCCAAGTGGTTTTGATGCCTGCCCAGCTCATTGGGTTAGGCACGCATAGCCCATGGCCACTTAGAGAGAATATTGATCAAGAATATACTTCGTTAATTTACTGCATTAGTGAGAGAAGCTGAGAAAATAAAATCTTTTGCCCAAGTGATTTTGATGCCTGCCCAGCTCATTGGGTTAGGCACGCATAGCCCATGGCCACTTAGAGAGAATATTGATCAAGAATATACTTCGTTAATTTACTGCATTAGTGAGAGAAGCTGAGAAAATAAAATGTTTTGCCCAAGTGGTTTTGATGCCTGCCCAGCTCATTGGGTTAGGCGCGCATTGCCCATGGCCACTTATAGGGAATATTGAGCAAGAATATGCTTCGTTAATTTACTGCATTAGTGAGAGAAGCTGAGAAAATAAAATCTTTTGCCCAAGTGGTTTTGATGCCTGCCCAGCTCATTGGGTTAGGCACGCATAGCCCATGGCCACTTAGAGAGAATATTGATCAAGAATATACTTCGTTAATTTACTGCATTAGTGAGAGAAGCTGAGAAAATAAAATCTTTTGCCCAAGTGATTTTGATGCCTGCCCAGCTCATTGGGTTAGGCACGCATAGCCCATGGCCACTTAGAGAGAATATTGATCAAGAATATACTTCGTTAATTTACTGCATTAGTGAGAGAAGCTGAGAAAATAAAATCTTTTGCCCAAGTGATTTTGATGCCTGCCCAGCTCATTGGGTTAGGCACGCATAGCCCATGGCCACTTAGAGAGAATATTGATCAAGAATATACTTCGTTAATTTACTGCATTAGTGAGAGAAGCTGAGAAAATAAAATGTTTTGCCCAAGTGGTTTTGATGCCTGCCCAGCTCATTGGGTTAGGCACGCATAGCCCATGGCCACTTAGAGAGAATATTGATCAAGAATATGCTTCGTTAATTTACTGCATTAGTGAGAGAAGCTGAGAAAATAAAATCTTTTGCCCAAGTGGTTTTGATGCCTGCCCAGCTCATTGGGTTAGGCACGCATAGCCCATGGCCACTTAGAGAGAATATTGATCAAGAATATACTTCGTTAATTTACTGCATTAGTGAGAGAAGCTGAGAAAATAAAATCTTTTGCCCAAGTGATTTTGATGCCTACCCAGCTCATTGGGTTAGGCACGCATAGCCCATGGCCACTTAGAGAGAATATTGATCAAGAATATACTTCGTTAATTTACTGCATTAGTGAGAGAAGCTGAGAAAATAAAATGTTTTGCCCAAGTGGTTTTGATGCCTGCCCAGCTCATTGGGTTAGGCGCGCATTGCCCATGGCCACTTATAGGGAATATTGAGCAAGAATATGCTTCGTTAATTTACTGCATTAGTGAGAGAAGCTGAGAAAATAAAATCTTTTGCCCAAGTGGTTTTGATGCCTGCCCAGCTCATTGGGTTAGGCACGCATAGCCCATGGCCACTTAGAAAGAATATTGATCAAGAATATACTTCGTTAATTTACTGCATTAGTGAGAGAAGCTGAGAAAAATAAAATCTTTTGCCCAAGTGATTTTGATGCCTGCCCAGCTCATTGGGTTAGGCACGCATAGCCCATGGCCACTTAGAAAGAATATTGATCAAGAATATACTTCGTTAATTTACTGCATTAGTGAGAGAAGCTGAGAAAATAAAATCTTTTGCCCAAGTGGTTTTGATGCCTGCCCAGCTCATTGGGTTAGGCACGCATAGCCCATGGCCACTTAGAGAGAATATTGATCAAGAATATACTTCGTTAATTTACTGCATTAGTGAGAGAAGCTGAGAAAATAAAATGTTTTGCCCAAGTGGTTTTGATGCCTGCCCAGCTCATTGGGTTAGGCACGCATAGCCCATGGCCACTTAGAGAGAATATTGATCAAGAATATACTTCGTTAATTTACTGCATTAGTGAGAGAAGCTGAGAAAATAAAATCTTTTGCCCAAGTGGTTTTGATGCCTGCCCAGCTCATTGGGTTAGGCACGCATAGCCCATGGCCACTTAGAGAGAATATTGATCAAGAATATGCTTCGTTAATTTACTGCATTAGTGAGAGAAGCTGAGAAAATAAAATCTTTTGCCCAAGTGGTTTTGATGCCTGCCCAGCTCATTGGGTTGGGCACGCATAGCCCATGGCCACTTAGAGAGAATATTGATCAAGAATATACTTCGTTAATTTACTGCATTAGTGAGAGAAGCTGAGAAAATAAAATCTTTTGCCCAAGTGATTTTGATGCCTACCCAGCTCATTGGGTTAGGCACGCATAGCCCATGGCCACTTAGAGAGAATATTGATCAAGAATATACTTCGTTAATTTACTGCATTAGTGAGAGAAGCTGAGAAAATAAAATCTTTTGCCCAAGTGGTTTTGATGCCTGCCCAGCTCATTGGGTTAGGCGCGCATTGCCCATGGCCACTTATAGGGAATATTGATCAAGAATATGCTTCGTTAATTTACTGCATTAGTGAGAGAAGCTGAGAAAATAAAATCTTTTGCCCAAGTGGTTTTGATGCCTGCCCAGCTCATTGGGTTAGGTACGCATAGCCCATGGCCACTTAGAGAGAATATTGATCAAGAATATACTTCGTTAATTTACTGCATTAGTGAGAGAAGCTGAGAAAATAAAATCTTTTGCCCAAGTGGTTTTGATGCCTGCCCAGCTCATTGGGTTAGGCACGCATAGCCCATGGCCACTTAGAGAGAATATTGATCAAGAATATACTTCGTTAATTTACTGCATTAGTGAGAGAAGCTGAGAAAATAAAATCTTTTGCCCAAGTGATTTTGATGCCTGCCCAGCTCATTGGGTTAGGCACGCATAGCCCATGGCCACTTAGAGAGAATATTGATCAAGAATATACTTCGTTAATTTACTGCATTAGTGAGAGAAGCTGAGAAAATAAAATGTTTTGCCCAAGTGGTTTTGATGCCTGCCCAGCTCATTGGGTTAGGCGCGCATTGCCCATGGCCACTTATAGGGAATATTGAGCAAGAATATGCTTCGTTAATTTACTGCATTAGTGAGAGAAGCTGAGAAAATAAAATCTTTTGCCCAAGTGGTTTTGATGCCTGCCCAGCTCATTGGGTTAGGCACGCATAGCCCATGGCCACTTAGAGAGAATATTGATCAAGAATATACTTCGTTAATTTACTGCATTAGTGAGAGAAGCTGAGAAAATAAAATCTTTTGCCCAAGTGGATTTTGATGCCTGCCCAGCTCATTGGGTTAGGCACGCATAGCCCATGGCCACTTAGAAAGAATATTGATCAAGAATATACTTCGTTAATTTACTGCATTAGTGAGAGAAGCTAAGAAAATAAAATCTTTTGCCCAAGTTATTTTGATGCCTGCCCAGCTCATTGGGTTAGGCACGCATAGCCCATGGCCACTTAGAGAGAATATTGATCAAGAATATGCTTCGTTAATTTACTGCATTAGTGAGAGAAGCTGAGAAAATAAAATCTTTTGCCCAAGTGGTTTTGATGCCTGCCCAGCTCATTGGGTTAGGCACGCATAGCCCATGGCCACTTAGAGAGAATATTGATCAAGAATATACTTCGTTAATTTACTGCATTAGTGAGAGAAGCTGAGAAAATAAAATCTTTTGCCCAAGTGATTTTGATGCCTGCCCAGCTCATTGGGTTAGGCACGCATAGATCATGGCCACTTAGAGAGAATATTGATCAATAATATGCTTCGTTAATTTACTGCATTAGTGAGAGAAGCTGAGAAAATAAAATCTTTTGCCCAAGTGGTTTTGCTGCCTGCCCAGCTCATTGGGTTAGGCGCGCATTGCCCATGGCCACTTATAGGGAATATTGATCAAGAATATGCTTCGTTAATTTACTGCATTAGTGAGAGAAGCTGAGAAAATAAAATCTTTTGCCCAAGTGGTTTTGATGCCTGCCCAGCTCATTGGGTTAGGTACGCATAGCCCATGGCCACTTAGAGAGAATATTGATCAAGAATATACTTCGTTAATTTACTGCATTAGTGAGAGAAGCTGAGAAAATAAAATCTTTTGCCCAAGTGATTTTGATGCCTCCCCAGCTCATTGGGTTAGGCACGCATAGCCCATGGCCACTTAGAGAGAATATTGATCAAGAATATACTTCGTTAATTTACTGCATTAGTGAGAGAAGCTGAGAAAATAAAATCTTTTGCCCAAGTGATTTTGATGCCTGCCCAGCTCATTGGGTTAGGCACGCATAGCCCATGGCCACTTAGAGAGAATATTGATCAAGAATATACTTCGTTAATTTACTGCATTAGTGAGAGAAGCTGAGAAAATAAAATCTTTAGCCCAAGTGATTTTGATGCCTGCCCAGCTCATTGGGTTAGGCACGCATAGCCCATGGCCACTTAGAGAGAATATTGATCAAGAATATACTTCGTTAATTTACTGCATTAGTGAGAGAAGCTGAGAAAATAAAATCTTTTGCCCAAGTGGTTTTGATGCCTGCCCAGCTCATTGGGTTCGGCACGCATAGCCCATGGCCATTTAGAGAGAATATTGATCAAGAATATACTTCGTTAATTTACTGCATTAGTGAGAGAAGCTGAGAAAATAAAATCTTTTGCCCAAGTGATTTTGATGCCTACCCAGCTCATTGGGTTAGGCACGCATAGCCCATGGCCACTTAGAGAGAATATTGATCAAGAATATACTTCGTTAATTTACTGCATTAGTGAGAGAAGCTGAGAAAATAAAATGTTTTGCCCAAGTGGTTTTGATGCCTGCCCAGCTCATTGGGTTAGGCGCGCATTGCCCATGGCCACTTATAGAGAATATTGAGCAAGAATATGCTTCGTTAATTTACTGCATTAGTGAGAGAAGCTGAGAAAATAAAATCTTTTGCCCAAGTGGTTTTGATGCCTGCCCAGCTCATTGGGTTAGGCACGCATAGCCCATGGCCACTTAGAGAGAATATTGATCAAGAATATACTTCGTTAATTTACTGCATTAGTGAGAGAAGCTGAGAAAATAAAATCTTTTGCCCAAGTGATTTTGATGCCTGCCCAGCTCATTGGGTTAGGCACGCATAGCCCATGGCCACTTAGAGAGAATATTGATCAAGAATATACTTCGTTAATTTACTGCATTAGTGAGAGAAGCTGAGAAAATAAAATCTTTTGCCCAAGTGGTTTTGATGCCTGCCCAGCTCATTGGGTTAGGCACGCATAGCCCATGGCCACTTAGAGAGAATATTGATCAAGAATATACTTCGTTAATTTACTGCATTAGTGAGAGAAGCTGAGAAAATAAAATCTTTTGCCCAAGTGGTTTTGATGCCTGCCCAGCTCATTGGGTTAGGCACGCATAGCCCATGGCCACTTAGAGAGAATATTGATCAAGAATATGCTTCGTTAATTTACTGCATTAGTGAGAGAAGCTGAGAAAATAAAATCTTTTGCCCAAGTGGTTTTGATGCCTGCCCAGCTCATTGGGTTAGGCACGCATAGCCCATGGCCACTTAGAGAGAATATTGATCAAGAATATACTTCGTTAATTTACTGCATTAGTGAGAGAAGCTGAGAAAATAAAATCTTTTGCCCAAGTGGTTTTGATGCCTGCCCAGCTCATTGGGTTAGGCACGCATAGCCCATGGCCACTTAGAGAGAATATTGATCAAGAATATGCTTCGTTAATTTACTGCATTAGTGAGAGAAGCTGAGAAAATAAAATCTTTTGCCCAAGTGGTTTTGATGCCTGCCCAGCTCATTGGGTTAGGCACGCATAGCCCATGGCCACTTAGAGAGAATATTGATCAAGAATATACTTCGTTAATTTACTGCATTAGTGAGAGAAGCTGAGAAAATAAAATGTTTTGCCCAAGTGGTTTTGATGCCTGCCCAGCTCATTGGGTTAGGCGCGCATTGCCCATGGCCACTTATAGGGAATATTGAGCAAGAATATGCTTCGTTAATTTACTGCATTAGTGAGAGAAGCTGAGAAAATAAAATCTTTTGCCCAAGTGGTTTTGATGCCTGCCCAGCTCATTGGGTTAGGCACGCATAGCCCATGGCCACTTAGAGAGAATATTGATCAAGAATATACTTCGTTAATTTACTGCATTAGTGAGAGAAGCTGAGAAAATAAAATCTTTTGCCCAAGTGATTTTGATGCCTGCCCAGCTCATTGGGTTAGGCACGCATAGCCCATGGCCACTTAGAGAGAATATTGATCAAGAATATACTTCGTTAATTTACTGCATTAGTGAGAGAAGCTGAGAAAATAAAATCTTTTGCCCAAGTGATTTTGATGCCTGCCCAGCTCATTGGGTTAGGCACGCATAGCCCATGGCCACTTAGAGAGAATATTGATCAAGAATATACTTCGTTAATTTACTGCATTAGTGAGAGAAGCTGAGAAAATAAAATCTTTTGCCCAAGTGGTTTTGATGCCTGCCCAGCTCATTGGGTTAGGCACGCATAGCCCATGGCCACTTAGAGAGAATATTGATCAAGAATATACTTCGTTAATTTACTGCATTAGTGAGAGAAGCTGAGAAAATAAAATCTTTTGCCCAAGTGGTTTTGATGCCTGCCCAGCTCATTGGGTTAGGCACGCATAGCCCATGGCCACTTAGAGAGAATATTGATCAAGAATATACTTCGTTAATTTACTGCATTAGTGAGAGAAGCTGAGAAAATAAAATCTTTTGCCCAAGTGATTTTGATGCCTGCCCAGCTCATTGGGTTAGGCACGCATAGCCCATGGCCACTTAGAGAGAATATTGATCAAGAATATGCTTCGTTAATTTACTGCATTAGTGAGAGAAGCTGAGAAAATAAAATCTTTTGCCCAAGTGGTTTTGATGCCTGCCCAGCTCATTGGGTTAGGCACGCATAGCCCATGGCCACTTAGAGAGAATATTGATCAAGAATATACTTCGTTAATTTACTGCATTAGTGAGAGAAGCTGAGAAAATAAAATCTTTTGCCCAAGTGATTTTGATGCCTGCCCAGCTCATTGGGTTAGGCACGCATAGCCCATGGCCACTTAGAGAGAATATTGATCAAGAATATACTTCGTTAATTTACTGCATTAGTGAGAGAAGCTGAGAAAATAAAATGTTTTGCCCAAGTGGTTTTGATGCCTGCCCAGCTCATTGGGTTAGGCGCGCATTGCCCATGGCCACTTATAGGGAATATTGAGCAAGAATATGCTTCGTTAATTTACTGCATTAGTGAGAGAAGCTGAGAAAATAAAATCTTTTGCCCAAGTGGTTTTGATGCCTGCCCAGCTCATTGGGTTAGGCACGCATAGCCCATGGCCACTTAGAGAGAATATTGATCAAGAATATACTTCGTTAATTTACTGCATTAGTGAGAGAAGCTGAGAAAATAAAATCTTTTGCCCAAGTGGTTTTGATGCCTGCCCAGCTCATTGGGTTAGGCACGCATAGCCCATGGCCACTTAGAAAGAATATTGATCAAGAATATACTTCGTTAATTTACTGCATTAGTGAGAGAAGCTAAGAAAATAAAATCTTTTGCCCAAGTTATTTTGATGCCTGCCCAGCTCATTGGGTTAGGCACGCATAGCCCATGGCCACTTAGAGAGAATATTGATCAAGAATATGCTTCGTTAATTTACTGCATTAGTGAGAGAAGCTGAGAAAATAAAATCTTTTGCCCAAGTGGTTTTGATGCCTGCCCAGCTCATTGGGTTAGGCACGCATAGCCCATGGCCACTTAGAGAGAATATTGATCAAGAATATACTTCGTTAATTTACTGCATTAGTGAGAGAAGCTGAGAAAATAAAATCTTTTGCCCAAGTGATTTTGATGCCTGCCCAGCTCATTGGGTTAGGCACGCATAGCCCATGGCCACTTAGAGAGAATATTGATCAAGAATATGCTTCGTTAATTTACTGCATTAGTGAGAGAAGCTGAGAAAATAAAATCTTTTGCCCAAGTGGTTTTGATGCCTGCCCAGCTCATTGGGTTGGGCACGCATAGCCCATGGCCACTTAGAGAGAATATTGATCAAGAATATACTTCGTTAATTTACTGCATTAGTGAGAGAAGCTGAGAAAATAAAATCTTTTGCCCAAGTGATTTTGATGCCTACCCAGCTCATTGGGTTAGGCACGCATAGCCCATGGCCACTTAGAGAGAATATTGATCAAGAATATACTTCGTTAATTTACTGCATTAGTGAGAGAAGCTGAGAAAATAAAATCTTTTGCCCAAGTGGTTTTGATGCCTGCCCAGCTCATTGGGTTAGGCGCGCATTGCCCATGGCCACTTATAGGGAATATTGATCAAGAATATGCTTCGTTAATTTACTGCATTAGTGAGAGAAGCTGAGAAAATAAAATCTTTTGCCCAAGTGGTTTTGATGCCTGCCCAGCTCATTGGGTTAGGTACGCATAGCCCATGGCCACTTAGAGAGAATATTGATCAAGAATATACTTCGTTAATTTACTGCATTAGTGAGAGAAGCTGAGAAAATAAAATCTTTTGCCCAAGTGATTTTGATGCCTGCCCAGCTCATTGGGTTAGGCACGCATAGCCCATGGCCACTTAGAGAGAATATTGATCAAGAATATACTTCGTTAATTTACTGCATTAGTGAGAGAAGCTGAGAAAATAAAATCTTTTGCCCAAGTGGTTTTGATGCCTGCCCAGCTCATTGGGTTAGGCACGCATAGCCCATGGCCACTTAGAGAGAATATTGATCAAGAATATACTTCGTTAATTTACTGCATTAGTGAGAGAAGCTGAGAAAATAAAATCTTTTGCCCAAGTGATTTTGATGCCTGCCCAGCTCATTGGGTTAGGCACGCATAGCCCATGGCCACTTAGAGAGAATATTGATCAAGAATATACTTCGTTAATTTACTGCATTAGTGAGAGAAGCTGAGAAAATAAAATCTTTTGCCCAAGTGGTTTTGATGCCTGCCCAGCTCATTGGGTTAGGCGCGCATTGCCCATGGCCACTTATAGGGAATATTGAGCAAGAATATGCTTCGTTAATTTACTGCATTAGTGAGAGAAGCTGAGAAAATAAAATCTTTTGCCCAAGTGGTTTTGATGCCTGCCCAGCTCATTGGGTTAGGCACGCATAGCCCATGGCCACTTAGAGAGAATATTGATCAAGAATATACTTCGTTAATTTACTGCATTAGTGAGAGAAGCTGAGAAAATAAAATCTTTTGCCCAAGTGATTTTGATGCCTGCCCAGCTCATTGGGTTAGGCACGCATAGCCCATGGCCACTTAGAGAGAATATTGATCAAGAATATACTTCGTTAATTTACTGCATTAGTGAGAGAAGCTGAGAAAATAAAATCTTTTGCCCAAGTGGTTTTGATGCCTGCCCAGCTCATTGGGTTAGGCACGCATAGCCCATGGCCACTTAGAGAGAATATTGATCAAGAATATGCTTCGTTAATTTACTGCATTAGTGAGAGAAGCTGAGAAAATAAAATCTTTTGCCCAAGTGGTTTTGATGCCTGCCCAGCTCATTGGGTTAGGCACGCATAGCCCATGGCCACTTAGAGAGAATATTGATCAAGAATATACTTCGTTAATTTACTGCATTAGTGAGAGAAGCTGAGAAAATAAAATCTTTTGCCCAAGTGATTTTGATGCCTGCCCAGCTCATTGGGTTAGGCACGCATAGCCCATGGCCACTTAGAGAGAATATTGATCAAGAATATGCTTCGTTAATTTACTGCATTAGTGAGAGAAGCTGAGAAAATAAAATCTTTTGCCCAAGTGGTTTTGATGCCTGCCCAGCTCATTGGGTTAGGCACGCATAGCCCATGGCCACTTAGAGAGAATATTGATCAAGAATATACTTCGTTAATTTACTGCATTAGTGAGAGAAGCTGAGAAAATAAAATCTTTTGCCCAAGTGGTTTTGATGCCTGCCCAGCTCATTGGGTTAGGCACGCATAGCCCATGGCCACTTATAGAGAATATTGATCAAGAATATACTTCGTTAATTTACTGCATTAGTGAGAGAAGCTGAGAAAATAAAATCTTTTGCCCAAGTGGTTTTGATGCCTGCCCAGCTCATTGGGTTAGGCACGCATAGCCCATGGCCACTTAGAGAGAATATTGATCAAGAATATACTTCGTTAATTTACTGCATTAGTGAGAGAAGCTGAGAAAATAAAATCTTTTGCCCAAGTGATTTTGATGCCTGCCCAGCTCATTGGGTTAGGCACGCATAGCCCATGGCCACTTAGAGAGAATATTGATCAAGAATATACTTCGTTAATTTACTGCATTAGTGAGAGAAGCTGAGAAAATAAAATCTTTTGCCCAAGTGATTTTGATGCCTGCCCAGCTCATTGGGTTAGGCACGCATAGCCCATGGCCACTTAGAGAGAATATTGATCAAGAATATACTTCGTTAATTTACTGCATTAGTGAGAGAAGCTGAGAAAATAAAATGTTTTGCCCAAGTGGTTTTGATGCCTGCCCAGCTCATTGGGTTAGGCACGCATTGCCCATGGCCACTTATAGGGAATATTGAGCAAGAATATGCTTCGTTAATTTACTGCATTAGTGAGAGAAGCTGAGAAAATAAAATCTTTTGCCCAAGTGGTTTTGATGCCTGCCCAGCTCATTGGGTTAGGCACGCATAGCCCATGGCCACTTAGATAGGGAATATTGATCAAGAATATACTTCGTTAATTTACTGCATTAGTGAGAGAAGCTGAGAAAATAAAATCTTTTGCCCAAGTGGTTTTGATGCCTGCCCAGCTCATTGGGTTAGGCACGCATAGCCCATGGCCACTTAGAGAGAATATTGATCAAGAATATACTTCGTTAATTTACTGCATTAGTGAGAGAAGCTGAGAAAATAAAATCTTTTGCCCAAGTGATTTTGATGCCTGCCCAGCTCATTGGGTTAGGCACGCATAGCCCATGGCCACTTAGAGAGAATATTGATCAAGAATATACTTCGTTAATTTACTGCATTAGTGAGAGAAGCTGAGAAAATAAAATCTTTTGCCCAAGTGGTTTTGATGCCTGCCCAGCTCATTGGGTTAGGCACGCATAGCCCATGGCCACTTAGAGAGAATATTGATCAAGAATATACTTCGTTAATTTACTGCATTAGTGAGAGAAGCTGAGAAAATAAAATCTTTTGCCCAAGTGGTTTTGATGCCTGCCCAGCTCATTGGGTTAGGCACGCATAGCCCATGGCCACTTAGAGAGAATATTGATCAAGAATATACTTCGTTAATTTACTGCATTAGTGAGAGAAGCTGAGAAAATAAAATCTTTTGCCCAAGTGGTTTTGATGCCTGCCCAGCTCATTGGGTTAGGCACGCATTGCCCATGGCCACTTATAGAGAATATTGATCAAGAATATGCTTCGTTAATTTACTGCATTAGTGAGAGAAGCTGAGAAAATAAAATCTTTTGCCCAAGTGGTTTTGATGCCTGCCCAGCTCATTGGGTTAGGCACGCATAGCCCATGGCCACTTAGAGAGAATATTGATCAAGAATATACTTCGTTAATTTACTGCATTAGTGAGAGAAGCTGAGAAAATAAAATCTTTTGCCCAAGTGGTTTTGATGCCTGCCCAGCTCATTGGGTTAGGCACGCATAGCCCATGGCCACTTAGAGAGAATATTGATCAAGAATATACTTCGTTAATTTACTGCATTAGTGAGAGAAGCTGAGAAAATAAAATCTTTTGCCCAAGTGGTTTTGATGCCTGCCCAGCTCATTGGGTTAGGCACGCATAGCCCATGGCCACTTAGAGAGAATATTGATCAAGAATATACTTCGTTAATTTACTGCATTAGTGAGAGAAGCTGAGAAAATAAAATCTTTTGCCCAAGTGGTTTTGATGCCTGCCCAGCTCATTGGGTTAGGCACGCATAGCCCATGGCCACTTAGAGAGAATATTGATCAAGAATATGCTTCGTTAATTTACTGCATTAGTGAGAGAAGCTGAGAAAATAAAATCTTTTGCCCAAGTGGTTTTGATGCCTGCCCAGCTCATTGGGTTAGGCACGCATAGCCCATGGCCACTTAGAGAGAATATTGATCAAGAATATACTTCGTTAATTTACTGCATTAGTGAGAGAAGCTGAGAAAATAAAATCTTTTGCCCAAGTGGTTTTGATGCCTGCCCAGCTCATTGGGTTAGGCACGCATAGCCCATGGCCACTTAGAGAGAATATTGATCAAGAATATACTTCGTTAATTTACTGCATTAGTGAGAGAAGCTGAGAAAATAAAATCTTTTGCCCAAGTGGTTTTGATGCCTGCCCAGCTCATTGGGTTAGGCACGCATAGCCCATGGCCACTTAGAGAGAATATTGATCAAGAATATACTTCGTTAATTTACTGCATTAGTGAGAGAAGCTGAGAAAATAAAATCTTTTGCCCAAGTGGTTTTGATGCCTGCCCAGCTCATTGGGTTAGGCACGCATAGCCCATGGCCACTTAGAGAGAATATTGATCAAGAATATGCTTCGTTAATTTACTGCATTAGTGAGAGAAGCTGAGAAAATAAAATCTTTTGCCCAAGTGGTTTTGATGCCTGCCCAGCTCATTGGGTTAGGCACGCATAGCCCATGGCCACTTAGAGAGAATATTGATCAAGAATATACTTCGTTAATTTACTGCATTAGTGAGAGAAGCTGAGAAAATAAAATCTTTTGCCCAAGTGGTTTTGATGCCTGCCCAGCTCATTGGGTTAGGCACGCATAGCCCATGGCCACTTAGAGAGAATATTGATCAAGAATATACTTCGTTAATTTACTGCATTAGTGAGAGAAGCTGAGAAAATAAAATCTTTTGCCCAAGTGGTTTTGATGCCTGCCCAGCTCATTGGGTTAGGCACGCATAGCCCATGGCCACTTAGAGAGAATATTGATCAAGAATATACTTCGTTAATTTACTGCATTAGTGAGAGAAGCTGAGAAAATAAAATCTTTTGCCCAAGTGGTTTTGATGCCTGCCCAGCTCATTGGGTTAGGCACGCATAGCCCATGGCCACTTAGAGAGAATATTGATCAAGAATATACTTCGTTAATTTACTGCATTAGTGAGAGAAGCTGAGAAAATAAAATCTTTTGCCCAAGTGGTTTTGATGCCTGCCCAGCTCATTGGGTTAGGCACGCATAGCCCATGGCCACTTAGAGAGAATATTGATCAAGAATATACTTCGTTAATTTACTGCATTAGTGAGAGAAGCTGAGAAAATAAAATCTTTTGCCCAAGTGGTTTTGATGCCTGCCCAGCTCATTGGGTTAGGCACGCATAGCCCATGGCCACTTAGAGAGAATATTGATCAAGAATATGCTTCGTTAATTTACTGCATTAGTGAGAGAAGCTGAGAAAATAAAATCTTTTGCCCAAGTGGTTTTGATGCCTGCCCAGCTCATTGGGTTAGGCACGCATAGCCCATGGCCACTTAGAGAGAATATTGATCAAGAATATACTTCGTTAATTTACTGCATTAGTGAGAGAAGCTGAGAAAATAAAATCTTTTGCCCAAGTGGTTTTGATGCCTGCCCAGCTCATTGGGTTAGGCACGCATAGCCCATGGCCACTTAGAGAGAATATTGATCAAGAATATACTTCGTTAATTTACTGCATTAGTGAGAGAAGCTGAGAAAATAAAATCTTTTGCCCAAGTGGTTTTGATGCCTGCCCAGCTCATTGGGTTAGGCACGCATAGCCCATGGCCACTTAGAGAGAATATTGATCAAGAATATACTTCGTTAATTTACTGCATTAGTGAGAGAAGCTGAGAAAATAAAATCTTTTGCCCAAGTGGTTTTGATGCCTGCCCAGCTCATTGGGTTAGGCACGCATAGCCCATGGCCACTTAGAGAATATTGATCAAGAATATACTTCGTTAATTTACTGCATTAGTGAGAGAAGCTGAGAAAATAAAATCTTTTGCCCAAGTGATTTTGATGCCTGCCCAGCTCATTGGGTTAGGCACGCATAGCCCATGGCCACTTAGAGAGAATATTGATCAAGAATATACTTCGTTAATTTACTGCATTAGTGAGAGAAGCTGAGAAAATAAAATCTTTTGCCCAAGTGGTTTTGATGCCTGCCCAGCTCATTGGGTTAGGCACGCATAGCCCATGGCCACTTAGAGGGAATATTGATCAAGAATATGCTTCGTTAATTTACTGCATTAGTGAGAGAAGCTGAGAAAATAAAATCTTTTGCCCAAGTGGTTTTGATGCCTGCCCAGCTCATTGGGTTAGGCACGCATAGCCCATGGCCACTTAGAGAGAATATTGATCAAGAATATACTTCGTTAATTTACTGCATTAGTGAGAGAAGCTGAGAAAATAAAATCTTTTGCCCAAGTGGATTTTGATGCCTGCCCAGCTCATTGGGTTAGGCACGCATAGCCCATGGCCACTTAGAGAGAATATTGATCAAGAATATGCTTCGTTAATTTACTGCATTAGTGAGAGAAGCTGAGAAAATAAAATCTTTTGCCCAAGTGGTTTTGATGCCTGCCCAGCTCATTGGGTTAGGCACGCATAGCCCATGGCCACTTAGAGAGAATATTGATCAAGAATATACTTCGTTAATTTACTGCATTAGTGAGAGAAGCTGAGAAAATAAAATCTTTTGCCCAAGTGATTTTGATGCCTGCCCAGCTCATTGGGTTAGGCACGCATAGCCCATGGCCACTTAGAGAGAATATTGATCAAGAATATACTTCGTTAATTTACTGCATTAGTGAGAGAAGCTGAGAAAATAAAATCTTTTGCCCAAGTGGTTTTGATGCCTGCCCAGCTCATTGGGTTAGGCACGCATAGCCCATGGCCACTTAGAGAGAATATTGATCAAGAATATACTTCGTTAATTTACTGCATTAGTGAGAGAAGCTGAGAAAATAAAATCTTTTGCCCAAGTGATTTTGATGCCTGCCCAGCTCATTGGGTTAGGCACGCATAGCCCATGGCCACTTAGAGAGAATATTGATCAAGAATATACTTCGTTAATTTACTGCATTAGTGAGAGAAGCTGAGAAAATAAAATCTTTTGCCCAAGTGATTTTGATGCCTGCCCAGCTCATTGGGTTAGGCACGCATAGCCCATGGCCACTTAGAGAGAATATTGATCAAGAATATGCTTCGTTAATTTACTGCATTAGTGAGAGAAGCTGAGAAAATAAAATCTTTTGCCCAAGTGATTTTGATGCCTGCCCAGCTCATTGGGTTAGGCACGCATAGCCCATGGCCACTTAGAGAGAATATTGATCAAGAATATGCTTCGTTAATTTACTGCATTAGTGAGAGAAGCTGAGAAAATAAAATCTTTTGCCCAAGTGGTTTTGATGCCTGCCCAGCTCATTGGGTTAGGCACGCATTGCCCATGGCCACTTATAGAGAATATTGATCAAGAATATGCTTCGTTAATTTACTGCATTAGTGAGAGAAGCTGAGAAAATAAAATCTTTTGCCCAAGTGGTTTTGATGCCTGCCCAGCTCATTGGGTTAGGCACGCATAGCCCATGGCCACTTAGAGAGAATATTGATCAAGAATATGCTTCGTTAATTTACTGCATTAGTGAGAGAAGCTGAGAAAATAAAATGTTTTGCCCAAGTGGTTTTGATGCCTGCCCAGCTCATTGGGTTAGGCACGCATAGCCCATGGCCACTTAGAGAGAATATTGATCAAGAATATGCTTCGTTAATTTACTGCATTAGTGAGAGAAGCTGAGAAAATAAAATCTTTTGCCCAAGTGGTTTTGATGCCTGCCCAGCTCATTGGGTTAGGCACGCATAGCCCATGGCCACTTAGAGAGAATATTGATCAAGAATATACTTCGTTAATTTACTGCATTAGTGAGAGAAGCTGAGAAAATAAAATCTTTTGCCCAAGTGGTTTTGATGCCTGCCCAGCTCATTGGGTTAGGCACGCATTGCCCATGGCCACTTATAGGGAATATTGATCAAGAATATGCTTCGTTAATTTACTGCATTAGTGAGAGAAGCTGAGAAAATAAAATGTTTTGCCCAAGTGGTTTTGATGCCTGCCCAGCTCATTGGGTTAGGCACGCATTAGCCCATGGCCACTTATAGGGAATATTGATCAAGAATATGCTTCGTTAATTTACTGCATTAGTGAGAGAAGCTGAGAAAATAAAATGTTTTGCCCAAGTGGTTTTGATGCCTGCCCAGCTCATTGGGTTAGGCACGCATAGCCCATGGCCACTTATAGAGAGAATATTGATCAAGAATATGCTTCGTTAATTTACTGCATTAGTGAGAGAAGCTGAGAAAATAAAATGTTTTGCCCAAGTGGTTTTGATGCCTGCCCAGCTCATTGGGTTAGGCGCGCATTGCCCATGGCCACTTATAGGGAATATTGATCAAGAATATGCTTCGTTAATTTACTGCATTAGTGAGAGAAGCTGAGAAAATAAAATCTTTTGCCCAAGTGGTTTTGATGCCTGCCCAGCTCATTGGGTTAGGCACGCATAGCCCATGGCCACTTAGAGAGAATATTGATCAAGAATATACTTCGTTAATTTACTGCATTAGTGAGAGAAGCTGAGAAAATAAAATGTTTTGCCCAAGTGGTTTTGATGCCTGCCCAGCTCATTGGGTTAGGCACGCATAGCCCATGGCCACTTAGAGAGAATATTGATCAAGAATATGCTTCGTTAATTTACTGCATTAGTGAGAGAAGCTGAGAAAATAAAATGTTTTGCCCAAGTGGTTTTGATGCCTGCCCAGCTCATTGGGTTAGGCACGCATAGCCCATGGCCACTTAGAGAGAATATTGATCAAGAATATGCTTCGTTAATTTACTGCATTAGTGAGAGAAGCTGAGAAAATAAAATGTTTTGCCCAAGTGGTTTTGATGCCTGCCCAGCTCATTGGGTTAGGCGCGCATTGCCCATGGCCACTTATAGGGAATATTGATCAAGAATATGCTTCGTTAATTTACTGCATTAGTGAGAGAAGCTGAGAAAATAAAATGTTTTGCCCAAGTGGTTTTGATGCCTGCCCAGCTCATTGGGTTAGGCACGCATAGCCCATGGCCACTTAGAGAGAATATTGATCAAGAATATGCTTCGTTAATTTACTGCATTAGTGAGAGAAGCTGAGAAAATAAAATGTTTTGCCCAAGTGGTTTTGATGCCTGCCCAGCTCATTGGGTTAGGCACGCATAGCCCATGGCCACTTAGAGAGAATATTGATCAAGAATATGCTTCGTTAATTTACTGCATTAGTGAGAGAAGCTGAGAAAATAAAATCTTTTGCCCAAGTGATTTTGATGCCTGCCCAGCTCATTGGGTTAGGCACGCATAGCCCATGGCCACTTAGAGAGAATATTGATCAAGAATATACTTCGTTAATTTACTGCATTAGTGAGAGAAGCTGAGAAAATAAAATCTTTTGCCCAAGTGATTTTGATGCCTGCCCAGCTCATTGGGTTAGGCACGCATAGCCCATGGCCACTTAGAGAGAATATTGATCAAGAATATGCTTCGTTAATTTACTGCATTAGTGAGAGAAGCTGAGAAAATAAAATGTTTTGCCCAAGTGATTTTGATGCCTGCCCAGCTCATTGGGTTAGGCACGCATAGCCCATGGCCACTTAGAGAGAATATTGATCAAGAATATGCTTCGTTAATTTACTGCATTAGTGAGAGAAGCTGAGAAAATAAAATGTTTTGCCCAAGTGATTTTGATGCCTGCCCAGCTCATTGGGTTAGGCACGCATTGCCCATGGCCACTTAGAGAGAATATTGATCAAGAATATGCTTCGTTAATTTACTGCATTAGTGAGAGAAGCTGAGAAAATAAAATCTTTTGCCCAAGTGGTTTTGATGCCTGCCCAGCTCATTGGGTTAGGCACGCATAGCCCATGGCCACTTAGAGAGAATATTGATCAAGAATATGCTTCGTTAATTTACTGCATTAGTGAGAGAAGCTGAGAAAATAAAATGTTTTGCCCAAGTGGTTTTGATGCCTGCCCAGCTCATTGGGTTAGGCACGCATAGCCCATGGCCACTTAGAGAGAATATTGATCAAGAATATGCTTCGTTAATTTACTGCATTAGTGAGAGAAGCTGAGAAAATAAAATCTTTTGCCCAAGTGATTTTGATGCCTGCCCAGCTCATTGGGTTAGGCACGCATAGCCCATGGCCACTTAGAGGGAATATTGATCAAGAATATGCTTCGTTAATTTACTGCATTAGTGAGAGAAGCTGAGAAAATAAAATGTTTTGCCCAAGTGGTTTTAATGCCTGCCCAGCTCATTGGGTTAGGCGCGCATTGCCCATGGCCACTTATAGGGAATATTGATCAAGAATATGCTTCGTTAATTTACTGCATTAGTGAGAGAAGCTGAGAAAATAAAATGTTTTGCCCAAGTGGTTTTAATGCCTGCCCAGCTCATTGGGTTAGGCACGCATAGCCCATGGCCACTTAGAGAGAATATTGATCAAGAATATGCTTCGTTAATTTACTGCATTAGTGAGAGAAGCTGAGAAAATAAAATGTTTTGCCCAAGTGGTTTTAATGCCTGCCCAGCTCATTGGGTTAGGCACGCATAGCCCATGGCCACTTAGAGAGAATATTGATCAAGAATATGCTTCGTTAATTTACTGCATTAGTGAGAGAAGCTGAGAAAATAAAATCTTTTGCCCAAGTGATTTTGATGCCTGCCCAGCTCATTGGGTTAGGCACGCATAGCCCATGGCCACTTAGAGAGAATATTGATCAAGAATATACTTCGTTAATTTACTGCATTAGTGAGAGAAGCTGAGAAAATAAAATCTTTTGCCCAAGTGATTTTGATGCCTGCCCAGCTCATTGGGTTAGGCACGCATAGCCCATGGCCACTTAGAGAGAATATTGATCAAGAATATGCTTCGTTAATTTACTGCATTAGTGAGAGAAGCTGAGAAAATAAAATGTTTTGCCCAAGTGATTTTGATGCCTGCCCAGCTCATTGGGTTAGGCACGCATAGCCCATGGCCACTTAGAGAGAATATTGATCAAGAATATGCTTCGTTAATTTACTGCATTAGTGAGAGAAGCTGAGAAAATAAAATCTTTTGCCCAAGTGGATTTTGATGCCTGCCCAGCTCATTGGGTTAGGCACGCATAGCCCTTGGCCACTTAGAGAGAATATTGATCAAGAATATACTTCGTTAATTTACTGCATTAGTGAGAGAAGCTGAGAAAATAAAATCTTTTGCCCAAGTGATTTTGATGCCTGCCCAGCTCATTGGGTTAGGCACGCATAGCCCATGGCCACTTAGAGAGAATATTGATCAAGAATATGCTTCGTTAATTTACTGCATTAGTGAGAGAAGCTGAGAAAATAAAATGTTTTGCCCAAGTGATTTTGATGCCTGCCCAGCTCATTGGGTTAGGCACGCATAGCCCATGGCCACTTAGAGAGAATATTGATCAAGAATATGCTTCGTTAATTTACTGCATTAGTGAGAGAAGCTGAGAAAATAAAATCTTTTGCCCAAGTGATTTTGATGCCTGCCCAGCTCATTGGGTTAGGCACGCATAGCCCATGGCCACTTAGAGGGAATATTGATCAAGAATATGCTTCGTTAATTTACTGCATTAGTGAGAGAAGCTGAGAAAATAAAATGTTTTGCCCAAGTGGTTTTAATGCCTGCCCAGCTCATTGGGTTAGGCGCGCATTGCCCATGGCCACTTATAGGGAATATTGATCAAGAATATGCTTCGTTAATTTACTGCATTAGTGAGAGAAGCTGAGAAAATAAAATGTTTTGCCCAAGTGGTTTTAATGCCTGCCCAGCTCATTGGGTTAGGCACGCATAGCCCATGGCCACTTAGAGAGAATATTGATCAAGAATATGCTTCGTTAATTTACTGCATTAGTGAGAGAAGCTGAGAAAATAAAATGTTTTGCCCAAGTGGTTTTAATGCCTGCCCAGCTCATTGGGTTAGGCGCGCATTGCCCATGGCCACTTATAGGGAATATTGATCAAGAATATGCTTCGTTAATTTACTGCATTAGTGAGAGAAGCTGAGAAAATAAAATGTTTTGCCCAAGTGGTTTTAATGCCTGCCCAGCTCATTGGGTTAGGCACGCATAGCCCATGGCCACTTAGAGAGAATATTGATCAAGAATATGCTTCGTTAATTTACTGCATTAGTGAGAGAAGCTGAGAAAATAAAATGTTTTGCCCAAGTGGTTTTAATGCCTGCCCAGCTCATTGGGTTAGGCGCCCATTGCCCATGGCCACTTAGAGGGAATATTGGGCAAGTGTAAGTATTTCAACTTTTAAGTTCTTCAAAAACGATATTATTACACGTCGTATATTATTCAGATTTAGACGATTGTGAGGAACGACTCTGACACCGTTAAATGTGATGTAGCTACGAAGGTCCAGTTTGACCTCAAGCTAGAGTCTCACATCAAGATAGAAAGAAAAGTTGAATCGCTATTAGTGAGAGCGATTGATAACCTTTGGCCTAGGATATCTACATGTTGCACCACTTCGTGTTATAGATCATTTTTAAGTTCTTTTCAATAGCAAGTAACACCTCCCCCCTTTATTTTCATTTGGAGGGGGTGGAGAGCAAGCTATATTTTGCTACTAGACATACTTTACTACTGTCTGAGAAGGATGCTTAGCATCAAAATGCGCTTTTGTAATGACTTTTATCACATTTAGCATCAGGTTCTCGAAATTTATAAAGATTGCAATGAGATATTGTTACGTTTATGAAAAACGTGATAAAATAGTGGTCAGCTATAGTTTAGTAAAATATCATACAGAGGGTGAGTCAAACGTTTTGCAATATTTGGATCACTTTTTATCTTCATACGTACCTTACGACGAAACCTGTCTAGCATTCAAAATATAGGCCATCGTGTTGCACAGTCTTTAGCTACACTATCTACCAACAAGTAATTGGACACCCCTGCAATCGACGATATCTGTGGTTCTGATATACATCACGGCCGCTGCCGTTAAATATCGTGTAGGAAACAACAACGCAACCAGTCGCATGCAAGATGCCAAGCAGTTCGGAGCTCTCTGATTTCGAGAAAGGTGTAATCGTCGGGTATCACAGAAATGGCGGATCCATACGTGACATATCCAGCGAGTTGAAGTACCCAAAATCGACAGTGGCCTACGGGATTGGCAAGTGTAAGATGAGAGGTGACGGTCGGAATGTGCTCCGACCCGGCAGACCCACAAAACTGGGAGTTAGAGACAGACGGGTGCTCTTCAGAGAAATTCGGAAGAACCGCACCAAATCGATGGGCCACATCCGCGAGGAGTTTCAACACGCATCCGGGAGTGTTCTTTCGATGAATACCATCCGTAAGGAAGCCCATCTGATCGGTTATCATGGACGTGCTGTCGCCCACAAGCCTTTGATCACCAAGTCCAATAGCGCTGCTCGGGTAACGTGGTGCAAAGAACGTCGACAGTGGACCGTTGAACAGTGGAAACAGGTTCTCTGGAGCGACGAATCAAGGTTCACCCTCTACCGTTCGGATGGCAGGGTCTGGGTTTGGCGTCTGCCTGGAGAACGCCTCCTGCCGGAATGTATTGTGCCAACTGTGAAGTTCGGCGGCGGTGGAATTATTCTATGGGGGTGTTTCTCCTGGTATGGCACGGGACCCTTGGTCGATATTCCTGGTAGACTCAACGCCGAGACCTACTGCACCATTTTGGATGACCATGCGCTTCCTACGTTGTGGTAGTTTTACGGGGTGGAGCCATGTTACTTTCAGGATGACAATGCCACCTGTCATGTTGCGAGTACCACCATGGTTTGGTATGGTGACAATGGGGTTAATCGAATGGAATGGCCTGCACAGAACCCGGACCTTAACCCTATCGAGCACCTTTGGTACGAGTTGGAGCGTCAACTTAAGGAGTGCCCCCACCGTCCGAAATCGGTGAAGGAACTGACCTCTCCAAGCCGAGTGGAAGAAAATACCGCTAGCCGTCGTACAACACCTGGTTGAGAGTATGCCCCGGAGGATCGCAGCTGTAATCGCCGCTCGTGGAGGCTCCACCAACTAGTGAAGGTGAATAAACTTCGTTTTCCTTTGCTATCACAGGTGTCCAATTACTTGTTGGTAGATAGTATATCTGTCTGTCAGTTCTTCGATTCTGCGGCGGTACCAATTCTTCTCCTTCGAGACAAAAAACTCCTTCACCCCAGCTGCCACCTCCTCCTGGGTGTTGAAGTGCCTCCTGCAAAGAAAGCGGGCCATGCATTGGAACAAGTAATAATCAGACGGGGCAAGATCCGAACTATATGATGGGTGTGGCATCAGTTCGATGCCTTCAAGTTCCTGAAGTTTTGCCCTGGTCGTTCGCGCGGTATGAAACCGAGCGTTGTCCTGCTGTAGGAGAACGCGCTGTCTGTTCACCGGTACTAAATACTTCTCCTCCAAAACGGCATACATCCCCTCCAGCTGTTGAGATTGAGGTCAGTGTTGGTGGTCCTACCGTCTAGAACAAATTCGTAATGGATTATCTCCTCGAAATTCCACCAGACACAGAGTTATCACCTTGTGCTCGAAGCGCCCACGTTTGGCAATAGGTTCAGGGAGCTGGCCCAGGCTCAGCCACTGCCTTTGTGTGTTTGGATTACGGAAGTAGACCCACTTTTCATCACACTTAACAATTCTCTTGATGAAACGCACATCACGCGTATTTTCTAGGATTTCCGTGCGTACTTCCACACGACGGTTTGCTTCAGTTAGCGTCAGTTTGTGAGGGACAATGCGTCAGCTGCTGTAGACATTGCCGAGATCCTGAAGCTGAGGAACCACTGTGGTCTGTAATATGCCCAGCTCGCCTGATTATCTCCGAGTGCTGGTTGTCAGATTTTCCTCTACGGCCTGGCTCACGACCTTCGAACGCACGGTTCGCGGCCGCCTACCTGACTTTGAGGTTTCTGTCACTTGAGCGTAATGTCTTGAACCATATAGTTGCGATACTGTGGTCCACGGAACCTTCCCCTCTAGCATGAAAAATGTTTCTCGTTGCTTGAGAAGAGTTACGACCGGGTTCAAACTCATCCCCCGCAGCTACAACAGAGGTGATCAGGGCAATGTGTCACAGCACACAGTTCATCGCAGCCTTCTGCGTATGGGCCTGCGTAACCGAAACCCAGCAGGGTCCCCATGCTCACTGCACTTCATCGCCAACACGCATGAAATGGGCCCAAGATCATCGAGATTGGACCGTGGATGATTGGAATAAAGTGACCTTTTCTGGCGAATCAAAATTCCTGGTACATCACGTAGACGGCCGAGCGCGAATACGCCGATTACCAACGAAGGCTGTGGCACCTGGATGCACTGTTGGGCGAAAACAGGCAGATGTTATGCTGAGGACGATGTTTTCTTGGGACACTTTAGGCCCCATTATCCCAATAGCACAATCCCTGACAGCTGCCGAGTATCTGAACATCGTTGCGGACCAAGTTCACCCATTCATGCCAACTGTGTACCCTGCTGGTGATAGCCATTACCAACAGGATAATGCGCCATGCCACACTGCCAGAATCGTCAAGGAGTGGTTCGAGGAACATGCTGGTGACATTCTGTTAATGCCCTGGCCTCCAAATTCACCTGACATGAACCCAATCGAGCATTTGTGGTTCTACTTGGAAGAGCGGGTTCGGGCTAAATCACCACCACCCCAAAATGTAGGGAACTAGAGGACCCGCTGTTGACATTATGGTACCAGGAACCCCAGATTACCTATCGCCACCTCATCAAATCGATGCTTCGCCGAGTGGCTGCTGTTTTGTGGGCTAAAGTGGGTCCTATAGCTTATTAGGTAGGTGGTCATAATGTAATGGCTCGTCGGTGTAAATTAGTAATTGTAATAAGCCTTGACACGCTGAACCCTTAACAAAACTCGAACACCATAAACGTTTTACGGGAAATTCCTTATCTATGTTATATTTTACTGTCATTAATTTTAGAAACCGTTTTCCAATTCTTGCATTTACAACTGAATTCTTGCTTTATGTACATAGATGATAATACACCTTTGTCAAAAATCTCTATTTGTCGTTTGTTCTACACAAAAATTCGTAGCCTGAATTTTTCATTTATGTGAACATGAAAATATTTGTAATCTGTATTTTTCTCATTTCTACAGATGCAGAAGTTATTATTACTCTTTCCGATGATGTATGGTATATCTATGATCTTCTTGTGTTTCATGATATGCTCCGTTTACCAGTGCTACAAGAGATTCTGCCGGAACAAAGACAAATCAGGTACAGAATTAATTTACTTCTTTAGCAGTTATATACACTGAGTTAGTTTTGCATCAGGAACAAATCCGTTTCACATATTCGCAGCGATAACAAAGTACCACGTGACACCAACGTCACGTGCGGCTACTATACCCTGTGCACATCTATCCTCTGTACGTAATCAGTAAATATTTGCCAGTAATGGGAAAACGTAGCGACCCAACCCAATGTGACCGCGGTCAGATAGTTAGATCCAGGAGGGCAGGTGCCAGTATTTCCGAAACGGCCTCACCTGTTGGCTGCTCCCGTAATACTGTATCAAGGGAATACCAGGACTGAATTAACTATGTACAGACAACCAGCAGAAGGGGTCACATCTGTCAGCCGCGCACGGTTGACCCTAGAGGTGTGCGTTGGGTTCACGAATGGTATCTCAGCAGCGACGTACAATAGTCTCCCAGATCACCCACAAGTACAACAGTAGTGCAGTTCGACCTATTTCCACATGCACCCTGCATTGTACCTTGCTTCGTCTGGGATTCAACAGCCGGAGACCAACGAGGGTACCCATGATGACGCCTAGTAATCGCTAACAGAGCCTGATGTTCCACAGACGGAGACCAACAATCCACCTGGTGTTCCACAGACGGAGACCAACAAGAGTACCTATGATGACGCCCAGTCATCGCCAACAACGCCTGGTGTTCCACAGCCTGAGAACAACGAGAGTACCCATGATGATGCCCAGTCATCGCCAACAACGCCTCATGTTCCACAGCCTGTGACCAACAAACCACTTGGTGTTCCACAGCCGAAGACCAACAATACACCTGGTGTTCCACAACCGGAGACCAACAGTCCACCTGGTGTTCCACAGCCGGAGACCAACAATCCACCTGGTGTTCCACAGACGGAGACCAACAAGAGTACTTATGATGACGCCCAGTCATCGCCAACAACGCCTGGTGTTCCACAGCCTGAGAACAACGGAGAGTACCCATGATGATGCCCAGTCATCGCCAACAACGCCTCATGTTCCACAGCCTGTGACCAACAAACCACTTGGTGTTCCACAGCCGAAGACCAACAATACACCTGGTGTTCCACAACCGGAGACCAACAGTCCACCTGGTGTTCCACAGACGGAGACCAACAAGAGTACCTATGATGACGCCCAGTCATCGCCAACAACGCCTGGTATTCCACAGCCGGAGAACAACGAGACTATCCATGATGATGCCCAGCCATCGCCAACTACGCCTCATGTTCCACAGCCTGTGACCAACAAACCACTTGGTGTTCCACAGCCGAAGACCAACAATCCACCTGGTGTTCCACAACCGGAGACTAACAAACCTCCTGGTGTTCCACAGCCGGAAACCAACGAGAGTAACCATGATGACGCCCAGTCATCGCCAACTACGCCTGGTGTCCCACAGCTGAAGACCAACAAACCACCTGGCGGAGACGACCGAGGGTACCCATGATGGCGCCCAGTCATCGCCAACAACGCCTGGTGTTCCACAGCCGGAGACCAATGAACCACCTGGTGTTGCACAGCCGGAAACCAACGAGAGTAACCATGATGACGCCCAGTCATCGCCAACTACGTCTCATGTTCCACAGCCTGTGACCAACAAACCACTTGGTGTTCCACAGCCGAAGACCAACAATGCACCTGGTGTTCCACAACCGGAGACCAACAAACCACCTGGTGTTCCACAGCCGGAAACCAACGAGAGTAACCATGATGACGCCCAGTCATCGCCAACAACGCCTGGTGTTCCACAGCCGGAGACCAACAAACCCCCTGATGTTCCACAGGCGGAGATCAACGAGGGTTCCCATGCTGACGCCCAGTCACCACAAACATCGCCTCGCATGGGCCAAGTAACGTCGGCAATGGACCCTTGGCAGATGGAAGGTCGTCTGGAGGTATTATTCCTGTTTTCTGATGCACCATGCTGATACCCTGGTTCGCATTTGGCGTAAACAGCATGAAATGCTATCCTTTGGTTGCAAGTTGGAATTCAACAGGCCTGCGGCTTTGGTGTTCTGGTCTGGAGAGCTTTTTCCCTGCAAGCCCTAGATCCGTTGGTTAAAATCCCACAAACACTGAATGCTGGACGCTACAGTGTCTGTTGGCCAAGCATCTTCATCCATACATGCAGGAGATTTACTCTGACCATCTCTCAACGGGACAGTGCACCTAATCATCGGGCTCGTATAACTGTTGAATAGTTGGACGAACACGACAACGGATTCTCCACATTGCTTTGGCTCCCAAGTTTCCCTGGCTGTAACCTAATTGAACATTTATGGGATATGCCAGAACGAGGTGTGAGGACAGCTGATCTTCCTCCACGGAATTACCGTGAACTGACGGAGCTGCTGCAGCGGACATGGGTCAAGTTACTCATGGACGGTGCTCGACACCTTTTAGAATCTGTCCCTAGGCGTCTGCGAGCCGTGATTCCGCAGAAAGGTGGGCAAACGCGTTATAAAGTAGGTGTTTCTAATGCAACTCTATATCACTTTAAACTAACATTTTATTATTTCCAGGGTAAATCTACTGCATCTGAGATACTAAGAAAAGACTAAAGAGTTCGAAAAAAATCAAGGGTAATTAAGATAATTACACGTGAGAATCGGGGTGTATTAAAAGTGGTGCTCATGTGCTACTTATCATAATGATATGCGTAAGGCTAGGAAAATTTTCATTCGGTTATTTGGTTGAAACGTTTACAAGTTCAGTTACTTGGTCGCAGGTTGAATATAGCTGTACGAGAAGAGAAGGTGCTCCAGACATTATGAAAAAATAACCCTGAATTTGATTTGAGCTTTTCACAAAGCATTATATTTTTCAATTTATTGGAGATTTTCATCAGTGGGTCACAGGGAGCTCTCTGGTTTGGTTGCTTTTGGTGTATTGCTAACCATTCAAACGCTCGCCGAAGTTCTCCACTTTCAGCTCCTATCTTGAGCTATCTCCTCTAGCGACTACAACTCCCATTCTCTTCCAAAGCATCTTTGGATTATTTGCCTTTATTTATTGCCTTCCGGACATTAATTTTGGACATCAGTGTAATTTCACACTGAACGCTGATGTGTATTCACCAATGATCAGAATCAAGGCCTGAGAAAGACTGCAGCAATTTAAAGTTTTTTATTAAAATACAATCTCTGACGTCAGAAGTCCACTCGTTGCAAAGCGTGTGAGATGGGACAGCGGCTTTAGAGCTGTGTTATCAACAAAGTCAAAATCTTGTAGCTAAATGCCATTGGGGTTCCTTTTGAGGAAGTACCGAAACATATTTTTGGAAATTGAATGTCCCACGCTGAGTCTCGAGCGGTTAGAATAAAAAGAGCGTTAATAACTCTCCGATATCTAGCGCTTTTCCCGAGGGGGAGCGATATAAACGGAGAAGCGAGCGAGCTTAATTTCTCCGCAGAAATCTGTGTAAGTGATTAGAGCAGTTGCTTCGAGGGAAGATTTAACTGGGATAACATGATGAAACTTTTGACTATTATTGACATCCTCCTCTCTCAAGTGGGTAACCTCGTCAGTTCTCAAACTGCAGTTACAATTTTTAGGATTTAAAGGGGTTAATCAATGTCGACTGAAGGAATATACCGTCCATTTGTGGTATAACGAAGTGAATTTCTCCGTCATTTTTATCCGCGCCGGGGTTCGAACCCGGGTCCACTCATTCCGGAATAAGTTGCTCTACCAATTAAGCTACGCGGACATTTTACTCTGATTCCTCTCTGCCTTTATGTCGTGTGCGTCCTTCTGGCAGGTACGTCACATCTCCTGGTACGTTACATCATCTCCTCCTTATTTACTTATTTATTTTTTTTTTTTTTTTGAAGTGCTGGAGAAGGGATTCTCTTATTTTTCCTATCTCGCGGTGTGGAAATAACATCACACCATTGCGAGATTTTGAACGGTCGGGTCATCCGGATAGTTCGGGCGCCATTATAACGAAGTGAATTTCTCCGTCATTTTTATCCGCGCCGGGGTTCGAACCCGGGTCCACTCATTCCGGAATAAGTTGCTCTACCAATTAAGCTACGCGGACATTTTACTCTGATTCCTCTCTGCCTTTATGTCGTGTGCGTCCTTCTGGCAGGTACGTCACATCTCCTGGTACGTTACAGTGGTTATGTACGAAATCTGCAATTTTCGTGAGTTCATAGTTGATGCTTCCCCGTTGCAGGCTGGCGGCGTTAATGAATGAGATTCAGGGAAAGCAAATATTCGTCATTTTGCATGGCAAAGGTGGTACAGTGAAACCTCGAATATACGTTTTTCTAGAGGATGGGATGGCCTTAAAAAACGTATAACGAAATTTCAAAACGTTAAATACTATTACACAGTCGAGTCACATTATTTTGGCCACCTCCTACTTTTGGCGTCAACAGCGCGTAGCCAATGAAAGAAAACACGTGTCGTGAGCTGGCTTAGAGGGTACATAAGGTGTGCTGTAGGCATTCTGAAAACATATCACTCATTGCTGTCATGGATAAAAGGAGGGATTTATCAGATTTGCAAAAAGGGGTGATTATCGGCTTTCGGGCCAAGGGTGGCAGTATTACTGAAACAGCGCAGTTTGTGAACTGTTTGCGTGCTGCTGTGGTTAAAGTGCATCGTGATAGGAGAAATGGCACCATTTCGAATAAGCGACGTGGAAACTGCAGAGCACCACGTGCCATTGATGTGAGAGGTTAACGTCGGCTGCGAAGGTGCGTGAGGGCCGATCGACCCACTACAGTGGAGCAACTCCTGGCCGAATGAACATCCTCCTCGTCCAAGTGGGTAACCCCGTCAGGGGGCTATAGGGGGCTATAGGAAGTGTGTCTAAAACGACAAAACGACAGTTCAGCGAATCCTGCTGCATATGGGGCTCCGATGCAAACGTATGATCACTACACCTATGCTAATGAAGGTGAATCGGCAGAAAAGGCTTATATTTGCACGGCAGCATCAGAATTGGATTCGCTCATAGACAAAGGATTGCCTTCTCCGATGAGTCACATTTTCTGCTTCATCAAACGGATGGACGTTGGCGTATAAGGCGAGAAACATCTTAGAACAAACACTCTTCAACCATTGCTGGCATAACACGAGCTGGTGGGTGCAGCGTTATAGTCTGGGGAATGTTTTCGTAGCATTCTCTGGATCCACTCATACCTGTGGAAGGTACTGTGGACAGAATTCATTATGAATCCATCCTTGCAGATCACGTACATCCATACATTCTGATTGTCTTCTCTGGGGCGGATGGGATCTTCCAGCACGACAATGCGACGTGTCACACAGCTAGAAATGTCCGAGAGTGGTTGGAAGAGCACGATGAAGACTTCAAAGTACTTCCCTGACCCCCTAATTCCCCAGACTTTAACCCAATTGAGCATCTGTGGGACCAACTCGGTCGGAGCTGTTATGGCTGCACGTAGTGGATCAACATCATATTAAGCAGGTGGTCATAACGTTTTGGCTCTTCGTTGTATGCTGTACAGTCTGCGATTGTGCTATGATTTGTATTGGAGTTAAATCTCCGACTTCCTCAAGAAATAAATTTGCAGCCCCGAGGATTTGGTTGTAAGTCACTTTATTTCTGTTAGTGTATTTTCGAACCCTGAATCATCATAATCACACAGCGGCATTGGCGGTTCTTTAAAGTGTGTTATATACAAAGAAGCTATACTGACTTTTTGCGGGGTAGAAGAATTAGTACTTTTCGTACTGTTTGTGGAAGAAATACTTAAGTTGATAGAAAACAGAAGTTCTGCGTTGTAAGGTAGTGTGTTCTCAGTGAAGCATTCCATTCTCATTCTCAGGGTAATGAAGGCTTTTCTATCTTTTCGACCAAGAAGAGTAGTCCCTGTAAATTTACATGTGGCCACCGCCGTAATTACAATTGATGTGGTCTACCAAAATTTTCCCAGGATACTTAATTGGTTCATCAGTCGTACTCACACAGTCCGACTGATGAACACATAGAACACATCTTGCTTGCCACTTTCAGCGAAGTTGAGATAATGAAATTGTAGTAGATCTTGTCCGACAAAAGATGCTGGCAAGATCTACCTCAATTTTAGTTGTTGTTGTTTTTGTTTTTGTTTTAATTTAGGCTGCATATAATTAGGATTGAAAAAAATAGAAACTTGCCTTTTCTGGGGGATGAGATTCCTAAAAACTTATTAGAAAATCTTTGCCGGACTTGCAGCGATCGAACGAAAAAAAAATTCAATTTTTAAAACACCGTGATTTTCGGCTTGTAAATCGATACGGAGCATAAGTCGAATGGGTTAAATTTCTCAATTTCCTTATCTTCATTCATAGATAAGTCGGTCTTGAGTATAAGACGAGGCAAGAGCACAGTTAGCGCTCCGAAGTTCTGTAATCCTGTGTTTAATATTTCAGTAAATATTAAAAGGAAGAGAAAGTGAGGTTACTTCCGCATTTTTCTTTTCAGAAAAAATTTGAATTCCTCAAGTTTATTTTATTCTTAGGAACTGACGCTATCGTATCTCTTCTCTCCGATCGACCAGTCGGAGCAGCCGCCGCGAAAAGGCGAAAAGAAACCCAAGGTCACACTAGGGTGCCAAATCAAACTGATGCTTGCAGCCTTAGTTATCACTCGTTGCTTTCTCACACAGCCTGACTGATATCAGAAACCAAAAGAGCCTTTAATTTCAATCGGAAACCTGAAATAAATTAAGATAAGCGTAATAAATGGAAGCGAAACTTTACTTTGATTCAGTTGAGAGGTACAATTGAGAGCTGACGGAGAGAAAATAAAATGCCTTCTTAGCCGTTAGCCATTGTTTGTTCTTAAAGCGCATGCGCCGCCGGCTGTCGACACGATTGTCACCAGCCAATCAACTGCATGGAAGCAACGTGTTTCAGAGGTGTCATAGCCAGAAAAAATAGGTGCACCCATTGTGGTTCTGGCTGCTTTGCAAAACCAGGCGAGAATCCACCCACAGGGTCTTGGAAGAATCGCGAGAGGCATGCTTTTAATATACGACAGCTGACTTCAAACCGGTGCCGGCGATTTCAATTACGTTTCTGTCGAAAGGAATATCCATTTCAGGAGTTTTTTAACAAATACTTAGTGAACGAATATTACATTTTATACGCTTTCGTAATGATTTCTTAGGAACGTAATATTACGTTTCGCTGATCGGATCACGATCGAATTTAAGGCATATTTTTTTTTCATTGAGAAATTTCAACGACCAATCAATAAATAGATAAGTCGAGGCCCGAACTTAAAAAAAAGTCTCGTTTTATATGCCGAATAATACGGTAAGTCTTTGTGGAACAGCAGATGCAGTTACAAATGCTAACATTCCACAACGTCCATAATAGGGAAATAGTACATATAGAAAATTAAAGAAAAAGTGTGTTATTTTTTCGTAGCCAAATATTGGTGTTGTTTTTAAATCCTAACGTTAAAAACGGAGATATCAGTGAACTACCTAACAAAATTTACGCGATCAAACAGGAATACTTAAGAAGAGTGCAGAAATGCATTATATAATGTATTCATAACTGCAGTTATCAGATGCAAAAAGAATTACTATTTAAAAGAAAGTCGTCTTTGCACGATGAATGATGACTGTACATTACAAGCCAAAAAACATTAATTCGATTAAAAAACGTAGTTAAAATTTACACAAGATCTTTGGAGACCACCATGTGTTTCATCATCAGGTGTGAGTTAAAAAACTTACATCATAAACAATACAGGTTTTTTTAATAACTTCATTAGAGGTTCATTACGCCAAACCAGAGGAGAATGCGCACAAGAGTAGAGACAACTGGAAAATCCATTTGGTTCATAGGGTTATAGTTTTTAAGTAAGAGGTTAATGTTTTTCATCTCTTTCAGCAGTCCGAAATAGTGGTTTCCATGGTAAAGGAATTTGATAAGGGAGTTTATCGTTACAACACGAGCCACAGTTACTGTAAATGTACAAGCTTTCAGTTAATAAATCTGCAGATTTTGAGTAGGGCTATAAATTATCTGCTATAAATTTTCTTATACGCAGTGCCTATACTCATTCCCTCACCTATAGATCAAGTCAACAGGAACTAAACAAAATAAAATCTCTTGCTTGTGCACATGGTTATCCCGAAGACTTAGTGGATAAAATACATCGTAAAATACGCCTGTAGATCCACTCAACTCTGCAACGATTGAATCTCAAAAACAAATTTACAGGTTCTTTGGACTATTTCCCAATAGTGACTACAATGCTTAAAAACATCTGTAATAAACACAGTTTGGGCTTCGGCTTGAAAACATTTAATCTGGTGTCTTTAATTAAAAACAGACCGTGATCTTGTGCCTGCAAAAAGTAGACATGGTGTATATTGTGTAACTATGAAGGCTATAGACCCAACAGAAGAAGACAAAATTTATTATGGCTTCACGCTCCGGTCTTAAGGCATTAGATTGGGTGAACACAAAATTAGATTGGGTGAACAGAAATATAATATTAAAAATAACTCTAATTCCATCGCACTATCAAGACTATCAAATAAAATAACTCATTACCCTTTTCGGGACGAGGCTTATGTGCTAGTTAATCCCAATTCAAAGTCTGCAAATTTATTAACTGAAAGCTTGTACATTTGCAGTAACTGTGGTTCGTGTTGTAAGGGCGAACTCCCCTATCCCGTTCCTTGACCATGGAAACCACTATTACGGACTGCCGAAAGAGATGAAGACATTAATCTCTTACTTAAAAACTAAACAGTCGAGTCACATTATTGGGACCACCTCCTACTTCTCACGTCAACAGCGCGTAGCCAATGAACAATGGCACGTGTCGTGAGCTGGCTTGGCGTGTATTAGGTGTGCTGTAGGTATTTTGAAAACATATCACTCGTCACTGTTATGGATGGAATGTGCGATTTGTCAGATTTTCAAAAAGAGATGATTATCGGCTGTCGGGCCAAAGGCGACAGTATTTCTGAAACAGCGCAGTTTGTGAACTGTTCGCGTACTGCTGTGGTTAAAATGTATCGTGATTGGAGAAATGGCACCATTTCAAATAAGCGACGTGAAAATTGCGGAGCATCACATGCCATTGATGTGAGAGGTGAACGACGGCTGTGAAGCTGCGTGAGGGCCGATCGACACGCTACAGTGAAGCAACTCACTGGCTGAATTAACCAGGGATCTACAATAAGTGTGTCTAAAACGACAGTTCAGCGAACCCTGCTACGTATGGGGCTCCGCCGCAGACGGATGGTCACTCCACCTATGCTTACGAAGGTGCATCGGCAGGAAAGGCTTACATTTCCACGGCAGTATACAAATTGGACTGCCTCTGATTGGCAAAGGAATGCCTTCTCCGATGAGTCACGTTTTCTGCTTCATCGAACGGATGGACGTTGGCGTAAAAGGCCAGAAACATCGGAGAACAAACACTCTTCAACCACTGCTGGAAGAACAAAAGCTAGTGGGGGCAGTGTTGTGGTCTGGGGAATATTTTCGTGGCATTCCCTGGGTCAACTTATACCTGTGAAAGGCGCTATGGACCGAATTTGTTATGAATCCATCCTTGCAGACCACGTACACCCATACATGCTGATTGTCTTCCCTGGGGAAGATGGGATCTTCCAGAACGACAACGCGATGTGTCACACACCTAAAAATGTCCGAGAGTGGTTGGAAAAGCATAGTGAAGGCTTCAAAAGTACTTCCGTGGACCTCTAATTCCCCAGACTTAAAGCCAATTGACCATTGGTGCGACCACCTCGCTCATGTTGTTCGCTCTATGCATCCTTCACCACACACCCTCCAGCAGCTGTCAGATGCACTGCAGTCAGCACGGTTTCACATACCTGTAAATACCTTCCAGCACCTTATTGAGTCACTCCCAGCCCGTCTAGCTGCTGTCCGCGCTGCACTCGGTGGTTACTCTGAATATTAGCTGGTGGTTACAATAACGTGTCTCGACCGTCTATAAAAACCCTATGAACTAAATGGCTTTTTCCAGTAGTCTCTACACCTATGCGCATCGTCCTATGGTTTGGCGTAATGAACTAATGAAGGTTATTTAAAACCTGTTTGTTCATGGTGTAAGATTTTTAACTCACACCTGATGATGAAACACATGTTGGTCTCGGAAAACCTTGTGTAAATATTAACTATGGTTTTTTATCGAATTAATGTTTTTTGGCTTGTAATTTTTAGTCATCATTCGTCGTGCAAAGACGGCTCTCTTTTAAATAATGTATTGTGCACGAAGTTCCTCTTTGAAGTAAAAAGAATTTTTCAGAAACGACTTTTGGAAGCAAAGCTACAGTGCGAAATGCAAATATGTATTTCGTCACCTCGTAGCACATTTTTCTACATCTAACGGTAAAACTGTGCATCGTACAATAATTGCATGGAATGTTTCCTCACATGGCAACAGTTATCAAAGACTAACGTAATTTTTCCAATCCAATTCAGAAGTGTACGTTTTGTGCAAAATTTGCTTTTACGACGCCCAGAGAAAAGAAATGCACACCACAGAAATTTGAGAGCCTCTGAATCGTCATTTTGATGGTTATCACTGTGAAAAAGAATGTTTCCTATCCTACTTGTAGATGAGAAGATATCCTGTCTGCTGAAGATTGACGAGGCTATCTATAAGCAAGAGATTCTTTGTTTTTTTTTAAGTGCTAAAAACGTTAGTTCCAGTATCATCCAATGCTGCGTACGCCCTGATTACGGAGGAAGTTACGCATGACCACCGTATTATCACACACAGATCATATCGCAGAGCTTGTTTTCTCCTAACCTGTTAACATATGCGCATATCTTGGGTGACTAAGTTTTTTATCTAATCATTAAGCTTGTGCCTTGATATTCCTTCCCGTTTAAACACTCGGAAACATTTTCTGGCTTGCGCTAACTGAATTCGCGATTCGTTTTCAGTGGAACTGCCAGACAAATTTCTCTTATCTACACCAGTTTCAGCTTCGTTCGACATTGCTTCCTATCTTAGGCGATACCTGATGACAGAGCGAATGAATCAAGATGGAGGAGTTCGAAGCATTATCTCCATATCTGCAGTAGTACCCTGACGGTTTCATAAAGCGCAATGTTTGAAGTTGGTTAAGTTTCTTAAATGTCGGATTTTATCCAGTTTTATTTATTAAGAGTTTATAAAAAGTAATTTAAACAAAAATATATTTCAAATCGCTTGTAGATAATCCCGTACTTGATGCGTTCGTCAAAGTAAAAAAATCGTATCTGTACTGATAACGTTGATGTTTATTATTAAAAATACCATATATCTTTCGAAATATAAGACGCTCCCTTAGTTTTCAAAAAAATTTAAGAAAACATATAAAATGACATTTTAAGGATCTTTATTGACAAAAAGAAATTAAATTTTATGCGTAAAAACAGAAATTTATGAATCATTGAATCCTTGCGATTTGCGAAATTAGCAATGTGCGATGCAGCTGATGAAACCAACGTAGAAATTGGGCCACGGATGGCCTAGTGGTCAACATTAGTGATACCACGGAGGAAGCTCAGGTACGAGCGCTCGAACCACTAATTATCCGCCGTGCGTTGGATGGGCACGTTAAGCCGTCGGACCCCGGGTACTGCCCCCGCGGTAATAAATAAGCGCGTCTTGTTCCCCTTTCTACCTCGCTTTCGTGTCACTTTCCTGTTGGACACTCTAGCCCAAATCTTCTAGCTTCCTATTTCTAAGGGTTATTTAAGACCTGGGGTCAGACACACCCTTCCTAAAATCCTCTACATATGGTCTTATCTGATCTGAAACCAATGTAGAGAACCGCCACTCAGTCCATCAGCCAATGGCGTACATCTGCTGCAGGATTTTTTCGTGATTGCAACGTGCTACAGAGGTAAAGCATGCCGCCCCGGTGGCGCAGTGGTCTTAGCGATGGCCTCTGATCATTCGTTCGAACGGGGTCCGGGTTCGAATCCCGGTGAGGCATGGATGTTGTGTTTGTATTACGGCACTGGCTCTCTCCCTTCCCTGGAGCCAGTGACCCTAAATTAGGGACGGGCGACTGCTTATAGTCCATTGAGTTGCTCACGGTGGTCGTTAAACCTCCAATCAAAAAAAAAAAAAAAAGATAAAGCATGTGTCAAGACGACAAATCTGCAGCAGTGCATTTCGTCTGTGTAGCTTAGTTTGAAGACTAACTTACTCCGAAGTGAGGGGCGCGATTCGATCTCCGCCACGGAAAAATTTGTGTTTTCACACGATGTCACGCCGTCATACAGCCAATCACCTTCGTTATTAGTTCAGATGGTCATCCTTGCAGTATGGCTGATGTGCGAAAGTAATATGGCTTCAGTCGAAGTTCATCAGCATCCTGTGGCATATAAACAATTCCTGGGAACGGAAATTTCTTTTTTTGATCTAAATTCTTGGCAACACCCGTTCGAAACAAAAACATATTGTCAAGGAAGCAAATGGGCTAACCTCTGCACATTGTCCGCGAACAGCAAGGAAGCGAGACTGTCTGATGTGACGGCATCTTTCGTCGTAAACTGAAAATAAAAGTGCGTTTTCCCACTTAAATGTGCAAGCCAAATGTTCATGTTTCACGATTGAATTTTCCCGAAAGTTACGACTTTATACTACAAGGTGTCGCAAAAAAACGGGTTTTTTTTTATTTCTTCACGAAATTTTCCCTAATGATGTTGGTAACACGTATGTATCGTCATTCGTTTCACCAAATGATGCCATTTGCAGACATGAATCGGTGGAGTGGGGTTCAACGTGCTGCAGCTGTTATGGCATTTTACAAAAACGGTGACGGTGCTGCCGCTGCTAGACAAGAATATTGGCGTTATTTTAATCTCAGGAAGCATGATCCTATTCCACCAGAACATGCCATCAGGTTATGGGTCAAGACTTTTGTAGCTACGGGAAGTACATTGAAGCAGAAACCTACAGATAGGCCTAGGAGTATTCGAACATGAGGAAGAATACTTAAAATGTTGTAACGCAAAGTCCAAAACGTTCTGTGAGACGAATTTCTTCAGCAGTCGGGATGTCAAGTCGTAGGGTCCATAGAATCTTACGGGACGAGTTAAAGTTACAACTCTACAAGATGCAGGTTGTGCAATAGTTACATGAAAATGATTGCGAACACCGAATGGCTCTGTGTGTTGAGTTTTTGGCTAAACTGCAAGGCAATGAAGCTTTCTTGCGTTTATTGTGGATGAGTGACGAGGCCCACTTTCATCTTAGTGGTTTTGTGAATAAACAAAATTTCCGCTACTGGTCACAGGATAATCCCCGTCAACTGCATGAACGGCCGTCACACAGTCAATGAATCACAGTGTGGTTTGCGGTTTCTTCAGTGCCAATAATCGGCCCTTACTTTTTACAGGATGAGCAAGAACAAGCAACAACGGTAACATCTGATAGGTATGCCGAGATGATGGACACATTCGTAGCACCGCAACTTGCACGTTTTCCTTCAGATGAACCATTTTGGCTTCAGCAAGACGGCGCTACGTCTCACTGTGGGAGAATTTCCATGGAAGCCGTACACCGACTTTCCGGAAACCGCATCATATCCCGGAATGGTGACATTTCGTCCCCCCCCCCGGTCACCAGACGCATCAGTTTGTGATTACTTCCTGTAGGGGTACCTTAAAACTAAGGTGTATGCAAGGCGCCCACGCACCATTGCTGAGCTGAAACAGAATTCACAAACATTCCCATTGAGATGTTGGAACGCTCCATGGACGATTTTCGTCGCAGAATATCCGAGTGTAGACATCGAAATGGTCGTCACCTGCTGGACATAATATTCAAAACAAGAACGTGGCTGTGCATATTTCACAAATGGCCATGTGTCAGGGTGCAATGGATCTGTTTGTCATTTTTTTCTCATTAAACGAAGTATCAGTTTTCTTGCATTCAAAAACGGCCGTTTTTCTGCCACCCCCTGTATTTAGGTTACTGTGAATGAATAAGACTTTTGCGTTTTGTATACGAAAGTTTTGCTTAAATCGAAGAAATTGCAACAGCAACAATGCAACCGGCACTAATGCGTTTGCATACCCGTTTCGCTTATGGCTGTCTTAGGCGTCTGTTGTGGTGTTTCGTCCTGAGATGCGGTTCTTTCCCTTCTTTTTCTATCTCTTTGCTTTTCGAAAGAATTACAAAAGTTTTTATGTCTTTTTCAGATCGCTGAGTGCAACATATGAGATCTATGTTTAAACTGAATATACGTGATTAACTCACGAACGCGCGGGTATTCACACGGGCACAAATACGCATATCCAGCACGATAGAAAAATTAAAAATAGACACACGTAGTAAAAAATTGATAAACATAAAAGTATATTAAGTACAACTGCTCAAGATACGATGACATTCTAGAAAAGTGCAGAAGAATATCACTTAGCCGCCCCGGTGGCGCAGTGGTCTAAGCGATGGCCTCTGATCATTCATCAGAACGGGGTCCGGGTTCGAATCCTGGTGAGGCATGGATGTTGTGTTTGTCTTACGGCACTGGTTCTTTCCCTTCCCTGAAACCAGTGACCCTAAATTAGGGACGGGCGACTGCTTATAGCCCATTGAGTTGCTCACGGTGGTCGTTAAACCTCCAATCAAAAAAAAAAATATATCACTTACTGAATTTAAGATAAAGCTATAACATTTTAAACTCATTTACCAGTCTTCATACAAAACAACATGCAACGTTGAGCCATTGCATTATGACCCCCCCCCCTCAGCCTAAATAAATGAGCGCGCCTGGAGACCGAACGGTCGCGCAGGTGAAGTTCACAGAGCAGTATACACTGAAGAGCAATTGAATTAGAGATACCTGTCTAGTAACGTGCAGCACCGCCTTTCGCCCTGATGACGGCGGCAATTCGTCTCTGCATGGACTCGACAAGACACCGGAAGCGTTGGGAAGCCATACGGATCCACGACCCCTGAACAAGCCCCCACAGTTCACGAAGATTTGATGGAGGGGGGGGGGGTCAGAACCTCGAACATCTCTTTCGATGGCATCCCAGATGTGTTCTATGGGATTGAGGCCAGGTGACCTACTGGCCAAGGAAGCGAGGTCACGTTGGTGGAGTGTTCATCCAACCATTTGGATACAATTCGGGAGTGATGGCACGGTGCATTATCTTCTTGCAGGATGAGGTCCCCAGTGGGATGTTGAAGACGCACAAATGGGAGCAAATGGTCGTCCAGGATATCTCGGTAACGTTGACCTGTGAGGGACGATGTCACATGTACCAGGGGTCCCATTTCAGTCCACGTAAACAGTCACCAGACGAGAATGCCACCCCCCACCAACTTGAAGAGTACCCTGCTGGCAAGAAGGATCCATCGCTTCATGTGGTTTGCGCCGTACGCGTATCCTGCCATGCGCATGAATCAACGTGAATCTCGACTCATCAGTCCAGGCAACATTTTTCCACATGTCTGGGGTCCAGTGGCGATCTTCCCGCGCCCATGCTAATCTTTGCAGCCTGTGATGTGCGGTCCGCAGCGGTACTCTCGTGGGACGATGGCTTCTGTACCCCATAGCGAAGAGATGGTTCTGGATGGTGTGGCTGCTTACACGTTTTTGTGCACCAGTGTTAAATTACTGAGTGATTTTTTGCACTGTGGCCCGTCTATCCGCTGTTACAATGCTAGCTAGCCGACGATGACCCCGCTCATCCACACGCTGTTGTCCACGACAGTTGGCCCTTGCAGGGATGGTTTTACCGGATTCGACGTACTCACGGTGCACCCGTGACACAGTGGCTCGTAAAAATTCCAGAGCCGGCACGACTTCCGAGATGGAGTGACGCATTCGTCGGGCCCCGACAATTTGCCCACGATCAAATGCGCTTAGATCCTTCGTCTTACCCATACTGCGTCCGATTCTTACTTATTTCCGTCGCATCACTTCTTATATTGTCGGATCGCTGCATACGTCATGTTGTTTCCGCTTACAGGGCCGCCCACAGAGTCACATTTGCATAACGCCAGCTGCCTCTAATTCAATTGCTCTTCAGTGTATAATCCGTGGACGGGGTTTCGGTTAGTAGAGTGTTCGAAGTCAGAATGGGGAAAAAGGCTGCGGTTTATCGGAGTTTGATAAAGGACAAATTGTGATGGCATGGCGCCTAGGAACTACGATCTCGGAAACGGCGCGATTTGTGGGTTGTTCGCGTGCCGCTGTAATGAGTACGTATCAAAAGTGGTGCACAGATGGCTCAACGACAAACCACCGTTCAGCTGTGTGTCGTCCGCAGCTCATTGATGCCAGAGGAGAGCGGAGACTATAGCGCATTGTTCACAGCGACCGTAGGGCCACAGTGCGACAAATCCCCCACAGTGACAACAGTGGTTATCAGGGCAATGTGTCACAGCACACAGTTCATCGCAGCCTTCTGCGCATGGGACTGGGTAGCCGAAGACCCAGCTAGGTCCTCATGCTCACTGCACGTCATCGCCAACAATGCATGAAATGGGCCCAAGATCATCGAGATTGGAGCGTCGCTGATTGGAAGAAAGCGGACAGTTTTCACGAATTAAGATTTCCGGTGCATCACGTAGACGGCCGAGCACGGATACGCCGATTAGTAACGGAGGCTGTGACACTTGGCTGCACCTTTGGGCGGGAACAGGCAGACGGCGGCGGTGTTATGTTGTGGGTGATGTTTTCTTGGGACACTTCAGGCCCCATTATCCCAATAGCACAATCCCTGACAGCTGCCGGGTATCTGAACATTTTTTGGGACCAAGTTCATCCATTCATGGCAACTGTGTTCCATGCTGGTGATGGCCATTACCAACAGGATAGTGCGCCATGCCACACTGCCAGAATCGTCAAGAGGTAGTTCGAGAAGCATGCTGCTATGTCCTCCAAATTCAACTGATATGAACCCAATCGAGCATTTGCAGTTCGACTTGGAAAACAGGGTTACGGCTAAATCACCATCACCCCGAAGTGTACCTGAACTAAAGGACCTGCTGTTGACGTTACGGTCCCAGATACCACAACATACCTACCGCCACCTAATTGAATCGATGCCTCGCCGAGTGGCCACTGTTTTGCGTGCTAAAGAGGATCCTACAGCTTATTAGGTGGTGGACATGAGTGGGCAAATTATTATGATCACCAGGCCATTTTACACATGTAGCTATTCCGCAGATGCTGCTGACCCAAGATGGCTGAATCGGTATAAAAAGGGAACTCTGTAGGTATGCAGAGACTAATGAAGTGCATTGTGCAAGAAATGATGGGTAAAAGACCTGATCTGGCGGACTTTGAACGTGGAATGACCATAGCTGCTCGAAGCATTGGTGCGAGCATTAGCAAAACTGAAATAATGGGCAAAAGACGCGATCTGACGGACTTTGAAAGTAGAATGATCGTGGGTGCTCGAAGCATTGGTACGAACATTAGCAAAACTGAAATAATGGGTAAAAGACGCTATCTGACGGACTTTGAACGTAGAATGATCGTGGGTGTTCGAAGCATTGGTGCGAACATTAGCAAAACTGAAATAATGGGTAAAAGACGCGATCTGACGGACTTTGAACGTAGAATGATCGTAGGTGTTCGAAGCATTGGTGCGAGCATTAGCAAAACTGAAATAATGGGTAAACGATGCGATCGGAAGGACTTTGAACGTGGAATAATCGTGGGTGCTCGAAGCATTTGGTGCGAGCATTAGCAAAACGGACTTTGAACGTAGAATGATCGTGGGTGCTCGAAGCATTGGTGCGAGCATTAGCAAAACTGAAATAATGGGTAAAAAGATGCGATCTGAAGGACTTTGAACGTGGAATGATCGTGGGTGCTCGAAGCATTTGGTGCGAGCATTAGCAAAACTGAAATAATGTGTAAAAGATGCGATCTGACGGACTTTGAACGTAGAATGATCGTGGGTGCTCGAAGCATTGGTGCGAGCTTTAGCAAAACTGAAATAATGGGTACAAGACGTGATCTGACAGACTTTGAACGTGGAATGATCGTGGCTGCCCGAAGCATTGGTGCGAGCATTAGCAAAATGGCTGCGCTTGTGAGATATTCGAGGGCAGTAGTTGTTAACGTTTAAAGAGACTGGACCAATAGTCAAAAATCCGGGTCTGAGTACAAGGCGTATGATCGTCAACTGCTATTGGATGCTCGAGCTGAACGAAGACTTGTTGAGTCCAACAGACAGGCAACACTTTGTCAGATTACGGATAGTCTGAATCACGAACCAATTCAGATGTCCCCTTAACGTACAGTTTGCTGCACATTACATCTTCTGGACTACAGAAGCAGACAGTCCTTTAGCCATTGTCATGTGCAGCGAACAAGAAGAAATGTCTCCAGTTTGCTCAGGAACACAAGAATTGGACAGTAAATGAGCGGAAAAGGGTAGTGTGGTCCGACGTATCACGTTTTCAACTGCACCATGCAGATGAAAGGGTGAGGATATGAAAACAGCTTGCATCCTCAGTGTTCTTCAAGCTGACGTAGGCAACGTTTTAGTCTGGGGCATGATTTCCTGGGAGTGTTCGGCACCTTTGATTCATGTGGAGCAATATCTGACCACCCAAAGGTATTTAAATATCGCTACCGACCAAGTCCACCCAGTTATGTTGATGGTTTATCCCAATGGAGATGGATACTTCCAGCAGGATAATACTCCATGTCATAGTGCTCGAGTTGTACGCGAATAGTTTGAGGAGCATCACGGAGAGATTTCCTTTCTACAGTGACCTCCTCAATCACCGGATCTCAATCCAATGGAGTATTTGTGGGACAAAGTTGAAAGGCGTATCAGATAGCTGGATCAGCTACTATCAAATCTTCAAGAGTTGAAATGTGCAATTCTTCACATTTGGGCTAATATATCCCAAGCCGCTTCCCGAAATTTAATAGAGTCCATACCAAGACGAATTCAAGCAGTTTTAAAGGTGGTCCCAACAGCGTACTAACCAGATTGTCAAAATAATTTTGCCACTTAGTGTATACGTATATATTCATCGCTATAATAATGACCTTCGGTATACAAGACGCAGGGCGATTTCGACACCGTTTTTTATTTATTTATTTATTTATTTTGGAGAAAGAGTGCTTCTTATATGCCGGAAAATACGGTATAACTCGCCCAGCTCGATTGCTCACTTTCTGTTCGCTTCCATGAAAGAAAACTTTATACACGAAAGAATGTTCTCGCCAACAACGTACAAAAATTACATTTTATTTTAATCCATTTAACTGCACTCATCTGCGAGATTTCTACGACCATTTAATTGTTAAAGACAGTTCTTAGATTCTATTTAATGAAAGAAGAGCTAGAAAAAATTATCACAACGTACAATATTTCTACGAATCTGATGTGTTCAGTCATTCCTTTAATACCATTATGTCTGGATCGAATTTTCATGCATTTGTGCCTATGAAGAGTGGGAGGAGCAGCTTTACCGTTGTTTTCTCTTTCCCTGACAACGTTTGTTGAGCAGGCGATGTAGAAAAACTCGTTACTACCCATTAATGACGTCATTGTTAACCTGAGACATGTTTCCTCGGTATATGACACGGGGAAAAAATCGTTTTCTAAACTGGCAGCCGTCGTGCTTCTGCTCGTGTGTCAGAATTTTTGTCTAAGCCGAAAGTTTAAGAAAAGAAAAAGTTATGTCGCCCTGTGTTTGACATTGAGAAGTCCCATCGGCCACTCAAACCTAATGCTGTTATTAAGAAAGTGAGATGAGGATTAAAAACATCCGCTGAGATAGTACAGTTTGTTTCCCCAGCTCAATCGATCCCACGTGGGGTCAATGAAACGAACCTGTACGACCTTACAGAATTCCGCTGATCGTAAAATTGTACGTGTCGTGTCTTAATGGTTCTCTGACGAAAGGCCGTGCAGGTCGACGACATCAAAGAAGATTAATTAACCAGCTTTGTTATGCCGAAACTTTTATTATAATTCACCCCTTTTTTCATCGCAAATGCTTAAGTTATAAAACACACTATATAAGCTTAAAGGATTTCCGGATGGTATAGGTAAGAAGTGGTTCAAAAACATTATTCGTACGGGTTGGTGTTCGTGCTTGCTTTGGAGAACGTCGCATCCGCATCTGACAAACAGTCCTGGACTTCGTAATTTGGCAGCCCTACAGGAAAGGATTGACCTGGATGGCCCCTAATAACACTTTTGGACTGAACAATGCGCATTGTCAAAATACGAAGTTTCAATCTGATTTGAATAACATACCTTTTCCTCTAAAAAAGATACATGCTCATGTCTCTTGTATAAAAAAAATACGTGCTTATACTATTTCTTTGTCCGTCCGTCTGTGGATGCCATATCTCTACTACTACTAGTCTGATTTAAATAACTTTGCATTGGGAAGCTCGAAATGTAAGAACGATGATCCTTGCCTTTTGGGGGGGGGGAACTTGATTCCGATACATAACGTCGCCGCTAGAGGGTGTAAATGCAGATACTGTCGAATTCAAAATACATTCTACTTGATATCGTTATTTCTAAATACCTGACTGAAAAGAATTATTTCTTTCCTTCAATACCATTTATAACGAAGACCTTTTTTGAGTGCAGCTTCTTTTTCAAATACAGCCCAGTATTTCCGCTAGTGGGCGTAAAGTGAAATTGCGATTTCCCCGATACCTCTGCTCCTAAAAGTCCGATTTTAAAAAAATTGTTATTGGGTTGGATACAGCTCCTAATGAGAAATGTTGTTCATGTAATTTCTTATTTTTGATAAAACAACGGTTTCGGTGGTGAAACAGCGGTTTTACCTCTAGAGGCCTAAGTTTACATTTCTATTACGTATTTGCAAGTGGTGTAAGCGATGGGTTCTGATCATTCGTCCGAAAGGGGTTCGAATCCCGGTGAGGCATGGATGTTCTGTTTGTCTCACGGCACTGGCTCTCTCCCTTCCCTGGAACCAGTGGCCCTTAAATTAGGGACTGGCGACTGCTTATAGTCCATTGAGTTGTTCACGGTGGTCGTTGAAGCTCCAATCAAATAAAAAAACTCGATGGAAAAAAAAAATTGTGCCGCCCCGGTGGCGCAGTGGTCTAAGCGATGGCCTCTGATCATTCGTCCGAACGGGGTCCGGGTTTGAATCCCGGTGAGGCATGGATGTTGTGTTTGTCTTACGGCACTGGCTCTCTCCCTTCCCTGGAACCAGTGACCCTAAATTAGGGACGGGCGACTGACTGCTTATAGCCCATTGAGTTGCTCACGGTGGTCGTTAAACCTCAAGAAAAAAAAATTGTTTTGTGATCAGATACCGCTCACCACGACAAAACTGTTGAGAAAACCTTCTCCTTAAAATAATGCATAGTTTTTCCACCAGGTGCGTCTTTAAATAAATAAAAAAATTCGATATACACTATATTGACAAAAGTCACCTGACACCCCTTCAAAAGCAAATGAATGGATCCGCTGCGTTGTTAAGATGCACGGCACAGCTGCAAACGGTATAAAAACAAGCCTGCTGCTGACCGCGATCATATTGCACTGTGAGGTTGAGTGAAAATGTCGCAGCGGGAGAGAACTGGCTTTGAGAACGGAAAGATTGTTGGGTGCTATATGAGTGGGTTGTCCATAAGAGAACCCGAGAGGCGTTTAAACATACCAAAGTCAACTGTTTTGGATGTACTGAATAAGTGAAAGACACGTGGCGTGCCTGAAGCAGCAAAACCTACCGGCAGAACAAAGAAAATCGGTGATAGAGGACGTCGAACCTTCAGGAGAGTCGGTACAGCTAATCGGCGGAGTGCTGCACAAAACATCAGTGTACAGGTGAGTGAAAATGCTGGAACCTCGGTATGTTCACGTACCATTCTCAGAGAACTTCCTTCCATGGGTTACCGTGGTCGTCAGGCTGCTAATAAGCCTTTCATCTCCACTCGGAATGCTAGTCGTCGTTGAGCATGGTGTAAAGAACATTTATCGCGGACCGTAGATCAATGGAAACGGGTCCTGTGAACTGATTTATAACGCTATTTACCACAGTGTACGGTTCCTACGGTAAGTTTAGAGCTGGCAGTGCACACGTGTGGGTCTGTTTTTCGTGGCATGGTCCCGGCCCATTGGTTATCGTGACAAACCTGTTAACCAGCACGTCTACCTCCATATTCTGGACAATTATGCCCTACCAATTCTGTGGCAATACTATGGAACCGAGCCTTGTTGGTACCAGAAGAATAATTCAACGAGCCATAAAACAAGTACTGTTACGGCGTGGTTTGACGATAATTCCGTATCGTGTGTGGACTGGCCAGCACAGAGCCCTGATCTTAATCCCATAGAGCACCTATGGGATGAATTAGAGCCTTCCATAAGAAGTTTGGAACCAAGGCCAACTACTAAGCAATAGTTTGCGGCAGCATTATGTACTGAATGGAAGCACGTACCTATCGCTGTGTTCTAAAACCTTGTCGAAAGCATGTCTCGAAGGATCAGTGCATGCATTAAGGCCAAAGGTGGACCGGCACCGTACTAATGTACACTGAAGTGCCAGAAAAACTGGTACAGACGAGCTTATGCAAAATACATAGCAACGTCCCCTATGTGCGTACTCGGTTGCGTCCGCCAGTGCGTATATAAAGCGATAGATATCCTTGCCGGCTCTCAGAGCTGTTTTCGGCATGAGAATGACAAGTAGTAACGCTTTAAGCGATTTTCAACGCGGTGTCATAGTTGGCGCTCGTGATATGGCCCATAGTACTGTATTTCGGAGGTAGAAACAAAGTTCGAATTTTCACGGACGACCATTGCAAGGGTGTAACGTGACTACAAAAATTCCGGCATAAACCTCCAACCTACGATACCAGCGTGGCCGTAAAAAGACATTGGGCGAACGTGACCATCGTCGGCTGTCAAGAATCGTTTCACGCGATAGGCGTGCAACACTCTCGCAGGTATCATCGGAATTCAATGCTGGAGCCTCAACAAGCATCAGCGTCCGGACTGTGCAACGTACCCTGCACGATATGGGCTTTGGGAGCCGACGCCCAACTCGAGTCCCCTTGATGGGTGCACGACACAGAGCTATGCGCCTCGCTTGGGCACGGCAACACCGCCACTGGTCACTTGATGACTGGAAACAAGTAGCCTGGTCTGACGAGTCGCGTTTTAATCTGTATCGAACAGATGGAAGGATTCGTGTCTGGCGCAAACCCCATGAAGCCATGGATCCCGCCTGTCAACAGGGAACTGTACCGGCTGGGGGGGGGGGGGGGGAGTCCGTAATGGTATGGGGTGTGTTTAGCTGGACTTCACTGGGACCCCTGGTACGTCTAGAAACGTCTGTGGCCGGCCAACGCTATGTGCGCATCCTTTCTGACGAGGTACACCTGTTCATGCCCTGCATTCATGCTGATGGGTTGGGCCTATTCCAACAGGACAATGCACCTCCACACAACTGTCGGGACACCACATTATGGTTAGAGGAGCATTCATCTGAGTTTGGGGTGTTGCCATTCCCACCCAAGTCCCCAGATATGAACGTGATAGAACACATTTGGGATGGCTCGCAACGCGCTATCGAACACAGGAATCCGAGACCTCGGAATACACCTGAATTGTGGAACGCTCTGCAGGAAGTATGGTGTGCATTGCCTTCAGCATATTTCCACAAGCTAATGGAGTCCATGCCCCGTCGTATTTCTGCAGTCCTGCGCTCCCGTGGGGAACCTACCAGGTATTAGACTGGTGTACCAGTTTTTCTGGCACTTCAGTGTATGTCAATAAATGCTATGTTGTGATTCTCGTCTAGGTATCCGATGACTTTTTTCAATATAGTGTATCTTCTTCTAATACTCCGATTTGAAAAAATCTTTGTCGGACAACATTTTTGGTGGCAAACGTTTTTCATGTAATTTCAAATATTTCTTGACTCACAAGTTTGCTACTAGAGGGCATACGTTCAAGTTTCTGTTTACAACATATTTACAGCAACATCTGTGCTTCTCAACTTCCTATTGAAAAAATTCTCTATAGGTCAGTACTACTAACAACGAAAACATCTTTTGTGTATTTCCTGCCTAAAATAATGCACATATTTTCCAGCTAAGCGCGTAAATATTTAACCTGTTTTTCTTGATATCTGTACTTCTGAAAGTGCAATTTAAAATAATTCTTCTAACACCGGATACCATTCACCTTGCTAAACACTTTTCATGTATTCATGAATGGTTTGTAGTTCACAGTTCTGACACTAGGCGGTGTTAGTGGGCATTTATGTTTGTAACCGTATCTTCACTCCTGAAAACCCTATTGAAAAATTTCTTTTTTTACTGTATGCTATTCGTTAAGGAGACGCACATTGTCTTCTTTAAATAATGCAGTTTTCCCGCTAGGTGGCGTGAATGTAAGAACGTTTTCGCGATAACACTGCTTCCAAGAGACAAATTTGAAAAAATATTTTTCCTTAGCATAGCTTTTGCTATGAAGAATACTTTTAGCATATTTTCTACTTTTCATTGTTCAAAGTTTTTCCACCAGAAGACGTCAGCGTAAATTTCTCTTTTTGAAAGAGTTTACTCGATTTTAAAAAATCGCTTAGAAAAATCCTTTTTTTTTTTTTTTTTTTTTTTACTCTTCATTTTGAAGAGTACTTTGCACTTATTTCCTTTTTGAAGTAACAACAACTTCCTTGTTAGGGAGCGTAAAGTTATATTATGTTTTACCTTATATGTCTTCTCCTGTATGCTCTACAGTATTTGCAAGTGCCTTTGTCTCTGATATCTTCCGTTGCGATAATTTTTTATGTACAATTCGTTAATTTTCGTAACATACTTTTCAGCCGCTAGTGAGAGTAAGTAGCTGTTTCTATTTCTAGATGTTTTACCGATTGTAAAAATCCGGTTGATTTTTTTCAGCGGGTTCCACTGACAGTTAATAACCCCGATCGAATTGTGTATTTTAAATTATGCGCAGTTTTTCTCTAGATGGTGTGAGTGAATTCTATTTTTTTTTCTTTTTTTGTAAATGTTTTTAGATTTTCTTAAAATCTGCTTTAAAATATATTTTTTCAAGTCGGAAAGGAATCAAAAGATGTGCTCATTAGAACCGAGAATTCGATATGAGTTTCCTTGTTTCTATGTATTATCTGATCTGATCTGATCATATGTAGAGGATTTTAGGAAGGGAGTATCTGACCCCAGGTCTTAAACAAACTTTAGAAATAGGAAGCTAGAAGATTTGGGCTAGAGTGCCCGATAGGAAAGTGACACGGAAGCGAAGTAGGAAGACGCCCTTATTTATTACCGGGGGGCCAGCACCCGGCGTCCGACGGCTTAACGTGCCCATTCGACGCACGGCGGATATTTAGTGGACCGAGTGTTCGTACCTGCCCGGGATTGAACCTGAGGTCCTTTCCGTGGCAGTCACGAACGTTGCCCACTAGGCCACCCGCGGCCTTTGTTTCTGTTATGAAGATTGATACGGTTCTCGTATTCCTTATTTCGAATCTTATACTACCCATGAACGTCGAAGGCTAAAGAGAATCGTCCAGCCTTAATTTTAAGTTACTGGCCCGAGACTGGGAAAAGCTGAAGTACAAAAAACAAAAACAAAACATATGAGTCATCTACTGTGAGTCAATCTCAGGTTCTGGGAGAGGGAAGCTAGCAGCCACTTATCCAGTAAGGATTTTTTTGGAGGGGTGGGGGGGGGGTTTCCAGAAAAATTGCATCTGTGTGTGTGTGTGTGTGTGTGTGTGTGTGTGTGTGTTTTACATGCATACATACACCGATCAGCTAAAACCGGGATCACCAAACTGCGGACCGCGGGTTAAATCCGACTATCGGGAAACCGGGATCCGGCCCGCCAGGAAATTTCTATTTTTACAATTTTAAAATTCGTTTTACATATTTTAATTTTTTTTTCTGACAGAGAAAGAGAGTTGCTATATATCACAGCATGGCCGGATATCAGAGCAACGTTTGATTGACGCTTCGCTTTTAAAACCTATTTATTATTACTACTAAAGTGCCTTTCAGAAGAGCAAGGGAGGATTTTCAGTGCTGTGACTCATAGAAGCAGCAGCATCTGCTGACTCTCACACACACACATTCTCTCTCTCTCTCTCTCTCTCTCTGGCGCGCCGGGCTAACCCCAGTAGCCCCACCCTGTTCTAAAAATAGACTAGAACTGACTGACACAACTACTTACTCTCACCATGCTCCCAGACAGGCTCATGTTCCCAGCAGCATTCGAGTCGGACGGCATCTCAACCACAGAGATTAAGCGCCGCTGTGCTAATTTTTACTTGACCCGATACACTTGTTTTTTCTTGATTTTTTCGTTGTTTGAATTCCATTGTTGAATTTTGATATCTCCTTACCCAAAAAGAGAAAAGTTGACACTGAATGCCGCATATTTAAAGCGCAATGGGATGTGGATTATCTTTTCGTTGAGTCCAGAGATAACAAATCTCTCTGCCTAGTCTGCAAAGAAACTGTCACCGTTTTAAAAGAATACAATTTGAAGCGGCATTACACCACAAAGCACGGTATGAACTATGATGAAATTCAAGGAATATTGCGGTAGAAAATGCTGCTAGATTTAAAAGAAAGCTTAGCGAAGCAACAAAATTTCTTTAAGAAGTCTTCGCAGCAAAATACTGCTTCAGTTCAGGCCATGTACCGTGTTGCGGAAATAATTGCTAAAGGAGGACGCCCCTTTACTGACGGCTGATTCGTTAAAAAGTGTGTGGAGGCAATGGCCGAAGAAGTTTGTCCTGACAACGCAAAAGATTGCGGCAGCATTAGCTTATCTGCCAGCACTGCGACCAGGCGAGTCGAGGACTTGGGGAAGGACATGAATGCACAGTTAATTGGAAGGGCGAGTAGTTTTACCCATTTTTCTATTGCTCTTGATGAAAGCCAGAATGTGAGCAGTACTGCTCAATTATTAATTTTCATTCGAGGTATCAATGAAAATTTTGAAGTAATGGGAAATCTTGCTGCTATAAAAAGCCTGAAGGACAAAACCACAGGGGAAATAATACTTACAAACGTTTCTGACGCTATTCACAAACTTGGATTGGGATTAGAGACTCTGACCTGTCCTAATACAGATGGCGCCAAAAACATGGTCGGTTACAATGTCGGATTAATCGGCCAGATTCAGAATGAATGTGAGCATCGCGGTCTACCAAAAGTGATGCAATTCCATTGCATTCGGCACCAACAAAGCTCTCTGTGAGAAAGTGTTAAACTTAAGCCCCGTTATGTCCACTGTGGTAGAAACTGTGAACTTTATCTGAAAAAACGGGCTGAATCATCTACAGTTCCAGAGATTCTTGCAGTTATATGAAGCTGAGTATGGTGATTTGCTGTACCATACGGAAGTCAGGATTCTGAACAAAGGCAAAATCCTAAAACGTTTCTTTGAGCTGCAGGATGAGATAAATATCTTCATGATGGAAAAATTAAGACCTGTGCCACAACTTACTGACGCTTGCTGGTTGAGGGACCTTGCATTTTTAACAGGCATTACTGACCATCTCAACCAACTAAATTTGAATTTGCAAGGGAAAGGTAAACTCGCACATGAGATGGGTTTTTTTATTTGAACTCTTTCCAATCGAAGGTGGAACTATTCAAGCAACAGTTTGCACAGCAAGAATTTTCTCATTTTCCATCTTGTAAGTATATGTGGGACATAAGTTTGTTTTTGATGTTGAGCACGGTGTCACAAATATTAAGTTGTTGAAAGCTGAGTTTGAACGACGTTTTGTTGATTTTACGAGTATGAAAAATCATTTCAGCTATTGCAGGATCCATTTTCTTTTACAGTTGATGATGCCGAGGAGAATTTGCGGTTGGAACTGTTAGATTTGCAATCAAATAATAATTTGAAGGCATTGTTTAAGAGTGAAAGTTTGATAACCTTTTATTCTCTTTTGCCTAGAAATAATTTTACACACCTGAAAAGTCTTGCCAGGAAAATGATTTCAGTGTTTGGCAGTACATATCCTTGTAAACAAGCTTTCTCCAGAATGAAATATGCTAAAACAAAGCTTCGTTCACGTCTCACGATTGACCGACACCCACTTGTCAGACATTTTAAAAATTGGGTTGTCCGGTTTGAAACCAAATTTCAGAAATGTTGCTAAATCATTCTAGAAACAATACTATTCTTCTCATTGATGTTTTTTTCTAGTTTAAGATGTCATGAAGTCATTTAGTAAGTTTAGCTTTGTGTTTGTTTTAGATGTGTATAAATATCTTGAAATATTTATTTTAAAACTTTTATATTAAATTACAGAACATAAAAAATTACTTACACATTGAAACATATTAATAAATAGTTAGTTTAATGAACATTTACAATATCTGCATTAATTGATCTTTGATTTACCATTTTTTTTAATCCGGCTCGCCGAGCTTTACCCAATTTTCCATTTGGCCCTTCTCTCCAAAAGTTTGGTGAACCCCTGAGCTAAAACATTAAAACCACATCTGCGTTTTGCAAACAACCGCACGCATAGTGTACAGAGTCACGTGCCAAGATGGCCAATGAAATATATAACACCTGGGTCTGAGCTCTCTCAGTCATTATTTCGTTTCGTCTCAACATTGGAAAAGCAAAGGATTTATCTGATTTCGACAAAGGGCAAATCGTTATGGCAAAATCCTTGGTAAGACGCTGGTAGGCTGTTCACGCTATGCAGTAGTTATTACTTTTCAAAGATGGTTCAAAACAGGTGTCACTTCGAGCCGTCGAAAAGGCGTGGGAAGGCTATGCATCATTGATGCCAGAGGCCAGCGCTGGCTATCTCGTTTTGTCCGCAGCAACAGGTGGGCTACTGAGACTGATTACCCATAATGTCAATTGCGGTAAAGGGCCCAATGTGTCCGAATGCAGTTCCTCGTACGCTCTTGAATATGGGTCTACGCAGCCGCAGATTCATTCTTGTGCCTATGCTCACAGCCGTTCATCGTCGTCAACGCTTGCGGTGGGCACTCAATCATCGACAATGGACCATAAAAGACTGGGAGATAGTCCCATGGTCAGTCGAATCCCGGCTTCTGTTACACCATGTCGACTGACAAGCTCGTGCGCGACGTTTACCCGAGGAAGCCTTCTCAACTGGATGCACTGTGGGATGGATCCAGGCGGCTGGTGGAAGTGTGATGGTCTGGGCAATATTTCCTTGAGGAACACTTGGGCTCATTATCCCTGTAGTGCGAACTTCGATAGCTGTCAAGTACCTGAACATCGTGGCTGACCAAGTGCACCCCTTAATAGCGACTGTATTCCTTGGCAGAGATGGCGTCTTACAGCAAGACCTCTATCCATGCCTTACAGCAAAGAAGGCTCAGGAATGGTTCCAAGGACATGAAGAGGAATTCCATTTATTGCCATTGTTCCCAAATTCGCCGGACATGAATCCTATCGAGCATTTGTGTTTTGAGTAGGAGAAAAGGGCAAGAGCAGCATCACCCCAACCACGTAATTTACGGGAACTGCGGGATCTTCTGTTGCAGTCATGGTGCCAAACATCAAAAGACACCTACCAACATCTCGTTGCATCTATGCCACATCGGCTGAGATCTCTTTTGGCTGCGAAGGAGGAACTGCATCGTATTAGGTAGGTGGTTTTAATGTTTTGGCTGGTCCGTTTATGCACATATGTATGTATGTATGTTTGCAATACATTTTTTTCTAAGTCACTGAACACATAGAGAGAAAAAGAGCTATTTCTTCACTCCTCTTGAGAGTTGATTTAAATTTTACAAAATGACTTCTTACTTTCAATAGTAACCAATCATTACGTATAAATTTTATGTACTGCGTATCTGCGTTACCAAATCGATCCCTCATTCTTCCTTTCTGACGATACTATATCTGTCACGCTCAGTGGTAACAAGCAATACTTAGGGATGAGGGAGCTGTAATTTAAAGCTTTTGGTGCTGTCCTGCGGAGCGACTGATAAAGCACTACAGTTAGAAATTTTATTGGGGAAGTGTCAGCTGTCAGGAGTTGGCTGGACGCGATGGTCCCTTGGACACTAAACCAGGTGCTCCCTAAGACAGTCCCTCACCAAAAATGTCTCGCCTTTCCATTCCCTATCTCCCCATAGCGATTCTGTGTAGATGCCTTCCTCTTCGTGGATCTTCTCCCGTCATAAAATGCAGAACAAGTAACCAGAAATGCAACGCTAATTACTCAACTCACACAAATCACTAAGTTCGTCTTGAATATCGCGCGGCTGGTGCTACTGAAAATATACTTGGGTAGTGAAGAAAAAAGCCAAGACAGAACCAAAGTGATATTGAAAAACAAAACTGTAGAAGCATAACTTTTAGCGTAACATAGTTAAAAAGCTGGCCCGTTAAATTAATTTTCGTCTTTCACCTTCATTATGCTTCACTTCCTTTGTACCCAAACTCAGCCCGATCAGGATAGACCTCTCTGCATCAAATCATAAATATTTACACCAATTTAATAATTTGCAAAGCCTCACGTTTAAGTGCACTGATTGTATGATTATTCAACAGTAATTTTTGTGCTACTACAAACAACTATCTATCTATAAGATGCATATATTAAAACAATGGGGGGCGGACCTTCAGCCCGTCCCTTCTCTTCCCTTCCCTGGATACGTGCTGGAATCAAACTGATTTCAGTTGTGAACGAGAGATGATTTTTGTCTCTTACATTTCTCTGGAGCCTGGATCTCTGAGTATGATATAGAATTCTACCCCTGCGCGTGCTCAAGGGTTACCAGTATTACTAAAAATGCAATTTTTGTGCGAATACGCTGGGTAGTAAGAAGTAATTGTTCGCCCTGTTTTAGTGCCTCGCAAACTAAATAGGACGAAAGCAGTTGGCCCCCTTAAAATTCTAAGCAAAAATTCACATGAGCTCAACTCCTATTCGGATCCTGCTATTTGGTGAAACTGTAACGAAACTATGTTTCGTAAAGGCTAAACTAATGTAAAGTACATTGGGGTGCAAAATTAAAAGGAAACAGATAGAATCGCTCTGAACACACTGTGAATCGACCGAAATGCAAAAAAGATGAATATGTAAATATAGTGATACCGAAAGAGAAATCATGCGCACGTGCGTCTCTGTTAGCTCAGAATATGCTAATCAAAACGGCATTATAAAGGCGATAGAAATCCTCGCTTTTTATTGTACCTCGTATTCTTTCTCGAAGAAGGCAGCACAATATTGCGGTGTTAGATTGAGTTGAAAATGTCTCGAAGACAGCATCTGGGCGATTTACAGCAGCGACGAGTGATCGGTAGGATGGAAGCAGGTCAATCCAAGTCGGAGGTGTCCAGTGCGTTAAAGATACCAAAAAATCCCATCTCAGAATTATTATGTGGTTCCTTAGTACAAGAAAGGTTCGTTGTCGACATGGACAAAGCCGTTCCAGAACTACCACTGCTGCCGAAGACCGAAGAGGCAGACAAAGGCAGATAACAGGTTGACAACTGACTCTGGAGCTCACAGAAGCCACTGGCACGAGAATAACTCGTTTTACAGTTTATGGTAGGTTGCATGAGAGAGGTCTGTCTCCAGAGGGGCTCTTTTCAGATGGAGTCGCCAACACTACCTGTGAAGCCCTGACCACTGGGCGCATGTACTTTTCATGAATGAGTCATGACAGAGTTTAAATACTGATTCCTGACGTACTCTCATCTGGTGGTAACCAGGTACTCGCGACAGCCCCCCAAATACTCGTGAAAGGTCCAGTTTTCATGGCCGTGGTTTTCTTGTCTGGGGAGGCATCATTACAAACGCTCACACCGACCTGCACGTCTTTTGGAGTGGCTCGGCGACCGGCCAAAGATACAGATTACTTGCTGTTGACGAGAGCTTTAAAGTTATGTATAACACGATGGGGTGTAAACTGCATATATCCTAGACAAAAATTTATTAATCCCCTCATTAATGCACTTGCGATTCAACTGTTCTTTCTATTTTGTGGTTAGATTTTAGCTTGCGCATGTGCAAATGGACTTTCGTTGGCACATCACATTTAATCTGTGCCAGGGTGGTTTCTTACCTTCACCTAAATCTGAATAATATATAATAATAAAAATAAATATTGTTTTTAGAAAATTAAACAGTCGAAATGCTTATTATTTCCGCAGCTATAGTTTAGTAAATACAGTAGAATCCGGTTACTTGGGCCATCAATTAATCGGGTAGTAGGTTTATTTGGGGCAATTCTTAAAGAACATCCCAAATCAGCTCTTTGGGATAAAACTCCGCATGATTGGGGTAGCCGCTTAATTTGGCCGAAGTGTTTTAACCTAGATGTGCCCCAATTAACCGAAATCTACTGTACTTACTTTTATAACTCACATATATCTGTCATTGGTTTTACGAAATAATAACATTTAGTATATACCGGATTGTGGCTCGTGAGTGACATTATTATTTCTGAATTTGTTGAATTATTTTTGAGCTTGGTGTACGTAAATAAATGTATACTCTCGAATCACTCGTTTTTTTTCACATCCACAGAGATTTTGGCATGCGAAAGACGTATAGTATAAATTATCTACAAAGAGTACCAGTGTGATATGTCGATTTTATTTATTTATTTATTTTAGTTAAGGTCTCCGTGTCTTTGATTCATAAAGTGAAAACTGAAAGGATGCATTGATTAAACAATTTTCCTTTAGGGAACTAGAGGCTGCGCCTCTAGGCTCGCTACGCTCGTTTCCAGAGTAGCGCGCGTGCCCTGCAACCCGATCTTCAAGTATATCCCAACGAAATGAAAATGTTCTCCCAATTGTTCAACACTTTTTGCGCTGTGTCGATTCCGAGATGGTGGCTCTTTTACAGTTTTTGTTTCGCTCCTGGTGAACTCCCTGTTGGATTTTTGCGGAACGTTTTTCAATTTCTTTCTATTTTTATTGAAGGACTTTGCTCCGCCGCCATTCCAAAGTTTCCGGGTTTTTTTACTGTGGTTATTTTTTAGAAGGGCGGACTTTTGTAGTTTGAACTTATAGCACTTACTAAATTTACCACGAAGGAAAACAAAAGCGGTCAAAAAAGCGTTTCCGTAAACCGTTGTGCTAAACCGTTAAACAACTGAGATAGCTTTACCAACAAAACATGTGCATAAAAAATTCTCTGCGTCACCATGGCAGCAGGTCATGGGACCAGAACGTTCCTCTGTGGTTACCGTAAAGACAGACAAGTCGTTCGTTTCTTTCCTTTGCGTCTTTAAAAAATGCTTAAAAATCAGAAAATGACTTTTTCTTAACTTTTTTGTAAAAAAGGAATAATAGTTGTAAGTTTATGATGTAAAAATTTCAATGCGTTATGATTTATAGTTTGCCATATATCCGGGGTTTTTTTCATGGATTCCATCGCGAAATAGAGAATTTTGTGAAATTTAAAAATTTAATTTCTTGTAATCGAAATCGCAATTCAAAAAAAGGGCGACGAGGTGCAAAAATTCGGTCATGGCACTGCATGCCTTCAAAGTTATGATTTATAGTTATGATTTATAGTTGCCATATATCCGGGTTTTTTTCATGGATTCAATCGCGAAATAGAGAATTTTGTGAAATTCAAAAATTTAATTTCTCGTAATCGAAATCGCAATTCAAAAAAAGGGCGACGAGGTGCAAAAATTCGGTCATGGCACTGCATGCCTTCAAAGTCCCGTGGTTCTGTTGCTGTTAGAGTGTCCGGAACGCGACCTGATAGCACTTTTTTTGCTTACCTTAACTTTGATATACAATGACTCTTGAAGTATCGCCAGAATCGAAAAACGATTTATTTCAGCGTGTTCTCCAAACAATTCTCTATGAACGATGTAAATTTCATATTTTTGTGTTCAGTATGTTTTGCGCTGCAAGCTAGGAAAGCAAGAGTGTCGCGAAATTTCTAAAACAGCAGCAGCAGCAGTTACTTTTTTTAGAATAGGATAACGGTAAATCGAACTTTAAAATCATTTGTTCCTTCCAAATACACTCCAGAGAAGTTTTATATGTTTATTATTTTTTCTTCGGTGTGTTTCTTTCTTGATACCTGTTGTCTACTCTGCACATATGGTAGACTAAATTAGACTAATTACTTGTTCAGGGGCCTACCTTCTGCGCATATCTACAGTAATGTGGGTGGCGTTTTGCCTTCATATTAAGATTGCATGGATAAAAACAATTTTTTTCTTAACTTTTTGTCGTCGGAGCATGTACGCGTCTGAGACGTTTCTTTTTAAGCATACAAGACTTCTGACTCATGCAACCTTATCTTCCAAAAAAATTAAATGCTCAGTATTGGTCTCCAAGCTGAGCAGCTGTGAGGGTTTCTTCAGTAAACTGTGAACCCGTCATTTCCACCCACCATCCTTAGCCCAGCTTCACCAGTTTAAAGATACTTGATTCATATATGCACTTAAGTGATAACACGCAGAGACTTTTGAAAGCTCAGAAAAGGGTGAAAGAAACTGCTTTCAAGAAGAATGATTGCTATTCATCAAACTGCGTGTAGTTTTACTTAAGTTAAAAATAGTCAACTGCGATATACCCGCTCTCTTTCTTGTCTGGGATTACTCCCGTCGCCTTTAATTTTATTTATTAAGTTTTCAACAGCCGACATAAAAGAAGATTTTCTTTGAATTACGTACTATGTTTAAGATATTCAAACCGTTCTTAAAAATGGAAGCAAACGTTTAAAACGCAGCAGAAACATTTCAGAAAGGTAACATTCAAGTGAAAGTGACTGTTCTTATGAAATACACACTGCAGGGCAAAAGTAAGGTCATTCGAGCAAGTTCGAAAACCAGCAGCTCATGACATTACTTTTTATGAAGTGGGGCAGGTGATTTGCTAAGTTGTAACACTTGGCGAAGAAGCACCAAAACTCAGTATGAGTTGTTTAAGAAGTTTAATAATACACGGGCGGAAAGTGAAAAAAGAACACCAAGCAGGAGACGTCTGATACCAACGAAATTTATACAGCATAATAACGTAATACAGAGGATAACGTGATCAAAACATTATGGCAAAATACAGCTGTATTTGCTGGTAAACTGAAAAATAACATTTCCATGTAACATGGTTAGTACGAGGTTGAACCGCCATGAACTGCGTCACACTGTGCAATTCTGGCATGGAGTCTGTCGTACAGATGTTGGATGAAAGTTTGGGGTATTGAGTTCCAAGCATCCTTAACCTGGACGCGTAAATCGGGGATGGTCGTGGCTAGCCGTGGAGACCGGATAAGTCGTTGTCCCATAAAATCCCACACGTGCTCAATGGGGACAAAACCGGTGAACGTGCAGGCCAAGGAAGTTGTCTCACGCCCTGAAGTGCATGTTGCGTTGCACGTGCCGTGTGTGGGCGTGCGTTATCTTGCTGGAAAACACCACGATGGACCGACCTTTCAAATGGCACAACAACGGGCTGAATGATGTTGTTGATGTAGGAGGTGCTGTTTAACGTTCCCGGTACAAACACTAGTTGCGTACGGGAGCGATAGCTGATCGCTCCCCACACCAGGAGACCAGGAGTAAGCCCTGTGTGTCGCTGGCGGATGCAAGAAGGGTGGACACACTCTCCTGTGCGTCTGCGAACACGCATACGGCCATCGGAGGCTCCCAAACAGAATCTGCTTTCATCGCTGAACACGACAGATCGCCATTGCGTTCTCCAGTGCAAACGTTGGCGACACCACAGCAGCCGTTCCTGACGGTGGGCTGGAGTCAGAGGTACACATGCCAGAGGCACTCGTGCACGTAGTGATGCATCCAGTAGACGGTTGTGGATTGTTCTCACAGTCACCTCAGGTGCAACGGCAGCTCGGATTTGCGTCGCAGTAGATGTTCTGCTTGACAACGCCGCTTTTCTTATGCGTCGATCGGTCCACTCATCAGTCCGTCTGTGACTCCCAGTTCCACGTCTTCTCGTGTGGGAATGTTCCTCGGACCATCTACGCTACCATCGTACCACCACCGATACTTCCCGTCCAATTCGCTCCGCAATACGACGATACGACCGCCCGGCCTCGCGGAGTCCGACTAGACGACCTCGCTCAAAGTCCGACAATTGCTGAAATCGTACACGTCTTCCATGTCCAGGCATTGCAGCTTCTTCAGGGTCTTCGCACGTGTCCGTACGCCGACGACTGATTACATTAACTTCGCCGCACTCCTTAAATACCACCGACGTTAATTTGCATATTATGCCGTGCTGTGGCGTAAGCGCTCACCGGTTGGTCCCGAAATTAACATCACACGTACGTAAACTCGACCCCATTAACATATGTAAATTTCATGATCGTCCGCCAATTCCTTCTTGGTGTTCTTTTTTCATTTTCCGCCAGTGTAAATGTGACGTACACTCCCTATTTAACTTTCTGTTTTTGTTAACTTTCTCTGATGTAAATTTTGGTTACCTCTCGTTACGTTTTTCTCCATTTAACGTCACGTAGGAAATCCCGAAAATTTATTCTTTGGGGCATCACTGAAAGATTGTCGGTTTAAGGAGACGTAGATATAAAAATGGCCGCTTATCTGGGTGGGTGTGTTGACTCAGAGCTGCGACGCTCGCCCAGAGTTTATTTCTGGGCTGGAGGCTTACTGCATTGCCTGGCGGATCAAAATCAATTCGTGGAAGAACAGCGCGTTGTTGTTCTTTGGATCTGTCCAAGAAGTGCCAGAACTGATGTCAGGATCCGCTGGGTTCGTCTGCTCCTGGGCCCGTCAATTCCGTAATTCCCAACGGTCCCGACGTAGATTCTTTCGATGTTTGGATGGATGTTCGTGATCGCTGAGTTTCCGAAGTCCTAAGGTAAATTACCTCGTGATCTCCGAGTCCAAGAATAACTCCAATAAACAGTCCTTATTTAAAACTTGAAAAAGGTTTAATGGTTACGAAACAACCTCCAGAAAATCGGCTGCTTCCCCAAAAAAACTGGCTCATAGATATGGTCCCCGCGAACTACTCACTGTGTTAGAGTGAGTCTTCCATCCTTATCGGTATCGTCCTCAAATCACCGGACAACTGAAACCAATATCAGCCCAACGCACCAGTCCTGAGGGCCGAACCTGCCTCCCCGTACAACAAACGCTACATCGAGAACGCAGGTCCAAGCGCGAAGCCGACGAACTCAAACGTAGAAACGAGACAGGAAAATGCGCTCCGAGCAGATCAGATGTAGAGGGTTTTAGGAAGGGAGTGTCTGACCCCAGGTCTTAAATATATTACCCTTAGAAATAGGAAGCTAGGAGATTTGGGACAGAGTGCCAGATAGGAAAGCGACACGGAAGCGAGGTAGAAAGAGGGAGGAAGACGCTCTTATTTAGTACCGGGGGGCGAGTACCCGGGTCCCGACGGTTTAACGTGCCCATCCGATTCGAGCGTTAATACTTGCCTGGGATCGAACCCGATGTCTTCTCCGCGGCAGTCACGAACGTTGACCACTAGACCACCTGTGGCCCTGCGCACCGAAATAACTGCTCCGCTACTTTTATACTCTCTGCTTTTCTCTCCCCCTCCACCTCTGGAAGACAACCTTCGATGGATTGCAACCAACCTTAAACTGAGCCGACGACCTTGACATTTTACATTACCGACCTGCAGACCAGGGCCTGCAGCAATACGACAGGGTCACACCCGGTCGTATTGCTGCAGGCGACACGCCAGGCTCGACTTTGCTTAATATGCGGCCGCAGCTAGAACACAAAGGGAAAATCTACAAGTGGGAATCACGTGCAACTTGCACTTGCGTTACACTGCATATGTCCTGTTAACTTGTAATACAAACAATAGCACGTACAAATACCCTGCTGGCCACCCAAAATGCAACACCAAGAAGGAAGCCTCCGATTGGCCTGAAATTCGCAGCATGCTTCACCCGCGAGAGGACATGCAAACGATTAGCATTGCAGGGCAAATGCAAATCATGTGCGCCCGGCACGCCATCGAGAAGCACTATAAGAAGGGTGCACAGAATGCGGGGTGTAAGTAGTGGAAGTGTGTTGTGCTGCCAGACCTGTGCGTGGAAAGCTTCCTGATGCCTCGTCGCAGAATACGGCAGTCATTCCAGCACGTTTCGGAGTTCGACAGAGGACGAATAGTGGCTTATCGCGACAGCGCTTTATCTTACCGAGACATCGGCGCCAGTGTGGGACGACATCCAGCCACAGTGAGGCGACTATGGATTCGGTGGGTGCAGGAGGGACGGACGGACCAACGAGACTGATTGCCGCAGCCGCGGCACACCACCGAACGAGAGGACCGGAATGTTGTGCGGCGGGCATTGACGGCTCGCACCGCCACATCACGAATGTTAGCTCAGGAATTAGGGTGTGTTGCGCAACAGCCTGTGTCAACACTACCGTTCGACGTCATCTGCAGGAGCGAGGACTTGTCGCACGGCGCCCATTGCTCCGATTACCATTGACGTTACACCAACGGCGAGTGCGGTGGCAGTGGGCCGTTGAACGCCGCACCTGGACTACGGAATGGCACGACATTGACTTCCCCGACGAATCGCGCTTCTTTCTGCAACACCACGATGGTTGGATCCGCGTGTGGCGGCACCGCGGCGAGAGAATGTATGACGCCTGCTTTATGCATCGCCATACCGGTCCGTCGCCTGGCGTTATGATTTGGGGCGCAACTGGATATGACACCCGCACCCCTCTGGTACGCATCACCGGTACACTCAACAGCCACCGTACCATCTCCGACGGCCACGTTACAACAGGACAATCTGCGCCCGCACGTGGCACCAATCGTGCAACAATTCTTCACGGCCCGCCAGGTGTCACTGCCGCCGTGGCCCGCCTGTTCTCCTGATATGTCACCCATCGAATACGTCTGGTCGCTGATCGGCAACCTGGTGGCCCGGCGAGCACCACCCGCGGTTACGCCTGATGAACTGTGGCAACGTGTGGAAGCAGGCTGGACCGTCATACCCCAAGCCCACATCCAAAGCCTCTTTCGTTCGATGCCGCGGCGTGTAGCGGCCGTTATTGCCAGCCATGGGGGCCACACGAACTATTGATGTCCGTGTGTTCCGCAAGTTGCACGGGTCTGTAAGCTCAATCGTTTCATCTTTGTATCTGTTGTTATGTGTCCAGTAAATCTGGCTTTCTATCACGTTCTTCTTGGTGTTGCATTTTGGGTGGCCAGCAGTGTAGTGGAAACCTGTTCAGTAACTTCCTGATTTCTTGTTCATAATGTAGTATATTTACCTTTGTGTACACTAAAGTGCCAAAAGTCATGGGATACGTACCTAGTATCGTACAGGACCTCCTCTAGCCAAGCGAAGTGCAGACACTCGACGTAGCATCGATTCCACAAGTGGCCGGAAGACTTCTGGAGAGATGTTGAGCCATGCCGTCTGAACAACCGCCAGCAGTTCCCTGGTATTTGTAGGTGAGGATCTTGGGTAAGAATGGACCTTCGCACCACATCTCATAAGTGCTCTATTGGGTTCATGTTGGATGAACGTGGTGGCCACACGATCCGTCAGAATGTCCAGAATGCTCCTCGAACCAATTTTGGATAACTTGGGCCCCGATGACGTGATGCATTGTCAGCCTGGAAAATACCATTGTTGTTGGGGTACATGAAGTCCATGAAGAGCTGCAAATGGTCACCCAGCACAGCAACAAAGCAATTTCCAGTAATGACATGTTTACGAGGACCAGAGGACCCAAACCGTGCCACGTAAAAGCACTCGACACACGTATGGAACCACCATCAGATTGCACAATGCTTTGTTGACAGCTTGGGTCCATGGCCTCATGGGTCGAACCCTACCATCAGCTCGTAATAACTGAAAGCGTGACTCATCGGACCACGTCACATGTTGCCAGTCTTCCAAGGTCCAATTACCGTGTTCACGAGTCCAGGCGAGGAGCTGTGTCCGATGTCATGGTGTTAACAAAGACACTTTGCTGGGTCTTCTGCTCCCATACCTCATGGATGCTAAATTACGCTGCACTGGCCTGATGGATATGTCTCTGGTACCTCCTACATTGAATGTGGATGTTATTTGGGCCAGTGTCGCTTGTCTGTTAGCATGGGCAATCCTGGTCAGAAGCCGCTGGTCACGGGCATTCAGCACCCGTGATCGGCCACTGCGCAGTCCACGGTGGGTTTTAATGCCTTCCGTAAGGCGTTCTCGGTACACACGTGACACAGTAGATAGAGGAATATTGAATGTTCTCACAACTTCGGAAATTGAATGTCCCATCCATTTGGCACCGACTACCATGCCTCGTCCAAACTCCGATATATTTCACGTCGGCGAGCCATAATCCTACTCGCGGTTATTCAACCTGACTCACGAGATTACACCTCGCAACATATAAAAATCGTGGCGAAGCCATTATACTACGGCAGCGCCAGTTAAAAATGTGCATACTGCTGTCCCATGACTTTTGGCATTTCAGTGTATAATGTATCGCTGTACAAAGCTTGAACGGCGATGCATTATGTACAGGACAGAACTTTTCCGTGTACAACTTGAAAAATTCAAACTCAAGGAATTACTCCAGTCATATCTCTCTCTCTCCCTCACATGTTACGATAATTACATGTTGTTACATGTTACTGTTATCACGGTATCTTAATTAAATAATTACACTGGCGGAAAGTGAAAAAAGAACACCAAGAAGGAATTGGCGGACGATCATGAAATTTTCATATGTTAATTGGGTCAAGTTGACGTAGGTGTGATGTTAATTTCGGGACCAACCGGTGAGCGCTTACGCCACAGCACGGCATATTATGCACATTACCGTCGGTGGTATTTAAGGAGTACGGCGAAGTGAATGTAATCAGTCATCGGCGTACGGACACGTGCGAAGACCCTGAAAAAGCTGCAATGCCTGGACATGGAAGACGTGTACGATTTCAGCAGTTATCGGACTTCGAGCGAGGTCGTCTAGTCGGACTCCGCGAGGCCGGGTGGTCGTATCGTCGCATTGCGGAGCGAATTGGACGGGGTGGTGATACGATGGTGGCGTAGATGGTCCGAGGAACATTCCCACACGAGAAGACGTGGAACTGGGAGTCACAGACGGACTGATGAGCGAACCGATCGACACATAAGAAGAGCGGGGGTGTCAAGCAGAACATCCACTGCGACGCAAATCCGAGCTGCCGTTGCACCTGAGGTGACTATGCGAACAATCTCCGCAACCGTCTACTGCATGCGGGATTACGTGCACGTGTGCTTCTGGCATGTGTATCTCTGACTCCAGTCCACCGTCAGGAACGGCTGCAGTGATGTCGCCAACGTCTGCACTGGAGAACGCAATGGCGATCTGTCGTGTTCAGCGATGAAAGCAGATTCTGCTTGGGAGCCTCCGATGGCCGTATGCGTGTTCGCAGACGCACAGGGGAGCGTCTCCACCCTTCTTGCATCCGCCAGCGACACACAGGGCCTACACCTGGCCTCTTGGTGTGGGGAGCGATCAGCTATCACTCCCGTACACAACTAGTGTTTGTACTTGGTACGTTAAACAGCACCTCCTACATCAACAACATCATTCAGCCCGTTGTTGTGCCATTTGTAAGGTCGGTCCATCGTGGTGTTTTCCAGCAAGATAACGCACGCCCACACACGGCACGTGCAACGCAACATGCACTTCAGGGTGTGAGACAATTTCCATGGCCTGCACGTTCACCGGATTTGTCCCCCATTGAGCACGCGTGGGATTTTATGGGACAACGACTTATCCGGTCTCCACGACCATCCCCGATTTACGCGTCCAGGTTGAGGATGCTTGGAGCTCAATACCCCAAACTTACATCCAACATCTGTACGACAGACTCCATGCCAGAATTGCACAGTGTGACGCAGTTCATGGCGGTTCAACCTCGTACTAACCATGTTACATGGAAATGTTATTTTTCAGTTTACCAGCAAATACAGGTGTATTTTGCCATAATGTTTTGATCACGTTATCCTCTGTATTCCGTTATTATGCTGTATAAATTTCGTTGGTGTCAGACGTCTCCTTCTTGGTGTTAATTTTTCACTTTCAGCCAGTGTATTTCAAAACTCAAAACCAGAAACATTTTGTTAAAAATGCATCGGCCGTTCCGTTAAAAAGAAAGCCCTGCTGATAGACCAACATGCTGGACCAAAAAGACTAAGAAATCTGAATACAAAGATGTCTTAAAAAAGTGAGAAAACTACCACGCGGCAGAAGGGTACATGACATTATGCAGCATGTGGGAACTACTTGAAGGAGAGAACTTGAAAGGGTTCAATTCAGTGCAGCTAGAATCATCACTGACAGATCCCAAAAATTTTTACAACGGAGTTCAGGATTTTGATAAGAAAGATACGGACCAGAGGTAACCCAAAGGTCATATTCCTGTCATTTTTATACATGTTTTTATTATGTGCCAAAACAATTGTTTTCAGCAAAGAAAAAATGCTCCTCCCCCAAAAGCAAATGCGAAAAGAAAAAAATGTTAAACATTATCCTGGCATACAGTGTATGTAATATTTATCTCGTTACAAAGTTGCCGATCAGCTTGACTTTCAAGCTTGGAAAGTGCATAGTGCTGAAAACAGTTGTACTGAGGCCGTGCCGATTTTTCAGCTGCTGCTGAACGCGTTCTCTGCCGACAATGAAACATCTGTAGTTAGGAAGCACGTGTTTGCATTGGCCAATATCGAGCGCTGATGCCACCTGCTCAAACCAGATTAAGCTCACGTTGGCAGGAGAATGGAACACAGCTGACCTCATTTGGAGCGCTGAAATGGAGCTGCCTCGACGTGATTTTCGTGCAATGATTTTCTATGATTTTAAAAAAAGATTTAGGTGCACAGCAGCGTTTCTGAAGCGCTGTCAAATGTCTTTCCACAGTCTGCTCCTTCTCTTGCTACAGTTAGAAACTGATTTCGTGAATTTAAGAGGGGAAAAATTCTTTGGAAGATGACCTTCGCTGCGGTCGGCCCCATATCGCCGTAACGACGGAAAACATCGATGTTGTAAAACAATTTATCAATGATCCAGAAGATCCTCGTGTGATATATCATAAAATAGAGACGGCCCTGGGCATTGGATCAACCGCTGCACATACAATCATTCATGATCATTTGCATGTCTGTCAGGAATCGATATGATCATTGGGTGCTCATTCGCTCACAAACCGGCAGAAAACAAGCTGAGTTGAATGGTGCCAATTCATAGAGACGTAGTAAAGACACCTACAGCATCGTAACTGGTGATGAATCATGGATTTATCACAATCATCTGGAAACAAGGGAGTAATCAAGAATCTGGTGCGTTGAGGGTGACGCACCTCCAACCAACGTCCGACGAATCCGCAATGCAGGGAAGAAAATGGAAGCGTCCTTCTTCCGTAAAACAGAACATGTGACAGCTATCGTTCCTGAAAATCAAAGAACTGTTACTGCTAATTGGTATTCACTCAATGTCTGCCCAAGGTCCTCGCAGAATGGATGAAAAAATACCTAAGATCGAAAAATGAGCACCTCCTTTTGCACCACGACAATGCATCAGCTCAACACTGCAACCAAAAAAGATTATTTTTTGGAAACAGAAGGCTGCGTATTTAGCCTCATCCAGCCTGTTCTTCTGACTTGGCACCTTGTGACTTTTCGTTTCCAAAAAGCCAGTGAAACTCTGCGTGGACGTCGATTTTCGTCTGGTGAAAAGGCCCTAGCTGTTTATTTTGAGACAATTGACTGTCTGTCAAAACAAAGCGGGGAAGAGGCATTTGCAAAATGGTATTATCAAATGCAAAAGTACATAGATGTTCACGGAGATTACTTTGAAAAGTTGCAAATAATTATTCGTAAATAAATACATATATTTCTTTAAACAGCTAAAGACTTTCTGCTTTCCCCTCGTCCACGTGTTCCATAAGCAATTTTAGGTTGCTATTCTTCTGTTTGGCAATGTTTTTAGTTTGTGCACGTAACTGAATGCAAACAGAGAGAACCACATGAACATGAAGAACGACGAGGATTACGCAGATCAATGCAACAGGTTTCTTTCTCATGTTTTTAATCGAATCATTATTATCGCACGAATGAAAGTACATCTGATCTGCAGCGGATCTAGTTGGGGGGCGGGGGGCAACTGGCGCGATCGCCTCCCCTTAAAGCAGTATTTTCCTTTTAAGATGTCCAAGATCATATAATAATCAATGTATTTATTTTTGTAAAATCATAGTAATAAATGCATAGAGTTCCGTAAAAGCTTACATTACAATTAAAATTTGTTTAGAATTAAGAGATTAAACATTTTGTTCTAACTTCAGAGAGAGAGAGAGAGAGAGCAGAAAGAAAAGAGAGAGATAGTTCCAGAAACAGAGGAAGCTGAGAGCGGAAGGGGAAAAAGATTTTGACTGATCATGAAAGCAATGGATGGGTGTGCTTTATTTAATGTAATATTTCCACATAGGGCCGAGAGAAAATCGCCAGTAAGACAACGGAATGGCGCAGGAATGACTTGATGAAGTGAAGTAAATGGAAGTTCCTTTCAAATGAAGTGGGAAACCTGCATTGCAAAATGATAAACGATTATTTTAAAGAACAATTATTGGTCATATTACTTAGGAATGATTCGGTGATTCAAGCTGGAATTTTCTCTATTAAATTAAGCCTTCCGAATAGAAGAGCTCAAATTTATTTTGAAAAATTCTATCCAGACTTGATATCTAAAAACTGCGCAGCTCGTTTCCTTGCAAAGCAAGGAACTAAACGCCATGAGAACAGTGCTGATTTTTCAGTTGTTTTTCCCATTTTGTGATTTAGAAATTTATTTTGATGGACAAAGTTTTTAAAACGCCGTGCAATGCCAGAGATGAAGAGCTGTGACAGAGCTTGTGTGTGTGTGATCCTTCCACAAAGTCTCTCTATCATTTTTTTTATACCAGAGCACCCCCCCCCCTCCTCTAAGGAAAGCTTCTGAATCCGTCTCTGCGTCTGATTCTGTATATTTTGATTAAAGCGGAGCAAAACATTACAAATATCTTCAAATGAGTCCTCGGATTTATGTACAAGGAATCCTCTTTATTTTTTCTCTGATTTTATAACCCCCCCCCCTCAGTTTCTTTTTCTTTTTTTTTTAATAAAATATCTTGCATGATTTTATATATTTTTTAGTTTTCTTTCTCTGTTGTGAAATGGCTGTCGAACGCAGAGCAGAAACACAATCTAGCAGGGACAGCTGAAGAGAAGATGAGCTCACTTAAATTGTAAGAACTTTTCCTGGATGTATGTTGCATGTGCACACATCTAAAGAATCTTTGAGAGAGTGGGTAAGAGGTCTAGGTACAGAACAAACTTTGTAACTGAATAAATATTACATACACACGATACACCAGAAAAACATTCGATTTTTCTTTAATTTTATGTTGGAGGTGACATTCTTTTCTTAGAACAGTTGTTTTGGCACAAAAGAAAAACACCTATAAAAGTGACGAGAGTAACGCCGCATCCCCACTCGCTCCGTCTCTACGCCTGATTGCGGGTCTACGAAGTGGCTGTCCAAGTAAAATCGTTCTGTATAAAGTTGACCTTCAACCCTTGAGCTTCAGATGAAACTTTAATTTCGCAATGTACCTGTGTAAAATAAGAGGCTACGGAGAGTGAAATAGTACTGCAAAATTCCTTTGCCATTGGAAGAGAGACCAAAGACTCAAAAAAGACAATCCTGTGATTTTTGTTTAGAAAAAAAGGATTGCTTAACCTCAAGGCGGAATGTTCTTACACAAGTCGCTTCCTCTTTAAAATCTTTTCCGTGTGTTTCCATTCAGGCCTTAATCTCCTTCGAACAATGAGTCACAATATCCCTGTAATCTTAGATAGTTGGCCTTTGAAGTTATCCGTGGTATTCTTCCTTCTTCTTTTGCTTTTGTTTTTTAGTTGACAACTTTCCTGTGAATATTTGCGGTGAAATCTTCCTGTGCATTGCTAAATTTTTATTACGACCGTTAAAGTCCTGAAATTCTGAAACACAGGCATTTAAAAACTATTATTATGCATCGGACTTATTTGTCAAATTATGTCAGCTCAAACCACAGACTGCAAAGTTTTAACCTTCGTCAGCTGTAATTTACGTGATTACGACAAAGTAGCTATCTAATGATCGTAGGTAACTGCGTAGAATATATACACTGGCGGAAAGTGAAAAAAGAACACCAAGCAGGAGACGTCTGATACCAACAAAATTTATACAGCATAATAACGGAATACAGAGGATAACGTGATCAAAACATTATGGCAAAATACAGCTGTATTTGCTGGTAAACTGAAAAATAACATTTCCATGTAACATGGTTAGTACGAGGTTGAACCGCCATGAACTGAGTCACACTGTGCAATTCTGGCATGGAGTCTGTCGGTACAGATGTTGGATGTAAGTTTGGGGTATTGAGTTCCAAGCATCCTCAACCTGGACGCGTAAATCGGGGATGGTCGTGGCTGGCCGTGGAGACCGGATAAGTCGTTGTCCCATAAAATCCCACACGTGCTCAATGGGGGACAAATTCGGTGAACGTGCAGGCCAAGGAAGTTGTCTCACACCCTGAAGTGCATGTTGCGTTGTACGTGCCGTGTGTGGGCGTGCGTTATCTTGCTGGAAAACACCACTATGGACCGACCTTATAAATGGCACAACAACGGGCTGAATGATGTTGTTGATGTAGGAGGTGCTGTTTAACGTACCAAGTACAAACACTAGTTGTGTACGGGAGTGATAGCTGATCGCTCCCCACACCAAGAGGCCAGGTGTAGGCCCTGTGTGTCGCTGGCGGATGCAAGAAGGGTCGATACACTCCCCTGTGCGTCTGCGAACACGCATACGGCCATCGGAGGCTCCCAAGCAGAATCTGCTTTCATCGCTGAACACGACAGATCGCCATTGCGTTCTCCAGTGCAGACGTTGGCGACACCACTGCAGCCGTTCCTGACGGTGGGATGGAGTCAGAGGTACACATGCCAGAGGCACACGTGAACGTAGTCCTGCATCCAGTAGACGGTTGCGGATTGTTCGCACGGTCACCTCAGGTGCAACGGCAGCTCGGATTTGCGTCGCAGTGGATGTTCTGCTTGACAACGCCGCTCTTCTTATGCGTCGATCGGTCCGCTCATCAGTCCGTCTGTGACTCCCGGTTCCACGTCTTCTCGTGTGGGAATGTTCCTCGGACCATCTACGCCACCATCGTACCACCAACGATACTTCCCGTCCAATTCGCTCCGCAATACGACGATACTACCACCCGGACCTCGCGGAGTCCGACTAGACGACCTCGCTCAAAGTCCGATAACTGCTGAAATCGTACACGTCTTCCAATGTCCAGGCATTGCAGCTTCTTCAGGGTCTTCGCACGTGTCCGTACGCCGACGACTGATTACATTCACTTCGCCGTACTCCTTAAATACCACCGACGATAATTTGCATATTATGCCGTGCTGTGGCGTAAGCGCTCACCGGTTGGTCCCGAAATTAACATCACACGTACGTAAACTCGACCCCATTAACCATATGTAAATTTCATGATCGTCCGCCAATTCCTTCTTGGTGTTCTTTTTTCACTTTCCGGCAGTGTATTTACAATTCTTCAATGTCTAACTAAACGCTAATATCCAGGTAAAAAGAATGAGCAAAGAGACTTACGTATAATGACAACTTCTTCCTCTGTCGTTCCGCCAGCGCGAAGTTCAAAGGATCATCAATATAATCTACTCACACAATATTATCTTGCTTGTATCGGCACAAATCTCAATCGTAAGCCAACAACACTAATTCGTTGGTTACATATATATCAAACAGACTTTAATGTCTTTCGCAATATCAACGCTTCCGAATCTACTCGCAATCTTTCTATATCTACGCTACTATCTCCTTCAATGTATTTTAGTTTACTCTGACTATCACTGTCAGCGCTGCCAAAATGTATAAGGCCTCCCCGGTGGCGCAGTGGTCTCAGCGGTGGCCTCTGACCATTCGTCCGAAAGGGGTCCGGGTTCGAATCCCGGTGAGGAATTGATGTTGTGTTTGTCGTACGGCAATGGCTCTCTCCCTTTCCTGGAACCAATTGCCCTTAAATTAGAGGCCGGCGACAACATATGTCCACTGAGTTGCTCACGGTGGTTGTTAAACCTCCAATAAAAAAAATGTATAAGCTATTCGGGGAAGTAATGTGCCGTTCAGTAAGAACAATTTTAACCAAGAAGCAGCGAAATTTATATAAGAAAATACGCGTAGAAACTTTAATGGAAGATTATTTAGAAGTACATCTGGTGATCACTGAATTAGAACCACACCCATCAAAAGTGGATGTGGCCCGCTGATCACGTGATTTCCGAAAGGACACGATTAGTCGAGCAACGTAACATATACTGTATAAGGAGTGACTGGAGCAGTAGGTAGTAAAATTCGGAGCGTGATGGGTAAATTGAAGGTTTTATTGGACTTTGAGGAAGGGTAGATTATGGGAGCTCGGAAAGCGGTTGCTTTGATTTCCCAAACGGCTGAAATGGTGGGTTGTTCACATGGCGCCGTAATTAAAATGTATCAAAACTGCCGTGAAAACGGTCCGGAGTCAAAACTGCACAGGACTGCGAAAGCTTGATGTGCGAGGTGAGCTCCGGGTCCGACGAGAGTGCAGGCCAACAGACTGTTCATCAGTTGACTACGCAGTACAACAGAACAAATTCGAACAACCAGAGATAATAATCTCATAAGAGCTTAAGCTTCTAGGTTTTTGCAATTTGCTTCACGGTTGGCGTTAAATACGGACACTTGCACATATCTGTGTAATACACCACTTTACTTCAGCGCATTTTAATACACAACAGCTTTCCCAAATATCATTGATCTTAAATCAATGTTTTTCATTTTTTTTTTTTTTTTGCTGAGAGCCAAACATTCCACGCGATAGACTGGTACCTATTTCATACTCGAATGAGGAAAGCAACTGAGCTTGACCAACTGTAAACTCATCATACCACGTTTAGAAAAAATACACTTTTGGAAAAAATGATTTGCAATGAGTTTTATTTTTGATGTCCACGTTTTCCAGACAGTCGGAGAATTTCATCAAATCCTGTTGTTTTGATGATTCTTATTGGCTCCCGAAATTAACAAAGCCGCCTAGAAACTAAATACACTAAATACCATGAGATGCAATTGTAATAAAGGAGAAGTAGTTGTGGCTGAAAGCGGCCTCTTAATATATGCGTGATGATCAATTTTCCACTTAAAGTATTTACAGTACCTCACGCGAGAGAACCAAGAACAAAAAGAAATAAAAAGTTTGAAAGATCTGCCAAAAGTTTGGGCATGTTGCCAGAATAAATAATAACCTATATTAGCTGTGTGCTTCCATCAAAATTAGTTTGCCTCTTATGACACGTTAAAGAAATAAAGCTAATGCATGCCCACAAAATTTAGTTTCTTGAAGCTCTTCTCGATGATTTCTTTTCAAATCTTTAGCAATGATTTCTTTTCAAATCTTTAGCAATGATTTCTTTTCAAATCTTTAGCAATGATTTCTCTGACACATTTGAAGCATAGAACTTAAGATACATCGATTGTTGCTTTCTCCTCGTGAGGAAGAGTTAGTATGTATGTAAATCTGTAAACTTTTTTTTTTTTCGATTGGAGGTTTAACGACCACCGTGAGCAATTCAGTGGGCTATAAGCAGTCGCCCGTCCCTAATTTAGGGTCACTGGTTCCAGGGAAGGGAGAGAGCCAGTGCTGTAAGACAAACACAGCATCCATGCCACACCGGGATTCGAATCCGGTTCCATCGCGGACCAATGGTCAGTAGCTATCGCTTAGACCACTACGCCACCGGGGCGGACTTGTAAACTTAGGTGGCGAAAAATGGCGCAATTTTTTTCCCGAAGTAAAGCCATTTTTCAAACTTTCAGTTCGCATTTTTTTTTTTTTTTTTTTGGAGGTTTAACGATCACCGTGAGCAACTCAATGTGCTATAAGCAGTCGCCCGTCCCTAATTTAGGGTCACTGGTCCCAGGGAAGGGAGAGAGCCAGTGCCGTAAGACAAACACAACATCCATGCCTCACCGGGATTCGAACCCGGACCCCTTTCGGACGAATGATCAGAGGCCATAGCTTAAACCACTGCGCCACCTGGGCGGCTCAGTTCGCATGTGCATATTATCTAACCACAATGCACCAAAGCAAATTTTAGTGATTTACAGCAATGACAGAAGACAATATACTATGTTTGTATGCAACGAATTTTTTACTTAAACTTCCACTGTACAAAGGTCATCGGATCACTGTATGATAAACTATTTGTTCTATGTATGAAATTTCAAATTACCCCTGCATCGAACTGCTTGAAATTAATATGAACCTAGTAAATTTTGTGACGTACTACAGAGATAAAGCACGTTCCAAGACGACAAATCTGAACCATACATGCCGTCCGTGTAGCCAATTCATAGAGACGTAGTAAAGACACCTACAACATCGTAACTGATGATGAATCATGGATTTATCACAATCATCTGGAAACAAGGGAGTAATCAAGGGTCTGGTGCATCGAAGGTGACGCACCTCCAACCAACGTCCGACGAATCCGCAATGCACGAAAGAAAATGATAGCGTCCTTCTTCCGTAAAACAGAACATGTGACAACTATCGTTCCTGAAAATCAAAGAACTGTTACTGCTAATTGGTATACACTCAATGTCTGCCCGAGGTCCTCGCAGAATGGATGAAAAAATTCCTAAGATCGAAAAATGAGCACCTCCTTTTGCACCATGACAATGCATCAGCTCAATCCTGCAGCCAAAACAGTTTATTTTTTAAGAAACAGAAGGCTGCGTATTTAGCCTCATCCAGCCTGTTCTTCTGACTTGGCACCTTGTGACTTTTCGTTTCCAAAAAGCCAGTGAAACTCTGCGTGGACGTCGATTTTTCGTCTGGAGAAGAGGCTACCTAGCTGTTTATTTTGAGGCAATTGAATGCCTGTCAAAACAAAGCTGGGAAGAGGCATTCGCAAAATGGTTTTAGCAATTTACTCCGGAGTAAAGAGGCGCGCTTCGATCTCGTCACGGACAAATTTGTGTTTCCACATTGGCGCCCGAATGTAAAAATGGAAGTACTGGCCGTTAGGTTCTTCGAAAAATGTGTGATGTTTGTTCCACACAGCGCCTGGAATTAATGAAAACAATTCCTACTACGCTTCAAAAAATAAAAAAAAATTGAGAGAGAGATGATGTGATGTACTACAGAGGCAAAACACGTGTCAAGACGACAAATCTAAGATCGAAAAAATGAGCAATGGCCGTTAGGTTCTTCGAAAAATGTGTGATGTTTGTTCCACACAGCGCCTGGAATTAATGAAAACAATTCCTACTATGCTTCAAAAAATAAAAAAATTAAGAGGGAGATGATGTGACGTACTACAGAGGCAAAACACGTGTCAAGACGACAAATCTAAGATCGAAAAAATGAGCAATGGCCGTTAGGTTCTTCGAAAAATGTGTGATGTTAATTGTTCCACACAGCGCCTGGAATTAATGAAAACAATTCCTACTACGCTTCAAAAAATAAAAAAATTAAGAGGGAGATAATGTGACGTCGTACTACAGAGACAAAACACGTGTCAAGACGACAAATCTGCAGCGATACCTTCTGTCCGTGTGGCTTAGTTGGGGGCGCGGACGAATGTGTATTTTCACATTTTTCAATAACTAGTTTTAAATTCATTGCGAACGAAAGATCGGAATATATTCCTTTTGTACAGGAACACAGTTGTGATATGAAGTGGTGAGACTGCAGTAACTGTGTTCGTGAATGAATGCTGTAAAGGTTGTGCAAAAATTCGATCATAGGCGGCACAACGGGTAGAAAAAGTTATACCTTTGTAGTAAAATAGTAGTCCCGCACCATCAGAAGTGCTCGACATTAGAAGTAATAACGTCCTGTTAAAACAGTGGTCCAGGACCATCAGAAATATCCCCCAGTGCAGAAGAAGTGCTCCATCCTTGAGTGGAAAATATGTTTGGCCGACTTTCGTGGAATGACAGCCAACGTGCAGTGTTTATAAAATTGCATGATGCGACTGCAAAGTAATTATTTGCCGCCCCAGGGGCATAGTGGTCAGAAACGTAGATATCTCGTCTGTGATGGGCTGGGCTCGAACTCCGGATGAGCAATTTGCGGTGCGTTTGTCTTACGTTGCTTGTTCTCTCCCTTCCCTAGAACCATGCCGCGGATGGCCTAATGGTCAACGTTCGTAACTGCCACGGAGGAATTTCATGTTCGAACGCTCGAACCACCAAATATCCGCCGTGCGTTGGATAGGCACGTCAAACCGTTTCACCCCGGGTACTGCCCCCCTGTAATAAATACGGGCGTCTTCCTCCCCCTTTCTACCTCGCTTCCGTGTCACTTTCCTATCAGGCACTTTAGCCCAAATCTCCTAGTTTTTTATTTCTAAAGGTTGTTTAAGACCTGGTACAGACCTCCCTTCTTAAAATCCACTACATATGATCTGATCTGATCCTTTCCTAGAATCAGTGGCCTCAAATTAGGAACGGGCGATTGCTTACATCCCCTTGAGTTGCTCATGATGGTCTTTACCCCCCCCCTTCCCCCTAATCCCACCCCTACCCCCGAAAAAACTTCATCTGGTGTTTACATGTTCTAATGAGCAGGAAGACACACATTTTACTTGCGGTTTGCGGTTACTCGCTCTTTGTTTCAGGTGCTCTCCGCTCTCCTGTTGCTGATGTAATTCAGTAGCGGTACCATCTGCTCGAATACGAATCTCGGTGATCCTGGTTTCCAATATATTCAAGGGCACGATTTCTGGGATCCATTTGTTTTAGTAACATTATTAGTTTCGTTATATGACATATTTATATCTCTCTCATTACCTTCTTTGTTTATTAATATTTCATTTTCTTTTTCACTCCAGATTCAAACAAAGCCGAGAAACAAATACCATTATCAGAAGTCAAGGAAATCGACCTAAAGAAACAAGTATTTACGATATCTGAATATCACAGTGGTGTTTGAGTGATGATTGTGTAAATATTTTCATGATATCATGCACTCTTTAAAACGTTCAAATATATTTCGCTCTCATTATGTTCAATCTCTTTAGTTGTTCTGAGAACACATGATAATAAAGCATCCTATCACTATGTCTTTGAATAAGTTCAATGCAGTTTACGTCAAATAGTAAATTCAGCACTTATGGCAAGGGTATGATGAGTTAAAAGCTTAAGAATCAAGCATAAGCGTAGCTAGATATTTCTGCGCCCTGGGAAAACCACAAAAATTACACCCTACATACTGTATCTCTTCAATGTTTTCCCTATGGGGTGGCACAACGAAACCGACTGTGTGTAAGGCCTTTTCCAACTGCTTCGAACAATCGGTGCTGCCCCGATGGCGCGGTAGTCTGAGCGCTGGCTTCTGACCATTCTTCCGAGAAGGGTCCTGGTTCGAATCCAGGTGAGGCATGGATGTTGGGTTTATCTTACCGCAAACTGAGGTAGCAAGATGGCTGAATGTATGAAGGCAAGTGGTTTCCAATCTCTGGAGACAGATCATGGAAGTCGGAACAATAACAAGAAGTCCGGGACATCGACGTCCATAAGCCACAACAAGTCAAGACGATTGCTATATGTTTTTAACAACTATCCGCCATAGAGAGTCGACAACCAGGCAACTCTCGCTAGAGCTCTTCTCTGCTACGCAAGCTGCGATATCGACACAGACAATTTAAAAAAGACTCCACGAGGAGGTCTGTATACAAGACGGCCAATGGTCTCTGTTTCACTCGCCACATCGCACAGACGGGTCCGTCTGAATTCGGCCGGACAACAACACCCCTGGACTCCAGATCAATAGGCCTGTGTTCTATTCAATGCCAAGTGGCGGTACAGCCAACTTGGCATTGAATAATGTGTTAGATGGGCTTAGGCATTAACATCGTGTTCGATGAACGCACGACGCTGCACGTGTTCCCAGGAGGCACCCTGATTATTGCACCCTGCAAGGATGACTTCCTAGACTTTTCATGGGAGCTTGACCACATAAGGCTCTCGCCGCCCCGGTGGCGCAGTGGTCTAAGCGATAGCCTCTGATCATTCGTTCGAAATGCGTCCGAGTTCGAATCCCGGTGAGGCATGGATGTTGTGTTTGTCTTACGGCTCTTGCTCTCTCCCTTCCCTGGAACCAGTGACTCTAAATTAGGGACGGGTGACTGCTTATAGCCCATTGAGTTGCTCACGATGGTCGTTAAACCTCCGATCAACAACAACAATAACAACATAAGGCTCGGCTGCAGCCCCAGTGGCACTGTGGTCTAAGGCGCTGGCCTCTGATCATTCGTCCGTAAGGGGTCCGGGTTCGAATCCCGGTCAGGCATGGATGTTGTGTTTGTCTTGCGGCACCGGCTCTCTCCCTTCCCTGGAACCAGTGACCCTAAATTAGGGACGAGCGACTGCTTATAGCTCATTGAGTTGCTCACGGTGGTCGTTAAACCTCCAATCAAAAAAAAAAAAAAAAAAAGAAAAAGGCTCGGCTAGTCGACCATTACCTAAATACCTAAAGAAGCGCAATTATAAACCGACAGCCACCTCTCAGAACCCACCAGGATCCCCGAAGTGCCTTGTGGGAGGAACGGCACTTATTTCCCCAGTCTCTCATTCACAAACTTGTGAATAACATGAGGACTCGTTGTGCGAGCTGTATCGCTGTTTGGGGTAATCACACTTCCTATTTGCCCCTCAAAATCCACACCTTTTTTGCTGCATCACTTTCGGACTGCCATGATATTATGCGCATCCTTCCTCCTCATACGGTGATGGCATTCCGTTTGTGTAGTGTATTGCTGTGTTATCGATAGATGTATGTCCGTACCAATGGTTGCATTTTGCACTATTCAAGATTTTTTTTCACGTTAATTTTTGAAGGTCAGTGGGTCTACAGAAATATGTATATATATATATATATATGGGATGTAAGGTCAGGTGATGCGTAACATCACAGCCTCTCCTTGACAAATGTCAACCCCGCCTTCTCGTGGTGCATCCTGTTCCCACTAAAGGGGCTCTGACGACCGCCCATAGCGGTATAACTATACCATCGGGATCAGAGGAAATTCTATCCCACACTCACCAACCCGCTTGGCCAGCGTGGTGAGTTATGGCCAAACCCCTCCAAAATGATTCCACAACTTAAATCTTGGCCCTCAGTCTCCGGCAGCTGGAATGTACCTGGCCAAGGCAGCGGCCAGTGCGACATGAAGGCAGAGGGTGCTAAGAATCCCCGGAGGACCGGACTAGGCTGCCATCTGATGCTGACCTTGGCTACTTACAATGGACGCTCCCTATCTTCTGATTCAAGGCTTCTTGAATTGGAAGAGGAACTACAAAGGATCAAGTGGGACATCGTGGGGCTAAGTGAGGTAAGAAGAAAAGGAGAAGATCTCATCGAACTGAAAAGTGGACATCTCTTCTACTATCGTGGGACAGATACTGGCAGAACTAGTGGTGTTGGATTTATAATAAACAAGAAACTGAAGGATAAAGTTGTAGAAGTTGAAAGTTCCTCTGACAGAGCTGCACGACTTGTTATCCAACTCTCGAAAAGATACCAGGCTCAGATTATTCAAACTTATGCACCCACCACAAGTCATCCTGAAGAAGAAATTGAAGAATTTTATGAGGAAATTTGTCATCTAAATAATAAAGGTAAGCAGCACTTGAAAATAATTATGGGAGATTTCAATGCAAAAATAGGGCAGCGGCAACAGAATGAAACTTCAGTAGGTAAATTCGGTCATGGCAACAGAAACCAGCGTGGAAATACTCTCGTTGAGTTTGCAGAGGCAGAAGGGTTTTTCATCTTGAACTCCTTCTTCAAGAAAAAGCCACACAGGAAATGGACATGGAGACATCCAAATGGGACGACAAGTGAAATTGATTTTATTATGTGTAACAAAAAATTCGTCATAGAAGACTGCAGTGTGCTAAACAAGTTCAACACAGGTAGTGACCATAGATTGGTGAGATGTAAGATGCACCTCAACACTAAACTTGAACGTGGCAAGCTCATAAGACAAACAAAATCTATTGACATAACCAACCTTAAAAAACACCATAATACCTTCAAGTTAGAACTGAAGAACAGGTTCTCTGCTTTAGAAGGCCTAACATCGGAAGAAGTGGACATCTCTGAAGTTAACAGAAAAGTAACCAAAGCTCTTATGGAAACAGCAACAAAATTAGCTGGGTCTAAGAACAAGTTGCATGTGAACAAATTATCAGGAAAAACCAAAATGTTGATGCAAAAAAGAAGAGAGATGAGGACAACTAAAGAAGATGTGACTTCCAAAGTGGAATATATAGAGCTATGCAAGACCGTAAGAAAAAGTATCACTGAAGACGTAAGGAAATTCAACTGTGAACTAGTGAGGAAAGCAATTGAAAACAACCAAAGCCTAAAGATAGCAAAGGGACATCTCAGTAAGGGAAGAAAACAGATTATGGCACTGAGAAAAGAAGATGGTTCTGTAACAAGAAATAGAGGCGAAATTTTGACAAGAGTGAAAGATTTCTACTCCAAATTATATGAAAGGGATGATATATGCACTCCAGACATCATGAAAGATACCAGTACCAGAGTTCCCCCAGTCCTTCCAGCAGAAGTTGCACATGCAATCAAGAACATGAAGCGAGGAAAAGCTCCAGGAGAAGATGGAATTACTGTAGACATCATACAAGAAGCAAGTGGAGAAATCGAAACAGTACTCGCCCAAATTTTCACTCGATGCCTTAATGAAGGAAAGATTCCTGAGGATTGGAACACCGCTACAATGATCCTGCTACATAAGAAAAGTGACATTGAGGATCTCGCAAACTACAGACCTATCAGCCTCCTATCAGTAGTTTATAAAATCTTCACTAAAGTTCTTTCACACCGCTTGAAGGTAGCAATAGACATGGCTCAACCGAGAGAACAAGCTGGATTCAGGAGTGGCTACAGCACAATAGATCATATCCACGTGCTGAGAGAACTAATTGAAAGAGCGAGGGAATATGAACTTCCATTGTGCATGGCTTTTATCGATTATGAAAAAGCCTTTGATTCGGTGAAACCATCAGCAGTTACAATGGCTCTGAAAACCTGCGGTATTGAAGATGCATACATTAATATTATTAATAACATCTATGAAAATGCAAGTGCAAAGATTAGGCTGTTTGAAAATACAACACACGTAAAAATTGGAAAGGGAGTGAGACAAGGTGACACCATATCTCCGAAGCTATTTAATGCCACATTGGAGGGTGTTTTTCAGTCGCTGAGCTGGGAAAACAAAGGGATAAAGATTAATGGAGATTGTCTAACCCACCTTCGTTTTGCTGATGACGTAGTCATTTTTGCAACTACCCCATCAGAGCTGCAGAGTATGATCCAGGAACTTGCTGACAAGAGTAAAGAAGTGGGATTAAAAATGAACTTTCAGAAGACAAAAGTGATGTTCAATGCTTTTACAAGAAATGAAGATTTATCGATTGATGGAGAAAAGCTGGAGATAACAGACACGTACGTTTATCTTGGACAGCAGATATCAAGTGAGGGTCACATTGATGAAGAAATTAATCGGCGTACAAAACTTGCCTGGAGAGCTTTTGGAAGAAACAGCATAATTTTCAAGAGCAATATGCCATTATGTCTTAAAAGAAAAGTGTTTGATCAATGCATCCTTCCAGTGCTTACGTATGGTGCAGAGACGTGGACCTTAACTAAAAGAGACATACAAAGGCTGCAGACAACTCAAAGAAGCATGGAGAGGTGCATGCTTGGTGTAACCAGGAGAGATAAGAAGAGGAACTCGTGGATCCGAAAAATGACAAGAGTGGAAGACATCATGATCAGAGTTAAATCCCTGAAATGGCAATGGGCTGGACATACTGCCAGAAGGACAGATCATCGATGGACAGCCGAAATTTTAGATTGGATTCCAAGGGACAGGAAAAGACCCAGAAGAAGACCACATAGGAGATGGGTGGATGAAATTCGAAAGTATGCAGGGGTGACATGGAGGAGACTGGCACAAGACAGACCGTTGTGGAGGAAACTTGGGGAGACCTTCGTCCAGCAGTGGATTGATAATGGTTGACGATGATGATGATGATGATATATATATATATATATATATATATATATATATATATATATATATATATATATATATAATATGACTATAAAACATCCATCACGTACAGTTTTTTTGGCATTTGCTATATTTCCAAATACATATATGAAATTGATTTTATTATGTGTAACAAAAAATTCGTCATCGAAGACTGCAGTGTGCTGAACCAGTTCAACACAGGTAGTGACCATAGATTGGTGAGATGTAAGATGCACCTCAACACTAAACTGGAACGTGGCAAGCTCATAAGACAAACAAAATGTATTGACATAACCAACCTTAAAAAACACCATAATACTTTCAAGTTGGAACTGAAGAACAGATTCTCTGCTTTAGAAGGCCTAACATCGGAAGAAGTGGATATTTCGGAAGTTAACAGAAAAGTAACCAAAGCTCTAATGGAAACGGCAACAAAATTAGCTGGGTCTAAGAACAAGTTGCATGTGAACAAATTATCAGGAAAACCAAAATGTTGATGCAAAAAAGAAGAGAGATAAGGACAACTAAAGAAGATGTGACTTCCAAAGTGGAATATATAGAGCTATGCAAGACAACACGAAAAAGTATCACTGAAGACGTAAGGAAATTCAACTGTGAGCTAGTGAGGAAAGCAATTGAAAACAACCAAAGCCTTAAGATAGCAAAGGGACATCTCAGTAAGGGAAGAAAACAGATTATGGCTCTGAGAAAAGAAGATGGTTCTATAACAAGAAATAGAGGCGAAATTTTGACAAGAGTGAAAGATTTCTACTCCAAATTATATGAAAGGGATGATACATGTACTCCAAACATCATGAAAGATACCAGTACCAGAGTTCTCCCAGTCCTCCCAGCAGAAGTTGCTCATGCAATCAAGAACATGAAGCCGGGGAAAGCTCCAGGAGAAGATGGAATTACTATAGACATCATACAAGAAGCAAGTGGAGAAATTGAAACAGTACTCGCCCAAATTTTCACTCGATGCCTTAATGAAGGGAAGATTCCTGAGGATTGGAACAATGCTACAATGATCCTGCTACATAAAAAAGGTGACATTGAGGATCTCAGGAACTACAGACCTATCAGCCTCCTATCAGTGGTTTATAAAATCTTCACTAAAGTTCTTTCACACCGCTTGAAGGTAACACTGGACATGGCTCAACCGAGAGAACAAGCTGGATTCAGGAGTGGCTACAGCACAATAGATCATATCCACGTACTGAGAGAACTAATTGAAAGAGCGAGGGAATATGAACTTCCATTGTGCATGGCTTTTATCGATTATGAAAAAGCCTTTGATTCGGTGAAACCATCAGTAGTTACAATGGCTCTGAAATCCTGCGGTATTGAAGATGCATACATTAATATTATTAATAACATCTATGAAAATGCAAGTGCAAAGATTCGGCTGTTTGAAAATACAACACACATAAAAATTGGAAAGGGAGTGAGACAAGGTGACACCATATCTCCGAAGCTCTTTAATGCGACATTGGAAAATGTCTTTCAATCACTGAACTGGGAAAACAAAGGGATAAAGATTAATGGAGAATATCTAACCCACCTTCGTTTTGCTGATGACGTAGTCATTTTTGCAACTACCCCATCAGAGCTGCAGAGTATGATCCAGGAACTTGCTGACAAGAGTAAAGAAGTGGGATTAAAAATGAACTTTCAGAAGACAAAAGTGATGTTCAATGCTTTTACAAGAAATGAAGATTTATCGATTGATGGAGAAAAACTGGAGATAACAGATACGTATGTTTATCTTGGACAGCAGATATCAAGTGAGGGTCACATTGATGAAGAAATTAATCGGCGTACAAAACTTGCCTGGAGAGCTTTTGGAAGAAACAGCATAATTTTCAAGAGCAATATGCCATTATGTCTTAAAAGAAAAGTGTTTGATCAATGCATCCTTCCAGTGCTTACGTATGGTGCAGAGACGTGGACCTTAACTAAAAGAGACATACAAAGGCTGCAGACAACTCAAAGAAGCATGGAGAGGTGCATGCTTGGTATAACCAGGAGAGATAAGAAGAGGAACTCGTGGATCCGAAAATGACGAGAGTGGAAGACATCATGATCAGAGTTAAATCCCTGAAATGGCAATGGGCTGGACATACTGCCAGAAGGACAGACCATAGATGGACAGCCGAAATTTTAGATTGGATTCCAAGGGACAGGAAAAGACCCAGAAAAAGACCACATGGGAGATGGGTGGATGAAATTCGTAAATATGCGGGAGTGACATGGAGGAGACTGGCACAAGACAGACCGTTGTGGAGGAAACTTGGGGAGACCTTCGTCCAGCAGTGGATTGATAATGGTTGACAATGATGATGATGATGATATATAATGCGGGATGTAAGGTCAGGTGATGCGTAACATCACAGCCTCTCCTTGACAAATGTCAACCCCACCTTCTCGTGGTACATCCTGTTCCCACTAAAGGGGCTCTGACGACCGCCAATAGCGGTATAACTATACCATCGGGATTAGAGGAAATGCTATCCCACACTCACCAACCCGCTTGGCCAGCGTGGTGAGTTATGGCCAAACCCCTCCAAAATGACTCCACAACTTAAATCTTGGCCCTCAGTCTCCGGTAGCTGGAATGTACCTGGCCAAGGCAGCGGCCAGTGCGACATGAAGGCAGAGGGTGCTAAGAATCCCCGGAGGACCGGACTAGGCTGCCATCTGATGCTGACCTTGGCTACGTACAACGGACGCTCCCTATCTTCTGATTCAAGGCTTCTTGAATTGGAAGAGGAACTACAAAGGATCAAGTGGGACATCGTCGGGCTAAGTGAGGTAAGGAGAAAAGGAGAAGATCTCATTGAACTGAAAAGTGGACATCTCTTCTACTATCGTGGGACAGATACTGGCAGAACTAGTGGTGTTGGATTTATAATAAACAAGAAACTGAAGGGTAAAGTTGTAGAAGTTGAAAGTTCCTCTGACAGAGCTGCACGACTCGTTATCCAACTCTCGAGAAGATACCAGGCTCAGATTATTCAAACTTATGCACCCACCACAAGTCATGCTGAAGAAGAAATTGAAGAATTTTATGAGGAAATTCTTCATCTAAATAATAAAGGTAAGCAGCACTTGAAGATAATTATGGGAGTTTCAATGCAAAAATAGGGCAACGGCAACAGAATGAAACTTCAGTAGGTAATTTCGGTCACGGCAACAGAATCCAGCGTGGAAATACTCTCGTAGAGTTTGCAGAGGCAGAAGGGTTTTTCATCTTGAACTCCTTTTTCAAGAAAAAGCCACACAGGAAATGGACATGGAGACATCCAAATGTGACGACAAGTGAAATTGATTTTATTATGTGTAACAAAAAATTCGTCATAGAAGACTGCAGTGTGCTAAACAAGTTCAACACAGGCAGTGACCAAAGATTGGTGAGATGTAAGATGCACCTCAACACTAAACTCGAACGTAGCAAGCTCATAAGACAAACAAAATGTATTGACATAACCAACCTTAAAAAACACCATAATACCTTCAAATTGGAACTGAAGAACAGATTCTCTGCTTTAGAAGGCCTAACATCGGAAGAAGTGGATATTTCTGAAGTTAACAGAAAAGTAACCAAAGCTCTTATGGAAACAGCGACAAAATTAGCTGGGTCTAAGAACAAATTGCATGTGAACAAATTATCAGGAAAAACCAAAATGTTGATGCAAAAAGAAGAGTGATGAGGACAACTAAAGAAGATGTGACTTCCAAAGTGGAATATATAGAGCTATGCAAGACAGTACGAAAAAGTATCACTGAAGACGTAAGGAAATTCAACTGTGAACTAGTAAGGAAAGCAATTGAAAACAACCAAAGCCTAAAGATAGCAAAGCGACATCTCAGTAAGGGGAAAAAACAGATTATGGCACTGAGAAAAGAAGATGGTTCTGTAACAAGAAATAGAGGCGAAATTTTGACAAGAGTGAAAGATTTCTACTCCAAATTATATGAAAGGGATGATACATGTACTCCAGACATCATGAAAGGTACCAGTACCAGAGTTCTTCCAGTCCTTCCAGCAGAAGTTGCACATGCAATCAAGAACATGAAGCGGGGAAAAGCTCCAGGAGAAGATGGAATTACTGTAGACATCATAAAAGAAGCAAGTGGAGAAATCGAAACAGTACTCGCCCAAATTTTCACTCGATGCCTTAATGAAGGGAAAATTCCTGAGGATTGGAACAACGCTACAATGATCTTGCTACATAAAAAAGGTGACATTGAGGATCTCAGGAACTACAGACCTATCAGCCTCCTATCAGTGGTTTATAAAATCTTCACTAAAGTTCTTTCACACCGCTTGAAGGTGACAGTGGACATGGCTCAACCGAGAGAACAAGCTGGATTCAGGGGTGGCTACAGCACAATAGATCATATCCACGTACTGAGAGAACTAATTGAAAGAGCGAGGGAATATGAGCTTCCATTGTGCATGGCTTTTATCGATTATGAAAAAGCCTTTGATTCGGTGAAACCATCAGCAGTGGCAATGGCTCTGAAATCCTGCGGTATTGAAGATGCATACATTAATATTATTAATAACATCTATGAAAATGCAAGTGCAAAGATTCGGCTGTTTGAAAATACAACACACATAAAAATTGGAAAAAGAGTGAGACAATGTGACACCATATCTCCGAAGCTCTTTAATGCCACATTGGAAAATGTCTTTCAATCACTGAACTGGGAAAACAAAGGGATAAAGATTAATGGAGATTATCTAACCCACCTTCGTTTTGCTGATGACATAGTCATTTTTGCAACTACCCCATCAGAGCTACAGAGTATGATCCAGGAACTTGCTGACAAGAGTAAAGAAGTGGGATTAAAAATGAACTTTCAGAAGACAAAAGTGATGTACAATGCTTTTACAAGAAATGAAGATTTATCGATTGATGGAGAAAAGCTGGAGATAACAGACACGTACGTTTATCTTGGACAGTAGATATCAAGTGAGGGTCACATTGGTGAAGAAATTAATCGGCGTACAAAACTTGCCTGGAGAGCTTTTGGAAGAAACAGCATAATTTTCAAGAGCAATATGCCATTATGTCTTAAAAGAGAAGTGTTTGATCAATGCATCCTTCCAGTGCTTACGTATGGTGCAGAGACGTGGACCTTAGCTAAAAGAGACATACAAAGGCTGCAGACAACTCAAAGTAGCATGGAGAGGTGCATGCTTGGTGTAACCAGGAGAGATAAGAAGAAGAACACGTGGATCCGAAAAATGACAAGAGTGGAAGACATCATGATCAGAGTTAAATCCCTGAAATGGCAATGGGCTGGACATACTGCCAGAAGAACAGACCATCGATGGACAGCCGAAATTTTAGATTGGATTCCAAGGGACAGGAAAAGACCCAGAAGAAGACCACATGGACGATGGGTGGATGAAATTCGATAGTATGCGGGAGTGACATGGAGGAGACTGGCACAAGACAGACCGTTGTGGAGGAAACTTGGGGAGACCTTCGTCCAGCAGTGGATTGATAATGGTTGACAATGATGATGATGATGATGATGATGATGATATATAATGTAAGAAGTACACATTACAGCTTCACATTGTAATGTATTACAGCATTTATGTGTCTTGTTAGCTATAGAATTAGTGTTATAAAGTATAAATACTATATTCATATATCACTGCATATGAGACAGCAAAAGAAAAAAGAAATAGAGTACACAATATTAACACAAATGTAAATGTATACACACACATACGCGTATACCCGTACAAGTAATTCATGTTTTTCTCTTATGTGTCGTGTTGTCCTCCTTCTGCAAAAACCAGCAGTAATCACTCATCGTTGAGGGATCCCACCTGTCTTGATACGTCTCCTCCATCGTTTGGATATCTTGGTGGAACCTTTGTCTAGTTCATCACTGACTGCTCCTAGGTTGTCTGGAAAGATGCCTAGATGCGAATGGAGGAAATGTATTTTTAAGGACATCCGGCACACAAGGCTCTTGAAAAGGTGGAGAATCAGCTTTTTATAGTTGCCCTCTTTGTGGTTGCCCAGAAATCCCTTGACTACAGATGGGAAAGATTGTCATGCAACGAGCTCCGTGCTGTTTAGCTTTAACGTAGAAACATAATCACGCAGTAGTTTCTGTATCTGAGGACCAATAAAGATGCCTTCTTTGAGTTTTGCATCACTTAATTGCGGAAATGTTTGCTTTAAGTGCACCAAACCTGGGCCAGACTTATCCATAGCCTTTACAAAGTTTTTCGTCCGCCCCAGTTTGATATGAAGTGGTGGAAGCAGCACATCAGAGGGGTGAACTAGGGGCATGTGATGAACGTTGCTCTCTCCAGGAATGAAAAGTCTTGTTTAGGGCAGTCTGTCTGTTCGAAGTGTTCTGTTGTGGTCCTACTGTCCCACATACAAAGAAAACAGCAAAATTTGGTGAAGCCACTTTGAAGCCGGAGTAAGAATGATATTACTTTCAGATTACCGTATATTGATCACCTAAACAAGCCATATTGTATTGCAGTGAGAATTTTGTCCATGCTTTCATACTTCTCCTTCATTCCTACAGCGTGTGTTACTGGAATGGAAGACTTCTGGTTTCCGTTGGACAAAAGGACAGCTTTTAAACTAACTTTGGATGAGTCGATAAATAGACACCATTCCGTAGGATCGGGAGATATTCCTAATTCTTTCATTAGCCGCGAAATGTACTGGACTGCTGTTGGGAAAGATCTCCTCCATGTCACTTCTGCATGCTTTTGAATTTCATTCACCCATCTCCGATGTGGTCTTCTGGGTCTTTTCCTGCCCCTTGAAATCCAGTCTAGAATTTCGGTTGTCCATCGGTGGTCTGTTCTTCTAGCAGCATGTTCAGCCCATTGCCATTTCAGGGATTTTACTCTCATCATGATGTCTTCCACTCTTGTCATTTTCCTTATCCATGAGTTCCTCTCATCTCTCCTGGTTACACCAAGCATACATCTCTCCATGTTTCTTTAAAATATATTTTTTTTTCGCGTCAGTACGAATCGGGTAACCGGTTGGTGCCGAGCGATGCAGACAATAAATCTGCTCTTGAAAAAGAAGATAGAGTACGCATGCCTCATAAGAACGCATGCCTCATGTACAAAATAAAAAGAAGTCCCATCAAACTGAAGAATACTTTCCCTTTAAGTAGCAAGACATTGGTTGAGTTCTTGGTGTCATTCCTAGATACCGGATTACTGCACACTATTCCGTGCATTTACAAAACCGAAGAATTTGGAATGGCAGCTACCTTATTTTTGTCATTGTATTTCTGTTTGTTTGTTTGTTTTGTTGAGGTCCTTTTTTTTTATAGGAATTATTTTCGTTTTTTTGTTTTTTTGTTGTTGTTGTTTCTCTTTTTTTTTTTTTTTTTTGGTTGGGAGTTAGCTACCACCCTGAACAAATCTTAGGGCTATTAACAGTCACTCGTCCATTATTAAGGGCCATTATTTCTGTAGGGAAGGGACAGCGCAAGCACCATAAGACAGGCACACTATGTCATCCAGAACTTGAACTTCGCCAGGTCTTGGAAAATAATCGTAAGCCCACGCCTCAGACCACTCAGCCACTGAGGAGCTGTTTCCGAATTTCAGACCCTTATGGGTATTTAAGTCTATAATGGTTCGTCCATTTCTGATTTAGCATACTGGTTTCTTTTTTTCTGGGTTTGCAGGTCAATTCTTTAAAAACTTTTGCGTCTCTATGTTAACAAATATATGTATTTGTGCCAAAACGGCTTTCATGTTACCGTCAAACTATTCTAATTCGAACGTATGTAATTCGAATTCGTGGTTAATTTGAATTTTTCCCTTGGTCCGTTGACTTTTTTATTGAACAATGAATAAAAAAATCACCTATAAATCAAACTTCTGTTGGATAATTCGAAGTAAAAATGCCGCGCAGACCACAAGAAACAGTTTGTTGTATCGCGTAGGCAACATGTTATACGGCTAGGCGAGCAGCGATTGATACGTCACTAATGTGCTGCCCGAATGTGTAACAGTGCGTGGTGCTAAGTGACCCAAAAACACTATTTCGAAAAGCAGGTTTCTGCCGCATCGAAGAGCAAAATGAAGGAAATCTTACCTACTGTGGACAACTGGGAAGATGCTGGACACGATGCTGGTGTTCCTTACGAGGATTTTGTGAATTTGGACAAGAAGCGCTTTGCGGCGAACTGAGAGATGCAGAAATTTTGCAGATGTTATGAACAATAGAAATGGTAGTGTACCTTCAGATGAAGGTGAACAGCCTGAACTTCCAGAGAAGCCGATCCCAACAACTGCACAGGCCATGAACCACATCCAAGAATTGAGACGGTTTGTTGAGGGACAGCGGAACGTAAGTGACTCAATTTTTCAGGCGCTCAATAAACTAGAAGAATTTACTACAACTCAGAGTATTAACTCCAAAAACAAAATGTCTAGCTTTTTTAAAAAACTGTAAATTTGCTGTACTCTACATATTGCCATGAAAAATCTTTGAATAAAATGGTACTGTATTTTATTTCTCTGAATTGATGTTTCAAGTTATTTTCTAACCCATATGAAAACGTTCCTAATTCGAATTTTTATAGTGTCCCTTCAGCTTTGAATTAGACAAGTTTGACTGTATTTCAAAATATTTATGTTACACCGGAAAACAAATTTTGACATTTCTTTTTGGTTTGATTTTCAAATTATTATTTCTTTAACTATTTTCGGGCGCTGATCATGAAAATGATGATTAAATTCACATATTGGCTCTTATTTTTGAAAAACAAAATGCACTTTCGTATATTCAAGTAAGATATCTGTTATTAACATGACATTGAGGTATACAGAGGTTCTCCAAAATAATGGAAACAGCTTGAAACCAGGGGTGTTACGCACCTAATATGGTGTGGGAGCACCCTTGGCCATTAAAACTGCTTGAATCCTCTTTGGAATGGACGCATACAAGTGCTGGATGGTGATAAGTGGTATGTTGTGCCATTCTTCCTGCAGAAACTGCTCCAATTCCTTGAGAGATTCAGGAGAAGGATAACGGGATCGCACTCTGTTTTCCAACACAGACCACAGGGGCTCAATGATGTTTAAGTCGGTTGATTGCGCAGGACAGGGAAGGTGTGCAACTTCATCCTCAAACCATGATTGAACAGTTCGACTTCTGTGAATTGGGGCATTATCATCTTGAAAGGTGCAATCCCCTGACGGAAACAATGTCTGCGCCATTGAATGCACATGGTCGTCCAAAAGAGTGGCATAATCACCGCTAGTGCTCCGTCCGTGTAAGGTAATAATGGCACCTGATGCAAACCACGAGATCATTGCCCAAACTATTACGGGACCGCCCCCATGTTTCACTGTAGGAAGGAGACAGTCTGGGTTGTAGGCTTCTGCTGTGGGTTCTCCACACGTAAACCCGTCCTGTGGTGGGGAATAGTGAGAAACTTGATTCATCGGAAAACAAGACATGTTTCCATTTATCCGCAGTCCATGTTTTATGTTCCTGGCACCACTGTAGTCTCCGTTTCATATTCACCTGTGACACCAGGGGTTTTGCAATCGCAGCTCTGCCGTAAGTATTGTGCTTATGCAATTCCCTTCGCACGGTATGGGTCGACACTGGGTCTTGAAGATGTGCATTAAGCTCAGCAGTCACTTTCGTCACCGTGGTCTTCTTCCTTGCGGTCACAATCTTCTTTAATCTCCTCCTGTCTCTCGCAGTGAGTTTTGTTTTCCTTCCACAGTTGTGTCTCGCAGATGATGTTGTGCCGTGAACATTGTATGCTGTCATGACCTTTGACACGGTGCCACCGGATACCCCCAATACCTGTTCCACTGTGGTTACCGACGTACCAACCAGACGGGCTCCTACAATCTGCCCTCTTTGGAACTCCGACAGGTCACTCATTCTGCCTTCATCTGAAACGAAATTATGCAATCACACAGACCCTTGAAACTATAAGCAACACTAAAAAAAATTGTAGCTACATGTTCGTTTTACTCAAAACGTAGTACATGCCAAAATCACTGTTCTGTTTTCGACGACGTGTTTTCATTATTTTGGACAACCTCTGTATATACAAACTTACCTGTATTAAATACTGCTTCTTTTTTACTTTCCGCTCGGATACAGTTTCTGGGGATTCTCTTTTTAACATCTAACAATAAATAATCAGCTAACATGGCGGAATTTTCATTCAGAGTGGAAATTGGAAATCTGCCAAAATGTGCAGGAGCTTAGTTTACGTATTCACAGTTCACGATTAAATCCGGTAGTCGTGAACACACCATTTAAGAGGCCCCTGTAAGTTCTATATTTTCCCTGTTAAATTCCCTAATTTTAGGTAGCATTATTTCAAGAAAAAATAAATGTATTATTCCAAAACATTTTTGTGGGTACTTCATACATTCATGAGAACTGTCAACCTAAATGTATTCACATGTTGTTGTTTTTTCATTTTATTTAATATTCCTTCTTGTATTTCCAAATTTTTCTAAAAAACAACATAATTTTATTTCTTTTATTTTTTAAACATTGATTTTAGAAAAATGTCCAGTTCTCATTATTCCACATACATTCATTATAATGTGTAAACAATATTACGTATTAATCGTTCATAGTCACAGAGAAAAATATACCCGAAATATTTAAAGCCTCATTGTAAGGACGGAAGCTCTTATGTTAATTAGCATATGCTTATGCCAAACTTGCTCCCACGTGTTTGAGAAGATTGTCCCACAGCATGATAATATTTTTTTTTTTACAAATAAACTATATATCACCGAATGCTGATGATAGCCCGGCGTTCTTTCTCTCTCAGCTTTTTGTCAATATATCTGCTATTCAAGACAGGGGAGGGTAGAGAACAGCAGCAAATAATTGAAGCATAAAATATTCATTAGGCTCAAGTACTAAACGTAACGATTTTATTATCTTAGGGTTCGGCCGCTATTGTTCTCTAGCTCGTGCTACTTCAGTTGCTACAGACTCGGTACTTCCAAAAATTCGTCTTCCGTATCTGAATCCTTATTCGAAAAAATCAGTTTATTTCCTAACGCTTATCCTATCACGTAAGCGAGAGCCACTACCGGTCTGTATCTCATCGTACACGTTGCACTCTTTTCTCTCTCCAACAAAGGCTTAATGCCTCCTTTCCATGCACGTGGTCCTACCAGAGTCCATATCTCGGAGCCTGCACTTCACGAAAAACACTTCTTGCTCCTACGTGCACTCAACTCCAACTACCTCTTCTCCGACGGAAAATTTTCGGGGATCCAACTTCTTCGCTCCCCATTGGCTCCTGTTTCTTCCTCCTTAATGAGATCACGTCCCCCTGGTATGGAGCGCGCTCAAACATGGCTGCCTCTCCTCTCTCTGCAGCCCCTCCCCCCACCCTTCCGTGACCTCCTAGCTATAACCTGGCCTTTGAACTTCTCTTGCGTGACCCCGAGGCGTCCTTACGCCCCTCCTGCTTTCTGCGTCCCCTGCAAACCTGAAGTCGCCCCAGCTAGGAACAATAGCTGTGGCCTCTGTGAATACATAGAATAACAACTGTACACATCGGAATGTCGTCGAAATACTGCCTTCTTCAGACGTCTGGCGTCTGTTATTTCAACCGTTTCGTGCGTACCTTCGCCCTAAAGAACGATCGTTGTAATTTCTCACAGCTGATCTTCAAACATACATGAGCTTGCCGAGAATTTTAACATTTCCATGAAATAGCGTAACTTAATGTCCATCACATAATTCCGTAACATTTCAGTCTCTATAAATTATGCAAATTAGCGTACATTACATAGTTTATGCAAGCGACTAATTCTTTGCCCCTACAGGTCCCTGCCTGCGAGACGAAACATGCGAGATCCTCATTTTGCATGGTGAGTCATAGTCATTCGTCCTTTTTTTCCACACACGATAAGAAGTCACCTGTTAACACACTTGAGGTTTAGTTACACATATTTACATTGGTAGTACCACTATGGAGCCTCACTGGGTATGGTAACTTTACCTTTATCTGATTGAGGAGCTTCTTTAAAATTTAACCTTGATAAGGCGTCGGCGTGAGGAATAAGTTTGCCGGCGACGTGAGCAATCATAAGGTTAAATTGTGATATGGCTAGGCACCATCACTGCAATTTAGAGCTCTGAGAAGCAGCGCTGGTTAAATAAATCAAACGGTTATGGTCAGACAATATTTCTACTTGATGGCCAAAAACCCACCCTTTGAATTTCTGTAGAGCCCATACAATTGCGTATGCTTCCTTGTGGCTAGCTGCCCACCGAGCTTGTGTGTTATTCAATTTCTTAGTGGCCTGATCTTTCCCCTCTCGTCTCTCTGTCCTAGACAACATGCGACTGCAAAGGAAGTTGCGTCCGTGTGTGATACGAACGGCTTATCAAATTTCAGTGTAGACAATACCGGTGCTGTACATGGTTTTTCTTTCAGCGACTCAAAGGCTTCCCCTAGCGCTGGCATCCACACAACTCTTTCCGCAGCTTTCTTTCCCTCGGACCACGTGTCCTCACACTTTTTCCCTTCCAAAAGCTGCTGATCCATTGTTATACACTAATGACATATACTGTACAATACACATACAATAATACACTGCAATTTCCCGACGATAGCCTTTACTCTCAACCTTGAAGTGCTATCTATCTATCTTTTGAACTTATTCCATGAAATCACAATACAAATTATTTTCCCTTCTTCTTTTTATCACGAACACTTTACAATTCCTACTCTGCTTTAAGTATTAACTCTAGCATTGATCAGTTCTAGTATTTACGTTAAACATAGCTTCACTCAAATAACAAAGGAATTTTTCCCCTCGGCCTTTTGGCCCCTAACTTTCTAGTATCCTGCTAAACGTTACTTTTCCTAGCATTCTACACGGTATCGACCCAGGTAAAAAAAATTCGGCAACAAACAGGTACTTAACGGAGCTACTCGGGATCCCCTCTGCTTTATCTGTTGCGGCATGCACAGCGGCCCGCGTAGGGACACCCTAAACAGGGAAGTCCGGCCTCGGTCGCCACAATCCTCCGTCCCTGGTTACAGGACCTTGCGGAATCCTGTATCCTTGCTCTGGTTACGAGCCTCTTCCGTCGATGTTTCTCGTCCACCGGTCCGCTGTTCTATACTTCTTTGTTGCACTACTTTCCGGCTACGTGCTGCTATTTCGTTCAAGAGTTCTATTTTAGTCCAAGTCCTCGAACAATGTATCTACCTAGTTACCTTGAGATTATCATATCTACACCTCCTCTGAGCTCGCCTTGTATCCTGCCGATAGACTGCGCCAATCTACTTCTGCTGCAGGGACGGAGACTCACATGTTAATTAGCATGTGCTTATGCCAAATTTGCTCCCACGTGTTTGAGAAGATTGTCCCACAGCATGATAATAAAATTATTTTTACAAATAAACTATATATCAACGAATGCTGATGATAGCCCGGCGTTCTTTCTCTCTCAGCTTTTTGTCAATATATCTGCTATTCAAGAGAGGGGAGGGTAGAACAGTAGGAAATCATTGAGGCATAAAATATTCATTAGGCCCAAGTACTAAACGTAACGATTTTATAAGCTTAGGGTTCGGCCGCTATTGTTCTCTAGCTCGTGCTACTTCAGTTGCTACAGACTTGGTACTTCCAAAAACTCGTCTTCCGTATCTGAATCCTTATTCGAAAAATCAGTTCGTTCCCTAACGCTTATCCTATCACGTAAGCAAGAGCCACTACCGGCCAGTATCTCTTCGTACACGTTGCACTCTTTTCTTTCTCCAACAAAGGCTTAATGCTTCCATTCCGCGCCTACCAGAGTCCATATCCCGGAGCTTGCACTTCACGAAAAAAACACTTCTTGCTCCTACGAGCACTCAACTCCAACTGCCTCTTCTCCGACGTAAAATTTTCGGGGATCCAACTTCTTCGCTCCCCATTGGCTCCTGTTTCTTCCCTCCTTACGGAGATCACGCCCCCTGGTGTGGAGCGCGCTCAAAGATGGCTGCCTCACCTCTCTCTGCAGCCCAACCCCACCCTTCCGTGACCTTCTAGCTGTAACCTGACCTTTGAACTTCTCTTGCGTGACCCCGAGGCGTCCTTACGCCCCTCCTGCTTTCTGCGTCCCCTGCAAACCTGAAGTCGTCCTGGCTAGGAACAATAGCTGTGGCCTCTGTGAATACATAGAATAACAACTGTACACATCGGAATGTCGTCGAAATACTGCATTCTTCAGACGTCTGGCGCCTGTTATTTCAACCTCGTTTCGTGCGAACCTTCGCCCTAAAGGACGATCGATAATAATTTATCACAGGTGATCTTCAAACATACATGAGCTTGCCGAGAATATTTACATTTCCATGAAATAACCTAACTTAATGTCCATCACATGGTTCCGTAATATTTCAGTCTCTATAAATTATGCAAATTAGTGTACATTACATAGTTTATGCAAGTGATTAATTCTTCGCCCCTACACTCATTTTGAGAAGAAAGCATTTAAAGTTGCATATGCTTATCGACAATGCCCAAAGAGCAAGTAGAGTTTATTCTTCTGACACCATTCTTGTTGTTTGACAAATTATGCATCATTTTTTTTTCAGCATTGTATCTACTGTTTTTAGCAAGAAAAACAAGTAATTTTGTTTTCGAAAATTGCTTACAGGGTCCCCTTAAATGAATGGCATTAACGTTTGATTTCCTTTCTTAAGTTTCACCGTATTTCTAGCTGTCTCTTCATTGCTCACTCACATAATAGTTGACACTTATTAATTCTTGGCATTACTTTTTTTAAAATAGTATAACTATGGTAATAATCCGAATTTCTTGGAGTAGAATAGAAATTAAAGTTTCCAAGCTTTCAAACATTAACCAGATTGCTTTTTCAAGGAATGTAGACAGCAAACTGAATAATAGAACGCTTCAACAAATTGAACGCGGTGACTTGACATGACAATAAATGAACAGATGTGAATGTAATTATTCATTCTAAGACACGAGGCGTCATGTTCGTTTCGCACGCGAAATCGTGGAAGGTAAACAAAAGACATTCGCTGTTTGAAGAACTGGTTCCAAACTCGTGGTAACTCCAGCGAGATGCTATCATCGCATGATTCGCTGCTGGTAATGATCTCCAAAGTTTTGCCAATGGCAGTAGATTATTTTGTGTTGGAGTACGAAGTAAATTTCTTTACGTCATCCAACATAAGAGCAGTAGACTTGAACTTGACTTCTCTGGATAGGGCCGTGGTTGCTTTACCGTTCTTTATGTCCATTTTATGTTCGTTGACTCTATTTCTAAAGGGACATGAAAAACGGTAAAGTAACCACGTCCCTATCCAGAAAAGTCAAGTTCAACTCTGCTGCTCCTATGAAAGTAAAAAAATTAGCTTCATGTTTCGCTCCATAATCTAGTGCCATTCGCGAACTTTGGAGATCATCACCAACAGCGAGTCATGCAATGATAGCGTCTCGCTGGAGTTGCCACGAGTTTGGAACCAGTTCTTCAAATAGTGAAAGCCTTTTGTTTCCTTCTGTGACTCCGCGTGCTAAACGAACATGACGCCTCTTGTCTTAGAATGAATAATTACATTCGCATCAGTTCGTTTATTGTCGAGCGAAGTCCCCGTGCACAAATTGTTGAAGCGTTCTATTATTCAGTTTGCAGTTTGCTGTCTAACTTCCTTGAAAAAGCCATCTGGTTGATGTGCGAAAGCTTGGAAACTTTTATTTGTATTCCACGCCAAAAAATTCGAAATACTCGTGTGTACTCAATGGTAAAAGTAGATGAACTGTCTGGGGGGAAGGGGATGCAGTGTTCAGCGTTTCAAGTTTGGGCGAATTTACACACACACACTTACACATTTCATACGTCTGTGTTCTTGTACATAGACACACATAAACAGAAAACTAACCAAGGCTCTTATGGAAACAGCAACAAAAATAGGTGGTACTGAGAACAAATTGCATATGAAGAAAATATGAAGAAAAACAAAAATGCTGATGCGAAAGAGAAGAAAGATGAGGACAAATACAGAAGATGTCATTTCCAAAGTGGGATATATAGAGCTATCTATGCAAAACAATACGAAAAAGTATCACTGAGGGCGTAAGGAAATTCAACTGTGAAGTTGTGAGAAAAGCAATTGAAAACAGCCAAAGCCTGAAGAGGGCAAAGGGGCATCTCAGTAAGGGAAGACAACAGATTATGGTGCTGAACTTGCTGTAGAAACGTAGCCCCCGCTTACGTTTCGACACACCAACAAATTGGGCCACTTCATTCACTTTGTGTCCGTGGCACGGCCAAACACGATGGCTCCTTTGTGCCACTCAGTAACGTCCGTCTTTCACCTCTGCACGAAACAAAAATGGTCCTGTAGACCACGTCAGTGCTATTTATCTCCCAGGATTGCCATCACGGCGCCCTCTGTGCAACCGGTAACTTCCTACTGTCATTTCTGTTAGGGCTGACTAATTAGGTAAATGCCTTCCGATTTACTTGCGAACCCATTGTTTCGGCGGCAATACGTTACGCTACAAACCTCCGCTAAATAACAGGCCCACAAGCTGACATCTAGCGGTGGTTCGTCGACGATCGGATCTTAACAGCAACCTCCTATTACAGCATGGGCGCCGACATCTGAAACTTTCGATAAAATTTCGAGGCGCAAATTATAAAGTGTAAGGGAGTGTTAGTAGAAAGTCTACTAATATATTATGCAGTGCTCAAACTTATAGCTCACAGCAAAAAACATGGTAATGATATTTAAAAACAGGAAAGATGACACCGAATTTTCGGGTGTAATAAGCACGTCTTTTGAATCCGTTCTGACGCAAATTAAATTTATCAAAGCTATTCAAAGTCAATGGAACCGGTATGGAAAACAATAGTATCTGACGGAAGAAAGAAGTTTTTCAATCGGGTCTTTAATCCCTCAGATATTGCTGTAAACGGAATCGTGAGCTTACGAACTGTTAGAAAGAGAGATATAGACAAAAATAAGATGTAACTTTACGTCCCCTGGTGGGAAAACTATGCATTATTTTAGGAAGAAAGTATTCTTAAAAGGTTTATCCCTATAAGCGGTATCGGTCCAAGAAAAAAAAATTAGTCGATTTTTCAGGAGCCTAGATTTTGCTACAAATACATCAGAAGCAGAAATTAACACTTATGACTCCTGGTGGCCAAACCATTCTTTACCAAACATTGGAAATTATGTGAAAAATAGTTTCCATACGGTCTCGTATGCGCTACAATAAGAATTTTTCAGATCGGAGCTTTAGGAGCAGAAATAACGCAGAAAACGCAATTTACCTTTGTGCCCCCTAGCGGAAAGTCTATGATTTACTTGTAAATTTTGAATTTATAGGAAAAATATTTCGCATCAGAAACACTATCCGACAAAGAAGGATTTTTTTCAAATCGGACTCCTAGAAGTAGAGATATTGACAAAAATAAGATATACGCCTCCTGGCGTAGAAACCATGCACTATTTTAAGAAGAAAATCTTTCTAAAAGGTTTGTCGACATAAGTAGTATAGGTCAACAAACGAAATTTTTTTCAATCGAGAAATTAGAAGCTCATATTTTGCTGCAAATACATCAGAAACAGAAATTAAGATTTACGCCCCCTGGTGGCCAAACCATTTTTTACAAAAATTAGAAATTATGCGCAAACGATTTCCCATCAGGAGCTGTATGCGGTGCAGAAAGAATTTTTCAAATCTGAGATTTAGAAGAAGAGATATAGAGGGAAACGCAATTTACATTTACGCCCCCTAGCGGAAACTGTATGAATTACTTGAAAATTTTGAAATTATATGAAACACATGTCACGCGGAAAACATTATCCAACGAAGAAGGGAATTTTTAAATCGGACTCCTAGAAGTAGAGATATTGACAAAAATAAGATGTACATCTACGCCGCCTGACGGAGAAACTGTGGAATATTTTACGAAAAATATATTCCAAAAAGGTTTATCGACGGGAGTAGCATCAGTCCACGAAAGAATTTTTTCAATCGATATTTTAGTAGCTCAGATTTTATGGCAAATACATCAAAAGCAAAATTTAACACTTACGCCCCCTGGTGGCCAAAGTATTCTTTACCAAAAATTCGAAATTATATGCAAAAGATGTTCCATCAGACGATGTATCCGCTGAAAAAAAGTTTTCAAATCGGAGTTTTAGATGAAGAGTTATCGGGAAAACTGTAATTTACTTTTACGCCCCCTAGCGGAAAATCAATGCGTAATTTGAAAAAGTAACTAAATCTAAAATACTCTTCGGCATTTACAATCGGATGTTTAGAAGCAAATATGTGGAATAAAACGTATTTTTGAATTCGATATCATCTGCATTTGCGCCTTCTAGGGGCGAAATTGCACATCGCAAAAAAAAAAAAAAAACGAAATGAAGGATCATCATTCGCATATTTCAAGCTTCCCAATGCAAAAAGAATTATTCAAACAGGACCATTAGTTGAAGAGATATCGTGGGTACAGACAGACGGACAACCCGAAAACCTAAGCACGATCTTTTTTACAAAAGACGTGCTAAAAACAAGGAAATAAAACATTATTTTAAGACTAAAAAATAATAATCCTGTATGCGTTAATAATTTCGATTCGTTTTAACTAATAAATTTTTGACCGCACTTAACCTTTAAATGTTCATCCTGAGAAACCGATCATTGCACAGGAAAGGTAAAATTTCACCACTTTCACAAACCTGGGGATATTTCTGTGATCAAATCTACTTACTTTGCATCATTGTGTTTAGATTCTATTTTTGACTTTATTAGCATGCAGTGAAATCCAAGCAGCTTAAAACACAAAATATCTTTGAGAAATGAGCATAAATACATACATACGGTGCATGATATAACTGAGTGAACAACAAGTATTCCTGAAATATCATGAAATAAATACGGGATTACGCCATATAATAAAAATTTTGAAGATGACAATCCGATTTTTGGCGTAAATGTGACAAGGATGGTAAGTCAGATAATATCCGAAAACTTGAAAATTTTCATGGTCCTGGAGCGGGACTCGAACCCGCGTCTCGTAGAAATCGCCCGGGTATGCTAACCACTTTTTTTTTTTATTATCTGACTTACCATCCTTGTCACATTTACGCCAAAAATCGGATTGTCATCTTCAAAATTTGTAACAAGTATTCCTACTTATCTAAATTGAAAAAAGTGGCGCAGTGGTCCAAGCGATGCCTCTGATCATTCATCCGAAAGGAGTCCGGGTTCGAACACCGTGAGGCATGGATGTTGTGTTTGTCTAACAACACTGGCTCTCTCTCTCCCTTCCCTGGAACCAGTAACCTTAAATTAGGGACGGACGACTGCTTATAGCCCATTAAGTTGTTCACGGTGGTCGTTAAACCTCCAATCAAAAAAAAGTTTTTTTAAAAAACTGCAGTTTATTGTCTACAATGTTTTATTTATTTTTTTAACAAAACTCTTAATCTTGAATTCTGTTTAATGTGTTTCTAATTATCCTGGTTGTGTTTCTTTAGTATGGTAACACTCTTAGATATGGACGATTATCGAAAAGACACAGAGTGGTTAACCATGAACAGGTGAAAAAAATTCTGGCACTGTCTCATTTTCGACCATTAAGGTACAAAAGAAACTCCCAAGCAATCATCCTTCTCATACGTATACAAAATATGAAGCAACAAAAAAAAATTAGCCTGGTTCAAGAGCTACTTCAGTTAGGAATGCTCTGTGATAAATGGATTTACATGGAAATTTAATATGGACATAATCAAGGTGCAAGATACCATTTCTATGGAACAGAAGGCATCCTTTAAACCCAAATTAGCAAACAACAAAAATAAAAAAAGTATATAACTTCAATGATATCATGTTTTCCCCTCCTCTTTCCACCCGATTCAATGGAAATAGAATGCCTGTTCCAGTTGATTAGGTTTCAAAGGCTAAATACTTATTATTTCGTTGTTTGCTCATTTGGTTTCAAAGCCTGCTTTCTGTTCCATATTGAAATGGTATCCTGTGCTTTGATTATACACTATCTACCAACATGTAATTGGACACCCCTGCAATCGACGATATCTGCGGTCCTGATACACGTCACGGCCGCCGCCGCCGTTAAATATCGTGTGGGAAACAACAACGCAACCAGTCGCATACAAGATGCCACGCAGTTCGGAGCTCTCTGATTTCGAGAAAGGTGTAATCGTCGGGTATCACAGAAATGGCCGATCCATACGTGACATATCCAGCGAGTTGAAGTACCCAAAATCGACAGTGGCCTACGTGATTGGCAAGTGGAAGATGAGAGGTGACTGTCAGAATGTGCCCCGACCCGGCAGACCCACAAAACTGGGAGTTAGAGACCGACGGGTGCTGGCCAGCAAAATTCGGAAGAACCGCACCAAATCGATGGGCCACATCTGCGAGAAGTTTCAACAGGCATCCGCGAGTGTTATTTTGATGAATACCATCCATAAGGAAGCCCATCTGTTCGGTTATCATGGACGTGCTGCCGCCCACAAGCCTTTGATCACCAAGTCCAATAGCGCTGCTCGGCTAACGTGGTGCAAAGAACGTCGACAGTGGACCGTTGAACAGTGGAAACAGGTTCTCTGGAGCAACGAATCAAGGTTCACTCTCTACCGTTTGTATGGTAGGGTATGGGTTTGGCGTCTGCCTGGAGAACGCCTCCTTCCGGAATGTATTGCGCCAACTGTGAAGTTCGGCGGCGGTGGAATTATGCTATGGAGATATTTCTCCTGGTATAGCACGGGACTCTTGGTCGAAATTCCTGGTAGACTCAACGCCGAGACCTACTGCACCATTTTGGATGACCATGCGCTTTCTACGTTGTGGCAGTTTTACGGAGTGGACCCATGTTACTTTCAGGATGACAATGCCACCTGTCGTGTTGCGAGGTCCACCATGGCTTGGTATGGTGACATTGGGGTTAATCGAATGGACTGGCCTGCGTAGAGCCCGGACCTTAACCCTATCGAGCACCTCTGGGACGAGTTGGAGCGTCGACTTAACGGGTGCCCCCACCGTCCAAAATCGGTGAAGGAACTGACCTGTCTTCTCCAAGCCGAGTGGAAGAAAATACCGCTAGCCGTCGTACAACGCCTGGTTGTGAGTATGCCCCGGAGGGTCGCAGCTGTAATCGCCGCTCGTGGAGGCTCCACCAACTATTGAAAGTGAATAAACCTCGTTTTCCTTTGCTATCACAGATGTCCAATTACTTGTTGGTAGATAGTGTATGTATGCATAGCCTGGACAGAGTTCTGCTTATTGATGCTTATTTTTAATCTGAATTCTTTGAGTCATGTCCATAAGGCATAAATATCCAAAGCAAAATCAAATACTAACTCATAAAACAAAATGACCGCCTAAACAATCGCCAAATCACAACGTGTTAAGCTACGGATCGTAGTACGAATCAAGCGTGGCTCAGCTTGCCTCCAAAGACTCCCGGCGAGCGTTAAAGGCAAAATGTTTTGTTCGGTTTTTAGCAATTACGGAAGGCATTTAATTATCGGGGGCTACGGTCGAAACGTACTGTCCAGAGGGTCTGCAAACAGTGGTGTAGTTCGCTGTCAACTGAAAATCGGCGAAGTTACTGTGGCCGGAAAACGATTCTCACCAACAGGGACTGCAGCCACGTTTCACGCCTAGTAACCGCAAATCTGTTTCAAACTAGGCAGCTCCAAACAGTCAACAAAAGTCCACTCCAACCAGTTTCGGAAAAGACATTGCGACGAGAACTGCATGCAATTGACATCTGGAGCAGAGTAGCATGGAAAAGACCTCTTATAACAGCAAATTACAAAGTTGCACGTTACCAATGGGCTGAAAGGCACCAAAACTTTACTGTGGAGGATTGGAAACGAGTAATTTGGTCTGATGAGTCTCGTTTTTGTTTTTTCTCCAATGATGGGAGGCGAAGAATGCATCGTAGGCTCAACGAAGCCTTTAATCCTGAATGTGTCGAAGGTGTAGTTCAAGCTGAAGGGGGTTTCTGTGATGTTTTGAGGATGTTTTTTTGTACTGCGAAATGGGCCCTCTCGTTGCAGTGACGATGAATTTGAGCCCGTAGGCGTACCTCCGCATTCTGAATAACGAAGTGTTTCCCTTTGCCTTATATATCTCCAAGAGCAGCATCACGTTGTCACTCTTGTCATCCAAGACGACAATAGCTGTGTTCACAGGGTTAAAACTGTGTCTGAGTGGTACGACGAACAATCAGCAACACTATCTCACCTCGACTGGTCCTCCAGATCCCCAGATTTAAATCCTATTGAAAATCTGTGGTGTCATTTGGAACAGAATGCGAAACGCCGGAATAGACACCCACGTACTCTGTCGGATTGACGCACGAGTGTCTGTAAATCGATGTTCAATACATCCACAACCTCGTGGAATTTCTTCCACACCGGATCCATATTGTTATCAAGGCAAAAGGCGCCGTCACCAGTTATTCGGTAAGTTCTGAATGGGGTAACTAATTTTTTGCCTGGTGTGCTGATTTCAACAATTTCCCTAGCCTCTTCTTTCGGATGGTGGGTCGTAGCTTGTCTTTTACAAGGATAGCGTAATACTATGCATTCGTTGTTGCCTACCGTGCAAGAAAATTCACCTGGAGTACCCTGTTTGCATATCAGAATATAGTAAGCATTAGCTTTCCCACAGATAGCACTGGCTTAGATTTCTTTGGCCATGGGAAACCCTTGCCGAACCATTTACAACTGGCTGTCTTGGTTTCTGGAGTAATATTAATCAACCCAAGTCTCGTCACCGGTCCCGATCTGCTGCTGAAATGCACATTTCTCAGACTTAAAGCGATGCAAAAGCTCTGTGTAGATCACGACACGAAATACAAGGGTCGTTCAAAAAGTAGCGAGACTGATTTTGCATGGGGTTGAAGTGTAATGCAGTAAGCATACTTACATACTTTCGAAGTATTGTCACTCTATCTGAATGCACTGGTTCCACCTTTCTATCTACTTCCAGTAAGGTGTGTTCGAAGCCCTTCTTCGACATGTGGTTCAGTCCCACCTTTCTATCCACTTCCGGAAGGTGTGTTCGAAGCCCTTCTTCGACATATGGTTCAGTCCCACCTTTCTATCCACTTCCGAAAGGTGTGTTCGAAGCCCTTCTTCGACATGTGGTTCAGTCCCACCTTTCTATCCACTTCCGGAAGATGTGTTCGAAGCCCTTCCCCGACATGTGGTGTAGTCTCACCTTTCTATCCACTTCCGAAAGGTGTGTTCGAATCCCTTCCTCGACATGTGTTTCAGTCCCACCTTTCTATTCACTTCCTGAAGGTGTGTTTGAAGCCCTTCTTGGACATGTGGTTCAGGATACCCATCACAGCATTGTTCAGTTCAGTATTTGATGAAAGCCGACGCCCACGAAGTTTTTTCGTTTTACCGTTTTACTTTGGGGAATAGGTGGAAGTCACACAGTGCCAGATACGGTGAATACCGGGGGTGCGCCATCATTTCGATGCTTAGATCTTGGATAACCTGCTGGGTAAGCAAGGCACGATGTGTAAGGGCATATCTTGATGCAAAATCCAACCAGTTTGTGCATATTCTGGGAGTTTTGGGGATTGTTTTTATTCTTTAGAGGCCCTTTGAGAACTTCAAAATAATAGGCACCGATAACAGTTTTTCCTTATGGAACAACATGATCATATACAATTCCCTTTTCTTCGAAGAAAACCAGGTGCATGACCTTTCCTGCACTTGCTTGAACTTTTGCTTTCTTGGATCGGGGGCTCTGGGATGTTTCCATTGGGAGTTTTGTTTCTCTCTGTTGTTTTGTTTCTGGATTGAAATGGTGAAAAAATGCTTCATCACATGTGATGACTCGAGTGTGGCTTACGTCGTAGCCGGCACTTCCATTGGCGATAAGTGTTAACGTGATTCGTCCCAGTTTATCCGTGAGCAAGTCGGGAATCCACTTTGCAGCGATTTTTTGGTACCCCAAACGATTTCTCACAATACCATCAACGGAACCAAATGAGATCTGATAATCCGTGAGCAAGTCGGGAATCCACTTTGCAGCGATTTTTTGGTACCCCAAACGATTTCTCACAATATCATCAACGGAACCAACGGAGATCTGCATCACATTAGCAACCTCCTCAATGGTCATTCGATGGTCATTGTGCAGGAGTTCCTCGATGGTATCGACATTAAACTCCGTAGTCGATGTCGAAGGCCTACCGGAGCGTGGCACATCTTTCAGACATTCTTCACCATCCTCAAATTTCTTGCGCCACTCAAAAACCCTTGCTCTAAACAAAGCAGCTTCCTTATAGGGTGTTTCAACCATTTCGTGCGTTTCTGTAGCGGTTTTATTCAAACGCACGCAAAATTTCATAGTTGCTCTTTGCTCCAGTTTTAAATCCATACTGGGTTACAGAAACACGTCCGAACTCTACACTGAATGAACTAGGGGATCGCTGTAATGACGCGTCGTCACGTGACTTACATTGCAGGTGTTGTTCCGACACGAGCAGTTGCGTTTTTCTGCGTGGGTTTGTTTTGGCGCTATGGCGTCAGTCTCGTTATTTTTTGAACGACCTACGTAACTAGTGATCAAATGTCAACGCCTTTGGTGCACTATATGCCCGGAGTTTTCTGAACAACAGATGATCGTGGATGAGTTTTTCTACACCACCAACATTGATGTTGACTGTTGCAACTATGTCACGTACACTTACCTTCCTTTTTTCAAAAGAACCTATTGCACACAATTGATGTTCACTTCGGTCTCAGCAGTACTCGGTACATGTTCATGCGGTTTATTTGCTACCTTCTCGGCCCTGGGAAAACTTCAAACACCAATCATAAACACACATTTTTAACAGCGTTTTACTCTCATACTGTGTTTGCACTCTTCGCGAAATGTCATTGGGTTTCACATTCTCCTTCACAAGGAATTTAATAACACAAGGTTGTTCCACACCCACGCACCCTCTACAGACTCCATGATTCCCACAATGCATCTCGCGGGGATGAAACCACTCCTGACGCGAAGTATGGGCTCATACGTATTTACTGTACTCATTCTATCGCAATCGGCACAGAAATTCTGAGAGTAGCAATAAAAAGTTTTGAAAAGCGTGAATCACCCATCGCGCAGAAAGGAAAACAATATTGAGGAGGGGATGAGTGACTCCCTTGTCCCTCCCGTGGATTCTCCAATGGTTGGAACCGTAGAAACAACTTTACACAATAAACCATGTTTTTGCTTTCTTTCGAAGTACTATAAAAAGTATCCCGTGCTTAAATTGGGACCACTGGTTCCAGGGAAGGGACTCCAATTTATCCGCCATATGACAAATAAACCACCAATACCTCACCTCGGACCATCAAGGAAAGACTAGCCAGAAACTAGCAAATCTGACCTGTCAGGCACCCGAGTGGCACACGAACAATTTTGACTGTCTGTGGTTATTACACATTCTTCAAAGTTTATTTCCTTGTTACTTTTTTCTGTTTCGAAATTTGTAGGAACATCGTCGTGAAACCTGGTGTAATTCACGATGCAGAATTCCAGGCAGATGGGAAGTTTGAAGGACACAACATACATTGAGTTAGCTTTGCATTAGAAGCACCTACCTAATTACGCGTTGGTTAATTTTTCTCTGAATTCACGACTCACAGACTTCTAGGAATAGATTCTACAAGGGGTCGAACATCCTCCGTGCGTAACTTGACCAGTGTCCGCTGTAGCAGCTCCGTCAGTCCTCGCTCATTCCGTGCAGGAGGATTGACAGTTCTCACATCCTGTTCTATAGCACATCCCGCAAATGTTGAATTCGGTTGCAGTCAGGAGAACTTGGGATCCAAGGCAATGTGGGGAATTCGTTTCAGTGTTCCTCCTCAGTAGTTGTTCCTCCTACGTTTCTGAGAAGGAAAAAAAAAAAGTTGTGAGAAAAGGAAATCTTCTTTCAGATCGGCCATTTTAAGGGTCCTGTAGAAATCGCTCAGAAAACTCAGTAGTTGTACGAGTCCGATGACTCGGTGCGTTGTCCTGGTAAAAGGCGGCACTGTGGCCCGAGTACACTTTCTGCAGATATGGATGGAGATGGTCTTTTGACAGGTCCCCGTAGCATCCACCATTCAGTGTTTGTGAGATGATAATCAATGGACCTGGGGCGTGCCAGGAAAAAGCCCCCAGACTAGAGCACCACTTCCACCTGCATGATGAAGCCCAAATGTGCAATCAGGTGATACCCAAGGAGTATAGAATAAGATATCTAGATATGCCCTTGTTAATGGACCAGTACCATTTTGAGTGAAGCCTATAACCAGCGAGAGCTGATAGTTTTCATAGCTATTGCAATGCATTTTGTGTTGGCCGAATCGCCTTCTTTCGTCGCAAATGTTTCCAGTTCTTGCAGTGCTTCCGATGTGTAAGAAACTGCTGAATTTATAAAGTTCTTAATTATTTTGAGTCTCCTTACCATTTTTATTTTAAATTGAAATACACGAACGTTAGTGCGAAGTCTAAACAAATCATAACGTTAAAATTAAAAACTTCACTAGTGCATAATTCATTCCGGTTTGATATTAATATGATTTCTGCAAACAAAAACCACTCAATTCCAAAATACACAGAGTTGAAATTATCATGTAAACAACGTCAAATTCCATCACTTTGCGGCTTCACGGTTCAGGGCATCTGTCATGGAGAAAATTTTAACCTCTGGTGAATTTCAGAAAGACCTGATCAATCTTTCTGTTGGTTTATCAAGGATTAATAAATGCAAAATTTTCTCCCATGACATACGTTAGAAGAAAATTCCTGGTTGAAAGGCACAGGAATTCGTGCGCAAAATTCGCTTGTCTTAATCACAACCAGGAAAACAAAATTTCATGTTAAAGCAAGAAAAGAAAAAAGAGAATAATATTTGATTTAACTGACTTTGGGGTTTTGGAAATAATTATTTTATCTGTTCTTTTATCGCGATAGGAAAAGGCGAGTAGGTGTGCAGCTCAGAGAATCAAAATTAATTTTACTTTCACATCACGGAATGGAAAAAAAACGTTTCTGAGAAGGAAAAAAAAGTTGTGAGAAAAGGAAATCTTCTTTCAGATCGGTCATTTTAAGGGTCCTGTAGAAATCGCTCAGAAAATGTTGCAAAAGTGCTCTTAGGGGTTGGCGCTGTTCTATTTTGGGGACAAGGTCACAGCCGCACATAGGAAGTTATTGGTCCCTACGTGTGAAGGTCAGGGGTCACTCTCTAGGAGTGGGAGAGAAAATTCCGTTGTGGGAGGAACGGCTGTTGCCATGCAGAGGTCAGCCAATGAGGGGTCAGCATTTTCCAACACCCCAGAGTTCTTTTTACACTTTGAGACGCTTGTCTCAGTCATTCTTTCTCTTGTCTTTGCTCTTGCTGGCCGACAGAAAGAGGGGACGGCCGAGTTTTCTCCTCGCCTTTTGGTGGGGAGAGGACCCACAGAAAAAAACGAGTTTTTCTTGACTGCCTTTGCTGACCACCACAATGGGACACCCTGGCTCGGGATCTTGCTTATTGAAGGGTGACGATGTAGAACGCAGTTAAAGCGGCATTCCGCCGGCCGGGAACTTCGCCCTGGCAAGAAAAAAAAATGGCGGGGAGACGACAGGCTAGTACGATGTCGGTCGTGGAGGCCGGCTTAGCTGAAAAGGGATATGCCTTCTCCCTTATTGATATCTCGCAAACACATCTACAGCTTCTCCATTCTGTTGCTACTCCCAAAAGGAGGCCTGCTTCAAAGGCCGGAGATACGAAGCCAAAAAACAGTTCCATCTCATCCCAAAGTTTGGGAAGGCTCTTCCCTGCAGGTCATCAAGAGGCACATTGCTGCTAATCACCAGGTGGATATTGAAGGCTCTCTCCCTTTCATCAAAAAGGTACCTCAAGTCTGCAGCGGCCAGCGATGCCCTTGTTCAGGACAGAGGTGTCCACGGGGCCAATGGAGAAAAGAAAATACATGGAAGACGATCTACAGAGACTGTGGGTGTGCCAGGACTGTGAACTGTTGTGAGAGAGAAAAAAAGAAAAAGGCATAAGTGAAAAAAAAAAAAAAAGACGCCAGCTGAAAGGTAATGTTTTTAGTTCATATCTTTTGGTATTGAGACATAACAGCCCACGCGGGTACCTGATCTTCGAGCTGAGCATAAGAAAAAAAAAGCAAGTTTTTTTGCCTCTGATTGTGGCTGTGTTGTCGTTCAGTTTTCAAAAATGAAATTTATTAGTTCCTCAGGTATGAGTTCAGAAAAAAGGGAAAAAAGAAAGGGGGTTGAAAATGCTTTCATTTATGGTTTTTTTTGTGTTGTCATGTCTGGTATTTTAGCAACTCCCCAGGCCAGTAAATTTTAATGTATCCGAGAAATTTGGTTTAATGTTTGAGCACAGTGAATTTTGGTGCATCGATTGTAGTTTAGTTGGGCATGTGAAAATTTGAAAAGCAGTGTTATTGGGATTCCGTGGGTGATAAATAATTGTAAACATTTCTCTCTAGCCTTTTACAGCGTTGAGTTATTTTTTTTTTCTGAGTGAAGATAAATTATGGGATGATTTATATTGGGATTTTGGGAGCATATGTATAGTGTGATGAAATTGGAAAGTGTTGAGTGTCGAAATTAAGAGTGTTGGTGTGTTATTTGAGGACCAGTATTTTACATGCTCCAGATGAGTGTTAATCTCCCATTGGAAAGGGGTGATCTTAGGGCAAGCCGGGGAACTTGTCCTAGGGCAGAGGGCTCTGAGTAGGGAATTTTCACCAGGATGCGATATGTGCAAAATAGAAGTTAAGGTATTTGGGTTCTCAAGTTTAGTATTTCACAAAAAGAATGAACATCATGGGTTGAGAAGACACACTTTTGCTCACCAGTTCCAGTATTAGTTGTTCTTTTCTTTGGCCTAAATTTTCTTGTTTTTACTAAAAAGTCCAAATGTAATTTTAATTTTCAATAAGGTGAAAATATTTAGTAGGTTATGGAAATGGTCAGTGTTATTGTCTGCAGTGCGACCTGCGCATTGCCATGGTACAGAAGAATTTCCTTGCTAGTGATTTTTCCTGGGATATATGTGGATAGAGATAAGTGATTTTTCCTGGGATACATGCGGATATTGTGATTTTGGATTTCCTGGGATATATAGAGACAAGTGATTTTTCCTGGGATATAGTTGTGATAGTTCTGGGCCGGATGTGCTGGAGTATTTAGGGTTGAAGTACGACAGGCTCTTGCAGGCGTGGTTGATCAAGGTGGGACCATGCATTGGTTCGAAAAGGGGGAGCCTTGAGGACGTGGTTTTTGGGGGAAAACTTGTTTTCAACCCCCCCCCAGTAGTTACGCTGCCCACGGAGATATGTACTGCCAGCGAGGGTCGGTCGGGCGTTGCTTCAATGGATGTTGCGAGATCATGTTAGAGGAAATTCTGTGCCTGATGATGATGTGTCACACTTGAGGATTTTTTCCTTTCCCTTTGCCTAGGCTGAAATTGGATTCACGACCCAATTTCACGCCTTCAGCCTGACTGGTATTTTCTTCCTGTGTTGGTTCTCAATACCCAGGGTAGTGTCTGAACTGAGAGTATTTGCCTCACCGCTACCTCAGTAATTCACTGCAGGTGTTAAATTTAAATTTTGTTTGGTGTGATTTAAAGTATCTAAATTAATTTGTTTATGATGTGCTGTAGTGCTAGGGATGTAAATTCTAAATTCTGGTTGTTAGTGTTAGTGAGCATGATATTTAGTTTGGAAATTTAGTTAATTGGTATTTTGAGCTTTTGTTTACAGTATAGAGTTATTAAGTATCTTGAGCTATTATTTGAAGTGCAGAGTGAAGTGATTTTTATGAGCAAGCTAGTGCAAGAAAATTGTTTGAATTTCTGAATTATGTTGATGATGTTATTAGTGATAATTTTTAAGTTAGTTAGTGAGGTTTCTTTATAAGTGAAGTAGGTTTATCCGGTGTGGTTTCTATAGGTTATGTAATGTTAATTAATGCTTGTGCTCAGTGTAAATTCTGTTTTGAGGATAATTTACTTGGTTTGTTTACTTGCAGATAGTAGATTTGTTAATGTATAATTTGTGGCTCTTAAAATAACTGTAAATTTAATTAAAGTCTTTGAAGCTGGTCTGGGAGATTGCAGAGTTTGCTAAGGTTGTTCAGGTGCTGTAAATTTAAATCAATAAGTGTAAGGGTGTAAATTTGTCATTGAGTTAATTAGGTGAGGGAGAAGAGAGTACGTTTCAAAAGAACAGAACTTGTCCACCTTGTGGAATTAAAATAAAAAAGAATCCAGTATTTTTTTGTGTAAGCTATGTGAATCATAGTATGATTTTGGATGCATAAAGTGTGTAAACTATGTGAATCGTAGTATAATTTTGGATGCATAAAGTCAATGCCTGGTGTTCAAACCAACTGTGTTGAAATATGTCAAGTTGTGCTGTTCATAAGGCCAGTGGCCAAATAGAAAAAAAGATTGAGATTCTGTTTTTATACTGCTGTGTGTAAGCAAACTAGAAAAGAAAGAAATACCACAGCTGATTGTCCTCTAAATTACCTTATTAAGTTTTTAAAGAAAAAAAATAAATATAGGCAGTAGCCTTTCAAAAAAAGTCCAAAATTAGTGCAGTGTGAAAAATTTTGTGTGCTGTTGTCTTCCATGACTTGGACCCATGTATTCACCTTAGCTTGACTAAGGCTATCGATCCGAATCCTGGTATTATAAGGTATTTCATAACTGCAATTTTTGTCCTGTCCTTTTAAATTGACTTTCACCGCCTCCACAAGTTGTTATTGAACGAGTACATTTTATCCTATGACTTATAGTGACACATTTTCATATACATGCAACAATATTCACTTATTTTTTGCACTTTCAGATGACTCAACTCTGCGTGAACACACACAACGCAAATTTTCCAATAACTTCTTGTGGAATGTAAATTTTTAGATGCATTTTTGTTTAGGATGTTCATGGCCTTCATATACTTAGAAAATATTTTTGTTTCGAAATGCATCTACCCATCTCCCAAAGTTAAATTTTAGTCGAAATTCAAAATTTCCCTTCAGGTTTAATTTTGGCTATCTATTATAATAACCCTAATATAAAGTAACTAAGATAACTCCCCAACACATCTCCAGAAGTATCATTCTAACCTCCTTGGTGATACTCACGTTACGTATTTTAATTTATGCAAAGTTTTTCCTTAGGTAGTGTAAGTGTGTTTTCTTTTTGCTGAATATTTGGATTTTCTAAATAACTGCTTTGAAATATATTTTCGTGTCACAAGAGATTCAAAAGACGTCCTCATTGCAACCGAAAATTCGGTTCCAAAAACCTTCCTTGAGAAAGCCATCTGGTTGATGTGCGAAAGCTTGGAAACCTTTATTTTATATACGCCAATAAATTCGGATGACTAGTATAGTCATCTTTCTTGTTTGTTTCTGTTGACCGACCATTCGTAACCATGTGACGTATACTTTAATTTAACTTTCCTTTTTAGTTTCTTTCTCTATGTTAATTTGAGTTCGTTCTCCTTTGCGTTTCTCAAACTTAACGTGATATCTTCTCTCGCGCAACAGTATGGTTGGCCACACCTTGAGGTCAGTACGTATGACGTGTGTATGCGTCAGATGAGAACAGTACGATATACACTGAGTGGCCACTTTATTATGACCACCTGACAGTTTTAAGCAAATGAGCTATGGCTACACACTGTTGCCGCCAGAGGGCTAGGCTAGTATAAAAAGGGAAAGCTTAGCGCTTGCGACAGTAGTAGAAGTGATTTTTGAGTGACGAGATGGGTAAAAAATGCGATTTGACGGACTTTCAACGTGGGGTGATTGTAGGAGTTCGGAGCCATGAAGCGAGTATCACCGAAACCGCCACATTCGTGAAATGTTCCTGAGCAGCTGTTGTTAAAGAGTTTAAAGACTGGACTGTCAGCCAAAAAATTGAGTCTCTACGTGCAACGTGTGATCGTCATCGATTAGTGACTGCTCGGGCGTAACGGAGAGTGTTCAGACTGCTAAAACAGAAGGGCAACATATAACGAAGTAAATTTCTCCGTCATTTCTGTCCACGCCAGGATTCGAACCCGGATCCCCTCATTCCGGAACAAGTCACTCTACCAATTGAGCTACGCGGACGTTTTATTCTGATTCCTATCTGCCTTTATGTCGTGTGCGTCCTTCTGGCAGGTACGTCACATCTCCTGGTACGTTACATCATCTCCCCCTTATTTATTTTTTATTTTTTTTTTCGAAGTGCTACAGAAAGGATTCACTTATTTTTCCTATCTCGCGGTGTGGAAATAACATCACACCAATGCGAGATTTTTGAACGGTCGGGTCATCCGGATAGTTCGGGCGCCATTATAACGAAGTAAATTTCTCCGTCATTTCTGTCCACGCCAGGATTCGAACCCGGATCCCCTCATTCCGGAATAAGTCGCTCTACCAATTGAGCTACGCGGACGTTTTATTCTGATTCCTATCTGCCTTTATGTCGTGTGCGTCCTTCTGGCAGGTACGTCACATCTCCTGGTACGTTACAAACAGTGCAGCAAATTACAGACCATCTTAATCAAGGATCCCCTCAAATGATCTCTGCACGCACTGTTTGCCGTGCACTGCATCGGATGGGATATGGCAGCAGAAGGCCTGTTCGAACACCTTTGCTGTCAGTAGTTAACAAGAGAAAACGTCTGCAGTTCGCACAGGTGCACAAGGATTGGACAGTCGATAATTGGAAACAAATTATGTGGTCCGATGAATCACGTTTTCTGTTGCACCATGCCGATGGCCGAGTGAGAATTTAGCGGAAACAGCACGAAAGCATGGACCCCAAATGCATTGCTACAACCCTTCAAGCTGGTGGAGGCAACGTTATGGTTTGGGGAATGTTTTCCTGGCATGCTTTGGGCCCTTTAATTCGTGTCTGACTGGCACATTATATCTAAACATCGTTGTGGACCAAGTGCATCCTGTCATGTGGATGGTTTATCCCAATGGCGATGGCTACTATCAACAAGATAATGCGTCCTGCCATAGTGCTCGTATTGTACAGGATTGGTTTCAGGAACGTGCCGGTGAGTTTACTTTGCTTAGGTGGCCACCACAATCTCCAGATCTCAACCCCATTGAGAATTTGTGGGACGAAGTTGAACGAGCCATCAGACAGCTGGATCCACAACCCTGCAATCTCACACTCATGGAAAGTGCTATTCATCAAGCATGGTCTCAGATTCCACAAACCACCTATCAACATCTTGTGGAGTCCATGCCACGAAGAATCGACGCAGTATTAAAGGCAAAAGGTGGCCCAACGAAGTACTGAGAGGGTGGTCATAATAAAGTGGCCACTCAGTGTATAATGTTTGAGCAGCAGTAGTATGTCGAGATGTTGGTCATATGACGATATAATAGTAGTTGCGAAATTGAGTTACTTGAAGTTCTGATCTCTTAACGTTTGCGTATTATATACTTAGTGTTGGTGTTTTGCTTTTTTTTTTTTTTTTTGTTAAACGTTCCCTCACCGGTAAATTAAATTAGTTCACTAACATTGTTCAAGACTGAGTTGAGCTATAAGATATTTAGCTGAATAAAGACTAATTATAAGTAACATTTTCTTAAGTTTCTTGAATGACTCCTGTTTCACTGTAGGTGAAGTTGTGAGACTGATTGATTTATGTAGTGTTCATGCAGCCATATTTCACGAACATTACAACCAATGAAAACAACCCAAGAGCTGTCATACTACACTTTACTTCAGGTTAGCTTTGCTTAATGCCATGTTATTTTTTTAGGTGAGCTAACTGTTTTACATGCAATATATGGACGTAGCGCCGTTACACCACTACAGTATTTTTACTAAAAGATAATGTATTATACTCATCGACCTCATAACGCGTGGGTCAACCTTTCGCTCTCACAAAAGCAGCAGCTACTCTTCATGGCGTGGACTCTACCACATGTTGGAAAACGTTCCGATGTTAATACGGCCTGTGGTTCCAGGTCAGCGTACCGTAAACATGCATGATAGACGCATACCAATAAATTGGCACCAGGTTTTTATTTTGTTTTTAGCACATCTTTTGTAAAAAAAGATCGTGCTTCTGCTATCGGTATGTCCGTCCGTCCGTCCGTCCGTCCGCCTGTACCCACGATTTCTCAGCAACTATTAGTCCGATTTGAAAAATTCTTTTTGCATTGGGAAGCTTGAAATATGCAAATGATGATCCTTTATTTCGTTTTTTTTTTTACGATGTACAATTTTGCCGGTAGAGGGCGTAAATGCAGATGATGTCGAATTCAAAAATACGTTTTATTCCACATATTTGCTTCTAAACATCCGATTGAAAAAAATTATATCTTTCGATTCCATTTATGTCGAAGAGTATTTTAGATATAGTTACTTTTTCAAATTCCGCATAGATTTTCTGCTAGGGGCGTAAAAGTAAATTACATTTTCCCCAATAACTGTTCTTGTAAAACTCCGATTTGAGAAAAAAAAATTTCAGCGGATACATCTCCTGATGCAAAATCTTTTGCATATAATTTCAAATTTTTGGTAAAAAATACTTTGGCCACCAGGGGGCGTAAGTGTTAATTTTTGCTTCTGATGTATTTGCCATAAAATCGGAGCTTCTAAAATATCGATTGAAAAAATTCTTTCGTGGACTGATGCCACTCACATAGATATACCTTTTCGGAATATTTTCTTCTTAAAATACTGCACAGTTTCTCCGCCATGGGGCGTAGATGTATATCTTATTTTTGTCGATATCTCTACTTCTAAGAGTCCGATTTGAAAAATTCTTTCTTTGTTGGATAGTGTTTTCCGTGTGACATGTTTTTCATATAATTTCAAAATTTTCAAGTAATTCATAGGCTTTCCGCTAGAGGGCGTAGCGGTAAATTGCGTTTCCCCCTATATCTCTGCTTCTAAATCTCAGATTTGAAAAATTCTTTCTGCACCGGATACAGCTCCTGATGGGAAATCGTTTGTACATAATTTCTAATTTTTGTAAAAAAAATAGTTTGGCCACCAGGGGGCGTAAATCTTAATTTCCGCTTCTGTTGTATTTGCAGCAAAATATAAGCTTCTAAATTCTCGATTGAAAAAAACGTCGTTTGTTGACCGATACTACTCATGTCGACAAACCTTTTAGGAAAATTTTCTTCATGAAAAAATGCATGGTTTCTGCGCCATGGGGCGTAGATGTATATCATATTTTTGTCAATATCTCTACTTCTAAGAGTACGATTTGAAAAAATCCTTCTTTGTTTGGATAGTGTTTCCGATGCGAAATGTTTTTCCTGTAAATTCAAAATTTTCAAGTAAATCATGCACTTTCCGCTAGGGGGCACAAAGGTAAATTCGTTTTCTGCGTTATTTCTGCTCCTAAAGCTCTGATTTGAAACATTCTTCCTGTATCGCGTACAAGACCTGATGGAAAGTATTTTTCACATGATTTCTAATGTTTGGTAAAAAATGGTTTAGCCAACTTGGGTCATATATGTTAATTTCGGCTTCTGAAGAATTTGTTGCAAAATCTGGGCTCCTGAAAACTCGACTAATTTTTTTTTTTTTTCGACCGATACCACTTATACGGATAACCCTTTTGAGAATACATTCTTCCTCAAATAATGCATGGTTTTCCCACCAGGGGACGTAAAGTCACGTCTTATTTTAGTCAATATCTCTGTTTCTAAGAGTTCGTAAACTCACGATTCCGTTTACAGCAATATCTGAGGGATTAAAAACCCGATTGAAAATCTTCTTTCTTTGGTCAGATCTATTGTTTTCCATACCGGTTCCATTGACTTTGAATAGCTTTGATAAACTTAATTTGCCTCAGAACGGATTCAAAAGACGTGCTTATTACATCCGAAAATTCGGTGTCAACTTTCTTGTTTGCTGTTGTTGTTATTTGTTTCTTTCTTTCTCTTTTTACAATATTTGGTGGTCTAATAGGAACAACCACGTAAACAATAACAGTTTCGAGAAAAATCGGTGTCATTGGACTTCTCAGAGTAACGCACTCTGACTTGTTTAGTAACGAAATTTGTCAGTAATGGTATTAACAGTATTATGTATAAATTTAAGTGCTATCTATTTCCCTTTGATTTTAGTTTTACATTCAATTTCATTCTCGGAATTCATTTAATAAAAAATACTGAGTTGTCGTGACTTTGAATATTTATTCGTGTGCACTGGTATTACAGATATTACAACTTGCTGTTTTCATTAGGGGCTTCGCTGATGAATTTCAAGCTACCCGGGATCTATTTCAAACAGTTGCGGATTTAGAGTTAAAGGGGCCCTGCCAGTGGCGTACCGGAAAATTCTCGGGGGGGGGGCGGCTAAAAAATGTTCGAGGCCCTTTTTCGAAAACCTATTAGCGCTCAATTAGTTATTTTTTTTATTCCATATTATTAACCACTGATTGCAAAACTACTGTTTAAAAGCAGCTAGCTACTGCTACAACTACATTCTTGAAAAAGCAGCTTGCTACAGCTATACAACTACTTTTTCTGAAAAGTAGCTAGCTACACTACTTTTCAGCTACTTTTTTTTATCTTTCGATTTAAACTAAAGATACAAGTTTTAACGGTGATATTTATTTGCATATTTTTACATACAGCACTGAGAACAAAATGCCAAGGCAAATCACACGAATAATTCATATTTGTATTTGCCTTTACCTGCAGCCATCATATGTAACACTTTTTAGTATACACGGAGTGATCACTTAATTATGACCACCTACATAATACTTCATCAAACAAAGATCTTCGCTCTTTCCACGTTTATATATTTGTTTGATGTTCCAGGTCCACGTTAAAAGTCTATATTAATTACATAATACTTCGTAGGTCCTCCTTTCGCCGTGAGTACAGCGATTATTCAGTAAAAATTCTTGCCGTGTTTTTGCACGATAATGTAAGTGATATAATAAAAAACTATGATTCCTTTAAATTTTATTCATAAGATCACAGTCAAAATATATCATAGTCATCATCATCATCATTAGTGTTCTGTCTTTTGACAGGTCCAACGGTAACTCAACAAGTTCTCTTCCTCCATTTTTCTCTGTCCCTTGTTTCTTCCTTCAATACTTAATAGCTTCATGTGCCCATGATATCATCAAGCGTCATTAGTCGTCTCCTTCCCCTTGGTCGCTTTCCTTCAATTTTTCCTTCTATCATTCTTTTCAATAAGCTGCCTCCTCTTAACATATGTCCTATCCAGTTATATTTTTTTCTTATGATCTTTAGAATATTATTTTCTTCCTCAACTCTTTGCAGCACTTCATCATAGGTAATTTCTTCAATCCACTTTATTTTTTCCATTTTTCTACATAACCACATTTCAAATGCCTCCAACGTTTTAGCTTCTTTCTTCCCGACTGTCCACGTTTCTGCCCCATATAAAGTTATACTCCAAATATAGCACTTAATAAGCCTTTTCTTTAAATTTTTATTCATTTTGTTACTAATATTACTAACTCTCACCTCTCACTGAAAAACATATAAAATCACGCTAGGTCCTTTCGGTCTTCCTTCAAGACCATCATCACATTCACGCGTTTCACCACATCTGATGATGCAAGACCGAAAAGACCTAATGTGAATTTATGTTTTTTAGTATGATATATTTTTACTGTGACCTTGTGAATTAAATTTTAAGGAATCATAGTTTTTCATTATAGCACTTTTATTATCGTGCAGAAACACGGCAAGGACGTTTACTCAATTTGCCGCAGCACGATGAATCATGCGGCAATTATTCGTGTGGCATCGATTCAATGAGATGCCGGAAGCAGTTGGGATGTACGGATAACGACGCGGTGTGTAATGCTGCTGCCTTCAACGCAGATATGGAAGCGATCGTTGTATCCAGACGCCTGATATACCGTTCCGTATAGTGTCCCAGAAGTGCTCTATGGGATTGATGTACAGGGGTAATGGAGGCCGGTCAATATGTTGGAAATATTAACCGTGTTCCTCAAACCATTCGTGAAAAAACATTGGACCTGTGGCTCGGCGCATTGTCATCTTAGAAGACGTCAGCAAACAATTCACGATAATGGGCACCAGTTCGTATGTTGTTCCACATGCACTAGGGGTCCAGATTCTTGCTAGGCAAATATGTCCCACACCATACAACGTCCTCCACCGGTTTGCAATGTGGAGACCATGCAGGAAGCAATGAGTGCCTCGTGTTGTTTGCGCCACATAAGTGCATTACCGTCCACGAAGTAGAGTCAACAAGTTAGTAAAATCATGCAATGCATTGATTTTAATACGCTTTCCAACATACCAGAAATGATTACTGAAGTTATGAGGATATTGGCTGTGGAATAAATCTCGGTCCTGTGCCCTGACCTTTGATCCCATTTCGATTATATTTAACAGAACCGATTCAGTGTACCTCCGAAATAACATGATAAAGTTTTGTCACAATGGAAGCATTTTTACCTAAGCTATGATGCATAAGGCCTATGGAATAGATTCCGCTCCTGTGTTCTAACCTTTGACCCCATTTCGCCCATTTTCAATAGGGTTCATCCCCAGGTAGTTCCCTACCACATACTAAGATTTCATCGAAATCGAAACATTTTTAAGGGAGTTATCGTGCCGACAGACGGACGGACGGACAGACGGACGGACAAAGCTGGAACATATACGCTTTTTCAACCTACGATTGGAAAGCGTAAAAAACGTAACTCGTTGGACCAGAATACCTTTTTTTAAGCTTTCCAACCTCAGGTTCAAGAAGCATATATGCTCCAGCTTTGTCCGTCAGTCCGTCCGCACGATAACTCACGTAAAAATTGTTCGATTACGATGAAATTTTAGTATGTGGTAGGGGACCACCTGGGAACGAACCCTGTTGTAAATGGGCGAAATGGGGTCAAAGGTCAGGACATAAGAGCGGGATTCATTTTATTGCCCTTATGCGTTATAACTCGCGAAAATATGGTTCGATTTCGATGAAATTTTAGTATGTGGTAGGGGACCACCTGGGAACGAACGTTATTGAAAATGGGCGAAGTGGGGTTAAAGGTCAGGACATAGGAGCGGGATGCATTCCATTGCCCTCATGCGTCATAACTTTCGTAAAAATGGTTGGATTGACACAAAACTTTATCATGTTGTTCCGGAGGTATACTGAACCGGTTCTGTAGAATATCATCGAAATGAGGTCAAAGGTCAGGTAATAAGAGCGAGATTTATTCTACAACCATTATCTTCAAAACTTGAGTAATGATATCTGTTATGTTGGAAAGCGTATCACAATCAATGCATTGCATGATTTTACTAACTTGTTTACTCATCCGACGCGGAACTTGCGTGATCTTTGCACCAGGCGAGTCTTTTGCGTCGATGAACTGTATCTAAGAGAAGATATCGTTGGGGTCGTCTGCTGTTATAACTCATACATGCGAGCGTGCGAAGCATGGTCATGACTGACACTGCCAGTCATGGTGGCACAGTGGTCTAATCGACAGCTGCTGACCATTCGTCCAAGACAGGTCCGGGTTAGAATCCCGTGAGGCATGGATGTTGTGTTTTGTCTTACGGCACAGGCTCTCTCCCTTCCCTGGCAGCAGTGGCCCTAAATTAGGGACGGGCACCTGCTCATAGCTCATTGAGTGGCTCACGGTGGTCGTTAAACCTCCAATCAGTCAAAAAAACTGTTCCAGGTTAACTCCTGTTGTATTGGGTAGTCAACAGTTGAACAGCGCTGCGTCTGTTGGCCTGTAAGAGTCGTCGGACCCGGCGCTCACCTTTTACAACAACTTTTCGCTGCCCTGTGCTGTTTTACTTCCGTCCGGGTCGTTGTTTGACCATTTTCATTCCAGTCCTGACACACTTTAACTACGGCAGCTCACGAAAAACCCAGCAGTTCAGCCGTTTGGGAAATCGAAGCACCATTTCTACGAGCTCCTACAAGCTGTCCTTTCTCAAATTCCGATAAATCCTTCCGTTTACCCATCACGCTCCGAATTTTACTACCTACTGCTCCAGTTGCTCCTTGTATATGCTACGTCGGTCATCTAATCGCGCTGCTCTAGAAAATCACGTGGTCAACGGACCACATCCACTTCTGATAAAGGTGGTCATAATTCATTTATCACTGGGTGTATTAAAACAGAAACTGCAAATTCCAAACGGTCAAAATATGTAAAAATACTGATAGAAATGTGTAAGTTTTGGATATTACATATTAAATTATTCCTCGTTTGGGGGTTGGGGAGGTGGTAAACGACAAGCCTGAGCAACTCCAAGGGCTATAAATAGCCGCCCGTCTCAAATTTGGGGTCACTGGTTTCAGGGAGGGAAGTTAACCAAGGCTGTAAGGCTAGCAAACGACTCATGCCTAATGCGGGATCGAGTCGGGTACATTCCGGACAAATGATCATAAATTAGCATTTCGTTACCGTGGTAGCTTATCCATCATCTGGCTTTTATAGTTTTCTATGCATACACATGCATTCTTGTCTACAACGCCTTCCCGGTGGCCAAGTGGTCTGAGGTGCCAGCTTTGTATCATTCGTTCGAGAAAGGCCAAGGATCGTGTCCCGCATGAGAAATGGGTGTGTGGTGTGTTTGTTTGATGGCACTGGCTCTCTCACCTGCCTGGAACAAGTGGCTCTAGATACGTAAAGGCAACTGCATTTAGCCCTTAGATTTGTTCATGACGCTTGTTAATACCCAAAATACAAAGGAACACTGCATTTTCTCAGGGGATTTTAAGAAGGATGTTGTTCTTTAAATTGTAATGTATATTAGACACTCATTTCTGAACAAAATGAAAAATGAGAAGGTAATCATTTCTTTCTCGCCGTGCGAGCGATATAATAAAACATCAGTACTAAGTTCTGCTTTATTAAACAGTATAACGTATTTTTTTTTAAATTACGACGTACTTTTGTACTTTTTAAAAAATATTACGTACTTTTTTTGAAATTACGACGTACTTTTTTTTAAGTATAACGTGCTTTTTTTTTAATTACGACGCAAGATAGGAACCGAGATGACGCACCTTGCCTTTTTGAATAACTGCAAACAGCTACAGGTTATACCTAAGTTTTTAACACTGACAAGATTTGCTATTTCCAAGCAAGACATATGTGTATTGAGTCTGTCAGAGACTAAGAGACTAACTACCGCAATTCGTTTGAAACGAACCTACATATATTACCTTGCACGTAGGGCTTACTCACTACATGGACGATTCACAAGAACATATCATCCTATTACTGTTGATCACTCGCTGATTATTTTGCATGCTATTATAAAGAGTGAAACTGAATCACAGAACAACCGTCATGTGGCTAAGCTCCGTGCCCTGGTGGCTTCGGAAATCCAATCTCGACCCATTCGTTTTGAAAGATATAGTCAACCAAACGGACATGAGCCCAGAATGTATGTTAACTTAAGCTCTACCGAACTCTCGGATGTTCAGAAGAACGCTCTGAAGCGGGGGTTTAAATTTTGCTATCCGAATACTAGATCGAATCTTTTTCAACTTGTGCCACAATCTGAAAGTATCATCCGGACATGGCCTGCAGAGCACCAGGATGACGCAAGAACTAAATTTGTTAAGTCACTTCGGCATGGATCCGCCCCGAGCCAACGAGATTCACACCAAGGCGCTACCACGATATTGAATCAAAGTCAAGCCTATAAAGAGGAGAGGCGTCAACTATGTGAATTACAATAAAACACTAACTTGGCTATCATATCCGACGACAAATCAAATAGGATAGCAATCTTGGACCGTGATGCATACCACCTAAAGATGCAAGAAACTATAGAAGCAATTCCACATAAAATTTTGAGATTTGATCCTGTCACAACAACCGTTGCGTCCGTCGCAAAGTTGAAGAATCGTGGCCACTTACCTAAAGAAATTTCCGATATTATGAAACCTCCCAAGGGCCCCAGAGTCCCCGAAATCTTCGGGAAGATAAAGCTACATAAACAAAATCACCCCCTCTGCCCCTTAGTTTCTTCGTATGCGTCTCCTATCCGCCCACTTAAAAAGCCCTTGCAAAATGTCTCTCCCCCATCCTAAATCATTCTCAGTTTTCAATTAACAGCCCTCTACAAGCTATTAATCTGATAAAATCCTTCAGTTCCCAAGGCAACCGTTTATAATGGCCTGCTTGGATGCTGTGTCGCTATACCCCAGTATCCCCCTTCAAGAGGCACACAATATTATTTGTCAAAAATAATATTGTGTTAACCCACCTCTCCCACCTTTGGAAATAGAGGCTGTCCTTTCAGCTTTAAAACTCGTTGCATTCAGGTAATATTTTAAATACAACGATGTTATTTTCCACCAGAAAGAAGGCGCCACTATGGGCTCACCCCTTTCAGCGATTCTCTCCGAGGTTGTCCTGCATACCCTGGAGAATGAGGTACTTGGCGTATGTACGCTCAAACCCCTTCTCTACACCCTCTATGTAGATGACGTTCTTGTCTTTTGGCCACATCCGCATTCCGACCTGCTGCATTTTCTCAGTATGCTAAACTCCAAATATTGCTCCATAAACCTCACATTGGAATTAGAAAATAACTTAAAACTTCCGTTCTTAGACTTGCTCATAGAACGGGACCCCCAAATCTTCACTTTAAAGTACTCAGTGTACCGTAAACCCACATCCAACCCAATTATGGCCCCATACAACTCAGCGCAGCCTTTATCTGTTAAGCTGGCTTCCCTGCGCTACCTGGTACGACGGGCAGCATTTACGAATTCGTCATTTGTACGCCTACGGCGCATCGAACTCCAACGAATCTTTGCCATTGCTAGCGAATTCGGGTACCCGAAAGACCTGGTACACACCATTCTTCGCAGGCATCGACGACTTGCGTTTACCGCATTAGAACGAACCCTTACCCTTACCAAGTACGTAGGATCCATGAGCTATTTTCCCGACTGCACCAGCGTTTTAAAATATGCATGTGCCAGGTTTAATATAAACTATGGTTTACAAACACGTAATTTGTACACTCTAATTAAACGTCACAGGGATCCCGTTGAAACCAAACACAGCCGCCCCGGTGGCGCAGTGGTCTAAGCGATGGCCTCTGATCATTCGTCCGAAAGGGGTCCGGGTTCGAATCCCGGTGAGGCATGGATGTTGTGTTTGTCTTACGGCACTGGCTCTCTCCCTTCAATGGAACCAGTGACCCCAAATTAGGGACGGGCGACTGCTTATAGCCCATTGAGTTGCTCACGGTGGTCGTTAAACCTCCAATCCAAAAAAAAAAAAAAAACCAAACACAGGTACGGCGTCTACCTCATCCCCCTGAGAGCTTTAAACTCTAATGAAATAGATCAAGTGTACATAGGTTCAACCCTACGTAATTTAAAAACCTGTTTGCTTGAACACTTACGCGCTGTCAGAACAGGCTCACATTCTACAGCCCTAGCCCGATTCGTAGCTAGCGGAACACATAAACCATTATGGGATGAAGTTAAAATCCTCATTACACACAGCACCAAAAGCATGGCCCTCTTTGCAGAAAGCTTGTATATCCACCATCATAGAGGTATTTGCTGTAATGACGATATACCCTCTCTCCTCCCACGAACATGAACTGCTCTACTTGAACATTGTGGAAATAATAATTACAGCGGAATTATTAATACTTGTGTAACATCATTTTGACTCTCATCGTTTGCAGTGCTGTTACTTGTCTCTCTATATGTTCACAACAACTTTCGTGAGCATGCGCTTTACCCATTTTTGGGTCATCAAAAATTCCTATATACGTATGTTGCGTGTCGACGTACTGTGATGCCATTGGGTGGGTGACCTGATGAAGATCACTAGTGTGATCGAAAGATCTAGTGTTTTTACCTATCGTATGTTTTAACTTGTAAATACCGTTTTTTATTTGATTAAATGTGTAAGTGCATCATTTCATCAAAGGTGGTAAATGAACAAGTTGCATATCGTGTTATGTGTGACAGATGTCTACTCCCATACGAATAGTATAACGTAATTTCTTTTCGTCCTGAAATATTGTTGTTCTTACGTTATGTCTTAATCATTAGGTATGACTACGATGGAACACTTCTTTAATTAAACCTTTACGGCCAGACGAAACATAAGACAGAAGTCAACTTACTGAAATTGATTCTTTATTCCACCATTATATCAATAGCATAGATATCACACTTCCAGGTATAATGTAATTCACATAGCCACATTCCACATATCCACCACTGTATCAATAGCAAAGATCGCACTTCGAAAATAGCGTAATTCACATCACCACCTATTCACACAGCAACTGTTATCTCGTTGTTTTTATCTATCGTTCTTATCTCATACATTCATACGTCACGTTCACACAGACCTAAAGTGTGTTGCCAACAGTATTCGTTTGAGGGAAAAGACGTCACATTAATTTTTTTTTTTAAGGTTTAACGACCACCGTGAGCAACTCAATGGGCTATAAGCAGTCGCCCGTCCCTTATTTAGGGTCACTGGTTCCAGGGAAGGGAGAGAGCCAGTGCCGTAAGAAAAACACAACATCCATGCCTCACCGGGATTCGAACCCGGACCCCTTTTGGACGAATGATCAGAGGCCATCACTTAGACCACTGCTCCACCGGGGCTGCACATTAAATTTGGAAGTATAAGCACAACAAACTCAAATTTACATAGGGAAAGAAACTAAATGAAAGTTAATTTAGAGTCACAACAGCTTGTAGGTGGAAGAACAATTTTCTCCGCATTTAGTGTGACAGAGAATATTTACCTCCCTCTCAAACTAAATGTTCATTTGGCTATGGTTTCAAAACTTTTGTTATGTGATCTCTTTTAATGATAAATACGAGTACATGAGCCAATACATTATGACCACACCCAGTCTAGAGAAATGAGCGCGCCTGGTGACCGAACGGTGGCGCAACTGAAGCGCACAGAGCAGTATATATACAGCCCGAGGACAAGCTTTCGGTTAGTAGAGTCTTCGGAGTCAGAATGAGTAAAGCTGCCGATTTATCGGATTTTGATAAAAGACAAATTGTGATGGCACGGCCCTTTCGGAACTACAATCTCGGAAACGGCGCGGATTGTTTGTTGCTCACGTGCCGGTGTAGTGGGTACGTACCAAAAGTGGTGCACAGATGATCAGACGACAACGTCATCCAGCCGTATGTCGTCCGCAGCTCATTGAGACTGTCTTCTTCAGTGGAAACTGTCGCGCATTGTTCACAGCGACAGCATGGCCACAGAGCGACAAATCATCCGCAGCTGCAACAGTGGTGATCAGGGTAATGTGTCACAGCATACAGTTCATCGTAGCCTTTTGCGTATGGGCCTGCGTAGCTGAAGACCCAGCACGGTCCCCATGCTCACTGCACGTCATTGCCGGCAACGCACGAAATGGGCCTAGGATCGTCGAGATTGGACCGTAGATTATTGGAAAAAAGTGGCCTGGACTTTCGAATCAAAATTCCTGGTGCATCACGTGGACGACCGAGCGCGGATATGCCGATTACCAACGCAAGATGGCACCTGGATTCACCATTGGGCGAAAACAGGCCGGCGGTGGGAGTTATCTGCTGTGGACTATGTTTTCTTGGAACACTTTAGGCCCCATTATCCCAATAGCACAATCCCTGACAGCTGTCAGGTATCTGAACATCGTTGCGGACCAAGTTCACCTATTCATGGCAACTGTGTTCTCTGCTGGTGATGGCCATTACCAACAGGATAATGCACCATGCCACACTCCCAGAATCGTCAAGAAGTGGTTCGAGGAACATGCTGGTGACTTTCTGTTAATGCCCTTGCCTCCAAATTCACCTGACATGAACGCAATCGAACATTTGTGGTTCGACTTGGAAAAGCGGGTTCGCACTAAATCACCACCTCCCCGAAATGTGCGGGAACTGGAGGACCTACTGTTGGCATTACGGTACAAGATACCTCAGGATACCTATCGCCATCTCACTGAATCGCTGCCTTGTCGATTGGCCGCTGTTTTGCTGGCTAAAGGGGGTCCTACAGCTTATTAGGTAGGTGGTCATAATGTAAGGGCTCATCGGTGTATGTTATAGGAGTCGAAGAAATATAAAGAAAACAAGAAAGATGACACCAAATTTTCGGTTGTAATAAGTACGTGTTTTCATTCGTTTCCTACGCGAATAAACGTTTTCAAAGCAATTCATAGTCAATGGAACCGGTTAGAAAAAAGATCAACCGGATTTCAGCAATCTGTGACGTATGCGTATAACGTCACGATTTTGTGTGCACCAGTTATCAAGAAACCACAACCGTTGTGTGTGTGTGGCGTAACCGGAGATGAGAAGTAAGGGTTCATACAAGGAGCAAAAACGACAGCGTCTGGGCAACCGTTGTGAGTGTGCATCTTGTTTTATTGATTTGTGACCCGCTTTGCGTTTCATTCTGTATAATAAAATAGTTAAATTTGGTACGAATTAACTGATATATCGTCATTTATCGGCTTTGTGTCATAATTATGGTGAGTTCGACCATCAATATAACCACAAATGGTGACCCGGAGTCGAACACGCAAATGCTCCCACAGCAGTGGGTGTGGCTTCGAGAGAGATTCACCATTTTCTTTCTGTGAATATGAATATAATCGAACGTTTACATTTTTCGGCAACATTTTGCTGTACATTTTATATAGGTACATTCTAGTTTCTTCGCATTATAACATTATTTTCCTCTACACGATTATTATATTGAATTGTGGCTAAAATGTCCGCAGTTCGGATTTCAGCGTATAACCCTACTGATCCAGCCTTAGGATTTAAAATGTGTGAGAGCTTTTCTGCACTATCACTCCAAAGGCAATAACGCAAAGCACAACTCGATATAATTATATTGTTGCTTCCTTGCCTTCCAAAATTGCTTCTATTGTGCGAGATATCGTAATAAATCCGGATCAAGACGATCGTCCTGAGCACAATTAAACTGAGCTTTGCAGTGGTCTAAGCGATAGCCTCTGATCATCCGCCCAAAAGGAGTCCACGTTTGAATCCCGAGGAATGGATGTTGTGTTTGTCTTACGGCACTGGCTTTCTCCCTTCCCTAAAGTCAGTGACTCTAAATTAGAGACGCGCGACCGCTTATAGACCATTGAGTTGCTCACGGTGGTCGTTAAACCTCCACTCAAAAAAAAAAAAAAAAACTGAGCTTATCAAGCGTGCTGATAAGCTCAGTTTTTCTGGATTTCACTCTGCGAACAATTGATAAGCTCTAAAACTGAGCTTATCAATTGTTCGCAGAGTGAAATCCAGAAATTGCTAGCTGGAGAGCAATTAGGTGGTCGTGAGCTTTCAGAGCTACTGGTATTATGAAGCGACACGCAGAATCGCATAAAGTTCTTGAAGAATAGTAGTAGAACTTTTCTCAGCACCTTCCTACTTCAGTGCAAACAGTTTTGGCTGCTGTAACACCATTTAATTTAGATAAGGTGGCAGAAATAGCGGGTATGATCATGGAAGTGAATCCGGCATCCATGCATACTTCTTCCATTTCCAGTAACGTCACCAGCACCACTGAAGAAAAATTGCTTAATGAAATTATTAAACTGAGTAAGCTAGTAGATGACAGACATCATTCGTTCTCGTTTACGAAATCGAACACCGAACAAATCAACTAGTGGTAGCAAAACTATTTCTATGGAAAAGGAACTTTGTTGATATCATAACTGTTTTGGCAGCAAAACTACGAAGTGCAGAACGCCATGTAACTTTCAAAAGAAACTAAGTTAAAGGGGGTGTAACGGCCATGGCCGTCTTACGGGGTGGGCCAACGGGGTCGGTGCCCAGGGAACCCACCTGAACTGGGGCCCCCAACGCCTTAAATGTCTTATGCGTTTGTCAAAGATCCAACTCTTTCACCACTCATCAGGAGTATTTTTTTTAGCACGTCTTTTGTAAAAAAAGATTGTGCTTATGTTACCGGTTTGTCCGTCCGTCCGTCTGTACCCACGCTATCTCTGCAACTATTAGTCCGATTTGAAAAATTATTTTTCCATTGGGAAGCTTGAAATATGCAAATGATGATCTTTTATTTCGTTTTTTTTTTTTACGATGTACAATTTAGCCGCTAGAGGGCGTAAATGCAGATTATGTCGAATTCAAAAATACGCTCTATTCCACATATTTGCTTCTAAACATTGGATTGAAAAAATTATTTTATCTTTCGATTCCATTTATGTCGAAGAGTATTTTAGATATACACTGCTGGCCACCCAAAATGCAACACCAAGAAGGAAACATCCGATTGGCCTGAAATTCGCAGCATGCGTCGCCCGCGAGAGGACATGCGAACGATTAGCATTGCAGGGCATATGCAAATCATGTGCGCCCGGCACACCACCGAGAAGCACTATAAGAAGGATGCACAGAAGGCGGGGTGTAAGTAGTGGAAGTGTGTTATGCTGCCGGACCTGTGCATGGGAAGTTTCCTGATGCCTCGTCGCAGAATACGGAAGTCATTCCAGCGCGTTTCGGAGTTCGACAGAGGACGAATAGTGGCTTATAGCGACAGCGGTTTATCGTACCGAGACATCGGCACCCGTGTGGGACGACATCCAACCACAGTGAGGCGAGTATGGATTCGGTGGGTGCAGGAGGGACGGACGGACCGACGTGAGCGATTGCCGCAGCCGCGGCAAACCACCGAACGAGAAGACCGGCATGTTGTGCGGCGGGCATAGACAGCTCGCACCGCCACATCACGAACGTTAGCGCAGGAATTAGGGTGTGTTGCGCAACAACCTGTGTCAGCACGTACCGTTCAACGTCGTCTGCAGGAGCGAGGACTTGTCGCACGGCGCCCAATGCTCCGATTACCATTGACGTTACACCACCGGCGAGTGCGGCGGCAGTTAGCCGTTGAACGCCGCACCTGGACTACGGAATGTCACGACATTGTCTTCTCTGACGAATCCCGCTTCTTTCTGCAACACTACGATGGTCGGATCCGCGTGTGGCAGCACCGCGGCGAGAGACTGTATGACGCCTGCATTATGCATCGCCATACCGGTCCGTCGCCTGGCGTTATGGTTTGGGGCGCAATGGAATATGACACCCGCATCCCTCTGGTACGCATCGCCGGTACACTCAACAACCACCGCTACATCTCCGACGTTTTGGAGCCTGTACTCTTCCCTTACCTGCAGGACCTGCCAGCGGCCACGTTTCAACAGGACAATCTGCGCCCGCACGTGGCACGCATCATGCACCAATTCTTCACGGCCCACTAGGTGTCACTGCTGCCGTGGCCCGCCTGTTCTCGCGATATGTCGCCCGTCGAACACGTCTGGTCGCTGATCGGCAACCGAGTGACCCGGCAAGCACGACCCGCGGCTACGCCTATAGAACTGGGGCAACGTGTGGAAGCAGCCTGGACCGACATACCCCAAGCCCACATCCAAAGCCTCTTTCGTTCGATGCTGCGGCGTGTAGCGGCCGTTATTGCCAGCCATGGGGGCCACACGAACTATTGATGTCTGCGTGTTCCGCAAGTCGCACGGGCCTGTAAGCTCAATCGTTTCATCTTTGTATCTGTTGTTATGTGTCCAGTAAATCTGGCTTTGCTATCTCGTGTCCTTCTTGGTGTTGCATTTTGGGTGGCCAGCAGTGTAGTTACTTATTCAAATCACGCATAGATGTTCCGCTAGGGGGCGTAAAAGTAAATTACATTTTTCCCGGTAACTTTTCTTCTCCTAAAACTCCGATTTGAAACGTTTTTGCTTCAGCGGGTGCACCTCGTGATGGAAAATCTTTTGCATATAATTTCAAATTTTTGGTAAAGAATACTTTAGCCACCAGGGGGCGTAAGCGTTAATTTTTGCTTCTGATGTATTTTCCATAAAATATGTGCTTCTAAAATATCGATTGAAAAAATTATTTCGTGCACTGATGCCACTCACATCGATAAACCTTTTTGGAATATTTTCTTCTTAAAATATTCCAGTTTCTCCGCCAGGGGGCGTAGATGTATATTATATTTTTGTCAATATCTCGACTTCTAGGAGTCCGATTTGAAAAATTCCTTCTTTGTTGGATAGTGTTTTCGGTGTGACACGTTTTTCATATAATTTCGAAATTTTCAAGTAATTCATAGACTCTTTGCTAGGGAGCGTAGAGGTAAATTGCGTTTCCCCCTATATCTCTGCTTCTAAATCTCCGATTTGAAAAATTCTTTCGGCGCCGGATACAGCTCCTGATGGGAAATTGTTTGCACATAATTTCTAATTTTTGTAAATAAATGGTTTGGCCGCCAGGGCGCGTAAACCTTAATTTCCGCTTGTGATGTATTTGCAGCAAAATATGAGCTTTTAAATTTTCGATTGAAAAAAACGTCGTTTGTAGACCGATACTAATGATGTCGACAAACGTTTCAGGAACATTTTCTTCTTAAAATAACGCATGGTTTCTCCCGCAGGGGGCGTAGATGTATATCTTATTTTTGTCGATATCTCTACTTCTAGGAGTCCGAAGTGAAAATTTTCTTCTTTGTTGGATAGTGTTTCCAGTGTGACATGTTTTTCATATAATTTCAAGATTTTCAAGTAAATCATAGACTTTCCGCTAGGGAGCACAAAGGTTTTCTGCGTTATTTCTTTCTGCATTATTTCTGCTCCTAAAACTCCGATTTGAAAAATTCTGCTTGTATTGCATACAATACCTGATGAAAAATATTTTTCACATAATTTCTAATGTTTGGTAAATAATGGTTTGGCCACCAGGGGACATTTGTGTTAATTTCTGCATCTGTTGTATTTGTAGCAAAATCTGGGCTCCTGAAAACTCGACTGAGTTTGTTTTTTCTTGGACCGATACCGCTCATATGGAAAATCCTTTTGAGAATACTTTCTTCCAAAATAATGCGTGGTTTTCCCACCACGGGACGTAAAGTCACATGTTAGTTTTTGTCGATATCTCTGTTTCTCAGAGTCCGATTTGAAAAATTCTTTCTGTGTTGGAGAGCGTTTCCTGTGCGAAATGTTTCTCATACAAATTTATGTTTTTCTTAACACACAAGTCTGAAACCAGAGGGCGTAAGCTCACGATTCCGTTTACAGCAATATCTGAGGGATTAAAAACCCGATTGAAAAACTTCTTTCTTCCGTCAGATACTATTGTTTTCCATACCGGCTCCATTCACTTTGAATAACTTTGATAAATTTAATTTGCGTCAAAACGGATTCAAAAGACGTGCTTATTACACCCGAAAATTCGGTGTCATCTTTCTTGTTTTATTTGTTTTAGGAAAAGAAGAAGCATCAGTATAGAAAGTCGGAAGTTCTTCCTCCTTTTTTTTTTTTTTTTTTTAAGACCTTGCTTTGTAGCTTCGATTTCCCGAGGAAACAGGAAGGAAGTTAGGTGTTAGGGTGGATCTTTTGTGACGAAATAAGAAACAAAAAAAGCCGACCTCCCACCCGTTCCCAAATGGGGGTAATAGTGATTTGATAAAACAATTTAACCAAAATTCTGAACGGAAGTAAAAATGCGTGATTCGTGAATATGTATGATTTATCAGCAAAACAAAGTGGCGTGTCAACATGTATCCGAAGAAGGAAGTGCAGGGAGTGCGTGGATTTCTTTTTGACTGGCGGAGCAAGTGTTTCGTTTTATCATATTTTTGGCACACCTCTAGAATTCGTAATCTAATTCAACCAGTCCACTTCCACAAGCGCATATCCAAGTGTTTATGTTCTCACAGGAGAAGTGTCGATTTTTAAAACACAACTATTTCCTGACCCCAGACGATTCACTTTCAAAAGAATTTCAGAGCCAAATGTCATTCAGTGAGCTAGAATGCAAAATTACGTTAAAATTAGCTCATGCTCACGTGAGCCAGGCTTTTTTTTTTTTTTTTTTTTTCCTAGGTTTTGCTCACCCGGGCTACTTATATATATTCATTCTTCGCTGTTTAGATAAGTAACAATGAAGGGGGCCGCATATCGGCAGTTTTGTCACCGTGCGTCCTATTGTCTGGAAACGGCGCTGGTTGGTTTATTTCTATCTTCTGTTTTAATTTAGTTTTCGTTGAATAATTTGTAGAATAAGGAAGAAACATATCTTTCAGCACCCATTTTCTTGTAATTTACTAATCAACTAAGTGTGAGTGCATTTGATGCATGGAGTTCTGCAATTTTTGTCGTGTACCATTCTTCATTCAAGTGGTATTTAAAAAGTTACTGGATATTGCTTGATATTGAATGTTTCTATATCAGTTGCGGAAAAAACTTGGGGAGACCTTCATCCAGTAGTTAATTGATAATGGTTGAAGACGATATATATAAAGATCAGGAGCCTCTAATTGATATGGGTTGACAACGATGATGATGATGTTATATATAAAGATCAGAGGCTTCGAAAAATTGATGGCCCAAGGCCCCCAAAAGAGCTAAAATGGCACTGGTAACGGCGATATACTATACCTTTCCAAACACATCTCGTCGCTTTTTTATGAAAGACAGATATTCGAACGTCAGTTTCCTCGTGGACACAGTGTTCGACTCAAGAAACGCATATAGCGTATTTAATCCGTTTATTTCTTATGGTGTAATAATCACAGAGATTCGCCAAGCTTTCGCACTCCACTGGTAGGCTTTCTCAAGGCAATGGTAGACATAAAAATGCAGGGAATCGGAACACGTAAGGAACAAAGATGATTTTTGGAAATAACGTGGGTGACATCACGAGCATATTTCGTGAAATTTTTTAGCACGTAATTAGGACGGCGCGCAGCGACGTGTTCCCGTCTTTTAATAACGTAGGCCAAACCATTGGGCCACCCCGGTGGCGCAGTGGTCTAAGGCGCTGGCCTATGATCATTCGTCCGTAAGGGGTCCGGGTTCGAATCCCGGTCAGGCATGGATGTTCTGTTTGTCTTACGGCACTGGCTCTCTCCCTTCCCTGGAACCAGTGACCCTAAATTAGGGACGGGCGACTGCTTATAACCCATTGAGTTGCTCACGGTGGTCGTTAAACCTCCAATCAAAAAAAAAACCATTGGTGGTTCAGTAGAGATCATGTCATTGCATGCTACTTTGATGGAGAGGATTTCAACAGTTTCTCTGATGACAGTCTCTTTAAAGTTCGTGTAAGGGGCAATTCTTCTAATAGTATTCCATGGAGTGGCCGATGAATGCATGACTTCTCTGGCGACGGCTGTATTCTGCATGTTCTGGTTGACACTCCGTACGTGCTCTTTACATCTAGTGTCCAAGGATCGCTTTGTCATTCCGATATAAATCTTTTCCGTGTTGTCAGGATATACCAACGGCATAGCGTACACACCCGCCTTTTCTTTTTCACACTGTCTCTCCTTGTAGCTTGATACTATATGTGATAATGGGGTCGGGGATTTCATTGCTATTGATATTACGTAACAAATTCTTTAACCAATATGCAAAGCCTGGGATATATGAGATGGATCCTGCGTACTTCATTGTCTTACTATAGATGATTTTGTTGTTGCTGGCATTATACGATATCTTACAGTTCTATGTATTCTGTCTATTTCATCCCTCTTATATCCAGCCAGCCTTTAGACCTTTGCTATAAATATTATCAATTTCCTTATTATTTAGGTAGTCGGGTTGGCATACGTTATACGCTCTGTAGAACCATGCTCTAAAAGCAGAAAGTCTGTACTCTTTTGTGCAGTACGAATCAGGAGGGACAAGGTTCGGTACTGCGGTCGGTTTATAATAAACGTTAAAATCGAAGCTGGATGTTTTATTTCTTCTGAGCGCGACGTCAAGATAATTCAACGTTCCATCCACTTCAAGCTCCATGGTGAACTTTATCGTATTATGTAGACTGTTTATCTTATGCATGAATAATTTTAATTCGTCTATTCCATGTTCCCATATAAAGAATATATCGTCAGCGTATCGGATCCACACTGAGATCTTCTAGCGGTTTAAGTACTGCTGATAGAGGGGAACCCATCGGCGCTCCTTTTGTTTGTTTGTAGATGTCCCCATCTAATTTGAAATAGTTGTGGTTAGTAACTAGATTTAAGGCACCGATAATTTTCTTTGTTTGGGTTGGTGTGAATTCACGGGAAGTGACGATTATTTCTCCAAGGTTTCCAACAGCCTCTGGTATAGGTATAGACGGATATAAAGACACTATGTCGAAACTTCCCATTATATCACTGTCAAATACTGTATATTCATCTTTCTTGCGCGCTCCACAAATTCCTTTGTTGACTTGATTACGTAATCGGAGTTTTTTAAACGTTGAGATAAAAATACAGCTAGGGATTTTTCTAATATGTATGTAGGAGATTTGTTTTTAGCTTCTATAGGTCTAAGGGCAGATCCCGGTTTATGATTCTTTAATCGTCCAAAGAGTGGTGGAATTGTAGGGCCCGGAGGAAGGTTCGCTGAATTTCTAATAGTTTCCGGTAAATCTTTGTCCCTAACTAGAGCTTGAACTTTCCGTACTATACTATTCAAAGGATTCTTCGACTGTAGAACTGAATCCGATTGATCAGCAAATTCTTTGAGTTTTCGAATATAATCAGACCTGTTTATAATGGCAATCTGATTCCACTTGTCTATTAGGGTAATTGATATTCTAGAATCATTACGAAGGTTCTCTAAAACTTTTTTAATCTGATTGTCACTTTTCTTGATGTTGCTTTTTCCGTTATTCTTCCTTTTAAAATTCACTAGACTGCTTCTTAATTTAGAAACCGCAAAACATCCGGTCATATCACGATCTTCTGCTGGAACTTGGTAAATTATACATTCTACCTCATATATTAGTTGCTTAATTTTAGGCTTCGATTGAGGTAAATATTTTGGTCCGCGCTCCAAAACTTTCACTTGTTTTTTCGTCATTTGTACTGTTGATTCATTTACGAAGAGGACTTCATAATTATTGGTTCGGATCTGAGGTGATCGAAGAATCTTCAGCTTTTTACTATGTTTTTTACTCAGAATCTCTTCCTCTCTTGAAATTAGCTTCAAACATCCGATTGAAAAAATGATTTTACCCTTCGATTCTATTTACCTCGAAGAGTATTTTAGGTATAGTAACTTTTTCAAGTTACGCATAGATTTTCCATAAGTGGGTGTAAAAGTAAATTGCATTTTCTCCGATATCTCTGCTTCTAAAACTCGGATTTGAAAAATTCTTTCTGCAGCGGATAGAGTTCCTTGTGGTAAATCGTTTGTATATATTTTCTAATTTTTGGTAAAAAAAATGGTTTGGCCACTACGGGGCGCAAGCTTTAATTTCTGCTTCTGATGTATTTGCAGCAAAATCTAAGCTCCTATAAACTCGATTGAAAAAATTATTTCGTGGACCGATACCGCTCACATCGAAAAACCGTTCGAGAATGCTTTCTTCTTAAAATAATGCATAGTTTTTTCCGCCAGGGGCGTAGATGCATAGTTTATTTTTGTCCATAGCTTTGCTTCTAAGATCCCGATTTGCAAAATTATTTCTATGTCAGAGAGCGTTTGCACTGCGAAATGTTTCTCATGTAATTTCAAATTTTTCTTAACGCCCAAGTCGCCACCAGAGGGCGTAAGTTCGCGATTCCGCGGGACTAAAAACTCGATTGAAAACTTCTTTCGTCGAGTTTTTAGTTTGCATACCACTATATGCAAACTCTGTGGGCGTATTTTCTTCCCTAAATAATGCACGCTTTCGTCGCTAGGGGGCGCAAAATCTTAATCTGTGTTTCTCAATATCTGTGCTTCTATATGACCGATTTAAAATTTTCTTGCCGCCTCGGTGGCGCAGTGGTCTAAGTGATGGCTTCTGATCATTCGTTCGAGATGGGTCCAGGTTCGAATCCCGGTGAGGCATGGGTGTTGTATTTGTCTTACGGCGCTGGCTCTCTCCCTTTCCTGGAACCAGTGGCCCTACATTAGGGACGGGCGACACGGTGGTCGTTAAACCTTTAATAAAAAAATATTTCAACACCGAATGCCATTTACCTTGTAGAACACTTTAGGGTATTATATGAGGATTTTGTAGTTCACATTTTTGTCGGTAGGTGCTGTTTGTGTATTTAAGTTTGCAGCTGTATCACAGCTTCTAAAAACACTATTGAGAAATTTCTTTTTTATTGTATACCATTCGTTACAATAGAGATGTGGAGCATTATTCTCTTCAAATAATGAAGACATTTCCTGGTATTTGTGTAAAGATCGAAACTTTTTTTTTCGCTATCTCTGTTTCTAGGAGACATATTTAAAAAGTTCTTTTTTCTTAGCATAAGTTTTTCCATGAAGAATATTTTTCGCCTATTTTCAACTTTTCCATTATGCAAAATTCTTCAACTAGCAGACGTAGACTTATATAATGTTTCCTTTTCTATATATCTTCTTTTAACTGTTCGATTTGAAAATTTCTTTTTCTGTGATACCTTCCTTGTGCTATGTGAAACTTTTTGGTGCGCCATTTGGTAACATGCTTTTCAGCTGCTGGTGAAACTAAGTAGATGTTTCGATTGGTGGATGTTTTATCAATTGCAGAAAACGGTTTTTCGTTTTCCTAACGGATTCCATTGACTTTTAACAGCTCTGATAAATTTAATTCGCGTCAGAACGGATTCGGAAACGTGCTCATTACAACCGAAAATTCGATGTCATATTTCTTGTTTTAATTGAGTTATCAGAAGCACACGTGTTTCTGCAAATACATCAGAACCAGAGATATACCCTTGTGTCCCCTGGTGTTCAAACGGTTCTTTAAAAAAAATTAGAAAATATATGCAGAACGTTTTTCTCTATAATCTTTATCAAATGTAAAGAGAAATATTCAAATCGGACTTTTAAAAGCAGAAATATCGGAGAAATCGCCATTCAGCTTTAAGCCACCTAGTGAGAAAACTATGTATCACATGACAAAAAAACAGTTCGCAAAATAATATTTGTTATAAATGCTATCGAAAGAAAGAAAGAATTTTTCGATCGAATATTTAGAAGCAGTAATATAGAATGAAGTGTTTCTTAAATTTGATAACATCTGCATTTATGCCATCTAGTGGCGAAGTTATGCATCGTAAAAAAACCCAGAATGTAAGAAGAATCATTCTCACATTTCAATCTTCCCAATATAAAAAGATTTTTTCACATCGGAAATATCTGCGGAATAAGTTGTTCAAAAACCACAGGCGTAACTAGAAATTTCTGCGCCCGGGGCAAACCACAAAATATTGCGCCCCGATCTGTCTTCCTATCTTATTTTTATAAAACAAATTTTTATTGTGCATCTAAGTGCATATATAAGTATATAAATACATACATTACTCAACAAACTAAAATTAACGTCACACTCCAATGTTGTCTCTACGGGGGAGGCACAATCAGACTGACTATTTGTACGACTTTTCCCAACTGCTTCGGTAACACATCAAAATGATCAAATGCACCTGGAAGTAAGTACTCGCAGTAGCAGTAATAATCAAACAGCTTGCAGAGGATCTTCAACAATGTGAATGACCTTCTTTTGCAAAGTACGTGCAACCGCGCCTTCATTTTTAAATGTGAGCAATTAATATCCTCTGAACGTCTTGAGAAGGAAATCCGAATTTTACTTTGCCAAGTTTACTGAAACTGGCGATTCTGTAAATGGACAAATGACAAAGTATAGCATTAAAAAACCGTACCAGAAGCCATCGCAAAAGTTTCAATTTCAAATTTTATCAGATTGTACGTAGTGATTTCTTGAGCTGCGCACGGAGTAATTGCCCCGTCTGTCCCGCCCTAGTTACGCCTCTGTCACAGACGGTCGGTAGGATGGACGAAGTGATACCTTAAGCATGTTCTTTTTTTCTTTTGTTTGCAAAAGTTGTGCTAAAAATGATTCATTATTTGGCTGGCTTGACAATGCAAGACAAGTCAGGCACGTGATTATAGGAAGGACACACTCAGCACTTTAGTTCAAACCTTCAAGAAGTTCGGAAATATCATGTGATTTGAGAAATTATTTCTTACATTTTTTCGAAGTAGCGCAGTTTGTTAATTTCCGCAAAAGATTTTGTAAAATTATTTTGCTGAGGATAGAGGCCCTCTGAGACGTAAGGCCCCTCGCGATGCGGGGGTGCGGGGTTTATCACTACGCCCCTGGGCCCTGCTACAGCATAAGTTTTGTCTTCCCATAACTTTTGCCTGCGTCTTTGAAAAACAATCATTTTTGTTGCCGAATACTTCACCGCCCTTCCCTTCCCATTTTTACAGTCTTATATCGTCGGGTGGCTATAAAATACAGTGACGAGCAATTACATTATGACCACCTACCTAATAAGCTGTGAAACGCTCTTTAGCCCGCAAAATAGTGGCCACAATTCGATGAGGTGGCGATAGATACCCTGGGATATCTGGTACCATAATGTCAGCAGCAGGTCCTCCAGTTCCCGTACCTTTCGGGGTGGTGGTTATTTAATGCGAACCTCAAGTCGAACCACAAATGTTCAATTGGGTTCATGTCAGGTGAATTTGGAGACCCGGGCATTAACACCAGCATGTCCCTCTAATCATTCCTTGACGATTCTGGCAGTGTGGCATAGTGATGCATAATGTAATGCTCATCGGTGTAAGTATCTTGTTGGTAATGGATATCACAAGCAGGGAACACAGTTGCCATGAATGGGTGAACTTGGTTCGCAATGACGTTCAAATCTCTGACAGCTGTCAGGGATTATGATATTTCAATAATGGGACCTAAAGTGTTAAAAGGAAACATCGCTCACAGCATAACACCGCTGCCTGTTTCCGCCCAACAGTGCATACAGGTGCCATAGCCTTCGTTGGTAATAGGCGCATCCACGCTCGGCCGTCTACGTGATGAACCAGGAATATTGATTCGTCACACCAGGTCACTTTCTTCCAATCATCCACATTCCAATGTCGATGATCTTGGGCCTATCATTTCATGCGTTGTTGGCGATGACGTGCAGTGAGCATGGGGACCCGGCTGGGTCTTTGGATTCGCAGACCCATAAGCAGAAGGCTGCGATGAACTGTGTGCTGTGACACATTGCCCTGATCACACTATTGTCGCTGGGGATGATTTGTGCCACTGTGGTCTTGCGGTCGTTGTGAACAATGCGCGACAGTCTCCGCTCCCTTCTGGCATCAATGAGCTGAGGACGACGCACTGTTGGACGACGGTTCGTCGTTTAGCCATCTGTGCGCCACTTTTGATATCTTTTCACTGCAACGGCATGTGAACAACCCGAAAGCCGCGGCGTTTCCGAGATCGTAGTTCTAAGCCGCCGTACCATCACAATTTGTTTTTATCAAACTCCGATAAATCGGCAGCTACTCCCATTCTGACACCGAACATTTCTAACCGAAAGCCGGTCCTCGGGTTGTATATATATTGCTCTGTGCACTTTAGTTGCGCCACCGTTCTATCTCCAGGCGCGTTTATTTCTTTAGGCTGGGTGAGGTCACAATGTAATGGCTCACCGGTGTAAGTATTCTTGGGCTCTGGGTTTCTAAAAGAGTGAGAAATGTAGAAATCGCTGTGAAACTTGGTAGGTAGCTTAGTGAGAGCATGGGAAAACGAATTACCTGGGGGTAGTCCAAAATTGCGCTGGTAGAAGAACAATGTGTTACGGACTCAAGAAAAGGACAGACACTTGCGTAAATCTACTAGTTACTGACAGCACAAATATTTCAGAAGAAAATCTTCTAAATATGCTGGCCATCACAAGAGATGCGCAGCAGAAGCATTACTGCTGAAATCCCAGAAATTGCCCGTCGTTCACATGGAGAGTTTCGTATGCAAATAAATGTTCACAGGCAAATTTGGCATGTCGACAACAGTTCTATTCTGCCTGAGCACTAGCTAGTCACGTGTGGGTATTTTGTGTTAAATATATATTTTTCGTTTACAATGAAAATTTTAAAATAGCGTAATATGTTTTCTTTAAGCTGGACGTCTTGAAATTTTGCTTCCTATACTTCCAATGGGAAAACTTCTGTACACATTTTTCTCAATTGATGCGTTCCCAAGGATGAGAATTTTAACATCGATTAAAATAACTTCATATTATAACTTGGAATACTTAATATTTTCTAAAATATAACCATAATTACATTAAAAATCAATAACTTTTCCTTGGGTGGTGTCGAGACCAGAAAAAAGATGGCGCGACCTGTACATTGATGACGTCAGTAGACAAACAAATGTTGGATTTCTTAATTATGGTTATGTTTTAGAAAATGTTAAGTATTCCAAATTATAATATGAAGTTATTTTAATCGATGTTCAAATATTCATCCTTGGGAAGGAATTAATTATGAAGAAAACGTATACAGAAAATTACCCATTGTAAATATAGGAAACAAAATCACTAGCCGTCCACCTTAACTAAACCATGCCGCCCCGGTGGCGCAGTGGTCTAAGGCTCTGGCCTCTGATCATTCGTCCGTAAGGGGTCCGGGTTCGAATCCCGGTCAGGCATGGATGTTGTGTTTGTCTTACGGCACTGGCTCTCTCCCTTCCCTGGAACCAGTGACCCTAAATTAGGGACGGGCGACTGCTTATAGCCCATTGAGTTGCTCACGGTGGTCGCTAAACCTCCAACCAAAAAAAAAAAAAAAAAAAACTAAACCATGTATATTTTGTTAACAATTAGTTCAATATTTCCTCTCTTTCATATCATCGTAATTTTGTGGTGTTACTGGCATAATGTTTTAAATTATGCTCTTGCCTCATAGCAATTTGAATTTTTTTTTTGATTGCAGGTTTATTTTTATTTTATTTATTTTTTATCTTTTTTTGTTTGGAGGTTTAACGACCACCGTGAGCAACTCAATGGGCTATAAGCAGTCGCCCGTCCCTAATTTAGGGTCACTGGTTCCAGGGAAGGGAGAGAGCCAGTGCCGTAAGACAAACACAACATCCATGCCTGACCGGGATTCGAACCCGGACCCCTTACGGACGAATGATCAGAGGCCAGCGCCTTAGACCACTGCGCCACTGGGGCGGCGAGTGCAGGTTTAACAAACACCGTGAGTAACTCAATGTGCTATAAGCAGTCGCCCGTCCCTAATTTAGGGTCACTGGTTCCAGGGAAGGGAGAGAGCCAGTGCCGTAAGACAAACACAACATCCATGCCCGAGCGGGATTCGAACCCGGACCCCCTTACGGACGAATGATCAGAGGCCAGCGCCTTAGACCACTGCGCCACCGGGGCGGCAAAATTTGAATTTGAAACCACTAGTTAAAAAACATACCCGAGAGACAAGGCTGAATGAAAAACAAAGCACTCATGTTCTATTCAGGAATGGAATCTACTCTCCACTTTTTTTAATTGAGGTTACAAAACACCTCAACGTAAGGTAAAGTGACTGTACAATTGTCGGTAATCAGAATGCATAAATATGCTTTTCTTTTTTTCTATCAGGATTTAACTAATCGAGGGAACATCTAAAGCTGAAAGAAGTCGCTGTCAAAACAAAAAAACAATTATTGGAGGTTTAACGTCCACCATGAGCAGTCGCCCGTCCCTAATTTAGGGCCACTGTTTCCAGAGAAAGGAGAGAGCCACCGCCGTAAAACAAACACAACATCCATACCTCACGGGATTCAAACCTGGACCCATCTCGGACGAATGATCAGAAGCCATCGCTTAGACAACTGTGCCACCGGGGCGACTCAAAAATTTCGGACCACTGGTTTCAGTAAGGGAAAGAGCCATCGCCGTAGGACACGCACACCACCCGTTCTTATCTGATACTTAAACCAAGTATGATAGAGTAAAGGGAGGAAGCATGTACTCTCACCGGTGAAGCCAGCTGAGTTGCGTGGCAGCCATGTTGCGTTACCCTCAGTTGCTCATTTGTGCATTCTAAGTACGAGAATGAACACTAGCGTAGTTGCAGCTCAATTTTTTTTTCTGATTTACATTTTTGTTTGTGTTGTTTATGCGCGAACCAGCGTGCGCAGCCAAGAGCTGCACCAGTAAGGCAGGCAAAGAATCCCCTGAAATCATGTTTCACAGGTGAATCTTATACATCTAATGTCCACTTTCAAGGCTAAATTTTCATTATGAACTATAAAGTTGTCTTGTTTTCAGTAAACCCCCATCAAAAACTATATTTCTGAAAATGTTCTATTAAAATTTTATGAAAATCAAAGTCGATTTTAGCACACAATAAAAGTTTTTGTTGTTGTTTTTAAAATTTTGCAAATCATCGCGTTCGTTATTAGTGTATAGCAGAAATTCCCAAACTTTTTGAGTCGCGGAGCACTTTTTAGGAGAGAAATTCGTCACGGGGCACTATCGTCGCCCTTATACCAAAGGCACATATGTGGATTTCTTTGGTTTTTTTTAAATTATTTATTAGGCCTGGTGGTACAGACATGACAAACACGCAGACATAAACATGACACAGATATTTCACAGCAACAAGTACAAATCACGCATGGTTTACAAATGATCAATTTACACGAAGATAGCCAATTGTAAAGGTCACCCGCGAGCAGGCTATCAATTATTAGTTTACTTAATTTTAATGTGGTGATAAACACGTGCGGACGGACGTTTCATTCCGCCATTTTGTTGTTTCAACAAAGAACTGTACATTCTTTACCATGTGCAGCATTTTAGTCATATGTGAGAATTAAGGTGGACGTGAAGTAATTTTGCTTCCAATACTACCAATGGAAAAACTTCTGTACACATTTTCTTCACAATTAATGCGTTCCCAAGGATGAAAATTTGAATATCGATTAAAATAACTTCATATTATAACTTGGAATACTTAATATTTTCTAAATCATAACCGTAATTATATTAAAAATCAATAACTTTTCCGTTGGTGGTGTTGAAACCAGAAAAAAGATGGCGCGACCTGTACTTTGATGACGTCAGCAGACAAACAAATGTTGGATTCCATAATTATGGTTATGTTTTAGAAAATATTAAGTATTCCAAGTTATAAAATGAAGCTATTTTAATCGATGTTCAAATTTTCATCCTTGGGAACTCATTAATTGTGAAGAAAATGTGTACAAAAGCTTTTCCATTGGAAGTATAGGAAACAAAATTACGCCACCCCGGTGGCGCAGTGATCTAAGCGATGGCCTCTGCTCATTCGTCCGAACGGGGTCCGGGTTTGAATCCCGGTTAAGCATGGATGTTGTGTTCGTCTTACAGCACTGGCTCTCTCCCTTCCCTGGAACCAGTGACCCTAAATTAGGGACGGGCGACTGCTTATAGCCCATTGAGTTGCTCACGGTGGTCGTTAAACCTCCAATAATAAAAAAAAATTAATTGATGTCCATCTTAAAGGAGTGGTGCATGAACGTTCGGACACCTGACCTTGAAGAGTCGGCTGCTCGAGTGCTTCTGTTAGAAACGTTGTCGGAGCGCTTTTGTGTACGTGCAAGGTTGTAATCGCTTGCGCGTATCCGACGGCATTCCTGAGCTCAGGTATTGCCCGTGCTGGCCGGGGTAACGAGTTTTTTTTTCTTGCGCATGCGTGGTAGAGGACCGAAAGGGCCACGAGAGTCTAGTGGGAGTCAGCTGAGCTTCGGTCGTCAAGGATAGAGGGTCCCATTTCGGACACCGGTTTGACGGAAGGGCTGCGGGTATCGCAGAAGTACAGCGTGGTGGACGGGAAGGAGAATCCCTTCGTCCACCGGGTATCGCGGAAAGCATCGTGGAAAAGTAGCACGTGGACCCTGAGCGGGAAGCCATCGGAAAGCCGTGTGCCGCCCCGGTGGCGCAGTGGTCTAAGGCGCTGGCCTCTGATCATTCGTCCGTAAGGGGTCCGGGTTCGAATCCCGGTCAGGCATGGATGTTGTGTTTGTCTTACGGCACTGGCTCTCTCCCTTCCCTGGAACCAGTGACCCTAAATTAGGGACGGGCGACTGCTTATAGCCCATTGAGTTGCTCACGGCGGTCGTTAAACCTCCAATCAAAAAAAAAAAAATTCGCCCGAGATGGGTCCCGGTGAGGCATGGATTTTGTGTTTGTCTTACGGCCCTGGCTCTCTCTCTCTCTCTCTCTCTCTCTCTTCCCTGGAACCAGTGGTCCTAAATTAGGGACGGGCGACTGCTTATAGCCCACTGAGTTGCTCACGATGGTCGGTAAACCTCCAATCAAAAATAAAAAAAGAGGGAGTCCGGGTTTGAATCCCGGTGAGGCATAAATGTTGTGTTGGTCTTAGGCCACTGGCTATCTCCCTTCCCTGGAACCAGACGCCCTAAATTAGGGACGGGCGACTGCTTATAGCCAATGGACCTTATTCATGGGACGTCAGAAGTGGATTTCTGCGGAGCAACATGGCTGCTAAATCAATGTTGTCGCTATTAGATTACCCCTTACTGTTGGGCAATTTTTTAAATTTTAACTTCTTGGAGCATGTCAACGAAGTAATACAGCTACAGGGTGAAGAAGATGAAATTAACTTCTCAGAATAGCAAATCAAGGATGCAAAAACATACCAAGACAATTTTGTGTTCGATTTTTATTTCAAACGATGCAGGACAACATCGCCATTAGTCGTGGCGAAATTTTTATTGAAGCATTTCTCAGACACAGTATATTAAATTTTACGTTCTTATTGTCAGACATTAGCAAAACATCTGAAACATAAACATGGAATTCTTTTTGCAAAACGAAATTTTAGGTCCAGACAAATAGGTTATGTGGAAACAAACTGGGATTAAAAAAAATAACTACAAACTTCCCATTGTCGCCTGCTAGTCAATTTACAATGAATGCGTAACATTAAAAAGAAAGAAAAATTATTGATATGTTCCGCTCTTTGGGGAAAGAACGTAGAAGTTAATACGCAACTTATCGATCTAGATATGCAATTCGTTTTCCCTTTTTCACATTTTTTTGGAAATTAAATATCGGAGGAATACTACAAGGTTTTAACCGCCTTCTATTCTTAGTATTATATTCAAAATCTTCCTCGTTAAAATGGGCAGAACATATTCGAGAATGCCCATTGGGATGGAAATCATCGCGTTTCAATTTACACAGCCTTTCCTTTAACAGTTTTGATCTTTTCAGAGGAAAAGTATAGTGCCGCCCCGGTGGCGCAGTGGTCTAAGCGATGGCTTCTGATCATTCGTACGAATGCGTAAGGGTTCGAATCCAGCATGGATGTTGTGTTTGTCTTACGGCCCTGGCTCTCTCCCTTCCCTGGAACCAGTGGCCCTAAATTAGGTACGTGCGACTGCTTATTATAGCCCATTGAGTTGCTCACGGTGGTCGTTAAACCTTCAATCAAAAAAAATATATATATGGTAAGTTATTTCTTCTTCTGTACATTTTAGGTGACAGGATTTATGAGCATAATTATACGATGAGAAAAAGTTAAGCATGTCGTTCATAAATTTACGAAAATCCTAATTTTTCTGAACCCCTGCAACGTAACGCCATGTTAAGCAATGGGAAAACGCATGTAAACAAACTATTGCTGGTCCGCAGACAGGGAGAAGTTTTCCCATGATGCAACGCGAGGTGAATAAGGTCCATGCGTTGCTCACGGTGGTCGACTTCCGATTAAAAAAAATAACAGCAGTATTGAGGATGGAAGGTATTTTTAAGCATTTGGCCATGTTAAACATCAAGTTTTACTTCATTCGAAATGTTATTTTCTCTTTTAATTTCAGAGAAATAAGGACTTACTTAACTACATAAACGAAAAACAACAACAAAAAACAAAGTAAGGCAACACATTTGAGCAAGAATTCAAAGTAGGTATTATTTCGATTAAAAACTACTTCATTGCTTGCTGTAATTTATCATGCAGCATAATTTCACAATTTTAATTTCACGAACACTATGTTTTCTCGTCCAAGAAAATTTTGAAATGGTAATAGCTTAGAAGAAGTTCTGTGATTGGTTTAAATGTTCCACGTTTATTTTTCCATCATGAATGGTTCAGCTAAAAATCCTGAACGCATCATATGACCACTTGTTCCGTTTCTTTTTAGGCTGCATCTAATAGAGGGAGTGAGTGTCCTTACTTCCGATCTAAGCAAATAGCACTTACCTGTGCTTAATGCTGATGCTGTATGTTGGTGTGCTGGACTGTTTTGTGTTCAATCTTCACTATTACTAAGGGAAGAGTTGGAAAATTGTTTTCTTGGATTAGTTGACAGCTTATTATACGCTAATTTTTCCATTATGATAAAGTGATTCCGTGATGGTAAAATGCCAGCGAAGATGTCAAAGAAAGTTGCTGGTATGATACTGAGAAGTCGAAAAACTATAATGAAGGACGGTTTCATTGTAAGTTTAGTCATTAATTGCATTATAGTATTTAAAGTACCTGTTGTAAACAGCAGCATACAATTTTGATTACGTCTGGGTTGCTTAAGTGTTGTATTTTCGAGTCACTCATGGTATTTGTAAACAGTACATTTCCCTTACAACCTGTTAAAAGCCACATCACTTACATAAGAATCTGTTTCCTATTACATGAAAAAGGGGGTAATTGAAATTATTATTTCGGTATATTTTTCGAAGTTATTGTTAGTGTTTCCGAACTTTTTGGGCCCTTGTAGTTGTTCCACGGGAAGTTGCATTTTCCAGCTAATTAGACTTACGTTTGCACTGTGCTTTGCCTGATACAAGTAGATTTCAACACAACCGGCAATCGCGTGGCTGGTTTTTAAACTTTACGTTACGGTGTTTACAGTCCAACTTAATAAAATTTGCACTCTGCAGTTTCTTATTCCGTAGTGTACTTCTTTAAATGAAAGTTGATTGTTGCTACTGGCACATTATACTGAATAATGCATTTTAAAATCAGTAAATAAATTAGCAGTATTCCATAACTTCTGTGAGATGAAATGCGTGTGAGAGTTAAGGTAAATTATGCAAACTAAGAAAACATTCATGGAATGATTTTCAATAATGATGGCTTCTGAGTAGTAGTGTTTATTTGGTGCTTATCAGTACCATAATTTCAGTACCAGGGTTAGAATTATTGGTAGACTATATTATTTTTCAGGTACTGTGGCTAATCGAACTGAATTTGGATTGGAGGACTCCTTTTGGAGTTAGTCATATTTATAGCATTTTTAAAAAATGAAACCATCAATAATGTTGATAAGGTAGAAAGATACTTGTACTTATGATCTGTAAAAAAAATTACATGAAATGCCTTCAAGTGATGAAAAATGAAAACAACGCATATTTTGCAGTGTTTTCAAAATGTAAGCTAAAAAAGTGTTTGTGGTTTACTATAGTTAGACTGCATAATTAATGTTTTACAAATAGTAGAATTCAAGTATGTTGTATATGCCCAGGGATATATGCTAGTGAGAGTCACTGGTTAAGTTGTCTAGGGTATTGTTCTAGCTTCTTGTAAAATTTGGTGTGGATCCAGATTTTCGGTTATAATTTTATGACCTTATGGTACTGATTCTATTCCTTCCGTGTAATTAGGATAAGTGATATTATTTAGGGTTGGGTGCTCATAGAGATGATTGCACTGTAACGAATATATACATATGGCTAGCCTTCCAATTAATTATCAGTGCATCAAGTATTTCCATTAACTGGGCAGAGAAAGTAGCAATAAACATGTACATTATTTATTACTCAACATTTCTTTAGAACTATAAGACAAATCTCATTTTTCTTTACAAAAATGCTACTTATTAACATTTTAGTTCAAGCAAAATATACAGAAATTGTCAGCTCATCAAGTAGTTCCATTAATGGGGCAAAGAAACTACCAATAAATTTTATTATTTCACATTTCATTACAATATAACAAATCTTTTTTTTTTTTTTTAACAAACTTGCTACTTTTTTTTTTTTTGCATTCTAATTTTTAAAATTTGCATGAAATGTAAGGAACTACTTGATTCATTGATAATCAAAAGACAAGGCAAAAATATTGAAATAGGTAAAATTATTTTTAAACAATACTGCTTTATCTGTAATATGATATAATCTTACTTAATAGGATATATGCATTTTTTAAATTTCAATGCTGTTGCATATAAATTGCCTTGCGGATGAAGCAAAAAAAGTGTTTGAAATGATACAGGAGCATACTGATAAACTACAAAATTCTAATTCTGCTTATAGTTACTTGTTGTATATCAGCTTACAGTTTGTATAATGTTGTAGGTAGTTATAGATTCCTGAGCATTAGTTGTAGAATAATTTGAAAGTAACTACACAACATAGTATTGTAGTAGAGTTGTGTATATGTAATGAGTAAGGAAAGTAAAACTTATTAAAGGTTTTTATAACATAACTCTTGTTTGGTTTGCCTTGCTTGTTCAAAAAGCAGTGAAGTGAAATATTAATACAGGTAACATGAATTCACGACTCCTTAGATTAACAAGTGGAGGAAACCTGAATAATAATGAAGTAGTTGGTGTTTAAATATTAGGGTGCTATTTCATCACTTCCTATGTTCTTTGCCCCCTCTTTTTTCTTCATCACGTGGAGGCACACACTTACGTTTCACATCTCATGCTTTGTGTCTTCAGTTTCATGCATCATATTGACCTAGGGAAAAACATTCATCAAAAGCAGCCACTCTGATCAGGTGAATGTTTTCTGCATGGCTATCATTAATCACTGCATTGCCTCAGTGACTGAGTGGTCTGGAGACTGGCTTCTGATCATTCATTTGAAATGTGCCTAGATTTGAGTTCCTAATGAGCCATGACTGGCATGCTTGTCCGGTGATCTGTAGAGAAACATGGCCTTAAATTAGGGATAGGTGGCCAGTTATAACTGTCCAAGTTGCCATAGTGTTTGTTAAACCCCAAAACAAAAAAAACAAAAAAGTTTTTTTTTTTTTAATGATGATTTTTTCAGGACCAGTTTCAAAGAATGTTTCAAATCATCTGTGATGCTTCTGCATGTTATTGTTGAAATAAATATTTCAAATATAGTATCTATTTCCAGGTGTAAATAAGCCCATGTTGCCTGTTTTCAAGTTTTATTCTAAAAAAAAAATTTTTTTTTCTTCAAAATTTGGATTTTTATCTTGGTTCTGTCTCTTTTAATATAGCAATGGGAACAGTATATAGATTTTTTTCTGTTTGAGTCTTTTTCATTGCCATAAAATCAGAATAATGAAGTATCTGATATCAATATTTAACACTCATGCCTGATGGTGATTTCCTTGAATAGATCTTTAATCAAAGACTGATTCAGCATAATCTTGGGATTTCAGTGCAGAATCAAGTAAACACACATAGTGTTAGAGCTTTAAAGGGAAACCAGAAGCTGAATGACGTGCATTGGGGTTAGTGTACCTAAAAAAAACAAAAAACGATGGCTCTTAGATCTGCATGCAACAAACATCATAGAATTTTAAATTCATGATGGCATAGTGTTTATGAGTGTATTTATTCATTAATGTTTTCATTGAATTTAGTCCACCATAGCCGCCTTGGTGGAACAGCATTGGTCTAAGCGCTGGTTTATGATCTTTCGTCCGTGAAGAGTCCGTGTTCGAATCCCTGTGAGGCATGGATGTTATGTTTGTCCTACAGCACTGGCATTGCAACCAGTGGCCCTAAATTAGGGATAGGCAACTGCTTATAGCCTGTTGAGTTGCTCATGGTAGTCATTAAATCTTCAATCATAAAACAAAGTTGAACTTCCTGAAATAAAAACCTATTTTGAAATGCAGCTATTAATACAAGTGTACATGTTTGCTTGTTTCAGTTATGGATTTTTTACTAAATCATTGAATAATATCTGAGAGATAGTGGATTAATTATTTCTGTTGAAGGTCAAAATTCTTCATGCGCAGTTTTTGTTTCGATCAATCATGATTTTTTTCCTTGTATCACTTGAAAAAAATGTGCTGGCTGCTAAAAAAAATTTGATATCTCAAAATTTGGGGGGTTTTGTATACCCCTGATTCCGCGTTCTTGTTCAACATAGAAGGTTTACAGCATTGGCAAGCAGAATTGGAACATGTATGGAATAAATTTTGCATTACTTTCCTCTGATAGTATATTACCACTTGTGATTATTTATCCTTTATTTTCTTGTTATATAATATCGTTTTAAAAAAGATTATTATTTTTAATTTTAGGTTCTAAGTTCTGAAAGGACAAAAGTGAAAGTCGTTTTAATTGCATACCTGCCAAATTTTATGGTTTACCCATAAAATTTATGGAAATTCTACTCGTTTTATGGATAACATATTTTACAGATTTCTGTTGTTTCCGAGTTAGTGCAATTTCCAGAGGAGAATAAATGGCCCCAAATGCTTGTATATTCTGATTTCCCTGATCACAATTTTTCCCACATCTACCTTCCCAACCATCTCTGTTTGCAGCATATTATGGAAAAGACTCGTTCAAAATTCTGTACAATTAGGATTGGCAATGAATAATTGATGAAAAAGAAAGATTGAGGAAGAAATGAAAAACACAAACCTCACATAATACTTAAAATTGTGCATTTGAAAGGTATTTTTTAGCATGTTGACCAAAAAATGGGGTAGGCTGTGTCCGGGACCGCTCGCGCAGGTTCTATTTACGTGGATACATTTTTGACAGTAAGGGGTTTAAGGAAGAAGTCGGTTGATAAATGAAAGAGGAATGCAGTTAGACTATAATTTTATTTATTAAAGGGCGATGATATGAGAAGTAACAAACATATGGCATACAATTCACCTCTATGTTTCGTTCAAAGGTTTAAGTCGATACAAGTATTGCCTAAGGTAGATGGTGGATAATTTATATAAGTCAAGCTGAAATTGTCTTTCATGAACTTGAGTAAGTTGGTGTTTTGTTGCACATCAATGTTAAAGTCGCCAGTGAGAATGATAGGCACTTGAGTATCCAGTACCAAACGTGGTATGATTGTCTTGATGTTTTCAGAGTAATCGCATAGCATCCGGAACACGAAGACTTCTAGTGATGTTTCTTCTTGAGTTCTTTCTTCTGATATACATTCATAGCATTTTGAGTCGGACTTTTGCTTCAAATATTTAGACATTTTGCTTTTCTCACAAATATTTTTTTGTTTATCACATAACTTATAAAATACATATTAAATGTTTATGAATTATCAGTTTTTAGATCTCATCCAGACCAATCATTTGATTCCAATATCACTATTTTACCTCTACGTGTTCTCGTTGTACTTATTTCAAGGCCCTTGACTCAGCGTATTCGACCCCAAAATGGCGGATGCTCTCCCCGCTCATGCGCATTACATTGAAGCTGATATCATCCAGGTGAATCATTTGAGACCAATATCACGATCCTACCTTTACGCAATCTCGAGTTATACTGATTTCAAGGCTCTTGACTCAGCATATTTGACCCCAAAATGGCAGATACCCTCCCCTCTCCCTGCACATGCCCTTAAGTTGATATATTTAGAATCATTGGTTATTACTCTTTTTATGTCAGTTATTAGATTTTAGCTATTTGTTATAATTTAGAAATTATAGGCATTTGATCAATCGTAAGAAATTATGTAGGCCAAGTTTTCCTAGAGGGTACCCCCATGGGACCGATTTTAAAGACGTATCCACATCAAAAATTTACTGTTGAAACCTCAGTTAAAATAAAATCTGACTGCAATCACAGTAATTTCATATTTAATTTTTATCTATATACACTGAAGAGCAATTGAATTAAAGATACCTGTTTAGTAATGTGTAGCACCACCTTTCGCCCTGATAAAAGCAGCGATTCGTCTCTGCATGGACTCAACGAGACACTGGAAGCGTTGGGAAGCCATACGGATCCACGACTCCTGAACAAGCTCCCACAGTTCACGAAGATTTGTTGGAGGGGGTCAGAGCCTCGAACATCTCTCTCGATGGCATCCCAGATGTTCTCGATGGGATTGAGGTCAGGTGACCTAGCTGGCCAAGGAAGCGAGGTAATGTCGGCGGAGTGTTCATCCAACCATTCGGATACAATTCGGGAGCGATGGTACGGTGCATTGTTTTGTTGCAGGATGAGGTCCCCAGTGGGATGTTGAAGATGCACAAACGGGAGCAAATGGTCGACCAGGATATTCCGGTAATGTTGACCTGTGAGGGACGATGTCACACATACCAGGGGTCCCATTTCAGTCCACGTAAACAGTCCCCAGACGAGAATGCCACCCCCACCAGCTTAAAGAGTGCCCTGCTGGCAAGAAGGATCCATTGCTTCATGTGGTTTGCGGCGTACTCGTATCCTGCCATCCGCATGTACCAACATGAATCTCGACTCATCAGTCCAGGCAACATTTTTCCACATGTCTAGGGTCCAGTGGCCATGTTTCCGCACCCATGCTAATCTTTGCACCCTGTGATGTGCGGTCAGCAGCGGTACCCTCATGGGACGATGGCTTCTGTACCCCATAGTGAGGAGATAGTTCTGGATGGTGTGGCTGCTAACACGTTTTTGTGCACCAGCGTTAAATTGCTGAGTGATTTCTTGCACTGTGGCCCGTCTATCCGCTGTTGCAATGCGAGCTAGCTGACAATGACCCTGCTCATTCACACGCTGTTGTCCACAGCAGTTGACCCTTGCAGGGATGGTTTTTACCGGATTCGATGTACTGACGGTGCACCCGTGACACAGTGGCTCGTGAAAATCCCAGTGCCTGCATGATTTCCGAGGCCGAGTGACCCATTCATCGGGCCCCGACAATTTGCCCACGATCAAATGCTCTTAGATCCTTTGTCTTGCCCATACTGTGTCAGACTCTTGCTGATTCCCATTGCATCACTCCTTATAGTGTCGGATCACTGCATACGTCATGGCATTTCCGTTTACAGGGCCGCCCACAGCGCCACATTTGCATAACGCCAGCTGTCTCTAATTCAATTGCTCTTCAGTGTACGTATAACCTAACGATAGCATACTAATCAGATAATTATCAATTGCATTTTAACATTTTAATCTCTGTAAGCATGCAACAGTGCCAAACATGGACGTAAGGAGAGAGAGAGAGAAAATAAAACCTGCCCTGGTTAATGATTTCTTAAAGATAAAACAAAGCATTGAGTTTACTTTCCAATTTATTTGTTCAAAATCAACTTTCAAAATTGTACTTGAAGCATTTCTTAGAAAACTGCAAAGTGTGGTGATGGTTTGCTGGTTATTTTCGTAAAAAAAAAAACCAATAAATTATAAGTGAACCAGATATTTTTAGGGCATTTTGTAGGTCAACCCCCAGTGAGGGGAGGAGCATGAAATTCCAGAGGGGTTCCGGACCCCATGTCCCACTCATGTCAAATATTTTAATTATAGCATATGAAATTAAAACTGACAAATCATTTATATAATAAATTGATTTTAATCAATATGTTTGATGTATTTTACCAATAAATTCAATACATTAGACAATCAAATATATCGATTAAACATTCATTGATTTTTTTTATGAATAACAGGTCTATAATTGGCAATTTTCTAAATTTTTTATCTTGAGAATTCTTCTTTAGGAATATTATTTTTAAAAATGTTTAATATTGAACAATTTCCAAAGATATCTCTATCAAACTTATTCACAAGAATTCACTTCCCTTTTATTTTTATTTGGTTATGGTCAATTCCAACTAAATTGCTCCTGATGCCTGGTAGCAAATTTCTCATGATGTGTCACTGATGCAATTTTTCTTCTATATTTCAGAATTCTTTAATTCTTAATCTTATGGTAATTTTATTTTTATAATTTAGAAGTATGTGGTTCAATTTCTATTATAGTATTGCATATATTCATTGCAAATCCGGTGACAAGATGACAACAGACAGTCGGAATACTTCATGACTGTCTGTTGTCATCTTGTTACATGGATTTCTGTCATTTCTTGTTCTTGTAGTTAATATATTCCACATTTTCACTCAGTAAATAAAACATTGAAAAATGATCTGAAAACAGTGTTCCTAATTTTATTAATATATAGGCCTACTGTCACAGTGTTCGAATTACCAAGTGGTCCGCTGGCCATTGGACAATAAAACTTCCGTCGGACCACTGAACTATTGGTTTTACTGGCCCGGATGGCCAGCAAGTTTTTTTTTTTTTCCCTAAGTTGTCACAAGTTAAAAAACGAATTTCTGTTTCTTTTACCTTGTTGTACGGTTTTGTTTTTTGGCTGCAAAGTAGTGATACGTTCATGAAATGCTATTGGATAACAGCTATTCTTTTTAAGGGATAAGTGTGGAAGAAAGAATAAATACAGAAAGGCAGTTTCCTAGTCCTTGTCTTGTAACAGCAACAGCCGCTTTTTTTCTTTACAGAGTCCGTCCCCACCATTTATAATGAGCAGAAGTAAGCAAAATAAATATCCTGCTCTTCCTTGGATTTGCCCACCCTACTGAATCCAGCAGTTACTGACACCAGTTTTTGTTTGTCCCAAAAAAAACACTCTAACGGAGGACTTCAATTGGATGCTTGAAGGTAATTTTTATAAAAGAGCAAATCACATGAAACAGTGTTCAATGAGGGACTGAAACTACTCGTAACTTTATGGGAATGTAGGAAAGATGAGCAGTAAGACTCGAATCTAAACCTTGAACAATACAACATACTGTACAAAAAGTTTGCTAATGTATGTGAATTTTTTTGCCCTTTAAATCTCATTCCCTTCTTAAAAACAGATTGAGAATGCACTGTTACTCAGCTATATCATCGATCTATCGGGACCTTATTCTGGAAACATTCTTTGTTCTGTGAGTTACGCTTCCAAATTAGATGTTTTAAAAACAAATACTGCAGGTAATTCCATTGAAATGATACTTTATTTTCTACATATATTGTAAATATCTAAGTTTTTTGTTTTTGTTTTTTACGGACCAGTGGGCATTTCGGTGGACCAGTGGTTTGCCAATTCTAATGGTCTGCTGGGCCAGTAAAAGATTTATTTCTAATTCTAACACTGCAGTCATTTTATGCTGTTCCTGACTGACTGTGTTTGGTTGCCAAAGTATTTGATTAAATTTTATCACCATGAGTTTTATGGAAATAATGAGTCAATTAGCATTTTCATTTATTTATTGCTCTTGCATTTGCAATAAACATAGAAATTGAGTGAAAAACACAGTCATTTATAAAAATGAAGTACATTAAGTGATAGCTTTCGGCCATTCTATGGCCTGATCACCCGCGATCAACTTAATCCGAGGACTGGTTGCCAGAACTATAATGTGAATTTGAAGGGCAGGAACTGTTGCCAGATTTTAGTAAAGAAATCCAAGTTTGGTGAGGGGTCTCTGAATTGCAATTCTTGGTAAACAAAATTGCAAAGCTTTGTTGGAAACGTAGAAAAGCTTTATTGATAAATGATGCAACTATTTTTGTTTTTTCCTGAAGGTTAACTGCAGAAGTGTCTTCAAGAGTTAGTGCAGATAACACTGTTTTTGGAAGACAATTTGATACATCTTGTTTGTGTTCACGAAGTTTTGTATTGATGCTTCGGTATGTACTTCAAATATATACTGAGAGTCCAGATGAAGTTGAAAAAAAGAATGGCATAAAATCCAGGGGTTGCAACAGAATCCCTGTCATTTAATCCATCCTTCCGCAGGCACTCTATTGCAGAAGAATTAATTAGATTTCACAGTGAGAGTGTAGCCCATAGTTTTGAAGAGTTTACAAATCTTATAACAAAATGATCCATGGAAAGGGATGGAACCGATGAAAGGGTTATATTGGTTATATAGGATGGAACCAATGAAAGGGTTATTAAAGGTTATCTAGGGCCTCTATCCCTTTCCATGGATCATTTTATAAGGTATAGGGTATAGGAAATGATCGTCAGATATTTCGTAGTATTTCTGTTTTGCACGTTAAATTGCTAAGAAAGTTTGACATGACAACATATAACGTCCGACGGTAAAAATTCATGTATGTCGAATAACTTCTGTAGGTAAAAAACAACAAACGTAACATGGTTTTGCTCACCTCTTCAAATCCACTTTGCTGTCCACTGATATGTCTGTAGAATATTGTTACGATGTTTCATCATCATTCGTTAAGATTAGTCTTATGCAGGTAGGCCCACTGTTTCAAGTCCGTTGCACCATCTGTCTATATACCAGTAGAACACTTTGTATGTGAATAGCAGTATGTACAAAGTTTCATCGTCATTCGCAAACCATATAGATGAAAAATAGGTGAAACGTACAATGGCAATAGGATTAAAACTAAAATGGAATGCTTTAAACTCGGGGGGGGGGGGGCAGCTTCAAATTTGAAATTAAAACATGTATTAAAGCTAAAACTGTGATCAAAAGATGGAGTAAAATTTGAATGTCAAAGCCCTCACCATAAAACGTGCGAAAAAATAACGAAGTATAATAACACCGTCGCCACTACATCGCCCAGTCGACATTCCCAACGCATTTTGGCTCACTTGATCCGTGGCCATTCTCAAGGTTGCAGGTGATGTTAACTCTGTGCTGAACACTAAAACTTAACTTGTCGTTCTGTTAGTGTCAATCTTACATCGTCAGTTATCTTGTATGATACGTATGTTCAAAGTGCTGCTATCTGGTGTTCTTCTGGCTCCCAATCTATGTTGATGAACTGCCTTTGATTGTTTAGCCCAGGGAGATCGATGTTTTTTGAGCTCGATTATATTCTTCCATGCGCTGGATAATTCAACTGGTGTATTTGAATTGCAATTGTTCCTTTTAGTCTTTTCGATCAATACAGCTTCGGCAGTAAGAATATTCCTGTGGGCGTTAGAAGTTTTATGTTGTCCCAATCGGGGACAGCATTATGATCTTGACAGTACTGAATTAGTGATGTTCATGTTTCATTCTTCTTCCAACTACTAAAATGTTCTTTCAATCGAGTATTTATGTTCCTTTTTAATGCTGCCAATATATAAGGATTTATTTTCTTTCTTAGCAATTTTAACGTGCCAAACAGAAAAACTAAGAAATATCTGATTATTATTTCCTATACCATATTTTATTCCACGTATTACTTCACGATTCGATTAATTCCATAATGTAAATCTTGTATTTTCTTATAAGATTTGTAAACTCTTCAAAACTATGGGCTACATACTCACTGTGAAATTTAATTAATCCCCCTGTGATAGAGTACCTGCTTAAAGACAGGGATTCTGTTGCACTCCCTGGATTTTATGACACTGCTATTTCAACTTCATCTGGATTCTCAGTATATAGTGGAAGTATGTACTGTAGCATCAATACAAGACTTCGTGAACACAAACAAGATGTATCAAATTGTCTTCCAAAAACAGCATTTTCTGCACTAACCCTTGAAGACACTTCTGCAGTTCCCCATCGGGAAGAAACAAAAAAGTTGTCTCATTTATCAATAAAGCTTCTCTACATTTCCAAGAAAGCATTGAAATTTTGTTTACCAAGAATTGCGATTCAGAGACCCCTCGCCAAATTCCATTTATTTGAATTTCTTTACTAAATTCTGGCAACAGTTCCTGCACCTCAAATTCACATTATAGTTCTAGCAACCAGTCCTCGGATTCAGTTGATCGCGTGTGATATACGCCGTAGAAAGGCAGAAAGCTGCTGCTTAATTAACTTCATTTCTATAAGTGGCTCTTTACACTCAATTTCTATGTTCATTGTGATATTGTTGTGTGAAGCCTGACCTGAGTTTTCAACTCTTGTATTTTTTTAATCAAGCAAAAAATATAAATCAATCCCATTCTTTTTTTTTTTTTTTTTTTTCAGGGCTTAGCAACAAGCATGAGCAATTCATGGTAGTCTTCAATCCCCAAAATAGGCTCTGAGAACTGTAGGCAGTCACTTACCCTGAAATTGGGGGCATTGGTTCCAGGGAAGGGACAAAGCCAACGCCTAAACACAAATGCATTTGGGAGTTAAACCTAAATCCAGCTCAGTTGACTAGCCAGAAATGCCTCTAAGCAGTTGGTCACCAGGATGGTGCTCTAGCATTATGCCTGTTCTTTGTAGCAATACACAAAACCAGTTATGTTAATCTATGGCTCTTTTATGCAAGCTGTACAGCATAAACTTGCCTTGTGTTTATCCCTTGCTAAGCACTTTTCAGTAAAAAAAAAGTGACAGTAGCATTTACCCTTGAAAGCAATTTGTGTAAACTCAATCTATTGTTTTGAAAATTTTAACCAATTTTTATTCATAAACATACTAAATTTTTATCTGGTCCATGTGAAAAAAACAAAAAATCCATATAATTAAAATTATTCACGTGTAGCACATCTGGCTGTCAACAGAAAAGGGATTGTCTTGTGTGTAAACATAGTCTGAAAACCCATGCTCATCCTTGTTATTAAATTTTTTTATATCTCATAAAAAAAAAAAGTTAAGTACATGAGTAAACTGACTAGGAAAAAAATGAGTATAATTGGGTAATGATAAATGAATGAATGGTATTAAAAATAGCAGAATTGTTTTCCACTGTTGGAAGTAACACACAAGATTTTTTTTTAATGCTGATCATCATTTCGAAATATCAGATTTGAAAAATCTCTACAATTGAATATTTGATAATTCATGAAAGCATTCCATAAACAGTCTTGTACTTTATGACTCGGTATAAATTCTGCATGTTTCCTTCTTGAAAGTGTTCTTTAAAATTACTTCCAAATGACCTATGCCTTGTTAGGGTTAATTCAAATATTTTTAGGATGACCATTAAGAATAGAATATATTGCAGATGGCCATTGTAAGGGTTAAAAACTTGAAAGTTGAAATTCATAATTTTGGCCCTAGAATACCTCAAGGTAACAAAAGATTTTTACTCACTGGCAATGATTCAGGTCAGTTTATTTATTGTCCAAGGTAACTGTTTAGTGATTTCCTCAGTTCCAAAAAATGACTCATTCTGTACACTGCCAGCTAAACAAGTAATTGGGAAAGGGTATGTAGAGTAGTTATAGCATAAGGCAAGTAATTTCCATGCTAGCTTCAGTAGTAGATTGCTGCAAATTTCATCCTGTTCCTGCCATGAATGAATGAGCACCATGATATACACTGTTCAGTTGAATGGTAATTATGAACCACAATAAGTAAAAACTAGATGATGAGGAATGAAATGTATATTTACAATCCTCTAACTTCCGTTCTGATATGAAGTTATAACTCTAAAAACTACAATGCATTTCTTTGCTACATTTACACATTGAATCTGAGAAGGAAATGTTCAGAGTTTATACTGAGGGCATGAAGTACACTTTGTTTATGGAATGTTTTCATTAATTATTTTGATTGAACACATTCAACAAAATGGTGTATCATTTGATAATGCTCATGTTTACTTATTTGATTTTTGTAATTATATGTCATCATCATTGTCAACCATTATCAATCCACTGCTGGACGAAGGTCTCCCCAAGTTTCCTCCACAACGGTCTGTCTTGTGCCAGTCTCCTCCATGTCACTCCCACATACTTTCGAATTTCATCCACCCATCTTCCATGTGGTCTTCTTCTGGGTCTTTTCCTGTCCCTTGGAATCCAATCTAAAATTTCGGCTGTCCATCGATGGTCTGTTCTTCTGGCAATATGTCCAGCCCATTGCCATTTCAGGGATTTAACTCTGATCATGATGTCTTCCACTCTTGTCATTTTTCGGATCCACGTGTTCCTCTTCTTATCTCTCCTGGTTACACCAAGCATGCACCTCTCCATGCTACTTTGAGTTGTCTGCAGCCTTTGTATGTCTCTTTTAGCTAAGGTCCACGTCTCTGCACCATATGTAAGCACTGGAAGGATGCATTGATCAAACACTTTTCTTTTAAGACATAATGGCATATTGCTCTTGAAAATTATGCTGTTTCTTCCAAAAGCTCTCCAGGCAAGTTTTGTACGCCGATTAATTTCTTCACCAATGTGACCCTCACTTCATATCTGCTGTCCAAGATAAACGTACGTGTCTGTTATCTCCAGCTTTTCTCCATCAATCGATAAATCTTCATTTCTTGTAAAAGCATTGTACATCACTTTTGTCTTCTGAAAGTTCATTTTTAATCCCACTTCTTTACTCTTGTCAGCAAGTTCCTGGATCATACTCTGTAGCTCTGATGGGGTAGTTGCAAAAATGACTATGTCATCAGCAAAAACGAAGGTGGGTTAGATAATCTCCATTAATCTTTATCCCTTTGTTTTCCCAGTTCAGTGATTGAAAGACATTTTCCAATGTGGCATTAAAGAGCTTCGGAGATATGGTGTTACCTTGTCTCACTCCTTTTCCAATTTTTATGTGTGTTGTATTTTCAAACAGCCGAATCTTTGCACTTGCATTTTCATAGATGTTATTAATAATATTAATGTATGCATCTTCAATACCGCAGGATTTCAGAGCCATTGCAACTGCTGATGGTTTCCACCGAATCAAAGGCTTTTTCATAATCGATAAAAGCCATGCACAATGGAAGTTCATATTCCCTCGCTCTTTCAATTAGTTCTCTCAGTACGTGGATATGATCTATTGTGCTGTAGCCACTCCTGAATCCAGCTTGTTCTCTCGGTTGAGCCATGTCCAGTGTCATCTTCAAGCGGTGTGAAAGAACTTTAGTGAAGATTTTATAAACCACTGATAGGAGGTTGATAGGTCTGTAGTTCCTGAGATCCTCAATGTCACCTTTTTTATGTAGCAAGATCATTGTAGCGTTGTTCCAATCCTCAGGAATTTTCCCTTCATTAAGGCATCGAGTGAAAATTTGGGCGAGTACTGTTTCAATTTCTCCACTTGCTTCTTGTATGATGTCTACAGTAATTCCATCTTCTCCTGGAGCTTTTCCCCGCTTCATGTTCTTGATTGCATGTGCAACTTCTGCTGGAAGGACTGGAAGAACTCTGGTACTGGTACCTTTCATGATGTCTGGAGTACATGTATCATCCCTTTCATATAATTTGGAGTAGAAATCTTTCACTCTTGTCAAAATTTCGCCTCTATTTCTTGTTACAGAACCATCTTCTTTTCTCAGTGCCATAATCTGTTTTTCCCCTTACTGAGATGTCCCTTTGCTATCTTTAGGCTTTGGTTGTTTTCAATTGCTTTCCTTACTAGTTCACAGTTGAATTTCCTTACGTCTTCAGTGATACTTTTTCGTACTGTCTTGCATAGCTCTATATATTCCACTTTGGAAGTCACATCTTCTTTAGTTGTCCTCATCACTCTTCTTTTTTGCATCAACATTTTGGTTTTCCTGATAATTTGTTCACATGCAATTTGTTCTTAGACCCAGCTAATTTTGTTGCTGTTTCCATAAGAGCTTTGGTTACTTTTCTGTTAACTTCAGAAATATCCACTTCTTCCAATGTTAGGCCTTCTAAAGCAGAGAATCTGTTTTTCAGTTCCAATTTGAAGGTATTATGGTGTTTTTTAAGGTTGGTTATGTCAATACATTTTGTTTGTCTTATGAGCTTGCTACGTTCGAGTTTAGTGTTGAGGTGCATCTTACATCTCACCAATTTATGGTCACTGCCTGTGTTGAACTTGTTTAGCACACTGCAGTCTTTTATGACGAATTTTTTGTTACACATAATAAAATCAATTTCACTTGTCGTCCCATTTGGATGTCTCCATGTCCATTTCCTGTGTGGCTTTTTCTTGAAAAAGGAGTTCAAGATAAAAAACCCTTCTGCCTCTGCAAACTCTACGAGAGTATTTCCACGCTGGTTTCTGTTGCCGTGACCGAATTTACCTACTGAAGTTTCATTCTGTTGCCGTTGCCCTATTTTTGCATTGAAATCTCCCATAATTATCTTCAAGTGCTGCTTACCTTTATTATTTAGATGACGAATTTCCTCATAAAATTCTTCAATTTCTTCTTCAGCATGACTTGTGGTGGGTGCATAAGTTTGAATAATCTGAGCCTGGTATCTTCTCGAGAGTTGGATAACGAGTCTTGCAGCTCTGTCAGAGGAACTTTCAACTTCTACAACTTTATCCTTCAGTTTCTTGTTTATTATAAATCCAACACCACTAGTTCTGCCAGTATCTGTCCCACGATAGTAGAAGAGATGTCCACTTTTCAGTTCAATGAGATCTTCTCCTTTTCTCCTTACCTCACTTAGCCCGACGATGTCCCACTTGATCCTTTGTAGTTCCTCTTCCAATTCAAGAAGCCTTGAATCAGAAGATAGGGAGCGTCCGTTGTACGTCGCCAAGGTCAGCATCAGATGGCAGCCTAGTCCGGTCCTCCGAGGATTCTTAGCACCCTCTGCCTTCATGTCGCACTGGCCGCTGCCTTGGCCAGGTACATTCCAGCTGCCGGAGACTGAGGGCCAAGATTTAAGTTGTGGAGTCATTTTGGAGGGGTTTGGCCATAACTCACCACGCTGGCCAAGCGGGTTGGTGAGTGTGGGATAAAATTTCCTCTAATCCCGATGGTATAATTATACCGCTATTGGCGGTCGTCAGAGCCCCTTTAGTGGGAACAGGATGTACCACGAGAAGGCTGTGTTGACATTTGTCAAGAAGAGGCTGTGATGTTACGCATCACCTGACCTTACATCCCTATATATATGTAACCCATACTGATTCATTCCTATATATATGTAATTATATGTAACCCATACTAATTCATGTCAGAGAATTTTTGACATTTTTGTTATGTTTCCTAAAATAATACACTACTGTTTATGAAAACTGCAACACCATGAAGGACTGCTGGTATTAGCTTGAAATTTACAGGACATGTACAACAGGTTGAGACATTCAAATGATTTAAATGCCAGTAAAAATGCACACGTGGTTTCAGAGCAGCCCTCTCTGAACTGTCTGGTCTTAGGTATAAAGTGCTGGCTCAAACGAAATGTTGCAGTCAGTGAAGATCCGACATTGAGTCGAAAGGGTGTTTCTTGTGTCTCACTATGCCCGTCGCTGAAGAAGGTTGCATTATGCATACCTGGCAGACTTTGAGTGAGGAAGGGTTGTTGGGATGAGAGAAGCTGGATTTTCCTACCATAAAATTGCCACTGGTATGGGACAAAACGCCAGTACAATGATGCAAATGTGGCATCAGTGGACAGATGAGGCTTGGGTGCACAAAATCGCAAGACTGCGCGGAATGACAGGCACCTGTACCTCATGGCGATAAGTGATAGCACAGCGACATCCACAGTATTACTTCAGCAATGGAGTAGAGCTCTGTCATTTGTCCTCCAGCACAGTTCGGCATCGTCTGCTTAACGGAGGACTGGTTACTAGCAGTTCATTGATATGCATACCTTTAACCCTCGCCCACAGATGCCTCTGGCTGCAACGGGGTCTGAAACACAGACATTGGCGCATTGGTTGGTAACAATTCGTGGTTTCTGACAGGTCACAGTTCTCCTTGGTGCACCATGATGGTCACATATGTGTTTATAGATATCGTGGTGAGTGGTACCTTGCAGCCTCACACCAGCCCAATGTCAAGTGTCGTGGTTTGGTGTGACATTGGATTCAATTCACGATCTTACCTGATGCAAACTGAGGGAACCGTCAAGAGCCAGCAATACATCAGGGATATTTTAGAGTTAGAGGTGATACTCTTCTTTCAGTGTTGTCAGGACAATGCTCGGCCACATGTGGCCCTGACTGTTCAAGACCTCTTCCATGTACTGCAGATACTGCTTCTTCCCTGGCCTGCATGTTCACCAGATATGTCCCTGATTGAACATATCTGGAACATGGTAGCTAAGCGACTGGCCCATCAAGCACCTCTACCAGTTACCAGAAATGAACTCTGGTCTTTCATAGGAGCAGACTATTCCTCAGGACGATATCAAAAACTACATCCATTCAATGCCACGTCGTGTAGAGGCTGTTTTAGTTGCTCCAGGTGGCTTCACATGATACTAAGTTTTGACTCTGGTCTTGCATAGAAACAGCATGGTAGGCTATTCCCCAGGGCAATATCAAAAACCTATTCCATTCAATGTCACGCCGTGTAGAGGCTGTTTTAGTTACTCCAGGTGGCTTCACACGATACAGAGTTTTGACTCAGGTCTTGCATAGAAAGAGCCTGGTAGGCTATTCCCCAGAACGATATCAAAAACCTCTTCCATTCAATGTCACGCCGTGTAGAGGCCTTTTTAGTTGCTCCAGGTGGCTTCACACAATACTGAGTTTTAACTCTGGTCTTGCATAGAAACAGCCTGGTAGGCTATTCCCCAGGACGATATCAAAAACCTCTTCCATTCGATGTCACGCCGTGTAGAGGCTTTTTAGTTGCTCTAGGTGGCTTCACACGATACGGAGTTTTGACTCTGGTCTTGCATAGAAACAGCCTGGTAGGCTATTCCCCAGGACGATATCAAAAACCTCTTCGATTCAATGTCACGCCATGTAGACGCTGTTTTAGTTTCTCCAGGTGGCTTCACACGATACGAAGTTTTGACTCTGGTCTTGCATACAAAGAGCCTGGTAGGCTATTCCCCAGAACGATATCAAAAACCTCTTCCATTCAATGTCACGCCGTGTAGAGGCTGTTTTAGTTGCTCCAGGTGGCTTCACACAATACTGAGTTTTGACTCTGGTCTTGCATAGAAAGAGCCTGGTAGGCTATTCCCCTGAACGATATCAAAAACCTCTTCCATTCAATGTCACGCCGTGTAGAGGCTGTTTTAGTTGCTCCAGGTGGCTTCACACAATACTGAGTTTTGACTCTGGTCTTGCATAGAAACAGCCTGGTAGGCTATTCCCCAGGGCAATATCAAAAACCTCTTCCATTCAATGTCACGCCGTGTAGACGCTGTTTTAGTTGTTCCAGGTGGCTTCACACGATACGAAGCTTTGACTTTGGTCTTGCAAAGAAACAGCCTGGTAGGCTATTCCCCAGGACGATATCAAAAACCGCTTCCATTCAATGCCACGTCGTGTAGAGGCTGTTATTATTGCTCGAGGTGGCTTTACGCGATACTGAGTTTTGACTCTGGTCTTGCATAGAAACAGCCTGGTAGGCTATTCCCCAGGATGATATCAAAAACCTTTTCCAGTCAATGCCATGCCATGTAGAGGCTGTTATTGTTGGTTTAGGTGGCTTCACATTAGTGTTCTCCTTATTGCCTTTTTACTGCCCCCCCCCCCCAGCTATTTTTCTCTGCCACCCAGCTAAATTTCCTTTAATGAACATTTTCACAATGCACATAACAGTAAGAGTGGAAAACTTATTCCCACATACACCATAAATATTGATGAAAAATGGCTGAAATCTGTGTCAAATGTAATTTATTAGTAAGTACTTTTTTTTTTTTTTTGTTACCATTTATATGCAATTTTCTAATATTTTTCATGTTATGTTACATTAATGCCTACCACACCACTAAAGTTGTTTAATAATTGTAATAATATTAAGTAAAACATCTTTTATTCTCCACTGGGGAAGGGGTCGTTAACATAAGTACCACCTAGCTAAATTTTCTTGCCACCCAGCTGTAAAAGAAATCTAGGGAGAACACAACACATGATACTGAATTTTGAAGCCAAAAAATCTTGTATAGCTTTACAAATTTAATCAGTTATCTCCTGTAACATGAGGAATATGTGATGTAAATTTCATTTGAATAGTAGAATTCTTTCTTGCTATTGCAGTTTTCACAAACAGTAGTGTACATTTTAGTTAACATTATTCCAAACAACCAGAGCAGTATATTTCTTTGGTTACTGGAAAATTTTCTTTGGTAATGTACTGGTTAAAGCATGCTGGGACAGAAATTTTGAGATACAAGTGCACCTTTCTTTGAAGAGCTCTCATTGTGAATGACAGTACATTATTATGACTAAAAGAGTGCTCATCTTGTAGGTGGGAAAACCTCTAGGCCACACCTGTGGTTATTGAATTTTCACAAAAATTTATTCAGCATTTTCCTAAAATTTTCAGCATGAAATAAATTGCCCATGGAACCTAGTCTGGAAGGGGGTCTACATCAAGAGTATTAAAAATTCTATATGGCCATGTGGCTGTTAATGTTTAGACGTTTAGTAAATTTATTGCAGAGGTTCTGCTCCTGTTCTCAACAGGAAAAGAGAAGCTTTGGTCGTGCAGGTCAGTCAGAGGAAAGGAGGTGCCTACAGAGTGAAACAATTCTTGGGGTATGTGCATTTTAGCTATAGTTGATTAAATATTGGTTTTCGTTAAATTCAGTATCTGAGATCCTCCTTGCTCTCAAAAAATTGAAGTTTTCGAAATTGTTTTTATTAAAACATAGTTGCTGAAGCTGCAGTTTTCATATTCAAACTCAAAGTATCATATTTTATTTTCTATGATAGACTGAAAAAATTCATTTTATTTTCCTTTTGAATTATAACTTAGTAGTTGGATATCTCTGAATTGTCTGCATTTACAGTTCATCACACAACATCAGGAAACTTGAAAATTACATCATTCAGGAGCGAGAATCGAACTCACATTACCCAATTTGCATTTGAGTGTAATGGACAGCATGCTCAAATGGAAATCAGGAGATGCTGGTTCGATTCCTGCCCTAGAATGATGTCATTTTCAAGTAAGTTTTCTGATGTGATTGATGTTGTGTAAACAGTAAATACAGGCAATTTATGCATATCTGATTGCTAAGTTAATAATTCTGATGTACTTCCATGTATTAAAAGAAAAATATTTCTTCCACAGAATTTATATTGATTTCCTTTGTAACATCTGCAGCAGTGCTGAATCTGCAGGCCATGAAATTCAAGGGCAGAAAGGTCCCTGTGTTATAATCCACATGTTTCATATTGATCTCAAATAATTTTTTCTGACAGAAAAGTCTCAATTCACAGGATGACCTTGAAGTCCGAAAAAGTAGTTAGGGCGTAAAAGAAAAAAAGAAAGAATCTCATTAAAATAAATAACTGTCATTGGAGTATTTTTGTTACCTTCAAGTGAATAAAGATAAAAAAAAAATCCCTAGTTGTTTTCAGCATACCAAAGTTCATTGGTTATGTCTAAAAGTCCATAGGAACTGTGAACAATCCAAAGTCTTGGTATTTTCTGAAAATATTTTAATTGAAAGTGAACAAAAGATTTAACTAGTGCAACTAATGCAGCAAAACTAGCAAATGAGGTTCATGAAGTGATAACAGACTGCAACAATATGTGTTGTGGGATGATAACTCAGCAGTGCCCACGAACATACGTGCCACTGAACTTCCCAGTATGTAGCCTTCCAATAGTACTGCCTTCGTTGCATTACATTTTCTGCAAAAATGTTTGTAAATAACAAGAAGAGAAAAAATTTCTCTCTTTGTGGACCTCTATCTTTGTATTGCATCTTTTTTTTTTTTTTTTCTTTTAACACATTTTCTGCATTTTTACAAATACACTACTTTTCAACAATTGCCATGTAATTTTTCTTTTTTAAATCACAACTTTTTTTCTAAGTGGTTTATTATCTGTAGAATCTAAATTTATAACTTTTTGAACAGATCAGCTGATTTACAGTGGAAATTATGGTGTTTTCTGCAAATCGTGAAACTTTAATTTTTAAAAAGTATTAGCATCTCAGGATTTGTTCAGCTCTGGTATAATATGAAGTGTGCTATCATTCTTTTTTAAACTAGCCACTTTTTTAATTGTTTTTAACATTTCCAATTGTTGATATCATTCATTTGTTTTACAGTCATCTGGTATTGGAGAACCCAGCATCTATCATGCTTTGGTTGTGATTTTCTTAGAATTTTTTGCATGGGGTCTGTTGACATCACCGATGATCACAGTAAGTAGTCATTCTTTTATCATAACTGGAAAATTTTTGTGAGTGAGTTCTTCTGTGTAAAAGCTGTACATTTAGTAACTAAAAGTGGATCTTCAGAAATCTGTTTTTGAGAGTAATGATGTTGCTTGGTGCTGTTGCGGCTCCACTGATGTTGCAGCATTCAACTCAGATAATCAACCAACCTTCATGTGGTGATTTACATGATATGCAAAGAGCCAATTTATTGTTTATATAGTTTTTATGTAGTTATTTGTGTTTCTCATGTAAACTTTCCAAAAGTACATTTTAAATTTTTAGCAAGTTATTAAATTAGTGAATCAGCATCATTGACAGGAAATGTTGCCTCTGCTTGTGTCTTCACTATAAATATGTTGGAATCCTGATTATCTGGAGTAGATATGAAGCTGATTTATCCAGATATACCCAAGAAATCAGTAAACAAAATATGTTCGGTAATGATGGACTTGCCATACAAATAAGTACAGTTATAGTTTTAATTATTAGTTAAAGAGAAGTTAAACTCTTGTTACAGTAAATATCATTTTAAAAAAATGAAAGCAAACAACTTTTTGATCTCTTGATCGTCCTTTTTTCATACAACACTTAATTTGTATCTAGTTTTTTTTTCTCCTCCTTCAACAGTTAGCATTTTAGGTAAACTTATCACTTCAGAAACTTAAACACTCATAATAAATATTGTAATATGTTATAAAGTATTGAATACTTATAATGTGAAACACACCATTATAATTATCATATTTTTGTCATATACTGAAAATTCATACAAATACGTAAAAACGTACCTCATGAAAATTCCATGACATTACACATTGTTGGCGTGATAATTCTTAGGTCTCTCCTGCAAATTCCGCAAAAAGAGTATATATCCGCTTCTTCATCACTAATATTCTGTCCATCCTGTAAGACTTGACTCCAAAACGTATTTTGCAACTATTGAGATACATGAAGGATAAGTCCACGTCCAAGTATATACACATTATTCGTATGCTTCCAGAAAATTCTTCAATGCGATGTGTTGAAACATGTTGTTAAAAACGCACGTTTCATAAAAATTTTAACAACTTGTATACAGCTAAAAGTCTTTGTACAAGATATTACATCATGATACCAAGGGCAGTACTGTACATCTCGTAGAAAGGGGGCCTTGCCGGGATTCTGTTGAAGAACTTATGAGTATATACCTGCTTTTTCTTCATTAATATTCTGTTCATCTTGTAAGACTTTACTCCAAAAATATATTTTGCAACTACTGAGATGTGTGAAGGATAAGTCTACATCCAATATATACACATTACTTTTATGCTTCCAGAAAATTCTTCAATGGGATGTGTTGAAACATATCGTTAAAAACACACGCTTCGTGAAATTTTAAAAAGCCTTAAAAACTTATATGCAACTAAAAGTCTATGTACAAGATATTATGATTCCAAAGGCAGTACTATATATCTGAAAGGGGGGGGCTTTCCGAGAGTCCGTTGAAGAACTTGAAGCTTTTCGGGTGAGCCATCCCACCCCCATCATCAGAAAAGGCTAAACTGATTGCTACCGCCGTCTGTCAGAAACGGAAAACACGTAGTTTGTCATGTTTGCCCACAGGGTTCTCTCAAGATGCTGAAGAAAACCGGTAACTTACGTCATGTGCATCTGCATTTGTGTTTTAGTCCTGTGCTATCATCTATGAACACAAACTGCAGATTGTAATTACTATTTTTGCCATATTATTTATGAATTTTTGATTCTTTTTTAATTAGAGCTTTCCACACTTCAGGTAAGTTATGTGGTTCTTGGTTGTTACAAGCCAAATTTTGTGCTTTTCAATTTTGCTGACTCCTCATTTAGACTTTCAAGGGTCCAAAAAGATGGCAGTATGGGATGGAGTTGGGTAAGCACTTCCCAGCCATTCGTGCAGTTGTCAGTGTTAGACATACTATACGAAGTTAAGTGCCATCATGTTGAAGGATTGCAGTTTTTCATCAGAGATTTATAATGAAGCGTACAACAATTTTGTTGATTATCAAAACATATTGAGGATCATGAGCATGTCCCCTCCTTTTTTTTCTCCCAGAATATTAAGTAATATGTACCCTTTACAATCCCAAAATATTAGCTCCCATAAATTTGCTAGCAATGAATACTATTATTGTCTTTTGAATCTGGGAGGGATGTAGCATGATTTTATTTCATAATTTGTCCACTAAGGTTTTAAAGTCAAATGGGGAAAACAGAATTATTCTTCCATCACAGTCTTAAAAGTCTATCCTTTCGTAGTGGGGCATCAAAGTAATGCCGGTGTCATTTCTGTTCATACCTTTGTACATTATAAGAAGTGAAAGAACCCACGAATCCCAAATTTTTCTTTGTCCCAAAGTTATCAAGTCCTGTAAAGGATAGGAAATAAACATTGCTTGATAAAATATGCAGCTACTGTGTTGTGCAGATCATAGCAGAAAAGTGAAGATGACCTGCAAAAAACTGTCATTTTCATTTAAGAAATCAACAGAAGAACTTAACTTGAAAATTTCAGAAACAAAATTCATGATACTTTCCAAAGAATTAATAAAATGTAAACTTAAAATGGAAAATATACAATAATGGAACGGGTATTAGATTTTTAGTATTTAGGAATTAATACACAACTAGCACAAAATCAGTCAAAGAAGAAGTACATTACCAAACAATGACATTACAAAAAGTGAGGTTGTTTAATCTAATATGGAGAATTAAGCATCTTTGAACAGAAGTGAAAGTTAAAATATTCAAGATAATCCAGCCAAATGTGACATATTCAAGAAAAATGAGCAGTGACTCATCTAAAACTAAACAAATGCTACAAATGACAAAAATGCAAACAAACTCAGAAAACTACTAAATTAAATTAGATTAGACAAAATTGTGAATGAAGAGTGTGAATAATACTACAAAATAATTTAACCATAAGTGAATGGATATCAAAAAGATTAGAATAGAACAATGACATAGACAGAATAGAAGGGGCCAGTATAGTTGAAAGGAAATGTCAAAGATTAGAAATGACAGGAAGAAAGAAACAAGTTAGTAAAATCATGCAATGCATTGATTGTGATACGCTTTCCAACATACCAGAAATTATTACTCAAGTTATGAGGATAATTGCTGTGGAATAAATCTCGCTCCTGTGGCCTGACGTTTGACTCCATTTCGATTATATTCAACAGAACTGGTTCAGTATACCTCAAGAATAACATACTAAAGTTTTGTCGCAATAGAAGCAGTTTTACGCAAGTTATGAGAATAATGGCTGTGGAATAAATCTTGCTTTTCTGCAATGACCTTTCACCCCATTTCGTTGATATTCAACAGAACCGGTTCACTATACCTCCGGGACAACATAATAACGTTTTGTCGCAATCGAAACATTAAGCTATGATGCACAAGGGCAATGGAATGGATCCAACTCCAGTGTCATGACCTTTGACCCCATTTCGCCCATTTTCAATAGGGTTCGTCCCCAGTGGCTCCCTACCACATACTAAAATTTCATCGAAATCGAACCGCTTTTATGCAAGTTATGACGCATAAGGGCAATGGAACAAATCCCGCTCTTATGTCCTGCCTGACCTTTGACCCCATTTCGCCCATTTTCAATAGGGTTCATGCCTAGGTGGTTCCCTACCACATACTAAAATTTCATCGAAATCGAACCATATTTACGCATGTTATGACGCATAAAGGCAATGAATGGATCCCGCTTTTATGCCCTGACCTTTGACCCCATTCGCCCATTTTCAATAAGGTTCGTCCCCAGTGGCTCCCTACCACATACTAAACTTTCATCAAAATCGAACCATATTTACGCATGTTATGACGCATAAAGGCAATGGAATGGATTCCACTTTTATGCCCTGACCTTTGACCCAATTTCGCCCATTTTCAATAGGGTTCGTCCCCAGGTGGTTCCTTACCAAATACTAAAATTTCATTGAAATCGAATAATTTTTACGCAAGTTATGACACAAGGGCAATGGAATAAATCCCGCTCTTATGCCCTGCCTGACCTTTGACCCCATTCGCCCATTTTCAATAGGGTTCGTGCCCAGGTGGTTCCTTACCACATACCAAAATTTCATCGAAATCGAACCATTTTTACGCAAGTTATGACGCATAAGGGCAATGGAATAAAGCCCGCTCTTATGCCCTGCCTGACCTTTGATCCCATTTCATTTATTTTCAATAGGGATCGTCCCCAGGTGGTTCCCTACCACATACTAAAATTCCATCAAAATCAAACCATTTTTACGCAAGTTATGACGCATAAGAGCAATGGAATGGATCCCGCTCCTACGTCCTGACCTTTGACCCTGTTTCGCCCATTTTCAATAGGATTCGTCCTCAAGTGGTCCCCTACCACATACTAAAATTTCATTGAAATAGAACCATTTTCACATGAGCTATCGTGTGTACAGATGGACGGACAAAGCTGGAGCATATACGCTTCTTCAACCTATGGTTGGAAAGCGTAAAAATGGCAAAGTACATAATCAAAGATCAGAAATGTTCTGCTGCAACTAGCTAAAACCTCATGCATGCCAAGAAGAAGAAAAGTATTGGATGATATCTTATTCCAAGATATGTTGTGATTCCCTTAATCATTACTTTTTGGTCTTCTTTGATAAGCTTATCAACTTTGCATTTGTCACCTTCCGTTGCAGTACTTTTTGATCACCACACATTCCATGTTTCCATCTTTATGGTTCTTCTGATTGTGTTGGCTGTCATATCCACTGTACACTCGGTACATTTGCCCATAGCTGTGTACTGATGGTTTTTTTTTTTTTTTTGGTTTTTTTTCATAAGAAGTTACTAACTGTGCATTGTTGAAATGACTGCGAGTCATTCCATGTCAATTCAACCAAAATTTTAATGAAATGTAACCCACGGTCTCGAATTTCCATGATACTTTCCTCAAAGTAAGTTTACAATGGGAAATGGAAAAACCCCAAGTTTTAGTGTTCTATCTCTTGTAGTTTTTTTTTAGTTTTTTTTACAGATTTTCAAAGTTCGGGATATTTTTCAAAAAATGCCATTTTTTTGCTTCAGTCTGGTATATTTATGAGTATATTCTTTTATAACTCTTGAACAAATTAATTTAGGAACATAAAATTGGTCTGAAATTTTTGTTTTTAAAGTGTAGATTACACGTATGTCGTGCAATTTGTTATGTGTTTCATATTTCTCTATTTATTGCTCTGTAGACAGGAATTTTGCTGAAAAAACGCTCTTAAAGGAAATGTTGTTTTCGGCAAGTGAACCCTGAAGAATTTTTTTCTATAACAAGGTAGTAATATATACTATTATATGTAAAAAAATCTAAGAGGGGAAATTTGTAGTTTTGTCATAAAAAAATAATTTGTGTAAAATTTTGAAATTTTTGAAAAAAAAATGTGGTATTTTTATATGTTAGTAATTTGGCAAAGATTTTGTTAAAACTTTTTCTATAGTGAACTGCCATCATGTACCACTATGTGTAAAAAAAAAAAATTATTGAAAGCCCCAAAATTTGGCAGATTTCGTTTTTTAATGTTAGTTCTAACAAAATGTGATGCAGTGTATCTGAACGCTAATGAAAATATATAAGTTGAAAGACTTTGTGCAACAGAACTAAATAGGCTGCAATGGGATACCGTCTTAGCATGATTTATTTTAAAAGATGAAAAACTATATACAGGTTAAAACATACATTAGTACTTTCGAAATGACACTCACTTCATCTTCAGATGTACTGATATAAACGCCAATTCGATATCATATATATACACTTGTGCACCATGGTTACCCTACTATCTGGTCACGTGACATGGTGTGGCTGTTGTGAAATTTGTATGCAGATCATGATGAGGATGATTTATGAGTACGAGATTATGTTAGAATTAAAACATGTTATACTACTTGATACTACAACAACCTGTCGCGTAATACATGAATAAGTTGTTCCCAATCCCCAGATAACTCAGCAGGGGTGTAATCATTGCAGTATTGGTTTCCAAAGGCTGTGATGTATACACTCTCCAAGCATAGTAGTGGGTGGGTAGAGGCGGGGGTTGCCAGTAGTTTGGTATTTTCCCAGTCTGGGTACATATCACCAGAAATAACATTCCTAGCCAAGCTGTGCTGTGTAGGTTTGCCTTTAAACTATATTTATGCTCCTGTAATCGCAAGCCCACTTGTCTTTTTGTAGATCCTACGTACTTACTGTTGGTTTCACCTGATCGTGGATCTAGCATAGGAATATTGTACACTCCCCATTTTTGCAGCATGTCGGTTTTGCATCGGTCTTTTCTAATGTATGTTGTCATACATTTAGTACTAACACCAATTTTTAGGTTATGCTTAAAACACAAGCGAGATAGTACATTACAGATGTATGGTATGTATTCAATTGAGCCTACAAATTTCCAGTTGTCCCTTGTGTCATGTCTTGTAAGGGTGGTGGTACGGCTCGCCCTGACACGTGCAAAAATATGTTTGACTAAATGGGTGGGATAACCCAAACAACTGGCCAAATTAAAGATATATCTGATCTCCTGGTTGAAGAAGGACTTTGTGGTGGTATGTGTAAATTCACTGCGAAAAAGGAAATTAGTAGCTGAGGTTTTGTACTGAAAGGGGTGCAAGGAATTAAATGTAATAATCGAACTTATGGCTGTAGGTTTTCGGTAAACAGAAAAACTTAAGGAGTTGGAATAAGGGTTTCTGTGTACACAGAAATCTAGAAAAGGCAATTTGAAATCTGTCTCCTGTTCTACCGTTAGCCTGATAGTTGGAAAGACCGAAGACAATACGCTGGTGAAATTATTTAATTCATCTTGGGTGTGAGGACATATTTAATGTATAAACTAGAGGTGAATCGAAATTCATTGAGAACTTTGTTCTCAACATATTGAAGCAGAATTTCTGCTAATACTGCGGAAAATGGGGAACCCATTGGTGAGCCCTCTAACTGTCGATAAATGCAATTCTGAAAATTAAAATATGATCGTTTTTTAACAAAACGTAATGCATTAAGAATTGCTGTGCTTTCAGAAAATGGGGTATTGGTGTCATTAGGTAAAGCCTCAATAATTTGATGGGTAGCATCAACAGGTACATTAGAGTACAAAGCTACCACATCAAGGGAAGCCAAAATGAAAGGAACATTGTGCGGCTGAAACACTCTAATCCTTTCTAAAGCCCTAGTGGAACTCGTAACAGAGTAAGGGGAATCCACTATAAACTTAGCAAGATATTTTGCCAGGGCTAATGAAACTTTGCTGAAGTAAAGTTAACTGCAGTGAGGAGAGATATTTAGTGTTCTGTATCTTTTTTTTTTTTCTCCTACAGATTTTTAAAAGTTTGTGAAATTTTATGGAAATGGGCATTTTCTGTTTCAGTTTAGTGCTATTGCTTGGTTTGCATATTCGTTTACAACTTTTCAATGAATTTACTTGTGAACATGAAGTTTGTCGGAAATTTTAGCTTTAAAACGCAAATTACAATTATGTTCATAAGTTTTGTGCATATCCAAACAGAACTTTGTTAAAAAAAATTTTTAATAAAATTTGTTAATATACCAATCTAGATAGTATTGGGATACATACAAAATATCAGGAGAAATATGGAATCTGTCCAAAAAAAAAAAAAAAAAAAGCAAAATTTTGAATATTTTTAAAAAAATTTTTGGTTGTGATTCAGCAAGGATTTTGAAGAAATTTTTCTATTTTAAATTAATTATTTCAAATTAGGGTGACTTACCATAAGATTTTGTTGAAGCTTTTTTGCAAGTCACGAAATTTATATGCAACTTTGCATCAGTTTCAGATCCTCAGTTCAGTTCGTTTAAAATTTTGCATATTTTGTTTTTTAATGTTAATTCTAACAAAATTTGATGCAATGTATTTTAGCATCTCTGATGCTAAGATACATTGCATCAGTTCCCAGACCTCTGCATCCATGGTGCAGGGAATACAATCACTGTCACTGAAATAGTTGCATATATTGCCAAAAATCGTAGGGCCGTCTGCTGGGTATTAATTTGAGGTAGATAAGTAGTGTGCACTTAACACAGATGCGCGTACACTATTATCATCATCATCATCATTGTCAACCATTATCAATCCACTGCTGGACGAAGGTCTCCCCAAGTTTCCTCCACAACGGGCTGTCTTGTGCCAGTCTCCTCCATGTCACTCCCGCATATTTACGAATTTCATCCACCCATCTCCCATGTGGTCTTCTTCTGGGTCTTTTCCTGTCCCTTGGAATCCAATCTAAAATTTCGGCTGTCCATCGATGGTCTGTCCTTCTGGCAGTATGTCCAGCCCATTGCCATTTCAGGGATTTAACTCTGATCATGATGTCTTCCACTCTCGTCATTTTTCGGATCCACGAGTTCCTCTTCTTATCTCTCCTGGTTATACCAAGCATGCACCTCTCCATGCTGCTTTGAGTTGTCTGCAGCCTTTGTATGTCTCTTTTAGTTAAGGTCCACGTCTCTGCACCATACGTAAGCACTGGAAGGATGCATTGATCAAACACTTTTCTTTTAAGACATAATGGCATATTGCTCTTGAAAATTATGCTGTTTCTTCCAAAAGCTCTCCAGGCAAGTTTTGTACGCCGATTAATTTCTTCATCAATGTGACCCTCACTTGATATCTGCTGTCCAAGATAAACATACGTATCTGTTATCTCCAGTTTTTCTCCATCAATCGATAAATCTTCATTTCTTGTAAAAGCATTGAACATCACTTTTGTCTTCTGAAAGTTCATTTTTAATCCCACTTCTTTACTCTTGTCAGCAAGTTCCTGGATCATACTCTGCAGCTCTGATGGGGTAGTTGCAAAAATGACTACGTCATCAGCAAAACGAAGGTGGGTTAGATAATCTCCATTAATCTTTATCCCTTTGTTTTCCCAGTTCAGTGATTGAAAGACATTTTCCAATGTGGCATTAAAGAGCTTCGGAGATATGGTGTCACCTTGTCTCACTCCCTTTCCAATTTTTATGTGTGTTGTATTTTCAAACAGCCGAATCTTTGCACTTGCATTTTCATAGATGTTATTAATAATATTAATGTATGCATCTTCAATACCGCAGGATTTCAGAGCCGTGGTAACTGCTGATGGTTTCACCAAATCAAAGGCTTTTTCATAATCGATAAAAGCCATGCACAATGGAAGTTCATATTCCCTCGCTCTTTCAATTAGTTCTCTCAGTACGTGGATATGATCTATTGTGCTGTAGCCACTCCTGAATCCAGCTTGTTCTCTCGGTTGAGCCATGTCCAGTGTTACCTTCAAGCGGTGTGAAAGAACTTTAGTGAAGATTTTATAAACCACTGATAGGAGGCTGATAGGTCTGTAGTTCCTGAGATCCTCAATGTCACCTTTTTTATGTAGCAGGATCATTGTAGCATTGTTCCAATCCTCAGGAATCTTCCCTTCATTAAGGCATCGAGTGAAAATTTGGGCGAGTACTGTTTCAATTTCTCCACTTGCTTCTTGTATGATGTCTATAGTAATTCCATCTTCTCCTGGAGCTTTCCCCCGCTTCATGTTCTTGATTGCATGAGCAACTTCTGCTGGGAGGACTGGAAGAACTCTGGTACCTTTCATGATGTCTGGAGTACATGTATCATCCCTTTCATATAATTTGGAGTAGAAATCTTTCACTCTTGTCAAAATTTCGCCTCTATTTCTTGTTATAGAACCATCTTCTTTTCTCAGAGCCATAATCTGTTTTCTTCCCTTACTGAGATGTCCCTTTGCTATCTTTAGGCTTTGGTTGTTTTCAATTGCTTTCCTCACTAGCTCACAGTTGAATTTCCTTACGTCTTCAGTGATACTTTTTCGTGCTGTCTTGCATAGCTCTATATATTCCACTTTGGAAGTCACATCTTCTTTAGTTGTCCTCATCTCTCTTCTTTTTTGCATCAACATTTTGGTTTTTCCTGATAATTTGTTTACATGCAACTTGTTCTTAGACCCAGCTAATTTTGTTGCTGTTTCCATAAGAGCTTTGGTTACTTTTCTGTTAACTTCCGAAATATCCACTTCTTCCGATGTTAGGCCTTCTAAAGCAGAGAATCTGTTCTTCAGTTCCAACTTGAAAGTATTATGGTGTTTTTTAAGGTTGGTTATGTCAATACATTTTGTTTGTCTTATGAGCTTGCCACGTTCCAGTTTAGTGTTGAGGTGCATCTTACATCTCACTATTATATGCGTGGGAAAAAAAATAGCTACTCTTCCATTTTTTTGCTCCTCCCCCTCTTAATTATAAATAAAGAATCAAAACTCAAATATTTCTAACAGCAGATGTTCGTCATTTTGCTGTTTGAATCTTGGGGTTTTGTTCTCAGTTTAGTATGTGTACATCCCTCCCATTGTTGTCGGTAGCGAAGTCCTGAGTGCTCTTAAAACTCTAGTTTATGTGCATATCCCATTTTCATTTAGCAGATGTCTCCTGCCGAAGTCAAAACATATACTCGCAAATTTATGAGAACACACATATATGTGCTTTGCGGGCTTTCAGTTATAAACTCTTGCATTTGTTATTTACCTTTTCTTTGTCTGCCAGAGGTGTCTGGGTAATCAAGTCGCCATAAATCATAACCATGTTGAATTCAGACTCTGTGTGTGTGTGTGGGGGGGGGGGATCTTCTAGGAAGGAAAATGAACCCTTCCATGGGGAAAAACAAAGCACTACAGTGAGCGTCGGCAGAGGAGGGCTAGATAAGCACCCCCTCCCCTCCGTAATTGGTATGCTGTTACTACCAATTTCCAGAAAGGTCTAGCAAATGACATTAAATCACAGATTTTTAAGAGCTGCTACATTGCATGTGCTTATGAAAAAACTGGTATTTGGGCATTATTCAATCAGTAAACGATGCAGATGTAAGATTTCTGGAGCCTCGCGAACCATCACCAACATTTTCTTGGCCTGCAAGTGACTGCAACTGCTTTGTTCCTTTCACAAATATTTTGTGTGCTGTAGACATTATACCAGTAACTGCAACAGCAAGAAGTTGCAAGTTATCAGAAGCTTCCGAAAAAGTGGTAAATTTAAGATGGGAAGTTCTTAAAAAGGAAAAAATATTTTCTTCTAAATAGTGTTTGGACAAAATACCCAGATTTTTCAGATATTACTGTCCTGCAAATTACGTTTGTCTTAAAATTTTAAGACAAATTTTCGTCTAAAAATATAGAATTCTGCTTGTACTATGCTGATGCTGTATACTAAATCATCGTTTTGGTAAACATTTTGAAATTGAAAACAATTGTTTTTTAAAAATTACCTTGGAATATTGTACATTTCAATATCCATCTAGATATTAATCATATGTTGATGTCAGATATTTCTAACTGTCAATATGCAGCTGACATGAAAATCACTGGAATTTGTGTAAAACAGCAAGTCACTTATTTTTTCTAACAAGAACTGAAGATCTGAAACTGATGCAAATTTGCATATAAATTTGGTGACATGCAAAAAAGCTTCAACAAAATCTTATGGTAAGTCACTTTAAATTGAAATAATTAATCTAAAATAAAAGAAAAATTTCTTCAAAATCCTTGCTTAATTACTATATAAAAAATTTATTTTTTGTTTTAAAAAATGTTCAAAATTTTGCTTTTTTATTTTTTTTTTTTGACAGACTCCACATTTCTCTTGATTTTTTTGTATGTATGCCAATACTATCTAGATTAGTACCTTAAAAAAAATTATTATATATTTTTTTTTAATTTCTAACAAAATAAACATTCTTGGGGAATCACCTAGCCAAAAAAAAAAAAAAAACATATTTCTAACAAATTTTTTTTAACAAAGTTCTGTTTGAATATGCACAAAATTTATGAACATAATTGTAATCCACAAAAGCTTCAAAATTTCAGACAAACTTCATGTCCACAAGTTATCATTGAAAAGTTGTAAACGAATATGCAAACCAAGCAGCAGCACTAAACTGAAACAGAAAATGCCAATTTCCATAAAATTTCATAAAATTTTACAAATCTGTTGGAAAAAATAAAAAAGAGACAGAACACTAAATATCTCTCCTCACTGCAGTTAACTTTACTTCAGCAAAGTTTCATTAGCATTCAGATACATTGCATCACATTTTGTTAGAATTAACATTAAAAAACAAAATCTGCAAAATTTTAGGGCTTTCAATAATATTTTTTTACACGTAGTAGTACACGATGCCAGTTCACTACAGAAAAAGTTTTAACAAAATCTTTGCCAAATTACTAACATACAAATGCCATTTTTTTTTCAAAAATTTCAAAATTTTACAGTAATTTATTTTTTTATGACAACCACAAACTTCCCCTCTTAGATTTTTTTACACATAATAGTATATATTAGTACCTTGTTATAGAAAAAAAAAAATGAAAAAAATTCTTTAGGGGCTCACTTTCCAAAACCAATATTTTTATCTAAAAGCATTTTTTAAGCAAAATTCCTGTTCAGAGAAACAATAAATAGAGAAATATGAAACATATAACAAATTGCATGTCATACGTGGAATCTACACTTTAAAAACTAAAATTTAAGACCAATTTTATTTTCCTAAGTTAATTTGTTCAAGAGTTATAAAAGAATATACTCATAAACATACCCTTTTAACTGAAGCAAAAATTGGCATTTTCTAGAAAATATCCCGAACTTTGAAAATCTGTACAAAAAAATCTATAAGAGATAGAACACTAAAACTTGGGAGTTTTCCGTTACCCATGGTAAACTTTGAGGGGAGTTTCATGAAAATCTGAGACGGTGAGCTTTGTTGAATTGACGTGGAATGACTCTGTCATCAGATGCCATTTTGTCAAAGTGAATGACACAAATTCAAGTGACATTTTTATACCAGTTCTGTATTAAGTTGGAGAAGATCAGTTGGCCTTACAGTTTTTACCATGCTCCACTATTTTTGTGAATGTTTGTGATCCAAGTATGATCATTATTTTAAGTACAGCCTTTATACTTTTATTCTTTGTTAATCCATATTAAATGTTTATAATGAAGTTCTTTCATACTCCTTTAGGTTCTAAATGAAACTTTTCCAAGCCATACTTTTTTAATGAATGGATTAATAGTTGGAATAAAGGTAAATATTTTCTTTTGCTAGCAATTATGAAATGGAGATATTTGTAGGTCTCTGTTTTCTGTGTTTCAGTGCATATTAAAATTGTAATTTAAAGTCTAACTTTAATGTGCTTTGCATAAAAGCTAACCAAAAAAAAAAAATCTTGTTTCATTCATTAAAAAAATGAAATTATTAAAATTACAAACTTCTCCATGATGGTTTTATAATGTAAAGCATTTTTGCTGACTATTCTACTGTTCATAATAGTTGAGAAATGCCAGTTAAAACATGGAGCACAGCGAAAGTGGGAATTAAATGCTGGGGCGTAGTCTTGTAATCAATAGTGGCTGAGAAAATTTGAAGTCAGCTATGTGAGATCACAAATAAAATGTCAAAGAGTTGATGAAGTTAGTGATTGCATACAATATATTTAACAAAGTAGAAAAATATATTTTCTTTTGGGGTATAAGTTATTTCAAATATTTTAATTGGTGTAACTGTTGTATGATGTTGAAATAGGCATAAACTAGAATTTAAAATGTAGTGATTTGAAAGTGTGAGTCATTATCAAGCATCCAATTGATATGAAGTAAATATCATGATATGACAAAATAAGTACAGGGTGTCTGGGATGAAAGCTACCAATAAGAAATTGTAAAACAATGCAAAACATAGATACAACAATGCTGTTTGTGGTAGCAGAAAGAGGAACTTAGCAAGTTTCATTGGACATCAATAAATGTCCACATGTGCACCCTTTGTGGTGCAACAGATATCCAGACAGTATTCAACCACCCTCCATATGTTTTTCAGCACCTGAGAAGTGACACTTTTATGAGCAGCGATGATCCTCCAATGCAAATCCACTAAATTGTTTACTGGAGTTTTGTAGACAATGTCTTTGATATGCCCTCCCAAAAAGAAATCAAGAGAGGCAAGATCTGGGGATCTGGGAGGCCATAACACAGGTCTGCCACATTTGATCCAACGTCCAGGAAAACTTACGTCCAATGAGCCCTGGCATGCATTGCATAATGAGTGGCCGGGGGCTCCATCTTGTTGGAAAAAGAATCCATCTGGTATCTATGGTATGGCATAAATTTTCAGTTTATCCAAGTAAACATCTGGAGTGACAATCCTTTCAACAAAAAACAATGGGCTGATAATTTCATGCACACTGAGGCCACACCAAATTTTCACTTGAGGGTCATCTCATTGAAGCTCTGTCACTGCTTGTGGATTCTGAAATCCCCATATCCTGCAGTTGTGTCAGTTAACCGTTACTAAGACATGAAATGTGCACTTGCCACTGAAAATCACCTTCTGAAGAAAGCCATTGTCATTATCAATCTTTGACTGCATGTCGAAAGCAAACTGGTGTCTCAAGGGCACGTAATTTAGCTTTAACCTGCAATAACTGAATTTTGTATGCATGAAGATGCCTCTTATCAAGAATGCCATGGACTTTTGACCTGAGGATCCAGAGTTTGTGACTGGCATGATGAACTGACTTGGTTGAGCTGCAGTGGAACCCTTTACAAATGATCTCCACTTGTTCTTTAAACACATGCTTCCTACATGCCTTCTGCTTTTCAAGTGAACCGGTTACCAGCAACCTTTCGTGCCACGCTGTTATTGTGTGTCACTTGGGTTGTCCCATTTTGTATATTTGCTGGAATTTCCTCTGCATGATCACTGGAAACTGAAAGCCAGTAACAACACTGCACTTTCTGCTGCACTATGAACACCATTTCAATAATGACCGACTCGCAACGTGCGTACCAGCTGCGCTATCTAGCCTCACCTGATGCCACCAATGAAACTAGGCAAGTTCCTCTTTTTGCTACCATAAACAACATTTTTGTATCCTTGTTTTTGCACAGATTTACCAGGATTTCTTATTGGTAGTTTTCATCCTGGACATCCTGTACATATTAAAAAAGCATACTAAATATTACAACATGTATAGTGCTCAAGAACTAGTAAATGTCAGCATTTACTAGTTTGCCAAGTTTTTTAATGCTGTTGAGATGCTTCAGTAATATCAGAGCAATTCTGAAGATTTAGAAAGTGTTAGAAAATGTAGTGAGATATGTGCTAGTTTATTAGGTACAAATGCCCTCATCACGTAAATGGTTCACTCCAACATATGAGGTGACATTTCCACGTGGTGCGTGCTGTAAATTTGGCAGACTAGTATCAGTTAGTGTTCAGTTGAGGGTCGAAATGGGCAAAACAGCAGATCTGAGCTACTTTGAATGTGGCATGATAGTTGGCACTGGGTGTGTCAGTTCAAGCTTCTGCCAAATTGCTCCCCCTTCCCCTGTGCTTTTCACACACATAGCAGGAGTTTGCCATAAATGATGCAACATGCAAAACCTCCCTGCAATGAGTGATTCTTTGGACAAGAACAACTGATGAATCAAAAGGGTCAAAGGAGACTGGCGAGAATCGTGCAAATGAACAGACATGCTGCAACCAATTTAATATAGGTGTACTGAGAGTCATCTCCGAATGCACCATGTATGGGACCATGTTCCAAATGGGCAGCCAGTGACCAAATCAAGTGCCAATGCTGTCAGTTCAGAACACGAAAATCGCCTCCAGTTGGCACAGGAGCATTGCTACTGTACGATTGAGGAGATGAAAAAGATTGCCTGGATGGATGAATCAAAGTTCCTTCTGTATCACTCAGATGTCAGGAATCCAAATTTGGTGCAAGCGGCATGAGACAATGGAGCCATCCTGTCAGATGTCAACAGTACAGGTCTGTCGCGACAGTATGTTGTTGTTGGGAATGTTTTGCTGGTACATATTAGGCTGTCTGATACCCATCAAAGGACATCTTAATGCTATGGGGTATCTGGACATTTTTGCCGACCAAATTCATCCTTTCATGGCTGTGGTTTATCTGCAAGCAAATGGACACCTCGAGCAGAATAATGCACCTACTGGCAAGGCTCATGTCAACACCAAATAGTTACAGGTACACATTGAGGAATTTTCCTTGCTTCAGTGGGCACCACTGTCCTTGGATGTAAACCCCATTGAGCATCTCTGGGATGAGGTAGAAGGGGCTGCATTTGCTGCAAGACAGTGCCACCCTGCAATTTACAGCAACTATGTGACTCAGTTATTTCCACATAATACAACATTCTTGTATGACACTTCTACAATCTGGTATGTTCCATGCCAATGAATTCAGGCTGTTATACAAGCCAAGGTACCAAGTACTGCACCTTGCCACTAAGTGGGTGTACCTGATAAACTGGCATCTTAGTGTATATTTGTATGTCTTTGTGTGTTGTGATTAGTTGGATGTGTTTTTATGTGACCAAAGTAATACATTTTTTGGAAATGATTCTGATAAACAGAGTATAGGAGATAAATCAAGAATTGGAAAAAAATAGCAATAATACATTCAAGTGGCAAAAGTTAAACCTGCATGACATATGTAGTAGATCAGATAATGGAAAAGACTGCTTATGAGCACCAAATGGTGTTGAGATGTATCCATTTTGATTGGCCTTTAGAGAAAAGGGGAAACAAGTAGCAAATGATGCACAATTCATTGCTGTACAAAAATTGATTCTGACAGTATGGATTTTCAGCCTGTGATAGTTAAATCACTTCCAGAAAAAAAAAAAAAAAAAGGAAAACTTTCGTAATGATAGCAGTGATCTTTTAAGTTTTCAGCAAACTTGAGTATTCATGTCTATGGCAGTAATAATGATAAATTCAATTGAAAATGTTTATGGGCTTAAAATCATTCTTAAAATAAATTTGCAAATTTAAAAGCTAGGAAAAGGCCATGACATTTTTCATTTGAGTTTTTAATTAATCAACTAGGAAGCCTCTTTTTGGATAGGTATGAGTTTTATTTTGTGAATAATAATGCAAGTTGACTACAAAATTGTATTTCTTCAACAGTTATCGAAGCGAAAATCATCCAAATACGTGGCATCAGTGAATAAATAGACATCGCTCTTTCCACATTTTAACAACACACAGCAACCAAAAATTGTTATTCAGCCACTGCTGGGGAATGGAATCCCAGATCTCTCGAAATCCAGCCGAGCGCGTTAGCCTTACACCACGGTGGCCAACAATCCACGGCGCTATGTGTGTTTTTCTGTCAGCTTCTGACGTCATAAATCCGTAAGATGGGCTCAGCTACTGAGACGTCTCCATCTGGTGGGCATTAACGGCACTGGCTATATATTAATTATAGCACTTAAATCCAAAGTGTGAGATCCAAAGTGAAAATCAGTGTTTTATCAAAGCACTGATGGTACCTCAAGGATACATACATTTGTGTTCATATACTTCTGTTTTGTATCTGTAAATGTTTTACATAATAAAACAAACATCATGGATGTATCGTGGGAAATCACTTTAATAAAAAGTGAATCAATAAAGAAATCCCTTTAATAAAAAGTGATTTTAATGTTACATTTGAGAGATTAGCAGAGAGTCCAGTTTGTTGGGAGTGAACCACAGCAACTTAATAGCTAATTTCATTTTTTTTTCTTTGAGTTTACTATGTTTGTGGCATGTTTTTTCAACATCTGGTCCGTGCATCATCTGTCATTTGTTCGTATTTGCTTGCCATCTCTCTGTTAGCTTGACTGTGTTAAAGTTAATACGTCTTTAACAAGGGCATATCATGCTGAGACAAAAGATAATGTTTTATTTATTATCTAACAAAAATGTCTTGGTTGCTTACTTTAACTGAATAAACCCTTTAATGACCATACTGCTCAAAATGTCCATACTTGCAGATTACTAATGTTGCCCAAATTGCCCATCTAGAGTGAGTAGGATTTCCTACCCCCACATGTTCTTCGAACTTACATAGCGTTTGAGGGATTAGCAGAAGTCACCATTGTTGCCACTAAACAAAGAAGCAACCAGGAGTTGTTTTCTCAGAGGGCAATAACATTCACTCTTATGACATTGCTCCTTTTTCAATGCTTTGATTTTTAAGACACCTACATTTATTTCTTATGCATTATTGATCAACTAGTGCCAGACAATTTTTACAAGGGAAATAAAAATGTGGTTCCTTCCTGGTTATTGGTTCAATTATACAAAAATCTTAAATTTCAGTGTATAACAGTGAAAAAAAAATAATAAATGGCGCAAATTATAAGCAAGCGAGATCAGATTTATGGCAAAAATACTCTGAGGCCAAGAAAATGTTTTGTTTAAAAAACAGAAAAATTGTGTGCACTGGAAAGATAATTTGGAACATGTAGTGAGATATGTTCCAAATTATCTTTCCAGACTCCTATTCAACTGAAGAGTGTGCTATTGTGGAAGGTAGGGATCAGCTATCTCCATTACAAAAAGTAGTCCCTCGTTCTTAGAGAAAAAAGCAACAGAATTATTTTCTGCGTCATCATTTTTGTTTGGTCATCAGTTTTTAGGCAAAATTTATATTTAAGAGAACTTTTTCAAAATTGCAAAGCATTTTAGAAATAGTTTTGACATGAGAAGTTACTCAGTCAAAAGCCTTACACTCTTGGCCACGAATTGTCCAGCTGGGAAATGTAAGTTTGGCAGTAGGGGATGGGGTGGAAGATACATAGATTTTATCCATCACTCGCAGCACAAAGACAATAAATGGACAATTGGGTAAATGCAAGGAAGTGTAGTTAAGCAACCATTTATTTGAAGTGTGGGCATAAATGGGGTGTCAGTTCATAAATAATGCTTGACAGCAAGGACACAGTAGGAATGGGATGTGATCAGATACTGTGAGTCACAGCTACCCTGCCTTCCACAAGACTACACTCTTTAGTTGATTGAGTATAAGAATTAAAGTCCCTGTAGACAGAAATCAAAGCTGGATTCCAGCTGAGTACCTACAAAGTGTGCACACATAAAATAGTTGATATTTCAGCAACAAATTTTTGTACTTCATAAATAAGGTATTTTTGTATTTCTAGTAAAATCTTCAATTATCATGAAAGCATGCATTTTCAGCTTCAGAGATAGCACAGAATGCTAATATTTTGTGCTATCTCTGAAGCTGATTGAAATTACATATTCTAAAGAAAGGACAAGAATAGAGAAAAATAAGATTCCCCAGCTGCTCACAACTTCCTCTTATTATGCCTAACACATCTCGTCTCCTTGGAAGAATGCAATGATTGTCCTCAAGAAACATCCAAAGATCAGTGCACATCAAGCCTACAGATTGAAAGTTTCATGTGGTGGCCCTGCACTAATCTTTCTTGTTTTAACCTGTAAAATGGGGGGACAGAAATTCAGAAAGTAGCTGCGTACACTTTCAGATGTTATGGTATTCTGGGTGATACATGATTTTAGGATTCTGGTTGTTAAAGGGTTAATCTAATGCTGGAAGAAATTAGTATTAGTAACACATTACTAACCCATATGGGTATTAGTAACACATTACTAGCCCAGAAAGTTACAAAATTAGCGAGGGCTTCATAAATCCTGAATTTCACATATGCCATTCCATTACTTAGACTTTGTGGATATTTTAAGATAATTCATCATAAATATCTTTCAGATGAAACCAACTTTTTAGTTATTTTCACTGAACACCAGTTACTTATTTATTTTCAGTTATTTATTATAATTTTTCACAGTTCAAGTTTAAGACATTGCTCTTAATACAGAGCAGTGCTGAGATGAATTCTGAGCACAAATTCAGTGAAGCATTAATTCAATTTTTGCATGTGATGTGTGTATATAGAGGACAACATGTAGGAGTTAAAGGTAAAAGCACTGTATCTGCACAACTCCTTTGAAACAAGTGAAACAAATTATTTTACTTTTTTTTTTCACAAAAATAATTCTTACGTTAATTTTTGAAATCATCTGATTCAGTGTCATGCAGCTTAATCCAAAATTTAGTGATTTTGTGGGGGATTTACTCAGCTGACCTAGTGTGCAGACAGTTTATGATGAGAGCTGCAGAACGTTAAGTATTGATATAGAATATTGGAAGCCAGATCAGATTGGATATGTTCAAAATATAGGTCATATTGAATTGTGATTCTTTGTAAAACTGGTATATCAGCAGCACATTTTTAGAAGAAAAAATAGGAAAAGGATAAGAAATTGAAAGAAATTGATCAATGGTAAATGATGAGAGAGGCAAAATTTTGCCAATGGAATGGTAGCTCCTACTGTGCTAAGACATTGTCTTAAAGGAGGATTAGTATACAATCAAAAAATTAGGCAAGTGAAAATTAAAGTATTTCCTAGTAAATATTTTGAAAAGAAAAGTGAATTTAAGTACAGTCTTGTAGGAATCATCATGATCTGTTTTATCACCAACATTTGTGTTTCATAGTTTGTTTTTCCAGATAAAATTTTAAAAATTTATATCAGTGAGAAACCTCATATATGAAATATGCCTAAACTTATTTTGTTTAGACATTTACTGTAAAATATATGCACCCAATCTACAGTTGTATTTCTGATAGATTTTAATGTATTAAATAAATGTTTTTAATTAAGGAACTTGCTACATTTCAGTAGACTTGTCTGAAACTAGAAGAATGAGTTTCATATTCTATGTGTGTTTTTGGAAGATTTTGTGGGTTTTACTAGAATGCATGTAAATTGATATTGATTTTTTTCTTTCAGGGTTTTTTATCATTTCTGAGTGCACCTCTCATAGGTGCATTATCAGATGTTTGGGGTAGAAAATTGTTTTTATTGCTTACTGTGTTCTTCACTTGTGTTCCCATTCCTTTGATGAAGTATAACACATGGTAAGTTGAAGCAGTTTTGTGTTTGTGTAAAATTTACTAATTTATGCTTGCAGTTGAAATTGTGCAAGTTAATTATATGACTGTTTAAAAACTTGTGAAACATAGGATTAAGTGTTCACTTCCTTGTGTAGTTATTTTTCAATTTTTTGAACAGATTTTTATGTTTTGTTAAGTAAAGTGATATGTGTATTTATGTGTGTATAATCATTGTCAACCATTATCAATCCACTGCTGGATGATGATATATATACGAGGTCCGATCAAAAAGTTCCAATACTAGGCCGATATACAACAAAGTACTTAAGTCTGGCTATGATCTCGCTCAAAGTAGTAGTCTTGGGCAGCTATACACCGTTGGAACACTCCCTGAAAGTCCTGTTCGTGAATCGTGTCAATCACCGTCTGCGATTTGCACTGGATCTTGTCCATGGTTTCAAAACGGTGACTCTTTAGCTTCAGCTTCATATTCAGGAACAGAAAGAAGTCTCAGGGGGCCAAATCCAGTGAGTAAGGTGGGTGAGGAATGGTAGTCATGCTGTTGCGGCTGCAAAACTGGCGTGTTGCTAACGCTCTGTGAGCTGCTGCATTGTCGTGATGGATCAGGAAATCGCCCCGCCCCTACGCCACATTTCAGGTTGTTTGTGGTGAATGCCCCCCCCCCCCCAAGATGCCACAGGACATCGCAGCAAAAAAGGGCAATGACGTTCTGGCCCCGGGAGACGAACTGTTGGGGGACGAATTCACGGTGCACAACCTCACGAATGTCGAAAAACACGATGAGCCTGCTTTTGGTTGCGCTCCGGACTTGTCGGGCCTTTTTCAGTAGTGGAGATGCCGGGCTATTCCACTGTGACGACTGTTGTTTGGTCTCTGGGTCGTAACTGTAGACCCAAGTCTCGTCCCCAGTGATGACCCGCGACAGAAACGTTGGTTTATTCACCACCTGCTGACAAAGATCTTGACAGAGTTCGACACAGAGCGCCTTCTGTTCGGGGTTCAGTATCTTTGGCACAAACTTTGCAGCAATGCGGTGTATACTCAAAACCGATGTCAGAATTTCTTGCACTGTTCCGTATGACACATTGACGATGGTAGCAATGTCTTGAATGGTTCTCTGACAATCTTCATGCACCAGTTCCCTAATTTTGTCCACATTTTCGGGGGTTTTGCTCGTGGATGGTCGCCCTGACCTCCCGTTGTCTTCCAGTGCCGCTCTTGAAGAGCGACTGCCACTCATAACACCTCGCACAACTCATTACTTCATTGCCATAAGCCTGCCACAACATTTCATGCATCTCCATTCCCAATTTGCCTAGTTTGACACAGTATTTGATGTTCACTTGCTGCTCTAGTTTGCAGTCTATACCGAAATCGCAGCTGTTTTCTGCACGAGGTCACCAAATATCGTGTAGCACAGCTCCTGGTGTTCACAGAACGACGCCACTCGGCACAATGACTTATGAAGGTCACTGCTTCGACCGTTGCTCATGCATCCGTGTACTGCTATCTGTTAACTAGCTACATACCTAGTCTCGGAACTTTTTGATCGCAACTACGCATGTACAGTTTAGTCTCTATTTAGCAAAGTCCCATCGTTCCACTTTAAAACTTCGTTTTAAAGAAAATTTATTAAGTAAAAATGAAATGAAATTGTAAAAACTAAGTCAAACAAAGTGAAAAATACCATAAAATGTACTAGACAACACCGTCAATACACGATAAAAACTTATGAAAGGGGAAAACCCCTTTACAAGTCGGGTAAAACTTTACTAAAAGTTAAAATATTTACAGGTAGAGAATGTCATCAAATCTTTACCTCTAAATGAGAGAGAAGTAACTCGTTATGCCGTGCTGAAATCTATCAACAACAGGCCTCCTACTTCCCGATCGAGTACCGTTTTCGAAAAGAACAGGAACAATTAAAACGACTTCGTAATGACCCGAATTTAGCATTAGTGGCTTCTGATAAAACAAACCAAATCCTTATTTCAGATAAACTCACATATCAAGAAAAAATGTGTGAAGCTATTGGGAAAATTCCACTCAGTGTCGTAGCTAAGGACCCGGCCAAGGCCACTATTGCAGCCCTTGGATGTTTGAGAAACCACTCGTCACTTGCTAACATCTTAGCAGATCCTTTGCACCCCCCTAGTGGCTGTAGGGTACTTGACTCATTTGGGAAAAAAAAACCACAAAGACGGCCTTCCGGCCCGTCCACTCGTTTCAGGCTACGTTAACCCTACACGCCAATTGGAAAAAGCTCTTGCTAAGTACTTAAAACCTCTTGTTACTTCTAAGTACTCCATTTCCAATACAATTAAAGCGCTAGAAAGGTTTCGGAATTTCCAATCTCAACATATTCCATTCAAGTTAGTTTCCTTGGACGTGGTATCACTCTTCCCGAGCGTACCTCTGGATATAGTGCACTCAATTATTGAAGCGAAACTTCATGGGTTAGGGTTAGATGTTTTTGAGACTCAGGCCATACTTAATGCATTGAGGTTAATTAAAAATCGAACATTTTTCAAATTTAATGGTATTGTTTATCGACAGACAGGTGGAGCACCTATGGGCTGACCCTCTCTCCCCGTACTGGCGGAGATTCTTTTACAAGAACTGGAAGATATCATTTTGAACTCTCACACCGATATTCCACTGTTCTACATGAGGTATGTGGACGATGTGCTGGTTTTTTGGCATCATTCACTCGAAAAGCTATCGTTGTTCGCTGAACGTATGTCAAATCAATTTTCTTCTATTCGGTTTACCTTCGAAGTTGAAGAAAACCATGCAATCCCTTTCTTGGATTTCCTTTTAGTCCGCGATCCTCGTACCCAGTCTTTAACTCATTCTGTGTATCGAAAGCCTACGATGAACCCTACAATTATTCCTAGCTCTTCGGCTCATCCTCTTAGTTATAAGCTCTCAGCCATCCGCTTTATGGTGAAACGAGCAATCACTCACTCGTCAAGTGTAAAGCTACGTAAAGCGGAGATCCTGAAAATCAAAGCTATTGCAAGAACACATGGGTATGATGATGGTGTTGTGGATCGCATCTTGAGAAACCAGCTGAATACCACTATCTCTACTCTTCAATGTGAGAGGGAGAGACCCAGATTTGTTGGGTCTGTCAACTATTCCCCTGGCCCCTTGTCTATTCTCAGGAATGTTTGTAGTCGATACAACTTGGCATTTGGAATTCGGACATCAAATATCTTGTCGATTATTAAGAAAGACAGAGACCCCATAGATCCGTGTGAAAGGTTTGGAATTTACAGTATTCCCATGAAACCAGTGGACAGTAGTTCATCACAAAAACTGTATATTGGCTCCACAAAACGCTCTTTACAGCTTCGCCTTTCAGAACACATTTATAGTGTGAAGACTGGGGCTATGAACTCTGCCCTAGCTCGATTTACACATAGTGGGACCCATTATCCGGTCTGGAAGAGGCCAGTATACTTTTTACTCCATCGGACGTGTCTACTCTTCTTTTCACAGAGAGCTTGTATATTCACTCCCAGTTACAAGTCTGTTGTAATGACTCATTACCTAGTGAAATACCAGAACCGTGGAAATTGTTACTTCCAGGAGGGTATCCACGTCAGACGGAATAACCTTGTAAGTTTTTAAATTTATGTCATAACTTACCTTATGTGTATCATAGTGCAAATTGATGTCATAATTAACCATATGTGGTCAAATTGTGTAACGTTGATGAACTTCCTTTTGCAACCCGATTTCCACTAGAGTGCGGGGTGAGTACTCTTTAAAAGTTGGTCCTACGTCATGGAAGCTCTTGGACATTGTATATACACTGGCGGAAAGTGAAAAAAGAACACCAAGAAGAAATTGGCGGATGATTGTGAAATTTACATATGTTGATGGGGTCGAGTTTACGTAGGTGTGATGTTAATTTCGGGACCAACCGGTGAGCACTTACACCACAGCACGCCATAATATGCAAATTATTGTCAGTGGTATTTAAGGAGTACGGTGAAGTGAATGTAATCAGTCGTCGGCGTACAGACATGTGCGAAGACCCTGAAGAAGCTGCAATGCCTAGACATGGAATACGTGTACGATTTCAGCAGTTATCGGACTTTGAGCGAGGTCGTCTAGTCGGACTCCGCGAAGCTGGGTGGTCGTACTGCGGAGCGAATTGGACGGGAAGTATCAGTGGTGGTACAATGGTGGCGTTGATGGTCCAAGGAACATTCCCACACAAGAAGACATGGAACTGAGAATCACAGACAGACTGAAGAGCGGACCGATCGACGCATAAGAAGAGCGGCATTGTCAAGCAGAACATCTGCTGCGACACAAATCCGAGCTGCTGTTGCACCTGAGGTGACTGTGCGAACAATCCGCAACCGTCTACTGGATGCAGGACTATGTGCATGTGTGCCACTAGCATGTGTACCTCTGACTCCAGCCCACCGTCAGAAATGGCTGCCGTGGTGTCGCCAACGTCTGCACTGGAGAACGCAATGGCGATCTGTCGTGTTCAGCGATGAAAGCAGATTCTGCTTGGGAGCCTCCGATGGCCATATGCATCTTTTCAGACACACAGGGGAGCGTCCACACCCTACTTGCATCCGCCAACGACACACAGATCCTACACCTTGTCTCCTGGTGTGGGGAGCGATCAGCTATCACTCTTGTACACAACTAGTGTTTGTACCGGGTACGTTAAATAGCACCTCCTACCTACATCAACAACATCATTCAGCCCGTTGTTGTGCCATTTGTAAGGTCGGTCCATCGTGGTGTTTTTCAGCAACATAACGCACGCCCACACACGGCACGTGCAATACAACATGCACTTCAGGGTGTGGGACAACTTCCATGGCCTGCACGTTCACCGGATTTGTCCCCCATTGAGCATGTGTGGGATTTTATGGGACAACGACTTATCCGATCTCCATGGCCAGCCACGACCATCCCGATTACGTGTCCAGGTTGAGGATGCTTGGAACTCAATACCCCAAACTTACATCCAACATCTGTATGACAGACTCCATGCCAGAATTGCACAGTGTGATGCAGTTCAACCTCGTACTAACCATGTTACATGGAAATGTTATTTTTCAGTTTACCAGCAAATACAGGTGTATTTTGCCATAATGTTTTGAGCATGTTATCCTCTGTATTCCGTTATTATGCTGTATAAATTTCGTTGGTATCAGACGTCTCCTTCTTGGTGTTCTTTTTTCACTTTCCGCCAGTGTATATAGAGAGCACACTGGCACATACTATTGTAGTCTGAGGATGGGACATAGTGCTCCCGAAAGATCTCACTTTTAATCTATAAATATTTTAACTTTCAGTAAAGTTTTACCTGACTTATAAAGGGTTTTTCCCCTTTCATAAGTTTTTATCATGTATTGACAGTGTTGTCTTTAACTTTTGAATTTTAGCTGCACGAATGTTAACCGCTTTAACCATAAAATGTAGTTGAATTTGGTCAGTAAATTTAACTTTTGAGTAGAAACTTTTCGTGAATGAGTTTAAATCTTTTTTTATACATATATTTGTAGAAGTTGAATACATTGTCTGAATGAAGAAATTAATGAAGAGAAGAAAGCAAAGACTAAAGCTTACCTCTCCTTTTCATTATCCTAATAATATATGTATTTATTTTAAACTGTAAAAAATTCTGTAATTCTGCTCTGTACAAATTTTTCTTTAAGAAGTGTTTTGTTCACAAAAAGTTTCACATCTATGCAAACATTGGAACATTCTGATATTTACAAAAATGTTTCATTTCGATGTTTACAGCTGTTCTTGAAACTGTAATTTTCATCGAATCGTACTGAATGCTTTTTGCATTTCTTCATGTGAAGGAATTTTTTTTATAGCCTCACCATCATCTTCATCATTTGCTGTAGTTTCCTTACCACATTTTATTACTTTCCAAGATGTCATTCTCTGTAGGATAATCAGCAATCACATTTTCATCAACGCTGAGAAAATCTGTACTTCTGCACCTTCTTCAACACTACCTTTATCTTTCAGCTGCTGCTATTTTAATACTTTATAGCCACAGCTTTCTTCTTTATCCTTGATCAACATCTAAAAGTTTCACTTTATCCACAAGAGACGGGCATTTTCTTTCCAACATTTTGAGCAAACAACACAGGCAAGTCAAGCGTGTACTGATTGAATAAGAATGAATACGTAACTTCTACAGAGTCGGGCCCACACCAGTTACAACCATTTTCCCCTGTGAAATACAATTTCTACAATGGACTTTCTATCCAGATTTGTAAAAACATCTGCTACTTAAAATCTCCATGGATATGACTCCCCATGTGGCGTCCTTCTTCCAACAAGATTCCTTGCACCTCACAGAACCAAAAGTTTCAAGATAAAGAATTACAGATGCTTTGCTCCCATCTGTGTGCTAAAAAAATTTAAAGCAAAATTATTGAAACACAAAGTGGTGGTTAACTCGAAAAAAAAAACTTTGTTATATAGAAATTGATTTTCATAATATGGAGATTAATTTACATGTAAATGTCGTTCAAAGTCAAGGTTCTGCAAAAAATTTCGTTAAATGGAAGTTTGTTATGTAGAGACTGCTGTATACAATAGTGGCCAAAATTGTGGAAACCTTTTGCAAAAAAGTGTATTTTTGAGGTTTGATGGCTCATAACACCACTTTTTTTGGAGTAATATTATAAAATTATATAGGGTGTCTAAGAATTATTGGACACATTACAAAATTATATAAAACAAAACATTAAACAGATAGAAAGAAACTGACTGTACTAACTTATAATGTAACTACACAAGTTAATAAATTTCAATGTGAGATCCCTTGGTTGCTCGTAGTACGTCCAAGCTATACTAGATTTTATGCCATGTATTGGCAAGCATTCTGAGGAGTTATGGAATTAATAAGCTGTGATACGCTGCTTCAGTTCCTGCAAATCAATACAAGGCGCCTGATAGACATGATCCTTCACATAACCCCACATGAAATAATCCAATGGAGTTAGATCTGGAAGAGCGAGGAGGCCACAGACTGAGACCACCATGCCCAATCCATCTGTTGGGGAAATGCTCATTTAAGCACTTACGTACACATGTTGACCAATGTGGAGGCGCGCCGTCTTGTTGGAAAATGATGTCGTATCTTTTGATCTGGGGTATAGCGAAATTTTCTAGCATATCCAAGTAAATGTTACCATTTATGTTTTTTTCGCAGAAGAAGAAAGGCCCAATCACTTCTCTTTTTGATAGAGCGCACCACACATTAACTTTTGGAGAATCACGTTCCAGTTCAATAGCAGCATGAGGCATTTCACTGCCCCATATCCTACAGTTGTGACAATTCACAATACCTGATACATGAAATGTGGATTCATCACTAAAAATTACAGTACTGAGAAAGTTTTCGTAGTTTTCCACTCGATTCAGCATATCCACAGCGAAATCGTATCGCAGAGTGGGATCATTTACATGCATCTTTTGCACTATTTGACTTTTATAAGCATGAAACTTTCATTTCTTGTGCAAGATATCGTTAACTGTCGATTTCGGAATGCACAGTTCTCTGCTTGCTTTACGAACAGATTTCCTGGGGCTTCGTCGGAAACTTTCATTAACTTGGTCAACCGTATCACCGCTGACGCTAGGCCTACCGGCTCCTCCACGATGTTCCACATTGCCAGTTTCTTTAAACTGTTTCATCCACCGCTTAATTTAATTCATTGACGGAGGATTACAACCATACTCTAAACGGTACCGTCTTTTAACTTTAATGACAGACTTTAATTCCGCAAGCCATAACACACACATCGCCTTCTGCTGTATGGATGACATGACTACTGATTGCACATTTCTCATACATTCCTCATCAGGCCACACCTAGCCCCATCTATCGGATTCTGGGAATAACAATTCTGCAAAACAAAAATATAGAAACTGTGTTAGTAATACGTGACATAGAAAAACAGACAATGCTCATAGATTTTTCGTACATAATTTTGTAATGTGTCCAATAATTCTCAGGCACTCTGTATATCAATGGAAAGATAATTTCATCTAGAAGGTAATGCAACAAAGTTTGTTCAATTATCTGTATTTTATGAAAAGTTGCCAAATAACCAGAAAAAGGAAGCACAACTTGCTTAGGTTGATATGAAGTATCTTTCTTTCATTTGAATGAGGCGAATGAGTATGAGTGTTTAGAGAGCCAATCAGGTGTCATCTTGTTTGGGCAATGAGCCAATCAGGTCACAGTAGGATTCAGCTATTGATGTCGTGTATTGGAGTTGAGAGGAGGGCATTTGTCAGTGTGTTATGCAATTACTGTCAAGTTGTTTTTTTGTTTTTGTTGTATTCTTTCATTTAGTGAGCTTGTAAAATGTAATAAAATTAAAGAAATGGCACAAAGAGTTGATTGGTCACCCAGAAAGCGATGTAAAATAGTACTATTAGGTGAACAAGCCTTCTTCAGTTATGAAGAAATTAGAAGAAAAATTGGTGGAAACTTAAACAAAGGTGGCATTTCTAAATTTTTGAAAAAGTATAAGGAGACTCAGTCACTACAAAACCAGACTGGTAAAGGCATGAAAAGGTGCACAACAGCAAGTGATGATAAAAGAATTAAGAGACTGCACCTAGGTGACAGAAGAAAATCATCTGGGTGTATACAAGATGAAATGGCGCAATGCAATATGGAGTTGAGTGCAAGGACTGTTTGTCGCAGACTGCAGGAATTTGGTCTAAAAGCTAGAATTCCACGGAAAAAAAAACCATTTTTATCTCTCAAACAAAAGTTGAAAAGATTAAACTGAGCTAAAACCCATGTTAACTGGACAGCGGAACAATGGGACAGTGTTATTTGGAGTGATGAGACCAAAATCTCCCTGTTTGATAGTGATGACATAAAATACGTAAGGAGAAGAATCGGAGAAGATTTGCATCCTGATTGCATTACATGTACCGTGAAATACCCAGTTAGTGTTATAATCTGGGGTTGTATGACATCAAAAGGTGTGAGCAGAATTTGCGTGATTAATGGGAATATAAATGGCCAAAAATATATTAATGAAATACTTGAGCCCAAACTGAAGCCTTCCGCACGTGATGTTTTCCAAGATAATGAAGCATTTATATTTCAACAGGATTTAGCTCCATGTCATGTTCCTGGTGTGTGCAAAAAGTGGTTTTAAGATAATTATATTCTACTGCTAGAATGGCCTGGGAATAGCCCAGACCTTAACCCCATCAAAAATCTATGGAGCCGACTAAAGAAACTTGTTAGTCAGAAGCAATAATTCAATCTTGGTTTCACATTTTAACAGCTGCAGAACTAAAAAGCTTGGTTCACTCCATGGGAAGTCGTTGTAAGGCCGTAATTAACGCTAAAGGTTACCCAACATAGTATTTACTGACATCGTGAGAATTTTTGTATATCTCATTTTTTCTATGTGTTTCACTTTTCCTCTTTATAACTACTGTTCTTGCACAAAATCCTTCAAAAAAGTTATTGCATTACATTCTGGATGAAATTATTTTTCCATTGATATATAATTTTATGGTATAACTCAAAAAAAAGTAGTGTTATGAGCCATCAAACCTCAAAAATACACTATTTCCAAGAGGTTTCCACAATTTTAGCCACTGCTGTACATACAATGGCTGTTCCATAAAAACACAGAGTAAAATCAAACAAAATGAAGAAATATAGTACAGTAAAATATATCATTCTTTCTCAAAGTATTTTCCCTCGGATGATATGCAACAGTCCCATCTTCAGCCTACTTTTCAAAGCATGTGCACAAAGGCATTTTGTGGAAGCTGCTATAGCGACCCCTGTACAGCTTGAATAACGTCAGCATCTGTGTTGAATGTTACGCCACGGAACTTCTCCTTCATTGTTAGAAACAACCAGGAATTGCACGGGACCAGGTCAGGACTGTAGGCAGGTTGTGGCACGATTTCAATACTGCATTTCATTAGAAACTGCTGAACACAAGCAGCCACGTGTGGGCAGGTGTCATCACGGTGTAAGGTCCAGTAACATAGAGGGGGTTCCAATGAAGGTTCTCAGCGGGAAATGAGGTTTAGATATATACTCTACCTGTGCTTCTAGCAGCTATGCGCGGATCCCGGGTAAGTCATGCAACTTAATGGTACAAAAAAAAAAAAAAACCTTATGAGTGGCCTGCGGCACCCGAGTTTATTTATTTCTTTTTGTGTTTCTTTTTACTATATTTCCAGTGTTATTTTCGTTCAGTGAGAATTTATACCTTGGTACATTTTTATTCATGTTTCGGGTTCTAAACCAAGAACATAGAGGGGGTTCCAATGAAGGTTCTCAGCGGGAAATGAGGTTTAGATATATGTATATATATATATATATATCTCAGAGGGTGCTAAGAATCCCCGGAGGACCGGACTAGGCTGCCATCTGATGCTGACCTTGGCTAAGTATAATGGACGCTCCCTATCTTCTGATTCAAGGCTTCTTGAATTGGAAGAGGAACTACAAAGGATCAAGTGGGACATCTTGGGGCTAAGTGAGGTAAGAAGAAAAGGAGAAGATCTCATCGAACTGAAAAGTGGACATCTCTTCTACTATCGTGGGACAGATACTGGCAGAACTAGTGGTGTTGGATTTATAATAAACAAGAAACTGAAGGATAAAGTTGTAGAAGTTGAAAGTTCCTCTGACAGAGCTGCACGACTTGTTATCCAACTCTCGAAAAGATACCAGGCTCAGATTATTCAAACTTATGCACCCACCACAAGTCATCCTGAAGAAGAAATTGAAGAATTTTATGAGGAAATTTGTCATCTAAATAATAAAGGTAAACAGCACTTGAAAATAATTATGGGAGATTTCAATGCAAAAATAGGGCAACGGCAACAGAATGAAACTTCAGTAGGTAAATTCGGTCACTGCAACAGAAACCAGCGTGGAAATACTCTCGTTGAGTTTGCAGAGGCAGAAGGGTTTTTCATCTTGAACTCCTTCTTCAAGAAAAAGCCACACAGGAAATGGACATGGAGACATCCAAATGGGACGACAAGTGAAATTGATTTTATTATGTGTAACAAAAAATTCGTCATAGAAGACTGCAGCGTGCTAAACAAGTTCAACACAGGTAGTGACCATAGATTGGTGAGATGTAAGATGCACCTCAACACTAAACTTGAACGTGGCAAGCTCATAAGACAAACAAAATGTATTGACATAACCAACCTTAAAAAACACCATAATACCTTCAAGTTGGAACTGAAGAACAGGTTCTCTGCTTTATAAGGCCTAACATCGGAAGAAGTGGACATCTCTGAAGTTAACAGAAAAGTAACCAAAGCTCTTATGGAAACCGCAACAAAATTAGCTGGGTCTAAGAACAAGTTGCATGTAAACAAATTATCAGGAAAAACGAAAATGTTGATGCAAAAAAGAAGAGAGATGAGGACAACTAAAGAAGATGTGACTTCCAAAGTGGAATATATAGAGCTATGCAAGACAGTAAGAAAAAGTATCACTAAAGACGTAAGAAAATTCAACTGTGAACTAGTGAGGAAAGCAATTGAAAACAACCAAAGCCTAAAGATAGCAAAGGAACATCTCAGTAAGGGAAGAAAACAGATTATGGCACTGAGAAAAGAAGATGGTTCTGTAACAAGAAATAGAGGCGAAATTTTAACAAGAGTGAAAGATTTCTACTCCAAATTATATGAAAGGGATGATACATGCACTCCAGACATCATGAAAGATACCAGTACCAGAGTTCCTCCAGTCCTTCCAGCAGAAGTTGCACATGCAATCAAGAACATGAAGCGGGGAAAAGCTCCAGGAGAAGATGGAATTACTGTAGACATCATACAAGAAGCAAGTGGAGAAATCGAAACAGTACTTGCCCAAATTTTCACTCGATGCCTTAATGAAGGGAAGATTCCTGAGGATTGGAACAACGCTACAATGATCCTGCTACATAAAAAAGGTGACATTGAGGATCTCAGGAACTAGAGACCTATCAGCCTCCTATCAGTAGTTTATAAAATTTTCACTAAAGTTCTTTCACACCGCTTGAAGGTAACACTGGACATGGCTCAACCGAGAGAACAAGCTGGATTCAGGAGTGGCTACAGCACAATAGATCATATCCACGTACTGAGAGAACTAATTGAAAGAGTGAGGGAATATGAACTTCCATTGTGCATGGCTTTTATCGATTATGAAAAAGCCTTTGATTCGGTGAAACCATCAGCAGTTACAATGGCTCTGAAAACCTGCGGTATTGAAGATGCATACATTAATATTATTAATAACATCTATGAAAATGCAAGTGCAAAGATTCGGCTGTTCGAAAATACAACACTCGTAAAAATTGGAAAGGGAGTGAGACAAGGTGACACCATATCTCCGAAGCTCTTTAATGCCACATTGGAGGGTGTTTTTCAGTCACTGAGCTGGGAAAACAAGGGGATAAAGATTAATGGAGATTATCTAACCCACCTTCGTTTTGCTGATGACGTAGTCATTTTTGCAACTACCCCATCAGAGCTGCAGAGTATGATCCAGGAACTTGCTGACAAGAGTAAAGAAGTGGGATTAAAAATGAACTTTCAGAAGACAAAAGTGATGTTCAATGCTTTTACAAGAAATGAAGATTTATCGATTGATGGAGAAAAGCTAGAGATAACAGACACGTACGTTTATCTTGGACAGCAGATATCAAGTGAGGGTCACATTGATGAAGAAATTAATTGGCGTACAAAACTTGCCTGGAGAGCTTTTGGAAGAAACAACATAATTTTCAAGAGCAATATGCCATTATGTCTTTAAAGAAAAGTGTTTGATCAATGCATCCTGCCGCCCCAGTGGCGCAGTGGTCTAAGCGATGGCCTCTGATCATTCGTCCGAAAGGGGTCCGGGTTCGAATCCCGGTGAGGCATGGATGTTGTGTTTGTCTTTCTTACGGCACTGGCTCTCTCCCTTCCCTGGAACCAGTGACCCTAAATTAGGGACGGGCGACTGCTTATAGCCCATTGAGTTGCTCACGGTGGTCGTTAAACCTCCAACTAAAAAAAAAAAAAAAAAAAAAATCAATGCATCCTTCCAGTGCTTACGTATGGTGCAGAGACGTGGACTTTAACTAAAAGTGACATACAAAGGCTGCAGACAACTCAAAGAAGCATGGAGAGGTGCATACTTGGTGTAACCAGGAGAGATAAGAAGAGGAACTCGTGGATCCGAAAAATGACAAGAGTGGAAGACATCATGATCAGAGTTAAATCCCTGAAATGGCAATGGGCCGGACATACTGCCGGAAGGACAGATCATCGATGGACAGCCGAAATTTTAGATTGGATTCCAAGGGACAGGAAAAGACCCAGAAGAAGACCACATGGGAGATGGGTGGATGAAATTCGAAAGTATGCAGGGGTGACATGGAGGAGACTGGCACAAGACAGACCGTTGTGGAGGAAACTTGGGGAGACCTTCGTCCAGCAGTGGATTGATAATGGTTGACAATGATGATGATGATGAATATGGCTGTTTAAAATGAGCTATGTTTGCTTAGTATATATGTTATCAGATTTAGGAAATAACAGGAATGGAATTTATTTAAAAAATTTCACACCATGAGAGCCTTTTTCAACTAAACAGAAAATTGTCTGTGAAAGGCTTTGAATCTTATATATAAAACACAAAACGTCTGTTTGTCTGAAGCAGCAAAAACTCTTGAATGCCGAACTGTGGCATCGTGAAATGTGCATACCTTATTAATACTGAAATTTCTAGGTCAATGCAACTCTTTTAAGGTCTCTACGTTGTTCCATTTGCGAGTTATGAATTAATTAATAAGCTAATCAATAAAGTCAGCATCGTTTGCTACGCCATCGTTATCCTGTTCCAAATCTGAAAGCATGTGACTGCATTCATCGCCACGGCACATCCACAGGTGTTTCTATTCCTTGAGAAACTGTGCATAAAAAATACAAAAATGAACTTTGCGAAATCTTGACAAAACGGGCTGAAATTTTTATCAACACCATGAATTGGTAATAAGAGGAGTCCCTCAAAATTTCACCGAAATCCGGTCAAAACTTTTTAAAATAGGCATGGAATTTTTAATTCATTAGTAAACAGAAATATATATGCAGAAACAGTTAGTAACATTTTGATGGCTAATTTAAAAAGTTATTTACTGATTCAGGCAAAATTTGGAGGTCATGTTCCTATTAACGATTTATGGTGTTCATTAAAATTTCAGCCAGTTTTATGAAATATTCGCAAAGATACGTTTTCAACTTTTTTATCCCAGAGATTCGCTCCTCAAAGACATCTGAAACTGAAAGCATGTGATACATTTGATCGTCGATAACAAATTTTGTTCAGTCAGTGTTCTAATGCTGTGTCTCCTGGACGCGTGTTAAATAATTCATGACGCTTTTGGTCCGTTTGATTCTACAGATTCCATATATTCTGCACATTTTGTTGCTTTAATTCTCGACAAATATTTGTGAAAGCAATGCCTAAAAGGAAAAGACCAATTTTTAATCAAACACGAATCAACACAGAACGCCAAAAGATATGACGAACCAAGCAATTGGAAGAGAAAAGATCACAAGCACGTGAAGCAGACAAAACTCAACAAGGTGTTCGACGAAGCAACAAAACTGCTGACGAAACAGAGTCTTGACTTGCTGAACAATGATTTCGAACTGCTACAGGATGAAGCAATGAGACTGCTGAAGAGACGAACGAGTGCCGAACGTCCAATTGCCAACGAGCTTCAAACTCGAAAGCTACTGTTGTTCGCCAGAACCGAATTCTGCCTGAAACTGTTGATACTCTCAGAAATCGACTCCAGCAAGAGAGAATTCAGCAAGGCACCACACGGGCAAGTAAGTGGCTACGTTTGAAGAATGAAGCATTCAATTATGATCCTGAATTGGATTATTCAAACTATCCTCCGATTGCCATTGGTAGCATGTCTTTGAAGTGCAGTTTTTGCGATTTCCCTGAAGTTTGAAGGCGAGACACCAGTAGTGTGCTGTTCTGGCGGAAAGATTTCGTTTCCAGAGCTTCTGGAATTACCAGAGCCATTGAAGAGCCTTATGAAAATTGATCATCTAAAGTCGAAATAATTTCTAAACATGATCCGCAAATGCAATTGCTGTTTTCAAATGACTTCGTTTGGAACATCTGTGCCTATGCCTCAGTCAGCTGGATTCATGCCAACGTTTAAAATTCAAGGGCAAGTGCACCACAAGGTAAGCTCACTCCTGCCACTGCCCAACAAAGAGTCAAACTTTCTCAATATTTACTTTCTTGGCGACGAAGAAACTGAAGCACAATGACATTGTGCTGTGATTCCCGGTACCAACAAAAGTTTGATCTATTCTTTACAGAAGATGCTGGACAAAAACAATCACTACATTCAGCAATTCAAAATGGCACTTGACGATAATCCAAGTGAAGACCTGAAGATCATTATTAAGGCAGATAAGAAACCAGCACAAGGCCATGCACGTGTCTTTAATGCACCGGTAGTCAATGAAGTCGCCATAATCATTGCTGGAAATGAGTTTGAAAAGCATGATATTGTTTTGACTATGCGTAGCAATGAGCTTAAGAGTATATCCGAGATGCACATTTCGTATGATGCCTTGCAATATCCGCTGATGTTTCCACAAGGCGAGGACGGATGTGCCACCAACATCAATCAAGTTCAGCCAGGAACGTCAAATAAAGTCAACAAAATGGTGTCGGCAAAGTCGTACTATGCCTATCGATTGATGGTGCGATCGAATGAGAACCGATTGCTAAATTACCGACAGTTTCTGCATCAGTATTTGGTAGACATGTATGCTAAGATTGAGACAGTAAGATTGCTCTTCGTCCGACTGAACCAAAAGAAACTTCGTGTCGATGATTATGTTCACTTGAAAGATGCGATTGTGAATGATGGCAATGCAGAAAATCACGGCAAGTTAGTGATTCTGCCATCAACATATACTGGAGGGCTACGAAACATGCACGAATATGCACAACATGCCATCACCTACGTTCGTCATGGAGGTAAGCCATCATTATTCATCACACACACGTTCAATCCGAACTGCAAAGAGATGGAAGAGAATTTGATTAACGGCCAATCAAGAATGAACAGACATGATTTGGCGGCAAGAATTTTCCGGCAGAAGCTCATCATATTCATGAATGTTCTCAACAAAGGCGAAATGTTTGGCTCGGTTAAATATTGGCTTTATTCTGTTGAGTGGCAAAAGAGGTCTCCCACATGCACACATTTTGATTTGGCTGACCAACAGACACAAAACAAATCAAATTGACAACATCATCTGTGCTGAGATTCCTGTTCCTGACACCGACAAGAAGCTTCATGACATCGTCATTAAAAACATGGTACATGGTCCTTACGGCACTTTGAATAGACAGTCTCCATGCATGACGGATAATATGTGCAGCAAAATGTTTCCGTGTCAATTCATCAAGGAAATGCAGACATTAACAGATGGCCACCCATTGTATCATTGTCGTAAACCTGCAGACAGTGGACAAACGGCAACCATTAAAATGAAATATCAGGATGTGGAAATTGATAATCAGTGGATCGTTCCATACAGTCCTTTGCTTCTGAAAATGTTTGATGCCCATATCAGCGTTGAGTGGTGCAATTCCGTGCAATCGATTAAATACATCCTCAAGTATGCCTACAAGGGATCCGATCAAGGAGTTTTTACTACGACACGTGACAATGGCAAAATTGATGAAATCGCGGAGTACCGAGCAGGCCGGTACATCTCCAGTAATGAAGCAGCTTGACGCATTTTCTGTTTTCCGATCCACGAACGATACCCTACAGTTGTGCATCTTGATGTTCACCTCCAAAATGGTCAGCACATCTATTTCAACCAAGGCAATTTGCAAAATCTTCTGGTCAATCCACCAAACACAACATTGACAGGATTTTTCGAGCTATGCAAAACAGACGATTTTGTGAAAACACTGCTCTATTGTGAAGTTTCAAAATATTACACATGGAATAAGTCAAAGAAAGTCTTCAGTCGACGCAAACAAGGTGCAATTGTACAGGGACATGTCAGCATTCGATCTAGCCATGCTCTTGGCCGTGTTTACACAGTCCACTTGAGAAACTTTGATTGCTACTACTTGAGAATGTTGTTGCACAAAGTCAAAGGCCCGACTTGCTTTAAGGATCTCCGAACAGTCGATGGAGTTGAACACGACACATATCATGCAGCTTGCCTGGCATTGGGACTACTAGAGAGCGACAATCACTGGGACGAAACATTGAAGGAAGCGAAGGAATCGGATTCACCATCAAAAATCAGAACTCTCTTCGCAGTCATCCTGTCGTTTTGTGAGCCATCAAATCCAAAATCACTTTGGGAGAGCCACAAGGACTGTATGTCTGAAGACATTTTAAATAGACTTCGAAAAGAGAATCCTCAAATTACTTTAGAATTCACTGATGGCATCTATAATGAGGCACTTATCATGATTGAAGATAAAGCTTTGGAGATGATTGGAAAATCTTTGTCGGAGATCGGCATGAAAAGTCCTTCATGACAGCAAGCAGTGAACATGACTTGAGAAAAGCTTCGAGAGTTGTCATATGGCTCTGACAAAATGCTGGATTACGTTGCGCAGAACGAACCACTATTGAATACTGAACAACAAAGAATTTATCAAGAGGTTCTACGATGACATTACAACAATGAAGGCGAAGTAATTTTTATCGACGTGCCTTGAGGAACCGGAAAGACATTTTTGATCAATTTATTGCTGGGCCCCGTCAGAGGAGAAAAGAAGATTGCACTTGCTGTTGCATCTCAGGTATAGCTGCAACGTTGATGACTGGTGGACAAACAGCACATTCAACGCTTCAAATCCTGATTGACTTGGTCCATAATGAAGCACCCGTTTGCAACATCAAGAAAGGAAGTGGAAAGGCCAAAGTACTGCTTGAAGCTAAAGTGTTATTCTGGGATGAAATTTTGATATGCATAAGCACAGATTTGAGGCAGTCAACAGAACACTGCAGGACATTTGTAGCAACAAAAATCTCATGGGTAATTTGATCGTTGTCCTTGCTGGTGAATTTTTGCCAACCGTTGCCAGTGATTCCAAGAGGCACAATGGTTGATGATATCAAAGCCTGCCTGAAATCATCACAGCTTTGGAGAGACATCACAACAATGAAGCTCATGACCAACATGAGAGTTCAACAATCTCATAGCTATGACTCCTAGAAGTTTCATGAGTATTTGCTCAACATTGGCGATGGCAAGGAAGCAACAAGTGAAACTGGAAAAATCAAGCTCTGCAAAAAATTCGGCAAATTTTGTCTTACTCTGAAGAGTCTCATTAATTGTGTGTATCAAAACATCAGAGCAAATCTTCTGAATCACAAATGGCTAAAGGGACATGCAATTCTGACACCATTAAACATCAAAGTTCAGAAAATCAACTATTCCATTCAAGAAATAATTCCAGCTCATTCACAAACATTCTTCTCCATTGACAAATGTATCAATGAAGACGAAGCGACAAGCTATCCGGTAGAATTTTTGAATTCTTTGAATCCAAACGGAATTCCGCCACATAAATTAGTGGTGAAAGTTGGATCTCCCATCATGCTGTTAAGAAATTTGGACCCACCAAAAATGTGTAACAGATCAAGACTGATGGTGAAGGCATTAAATGCTTATGTCATCGATGCAACGATTCTAACAGGACCATTTTAAGGCGAGCACGTCTTCATTCCAAGGATTCCGTTAATTCCAACTGTTTTGCCATTTTCATTCAAACGATTACAATTTCCTGTTTGGCTTGCATTTGCAATCACCATTAATGAATCGCAGGGACAATCGCTTAAAGTTACGGGCTTGGATTTGACAGATGAATGCTTCTCACATGGACAGCTGTATGTTGGAATGTCAAGAGCAAAGGATCCAACAAAAAAATTATATATTGTCGCTGATGAAGAAGAAACCAAAAATGTTGTGTGTACGGCCAAGTGCTGAAATAATCACACTATGAATAAATCATTTGTAATGACCGAATTTGTGAAATCAGTTTTTTTCTTTCTTGCAAGCAACAATTTTTCCCCCAATTTTTTCAGTGACATATAAGAGAATGTGAAATTAATAAGCCTAAATTCCGGGCAAAGCCGGGTAGTACAGCTAGTAAAGTTCATAATTATGCCATTGTAAAGAGCTTAGAAATTGTACATTATTATAAGCTCTTATATGTCTTGACATTTTTCAACCAGGTTAAAAGTAGTTAATTGGCAGTCATCTTTACAGTATTACTGTTGGGATTAAAAAAGAAAAAAAAAGCAAGTTTCCATTGCATATTTTTCACTGTACTTTATGTACAGTAATGAGAAAACAAAATGGAGGGAAGGTAGGGTACCCAGAAGATCAGGCTGTAGAGGTAAAAAAGGAAGTGCCTACTGCCTCTGCTTCTTCACAAGGCCTTCATAGTTTCTTTGCTGCAACTGAAAATGTTATGTGGTATGGTTTGTTTTGATTCTATTAGCAGGCATACAGAAATAATGCTCTTTGGCCAAACATTGCCCTTGCGCCATAAAAATAAACCAACCAGAAATAGTGATAACTGGTTGTACATGCAAAAAGTGAAATATATATATATGATTCAATATAACAGTATTAGTAGACATATTCTGTGTATTGACCTCACTATAAATCAGAGGTAATGGGCATGATTAAGGTTAATTATACTTATCATGTTTAATTGTGTTTACTGTTAATGCACAAATACCTTAATATTCACTTTGATGATATCAGACCATAGTCTAAAGAGAGCAGTTTAATATGCCACGAGTTCAGTGGTTCAGAAAAAGAGCATAAGTAATTGTGCTAACACCTGGAATGGCATCAAAGACATTGGTAAAGGAGCCAGTTCAAGCACACCACGTAGCACTAAGCATGCTTGTAAAATCTATCGTGCCTCTTTAAAGAACATTCTACTTTTCCAGTTTAGGTAGTGCTGCTGATGGCAAAAATTTTTACTTATTACAGTAAGAAAGTTGTGACGAACAAAACAAAGGATCTGTAGGCATATGCAAGAGCAAAATTATCACTACCAGAGAAAGGCAATCTGTCCAAACATACACACCATACATGCAATTTTTTTTAATATGTGCAATCATCATCATTGTCAACCATTATCAATCCACTGCTGGACGAAGGTCTCCCCAAGTTTCCTCCACAACGGTCTGTCTTGTGCCAGTCTCCTCTATGTCACTCCCGCATACTTTCGAATTTCATCCACTCATCTTCCATGTGGTCTTCTTCTGGGTCTTTTCCTGGCCCTTGGAATCCAATCTAAAATTTCGACTGTCCATCGATGGTCTGTCCTTCTGGCAGTATGTCCAGCCCATTGCCATTTCAGCGATTTAACTCTGATCATGATGTCTTCCACTCTTGTCATTTTTCGGATCCACGAGTTCCTCTTCTTATCTCTCCTGGTTACACCAAGCATGTACCTCTCCATGTTGCTTTGAGTTGTCTGCAGCCTTTGTATGTCTCTTTTAGTTAAGGTCCACGTCTCTGCACCATACGTAAGCACTGGAAGGATGCATTGATCAAACACTTTTCTTTTAAGACATAATGGCATATTGCTCTTGAAAATTATGCTGTTTCTTCCAAAAGCTCTCCAGGCAAGTTTTGTACGCCGATTAATTTCTTCATCAATGTGACCCTCACTTGATATCTGCTGTCCAAGATAAATGTACGTGTCTGTTATCTCCAGCTTTTCTCCATCAATCGATAAATCTTCATTCCTTGTAAAAGCATTGAACATCACTTTTGTCGTCTGAAAGTTCATTTTTAATCCCACTTCTTTACTCTTGTTAGCAAGTTCCTGGATCATACTCTGCAGCTCTGATGGGGTAGTTGCAAAAATGGCTATGTCATCAGCAAAACGAAGGTGGGTTAGATAATCTCCATTAATCTTTATCCCTTTGTTTTCCCAGTTCAGTGATTGAAAGACATTTTCTAATGTGGCATTAAAGTGCTTCGGAGATATGGTGTCACCTTGTCTCACTCCTTTTCCAATTTTTATGTGTGTTGTATTTTCAAACAGCCGAATCTTTGCACGCACTTGCATTTTCATAGATGTTATTAATAATATTAATGTATGCATCTTCAATACCGCAGGATTTCAGAGCCATTGTAACTGCTGATGGTTTCACCGAATCAAAGGCTTTTTCATAATCGATAAAAGCCATGCACAATGGAAGTTCATATTCCCTCGCTCTTTCAATTAGTTCTCTCAGTACGTGGATATGATCTATTGTGCTGTAGCCCCTCCTGTTACCTTCAAGCAGTGTGAAAGAACTTTAGTGAAGATTTTATAAACCACTGATAGGAGGCTGATAGGTCTGTAGTTCCTGAGATCCTCAATGTCACCTTTTTTATGTAGCAAAATCATTGTAGCGTTGTTCCAATCCTCAGGAATCTTCCCTTCATTAAGGCATCGAGTGAAAATTTGGGCGAGTATTGTTTCGATTTCTCCACTTGCTTCTTGTATGATGTTTACATTAATTCCATCTTCTCCTGGAGCTTTTCCCCGCTTCATGTTCTTGATTGCATGTGCAACTTCTGCTGGGAGGACTGGAAGAACTCTGGTACTCGTACCTTTCATGATGTCTGGAGTACATGTATCATCCCTTTCATATAATTTGGAGTAGAAATCTTTCACTCTTGTCAAAATTTCGCCTCTATTTCTTGTTACAGAACCATCTTCTTTTCTCAGTGCCATAATCTGTTGTTTTTTTTTCCTTACTGAGATGTCCCTTTGCTATCTTTAGGCTCTGGTTGTTTTCAATTGCTTTCCTTACTAGTTCACAGTTGAATTTCCTTACGTCTTCAGTGATACTTTTTCGTACTGTCTTGCATAGCTCTATATATTCCACTTTGGAAGTCACATCTTCTTTAGTTGTCCTCATCTCTCTTCTTTTTTGCGTCAACATTTTGGTTTTTCCTGATAATTTGTTCACATGCAACTTGTTCTTAGACCCAGCTAATTTTGTTGCTGTTTCCATAAGAGCTTTGGTTACTTTTCTGTTAACTTCAGAAATATCCACTTCTTCCGATGTTAGGCCTTCCAAAGCAGAGAATCTGTTCTTCAGTTCCAACTTGAAGGTATTACAGTGTTTTTTAAGGTTGGTTATGTCAATACATTTTGTTTGTGTCAATACATAATATGTGCATACTGTCACGTATTTTATTTGAACCATAAACCATGTGTGCATTGCAAATCTATTTGTTTGATGAAACTTTGAATCAGTGGACACTTTTAGTGTATATGTCTTTCAATTTATCAAGAAGCTTGGAGGCAAGCCTCTTGTGCTTAGAATGTGAATTAAAATTCTGGGATGTTCTGAGCCCAGTGCTTTAGAATAATGAAGTCAAGTTTTGCAAATTTAATGTAAAGGCAGATAATACTGCTGCAGAAAATAAAGTTTTGTAACTACTGCACCAAACGTATTTACCTGAATATAATTCAGACACTAACTTCCACACTAACTCCCCAGTACGAACATGGAAAAAGTGAGAATATCAAAGAGAATAAAAATAAAACCTTCTCTTGCTGAGATCTCCAAGAGTAAATTGTACAAGTGCAGTCATCGTTATTATAAGTGCAGCAGAGGATTCTTACAACTGCATGTTGAAGGATTCTCAGACTTCATTGGATCTGCACTTATGCTCCTTCTCCCTTAAATTGCCTAAATTATCTCTATTGTAACTTGGTGGGTGTAAACTCGTGCAAAAATAGGCAATAATATTAAGGGATGGAGCAACATTAGTCAGTAATTTGAAACAAAAACTAATGGCTATTGATACATATACACTGGCGTGCAAAAATTAAGGACGAGATGGTTTTTCGAATGTATAACGTCATGCAGAAGTGCTCCACATCGACTTAAATCATACCATAAGATCCCCAAGATGTAAGAATATGGGACAAGTGAGCAAAACCGTCCAAACAAGGAATCCAAAGGATACAAAGGCACTTTATTGAAAAGGTAGCTTCTAGTAAAACTGGACAGAAGACAGAAATGTCCATGTGACAGGTGGCTGCCAAGAAAAATCCAGTCTTTAGTAAGGGATATGATCACCCCTGACTGTGTTGCAGGATTTATAACGTCTGTCCATGCTGAAAACGAGGTTGTCAAGGAGCTGTTGAGGCATCGCGACCAATTCCTCTTGTAGCACCAAACGCAGCTGCAAAATCCTTGTTGACGGTTGGTGACGTGCTGCCAAGCATCTCCCGAGAAGGTCACACACGTGTTCGATTGCATTTAGGTCCGGGGACCTTGCGGGCCAATCCATGTGTTGAATATCTTCACTCTCCAACAGCTCTGCGACAGCCACTGTACGATGAGGTGTAGCGTTGTCGTCCATGAAGAGGAACTCGGGACTCACAGCACCTCTAAACAGACGCACGTGAGGCAGGAGAACCTCAGTACAATAGCGGACACCAGTGACTGAACCTCCTTGAAAGATGTGGAGGTCAGTATGGCTACCAAGCATGATACCGCCCCAAACGAGAACTCCGCCACCTCCAAACCGGTCCCTTTCGATGATGTTGGAGGTGTAATTGCATGTTCCCTGCTCTCTCCATATGTGTATACGTCCAGAATCGCTCATCAGACTAAATCGGCTCTCATCTGTAAAGAGAACTCGACCCCATTGCTAATGTGTCCAGTTCTTGTGTTCCTGGCACCACAGAAACTGCCGTCTCCGATGAGCAGGCGTTAATGCACACATTGTACTGGTCATCGTGCAAATAGACCACCTTTGTGCAGCCTCCTGGCCACGGAAAAATGCAATAACGGATGTCCAGTTGTCTGTTGCATGTGCCTTGCGGTTTCTCCTGCTGTCTGCAGTCTGTCTCTTCTTGCCTGTAGGACAATATACCGGTCGTCCGCCGTCGTGGTTGCTCGTGGACGACCACTGCTAAACTCTCGGACAGCTGTTCCTGTCATTTGAAATGTTCTCCAAGCTCGTGAAATGATGCTGTGAGCGATCCCAAACTCCTCGGCCACACTAATCACACTTCGACCTTCTTCCAACTTCCCAATGACGGGACCTTGGGTAAAGTCATCCAGATGTCATCTACTGGATTGCCTGTTGGCCATATCAGACAGTGGCAGCAACTCGACGTCGTTCAAACCGATGTACACCATGCAATAGCTTTCACTGAATTGCTGAGCGTACACCGCCCGTGTGCTTTATACCCTTCCGACACACCCCCACGTCATGCTGCATATATGTGCATGCCCTATCGTACCGGACCCTAGTCTATCTCCTGAGTGGTCTTTCGGTCAGTTCTGCCTGCTCGTTCTGTTGTTATGCTAATTTCTCCTCTTCGTCCTTAATTTTTGCACACCAGGGTATGATGGATGGGAAAATCGACTAGCAAAAAGAATGTCTTGGTTTGAGCCATTGGTAAGAGTCAGAAGGCTTCACTGCTTCACTGTTAGAAGCCATGGTTACGGGAAAGCATTGCTGCCAAAATACAGTACGATCGCCAGTAGCAACCCAAATCATTTACATGTGACTCATTTTTATGTCGCGAATACCCGCATTATTGAATAAATCAGTCTGCAAATTAAGTGTGTGTGTGTGTGTGTGTGTTGGCTAATGATCATATATGAAACTATGTTACAAATTTGCGTACTTGGAGGACTCGTATTGCCTATATTATAGGTAGGCCTTATTAAAATATACAAATATTTGTCACTTAGACACATGGGCCTCTTTTGCAGATCCAAAACTTCATCAGATGATTAAATTATAAATATCTTTCAACCTTATAGTTGTGATATGTTATTATACTGTTTCACACGTTGTATGAATAAAGGAAACTCTCTTTGCCTCGTCCGACATTGAACTGACATTGTTGCATGATACTGAATATTAAAAAATTGAGGTTAGTACCAGTTTTTTCTTGTATAAATGAAAAAACTGGTACTCACTGCTTCATTTTCACCGGTATATCTGGATATTGTTCAGTCTTTTTGTTTTTTGCCGATGTACTCAACAGGTCGTAAGCAAATACTTCAATTGAAGTTGTCTGTTAAAATTTCAAGAAGTAAGTTCTCAAAAGGTGCATGAAATGGTGAATTGATGTATAGGTGTAATTTATCCTCTTTATGAATGTTGGATGTAATCAGCAAACGAATCTGAAATAAAATTGAATAAAAGATGATCAAGCCTTCAAGTCGAAGGGAAAATCAGTCAGGTAAAAAATTCAGTCTTGACTATAGCATAGACTTCGTCTCCCGCTGCACTATATATTCCCATACTAGTTTCGACTTTCCCTCTTGTAGTCTTCATCTGTGGGTTTAAAGTTTTTGTTATCGTGCATGTTGTTCTGCAGCGTAATGTCTCGCAATGTAACACAACTCGACTGTACCACATTGGCAGAACCCTTTGCACATGCTTGTCAAGGTTTTATTGCTCGTTCCTCACGCCATGTGTGTGTTTAGTCAGGATTGGACACATTTCAACACGTTCCAGACCTCGAGCTGTCTGGTGTCGCATAGTAGTCAATTTTGTATATGTCTTAATTTTATACTTTTATTTTTGTGGTTTATTTCTTATTTCTTTTCCTGCTCAATGAGATATCTCCATGTGTATGGTAGATCACAGGGCTTGAAAAATATCGTGCCCGAGATGCCCGGGGCATATAAATTATTGGCCTGGACAAGTAAAAAATGAAATCTAGTTGCCCAGTCGGTCAACTACTGTAAATTTAAAGAAAAAAAAAAAAAGGTTTGGAATGGAGAATTTTCTACTCTAGAAAAAGATTGTCGTCGCGTGTTTTTCATTTTGCTGCAAATCACCAGAAGTTGTATTATTGTTACGGAATGAGTACCAAGGCCAGGAGAATAGCGCTTCTTCAATTATATTATGCTTTAAGTCCATTAATTGGGGACATATTGCTCCAGATGTCGTTTACAGTTAACGACGGGATGCATTCCTCAGATGAAACTAGCCTACAGTGTTTAGTGACAAAATGCATAAACTGCCATGAAACAGGAGGATGCAGACTCGTGGGCAAAACAGCCGTGCTTTATATGTAGAGGGAGCGCTTGAGGGAGGGAGTGACAACAATATTTATTGCACAGCCTTGGGTGGAATTAGGTCTCTGCAATATAACTTGTGTGAGTGAGGGAGGGGAAAGTGGAAGCCTCCTCCCGCATGCTCCCACCAACCCACACACACACACACACACACGAACTGACAGCAGTACTACTGAAACAAAAGCTAAGTTTCATTTAAGAATGAGCCTGCACAATGCGTTCCACTTAACTGGGAGAAGGGCGAAAATTACTGACGCCGATAACTTAGTTTATCTGAAAGAACAGTAGTTCGTGTTAGCTGCAGATATAAGTTGTATTTAGTGATGGATATACAATGTTTTTTTTTTTTTTTTTTTGGAAAAAAAATCCAGCAATGAGAGTATAACTCATAGTAAGCAATTATGGAAAATTCCTGATCTATCAGCAGTAGTTACAGATTCGTGTTTCGCATTGTTGAGTGACATAATTTCAGAATCGGAGTCTACATCATTGGCAAAAATGGATACTTATGCAAGCGGACTATGATAAGACGTACAAAAAAAAAAACAAAAAAAAAACACTGTCGCACAGTTGAGGAATCTTGGATAAAGACATTTAATTGGCTAAAGTCAAATGACAAGACTATCTATTATGTGGTGCACTGTTTGCGAAAACCATTCTAAAATTGCCGATACCACCTGCAATTTTTTTAAGGAATTTGGGGTGTCAAGTGATGATATATGTTTAATAACTATAAGTGCATACAACAGTAGTCGAAGACATAAGGATTGCCTTTGTAGGTCCTGAACAATTCTAGGGATATTTTACGATGCAAAATCACTTCTGTTTGCACAAGAGAAAAAGGTAAATATTTTTTACATTCAGAATTGTTAAAAAACTAAACTGCTACATGCGCGTGTGTGGGCCGGCTGCCAGGCAGAAGCTTCCACTTTCCCCTCCCTCCCTCTCTAATGCCATCGATTACCTTTCTTAAAACTTGAGATATATGCTTTTGTGCATTTTGAATACAGACACTTTAAAATGGTGATGCAAAAGATGCATAAAAAGTTTATCATGATTTTTAACATAGCTGAGTGGTAGGCAATGCACGTAACTAACAAACAAATTAAGAAGAAGGTAATGTAGAACACGCTAAGTTACGTATAAAAAGTTTATGGCAAATATATTTCAGCCATTACTATTGCCTTCATCAGTGCGACTACAATTGATTTTCGTTGCCAGATTGAAAAGGTAAGTTTTGTACTGGTAGCTCCGGGTGATGTGATGCAATGAGGGATTTCCAGATGTATGGAATGAAAATGGGGAGCTCAGAGTTGCAGTTTTTGGAAAATAAAATTTCCAAACTTTCTCTAAACCTCAGAGCATACCGATTTTGGAAGGGAGCCAACTTTTTAGTATCAGACCAAATTGGAATAGCAGAAGTGTCAGCCATGGTAAGAAGGTTTTCCAAATTTCACATCAGATTTGTGTTCCTGAAGTCTTGAGAGAATTTTTTCGGAAGGAACTTCCTATGTATGCGGTTAATCCAACGTTAGTCTTGATCGGAATTTTATACACTCCAGGCGAAGAAAGTGGAGGTCTTGGGTCTCTGTCATTACGGAGGATAACAGAAATTGATGGGGAAGAACGAATGGCAAGTCTGTATCCTTCTCTTTTGAAGATACTGATTAGTTTCTAGGCAGAAGGTTCATGGTAAGAGATTGAGCCAGCAAACCACGGGCGTTGCTGGCGGCAGGGCGGGGGGTGGGGGTGTCCCCTCCAATATTTCAGCCGAAGTTTACCTCTAAATTTCATACTGCTACCCTTTTCGTGTTTTTCATTCTCTCACTTAACTTTTCATTTGGGCTCTCCCGTCTGGATAAGGGCATTCCAGAGGTCATTTGACTACAACGTTTGCTAGCCACATGGGAGCAGAGGGGATTCTTGTAGGTGACTGTAGGGTTTTCCCCACCCTACTCTTCTGCTCGATGGCTCTTACGCTCTCCGCCACCTTTTTTTATTTATTTACTATCTGGTTAACGGGGAGAGGAAGTTGCTCTCATCATTCGTCCAACGTGATCATTTTACAAGACAAGTTAACACAACACATATTAACAGCATAAACATTTAATATACACACTCTTTACGAAGTTCAGGGTTTTCCACAACCGATTGCAATACATTCTTTTATTTTCAGAATCAGAGCTTAGCTACGCTAAAGTTCTTGCCTGCTCAAGGCAAAAGCCAGCGCCCAGCCACTGACTGTCTTCTTTTTCTTTCTTTCTTTTTTTTTTTCTTGCCTCCCTGTGCATCGTGAAAAATATTTCTCTAACGTTCCTCTCCGCCAATCAGAAGCGACGACCGCGTCGTCTTCCATCGCACACCGTGGGAAAGGAATGCTCAACGTAGCATGTAGTAGGTCACCAATAGGTCAACAAAATAGTGAAAGTATTATTAACGTGGAGTCAGTCACAGCGAGCGGGTGCCGAAAACTCTTAGTCTTACAGTGACAGTTGACAGTATTTTGACGTCAAACTGGATGAAGGGGAAATGAGTGGTCGTTTCTGAGTTGGTAGGTTTCTTCACTTTTGTTTCCTGTTTCCAATGTGTAATCTGGACTCCTTCTAGAATGCTTCTCTAAATGCTTTATCTCAGACTCAGTGGTTTAATTCTCTCTCCCTAAAATAATTTCTTTCCGTTGCTATTTTGAGCCTGTTTCAAAATGGACAAATTTTTAAATCGAAAACAGCCACTGCCTCACCTTCAGGAACCAGAACCTTCAACTTCTAAGTCTAACACTAGTGATTTCTGCAGTAACATGAATGAAGATGGTCCCCTACAAAAAAAAAGGATATGGTGAAAATACAAGTGATTACATCGATGTTCATACCAACCAGCCCCAAATATTGCCTGAATCGTTTCCATCTAAGATTTTGAAAGGTCAGACGCTGAATTTCAGATGCGCTTGGTATAAAGACTTCACTTGGCTGCATATTGACACCAGTGGCAGTACAAACGGAGTTCTTTGCTTTTACTATTACCATTACCAAAGGGGTAATCCAAACAAAACACTGTCCAAAAAATGTGAGCCATCCTTTTCATCACGAGGTTTCAAGAACTGGAAGAAAGCAATAGAAAAGTTTAAGGCGCATGAAAAATGTGATGCTCATCTTCAGGCAGTTCTAGCATATCATCAAATGAAAAATCTGATTGAAGCGCAGCTGAATGAAACCGTGGCAAAAGGTCAAAAAGAAGCCAGAGCTTGTTTAACGAAGATAATCTCTTCAATGCGTTTCCTTGAAAGACAAGGCCTGGCAATTCGAGGACATCATCACCAAGACGGAAATTTAAATGAGCTGCTTAAATTAAGATCAGAGGACTTCCCTTCTCTTAGCAAATGGATATTAAAAGAAAGAGAAAAGATGACTCATCCATCTATTCAGAATGAAATTTTAGAAATTATTAAAAGCTTTTGTCGCGAGATACGGATGCAGAAACACCTCATGTTCTCCATAATTTGCGATTCGACGTGAAGCATTTCGGGAAATGAACAAGAATGCATTTGTGTTAGATGGATAGACAGTGACTTGAGGCCTGTAGAAAGTTTTTTGGGCCTATATACCGCGTCCGAGATGACGGGAGAAGGAGTTGCCGCAATTTTATTGGATGTCATGACAAGACTTCAGCTTCCAATAACAATATTACGAGGTCAAGCGTACGACGGAGCTCCCAATATGAGCGGGTGCAAAAAAGGAGTCCAATCCTTGTTAAAAGAAAAACAACCGTTGACTAAATTCATTCACTGTGGAGCCCACTGTCTGAATCTGGTTACAAAAGATGTCTGCGATTCGACTCCAACTGTCCGCAATGCAATGCGATGGGCACAGGAACTCGGCGTACTTTTTAGCAAGTCGTCCAAGGCAAAAAATTGCTTTTTGAAAATTCAAGAAATGGATGCTCAAAGGCCTGTACAAAACATAGCTAAGATAAAGCCTCTCTGTCCAACACGATGGATCTGTCGACTTTCACAGATTGTGGAGATTATCACGCGATACAACACTGTGCTGGAAACGCTGGAAGATTTGAGTGAAACTGAAAATAAAGCTTTTGATGCTGAAACATAGCATCAGCTAGTGGACTGCTCAAGCTATTTCAGTCAGGAGCAACTTTATTTGATTTTGATTAGAGGTTTAACTACCACCGTGAGCAACTCAATGGGCTATAAGCAGTCGCCCGTCCGTAATTTAGGGTCACTGGTTCCAGGGAAGGGAGAGAGCCAGTGCCGTAAGACAAATACAACATCCATGCCTCACCGGGATTCGAACCCAGACCCCTTTCGGACGAATGATCAGAGGCGATCGCTTAGACCACTGCGCCGCCGGGGCGGCACAACTTTATTTGGGCTTCTGATGGCTAAAGACATCATTGCTCATCTTGAAATATTGAACAAATGCATTCAAACACGCGAAGTGTGTGTTATATCTGTGATTCAAAGCATTGAGGATTTATCAACAGCTTTTGCAGATATGCGATCTGAACAAAATTTTAAAATTCTTCTGGATCAAGCAAATAAAATTATTGAAGATTTTAATTTAGATCCACTGACAATTCCGCGATTGAGGAAACCACCGAAGCGATACACTGGACTTTGCGATGCGCATCATGGTGGTATAATAGAGCAATATTACAGAAAAGAGTACTTTGCTTTAATAGACACTGATTTAATGTCTTTGAAGTGTCGGTTTAATAAAGAAAATCTGAAGTACGTAAAAGCTATGGAAAGCACACTTTTGGGTGTTGATGTGGCTGCCGGACTATATATTCTAGGCAGTTATCCAGAACTCAGTATAACAGTTTTAGAGACAGAACTGAGACTTTTTCTGAAGAAGTACAAGATTGCTTCCGTTTCTGATGCCGTAGCTGTTCTACAAAGCATGCAACCAGAAGTTCGAAACACGTTTCAGAACATTGAAATCCTAGTGCACTTGTTGATAGTTCTGCCAAGCTTGTCATGTGAAGCAGAACGCAGTTTCAGTGTGTTACGTTGCTTGAAAACTTTACCTGAGGAGCACAATGACTCAGAAGCTGTTAAACCACGTTGCAGTGTGTCATATTCATCAAGATGAATTAGACAAAATTGAAATAGACTTCATTGTATCTAAATTTATCCATACCAATGATAAGAGGAAGCAAATTTTTGGAATATAGTATTAGGTAGGTACAGTACTTTTTCCCCCCATTTGATAAATACAATACATGATTTCTGCATATGTTATATACTGTATATGTAATTTGTACCTAAAAACGTAAATAACAGTTGTCAGTTCTTTAATTTTGCGCAAAACAATTGCGATATGTGTCTAAAAATTATTGCACTGCATTTATTCAATACAGTTAGAAGATTTGCTGCCCCCAGTACATTTTGAAAAAACTTAAAAAGACAATTGGCTATTATTACTGCACGCTTGTGTCCCCCCCCCCAATTCCTATTTGCCAGCGACGCCCATGAGCAAACGTTAGTTCCTTTTTTGGTGAGACAGGTTGAAGAGCAACAACTGTTTTTTTCTTAGCATTATGAATTAATTTAGAAACCAGGAGAGGGAGAAGGCCATGTTGAGTAGCGATCAGGCGAATGTTTGCTAATTCATTTTTTAGATTAACTTCCGTGTTACAAACCAAATGAGCTCGATGAATGAGAGACTTGAGGGCTGACAGTTTATATTGGTGGAAGGTATGAGAATTGAAAGGAATAATGCTATTGGTAGAAACTGGTTTTCGGTGGACAGAAGTGGAAAGAAAATTATTGCATTTTAAGATGCTGACATCCAAGAAATTTATCTTGCTATCAATTTCTTCATTAATAATGAATCTAATGGACGGGAATTTTTCAGTGATTAAATTTGTGAGTTGCAATAGATCTTTTTAGGATGAGGCCAGATGACAAAAATATCGTCGACACAACGGAGTCATAAGGTAGGTTGTTGGTCATGTTGCATCATTATTGATTGCTCAATATTTTGCAGGTATACTTCAGCCAAAAGTGGGGAAAGAGGTGACCCCATTGGTACACCTTGGTTTTGTTGATAGTATTGATTATTATAAACGAAAAAACTGTGTTGACGAAGAGAATACAGGCAATCATACAAATCCTTGGTTAAAGTGCCGTCCATGAGGAATTGTTCTTTGAATTTATGAATGAGTAGCATGTGTGCTTCAAATTGAGGCACAGAAGGAAAAACTGATTCAACATCCAGGGTAAAAACATACTTGCATGACCATCAACAGAGTTTGGAAGTTTAGAGATGAATTCAGCAGTGGATGAGATATTGAAGGGGTGGTTATTAGTGATAACCTTGAATTTTTTTGGCAAGACATGTTTCCAGGTTACAAGCAGGAGAGTGAGTATTTTCCACAAGAGGTCTGATTGGAGCATTAGCTTTGTGTAATTTAATTTGGGCAAATAATCTATGAGAACTGTAGAAAGAAGGAGCGGAAAAATTTCGTAAGAAAACCTTTAACAACTGTAACTTACTGAGGCGATCCACAGATGATTTCAAAGCTTCCACAGGATTTTTAGAAAATGTGCATCAGAAATGTGCATCTTCTTTGGTACTTACCTTTCCAATCTGGCAACGAAAATCAATCGTAGTCTCACTGATGAAGGCCATAGTAATGGCTGAAATATATTTGCCTTAAACTTTTTATACGTAACTTAGAGTGTTCTACACTACCTTCTTCTTAATAATTTTTAACCTTAAAAAAATGAGGCTTCTGTTTTGTTACCTTAAAAGATAAATTTTTCTGGGCATGTAGATTTTACTTCTGGGCAAGTAAATATTTTCTGCACATGACCAGCTGGGGATGTAACTTTTCAGATATTTTTCAAGCCCTGGATCCACAAGGTCATTGTAATTACAGTTCTTATCTCTTGTTTTTTCAATCATTACTGCCTCTGATGTTAAAATTTCGGCTTGCGTTTTATGCAATGTAATTAATTTTGCTTCAGTTCAATCAGGGATCGCCTCTGTATCAATACAATGCTGAATTAATGATGTTTTATTTTCTTTTTTATTCCAGTTGGTGGATATATGTTCTCTCAATCTAGTCTTGAATTTTCTTTTGGTACTTCCTATGTAGACTTTATTCGTTTCACTTACTCTTTCTGTACTTGATATATTTCTTGTTAGAATGCTGTACACACCCACTTTTTCTAAAATTGATCTTTTTTTATTTCCTGTTGTCAATATGACTTTATTATCTATGAGGGTCTCAGCTAATAATATGTTTTCTTTCGCACATTCCTTTTTTAAAATATTCATAAGTGGGGCATGAATGGGAATTTACCACCAAATTGTCTTTCTGTTTTAGGTTTTACATTGATGTTATTCAACGATCTTTTAGAATTTTTAGCACGTCTTTTGTAAAAAGATCGTGCTTCTGTTATCGGTTTGTCTGTCCGTCCATCCATCTGTACCCACGATATCTCGACAACTATTAGTCCGATTTGAAAAATTCTTTTTGCATTGGGAAGCTTGAAATATGCAAATGATGATCCTTTATTTCGTTTTTTTTTTTACGATGTACAATTTCGCCGGTAGAGGGTGTAAATGCAGGTGATGTCGAATTCAAAAATACGTTTTATTCCACATATTTGCTTCTAAACATCCGATTGAAAAAAAAAATCTTTCAATTCCATTTATGTCGAAGAGTATTTAAGATATAGTTACTTTTTCAAATTACGCATAGATTTTCCGCTAGGGGGCGTAAAAGTAAATTACATTTTCCCCGATAACTCTTCTTCTAAAACTTTGATCTGAAAAATTTTTTCTTCAGCGGATACATCTCCTGATGGAAGCTCTTTTGCATATAATTTCAAATTTTTGGTAAAGAATACTTTGGCCACCAGGGGGTGTAAGTGTTAATTTTTGCTTCTGATGTATTTGCCATAAAATCGTAGCTTCTAAAATATCGATTAAAAAATTCTTTCGTGGACTGATGCCACTCACATCGATAAACCTTTTCGGAATATTTTCTTCTTAAAATATTCCAGTTTCTCCGGCAGGGGGCGTAGATGTACATCTTATTTTTGTCAATATCTCTACTTCTAGGAGTCCGATTTGAAAAATTCCTTCTTTGTTAGATAGTGTTTTCCGTGTGACATGTGTTTCATATAATTTCAAAATGTTCAAGTAATTCATAGACTTTCCGCTAGGGGGCGTAGCAGTAAATTGCGTTCCCCCTTATATCTCTGCTTCTAAATCTCCAATTTGAAAAATTCTTTGTGCGCCGGATACAGCTCCTGATGAGAAATTGTTTGCACATAATTTCTAATTTTTGTAAAAAAATAGTTTGGCCACCAGGGGGCGTAAATCTTAATTTCCGCTTCTGTTGTATTTGCAGCAAAATATGAGCTTCTAAATTCTCGATTGAAAAGAACGTCGTTTGTTGACCGATACTACTCATGTCGACAAACCTTTTAGGAAAATTTTCTTCTTGAAAAAATGCATGGTTTCTACGCCAGGGGCATAGATGTATATCTTATTTTTGTCAATATCTCTACTTCTAAGAGTACGATGTGAAAAATTCCTTCTTTGTTAGATAGTGTTTCCCGATGCGAAATGTTCTTCCTATAAATTCAAAATTTTCAAGTAAATCATACACTAGGGGGCACAAAGGTAAATTGCATTTTCTGCGTTATTTCTGCTCCTAAATCTCTGATTTGAAAAATTCTTCCTGTATCGCTTACAAGACCTGATGGAAAATATTTTTCACATAATTTCTAATGTTTGGTAAAGAATGGTTTAGCCACCAGGGGTCATATCTGTTAATTTCTGCTTCTGAAGTATTTGTTGCAAAATCTGGGGTCCTGAAAACTCGACTAATTTTTTTCTTCGACCGATACCGCTTATACGGATAAACCTTTTGAGAATACTTTCTTCCTAAAATAATGCATGGTTTTCCCACCAGGGGATGTAAAGTCACATCTTATTTTTTTCGATATCTCTGTATCTAAGAGTTCGTAAGCTCACAATTCTGTTTACAGCAATATCTGAGGGATTTAAAACCTGATTGAAAATCTTCTTTCTTTGGTCAGATCTATTGTTTTCCATACCGGTTCCGTTGACTTTGAATAGCTTTGATAAATTTAATTTGCGTCAGAACAGATTCAAAAGACGTGCTTATTACACCCAAAAATTTGGTGTCAACTTTCTTGTTTAATATTGTTTCAATTAGGTTTTTTCTGTATCCAAATTTTTTACTGTTTCAGTTATCCATTTAATTTATTTTATTTAATTTGTTCTATTGCTAGAATGAGTTAAGGTTCTTCTTACATAAAATTGCAGTGCTGACATTTTGTACTTCCATGGTGGCTGGAGTTAAATGAGATTATTGTCGGCATGAATGTTGGCTTCCGATATACTACATATTCTATTTCATTGTTGTTCCTCAATGAAGAAACAGTATAATAAAATATCACAACTATAAGGTTGAATGATATTTATAATTTAATCAATTAACCACATAAACTAAGTTCAGCATCGAAGAGTGTTAGATGAACTAATATAGTAAGTTCATCAGATGTTTGTTTTCAAGGACAATTTCCACAATTCTTAGTTATCAAAGACTGACAGAAATTTACCTATAATCATCTGTTTGCTTAAACAAAATTTGCCCATAACTTTTGTTTGCTTAAATAAAATCAGTAAAGTTTTATAAAACTGAAAAGCTAACTGCCATGTTTCTTTTGTAAGAACTATATACTAACTCTAGGCATGATTATAGCAGGGAAAACCTGTCTGTATCCATACCTGGTCTTTTCTTGTTTCTTTACTTCAACACATTGAACAGTATGCAAGAAATGAAAAAAGAAGTTATTATTGTACTAAGACATGTTGTAGAATCATAAATGAACACACAATATTAAACAGAGCTAACCTTATTTTCTAACTCTGAAAAGCTACTTTTAATTGTTACATAAATAATAAGTTGCAGAAAGGTAGAATTGTAATTGTGTGTTTTAGCTATAATTGTTTGGTTGTTTCTTTCTTTAGTTTTGTCATAGCATGCTGAATCTCCTTCACAACATTGATGTATCATATATGCAGATCATAAAGGCAATGAAATTCATGAACATCATGTTAAACATACTCTAACAACTATTATTCAAGTTGAGATAAAAGATCTTACCATACTTCAACTGTTTTTGTAGCCAAAATTAAAAATGTAATAGAGATCTACGATAGATTGCGGCACTGGTGACTGTAGGAGATCTGGTTTTCTGCTATGCGCAGAAGTAAAGTGTCACACCCCTTCCTTCTCCCGGCGAGTAACTTCAAATTAACACACAGGCAAGGTTTATCCTTGAGTGACATCTTGTAAACCTGATGATGCTAACCAAGGGCTGGTGAAAGCACTCGTAGCAATGGCCAAGTGTGTTTGGGAAAGGAATCTCCCTATCCGATGAGATGATATTTTCGTATGTTTTTTTAATATTAAGTACTTTAACGGTTTGAATGTTTAATGTATTGAATTAGTATTAATAATGGGTATAATAAATATTTTGTAATAGTTTATTATAACTTGTAAGTACATTTTTAGAGATAAGCAAACACGTGTTTAGGCCTCCATCAGGGAGAGGGCATGTTCATCAGAGCTTGAAACATACAAAATATGTTAATGATTTGAAGGTAAGATGTTTTACCTCAACTTGAATAATAATTAATGTATCATATTTGTTAGGTAAAAAACAAAACAAAAAGTCATTCTTTTTTTAAAATGTGCGTCATAACTACATCATATTCAATTGAAATTTTTGCCAGTTCATAAGTGGATCTGTAATGAAAAAGCCTATATTTGGCACATTGGTTCTCAAATATATTTTTCTTTGTAATTACCGCTCTCGCCCCTTTTCATCTGAAAGTATTCTGTACTGAGAGAAAAGAGATGGATGTAGTACATGTATTTTTATGTGAAATCAGTTATTGTGTAGTTACGTAACTATTAAATAAATAGTGGCTCATCATTTATTTCTTGCAATCATTTCATCCTATAGGTTTATCTTTTATGTTTCTTGCATAAAAAAGAAAAAAAGTTTAATGGCTTTTGAATCTTGGGGTTAGGAAATTCTCTTTTGCCTTCTTTCTATTTTAATGTATGTACTGTCATTGATGATTCATTATGATTACTGCTTGATATGTTTTGCATTGGACTCAGTATTTATCATTTCTGTCTTAACTGATTAGGTGGTACTTCGCAATGATATCTATATCAGGAGTATTTGCTGTGACATTCTCAGTGGTTTTTGCATATGTAGCTGATGTCACAGAAGAGCAAGACAGGAGTGCAGCATATGGCCTGGTTAGTATATTGCTTTAAAAAATTTTGTCTTTTCCTAACACAGTGGCATTTATACCTTTTTGCATCTGTTTATTATGAACGTAATGAAAAGATGATAGTGTGTGTGTGAATGTTATGGATTTTTAAGTAGGTAAGAGTTTTTTAAGATAGAAAACCCTAAAAAATTTGAGATTTTGAAGTACTTTTATAACCTTTAATCTGCACAGTGAACTATTAATGTATCAGTTGTAATTGCATAACTTGTTTGATGCATACGATTCTGACATCAACTTTGTGCTCTACCTGCTTGCCAGACCACAAACCTCCATGGATGGTACCACTGTTGAATCAATGAAGTGGCAGGATAATAATGAAAATGAAATGACATGCTATCTGGAAGAATGATGATCATGTTAAAAAAAAAAAAAAAAAAAAAAAAAAAAAAAAACTGTATAACTTTCCTGTAGAAGTAACAAAGAGATCATGAATGCAATATCTCATCAGGTCATTTGAAAAATTCAGAGAAATTCACAAGGAAAAAAAAAACAGAGAAAGAGAAATGACTGCTGGTGTTGCAATTTGGTTTCCCAGAAAAGTGGAGTGTTATACTTTGGAATGATATTCAAAGGCACTATTGAATGAAACCCAAAATGTCAATTTTTATGTATGTAACATACGATCAAAGTAATGTATGTTTTAGTGTGGTTACTGGTGGTATTGATCACAATACTTGGCATGCTCTATATTATATCACCAAAAAAAAAAAGAAAAAAATGCTCCATGAATTCACCTTGGTGACGTACATATCTGATCAAACTGCTGCCCTTTTCAAAAACAGGTATCAACTTTATGAGTAGAGAAAAGCTTTATCATGGAACAATAATAACTTAATGGTTATTTAGTGCAACAGTAAATGGCAAGGGCCCTTGCAATGGAATTGGTGATTTAGTGAAGCACCATGCAAACAGACGTTATCTACAAACAACAAGTCCTTATAACAGCATTAAGAATGCTAAGGATAGGGTGAAAATTTTCACAGTATCTACAATATATTATATTGGTATATACTCCTAGAAAAGAACATGAAAATTTCAGGAAGCACAATAAACAAAACCGAAATTCCATGCTGTCATGTTTGGTTCTCAAATAACACCAAAACTTACGAATGGGCAAGCCATCCAGAAGTCACATGATAGAAGTAAGTTTCTAGAACATGGAAGAAAGTAGAATTTATGAATAAAGTGACAGTGAATGACTTTGTCTGCTTAATTTATAACCATCAATGATACAATGCACAAGCAATTCAGTTATGCAAAAAGCTTAATCAACTAAACATATCATTTATGCATCCACACAGTTGAGCAACAGGCTTCAAGTGGACTCATTAAAATGATGAAGCTTCAATTAGTGTGGAATTTTGATTTTACAATGACCTCCAAAACAGCAACTGTGGAAGTCTTGGAGGATTGCATAAAATTTGTAAATGTGATGAAATATTGTGTCGATGCACAAGTTCATGCCGTTTTATTTCATGAGTATTTCCCAAGTCAGTAGGGACGGTGCAGATGGCCAGTAGTATATCAAAATGTAGCCAGTAATATTGTGTATCTAAATCATATTGCTTTGTGTGATTGTGGTTTTTGGTTTTCAGGTCCGGAAGTGTGAAGTGTTGAGTAGAGAGGAATGAACATTTCCAACATCTGCTCCTCTACGAGTTTAACAAGGGATCCACAGCCACCGAGGCAACTCAACAAATTTGTGCTGTGTATGGGGAAGATGCTGTTGCTCTGAGGACAGCCTGCAAATGGTTTGAGCAGTTCCGAGGTGGCAATTTTGACTTTGACTCTCCACACTCAGGTCATCCATCTCACTTTGATGAGGATCATTTGAACCATCTCATCCACTTGGATCCACATCAGATGGACTGTGATCGGGCCACAGTGGTGCAACACCTGAAACGTATGGGAAATGTCCAGAAATCGGGGTCTTGGGTGCCTCATACTCTCACTAAGGACAACAAGAATCAGCGTGTTGCCATATGTGGTGGTTCCTTGCTCACCCGTTATCGGGAATGTTCTCAGTAACACAAACCCTTTCTGTCACGTATTATTACTGGAGATGAAAAGTGGTGCCTGTACGTGAATTTCAGTCATTGGAGGGAATGGTTAAGCCCAAACAAGAAGCCCACACCATGTCCAAAACATGACCTTCGTCCTGCGAAGATCATTTTGTGTGTCTGGTGGGACACGGAAGGCATTAGTCACTGGGAAATGCTGCCGAGGAATCGGACATCATCAACGCTGCACTCTATTGTGAGCAACTCCGCCATGTGGAGGGAAGCAGTTCAGCAGAAATGGCCACATTGGCACCATGGTGCCCTTCTCCAAAATGATAGTGCACACCCTCACAGTGCAAACATGACCAGAATGGCAATTCAGTACATGAAATGGGAAATCCTTCCACATCTGGCCTATTCCCCAGATGTCACCCCTTCAGACTATCACCTGTTCTGATCTCTGTCGAATGTATTCCCTGGCAGAATGTTCAACAATGATGTTGATCTCCAGAATTTCCTGGATGATTTCTTTGCAGCCGCAGCAAAACCTGCACGTTTTTTCAGGAATGGTATTGCAGGCCTATCCAGACTTGGGACACCATCATAAATAATAATGGGGTGGGGGAGTACATAGGTAATTAATTCTGTTTTCCCTTCTGATGTAATACATTCCTGTAGTGTGGTGAAAAAAATGGCATGAACTTATGCATCAACCCAATATTAATAGAACAACTTTTTCAAAAAGGTAGTAAAATATTGATCAAAATGTAAAAGTAATTACTACAATAGTATAAAAAAAATCTTTATTCATGCACACCCTTTTTTTAATTAATTAAAAATAAAAAGGCAAATACACTATCTACCAACAAGAAATTGGACACCTGTGATAGCAAAGGAAAACTAAGTTTATTCACCTTCAATAGTTTGGTGGAGCCTCCACGAGCGGCGATTACAGCTGCGACCCTCTGAGGCATACTCTCAACCAGGCGTTGTACGATGGCTAGTGGTATTTTCTTCCACTCGGCTTGGAGAAGACAGGTCAGTTCCTTCACCGATTTCGGACGGTGGGGGCACCCCTTAAGTCGACACTCCAACTCGTTCCAGAGGTGCTCGATGGGGCTAAGGTCCGGGCTTTGCGCAGGCCAGTCCGTTCGATTAACCCCATTGTCACCATACCAAGCCATGGTGGACCTCGCAACATGACAGGTGGCATTGTCATCCTGAAAGTAACATGGGTCCACCCCGAAAAACTGCCACAACGTAGGAAGCGCATGGTCATCCAAAATGGTGCAGTAGGTCTCGGCGTGGAGTCTACCAGAAATAGCGACCAAGGGTCTCATGCCATACCAGGAGAAACACACCCATAGCATAATTCCACCGCCGCAGAACTTCACAGTTGGCACAATACATTCCGGCAGGAGGCGTTCTCCAGGCAGACTCCAAACCCAGACCCTGCCATCCGAACGGTAGAGGTTGAACCTTGATTCGTCGCTCCAAAGAACCTGTTTCCACTGTTAAACGGTTCACTGTCGACGTTCTTTGCAGCACGTTAGCCAAGCACCGCTATTGGACTTGGTGATCAAAGGCTTGTGGGCGGCAGCACGTCCATGATAACCGAGCAGATGGGCTTCCTTACAGATGGTATCCATCGAAAGAACACTCCTGGATGCCTGTTGAATTTCCTCATGGATGTGGCCCATCGATTTGGTGCGGTTCTTCTGAATTTCTCTGGCCAGCACCCGTCAGTCTCTAACTCCCAGTTTTGTGGGTCTGTCGGATCGGGGCACATTCCGACAGTCACCTCTCATCTTCCACTTGCCAATCACGTAGGCCACTGTCGATTTTGGGTACTTCAACTCGCTGGATATGTCACGTATGGATCGGCCATTTCTGTGATACCCGACGATTACACCTTTCTCGAAATCAGAGAGCTCCGAACTGCGTGGCATCTTGCATGCGACTGGCTGCGTTCTTGTTTCCCACATGATATTTAACGGCGGCGGCCGTGATGTGTATCAGGACCGCAGATGTTGTCGATTGCAGGGGTGTCCAATTACCTGTTGGTAGATAGTGTATATCATCATCATCATCGTCAACCATTATCAACCCACTGCTGGACGAAGGTCTCCCCAAGTTTCCTCCACAACGGTCTGTCTTGTGCCAGTCTCCTTCATGTCACTCCCGCATACTTTCGAATTTCATCCACCCATCTTCCATGTGGTCTTCTTCTGGGTCTTTTCCTGTCCCTTGGAATCCAATCTAAAATTTCGGCTGTCCATCGATGGTCTGTCCTTCTGGCAGTATGTCCAGCCCATTGCCATTTCAGGGATTTAACTCTGATCATGATGTCTTCCACTCTTGTCATTTTTCGGATCCACGAGTTCCTCTTCTTATCTCTCCTGGTTACACCAAGCATGCACCTCTCCATGCTACTTTGAGTTGTCTGCAGCCTTTGTATGTCTCTTTTAGTTAAGGTCCATGTCTCTGCATCATACGTAAGCACGGGAAGGATGCATTGATCAAACACTTCTCTTTTAAGACATAATGGCATATTGCTCTTGAAAATTATGCTGTTTCTTCCAAAAGCTCTCCAGGCAAGTTTTGTACGCCGATTAATTTCTTCATCAATGTGACCCTCACTTGATATCTGCTGTCCAAGATAAACGTACGTGTCTGTTATCTCCAGCTTTTCTCCATCAATCAATAAATCTTCATTTCTTGTAAAAGCATTGAACATTGCTTTTGTCTTCTGAAAGTTCATTTTTAATCCCACTTCTTTACTCTTGTCAGCAAGTTCCTGGATCATACTCTGCAGCTCTGATGGGGTAGTTGCAAAAATGACTATGTCATCAGCAAAACGAAGGTGGGTTAGATAATCTCCATTAATCTTTATCCCTTTGTTTTCCCAGTTCAGTGATTGAAAGACATTTTCCAATGTGGCATTAAAGAGCTTCGGAGATATGGTGTCACCTTGTCTCACTCCTTTTCCAATTTTTATGTGTGTTGTATTTTCAAACAGCCTGAATCTTTGCACTTGCATTTTCATAGATGTTATTAATAATATTAATGTATGCATCTTCAATACCGCAGGATTTCAGAACCATTGTAACTGCTGATGGTTTCACCGAATCAAAGGCTTTTTCATAATCGATAAAAGCCATGCACAATGGAAGTTCATATTCCCTCGCTCTTTCAATTAGTTCTCTCAGTACGTGTATATGATCTATTGTGGTGTAGCCACTCCTGAATCCAGCTTGTTCTCTCGGTTGAGCCATGTCCAGTGTCACCTTCAAGCGGTGTGAAAGAACTTTAGTGAAGATTTTATAAACCACTGATAGGAGGCTGATAGGTCTGTAGTTCCTGAGATCCTCAATGTCACCTTTCTTATGTAGCAGGATCATTGTAGCGTTGTTCCAATCCTTGGGAATCTTCCCTTCATTAAGGCATCGAGTGAAAATTTGGGCGAGTACTGTTTTGATTTCTCCACTTGCTTCTTGTATGATGTCTACAGTAATTCCATCTTCTCCTGGAGCTTTTCCCCGCTTCATGTTCTTGATTCCATGTGCAACTTCTGCTGGGAGGACTGGAAGAACTCTGGTACTGGTACCTTTCATGATGTCTGGAGTACATGTATTATCCCTTTCATATAATTTGGAGTACAAATCTTTCACTCTTGTCAAAATTTCGCCTCTATTTCTTGTTACAGAACCATTTTCTTTTCTCAGTGCCATAATCTGTTTTCTTCCCTTACTGAGATGTCTCTTTGCTATCTTTAGGCTTTGGTTGTTTTCAATTGTTTTCCTTACTAGTTCACAGTTGAATTTCCTTACGTCTTCAGTGATACTTTTTCGTACTGTCTTGCATAGCTCTATATATTCCACTTTGGAAGTCACATCTTCTTTAGTTGCCCTCATCTCTCTTCTTTTTTGCATCAACATTTTCGTTTTTCCTGATAATTTGTTCACATGCAACTCTTTCTTAGACCCAGCTAATTTTGTTGCTGTTTCCATAAGAGCTTTGGTTACTTTTCTGTTAACTTCAGAAATATCCACTTCTTCCGATGTTAGGCCTTCTAAAGCAGAGAATCTGTTCTTCAGTTCCAACTTGAAGGTACACTGCCGGACAATTGCTAAGGATGGATGACGATAGCAACCATAAAATGGAAGGCAGGAAAATGTGGAAATTAGCATAAGTGCGGGATAGAGTAAGACGTGTTGTGCGTATGCAAATTTTGGATTGCCGAACTTGTTTGTGACGTCATAGCGCTGATAAGAGATATAAAGGATTTGACGCGTATTGACCGTTGTTGTTCAAACGCAAAGTTGAAAGAAAAAGAATCAATTGACGAACTTGCAATTTTCAGTATGTCTTCCCGACATCACCTAGATGATTTTACGCGTGGCCGTATTATTGGTAAGATTGAAGAAGGGCGAAAAGTAACAGATGTTGCCAGGGAGTTCGACGTTAGCCACAGTGTTGTTTCCAGGCTTTGGAAATCATTTCAAACAAATGGAGAGTGTAGCAAATGTCATGGGGGAGGTCTTGTTCACAGTACGACACCTGCAGAAGATCGGTACATAGTGCTATCAACAAAAAGACACCGGCGCAGCACAACTAGTGAGGTAGCAAATCAGTTTATGGCTGCTACTGGCAAGCGGATCTCCCGAAAAACTGTCTCCAGACGTTTGCATGAAGGAGGACTATACGCCCGCCGTCCTGTTCTGTGCATCCCATTGTCCAGAAGTCACCGTACCGCCCTTTTGCAATGGTGCCATCAACATCCCAATTGGACTGATAACGACTGGTGTGCTGTCCTCTTCTCAGATGAGAGTAGATGTAGTCTATAGTCTGATTGTCAACGACAACTGATGTGGCGTGATAGTGGTACTGCATATTGTCCAGCAAACATACAGGAAAGGGACAGATATCCGACATGTAGTGTCATGGTATGGGCTGGCATCATGATCAATGGCCGTACGTCCCTCTATGTGCTTCCAACTGGGACTGGGACTGGCCAACGATACATTAATGATGTTCTGCTACCTCATGTTCGCATGTTCCGTGGTGCTGTCGGTGATAGATTCATTTTCATGGACGACACCGCAACATGTCAACGAACAGTCGCTGTCCAGGAGTGTCTTAAGAGCGAGGATATTCAACGCCTCGTATGGCCAGCACGTTCTCCAGATCTGAATCCCATTGAAAATGTGTGGGATGCTTTGGGGAGGAGTCTTGCTGGTCGCCAATGCCCTCCAATAAACAAGGACACCCTCATCCGTGCACTGACAGAGGAATGGGATAAATTACCCCAACAGCTGCTTGATAATGTTGTGCAAAGCATGACACGACGTGTGGAATCTTGCATCGTCCTCCATGGTGGCCATATCCCGTATTGACATCTTACGCCGGAACGCCTGCGGACGGTAATTGCATTTTTCACGTTTACGTATTCTGCACAAAATGGCCTGTTTGTCCCTTGAACACGTTCCAAAGCCTTCTGGATTTCAGAGCACAATAAATTGTCTTTCTTGTAATGTCCTGGCATTCTGACATTATTTTATTTCACTTGGCATTCAACCACACGTACTTTTTTATGCGCTATATAGCTGTTTATGAACCGTCCTTAGCAATTGTCCAGCAGTGTATTATGGTGTTTTTTTAAGGTTGGTTATGTCAATACATTTTGTTTGTCTATATCAGGGATCCTATCTATCCCAAAACTTTTCGAGAGAGTTCCGCATTTCCTGGGAAGTCAGCACTTTGACGGTGCAGGTAAAGTCATCAGCTAGTGTTATGAGCTTGCTACGTTCGAGTTTAGTGTTGAGGTGTATCTTACATCTCACCAATCTATGGTCACTGCCTGTGTTGAACTTGTTTAGCACACTGCAGTCTTCTATGACGAATTTTTTGTTACACATAATAAAATCAATTTCACTTGTCGTCCCATTTGGATGTCTCCATGCCCATTTCCTGTGTGGCTTTTTCTTGAAAAAGGAGTTCAAGATGAAAAACCCTTCTGCCTCTGCAAACTCTACGAGAGTATTTCCACGCTGGTTTCTGTTGCCGTGACCGAATTTACCTACTGAAGTTTCATTCTGTTTCCCTATTTTTGCATTGAAATCTCCCATAATTATCTTTAAGTGCTGCTTACCTTTATTATTTAGATGACGAATTTCCTTATAAAATTCTTCAATTTCTTCTTCAGGATGACTTGTGGTGGGTGCATAAGTTTGAATAATCTGAGCCTAGTATCTTCTCGAGAGTTGGATAACGAGTCGTGCAGCTCTGTCAGAGGAACTTTCAACTTCTACAACTTTATCCTTCAGTTTCTTGTTTATTATAAATCCGACACCACTAGTTTTGCCAGTATCTGTCCCACGATAGTAGAAGAGATGTCCACTTTTCAGTTCAATGAGATCTTCTCCTTTTCGCCTTACCTCACTTAGCCCGATGATGTCCCACTTGATCCTTTGTAGTTCCTCTTCCAATTCAAGAAGCCTTGAATCAGAAGATAGGGAGCGTCCATTATATGTAGCCAAGGTCAGCATCAGATGGCAGCCTAGTCCGGTCCTCCGGGGATTCTTAGCACCCTCTGCCTTCATGTCGCACTGGCCGCTGCCTTGGCCAGGTACATTCCAGCTGCTGGAGACTGAGGGCCAAGATTTAAGTTGTGGAGTCATTTTGGAGGGGTTTGGCCATAACTCACCACGCTGGCCAAGCGGGTTGGTGAGTGTGGGATAGCATTTCCTCTAATCCCGATGGTATTGTTATACCGCTATTGGCGGTCGTCAGAGCCCCTTTAGTGGGAACAGGATGTACCACGAGAAGGCGGGGTTGACATTTGTCAAGGAGAGGCTGTGATGTTACAGAAATAGTGGTGTTGGATTTATAATAAACAAGAAACTGAAGGATAAAGTTGTAGAAGTTGAAAGTTCCTCTGACAGAGCTGCACGACTTGTTATCCAACTCTTGAGAAGATACCAGGCTCAGATTATTCAAACTTATGCACCCACCACAAGTCATGCTGAAGAAGAAATTGAAGAATTTTATGAGGAAATTTGTGATCTAAATAATAAAGGTAAGCAGCACTTGAAGATAATTATGGGAGATTTCAATGCAAAAATAGGGCAACAGCAACAGAATGAAACTTCAGTAGGTAAATTCGGTCATGGCAACAGAAACCAGCGTGGAAATACTCTCGTAGAGTTTGCAGAGGCAGAAGGGTTTTTCATCTTGAACTCCTTCTTCAAGAAAAAGCCACACAGGAAATGGACATGGAGACATCCAAATGGGACGACAAGTGAAATTGATTTTATTATGTGTAACAAAAAATTCGTCATAGAAGACTGCAGTGTGCTAAACAAGTTCAACACAGGTAGTGACCATAGATTGGTGAGATGTAAGATGCACCTCAACACTAAACTCGAACGTGGCAAGCTCATAAGACAAACAAAATCTATTGACATAACCAACCTTAAAAAACACCATAATACCTTCAAATTGGAACTGAAGAACAGATTCTCTGCTTTAGAAGGCCTAACATCGGAAGAAGTGGATATTTCTGAAGTTAACAGAAAAGTAACCAAAGCTCTTATGGAAACAGCAACAAAATTAGCTGGGTCTAAGAACAAATTGTATGTGAACAAATTATCAGGAAAAACCAAAATGTTGATGCAAAAAAGAAGAGAGATGAGGACAACTAAAGAAGATGTGACTTCCAAAGTGGAATATATAGAGCTATGCAAGACAGTACGAAAAAGTATCACTGAAGACTTAAGGAAATTCAACTGTGAACTAGTGAGGAAAGCAATTGAAAACAACCAAAGCCTAAAGATAGCAAAGGGACATCTCAGTAAGGGAAGAAAACAGATTATGGCACTGAGAAAAGAAGATGGTTCTGTAACAAGAAATAGAGGCGAAATTTTGACAAGAGTGAAAGATTTCTACTCCAAATTATATGAAAGGGATGATACATGTACTCCAGACACCATGAAAGGTACCAGTACCAGAGTTCTTCCAGTCCTTCCAGCAGAAGTTGCACATGCAATCAAGAACATGAAGCGAGGAAAAGCTCCAGGAGAAGATGGAATTACTGTAGACATCATACAAGAAGCAAGTGGAGAAATCGAAACAGTACTCGCCCAAATTTTCACTCGATGCCTTAATGAAAGGAAAATTCCTGAGGATTGGAACAACGCTACAATGATCTTGCTACATAAGAAAGGTGACATTGAGGATCTCAGGAACTACAGACCTATCAGCCTCCTATCAGTGGTTTATAAAATCTTCACTAAAGTTCTTTCACACCGCTTGAAGGTGACACTGGACATGGCTCAACCGAGAGAACAAGCTGGATTCAGGAGTGGCTACAGCACAATAGATCATATCCACGTACTGAGAGAACTAATTGAAAGAGCGAGGGAATATGAACTTCCATTGTGCATGGCTTTTATCGATTATGAAAAAGCCTTTGATTCTGTGAAACCATCAGCAGTTGCAGTGGCTCTGAAATCCTGCGGTATTGAAGATGCATACATTAATATTATTAGTAACATCTATGAAAATGCAAGTGCAAAGATTCGGCTGTTTGAAAATACAACACACATAAAAATTGGAAAAGGAGTGAGACAAGGTGACACCATATCTCCGAAGCTCTTTAATGCCACATTGGAAAATGTCTTTTAATCACTGAACTGGGAAAACAAAGGGATAAAGATTAATGGAGATTATCTAACCCTCCTACGTTTTGCTGATGACGTAGTCATTTTTGCAACTACCCCATCAGAGCTACAGAGTATGATCCAGGAACTTGCTGACAAGAGTAAAGAAGTGGGATTAAAAATGAACTTTCAGAAGACGAAAGCAATGTTCAATGCTTTTACAAGAAATGAAGATTTATCGATTGATGGAGAAAAGCTGGAGATAACAGACACATAAGTTTATCTTGGACAGCAGATATCAAGTGAGGGTCACATTGGTGAAGAAATTAATCGGCGTACAAAACTTGCCTGGAGAGCTTTTGGAAGAAACAGCATAATTTTCAAGAGTAATATGCCATTATGTCTTAAAAGAAAAGTGTTTGATCAATGCATCCTTCCAGTGCTTACGTATGGTGCAGAGACGTGGACCTTAGCTAAAAGAGACATACAAAGGCTGCAGACAACTCAAAGAAGCATGGAGAGGTGCATGCTTGGTGTAACCAGGAGAGATAAGAAGAGGAACACGTGGATCCGAAAAATGACAAGAGTGGAAGACATCATGATCAGAGTTAAATCCCTGAAATGGCAATGGGCTGGACATACTGCCAGAAGAACAGACCATCGATGGACAGCCGAAATTTTAGATTGGATTCCAAGGGTCAGGAAAAGACCCAGAAGAAGACCACATGGAAGATGGGTGGATGAAATTCGAAAGTATGCGGGAGTGACATGGAGGAGACTGGCACAAGACAGACCGTTGTGGAGGAAACTTGGGGAGACCTTTGTCCAGCAGTGGATAAATAATGGTTGACAATGATGATGATGATGATGATGATATATATATATATATATATATATATATATATATATATATATATATATATATATGTGTGTGTGTGTGTGTGTTGCTTAAGAGTATGATATCTAGAGATGATGTGGTACAAAAATCAGAATTTTTTGAAATGGGGTTTAAAAAAAAAAATTTTTTTTTTTGCAAAACTGAAACTTTTTATAATATTTTGTGCTAAAACTAAAACAAAAAAAACCACTAACAGATGAAAAGTAAACCATTACATTACCTAAAACGCCAAACAGTTTGGTACTCGTAGTTTCTAAATACGTTGACTGAGAAAAAGTTTCTACAAAAATTCAGAAAATTCAATTTTTTCTTTATTACAAATTTAGCTCTCTATTTATTTACATTCGGTAGATGGAGTGAGGGACTTTGAGGTTCACGTGAAAACAATATAAATCATGTTTTGGAAAGTACTTTAAATGGTTTTTCCTCTGAAAAAACTGCTGTGGTGCTCCAAAGTGTCGTAGATCAACAGATATTGAATTTTAAAAATAAAGAAATGCATGCCTTGAGAATTTTGTTGCTGCAATTGCTAAAATTTCAAAGTTTCCTAACTCAGTCAAAATTTTGATTGAGGGGAGAAAAACTGCATTTCGCACTTAGAGGTAAAGTAGTTTGATTTTTTTTTTTTTTTTAATTTTTAAAAATGATGACCTGACCTTTTAAAAATTAATCTTGTGAGGAGCTTTTTTGTGCACTATGTTCACATTATGTTGTTTTCTCTGGGGTTTTTTACTTCCATCTCTGATAACTTATTTTGGGATAATGATTATGTCATTGTCCAAATTCTGCATTCATGTGAGACCTTATGGCATGTGATTATGTATGAAAAAATTATTATTTTTCACTCTATTATTGCTTCACATTTCTTCATTTGCTAAATAGTACACTTGCATGGTCAATGCTGTCTTTGCTGCTCTTCAGTTTTTGATGAACTTCATAGAGCAGAATGATTTGAATTTAAAACTGCTGCCCCAGTGGCACAGTGGTCTAAGCGATGGCCTCTGATCATTCGTCCGAACGGGGTCCGGGTTCGAATCCCGGTGAGGCATGGATGTTGTGTTTGTCTTATGGCACTGGCTCTCTCCCTTCCCTGGAACCAGTGACCCTAAATTAGGGACGGGCGACTGCTTATAGCACATTGAGTTGCTCACGGTGGTCGTTAAACCTCCAATCAAAAAAAAAAAAAAAAAAAGAATGTAAAACTGTTGATAAAATTGTAAAATCAAGCACTAAAAGGTGCCAAAATTGTTTTCTTTTTAACTTTGTCCCTCTTATATTTGTGATTGGCCTCGTAGTATAGAACAAGTTTTATTCAAGAACTGTTAAAAAGAAAGTTAAAAAGTGCGAAGTCAAAGACTTAAAAGGTTCTAAAATCATCCAAAAAGATAAGATTGGCCCAGCCTTTGTCATTTGCACATAGTCTTACACTAGTATGCATTTTGTTTATTTTTTCAGAACTCTTCAGCCACTCGAATTTGCTTGTGCTTATGAGCATTATGTTTTATTAGGAAGGCGCCTGCCAATGTCATTGTTTTCTTGATTCTCATTGGTTTATTTATTTTCTGTGCTATCTCTCTTTTTGCCATCTACCAAATGTGAGGAAGAGCTATTTTTTACGCTTTCCAACTGTAGGTTGAAGAAGCGTATATGCTCCAACTTTGTCTGTTTGTCCGCACGATAACTGATGTAAAAATGGTTTGATTTCGATGAAATTTCAGTGTGGTAGGGGACCACCTATTGACGAACCCAATTGAAAATGGGCGAAATAGGGTCAAAGGTAAGGACATAGGAGCGGGATCCATTCCATTTCAGTTATGCATCATAACTTATATAAAAATGCTTCGATTGCGACAAAACTTTATCATGTTGTTCCGGAAGTATACTGAACGAGTCCTGTTGAAATATCAACGAAATTAGATCGAAGGTCAGTGCACAGAGCAAGATTTGTTCCACAGCCATTATCCTCATAACTTGACTAAAAATGCTTCTATTGTGACAAAATTTTAGTATGTTGTTCCGGAAGTATACTGAACCGGTCCTGTTGAATATCAATGAAATTGGATCAAAGGTCAGAGCACAGGAGCAAGATTTATTCCACAGCCATTATCCTCATAACTTGAGTAATGATATCTGGTATGTTGGAAAGCGTATCATAATCAATGCATTGCATGATTTTACTAACTTGTTTAATATTATATATTTTTTTCTGTTTTCCTTATTTATTTTTCTTCTTTTTTAATTAGATTTATCCATGTTTCTATGAGTTTGAGTGGGGTATAATTATTGCAATTTACTTCTTTAGAGGATAAAAATGAAAATCAAAAGGAAACAATGATGTTGGCAACACAACTCCCTAACCAAATGAAAAGGCTTGAGTGAAGTTGAGTTGCTGAAGATGTGCACAAAAATAGATGAATGAAATGCATTCTAGTGCAGGACGATGTACGAATGACAAAGGCCAGGTCAAGAACTGGTTTTAGCACCTTATAGTGTTTTATTTTACAGTTTTCAACATTTTCAAATTCAAATCATTCTGTTCTGCAAAGAATGTCGAAAATGTAAGAGTAGTGAACACAGCATTGACCTGGCAGAATCACTGTGAAGCAAGTGATGAAGCTGCTAGCAAGACTATGTTGAGCATAGTAAGCAGCTTCTGCATATACTGAATATAAATAGTGATTTGCCATAGGTCTCAAACATATGTGGAACACTAAAATATTCGAAATGGGAGTACAGAATTGGTAAGATGTTGCAGCTGTTATTCCATGAGTTTATTTAAGAACCATACAAAAAATAAGCTTAAATAGTGAGCACATAGATATATCTTGGACAGTTTGCTTTTGCAAAGGTAGTGATTTTCGTGTGATTTGTAGCAATTTTTAACCAAATTAACTATGCAATTGAATATATGTTATGTGCATCAATAGTATAGTTTTTGCATTTTGTTTTTCTTTCAATAGGTTTCAGCAACATTTGCTGCAAGTCTTGTCACTAGCCCAGCACTAGGTGCCTATCTTGGGAAAGTGTACAATGATAATTTAGTTGTAGCTTTGGCAACTGCAGTTGCTATTTTAGATGTATTTTTTATCATGGTAGCTGTACCAGAATCATTACCAGAAAAGTTCAGGCCAGCTTCTTGGGGTGCACCAATCTCCTGGGAACAAGCTGATCCTTTTTCAGTAAGTGTCATTTCATAACTTTTTGTCCATTTTTAATGGAAGACAGGTATGCAGATGTTTCTATGTGTTAGTTTCTTTCTTCTTTTTTCCCTTTTTGTTTAGTTGTTGCTACTATTATTTGGTCAAAGTTATTTGCATTTAATGTATATAAGTATCTGCCTCAATGGTAGTAATGTTTCAGTATGATGGTTGGGCACTTTCTCGTGTATTTTTCTATTTTGTTGGAAGCCCAAGTATCTCCTTGTTATATAAATATAGTAGTTTCAAAAGACCTAGTGCAAAAGTCAGAAAAAAATAATGTTCTTGTGGTCTTTTTGGAGGTTATTTCTAGATGGTAGTGTTCTACATATATGTGTGTAATGCAATGTTATGTACACAAAATGCCTCCTCCATTTCCACATAATTCAAGAAAAATGGGTTTGTGTTTATACTGTTAAAATAAAAGTTGTAATTTATTTTGAAACTTGTAGAACATTAAATGTTCAGAAGTCAAATTTTTTAAGTTAATAGGACTTTTTAATTTTGGAGCTCAAGCTTTTCAGGAGGGGAAGTTAAATAGAATTAAATAAAAAATAAAATTTAGAAATTAATTTAAAGTTTGAAGGGGAAATAAAATACATTATTGTTACTTTATTTTTTTAATAGATTGAGCATAGCTAACTCTACCCACAGCAAAATCTAGTTGAATAATAGGAAGGATAAAATAAATTTTTTAAGAGTTTATGAATTCTTTTACAACACACAAGTATTTACAAAATTTACATGACTTTAGCATGGATTAAGAAAATTTTGAGAGAAAAAACAGTAAGCTTGAATTTAATTTTTTTACAATCAGAAATATGTTCAAGACACACATGCTGTATTGTTTTGAATAAGGAAGTTCTTTCTGTGAGAATTAATCTTTAGCTAAAATAAAAATGCAGAAAAAAGGATTATAGTTCTTACAAAGTATTTTGTATTTTAATAAGGGAAAAACCAAAGTTATGGTTTTTGAGGGAGGAACTGATAGTACTGAATGTAATATAAGTCTAAATGGCACAGTGATTGACGAGGTGAATGAGTTTGTGTATTTAGGAAGCACGTTTGACAGAGAGAACAAATTGAATTGTGAAATTAGTAGGCGAATGAATTCTTCATTGAAAGTCATGGCTGATCTGGGAAGTTTTGACAGGAATGATGGGTTCTCAAGAGAGTCCCGCATGGCTGTGTATGAAATGTGTATGTTCCTACCCTGATGTGTGAAAGCGAATCCTGGGTACTATAGAAGAAACATAGGAGTTGTTTGTGTGCTGGAGAAATGCATTACTTATGGGGGGGGGTTTGTGACAAGACACATTCCAATTGTGTGCGGAATGAAGATGTGTTGCAGTTGTGTAATGTGAAGCAAAATGTTGTTAGCAAGGTGGAGACTAATATGCTTCAGTGGTTTGGCCATGTTGAAAGAATGGGTGATGAGATGCTTACTAAAAAAATCTTTTTAGCTCAAGTAGCAGAAAGGAAAGGCAGAGGAAGGCCAAGGAAGTCATGGGGGGATCAGATTGAGGAGTGTCTGCATGAGAAAAAGATCATGAGTATGAAGTATAGAAGATCTTGTATATGAGGTGTGATGGATGTCAGTGAAGCCTGAGTTGTATGTTTGATTGAAAAGTGATTTCTTACCATTTTTCATTCGCATACCCAAAATCCCAATTTTTTCCCAGTTTTTTTTTTCTCCCCATTTCAAGAGCAAAAAAAAAAAAAAAATCTTTATTCTACCTCAAAAAATCCTTAACACGAGATGATGATTTAAAAAAAAAATGTCCTTACTTCCGCTCTAACGAGAAAGTGCGAGCTGCACGGTTTTCTGCTGCTCCGTGGACTTTGGACGGCTCACTCTGGCTGAAAAGTTACATTCCCAGCCGCACCTTTCCCTGCACAATGCTGGTGACCACAATTCCCATCAGGCTATGCAGCTGGCCTTGCTCTGCGTCACCGTTCTCTTTTTCGTTTCAGAGATAGTTATTGACTGCTGTTGCTGCTAGTTTATTTCTTCTTATGTGGATTTTTTAATGTACTGTTGAAATGTCAAGTTCGTCAAAAAAGCGGTATTATCAAAGCTATAAAGAAAATTATTCAAGTATTTTCAGCTTCATCCAGAAATCAGGGCTTAGTGAAAAGTATGTGTTTTGCACATGTTGTAGAAGCGATATCATTATCTCACATGGTGGGGAAAAAATGACATTGTTTTGTATGCGAAAATGGCAAAGCAAAAGGATAATTTTAAAGTTTGGAAAACGCCGCCCCAGTGGCGCAGAAAAAGGAATAGTGAGCGATTTGGTTGATTTGTGGAGATTTGACATCAAGTTGAAGATGGAAGACCAAACTGTGCATTTTCGCCATATTTTACTGGTTTACTTCCGTAAAGAGAAGAACGCGCGTCAAGCTTGTGAAAAGTTGCATAAAGTGTACGGTGATAATGCTCTACAAGAATGTCAGTACCAGCGGTGGTTCGCAAAATTCCGTGCTGGTGATTTTGACCTCAACGATGCTCTTCGGTCCGGAGGCCCACCGAGGTTGAAGACAACCAAATCAAGGCATTGATCGAGTCAAACCCACGTTACACGACACGAGAGATTGCAGACACATTGCACATCCATCATTCAAGGGTTCACGACCACCTGAAGAAGCTTGGATGCGTAAGCAAGCTCTCAATGTGTGGGTTCCTCATGAACTCATAGAAGCTCAATTGACGGCACATATAAACATCTGCGATATGCTCATTAAACGTGACGAAAATGATCCTTTTTGAAAGCGACTGATAACTGGTGATGAAAAGTGGATTGTGTACAACAATTTGCTGCACAAATGGTCTTGGTCCCGATGTGCTGCTTCGCCTCAAACAACATTCAAAGCAGACATTCTTCAGCGGAAGGTTCTGGTCTCAGTGTGGTGGGATTTTAAAGGTGTCGTGTTTTACGAGCTCCTACCATGAAACCATACAATCAATTTGAATGTGTACTGTTGGCAGTTGGACAGTTTGAACGAATCCATCATCCAGAAACGTCCAGAGCTCGTTCATCGTAAAGGTGCTGTGTTCCATCACGACAACGCGAGACCGCACACAAGTTTGATCACCCGCCAAAAATTATTGGAGCTTGGGTGGGATGTGTTGCCACACCCAGCATACTCACCTGACCTTGCGCTGTCAGACTTCCAATTGTTTCTCTCTCTTCAACAGTCCCTGCGTGGTATAACGTTCAATTCAGATGAGGCTGTAAATCAGCACCTTGTAGAGTTTTTCAGCACGAAAAACAGGCCCTTCTATAAACGAGGTATTCTGCAGCTCACTGAAAGATGGCAAAAGGTTATTGAACAAAACGGGCATTATATCATTGATTGATCTATGTTCTTTCTATCAATAAATGACCTTTGCAAAACATGGCTAAAATATGTCATGACTTTTCCGACAACCCAATAAAATCTTGTTCAACAGCATTTGTAAAAAAGAGTTAAAATATGTCCATAAGGTAAAATATCAAAGTAAAATTTTAATTAGCCTTTATTTAAATTGTGGTATAAACTTGCTTCACAATTAGTGAAAACTTTGCAAGTTTTTCCGGCGTCAAAATTTTACAGATTTTCAGCCATTCAGAGTTGGCAGCTCTGAATAAGTAAAAAAGGAAATGTCCATGCAGAACTTACCCAGACTTTGGTGAGACAAGGTGACACTATATCTCTCAAGCTCGTCCATGCCACATGGCAGAATTCTTTCAATCATTGAACTGGGAAGACAAGGAGATGAAGATTAATGGAGATTGTTTAACCCACTTACTTGTTTTCCTGATGACTTATTTATTTTTGCAAGCACCTATTCAGGGCTGCAGAGTGTAATTCAGGAACTTGAAGACAAGGGTAAAGAAGTGAAATTAAAAATAGACTTAAAACAAAAAAGTTCCTTGTTTTCAGTTTTCATCACATACTGAAGAAAATATGAAATTATGCAATTCAGTATAATTCTGAAATGAATAACAGCAGTTGAGGAAGAGTTGGGTGGAAAAAGATTTTTTTTTTTTACTTTAAACCTTTAAGCTTAATTATATTGAGATTTTTTCAGTGTTGAAAATTTTGTCTTGTAATATTTTTAATGAAAGGGAAATTTAAAAGCTGTATGCTGTCATTACTGTTTCAAGACTAGAAAGCGTTTTTCAGTCCTGTGAATGTTTGCTTTAAATAAGTCTTATAAAGTCAGTTCAGAATTTTGCAGCTTTCAGAACTACTGATAAGAAACTTTAAATAGAATTTGTTTGGCAAGATTTAGCTGATGAAAAAATTGCTGCGAGACTTGTTAAAAAAAACGTTATACCCGAGCAATAGTGAAGTAGGTTCTTTTGTTTGTTTTATGCAATGAAAACAGTACCTCTGTATTGTCTGTTTATGCACCAGCATGTTCATCTAGTAGTATGTTCATCTAGTATATATAGACAGTGATTGCTGTGGCTTTTTAAAGTTTTTGCCAACCCATTCGCCAAATTATTATTATTTTTTTTTTTTTTTGCCAAAGTGTTACAATTATACAAAAAGGTAATAACTAAATTGTTTGCCAAAGCAGTACTTTTTTTTTTTCAAATTGCGAAGAATGTGATCAAAAGCGCAACCCCTGTGTATATATATGTATATATACATTTATACAGTAAAAATGTATATATATGTATATATACATTTTTACTGCAGTGTGCTAAACAAGTTCAACACAGGTAGTGACCATAGATTGGTGAGATGTAAGATGCACCTCAACACTAAACTTGAACGTGGCAAGCTCATAAGACAAACAAAATGTATTGACATAACCAACCTTAAAAAACACCACAATACCTTCAAGTTGGAACTGAAGAACAGATTCTCTGCTTTAGAAGGCCTAACATCGGAAGAAGTGGATATTTCTGAAGTTAACAGAAAAGTAACCAAAGCTCTTATGGAAACAGCAACAAAATTAGCTGGGTCTAAGAACAAGTTGCATGTGAACAAATTATCAGGAAAAACCAAAATGTTGATTCAAAAAAGAAGAGAGGTGAGGACAACTAAAGAAGATGCGACTTCCAAAGTGGAATATATAGAGCTATGCAAGACAGTTCGAAAAAGTATCACTCAAGACGTAAGGAAATTCAACTGTGAACTAGTAAGGAAAGCAATTGAAAACAGCCAAAGCCTACAGACAGCAAAGGGACATCTCAGTAAGGGAAGAAAACAGATTATGGCACTGAGAAAAGAAGATGGTTCTGTAACAAGAAATAGAGGCGAAATTTTGACAAGAGTGAAAGATTTCTACTCCAAATTATATGAAAGGGATGATACATGTACTCCAGACATCATGAAAGGTACCAGTGCCAGAGTTCTTCCAGTCCTCCCAGCAGAAGTTGCACATGCAATCAAGAACATGAAGTGGGGAAAAGCTCCAGGAGAAGATGGAATTACTGTAGACATCATACAAGAAGCAAGTGGAGAAATCGAAACAGTACTCGCCCAAATTTTCACTCGATGCCTTAATGAAGGGAAGATTCCTGAGGATTGGAATAACGCTACAATGATCCTGCTACATAAAAAAGGTGACATTGAGGATCTCAGAAACTACAGACCTATCAGCCTCCTATCAGTGGTTTATAAAATTTTCACTAAAGTTCTTTCACACCGCTTGAAGGTAACACTGGACATGGCTCAACCGAGAGAACAAGCTGGATTCAGGAGTGGCTACAGCACAATAGTCCGTATCCACGTACTGAGAGAACTAATTGAAAGAGCGAGGGAATATGAACTTCCATTGTGCATGGCTTTTATCGATTATGAAAAAGCCTTTGATTCAGTGAAACCATCAGCAGTTACAATGGCTCTGAAATCCTGCGGTATTGAAGATGCATACATTAATATTATTAATAACATCTATGAAAATGCAAGTGCAAAGATTCGGCTGTTTGAAAATACAACACACATAAAAATTGGAAATTGAGTGAGACAAGGTGACACCATATCTCCGAAGCTCTTTAATGCCACATTGGAGGGTGTCTTTCAGTCGCTGAGCTGGGAAAACAAGGGGATAAAGATTAATGGAGATTATCTAACCCACCTTCGTTTTGCTGATGACGTAGTCATTTTTGCAACTACCCCATCAGAGCTGCAGAGTATGATCCAGGAACTTGCTGACAAGAGTAAAGAAGTGGGATTAAAAATGAACTTTCAGAAGACAAAAGTGATGTTCAATGCTTGTACAAAAAATGAAGATTTATCGATTGATGGAGAAAAGCTGGAGATAACAGACACGTACGTTTATCTTGGACAGCAAATATCAAGTGAGGGTCACATTGATGAAGAAATTAATCGGCGTACAAAACTTGCCTGGAGAGCTTTTGGAAGAAACAGCATAATTTTCAAGAGCAATATGCCATTATGTCTTAAAAGAAAAGTGTTTGATCAATGCATCCTTCCCGTGCTTACGTATGGTGCAGAGACGTGGACCTTAACTAAAAGAGACATACAAAGGCTGCAGACAACTCAAAGAAGCATGGAGAGGTACATGCTTGGTGTAACCAGGAGAGATAAGAAGAGGAACTCGTGGATCCGAAAAATGACAAGAGTGGAAGACATCATAATCAGAGTTAAATCCCTGAAATGGCAATGGGCTGGACATACTGCCAGAAGGACAGACCATCAATGGGCAGCTGAAATTTTAGATTGGATTCCAAGGGACAGGAAAAGACCCAGAAGAAGACCACATGGAAGATGGGTGGATGAAATTCGAAGGTATGCAGGAGTGACATGGAGGATACTGGCATAAGACAGACCGTTGTGGAGGAAACTTGGGGAGACCTTCGTCCAGCAGTGGATTGATAATGGTTGATGATGATGATACATTTATTTATTATTTTGGAAAAGATGCAAGCGTTTTTAATTTGTATGTAGTTAGGTTGCTTTTTTTTTCTCCACGTTTTTCAGTTTTGCAAATTTCATGTCTGACTTAACACAGAAAGCAAGTGAATATTTTTTACTTCTTTTGATCTCTGGTATATTTATGTGTGTGTGTGTGTGTGTGTGTGTGTGTGTGTGTGTGTGTGTGTGTGTGTGTGTGTGTGTGTGTGTACATGCTGTGATTTAATGGCCATTGAATACTGTACAATGTGTCAATGGTGAATGCAGATTGCATGGTGCGAGTTACTGCTTTAGAATACTTCCGTCTCACTTCTGACAACAGAGAAATGAACTGTACTTTGGTAAGCTGTTATTTTGTTAACACATCAAAAATATAGGAAATCTATATGTGATTAAACTCATTCACTGCAACCCCGCACAAATGGTGTTAGCCACTGAATACAAGTATGTCAAGATCAAGAATTTGTTTGAAATTTCAAGTGTTTACTGAAGTCCACCAGTGTTTCTAAATGTGTATAAGTCATAAGTACAAAAAAAAATGTGTTTTTTTAACTTGTGCAAACTGTTTGAATGATTCAGCACACCAAAGTTATTGAACTTAGCATGCTGCCACAACAGTTTCTCTGAACTGAGGGTGACATGACATCCTAAAATGTACAAAAATATTTTTACATTTTAGGATGTCTCATTAAACCTCTACCTTTATTGTAGTTAGCAGCACAAAAATGCCTGATGTATTTATATCTGTGGTCTTCATAATCTGCATTATAATCAGGTTACACTAATGTATAGGCCTTCCTTGTCCCATAATTTGTAGTTTATCTGAAATCTCTTGCCAACTGAAGTTTTTCATTCATTCTTTGATGATATAACCACATAAATTAACACAGTTTTTAACCAGGCAAGAAGTACTAACATGGTTTTCCATTTTTGGAAGATGTGAATACGTTTATTGGTGTAAATATGACATGGATGTTAAATCAGATAATATCCGAAAACTTGAAAATTTCATCATCCTGGAGCGGGAATCAAACCCATGTCTCCAGATAGAGCTCGAGTTAGCATACTCCAGCGCTATCTGGGAGACACTGGTTCGATTCCTGCTCCAGGATGATGAAATTTTCAAGTTTTCTGATATTATCTGATTTAGCATCCATGTCATATTTACACCAATAAATGGATTCACATCTTCCAAATTTGTATTTTATAATGGTGTAATCCCGTATTTCATTCATGGTTTTCCATTTTTTCTATAACTAAATGAAACATCACTCTTCCCTCAAAAATTATTCTCCAGAATAAAACTGCTACAATGTGTTTCCCCAAGTTGTAACAACATACAGCTGCACAAAATAGGTTTATTGATTGGTTGACTTTCTTCACTCCAAATTAAGCTGAAATGGGTTTGTGCATAATGAAGAAAATCACTTCTAAGAACATTCTATAGGGGGATTTTCTCTACCAAAGCAAGTGCTCAAAGTGATAAACACTAAGTACCAGGGTGTGCATGATTTAAATCAAAGTGGCTGAAGTAAAAAAATAAGTTTTAAATCCTTGTGGAAGAACTCTCATGCTGGTAAACAAAACTCCAAACATGCTATATGTTGACAGGGTACAGAAGGCATATGTATCTTATTCTAGAGCAAAGCGAGTACATGGTAAGCGTAGGAACTCCAATGGAGATAATGACCATGTTGGTTTGTCCCCTCACCAACATGGTCACATGATAGTCCTAAACCAGTAGGAACAGATTACAGATCTTTGGTTAGAAGGGCATGTTTTGCATGCAATCTGGTGAATGGGTATATCAATATGGTGAACATTTTTTGTCATTTTAAGGATTGTTCAGTTACAGATGAGGACAAATAAAGCCTTTTTCGATTTCCTAAGAGAAAAGATCGTCAAGTGTTTCTTTGGTATTTATTTGTTTAGTAATAGTTATTTGTCATTGTTGACGAACTCACGTGGAGCTTGTGTGAAGCTGATCGTATTGAATCATATGAGCTCACTTCGAGAAGCGAAGGTTGCTGTAGAAGTTTTGTCCGCAAGAGGAATAAACATTTTTGCAGAATCAAAAAGAATAATTAATAAAGTATAATAATTGTAATACACACATGACCCTAGCTCCGGCTCAGCAGGCTTGTGCTCCCACAATGCATTGTGCGCATTCTGTTTTACCCCTGGCTGCTGCTTCAATTGGCGCTGCAAGCAAAGAATTCTTGAGTCTCAAGGCTCTCATTTTTAACATTAAGTTCCCCCGCTTGCTCTTGTACTCATTTTGTTCTAGAGTAGATAGGGATTAGCCATGTATGGCTCTTTGAATAGGAATTAGGGAGTGGTCTCTTCAGCTTCAGGGCAAGAGGGGGAACTGCAATGCAAGTTGTAGGGGTAGAAGAAGAAGGAACAGTCCCTTTAGTTTGGGAACAGGTTTTTATCTTCTGCTCAATGACCTGTCAGATCACAAAGTTGTTGTTCTTCTAGACTAGAACAGTCTGTTGCTGTTCATTGTTTGCCTTTGTTCCTCTGTACTCAGCTTTATACAGAGTACACTATTTGTATTTTCTACTTAATAAGAGCCAGTGCCATGTATGCTCTCGGATACTTTACAAATATGTCTGCTGGGAGAAAAAAGACTGAATTGGTGCTATTTTACTGAAAAGATTGAGCTTGTAAAGAAAAGGATGTAGGGCACACACTGGACTGGTGGAGGTCATTAGCTTTGCTAAAGGACTGTTTCTGGAAAAGGACTTGAAACTATTGAAGCACTTCACACATGCAAAGCTACATCTGCTGGAGTAGAGAGAATGTTCTCTACTTTTGGACTCTTGCATAGTCAACTCAGGAATCAGCTGGGGGTAGAAAAAGCTGCTAAACTTGTGTTTTTATTTAGAAATGGAAAAAGTGCTAAAATTTAACTGATTACCTATACCTACACTATCTCATGTTTGCAGTAGAAATGTTACTGCAACTGGAAAAATGCATGAATAATTTTTAATTATTTTTGTTATTAATTTCCAGTAAATTAATTTTTTGCAATTAATTGCTTGTGTTTTAATGCTTATGTTTTGTTGCTATGGGTAGGATTAATCCTAAAAATTAATTTAAATAAAAAAAATTGATTTAAATTTAAAAAATCTGATTTAAATAAAAAATCCGATTTCTTTGATTTTTTTTTTTTTTTTAAAGTCATGATTTTTATACGCCCTTCTAAGTACACATTTCTTCATTTGCATCACGAGTTCTAGAAAAGCCAGCTGTAATGTTCTAGATCAGTGGTTCTCAAAGTGTGGTCTGCAGACCCCTAGGGGTCCCTGACACATCTTCAGAGGGTCTACTAGGTCAAAATTGTTTTCATAATAATACTAAGACATTATTTGCCTTTTTCACTTTTATTTTGCCACAGCTGTATAGTGAAATTTCCCAGAGGTTACTTGACTTGGGATGATGTCATCACTCCGATGGCTAATGGACTGTGTGCTTGTGTATTCTTGGGTTTCCTAGAATTTTCTAAGGTAGTAGGTTTAAGGTATAAATATGTGCATTTTCAGCAGGCCTGTAGAAGAAGTTTGGGAGGGACAGTTGGGTAAGGAAAAGATATAAAAGAGGTTGGGCAGTGTCCGACCTGCCCCTCACCCCCACCTACGAGCCGGGTCTTCAGAGATTAACTCCTCTTTGTTCTCAATACTTCAACTGTGATCTTATAAGGGCAAGATCAACAGTGATCTTACTAGTGCAAGATTCAATAGTGATCTTACTAGTGCAAGATCAACAGATTACAAAAAGTGCATTGATATAGTTTTAGATTCTACATTGCAACTAACTTTTAAGAAACTACCACTTGTCAAGTTTCGGCGTAGTATCAAAGAAGGACATCCACAATTACAAGAATATTTAAAATTTCGTGCTGAATAGTAATAAAATCAAACAGCTGTCGAAGCATGATAAAAGCATACGATGCAGATCTCAAAGTATTTAATAAATCCTAAAATATATGCATGATAAAAACGCCAGATCTTTCACATGTGTCGCACATTCATCATCAGCTGTGAACTGATTTGGGCCAGGTGCTTCCGAATGTATATATAGTCATTGTCAGAAGAAGTGTGCAATATTCTGCACAAGACACAGTAAATAAGCATTGAAAAAACATATATGCGTGTGGAGTATCTCATGCTAAATAATAAGTGACTCATTTGCCAAAAATCTCCAAGCAGAAAGTACAGCGATATGAGTTTCAGTGTTACAACATTTGTCACCATATGCCATGATATACATACTTTCTGAAAACAAAGTAAACCTTTTAGTATGAGTTAATAAAAGAGTCCTTCCATAGTAGTCTAAATGAATCTTCTTTCGCCAGACGGGCTAGGGTTGTAGCAGATGATCCAATTCTTATGGAATATTAATGTTCCTGGATTCAAGTCGATAAATTGCGAAGGGAAGATCCGATATAAGTTTTAGTAATATGTACAGAATCATTACTCACCAAAGGGATACCGTACACTCCACATTGTTTTAGGATGTCGGGTTTGTCAGTGTGGAGTGTACGACATCCCTTTGGTGAGTAATGATTCTGTACATATTACTAAAACTTATATCGGATCTTCTCTTCGCAATTTATTGACTTGAATCCAGGAACATAAATACTCCATAAGAATGGGATCATCTGCTACAACCCTAGCCCGTCTGGTGAAAGAAGATTCATTTAGACCACCATGGAAGGACGCTTTTATGAGCTCATACTAAAAGACGTACTTTGTTTTCAGAAAGTATGTACATCATGGCATATGGTGACATGTTGTAACACCAAAACTCCTATCTTTGTACCTTCTGCTTGGAGATTTTTGGCAAATGATTCACTTATTCTTTAGCATAAGATACTCCACACACATGTTTTTTCAATGCTTATTTATTGTATCTTGTGCAGAATTTTGCACACGTCTCCTGACAATGACTATATGTACACCCGCAAGCCAAATCAATTCACAGCCCAGGCCAAATCAATTCACAGCCTGATGATGCATGTGTGACACATGTAAAAGATCTTGCATTTTTATCATGTATATATTTTAGGATTTATTAAATACTTTGAGATCTGCATCATATGTTTTTATCATGCTTCAACAGCTGTTTGATTTGATATCCACAATTATCTGAATAGGCTATTAAAAAAATTCCTCCCTTTTCCAACTACATATCTGTGTGAGGATGAAGTTTATTCACATACTTCAACCAAAACAACAGACTGAATGCAGAAGCAGATATTAGAATTCAGCTGTCTTCTATTAAGCCAGACATTAATGAGATTTGCAAAGATGTAAACAATGCCACTCTTTTCACTAATATTTTTTTTGTTTTGTAAAATGTATTATTTTTCATAAATATATTTATATGTTAGCATATGATGGATTTATTATGGTTATTTTTAAACTATAAGTAATAAATAAAAAATTATCAGTTTTGATTTCTAACACAGTAAATATCAATAGATATTACCCATGTAAACAAAAGTCCTCTGGAGTCTTCAATAATTTTTAAAGGTGCAAAGGGATCCTGAGACCAAAAACTTTGGAGAACAGCTGTTCTAGATAAATAATGTGAAAAATGTCAATTTCATATTTATTAGAAGTTGGATGTCAGTTTCTCTGTAGCTGGTTTATTGTCAGTAAATGAAATAAACCAGAAAATGTACCACTGATATTTATACAAGATGTGGGCAAAATAATGGAAACTCCTGCAAGTATGGTTACAGGTATGCTGTAATACAGTGTTGGGTCACAACCATCACATTTTACTTTTACAACAGCTTATATTAGGTGTGAAATAAGTTCAGATAAATTGTGAATAATGTTTAGAGATATGTTGGACCATTCCTTCTGGAGGGAAAGTCTCATCCATGGATGACAATGGTGGAGGAAATCTGCTTCTCTCCAATTCTGCACACAAGACTCAATATGCTTATGTCTGGTGATTGTTCAAGCAATGGGAGATGTTTAACTTCTGTTTCATGCTCCTCAAACCAAGGTTGGACTGGCTGTGTGTGTTAGAGCATTACCATCTTGAAAGATTGGACTAGCTGTGTGTGTTGGATCATTACCATCTTGAAAGATGGCAATGTTTATGGGGAACAATTGCTTGTACAAGGAATGAACTGGGTCACCTAGAATATTAAGGTATACTGTGGGTGTAACTCTCCTATTCAGGATAATGATAGGACCTAAAGCATGCCATGAGATTGCTGTCCAAACCATTATTAATTACCTAGGCATTGTATTCTCCTTTTCGCATGAACATTAGTAATAAGTGGCTTGGCAATAGAGGCCCTGCCACCTCAGTAGACTTGCAGTAACTTATATTCCGTTCAGGGTTTTCCTCCAAAAAGGCACTATGTGCTTCCTTTTATACTGTTTTTGGATTTTCTCTTTTGTATTGTTTTTTTTTTTCTATGTATAAAGTGATCCTTTTTTCCCAGGAAAAGCCCATGAGTTATCTAGGGAAAACTTACATAACTTTTCCTTTGTACCCACAGACAAAGCATTTCCAATTTTTTTTTTTTTTTTCCATTATTGGTAGTGAATTTGATGTTTTTAATCCAATACCTTGGCTATCTGTTGGATAACTCTCAATATTTTTATTTGGAGATTTTGGTAGACTTTTCATGGTGCATTGTTCATACTTGCCAAGAGTTTTGTGGTTTACCCGTAAAATTTGCGAAATTTCTACGTGTTTTACTGACATGTTTTATAGATTTTAGTTTTGTTTTGTTTTGATTTTTGTTTTATCAGGTTAGTACAATATTGAGGGGACAGTAAGTTGTCCAAAGAACCACCATGCCTATATATTCTGATTTACCTGATCACAATTCCACTTACTTCTGTGTCCCCAACTCTCTCTTCTTGCAGCACAGTGGAAAAGACCTGTTAAAAATGCCATACAATTAAAATTGGTGATAAATGCTGAAGTGAGAGAAATGAAAAATATCTGCCATTCATAAGACTTAAAATTGCATTTTTGAAAGGTATCCTAATATGTTAGCACAAAGATTTATGATTTAAAAAACCTTCAATAGTTAAAATAAAAAGTTACTGTAATTGCAATAATTTTGCATTTGCAAATTAAATTTTTATCTGTGTGTGTAGCTTAATGATAATGTGCAAAGAATATAATTATGTATCAGTTGAATTTTTTAATTGATGGTAATTAATTGTGCCAAATTTCTTGATTATAGCATTTGAAATAGATTAAAATTGACAAATCATTTGCATAATAAATCAGCTTTTAATCAATACATTTAGTCATTAATTAATTCATTCTATATATATGTGTCAGTCAGCTGAACATATCAATTAAAGATTCACTGAACATGTTTTATGGATTTCAATTCTTGAAAGTTGGCAAGTCTGGTTGCTTTGCTTGTCCTAATGATTGGGGAGTCACTGAACTCTGACTTGTATGGCATTGCTGAGTTGGCATCTTTCCTTACCTTCAACTTCATTAACTTTTTCCTGCATTTTTGCACTCTTTTTCTGATTTTGACCTTTTTTTAGCTGCTTTTGCTTCTTGCCCACATTGTTTTTCTACTTTGCTTTTATTGTTTCTCTGTCTTTAAGCTTTCACTGTCTATTTTTTTGGGATTGTTTTTCAATGTCTTACTGTATTTTTGTGTTCTTTCTTTAGCTGTGAGAAGCATCTTAAATCTGCATCCTTTGTGGAACTTCAAGGTAAAATAACCACTGAAAAAGTTCAGCTCTGCAAGTTCTTTAGTACACTTGAATATAGCTGATAAAATAACAGAGCTCTTAATATTAACAAAAATCCAAGTTATTTAGAGGAGAATGCTGGAATGCAAGGGTTTTGGGTTGGTAGGGTTGTTAACGAGAAGATTAAGCAACTTATCAAATTGGGTCAAGGTGAGATTGGGAAAACTAGGAGGACCCTTGCAGTCAACTCTCTGATGGTCAAATCTGGCTTTAGGAATGGGTGAAAAGGGTACTTAAATTCAAAGTGCAAAAAATTTCTTCTGGAGAGATGGAGAGAGAGAGAAAGAGAGAGAGAAAGAAAGAGATATATATATATTGAAGAGCAAAGCCGAAAACAAAAGAAAAACTTTTGAATTTAAAATGAAAGTTGCAAAATAACCTGAAGATCAAAACGCGCAACGCAACAGTTATGAAAATTCAGAATTCACATTCTATTAAGAAGAGACCGCAGCAAAAATAATTTTTTGACTCATACCAAGTACAACATAGAAAAAGTTATGTATTTACCGGTGTGAGTAAAAAGAGAAAAAATAAAACAACTGAATGTAGAAAGTGTCGAGAATACTGAGCCTTGGCTTTATCAAGGACCAGCAAAAACTCTGCATTTTCTCACTTCCACAAAGACCTAGTTGGAAATGGGTTTCTGCAAAGTCATAGATGCCAGAAATAAGCCCACCAAAAAAAATTTTTAAATATATATATATATGTCATGATCTCCGCAGAGTTGTATGACTTAGCTTTAGTTAACAATTTAGCTTGCATCCATAACTTTCCTGGCCCGACCCATGCTCTTCATCTGTTACTATTAAACAGAAAGAAGAAGAATATAGAAAATTCGAGTTGTGAGAGTGACATGATAATTAGAAATAATGTTCAGCAATAACAAATTGCCAAGTTCGCCTGAGAGAGAATTTAAACCTGAATAGTAATACAAAAGTATTCAAAATTTTTTAACATTGCAATTAAAAATGGAAGTATTAATTTTTTTTAAAAACCCAGATTCCTGAAAGAAAACTGGATTATGATACCCCCACTCCACAACTTCTGACAACACAAAAACGAGAACAAAACAAAGACAATAATTAACTAAAGAAATGCTTTGTGAAGGTTATATGACATAAACAATTAGTTGCAATATGTACAAAGTATTTCAGAAGTGCTTTAAGTGCATAATAAAGTAGTTATTAAGAACCTAACTACTTTGAAAACATAGCGCAATTCAAGAACTATGAATAATGAATGGCCAGCTGCTTGGACTAAGTGCCTAAAAAACGTGCAAAGTTACCAAGAAAAGAAAAAGTTAAAATCCGCAAAAAAGTTAATAGACTTGCCAGTGCCTAAATGCTTAAAGCAAAAAAAAAAAAGGGAAAAAGTACAAGAAGTACAAACATTGAACTTGTAAAACCTAAAACCCAAAGACAAAGAAGAGAGCTTAACTATTTCTATGTTGTACTTGGTATGAGTCAAAAAATTATTTTTGCTGCGGTCTCTTCTTAATAGAATATATATATATATATATATATATATATATATATATATATATATATATATATATATATGAAATGTTTAGGATAGTTCAGAGTTGCCCATGGTGGTCATTAAACCCTAAAACAAACAACTGTATTATTAAGTAATGTACTATATAATTTTCATTTAGCGCTATTGCTACTGAATCGACACCTACATTTCATTACTCCTTGCTTTTCATCTTTATTGTAATTTGCGTGGCATATCCTCATGATAAAAAACATTTGCATGTTAATATCATTGTTTCTTCTTTCACTAAAATAAATAATTTATCAGTGATGTATTAAATTACAGTCAGATAGCTGATTTTGAAATTATGGTGTTTTTCTTCTTTTTTGGGAAGTATAAGTCCTTTTGCCTCTGCAAAACTTCAACTCTCAGTCAGTTTATATAGCACAGATTGAATACTTATTTTCTTTTTTTGTTTTTTCAATATGCCTTTAAAGTATGTTTTTTTTTCTTAGGCTTTGATATTGTTGATCTGTAAATTGATTTGTGTTGTAATCCATTGTTTTGCAACATAGAGTGCTGAACTCATAAAAGCTTTGTGTTACAGCAACTCCGAAAGGTTGGAAAGGATCACATGATATTGATGCTCTCAGTAGCAGTTTTTTTGTCTTATTTACCTGAAGCTGGCCAGTACTCATGTTTCTTTGTGTACTTACGTTTGGTAAGTTTGTTTACTGAATTTGTTGTACTCACAACTTTTATGCTCTTTTTTTTTTTTTCCTTTTTCTTTGCTAGATTTTGTGTAAGTGGATTGAAATTTATCCTAACTTGCATATACACTGCTGGCCACCCAAAATGCAACACCGAGAAGGACATGAGATAGCAAAGCCAGATTTACTGGACACATAACAACAGATACAAAGATGAAACGATTGAACTTACAGGCCCGTGCACCTTGCAAAACACGCAGACATCAATAGTTCGTGTGGCCCCCATGGCTGGCAATAACGGCCGCTACACGCCACAGCATCGAACGAAAGAGGCTTTGGATGTAGGCTTGGGGTATGTCGGTCCAGGCTGCTTCCACACGTTGCCACAGTTCATCAAGCATAGCTGCGGGTGATGCTTGCCGTGCCACTCGGTTGCCGATCAGCGACCAGACGTGTTTGATGGGCGACATATTGGGAGAACAGGCGTGCCATGGCAGCAGTGACACCTGGTGGGCCGTGAAGAATTGTTGCATGATATGTGCCACATGCGGGCGCGCATTGTCCTGTTGAAACGTGGCCGCTGGCAGGTCCAGCAGGTAAGGGAAGACTACAGGCTCTAAAATGTCGGAGATGTAGCGGTGGCTGTTGAGTGTACCAGCGATGCGTACCAGAGGGGGTGCGGGTGTCATACCCAATTGCGCCCCAAACCATAGTGCCAGGCAACGGACCGGTATGACAATGCATAATATAGGCGTTATACAGTCTCTCGCCGCGATGCTGCCACACGCAGATCTGACCATCGTGGTGTTGCAGGCAGAAGTGGAATTCGTCGGAGAAGACAATGTCGCTCTATTCCCTAGTCCAGGTGCGGCGTTCAATGGCCCACTGCCGCCGCACTCGCCGGTGGTGTAACGTCAATAGTAATCGGAGCACAAGTCCCTGCTCCTGCAGACGACGTCCAACGGTACATGACACATGTTGTTGCACAACACACCCTAATTCCTGTGCTAACGATCGTGATGTGGTGGTGTGAGCTTTCAATGGCTGCGGCAATCGCTCACGTTGGTCCGTCCATCCCTCCTCCACCCACCGAATCCATACTCGCCTCACTGTGGCTGGATGTCGTCCCACACGGGCGGCGATGTCTCGTTACGATAAACCGCTGTCGCAATAAGCCACTATTCGTCCTCTGTCGAACTCCGAAACGTGCTGGAATGACTGCCGTATTCTGCGACGAGGCATCGGGAAGCTTCCCACGCACAGGTCCGGCAGCACAACACACTTCCACTACTTACACCCCGCCTTCTGTGCATCCTTCTTATAGTGCTTTTCAGTGGCATGCCGGGCGCACATGATTTGCATATGGCCTGCAATGCTAATCATTTGCATGTCCTCTTGCGGGCGATGCATGCTGCAAATTTCTGGCCAATCTGATGCTTCCTTTTTGGTATTGCATTTTGTGTGGTCAGCAATGTATTATATGAAGACAAAAAACTAGAAACTCAGATTTGTTGCATAGGTGTTAATATTTAATAACTTTATGAAAATACTGAATAAATGGAAGTAAGTACTGTCAATTAATAAGAAATTCCCATGTTGGACTTTGGCTAGTTTCCACTGCCTAGCAGCAAAGTTTGGCATTATATTATGTATCTATATTTTTGTATATTCCATTACATCAGTTGATGTTATTTCAATTTTGCACTACTTTCTCAATTATTTTGTTATGTTTTTTCATGTAACTGAAATGATGAATTTTGGTCTGTACTATATTTTTTCGCATGAATGAAAGCAAACTGAAGCTCATATCAGCTGCATTTGAGAGCATCACTGAGGAGAAATAAGCTGTTGTGGACAATAAACTATGAATGAAGATGATATCACAAAAGTTATTACTATTAAATCAAGTCTTCAGAGACTTCATGTCTGTAGAAAGCAAGGATAACTGAAATTATTAATAGTAGGGCTAACACTTATCGCTAACATGGAACAACTAAATGGAGAGTTAGTACCTCAAAATTAAAAAAAAAGTGATTTGAAAAATTTAGTTGATATAATTTTTGTTTGCTGTTAACTACAGTAAATTTTAGCTGTCTTTTTGTGTTAAATGTACAGTGTGTGTTTAATAAATGATTATTACCCAGATTACAAATGCAACTTTTTAATAATTGAAGACAAATACTTTGTTTTAACAGGCTTCCATTGTTAAAGGATTTGCAATTTACAGACATGCAATTTTAAATTCATATATAACACCTTGTGGACTTGTTTGTAGGCCTTGTGCACTTCTAGGTGATATGACATCTAAGCTAAAAGGGCTTTTTTCAGTGATTGGGTATAAATAAACCTTTTCTGATGCTTTCCAGTGTGGTTACTGTTTTCAGAAATGTTTTTCATCCACGATTGGGTTAGTTTTCAACTGGTATTACTTTCACATATATTTTTAAATGTTCATTGTTCACAGTTAAATGGTTTTGTTTCAGCATGGCATGCAGTGGATTGTGTCTTATTATTAGCCATTTTGATTGACACTCAGAGTCAATCAAAATGGCTAATGAAGCATTTTAAAAGTCATTTCCATGTCTTGTAAAATTGTTTTTACAGCAGAGTAGGCAGTGTTGGTACTGGTATTTTTAATTTAATTTCACTTAAAGTGCATATTTTCTCATTTTTTGTACCCTTCTTTTATATCAAGGAACAAACCAAGCAATTTCTCGTTTGTTTTAAGCAGAATTTAAAGTTCAAAATGCCGTACTGCCTGCTCAATTTGTAAAGAAAGGGAATTTACGTGTAGCAAAACACAGAGACAAAGAGTTCTGGTTTTAAACTTAATTTCTTTTCAAACAAAAAGAAAAATGCTTGCACTTTTTCTTTCTTATTATAACAAGAAGTGTTTCAAGACTGAAAAAACATGTGTTTTAAATGAAATTAATCTTCATGTAACAGATTCATTTTGTGGTAGAAGGTAAAATATAAAACCATTTCATTGCCACACATTCAATTGTAATATACTTATTTTGCCATCATTGGAATCTAACATTGTACAAATGATTTATTGTTTTATTAGTTTTTCTTTAAAATATCTCATTCTCTTGTTATCATGGTTTGCTGCAAATTTTCTGTTTCAGTTGTTGTGTACATGAAGATATATTTTATTTATGCAGCTTTGGACATAGTGACTAGTTAAAAAAAGGAAAGAAAACAGTATTTTGAGAAGTAACATATATACAACCTCCTACCATAAGTATCTGTTTTGTACTTGCTAACTCGTAAATTGCAAATTCTAAATTATTTTTTCTTCTTTTTTTAGGTGATGGGATTTTCCCCAGATGAAGTAGCTCTCTTCATTGCTGTGGTTGGGCTTCTTTCTGTTATAGCACAGGTAAATTTGGCATCAGTTACTCTTACTTTTCAGAGTGTCTCAGCATTTTTTTTTTCTTTTCTTATGTACAAGTTCATAGCATTCTTATAAAAGGCAAAGACAAGAAAAAAAGAAAGATTGCCATTTTCTGTTGTCTAATTAAAGTGTATGGGTCATGCAGAAAATTATTTTGACTGTGAAATGTTAGTTTGTATTCCCAAATGTCACTACACTAGTAGCAGATTTTTTAGGTACACCTACCTAATAACTTGTTAAGCTGCCTTTGATCTTCAGAACATCATTGATTCAATGTGGCATTGATTCAACAAGGTGCTGATTTCATTCTACTGATATGTTTAGCCAAGCACATGGGATGGCATCTGTCAGGTGCCAAGAGTTCACTGGAGGAGGATCTGTTACAAGTGGCTCTCTCAATCTCACCCCACAGTTGTTCATTTGGGTTAAAATCTGGGAAATGTGGGGTTCATTTTAGCAATTTAAAGTTACTATCATGCATCTGTGACCACTGAGTGATAATCTGAGCCTTGTGGTGTGGCACTCTTGCTCTCTCCATCACAAAACACTGTGCACATACGTAGAGGTGTACCTAGTCTACACTGTGATGTTACAATACCTTGTGGCATCCAGTTGCTGTTCCAGAGGTATTAAGGAACTCAATGCTCATACTGAGGAAATTTACACTAAAACAAACAGAAAAAACACGTAATAAGTACGTTATGAGCACGTGATGTCAAACAATAGATGACAACTGAGATGATCACGTTCGTGGATGTGTATCTAGGAGAGCATGCCAAACAGCTAATATATCTGTAGAAAGATCAGAATTGCAAGCGCTTTCGAGTGTTAGTATTTCCATGGATTCCCTGAAGGCGGTGGTTCTTGGGTCTGTATATGGGGCTAATTTCTTGAGGAGCGAAGGAAGGTGCGAACCACAGCGCCACTGCGGAATGGCACTGTGGTTCACAACTTCCTTCGCTAGATGTGGTGTAAGCTTTTGGTTCTTAATGTCTCGCTTGTGCTCGTTAATTCTCAATCTGAAAGATCTTTTTGTCATGCCAATGTAATGTTAAAGGAGTGATCTTGATAGAGCAGAGGGATGTGTCTGAGAGTAGCACGGTTGGATCTCTGTTCTGTCTTAAGATAGCTGATAAAGACCTTGGAGGCTTTAGACCGACATCAAAGCCAAATTTCTGAGGGTGTTCTTGAGGGAAAAGCTAGGCTGGGAATGTATGGGATTGAGCCCAAGAATTGCCAGGTATTATGTCTTTCATGGACAGATGGGGTGTTTACCTTGGTTTTCGCATTCTTGTTAATCTCATCAATAATCCGCAAGACTTGGCCTGTGGATGAGGCGAGTTCTTTTAGGTTATGCAACTCTGTGTCACATGCGGTAGTGTCCAAATTTAGAGCGAAAGCTCTGTTGGCACGGTATCTGAAGAGGGTGTATTTGTGTGTATTTGGACTAGCAGATGAAGGAAAAAGAGGGATATCTACATGGGTTGGCTTACAGTAGACTTGTCTTGAGTGCTCCTGTGGGGGCCCTTTGTACTAGCACACCTAAGAATGGCAATGTTCCTTCAGACTCTTGTATAGTAGACTTGTGTTTTGAGGACTCCCACAGGAGCCCTCAAGACACAAGTCTACTATAAGCCGACCCACGTAGATATCCCTATTTTTCCTTCATCTGCTAACCCAAATACACACAAATACGCCCTCTTCAGATACCATGCCAACAGAGCTTTATCGCTAAATTCAGACACTACCGCACGTGACTCACAGTTGCGTAACCTAAAAGAACTCGCCTCATCCATAGGCCACGTCTTGCGGATTATTGAGGAGATTATCAAGAATGCGGAAACCAAGGTAAACAACCCATCCGTCCTTGAAAGACATAATACTTGGCAATCCTTGGGCTCAATCCCATACATTCCTGGCCTAGCTTTTTTCCTCAAGAACACCCTCAGAAAGTTCGGCTTTGATGTCGGTCTAAAACTTCCGAGGTCTTTATCAGCTATCCTAAAACAGAACAGAGATCCAACCGTGCTACTCTCAGACTCAGGAGTCTACTCCATCCCTCTGCTCTATCAAGATCACTCCTTTAAACATTACATTGGCATGACAAAAAGATCTTTCGGATTGAGAATCAACGAGCACATGTGAGACATTAAGAACTGAAAGCTTACATCATCTCTAGTGAAGGAAGTTGTGAACCACAGCGCCATTCCTGAATGGGACGACCTCAAGAAATTAGCCCCATATACAGACCCAAGAACCACCGCCTTCAGGGAATCCGTGGAAATACTAACACTCAAAAGCGCTTGCAGTTCTGATCTTTCCACAGATCTACCAACTGTTTGATGTGCTCTCCTAGATACACATCCACGAACGTGATCATCTGAGTTGTCATCTATTGTTTGACATCACAAGCTCATAATGTACTTATTATGTGTTTTTTCTGTTTGTTTTAGTTTAAATTTCCTTAGTATGATTCTGTACTCAACCTTGTAAACATTAGCCTGATGAAGCCGCCCGTATTCGGTGGTGAAAGCTGGCGTTCTAGTTTTTTAGTACTCTTACGTCAATTAAACGGAAATCAGCACGCTTGTGTTGTAAATAAATAACACACCTTATTTTAGTGACTAAGAGTTAAAAACTTCAAACCACCAAAAAGGACTGTGTGAATAAACTACCAATACCTGTACTTTCACTAAAAGGAAAGGCATTTACATCCAAAAAATTTGCACGGCGAGGATTAAGATTCCAAAAACGTAATGTGAAGGACGAATTCTAAATTTCAGAGAACAGTTTTTTTTTTAAGTGAACAGACTTTACAAAGTATTGATACACATTAAAAAGCATATGAATATACACTAAATTAACAAATTGTTTGAAACACCTAAATGCAATTACATACATGCCATCATCACACACGTATGCAACCTATGATGTAGAGATGGCTTTATAAACAGTTCACTGCAATGATTCTGATGTGTAAGAAGTGTAGACATCAGTAATATGGGAAAGACTTGTGATTTAAGTGACTTTTAAAGAAGCACGGTAGTGCCTAGTGGACACTAGACAGGCAGGTGCAAGCATCTGAGAAATGTCAAACCTTCTTTGGCTATAGAAGAACCACTGTATCAAGGGTGTACAATGACTGGAGCACAAACAGCAAAACAAGCAGCCAGTGGTCTTCCTTTGGCTGGAAACAACTAGATGTTCAAGGGCAACAGTAGCTGGAGAGGGTTGTATGTGGCAATAGACAAGCCCCACTGCATCAAGTAACTGAGCAGTATAACAGTGGTATAGGGAGGAGAATTTCAGTAAACACAGCCCACTCACTTCACATTGGCAGGAATGGGCTACAATAGCAGACATCCCCTTCGTGTATCACTCGTCTCTTCGAAAACCGACAAATCTGTCCACAGTACTCTGTCAAAGAAGCGCCAAAACTGGACCCTTGAGAACTGAAAAAAAGAGTTGCCTGGTCCAGAGAATCACATTTTCAGTTGATATGGGTCGATAAATCCCGGTTGCCTAGTATTACCTGTACAAGCTGGTGGAGACAGTGTAACAGTCTGAGGACTTGTTTCATAATGGGCATTGAATTCCTTAATACCTCTGGAGCAGCAACTGGATGCCACAAGGTATTATAACATCACACTGTGGACTAGGTACACCACTACATATGTGCACAGTGTTTTGTGATGGAGAGAGCAAGAGTGCCACACCACAAGGCTCAGATTATCACACAGTGGTCACAGATGCATGATAGTAACTTTAAATTGCTAAAATGACCCCCACATTTCCCAGTTCTTAACCCAAATGAACAATTGTGGGGTGAGATTGAGAGAGCCACTTGTAACAGAGATCCTCCTCCAGTGAACTCTTGGCACCTAACAGACGCCATCACATGTGCTTGGCTGAACATATCAGTAGAATTAAATCAGCACCTTGTTGAATCAATGATGTTCTGAAGGTCAAAGACAGCTTAACAAGTTGTTAGGTAAATGTGCCTAAAAATCTGCTACTACAGTGTAGTGACATTTGGGAATACAAACTAACATTTCACGGTAAAAATAACCTTCTGCATGACCCATACACTTTAATTAGACAACAGAAAATGGCAATCTTTCTTTTTCTGTTTGTTTTAGTTTAAAATTCCTCTAGGATTCTGTACTCAACCTCGTAAACATTAGCCTGATGAAGCCGCCAATCTTTGGCGGTGAAACCTAGCGCTCTTAGTTCATACCCTTACGCCAATTAAACAGAAATCGGCACACTCATGTTGTAAATATTATTGGTGTATTTGCAGCCCATTTTTCAAAACCTTGATATGTGTTATTTATGATAGAGAATATGCCAAATTGATCAGAATAATCCATTTTTTATTGGTTGAAGGTCAGAAATGCAATGGCTGTGCTTCCATGCTCCTTTGAAAGGCTTTTTGAAAGTGAGTAATAAACTGTAGAGGGGAAAATATGGTGAAAAATTTGAAAATTGTATGATATGACTAGACCCAAACTGTAACAGATAAGAGCATTATGCTTGAATGGTGCAAAAATCATGTGTGGGGTACCACATCATGTCCTGTAAGCATGTTGTGGTTGTTTTTGTTGTTGTTTTTGTATTTGATGAAATTGCACCACATTTTTGTGTGCAGTTCTACTCAAACATTTTCATTACAATCATATCCCTGGTAAAGATCTCCCAGTGGCTTCCATCTCATCTGCTTTTAGGTTAGTGTACAGAACAGTCTGTTGGATCTCATAGCTGAGCAGCTGACTTGTTGAGAATTTCCTGGCCAGAGCAGAGTTTTTTGTTCCCTTTTTGCATTTTATTGACCATGATGATTTGTTCATACCTACATGTGGTCCTACTTAACTCTGATTACTGCAAGTTATAATGGTAAGTAAAGAGGTCAGTGATTTTTGACCGCTACCACTTAGGCCATATAATTCCACTTGCTCTCAAGTTCTTGAAGTTATGCATAAGACCAGGTTATAGGTGTTCAAGAACCTTTTTGAGATCTTAACTGTGGTGACTTTACATTCCAACGTAATCTCTGAAGATTATGATGATCTCTGTGTTGCCGAAACTTTCAGTTTTGAAAGCAGCTTTTAAGTAGTCCTTTTACAAAAAATGGCTACTTTTAAAAATTCATATTAAATTGAAAACCAGATGCACATATGATACACTCACATATTTATTTTATTATTATTATTTTGGTTGGAGGTTTAAGTAATGGTGCATAAATTATTTAATTCATAATTGCTACATTATTTAAACTGTTGTATATTCAAACTATGATTATTTATTTTTTCTACAAAACAAGGATATGGTTTAAAAATCCATGAAACAGCAGCATTACTAAATTTCTCAACTGCCAATTTCAGCATCATTGCCTTTCTTAAAACCTGAGATACACACTTTTGTGTATTGAAGATTTTGAACACAAGGCTCTTGAAATGGCAATGCAAAAATGAATAAAAAGATTACCATATTTTTCAATTTAAAAGAAATGGAGCTTCTGATTTGTTAACTGAAAAGATTAATTTTCCTGGGAATCTAGCTTAAAAAGCTGCCTGGGCAGGTAAATAATTTCTCTACGGGTCCAGTCGGGCATGTAACTTTTCAGATATTTTTAAGCCCTGCATCACGGTTATGGAAGACATTTTCATGCACATCAGCAATCTGATTGGAATTGACCAGAGAATAGGGCATTTGTACTTGTGATGGAGGTACTTGTAACTGTGCCTGGAGTAATTGTGCTATAAGGTTTAAAAATTACCATGTTCACATAGGTGGAAGACATGATTATGGCAGTAGCCATTACAGTAACAAAAAAGAAAAAAGAAATCTAAACTTCCCTCTGTGTGTGTGTGTGTGTGTGTGTGTGTGTGTGTGTGTGTGTGTGTGTGTGTGTGTGTGTGTGTGTGTGTGTGTGTGTGTGTGTGTGTGTGTGTGTGTGTGTGTGTGTGTGTGTGTGTGTGAGTGATTTAGAGTATATGCAGGTATTTGCTCTGGTGAACATTCCCCTTCTGGTTTGTAAGTTTCTATGCTACATAATTTTATTACAGTCATGTGCTTTCAAATCTGGAAAAGGTCACTGATTTGTGACTAAAGATTGTTGCTTTGAGGAAGGAAGTAAAGCAGAATACAGCTTACATATCTCTGTACTTAAAAACCAGACTGCAGATGAGAGAAGCTAAAATCTTAACATCACTGCAACCATGGTGTACAGTTTTAGGTAGCCCTTAGATTAACTCACTTGCCATAAATTTAGTTATAAGTTAGCAAGGATGTTGAGCTGAGTTTTGTAGTTATGCAATGTACTTTTACTTCTGAGTATAGTAAGCTTTTTAGTTGTTTTAATCACAACTAAAAAAATTCTTCCTCTTACCTATCACAATGGCCTGGCTGCACTTGTGTGATCATGAGAATTTGCATGTGTGATTTTACAGAGATGGAAGATTTTTTAAACACAGCAAAGCCTGTACGTACTTCATAAAATATGCCAAAATCCTGCCAAATTCCACTTCTAACATAATAAGGTTTCTTTGTAAGGTCCATGTTTTTTTCCTTTTATTACCTTTGTTAGGTAAGATTCTTGTGAAGAGAAATGTAGGAAATAGGAAACTCAGATGTGAGTGGAGGGGGGATGCTGAAAATTTTTCTTTCATGCATTTATAAATGAATAAATAAAAAGTATTTTATCCCTACAAGAGGTGAATTGCACTGTGGAAAAGTTTGGAATACATCTAAAACTTTCTTTTGTATCTTGTTCAAGTTTTTTTTTTTATTATTTGAATATTGACATTATTTAGTAAATATTAAAAGAAAAACACTTTTATTTTTAAATTATTAATTGATCACACTTTTTATTTTGACATTTTGCTCCTCTACTTGTTAACATTTTTTACATGTTATCTTCAACGAAAAAACCTTAATTTCTGAAATTTGTGCAGAACAAACACTTCCATTGCATTAAAAAAATTATTTGTACTTTTTGAGTAATTTGCAATTCATTTTGCACCAATAATGATAATACTGGTAGTTGCAAATGTAGTTTTGATTTGTGAGCTAGAGGAGAAGTGAGTTGCCCCATTTTTATCAAGCAAAGCTAAACTATTTTGCTGAGTGCTAAGTACAGGGTGATTGAAAAGTTCCCAAACCCTAATTTGAACAATTTTTATACTCGTTATAAAGATATCTAAAGCTGTGATACATCTTCCATCAACTTTTGAGCGACTGATGTTCACCTAAAGAAGGTGCTGGAAATGGCCTCCGTGTTGCTGGAGGCATTTATCCACGCGGCAGCACGTTTTTCATAACGTGTTTCAGCATAAATGGCTTGATTTCCGCTATAGCCTCAATAACATTTGTTTTTAAGGACTGCACGTCATGTGGGTTGTTTGCATAAACACGGTCTTTTAAATATCCCCTCAGGGAAAAAAAAACATTGTTCTGAAAAGAAAACATCGTTCAGAAAGCCCTTGTTGTATCGAGTAAATTTACAAAACCAATGGCAATACAGCAGGCGCTTATGCATATCAGGTGCCTTCAGTTGTTGGACACTTTGTATGCATGAAGCTGCAATCTTTTAGTTGCTTTCTGTACTGAGCCGTAAGGAAGTTTCACTTGCTAACATAAGCGACAAAGTGATTTTGTGTAGGTGACTGTGTTGCAAACGTTTTTCAACATAGTTTATCACTTTCGACGTTAACACACTTGGCCGGCCATTTCTAGGCATATCAACACTTCCAGTTTTCCAAAATCGTATGAGTAAACTGTGTACCATTGATTTACTTGCCACAGTATGCTGCGGAAATTTTTTCCTGAACTCTTCTACACGCTGTTTATAAGACTGTGTTTGCAAATAAGCTTCAAGTAAACAAATTCCCTCATCAAATCCATGCCTCTGTGCAAATGGTGACGCTAAAGTGGGCAAACTGCATAGCACACGTGGAACCGGTTACAGATGTGCCAACTCTCCGTATTTAGGCGGGAGACTCCGGATTTTCAGCCATTCCTCCTGCCCTCCAGATAAATGTCAAATTCTCCTAATTTTCGCCCATAATTAGCCGTTATGATGGTCGAAATGATCGACGCAGAAGAAAAATATTTCGAACCGCTTGTGAAATCTCTTTCTGCGTCGATGTAAGACAGCATTTACAATCGTCAGTATCGTACTTTTCTTCTCCTCATATCTGCAAAAGAAAACCACCCCTGGTGGCGCAGTGGTGTTTTATGTTGTTTACAAACGCACTCGCGCACCAGCTGTGACTTACTTATCTTTTCACGTCTTCCCGCTCTTAGCTGCCAGCTCTGTTTATGTTTTCTTGAGTTTTGCAGAGTGCTTTTCAGTTTTGCTTTATTGTGGAGATTTTTATTTCTTGTTTTGCACCATGTTTGTCTCTTTTCATTTCTTCGTCGCATTTTGTAGAAGATTAATGTGCTCCTTTCTTCATCTCTAATTGTGAATCTGTTATTCTCAGCTTTAATTGTTTTATCTTCTCTTGTAGCATTTTGTGTACACTTAGTTTGTGAATGTTTTTTTTTGTTTTTTTTTTCTCATTCCTTTCGCTTACTTTTTGTGGGAGATTTTTCTTTTTGCATTACGCCACTTTCGCGGTTTTTAATGTTTTATTTTATGTCATCTTTGGCAATTTGTTTCTTCTTTACATATTAGCTGTTATTGTTTTTGCTGCATAATAAAGTTGTGAAACTGAGCGCCGGCTTCCGACTAATTGTCCAAGATGGGTCAGGGTTCGAATCGCAGTGGGGCATGGATGTTGCATACTTGCCAAATTTTACGGATTTCTGTTTAATTTTACTGATTTACAGATAGAAGTCTTTTTTTATGGATTTTTTAATATTTCAATTGCTCAATCGAAATATTTCAATCCCCTGCAACCAGCCACTTAGATAGGCACTATAACGGGAGTGCTCAAATGACGTGCCAATCAGAGTTCTCCAAAATGAGTAATCTAATTACACATCTAGTGCGCATCGAAATTTTCCAACGTGTAAAAATATGCATCTGGAATTTTTCCTGCCGCGTATAAGTATGCGTCTGGAATTTTTCTCGACTTCTAAAAATACGCATCGGGAATTTTTCTCGGAGCGTAAAACTACTCATCAAAAAATTTTACCAATTCGTAAAATACGCATCGGGGCGGTATTTCGTCTTTCAGAGACGGAAGTAAACGAAACAAAGATTTTTTTAGTAATCGTAATTTCTTTTTCCTGTGATGTTGCCTCTGTCCAGTATTGTTGTTATATATCATTTTATTCCATAAATATTTGTATTTCATTGAATAAAGCTCATATTGAGAAATGGCTTCCTAGTTTAATTGAATTAATAATCTAAAGCAACTTATGGGAATTTACTAGGAAATGTTTTCATTTATAGCAAATTTTCGGAGAAAAACTCTTCTCCTTCTTCAGGCTCTCTAGTTGTTGTCACTTTTTGCTTGTCACTATCATGGTTACGGTTTACCTTGACGGTTACGGTTAACCTTGACGGTTTAGGTTATTTTTCACCAAATCCTGCCAGATGTTAGGCAGGGAAAATCCTTGCAGTCATTGATGATGGAATTTTGTTTTTCTCAATCTCTATTCCTTCTTTCAGTTTTCTTTTTGGAAATTGCTTTGGAAACTGATTACTTTAAGGGAATTCCAATCCATGCTGTGCCCAGTTTCTCTAACATGCCTATCTAATCCAGTCTTGTTGGAGCAATTTTTTATAGCTGCTTTATGCTCAGCTATACGAGTTTCTAGTCTGCGACCTGTTTCACCTATGTAAGATAGTCCACAACTACAATTTACTTCATAAACTACTCCTTGCATTTTTAAAATATCTTCTTCTCTTTGAACTATTTTAGGGAAAAAATTTTTAACTTTGTTCTCTAAACTTGGAGCTAGCCTAATATTGTATTTTTTACTAATTCTCTTTAAAGCCTCAAATAAACCTTTGTGATAAGAAATTTTTCTAGTGAATTTTACTTCTTGCTTTTGTGGGTTCTTCTTACCATTAAAATTCAGAAGCTTCTCAATTTCTTCTTTAGGATAGTTATTTTCTGCAAGTATGACTTTAAGCTCTTCTTTATGGGCTTCTTTTTTATCTGCAGTAGAAACTATTTTATTAATTTTTTCTAAAAACTGACTTGCTACATTTTTCTTAATAGAAACTGGATGATACGAATTGAAATCCAGTAGTCTTTTAGTATTCATTGGTTTTTTATACCAACTAGTGAGGAATTTTTTCATCTTCATAATAGATAGTAATATCTAAGAAGTTTATTCTTCTTTCTTTTTGAAGTTCAATAGTGAACTTAAGGGAATCATCTAATTCATTGAATGAGTCTAGAATTCTTTCTGGAACAATTTCTGAGCTATCTATTATAAATAAGATGTCATCCATGTATCTGCTATATAAGCAGAAGTATGTGGGTTGTACTAGTATCTTTTCTTCTAGTTTTCCCACATAATAGTTAGCTAAGAGTGGGGAGAGTGGGGAGCCCATAGCTAGCCCCGATTTTTGAATGAAAAAAGTTTTCCCAAATTGAAAGTAGTTGTTCTGCAAAGAGAAAGTAAGCATTTCAAAAATTCCTACTAATATGTTTTTTTCCTTGTTGTGAAAAACTATTAGGTCTGCCAAGTCTTCCGCTATAAAGTCTATAAGTTGATCTATATTAATGTGAGTATACATAGACACTATATCTAAACTACCCATAATAGGAGAATCTAATTTAGGAAGAAGTTCTAGTTTTCTTTTAGCTGCATTGAGTTTTTAATCAAGTTAGGTGGCTCTTTTAAAAGATTCTGAAGGTGTGACTTTAAAAAATAGTTTAGATTTGAAAGAATAGAGTTTTTTGAGTCTATTATTGGTCTAATTGGTTGGTGTTCTTTATGCAGTTTGACTATTCCATATATTTGAGGTAATCTGAACTGTAATTTTGAGAATTGTTTATAGTTTTCTGGAAGCTGGTTTTTCTTTTTTTTGAAGTGAAATAAGCTTAGAGACTTTTTTAATCAAATCTGGTAGTGGGTTTTCTTTTACTTCTTCATACATAGGTTTTAGTTCTTCTTCCATCTTTTCTAGATAATCTTTCTTATCCATAATAGTAATCAACTTACTTTTGTCTGTTTTCACAGCAACTATACTTTCATTTTTTCTGAAATCTTTAAGAGCTTGTAATTGACTATTATCAAAATTTTTTTGAGGTTTCCTTACTTGCTTCTGGAATTTTGTAAGGCTATTGTAGTAATCTTTTCTGAGGAGGTCTGCTTTAATTTGGTCCTCTTTTTCTAAAGTGCTGCAGATGCTTTCCAATTCAATTCTGCTTATATAGCAGATACATGGATGACATCTTATTTATAATAGATAGCTCAGAAATTGTTCCAGAAAGAATTCTAGACTCATTCAATGAATTAGATGATTCCCTTCAGTTCACTATTGAACTTCAAAAAGAAAGAAGAATAAACTTCTTAGATATTACTATCTATTATGAAGATGAAAATTCCTCACTAGTTGGTATAAAAAACCAATGAATACTAAAAGACTACTGGATTTCAATTCGTATCATCCAGTTTCTATTAAGAAAAATGTAGCAAGTCAGTTTTTAGAAAAAATTAATAAAATAGTTTCTACTGCAGATAAAAAAGAAGCCCATAAAGAAGAGCTTAAAGTCATACTTGCAGAAAATAACTATCCTAAGAAGAAATTGAGAAGCTTCTGAATTTTAATGGTAAGAAGAACCCACAAAAGCAAGAAGTAAAATTCACTAGAAAAATTTCTTATCACAAAGGTTTATTTGAGGCTTTAAAGAGAATTAGTAAAAAATACAATATTAGGCTAGCTCCAAGTTTAGAGAACAAAGTTAAAAATTTTTTCCTAAAATAGTTCAAAAGAGAAGAAGATATTTTAAAAATGCAAGGAGTAGTTTATGAAGTAAATTGTAGTTGTGGACTATCTTACATAGGTGAAACAGGTCGCAGACTAGAAACTCGTATAGCTGAGCATAAAGCAGCTATAAAAATTGCTCCAACAAGACTGGATTAGATAGGCATGTTAGAGAAACTGGGCACAGCATGGATTGGAATTCCCTTAAAGTAATCAGTTTCCAAAGCAATTTCCAAAAAAGGAAACTGAAAGAAGGAATAGAGATTGAGAAAAAACAAAATTCCATCATCAATGACTGCAAAGGATTTTCCCTGCCTAACATCTGGCAGGATTTGGTGAAAAATAACCTAAACCGTCAAGGTTAACCGTAACCGTCAAGGTAAACCGTAACCATGATAGTGACAAGCAAAAAGTGACAACAACTAGAGAGCCTGAAGAAGGAGAAGAGTTTTCTCCGAAAATTTGCTATAAATGAAAACATTTCCTAGTAAATTCCCATAAGTTGCTTTAGATTATTAATTTGTATTTCAGTTTGAAAATAAAGGAAAAATTTCCGAAAACGGAAATTCAAGGGCAAAAAAATTTTGCTGTAATCTTTTAGGCATGAGAGTGCGACGGCTTTGAGGAATTTCTCCTTTTCCGTCATAATTTGGGTTATCCACAAGATCGATGCATAACTGAATTGAAATTTTGGGGCAATTAATTAGTAGTGGTGGAGGATGTTTTCCGCCTGAAACTTTCGAAAGAGGAAGTTTCGTCTTTCAAAACTTTCGGAAACTGAAGTTAGACGCAGTGAAGATTTCTCCCGTAATCGGAATTTTATTTTTCACGTGATGTTTCCTCTGCCTAGTATTGTTGTTAAATATCATTTTATCTAATAAATATTTGTATTTTAACTTGAAAATGGAGGGAAAATGTCCGAAAACGGAAATCGGACGTAGCAAAGATTTCCCCGTGAACTGTAATTTTTTTCCCCAACGATGATCAGAACTGTATCATGTGTTCTTAAATACCCTTCCTTCCCTCCCCCCGAAAGTTTTGCATTTCAGTTTGATAAACAGGGAAGGGGGAGGTCAGAAAACAAAAGTGACGAAGCTGAAAAATTTGTAAAAATTGATGCAGGTGTTCAAAAGTATTTATATTTTCAAAGTTACACTGTTCATCTTTTGTCTAAAATAGTGAAAGCTGTCATGCATTCATGATGGATAAAATTGTCATCCAAGGGCATTAATAAAAGAACGATAATAAAGAAATGGGAAGGGAAACAAAGATATCAGCAAATGAAAATTTAAGTTTACTATTTAAACACTACAGGTTTGCAAGGCTAACATTGAACAAAATTAAGATTGTATTTTATGGTTTTTTAAGTTATTATTTTAAACACAGATAATACAAGTTTGGTTATTGTGGCATATGCATAGATTTTTACTGCATATTTATTAATATAATTATGTTTTCGTTTGTGGTAAATGGCGTTCGCACAAAAGTTTTGCTAATGCACATTTTCCAAAGTTAACAAGTATGGTGTTGTATTTTTCTTACGGCACTGGCTCTCTCCTTCCCTGAAACCAGTGGCCCTAAATTAGGGATGGGCAACTGCTTATAGCCCACTGAGGTGCTCACTGTGGTTGTTAAGCCTCCAATCAAGAAAAAGCTTGACACTTCCACATTTGTTTTGACAGATACCTCTGTCTCTCTCTATTCCAACACTGGAAAAACTGCTGGCAGTTAAGTCCAGAATGAAAGAAAAATGCTTTGAACAAAACTTTTGTAGATCTTTGTTAAAGAGAGCTAAATTAGCTACTATACATTCACTAAATAAGGATATAGATTAATTATGATTAAATGTTTCAAAAATTAAGTACATATTTTGTATTAATTATTAATGTTATTGTATCTGGTTGACATCTATTTTCACTATGCTTTTTATTTTGCATATAAACATACAGTCTGCATTTAGAATAACTTTTTAAACATTAAAAATGCTATGTACCAATATACTACTTCCGGAAAATTGCTCCTGCATCTTAAAAATGTAGATAAAAAAAATAGCACTAGTGATTTTATGAGCTGTAAAAAAATCTCCTAATTTTTATATTTTGAAGGTTAGCACATCTGCAGTTATTCGTATCTGGCACTCTGCCAATTTCCTTCAGGCGTTCGACAAACAAGTATTTGATCTCTACGAGTTGCTGACTCGTGTTGCCACATCAATTGGTTGAACTTTTGCTTACAGCATATGCAATATTTTTTTTAATTCAGGGTTTGGGAACTTTACGATCACTCTGTATTTATGGAAAAGTATGCATAACATGTTGTTTGTGTGACTAAAAAATAAGATCTCCATTTTTTTCTGGTTATATATTCACATTTAGCATTGTTATTGGACAGGATATCAAATTTGAATTTTCCACATGAGAACTTTGCAAAAAATTTTCTGTGGTTGAACAAAGTTGTATTTTCTAGTTATTTCACATTTTGCAATTAAGTGGAAATATGGATATAGTGCATTATTTGTTTTTAAATTTGGACATCTGCAGATAGATATGTAAATTAGGGACTCACTTTCACTTATTTGCTTTTGTCAGACTGCCCTTTTAACAATGTTGATGAAGACAATTGGTTCTAAACATACCATCATGGTTGGACTCCTGTTTGAACTGCTTCAGCTTATGTGGTATGGTTTTGGATCACAGACGTGGTGAGCTTACTTTATGTTAATTGATTAAAATCTATGTGTATTTGATATTTTATCTTAAGAGTTGCTACTCATCTTCTCCAAAGTGTAGCTTTAATTAATTTTCTTCAGTAATTTTGAGTGTGTTGTGTTTCCACCTATTGTAATATCAGAATTAATCAAAATTCTGCTTTTGTTGATCTTGCAAATATTTCCTGTGTTTTTGGTAATGCTGTGTCTTAGCTTTTGTGAAAAAGACATTGTGTGATCACAGTGCACGTATTCTCTTTGTATATGTAAACTAGGGGTTAATGCTTTTGCTTATTCACTGCAAAATACTGGTAATTGTGTTTCAATATTCACAGCTAAAATTCACTTTTTGTGAAGCTATTGGCAACACACGTGAAAGGACACTGTATCTTGATAGTGCAGATATGTGTTTTCACCACTTGTCCGTGGTCTGTAGGATTATCTGCAGCTTAATTTGCATTAAAATTGCTAACTTGAAGGAAAATGTTATATCTTTGCATCTTGTTAAAGTAAAAAGAAGCAGTTGTATTTAAAGGAAATTACCTGAATGCATGAGGAAGGGAATTACAAAGGTGGTTAATGTTGACCTGGATATTTTATTGAAACTCTCCATGTTCTGTACCAATTGCAACAGGTTCCATATGGTAAATACAATGGAACCTCGTTTATGTTTTCCAAGGGACCAAGTAAAATTAACATATAATTGGAAGAAATGTATAAATAGAACAGGGAAAGTTTAATATTAAGGGCAATTGAGAATTTTTGTATCACTGACATTTTATATATATAAATGAGGGAAACATATAAATGATAAAGAAGGTTCTACTGTATTTGAGTGCCTCCCTTTCACATCAGTGTCCGAGCGGTCCGTGTAGGATTCATTGTGGGAAGCATGGAGTCTGTAGAGGTATGAGTGAGTGTGGAACAGTGTTGTATTATTAAATTTCTTGTGAAAGAGGGTGAAAATGTCTGAAAGATTTCAAGCACAGTATGAGAATAAAATGCTGTCAAAGGGAAATGTCTTCAATTGGTGTAACAAGTTTTCCCAAATGATGAGAAGTACAAAATGAACCTTAAGGACATTTGTCAGCTACTGCAGTGACCAAAGTGAACATTGGTCGTATGCAACAGGTTCTTTTGGAAAACCGGATGGTAAGGGTATGTGGCATAGCTGCAATAGTCAACATCAGTGTTAGCAGTGTGGAAAAAATAATCCATGAACACCTGCTGTTCCAAAAAAGTATGTGCATGTTGAGTACCAAAAGTGCTGACACTTAATCAGAAGTCATTTTGTGTCACCATCTGCACAGAGCTTTTGCATCACTTTAAGCCTGAGGGAGATATCTTTCTGTTGCAGATCACAAACAGCAATGAGGCTTATTTTACTCCTGAAACCAAGAGCTGTGAATGGCACCACAGGGGTTTTTACATGGCTGAAAAAATTCAAGGCAGTGCTGTCTGCAGGGAAGCTAATGGTTACTGTATTCTGATATGCAAACTGTGTTCTGGTGAAATTTTCTTGCACAGGGAATAGTGATGAATGCATTGCATTATGCTACCCTCATAAGAGATAGGCTTCCACCTTACATCTGCAAGAAGATACCAGGAAAATTGTCAAAACGGATCATCTTGTTGCATGACAATGCTTGGCCACACAGGCTCATGTTACAATGACCGCTATGGCATCAATTGGCAGGGAAATATTCAGACAACCCCTTAAAGTCATGACTTGGCTCGAAGTGATTTTCACATGTTCGGGCCGCAAAAGGAGCATGTAGAAGGAAAGAAATTCACTACAGAGGAACAACTATGGGAGTGTTTCCTACAGTGGCTATGGCAGGAACCTAAATCCTTCTAGATGGCTGGAATACAGTATTTTATGGAAATGGGACAAGTGTGTTAATTCTAGTAATTAATGGCATTATGGCACCTTTTGCCTCTAAGTATCCTGTCTTATATTGAGAGAGATGAATCTGTAGGTTTTACAGAGGTAAAATATATATATATCATCATCATCATCATTGTCAACCATTATCAATCCACTGCTGGACGAAGGTCTCCCCAAGTTTCCTCCACAACGGTCTGTCTTGTGCCAGTCTCCTCCATGTCACCCCTGCATACTTTCGAATTTCATCCACCCATCTCCCATGTGGTCTTCTTCTGGGTCTTTTCCTGTCCCTTGGAATCCAATCTAAAATTTCGGCTGTCCATCGATGATCTGTCCTTCTGGCAGTATGTCCAGCCCATTGCCATTTCAGGGATTTGACTCTGATCATGATGTCTTCCACTCTTGTCATTTTTCGGATCCACGAGTTCCTCTTCTTATCTCTCCTGGTTACACCAAGTATGCACCTCTCCATGCTGCTTTGAGTTGTCTGCAGCCTTTGTATGTCTCTTTTAGTTAAGGTCCACGTCTCTGCACCATACGTAAGCACTGGAAGGATGCATTGATCAAACACTTTTCTTTTAAGACATAATGGCATATTGCTCTTGAAAATTATGCTGTTTCTTCCAAAAGCTCTCCAGGCAAGTTTTGTACGCCGATTAATTTCTTCATCAATGTGACCCTCACTTCATATCTGCTGTCCAAGATAAACGTACGTGTCTGTTATCTCCAGCTTTTCTCCATCAATTGATAAATCTTCATTTCTTGTAAAAGCATTGAACATCACTTTTGTCTTCTGAAAGTTCATTTTTAATCCCACTTCTTTACTCTTGTCAGCAAGTTCCTGGATGATACTCTGCAGCTCTGATGGGCTAGTTGCAAAAATGACTACGTCATCAGCAAAACGAAGGTGGGTTAGATAATCTCCATTAATCTTTATCCCCTTGTTTTCCCAGCTCAGTGACTGAAAAACACCCTCTAATGTGGCATTAAAGAGCTTCGGAGATATGGTGTCACCTTGTCTCACTCCCTTTCCAATTTTTATGTGTGTTGTATTTTCAAACAGCCTAATCTTTGCACTTGCATTTTCATAGATGTTATTAATAATATTAATGTATGCATCTTCAATACCGCAGGTTTTCAGAGCCATTGTAACTGCTGATGGTTTCACCGAATCAAAGGCTTTTTCATAATCGATAAAAGCCATGCACAATGGAAGTTCATATTCCCTCGCTCTTTCAATTAGTTCTCTCAGCACATGGATATGATCTATTGTGCTGTAGCCACTCCTGAATCCAGCTTGTTCTCTCGGTTGAGCCATGTCTAGTGTTACCTTCAAGCGGTGTGAAAGAACTTTAGTGAAGATTTTATAAACTACTGATAGGAGGCTGATAGGTCTGTAGTTTCCGAGATCCTCAATGTCACCTTTCTTATGTAGCAGGATCATTGTAGCGGTGTTCCAATCCTCAGGAATCTTTCCTTCATTAAGGCATCGAGTGAAAATTTGGGCGAGTACTGTTTCGATTTCTCCACTTGCTTCTTGTATGATGTCTACAGTAATTCCATCTTCTCCTGGAGCTTTTCCCCGCTTCATGTTCTTGATTGCATGTGCAACTTCTGCTGGAAGGACTGGAAGAACTCTGGTACTGGTATCTTTCATGATGTCTGGAGTGCATGTATCATTCCTTTCATATAATTTGGAGTAGAAATCTTTCACTCTTGTCAAAATTTCGCCTCTATTTCTTGTTACAGAACCATCTTCTTTTCTCAGTGCCATAATCTGTTTTCTTCCCTTACTGAGATGTCCCTTTGCTATCTTTAGGCTTTGGTTGTTTTCAATTGCTTTCCTCACTAGTTCACAGTTGAATTTTCTTACGTCTTCAGTGATACTTTTTCGTACTGTCTTGCATAGCTCTATATATTCCACTTTGGAAGTCACATCTTCTTTAGTTGTCCTCATCTCTCTTCTTTTTTGCATCAACATTTTCGTTTTTCCTGATAATTTATTTACATGCAACTTGTTCTTAGACCCAGCTAATTTTGTTGCTGTTTCCATAAGAGCTTTGGTTACTTTTCTTTTAACTTCAGAGATGTCCACTTCTTCCGATGTTAGGCCTTCTAAAGCAGAGAACCTGTTCTTCAGTTCCAACTTGAAGGTATTATGGCGTTTTTTAAGGTTGGTTATGTCAATACATTTTGTTTGTCTTATGAGCTTGCCACGTTCGAGTTTAGTGTTGAGGTGCATCTTACATCTCACCAATCTATGGTCACTACCTGTGTTGAACTTGTTTAGCACACTGCAGTCTTCTATGACGAATTTTTGTTACACATAATAAAATCAATTTCACTTGTCATCCCATTTGGATGTCTCCATGTCCATTTCCTGTGTGGCTTTTTCTTGAAGAAGGAGTTCAAGATGAAAAACCCTTCTGCCTCTGCAAACTCAACGAGAGTATTTCCACGCTGGTTTCTGTTGCCGTGACCGAATTTACCTACTGAAGTTTCATTCTGTTGCCGTTGCCCTATTTTTGCATTGAAATCTCCCATAATTATTTTCAAGTGCTGCTTACCTTTATTATTTAGATGACAAATTTCCTCATAAAATTCTTCAATTTCTTCTTGAGGATGACTTGTGGTGGGTGCATAAGTTTGAATAATCTGAGCCTGGTATCTTCTCGATAGTTGGAGAACGAGTCGTGCAGCTCTGTCAGAGAAACTTTCAACTTCTACCACTTTATCCTTCAGTTTCTTGTTTATTATACATCCAACACCACTAGTTCTGCCAGTATCTGTCCCACGATAGTAGAAGAGATGTCCACTTTTCAGTTCGATGAGATCTTCTCCTTTTCTCCTTACCTCACTTAGCCCCACGATGTCCCACTTGATCCTTTGTAGTTCCTCTTCCAATTCAAGAAGCCTTGAATCAGAAGATAGGGAGCGTCCATTGTACGTTGCCAAGGTCAGCATCAGATGGCAGCCTAGTCCAGTCCTCCGGGGATTCTTAGCACCCTCTGCCTTCATGTCGCACTGGCCGCTGCCTTGGCCAGGTACATTCCAGCTGCCGGAGACTGAGGGCCAAGATTTAAGTTGTGGAGTCATTTTGGAGGGTTTGGCCATAACTCACCACGCTGGCCAAGCGGGTTGGTGAGTGTGGGATAGAATTTCCTCTAATCCCGATGGTATAGTTATACCGCTATTGGCGGTCGTCAGAGCCCCTTTAGTGGGAACAGGATGTACCACGAGAAGGCGGGGTTGACATTTGTCAAGGAGAGGCTGTGATGTTACGCATCACCTGACCTTACATCCCATATATATATGTAAGGTCAGGTGATGCGTAACATCATAGCCTCTCCTTGACAAATGTCAACCCCGCCTTCTCGTGGTGCATCCTGTTCCCACTAAAGGGGCTCTGACGACCGCCCATAGCGGTATAACTATACCATCGGGATTAGAGGAAATTCTATCCCACACTCACCAACCCGCTTGGCCAGCGTGGTGAGTTATGGCCAAACCCCTCCAAAATGATTCCACAACTTAAATCTTGGCCCTCAGTCTCCGGCAGCTGGAATGTACCTGGCCAAGGCAGCGGCCAGTGCGACATGAAGGCAGAGGGTGCTAAGAATCCCCGGAGAACCGGACTAGGCTGCCATCTGATGCTGACCTTGGCTACTTACAATGGACGCTCCCTATCTTCTGATTCAAGGCTTCTTGAATTGGAAGAGGAACTACAAAGGATCAAGTGGGACATCGTGGGGCTAAGTGAGGTAAGGAGAAAAGGAGAAGATCTCATCGAACTGAAAAGTGGACATCTCTTCTACTATCGTGGGACAGATACTGGCAGAACTAGTGGTGTTGGATTTATAATAAACAAGAAACTGAAGGATAAAGTTGTAGAAGTTGAAAGTTCCTCTGACAGAGCTGCACGACTTGTTATCCAACTCTCGAAAAGATACCAGGCTCAGATTATTCAAACTTATGCACCCACCACAAGTCATGCTGAAGAAGAAATTGAAGAATTTTATGAGGAAATTTGTCATCTAAATAATAAAGGTAAGCAGCACTTAAAAATAATTATGGGAGATTTCAATGCAAAAATAGGGCAACAGCAACAGAATGAAACTTCAGTAGGTAAATTCGGTCATGGCAACAGAAACCAGCGTGGAAATACTCTCGTTGAGTTTGCAGAGGCAGAAGGGTTTTTCATCTTGAACTCCTTCTTCAAGAAAAAGCCACACAGGAAATGGACATGGAGACATCCAAATGGGACGACAAGTGAAATTGATTTTATTATGTGTAACAAAAAATTAGTCATAGAAGACTGCAGTGTGCTAAACAAGTTCAACACAGGTAGTGACCATAGATTGGTGAGATGTAAGATGCACCTCAACACTAAACTTGAACGTGGCAAGCTCATAAGACAAACAAAATCTATTGACATAACCAACCTTAAAAAACACCATAATACCTTCAAGTTAGAACTGAAGAACAGGTTCTCTGCTTTAGAAGGCCTAACATCGGAAGAAGTGGACATCTCTGAAGTTAACAGAAAAGTAACCAAAGCTCTTATGGAAACAGCAACAAAATTAGCTGGGTCTAAGAACAAGTTGCATGTGAACAAATTATCAGGAAAAACCAAAATGTTGATGCAAAAAAGAAGAGAGATGAGGACAACTAAAGATGTGACTTCCAAAGTGGAATATATAGAGCTATGCAAGACAGTAAGAAAAAGTATCACTGAAGACGTAAGGAAATTCAACTGTGAACTAGTGAGGAAAGCAATTGAAAACAACCAAAGCCTAAAGATAGCAAAGGGACATCTCAGTAAGGGAAGAAAACAGATTATGGCACTGAGAAAAGAAGATGGTTCTGTAACAAGAAATAGAGGAGAAATTTTGACAAGAGTGAAAGATTTCTACTCCAAATTATATGAAAGGGATGATATATGCACTCCAGACATCATGAAAGATACCAGTACCAGAGTTCCTCCAGTCCTTCCAGCAGAAGTTGCACATGCAATCAAGAACATGAAGAGAGGAAAAGCTCCAGGAGAAGATGGAATTACTGTAGACATCATACAAGAAGCAAGTGGAGAAATCGAAACAGTACTCGCCCAAATTTTCACTCGATGCCTTAATGAAGGAAAGATTCCTGAGGATTGGAACACCGCTACAATGATCCTGCTACATAAGAAAGGTGACATTGAGGATCTCGGAAACTACAGACCTATCAGCCTCCTATCAGTAGTTTATAAAATCTTCACTAAAGTTCTTTCACACCGCTTGAAGGTAACACTGGACATGGCTCAACCGAGAGAACAAGCTGGATTCAGGAGTGGCTACAGCACAATAGATCATATCCACGTGCTGAGAGAACTAATTGAAAGAGCGAGGGAATATGAACTTCCATTGTGCATGGCTTTTATCGATTATGAAAAAGCCTTTGATTCGGTGAAACCATCAGCAGTTACAATGGCTCTGAAAACCTGCGGTATTGAAGATGCATACATTAATATTATTAATAACATCTATGAAAATGCAAGTGCAAAGATTAGGCTGTTTGAAAATACAACACACGTAAAAATTGGAAAGGGAGTGAGACAAGGTGACACCATATCTCCGAAGCTCTTCAATGCCACATTGGAGGGTGTTTTTCAGTCGCTGAGCTGGGAAAACAAGGGGATAAAGATTAATGGAGATTATCTAACCCACCTTCGTTTTGCTGATGACGTAGTCATTTTTGCAACTACCCCATCAGAGCTGCAGAGTATGATCCAGGAACTTGCGGACAAGAGTAAAGAAGTGGGATTAAAAATGAACTTTCAGAAGACAAAAGTGATGTTCAATGCTTTTACAAGAAATGAAGATTTATCGATTGATGGAAAAAAGCTGGAGATAACAGACACGTTCGTTTATCTTGGACAGCAGATATCAAGTGAGGGTCACATTGATGAAGAAATTAATCGGCGTACAAAACTTGCCTGGAGAGCTTTTGGAAGAAACAGCATAATTTTCAAGAGCAATATGCCATTATGTCTTAAAAGAAAAGTGTTTGATCAATGCATCCTTCCAGTGCTTACGTATGGTGCAGAGACGTGGACCTTAACTAAAAGAGACATAAAAAGGCTCCAGACAACTCAAAGAAGCATGGAGAGGTGCATGCTTGGGGTAACCAGGAGAGATAAGAAGAGGAACTCGTGGATCCGAAAAATGACAAGAGTGGAAGACATCATGATCAGAGTTAAATCCCTGAAATGGCAATGGGCTGGACATACTGCCAGAAGGACAGATCATCGATGGACAGCCGAAATTTTAGATTGGATTCCAAGGGACAAGAAAAGACCCAGAAGAAGACCACATGGGAGATGGGTGGATGAAATTCGAAAGTATGCAGGGGTGACATGGAGGAGACTGGCACAAGACAGACCGTTGTGGAGGAAACTTGGGGAGACCTTCGTCCAGCAGTGGATTGATAATGGTTGACAATGATGATGATGATGATATATATATAAATAAATTACCTCTATGAAACCCATAAATTCAACTCTTTTAATGTAAGTGTGTTAGTGTTAGGGGAAAGCACCTAGAGAAGCGCTTATGGTTATATATATATAAATTACCTCTATGAAACCCATAAATTCAACTCTTTTAATGTAAGTGTGTTAGTGTTAGGGGAAAGCACCCAGAGAAGCGCTCATGGTTTGGTAAGTGTATTCTTAGTGGTTTCTTTTGTAAAAAATAAACAAAAAAAAGAGTCCAGGTCAACCTTGGACCACCTATGTATCAAAGCCAGGGACAGAATCTTCCAGAAGCATTGATGAAATGCACAACTGGTGCATCCAGTGGATTGGATTGCTTAGGCAAACAGGGAAACCACTTCTTCTAGATTAGAAGTATTCTTGTGTCCCAGATGACTCCTTGCACACTGTTCCTTTCAGGGATGCCTGCAGGATGAAAAGTCTTTTAAGAAGCTTTTATTTCCTTCCACCAGTGAAAATTGATTTTTTTTTCTTAATGGCAGTTAAGTTACAAGAAGCACCTGAGGTTCCAGGTCCCATTTAACTATTTGCTTCTCATTTGTGCTCATCGTGGTAAAAAAAAAAATCTTCAGTGGTGTCATGTGTGGGTTGATTTATAAGCTGAAATGACCTCTTCAGTGATGTTACGCATAGTTTGTTTGATTGGAAGCTGAAATGGCCTCTACAGTGATGTTATGCATGGTTGGTTTGTTTGATTGGAAGCTGAAATGGGCTCTTTAGTGGTGTTCCTTGATGAGAGCCATTTTAGCCTTGGTGTTACAGCCAGAAAAAGGGTCAGAAGATGCTTGGGAGAGAAAACTATGTAAGGGTGAGATACAAATCACAAATTTTCAATGTAATTGAAAAGCCACTGAATATCAGAATAAACAACTGTGGTGTAGACAAAAATTTTGCAGCCCGCTGTTACATTGAAAATGTCATACACCCTGTGATCACACGATTTTTAGTAAATATGCACAATGCAAAGTTCCGTAAAAATAATATCTGTTCTCACACCATCCATATTGGCTTTTTGAGACTTTCGATGGCTTATGAAATCACCAAATTAACCTCCAATTTAACATAATCTGGGATGTGATTGTGGAAAGCTCATGATATCAAAATTTTATACCTGAACTTTGACCTCTCATTTGAGAACCCACTTAAAGCATTCCTGGACTGAAATGCCACAAGCTGATGCCAAACAACTCTTGAACCAATTGCGTGCCTGTGAGGAAGGAGTAAATTAGCATCACACTAAATATTAATTTTCAAAAATGGATATATTTTTCTTTTATACCTCAAAAATTTAATGTTTGAGGATTTAATCTCGCTTTTTCACATAAAAATTAATAATCTGTTTGTATTTTGTGGTGGTATTGTTTCTATTTCCTGTAGTGTGATTGGAGGTACACTGCTAAAAATGACAAAGAAAACAGTGCAATTAACAAAATAATAGTTGCCTTTTAGGATGTGTGTGATTTCAACTAACTTAGTTTGCACTTAATTAGTTAAAATCATTCATGATTTTAATTTTAAAACCATATGAATAATGATTTCAACCAGTTAAGTGCAAACTTATTTTTAAACTTTTAGTGCCCCCCCCCTTTTTAGCATAAAATTTAAATATCCCTGATTCTTATGAAAGGGAATCGCTTTCACTCGTGAAATATTTGAAATTAGTGTTTATGGTTTTTACCTATTTTGTTTCAGTGATTTCATTTTATGATTTTATTTATTTCCTGTCATTCTTACTTTCATAGGATGATGTGGGCTGCAGGTGTCTTAGCTTCTGTTTCCAGTATAACATATCCTGCTATTAGCTCCTTTGTTTCTACACATGCTGATGCTGACAAGCAAGGTAGAAATTATATTTTATACACTTATGCTGCATTGCATGTGGTTTACAATAGATATATAAAATAGTAATGGGCTTTGTGAAGTTTTGAAGTTGCGTTAAACTGAAATTTTAAAAATTTGTTAAACAGATATACAGTAAAACCCCGATAACCTGAAACTCTGGAAAACTCAACATCCCCCCCCCCCCACACACACACACACACAAAAGAAAAAAACACGAAAATCTAAGGCCATTTTATCTTTTCTTATTTGATTTGTACCATGTGAGCTATCTGGTTGAAAAACGATTCCATACTTCGTTATCTGAGTGACCTTGAAGAACTGGTTCTACTCCCTGACTCACCCCTGGGTAGTGGGAGATTTTCAACAGCCAATCAGATGTTCACATTAATGGATCAGGGTATTCTCGAACCTTTGAAGAAAACATACAGGCATAAACTTCTCTCATTACTAGTGTTGGCTATTGATGAAGACCTTAATATGATCGAAAAGTTAAAGAAAATTGACTTGTTGGACACAGTGAGGTGGATTGTTGAATCTTGGAATGCAATTCAGCCAATAAGTTTTGTTCATTCCTGGAGAAGGTTGTTTGATGATTCAGGAAATGAATTCCAAGAAAATCCAAAGGAGACCAAAAATTCTGAGCTAGTGGACTTAATAAAGAGGATTCCAGGCTACGAGGAAACTATTGACAGTGATGTTGACAAGTGGATGAGGCAGGATGAAAATGATCAATTTCTGGGAGCTGAAGAAATCGTTGCACTGATAAAAGAAAAAGATGAAGAATCGGAAGGTGAGGAAATGGAAAATGAAGGAAAAGTTTAAAAGATGACGCACTGTGAAGGATTGAAGGCAGTTGAAGATACTCTGCATTATTTTGAGGAGCAAGGTGGTTCTGCAATGGATATTTTATTCCTCCGTCGCTTAAATAATGAAGCAACACAAAGAAGAAATGTCCACCCTGGTGGCGCAGTGGTCTAAACGAAGGCTTCTGATCATTCATCCGACATGGGTCCGGGTTCGAATCCTGGTGAGGCATGGATGTTGTGTTTGTCTTATGGTACTGGCTCTCTCCCTTCCTTAGAACCAGAGGCCCTAAATTAGGGACAGGTGACTGCTTATAGCCCCATTGAGCTACTCACAGTGGTCGTTAAACCTCGAATGCAAAAAAATGAAGAAGAAATTAGTGTGAGAGACAATCTAGCATCACCAGATTTTTATACAAAAACTACTAATTTCTTTGTCTGGTGGTAAAACTATTTGTACTATTTTTCTTTTTTAGCACAATTACTACATTTTTTGTTAAATTATAAATTTTCTTTCACTCTCTATGTATTAAATGCACATAATATACCAATTTGTAACAAAGTATACTATGAGTTTTGCATAATTCACTCCGGAGTTCAAAATACTCTACATTTTCGTAACTCAGCGTCTGTTCAGTCCACATTGAGTCAAGTTTTTGTGGTTCTACTAGTATCTTGAATTTGCTTTGATAATTTTCACGTGCTTTTGGCGTCTAAAGGTTTCTGTTGAATTCCCACTCCAGATGCAATGCAATTTTCAAGTTTTGCTAGGATATGGCTGCATAGAAAACAGTGGAAAATGCCAGTTCTGTGACAAAAACAATATTCTCATGCACTTGTTTATTTTTGCCCCAGCATTCTTGAAATGATGTGCTGGCAGATGTGGCATGTCATTAATTCCTCAGAGAGAAGGATGTGACAAACTGCCACTGGAAATTTCCTCTTCATCTGCAGGCTTCTTTACTGAGAGTCAACAATATCCATACCCTGATGCTCATTGTCATATGTTGCAAGGCTTCCACTGCATACAAGGATTGCATGTGAAAGTAACTCCTCTTTCAGTTGAAATATCTGAATGAGATTTAGCATAAAAATGCATTGAAATCTGCTGAATGTGATGGTGTTACTCAAAATTGTCCCCTTCTGGAATCGAGCATTTGCACCATTGTTCAACCCAACATATGTAATCAGTTTGGAAAAATTCCCCAAATTGTTGTTTGGCCCAGGATCTCACGTCCTGTATCTACAACAGTGTTCATATGATACTTAAAAATCTTTAAGAACTCCTTACTTTGACCTTTCATTTCACCATAATTTAAGTGGGAGTATTTGGATCATATTTCCCTGGAGAAAAAACTAACATCAATGAGATAATATAAAATTCTGTTTCAAAATACTCTATAAACAGGGAATATTTTTCCAGTTTAAAACACTATAAAAGTGCATTTGCTGTAGGCACCAAAAATTGCCATTGCCGTTTGAACGAATGCCAAAAACTGCTATTGTTTTAAATATTCGTAGGCAAACTTGGAAATTCAGTTAGTAGGTAGTATTCTGAGAAAATAAAATCAAAGTGAAAGATATTCAGTCACTTATTAAGAATAATTACTACTATAAAATCATCCATACACCATGACAAAAATGATAATAAATATTAAATTAGCTGGTAGGCTTCAATATACCTTAAATCTTTTTTCAGAGAAGATGAAAGTAAAGTGTTCTGCTCTAGATCTTTAACCCAGTTTTATATAGTATTGGTACCAGTTCTGAGTTCATGCTCAATTTTAACAGTCCAAGCCCAAATTGTATATTTCAAGACAGATGCCTGAAGGAGCCACAAAACTATTGCTAAGCTGTTCAGGTATTTTGTCATTACTACTGGCTGCTGCTGACTTCAGTGCAGTGTATCATATTTACCTGAATATAAAATGATATTTCTTTCCTCACTTAAAACCGTGGTTGTCTTATATTTATGTACTAGAAAAATTTATATCAGGGTCAATGTTTTTATGTATAATAACTAAATAAAGTGACTCTTGGTTTCTGATTGTGACAGAATTGTGATTTGATGCTAATATCACATGTTATAAATGAAACTTTTTTTTTATTTAAAAATTTGTGTGTGTGTGTGTGTGTGTGTGTTTGTTTGTTTGTTTGTTTGTTTGTTTGTTTGTTTGTTTGTTAAACATCTGGCCGTGTGACAGTTCACATGGCCCATGGAAGAATGATGAAATTTTATTTTCCTTTTTCCCCAAAAGTTAAAAAGTCCTCAATTATTATTATTTTTTTAAAGCTTTGGAGTAGTACTGGAATTTTTTCCTTCAGTTAAAAATTTTAAGAAAATGTCAAAATTGGGATGAGTGGCCAGCAGTTGGAAAAACCGTAAATGTCGCAAATGTTTGGAACCTCTAGAAATGACTGCTCTAACAGTAATGAGAATATTCCATTGCTTTTTGTTTCAACATTTTGAAGTTTTATGAGCAAGTTTGGGGGGGGGGGTCCCTCTCCCTAATTTTGCTCTTATTTTTTATATTTTTGGTAATGTTGCTTGTGTATAAAATCTTTAGTAATAGTAAAAAAGAGAGGCTTTATATATTTTTAAGAAACTTTCCTGTTGAACTTTGTTGTTTTGTTTCTTGTATTATGCCACAAAATGGTTTTTACCCCAGCCATCTGTCTCATTTCTAACTTGAGTAATCATTTGTTTTGTACTCATAAAACACATCATCATCATTGTCAACCATTATCAATCCACTGCTGGACGAAGGTCTCCCCAAGTTTCCTCCACAACGGTCTGTCTTGTGCCATTCTCCTCCATGTCACCCCTGCATACTTTCGAATTTCATCCACCCATCTCCCATGTGGTCTTCTTCTGGGTCTTTTCCTGTCCCTTGGAATCCAATCTAAAATTTCGGCTGTCCATCGATGGTCTGTTCTTCTGGCAGTATGTCCAGCCCATTGCCATTTCAGGGATTTAACTCTAATCATGATGTCTTCCACTCTTGTCATTTTTCGGATCCACGAGTTCCTCTTCTTATCTCTCCTGGTTACACCAAGCATGCACCTCTCCATGCTGCTTTGAGTTGTCTGCAGCCTTTGTATGTCTCTTTTAGCTAAGGTCCACGTCTCTGCACCATACGTAAGCACTGGAAGGATGCATTGATCAAACACTTTTCTTTTAAGACATAATGGCATATTGCTCTTGAAAATTATGCTGTTTCTTCCAAAAGCTCTCCAGGCAAGTTTTGTACGCTGATTAATTTCTTCACCAATGTGACCCTCACTTGATATCTGCTGTCCAAGATAAACGTACGTGTCTGTTATCTCCAGCTTTTCTCCATCAATCGATAAATCTTCATTTCTTGTAAAAGCATTGAACATCACTTTTGTCTTCTGAAAGTTCATTTTTAATCCCACTTCTTTACTCTTGTCAGCAAGTTCCTGGATGATACTCTGCAGCTCTGATGGGGTAGTTGCAAAAATGACTACGTCATCAGCAAAACGAAGGTGGGTTAGATAATCTCCATTAATCTTTATCCCCTTGTTTTCCCAGCTCAGCGACTGAAAAACACCCTCCAATGTAGCATTAAAGAGCTTCGGAGATATGGTGTCACCTTGTCTCACTCCCTTTCCAATTTTTACGTGTGTTGTATTTTCAAACAGCCTAATCTTTGCACTTGCATTTTCATAGATGTTATTAATAATATTAATGTATGCATCTTCAATACCGCAGGTTTTCAGAGCCATTGTAACTGCTGATGGTTTCACCGAATCAAAGGCTTTTTCATAATCGATAAAAGCCATGCACAATGGAAGTTCATATTCCCTTGCTCTTTCAATTAGTTCTCTCAGCACGTGGATATGATCTATTGTGCTGTAGCCACTCCTGAATCCAGCTTGTTCTCTCGGTTGAGCCATGTCCAGTGTTACCTTCAAGCGGTGTGAAAGAACTTTAGTGAAGATTTTATAAACCACTGATAGGAGGCTGATAGGTCTGTAGTTTCCGAGATCTTCAATGTCACCTTTCTTATGTAGCAGGATCATTGTAGCGGTGTTCCAATCCTCAGGAATCTTTCCTTCATTAAGGCATCGAGTGAAAATTTGGGCGAGTACTGTTTCGATTTCTCCACTTGCTTCTTGTATGATGTCTACAGTAATTCCATCTTCTCCTGGAGCTTTTCCTCGCTTCATGTTCTTGATTGCATGTGCAACTTCTGCTGGAAGGACTGGAGGAACTCTGGTACTGGTATCTTTTATGATGTCTGGAGTGCATATATCATCCCTTTCATATAATTTGGAGTAGAAATCTTTCACTCTTGTCAAAATTTCGCCTCTATTTCTTGTTACAGAACCATCTTCTTTTCTCAGTGCCATAATCTGTTTTCTTCCCTTACTGAGATGTCCCTTTGCTATCTTTAGGCTTTGGTTGTTTTCAATTGCTTTCCTTACTAGTTCACAGTTGAATTTCCTTACGTCTTCAGTGATACTTTTTCTTACTGTCTTGCATAGCTCTATATATTCCACTTTGGAAGTCACATCTTCTTTAGTTGTCCTCATCTCTCTTCTTTTTGCATCAACATTTTGGTTTTTCCTGATAATTTGTTCACATGCAACTTGTTCTTAGACCCAGCTAATTTTGTTGCTGTTTCCATAAGAGCTTTGATTACTTTTCTGTTAACTTCAGAGATGTCCACTTCTTCCGATGTTAGGCCTTCTAAAGCAGAGAACCTGTTCTTCAGTTCCAACTTGAAGGTATTATGGTGTTTTTTAAGGTTGGTTATGTCAATAGATTTTGTTTGTCTTATGAGCTTGCCACGTTCAAGTTTAGTGTTGAGGTGCATCTTACATCTCACCAATCTGTGGTCACTACCTGTGTTGAACTTGTTTAGCACACTGCAGTCTTCTATGACGAATTTTTTGTTACACATAATAAAATCAATTTCACTTGTCGTCCCATTTGGATGTCTCCATGTCCATTTCCTGTGTGGCTTTTTCTTGAAGAAGGAGTTCAAGATGAAAAACCCTTCTGCCTCTGCAAACTCAACGAGAGTATTTCCACGCTGGTTTCTGTTGCCATGACCGAATTTACCTACTGAAGTTTCATTCTGTTGCCGTTGCCCTATTTTTGCATTGAAATCTCCCATAATTATTTTCAAGTGCTGCTTACCTTTATTATTTAGATGACAAATTTCCTCATAAAATTCTTCAATTTCTTCTTCAGGATGACTTGTGGTGGGTGCATAAGTTTGAATAATCTGAGCCTGGTATCTTTTCGAGAGTTGGATAACAAGTCGTGCAGCTCTGTCAGAGGAACTTTCAACTTCTACAACTTTATCCTTCAGTTTCTTGTTTATTATAAATCCAACACCACTAGTTCTGCCAGTATCTGTCCCACGATAGTAGAAGAGATGTCCACTTTTCAGTTCGATGAGATCTTCTCCTTTTCTCCTTACCTCACTTAGCCCCACGATGTCCCACTTGATCCTTTGTAGTTCCTCTTCCAATTCAAGAAGCCTTGAATCAGAAGATAGGGAGCGTCCATTGTAAGTAGCCAAGGTCAGCATCAGATGGCAGCCTAGTCCGGTCCTCCGGGGATTCTTAGCACCCTCTGCCTTCATGTCGCACTGGCCGCTGCCTTGGCCAGGTACATTCCAGCTGCCGGAGACTGAGGGCCAAGATTTAAGTTGTGGAATCATTTTGGAGGGGTTTGGCCATAACTCACCACGCTGGCCAAGCGGGTTGGTGAGTGTGGGATAGAATTTCCTCTAATCCCGATGGTATAGTTATATATAGCATATTAAATCCGTTTATTTTTGTGGTTTAATCAGCACAGAGATTCGCCAAGCTTTCGCACTCCACTGGGAGGCTTTTTCAAGGCAGTGGTAGATATAAAAATGCAGGGAATTGGAACATGTGAAGAACGAAGATGATTTTTGAAAATAACATAAGTGACATCATGAGCATATATATTACATGAATTTTTATCATGCAATTATACTGTGTGCCATGATGTGTTTAAATCTTTTAATAATGCGTGCCAAATCATTAATAATTAATTGTGATCATTAATAATTAATCATATTTCAGTAATGCATGCCAAACCATTCATTATTCTTAATCATTAATAATTAATCATTTTTAATAAAGCATGCATTATTAAAAGATGGAAACACGTCATGGCGCACTGTATAATTGCGTGATAAAAATTCATGTAATATGCTCGTTATGTCACCCATGTTATTTTCAAAAATCATCTTCATTCTTTACGTGTTCCGATTCCCTGCATTTTTATGTCTACCATTGCCTTGAAAAAGCCTCCCAGTGGAGTGCAAAAGCTTGGCAAATCTTTGTGCTGACTACACCACAAAAATAAATGGATTTAATATGCTATATGTGTTTCATGATTATTCAAGTCTGGTGTATTTAAAATAAAGTTTCATTTATTTTGTAATTGCATGTCAGTGAAGAACTGCATTTTTTTTTTTTTTTCTCCTCTCTCTCCAGAGGGTCATAACATAAAAGCTACCACAGATAAAAATCTAAAAATTTGGATTTTATACTATCTTGGAGGTACATTGGGTGAGCCAAATTTGAAAAAATCCAAGAGGATAAGGTTCAATATTTTTTCAAAAGTGTTAAAATATTGGATCACTTGACATGTAATAACCCATAATAACCTACATTTTATCATTATACACAGTAATAACCCACATTTTATCATTATGCAGGTTCACAAGTTACGCAGGCATATTTTTCCTTATAAATTATTATGCTTTGATTGTATATGTGTTTACTTCATGAAACAATTTTTTGTGTTGTGATCTGTTTGTGCTTCTTCAAATATTCTGTTAGTAACCACATTGAAAGTAATGATATGTGCAGAGAGAGAACACTTGTTAATTAACCTTTTCTCTTTTGCAGGTTTAGTACAAGGTATTATCACAGGAATGCGTGGTCTGTGTAATGGGCTTGGACCGGCAGTGTATGGGTTTATATTTTATTTATTTCACGTGGACCTTAGTGCTGATGTCACTGCGACTGTTTCTACAAATGGCCGTGGTGCCATTCAAGCTATTGCGACCAACGGAACTTTCATGATGCCCGAAGAGACACAGGTAATAAATAATTAGTGATTGTGTCAGGTATATGTACTCATACATACATACATACATACATACATACATACATACCACTAAGCTGTTCTCTAATATTCAGAGGTTAGCTCCTCACAGAAAGAACTCGCAGTTGCTGTATCAGGCGTCTCCAATTACAGCGATCTCAGCACACAGCTCTAGCTTTATTGACATCCATCGCACGCCACACACAAGACCTTTATTTCATACTCATTATCTTTTTTGCATGCAGACATTTCTGAATCTGGTCCTCCATAATACTCACTGTGAAATAAATAAAGCTAAGATTTTCCCAAGGGTAGATTTTAATTCTGTTATCTTGGTGGTGAACTAAAAGCAGGAAAAGTTACCATCAAATAGGAAATATACATATCTAAGAAGTAAAGTTTGCCATTTGGAATGTTAATTATGTCAGGTCTAACCCCAATTTCTGATTATTTTTTTTAAAATCCTCAAATTTGAAACTACACTGCTGGCCACGCAAAATGCAACACCAAGAAGAAAGCATCCGATTGGCCTGAAATTCGCAGCATGCGTCGCCCGCGAGAGGACATGCAAACGATTAGCATTGCAGGGCATATGCAAATCATGTGCGCCCGGCACGCCACCGAGAAGCACTATAAGAAGGGTGCACAGAAGGCGGGGTATAAGTAGTGGAAGTGCGTTGTGCTGCCGGACCTGTGTGCTGGAAGCTTCCTGATGCCTTGTCGCAGAATACAGCACATTTCGGAGTTCGACAGAGGACGAATAGTGGTTTATCGCGACAGCGGTCTATCGTGCCGAGACATCACCGCCCGTGTAGGACGACATACAGCCACAGTGAGGCGAGTACGGATTCGGTGGGTGCAGGAGGGACGGACGGATCAACGTGAGCGATTGCCGCGGCACGCCACCGAACGAGAGGATCGGCATGTTGTGCTGCGGGTGTGGGCATTGACGACTCGCACCGCCACATCGCGAACGTTAGCGCAGGAATTAGGGTATGTTGCACAACAACCTGTGTCAGCACGTACTGTTCGACGTCGTCTGCAGCAGCGGAGACTTGTCGCACGGCGCCCATTGCTCCTATTACCATTGACGTTACGCCGCCGGCGAGTGCGGCGGCAGTGGGCCGTTGAACGGCCACACCTGGACTACGGAATGGCGTGACATTGTCTTCTCCGACGAATCCCGCTTCTGCCTGCAACACCACGATGGTCGGATCCGCGTGTGGCGGCACCGCGGCGATAGACTGTATGACGCCTGCATTATGCATTGCCATACCGGTCCGTCACCTGGCGTTATGGTTTGGGGCGTAATTGGATATGACACCCGCCCCCGTCTGGTACACATCGCCGGTACACTCAACAGCCACCGCTACATCTCCGACGTTTTGGAGCCAGTAGTCCTCCCTTACCTGGAGGACCTGCCAGTGGCCACGTTTCAACAGGACAATGCGTGCCCGCACGTGGCACGCATTGTGCAACAATTCTTCACGGCCCACCAGGTGTCACTGCTGCCGTGGCCCGCCTGTTCTCCCGATATGTCGGCCATCGAACACTTCTCGTCGCTGATGGGCAACCGAGTGACCCGGCAAGCACCACCCATGGCTACACCTGATGAACTGTGGCAACGTGTGGAAGCAGCCTGGAACGACATATCCAAAGCCTTTCTCATTTGATGCCGTGGCATGTAGCGGCCATTATTGCCAGCCATGGGGGCCACACGAACTATTGATGTCTGCGTGTTCCGTAAGTTGCACGGGCCTGTAAGCTCAATCATTTCATCTTTGTATCTGTTGTTATGTGTCCAGTAAATCTGGCTTTGCTATCTCGTGTCCTTCTTGGTGTTGTATTTTGGGTGGCCCGCAGTGTATATGAAAAAGTTTGATGTGACTATATTCTTTAATATGCTATAAAAAAATTTGAACTAAACAAGAGAGTCAGATTGACGAATGTCTGATGTGACTTGGCATTATTTGAATCATTTAGCATACATACATATCACTAAGCTGTTCTCAGAGATTCAGCAATTAAGCTCCTCAAAGAAAGACAATGTGCCAGATACATGTTTAATGATGGAACAACAATTTAGTTACTGTTGCCATATCAAAGTCACCATTTACAGTAATCTGGGCACACAGCTCAAGCTTCACTCACATCTATCACATATCTCACACAAGACCTTTTGTACGTCATACTCATAATCTTTTTCTCATATGGACATTAATGAATCTGGTCTTTCGATAATTTCCTTGGCTTTCCTCTACCTTTCTTTCTTGCCACTGGGGCTGAAAAAATTAAGCATGTCATCACTCATTCTTTCAACATGGCCAATCCACCTAAGAATATTAGTCTCCACTTTACTAGCAACATTTTGTCTCACATTACACATCTGCAACACATCTTCATTCCTCACATGGTCAGAGAGCGCCTTGTCACAAATCCCCCATAAGTAACTCATCTCTCCAAGACACAAAAGGATTCCTATGTCTCTTCTGTAGTACCCAGGTTTCACTGCCATACATCAGAGTAGGAATGATCTGAGTGATCATAGGAATGATCTGAGTGCATATGAATATTTAAATTTGTAGTGTTTTCCCCAAAGCCTTTAGGCCAGGTGGCCCACTTGTCTTTTTTCTATTGCCACCTAGCTGCTCAGATTGTATAAATACAGTAAACAAGAGACCCAGTAAAATTAATGTGTAATTGAAAAATTGTATAAACAAAACAGGGCACATTATTCTTTTGCAAAGTATGGCATAGTCATTACTGTTATATTACTATGCATTGAGCCTATATAATATTTTTGTTTTTGTTCTAAAGCACTTGTATTTTCAGTCATCCTTTCACAGCTTTTTTTGTTTTCATCTTTACTAATTTCAGTCTTGCTGCATGGAATTGCAGCACTTTTTAGCGCAATATGTAGTACAGATACTGTATGTACTTAGTATTACTACTAATTTGTTTAAGATTGATATATTTTATGCAAGGCATTATGATGTAGTAAGATATTATATGAAATACACTAGTGTGCAAAACTTAAGCAACTTTACTGATTTTGGCGTAATTCCACGAAAACTCACCTGTGAGACATGAAATTCACACTACAGAGGCACAATGCAGTACCTAAAGGATGACGAAAGCAGCGTAGCAAACAAATGAATAGAACGCATACACGAAGGCAGGCAGCAGAAAATGGTTTATTGACAGCACGGCATTTGTACACCTAACCGACAGTTCATGAGGGAGAACAACAATCCAAAGTCCCTTAGTACGAGATATGACCTCCCCAAAGTGCAGTGGTTGTGTGGCACCGTCTGGCCATACTCAACACCAGATGATCCAACAGTTCTTGAGGTAACAGTTCCCACTCCTCGATGAGCATCTGTGTCAGTTGTCTGGTATTCTCCGGGGAAACGATCGTGCCGCCAGGTGTCTCCCCAAAACATCCCACACATGTTCGATGGGATTTAAATCAGGGGAGCACGCTGGCCACTCCATTCTGCGAATATCTTCAGAATCTAACAGGTCCTCAACTGCTTGGGACCTGTGTGGGCGAGCGTTGTCCATAAAAACAAAGTCTGGACCAATGGCACCTCGGAACAGACGCACGTGGCGGCGGATGATCTCATCTCAGTAACGCGCTCCGGTTACGGAACCTGTGTCGAAAATGTGGAGCTCCGTCCGACCGTTCAGCATAATGCCACCCCACACAAGTACGCCAGGACCACCCCAACGGTCTCGTTCCCTGATGTTCGTGGGATGAAAGCTTGTCCCTACCTCTCGCCAGCTCAACTGGCGCTGAGAATCGTTTGTCCGACTGAAACGACTCTCATCGGTAAAGAGGACGTGACTCCATTGATCAGGTGTCCAGTGTGCATGTTCGCGACACCACTGTAAATGGTGCCGCCGATGGGCTGCTGTCAATGGTATGCAGCGTTCCGGCCGGCGGGCATATAGCCCACCCTTATGAAGGCGTCTGGCCACAGTAAACCGGGATACCTGTCGTCCGGTTGCTGTACGCAACCGCTGCGTCATGCTTCCAGCTGTCTGGTTCCGGTCTCTTTTCGCTTGCGCGACGAGATATCGGTCGTCACTCGCCGTTGTTTTCCTGGGGCGACCACCACCTACCTTTCGTACAGCTGTACCTGTCATTCGGTAGGCTTTCCAAGCTCGTGACACTACACTTTTATCGATTCCAAAGTCTTGGGCAACACTCATCACGGTACGCCCCTCCTCCAGCTTGCCGATCATTCTACCACATGAAAAGGCATCCTGATGGTTTCTCCTAGCCATATTGCACGATCGATCTCACTTTCACTTGCAGCGAATGCCTGGAAATGCCTCTGTCTGCCGTCTTTTGTAGTCGGCTGGCACTGCGCGTGCTGCCTCCACGCAGTTTACGTGCCCTCACGTCACCTCTGACGTCGAACTCCTGCTATTTGCATATGCATCACCTTTGTCATGAGTTGTTGTTCCCTTGTGCAAATCGCCCTTGTCTCCTCTGTCATGACTGTATGCTGTCAAACGACGCTGTTGCTTAAGTTTTGCACACTAGTGTATGTATATGTTACCGCCGATGTGTGAAAAACAGGCACTGTACAGAATGCCTAGGAAATCTATAGAATGCATGACTTTTTTAGGCAGAGCATGAAATATTTGTTACCTTAATATTGTATATACTTTTCCTAGGCATTATATAAAAGGACAAGGACTGTTTTAGACAAAGTATAAAAATAGAATCATGAAAAGGCCTTTATTGAAAACACATATATGAAAATCAAGGAAGAAATACAAGGTGAAGTATACGGCTTTCTTACTGAAAGAACAAGAGAAAAAAACTATCGCTGACCTACTTGTTGCAACAAGGAAGGCTAGAATGGCATTTTGAATTACATTTAAATGTCTTCTTCACACAAGAGCACTTCGTATTTTGGCACTTGGTCTTGCATATACACCTCACAAATCCCTTACCACTTCCTGTGGACTGAGCGAAGCAGCTGATCTAAGAGTCTCGTGGTTTCTTCTAGTGGTCGTCTTAGCTTTTTTCACATCACTCACTAACTTTTGGTAAGTGGTTTCGGTTAGAAAAACACAGTTTTTAGCAGCATTGGCTGACACTTTAGATAATTCTTCGTAGAATGGTCATTGCATGTCAACATGTCGTGATCTACACTTTGCTCCGCCATTCTCATACAACACAGTATGGGTTAACGTCTGCTGCACAAATTGGGACTCGCATGTTTCTTCACTGCCGAACAAAGACAGAAATGCAAATGGCGATAATACTAAATACTGTCCGCTTGAACTGAGCATTGAATGTCATGTGCTTTGCCAAGTGAAAAAATAAAAAATGCATCATAGGCAGTGCTTTGGTGGCATTTAACGCAAACATTGAAAGTCACTTGCCTCACCACATAAAAAAAAAAAAATCACTGGCTGGAGTATTTTACACTTTGCCATTTGACATTGCATAGAATGCCTAGGAAATGTGTGAAATGTTAAGCATTTGATACTTTGACGTCCCATTTTCGGCATTCTGTACAATGCCTAATTTCAGACATTGGTAGTAACATATTCATTAACATGGCTTAAAAATCATTAATATTTTATTGTATTTAATGTTTTTAAGTTGAAACATTGCATTTTCAAGGCAATTGAGAGTCTGCAGTGTTTTCTCATCAGTATCATTGCTATAAAAGTAGTACCTGATGATGTCAAACAATTTCATTGCATTGCCCCATTTGGACGCTGATGCACTTACCTGGGAAACAATCATCACTGGGGATGTCCTCATTGCATTTTTTGTTCACAATCATTTCCTCTAGAGTTGTAAATTGTGGCACTGATGTAATCTTGGAAGCTAAACTTGTCTTGTTCTTCAATTATATCATTGCTATAAAAGAAGTACCTGATGATGTCAAACAATTTCATTGCATTGCCACATTTGGACGCTGATGCACTTACCTGGGAACAATCATCACTGGAGATGTCCTCATTGCATTTTTTGTTCACAATCATTTCCTCTAGAGTTGTAAATTGTGGCACTGATGTAATCTTGGAAGCTAAACTTGTCTTGTTCTTCAATTATATCATTGCTATAAAAGAAGTACCTGATGATGTCAAACGATTTCATTGCATTGCCCCATTTGGACGCTGATGCACTTACCTGGGAAACAATCATCACTGGGGATGTCCTCATTGCATTTTTTGTTCACAATCATTTCCTCTAGAGTTGTAAATTGTGGCACTGATGTAATCTTGGAAGCTAAACTTGTCTTGTTCTTCAATTATATCATTGCTATAAAAGAAGTACCTGATGATGTCAAACGATTTCATTGCATTGCCACATTTGGACGCTGATGCACTTACCTGGGAACAATCATCACTGGAGATGTCCTCATTGCATTTTTTGTTCACAATCATTTCCTCTAGAGTTGTAAATTGTGGCACTGACGTAATCTTGGAAGTTAAACTTGTCTTGTTCTTCAATTATAGCATTCCAGTCAGATTGCTTAATGATGTCTTCTTGAAGTGTAGGATTGTCTAAAAGCCTGCATGCTGACGTAAAATATCGAAATGCAGCTTTTGCAAAACAATGGAGTATTGTTTCTGACATTTTCATTTACCCCCCCCCCCCTTTTTTTTTTTTCAACTTCTTTGGCCTTTTAATGAGCAGTGGACTGCTTATGGAAATGTTAGCAAATGTGGCTCTGCGTGAATAATTGAAAGCCAATGTCCCCGACTTCCGCAAACTTTCCAGTTTGAATGAGTAATATATTCAATGCAGTTGCACCTGAAGACATTGCATTGTCTTGATTTTCTTTACATTTTCTAAACTATGGTTGTAAGAGTCAAAACTGGGATTTTTAATTTTACAGCTAAAGCTGTTTCCATCAACTTCCTTCAAAATCTCCATTTTGTTTTCAGGACAATGCTTTACAAGATCATGAAGCATAGCTCCAATGCAAGAAAACAAATGCAAATGGTCTCACTGAAAGAGTTTGATATGAAACTGTCAAGAAAGAGCAGGTGCCTACCACAGATACCAACTGAGCTGACCAATAGGAGCTCAGAAAGTGTGTGCACACCTGCTAAGTAAGACATAGAGAAGGTGGATCACAGGAAAGAGGAAGAGTGAAAGGCAGAGGGGGGATTGGAAAATGGAATTTGCGGCAGAGGGATAGGAGAGCTGTGAAGAGAATTTGTGTGGTTTGAATTTCTAATTCCCAACACCATAATTTAATTAACATATGAATAGAAAACTAATTCAATTAACATAAAATTGATAAAATTTAACATTAAGGGCAATTCAGAATTTTTAGAATAATGACATTTTATATATAAATGAGAAAAACATATAGGTAAGAAATGTATAAACAGGGTTCTACTGTATTGTGTTTCCTTTTTAATTGGGCTCATTTCTTTTGTTATTCTTAGACTCAATTTCTTATCCCCAGTTCTGTCATTTAGTTTGTGATTTTAACAAGTGTTTTCTACATCCACATAAAAGTATCATCTTTGGTCCAGCTGAATTGTAATTACTGTGGCAACAAAATTTTAAGGCTTTTAACTAGTGATGTTACTCTGAATGGAGGGACGAGGACAAAAGCTGACCTATGACTCGCACTTCTCCAATCCTGAAGGCACAAAAACCTTGTGCAACACCACCACCATTTACTTCTAAGTGTACTTTCTGTTTGCATGAAAAATTTAAAAAAGCCTTGGAAATTGGAAAATGTAGGTATTTATTTTGTGTTCTATTTTTCTTCGAAGTTTGTATGAAATTCAAACTGAGTATAAATAAGGGGTAACCCAAAGTTATGGTTTTCGAGCAAGGAACTGTTAGTACTGAATCTAAGATAAGTCTAAATAGAACAGAGATTGACCAGATGAATGAGTTTGTATATATTTAGGAAGCATGTTTGACAGAGAGAACAAATTAGACAGCAAATTTAATACAGTAGCGAACAAAAGTATTTGGTGAAACACTTTTTAGACCATAATATTTTTTCTGCTGGACCAAATCGGGTCATTTTGGGATATAATATGTGTTACTCAGTTGTAAACATGACCCATATGCAGATGGATCGGAAATCTTAACACAGATCAGGTACCGAGCTTAATCGCAAAGATCATACAAATTGACCAACAAAGTAGGTGTGTATCATATTCATTTAATGCAAGGATAACAGAAAACAAGTACGAGAAAGCGACAAAACAATAACTAATACTTAGTGGGATAACCACGAGACTTAATAACAGCTGCACAACGGGCCGGCATAGAGTCCACTAGCTTCTCAAGGGTGACCTGCGGAATTCGCGCCCATTCTGCAGACAGCTGGTCGAACTTTTGGGCCCTATTCTGGCAGGTTTTCTTCGCACATCGTCGCTCCAGCTTCTCCCACATGTGCTCGATGGGGTTGAGGTCTGGAGATTGACTTGGCCAGTCTAGAAGTGTGACCTGTTGCTGCTGGAAGGCTGCCTTTGCTACTCTGGAGGTGTGCTTCGGGTTGTTGTCTTGCTACATGATCCATCAGGGTGGCATGTTCTGGTTTGCCCATGGGAAGATATCATTGATGAGCATGTTCGTGTATCTCTGACCGGTCATTATTCCATCAATCTTGATGATGGGGCCCATTCCATTGCGAGAGAAGGCGCAGTAGACCATGAGCAATCCTCCTCCGTGCTTGACAGTCGGCTGAATGAACTGGGGGTTGAATCTCTGGCCACACGGACGTTGTACATATCGGATGCCATCACTTCCGAACAAGTTAAACTTGCTCTCGTCGGTGAAAAGCACCTTACTCCAGTCCGCCGCGGTCCAGTGTTGATGACAGTGTGCGAACGCAACTCTGGCTCGTCGATTCTTGACTCTGATTAGTGGTTTCTTGGCGGGGCGTCTTCCATTCAATCCACCAGCAATGAGATGACAGGAGATGGTCATTCAGCTGATGTTCAGGTCGTCGCTGTCGCAGAATTCGGTGGCGATGTCCACAGCAGTCAAGGTGGGATCGGCACGAGATCGACGGAGGATGCGTCTATCCTGACGCAACGTAGTGGAACAAGGCCTACCACATCGCGGACTGTTCTCGACGGTCCCAGTCTTCTTATAACGTTGCAGGATAGCTGAAATGGACTGCTGTCGGATCTTGAGGGCCCTCGCAACGTCGGTGACGCGCATTCCGGATTTCATCATGTTCACGGCCACCTGGCGAGCTCTAACAGGGATCTCCGCCTTTTTACCCATTTCTGAAAACCTAAGATTGACTTATTATCACACTATACATCACAAAACCCACAAAGATCACAAGAAAAACATTAATACATGCAGCAAACAAATGGGTAATAATTGGCAACTCTTGAATATGCCCCATTTCGAATGACAAATTCGCTCTGAGCGAAATACAAACTATGCGGCATTGTAACCCACGAATCAACACATATCATATCCTAAAATCACCCGATTTGGTCCAGCAGAAAAAAATTATGGTCGAAAAAGTGTCGCTAAATACTTTTGTTCGCTACTGTAGGTGAGTGAATTCTTCTCTGAAAGTTATAGCTGCTTTTAGAAGCTTTCACAGGAATGATGGGTTCTCAAGAAAGTCCTAAATGGCTGTATATGAAAGCATAATTGTTCCTACTCTGATGTACAGTAGAGAAACCTGAGTACTGCAGAAGATACATTGGAGTTATTTGTGTGTTGGAGAGATGAGCTACTTACAGGGGGTTTGTGGCAAGACACTCTTTGATCATGTGAGGAACGAAGATATGTTGCAGATGTCTAATGTGAGACAAAATGTTGTTAGTAAGGTGGAGACTAATATTCTTAGGTGGTTTGGCCATGTTGAAAGAATGAGTGATGACATGCTTAATTTTTTCAGCCCCAGTGGCAGGAAAGAAAGGCCAAGGAAATTGTTGGAGGACCAGATTCAGAAATGTCTGCTTGAGAAAAAGATTATGAATACAAAGGTCTTGTGTGCGACATTTGATGAATGTCAGTGGAGCTCAAGCTGTGTGCCAAGATCGCTGTAAATGGAGACGTCTGATACACCAACAGTAAGTAAATTCTAGTTCCATTAGTTAAATGTTTTTCTGGCAGATTGTCTTTCTTTAAGGAGCAAACCTCTGAATCTCAGAGAACAACTTAATGATATGCCTGTATGTATTTTCTTATCATTCATTAATGTTTTTACATATACTTCTGTCATAGAGTGGACAACTCCATTTTTAGAAATAATGTGAAAAGCTATTGGTACTCCCTGGCTCTTTTTTGTTTTATTCCTCACCACCTGAACAAAACAATTTTTCAGACAGAGAGAATACTAAAATTGGATATGCATGTAATGAAGTGAATCTGGAAAGTTACTGGTTTTATTTCCTGATATACAGGACATATATGTCCTGTAGGCAGTTTGGGCAGTACTTTATTATGGCCATCATTCCCTTACAAACATAAATATGATTCATGTGAGTCCTCAAAATCCTAAAAAAGTCTCGGAATTCCATGCTGTCTTGGAAACGTCCTAAAATTCTGTTATGTCTTGGAATTTTATCCATTTCCATTTATTTTTTGTGTCCCTACACAGTGTTTTTTATAGTTCAGCATTTTTATAGTTTTGTAACTTATGTCAGACATTTTTTTCCCTTCCATGCAAAATGCTAGGGGGCTGTTGGTTTTCTTGTCCCTTAGCAGAGCTGAAGCTGAGTTACTGCTCAGTGCTACTATGGCTCTTTGTATTATGCTCTGTATACTGCTCAGTGCTACTATGGCTCTTTGTATTATGCTCTGTATACTGCTCAGTGCTGTTGTTCGCTGAAACCACTTCTCCGTCATGGTGTTATTAAAATGTGACAAATTGTCAGCATTACGCAAAGGTATCAAAAAATATTTTTTCGTTTGTTTTTAACATTGAAAGTAGTTGTGTGTATGAGAAAACTAACAAATGAAACATTTGTCAGACACAAGTTGTGACTGGATCGCAAAAGAGGGGAAATGATGTGTAGAGAAGAAGTGTTTTATAGCCATGGCTTTGGGGTTAGGTAGGGTGGGATCAAGGAAGCACTCGGTGTGACCCTGTCTTGTAGTTTTGGACTCTTGTATTCGGCCTTCCTCACCTTTTGCATGGAAAAATTGTGTTGGAACACTTTATTTGTTTATTAAATTGTTTGCAATTGAGCAGACTGAGTCCATGTTCTTTAATTGCCCTGAAAAGGGAAATTTCCATGGATAAACCTTGAATTCAAAGTTTTTCCGTTATTCTATTCATTTCATGTGGGATTTTTTGTGCACATTTTGTTTGCGGGCAAGTACAAATTTAAATTATAACTAATGTATCGATATAATCATATACGAGGCATATTCAGAAAGTAAGTACCGTTTGCGAATGTTTTTGCTGCCGCGCTGCTTTCGTGATATCACGCACGTGCACTGACTTCGCTCATCTGTGGGCAAACCAGACGCCATTACGAGATCATCAAATCATGTTTGCATGTTGTTCTATGCATTTAATATGTTTAAAAAGAACGAGTAGCCCACCGACTGTGAAATAAGGTTCGTAATTCGATTTTTAAATGCAAGAAATTTGAAACTGGCTGACATTTATCATCAGATTTGTGACTTCTACAGTCAAACTGCCATGAGTGATAGGTCAGACAGTTCAACGAAGAATGTGCACAATGAGGAGTGGAGCAGCTGGCCATCTGTGTTCAATGATGATTTAGTGCATTCAGTCGTGTGTGAGGACAGAGGTTTCACAATTTCAGCGCTTTCTTTGCATTTCCCACAAATTTCAAGGACTGTTCTCTATGAAATTGTAACAGATCATTTGGGGTTTCGGAAATTGCGCTCAAGTTGGGTGCCGAAGATATGTTCTCCATGGAGCACAGAAGTAAGCGAGCTGGAAGTGCATTGGCTTTTTTCACGCCATACACTGAGCAAGGTGATGGATTTTTGAGCCACGTCATCACGGGTGATAAGACAATGGTGTCCCACGTAATTGAAGAGGCAGTCCATGGAGTGGCAGCACACCGCAACTCATTGCTGAAAAAGAAAAAATTAAGCAGACAATTGCAAGCCTCAAGATCATGTGCACAGTTTTTGAGGGTAGGCAAGGAGTTTTGCTTCTTTAATTCTTGCCTAAAAGCAAAACAGTAAATTCATTGGCCTATTGTGAGACCCTGGAGTAACTGCATCATGCATGAAAAAGAAAAAATTAAGCAGATGCCAATTTTTTTTTTGGGGGGGGGGCATCTGAAGAAGTTTCTTGCTAGTCAGAGTTTCTTCGATGATGATGAAGTCAGAAAAGGATACAAAAACTAGTGCCCGATTACAATGAATGCCTCAATAATGGCGGAAACTATGTAGAAAAGTAGTTTAAGGTATGGCGAATCAGATAAAAAATATATATATATATATTTTACAAATACATTCTCATTTAGCTTTAATAACCAAATAGTACTTACTTTCCAAATATGCCTCACACTATGCTGAAAATTCCCTACCCTAAATAAAATGTAGCACAAATCTGTGATCAAAGAATATATGTTTAATTAATAGCAATCCCTTTGAAAAAGTTTCAAATATTTCAACATTCCTTATATCCTTACATTTCCAACGTAAGCATCATTTCAAAATATTTAAATATAAACAGTATTTAGTTTATATATTGATTGTAATGTATGAAAGCATTGCAAGAGTAATGGCACATTTATAGTCTGATTGTAGGTTTTACACCTATATATTTTTTAGTTTATATAAATTTTATTCTATAATTTGCTTAAATAAGTGAATTAAAACCAAAGTAAAAAGAAAACCCGGTTGTATTTTCAGTGACAGTTTTAGTATTTTAAGTTTCTTATTGGGTACAGCAAACATAATTTTCAACATCCTGCATTAAGTTTTCTGAAGCCAGTATGGGGTTGTATGTTGTAGATTACAGGTTAAACAGACCTTTGGTTTAACCATGTTTTAAGAGTATTTAGATCATATGTCCCAGGAAAAATTTTTGAAAGTCCTGGAATTCCTTGATTGAATAAGTGTATAAACCATGTAAATGTCATAATCAGAGGAATGAAGAAGCATGATATAAAAACAGCCAGTGGTAAGGAATGTCTAAGGTCCGTCTAATCAAGAGAAATTGTCCACACAATTTGACCACTACAAGCATAGCCTTTGTCTCTTTAACAAAGCTATGTTGTTCAAACATTGTCATACATGGTGGACAAAATAATGGAAACACCTGTGCAAAAGAAAATAAAGCTATAAGCACATTTTAATAGAGTGCTGGGCCACTCTTTGCTTTTACAACAGCTTCTATTTGAAATGGGATAGATTCAAATAAATCACTAACACTCTTCAGGGGAATATTAGACCATTCCTCTTGCAGTAAAGTCTCAAGCTCCATGAGTGATAATGATGGAGGATATCTGTTTCTCATTCTCCCCTCCATGGAATTCTGCCAATATTAAGAATATTTAGATCTGGTGGTTGTGCTGGCCATGGGAGATGTATAAGAACTGTTTCATTCATGCTCCTCAAATCAGTATTGCACACATCTGGTTTTTGTGTATTGGAGCATTATCAATGTATAAATGTCATCTTTTGCACCATGAGAGGAACCTGGTCACTCTGGATATTGCAGTATGCAGTGGGCTGTAGCTCTCTCATTCAGGGAAATGAACAAATGCCAAGAAAGCATGACCCAAACCACTGCTGATCATCCATCCTGTTTGATGGTTTGGTGCAAGACATTCAGGATTAAGTGCTTCCTTAAGCATGTGCTAATAAACTCTCTTCAATGATGATTTGTTGAACCAGATCGCATTTCTGTCCATCCAGTGTACAGGTTTTGTGCTTGTGCCACCATTGCATCCTCTTTTTTGCACTAGAATCGGTAACTAATATGGCTTGGCATTGGTGGCTCAGCCATAAATTTCAGTAGTTATTTTTGAGGCAGTAGTTTTGTGCGTTCACACATGTTACAATCCATTTCATTGCCCAGCAATCTCTTTCAGTCAACTTCAATTTCATGCCACAATTCATCCCATTAAACAAACCTGCAGTTTCAGTCATTAATGCCCTGGCTAAGTGGGCTCCAACAATCTACTATCTTTGGAATTCAGACAGATCAGTCATTTTGTCTAATGTACAATTTTTTATCATCTCTAAAGAATCGACTGCTTGTACCTCAGTCCTTGACAATACTACCTGCAAGCAGTGGTGGCTCATGGTTGAAAAAAATAGGTGAAGAGGTACAAGAGCAGTATGAAAGATATCTACTGTCTACAATGAAAATCCCTTAATGAGGACTTACCTATTTTTTGTATATTAAATCAATTTTTATTCCTTTTAAAGCTGCAAATTTTTCGATTATGTCGTCATAAGATGGTTAGATGGTTGTTTCTTCGTGAGCATCAATAAAATGTCATCCTGAATAGAAATATTTGCCAAAGAAGCAAGTCTATCTCGGGAACTAGTGTTTCTTGAGCAATTTTGTATTCTTTTAAGAAAACTTCTTTCCACTGGCACACTTGTAGATGGAATTGTTAAACTGAGGAAAACTAATTTATAATCTTCTGTAAAAATGTCTTCGTCTCAGTGAAACACTCGGAGTTCTTGAGTCAATATATTCCTTAATTTTTCATCGGCATATACAAGACTCAGTTCATTTTTAAGGCGCTGGTGTTTAGTAAATATATTTCCGTAAAAATGTAGATTTTCAAGAGCGCGAGAGAGAAAGCATGCATTAAATTATACGAATTTGGTTGTGTCAGCAAGTCAGACAAATTGAAGTTTCTTGCAGTCTTGAAATCTTATATCCATTTCCATAAGAATATGGTCCGAAATTTCAAAATACAATTGTTTATAATTTTGAAAATTTGTTTCCTGTGTAAGAGCAGCATATTCCCATGCTTATTTCTGTGATTTTGCAAGCTTTTCCAAACTGTGTTTCAAATAACTCATCGTTCCTTTTATGGCTCAAAATTTCACGAGTTTTTTTTTATTATTATTATTATTATGAGTTACACAGTAGTTTATGTTTAGTTATTTTTTCTTCAAAAGTTCGAATAATAGATCGGTGGAGCCAAAAATGTAAATTCGAAAATGTTCATATCCTTCAAAAAACCCCTTGGCAAGGTGAATTGATTTTTTGTCTGATTATTCGCTATTCGTCAGAAATCCGAACACTTCCTTCAATTAATCCAAATCTTCAACAACTACACTTACTAATTTCGAAGTGGAGGACCATCGAGTTTCTGTTATGGTTGGTTTGCGTCTTGCGGTTGTTGATAAAAGTGTATAAGACCACTTCGCAGAATGGTGAACAAACGAAGCAATTCCATTAAGGCTTGTAAAAAGTATTCGACACTTAGAAATTTTAGAAAAACTCTGGTGTAATACAAGATTCAAACGATGAACTAAGCAATGAACAAAAACAGCTTGAGAAGCTTTATCCTTGACTTTTTTTTTCTGTAGCCCATCTAAGTGTACAGACATTATACTTGCCCCATCGTAACATTGTCCTATTTATTTGTGTTGGTAATCAGACTGTTCCAAAATTTTGTCTAGCATTTTGTATAAAGCTCCTGACGTTCTACCTTTATTCACATCAATGAAACCCAAAAATCCCTCAACCAACACACCTTCCGAATCAACAATAAAAAATTATTTAATTTTTGACGTGATCGTTTATATATTCAGAAATACATTTAATTAATTCAGTTTTAATAGTTTTTTATCCTTTTGTATTGATTTTCAATTTCTAAAGAACTTTTTTATATCAACAATGAAAGTAATTCAATGGAATTTCGACGATTTATCGAGCCCATGCTTTTGTCATAGCCGTGGAATGCTAGTTCTTGTTTGCTCAAATACAGTATAGACTAATACTGCATCAATCACTGTCTGCAGGAAAAATCTATTTAAACGAACGTTTTCGTTGAAATGCGTTTTCAAAAGCCTAGCATTCTTCCTCAGGGCATCGGCAATGGTGTTTTGAATTTTTTCAAAATTCCTTAACATTAATCCGCATTTCAGGTGTTTGCTAGAATCATGATGTTTATGAAGTGACCGTGTTACGCTTAATAAATCTGAGAATCCATCTTTATTCCACGCCGAATGTTTATTACTAGAAAGTGTAAGCAGGGCCAAGAAAAAAGAAAAAAAACATTAACACAGAAGTGCTGCAAATCCATTTATATTCAGTAAGCCAACAATTTTTAAAATTAATGTTGTTAGATTTACCGCTCTTCTTGATTTTGTTCTTGGCAACAATTTTCAGTGTATCCGTCGGTTGTCCTTGAAGCAAAATGTCTCTTTTATCTTCATCTTTCCACAGATTAAATGGAGTTTGTAATAAATTGCAAACAATGTCATCCACAGGATGCATACTAAAAACTATCAGTTAAATTGTACCCAAACCTAAAATATCAGTTAAAGCTTTCAACAAATGATCACAAAGCACGAAAGAACAAATTCTTTTCGGAAAATAATGTACCACAGCACCACAAGGAAAACCCTGGTAGTCCGCCCGCTCCACCGTGATCTCTCACGACTTTACACTCAAAAACTGTAAGATGCAGAGGTAAGGCGCCTGAAGCTGAAACACTTCACTTGAGCGAGCAGATTGGGGAGGGTGACGTCACGGTTACCATGACAACTCGGCAGAAAAATGGAGACTTCCAAGCATTATCATTTCGGCTCTTCACTTGCACTGTTTTGCGTATGAGGATTTGTTTTCCGTATTGAGCGCGCCATGTGAATTAATATCTTCTCAAAATTTTGAGTATTTTGGAACTGAATAAAGGCAAAAAAGAATATATTATAAAAAAATACTGAATAAAACTTTATTTTGAGTAAAATAGGTGAAGAGGCACTTCACCTACTTCACCTGAAAAGCCGCCACTGCCTGCAAGAAATGTGTGCGCACACACACACAAATCAATATTGCATACATGTTCATGAATGAGTGAGCCATTACAAGAAGTAAGAGCATCTATAGCAGGTGTTTGAATTATTGTATTCGCTTCCTGTATGCTGATGACACTGTCCTGTTGGCAGAGAGCAAAAGTGAGTTGCAGAGTATGTTTACTCGAATGCACGAAGTTTGCATGAAATTCAAACTGAGTATAAATAAGGGAAAAACCAAAGTTATGGTGTTTGACAGAGGAATGAGTAGCACTGAATGTAATGTAAGTATAAATGGCACTGTGATTGACCAGGTGAGTGAGTTTGTGTATTTAGGAAGCATGTTTAACAGAGAGAACAAGTTGGATGGTGAAATCAGTAGGCGAGTGAACTCTTCTTTGAAAGTCATAGCTGCTCTGGAAGGTTTTCACAGTAATGATGGGTTATCTAGAGAGTCCCGCATGGCTGTGTATGAAACAGTAATTGTTCCTACTCTGATGTATGGCAGTGAAACCTGGGTACTGCAGAAGAAACATAGGAGTCGTTTGTGTGCTGGAGAAATGCGTTACTTACGTGGGGTTTGTGGCAAGACACGATATGATTGTGTGAGAAATGAAGATGTATTGCAGTTGTGTAATGTGAAGCAAAATGTTGTTAGCAAGGTGGAGACCAATATGCTTCGGTGGTTTGGCCATGTTGAAAGAATGAGTGATGAAATGCTTACTAAGAAAATATTTTCAGCCCAAGTGGCAGGAAAAAAGGCAGAGGAAGGCCATGGAAGACATGCGTGGATCAGATTCAGGAGTGTCTGCATGAGAAAAAGATTATGAGTATGAAGTATAAAAAATCTTGTGTACGGCGTGTAATGGATATCAGTGAAGCACGAGTTGTATGTCAAGATCGCTGTAAATGGACAAGTTTGATACGACAACAATAAGTAAAAATATCTGGAAGTTTGTATTTCTTTTTGGAGCTAACCTCTGAATCTCAGAGAACAGCTTAGTGATATGATATGATATGCTTCCTGTATGTGATCTGGATGAGAAGTTGTCAGTGACCTCATTATATTCTCAACATAGTCAATTTTCTTTTTCTTCACACTGTTATTTCATCATCACAAGTTTTCTGTGCATGTAAGTTTTACTAGACAATCAACTGCCATTGTAATAAATATTCATTTAAGATACATTATGTAATGTATTATTATGCTCACAATTTCTAACATCTACTGTTGTCTTCCTTTACAGTTGATTCCTGGCCCACCATTTGTGTTTGGCGCATTGCTGGTAATCTTAGCCCTTCTGGTGTCTGCTTTCATTCCCGACACCAGAGGACCCTCAGGAATCGGATCCAGGTCTCCCATCCACCACCAGGGTTCCTCGCTCAGCCCACTTCCACAGCCAAGTTGCTCCTCAGGTGATATATTTCACTATGACGTCATTCACAAACGAACTGATGGTACTCAGCCACTAATGCAGGATACAGACCCGTTATAGCAATCACTGTATCGCCAGTGGCGAATCACTGATGGTATAGACAACTGTGAAAACATTGAAGAAACAACCGTATAATTTTATGCATTTCAGTGGGCAAGGAGTTTAAATATTTTTAGGGATATACATAAGAGAGATCTAATGACACATTGTGGACAGTATGAGGGGAATCTAGAGACTGTGTTTAATACTGCCAAGGTCTATCTAGAAGTTGCACTTTGATTTGGTTTCTGCATTCACTGACTTTTCTATGGACATTGTCAACACCGAGTGATCTGTCTAATTTGTTTTGGTTGTGAATTATATATAATTCATTCATCTTCACTGCTATGAACCACTACTGTGTAAGTATAGTACATAGAGATGGTTGTATTTTTCATTTTAGAGGCATGTAAAATAGTATTTTTCAACTCTAGATGTATATCTTGCTTAGTTGAAAATGCATCAAATTTACCTTTGTCAGAAATGGAAGTGAAGAATGTATATATTTTAATATATGTGCTGGATCATGTTTCTAATTACTCTTTAGGGATCTTTCCGAAGCACCAATAAACTATATACTAAATTTAATTAGAAGAGAGAAATTTAAAACCCTTGTGATAATTCATTCATTGAATTTTGACCAAAGTCACTAAGAAATTGGGGCCATTTATTATTGTAATGTTTGTGCTGTAACTGTATAGGAATGCCAGCAGTGATCATTGGTTTCAGCTGCTGTTCTCATGACACAGTATGTGGATCAGTCTTAACAAAAGTTTTTTTTTTTTTTTTGCTTGAGTGCAGTTTTTCTCCTGTTCATTGAAACCAAAATAATACTGAAGGCTGCCAGATTACTTCAATGCCATGACATTGCCAGTGTAGCTTTAAAATAAACATTTTTGATAAATTGGGCTGAAAATTTTTTATTTTAAGTTTTATCAGCTGCTGTTATATTGATGATATTTTGGGAAGCATGAAATTAGGGACTGTTACATTTTTTGTGTTTTCCGTGAATGTCTTGGTAAAATCAATTATTATTCTTACTGTTCAATTTTTTTTTAACTATGCGTTGAGCTTTTTCTCTCATTTTCATTTATTGTATGCACCATCGTAGCCTGTTAATATTTTATTGCTTGATTTCTCCTCATTTCGGTGATACTTCAGTAATTATATATGATATGCCAAAAAATTTGTAAGATATATGTGCCTTAGCCATCTGTTTCTACTTAACACAATTAGTTCTAAAATTTATTATTTTGATTATTTATATGGAGATGCGGATTTTGTATGGCTATATTGTTTAAGACCTGGGGTCAGACACTCCCTTCGTAAGATCCTCTACATATGATCTGATCTGTATAGCTTAGGAAAACAGATTTTGGGATTCTAAAATGTGACGAACGGCTTATTTTCTCTCTCTCTCTCTCTTTCTCTTCTGCAAGAATTTTAGAGATTATTTTCACCAGGGTGTTCATTTTTATAGTTGCAGTGCAAAAAAATTGAGGGTTCTCTCATTAAAAAAAGATCACAATTTCTTTTTCTTTATAAGGTGGTGTAAAATTAATTTTAAGCATGTCTTTTCATGTTTCAGAATACTTCATTTTGTGACTATCTTTATTAGGTTGCATAAAACTTAAAGAAAATGCCAAATTTCAAGAGATTTTAGAAAACTTTATGAAAGTGTATGCATTTATAAGTTGTGTATTGTAGTACAATTAAGTATAATCTTCAGTACCCTTTGATTACAGAAAGGATTATTTGAAGTGAAAGGCTTGGCAAGCAATTTTATATCCTACTTACTTACAAATCAGCATTTTCAGGGGACTTTTGAAGGGTTGCATATTTACAAAAACTAGATAGCAACCTTTGGTTTTACACTAAAATTTGTGATATGTAAAATTAGAAGCAACAAAAATTACAAGACTTCCAGCTTGATGTTCACCATGAATTGAGTGATGATTTCACATTTCTCTTGCCTTTTGCCAAAGGAGATTTCGAAATTATGGAGATGAGATAGGTCATTCCATATTGCAGAAGTTTAGATTAAGGAACATTTCTGTGCTTTCCTGACAGCTAACTAATGCATGTTTTATTAAAGGCGCAGCATTGTAGCACTAGCACAGTAAAAGTATCTTCTGTAATTATCTGCAATTGTGACCCAGCCTATGTGACTTTATAAATGTTGCTAGAAGAGGGGATGTGTGATAATTCAACTTACAAGATGATAAAGTAGTTCTTTAGATCAAAGTTAGTTACACTGAAAACTCCCTCATTTTTGTGATGCATTATTCACTGCCTGAAACTGGCAGTAGGTAATTTTGTTTGAATCGTCTTTCTTCTTGGCCTATGTTCATGTGCAGACCCTTGTTTTGTATGTATTGCTTTTATTCTTCATTTTCCTACTTTCTTTTACTTAAAATGATTTATTTCCTCTCACATGTTATGTTTTGTAACTCAGTTCTTTTCATGTGCACAGATTTTGAGGACTGACAGTTATCTGCTGAGCATTGCCAAATTTCCATGATTCGTTATTGTGAGCCTATTGTACTTAGTACTTATATTTCTTTAATCACACGTTTACCTCTCTGGACTCAAAACTGATTTAGTTGCCACTCTTGGAACATTTTATGCAGCTTGCATTGCAAATTATCAATGTTTTAATTTGTTTTATTTTTAAAAAATTAAATAAAAAATATTAATGTCTTTTTTAACAAATACACACTCACATGTCCTAATTTTGCAAACAAATATTTTAAAAACACACCTTGATGCTAGGGTATTTCCAGGTGCTTAAATATTTACTGGGGAAAATTGTCCAGAAGGATCTGAAACTTCAAAAACAGCCAATTTGGTGTTTATATCCAAACAAAAAGTCAGAGAAAATGTGCTTAATAAAGTGCCTTTTTCTGTTTACCACATTTCAATTTTTAAGTGACAAATTGACACAAAAGTATTGTACTGAACAAAATAAGTAAAGAAAATACTAGAGATGGCATCTTTATTGAATTTTTTTCCTTGCACATAACATAGCCTTGAACAAGTAAGTAATCAGTTTTGCCTCATTATGACTGTGGGTTATTTTTTTCTCTGCCTTCTCGAATTTCTTAGCCTTCACAAAGTTTGGCTTAACATGGTTATTCTCCTCTTTATAAGAGTTCTACAGAATTGGGGAGGTTAGGTAGTTTCAAAATCACTCCTCCATTTGACTTAAAATTTGTCTGTATCCCCAACCAACCGCAGTGTAGTTTCCTCTTCTTCTGTGTGAAGTTCTTGCACAAATTTTTTTGTATGCTATTTCAGACTAGTTCTCCTACTTTTCCTGTCTTTCATTTTTTTTTATATTTCTATTTTGTTTGAATATAAAAAAGCCTTACTATTGTACATCAGTTGCTGAACTAACAGAAAGAAGTTAGGTGGGAGAGGTAAAAGTGAAAAAGAGAAATTTCTTGTTCTAATCACAGTTTATTTCATTCCTGTGACAAATTCTGTGCAAAGTGTGTGAACTCTGATCAAAGACCAGGAAGTTTCTTTCATTTCAATTAAATCACAGAAGCGTGTCTAGAGAAATCTCAGTAGTTAGGAAAATGGCTTGTATTTGAAGTTCAAGACTGCTACACTTTGTGTAAATTATATGCAGCAGATTTTGTGTAAAACATTTTTAGAGGGGGGGTGATCAACCTGTAATTTTAAATATAGACCTGGAAAGTCCTTTGTGTTGTGGATTTTGATTTTTTTTTTCTTTTGCTTTGGATAAAGATACTTTTTATTGCAAAACAGCTCAAAAAATTGTTTTCTCAATAAAGAAAGATTGCCCATGCATAGTGCTTGCTATGTCCTAAGATGCAGCAAAATATTCTTCCAATGTGCCACCAATTCCTGAATGTGAAAACATGTTTAAAAATTTAAAACCAAGTTAATTCCATTCCCGTCATGCTATGATGAACTTGCAATATATCTTCATAATATTACATTGCTTTCTAATAAATCAGCTGAGTTGTCATTAATTTTTATATTTTAAATGGGAACTACATGAATGTGTTCCACTTAGTAGTTCTAATTCTGACTATTATATAGGTCTAATTATTCTACTATTCTCTTTTATGTGCGATATTTCAAAGTAACTTGTACAAAAATCTAGCGGATAATGCTTACCTTGACATTCCTTTCTAGCGACGGGAACATTTAACGCACGTGTTTTCCGGTCTTTGTTGATGTTATTGTCCTAAAGTTCGTTGTATGCGATGACTGGCTTTACTTCTCATACTTTTCGCTGGGTATACTCATTGGATCTTTGCCTGCTCGGGTACCCATACTCTTGTGATATTTTCACAAGAGTATGGATATCCGAGCAAGCTAATTAATAAATGTATACATGAGAGTAAAAAGCATATGACTTCTCAGAGTAAAGAAGGCCAAGAAGTGCACAACCAAAGGAAGATGAAGAATAAAAAATTGAAATACATTGGAGCTTTCCCATACTTGGAAGGAGTGAGTAAAGAAATCAATAGGCACTGTGCTAAATATGACTTACAACTAGGAAGCTCAGTGCACACCGTGAAAAGTATGACTGTCAACAAAAAAACAGAGGAAAAAAATGCTAGAAGAATCAGGAACATACGAAATTCCAATTGCACACATACCCCCAATATCGTACATTGGAAGTACAAAAAACAGATTAAAAAAAAGACTTTAAACAACACATATCTAACTGGCAAAAAAAGAAGCCAAAACTGCTTTAGTGCAATTCTGGCATAGAAAACCGGACATTCCCAAAGTTCGATGAAATTAAAATACTAAAAAAGAATAAAAAATCGGAAAGGCAAATGAGGAGGGAAGAAGCAATATTATTCTACAAAAATAAAGCAAGGGTATGTAACCAGAACGACCCTAGCACATTATCGGGCCTGTGGAAAGAGCTAATAAGACAAGAAAAACAACAACAAAAGAAAAACCGGCAAAAAAGACAAGAAAACCAGGATAGGAGAAGAAAAAAAAAAAAAGTGTTTTAACGAAACATAGATGGCGCCAGCCGGAGCTTGATAACGAAATATATCCAGGAAAGTATTTCTGATGAATGGCAACAAGGAGTATCGGACTCCATTAGCGCGAAGTTAACCACGCTCCTGAAGATGCCCAGAGTATGGGCGAAAATTTTGAGTATAAAGAACGGTAAAAATTGATGTGTTTGAATCCTAAGGCAAAGATCCAATGAGTATACCCAGCGAAAAGTGTGAGAAGTAAAGCCAGTCATCGCATACAATGGACTTTAGGACAATAACATCAACAAAGACCGGAAAACATGTGCGTGAAATGTTCCCGTCGCTAGAAAGGAATGCCAAGGTAAGCATTATTCGCTAGATTTTTGTACAAGTTGCATGACTGTGTTTTTACAGGATCAGGTTGTGAATTCTTGTCAGCATACCTTTCTCCAAACAGTTTACATGTTGTCCAGAATGTCAGTATTAAAAGGACAGTAAAGGTTTGTCTTTGAAATAAATACATTAGTGTCCAAAATTAAGGTCCAATCATGAAGTTCATAGGCAATTAATTGAAATATAAGAATATGCACAAATTTTGATTATGCATAATAACAAGCTTGAGTCTTCAAAATGGGATGTCAGATTTCATCCAATAAGATGGATAATAAGGAATATGATCTCCTTATGAACAAATGATTCTCGTGATGACAGGTCATGCTAATAATGACAAGGTTGCTGATGAAGCTCTAGAAGCAAAGAATTCCATTCCTCAAGTGGGGCAGTACATAGCTCAATGCAAGTTCAGGGAGGAAGAGTGAGTTGCAACTTGTCTCCCTACTGCATCCCAGGCAAGCTCTAAAGGTTTCAGGTCAGGAGACCTGGCTGTCCAATCCATCCTTTGAATATCTTTGCTCCCAAAGAAATTAGCAACCCGAGTCCCTGTGTAGATGATCTTTATTGTCCATAAAAAAAAATCGAGGAACAGCTGCGTTCCAGAAAAAGCCTGACATAGAGCTTGATCATCCTGTTCTTATAGCTCTGGCCAGTAAGATTGCCGCCGTAAGAGACATGGTATGGTGTATGGCTGTTCAGCAATATGCAACCCCAGACTAGCAAACCACCACCACCTAAAGTGTACCATTCTCTGTTGTTGTTGGATGGAAAGGGAAGGGTATGGTTTCTGGCTACTTCCAGATGAAATGATGTTGAAAATCAGTGTATTAAACTAAATCTTAACTTATTGGTAAAAAGAACACTGGCTCATTTGCCTTGGCTCCAAGAACAATGTTACCAGCATCAGTTCAGGCAATCGCACGTGCAAGATGAAGTGAGAGACACAGACCAGGGATCATTTAGCATAAAGGCCACTCTTGTTAAGTTGTTGGGCTACAGATAGATCTGCAGAAAGTTGCCTAGCTCTTACTCCCCTGTCATGTCTTGATGTTAAAGCAAGATAGAAATCATAAAGAAGTGTGGTAATCCTTCAGCGACCCTGCACGACACATCACCAGTGTCACTCAGCTGCAGTAATCTTAAAATCAGTTTTGGGTAGATATTCAAGTCTCTTGCAACTGTTCTCCTATCTTCCTGTGACCCTCCACTTTACCAAGTTGGATAAAACATGTGAGGCATTGGGAATTAATTTTCTTTGAAAAAAGCCATCAATTCTAATTGCTGGTAGAAAGTGGTGGTTTTACTCACAAAATGAGTAAGTAGGTCACTGTATTTGCACCTTGGGCAGTTTTATGCTCTATAAGATACTAATTTTGGTGCTGAAATGGATTTCTTGTGCTCCATAATTTTTGTTCAGCGGAATTAGTGTTTTTCACAAAAATGCCTTTCAGACTTCCATTTTGGACACCAGTGTACATTACCTAGCCTTAGATGAGGTGATCGTATTTCTTCCATATTTGTTTTAACACATGATATGGGTCTTGTGGCACCATTTACATACAAATATATGAATATATATATACATATTTTTTCAGGTCCCAATTCTCATGGTTTTGTGTTGAAGTTTGAATCACCATGCTGAAATACTATATGCACTTAATTTGTAGAATGCATACCTAACATTGTATTCTTCATTACTGAAAGTTAAATCACTTGGTGTAACATGCACCTTCTGTGGTATCAAGCATTTTCTTTAGCAGTGTGTTAACTTCTCACTATGTTTTAATGTGGCAGTTTGCAGTCAGTTGGCATAGAGGCTATCTGAAATATATCTGAAATAGTCAGTGTTTGTTACCTTGTGTGCGTATTATAAATTGATTGGATGATCCCGAGTGTTACAGGCTTGATGAATTTGTATCTATCTTTATTCCATGTACAAAATCATGCAAATTTTATTGGATGTGGTGTCTCAGATATGCTATTTTGGCAAGCTTTTACATGTCTTCTGAAATACTTTATTGTTTTTCCTAAAATATAAAAACACTGTAAACACAGGTTAGCCATTAATATCACTTTGATAAAAAAAAAAAAAAAATGTAACATACAGTGATGTGGTTGAATTGTTCTGTGTTATCGATTCTAGCAAAGCAAATTTTGTGTTCTAATGCATATAGTGAAAGGTTGATGTGTGTGGATATTTTATCACATTCATTTTAGAAGGGGGATTGCTCATTGTTATGGCTACGGTTCCTACAAAGGAGCATTCTTATATTGTAAGCATAAAATCTCTCGTGATTCATTCCTGTTCAGCTTGTCTCAAAATTGTATTATAGTGGCCCTTATAAATATAGCAAACTGTTTGTGTGCAGGTGAGAGACAAAGTACATTTTTCATTAAAAATGCCCATTTGTTAAGTATGCTTATTGAATTTTTAAATGATAAATAGTACAAAGCTTAGATCTGCTTTTGTACTATGGCCGTATTCTAGTGATGGCATAAATAATTCCTTCTTAAGAGTTCATCATTCACAAATGATCATTGAAATGGATGATCCAATTTCCAGGTCATCACAATGCTCACTGAGTAAATCATTCATTGTAGGGATCCTATGTTGGGCTTTGAAGGCCGCAGCCCATTTTGGAAAATACCCAAAAGAGAGTGCCAGCTGTTCAGTCATTCACCATAAATGATTTGCAAATGGTTTGGGCACGCCATTCAAATGAATGTCATTCACGTATCATTCCCATTCTTAAGTTTCACCATTATATTTTAGCTGACTGCTTACATAATGGTTGATACTTATTAATTCTCAGCATATTTTTTTTTTAATTGGGAATTTGTTTCCGAACTCATGCTGGTGGAAGAAAGTTAAATGCTCTTTGACTTTTGTGTGTGTTGCAGTAATGGCAGACTGAATGATTTTTCACAGCAGTGAGAGTTAAATATTCATGGTGAAGAATCATTTGTTGTGAACAAATCATCCATGATTTGGTTCATAACTACTACATTCTTGTCCTGCAGAAACTTTTTTTCTTCAATAGTTAGGATACAGACCTTGACCATAAGACCCGTAGGAATTTAGAGGTGGAAGAGTCTTTTCTCTTCAGATCCTGTTAGGGTGTGCGCAAAGGAAGGGTAAAATCTTGGGTTTACATCTAGCTACACAGGCATAAGTTTTATATGACACCATTTTGTTTTTGACATACAACATGCAGTAGCTGGTATTGAATTTCATAATTTTCTGTTCTTGTCAGTATATATTAAGTACAACATGTTTTGTTTTGTTTTTATTCCGTATACAATTTCCTATAAGACTTTTCACTCCTCTGGGACCTTTGACTGTGAATATTGAAGGAGAAAACAAAACAACAAAAATGTTACAAGATGGGAATATATGACAATATATTAAAGTATCAGCATTAAATTACAATACATAAAAGAAATCACAAACTATACAGTGTTAAATGGTACTTTAAGTACTTTATACATGTTCTTAATGTCACAAAACATGTTGCATTTGCAAAAGGACATACAAGAAACAATGTTTTTGCGGCACCAGCATCATTTTGTACGACAGTTTTTGCAAGTACAGGTAAGAATCACATTTTCAAGTAGCTCACTAATGCATGCCTGCTAACTCTTCTGGATTTTGCGGAAGTTTTCCGGTTTTTTTATACGGTTTTCTGGCCGGAAGAACTTTTCTTTCGGAATTTTAAAATGTTCTGTATTTTTTGCTAAAAATATCCCTATAAATAAAATATATAAAAGAGATGAGAATTTTGTGCCAATATGTGGCAAACAAAAAGGTAGATTTTGCGCCATTGTGCGTTAGAACACCCGTGCCCGTCGTCATTATCGGGCTTTCAGCACAGTAAATTCTCTGTTTACACCGTTCTGCTTGATGCTGAATAAGATCATGTGGTGGGAAGAAAGATTCAAAGACTCCAACTACTGCGGATTTCTTGTAGTAACCATGGAAATCGTCGGTCCTTTACGGACGACGGAAAACATAGAGTATGCTATGGAAATCATCGGTCCGCTATGGAAGACAGAAAGCATCGAGTATGCTATGATAATCGTTGGTCCACTACGGATGACGGAAAACATCGAGTATCTATGGAAATCGCTGGTCCTCTACAGATGATGGAAAACATCAAATGTGCTATGATAATCGTCAGTCAGCTATGGATGATAGAAATCGTTGGTCTGCTACAGACAACGAAAAATGTTGATATGCTATGGAAATCTTCGGCCCACTGCAGACGACGGAAAACATCGAGTATGCTATGGAATTCGTCGGTTCGCTACGGACGACGGAAAACGTCAAGTATAGTACCAAAATGTAATATAATTTTTTATTATAAACATCTAAAAATTATCAAATGCACAAATATTTGCATTTATTTTTACTTATACATAGTTAAATTCATTATAAATGTTGTTTGAGCGTAGTTAAAAAAAATTCATTAGAAATGTAGTTCGCGCATAGTTTAAAAAAACAACATTAGAAATGTTGTTTGCCCACAATTTTACACATTTGCATTTTCTCAGGTTGACAGGAATGCTAATGCAAAGGGTCTGGTGTGGATAAGTCATCAGCACTGATTGTCCACCCAAAATCCATTCGGGCTAACGGTTCATCCATCATCAATACTGTAGAGCATGAGTATACCATGTAAAATTATCTTTTCGGGGACCTTGCAATAAAAGCTTTTGCAACGGAAGCCTTGTAAGTTTGGAATACTAGCTTTGGTCATTATTTCAAATCAAAGTGCATTAAATGTCTTGCACACTGAGCCTGGTTTTAGAACCTTCACCAAGTATTCCTCAACTAACTTAAGAATTGAGTACTTGGAAGAAGATGCCGTTCGAAGTTGTGCAGATATTTTTTCTGGTTCTGTCTTGAGCACTTTGGTGCATGTCTCACTAGTCATATCAAAAGCTGCAAGAAAGATGTCTGTGCTAGTACCCATCTTGTGTACAAGAGTACAAATTGGTATGATATCTGGTGCCAACTTTCTCATCCATAGTTTAGGGAGCCCATTTTCATTAAGAAACTTGTAGAAATGAATGAGTGTCACAAAAACATCTGTGTTGCTTGAAAGCACAGCAATATGCTGCAAGCCTTGCTTAACAGCATGGAAAACATGAGGAATAATACAATACATAAGTTTGGCCTCCTCAACAGTTACTGGAAGAGTATCCTTGATTTGTGTGAAGCTTCCATCTTTTATTGCTAATGCAGGAGTAGGTCCACTTTCAAGCAACATGCCACTAAGGATAGTTTCCCATTGTCAATTAGCTGATACCATCTTCAGAAACTCACTCAGGGCATCTTGAATCAAAATATTTTCATCGGCACAGGAAGCTTCATAGTCAATGATCGAAAGTTGCAAAACCATTTTTGGAGCAGGTAAAATACATTTTTGGAGCAGGGAAAATACATTTTTGGAGCAGCTAAATGTGTTTTTGGAGCAAGTGAAACACATTTTTGGAGCAGATAAAATGCATTTTTGGTGTAAGAAAACATTTTTTAGAGCAGGTAAAATATTAGTAGATAGAACAAACTCATAAGCAGAAAATATTTTGGAAATAGATGCATTCTACTCAAATTTAAAACATCTTGCATTGAAATACACACACACATATGCAAACATTTTAGTTTTCAAATAGATCAAAATATTTGTAACCATAGCAGGATTCTATTACTAACCCATTTATTTTACAAAAAATGTTTAATTTTTCCCTGTTTTGTTTTGCTTCTTTTAATAGTATCTGTCCACTTTCTATTGCACTCATGTCTTTTTTATGCCACATTCAATGTTCATCAAAGCATTGTTTAACATTTTATGAGGGAATCCAATTGCTGCAAATGTTCAGCTTCTTCCCATTTCAAATCACCTTGTGAACATTCAATTTCTTCTCTTTTATGCTTGTTTTGCTGCATTTTTCAGCACTAATCTGCTCTTGATATTTTTACCAGGATTCTTTATAAGCTGTCAGAAGTTTTTTGGTTACATTAATTTTACTCACATCTCCATTTAATCTTTTGACATGATCTTTGTGCTTCTTGCTCTCTGCATGACGTTACAATCATCGCGGACGCCTTGCAACAGGCTAAAATCGCAGCCACGTGGCTTATAAAACGTGATTCAGCAAAACTTTAGATGCTTCATAAAAAGGCCATTCTTTACTATACATACCGCGATACACTTGACGATAAGTTTTATCTGACTTCGTCCTTTTTGTTGTCATAGCTGTTTCACTGCTACGTTTCGTTTCGTTTTAATCTAAATTAACCCTTTCCACTCAAATAACTTTTCATCCATACTCACACAGAACTCGCATTTTTTTTTTTTTTCTGCAGTGAAGGCCACAACTTAGCAGTGAAAGCTCAGCTTTAGCTTGCCAGCCCCGACATACGAGCTATAGAGGCATCATCAGCATGGCGGCTGATACCCGACCTATTCGGCAAAAAGAAATGTCTCGTGAGCGTCAACATGCGAGCTATAGAGGCATCATTGGCATGGAGAGTGACCCCGACATGCGAGATATTCGGCGAAAAAGAAATGTCTCACAAGCCCCGACCCACGAGCTATAGAGGAGTAATGAGCGCGGCGGATGACACCCGACATGCAAGCTATTCGGCGAAAAAGAAATGTCTCACGAGCGCCAACATGCGAGATATAGAGGAAGGATGACACCCGACATTCGGCGAAAAAGAAATGTCTCACAAGCCCCGACATACAAGCTAAAGAGGCGTCATAAGACGTGTTGGATGACACCCGGCATATTCGGCAAAAATTCCTCGCAAGCGCCGGCATCCGAGCTATAGAGCCGTCCGGATAACACCCGACATGCGAGCCGTAGAGGCGTTATCGGCATGGCGGGTGACATTCGACACGCAGATGAAGTTTCTTTTTCTTTATCCGGTGAAACAAAAATCTTTTCGCGAGCCCCGACATGCGAGCTATAAAGGCGTGATCGAAGTGGCGGGTGAGCTATTCGGCGATTTCGAAATGTCGGGTGTCACTCGACAGTTGAGTGGAAAGGGTTAAAACGTTTGCACCGAAATTTTCACAAGCACAAAGCCACATGCAATCAATGTAAAAAGTTGGCAAAACGCACTGAGCTGAGTTCCCTCTCTACTTTTGCGCACGGTACTGTCAAATAAATGGCTGTACGGGGAATCACGTGACAAACTGCACCTCCGTTGGCGGGGAAAGTCAGAACATCGAAGACGCATAAGAGACTATCTGTAAAGTGCGTTTTTCGACCAAAAGACGGTAAAAAAATAAAAAAAATTGCGCAGGGATCTTGCGAGTACTTTTCCGTAGTTTTTTTGGGTGACTTCCTTAAAACCGTAAGATGGAGTGAAAATCCGTAAAATTTGGCACCTCTGAATACCTATGAATCCTTTAGAAACAAAACCATGGATTGTATCCTGCCATGGGAGAGCCATTTTCAGTCGTCCTCTGAGTCGACAAAACAGCTAATGACTGACCTTACGCTGTATTTACGTAATCATGCACCTCGCCCGGAATGAAATAACTGCGCTATCCCAAAGAGCAGGGAATGACATGTAAACAATCTCCATTGCACAGCACTCCGAAAGACCACCTAACTATCAGTAAACAATCTTCATCAGGATTTCATAACGTACAGCATCATTTCTCTTACATACTACGTGATTACAACAAAACTCCTCCTCCATAAGCAAAAACAATTTAATTTCCTACATCGCAAAAATCGTTGTTTTTTTTTTTTTTTTTGTCACTTTTGCCGAAAAAACAACGAATCCGAAGGTAGGTGAAAAACATTCCGAAATTTTGGGATTGGCGGTACGGTACGTGTTGATTTAGCGTCGTTTTCACCAAATTACGCGTAGACCTTAAAAAAGCATCGTTCGATTTGACGTTTAAAACGGCATTTTTTTGCCATGAAAAAATTCTTTCGCTCGCCAATTTTTGCTGTGGATTGCCGTTTCGGCGCAATTGGGCGCAAATATTACATTTTTTCGGAATTTGTAGCAGTTTGGCGCAAGATAATGAAATTGGTGCAGTTCGGCGTAAACTTTCCATCACTGCATAGTGGTAGCGATGGAAGTCACCAGTAGTGGTTGCATAGGAGACATTTCTCTCTCAGCATTTTTGATTGAAAATTGAAGGTAGCTGTCAAAAACATAGTCCACGTGACTAAATTTACAGACATTATTAGCTTGTGAATGGTTGTAAATAGGTCTTCAAATGTGTCATTTCCCTTAACTGACAACCTTCGAAACTGATTCATGATATCAACAACCACACTGGTTTTCAGGGTATGCTCTTTTTTGAAATTTCTGTTTGGGGTATCTAATTTTTTGTCAACTCAGATATGAGTTGAGATTTCATGGTTTAGTAGTAGCATCATTCTCATCTAATAAGGAAAAAGGTTAACTGATGATGCATTATCAGCTCATAGTCAACTGGTGTAATGTTCAGCAGCCCTTGAAATGTTTTTCTTATGAGGATGAATGACTTCATTGTAAGCAAGTTCCCATTCAGTTATGTATTCCTTCCTTTTTGTTTGGCCAATGATCCCTCTGGCTCACTTCTGAGAACAGTTTATTGTTTGTTTGAGAGCCATGTCCATCCCCACAGCATTAAACTTTCCATTTGTTCTTTGAACAACAAAATGGTTTTTTTTTTTTTAACTGGCAACATTCATCAGGATAAAGAGTCTCATGATTAAGCATTTGCTCAAAGAACAGTGAACTCCATCTCAAATAGTTGATTCTATCAAAAATTTGGAAAATTGGAAGGACACCCTTCACTGTTTGCAGGTAGAGGTTCCAGTTCCCCTCCCTGTCTGCTTTTATGAGGTTCTTCAAAAGACTTATCAGCTGCAAGAATCCCTCCAGATATTTGCACTACTCAGAATTCTTAACCTGTTCCTGTGTGAAAACATCCAACAATTTCAGTTTTTCTTCTGATGTTATGATCAGCTCTTGAAACTTGAGTTGTGTTGATAGAATTCAGCACATCACCGACTTGTGTAGTTAATCCGAAATCATCCTCAATGGTATTCAAAAGTGTTTTCTATTTAAGCCTCTCTAGCACTTCTGCTAGCATAAACATTCCTTTTGTTGGTTTTATGTAATTGCTACCTTTGAGGACATTCTGCACTATTTTTGGACCAAACACATAGTTCTTTAATGACATTTTCTAACCCTCTGCCCTTTATGTATTTTCCAATACATGCAAGTAAAGATTTAGTCATATGGAAACATGCCAGGAGTAGCACAAGGTCTGGGAATTCACTTATAACCAACTGAAATATGGAAAATGCCTTCATCACATGCAACTGACAGTGTTTGTTGATTGAAATGTAAAAGCAAACTTTGAAAATTCTTCATACGTGAATACACACTATATATGCTATCACTGGGTAAGGCAGTATAGGGAGAAAACTGACAAGTTGTAGTGGAACATTTGTGGGATTAGCACGAATGTTAGACCATGAAAATGTACTTTGGTTTGTTAATCCTCCAACAGTTTGCAATATACTTATCACTTTCTCTTCCTTCTGATTTTGTCACATGGCAAAATGTTAACTGCTTCAATGATTTTAAAATCTGGTGGAATATTCATGGGTGTTGATGGCATGTTAAAATTTCTAACCTGCTGACATCGAAGTACAGCAACAGACCTTTTTTCATGTTTATTGCCCACTGTTGACAGCTTTGGTTTACTGGGAATTATGCTCAGGGCTTCTGGAAATAAGACCATAAAAGTATCGTATGTTCCCCAAAGGCCTTGAAATTCAAGACTTGCCTCTTTATGGTCAAAATTATCCATAGCACCTACAGTGTAAGTTGCTTCTGATAAAATGATTTGGAAGTGTAGGGTTCGCAAAACAAGACTTCATTGTGAACTGTGCAAGGTTGCGACAAGATTCCATAATCTCATAGTAGCTGACTGACAATCCAGCTTTGTAGAATAAAGTGATAAGCTGCTTGCTCTTACACTTCTTGTGAATTGGATGGCCAGTCATCAGATGCAGAGGAGTCTTCATTCTTCCTTTATAAACATTGTAGAACAATATCTGAAAAAGGGCTTTAATCCTGCATGTTATAGCAGTTTCTGTTTTCCCACTGATCTCTTCAATTTAATCATTGTTTCTTCTACTTCAGCTGAAATCATATATAGTTGACTGTTATCATTAATGTGGGAAAGGATGGTGGCAGTTTACCCACATCAAATACGTGAGACAAGAAATCAATTAGTGGGTGTGGGGTTGGTGTTTTCCCCCATGATTTTTCTGCCTGGTTTGCATCCTCAAACTTATCGTCAATGAAATCTGTTTCCAAAAGCGATCGTCTTATCAGTTTGCCAGCCTCCCTAACAGAGTCTACAGAACGTAGTTTCTCTGCGACTTGATCAATAGTGAGATCGATAGTGAGCTTTAATGAATAAATAAGCTGGGACTGAATTTTTATTTATTTATTGTGATTTTTAATCAATGTTCTCCAGGCTGTTTGTTGGCATAATCACAAATCTCACTAAGTCTTATACCATAGCCACGATCCAGAATGTCTTGAAAAATTGGTTCAGTGTCATCTATTCTTTGGCCTTTGGTTGTTTATTATTTGGCTGACTTTGTTTTCTGTATCTTTGGAGATACGCTTCAAGACAGAGCATATGGTTGTATAAATTTGCTCCAAACAAAGCCAATTGATCTTCAAGATCACAAGTTCTGATGTATACATCATCCTTGAAGAACAGAGGGGCTGCAAGAGATATTTTAGCCTGATTGGTTTCACTTGCTCTATTTTTTTCTTTGTTCTTGTGTTTCTATTTTCTGCAAATAATACATGGAAGTTTTGTAGGATCCACTTTATTAGATGATGGCTAGTTACAGGAAATGCATCACTTCTCAATCTTTTGCATGGCATTGTTTGCTGAATCTTGGAGTGGATCTTGACTTGATTCTTCCTGTTGTTTGGCTTCATTTTCTCTCTTATTTTGAAGTAACATTTTTTTTTAGTGTGTAGGATTTATACACAAACTCAGAATCATGTCCAAGGAAACTGATACATTTAAAAACATCATCTTGTCGTATTTCAGCTGCAGCCAAGATTTTTTGTCTTCCTTCTGTTGTAGAAGTCTTCTCCTTGTGTTTTTGGCATAAAATACATTTTGAAATGTCCTTATCTGTTGAAGCTCTGCATAGATGTAGGCCAACAAGTTTCTTGTTATCCCCCATTTCATTTAGTCAGTCTGAAACAAGCAAAATTCACATCAGTTAAATTTTTTGTACAGCTAATATAAGTATCCTTTCAAGAAATCCCTAGACACAAAATAAAAAAAGTTGTGGATTTTCATAAACTTGTTTTATTACTGGCCAAATCATCTTATAGGAAATTTTATAAGGAATACAAAAACATGCCGCATTTAATATAGGTACCCTGACAAGAACAGAAAATTAAGAAATTCAATACTAGCTACTGCATATATATGCCTAAAACAAAGTGGCATCCTATAAAACTTATGCCCAGGTTGCCAGATGTCTACCCAAGATCTTTCTATTGGGCATGCCCTAACAGGATCTGAAGAGAAAACTCGTCCACCTCAAAATTCCTACAGATCTTGTGGTCAGAGACCAGACTATTATGGTAAAATGTGTGATTAGCTGTGCGTGATTGTATGTCTTTGCACACAAAAAGTCTACACACATATGAACCACTTAAATTTGTATGTGTAATTATTTTTCTTCATTTAACTTAAATGGTAGTTCCACTATTCAAGCATAACTGTGCACTGTATCATAGAAAAAATGATTTTTCACAAAACAGTGTTAATGTGCAAAAAGTAATGTGTGCAAGGGAATTTTACTATAATGAATATGACTGGCATATTTTGCAGAAAATTGTATTTATGTTGGTGACTAATGATTACACTGCATATTATTTTGCAAATTTTTGCAGTGATACAGTAGCTTTAAGTTTTTAAAGTATCACTACAAGTCTTAATGTGGCTATCCATCGTGCTTACGTGCCGTGCCGACAAGTTTTTTCAGGTTTTACTTCATATTCATTTATCAACATTTTCAGGTAGAGTTGCATTCTTTGGGTTTGTGATACTGATGTTGCCCATTTTCAGTTTTTTCGTCATTTACATAACCTCACTTTGTGCGAGTGGATTGGTCACTTCCCATTCACAGTTGGTCATGAATTTTGACAAAAAAAAAACCTGCACATCATATCACATTGCTGAAACATAGTTCAATTAATATCAACTTTTAGGATTAAAGCAGGATTGTCAGTATGTAGTAATTGGATATATCAATTGCATCTAACAAAAATTAATCTGACTCATTGCAGAGTTGTATATTAAGAAAAATACATCTTCATACACAAACACCTAAACAGAAATTTGAACCATGATATTAGAAAAAGATAATTTAAGGAAAAATTAATAAAACAATGATTATTATAACATTAGATTCCAATAATTATAAAATAAATGTTACAATCTTCAATGGTTTGGCCAGATTTGTACTTAACCTTCTACCACAAATACGGCAGTTATTTGAAATTTAATTTTGCTGAAATGTATGTTTTCCATTCCACAGTCACTTCTTGCTATATCAAGAAACAAAAGGAGCAAGGATTTTTTCTGTTCGTTTGAAAATAAATTAAAGATTTGTTTCCTCTGCAAATTGATTTACAATACAATTTTTTTGAACTTCACTTAAAAGAACAAAACAATTTTTTAACTTTAAGAAAAATGAAAATGCTTCTGTGTACCTTGATACAGCAAGAAGAAACTAGAGTGGGAAAACATGCACTTTAAGTTAAATGAAATCCAAAAAAAAAAAAAAAAAATCAGTATTGCTGAGAATACAATTTTACAGGTCCTGAAAAACAGAAAGTGCTGATTCTATAATGGATAGATTAAATACCAATTTTGAAATTTAATTTCACTTTAAAATAGGAGGCAAAAATGCTTGTTCTATTACATATCAGTGGGAAATGAATCTCCCTGAAGAAATAATTCTTTATGTGTATGTGGAAGGCAATACAAATGTTCTGTATATTCACTGTTTCCTACAAACTTGAAAATTACAATCTCCATTCACGCATGTTATCTGCTACACCACTCAGAACAATGAAGTTCCAAACAACTGAAGCTAAGCAGATGTAGCTTAGAAATCTGAGTACCATTCAGACTTGTGCTTGTTGAAGAAATCTGATGCTTTCCTGTGGCATCAATGCGACCTTTTCTCACGTCCAGGTACGGATTTGCACCAGTTGAAGCAATCCAATGCTTCCTCATAGCGTTAACATGACCTTTTCTTACATCCTGCTACAGATTTGCGCTATCTGATGCTTTCTCGTAGTATCAACACAACCTTTCATCACATTCAGGTACAGATCTGTGCCAATCAAAGCAATCCGATGCTTCCTCATATCATCAACATGACCTTTTCTCACGTCCAGGTACAGATTTGCACCAGTTGAAGCAATCCAGTGCTTCCTCGTAGCATCAACACAAACTTTTCTCACATTCAGGTGCAGATTTGCGCCAGTCAAAGTAATCCAATGCTTGACCTTGTAGTGTCAACACAGCCTTTTCTCACATTCAGCTCCAGATTTGTGCTAGTCAAAGCAATCTGATGCTTCCTCATAGCATCAACACGACCTTTTCTCACATCTATGTACAGATTTGCCCTAGCTGAAGCAATCAGATGCTTCCTCGTAACATCAATACAGTGACTGCTTATAGCCCATTGAGTTGCTCATGGTGGTCATTAAAACTTGTATCAAAAAAAAAAAAAAAAAAAAAAAAGCATCAATACAACTTTTTCTCACATCTAATCTAGGTACAGGTTTGTGCTAGTCGAAGCAATCCAACGCTTCCATGTGTCAACATGGCCTTTTCTCACATCTAGGTACAGGTTTGTGCTAGTCGAAGCAATCCAACGCTTCCATGTAGTGTCAACATGGCCTTTTCTCACATCCAGGTACAGATGTAAGTCACAAGTTCCAATGCCTCAGAACTTTTTGCACATCATTGGGAAACAAATCTCCCTGAAGAAATAATTCTTCATATATACACGGAAGGCAAGAAAATACAACTTATTTGTGCTGACAATGAGATATGCTTGTTCTGTTAATTGATTTTGGAAATTGTTCAGAACAGGAAACCATGAATTCATTAGGAAAAATTCTTTAAAAAAAGACAGTTATTATTTTTTACTATTACTGAAAAAATAAAGAATGAACATAATCAGAAAAAATAAAAAAAAATGAGGAATATAATCTGGAAATTAAAAAAAGCATAATTTCAGAAAAATTCAAAATGCAGAACATTCTCATTTTACAACCTTTCCATGACCTGCTAGACACCATAAAATTTTAAAGCAAAAAGGAAATTTTGTCTAAAGAATTTTTTTAAGAATATCTATAAACAAAAAAACTGTCTGCTAATAATTTGGAAACCACCTGCATATGGCTAGATTCTACTAAATTATACAACACTGTTCATTGATATTCTTTTTAACTTTGGGTTTCAATATGTCAAACTCTGTATTGCTGAATAAGAAAAACCAATGCCAAACACTAAAAAGGGAATTCATAATAAAACAGCTTTGTGGGGCTCTGCAGGAGCTTCATCATTGGAATCAAATGCAAAGTTTATGGACAAAAACTGCCACTGGATTTCAGCATATGGCTGCCCGTTAGTAACAGCCTACTGCCGAAATTATATGCTTTGTTAGTTAGTTTGTTTTAGATTACACTGGAGGACAAAATAAATTATGAGAATCATGTTGGTGGTGCAATTCTCAATATTGTAATTTCATTTAGATATTTATGGAACTGATGGACACTTTTTTTTTTTTTTTTTTTTTGTCATTTTGAATTCTTTTTACCCTAATATCCTCACATCTGAATTTGATTTATGTTCTTCCTAATGCTAACAAACTAATCACCATCAACAAATTTCTTAATAGTTTAATAAACATTGCTTTACAATTCTTTTTCAACAGTAGATTGTGGAGAAAAATATATATTCATATGATACTCCACAAAGTTTATTTTTACATAATATTACATATAAAACATTGTGTGTTAATAAACCTTAAAAAGTCCTTGAATGCTTAATTGTATTAGCTAAATGGCAGATGAATCCTGCTTAAGCATATTGTTTGCATAGGTGGTATCTGCTCTTGTATTTTTGAGTATATATAAACATTTTCTATGGTTATTATGGTAAACTGATACTGTACCTAACAGACTGCCCAGTATTATGAGTAAATTAAGCTTCCTTGTTAGAAAGGCAATGGATGTGTTATTGGAGTTACCATGATATTTTTGTGTCAATGTGATGCTTACAGTGTTTATGAAAGAAGAAAGTGAAAAGTTTCAAATAAATGATATTGTCCTAATACATATGTTACATAACCACCAATGAACTTGTTTCTTTTTGCTAGTTCTTAACATAATTGTTATTTTAATGGATGGAATCAAAACATAGGTTCACTTTAAATGATAAAATTATCAACTATTGATCACTTGAAGAATTCATGGTAGAGGCACCTTGTGTGGATTAAAAAGACATTTCTACTATTTTTGTTAATTTTGCTGCAGGTAAACTTCATGATGAGAAATATCCAATAAATTTTAATGGACACTAACAAAATTGCTATCCACAATTAATATAACAATATAATTGCAAAACTGCATTTCATCAGATTAAAACCAGTTTTAGTGTAGTCCACTGGTCACCAAGTCCCCCCCCCGCACTTATGTATTTCTTTAAACAGTATAACACAGACTTAAGACTTAAATACACTTTCACATTTAACAAATGTGTGTGGGTGAAAAATGGTTCTTTACTTGTGCACCTGAATACATATATAAAAGCTAGTTTCATAAAACATTTCAATGAAAAAAATATATATAGATACATTAAATATTCTGAACTATTTTCTGAAGAAATCCAAAATTTTGATTGCCCTTCTTACTCGGAAGCAGGTTTAACTTTGCTGAAAAATATTTCACTTTGTTTATGTGTTTATGGTGAATGCCTGTGTTTTCAAAACTTGTAATTTTTAACATATATATTTTTTCATTCACATGATGTGAAATTGTTCTAATTTATGTAGTATGACCTGTTTATTTCTAAGTATGTAGAATACTGGTACATACAGTTGAATTTATTGCAAAATAAGTTTTGGCACCATATTATTGCCTTTTCAAAAATCTGTGTGAATTCAAAGCAGCTGGTTAATACCACAATGTGTCCTTAAATATATATTGGATCTGCCCTTGTTTCATGTGAGATGTTACACAGAATTAAAGGACAAGATCCATAAATAGTTTTTAGAATGAAAGCAAGATCCATAAATAGTTTTTAGAAACAGAGACAGTTCATACATGTGATCTAGTGGAAATTAATGAATAAAAGTGCTAATTTTCACATGCTGTTTCGTATTTTTCAGAGTACAGTCGCATTTGTTTATATTATATATATTTAAGGCTACACATTTTACTTGTGATGTTGAGATAGAATAAATTATCAAGAATAATTATCAACATCGACTATAGTTTTGCAGAGCGTTTGGCTTGGCATCATCAGGACAAATGCTCTGTGTGTATGAAACTATAGTCAATGTTAATAAAACATTTAATTGTGAATAAACCTTGATAATTTATTCTATTTATTTATATTGCTTTGGGCACTTTAGATATGCTTTTTAATGAGCAATTAACAATGGCATGTCTGTAAAATTAACTTGATGTAACACATCTAGGAACTACATATATGCACCAAGTGTTTTATGTATGCAATTCCCATATTTGTAACACTTTTTCACATTAAGAAATTCAGTTCAGCAAAAATTATTTGAAATATTGATAGGTTTTTCCAAAACCAAGCTAAAACAGTATTTCCTAAATGGTGGATTCAGTGAAATAGAAAAATGGGTTCTTCTAGGTGAGTGAATGAAGTGTATATGTATATATATATATATATATATATATATATATTCCATCCACCCATCTCCTGCATGGTCTTCTTTTGGATCTTTTGCTGTTTCTTGAATCCAGTCTAAAATTTCTGTTGTCCATCGGTGGTCCATTCTCTTGGCAATATGTCCAGCGTGTTGCCATTTCAGGGATTTTACTCTGATCATTGTCTTCCACTCTTGTCATTTTCATTATCCATTCTGAGTTCCTGTTCTTATCTTTCCTGGTTACACCAAGCCTGCATCTCTCCATGCTTCTTCTTCACACACACATGCATATGGGATATAAAGTCAGGTGATTTGCAACATACTAGTATCATAGCCTCTCCTTGACAAATGTCAACCCTGTCATGTGCATCCTATTCCCACTAAAGGGGCTCTGACTGCCAAATAGCAGTATAACTACCGGGATTTGAGGAAATGCTATCCCACAATCGCCAACTCACTTGCCTAGCACAGTGAGTTATGGCTACCCCTCCACCCAACCCCCGATGATTCCACAACTTAAAACTTGGCGTTCAATCTCCGGCAGCTGGAATGTGTCTGGCCAAGGCAGCAGCCAGTACAATATGAAGACAGAGGGTGCTAAGAATCACCGGAGGACCAGCCTAGGCTGCCATCTGATACTGACTTTGGGTACATTTAACGGATGAACTCTTCTAGGCTCCTTGAAAGTGGAAGAGGAACTCCAAAGGATCAAGTGGGACGTCGTCGGGCTAAGTGAGGTCAGAAGAAAAAGATATCTCATTGAACTGAAAAGTGGACATCTCTTCTACTATCGCTGGACAGATACTGGCAAAACTGGTGGTGTTGGATTTATAATAAACAAGTAACTGAAGCACCATGTTCTAGAAGTTGAAAGTTCCTTGGACACAGCTGCACGACTCGTTATCCAACTTGCAAAAAGATACCAGACTCAGATTATTCACGCTTACGCACCCACCATAAGTCATCCTGAGGAAGAAATTGAAGAATTTTACGAGGAAATTCAGCATCTAAATAACAAAGGCAAGCAGCACTTGAAGATCATTATAGGTGATTTCAATGCCAAAATAGGGAAACAGAAGGAAACTTAGATAAGTAAATTTGGTCATGGGGAACAGAAAGCAACATGGAAATACTCTCATAGAATGTGCAGAGGCAGAAAGGTTTTTCTTTATGAACTCCTTTTTCAAGAAAAACCCACATATGGACATGGAGGCATCCCAATGGAATGGCAAGTGAAATTGATTTTATTATGTGTAACAAGAAATTTGTCATTGACGACTGCAGTGTGCTGAACAGGTTGAGACCATAGAATGGTGAGATGTAAGACGTGCCTTAACACTAAACTCGAATGTGGCAAGCTCATAAAACAAACAATGTATTGACATGACCAACCTTAAAAAGCATCATAATACTCAAAATAGTATAACTATATTAAAAATCCGAAATTTCTTGGCGTAGAATACAAATAAACTTTCCAAGCTTTTGCACATCAACCAGATGGCTTTTTCAAGGAAGGTAGACAGCAAACTGGACAATAGAACAGGCGCAAACATGGTAATTCGAAGAAACAAGGTCACGTTGGTTGGGCACGCGGTACCACAGTAGAAAACGCAGCAGCATTATTTGAAGAATTGATTCCAACAACGTGGCAACTCCAGAGAGATGCTATCATTGAAAAGCCTCAGAGCTGGATTTCCAAGGTTTTGCGAATGGCCGTAGATTTGGGTGTGGAGTAAGAAGCTAACTTCTTTACACCACTCCATATAGGATCGGCGGACTTGACTTCTCTTGATAGGGCAGTGGTTATTTTTCCATCTCTTGTATCCCTTTTATGTTTCCTGATTCTAATTTCAAACGAGCGTTTGGTCCATTCGGATGTAGTATCGCCTGGATCCGTCCAGATACTGTAGTGGGATATCATAAACACCTACCTCATTGAGAAGAGGGGGCTTGTCAATATTTCTCTTAAGCATCGTATATGATGTTTATGCCATCCCACTACAATATATTCGGACGGCTCCAGACGATACTACATCGGAACGACCAAACGTTCGTTTGGAATTAGAATCAGCGAACATAAAAGGGATACAAGAGACGGAAAAATAACCACTGCCCTATCAACAGAAAGTCAAGTTCAAGTCTGCCGATACTATACGGAGTGATGTAAAGAAATTAGTTTCATACTCCACACCCAAATCTATGGCCATTCCCGAAACCTTGGAAATCTTGACTAGCTGTGAGGCTTGCAATGATAGCGTTTCTCTGGAGTTGCCACGTATTTGGAATCAATTCTTCAAATAATGCTGCGTTTTCTACCATGGTACCGCATGCCCAACCAACGTGACCTTGATTCTTCGAATTATCAAGTTTGCGCCTATTCATTTATTGTCTAATCAAGTGACCGCGTTCAAATTGTTGAAACGTTCTATTGTCCAGTTTGCAGTTAGCTGTCTACCTTCCTTGAAAAAGACATCTGGTTGATGTGCGAAAGCTTGGAAAGTTTATTTGTATTCTACGCCAAGAAATTTTGGATTTTTAGTATAGTTATACTATTCTGAGTAAAATTTGGTGTACAGTTTCTACATATTGAGCATTATATAATACCTTTAAATTAGAAGTGGACATTTCTGAAGTTAATAGAAAATTAACCAAGGCTCTTATGGAAACAGCAACAAAAATAAGTGGTACTAAGAACAAGTTGCATATGAAGAAAATATCAGGAAAAACAAAAATTTGTGATGCGAAGTAAAAAAGAGACGAGGACAAACAGAGATGATGTGACTTCCAAAGTGGAATATATAGAGTTACACGAAAAATTAAGAAAAAGTATCACTGATGAAGTACAGAAATTCAATTTTGAACTAGTGAAAAAAGCAATTGAAAATAACCACAGCCTGAAGAGAGGAAAGAAGCATCTCGGTAAGAGAAAACATATAATGGCTCTGAGAAAAGAAGGTGGTACTGAGAAAATAAGATATACTGTAACAAGAAATAGAGGTGAAGTTTTGACAAGAGTGAAAGGTTTCTACTCAAAACTATATGAAAAATATGATACATCTACTCCAGACATTGCGGAAGGTAACAGTACCAAAGTCCCTCCAGCAGAAGTTATGCATGCAATTAAGAACATGAAATGGGGAAGAGCTCCAGGAGATGATGAAATTACTGTGGACATTATGCAAGTGTAGAGATTGAAACTAGACTCTCCCAAGTTTTCACTAGATGTCTCAATGAAAAGATTTCTGAGGATTAGAGGACTACAATGATCCTGTTACATAAAAAAGGTGACATTGAGGATCTTAAGAACTACAGGCCCATCAGCCTCCTATCGGTGGTTTATAAAATCTTTACTAAGGTTCTTTCACATCGCTTGAAAGTAACAGTGGACATGGCTTAATAAGTGAACAAACTGGATTCAGGAGTTGCTACAGACAGCACTGTAGATCATATCCATATACTGAGAGAACTGATTGAAAGAACAAAAGAATATGAATTCCCATTATGCATGGTTTTTATTGATTATGAAAAGGCCTTTGATTCCATGAGTATTGGAGATGCATACATATTAGCATTATTAATAACATCTACATATGCAAGGGTTTAGCTATTTGAGGATACAGCACCAATAAATATTGGAAAGAGAGCAAGACAAGATGACACATATCTCCCAAATTCTTTAATGCCACATTGCAAAATATATTTCAATCATTGAACTGGGAAAACAAAGGAATAAAGATTATTAGAGATTAACATTATTATTATTGTTGAGATTATTATTGGAGATTAACTCACCTTCGTTTTGCTGATGACGTAGTCATTTTTGCAACTGCCCTTTCAGAACTGCAAAGTATGAACCAAGAACTTACTGACAAGAGTAAAGAAGTGGGATTAAAAATGAACTTTCAGAAGACATAACTTATGTACAATGCTTTATTGATTGATGAGGGAAAGCTGGAGATAACTGATATCTACATTTACCTTGGACAGCAGATTTTAAGTGGTCACATTGATGAAGAAATTAATTGACATATAAAACTTAGTTGCAGAGCTTTTGGAAGAAACAGTACAATTTTTAAGAGCAGTATGTCATGTCTTAAAAGAAAAGTGTTTAATCAGTGCATTCTTCTAGTGCTTACATACAGAGCAGAGATATGGACCTTAACTAAAAAAGACATACAAACACTGCAGACAACTGAAAGAAGCATGGAGAAATGCAGGCTTCGTGTAATCAAGAGAGATAAGAAGAGGAACATGTGGATCAGAAAAATGACAAGGGTGGAAGACATCCTGATCAGAGTAAAATCCCTGAAATGGCAATGGGCTGGACATGTTGCCAGAAGGACAGACCACCAATGGACAACTGAAATTTGAGACTGGATTCCAAGGTACAGAATAAGGCCATATGGGAGATGGGTGGATGAAATTCAAGAGCATTAGGGAGAGACTGGTGCAAGAGAGACCATTGTGGAAGAAACTTGGGAAACCTTCATACAGCAGTGGATTGATAATGGTTGATGTGTGTGTTATACAAGCACCAACAACTTTGATTTAGAACAGGTTTCGTTTTGCTTTTTTCATGTCTAAAGTTGTTGCATAAGCAATTAAGATATATGTACTTCTTTGGTATAAAAAGATTGCCAACTTCAATAAGCTATGGGTGTTTTTTGGGTACCAGAAAAATTATAAATCATGTATCTGACAAATTTTAGGGATAAACCCTACTTTTGGTCACCTAGTTTAAATGGAAGGTTCTGCTTTCTGAGGAAGTGACTATCCCATATGATTTATTCATTATGGTACTTTTTGTTTCAACCCTTGCAATTTTTTACAAAGGGCTGATATCTTATCTTTTGAACAGATTACCCACTTCATATTTCTTCTTAGTCCCATATTGTTACACATTTCTAGTAGATTCTCTGCAAAATAGGTTATCTTCCAGTTTTGTCATTGTACCTATATAGAAAAATGTGGGTGGCTTGCTCAAAGTCTCCTTTCTTTTTATAGTCTGAATTAGAAAATCATTGCATTGTAAATAGTTTGCACTTTTTTTTAAATCTGGATGCTACAATGAACTTATCATTTGAGACTCTCATATGACCAACAACCTGGAATGTTGCTAGATCATTTCAGGTTGGCTGAAGCCATCCCAATAAATTTTTCATTTAAGTTAAAATTTAAGTTTGTAAACCTTTACTAAGTTCAGAATATTTTTTTAATCAACCATCAAGAAATGAAGACAAATTAATGACTTATTTACATTTGACCATTATATGGACATATAAGGTACCCACCTCTTGCTTAAGGACAAAGATTATTGGGTGCATTTTTTTTTTTTTTTTTTGTACCACAAGTTCTTTTTAATATTGCATACATCTGGTGAACATCAATTGGACGCTCAGAAATTTTATATAGATGTCATATGCTGACTTTTAGTGTTACAGGGCTAACTTTCTTGCCCTGCAGTGGGTTCTCTCTTTATTGCCCTTAGTTGAGGAAGCAAAGTCTTAATAAAAACCAGAACACCCATCCAAAATGCAGAAAACATCATATAAGATTCACTCTGTTTCTTTTTTAAATTGTGGGTGGCTATAAAACTAAAAGATCAGCTTTCATACTATCAGCATATGGAATTTGTTGCTTGTCCTAACAAAGGCCATAGTTCTCTTAAAAAACAGATGAGAGCATTGCTCAATACTCCTTGCCACAGCAAAGCAACTGGGAAGGGGATTTCTGTATTATCAAAAACCCACCAAAGATCAGGGGGGGGGAAGAATTCCCAAATATTAAATATCAATGCTGCAATAAAATTATTTTACTGAAAATCATTGGCTGAAAGTAAAATTAATTCATTTAAAATTCAAATCAGTAACAACTATCAATTTCGAAATTTGGCATTTTTTTATTACCAAAGAGGAGGAATGGGGCAAGTTCAAACAATTAAAACCCTGTCCAGCCAACAACAGTCACAGCATTTCTGCTGAGAGTGGCAACTTAGGGAAGTCACATGACCAATAAGATTCTGGTCAATAGCATTTGTTCCCCAAAATAAATATTCAGAACAGATATTGTATTCAGCGAGTTCTACGTGAAAGCCACTTGTATTTTCATGCAGGTTAAACAACTTGAGAAACACTTTTATGATCTAAATCAGTCTTCTAGCCCTTTTACTTAGAATGATTAAAACTTAATACACTTATACAAATGGTTAATGCAATAAAATATGCCACTGTGTAATACCAAAATATATTTATTTATTTACAAAGTGGTTGTACAAAAGTTCAAGTGAAGCAAAATGACAGATTTCACCAGCAAACACAACACACATTCAGTTCTGACAAAATCGGTCCCCTTCCATGAACGAAAAAGATTTTCAGAACCTGCAAGATAAGACTGGATTTTTAGTACAACTGTAAACCAATTATCACTAAATGTGGCACACTGGCATGATTTGTTACTTAAATTCTTTATTCATATGATTTGTATATATACAGTAATACAAAAGATGTATAATGTAAATAACACAATCCTAAAGATGTTTTATTGTTAATGAATGACATACGGGATTACACCATTGTACAATACAAATTTGGAAGATGTGAATCCATTAATTGGTGTAACCAATTTTCTTCACATACCAGGCCAGGTAACTGGATTTGTTATTTCTTCACATACCAGGCCAGGTAACTGGATTTGTTATTTATCAGCTGAGCCTAATCCCTCTATGACCCTTGCATCTGGGTAATAATGTTTTGGCAGTCCGGGTCTGATAATGTTGATTCTATCTATGAATCCATACCACTTTGAACCTTTTTGTACTTTTGAGCATTTTCGGCAAAGCTGTTCTAAATACAAAAATAGCCAAAATTTCACAAAAATGGGTATCTTTAAAAACCTGGATTGATCCCTGTATATTCAAAAATGTACTTGTTTCAAAACAAAACCTTTAATCTGTTGCACTACAGACATAAGATGAAATCAATTACTGAGTATTTCATATTTGAGAAAATAGCAAAAATAAAAGTAATTTTTATTGAAAACAATGCACTATGTGGATGAATTTTAAAACAATCATATTTGTAAGTCTCCTCTTCATTTATCTGGTGCAAGTCTAGTTTTACCTTTCCATTAAAGCGCAATATTTTTATCTAGCCATTTTTGCCTCAGGTTGTTGGAGCAAAGTTGCCACAGGATACACACTGAATATCAAAGGGGCCTCAGTATCTTGGCTGCATAATGACCCAGTGTACAACCAAATGTTTTAAACATCATACATGAGATTCTTCTGCAGATTCACGGAATTCCACTTTTTTCTTGAGATTGATGCAGAACTGGAGAGAAATTTTGGAGGATTAGTTGGGGGGGGGTCGTTTTTTTGGTCTGGGGATAGTATTCCGTTTATCAAAACTTTCGAAAACTGAAGTTAAAGGAGTGAACATTTTCTCCGTAATGTGATTTCTTTTTCTCGTGCGCGTTATTATTGTTAAACATAATTTTATTTCATAAATATTTGCCATTTCAGCTTGAAAATGGAAGAAAAATTCGAAAACGGAAGCTGGCGCAAAAATTCCCTGTGGTCCTCAGGCACGAGATTCTTCAGTGGATTCGTCATTTCGATGGTTCTTGAGATCAATGCAGAACTGAACAGAAATTTGGGAGAGATTGGTGATGGGGTTGTTTTCCGTCGGAGGGTAGAACTCCGACTTTCAAAATTTTCAGAAATGGAAGTTAAACGGAGTGAAGGTTTCTCCCGTAATCGTAATCCGTTTTTTTTTGCGTGTTTCTTCTACCCAGTAGTGTTATTAAATATAATTTTATTCCATAAATACTTGTTTTGCACCTTCAAAATGGAGGAAAACTTTTCTAAAATGGAAGTTGGATAGAGCATGGATTTCACTGGTAATAATTTTTTTCTCTGCAATGTTACATTTATCCTGTGTTGCTGTTAAATGTTATATATATATATATTGAATACAGTGATCTGCTTCAGCTTCATATTTACATAATAAATTTCAGTGAACTATTTTGTCTTGCTCGTGGCACGTTCTTATTTTTCACCTATGCGGTTAAAAAAATTCAGCTTTTTTATTTTCTTCCTCCGTCAGTCTCGTGTATGAAACATTTCTTGGGGTTCTTTGTAACCCTCAATGAAGGTGATAAGTGCAGCACTAATCAAAACACAGTATAAGTAAGACCAATGAAAGAAGGTCGATAAAACAATCATTGGCATTTTAGGTTTCTCCGTGGAGACATTTAGCTAAAAACATTTTTGGAAGACCCTTCCCATCCTTAAAATGGGCAGTTTGGTGTAACTAGGAATTTTTTTATGAACCAGCTGTTCTTGCCTTTTGGGCACTGTTCATGTTGCAGCTTTTCCTTTGATGATGCACAATGAAAGAGGGTGGCTGTGGTGTTTTGCTTCACATTTTTGTTAATTGCAATATCATAATATTTTTTTCAATCACAGCATCTGTATCTTTTCCAGCCTTAATTTTTCTTCAGGTTGCAAAGACATGTCTCGGCTCTTTTCTGAATGTATGGAGCTGAGTTACCGTTACAGATGCCATGTTGCTACTTTAGGGACAAGATAATATTTAATTCATATTAAATAAAATAAAGTTAAAAGGAAAATTGTGATTGAATTGCACAACTTTTAAAAAATCATATTTTTATGACCCACTTGTTCTTTTTGCTTAAATTAAAAATTTTTGGAAAGCAGATAAATAGGAGATATAGAAAACAAAGTGACTTTTTCTAGAGTGCCTACCTACCTACCTACCTAAAAAGGAATAAATGAGAAGACATTGCTCTGGTACTGCCCCTTGTATTTAGTCCAAATGTTTATGTGGTGGATGAAATACATTGTATTCACAGTAATTCTGAAACCCCTAATACAACAACAGGAAAAGAATATACCCATTTCTTGAGGTATTCTTCAAATCACAAGAATTATAAATCCTTTAAGATCATTTAAAATACACACAAAATATTTTTAAAAAGTTTCACCAAATCTCAATGCAAATATGTACATACATATCGGCCACTGTAGCATGTTGTCCCTAAAAATTATAAACTTTGGAGAAATTTATCGAAGGTATCCCGTGTTCTCTTTACAGAGAGATTAATGCAAATGAAAAAAATCAATGCAGGTAAAGGACTGCTTCCTTTGTCTCCTTGCATAAAGTAGAATCATAATTCAGCAGTAAATTTCCTGGTTAGTCCCTCACTTGTGTTGAATTGTATTAGATGTACAAATAAGTTTTAAAGCGTTTTTTGTGTGGCGTATACCGCTAATTTACATAACCGACATTCCCTCACATTGTTGTCATGTGACCGTAACTGGTCATAGTATAAAATGTGACACAGAAGTTTGCCCAACAGTCAAACAGATCCGTAGGTGAAAGATGGCAAGCGATACTGCATTTATTCAACATTGCATTCGTTATGAATTTCATCATGAAAAAAGTGCTGAAAAAGCATGTGCATCGATCTGATCTGTTCTGGGGAAGAATATTGTATTGAAAAGCACGTGTGAGTTTTGGTTTAGACGGTTTAAAGCAAGTGTTTTTGATGTTAGCGATCGAGAACGTAGCGGCGCCCCGCAGAAGGTTGCACATGAGAAACTGCAAGCATTGCTGGATGAAGATTCATCTCCAACGCAAAAAGAACTTGCTGAGCAACTGGGGGTAACTCAACAAACCATTTCCAATCATTTATGCACAATGGAAAAAATTCAGAAGGAAAATGGGTGCCACATGACCTGAGCCAGAGGAACGAGGATGAGCGTGTCATGAAGTGTTTGAATCTGTTGAATAAGTAACACAGAAAGTCTTTCCTGTAGAAAATTGTTACGGGTGATGAAAAGTTGATATGGTACAACAATCCCAAGCACAAAAAACAATGGGTAGACCTCGATGAAGCAACAACTTTGACACCGAAACGCAATATTCACTCCAAGAAAAGTCTGTTGTGCATTTGGTGGGATATGAAGGGTGTGCTCTATTATGAACTATTGGAACAGGGTCAAACTGTTACTGCTGAATGCTACAAGCAACAATTGCTGCAATTGAACCAGGAAATCTGTTGGAAACGTCCATTCACAGGCAGAGGATTGCATTCTGTGAAATTATTGCATGACAATGCTAGGCCGCATGTCGCAAAATCGGTCAAGGAAACATTACTGACGCTTGGCTGGGAAGTTTTGCAGCACCTGGCATATAGTCCCGACATAGCCCGTTCAAACTATCATTTGTTCCAATCGATGCAACATGGTTTGTCTGCTGTATGGTTCCGGACACGTGACTATGACGAAGTGCAAAAATGGGTTGACGACTTCTTCGCTTCACACGATGAAGTATTCTTCATGGCTCGAATCCGTCAGCTGCCCAACCAATGGCGGAAGGTGATAGTGACTGTGCATGTTTTGATTTGTAAAGGTATTGTTGTTTTCTTTCAAATTACATGTTGTGTTGTCTTAAAACGCTTTAAAACTTATTTGTACACCTAGTATCATTGTCTTCACTTTCCTGGTGATATGATTCCTCTAGATGTTTTGCTGCAATTTCTTTAACTACTGCCGCACAATCTTTGTTTTCATTATGACAATGAAAACTCTTTATGGTTTCTCTGAGCAAAACAGTTTTGAATCATTTTGCTGCTTACTTCTCCCAAGATGTCGGCTACAAATAGCACAGCTTGTAAAATTGTAACCTTTGCACTGAATTCTTTGGCTGTTGAAGATAATGTCAGTAGATTTTCTTCAGTTGCTCTAAGAATGTAATGTATCAACCTTTCACAATACAATGTCTTCAAAAAAAATTTTTGAAGCCTATATCCAGCAGTTGTACCAAGGATATGGTGTTAGCAGGAAGAAATTCTAGTTTAATAATTTTCTAACATTCAGGAGCAGCATAAATATTCTTGACTTTCATCGCAATTCCACATCCCAACTCATTAGCCATTTCTGAAAAACATCTCAAGTCATCTTTTGGCATAATACAAAACTGGCAAACTGTCCATTCTAAGTCCTTTAAAACATTGAGGCTTAGCGATTTTCCCAACAAGCTACAGCTTCTGTTTATCATTCCCTGACATGTTTGAGCAGTGCAACCTAGATATGTTATCCACTGTTGTTGTTTTTTGAACCTGACAGTGTTGCATGTTTTTAACCCAGGAAGGTGTCCGGCGTGGCATGATAAAGTAACCTGTTTCATCAGCATTATATAGATATCATCTGCACTAAATTTCTGGAGTAAGTTAGGCAGCTTAGTAGATTTCCATTGTTCAACACTAGCAGCATCAGCACTGTCCTCCTCACCTTGCACCTTTTTTTTTTTTTTTTTTTAATTTCATGGCTGGATTTCCACCAAGATGACCAACCATCTGCTGCTGACCCAGCTTTTTAGCAAACTTTTCTGATTTAGCTTTTTACATTGGAGCATTGGCACAATAATGAGCCACTGATTGAGGGCCTCCTCAATGTGTGGATCCCTGCTTTGTCATTTCTGTTTTTGGGATTTTCCCAGTTGTCCGTGCAACACCAGTTCCTTTTGCAATTTGCTTTGCTGGCTTATCACGCTTGTGATTGTGGAACTCCACTTGTCTCCCCCAGCTGGTGATGACAGGTGCTAAGACAGTTAGTCAGCTTTTGATTTGGTAAAGTAAGGTTACTTTGTTAGCCAACATTAGAGCTTTACATGGCATCTCAGCTGGGGTCTTTTAAATACAAAAACACTCTTACCCTTTTTAGTAAGCAATTATATTAGCACACATGCACACACACCTGTAGTGATCAAAAGCACACTATCTAGCAGTTAATGGAAGCAGAATTGTTATGTCGTCCAAACATGCGTTGTTTCTGTGCGATTCGAAACTGACTCAAACCACGGTCTCTATGCCACTCATTATATGTGTGCCATCTAGTCTCTGTCCTAATAAAAAACAGTGTGGTGGCCCAAATAAGAGAAGTGAACTTAGGTTATATTCTCAATTTGTTCCTGTTTAAGAATTGCCCCAGATAAACGGCTGCCCTAATTAACCAGAATCTACTGTGTATGTATAGTTGAAGTTTCTATAAACATTACCTATTTTCATACCACATCACTAAGCCTCTATTTTCATACCACATCACTAAGCCTCTATTTTCATACCACATCACTAAGCCTTTCTCTCTGCCATCCCAGTGGCCAAGTGGTATGAAGCATTGGCTTCTGATAACTCATCCAAGATGGGTACAGGTTCAAATTCCAGATGGGGCATGGATAGTGTGTTTGTCTTACACTACAGTGTCTCTCTCCCCTCCTTGAAACCAGTGGCCCCAAATTAGGGATGTGTGTGTGCTTTATAAGCCCATTAAGTTGCTCACAATGGTCATGAAACTAAACAAAAAAACAAAAAACTTTTCTCGGAGTTTTAAGTTAGCACATCTACCCAAACAAAGTGATGACGGATCTAGATTTTACTTACTGTTTATGTATCAAAAGTCTATATTTACAGCTATCTTGGCACACAATTCAAGCTTCTGATATTTAACATATATCTCACATAAGACCTATTGTACTTCATACTCATTAAATATTGCAAACATTCTCTGATATGGCCGTTTCAATTTTCTTGGGTCTTTCTCTAATCCCCTCTTTCCTACCCCTTGGACTGAATAAATTAAAGCACCTCATCACACATTCTTTCAGCATGGCAAATTATTTGTCTCCACCCTACTGATAACACTTTGCTTCACATGACATCTACAACACATCTTCATACTGCACATGACCAGAACTCTTGCTACAAACCTTCCACAAGTAATGCACCTCTCCAGTGCACAAACAAGTTCTGTCTCTTCTGTAGTAACCAGGTTTTACTACCTCTTACCATTGATCTTTAAGCCCTGATAGTAAAACAAGGTTCCACTAATTTTCTCCCACAAAAAGTAAGGACTTTTAACCACCCCCCACCCCCACCCCCAAATTAAGGACCACACCAACTGCATACACAACAATGACATGCACAAATATACTTTTACACACAACTATGCAAACTGCTGAAGTATACTGATGAAGTTTACAAAAATTTTCATATAATTGAAGTTTGTGGATGTAATAAATTAGAATTTATGCAATCTAAAAGACAACTCTGCTGGTCAAATCAGTTTTCCTATCTGAGAGAATAATCACATATGCAACAAAAATATACATAAATTGCAAAACTGTAGTTAAAGATTGAACTTTGTACAAAATAATCTCAGGGTTTAGATTCCAAAACCAAAGTCAAAATTGTGTATTCAAGATTTCAATTTTGCACTTAGTATGACAGAATAATTGTTATTTACATATACAAAAAGGGCAAATATGAAAAGTGAGATAGCAATAACAAAAGTCATGAGGCTTGTTAGGAGGAATCTGCTGGATGTTTTTAATTTAGCCCATGATCCTTCACTTTTTTTTCAGCAGATTAGTTACATTGCCACATGCTTACCCATAGAGTTACACCTGATGTATGCATCATCAACATAGCCAAGCAAAAGTTGTAGGTCATAACTTCTAAATTTTGTGCAGCTGGTTAGGAAAAATAAGTACTTTTTGCCATTTTCAGGGCTGCAACTCAGTACAAACAGTAAAAAAAAAGTTGAAAAAGTAATCAAAATTATTAAAAAAGTAACCTATTCTATTATAAAAAAACAACCAAAAAGTGACACTTTCCATGCTTTTAAATGTCTACAAACTAACTAAGAATGACGAAATGAAATGCAACGAGTCAACTGATCAATTTTTTTGTTTATGTATGTGATGGTCACAATATGATAGTAATAAAATAACAATATATATTTTTCTATTAATGGCCTCCTCATCACCCCTTACAGCCATCGAATTCACCCACTTTATTTTTATTTTATTTTTTAAACTACTTTATGCTAATGCATAAATAGGAAAAGTAACAGAGCAAACATGTAACAAATGCAGTTTGTTTTTCAAGAAAAATACACTAAAATTATTTTTCTTATGGAAAAAGTTGGTGGTAATTATGTAAATTATTTTACATAAGTTCTGCTTTGTTATACTTTAGCTTTTTCTTATTAACACATGAATATGAAAATGTAATATAATTATGAAAATAATGGAACGAACATTACTAATGACAAATTTAGTTTATTTAATTAGTAAAAATAATAAAAATGCCCATTTTTTTTCTGGAAAAAGTTGGTAATAAGACGTATCTTCTTCTTATTCTGCATAAGTTCTGCTTTTTTACAAATGAGCTTTTCTCTTTTTTTACAACTTTCATTCCTTCAAGCATTGCTTGAGCAACCTTTGCTTCCCTAATATCATTTCTGTCCAAAGCTTTCTTTAACTTTGACTGCACTTCCCCAAAAAGCTTGTCACTGGTTGTTCTTTTCTCACCATGATCTTTTTCAATTCTCTTCAAATCTTTTTCTAGTTTGTCAATACTTTGTTTTCTCTTTTTAATTTCTAATTTACTTTCTTCAACCCTCTTGGCATTCTTTTCTTCTTCAAGTTCAACTGCTGCTCCATTTTTTTATATTAGATGTATCATGTAGGAAGACTGGGGGCAGATCTTGCCAAAATCAGTACTTCCCTGGTGATCGAGATTAATTCTGGTTTGTTTCCATAGTTTTTTAAAGCATATTGAATATATATTAATTCATGCATTTAACATATGCACTGACATGGATGCTTTGTCATCAGTCAAAATTCTACCCGATTGAGAGAAACCTCTCTCTCTCTCTCTCTCAACATCTCCACTTCTCCATAGGCTGCAGGAAGTGCATGTGTTTAAGAAAAGATGCAGAAGTAGATACAAGATAGTGATGTTTTTTGTAGAAGAATGTTTACAACTGGCAATATAATGTTGCTGTACACTCCTTAGAAACAGAATGACTTCTTTCTCTGGCAAGTCTTTCATGTAAGCTTCCACTTTGCTGTTAACCACTATGGCTTTTAATGGAAGAAGGTTGCCTGACTGAAAGATTTCTTCCTGATCCCACGATGTATTCAGTTTCTTTAATACGTCAGCCTTACAAACACTACAAATAAGAGATCAGCAGAGTTTTTTTCAGTTTATCATACAAAATATGGATGAGCGGTTCTTGCTTTTGAAACTTTTTAGTGAATCCTATAAACAAATCAGCACTTGAGATGACAAAAGTCAGTTCAGCTTTATATGTTTTTTGTTTTTTTTCAGGAATGAGCGGATAACTTTGTACTTTCTAGTTGGCATTAAGGCTGCACATTTTTTTGGAATAAAACTCAAGAAATATTTCTCTAGAGCAGGGCTTTGTTCAAGCAGGCATTCACAAGCAAGCATCGCTCAATATCAGCCACATTGATGGCACATGCTTCAATAATTTCTTCCTTGACACATTCATTTCTTGCTGTACTTTGGTGTAATCTTCCTATCTACTTAGAAATCCATCAAAGAAATGAAAAACTGAAATAGCAATGTCTGAACATTCCTCTCCTAATTCATTAAGACCCTTCAGAAGAGCATTATGAACCACATGTACGTTACATGTTCATTAAGACCCTTCAGAAAATCATTATGAACCACATGTATGTTACATGTGCCAATGTTATTAATGAGGCCACTACCTCTAACAGACAACACTTCTTCATTAACTAGTCTCCGCACTTTTATATTGACGTTGGGTCCATCGCTTCCTAACGACATGCTATTTAAAGACAAATCTGATTTTTTCTAAGGCAAGCAATATATGTTTTAATAGTTCTTCTGCAGTTGCATGACCTAAGAAGAAAGATTCAAGGTGCATAGCCTGTATTTTTTCCTTAGTTTTAGACCAATATCTTATTGATATTTGAAGTTCTTTTTCTGCATTTGTTGTCTCATCAAACTGAATACTGTAATATGCACCCTGAGCATCTTTGATCATGAAAATAAGGACCTAATGCTTCAGTAATAAGTTTTCGACAAGGAAAACCCATCAGGTACAATCTGTGGAAACATGGACTGAAATATATCACTTATTCTGTCACACAAAGCAGCAGAATAATTGCTAACAACAGTTTTCAAGGCCCATATTAATACTGCTTTAGTTGCACTGACTTTTGAACTGTATAAATAAATACACTGCACTTGTAGTCAGGGCTAGAGAATAGAGAAGGGCTGGCCCACCAGGCAGTCAAAAGCAAGTCGGTTTGCTGGGGAGGACGTGACGTGACGTCACTGCGAGTACACTGACGATTTGGGAGAAGACAGCTGTCGGAGTAAGCTGAACACCTTTGCACGTATTATATTTTTTTTACACAACTCAGAACGTTATATACGTATATAGAGTAGCAAGTAACGTTTTTGTTTATTTTATCGGAAGGCGTAAATAATAGAAAAAGAAAAATTTATTAACATACCTGTATAGTTAAAAAGGAGGAAGATATTCACCAGGTTTAGATATTGACATCATCGTGCTACATTTTTTAATGGCAGTCAAAAAAATGTTTATCCATTTGGTTTTCTTTTGATTTGATTTTCTTTCCGACACTAAATCTTTGTTGTGATTAATATACCAAATTCTGATAAATGTTCGTATGCGCCAATAAATTTTCACATCTTCTTTTCAGGTGCCAGGAAATCTTTCTTCTCTTACAGTTTTTAAGTTTCGAATTATTCCTTTCTCTCGGGAACTCTCTGTCCCGTGAATTGACTTAAAAATTATTTCAAATTGATCTACCATTATCATCCACTTTGGAGAAGGCACCATTAATCCCCCGAGTGATAAAGTTTTAATCCATTGAGCAGGTGGAAAATCTTCGGCATTTCTAGAAATTGTTCCGAGGGAGGGATCTTTATCACGTAAGCGATAGGCAATATAACCTGCGACATAACTCACAGCTTATTTCTCAGCATTACATTGCTCATTTTGAACTGTTTTAAGTGTGTCGTCGTCCCAATTTTGCGGCCATGGCTCATTACATTTTTTTCTAAAGCTTCTAAGTCATTTGCGTTTATTTCTCCAGATACTTCATCAAGAATTTCTTGATTATCAGCTGTAGTGAAAGCTTCTTTTAGTAGCTTTGATGTCAAATATGTTTGGGGCGTTTTAACTTCTTGAAAATCTGTATTAACTTTTTTGGACATATTAGGCAATTTATTTGCCAGCAATATGTGTTTTAAACGACTAATAAATTCCGTAGGTGAAGGGTGGTCATAAAAAGCGCCTATGCCTCTTATTTGACAGAACAAACTCTCTAGAGCATCTTGAGTCAAACGAGTAGTTAAAATGTAACGGACTGCACAAAGTGTTAAATCCTCGTAGAGACCGAGAAGAGAAGAAATTGAGACAAGAAGGCCTTTTTGGAAAGGTACCATATGTTTTCTCCCCATTACTCTGAGATTCAGTATTTCTGACTTCATTTTGTTCAGAATTTCCTTTTGTTGTATAAAAAGGGGGTTAATACCAAAACCTGCTTTTAAAGGTTTGCTTTTGTCAGGGTGTGGGTAACTGCTATTCATAATGTCAAAAAATGAATCTACTAAATTGAAGAAAACCAGCGCTTTTATGCTCTGTTTGATATTCAATATCCTTGGCAGTGGTGACTAAAAACAAAGTTTTTGCTGGGCCTACTTTTTGCCTCTCGTTCCCTTTGATTGCTATATAGCACGGCAGCAATTTAGGACACAACTTTATCTCCCCAGAATCCTTCTCAAAAACTTCTTTGATGATGCCAGTTTGGAGCACAGATCCGTTCTGCAAGACAAGTCCATGGTCTATGAAATGATTGCGTAAAATTTTTAAATAGTGAGAAGGGTCTGCCAAATCTTAGAACTGTCGTCCAGCGGATGATTGAAAAATGATTTTTCGGGAGAAAATAATAGTTCCTTCCACAAGGTCATACAACCACCTAAATCTGAAACAATCGCTTTTATTGTAATTCCTGTTTTTTCAAGGTTTACAATTATTTCAAACACAAGCCTTTTATTCATTGTACGTTGAAAGTCAAAATACACGGGTTGTTTCCAGAAAGACAATATTCCTCTAGCCAAAACAACTAGCACCTTTGAATACGGAACTAAAATCTGGTCCATTCCTGTATCGTAACACACTTTACTATCAACGTGTACTTCATCAAAGCATAAGACGCAGACTTCGTCATTTTCGGAAAGGGTTTCCCTATTTTTCGGCATAAGGAAGAAAACATTATGCAGAATTCCAGGATGACACCTAAATTTAAAACACCATCGCTTTAACGTGCTAGCACTTGACAAAGGAATCCCAATTTTACACTTCCAAAATTCGTAAGCTTTTTTTGAAGTAGCTATAGTTACTATTCCTCTAGATATATCTTCTGTTTATTTGTTAATATTTTTTTGTGTTGCAAAGAACTTTATCTGTGTTGGTGTAACAATTTTCCTGAATTTCATTTCCATCTGTTCAAGTATTTTATTTTTCATATTAGCTTTTGACAGGGCATTTCGTACTAGCACAATTTCTGCTCTCTTATTTTGTATGCTGATATTTTTTTGACGCAAAACTCAAACAGTATTTTTGTGTTTGCTTTTCAAGTTACGTATTTCTCGTTCTAGTACGTCAAGCTTTTCGGTGAGAATTTTGTTCTGACTTCTAACCTCTGAGCAAGACATGCACTGAACTGATGCACACTTTTCTTCTGAATATCCATTGTCAGAATTGCAAGCAACTTCATCGATGTGTAACTTTTCAGGACTTGGCTCCGGATTTCGATTCAATGTCCTTATACGGATATCTCTCTTAATTCTTCTATGTTCTCGATTTGTATGTAGCATTGATTTTTCATTCGATAAATTCAAACTGGGAACAGCTGTGGGTTTCAATTTTTTTTTTTTTTTTCCGGGAAGCCCAAGCAGGCGATTTTGCATGCCATCTTTGTAGTCTGAATTTTGGAAATGATCACTACATATTCTTGCACTTCCAACTTTAAACTTGTCAGCATGCTTACACTTAACAATCCATTCTTTTATCACATTAACATTTGAAGGGAAAACATGGTAAATCACGCCACGTTCTTTTGTTTTCTTATGCGTATTTGTACAGTTAGCGACAGCACAGGATAAAGGCATGTTGCGTATTACTTTGAATAAAAAAATAGGCGCTGAATTTTAGTTAAAATAAAATTTACATCAGTAAAAAATAGACGTTAATAAACAACTACATAAACCACTACCAGTAAATGGAGAGCAACAGAAATAAACTGCACAGAACGACTGGAATGTCACCATACTCCGGTCCTGAGTTGGCCCAGGGGTCACCGAGTGTCCTCGCAGTGACGTCACAGCGCCTTCCTATTTCCCCTCGGTCGGAGCACGAAACTGAGACCGCTAAACAAAAGGATGAGCCAGCCCTTCCTTATTCTTTAGCCCTGACTTGTAGTATCGACTGGCTCTGATACAGGTAGGGATTATCCAGATTGATGGTTACAATGTATTGGAGCTGCAGCTGGTCCAATTCTTGCTGATAATTGCAGTTGAAGAGGAGATGTCTTTGTTGAAACATTATTTTGTATGTTTCACAGGCTGAAACCCTTTAGTCACTGTAAAGTTGCACTCACAAATAATACAATATCCTTCATCTTCAGAATTTCCCTTTTTTAACCACTCAGACATTTTCACAATGAGACAGTCTGTTTTTGACAGCCACAAAGTTTAAAACTTGCACTTTCCCATATTTATTTTCTGCACTCAGAATCTGAAACAAAAAAGAAAAACTCAAAGCCTCAGTACAAAGTTCCAGACAAGAGAAAGAACAGTAAAACATTTATAGTTGCATTAAGCATGTAATTAATTTTTATGTCTTTCTGTTTAATTGATAAGTTTAGCTCTTCAGATAAAATAAAACTTATATCCTTAAGGATAGAATATTTGTTTAATTCTCATCATCAGAGTTTAATCAGTGAAATTTAAATAAGCCCTATAATTAATTCAATTAGAATAGAAATAATTACCTTAGGCAAACAGGTGATTGTTCTAGGTGCACTACATAGTAGTTAATGTTTCTTGCTGTTCATTTCTGAAAAAGTAACTTTGAATTAAAAAAGTAACCAAATTGTGACTTTAAAAGAAAAAGTAACCAAGTGGCAGCCTTGCATTTTTGGCCAAAAATAAGGACTTCTAAGTAGAAATCTGCACATGCCTTAATTTGGAAAACCCTGACCATTTTCATATTTTCATCAAACGTTCTCGATTGTTTACTGCAAATAATGCAATTCTTCCTTTAGAGCAGAAGTATTGAACCCGTGGCCCACACAGCACTTTTTAATGGCTTGTGAGACATTGTCCACAAAGGAAATTCTAAAATGGAATAAAATACATTTTTTTTAAATAGAGAAATGAAAATCCACTCACACAGAGAAATTTTTAAAAGAGTACTGAAAAATGTAGGCACATCGGGTATCTATTTTGGAATTTTTTGTAACATGGATATCATGTTAACTGCATTGTTTCTTTTTCCAAAAGTTAAATTTTAGGATTCAAAACCTGTCTGAAATAATCGATATTCATAATAAATGCATGCATTTTTACTTTTCTTTTCTTTTCCATGTGATCCTTGAGTCTGATTTTGTTTTGCCATGTTGTTCCGTGATTTAGAAAAGTTTGAAAATCCCCAGGCCAAGTAAAAATGAAATTTGATTTCAGTCTCAAAAGAAATATCTGTCATATTTCAGATTCTCATCTTACAGTCCAACTTGTTAGTTAAAGCTATATTACTCAATGCATCCAATGGCAGATTTGTTTCACTCAGTGAACTTCATCATCTGAGTATTTAGCAAGTCAGTCTTTTTATTGATAGACAAAAATATTTTTTTAATGCAGGAGCAATATGTTAAACCTTCTGGGCCTGGTCCAGAATTGTTTACTTAACTGATAAAAAAAATATTAAATGCTTTTCCTCTTCTACACTTAAATACAAATAAGGTAGTCCTTGATCTCCAAATAGGTAAACAAATACCTCGAATTTCCTTATCTCCGCTGTAATAATGAATGGCACCAAAAGTTCATTTTGGTTTTGAGAAGCTGATAACTCTGTTCATGTAAACATTTTTTGGAAAAGAAAAAAGTCATGTGTTTTAGTTGCCAACAAAGTAAAAACTGAATTTGATCTCAATCCCAAAAGAAATATCTGTCCCATTTCAGACTCTCATTTTACAGCCCAACTTGTTGGTTTAATCTGTAATTACTCAATGCATCCAATGGCAGATTCATTTTACTCAGTGAACTTTGCCATCTGAGTATTTAGCAAGTCATTCTTTGTATTGAGAGACTAAAATATTTTTTTTAATGCAGGAGCAATATGTTAAACCACCTTCCACAGTACAGACCCAGCCTGGCTGTAATCCTTATGAAGAAAAAAGCCCAGCCTGGCTGTAATCTTACTCTACTTATGAAGAAAAAAATGCCCAGCCAGGCTCATGCAGACCTCTACTTCTAAGCACCCTAAGAAAAATTTGCACTTTCTAAGGATCTGTAAGGATCGTTGGAACCTTGTAGAATAACTTTTGGTAAAATTTCATCTTATGAGAATTGGTTTGATTTTGATAAACTATTTTACATGCAAAGTCCTGCTGTGTATAACACCATTTACCACTTCCAAATGAGCCTTTTTTCCCTTGTCCGCAAGGTGCGTGCACTGCCATATGTTACTGAGCATAAAAAAAAACTCTCATTCTTTCACAACTAGCAGCAAAAAATTGTATAACAAAAGCAACATTATTTTTCCATTCCCCCCATTCTAAGACACTGATTTACACACACCAAGTACATTTGTCATTACAGAATATAAAGATGATACTTACTACAATACCTAATCTTCCAACTCAGGTTCTTCTTCAGTAGTGCCTCTAAACATATCCAGTGCATTCTTCATATCTAAGTCTAGTTCACCATCATGAGGTTCATCCGGATCAACTTCAATTTTAATAATAGGTGGTACATCATTGTAAACAGGTGGCAACTCTTCATGGGGAACTTCATCATTAGAACAATACTCACTTCTTACAGCAGATTTCAAAATCAATTCTTCTACAGTAATCAAATTTAACTGGTTTTTTAAATTTTGTTTAAGCCGAGAAAGTTTCTTCTGTAATTCTTTTACATACATAAGTTCTTTTCTGAGGTAAAAGATGTTATCAGCCATTTTCAATAATCTACAGAAAGATCAAACATAAAATACTGGATTTAATAAATGGAAAATATACCAAAAAAAAAAAAAAAACTAAACACTAGAAATATTCACATTAAACTTCTATTCAGTAATGTTTTCTCATGTTTTACTATCTTCTGAAAAATTTTCATTCAAAACAGAAAAAATTCAAGACCAGTAATTTTGAGCATGTTATTCAGACTAAGCCAGTACAGAAATTTCAACAAGATTTCTTGCAATAGAAATTCTTATTCCTGCTTTTTCTCTCTACATTTTGACTGGAAATTAACCCAGTGTGAAGTCTGACAAAAAGAAACAAATAGGTGCAATTGTGGGGTGAACTAAATCAGAATAGAGCATTTAAAAAACAAAGGATCTAATAATAACAAAATTAATAAGCACAATTAAAAATGAAAACTCCATAGCTTTTACATTATCTGAGCAGTCATGTTACAAAAGATAACAGTTAATAGGCTCTAGGAAGAACATTGAGCTATGAGTGTTGTTCTTTAAAGAGTGGTTTTGATGTGGGCAATAATTTCTTCATACATATAAAATTTAAAAAATGATTTGCAATTTATTACTAGTAATTTACAATGTTAATGAGTGATTTCAACACTTTCCTAGAGATAGTTTTGCACATAGGTCCAATTAAAAGCACCTTTGGTTTAGCAGAAAAAGTAACTACAACAACCTAGAAAATTAAAGCTTTTAACCAGTTGTGTTATTCTGGAGGGAAAGATCTGTTGTATGAGTCGCACTTCCTCTGCACGCAAAGATATGAAAATATTATGCAACAAAAAGAATGCATTCATCCCCAGCTGGAAAAACTGCCAAGTGCCAACTTTTTAAAATACACAATGAACGCATTGCTCTTAATAGTGAATGGAACCAGTACATTTTTTTCCCCCAACTCGATTTCTACAATATGTAAAACATTCACAAGTGGAAATATCTGCTTATGCCCACTAGCATCAGCAGTGCACATTACAAAAAATCAAAAATTGTACCAATGGTGTTGGGCAGGGCTCGATTTCGACCGGTAGTTAGTAGCAAATTGCTAGCAAGCAAATGCATTTTGCTAGTGATAAAAAGTGGTTCTATCAAAAGTTGCTGGTCAAAAAATTTTGAATGTTTTAGTGCAAAATGTAAAGCACCAACTGCATTGCACGTGTGGAATAAAGGTCTGCGACATGGAAAAAAATCTGGCGGTGTGTTGGGAAAAAAAAATCAATGGCTGTGTGTTCCTTCCCCAGAACTTGTTGAATGACTAACTATAACTCCCTCCTGAGTGAAAGCAGGAAGGCATTGTCAAGCCTGATTTTTTTTAATTCATTTTCAGAATGAATTAAAAGTCACAACAAACATCTCGCTACATGTCTAATTGTGTAAAATTTAAATTATTTGGCAAAGTAGATATAAGAACACAGCTTGATGAAGGGTATAAGCTTTCAATGAGTTCATAATGAAGGTTGACAAAAATAGATACATTTTAAATGGAGTTATTGACTGTCTAAAAGTTTGGGAAGTAATGAACTTGCTTTAAGAGGTCATAATGAATGTGAAGATTTTCTTAACAAAGGAGTGTTTCTTAGTTTAGTTGGTAAAACTGCAAAATTGGACAATTGAATGAACATTTAGACATTTAACACTCACAATCCACTAAAATTATATTTCACTGTATGGAAGAAGGTTGAGAGCAATTTTAAACATATTTAGTCCTAGATAAGTCACCCTACGCCACTAAGTTGTACACAAAATGCTCCTTATAGCATTAAGATATCATCCGATGTAAGAGGAATTTCTCATCTCAAACAATTAGAAGAAGTAATATGGAGGTAAAATGTGGCAAAATAGTGCAGAAGTTGTGCATTATTTAAAGAAAATTGATATGCATACATTTTTTCTAAGGTATGAAGGGCAGGGGCAGATTGGGACAACCAAACCAGGACAGGAATTTTAATCTTCCAATACACTATGAAAACCCATGTACCTACAGGAGAACACTTCATAAATTCCCTTAGTTGAAAAAATTCTGTTAAATCCTGGATGAAAACTCCATTGTAAAACAAATTCAGCAGTGAACAAATTTTAACAATTTAAAGATGAAAGAACTTCAAATATCTGCTCATTATTGAATGTAGAATCAAACTACACTTAACACAGGATGTTATACCAGATGATTATTTTCTTTTAAAAAACCTGTTTTTGACAACAACAAAAATAAGAAAAAGTCTCTTGAAGACCCTATTTCCAAATAAATTACCATAAAGATCACTCTGAAAGTTGAAATGTGGACGTGTCACGAAGCAATTTTTCTACACAATTAATTTTTACATTTATTGGCCACTAATCACTTACTGAGAAATGGTGTGGGCACCTTTTCCTGGAGTCAACCTATTATTTGGACCATTGAACCACCATTTTGACCTATAAACCAGTACTGATAAATCGTTGTTTCTTTTTGAGATAAATGTGGGTGAGTTACGGATTTCGAAATATCTCTGCAGGAGAATTGCTTTGTGCTCTTTGTCGGTCTGTGAATGAGCACGTGGGGATGATGGGCCATCACAATGGGCACTAGTATCTACTTCAAGATTGCAAAAGTAGGACAGGGCATACTAATGACCCTGGATTCCAAATCCACTATCTATATCTGACTGGTGTTAGCTTAATTTATAGCAGTGTGCTTGGTCCAGTGGCACTTTTTTTCACATAAGACAGAAAATTTTGATATGTGATTTCAGAGTAAATGCTCAACATCGATACAAGGAAACTTAAAAAATAATGCTGAAATTGAATTTAACGATTTTTATTTAGAAGTACCAAAATGATTATTCGTTCATTCCGAAAAAAAAAAAAAAAAAAAAAAAACTCCAGACATCAAGTGGTCCACTAGGAATTCCAGAGCTAATCCACCCCTAATGAAGAGTTATTCTACCAGGAAAGGATCTTTAGATTCAGAGATACTCCTTCAAATGGAAATATGCACTAATGCCTTGTAATAGTAGAACTGCAAATCATGGAAAAATAATTTTTCAAATACAACTTCTACAAGCAAAAGCAAAGATAGCTAGAAGAAAGTTTATACATGTACACATACACCCCTAGAGAAGAAAACTGGGCATTGTTATGCCTACAATCTTTACTACAGCTGAAAGGCATACAGCACAATAAGAATTTTCAAAGTGAAGATATATTTGCAAACAAAAATGTTTCCCTAAAGAGAATAGTATCCAATATGAAAACAATTTTTTTAATTGAGCTTTTACAAGCAGAGAGATGCAGAAAAATGAAATATGCAATACCTCTAGCAAGTAAGTTTTGTATTATTTTAAGGAGGAAGTCTGTATAAAAGGTTTTTGTGGAGAGCAAATTTGAGTCAAAAAGGATTTTTTTCAAGATTTTAGACTCAGATACAGCCACAATATGTTAAAACAGTATAGATGCTTACACTCCCTTGTGACCAAACTGTGCCTCATGAAAAATTAGAAATCATATGCAAGATATTCCTTACCCCAAACTATCTGATACAAAAGGAATTTTTTGTTTACAGATCTGATTCTTAGATGCCGAAATATTGCAGAAATGCAACATGTGTTTGTCTTCAACCAGGAAACTATTTGTTATTTAAGAAAACTGTACTCAAAATGAAGTAGTTGTTTTTTGTTTTATTAAGGTTTAGAGACCCCTGTGAGCAACTCAGTGGGCTATAAGCAGTCACTCCCCAGGGCCACTTGTTCCTGAGAAAGGAGAGAGAGCCAGTGCCATAAGACAAACACAGCATGGGTGCCTAAGCAGGATTCAAACCTCAACCCATCATGGATAAATGGTCAGAAGCCACTGCACCACTGGGGCAGCAGATTGTTAGAAGTAATGACATGGAATAAAACATTTTGAACTCGACAATATTGCATTTACACACGCCTAGTGGTGAAGTTATGCACCAGAAAAAGACCAAAGGGAAAGAATTGTCATATTCACATTTTAGTCTTCTCATAGCAAAAAGAAGTTTTCTGATTAGATTAATTAATAAGTGCAGAGGTATGCTGTTCACAGGGTAGAACATAGATATAGTGACCATGTAGGAACATTTTTTTTTTCAAGACATGCTAAAAAGTCAGGTTGGGTATTGATAGCTACTTCCAGAAGGTTATCTCTGAAAATGACAATTGTGTCAGTGATAATACTGTATGATGACATAGCATAAAATTCCTTTGTGTTGTGGTACTTGCTCTGTTCCTCTGCCCCCACCTTCTTTTCAAATGATCAGTGGCCAGTAGTATTTTTTCATGTGACTAGTAGGATTTAGACCCTACTGGCCACTCCACTTTTATGCCTAAAGATTAGAAGGAAATTTTTGCTTCATCTGACTTCCATTTTTAGAAATTGTTGCTTACAGTTTCAAGCTGAAATACAAACATTTATGCCATAAAATTTTTAACAAAAATACTGAACAGAGGAAACTGCAATAAAAAAGAAATTGTGATTAGGGAAAATCTTCACTCCGTTTAACTACAGTTTCTTAAAGTTTTGGAAAATGGATTTTTTTTTTCAAGAGCTTTAGACCCACATAATGTCCATCACTAATATGACACCTCGCCGCCCCAACCAAAAAAATTATCTTCAGTTTTGCATCAATCTCAAGTATTACCCAAATGATAGTAAAGGGGGGGGGGTCCACAGAGCAATCTCATGCCTGAAAGATACACTGAATGAGCACAGCTGGGGCTCAGAGTTCCCTCTTTAAGTGACGTCATGTGGAAACAAAGGCTTCCTATTGGTTTCCAATGCTATCGTGTGTGGCGCCAAACACGACACCAAGGTATCGTGCAGGGTAACATGAGACTGACATCACAAATGGAGGGAACTAGACTCTAATGGCCTTGGCTCAGCCCAGCCATCTTCTGTAACTCCTCTCAAACAGTGGCAAATCTCCTTTTCCTTTTATGTCAGTCCATTGGCAATCCAGAAGGTGAAGATTATGCTGCCTAGTTTGGATGACAAAACACTTATTTTTAAGAAGTGACAAGTATAAATAAGGAGTTTTTAGTGCCTAAATTGGCAAAACCTCATGAAGAACTGTAACTGCGATACGGATAATAATGGCGGTATGGGGGGGGGGGTAACAGCCTGAAGATTTTTAGCTGAAAATTTGCAATATAGGTCTTAAACTTTTCTTTAGAAAAATTCCATAAAATAGTAATTATGTTTTTATGAAAAAGACAATTTAAGGCGTATTTACCGAGTTTTTAAGCAGCATATGAACCTGCCATGATCTGAAATCTGCAAGAGAGGATTGAAAAAGATTCTGGGAATATCATTTTTGTCTTCAACAGGGCCAAAATAAAATCCTGTAATATATGTCGCCTGTCACCAGGAATCTGCTATGGGGACCAAGACCAACACAACATAACACACATACCGAGTGGGAAGAACCGTACATGGATCCTAGGTATGATTGAAAAAAAAATATCTATAAAGATTTTCAATCAGATATGTGGTTCAGAAAATGTTTTGCGTAAATTCTGATTCTTCTCATCAAGAAACAGGTTTGGCAATGAACTACCATTATCACTGATGAATAGGAAACTTATCAAGAAATTTCACAAGATAGATACTTCATTCATGACATACTAAATCATAAATCACTCCCTGACCTCTGATGACCCTAACAACAGAATTCTGGGAGTGATTTAATCTGCCACCCATACTCACCTAGTTGAGTCTAACTGGATGCCCTTCGAACAGTAATTAAGCCCAAGTGCTTGTAGGCCTAAACATTTTGCTAACCAGATGATGAAATTTTGAAGTCTTAAATTACATCCTAGTTGCTTGAATTGTTTATATGACAGAGTGCTAATAGGTGGCAACACATGCAGTGAGAATTACTGTCCTGGCCAGGGCATATTTTAAGGAAAAATCACTGGTGGGCCCAGTGTCTCCTGAAAAAAATTTCCTGGAGTGCGAAGCATTATTGGTGTTGAAATACTCCTCCGGATTCGCTCGTCAACAACTACAATTAAAAATGCGTATGCCTATATTATTTGTGTACATATACGTATGTTTATTTATATTCCTTATATGTTTATGTAATTTTTACTTGTTATGTGGGAAAACAAAATGTACTTACTGGTACAGAAAATTATGCAAATCAAGTTATTTCTCAATCAACTGTTGATTTGAGCATGACCTGTAGACACCTGCTGTGCTGGTTTATTGATACTTTGATTACAGCCAGTGCCATCTATGAATGATGGTGGTAGTACAGCCAGTGCCATCTATGAATGATGGTGGTAGATGGTGGTAGCTTACATAAGAAAGTTATCTTTTACATAACAGCCAGAAAGGGGTTAAAAAATGGGGCAGGAAAATTTTCATTCAGCCAATTTATTAGATAATTAAAAATTAATTTAAAAATATCTAGGAATATACAGGATTTTTATTTTTATGGAATTTTAAGTTTTTCCAATTTGTTATTTTATTGGTGAGCTCTATTTTCGCAACTGGTATGCCAGAATTGTTCACGGGTGGGCCAACGGGCCTGCCAGTTACTATGTTGAAATATGTACTGGTCCTGGCCAATGACGAAGGACACTGACTGATGAAATAAGTGGTGTCTCTCAATGCCTTGGGAGGACAACAGTAGTACCACCAAGAGAAGTGCCTCTCTTCTGTAATGCTAATTTTGTAAAGTGCAGAACAATTTCCCCTTAATACAAATGATCATATCACTAACTTTAGGTGCCAGTCATTATCCATAGCTACCCTCCCAATACTGGATGCCAATTGGTGACAACACAAGGGGGGAGGGGTATAATTAAAAGATTAGCTAAATTTTTTATTCAGACACTGGTGCTGGATGGAACAAACTGACCACCACCCCTTTTTTTTTTTTTTTTTGGAATTAACTAATAAAATTAAAACCATGGAAGCATTCTTAATGCAGAAAAGAAAGTTAATGAAATAAAAATTCACGAATGTAGTTGTCTGTATTTTGTGTTCTTTAATCAGGGTTCCCGATAGCGTTTCGCGCAAAGAAATTTGAATTCGCGCAAGAAAAATAAAGTGACGCGCGAAATGGGCGCGCGCAGAAAGATTTTAATAGTGAGCTATTAATTAGCATGGAAAATCTACAAAGGCGATGCCATTTCAGATCACGTGTGCCGATTTCACGATGTCACGGTGTATATATATATCATAGCGATTGAACTTTTATATCCTATTGTTCGGTCACATGTGCCGATTTCATGACGTCACGGTACAATCCCAGTATTTCCCTTCCGGTCGTGTATATAAACGGATTACGGGATAATCCGCGTAGAGTGGCTGAAACCGTAATGGTTGGCACCATTACGGTTTCAGCCACATGATTACCGAATTGCGGATTTCGATGTATTTCGTAAAAGTTCTGAATTTTGTGTCATTTTTTTTTAAATCGCGGTTTAAACTGCAATCGCATTTTGCGAATATATTTATAGTTTTTTTCGCACAAATGCGAAAACTATTAATTGGTTCAGTTTCTAAGTAAGCGCTTTTGAAATTCAGATATTGCATACATCGGCGCAAAACCAATATCGGACAGATATGGGGTGAAGAACGGCAAAGTGATATTACATAATATGTCGGAAAAGCCGATATCGGTGCAATGACGTCCGCATACCTGCCAAGTATTCCGGATTTCCAGAAAGTTTTACGGAGTTTTTGGGTAGTTTTACGGTCGAAAGATAGTTTCTTCCGGATTTTCGCTAAAATGGTTCGTGAATTTTTTTTTACTGATGGAAATTGATATCGTTGTTATTGTCGCATAGTGTAAACTCCTGCTTTTGTTTTATTATGATCTCATAGCGACTGAACTTTATGTTATCTGATGTTTCTAGCTGAGAGAGATCGCACACACACCCTCCCGCCAATACTTCCAAACTTGCTCTCCCTCAATGTTGCAATAGCTGCGCTAATTGCGCCAAAGTGCGAATTTTTTTTTAATTCTGCACCATGCAGAGTTCGCCAAAATGCGTAATTACACGTCTAGTACGCATCAAAAAGTGTGTTTACGCATCGGGACGGTATTTCGTCTTTCAAAAACGGAAGTAAACAAAATAAAGATTTCCATAATCGTAATTTCTTTTTCCTGCGATGTTGCCTCTGTCCAGTATTGTTGTTATATATCACTGTATTCCAAAAATATTTGTATTTCAGTTGAAAAATGGAGAGAAAATTTCTGAAAACATAAATTCGACGGCGCAAAAATTTCCCTGTAATCTTCAGGCATGAGCGTGCAACAGCTCCGAGAAATTTCTCCTTTTCCGTCATAATTGGAGTTTTCCTCGAGATCGATGCATAACTGAACAGAAATTTCGGGGCAATTGTTAGCGAAGGAGAATGTTTTTGGTTTGCGGCTTTCAAAACTTTCGAAAACGGAAGTCAGACGCGGTGAAGATTTTTCTCTTAATCGTAATTTTATTTTTCACGCGATGTTTCCCCTGCCTAGTATTGTTGTTAAATATCATTTTATTTTATAAATATTTGTATTTCAACTTGAAAATGGAGGGAAACTGTCTGAAAACGAAAATTGGACGTAGCAAATATTTCTCCCATAATTGTATCCCCCCCCCCACGATGTTCTGAACATGTATCCTTAAATTGTCCTCCACCCCCAAAATAAGGTTTGCATTTCAGCTTGACAAAGAGAGAGGGGGGATAAAGATATAAAGATTTTTCCCGTAATCATAATTCTTTTTCCTGAAAACGAAAGTGAAGAAGCTGAAAATTTGTAAGAATTGATGCATGGTGTTCAAAAGTATTCATGTTCTCAAAGTTACACTATTCATCCTTTATCTAAAATAGCGCTATCATATATTCATGATGGATAAAATTGTCATCCAAGGGCATTGAAATAAAAGTCACTGTCTTGTCATTGCTTAAATGAAATAAAGTTATTTCTAAAATTGCATCATTCAATTTTTAAAAAAATTCAAAACCTTGAAAATCATCACAATTTCTGAACTCTATCTATGAGTGACTGATACAGAAAAATAATTGAATACAAGTATCATCAAACATACTGCTAGCACATCCCATACATTACTGCTCTCCCCTAATAATAGATAATCATAAATTAACAGTTCTGGTACTGTCTCAAATCTTCTTGATTTTATAGTAAATCTTGATTTTTGCAAGCAATCTTCTTGATTTATGAAAAAAAAATGGGGGGGGAGGCAATTGTGGTAACATACTTTGATAATCATTGCAAGCAAGTGAGATGCATGCTGCTCTCTTTGCCATGCCTAGAAACCAGTTCAACAGGTGAAAATATTGCCAAACTTGTGTCTGAAGAATTTCAGTATCTAGGTATTCCGTGGATGAACTGTCTTGCCTTATTTGATAAGATTATGGTGGGGAGAAAAATTGGGGACTCTCTGAAAAAAATAGTGTCTCTCTCTCTCTCTCTCTAAAAATGAAACTCATTAACACGGTTTGTTAATCTTTTATACTTAAATACTAATTTTTTTTTGTAAATATTTCTTTATTTGTATTAAATGATTAACTGTAATAAAAAAATAGAGAAACCTATAATATATAATTTTATTATTTAAAAAGTGTAAATACGCGCCTCTGAACGAGCGTTGATGTCTCAGTTTTTTATTTTGATGAGGCTGTTCCTGCTGTACCTCCAACTAAATTTTAAAAAATCTTAACTTTCAAGAGAAATGGCGCAAAATGTACGACTAGCTTGAAGTCGAAACCGACAAAAATAAAACAATTTTGATGTTTTGTTCAATTTTGCAAGGCATCATCAAAACCAGCGTTATTTGCAAAAGGTAAGTTAATGCCATTCATTATTTTATCAATATATAAATGGTCTGTTTTTTCTCATCTGAAGAACTCTTTCCTAAAATTTGGCTCATGCTTGTATTGACACTGAGAATTTTTTTTTTTATCCTGTCTTAATTTTTGGTCTAAAAGCAATGGCTCATACAGTGTTAAAGTGATTTTTTGTTTTCGACATTGTAAAGGTCCCTATGTTTATTTTATTATTCATTGTTGTGAAAGGAGCCAATTCGCTCAAACGCTTTTGGAATGGGAAGTAAATGTCCTCATCGGTGTAATGCAAATTTGTTTGGAAGTTGTTAGACCACTTCAAAGATTTTGAAGATTTGAAATGCCTGTTGAGTGAATATCCATATATATTTATTCTGCTAAAAAATAGCTATGCTAGTTTTAAATTTGCAGATGTTGCAGAACTTTTCATCTGCAGGTATAAAGATGTGTATCCAAGCACAGTGTTGTTGTATGATATTGCTTTGGTTGTGCCAATAAGTTCTGCATCAGTAGAGCTTTCTTTTAGCACACAAAATCGAGTAAAAGATAAATTTCGCAATGGACTGACTGGAAAAATAAACTTTAAAAATTTTGATTTGAATATCAGCAGCAAATGTAACACTAGAAAGCTTTCCATTTCACAAAGCTGCTGAAATATTTAATAACAAAATTAGAAGATATGTATAAAATATTTATATTATTTTTGTGTTTTTTCGTTTTTTTCCCCCATAAATGTAGTATTTTTTCTTTAAGTTTACGATTGTTTAAAATTCACCACTGATTTTTCAAAATCACCCCCAGAAAAAAAAGCCTGTGAGACATTTTCACCCCTGATTCTGGAACCCTGGCGAGAACCCTGTTTAATGTTATCAAACCTAGCCTTATGATAATCAGCTCCGGTAGTTCCATGTGTTGCTCCGCTGTTCACCAGAGAACACCCGCCATCAAGGGGCAAAACAAAACTAGCACCACGGTTGTATATAAACAAGGAAACATAAAAAAAAAACAATCAGAGTAATTTTTTTCTGAAAATAATATGCAGTAAAACTTCTGAATAGCAGACACCCTAGGACTTCAAAATGTGTCTGCTATTGGGGGCAGGTTGTCTTCTATCCCCAACTAAACTCACAATACAAAAAAAAAAAAAAAAAAATTCATATTAAATTTGTATGCACAATAAATAATTAAAACAATGTTTTTTTTATGTAAAATGTTTTCTTTTTGCTATTGTTTTACAGTGAGAAACAATAAGTGTTGATACATACAGTACATGTACAATATTTTCATTTTAAAACGTAGTACATACAATGTGCACGCACATTTCAATGGATGTTTAATCATACATACGTAACAGTAAAATTTGTTACAACCTCAATTTTCAAATGACATACTTATAGCTCATTATTTAATTAAATCAGTCAGCAATTTTTGGTTGCAAAAAATCTAATAAAAGCAGGGGAAGGAGAAATGCATAGCAAGTTTATCGAAATGTATTTTTAAATTCTTCAATGATGCCACCCCACTGTGCCACTGGTCACAGAACAATGCATCCCTCTTGTTTACAAAAAACCTTTAACTCTTCACTACACTTTACAGTGTCTTAAAAAAAAATCATATACCTCTTCTACAACTGCACACACACATAGATTCATCCTCAATCATGGCACAGTGGTCTAAGCGCTGGCTTATGGACTATTCGTTCATAAAGAGCATGGGTTCGAATCCTGTGAGGTATGGATGTTGTGCTTGTCTTACGGCACTCGTTCTCTCCTTTCCCTGGAACCAGGGACCCTAAATTAGGGACGAGCTACTGCTTATAGCCCATTGAGTTGCTCACAGTGGTCATTAAACCTCCAATCAAAAAAAAAATCAAATTATTTTCTTCCAATATCTTCAAAGCAATTAACTCGCACACATTGTTTGTTGCTTCTTTGATACACAGGTCTTCAACTATAATGAAATCTGCATTTTCATCCCTGTTTAGACATGTAATTAGTTCAAAACAGGCATCTAAATCCTCTTCTGGCTGGATAACAAATACTCCATTTCGTTTAAAAGAAGCTATTTTGCCAACTTCTACGAAAAAATCAGCCATATTGAAATCAGCGACCAGTAGTTTTTGTAACATGGATCTGGAAGACAAAATACAAAAGTACTTTATTTTTAACCAAAAAAGCTAAACAAAATTGTTGCAGCAAAAATTCGCCAATTTTTTCCCCGCCTTGAATATTTATGTTTTTAAATGTCGTTATTTAGACGGTTCATTATTTGGAGGCAATATACAGAACCGTATATCATTAAAATCACAACCTAACATGATGTAGGTCCTCCTCTCACCACAAAAAGAGCTCTTACCCGATGAGGCATCTATAGATTTAAAGGTGTCTCTAGATATTTGGCACCATGACTGCAAACAGAAGATCCCACAGTTCCCATAAATTACACGATTGGGGTGATGCTGCTCACGCACATACCCATTTTTGACTCAAACCACAAATGCTCGATAGGATTCACGTCCAGCAAATTTATGGGCCAATGGCAATAAATGGAATTCCTCTTCATGTCCTTGGAACCACGGAATTCCTCTTCATGTCCCGCAGTATGGCATGGAGCATTGTCTTGCTGAAAGATGCCATTTCCGCTAGGAAATACAGTCACAATAAAGGCATATACTTGGTCAGTCATGATGTTCAGGTAAGTGAAAACTGTCAAAGTTCACTCTACAGGAATAATGTGTCCAAGTGTTCCCCAACAAATTATTGCCCAGATCATCACACTCCCTCCAGCCACCTGTATCCATCATCCCACAGTGCATCCAGGTAAGACTCCCTTGGGTAGGACAGCACACACAAGCTCGTCCGTCGACATGGTACAATTAAAAATGGGACTTACTTGACCATGATATTCTCTTCCAATCTTCTATGGTCCAATGTTGGTGATTATATGCCCACTGCAAATGTTGATGACAGCGAACGGCTATGAGCATAACCACATGAATGGGTCTGCAGCTGCACAGACCCACATCCAAGAGTGTACGATGAACTATGTGTTCGGATACATTGGGCCCTTCACCACAATTGTAATTATAGGTAATGTAAGCCACAGTATCCCTCCTGTTGCTGTGGACAAAACAAGATAGCCTGCACAGACCTCTGACATCAGTGAGGCGCTGCCTGCTCACACCTTGTTGACGGCTCAAATTATCACTTATTTCGGACCATTTTTAATAGGGACTAACTACTGCATAATGTGAGCAGCCTACCAGCATCACTGTTTCAGAGATGCTCTTAGCAAGGCGTTTTGCAATCTGGACCAGGGTTCAAAATTAATGGGGGCTATGAGCGAAATGCGACTGCATTTTTGCATTTGGCGACCAGCGATTTGACGTCAGGGGCCAAATTGTGACTATATGTATTTTCTACTGCATTTTATTATGATTTTTTTTAATCTGAATGACTATTTTTGTTCGCAATTCTTAGTGGTTTTCAAGAATTGTTCCCTTTCCCCCGCTCAGTCTCTTAATTCATCTTCAAGATGCACTTAACACGTAAAACTGTGTATCAATCGTGCGCACTCGCATTGCTGACTTCCTCTTCTCGCCCGCACTATCGTCACACAAGCAAGTTAAAGAAGCGACCTTGAACAATGAGTAGGATCCTCCCACAGTGATCATTGGACCTTTGCGAGCACCCTTCCGCCCCTCTTAACCTGAAGCAGAGCTTGCCTGAATTTCCGTAATTGCAACTGAAAAATTGTATGATTATTTGCTCATGGCTTTACACATCAGTTGTCCTTTGAATCGATTCATTGTAAATCTAGCGTCAATATAACTTCTTGGCTTATGGTGCATATTTTTTAGCATGTTGCACCAACCAGAGTTTGCCAAAATGCGTTATTATGCGATTAGTATGCATCAAAAAGTGTGTTTACGCATTGAAATTTTACCAAAGCGAAAAAATATGCATCGAAAATTTTTTTTCGACACGTAAAAATATGCATCGAGAAATGCGTAAAATACACTCTGAAGAGTTTTATCAACGTGTAAAGATAGGCATCGGGACTGTATTTCGTCTTTCAAAAACGGAAGTAAACGAAATAATGATTTTTTCCGTAATCGTAATTTCGTTTTCCCGCGTTGCTGCCTCTGCCCAGTATTGTTGTTATATATCATTTTATTCCATAAATATTTGAATTTCAGTTTGAAACTGGAGGGAAAATTTCGGAAAATGGAAATCGACAGCGCAAAAATTCCCCTGTAATCTTCAGGCATGAGAGTGCCGCAGCTTCTAGAATTTCTGCTATTCTGTCTTAATTTGAGTTATTCTCGAGATTGATGCATAACTGAACAGAAATTTTGGGATAATTGGCACTGGTGAAGGATGCTTTCCACCTCAAATTTCAAAAATGGAAATTTTGTGTTTCAAAACTTTCAAAAACGGAAGTTAGACACATTGAAAATTTTTCCCGTAATCGTAATTTTATTTTTAACGCTTTGTTTCCTCTTCCTAGAATTGTTGTTAAATATCATTTTATTTCGTAAATATTTGTATTTCACCTTGAAAATGAAGGGGGAAATGTTTGAAAACGCAAATCAGATGTAGCAAAGATTTCTCCCTTAACTGTAATTTTTTTCCCAACAATGTTCCGAACATGTGTCCTGTGTTCTTAAATATTCCCCCCAAAAAGGTTTGCATTTCATCTTGATAATGGGGGAAAGGGAGGGAGGGGGGGGCAAAAAACGAAAATGACAAAGCTGAAAAGTTTGTAAGAATTGATGCATGGTGTTCAAAAGTATTAATATCCTCAAAGTTACACTTTATCTTATCAAAAATAGTGAAAGCTATTATGCATTCATGGTCTTCAGTCTGAAAGTTTTTCAGCATGATGGATAAAATTGTCATCCAAGGGCATAAAAGAAAGAAAAGAAAAGTGACAATAAAAAAATGGTGGGATGGGTAACGAATATATCAACAAAATGAAAATTTAAGCACTGGATGCTGCTTAGCTGCAGAGTCAACAAAAGACAAATGTGACTGTGGAACTTGCTGATCAGTTTATGCTGGGCGAAATCGCCGTTCAGAATTTTAGTTACTCTTCAATTGTGTATGTAAAAAAAGTTAATTTTTGGCTCCTAAAAAATTGTGAATGGCTCCTAAATATTTAGCTGCACAGGCCATTTAGCACATGGCAAACTTCTTTTAGTTTCGTACCCTGATCTGGACTTAATCTAAATCAGATAAATCCTTTGTGTTTTCAATGTTGAGACAAAACAAAATACTGACTCAGAGCTTCAACCTAGATATTATACAGGGTGATTCATAATGAAGTACACAGTTTCAATGCACTATAAAACAAGAACAATGTAAGATATTTTATGTTACCTGTAACAGAATTGTAGGGGAATGTTTCAAGTTTTTTAGAGACAGTCACAGATGTTCTATGTGTGCACCCTTAGTCACACGACACACATCGAGCCGGTAATCCATTTCCGTCCAAACGCGAGGTAAGATATCTGAATCAAGTGCAGTGATAGTGCCCGTGATACGCTGTTTCAGCTCCGCTAGATCAACAGGAAGGGGAGGGACGAATACCTTGTCTTTTATGTACCCCCACATGAAAAAGTCACAAGGTGTTAAGTCAGGACTTCGGGGTGGCCACTGGGTCAGTGGCATGTTGTAGTCCGCAGCTCGTCCAATCCATCAGTGAGGAAGATGTTCATCGAGATAATTTTGCACGTCGCCTAATCAGTGCGGTGGTGCACCATTCAATTGGAGAATAAAGTTGTCACTGTCGTCCTGCAACTGTGGCATCAACCAAAGACTTAACATATCCACAAAAGACTCCCGTGACAGTTTTCTTGTGAAAAAAGAAGGGGCTGTACACTTTCTATTTTGGACACAGAACAGAACACATTTACCTTAGGGGAATCTTGCACATGTTGCACTGTAAATCTGGGATTCTCCGTTCCCCAAAAGCAAACATTGTGCTTGTTTACCTGACCAATCACGTGAAATAAAGCTTCATCGGTGAAAACTAAGTGATCGGCAAAATAGTCATTTTCAAAACGGTGCTGCATTTCAGTACAAAATTTCAAAGTGCTTTGTCTTGTCAAGGTCAGTGAGTTTTTGCAACATCTGCACTCTGTATGGAATCATTTTCAGCTTCTTTCTCAAAATTCTCCAGACAGTGGCCTGTGAAATCTGCGCTTCACGACTCACCCTCCATGTTGATTTTCCCAGGCTTAGTTGAATGGCAGTGCAAACACTATCGACGACTTCTTACGATACACGTGGTTGTCTAGGATTTTTAAGTTTGCACAAACAGTTCGTAGTTTTAAATGTTTTATGCCAATCGTAGATAGATTTTCTGGTTGGAGGTTCTTTTCTGAATCGTGATCGAAAATGCCATTGCACAACAGTAACAGATTCTGTTTTGCTCAATTCAAGAACACAAAATGCCTTCTCCACTGCAGACGCTGCCATTTTGACTTACTAGTCACGTGACGCGCGCTATCGTCTACGTCACTTTCCTTAGTAGCGGGACACAAACTTTATGAGTACATCTACCTAACGGTTCGCAGTTGTGGTCCATGTCTTCAACTGTTACTGTTTTACAGCATCTGGAAACTGTATACTTCTTTATGAATCAGAGTGTATATATCATTTGCGACCTTGGCAAGTTACAATGACTGGCTGCATGCATGCTTACTTGCATAATGCAGAGGTGTTTTTAATGTTTTGGCTTATTCATGTATACTGGGGCTCAGAAAACTGTCTGCTATTTGGAAGTGTCTTGTTAAGGAGGTTCTGCTATATTTGCAACTTATTTTTAAGTTTCTCATATCATTCCTTTAACTGTATGCTCATAATGACACTGATTAACAAGCTAGCAAAAAGAACAAAGTAGGTTCGAATAAAAACCTCAATTAAAAAAAAAAACTTCTGACATTATTTATTATTCAATATTTCATATAATATATTTTCAACTTAATTTTATGTTTCTTGAACTGTGTGCATTTAATGACGGTGATTAACTAGCAAGGAAAAAAAAACACACTTGGTTCACAGAAAAAAGCTGCATTTCTGATATTATTTAACTTCATTTCTATAAAACAAATCTTATTTTTCTTTGCAAAATTACTTATTAGTGCAGAAAAAATTCTTATTAAATCAAAATACTGTGCACGAAATGTAGCAGCCACATTAGTTTCTTTGCCCCGTGATGGTGAATGTTTGCAGATGTTATGTAAACAAAGCAGAGCAACTATTTTAAACAGCTGATAATCAGAAGCCTACCCCAAAATCAATAAATAAATAATGTGCACATATATAAGTATCAAATGTACAACATTTTAAAATGCTTATTGTGTTATTGTTTTGCTGTTATTACAAAAGGAAACATTAGCCAGGAACTACTTGACACATAAGACATTGAAAGTCCTACCAATATGCTTAGTGTTGACAACGTAGTTGATTTTGCACTATATTTGTGTGGATTTTAATGTATTTTCTATTTTATGTCATTCAAGATAAATGCAGACTGCAATAGTAGTCAACCATAAAAAGTATGTCTTTGGACAGTTGATTTCTATGTTATACACTCTGGCTTTGAGGAAATATAGTCCACACTACCAGAAAAATTAATACATGGATGTTGTTCTTTATTTCTGTTTTATTTCCTTTCCTGGAACTTCTACAATTAGCTGCCTGCAGGAAAGGATCAAATACTTAAATTAAATTTGTAAGTAAGGAAGATTGTCTACAGGGAAAGGAAGAAAAAGTTAACATATTGCTTAGTGGTGAAAAATAAAGTTTCCATGAGCCTGTAATTTAATAGGAAGACACCAGTGGCAGAAACGGTGTGGCACGGCGGCGGGCGCTGCGGTTAGTTTAACCCCTTGCAGATTGCTTTCAGAAAGTTTGGGTGGTTGGTTGGTTGGTTAGGTTTTATGGTGCAAGGGCCATGTTTGGCCAAAGAGCACAAGACAAACAAACAGTATTAAAAACATGGTAAAAAGCTTAAAATCAGGCTGATCAAGTAAAACTGAAAAATGAGAACGATAGAAGGGCTAAAAAAGATAATGAAACAAACAGTATTAAAAACATGATACAATTATTAAAATCTAGCTGACTCAGTAAAACTGAGAAATGAGGATGATGATAAGGCTAAAATCTAGATACGTTTAAAATAGTCAATTTCTTTAAAAAATGAAAACACAGCAACAGTATCACAGTGGTCATTGAGGAGCCGCTGCAGTGTAGCGGCGTCCTCGGTCAACAAATGAGAATGAAAGAAATGAAAATGTACATCACGAAAACGAACACAGCTACACAGAAGATGAGTGACGGTGAGTCGGCAATTGCACGTCTCACATATCGGCGCAGTGTCGCCACACAGCAAGAAGCGGTGAGTGAAACGACAATGCCCAATGCGGAGACGCGCAAGCACCACTTCCTCCCTACGGTTCTGACGATATGAGGATTTCCAGACTTCAAGATTAAGTTTAATACGATGCAGTTTATTTTCCACCTGTTGGTCCCACAGACCCTGCCACATTCGCTTGATATGGTCGCGAAAGATAAAGCGGAAATCCCGGTGATACAGTGGCAAGGGTGTGAGGACCAAAGAGGAAGCAGATCTAGCAGCTGTCAGCACACTCATTACCCGAGATTCCAACATGCCCAGGAATCCAGCAAAACTGAACATGAAGACCGGCCCCGAGCAAACGACGAAGTAACTGTCTCACATCCAAGAGAACAGGATGGTCACTGCAATCTGCAGATGATAAAGACTGCAGGACACTTAAGGAATCCGTATAGACCATAGCACGATGATGAGAACCCGGCTGAACATGGAGTAGGGCAAGATACACAGCATGCATCTCCGCCGAAAACAACGTGGCCTCAGCTGGGATCCACGCTACTGAAACGTCATCTACACAGACAGCCGCGGATCCAGTGACTCCATGCATCTTGGAGCCATCAGTGAAAATGGGAGTGTAGTCAGAGTTGAGGGCACGGTTCTCAGCGAAGAGCTGCTGGTACACTGATGCAGGGGTTGAGGATTTATCGAAAGATGTAAAGGTGGTATCAACCATGACACCAAGTGGGTGCCATGGAGGATCCCCAAAGCCCCTGGTCTCTCCAACAAGTGACAAGTCGACCCCTACATCACGGGCTACGGCCACCATACGAAGACCGAAGGTGGAAGTGCACGAGGGCTGGTTCTCGAATAAACGAGCATGCTAGGGATGAAAAACTGCATCGTATAAAGGATGGTCTGGAAGAGATCTAAGTTTCAAGTAGAATTGAATAGACAGCTTCAGATGGTGTAATTCAAGCGATGATTCGTTCACATCAGCGTGAAGGCTGGGAATTGGAGATGTTCGAAATGCTCCCGAACAAAGACGCAATGCTTGATGGTGAATAGTGTCCAAAGGCCGGAGAACAGAACGACGAGCACAGAGCCATACACGATACAACCATAATTCAGTTTCGACCGTATTAAAGAATGGTAAATGCGAAACAGCAACACCCTGTCTGCACCCCACGAGACTCTCGAAAGGATCTTTAGAATGGATAGAGCCCGCAGACAGGATATCTTGAGCCGCCGAACGTGCGCACGGAATGTAAGTGCACGGTCAACGGTCAAACCAAGGAACTTGGTCTCGGACAAAACTGGTATGGCTGCACGGTCTAAATACAGCTCTGGGTCAGGATGGAGGCCGCGCCTCCGGCAGAAATGGACACACGCTGTCTTGTCGGGAGAAAGAACGAAACTATTGCTATTCGCCGCTTTAAAGATCTGGTTAATTGAAGACTGCAACTGCCTTTCAATAAAATTCATGCTCGATGACGAGCAGAAAATGTGCAAGTCATCAACATAAACAGTAGCCAAAACCGCAGGTGGAAGATTTGTGAAAAGACAATTAAATGCGGAGGATGAACAATGTGACAGATAAAATGCAACCTTGAGGAACACCTTGTTCTTGATGGAACGGTGACGAGAGCGTCATACCCAGGCACACCTGGAACACCCGATTGCGAAGAAAATTGACGATGAAGGTTGGAAGATTTCCTCGCAATCCGCATGCGTGGAGGTCATGGATAATACCGTGCCGCCACGCTCGATCCTACGCTTCTTCAATATCAAAGAAAACGGACACCAGGTGCTGCCTACGCAGGAACGCCTCGTGCACAGATGTCTCAAGGTGCAGGAGAGGATCGTGAAGTGAACGATGACAGCGAAAGCCGCTTTGTGATGGTGAAAGTACTTGATGATATTCTAAAAAATGAACTAACCGGGAATTAACCATGGATAATACCGTGCCGCCACGCTCGATCATAGGCTTCTTCAATATCAAAGAAAACGGACACCAGGTGCTGCCTATGCAGGAACGCCTCGCGCACAGATGTCTCAAGGTGCAGGAGAGGATCGTGAAGTGAACGATGACAGCGAAAGCCGCTTTGTGATGGTGAAAGTACTTGATGATATTCTAAAAAATGAACTAACCGGGAATTAACCATGGATAATACCGTGCCGCCATGCTCGATCATAGGCTTCTTCAATATCAAAGAAAACGGACACCAGGTGCTGCCTATGCAGGAACGCCTCTCGCACAGATGTCTCAAGGTGCAGGAGAGGATCGTGAAGTGAACGATGACAGCGAAAGCCGCTTTGTGATGGTGAAAGTACTTGATGATATTCTAAAAAATGAACTAACCGGGAATTAACCATGGATAATACCGTGCCGCCACGCTCGATCATAGGCTTCTTCAATATCAAAGAAAACGGACACCAGGTGCTGCCTATGCAGGAACGCCTCGCGCACAGATGTCTCAAGGTGCAGGAGAGGATCGTGAAGTGAACGATGACAGCGAAAGCCGCTTTGTGATGGTGAAAGTACTTGATGATATTCTAAAAAATGAACTAACCGGGAATTAACCATGCGTTCAAGAACTTTACACAGACAGCTAGTGACAGCAATTGGACAATAACTAGAGGGAGACTTGGGATCCTTGCCAGGTTTGGGAAAAGGCAAAACAAAAGCTTTTCGCCAAGATTCCGGGAGACTGTGCTCCGACCAAATACGATTGTACAGGATTAAGAGATTCTCGAGAAATGACTGCGAGAGATGATGGAGCATGTCATAGTGGATGCCATCGGGACCGACAAATGTAGCGCCGGACCGATGCAGAGCCACCCTGAGTTCAACCATGCTGAAGGGGAGTTATATCCCGTGTCGTGAAAAGGCGCAAAGGAGATTCTCTGGCGTTCCACAGTGGATTTTATTCTTTGAAAAGAAGAAGGATACGCCAGGTCACTCGACACGGAGGCAAACGCCTCCCCCAAACAGTCAGCAATCTCCCCGACTTCAGCATATGTGCAGCCGTTACCCTTGAGAATGGAGATCTGGTGAGAGCTGCAGTTATCCCGGATCTTACGAATCTTGTCCCACACACTTTTCGAACTGGCACGTGAAGTGAGAGATGAAACATACTGGATCCAAGACTCCCTCTTGCTACGTCGACGCACCAACCGAGCATAGGATTTTGCTCGTTTGAATGTAACAAGATTAGCATCGGTCAGATAACGCCGAAACATAGACCAGGCCTTATGTTGAGCTCTCCTAGCCGCTGCGCATTCAGAGGTCCACCAAGGCTTCGGACTTCTGGAGAGTGTCATAGATTTTTGGTATAAAAAGATCAGCTGCCTGAAGAATGCAATTTTTGACTTTAAGAACAGCTGCGTCGATTGACTCTTGGGTCACCATTGCAGCAGATATCACTGTGGACGATGTGAAGACCTCCCATCTCGCACGCTCCATCCTCCACCGAGGAGGGCGGGAAGCAGAAGATGGCATGTCTGTATGATGCGAGAGGGCAATTGGAAAATGGTCGCTCCCGTGGTGGTCGTTACACACCATCCACGACCAGTCAGCAATAATCGATGGTGATCCCAAGGTCAAATCGATCGCACTGAAAGATCTTGTTGGCTCATGGAACTAAGTGTCAGCACCGGTGTTAAAAAGGCACAGAGAGGCCGAGGACAGAAGAGACTCTATGCGACGACCTCTCGTGCTGATGCTGACACTACCCCAAAAATGATGATGGGCATTGAAGTCACCCAAAAGAAGAAAGGGTGAAGGCAGCTGATCAACCAAGCTCTCCAGAACAGAGACGCTCACGTTCTCGTCCGGCGGCAGATAGACACTGCAGACAGTAAGAGGCACAGACACAGATATTCGAACTACCACAGCCTGCAAAGTTGTTGATATCGCAGCGGAAGACACCGGAACACCGTGAGGGACAAGAATAGCGACTACCCCACAGGCGATGTCTCCCGATGCATTATCTGTCCGATACGCACTGTAGTCTCGAACTGAAAGCAGGTCTGATGGTTTAAGTTTTGTTTCCTGTAAACAAAAGCACACCGGAGAGTACAACGAAAGCAGATGTTTCACTTCATCAAAACTCGTTCGAAAACCTCGACAGTTCCACTGAATGATTGAAGCCATGGTTAAAAGTGAAATGAAAATGATCAAACGGAGTCAGGCTCCATCACCTCTGATGGGGGTTCCCCCAAATCTGGAGGTGTGTGACCAGGGGCCAAGATGGGAGCATGCTTTGTCCCAAGTGGCTTAATGGGAGGCGCACGACGTTGAGTTGTTTGCTGAGATTTTGGAGGAGAAGAAATGCTTTTCTTATCCTGGGCTTTGGTTTCTTGCTAGAAGAAGTGGCCTGAGTTCCCTTGCTGGTGGTGGGATGAGTCTGCTTCGGCGAAGTGGTGGGTGGCGCTTTCAAACCCCTAGCTCGAGACTGGAGTGCCTCCAGTCCGGCTACGATGATATCGTCCAGCTTATAGGGACATTTAGTAGGGATCTGAATGTCGGTTTGAATGCCAATTGTAGATTTTGCAACCACCACTGATGCATATGAGCACCGATCAGAAGAAGCAGGAACTACTCTCCTTCTGGCCTCAGGATAGGAAATATTCTCCACCATCTTTAGCCTTCGAATTTCTTTCTCCTCCTTCCACTTGGGACAATCTTTGGCTGATGCTGCATGTGAACCCTCGCAGTTCACACAAAACTCGGCCTCGGCCACACATTCTGCCAAAAGATGTTCTGTGGCACCACAGCGTCCACACCTAGGATTGCTCCTGCACGACTGCTGAGAATGGCCGTACGACTGACACCTAATACATCTCAGAGGGTTAAGGATGTACGGACGTATCTCAAGGTGAAGATACCCTGCCTTGATGAACGTAGGCAGAAAAGGGCTGTCAAATGTTAAAATGATGTTGCAGGATGGGACGGACTGCCCATTCCGCCTGAAGAGAATACGCCGAACACCCGTAACGTGTTGACTCCTCAGTTCTTCAAGTAGTTCCTCCTCAGAATACTCAACGAGGTCCTGAGAGGAGACAACACCTCGAGATGAATTTAGGTATCCATGAGGTGTTATTTTGACCAGAGTCTCAAGCAGCGTGGTAGTGTTAAGAAATGTAGAGCTGTAGGCCACAGTGGACATTTCAACCAGAAGATCTCTAGATTGGAGCTTCTTGATGCTCTTAGGAGAGCTTGCTATAGATTGAAGTGCTTTGTTTATCCAAAATGGACTTTTGGCACTCAAAGGCTTTGAAGGATCCAATGAGTGCACAAAAAAGAAACGAGCATTCGAGCAATCAGGAATATGTTTTTTTGCGGAAGGGGATGAGCCTTCCTCCATAATTCTTTTGCTTTTTGGTTCGTGGGAAACTTTATTTTCATCCATAAAGAAAAATTAATAATTCGTCCGCCGACTTCCCCATCCACAATCAAGCCCAACGAGGGAGAGCCGGAGGTCCGCAAGCCCAAGTGGACGCAGGACACGGCTCTTAAGGATAGGAAGCGGATACAGCAAGTTGATAGGGCAGACAAGCGCTCGGCGTGCACCCAGACTTTCCCATGCCTGGGGAACACCCCTTTGGCATGCCCACCCTATCCCCAGACTCACCATGTCGTGCGAGACGACAAGCCGTTAGAGGTCTGGGCTCCACTCGGCCACAGACCTCATTGACTAGGAGTGGGTTAGTTCCTAGCCGCCCGTTTAGGGCGAAGCAGGGGCAAAGAGGAGTGTTGGCAACTGGCGACAACAACACCCAGGCCTCCAGAAACCTCAGCCTCCAGCATCCCTTTTTCCACCTTACGGGTCACCGCACAAGGCAAACGTGCAGGTAGGTCTAGCTAACCAGCTCGGAAAAACGAAGAAAGGAACAGAAAACTGAGATGACAGAAAAGAAGAAGAGAAACTAAAATCCAGAGCTGGCGCATAATCACAACCTCAGCAACCTACAACTGAGGCAGGAGCGTGTCAAGTGAAAAAAAAGGAAAAAAAAAAAAAAAAAGTGAAAATCATCACATACAGTACATGTCGGCTCGGGCCGTGGGGACGCCATCCCCCAGCAGCTGTCCCTTCGGTGATGCAATCGTTCAAGACGACATGACCAAATGATCCGTCACAAGGTCAGCTCAGGCTGTAGGGGCGCCGCTCCCCAAATAACTGGAAAACCAGTTATCCCCGTGCTGGGGCTTTCAGAAAGTTTCAAAAGTTTGTTATTTATTTCATATGTTTAAAAAAATGAAATTTTCTTAACTATTTGCTCAACTCAACACCAGGACAGACCTGCCAACTGTTACGATGTTATCGTATTTAGTACGATAAATCATGCTGCTAATACCATTTTTCAGCCAAAAATATGATTTTTTTTTAAATAGTCATGTTTCTCCCTATTTTTTCTCTTTTCAGACAGAAGCCTTGTAGCAGATCTGCGACGTACGTTGCAGACTTATTTTGGTCCTGCATACAAAAACGACATCCCCAGATTACAGAGCTGAGACGGGCCGAGCCAAGCCAGAGCACAAACCGGGCTCAGACTACGTAATACTTACTGGAGTTCGGGCTCGGGCTCTGAGAGAGGAAGAGAATTTTCTTCCTTTTTCTTTTTATGTAATTTTACATAATTTATCACACAAGACTTTTTTACACTTTCAAGTTGTTAAAGAGAACTCTTCGGCGACTGGGTCTACATGGGGAGTAGGAATTCGGCAGGGCTATCCATTCCGGGCTTGGGTAACAAAATACCTTAGGCCATGAATTACAGGATTTCTGCAGAGGAAAAGTTTCTATAAGAACAGTAGATAGCAAGCTGACGAAATTTTGCTCCCTACCTCAAAAGGGCAGCTTCCTGCTAATTCTGCTAAGCAACGTACGACGTAGATTGTTATGCCTCCCGATTTTTCCTGATTTCTTGATACCCCCCCCTGAAACATTTCAGGAAGAAATGAATGGTCAAAGAAATTATAGAAATAGATAGACATCCCTTTCCCACTCCACAGTTGAGAAAGACATCGGTTGATTGCACGGGTAGGAAAGACTGGAAGTCTGGAAGAGAATTTTTTTTTTTTAATGCCTAAACAGGCGAATAATAATTTTCGGGCCCGGGTTCTATCTTGCAATATAAAATTTGGGCGGGCTCGGGCTGACATACTTCGGGTTCGGGCTCTTAAAATTGAGCCCGAACTCAGCTATGCCCGCCCTAGAACCCTATTAAACCACCTTGCAGACTCCATACATCGCAGATTTATTTTGTACTCATCCCCGTAGAAGAATCGCACATCGCAGATTTATTTTGTGCTCATCCCCGTAGCAGAATCGCGGCAACGTACATCGCAGGTTTATTTTGTACTCATTCCCGTAGCAGAATCACGGCGACGGCCGACATACATCGCAGATTTATTTTGTACCCACCCCCGTAGAAGAATAGCAGTGACGGCCAACGTACATCGCAGATTCATTTTTAACTAATCCTCGTAGCAGAATCGCGGCAACGGCCAATGCACATCGCAGATTTATTTTGGTTCTGCAGACAAACGAAATCTCCAAAACCCGATGAAACCATCTTGCAGACTTCCTAAGATGCAAGTTTTCCGCCTCTCAAAATTTCCGAAAACGGAAGTTAGGCGGAGTGAGGATTTCTCCCTTAATCATAATTTTTTTCCCTCCCGACGTTCCCTTGATGCTTGAAGGGAGGATTATCTGATATTGCTGTTAAATATCATTTTATTGCATAAATATTTGTGTTTTGATTTTAAAATGGAGGCAACAGTTTTTGAAAACGAAAGTTTGACGGAACCCAGTATTCTTGAATTATTTTTCTTGCGATATTCTCTCAGCTCTATATGGTTATTAAATATCATTTTATTATATAAATGTTTGTATTTAAGGTTGAAAATGGGGGAAAATGTTCTGAAAACGAAAGTTGTACAGAGCGAAGATTTCTCCCTCTAATAACCCTCCACCCGCTGTGCTTCTGTATTATGGTTTGATCATCATTTAATTACATAAATGTTTGCATTTGAGCTGGGAAATGGAATAAAATGTTCCGAAAACGGAAGTAGAACGAACGGAGCAAAGATTTCTTCTCTTATGACAATTTTTTTCTTAGAGATGCCTCTGCACTTTATTGTTGTTAAATATGATTTTCTTCCATAAATCTGTTTCAGCTTAAAAATGTTGGCAAACTTCCAGATACAGAGGGGGCCAGAATGTTCTTAATCCTAGTTAATGTTGCAATTGCTGTAGTACCTACGTTAGACATTTTCTTAGGTAGAAAAATAAGTCAGCAATTTTTATTGTTTATTTCATCTTGTAGTTATTTTGCCTAGTGACCACCTGCGGATTATTTTTTGGCACCATGATATCTGTCGCAGACTGAGCAGGAACTTTCTGCTATGGGGGGGGGAGACAAAAAGGCAGGATGACATCAAGGCAATAAATTGTTGGGGGGGAGGATTCATTTCAATTTTGTATAAGTTTATTAAGTGTTTTCCTTCTCTCAAATGTCCTGTCTCCTTTGGGTTGATTCTTCCATTTGATTCTCTGTTTTAGGAGTCAACAGCAGGATTTATGCAGGAATATCAAATTGGGGGTGTGCTAAAAAAGTTTAATGGATGTTAGATGAAAAAAACATATTTCGAAGGCTGAAAATTTCTAGTCGATATACCTAGAATTGAAAATGGAGAAAAGCTTCAAAAATAGAGAACTGTTGAAATTCATATAGTAAAGAATGGTTAAAACCAGGAATCTTCTTCACAAAACCGGTTGTTGTTTTTTTTTGTTTTGTTTTTTTGTGCTTGTGTGTGTGTCTGTATGTTGTTTTTGTTTGGGTGAACTTTTGCAGACTGAGTCATTTCCATCTCAGTTCAGGTGGGGCATGTCAGGTGACCCTTTTAGATTTGTTCCAAAAAAGTACAGTAGTTACAACTATTGTAAACATAAAATATACTGAAAGGATTTTCCAAAAAAAAATTTTTTTTTCACCAGCTACAGCATTTTGAAGTTTGGCTAAAATCCAGCGATCTTTGAAAAATGGGGGAAATGCTGCATTTTAAAACGAGCACTGCTTCACAACTATTTAATCAATTCACTTATTTTTTTCATTGATTTAAATTTTAACTTGGCATAGTTTGAATAAGCCGGGCTGACATTATTAATAAAGAAAAAAAAGCATTCAAAAAAAAATTATTTTGCATTTTTGGAAAAAAATTCTCACTAAATCATTATTTTTCAGGTAAGTAAGGATGGCAATCTGAAGTCCCTCAATGGTAGTTTTACAGCAAATTTTATTTTAAACCTGGGATGCATGCAGTCCATAAAATTTTATTTTAAGTTAGGCACAAGTTCAAAAAAGCTCAATTTTTGAATGACATTAACTTAAAAACCCCATTTTTTAAAAATCTGAAAATATGTCCATTCGATGTCCTCTTAGTTGTTAATAAATTGCTCATTGCAGAATAGTGTATTTTTACCTGGTTAATTTTATATATTTTTTTAAAGATTGCACATTTTCAGCATTGTTGCGTAATACAGCACAAAATGCAATAGATTGTCCATATTTCACTGAAAACATCGTTTAATCAGGTTTCAAAATTAAAACATAGGTTACTGGTGTTTGATTAGTACAATTACATTATAATTTGAAGTTCATCACAAAGACATACATTAAAAAATGTGCAGAACATAAAATTATTATACTATAGCATCACTGTAATTCAATAACATACAATTTTTTTTTTACACTTGGTATTATTGCAATTTTTTTATTAATTTTACTTTCATAAAAAAAATTGTTTTCACAAATAGCCTTTTAGATGATAAACAATTTCTTAGCAGTATATTAATAAAGTTACCTGTAAAAGGTTTATATAGAAGGATTAGGCACAGTAGATGTGGTTGATTTTTCTCAGCTCCTGTTGGTCAAAAGTATGGAGTCGTGCAGATAGTCCAAGTGGAGTAGGATTCCTTACTTTAAGCAGGACATTTTCTAATGGCATTAGACATTCATCTTTCTTCTTTCCAGGTTCCTCTGGCCACTGGAACCCTTTAGCTGGACCGTGGGGATGCATAAATGACACAGTAATGTCATTGAGCTCTCGAGATATACCTGTAATCTGCCCCATCCACCAATTATTGTCATAAACACATCCAACAAACTCACCTACCTGGAAATCTCTTACTGAGTAATGTTTTTTCATCTGGCTGGATGTTTCAACTTGATGTTTAATTGTACGTCCCATATAAGACTCGTTATTTTTAACCAACCAGTAATGTTTTGATTGTATTCCTACAACAGCTTTTACATTAGCCCCCCATTCTTCTTCCTTACAAGACCTGTAGGCTTGAACAGTTTTACCTTCAAGAATCGGTAGTGTTATATTTTGTAAAAGATGAGAAATTTCAGCAACAAATGAAGCTACATCTCTTATGGCTTGCACAGACCCTCTTTGGAGATTAAACTTTGTTGCATAATGCTTACATAGCCCACCTATAGCATCACATGAACTTTTACCATGCCCAGTCGCTGAAAAAATCCACTTTTTTTCCTCAATTTGATATTCAGAAAGTTCATAAATTTGGTATTTATTTTTGAAATGTCCAGCAGCCCCATCGGAAATGTAAACAAGTGATCTAATATTTTTTAATTGGCACAACTTAGAAATTTCTTTGTTTATAATCCCTATAGCACAGAGAGCATGAGCTGTATCATCAGACACTACAACAAAACTTTTTATCTCTTTTTCAAGATATGCAACACATGTGAATAGTGAAATCTGAACATTTTGCAAGTGGTAACTTTGTATTTCATCGGGCAGTATCACTGTCCAATTTTCAGCAAAATCAAAAGGTAAAACTAGAATATCAGAACTTTCTTTCACAGAGATTTTTGCTTCAGCTATTCCTTTTCTTTGGATTTTCCTGATTTTGCCATGAGAAATTGCTTTCTTCACCCAATGTCTTACATCTTGCAGAAACTTTTGGACAGATACAGATTTTCTTATGAGATCACCACCTTCCCAAATAGCAAATGTAACTTCTTCTTCATTCAAGCAAAGAGTTTCAACTGTCAGTGCTTCTGTGCTGGGGTAGTCACCACACTCTTGGAGCCAACAATCTTCATTGCTTATTCTGTAGAGTGTAAAACTTTGAAAGACCAATTTTTATATTTGGGTTGTCTTTTTTCATTAGCCTGTATGCCTCTTTGATTGATCTTGTCAAAAATCTTTTTACCTTTTTATTTTCTCACCATTATTATCTCTAACACAAACAACATCATTTTTGTTTGGACTATCAGTACAGTCTGTACTATCATCTAGGTAGTATGACAATGCCAGAGTTGCAGCTTCTGTAGACAATGGATGCCCACTGTAGGGGTCAGGTTGAGCATAGATTCTCTTTTCTCTTCTAACCTTGCGTGATTTATCTATGAGGTACTTTGATACTGTAGGTAACTCTCCCTTCAAATCAGTTTTACTATCAGTCTGTGGTAGCAATGTCAGTAATTGCACTTTTTCAGTGTAGTTACAAGTATGAAGTGCTGTATTAATATTAGAAAACCACTGATTACAAGTAGAACAGTCAGGCTTCTCAAGAGACAACCGACTTGAAACACCAACTCCATATATGTCTTCTAATTTCTGCACAGCTGAAGTTGTTAGTGTTTTCTCTAATGTCAACTTTTTCCTCTTCACATAAGCTTCTCTCTTATCCTCCCTAACTTCTGAAGGGGCTTTAAATGGTGACACATTAACATCAAGCATTGTAATACTGCTATTTAAAACATCCACAATCTCATGACTGGGAATGAAAAAACCCTCTCTCTCTCTGATGTGGGAATTTCTTCTTCAGTTTCATTTGCACATTCCAAAAATTTTCTTTTGTAAAAAGCCACACAATTGCAATGCAAATAATCATTTCTATTTACAGAGACAGATGGGCCTATAATCCTTTGAATTTCATCACCTAAATCCCCAACACCACAGAACCTAACAAGCTTAGTTTTGTACACAACTCTTTTGTGTCTTTTTATGTAGTCCACACATCTAACTCTCTCAGAACTATGATGATCAGACATTATAAATTATTCACTGAACAATACTGAACATCACTCATCAACAGACAAGAGCAAACTGGAGTGGGAGAAAGGTGGGGAATTAGTAAATGAAGGACATAACAGCTGCTGATTGGCTGTTCAGTAAGCAATCAATGGACATGTTTGTACTTGCAAAAGCCTGTCATAACCTGTTGTTTCAGCATTGTGGCTTGTGCAATTTCATTACAAAATGCTATAAATTTAAGAGGAGTATCAGTAGAACAGTGGATGGTTACAAAATTAACAAGTTTAACAAAATAAATAATTTAAAGTATATATATAGAGAGAGAGTATGAGGTTGCAAATAATTCCCCTAGAAAAGAAATGAAATGAAACCAGCAAGAACATACTGCCATGTTCTGCAAATATTTTTTAGTATATGTTTTTGTGCTGAACTTCAAAATATAATGTAATTGTACTAATCAAACACCAGTAACCTATGTTTTAATTTTGAAACCTGATTAAACGATGTTTTCAGTGAAATATGGACAATCTAGTGCATTTTGTGCTGTATTACGCAACAACGCTGAAAAGCTGAAAACGTACAATCTTTAAAAAATATATATAAAATTAACCAGGCAAAAATACACTATTCTGCAATCAGCAATTTATTAACAACTAAAATGACATCAAATGGACAGATATTCAGATTTAAAAAATGGGATTTTTGAGTTAATGTCATTCAAAAATTGAGCTTTTTTTAACTTCTGCATAACTTAAAATTAAATTTCATGGACTGCATGCATCCCAGGTTTAAAATAAAATTTGCTGTAAAACTACTATTGAGGGACTTCAGATTACCATCCTTACTTACCTGAAAAATAATTATTTAGTGGGGAAAAAAATTTCTGAAAACGCAAAAAAAAAATTTTTTTTGCAGTAATATTTTTTTTCCTTATTAATAATGTCAGTCAGGCTTATTCAAACTATGCCAAAATAATATTTAATTCAATAGCTACAAAATAGAAAAAAATTAAGTGAATAGATTAAATAGTTTTGAAGCAGCGCTCATTTTAAAATACAGCATTTTCCCCATTTTTCAAAGATCGCTAGATTTTTGCCAAACTTCAAAACGCTGTAGCTGGAGAAAAAAAGAAATTTTAAGAAAATCCTTTCAGGATATTTTATGTTTACAATAGTTGTAACTACTGTAATTTTTTGGAACAAATCTAAAATGGTCACCTGACACATTTTGGTACTGTCTGCCTGAATTGAGATGGAATGACGACTGCCTTGCCGAGTAGTTCCAGAAGTTGTCTCTCATTTCTTACAGTGCTATGTATCCATATGCCAGACTCATTACTTCCAGTGAAACTCAGTCTCAGGAAAACTCCAGGCACCACGACAGAAATCCCTTTATTGATGCACCAAGTGTACACTATACAAATTTTTCTATTCACATTTTTTTTTTTTGGGGGGGGGGACTGCTTACTGTAAAATCAGAATAATGAAGATGCTATTGAAGGTACATAATGCAATACAAGAGAGATGCATGTACCCAGAGTGAGTATCACAGATGTTATAGCGAATTGCAGCAATTTTATTTGGGGTGCTCTTAAGTGTATTTATTCATCAGTAAGGCCCTATAAATTATGCAGCAATATTTTCAAAATTATGTGGCATTGATGCAGCAACTTACTGAAATTATACATAGTATGTGGGCTAAGAAAAGTACAGTACCAGTATATATGCATAATAAAAAAAAATCAACTTTGAATGAAATATCCACTTAAAAAATAAAGAATTAACTGCAAAAGACCAGTTTTGCACTCTGAACAAGTAGTGGTTACTGCAATTACAGTAATAGTTTTATTTTAAACTCAGTCACATTTAAGGTCATCAGGGTTTGAAAAATACTATGCCCGAGATGCCTGGGGCATGTAACTTATTGGTCTGTGCAGGTAAAAAAAAAATCTAGTTGCCCGGTACGGGGAACTAAATTTAAAAATAAAAAAGTTTGAAAAAGAATTTCTTACTACAAGAAAAATGACAGTCGTCGCATGTCGTGTTTCATTTCACTGATAAACATTGGAAGTTGTATTATTGTTATGGTGTGCCAAGTACAGAAGAATATCACTTCTTTAATTTTGTTATGCTCTAGGATTGGAACCATTTGGAGCAAAACGGTGGTTTTGCTCCAAATATTGTTTATAGTCAGCGGCGGGATGCAGCATACCTCTGATGGAACTAGCCTCTGGTGTTTAGTGACAAAAGGCAAAAACTTTAACGAAAGAAACACTGCAGAATCACTAAATTTCTCAAATACCAATTTCATCATCATATAATTTAATACCTATTTCAGCATCAGCATCTTAAAACTTGAGATACATGCTTTTGTGCATGGAACATTATGAATACAGACCCTTAAAACAGAAATGTAAAACATGTAAAAAAAAGTCCATCATACTTTTTAACTTAAAAAAATGAGGGTCCTGATTTGTTATTTTAAAAGATATATTTTCTGGGAATCCAGATTTTACTACCTGGGCAAGTAAATAAGTTCTGCACATGCCCAGCTGGGCATGTAACTTTTCAGATATTTTTCAAGCCCTGATCATATGTACTAATACACTGGCGTGCAAAAATTAAGAACAAGACGGTTTTCGAATGTAACGTCGTGCAGAAGTGCTCCACATCGACTCAAATCATACCATAAGATCACCAAGATGTAAGAATATGGGACAAGTGAGCAAAACCATCCAAACAAGGAATACAAAGGCACTTTATTGAAAAGGTAGCTTCGAGCACAACTGGACAGAAGACAGAAACGTCCATGTGACAAGCGGCTGCTAAGAAAAATCCAGTCTTTAGTAGGGGATATGATCACCCCTGACTACGTTGCAGGATTTACGTCTGTCCATGCAGAGGACTAGGTTGTTAAGGAGCTGTTGAAGCATTGCGGCCCATTCCTCTTGTAGCGCCAATCGCAGCTGCGGAATTGTTGCTGGCTGCTGGTGATGTGTTGCCAAGCGTCTCCCGAGAAGGTCCCACATGTGTTCGATTCAATTTAGGTCTGGGGACCTTGTGGGCTCCAAAAGCTCTGCAACAGCTACTTCACTCTCCAACAGCTCTGCGACAGCCACTGTACGATGAGGTGTAGCGTTGTCATCCATGAAGAGAAACTCAGGACCCACAGCTAAAGATTAAAATTAGCGGTCGCCACGTGGTGACTGGATAAAATAAAATGTCCAGTAGAAAAAGTGATTTTAGTCGTCATGCTCAAAAATTTGCCTTTTTTCCATTGCTAAAGAATTAATTTGCATTTTTAAAACGCTCCTGTTATAGGAAATGTATTTTCAAATCATCCAACTCGCGCCGTGAAAAACAGCCCTTTCCTCCGCAAATAAGTAGGTATGATCTATTTATAGATTCACTCTTCAAGAAGGGGTTGGCCGTTTGTTTTTCCACTTAATTTGGTGCACAAAGTAACCATATCAGGAATGGACACCTGTGGCTTTAGATGGAACTGTGGCATCACAACTCTTCTTCAGCAGCTCGTTTTTTAACATTTGGTTGCTCTGAAAATGCACGTTTTTCCATTGCTTAGAACCTTCTTGCTTATCATCAAATAAAATGGGCAAGCATTTTCCCTTTTGTTTACAAAAAGAAATCAAAGGTAGAAAATCGGGACTTCACTCTCCGCGCCGCGCGCCGTCTTTCAATCCACGCAGAGTCGCGTTTCCTTTGCACGTGTGAAGTTGGCTTTAAACAAAATAAAAAAAACTCTTGTCTGTAAAATGTTACAAAGGAATGGGTAAACACAAGTTTTTCAGCGAAATTATATATAAAAAATCAGTACTATATTGTTCACTTTGCCGTGATAGTCATTTTTACGGGTCAACGGAAAAGGCTGATTCCATCACGGGCGAACAAGTACCAATTTTGAAATTTAATTTAGCTTTAAAAAAGCGGAAAAGAAAAAAACACTTTCCGTATTGATTGGTTTCAAAGAACATGCGGTTAGAAATAACAAAAACTGAGCTTCACTAGAAAAAACTTTTAAAATACGAAAGTGTTCTTTTTCACTATTACTGAAACTATTAAAAACGAGAAACATAATCAGAAAAAATATAACATAAGAATATAACCAGAAAGTGAAAAGAAAGTGTATCTTGAGGTAAGAAAAATCAGAAATTTAGAAAACTGCGAAACATTTTTATCCGTGATAAAACGATCATTTTCAGACGACGAACGGCATGAAAGATGCTCAAATTATATCGGAAAAATGTTGCAACATTAAAAACATCCAATAAACAGTCCCAAAAATGTTTGATGAATGTTAGAATTTTGAAAACATGAAAATAAACTTTGAACAAATGATTGAATAACATTATTTCGTAGATTTTTTATTTCCGTAGTATATTTGATGTTTTCCGTATTCTGTAGTGATCGGCGATTTCCGTAATGATTATGGTGAATTCGTAGCATTTGGAAGATCTTAGGTGGACAAACAGGAAAAAATGTCAAATCATTAAAATTCTACCAAAACAACGTTTTCTGAAGAAAAGAAAAAAAAACAGACAACCAGATTTTTTTACTTCTGTAATATATTCGATGTTTCCCGAACTCTGCAGCGATCGACAATTTTCATAGTACACTGCTGGACAATTGCTAAGGACGGATCATAAACGGCTATATAGCTCATAAAAAAGTAATTGTGGTTGGATGCCCAGTGAAATAAAATAATGTCAGAATGCCAGGATATTACAGGAAAGACAATTTATTGTGCTCTGAAATCCAGAAGGCTTTGGAACGTGTTCAAGGGACAAACAGGCCATTTTGTACAGAATACGTAAACGTGAAAAAAATGCAATTACCGTCCGCAGGCGTTCCGGCGTAAGATGTCAATACGGGATATGGCCACCATGGAGGGCGATGCAAGATTCCACACGTCGTGTCATGCTTTGCACAACATTATCAAGCAGCTGTTGGGGTAATTTATCCCATTCCTCTGTCAGTGCACGGATGAGGGTGTCCTTGTTTATTGAAGGGGATTGGTGAACAGTAAGACTCCTCCTCCCCAAAGAATCCCACACATTTTCAATGGGATTCAGATCTGGAGAACGTGCTGGCCATACGTGGCGTTGAATATCCTCGCTCTCAAGACACTCCTGGACAGCGACTGTTCGATGACATGTTGCGTTGTCGTCCATGAAAATGAATCTATCACTGACAGCACCACGGAACATGCGAACATGAGGTAGCAAAACATCATTAATGTATCGTTGGCCAGTCATAGTCCCAGTTGGAAGCACATAGAGGGACGTACGGCCATTGATCATGATGCCAGCATATACCATGACACTACATGTCGGATATCGGTCCCTTTCCTGTATGTTTGCTGGACAATAATATGCAGTACCACTATCACGCCAGATCAGTTGTCGTTGACAATCAGACGATAGACTGCATCTACTCTCATCTGAGAAGAGGACAGCAGACCAGTCGTTATCAGTCCAATTGCGATGTTGATGGCACCATTGCAAACGGGCGGAACGGTGACGTCTGGACAATGGGATGCACACAACAGGACGGCGGGCGTATAGTCCTCCTTCATGCAAACGTCTGGCGACAGTTTTTCAGGAGATCCGCTTGCCAGTAGCAGCCATGAACTGATTTGCTACATCACTAGCTGTGCGGCGTCGGTGTCTTTTTGTTGATAGCACTATGTACCGATCTTCTGCAGGTGTCGTACTGTGAACACGACCTCCCCCGTGACGTTTCCTACACTCTCCATTTGTTTGAAATGATTTCCAAAGCCTTGAAACAACACTGTGGCTGACGTCGAACTCCCTGGCAACATCTGTTATTTTTCGCCCTTCTTCAATCTTGCCAATAATACGGCCAGGGGTAAAATCATCTAGGTGATGTCGGGAAGACATACTGAAAATTGCAAGTTCATCAATTGATTATTTCCCTTTCAACTTTGCGGTTGAACAACAACGGCCAATACGCGTCAAATCCTTTATATCTCTTTTCAGCGCTATGACGTCACGAACAAGTTCGGCAATCCAAAATTTGCATACGCACAACACGTCTTACTGTATCCCGCACTTATGCTAATTTCCACATTTTCCTGCCTTCCATTTTATGGTTGCTATCGTTGCTATTGTCATCCGTCCTTAGCAATTGTCCGGCAGTGTATTTGGAAGGTCTGTGGTGGGCAAACAGGAAAAATGACAAATCATTAAAATTCTACCAAAACTGAACGTTTTCCGGAAGAAAAAAAAAAAAAAGCTAACACTGGGTTTGAAAACCGGACAGAATCTGATGGAATCAGGATACTCTGCAAACATTCTTATTTCGTCATGACTATTTTTTCAACACCTGTGAAGGTTTATCAATGTTTTTAATGTAATATTCATTAGAACAACCCAGGAAATTACTGAATAATTTTCTGTTAGTGATCAGGAATCACTGCGAGTCTGTAAAATAAAGTGACCAGGTTGGTATCACATTTCTCCCAATCTCAGCTGTACCACAAAATGACTCTGCTATAAGATATGAAATTCATTTTTGAAAGCTATACAGCCAGTTTTCATTTTGACACCAAGAAGAACCTAACCAAAATAAATGGAATGAAAAGAAAAATTTAGCAGAATGGCAGCAGCTTCGAAACATTATGTCTGAACATTTTTGACCATCAATAAACTCACTAAAAACTGCTAGAGAAACTAAAAATAAGCAATTTTTAGTACATGAAGGTCATAGCACAAATTGTTGAAATACTCAATATTGCTGACTGTTATGCCAAACAATGCAGAAGTTAAGAGAATGCAAGCATTATTCTTGATGACAAGACGATGCTCGTGCAAAGAATGACTTTCGAAAATACAGCAAATTAAATAAAGTAGGCAAAAGTAAGTACTCCTTGAAAAATTTGACCCATCCCACTATCAATTTATGGTGGAGAAATGAGATATATATATTTTTTTTTTTTTTTTGTGAACGTAGCGAGAGACCAAATCAAAATGATTAAATTATCTTCCCATTAAAAACTGTCTTGAAAATTTGGTTGATGTGGTGAAGAAATATATAACTTTTAAGATTATATTTATTCATTTAATTGCACTGGACAATAGACAGTGTGCCCTTGTAACTACTAAGCTTAAATTTAACTATGTCTAAATAAATGAAAGGTATTCAGTGCAGTGATAAAATGTGTATACAACACGAAATAGCCATAAGGAATGTGGCCACTAGATTTTGTCCACCCACTGGCCAATGGCCACTCGAAAAAAATCACCAATTTTAATCTTTACGGTGTGTGCCATTAACGTCTGCTCATCGGAGACTGCAGTTTCTGTGGTGCCAGGAACAAAAGAACTGGACACATCAGCAATGGGGTCGAGTTCTCTTTACGGATGAGAGTTGAATTAGTCTGACGAGCGATTCTGGACGTATACACATCTGAAGAGAGCAGGGAACACGCAATCACACCTCCAACATCATCGAAAGGGATAGGTTTGGAGGTGGCGGAGTTCTCATTTGGGGCAGTATCATGATTGGTAGCCGTACTGACCTCCACATCTTCCAAGGAGGTTCAGTCACTGATGTCCGCTATTGTACCAAGGTTCTCCTTCCTCACATGCGTCTGTTTAGAGGTGCTGTGGGTCCTGAGTTCCTCTTCATGGATGACAACGCTACACCTCATCGTACAGTGGCTGTTGGAGAGTGAAGATATTCAACGCATGGATTGGCCCGCAAGGTCCCCGGACCTAAATCCAATCAAACACGTTTGGGACCTTCTCTGGAGACGCTTGGCAGCACGTCACCAGCCGCCAGCAATAATTCCGCAGCTGCGATTGGCGCTATAAGAACAATGGGCTGTGATGCCTCAACAGCTCCTTGACAACCTTGTCCTTAGCATGGACAGATGTTGTAAATCCTTCAACGCGGTCAGGTGTGATCATATCTCCTACTAAAGACTGGATTTTTCTTGGCAGTCGCCTGTCACATGGATGTTTCTGTTTTCTGTCCAGTTGTGCTCGAAGCTACCTTTCCAATAAAGTGCCTTTGTATCCTTTGGATTCCTTGTTTGGACGGTTTTGCTCACTTGTCCCATATTCTTACATCTTGCGGATCTTATGGTATGATTTGAGTCGATGTGGAGCACTTCTGCACAATGTTACATTCGAAAAACCGTCTCATCCTTAATTTTTGCACGCCAGTGTAGTTTGGCAAACCAACTTCGTGCCTTACCTGTTGAGAGATGTAGATTAAATTTAGGAGAGACCGTTGCTGTAGCTATCTGTTTGCCTGAGGAGGGGAGGGGCTTTTCCCATAAACAACTATCAGTCATTAATTCTTCCATCTGTAGGATATAACTGCTAGTTGCTTTTGGCTAGCCCTCATAAAACGTAAAAAATCTACTCTCCGAGCTCTTCACTAAAGATGTTACTGAAAGAAATTTCGTCTGCTAATTAGTGCTGGGGGTTTATTAATTGCAAATTTTCAGCAATTGTAACAGTTTTTACTGTATTTTTATTTAGTAGAAAGGAATGTGAAAATCTGATTGGCTGTCGAAAATCTCCCGCTATCCAGGGGTGAGTCGGGGAGTAGAACCAGTTCTTCACGGTCACTCAGATAATGAAGTATAGAATCATCCTCCAACCAGATAGCTCACACGGTACAAATAAGAAAAGATAACCGCCTTAGATTTTTGTGTGTGTGTGTGAGGAGAATGTAGTGTTTTCAGAGGTGTCGAGTTATCGGGGTTTTACTGTAATTTATTACAAAAGCACACTTCATTATGAAATATCAAAATCGAAAAAAAAATTTTTGAATAAACAAATTTGGTTACCTAATAGCTTTTATAGTTTCTATACAATACAGTAGCTCTTCTGTCTCTGTTAGATGCAAAGTCGTCAATTACTTCATCAAAGTTTGAGCAACATCTACCTAAAGATTAAAATTGGCAATTTTTTCAAGTGGCCATTGGCCAGTAGGTGGACAAAATCTAGTGGCCACTTTCCTTATGGCTATTTCATGTTATTTACACATTTTATCACTGCACTGTATACCTTTCACTTATTTAGACATAGCTAAATTTAAGCTTAGTAGTTACAAGGGCTCACTGTCCAGTGCAATTAAATGAATAAATATAATCTTAAAAGTTACATTTTTCTTCAACCACATCAACCAAATTTTCTAGACAGTTTTTATTGGAAAGATAATTTAATCATTTTTATTTGGTCTCTCATTATGTTCACAAATAAAATCTCCCCACCATAAATTGATAGCAGTGGATGGGTCAACATTTTTAAACAGTACTTACTTAATTGCTTACTTTATTTAATTCGCTGTATTTTCTAAAGTCTTTGCATGAGCATTGTCTTATCAAGAACATTGCCCACAATACTTGCATTCTCTTAACTTCTGCATTGTTTGGCATAACAGTCAGCAGTATTGGGTATTTCAACAATTTGTGCTATGACCTTCATGTACTAAAAATTGCTTGTTTTTTGTTTCTCTAGCAGTTTTTAGTGAGTTATTGATGGTCAAAAATGTTCAGACATTATGTTTCAAAGCTGCTTCCATTCTGCTAATTTTTTCTTTTCATTCCATTTATTTTTGGTTAGGTTCTTCTTGGTGTCAAAATGAAAACTGGCTGTATAGCTTTCAAAAATGAATTTCATATCTTACAGCAGAATCATTTTGTGGTACAGCGGAGATTGGGAGAAATACGATACCAACCTGGTCACTTTATTTTACAGACTCACAATGATTCCTGACCACTAACAGAAAATATTCAGTAATTTCCTGGGTTGTTCTAATAAACATTACATTAAAAACATTGATAAACCTTAACAGGTGTTGAAAAAATAGTCATGACGAAATAAGAACGCATGCAGAGTATCCTGATTCCATCGGATTCTGTCTGGTTTTCAAACCCAGTGTTAGGTTTTTTTGGGTTTTTTTCAGAAAACGTTCAGTTTTGGCAGAATTTTAATGATTTGTCATTTTTCCTATTTGCCCACCACAGACCTTCCAAATACTACGAATTCTCCATAGTCACTACGAAAATCGTCGATCCCTGCGGAGTACAGGAAACATCGAATATACTACAGAAATAAAAAATCTGATTGTCAGGGGTTTTTTTTCTTCCTTCAGAAAACGTTGTTTTGGTGAATTTTAATGATTTGTCATTTTTTCCCTGTTTGTACACCTCAGACCTTCCAAATGCTACGAATTCTCCATAGTCACTATGGAAATTGTTGATCTTTGCGGAGTACGGGAAACATTGAATATACTATGGAAATAAAAAATCTGGTTGACGGTCTTTTTCCCTTCAGAAAACGTTGTTTTGGTAGAATTTTAATGATTTGTCATTTTTCTTGTTAGCCCACCTCAGATCTTCCAAATGCTACGAATTCTGCATAGTCACAACGGAAATCGTCGATCGCTACCGGAATACGAGAAACATCAAATATACAACAGAAATAAAAAAATGTATGAAATAATGTTATTCAATCATTTGTTCAAAGTTTATTTTTATGCTTCCAAATTCTAACATTCATCAAACATTTTTGTGATTGTTTACTTGATGTTTTTAATATCGCGACATTTGTTTGATATAATTTGAGCATCTTTCATGCCGTTCGTCACCCGAAAATGATTGTTTTAGCACAGATGAAAATGTTCCGTAGTTTTCTAAATTTCGAAATTTTTCTTACCCCAAGATGCACTTTCCCTTCACTTTCTGGTTATATTCTTATGTTATATTTTTTCTGATTATGTTCCTCGTTTTTAATAGCTTCAGTAATAGAGAAAAAGAAAAACCTCGTATTTTAAAAGTTTTTTCTAGTGAAGCGCAGTTTTTGTTATTTCTAACAGCCTGTTCTTCAAAACCAATCAATACGGAAAGTGTTTTTTCTTTTCTGCTTTTTTAAAGCTAAATTAAATTTCAAAATCGGTACTTATTCCGCCCATGATGGAATCAGCCTTTTCCGTGACCCGTAAAATGACTATCACAGCAGTGTGAACAATACAGTACTGATTTTTGATATATAATTTCGCTGAAAAACTTGTGTTTACCCATTCGTTAGTAACATTTTGCCATATTAAGGGCCAGACAAGAGATTTTTTTTTTATTTTGTTTAAAGCCAACTTCGCACGTGCAAAGGAACGCGATTGCGTGGAATGAAAGACTACGCGCTGGCGTAAAGTGAAGTCCCGATTTTCTACCTTTGATTTCTTTTTGTAAACAATAGGGAAAATGCTTGCCCATTTGTTTGATGATAAGCAAGAAGTGCCTAAGCAATAGAAAATCGTGCATTTTCAGAGAAACAAAACTTTAAAAAACGAGCTGCTGAAGACGAGTTGTGATGCCACAGTTCCATCTAAAGCCACAGGTGTCCGTCCATTCCCGATATGGTTACTTTATGCACCAACTGAAGTGGAAAAACAAACAGCCACGGTGAGCCACCCCCGTTCTTGAAGAGTGAATCTATAAATAGATCATACCCACTTATTTGCGGAGGAAAGGGCTGTTTCTCAACGCGTGAGTTGGATTATTTGAAAATGCATTTCCTATAACAAGAGAGTTTTAAAAATGCAAATAAATTCTTTAGCAATGGACAAAGGCAAATATTTGAGCGTGGCGACTAAAATGATCTTTTCTACTGGACATTTTATTTTACCCAGTCACCACGTGGCGACCGCTAATTTTAATCTTTAACACACCGTACTGGTCGTCGTGCAAATAGACCACTTTGTGCAGCCTCCTGGCCACGGTAAAACACGATAATGGATGTCCAGTTGTCTGTTGCATGTGCCTTGCGATTCCTCCCGCTGTCTGCCATCTGTCTGTTCTCACCTGTAGGACAATATACTGGTCGTCCGCCGCGGTGTTTGCTCGTGGACGACCACTGCTAAACTCTCGGACAGCTGTTCCAGCCATTTGAAATCCTCTCCAAGCTCGTGAAACGATGCTGTGAGCGATTCCGAACTCCTCGGCCACACTAGTCACACTTCGATCTTCTCCCAACTTCCCAATGAGGCGACCTCAGATAAAGTCATCCAGATGTCGTCTGCTGGATTGCCTGTTGGCCATATCGCACGGTGGCAGCAACTCGACGTCGTTCAAACCGATGTTCACCGTGCAATAGCTTTCACCGAATTGCTGAGCGTACACCGCCCATGTGCTTTATACCTTTCTGACACACACACCCCCCCCCCACGTCATGCTGCATATAAGCGCATACCCTACCATACCCAAGTCTATCTCCTGAGTGGTCTTTCGGTCCGTTCTGTCTGCTTGTTCCGCTGTTATGCTAATTTCTCCTCTTCGTCCTTAATTTTTGCACACCAGGGTAATTGCAAAAGAAAATATTATATTGGGTGTGATTAAATTTAGAATATTGTAGAAGCAAAAATAAAATATAATTTTTAAAAAAAACCCAGGTCGATTTTTTCAAAACTAAGTTTTCTAAATGAGACCCATTAAAACCTTTGTAAAGCCACCCAGTGGCAGTACGTCATCAGTCTTACTAAGCAGCTCACTAACAGCTTGAGGTCTTACTTAAAAGAAACAAGGTGGATGCTTGCAAGAGCTATCTTTGTAGAATGGTGAACTATTCTGTGGAATTCTGATACAAAAGGCTTGATGAAGGTAACACCTAAATCAGTCTTAGGTGAAATCCCCAAGGTTTTTTTTTTATTATTATTGGAGTTACACAGTAGTTTATGTTTAGTTATTTTTTCTTCAAAAGTTCGAATAATTGATCGGTGGAGCCAAAAATGTAAATTCAAAAGTGTTAATATCATTCAAAAACCCATTGGCAAGATGAATTGATTTTTTGTCTGATTATTCGCTATTCATCAGATAACCGAACACTTCCTTCAATTTATCCCAATCTTCAACAACTACACTTACTAATTTCGAAGTGGAGGACCATCGAGTTTCTGCTATGGTTGGTCTGCATCTTGTGGTTTTGCCGCCCCGATGGCGCAGTGGTCTAAGCAATGGCCTCTGATCATTCGTCCGAATGGGGTCCGGGTTCGAATCCCGGTGAGGCATGGATGTTGTGTTTGTCTTATGGCACTGGCTCTCTCCCTTCCCTGGAACCAGTGACCCTAAATTAGGGACGGGCGACTGCTTACAGCCCATTGAGTTGCTCACGGTGGTCGTTAAACCTCCAATCAATCATCTTGCGGTTGTTGATATAAGTGTATAAGACCGCTTCGCAGAATGGTGAACAAACGAAGCAATTCCACTGAGGCTTGCAAAAAGTATTCGACACTTAGAAATTTTAGAAAAACTCTGGTGTAATACAAGATTCAAACGATGAACTAAGCAATGAACAAAAACAGCTTGAGAAGCTTTATCCTCGACTTTTTTTCTGTAGTCCATTTAAGTGTCCAGACATTATACTTGTCCCATCGTAACATTGTGCTATTTATTTGTGTTGGTAATCAGACTGTTCCAAAATTTTGTCTAGCATTTTGTATAAAGCTCCTGACGTTCTATCTTCCTTCACATCATGGAAACCCAAAAATCCCTCAACCAATACACCTTCCGAATCAACAATCAAAAATTATTTAATTTTTGACGTGATCGTTTATATACTCAGAAATACATTCAATTAATTCATTTTGAATAGTTTCTTATCCTTTCGTATTGATTTTCAATTTCTAAAGAACTTCTTCATATCAACAATGAAAGTAATTCAATGAAATTTCCACGATTTGTCGAGCCCATGCTTTCGTCATGGCTATGGAATGCTAGTTCTTGTTTGCTCAAATACAGTACAGACTAATACTGCATCAATCACTGTCTGCAGGAAAAGTCTATTTAAACGAATGGTTTTGTTAAAATGTGTTTTCAAAAGCCTAGCATTTTTCCTCAGGGCATCGGCAATGGTGTTTTGAATTTTTTCAAAATTCCTTAACATTAATCTGCATTTCAGGTGTTCGCTAGAATCACGATGTTTATGAAGTGACCGTGTTACGCTTAATAAATCTGAGAATCCGTCTTTATTCCACGCCGAATGTTTATTACTAAACAGTAAGCAGGGCAAAAAAAAAAAAAAAAAATTAACACCCGCTCCACCGTGATCTCTCACGACTTTATGCTCAAAAACTGAAAGATGCAAAGGTAAGGCGCGTGAAGCTGAAACACTTCACTTGAGTGAGCAGATTGGGGTGGGTGACGTCACGGTTGCCATGACAACTCGGCGAAAAACTGCAGACTTCCAAGCATTCTCATTTCGGCTCTTCACTTGCAATGTTTTGCGTATAAGGATTTGTTTTCCGTATTGAGCGCGCCATGTGAATTAATATCTATTCAAAATTTTGCGTATTTTGGGACTGAATAAAGGCAAAAAAGAATATATTATAAAAAAATACTGTATAAAACTTTATTTTGAGTAAAATAAGTGAAGAGGCACTTCACCTACTTCACCTACTTCACCTGAGAAGCCGCCACTGCTTAAAAGTGGTCTCTACACTTGCTCTTCCTATTTCAAAGTAAAGACATTCTGCTAAGCATTTGCTAAACTACAAAAGAGACAATTGATAGGGCCTGGAGTATCCCACATTTTCTCACCTCAACCACCTCAAGCGGAACTTAAACTTCTGACAGTAATACTTTTAAACCGACACCAGCAGCTCTGAATTATTTGGTATTCTTTTCTCAGCATTTGGATATACCTCATTTATAGCACTTTTTTTTTTTTTTTTTATTAGAGGTTTAACGACCACCGTGAGCAACTCAATGGACTATAAGCAGTCGCCCGTCCCTAATTTAGGGTCACTGGTTCCAGAGAAGGGAGAGAGCCAGTGCCGTAAGACAAACACAACATCCATGCCTCACCGGGATTCGAACCCGGACTCCTTTCGGACGGATGATCAGAGGCCATCGCTTAAACCACTGAGCCACCGGGGCGGCTATAGCACGTTAAAGATTAAATTTAAACTACAAGCTTATAATGTGCATGCCAGAAAATAAAGAAGACATAAAATCTTTATTCCAACACTTACTATAATCTTTGACTCGATATGACAACGAATTTATAACTTTCAGCTTAGTTCACGACCAAATTAACCGCAAAAACAGTTTTACAACTGCTATAAAGTAAACAGAACGTAAGAGCGTCCTTGCGGTTGGCGGTTACATCACTTTAGTCTGACTAGCGTCTCGAGGTAGAGACATCCACATGTATCGAGTTATCTCATTGGCAGCAACACAACTGGGACCCACCAATTGGCGAACGGTATCGTAACGGCTTAACAGTTTGGCGGTAATAATGGTGGATAATGGCTACTGCTACGCTGCGAAGAGGTAAGTTTGAGAGAATAAGTAAGTAGTTTTCTTTAAAACTTCTATCTAGTTAATAATTATATTTGGATGGATACTGCGAACAGGTTAAGTTGTTCGATTTGTACTGTTTCATTCGGGTAGAAATACAATTTGAGCCAGATATACGTCGTCGAAGTCGTGACACAGGTTGTTTACATCTTAGTTAACATTAGTTTCTTCGTTGGCGGTTGTCGATAGTCCTGTACAATTGATATTTTAAGGTGAAATTGGATTTATTTGATGTGCTTTTATGTTTTGCAGCTTACTGTAATCACCAGACTGTGAGAAATCAGTGTTCTTTTTATAGATTTCCGCCAAACTGTTAAAGCCGTTACGATGCCGTTCGCCAATTGGTGGGTCCCAGTTGTATTGCTGACAATGAGATAACTCGATACATGTGGATGTCTCTACCTCGAGACGCTAGTGCTGTCGGGAGACGCTAGTCATTCTATTCTGAAGTCTGAACATCATTAAAAAAAAGCACGAGACAAACAATGTTGCCAGCTGAAATTTTCAAAAAACAGTGGATTTCATCCCAAAAAATCGTTTAGTTTAAAAATCAGCAGATTTTTTTCACTAAGATACACAACGTATCGTTCTCGTAATAGCCTAAGGAAGTTATTCCGATATTTTCCTCTTAACTTCCTTTCTTAAAAGGCAATCTTCAGCTTTTCTGCTGTGATCTGTAATGCAAAATCTAATGGGATGGATAAACTGAACTGGCCGCCCCGATGGCGCAGTAGTCTAAACGATGGCTTCTGATCATTCGTTCGAGATGGGTCCGAGTTCGAATCCCGGTGAGGCATGGATGCTGTGTCTGTCTTACGGCGCTGGCTCTTTCCCTCCCTGGAGCCAGTGGCCCTAAAGCAGGGACGGGCGACTGGTTATAGCCCACTGAGTTGCTCACGGTGGTCGTTAAACCTCCAATTAAAAAAATATGAACTGTAGGACCTGCATGTAAGAATTTGGACATAAGTATTGTTCTAATATTGTTAAAAAATTCGCTATCTCAGATGCTGTTGTTAAGTTTTTCTATAAGACCATTTTACACGTTAAAGCTGTGCCATGCGCCGCCCCGGTGGCTCAGTGGTCTAAGGCGCTGGCATCTGATCGTTCGCCCTAGTTGGGTCCGGGTTCAAATCCCAGTGAGGCATGGATGTTTGTGTTAGTCTTTCGGCACTGGTTCTCAATATGTTACTTGATGACCACTGACTCTCTGTGTACATTGGTCATTTAGCATACTGTAAAACCATGTTTGATATGTACTTGTTCACAATGTGTTACTTGATCAACATCTCTGTGAAAATCGATCATTTGGCATACTGTAAACCATGTAGGATATGTACTTGATGGGAAATACCTGTATCCGCCTGCTTGTTTGTCATGTTCCTGTACCACCAGGTCCAATAATCATTAAATCATTGGCGCAGTGGTCTAAGCAATGGCTACTAATCATTCGTCCGAAAGGGGTCCGGGTTCGAATCCAGAGAGGTATGGATGTTGTGTGTGTCTTACGGCACTGGCTCTTTCCTTTCCCTGGAACTAGTGGCACTAAGTTAGGGACGGGCGACGCTTATAGCCCATTGAGTTGCTCACGGTAGTCGTTAAACCTCAAAAAAAAAATACGTTAAAAAAAAAAAAGCTGTGCCATGTTTGAAAGCATACGCTTTTTGAAGAAAGTCTATTTCTCTTCTTGTCTTTATAATGTTTATCATAAAAAAAAATCCTTTCTACTGCAGCACTTGAATGAGCGAAGAATAACAAACATGGCACAAATTTCGACAATAATGGAAACGATCTGCTTCCGTCACCGTTATGTTATTTTTCGCGCGTGACCAAAATTAATGCACACGTACATCGGAATGCATTTCAAAATCAATATTTCGATGCTGGCGTTCTCCTTTCCCTCGAACATATGGTCATAAGTTAGGGATGGCCGACTGCTTATAGTCAGTCCATCGAGTTGCTCACGGTGGTTGTTAAAAGAAAACAAAAACAATTTCCCTAATCGGGAACAGGAGCAGCTATGGCCACTCAACTCAAGGAATTCAGCATTGTGATTATAGCAATCATGTGTTTGCACACTAACATAACACCCAAGCTGATCAATCATTTCAAACAGATTAGATCCTGCTACATATTTTTCGAAAAAATTAAAGACGTTATGTAAAAATGCTGTTATATTTCATATAAATTCTTAAACCGTGTCACTAAAGCTTCCAAAAAATTTTAATTTAACGAAACATGAAAAATCAGTAGAAATAAGGTGTTTTTAAAAAAAAAACACTAAATCACTAAATGAGTGAAAAAATCAGTATATCTACTGATAAATCAATAAATTTGGTAACCATGCACATGAAACAACTTACCTGTTCGCAGCAGTGCTAACAACCTGTTCCTCAAATGTTTCCCTGCAGGCCCGGTGACGCAGTGGTCTAAGGCGGGGACTTATGATCATTCGCCCTAGTTAGGTTAGGGTTCGAATCCCGGTGAGGCATGGATATTGAGAACCAGTGTTTGCCTTTCAGCACTGACGCTCTCCTCTCCCTGGAATCAGTGACCCTAAATTAGGGACAGGCGACTGCTTATAGCCCATTGAGTTGCCCACGGTGGTCGTTAAACCTCCAATAAAAAAAAATTAATGAGGCATTTCTGATATATGGTATATTAAATTTTCACGTTTTTATTGTCAAGCATTTGCGAAAACTTGGTAAACATAAGCCTGGGAACTCTTTTTGCAAAGCAAAATATTTAGAAGCCCAGACAGGTGCGTACTATGAGGGCACAAGCGTAGCCAAGGGAAGGGAGGGAGGCTCGGGTTCGGACCCCTCTTGAGGGTGGATTGAGCACGAATTTAAAGCGATATATACGTATATATGAGGCTTTCGCCTATGAACCAAATACATGGACTCCCAACTCCCTTAAGAAATTTCTGGCTATGCCACTGAATGGGAACAAACTAGGGTTGGAAAACAACAACTAAAACTTTCCCATTGTCGCACGCTAGGCAATGTACTTTTTTTTTTTGATTGGAGGTTTAACGACCACCGTGAGCAACTCAATGGGCTATAAACAGTCGCCCGTCCCTAATTTAGGGTCACTGGTTCCAGGGAAGGGAGGGAGCCAGTGCCGTAAGACAAACACAACATCCATGCCTGACCGGGATTCGAACTCGGACCCCTTACGGACGAATGATCAGAGGCCAACGCCTTAGACCACTGCGCCACCCGGCAGGCAATATACTTAAAAATAAAATGTATGCATGACATTAAATAAAAGAGAAATTAGAGGTATGTTTCATTCTTTGGGGAAAGAACTTAGAACTCAATTCGCAACTTACCGATCCAAATATGCAATCAGTTTCCCCTTACCCCCCCCCCCCCCTTTTTGCAATTAAAATTCGAAGGAACACTACCAAGTTTTAAGTGAAAAAAATCTGGAAATTGAACACAAAATCTAAATAAAGGGATTTCCTTCGAAAATATATATAAATCCCTAGAATTTTATCAGTTTTCCCCAATTCCCTAAAGCATCGTGAAATTCCCTAAACCTAGGGAATTTTCCCTAGGGTTGGCACCACTGCTTCGCACCTCCTTGCTGCCTCGCAATGAGGATGCAGCACGTGACGTCATCAAGAAGTTTCAGTTTAGTGGCAACAGTCTTTACAAGTTCCTGAAGGGCAAACACAGCTCTGGCCATCCTGCAGTTATAATGTAAAATGCGATCATTAGCAATCAATGTTAAAAAATATATTGAAGAGTTAGACTCTTCAAAGATAAAAAATCTTTTAAATGTTAGTTTTATCTATAAGTCAGTGATTTCTGGTAAGGCTGGGAACCTATCTTTTACTTGTTCAAATGCTGTTAGCGTGCAGTGCTTGTACTTATTGGCCCAGTCGTTTCACTTGTTGATTCGAAGTTTTCAAGTTGAATTTAAAAGGTGTTGGCTTTTGTTTTGCGTAGGTTTTATTGCTACTGACTATTGTCTGATAGAACACCCTTCAGAGTTTGTCTCTTAGTCAAAAGAATTCCTAAATCAACGCTTCGGTATCCAATCTGCACTTCTGTGCGCTTGGGTTTTACACTTTCAGGGATTTCTATTCAGAAGGTTCCTGACTGATCAAGGAGGTTTTGAAACTTTTTATAGAGCTGAAAGTTAATTTGTTAGCCAATCTGACTGTTAGTCAGAATCAAATCTCTTCGGCTGTTCTGGATTTTTTAGGAGAGCTTGACCCACTTTTTTGCAAATTTTCGGCTTTTTACTTAGTATTTTCACTTTTAAGATTATTTGGCTCTCAGTGTTGGGAGATTTTTGTTTTTTACTTTAAGATTTCGTTCTATATATTTCCTCCCCAAACCACCGTTGATTTTATTTTTAGTAACCTGGATTTTTAACTGGAGCTGAAGTACACTTTTGTGGAAAAATGCAAATAATGGACAAAATTACTTCCAAATGAAATGTTTTTTTGGTGTCTAGGTCTGTTTACAGACTGGGATTACGCTGCTAAATTTATTTACGGATAAATAACGTAGGGCGCAAATCAAAACTATTGTTTTTTTTCACAACAATTTTGCGTGGAAAAACGGATTTTGCTCTAAATTTTTCTAAGTCTTGGAAAGGCCGCTCCGGTGGCGCAGTGGTCTAAGCGATGGCCTCCGATCATTCGTCTGAACGGGGTCTGGGTTCGAATCTCGGTGAGGCATGGATGTTGTGTTTGTCTTACGGCACTGGTTCTCTCCCTTCCCTGGAATCAGTGACCCTAAATTAGGGACGGGCGACTGCTTATAGCCCATTGAGTTGCGGTGGTCGTTAAACTTCCAATCAAAAAAAGTCTTGGAAAACGTTTCCCAGAACTAAGAGTTTCCCAGAACTTTTTGTTGAAGAGTTTCCCAGAACTTTTTGTTGAAGAGTTCCTAATCACTCACTAATTAGTGATCACACCAAATTACCATGTAAAAGAATATCCTCGATAATAAAATGTTATTTGCTTCAAGACTTTTATATGCCTCTAGCTGTTGTATGGTAAAGGCGGTTCGACCAAAACAAACTAATAGAAAATATTTACTATTTGTACTTTCGGAAAACTTTTCGCGTCACCTTCGAAGATACTTGCATTCAGCACATACATATATTTTCCTTCAATCTCTTAAATTTTTTCCAAATACCGCATTTTGTACTCGGAAGTTAAACTTTCAAAGTAGGACGCCATCATTTCAACAGGGACTGGTTGTCTTTCACTTACGTTACTAAGGCTCGTTGCCATGCTAAAGTCACGTGTCTGCTACAACCTCATAGTCATTGTAAAAATCAAAACACTTTCCTCCAAATACCCAAGCTAACACAATTGCGGTCGTCAATTGGTGGGTGCCGTTTTTGCTGCTGCCAATGAGATAACGGAATGCGTGTCTTGAGTTTTTTTTTATTGGAGATTTAACGACCACCGTGAGCAACTCAATGGGCTATAAGCAGTCGCCCGTCCCTAATTTAATGTCACTGGTTCCAAAGAAGGGAGAGAGAGCCAGTGCCGTAAAACAAACACAACGTCCATGCCTCACGGGATTCGAACCCGGACCCTTTTCGGAAGGGACGTCGCTAGACTTCGAAATCAGGATGGGCGACGGGTGGGCGTGTATTATTTTTACTGGGGCAAGTTTGATTGTAACTTTATTTAGAAGCACTGAAAGAATTTGTTTTCCTTTTTCTACAGGCTGCAAAGGTATTTGTGAAATATCCCCTGCCCTCCTGGATGCATACTCATTAATTTTGGAACTGTCTTGAAATTTTTGTACTTTTTGGAATACAAAAGAATCTAAAGTTTAGAATAACTTTTTTCTAATGTTCTGTCCATCCATTTTTAATAAAATTAGTAAAACCTAAAGAGTTACATGCCCGTATAATAAACATGAGACATTATCACTAACACCAGCAACACGCCCTGATTAAAATGATATTTCATGCCTAGGAGAAAGATCTTAAAGCAAATATTTTCGTGGATTAGGGTTGAGGGGAAACAAGTCCACGTAGACAATACCTGCTGCCTCCTTAACTACTTTTCTTCAACTTAGCGACCTTGTCTTGCACTCATCTCTTCCAAAGCAGTCGTCAACCACGACCTGCTCCCTCATTGCCCTAAGGCTAGTTTAACAGAGCTGGTATAGATTTAAATTCCACATTCTGTGTTGGAATCCCCTACTTAGTAGCACAAACAAACAGCAAAGCTCTTACCAGTGACCTCAGTGAATTCCTATTCATCCTCTTCATTCGTCCCTGATCATACTAACTTGAAAAAAGGGCTTAAATTAAGGATTTGGACGAGAGGAGAAAAACAACTGAATTTTCATAGTCTTGCGGGTGTTATTTTGGTAACCTTTCTACGGAGAAGTCAAAACCAAAGACCTTTAAGATACATAGACTGGAAAACCGTAAGTAAACCGGGCGACATTTAAAGTTCAGCGTTGTACGGAAAGAATCTGTTACATCTCGTTCTTTACTATAAGCGTTCGTGTGTTTATATCAATTACATCTTATTTTTATAAAGTATTACCAGTAAGATTTAATTTTTTTGTTTTTATAAATAGTGTGTATATATTATAAAGTATTTATGAAAATAATATAGCCAAATTTATATGATAATGATGTTTTCTTTAATAGTAAGTTAAAAGGCGCAATGTCTAATTTATACCCACAGATATCATATAAGAGACTAGATTGGCCGAGGCGCTGCTGACGCGTGTAAAGCATGCCGCCATTATCAGCGGGTCAGCCAGCAACGATCCACGGCATTTCCATCACTGAGAAACACAGCAGCGTTGCGACTGATACAAACAGAAAATTTTATTCCTTATAGTGATATGCTTAAAAACCACTTTCATTTACTGTAGAAATAATCATTTTCAGATATAAATAATATTCTTCTTAATAGTTAAAAAAAATATGAGAAGAATTATTACTCAGTACTGTTTGAGGGCAACGATCTAACAGCAAAACATTCACAGAAAACTGCTTACTCGCGATACGTCGTGTCGTCAGTCAAATAAGAGGGAAGGGTGCCTTTATGAATACTTTTGGAAGCTTCAATGTTATAAATTTTCAAACTTATTGCAATGTTAATAAACACTTCGCGCGTTCGCTTTTGCCCCATACGGATTTACACTACGTCGCTAAAAATAAATAATAGGTACTTACTTTTTTCCAGTCTCTTGTAGTAGCATAAAAACAGAACAAGTTCCAGTTTGTCTAGATTACACAATTTATTTGCCGCAGAATTTCATTTAAAACGTTCTATACCTACACAATTTCAACAGAAATATGCTCTTCATAGATATATTTGAAATCTGTTAGTAAAACGGAACAAACAAACAAACAAACAAACAAAAAAGGAATTTATGCACAATTTAATAAGAAAGAACATGTCTACAAAAACAGGGTCTAAATACATTACTATTGCAGATAAAAAAAACATGGCTGATACATTATTTCTTTAACTATCATTTTAGCATTATAGTCAAGTAACAAATAGACATGGCATATTAACCTTAGTACCTTCTGATGAAAAAATAGGTAAAGCTTGAGAGCTCAATCAATAACCAAAGCATGTGCTGTCTTATAAATGAATAACAATATGCAAACAAACTATATCATCATCATCATCATTGTCAACCATTATCAATCCACTGCTGGACGAAGGTCTCTCCAAGTTTCCTCCACAACGGTCTGTCTTGTGCCAGTCTCCTCCATGTCACCCCTGCATACTTTCGAATTTCATCCACCCATCTCCCATGTGGTCTTCTTCTGGGTCTTTTCCTGTCCCTTGGAATCCAATCTAAAATTTCGGCTGTCCATCGATGATCTGTCCTTCTGGCAGTATGTCCAGCCCATTGCCATTTCAGGGCTTTAACTCTGATCATGATGTCTTCCACTCTTGTCATTTTTCGGATCCACGAGTTCCTCTTCTTATCTCTCCTGGTTACACCAAGTATGCACCTCTCCATGCTGCTTTGAGTTGTCCGCAGCTTTTGTATGTCTCTTTTAGTTAAGGTCCACGTCTCTGCACCATACGTAAGCACTGGAAGGATGCATTGATCAAACACTTTTCTTTTAAGACATAAGAAGCTCTGATGGGCTAGTTGCATATTGCTCTTGAAAATTATGCTGTTTCTTCCAAAAGCTCTCCAGGCAAGTTTTGTACGCCGATTAATTTCTTCATCAATGTGACCCTCACTTGATATCTGCTGTCCAAGATAAACGTACGTGTCTGTTATCTCCAGCTTTTCTCCATCAATCGATAAATCTTCATTTCTTGTAAAGGCATTGAACATCACTTTTGTCTTCTGAAAGTTCATTTTTAATCCCACTTCTTTACTCTTGTCAGCAAGTTCCTGGATCATACTCTGCAGCTCTGATGGGCTAGTTGCAAAAATGACTACGTCATCAGCAAAACGAAGGTGGGTTAGATAATCTCCATTAATCTTTATCCCCTTGTTTTCCCAGCTCAGTGACTGAAAAACACCCTCCAATGTGGCATTAAAGAGCTTCGGAGATATGGTGTCACCTTGTCTCACTCCCTTTCCAATTTTTATGAGTGTTGTATTTTCAAACAGCCTAATCTTTGCACTTGCATTTTTATAGATGTTATTAATAATATTAATGTATGCATCTTCAATACCGCAGGTTTTCAGAGCCATTGTAACTGCTGATGGTTACACCGAATCAAAGGCTTTTTCATAATCGATAAAAGCCATGCACAATGGAAGTTCATATTCCCTCGCTCTTTCAATTAGTTCTCTCAGCACATGGATATGATCTATTGTGCTGTAGCCACTCCTGAATCCAGCTTGTTCTCTCGGTTGAGCCATGTCCAGTGTTACCTTCAAGCGGTGTGAAGGAACTTTAGTGAAGATTTTATAAACTACTGATAGGAGGCTGATAGGTCTGTAGTTTCCGAGATCCTCAATGTCACCTTTCTTGTGTAGCAGGATCATTGTAGCGGTGTTCCAATCCTCAGGAATCTTCCCTTCATTAAGGCATCGAGTGAAAATTTGGGCGAGTACTGTTTCGATTTCTCCACTTGCTTCTTGTATGATGTCTACAGTAATTCCATCTTCTCCTGGAGCTTTTCCCCGCTTCATGTTCTTGATTGCATGTGCAACTTCTGCTGGAAGGACTGGAGGAACTCTGGTACTGGTATCTTTCATGATGTCTGGAGTGCATGTATCATCCCTTTCATATAATTTGGAGTAGAAATCTTTCACTCTTGTCAAAATTTCGCCTCTATTTCTTGTTACAGAACCATCTTGTTTTCTCAGTGCCATAATATGTTTTCTTCCCTTACTGAGATGTCCCTTTGCTATCTTTAGGCTTTGGTTGTTTTCAATTGCTTTCCTCACTAGTTCACAGTTGAATTTTCTTACGTCTTCAGTGATACTTTTTCGTACTGTCTTGCATAGCTCTATATATTCCACTTTGGAAGTCACATCTTCTTTAGTTGTCCTCATCTCTCTTCTTTTTTGCATCAACCTTTTCGTTTTTCTTGATATTTTATTTACATGCAACTTGTTCTTAGACCCAACTAATTTTGTTGCTGTTTCCATAAGAGCTTTGGTTACTTTTCTGTTAACTTCAGAGATGTCCACTTCTTCCGATGTTAGGCCTTCTAAAGCAGAGAACCTGTTCTTCAGTTCCAACTTGAAGGTATTATGGTGTTTTTTAAGGTTGGTTATGTCAATAGATTTTGTTTGTCTTATGAGCTTGCCACGTTCAAGTTTAGTGTTGAGGTGCATCTTACATCTCACCAATCTATGGTCGCTACCTGTGTTGAACTTGTTTAGCACACTGCAGTCTTCTATGACGAATTTTTTGTTACACATAATAAAATCAATTTCACTTGTCGTCCCATTTGGATGTCTCCATGTCCATTTCCTGTGTGACTTTTTCTTGAAGAAGGAGTTCAAGATGAAAAACCCTTCTGCCTCTGCAAACTCAACGAGAGTATTTCCACGCTGGTTTCTGTTGCTGTGACCGAATTTACCTACTGAAGTTTCATTCTGTTGCCGTTGCCCTATTTTTGCATTGAAATCTCCCATAATTATTTTTAAGTGCTGCTTACCTTTATTATTTAGATGACAAATTTCCTCATAAAATTCTTCAATTTCTTCTTCAGGATGACTTGTGGTGGGTGCATAAGTTTGAATAATCTGAGCCTGGTATCTTTTCGAGAGTTGGATAACAAGCCGTGCAGCTCTGTCAGAGGAACTTTCAACTTCTACAACTTTATCCTTCAGTTTCTTGTTTATTATAAATCCAACACCACTAGTTCTGCCAGTATCTGTCCCACGATAGTAGAAGAGATGTCCACTTTTCAGTTCGATGAGATCTTCTCCTTTTCTCCTTACCTCACTTAGCCCCACGATGTCCCACTTGATCCTTTGTAGTTCCTCTTCCAATTCAAGAAGCCTTGAATCAGAAGATAGGGAGCGTCCATTGTACGTTGCCAAGGTCAGCATCAGATGGCAGCCTAGTCCGGTCCTCCGGGGATTCTTAGCACCCTCTGCCTTCATGTCGCACTGGCCGCTGCCTTGGCCAGGTACATTCCAGCTGCCGGAGACTGAGGGCCAAGATTTAAGTTGTGGAGTCATTTTGGAGGGGTTTGGCCATAACTCACCACGCTGGCCAAGCGGGTTGGTGAGTGTGCGATAGAATTTCCTCTAATCCCGATGGTATAGGTATACCGCTATTGGCGGTCGTCAGAGCCCCTTTAGTGGGAACAGGATGTACCACGAGAAGGCGGGGTTGACATTTGTCAAGGAGAGGCTGTGATGTTACGCATCACCTGACCTTACATCCCAAACAAACTATATACAGTATGCAATTTACGAAATTTTCATAACAGGTTCATTGGCAAAAATACACTGACGGAAAAAAAACAACCCCAACACCACGAAAAAATAGTTGTAGAGGAATGAAGTGGCGGCAATACATTTGTATAGGTAACATATTTAATCGATTAAGGTTTCAAGATCACAGCTTATTGTAAGCGCGAGAAGAGCCATTTCAAATCTGAAATGCTGGTACATTAATAACCGGTGTAACCGCCAGAATGTTGAATGCAAGCACGCAAACATTCATGCATTGTGTCGTACAGGTGCTGGATGTCAGTTTGTGGGATGGAGTTCCATGCCTGTTGCACTTGGTCGGTCAATACCGGGACGGTTAATGCTGGTTGGGGGTGACGCTGGAGTTGTCGTCCAATGATGTCCCATACGTGCTCGATTGGTGAAAGATCTGGTGATCTAGCAGGCCTCGGCATCATGTCGACACTCTGTAGAGCATGTTGGTTACAACAGCGGTATGCGGGCGAGCGTTATCCTGTTGGAAAACACCCCTGGAATGCTGTTCATGAATGACAGCACAACATGTTGAATCACCAGACAGCGACGTACAACTGTGCAGTCAGGATGCGTGGGATAACCCCGAGAGTGCTCCTGGTGTCATAGGAAATTGCTCCCTAGACAATAACTCCAGGTGTAGGTCCAGTGTGTCTCGGCCGCAGACAGGTTGGCTGCAGGCGCTCACCTGGCCTCCTTCTAAATAATACACGGCCATCACTGGCACCCAGGCATAACCGGCTTTCATCAGAAAACACAGCAGATCTCTACTCCGTCCTCCAATGAGCTCTAGCTTGACACCACTGACGTCACAAAGGGCAGTGGTTTGGAGTAAGTGGAATGCACGCTACAGGGCATCTGGCTCAGAGCTGTCCTTCAAGTGACCGATTTGTAACAGTTCGTTGTGTCACTGTGGTGGCAACTGCAGCTCGAATTGCTGCCGCAGACGCGGTACGATGCCCCACGGCCATACGCCGTACACGGCGGTCTTCCCTCTCAGTAGTGCCACGTGGCCGGCCGGAACCCGGTCTTCTTGAGGCAGTACCTTCCCTTGACCACCGCTGCCAACAATCATGCACAGTGGCTACGTTCCTGCCAAGTCGTTCTGCAATATTGCGGAAAAAAATCCACCTTCTCGTAGCCCTATTACGCGACCTCGTCCAAACTCCGTGAGCTGTTGATAATGTCTTCTTCGTCTTCTTAAAGGCATTCTTGACTAACATCAACACTCTACGTCGAATCTCAACGATAACTAAAGCTCACGAACGTTACAGCGCGTATTTACAGCAAACCTGCTTTGCATGTTCCGAAGGGCACTACTAGCACCACACGTATACGCCGAGCGCGAAATTTGCATAGACGTCATCTTACAGATGTACTCTCACCGCCTACCAACTGTCGTTTATCTAACACAACCCATTCTTGGTGTTGGGATTTTTTTTTCCGTCAGTGTATATTGAACATTTAAATAACTAAAATTTTGTTTCAATCTTCCCATTTATAAAATGAATTACTTAAAGACTGCCACTCAGCATCACTTAAGTGGTCTTTGTAGCACCAAACATTTCAAATAAACAACTTACATTTTTGCAGTGCCACACATTTTAAGTAATATTAAAAAACAATATGTTATTTTTAAAACTTTTTGTTAAACAAATGAGATGCATTATTCATACATTACTCGGATTACAAACTCTATGCACATTTTATTCACATGTGAGGAGCAAAGTTCCATTCTGATGACGGTAACCAAAGCACGAGAATCAAATAATGTTAAATTAGCCTAAGAAAGGAGGTGAAAGTTATGAAATTGAAGCATTTTGCAAGTCAAACAGTATACATGCTAGAATAGTAATACAAGTCATGAAGGTAACACAGTTCTGTATCATGTTTTCATGAAGCTAACACAGTTCTGTATCATGTGTTCATGAAGGTAACACAGTTCTGTATCATGTGTTCATGAAGCTAACACAGTTCTGTATCAATTTTGTTACCTTTATGACTTGTGTTACTATTCTAGCACATGTACTGTTTGACTTACAAAATGCTTTAATTTCATAACTTTCACCCCTTTCTTAAGTATGTTAACATTATTTGATTCACATGCTTTGGTTACAGTCATCAAAATGCTCCTCACATGTGAATAAACTGTGCATGGTTGTAATCCGAGAATGTGCATGGTTGTAATCCGGGAATGTATGCATCTCATTGTTGAACAGTTTCAGCACATTAGAATCGACCATATTCTTATGGTTATAACATTTTTGTTACTTAGATCTATTTGTAAATATACGTAGCTAAAACAGTATGAAGTAATTAACCTGGAATTCTTTTTATTATTTATAAAACATAAGATGAATCTTTTGTGACTACTATAATGATGACATATTAATCTCAGTACCATCTGATGAAGAAATAGGTAAAGCTTGAGAGCTCAATCAATAACCAAAGCATGTGCTGTGTTAAAAATGAATAACAGTATGTAAACAAACTATATACAGTATGCAATTTTAGAAATTTTCATAACAGGTTCATTGTCAAGAATATATTGGACTTTTAAGCAACTGAAATTTGGTTTCAATCTTCCCATTTATAAAATGAATTACTTAAAGACTGCCACTCAGCATTACTTAAGTGGTCTTTGCAGCACCAAACATTTCACATAAACAAGTTACATTTTTGCAGTGTGAAACATTTTAAATAATGCATTGTATTAATAAACAATATGCATTTTTTAAAACTTTCTGATACTTAGATCTATTTGTAGAAATATGTAGCTAATACAGTATGAAGACATATTAACCTAGAATTCTTTTTACTAAAACAAACATGGCACAGCCACTGTTTAGATGCATCTATTAAGAACAACTTACTGATTCTTAAAACAACAGATCAGTTGGTGAAATTAGCAACTGCACAACTATAACCACAGAATGGTAACCAGAAAGAGATTGTGGGAATGGTTAGTATCAATATACATTATTAACAAAATATGATGTGCATCTTTACATCACACGTTACCCACTTGATTCACCAGTAGTAATTCTGGGCCACCCCGGTGGCGCAGTGGTCTAAGCGATGGCCTCTGATCATTCGTCCGAAAGGGGTCCGGGTTCGAATCCCGGTCAGGCATGGATGTTGTGTTTGTCTTACGGCACTGGCTCTCTCCCTTCCCTGGAACCAGTGACCCTAAATTAGGGACGGGCGACTGCTTATAGCCCATTGAGTTGCTCACGGTGGTCGTTAAACCTACAATAAAAAAAAATGTAATTCTGGAAAATACCACAGCCCATTGTGAGCCACCAGCCCTACCAGACATGTACAGAGATTATGAATAAATTAAACAACAGGTACTAAAATAAAACAACAGGTACACTTTTATGGGTTAGAAAAAGGTGGTGATCCACCCTGCTGGATCTACACTTTAAAACATGTAATCACAAAAATCTGGAATTAAAAATGCTACAGACATGAAACCTACAAGAAATCGATTACTGATTTTTAAAAATTATGCTGCGATTCAAAGACTGGCGTACATGTGTCTTATGCAGATTTAAATTAAATGACCTGGCTACAAAATGACATTTAATATTTAAGAAATTCCGAATTATTTTCTTTAAAAAATCATACTTATCACAGTTAACTGTGCTAAACAAATCTCTTTCTGCTGCAAGAGTGGAAAGAACTTCAGTCTCAAGTTTCAGGCCCCAACTAGATGTTCTTTTGGTAACATCACGAAGATGACAGTTACACCTTAAAATTTTCTCGATAATCCTAACAGTTCTCACTAAGTCCTTTGATAGATGTGTATGTTTACCATTATCTTTGATCATTATCAAAAGGTAATCAGATTTGTTTGCTACCAGTGCTTCACGACAAACATCACAGTCAGCTTGCAAAATACATTTTTTGGGCACAAAACCACTAATGTACGGCAGCACATTATCCACTAAAGGAGAAAATTGCAGATGCTACACATTTAAACAGCAATGATCATGTTCACATGATTTAAGAACTGATAATGCACGTTTGCCTGAGCAATTATTTCCATCATCAATTACGCGTACATGGCTGATGTCAACCAAAGCTGTTGAATCTAATGGTACAACTGAACCATTTTTACTCGGTGTCATTCCACTGCGGCAAAGCATTTTTTTATAAATACTAGAAAATTCTTTCGTTGTTGGGTTGTTGTTGAATCTTCCAGCTTGGCGTAGGGAACCAAAAAATAGTTCCAAATGGTCTTGTGACCACTTGTAGGTCAACATGTATTTAAATGGAGAAACTGCATTCAAAATATATGTTTCAACAAACCAGATGGTACAATCAATGTTGACTGTTAATCTCTTTCTGCTTAAGTGGAGTGGTTGCCCATTGGGCATTTTAAGGGATATCAGGTAGCTACGAGCCTTTAACAAGAAAGATTTGACATATGTCCAATTTTTAGTTATAATAGGTGCTTTCAAACCTTTGGCAAATGGACTCCTATTGTTTAAAATATCAAATAAATGATCAACTATTTCTATAAACTCAACTGTGGCATTACAGTTTCTGAAAGTATGGTATCCAGCTTTTTGACAGAATTTCAAAGCTGCGGCAACTGAACAACTTAATACTTGGGCTGCGAGTTTGACTATCATTTTGTTTCGGTAAAAATGAACATGTTCTTTGGTTAATTTATTGGCCAGTGAAAGGTTGTCAGATTCTTGTAATGCCTGTAGGGCTGTAATGTACTGCCATTCAATAAGTCCTGTATTAGATTTAAGAATTCGATAATCAGCAAAATAGTTCCTGACCAGTTTTATCATATGGCAGGTATTAAGGAACACCGGTACTTTTTATTGTAGATCTTGTTTCTGAATTGAAATAATGGTGTCTATACTTCCTGGTGCTAAATTTGCACCTAAATTTGCTAACATTTGTTGGTTGGATGCACATCCATCACAAATAAGCCCAACAACATTTATACCGCACTCAATTAGATTCAGTAATGTTTCTTTTACCAAACAGCTTAACATTTTCTCTGTAATTTTTTCAATCAAAAAATATGATAATGGAATTTTCCAATTTTCTAAGACTCCAACAGCCATAACAACCAAAGACTCTCATGCAACAGGAACAGAACCACTATCATCAGTTCCAGTTCCATAATCCACTAGACCAATCATTTGTTGCCGCCCCGGTGGCGCAGTGGTCTAAGGCGCTGGCCTCTGATCATTCGTCCGTAAGGGGTCCGGGTTTGAATCCCGGTGAGGCATGGATGTTGTGTTTGTCTTACGGCACTGGCTCTCTCCCTTCCCTGGAACCAGTGACCCTAAATTAGGGACGGGCGACTGCTTATAGCCCATTGAGTTGCTCACGGTGGTCGTTAAACCTCCAATAAAAAAATCGCTTGTTGTGGTCACATTGAACATGCTTTTTGATGGTCATACTGTCCACCATAACAGTACAGTACATAAATGACTGCTCACCATTTTCAACTTTTTGTTTGATGACATCCAACACTTGTTTTGTAAGGCCTGAATTACCATTGACACATTCCATCCATCATCTTAAGGTGCGCTTGCATGGCAAACTAAGAACCTTGCTAAAGTAATCATATGCTTTAGGGGGTACAGATTCAAAGTACAAGCAAACTTTTTCACTTCATCAGAGTACTGACTTGGATGTTGTGGACTAAAAAGATCTTGTTGTAAGTCACTAAAGCTATGCTCAAGTACTAGTTTATGGTCATCTAGCAACAATTTCTGCTCCTGTAGTTCATCAAGTAGCTTATCAATTGTACATGATTTCCTATAAACTTTATTTTTTTCACTGCGTAGTTTTTTTCTGATGACATTACCTCTCTCTTCAGACTGACTAAGCTGTCGTTTTAAATGAGTTACCTCATCGGTTGCTATACAGTATGTGTGATCATGTGCAATGTACACACTTTTTACTTTAGGCTTAGGAATTTTAGTAGTGACCACCTGATTATTTTGTCGTGACATTATGTTTACAGGAATATTAAAAACTGATGGTACAGCATTATTTCTTAGTATCCTGCGCTGCTGAAGAACTTCAAAATCTGCTGGAACAAAATGTTTTGAACACAAGTAAGAGAACTGTGTAGGCTTCCAAACAGAGCCTTTCTTTTGCTTTCTCTTTTTGTTGCAAGAGCCCATTTGTGTCTTAGTTTCTCATTTTTAGGGAATCTGAAATTATAGCATAAAATAGTTTCTGAAAAATAATACTGTAACCAATCAATTTTCTCTAAATACAGCATTAAGTATATTAAAAATCTAATGACGCCAAGTATTCATCCGCCATCAACACTAAACAATATGGCATAAAAAAAAGTGTCGATTTCAAAATCTACGAAAAATAATAAAAATAAGCCAGCTGAACATATGGTAAATGACTTTTTTCACTAAAATAATGAGTATTCTCCAGCAAAATAAAAACTTTATTTCGTCATTCCGCTAAAGTGGTACTGAAAATTTATATTGTTATACTTATCAATTAGACATTTCATTCCCAGCTACCAGCAGAAAAAATTACCTAGGAATTTCCCTCCATAACGAGCAGAGAGTTTTAGCAGAGTAGCACAACCCACCAAGAAAAAAAAAACTGCTAAGAGCACATTGGAGCATAGAGAACATTGGTGATGCTTTTCACTTGTGTAAAGAAGCATATACCCTGAAAAATGACCTGTATGAGCAAATTGTTTGGAGCATACATCACATTCCTGAAGTTTTTCACCTAGGTGAAGAAGCATATGCGGTGAAAGATCACTTTTATGAACAAAATTGTATGGAGCATTCATAGTGATGGAAAGATGTTTTACTTTTGTGAAGTGGCATGTCTTGCATTAAACCTTTCATAAAATAACTGTCAATATTTTGTTCGAACTATTGCAATGTTCATTTACAAATTGTAATTAATATTAATTAACTAGACTTTAACGCTATTTCAAATTAAAAGGTGGTATATTCCACTCAGATAAATCTTACACACTACCACTGGGTCAACTTCATATTAAACAGACATCTTAACATTCGTAAAACTGACTACAAACACTCACCTGTGAAAGGATATCCCACTTTGTTTGCTTTTTCCATTATCACGAGCACTGCAATTTATCGCCGAACACGCTTTGACCATATTGGATATCTCATAACATACATAGAAATCACAGAACCATGCACAGCCCTTTCTCAAACCGCTCAAACTGACCCGCTTAATGTGGCTCGTTGATGCCACATCGTAAGAGTGTTACACAAATAGGGGGCAGCCAGTCTAGTCTCTTATATGATATCTGTGTTTATACCTCACTGAAAAAAAATAAAAATTAATACGCAGTATTAAAACAACGTAAAATTTCTTCTTTCGCGCCGGTAAAAGAGCGTAATTAACGTTGCTTACATAGGAGTAGGACACACGCAGTTTTATCCGTACAAGCTCTCTGATCAAAATGTCGCCAGCTGCTGCCACTCATTTGCACAAGAACTTCCAGTCTATGTATTTTAAAGGTCTTTAGTCAAAACGCACTTCCTAGGGAAGGGAAAATACGTAGAGCTACAAGACAACAAACACGGGTCATTATTTCTTGGCAAATTCCAGATTGTATTTTAAAGTTAAAAAATTAAAACATGGCACATCTTGAACTGGGTGGGCAATAGCTTGGGCAAGACAATTATCAGAGTGGGCTATGGCCCAGCCTGAAAATTGGTGTACTACGGGAATTGGTGTGCTATGAAAATTAGCACACCTGAAAATTGATGTGCTATGAAATTTAACGCACCTGAAAATTGGTGTGCTATAAGCTATGGGTTCCCAAAAGAATGCAAGGGTGGGATACGGACCACTCTCGCATCCTTTTGGGAACGTTCCTACTTCTCGGACTAATGGCCAGAAGCCATCGCTTAAATCCCTGCGGCTGAGTTGCTTGTGTAACTCTCTCCAGGCGCTAGTCGATTACATCCCGTGATGATGGAGTTTTTACTTCCTCCCTGCCCTACCGATGGCGCAGTATGGCCATAGGCACAGTGGTCTAAAAGATGACTTATGACCATTATTTCAAGAAAGGTCCGGGTTTGAATCCCGGTGAGGCATAGACAGTGACGTGCCATGAACGCTATGTGTAGGCATGCAAAAATAAAAGAACAACAACATACGTCATTTAAGCGGAATTCCATTCTGAGATTGTTTTTTATTATTCCGTTACTTTGGCATCGACATCAAAATTTTCAGTACAATTCTGCCTTATGTTTCCAATGGTAAAACTTCTTCACATATTTTCTTCGCAATTAATGCATTCCCAAGGATGAAAATTTGTACATCGATAAAACTAACTTTAAGTTATAGCGTGGGATACTTAATACTTCCTAAAACATAATCACAATCAAGCATTCCAACATTTGTTTGTCTACTGACGTCATCAATGTACATGTCGCGCCATCTGTTAACAGGTCTGAACATTACTCAAAGAAAAATGATTGATTTTTAATATAATTATGCTTTAGAGAGTATTAAGAATCCCATGCTTTAACCAAGGAGGTTAGAATGAGATATCTGGAGATGCCCTTGTTAACAGAGCAGTACCACTTTGCGTGAAGCCTATAACCGCGAGAGACGGTCGTCAAGGTGTGTGAAAGCTGATGGTTTTCAAGGCTATTGCAATGCATTTTGTGTTGGCCGAATCGCCTTCTTTCGTTGCAAATGTTTGCAATTTCGCATCGTAACTTGCTGTCAATGCGTGAGAAAATTCTGAATTTATAAAATCCTTAATTATTTTGAGGCTTCTTCCCATTTTTATTTTAAACCGAAATATACGAACGTTAGTGCGAATTCTAAATAAACATTACATTAAAATTGAAAACTTCACTCGTATAGGAAGTATAATTTCTTCCGGTTTTATATTAACATGGTTTCTGCAACTCCAAATCACACTGTTTCAAAATACACACAGTTGAATTTACATAGGTGTAGTGTAAACAACGTCAAATTCCCACAGTTTGCGGCTTCACGATTAAGAGACTGAGGGCATCTCCAGAAGTATTATTCTAACCTCCTTGGCTATAACTTAAAGTTAGTTTTATTGATGTGCGAATTTTCATCCTTGGGATTACATTAACTGCGAAGAAAGCATATAAAAAATTTTGCCATTGGAAACATAAGGCAGAGATTTTAGGTGGAACCACCTTAATTGTTATTGAAATTTTTTTAGATCATATGTCTTGTCTCTGAGTATATTGCGTGAATAGGTTTTATTCACACTGTTTAATGACATAGGGTGTTAGTTCTCTCAAGCATTCATCCAAACCAAGTTCACGCGAAGTTTTGAACAATTTGTAGATTCTTTTACTGCTTTATCCAGGACAGTACAATATATTGTAGGGTAAAAATTAATCCCTTCCCACTAACGTGATCAATGGCCTGGCGGTACGTATCTAACCGTTACGCACGCCAGGCAAAAGCTCGCGGAATTGTTGATCTTCCATCTTGTCTTCTTCGTCACAGCGCGAAGCTATCCGCTTACGGTAAGATTACTTACCTTGGCATCTGTTTGAGGAACAGGTATTACAGGTAATCCAGCTTGTAATCCTGCTTCAGTGGTGCACAACAGAAACACACACACACCATTTCTTGTTGCTAACTATTTAATCACAAACACGACCACAAACACATAATTATCTTATTGTAAAACATATTGTCAACAACAACATAATTCCTGTTCCATCTTGCTACCTGTCTCCTCTACACTCTCTCCACCGCGCTGCTACCATCTACCGAGCGATTCGAGAAACGTTCAGTCTGAAACTCTACAATATACTCTCCACAATCAGCAGTATACAACTCAGCGCTCGTTCTCGACAATCCTAAGTAGCAAAACGTTTTTGCTAACATTTAAAACTCCAAAAATATATTATCGAATAACCTAGTGCGTTCAAAAGCATAGTGGACCTGAAAATATTTAAACAGCAGCTCTTATCTCTAACCCCAGCAAACGTCATTGACTTCTGACTTGTTTGTTGTCAGGGTTGCTAAACTCAAATTCGTAGAGATAGAATCTGTGGTGTTAAGTTTAGGAAAACATTTAACAGCAGTAATAGAATTCAATCACTGAACTGGGAAAACAAAGGGATAAAGATTAATGGAGATTATTTAACCCACCATCGTTTTGCTGATGACATAGTCATTTTTGCAACTACCCCATCAGAGCTACAGAGTATGATCCAGGAACTTGCTGACAAGAGTAAAGAAGTGGGATTAAAAATGAACTTTCAGAAGACAAAAGTGATGTACAATGCTTTTACAAGAAATGAAGATTTATCGATTGATGGAGGAAAGCTGGAGATAACAGACACGTACGTTTATCTTGGACAGCAGATATCAAGTGAGGGTCACACTGATAAAGAAATTAATCGGCGTACAAAACTTGCCTGGAGAGCTTTTGGAAGAAACAGCATAATTTTCAAGAGCAATATGCCATTATGTCTTAAAAGAAAAGTGTTTGATCAATGCATCCTTCCAGTGCTTACGTATGGCGCAGAGACGTGGACTTTAGCTAAAAGAGACATACAAAGGCTGCAGACAACTCAAAGCAGCATGGAGAGGTGCATGCTTGGTGTTACCAGGAGAGATAAGAAAAGGAACGCGTGGATCCGGAAAATGACAAAAGTGGAAGACATCATGATCAGAGTTAAATCCCTGAAATGGCAATGGGCTGGACATACTGCCAGAAGGACAGACCATCGATGGACAGCCGAAATTTTAGATTGGATTCCAAGGGACAGGAAAAGACCCAGAAGAAGACCACATGGAAGATGGGTGGATGAAATTCGAAAGTATGCGGGAGTGACATGGAGGAGACTGGCACAAGACAGACCGTTGTGGAGGAAACTTGGGGAGACCTTCGTCCAGCAGTGGATTGATAATGGTTGACAATGATGAATAGAAATTTACATAGGAATACAGGAACTCAAAAGGAAGGTTAGTTAGAGTATAAGTCATAACTTCTCATTCTCGCCCTGATAGATATTTTAAGTTCCTTAGAGGTTTCCTCGTTTATTTTCTGATGAGGAATGACTCAGTTCTCTTCGAGAGCACATTGTGTCTTGTACCAGAGCGTTTCGCATGAGGCACTCAATCAGCCCGGGTCTCACTGGGGTTTTTTCTAAAGACCTTGGAGAAGAATACTCTGGCAAATACCTAGATACTTCCGTCAGTGATTGAAAACCGGATGTTCCGCCATTAGCGAGGACTGAAAGCTGTTCATGAGTATACGCCGGTTGCGTGCGTGTTGCAAATCGTTCGTTAATAGTTGTTATAAATAGTAAATATAGTCAGGGTTGGGTCAGGTATTGTGTAAGATGTGGATGTAACACTAAGGCAAATGCGGCCGACATCAAAAACGGATAATTTTTCACAAGTAAGTTAAATGTTTTGCTCATTGTTGTTCATAATGTCTTTGGCTGTAATCGCATAGATGATGATTTTAACCAGTGTGAAGGAATATACAGGAGAGTCCCTTCTCAGATCCGTAACTTTCGAACGCTGAAAGCTATAGCCATAAAAACGTTGTCTAGGTATAGTAAAGTGGCTATGCGCTATTTGATGAGACCGCTTACAGCGCCTCCTAGCGGCAAAGTCCGGAGTTAACTTGCCGATCTCGAAAACTATACGAGATACGGGAAAATAGTCAACTACAAAGTTGTAGAGCAGCATCGATTTAGTACGAAAAGGCACCTTGCGCACATGTATGCTGGAATAGAAAGCGTACAATGCTCGTTTGTTTGTTCGCAATGTCGAACACTGTTACGTCACGAAACGCATCAGAAAGGAGCAATTAGTTGTCACTAGGCACATTTACCGTCAGTGCTCAATGTGATCTCCGTCAGCCACAATACACATTTGGACTCCAGATTGAATCTCACGCTGCACATTTTGCAGTATGTCAGGTGACACGCTGGAACAAGCATCAGTTATACGGCGTCGAAGGTCCTGCAACGTTAACGGAGGGGTCTGATACACCTACTCTTTGAGGTAGCCCCACAGGAAGAAGTCCAATGGGGTGAGGTCCGGTGAGCGTTCAGGCCACTCTACGTAACCACCATAGCCGACGATTTGTTGCTCGAATGTCTCGACCAGGTACCTTCTTACATTTCCTGACTGGTGCGGAAGGACGCCATCATGTTGGAACCAAACATTCCGCAGTTGAGGCAACGGCAGGTTGTCCAAAATATCGGGTAATACGTACTGTAGAAGCTCCAAGTATCGGACTCTCATTAACGTACCCTCGTAAAACACAGGTCCGATGAGACTGTCCTTGAAAATGGCGCACCAAACATTAATGGACCACCGCACCTGATGATGAACTGGTAGACCACGTGCAGGATTTCCCAGGGCCCAGTAATGGGTGTTCTGCCATTGTAGACGCCATTACGCCTAAAACACGCCTCATCTGTTCGAATAATGTCGCAAAGAACGTTGATTGGACCTCTAATTTGTTCATGACGAAGTTACACCAGTCGTAATGTCGCGCAGCATCCCCTGGCTGTAGTGCCTGCAATGAGCACCTGATCGCCGCAAGATTTGCCATACGTAGCTTTTTGAGGGGCCACGCTCGGCACTAACCTCTGTAATACCTTTTCGGCAGGTATAACTCTCTTTTATACCTGCCGAAAAGTTATTACGTTCCATACTTATTTGCATATCACAGAAATTGCATGCGACTCGCATACCAATTGCGGGTTGAGTTGAGTTGGTTAGTCGATGCGAGACGAATTGTCACGATCGCCACAGAGTCCACTCGTTTCTTACAGACAGGGACTATATAACATGGACCCGACGAGGATCAAACCAAGGTCCTATCGCATGCGAAGAGCACGCGCTACTGGGCCACGAGTCGGGCTAGTGCTTTGCGGAAAGCGATATTATCTCCTTTCTGACGCGTTTCGTGACGTAACAGTGCTCGACATCGCGAACAAACGAACGAGCATTGTACGCGTTCTATTCTTAGCATTCATGTGCGCAAAGGGCCTTTTCGTGCTAAATCAATGCTGTCTACAACTTTGTAATTGACTATTTTCCCGTATCTCGTATAGTTTTCGAAATCGGCATGCTAACTCCTGCCTTTGCAGCTAGGAAGCGCTGTAAGCGGTCTCATCGAATAGCGCATAGCCACTTTACTATACATAAACATCGTTTCTATGGCTATAGCTGTCGGCGTTCGAAAGTTACGGGGCTGAGAAAGGACTTTACTGGGCACCCTGTATATTTTAAGTATGTGTGAAGGAATATATGAACATTACATCAGGTTCAAAATGTAATAATTATATCTATAGAACGTTTTTTGGTTTAAATATAGGACTGTTAACAATTTTTGAACACCCTCTCTTGTTCATTTAAATTTTTTGTATTCCATGTTCAAAAAATCAAACCTTGAAACACATGTTCGACATCCAAATAGTCACATTTGGGGCCTAAGGATTATTTGCAATTGAGGTTTTCGAACATGGGATACTGAAAATGTCAAAAACTGTGTGTTTCGAGATACCAGAATCTCTAAATTGTGCCTGGGAGCACTAGAAATGCAAATACAGTTCCTCGACAATCACCCCTGTGAAACGTGACATGCTGTTCTTCCTCTGTAGAAAGATGAAATATATTTATTTCCTTACATTTTTTAATTTGCTGAAAAACACCAGTTGGAAACTATTTTCTCCTATGGATTTAAATTTTTAATCATATTTTTTAATAAGATTGCCCAAAACATGATGAAAAGCCTCCAAGGTTCTCTGCGTAAACATCTTTTGTACGCTTCAGCTCTTTTGGAAAGATAATGTTAATTATTACCCTACTTTTTTTAATTTGGTGAAACACACCAGTTGGAACTAATATGAATTATGTATTCAAAAATTTTAATCATATTTTGAATTAAATTGCCAGAAACGTGGCGAAAAACTTGCGGAAACTTTTTCCGCTTCTCTGGGCAGTGTATCAACAACGTTCATTGAGCATTTCAAAGTTCGTCTCCACTCAGAAGCTAGAAATACACAGCATTTGTGACCCCTGAAAGCTAATTCTGATGTGACGTGCAAGATTCTTTGGTTTAATAACCCAGTATGTCAGGTTTGTAAGCCCATGTGACATGGTTATCAAGTAAAGCTAGCCACTGCACAATATCAAGGTGTCAATGTGTTAACAGAACAATTTCAAATGGAAGGTGTGCTCATGTCAAATTGTCAGGTGGTCATGTAATTCTCATTTTATTCGATCACAGCTGGGTGAAGTGAATTCTGTGTTGTATAACAACAAGAACAATTTCAAATGGTAGATATGTTCATGTCAAAGAGTCACACAATTCTCATTTTATTCGATAACAGCTGGGTGAAGTGAATTCTGTGTTGTATAACAACAAGAACAATTTCAAATGGTAGATGTGTTCATGTCAAAGAGTCACACAATTCTCATTTTATTCGATAACAGCTGGGTGAAGTGAATTTTCTGTATTTTCACCGATTCAGTTAAAAACACAGCTATTCTGTGTTTGCTTACAACATACAATCATTGAATACAAGGTGCCAATAGGTAACAGCTTGAGGAAGTGAATTTTGTCAAATGTTGTTACACAATCGTTGCATACAAGGTGCACGATTGGCCGCCCCGGTGGCTCAGTGGTCTGAGCGATGGTTTCTGATCGTTCGTCCGAAAGGAGTCCGTATTCGAATCCCGGTGAGGCATGGATGTTGTGTTTGTCTTACGGCACTGGCTCTCTCCCTTCCCTGGAACCAGTGACCTTAAATTAGGAAAGAGCGACTGCTTATAGCTCATTGAGTTGCTCACGGTGGTCGTTAAACCTCCAATAAAAAAAGAAGAAAATGCGTACGATTGAAAATGACTCAGCACATTTTCAGATTGGCTATCGAGAGAAATATCCTACAATCTTGTCGGTAAAAGTTATACTCATGGGGATCGCATTATTCCGTGCTCAGTGGGTCAAAGCATCACTTGATTATAAAACAGTTTGTTGACATTCAGTTCATCTGACTAAATCATAATTGCAGGAAGGAAAAGAAATCTTGTTTACCACTATTTCAGTTCCTATCCTGCGCTATGTTCTCCTTTTTGATCTGTCACAAGATAATTTGAAAAAAATGTTTATATAGACATCTTTTCTTAGCAAACAAACAACAAACAAACACACAAACAAAAAACAGTTCACACAGGTCTGTAAGCAAAAAAAAAAAAAAAAAAAAAAAAGGTAAGATAAAGATTTTTGTATGCATGCATCAGTTAGAGGGAGTAGTGTATTAATTGTTCATTTGCTTCATAAGAACACACAATGTTTACTGAGGCATAGAAGTGCTTAGATGAGATAAAGTGCTGTGTTATTCTTTCAAATTATATATAGGAATAGCTTTTCAAATTAGTTTAGTGAGTATGAATACAACACTGCCATTAATAATAGATATAAAGAGCTCTGCATGTCTGAGGAAAAGCAGTGATAGTTTTGTAAACATGATATCTGTAGACCCCCTTTTTTGTTTTATGCGATATTCAGTTTCCATGAGCTCATGTGGTAAATATTTTTTTCAATAAAACAATTTGAGGAACAAAATCGGGTAATTTAGGTAATATGAATGAATGATAATGTGGTATATTTAAATTCGCATTGCTACAACTTCACGTATCAGGTGTTCGTTGTATGTAGCGGCGTATTTTCTATTTCATAGCTGATTTTCATCCAAATTGAGAACTTGCTAATTAAATTTTGATCTATAAATTTGTTGGTTCGCATTCATATCCGAATATTCCTTATGCGCTATTTATACGATATATTACGCATTGAATCAAAACACTGTAACCTTTCCAATAGCTATGTATTTCTCACAAAGTCCTCGCGGTTACAGATGGCGCTGCTATCTCAATTGCTGCTCATTGCCTCCGAAGGGCAATTACGTTTGCCAGTCTATTCTCCTCCAAGGTCTTTGGCTTTTTTATGTTTTACATTTTTACTCTTCAGGAACCGCAGATCACCGAGTTGCTCGGGAACACCCCAGTAATTCAGAAGTTCGTCAAAACTGCCTGCCTCGGTGGCGCAGTGGTCTAAGCAATGGCCTCTGATCATTCGTCCGAAAGTGGTCCGGGTTTGAATCTCGGTGAGGCATGGATGTTGTGTTTGTCTTACAGCACTGGCTCTCTCCCTTCCCTGGAACCAGTGACATAACTTAGGGACGGCCGACTGCTTATAGCCCGTTGAGTTGCTCACGGTGGTCGTTAAACCTCCAATCAAAGAAAAAAAAACTGCCTCAGAGTATTTCTCAGCACGACCAACTAATATATCACCTCCCTCAATATCTTTTGGTCGTCCTACGAGAGACTATATTAAGCGTTCTGGGCATTTCTGCGCACGGGACAAACTAAAAAATATTGTGCCCTATATGTCTTTTTATCTTATATGTAATACGAACATCTGATTAGAAGTATCCGGATGCCTGCCTATCCACAAACTTCCTGTAACAGGAAAGGAATTAAAATCGAGTTGATTCACCTTTTTCTGCTATCACAGCCTCCACTCTGCCGGGATGGCTTTCCACTAGATTTTGTGACGCTCGCGTGGGAATTGCTTTCCATTCTGCCACAGGAGCATTAGTCAGGTCGGTCACAGTGAGCGTTCCAATTCAATCCAAAGGTGTTTTTGTTGAGTTGAGATCGAGGCTCTGTGCAAAGCAGACAAGTTTTTCTACACCCCTTCTCATCAACTCATTTCTGCACCGACCTCGCTTTGTGGACGAGGGCATGTCTGTTGCTAAAGGAAAGGACCTTCACCGAACTATTACCATAATGCTGGGATCACAGAACTTTTGAGAATGCATTATGGGCCGCAGTACTAAGATTCCCGAGCATTGGAAGTAGGGGTCCCAGCACAAACCATGGAAAACCACTTCGGAGCATGATGCCTCTACCACTAAATTTCACAGTTCACAAAAAGCAATCGAGCAGGTAGCGTACACTTAACATCTTCCACATTCAAGCTCGTACGCCGAACTGCCAAATAATAAAGCGTGATACGTGACGCCAGAAAACGTGTTTCACTGCTCTTGATTCCACTGACGCCCGGCTTTACATCATTCCAACCAACGCTTGCTGTTCAACACGCGATGTTAAGCTTGTGTGAAGCTGCTCGGTCACGGAAACCCATTCTTCCCAGCTCTCGACGAACCATTATGGTGATGGCGTTGCTTCCAGAACAATTTTTGGAACTCGGTTTCTGAGCGTTGCAACCGAGGACATAATATTTTGACCAGCATCAGCAATCGCGGTCGGGCTGTTGTTGAGGCTAGGCGTTTCCATCTCACATTAATATCACTTACAGTTGATCGGAGCAGCTGCAGCAGGGGAGAAATTTCCAATTTCTCGAACTGACATGTTGCTGAGACGGCATCCTACAACCGTGCCACGTTGAAAGTCACCGAGCTCTTTCTCTGTACATATTTGTCCTTCTTACCAAAAAAAAAAAAAAAAAGAAAAAAAATAACGAAGCACGACAAAAAAAAAGTCGTTCGATCATGATGAAACTCCGCATGGAAGTACCTCAGGGCCGAATATACAAATGTTTAAAATACAACGACCAATAAGTAAATAGTGGCCCAACACAGCTCATGGGAACAGCGCACCGAGGAGGGTATATCAAGAGGAAAGCTCGCACACAGTGACAACGGATTGCTGTTGAATTAACCTCCATGGACTGTGAGGATGCCTTGACGTCGGATCCGTGAACAATAAGAGCAGTTGAACGAGTTTGAGAAAGGGCGCATAATTCGGCTATGAGAGGCCGGTTGGTCAATCAACAGTATCGCCGGGTGTTTGGGTAGTAGCGACGCGACAATTAGACGATGTTGGTGGCAATGGGTCGTGGAAAGTACAACCCAGTGACACGCTGGCAGTAGACGGCCGAGGGCAAAGACAGAACGGGAGGATCGAGCGAATGTGAGAGCAGCACGAACAGAGCCGAAAGCGTTGCTCTCAACCATCCGTCACCATGTTGCGTCGTCTACAGGTACGGCAGTGGACATCCGGACCGTTGCCAGACGACTTGCGGCACGGAAACTACATTCGAGAAGGCTACTCTGTCGCCTACCTCTGACCGGCGAACATCGCCGGCACAGGTTGCACTGGCGTCGGGCCCGATCAACGTGGGATAGTGTCCAGTAGCGTCGTGTTGTCTTCAGCGATAAGTCACGGTTTGCACATGGCACCGGTGACCAGCGCATACGTGCCTGGAGTCGAGCTGGCCAGCGCATACGTGCCTGGAGTCGAGCTGGCAAGCGCATATGTACCTGAAGTCGAGCTGGCCAGCGCATATGTGCCTGAAGTCGAGATGGCCAGCGCATATGTGCCTGAAGTCGAGCTGGCCAGCGCACGGATCCTGCCTTTATCGGGGAACTGCACACGACTCGCACATCGTTTCTACGATAGCCGGACACCCTTGGTAGTCCTCCGTACCACCCTAACTGCTCAACGGTACGTCGACATTCTAAGACCTGTTGTGATGCCATTCTTGTTACAGCATCACCGAGCAATTTTTCAACGGGATAACACACACGGCACGATTCTCCGAGGCCTTCCTTCGTCATATCGACACTCTTCCACAGCCGGACCCGATCGTACTTTGCTGTATACATCTATGCCTCGCCGGGTAACCGCTTGTATCCGAGCCAGAGGTGGCGCTACAACGTGCTGAATTGTTCCACTCGTGTAGCTATTTTATCCGAATAAATGGCCCACTTGCTCTGCAATCATTTCCTTTCCTATACATTTGCATTGTACATACCTATTTTCATTTCGATTGCACGATTCCTTCTGCGTGCTTCTTCTTCTTCTTTTTTTTTCGGAGAGTGTATTTGTACCCTCATCGTTAAAAAAATAGTTGCACCCAGAAGGACGTGTCCGATTGCAATGCCATTCGGGAAAAAGGTAGAGGTTACCAGGAACAATAAATGATTAAACATTGAGACTGATACGGGCAATATTAATTGAGCTACACGCCAATAAGTAGTGTCTTTCTGTATGGAGTCGGGCCACTATGTTTGCTCATACAGCATGCCAGACGTCTCGGCATGGAGTTATACATGTTCCTAATGATGCTCTTCCGTAAGCCATTCCATGCAGCTTGAATCTTCTCACGCAGTTCCTGCAGATTGTATGGTAGAAGCGCGTCCAATAGCATCCCGCGCATTTTCAATCGGCGATAGGTCTGGCGATGCGGCTGGCCATGACAGAGTGTCAGTGCCTTGAAGGCAAGCTCTCGAGCAGCAGCAGTATGCGGACGAGCGTTGTCTTGGAAAATCGCACCGGAGTGAACGCTCAGAAAAGGTAGGGCCACTGGTTACAGGACCTCATTAACGTAACATTGGGCTGTCAAAGTGCCTGTAATGAACACCAAAGGTGATCTGGCATCGTAGGCAGCTGCAACCCACACCATGCCTTCTGCCTTCACCATGCCTTCTGGACGTGTGACGATCGACAACAAACTATTCAGCTTGGCGCTGACCACGGTGCCTCCACACACGTATTCGGTGGTCGTCTCCTTCAAGACAAAAGCGGGACTCGTCACTGAAGATCACCAGCTGCCATTCTGCGTGGCTCCATGACAGTCTGGCACGACACCATTGCAGTCTTCGGCGACGATGCAATGGTGTTGAGGGCAGTCGTCGTAACAGTATGCGTGTGTGCAGTCCTACGTCGTGCAGCTGTCTTCCAATGGTGCTGGCACTAATCGGACAATGCATGGAGAGCGCCACTGCTCGCTGAATATCCGCAATCGTGGCTGTTGGGTCACTCCGCACATGTCGGACAGCCCATTGATCCTCTCTGTCCATGGTTCGTCTAGGTCACCCAGTTCCTGTCGCTGCTGCGTGCCTTGTTCTATCAAATGCCACCAACAGCGTGCTATGGTGATATCCGCCCGACCGGTATGGTGCGCAATGCGGCGATAAGACCACCCTGCTTCCCGGAGCCCGACGATGCGACGCTTTTCCAACTCCTCTAACTGCTCGAATTGCTTCCGAACTTTCTCCGAGGCATACTTCACTTGCAAAGGATGCAACCAACATAACAGCACGAGTCAGAATGGGAAGCACGCGCAACGTGACGACCTTATATAGCCGGTCAGGGACAGCGCTACGACCCCTCCTTACTGGCGTCACATGCACGGTCGAGCGTGATACTTGAATCATTTGCATGTCTTACGATGTCAAACCTACCCACCAAGTTTCATTCCTGTCGGTTGCTTCCTTCTGGGAACAACTATTTTTCTGACGATGAGTGTAAATGAAAAACGACTTGTTCCAAATGCTCCGGAACTTCGGTACCACATCAAACAGACCAAACGCAGGTGAAAGTCGTGTCACCCCAAGGACGTTAGAATAAGATAACTGGAGATACCTTTGTTAATGAAGCAGAACCACTTTGCGTGAAGACTGTAACCGAGAGCGACGGCCGTCAAAGTGTGGGAAAGCTAATGTTTTTAAAGGCTATTGCAATGTATTTTGTGTTGGCCGAGTCGCCTTCTTTCGTCGCAAATGTTTCCGATTTCGCCGAAACTTGCTGCCGATGTGTGAGAAAATGCTGAATTGATAAAATTCTTAATTCTGAGACTCATTCCAATTTTGATTTTAAATTGAAATACTCGAGCGTTTATGCGAATTCTAAATAAAACATAACCTCCCCGGTGGCGCAGTGGTCCAAACGATGGCTTCTGATCATTCGTCCGGAAGGGGTCCGGGTTCAAATCCCGGTGAGGCATGTATGTTGTGTTTGTCTTACGGCACCGGCTCTCTCCCTTCCCTGGAACCAGTGACCCTAAATTACGGACGGGCGACTGCTTATAGCCATTGACTCACGGTGGTCGTTAAAGCTACAATAAGAAAACGTATCGATAAAATTTAAAACTTCACTCGCGAAATAAAAATAATTCATTCCGGTTTGATATTAACACGATTTCTGCAGTCAAGAACCACGCAATTCCAAAATACACACAGTTGAAATTACATAGATATTATGTAAATAACGTCGTCAAATTCCCACACGTTGCGGCTTCACGGTTAGGAGACTCAGGACATCTCCAGAAGTATTCTAACCTCTTTGTGTCTCACAGTTGCAGTAATGGTAAGAGAGCGACCAGAGAATTTTCTACAATGGGAACATCCTTAACTTGCAACGCACGTAATACCATGCCCTCATTTTTGAAAGTGAGCGACTATCCTCGGAATTCTTTGATGAGGGAATGGGAAGTTGAATTTTCCAAGGTTACCGAAACTGGCGAAGCATACTCGTATTGTAACGTACCGAGCTTAGCGACAAACTCCACTCTCGCCAATAATTTGATACGAACCGAGCATGATTCTTCGGAAAAGATTATTTTTGGATTGGGGGTTTAACGACCACCGTGAACAACTCAGTGGGCTATAAGCAGTTGCCGTCCCTAATTTAGGGCCACTGGCTCCAGGGAGGGGAGACAGCCAGTGCCGTTAGACAAACACAACATCCCTGCCTCACCGGGATTCGAACCCGGACGCTTCACGGATGAATGGTCATAAGCCAGGCGCCATCGGGGTGGCACGGAAAAAGATTGAGTAGGTTCTTCAGCGAAGACATGTAATGAGCTCGTTCACTTAAGATTAATTTTACTATCACTAGAATATCAACCAATTAACTGCGATGATTGCTGGCACATAAAATCCACTTTAATTTAGAAATTCATATTTACCTAATTTATGATGATGAATTAGATCTAATTATGGCTGCAAAAAGGGTACTACGACCAGTGCCGTGGCCGGAAATTTCTTAGGGGTTCCATGGATTTGAGTCATTGGTGAAAGCTCCATATGTACATACAGTATATATTGCTTTAAATTCGGACTCAATCCATACCCCCTCCTCCTCCCCCCATGGCTACGTCTCTGAGTACGACTAACTTCGTAATTTCAACAGATTGGATTGTCCAATCACTAATTCAGACACAGTTACTAGCACATCCTGTCACAGGTAAGTTTAGCATCTGCTGGATCAGTTCAAGCGGCGAAAATAAGGAAACTGAAAAGTTTCTTACCGTTTTTTTCTTACTCTATATAATCCACCACCACCGAGCACGTTTTAGGAAGACGTTCAGTTAAACACCATTTATTGAATAACCTTCGTGCCACTGTTTTTCGTGTAGAGATTTGACTGCTTCAGTTAAACACCATTTCTTGAACAACCTTCGTGCCGGCTCTCTCAACGGCCGACAACAAGTAAGTCGCTATCAATCTGAGTAGGAAGCAGCTGCATACCGTCTTCACACACTTTCACTGGTCAGGCTGCGGCAGCGTGGGTGTAGCACCACAGTTTCCCGTATGATGCTCTTCTCCGAAGGAGCTGCAGGTCCGAAGAGAGCATTACTTTCTCCTCGCTGAGGGCAAGTGTCATTGGGGCCTCGTCTCCCTTGCTGTGGAAGTTCAAACTCCGACATCAACAACTTTTCCTTCTTATATCTTGCACTCGCTTTGATGATCATGTCGGTATTTCTGCAATGGACTCTAGATTCTTTCAGGCGTTTATTCACTATTTCACTCACAGAGTTTTTGTGTCGATATGTGAGGATGCGACAACGGACCCCTTTCTCTCGTGGGCTCCGGAAACAACCTTATCTTTCTTTATTTCAACTCACACCAAATCTTGCAAATGCTACCCCATCCCATACACTCCAGAACACACGAGAAAGCAATAGCTGCCATTTAAGTATGTATTATAAGTATACGAGAATTCCTTGGCCCAAACTAACTCTCCCATAAATCTGTTTGCCAGCGATGGAGCCTACCTCCATTCTTCAAGTAATGTAACCAGGCATAGAGTAGTCTGCGTCTTGTCACACTCCAGAGTGACTTACTTTTTTGTCGACTTCGGACCCCAAACGCCGACAAAGCCTTTGTGGGTGGTCCCAGTTTCACTTTTGGAACATCTTTACTTTCTCTCAAAACCCGACCAGAACCTACGAATTAATTAATCGCCTAATTAGTCATGCCCATTACGTCCAAGATAGTAAGGTAGAATTCGCATCAATTTTATAATCAAATTCTGTAAATGGACAAATGATAAAGTATGGCACAAAAAACCCTTACCAAAACTGGTGCAAAACTTTCAGTTCCAATTTTAATTAGATTGTAACTAGTAACTTCTGCGTCCCTTCTTGACCTACGCCAACCCGACCCAGTTACGCGTCTACGTTTTGGCAAAATGTCTTCGTCTTCAGATGAGGGAGAAATTGATGAGACACTTCGCAAGCTGAAAAGCTTCTCGCGCGCAGAAAAAAGACACAAGTAGTCTTCTAGTCTACTGACTCCTCCTGGTCTTTTTCGGAAGGGGGAGGAGTTGGTTGTTAAGACAAAATTATTACGTCTATTTTCTTTTTTGTTTCTGCCTTTTGGCTTTTATAAGGGTCGCCCAAATGAAACTGAGACTGTCGGTTTCATTTGGGGTCATAAGCTGGAGTATGTAAGCATACAGGAAATAAGAGTGATACATGGGCTACATAACCGCTACACACAGTCGCCTTGTCGGTTCAAGCAAGTGTCCCAGCGCAGTACAAGATTAAGGATGCCATGAGCGAAGAACGCCCGTGGTTGGCTGTGGAACCAGTCTTCAACGACGTCCCGGACCTCAGCCTCGTTAGTGAACCGGCGGCCCTTGACAGCTTTTTTCAGTGGCCCGAAGATGTGGTAGTCGCATGGTGACAGATCGGGGCTATAGGGGTGGACGGGAACCTCACAGCGAAAGCTCCGCTGCAAATCTTGGCACACTGTCGCCACATGCGGACGTACAGCAGAATAACCCTATTTGACAATATACCGGTCGCTTACGCATGATGGCCGTTTTGAGGTTGCGTAACGTATCGCAGTATGCGGTTGCCTTGACCATATTGCCTGCGTCCAACCAATCCAAGAGCAATGGGCCACTCTCATCGAAGAAAACCGTAAGCATCACTTTTCCAGCTCTTAAGAAGGACTGAGATATTTTGGGACGTGGAGAGTTGGGATGCCGCCATTCCATACTCATCCGTTTTGTGGCCGGATCGAAGTGGTGGCACCAAGTTTCATCTGCGGCCACAATCCTGGAAAGAAACTGTCCTCCTCTGCGTGGTAACGAGGCAGATGTTCCACGCAAGCACCCATTCGCCGAGTCTTCTGCTCCTCCTGGAGATGCTTGGGGATCCATTGTGCGCAAACCTTTCTGTATCTCAACTGGCGATGGAAAACGGTGTTAACAGTTCCCTCACTCACGGGAAATGTTGCCGCAAGCTCGCGGGTGGTGATTCTCCTTTGTCCACAGCAGCATTCAATTCCATGGTAATGGCCATGTTCTCGGTGCTCACACGTCCTTTACGAAATTCACTACACCAGCGGAAAAATGCACATCGTGACTGACACTCATTCCCATCCTTCATATGACGATAAATTTCGGCTCTACTAACACCTTCTGCCGTCAAAAATTGTATAACTGCCCGCTGGGCCTATTTGGACGAAACCATGGCAAAACCCTACGTAGTCAACTTGCCGCCGCACGTGCAAACAGCACTCTAACACCGTGCTTCCTGACATAGCACTCCATCTACCGGCGCAAATGCATGGCTCTGTGTAATTATACAACGACGCTATTACACGAGTCTCACTTTCATTTGGGCGACCCTTATATACACTGCCGGACAATTGGTAAGGACGGATGACAATAGCAACGATAGCAACCATAAAATGGAAGGCAGGAAAATGTGGAAATTAGCATAAGTGCGGGATACAGTAAGACGTGTTGTGCGTATGCAAATTTTGGATTGCCGAACTTGTTCGTGACGTCATAGCGCTAATAAGAGATATAAAGGATTTGACGCGTATTGACCGTTGTTGTTCAAACGCAAAGTTAAACTGGAAAGAATCAATTGACGAACTTGCAATTTTCAGTATGTCTTCCCGACATCACCTAGATGATTTTACGCGTGGCCGTATTATTGGCAAGATTGAAGAAGGGCGAAAAATAGCATATGTTGCCAGGAGTTCGACGTCAGCCACAGTGTTGTTTCAAGGCTTTGGAAATCATTTCAAACAAATGGAGAGTGTAGCAAACGTCACGGGGGAGGTCGTGTTCGCAGTACGACACCTTCAGAAGATCGGTACATAGTGCTATCAACAAAAAGACACCGGCGCAGCACAGCTAGTGAGGTAGCAAATCAGTTTATGGCTGCTACTGGCAAGCGGATCTCCCGAAAAACTGTCGCCAGACGTTTGCATGAAGGAGGACTATACGCCCGCCGTCCTGTTGTGTGCATTTCATTGTCCAGACGTCACCGTACCGCCCGTTTGCAATGGTGCCATCAACATCGCAATTGGACTGATAACGACTGGTCTGCTGTCCTCTTCTCAGATGACAGTAGATACAGTCTATCGTCTGATTGTCGACGACAACTGATCTGGCGTGATAGTGGTACTGCATATTGTCCAGCAAACATGCAGGAAAGGGACCGATATCCGACATGTAGTGTCATGGTATGGGCTGGCATCATGATCAATGGCCGTACGTCCCTCTATGTGCTTCCAACTGGGACTATGACTGGCCAACGATACATTAATGATGTTCTGCTACCTCATGTTCGCATGTTCCGTGGTGCTGTCGGTGATAGATTCATTTTCATGGACGACAACGCAACATGTCATCGAACAGTCGCTGTCCAGGAGTGTCTTGAGAGCGAGGATATGCAACGCCTCGTATGGCCAGCACGTTCTCCAGATCTGAATCCCATTGAAAATGTGTGGGATGCTTTGGGGAGGAGTCTTGCTGGTCGCCAATGCCCTCCAATAAACAAGGACACCCTCATCCGTGCACTGACAGAGGAATGGGATAAATTACCCCAACAGCTGCTTGATAATGTTGTGCAAAGCATGACATGACGTGTGGAATCTTGCATCGCCCTCCATGGTGGCCATATCCCGTATTGACATCTTACGCCGGAACGCCTGCGGACGGTAATTGCATTTTTTTCACGTTTACGTATTCTGCACAAAATGGCCTGTTTGTCCCTTGAACACGTTCCAAAGCCTTCTGGATTTCAGAGCACAATACATTGTCTTTCTTGTAATGTCCTGGAATTCTGACATTATTTTATTTCACTTGGTATCCAACCACACTTACTTTTTTATGCGCTATATAGCCGTTTATGATCCGTCCTTAGCAATTGTCCAGCAGTGTATTCCTGAGCTCACCCTGTAACTTTTTCCGGAACAGAGAGCTTTATTTTTTATGGGAAATTTCAAGGGGTTTTTTGTTTTTCAAGAATAGGTGGGTATTAGAATTTCTTGTTTTGTATTCTTAAAGCCCACCATTTAGATTAGTCACGTGGGTTTCCAGTGAGGTGTGCCACTGTCCTGAGTAAAGAAAGTTATGCAACGATGAAAAAATCAAAGACAACAGGAATTTAACATATTTCTTTATTCGTGGATAAAAAAAAAAAAACTATAAAATTTGGTTTTGAGAGTACAACAAAATTACAAACTACTTTCCCCGCCGTGTTACAGACGTTTATATTCTTCAATCTCTCTTATATCTTTCAAGAGTTTCTTAGAGTAATCTACAGGATCCACAGGATTTGCTTCAAAGACAACAGTTTTTAACCGACTTTCTTCGTTAAACATTTCCACCTTAGAACGCATATCAAAAATAAAGGATTCAAATGTTATTTTCGAAAAAACGTCATCGAATGCCTCTTCGCTAAGTTCTCTCAGCGCCCTCAGCTCCTGGGCCGATTTCTTAAGTATGGGCTCTGCTGTCTCACTGAAACACGTGACCCACTGGTTTTCTGAGAAATCAGCAACAGAAACGTTCAGAAGAAATCTCCATTTGCAGTCATCATATTCGCATCTACATTTGGGGCATTCGTATTTACCAGTGTCCAAAACATTCACCTTCTTCAAACAGCCTTCGGACGAACAGGACATGTACATACAATTTTCCTTCTTGATAGCAACGACTGTGGCCTTCGATTTGTAATACGTTGGCTCACATACCATGCCCTGCATCTCGTCTTTTGCTTGAGCTAAGGTTTTCCAGGCACTGTCCATGTTGGGAAATAATGGGTGAGAAATGGACAGTGATTCGTTTTTATGACCCACTGATTCGAACCATTCTTTCAGGTTTCGAGCCTCCGGTATGTCCGGGTTGATGTGTATAACTGTGGAATTAAGGGCAGACAAGGATCGAAACCTATAATCAGAAACTTTGACGCCTTTCAACGCAACGACAGGATTAGTACCCCCTTCGAAAGTTTCGGCAGACTCACGCCAAAGTGTTAAGCTGATTTCTGAATTGGTCTGGTCAACCAGAACTACGTTTCTTTTACTTAGTTCTCTGCCAGTTCTTCGACACAACACTTTTTCGACATCAAAAGTCTTTCGGCAAATTGCAATGACATCTATAGTAGAATCTATATCGACATTATCCACCTCATTTACCGAAATAAAATTAAACCCTAATGATGGCACCGACTCACAATTGTCTTCGCATGGAATCACAGTCGTGTCACCAGTGAAACTCATTTCATAGTCATTTTTTATGGAAGTAAACTGCTTTCTGGCAAGTGTCAATCTAGCTTTCGATATGTAATATACTTTATTTATTTCAAACAAACTGTAAAACCTGTCAACATGTTCATTGAACACAACTGCCCGAATTTCACCACTTGAATCAATGAAATCGACGGAGAAGAGCTTACCTTCGCCGCGAGAGTTACTATATTCGTGCACTGGAGTTATATTGGTAACACGTACACGAATTGTCCATTTATTCTGATAAGGAGTAAGACTACTTATAGGGTGCACCATGGGAACTATATGAGATGAACTACGAGAACCGGCTGAAGTAGAAGCTACAGCATAATTAGATGCTAAGGTTTTGCGACAATTGGAACCGAAGCCTACGGCTGCTGTCGGGTTGCCTAACGAAGAATTAGATGCTATTTTGACAGAATCTGATCCAACGCTTACGACTGATGTCCGATTACCTTCGTGAGAACAACCGGCTGATGTGGAATCTGATCCAACGCTTACGACTGGTGTTCGATTACCTTCGAGAGAACAGGCGGGTGACGTTAAGCCAAAATTAGCGCCGATTCTTTTAAACGGTTTTGGATTGCGTGAAGGAGAATTAGATGATTGTACAGCAGAATCTGAAACACGGGCGCTTTCCAATGGCGTTGGATCACCTATTCTTTGTCCAACAACCGATCCTGGTGCCATTATTTCTAATTCTAATATTATCAAGATCTTTTTCTGGGCTGTCACCAAACTACGAACATATTTATGGACTTGAATAACAGTGTATTTCTCGAGGTTGCCATCTGAAATTAAGTAGGCCAGTTGCGTTCCGAGCACTGCAGATGAGTAGGCGTACACGCCGTCAGATATTAGCAAACGGTATCTGTTGCTATGGTTTCCAGGAATTTGTTTGTAACCTAAAATCTGGAATACTGGGTTTTGTATCGCTTCTCCATCAAGGATTTTCGAGATGGCACCTCCTGAAAGTTGATAAGGCATTATTTAAAGTCGGTTGGACTCGAAATGGATTTAGCTTGCAGACATCTTCTTCCTTGTGTGACTTCCAGTGGACCGTGCGAAAAATGATAATTTTCCGCAGGTAGGCTCAGATCCTATAAAAAAAACGGGATTTTTTTTTTTTGAGAAACGCAAACTGTTATACATCATGTGAACACACACACAGAAATGAAATAAAAGCTAATGTTCCAAATGTTAGATTTTTTTGCAAATAGACGCCATTTAACTGTGTACAGAAATTATAGGCTTCTTACTCTCGGTACTCGGGGCAAACCTAACGTGACTATGGAATGTAGCTGGAAGAGCATTTTCACCCATAAGATCTGTATAATGTTTTCTCAGCTCAGCACTAATGGGGTGAAATGTATCGGGGACAACCCAATAAACCCTGATTGTGTGCCACCGCGACGGTAAGCTGCGCAAAAGGAAATTTTCCGCTGATCCTTCTACCAGCGATCTCTTCTCAGGAAGAAAGGATCAAAGCTTAGTGCTCCCAAAACCACTTGATTGTCGGTTTACAATCTCCCCCGTAGTTAATATCCTCAGGGTATAGGCTCTTTAACACAATGGTTGATTGATAGAAATGACAATGACTTCACCGAAACTGAGGTCTTCGTTTTTAAATGTACGTACGTACATTTAAAACAGCTATGTACTTTTTAAATCCCAGTTCAAGCTCAATACGAGTTTTTAAACCGCAACTATAGAGTATGTAGCGGAAGAACACAATCAGCACATTCCACACCATAGTCAGGTTAGCCTTGCCTCGAGTTTAGTGTAAGTTCGAGCACTAAATTTGGTATTTCAAACTTAATCAATTAATTTTTAAGTGATCGTTCATAACACTTGCTCGATCTCTCTTGTCTTAAACCTAATCCCGTTTGAGACTTGCCAGTAAACATTTTATTTTTATAAATGTTTAAATACAAAATTATAAGTTTCCTGTTTAGTCCTTTTGAGTGTTGTTGTACACAACGCTGCCTCGAACAATTTTGGTCTGTTTCTATCAGAGTGTTCTAGAAAAAGGGTTCTTGCTTATTCTTGGTCCAAGGTAAAAAAAACTTCAAGTGTTTAGAACATATTGTAGCTCCTAAGTTGGTAGTAGATTTAGATGTTGTAACTTACAGTACACATAATGTTTACTTGACCGATTTCACTTTAAATTTATACTCATTTGATCGTTAAACTATAGCTAAAAATTAACAGAACTGATGTATCTTGGCCAAAAACCTGAAATCCCGGTTTTTTTAATTAAGATATTCGTTTACGCATGACCAAAATTATTTCTCTTGAGGGCTGGGTTTGGTTATATGACCGTTGGATAAAGAAGACAATCGAAGAAAAACAAAACAGTAAAAAGGTAGTAATCATTTGCTTGCTTTGGTGTAAGGAGAACTCGAAAGCGCAAACAAATTTTAAGGTAACTTCAGTAAAAGATATAGCAAAAATAGGAACTTATAATATTACATTGTCCTTTTGTAGACGCGATGTCTCCTCATCTATACAACAAATTAGATTTTTTCTTTTTTCTCACTGGATAGGGCTAAACACAGAAGCATAACAACGCATTTCCGCTCCCGGGGCAAACCACAAAATTTTACCCCCCTCCCGCAAGTCTCTTGTTGCATGAGTTTTTAGGATAGTAAAATTGATCTCGTCTGTTGATTACGGACAAATGTGCATTATTTAGTGCCCAAATACAGTACAAAATTACAGTACAAAATTACAGTTTTTCAAAAGAACTAACACTAGGTACCGGCAGTTGTTTCTGACATTTCGTTTCACACTAAATTTTATACTTTTTTTTTTTTTTATCACATTCACTTGTAGTTAATTGATAACTAATAATCACGAACGGTTGTACATAGATTTTAGAAACGGGTTAGTTTTTCTGCGGACCAGAGGAAGACCTTTGCAGAAGTTATTGCCATTTTAATTGTAGTTTAACAACTTAACGCTTAAATATTTTTATTGGGGTATGATACTGCAAATAGGATATTAGGGAACTAGGTGTCATTTCTTAGCCCAAACGGGAACGGCATGTTACCCTCATTCATTGCATCGGAAAAGATTAGGAAATGGGGACAGCACTCAGCAGAAAGGTTTCATGCATTTCTTTTACCGTTAGGATGTTCTGAGTGCTGAAGCTGGACTGGACACCGAACGCCATTTAAAGCTGTAAAATACGCTATGTGAAGAGAGTGGTGAGATTCCCAACTGCTCCGGAGTTTCGACCTTTGGTACCACATTAAACAAACTGAGTGCGACTTGTAGTAGTGTCAGTAATGATCGTATTGCCCCCAGAGAATCTTAAAAAATATGAACGACATCCTTATCCTGTAACGTACTAAAAATCGCGCCGTCATTTCTTATTGTGAGCAACTTACATGCCCTGCACATTTTGAGGAAGCGTAGCCGCCAAGCTACCGCAACGGCTGAAATAAATTATAGGTAAATTCTGTACCAGAAACTGGTGCAAAAGTTACAATTCCGATTTTACTCAGATTGTACGCGGTGATTATTGCACCCTCTCTTGAGCTCCACCCGAGGCAGCCACCTCTACTGCCCCGCCCGAGGTCTAACGACCATTCTGAGCAACTCAGTGGGCTACAAGCAGTCGCCCGTCCCTAATTTAGGGCCACTGGTTCCAGGAAAGGGGAGAACCAGTGCCGTAAGACACACACACACACACACACACAACATCCATGTCTCACCAGGATTCGAAACCCGGACCCATCTTGGACGAATGAGGCGGCTTGTCTGCTTTGCAGGATGACAGTGTTACTCTTGGCGACGTAGATATACAGGGTGTTCGTAAACTGTTTGGACAAAAGAAGAGGTGTGATAGTACCCATCAAGATGAACAATATTTACAATGGAACCTACGGTCGCATTCCACTCTGAGTGTCATAAAAGAGTAAAGTTAGATGTCCAAGTTGAACTTTCAACAGTGCAAAGAAAGAGTATTAACGACATCATAAGTTTCACAATCCCATTTATGGAGATCAGGGACAGACTCAAAGTAGATGCTCAAAGTGGCGGCCAACGGGTGCCCTTGCACAATTCACACCGGCGAATGAAAGACTGGCGCACCCTCTCGAAGACTCCTGGTGTCGTGTTTATCCTGTCCGCTGCAACAACGATTCTCGCGACATCTTCCACGGAGTCCACAGGCGTCTCGTACATCAATGATTTCATGTGCACCAGAAAAAGAAGTCCAGTGGGTTTAAGTCCGGTGAGCGTGAAGGCCTTGCCATAGATCCGCCACATCCAATCCATCGTGCGGGATTTGTGGCATTCAGAAAGTGTCTACTGCACCTTGATAAGCCAATCAGCTGCAACATGTCGATGTTGCGTCTTTTCTCTGGCAATTTGCATACGGTAAATGCTTGACGGTGATGTTCTGGCGATGTGCTACTTCTCCGGCACGAAAGAAATGACGTCTGAGGTGACGACTTGTGCTTGTTGGACGTATTTCGAAGTTACTCTTTTCTGACACTCAGAGTGGAATGCGACCCTAGGTTCCATTGTAAAATATTGTTCATCTTGATAGGTACTATCTCCCCTCTTCTTTTGTCAAAACAGTTCACGAACACCCTGTATAATCCGAGAGATGAAGTAAACACAGTCGAACTGCGATCGAAACCAGAATTTTCGGCATTTAATGTTACATTTTGAAATCCCCAAATATTTTTTTTTGTATATAATTAAAAAAATCCCACATCTTACGTTTTAGTGTTGCCGTTTCCCCGCATCTAACGTTCCTATTTGCCAATCCCACGACTTTTTACATTACGGATTTATTGTTTTCTCTTTGCAGTTTCAGCCAGAATGGCGTAAATCGTTAAGGCCACTGTGCATTTTCTATTTCCAGAAAATGAACAACGTTTCTTCCGTTCAAGCAGTCCCAGGTTTCGAAAAATTCAAAATATACGTATTTGCCTTCATTTGATGTGGGTGAGGGTGTGATGTTACGCCTCAGTGGAATTGAAAATAACTATTTTTAGTTAGACACCAGCAAGTAAAGGAAGCTACCATCGCATACTTTTTCAATCGTTAGTGCAATAGAGTTCTTCTCTGCAAGGTACAGTGAAGCCTCACAATAACTGTCACTGTTCAGAACGGGAAAAAGTGACCGCTGTTGAGAGGTGGTCGTTGTTGGGAAGTTAGGCCTATGTTATTATTGCTGTCCGCACACGTCCACAGTGTCATCGTAATCTCATTATTTCCGAATTTCATCATTGCTTGGATATCTGTAAAAACTCGATCGTTTTGCAACAATCACTCAGAAGACATTACGGTGCTTTTTGTTTTTAGTGGTTATCCCAGTTCCTTCGTTATTAATTTATTTCGATTTCTAGATTTTTTTTGCTGGTCATTCCTCCTAACATATTGTAGATATTATTAACAATTGACCCTACAAAATTAAATTTCTAGGTTTCTAAGGGCTGCACGACGGGGCACGTGCAGCTGAAGCATTCAGTAACATATCTACTCCTTTTTGATCTTCACACAGTTACACCTAACCGTGACTATTTCCTACTTCCAAATCTTGACTTGTGTTTTCCACTTTCTGTTGTGGCTTTGTGTTCGTTTCTTACTACCTTCGGCTTCTGAATCATATTGCTTGTGGTGGTCTCGGGAACGAGTAGGTACCGATTCATCCTTTCCCGTTTCATCATCTGCTCAAAATCGTGCCGTTTCATCCTCGGGTTTTAACAAGTGTGGCGATTCGTCCCCTACACACAGGAGTAGGTACCGATTCATCCTTTCCCGTTTCATCATCTGCTCAAAATCGTGCCGTTTCATCCTCGGGTTTTAACAAGTGTGGCGATTCGTCCCCTGCACACAGGAGTAGGTACCGATTCATCCTTTCCCGTTTCATCATCTGCTCAAAATCGTGCCGTTTTATCCTCGGGTTTTAACAAGTGTGGCGATTCGTCCCCTGCACACAGGAGTAGGTACCGATTCATCCTTTCCCGTTTCATCATCTGCTCAAAATCGTGCCGTTTCATCCTCGGGTTTTAACAAGTGTGGCGATTCGTCCCCTGCACACAGGAGTAGGTACCGATTCATCCTTTCCCGTTTCATCATCTGCTCAAAATCGTGCCGTTTCATCCTCGGGTTTTAACAAGTGTGGCGATTCGTCCCCTACACACAGGAGTAGGTACCGATTCATCCTTTCCCGTTTCATCATCTGCTCAAAATCGTGCCGTTTCATCCTCGGGTTTTAACAAGTGTGGCGATTCGTCCCCTGCACACAGGAGTAGGTACCGATTCATCCTTTCCCGTTTCATCATCTGCTCAAAATCGTGCCGTTTTATCCTCGGGTTTTAACAAGTGTGGCGATTCGTCCCCTGCACACAGGAGTAGGTACCGATTCATCCTTTCCCGTTTCATCATCTGCTCAAAATCGTGCCGTTTCATCCTCGGGTTTTAACAAGTGTGGCGATTCGTCCCCTGCACACAGGAGTAGGTACCGATTCATCCTTTCCCGTTTCATCATCTGCTCAAAATCGTGCCATTTCATCCTCGGGTTTTAACAAGTGTGGCGATTCGTCCCCTGCACACAGGAGTAGGTACCGATTCATCCTTTCCCGTTTCATCATCTGCTCAAAATCGTGCCGTTTCATCCTCGGGTTTTAACAAGTGTGGCGATTCGTCCCCTGCACACAGGAGTAGGTACCGATTCATCCTTTCCCGTTTCATCATCTGCTCAAAATCGTGCCGTTTTATCCTCGGGTTTTAACAAGTGTGGCGATTCGTCCCCTGCACACAGGAGTAGGTACCGATTCATCCTTTCCCGTTTCATCATCTGCTCAAAATCGTGCCGTTTCATCCTCGGGTTTTAACAAGTGTGGCGATTCGTCCCCTGCACACAGGAGTAGGTACCGATTCATCCTTTCCCGTTTCATCATCTGCTCAAAATCGTGCCGTTTCATCCTCGGGTTTTAACAAGTGTGGCGATTCGTCCCCTGCACACAGGAGTAGGTACCGATTCATCCTTTCCCGTTTCATCATCTGCTCAAAATCGTGCCGTTTCATCCTCGGGTTTTAACAAGTGTGGCGATTCGTCCCCTGCACACAGGAGTAGGTACCGATTCATCCTTTCCCGTTTCATCATCTGCTCAAAATCGTGCCGTTTTATCCTCGGGTTTTAACAAGTGTGGCGATTCGTCCCCTGCACACAGGAGTAGGTACCGATTCATCCTTTCCCGTTTCATCATCTGCTCAAAATCGTGCCGTTTCATCTCGGGTTTTAACAAGTGTGGCGATTCGTCCCCTGCACACAGGAGTAGGTACCGATTCATCCTTTCCCGTTTCATCATCTGCTCAAAATCGTGCCGTTTTATCCTCGGGTTTTAACAAGTGTGGCGATTCGTCCCCTGCACACAGGAGTAGGTACCGATTCATCCTTTCCCGTTTCATCATCTGCTCAAAATCGTGCCGTTTCATCTCGGGTTTTAACAAGTGTGGCGATTCGTCCCCTGCACACAGGAGTAGGTACCGATTCATCCTTTCCCGTTTCATCATCTGCTCAAAATCGTGCCGTTTCATCCTCGGGTTTTAACAAGTGTGGCGATTCGTCCCCTGCACACAGGAGTAGGTACCGATTCATCCTTTCCCGTTTCATCATCTGCTCAAAATCGTGCCGTTTCATCCTCGGGTTTTAACAAGTGTGGCGATTCGTCCCCTGCACACAGGAGTAGGTACCGATTCATCCTTTCCCGTTTCATCATCTGCTCAAAATCGTGCCGTTTCATCCTCGGGTTTTAACAAGTGTGGCGATTCGTCCCCTGCACACAGGAGTAGGTACCGATTCATCCTTTCCCGTTTCATCATCTGCTCAAAATCGTGCCGTTTTATCCTCGGGTTTTAACAAGTGTGGCGATTCGTCCCCTGCACACAGGAGTAGGTACCGATTCATCCTTTCCCGTTTCATCATCTGCTCAAAATCGTGCCGTTTCATCCTCGGGTTTTAACAAGTGTGGCGATTCGTCCCCTGCACACAGGAGTAGGTACCGATTCATCCTTTCCCGTTTCATCATCTGCTCAAAATCGTGCCGTTTCATCCTCGGGTTTTAACAAGTGTGGCGATTCGTCCCCTGCACACAGGAGTAGGTACCGATTCATCCTTTCCCGTTTCATCATCTGCTCAAAATCGTGCCGTTTCATCCTCGGGTTTTAACAAGTGTGGCGATTCGTCCCCTGCACACAGGAGTAGGTACCGATTCATCCTTTCCCGTTTCATCATCTGCTCAAATTCGTGCCGTTTCATCCTCGGGTTTTAACAAGTGTGGCGATTCGTCCCCTGCACACAGGAGTAGGTACCGATTCATCCTTTCCCGTTTCATCATCTGCTCAAAATCGTGCCGTTTTATCCTCGGGTTTTAACAAGTGTGGCGATTCGTCCCCTGCACACAGGAGTAGGTACCGATTCATCCTTTCCCGTTTCATCATCTGCTCAAAATCGTGCCGTTTCATCCTCGGGTTTTAACAAGTGTGGCGATTCGTCCCCTGCACACAGGAGTAGGTACCGATTCATCCTTTCCCGTTTCATCATCTGCTCAAAATCGTGCCGTTTCATCCTCGGGTTTTAACAAGTGTGGCGATTCGTCCCCTGCACACAGGAGTAGGTACCGATTCATCCTTTCCCGTTTCATCATCTGCTCAAAATCGTGCCGTTTCATCCTCGGGTTTTAACAAGTGTGGCGATTCGTCCCCTGCACACAGGAGTAGGTACCGATTCATCCTTTCCCGTTTCATCATCTGCTCAAAATCGTGCCGTTTTATCCTCGGGTTTTAACAAGTGTGGCGATTCGTCCCCTGCACACAGGAGTAGGTACCGATTCATCCTTTCCCGTTTCATCATCTGCTCAAAATCGTGCCGTTTCATCCTCGGGTTTTAACAAGTGTGGCGATTCGTCCCCTGCACACAGGAGTAGGTACCGATTCATCCTTTCCCGTTTCATCATCTGCTCAAAATCGTGCCGTTTCATCCTCGGGTTTTAACAAGTGTGGCGATTCGTCCCCTGCACACAGGAGTAGGTACCGATTCATCCTTTCCCGTTTCATCATCTGCTCAAAATCGTGCCGTTTCATCCTCGGGTTTTAACAAGTGTGGCGATTCGTCCCCTGCACACAGGAGTAGGTACCGATTCATCCTTTCCCGTTTCATCATCTGCTCAAAATCGTGCCGTTTTATCCTCGGGTTTTAACAAGTGTGGCGATTCGTCCCCTGCACACAGGAGTAGGTACCGATTCATCCTTTCCCGTTTCATCATCTGCTCAAAATCGTGCCGTTTCATCCTCGGGTTTTAACAAGTGTGGCGATTCGTCCCCTGCACACAGGAGTAGGTACCGATTCATCCTTTCCCGTTTCATCATCTGCTCAAAATCGTGCCGTTTCATCCTCGGGTTTTAACAAGTGTGGCGATTCGTCCCCTGCACACAGGAGTAGGTACCGATTCATCCTTTCCCGTTTCATCATCTGCTCAAAATCGTGCCGTTTCATCCTCGGGTTTTAACAAGTGTGGCGATTCGTCCCCTGCACACAGGAGTAGGTACCGATTCATCCTTTCCCGTTTCATCATCTGCTCAAATTCGTGCCGTTTCATCCTCGGGTTTTAACAAGTGTGGCGATTCGTCCCCTGCACACAGGAGTAGGTACCGATTCATCCTTTCCCGTTTCATCATCTGCTCAAAATCGTGCCGTTTTATCCTCGGGTTTTAACAAGTGTGGCGATTCGTCCCCTGCACACAGGAGTAGGTACCGATTCATCCTTTCCCGTTTCATCATCTGCTCAAAATCGTGCCGTTTCATCCTCGGGTTTTAACAAGTGTGGCGATTCGTCCCCTGCACACAGGAGTAGGTACCGATTCATCCTTTCCCGTTTCATCATCTGCTCAAAATCGTGCCGTTTCATCCTCGGGTTTTAACAAGTGTGGCGATTCGTCCCCTGCACACAGGAGTAGGTACCGATTCATCCTTTCCCGTTTCATCATCTGCTCAAAATCGTGCCGTTTCATCCTCGGGTTTTAACAAGTGTGGCGATTCGTCCCCTGCACACAGGAGTAGGTACCGATTCATCCTTTCCCGTTTCATCATCTGCTCAAAATCGTGCCGTTTTATCCTCGGGTTTTAACAAGTGTGGCGATTCGTCCCCTGCACACAGGAGTAGGTACCGATTCATCCTTTCCCGTTTCATCATCTGCTCAAAATCGTGCCGTTTCATCCTCGGGTTTTAACAAGTGTGGCGATTCGTCCCCTGCACACAGGAGTAGGTACCGATTCATCCTTTCCCGTTTCATCATCTGCTCAAAATCGTGCCGTTTCATCCTCGGGTTTTAACAAGTGTGGCGATTCGTCCCCTGCACACAGGAGTAGGTACCGATTCATCCTTTCCCGTTTCATCATCTGCTCAAAATCGTGCCGTTTTATCCTCGGGTTTTAACAAGTGTGGCGATTCGTCCCCTGCACACAGGAGTAGGTACCGATTCATCCTTTCCCGTTTCATCATCTGCTCAAAATCGTGCCGTTTCATCCTCGGGTTTTAACAAGTGTGGCGATTCGTCCCCTGCACACAGGAGTAGGTACCGATTCATCCTTTCCCGTTTCATCATCTGCTCAAAATCGTGCCGTTTCATCCTCGGGTTTTAACAAGTGTGGCGATTCGTCCCCTGCACACAGGAGTAGGTACCGATTCATCCTTTCCCGTTTCATCATCTGCTCAAAATCGTGCCGTTTTCATCCTCGGGTTTTAACAAGTGTGGCGATTCGTCCCCTGCACACAGGAGTAGGTACCGATTCATCCTTTCCCGTTTCATCATCTGCTCAAAATCGTGCCGTTTCATCCTCGGGTTTTAACAAGTGTGGCGATTCGTCCCCTGCACACAGGAGTAGGTACCGATTCATCCTTTCCCGTTTCATCATCTGCTCAAAATCGTGCCGTTTTATCCTCGGGTTTTAACAAGTGTGGCGATTCGTCCCCTGCACACAGGAGTAGGTACCGATTCATCCTTTCCCGTTTCATCATCTGCTCAAAATCGTGCCGTTTCATCCTCGGGTTTTAACAAGTGTGGCGATTCGTCCCCTGCACACAGGAGTAGGTACCGATTCATCCTTTCCCGTTTCATCATCTGCTCAAAATCGTGCCGTTTCATCCTCGGGTTTTAACAAGTGTGGCGATTCGTCCCCTGCACACAGGAGTAGGTACCGATTCATCCTTTCCCGTTTCATCATCTGCTCAAAATCGTGCCGTTTCATCCTCGGGTTTTAACAAGTGTGGCGATTCGTCCCCTGCACACAGGAGTAGGTACCGATTCATCCTTTCCCGTTTCATCATCTGCTCAAAATCGTGCCGTTTCATCCTCGGGTTTTAACAAGTGTGGCGATTCGTCCCCTGCACACAGGAGTAGGTACCGATTCATCCTTTCCCGTTTCATCATCTGCTCAAAATCGTGCCGTTTCATCCTCGGGTTTTAACAAGTGTGGCGATTCGTCCCCTGCACACAGGAGTAGGTACCGATTCATCCTTTCCCGTTTCATCATCTGCTCAAAATCGTGCCGTTTCATCCTCGGGTTTTAACAAGTGTGGCGATTCGTCCCCTGCACACAGGAGTAGGTACCGATTCATCCTTTCCCGTTTCATCATCTGCTCAAAATCGTGCCGTTTCATCCTCGGGTTTTAACAAGTGTGGCGATTCGTCCCCTGCACACAGGAGTAGGTACCGATTCATCCTTTCCCGTTTCATCATCTGCTCAAAATCGTGCCGTTTCATCCTCGGGTTTTAACAAGTGTGGCGATTCGTCCCCTGCACACAGGAGTAGGTACCGATTCATCCTTTCCCGTTTCATCATCTGCTCAAAATCGTGCCGTTTCATCCTCGGGTTTTAACAAGTGTGGCGATTCGTCCCCTGCACACAGGAGTAGGTACCGATTCATCCTTTCCCGTTTCATCATCTGCTCAAAAATCGTGCCGTTTCATCCTCGGGTTTTAACAAGTGTGGCGATTCGTCCCCTGCACACAGGAGTAGGTACCGATTCATCCTTTCCCGTTTCATCATCTGCTCAAAATCGTGCCGTTTCATCCTCGGGTTTTAACAAGTGTGGCGATTCGTCCCCTGCACACAGGAGTAGGTACCGATTCATCCTTTCCCGTTTCATCATCTGCTCAAAATCGTGCCGTTTCATCCTCGGGTTTTAACAAGTGTGGCGATTCGTCCCCTGCACACAGGAGTAGGTACCGATTCATCCTTTCCCGTTTCATCATCTGCTCAAAATCGTGCCGTTTCATCCTCGGGTTTTAACAAGTGTGGCGATTCGTCCCCTGCACACAGGAGTAGGTACCGATTCATCCTTTCCCGTTTCACCATCTGCTCAAAATCGTGCCGTTTTATCCTCGGGTTTTAACAAGTGTGGCGATTCGTCCCCTGCACACAGGAGTAGGTACCGATTCATCCTTTCCCGTTTCATCATCTGCTCAAAATCGTGCCGTTTCATCCTCGGGTTTTAACAAGTGTGGCGATTCGTCCCCTGCACACAGGAGTAGGTACCGATTCATCCTTTCCCGTTTCATTATCTGCTCAAAATCGTGCCGTTTCATCCTCGGGTTTTAACAAGTGTGGCGATTCGTCCCCTGCACACAGGAGTAGGTACCGATTCATCCTTTCCCGTTTCATCATCTGCTCAAAATCGTGCCGTTTTATCCTCGGGTTTTAACAAGTGTGGCGATTCGTCCCCTGCACACAGGAGTAGGTACCGATTCATCCTTTCCCGTTTCATCATCTGCTCAAAATCGTGCCGTTTCATCCTCGGGTTTTAACAAGTGTGGCGATTCGTCCCCTGCACACAGGAGTAGGTACCGATTCATCCTTTCCCGTTTCATCATCTGCTCAAAATCGTGCCGTTTCATCCTCGGGTTTTAACAAGTGTGGCGATTCGTCCCCTGCACACAGGAGTAGGTACCGATTCATCCTTTCCCGTTTCATCATCTGCTCAAAATCGTGCCGTTTTATCCTCGGGTTTTAACAAGTGTGGCGATTCGTCCCCTGCACACAGGAGTAGGTACCGATTCATCCTTTCCCGTTTCATCATCTGCTCAAAATCGTGCCGTTTCATCCTCGGGTTTTAACAAGTGTGGCGATTCGTCCCCTGCACACAGGAGTAAGTACCGATTCATCCTTTCCCGTTTCATCATCTGCTCAAAATCGTGCCGTTTCATCCTCGGGTTTTAACAAGTGTGGCGATTCGTCCCCTGCACACAGGAGTAGGTACCGATTCATCCTTTCCCGTTTCATCATCTGCTCAAAATCGTGCCGTTTTATCCTCGGGTTTTAACAAGTGTGGCGATTCGTCCCCTGCACACAGGAGTAGGTACCGATTCATCCTTTCCCGTTTCATCATCTGCTCAAAATCGTGCCGTTTCATCCTCGGGTTTTAACAAGTGTGGCGATTCGTCCCCTGCACACAGGAGTAGGTACCGATTCATCCTTTCCCGTTTCATCATCTGCTCAAAATCGTGCCGTTTCATCCTCGGGTTTTAACAAGTGTGGCGATTCGTCCCCTGCACACAGGAGTAGGTACCGATTCATCCTTTCCCGTTTCATCATCTGCTCAAAATCGTGCCGTTTCATCTCGGGTTTTAACAAGTGTGGCGATTCGTCCCCTGCACACAGGAGTAGGTACCGATTCATCCTTTCCCGTTTCATCATCTGCTCAAAATCGTGCCGTTTCATCCTCGGGTTTTAACAAGTGTTGCGATTCGTCCCCTGCACACAGGAGTAGGTACCGATTCATCCTTTCCCGTTTCATCATCTGCTCAAAATCGTGCCGTTTCATCCTCGGGTTTTAACAAGTGTGGCGATTCGTCCCCTGCACACAGGAGTAGGTACCGATTCATCCTTTCCCGTTTCATCATCTGCTCAAAATCGTGCCGTTTCATCTTCGCGTTTTAACAAGTGTGGCGATTCGTCTCCTGCACACAGGAGTAGGTACCGATTCATCCTTTCCCGTTTCATCATCTGCTCAAAATCGTGCCGTTTCATCATCTGCTCAAAATCGTGCCGTTTCATCCTCGGGTTTTAACAAGTGTGGCGATTCGTCTCCTGCACACAGGAGTAGGTACCGATTCATCCTTTCCCGTTTCATCATCTGCTCAAAATCGTGCCGTTTCATCATCTGCTCAAAATCGTGCCGTTTCATCCTCGGGTTTTAACAAGTGTGGCGATTCGTCTCCTGCACACAGGAGTAGGTACCGATTCATCCTTTCCCGTTTCATCATCTGCTCAAAATCGTGCCGTTTCATCCTCGGGTTTTAACAAGTGTGGCGATTCGTCCCCTGCACACAGGAGTAGGTACCGATTCATCCTTTCCCGTTTCATCATCTGCTCAAAATCGTGCCGTTTCATCCTCGGGTTTTAACAAGTGTGGCGATTCGTCTCCTGCACACAGGAGTAGGTACCGATTCATCCTTTCCCGTTTCATCATCTGCTCAAAATCGTGCCGTTTCATCCTCGGGTTTTAACAAGTGTGGCGATTCGTCCCCTGCACACAGGAGTAGGTACCGATTCATCCTTTCCCGTTTCATCATCTGCTCAAAATCGTGCCGTTTCATCCTCGGGTTTTAACATGTGTGGCGATTCGTCTCCTGCACACAGGAGTAGGTACGGATTCATCCTTTCCCGTTTCATCATCTGCTCAAAATCGTGCCGTTTCATCCTCGGGTTTTAACAAGTGTGGCGATTCGTCCCCTGCACACAGGAGTAGGTACCGATTCATCCTTTCCCGTTTCATCATCTGCTCAAAATCGTGCCGTTTCATCCTCGGGTTTTAAAATCGTGCCGTTTTTTTTTTGTTATAAAGAGCGTTACAGAACGACAAATTTCGTAGAATCGTGGCTCGACAGATAAGAGATTAAATAAATCTGTAAGAAAATCACACCCAAATATACACTGCTGGCCACACAAAATGCAACACCAAGAAGGAAGCATCTGATTGGCCTGAAATTCGCAGCATGCGTCGCCCGCGAGCACTATAAGAAGGGTGCACAGAAGGCGAGGTGTAAGTAGTGGAAGTGTGTTGTGCTGCCGAACCCGTGCGTGGGAAGTTCCTGATGCCTCGTCGCAGAATACGGCAGTCATTCGGGAACGAATAGGTAAGTCATTCCAGCACGTTTCGGAGTTCGACAGAGGACGAATAGTGGCTTATCGCGACAGCGGTTTATCGTACCGAAACATCGGCGCGCGTGTGGGACAACATCCAGCTACAGTGAAGCAAGTATGAATTCGGTGGGTGCAGGAGGGACGGACGGAACGACGTTAGCGATTGCCGCAGCCGCGGCACATCACCGAACGAGAGGACCGGCATGTTCTGCGGTGGGCATTGACGGCTCGCATCGCCATATCACGAACGTTAGCGCAAGAATTGGGGCTTGTTGCGCAACAACCTGTGTTAGCACATACCGTTCGACGTCGTCTGCAGGAGCAGGGACTTTTCGCACGGCGCCCATTGCTCCGATTACCATTGAAGTTACACCACAGGCAAGTGCGGCGGCAGTGGGCCGTTGAACGCCGCACCTCGGCCACCTTAGAGAGGTTTTGAAGTACAGTTTTAGTGCAAAATACAACACCAAGAAGGACACGAGATAGGAAAGCCAGATTTACTGGGCACATAACAACAGATACAAAGATGAAACGATTGAGCTTACAGGCCCGTGCGACTTGCGGAACACGCAGACATCAATAGTTCGTGTGGCCCCCATGGCTGGCAATAACGGCCGCTACACGCCGCGGCATCGAACGAAGAGGCTTTGGATGTGGGCTTGGGGTATGTCGGTCCATCCACACGTTGCCACAGTTCATCAGGCGTACCCACGGGTGGTGCTTGTCGGGCCACTCGGTTGCCGATCAGCAACCAGACGTGTTCGATGGGCGACACATCGGGAGAACAGGCAGGCCACGGCAGCAGTGACACCTGGTGGGCCGTGAAGAATTGTTGCACGATGCATGCCACGTGCGGGCGCGCATTGTCCTGCTGAAACGTGGCCATTGGCAGGTCCTGCAGGTAAGGGAGGACTACAGGCTCAAAACGTCGGAGATGTAGTGGTGGCTGTTGAGTGCCCCGGCGATGCGTACCAGAGGGGTGCGGGTGTCATATCCAATTGCACCCCAAACCATAACGCCAGGCGACGGACCGGTATGGCGATGCATAGTGCAGGCGGCATAGTCTCTGGCCGCGGTGCCGCCACACGCGGATCCGACTATCGTCGTGTTGAAGGCAGAAGCGGGATTCGTCGGAGAAGACAATGTCGTGCAATTCCGTAGTCTATGTGCGGCGTTCAACGGCTCACTGCCGCCGCACTCGCCGGAGGTGCAACGTCAATGGGAATCGGAGCAATGGGCGCCGTGCGGCAAGTCTCCGCTCCTGCAGACGACGTCGAACGGTACATGCTGACATAGGTTGTTGCGCAACACACCCTAATCCCTGCACTAACGTTCGTGATGTGGCGGTGCGAGCCGTCAATGCCCGCCGCACAACATGCCGGTCCTCTCGTTCGGTGGTGTGCCGCTGCTGCGGCAATCGCTCAGGTCGGTCCGTCCGTCCGTCCCTCCTGTACCCACCGAATTTATACTCGCTTCACTGTGGCTGGATGTCGTCCCACACGGGCGCCGATATCTCGGTACAATAAACCGCTGTCGCGATAAGCCACTATTCGTCCTCTGTCGAACTCCGAAACGTGCTGGAATGACTGCCGTATTCTGCGACGAGGCATCAGGAAGCTTCCCACGCACAGGTCCGGCAGCACAACACACTTCCACTACTTACACCCTGCCTTCTGTGCACCCTTCTTATAGTGCTTCTCGGTGGCGTGCCGGGCGCACATGATTTGCATATGCCCAGCAATGCTAATCGTTTGTATGTCCTCTCGCGGGCGACGCATGCTGCGAATTACAGGCCAATCAGATGCTTCCTTTTTGGTGTTGCATTTTGGATGGCCAGCAGTGTATATATGAAATTTTAGGTTGGATACTAAAGTACAGGAAAATATCCGGAAGGCCACGTCGAAGGTGGATGGATGAAATTCGAAAGCATGCCGGAATGACAAGGAAGAGAATGGCTGAAAACAGATTTGTGGGAGAGACTTTGGTTGACCTTCACCCAGCAGCGGGTTGATAGTGATTGATAATGATATAACGATGTAAGTTTCCTGTTTAAAATAATAGTTTTAGTACACACACGAAAAAAAAACCGATTATAAATATGACAGGGGCCTTCTGCGATTCAATCATATTATTATTAAGATACGTTAAAATATGTCTTCCGAACTGTGTTTTGAGGCCATGACTGGACGGCCAAGTTCTAAAATCATTTAAGAACATTAGTTAGGCATTTTTGCAATCTACCGGAAACACCTGCAAACTCCCAAAACGGACATCCGGGAGTGGTGCCAACAGAAGCGAAATGTGAGTAGGAAAAGCAGATTCGCCAGCGCGCGCCAGGGAGAGAGAGAGACGGCGGCGTTGCACAGCATAGAAATGCTTGTATGTACAACGCGAGGTCCCTGATCTTGTACACTTGTTCCGAATAGATTCGTACGGACAGCTGATAAATGTATTAAATGAAGCCGAAATTTCAAAAGTACGGACATTTTCTACAATTAATATTCCAAATGGAAGTTGAAATCTAATACCACCAAATTACACGGTCGAGTCATATTATTGTGACCACCAGCTAATATGCAGAGTAACCGCCGTGTGCAGCGCGGACAGCAGCTAGACGGACTGGGAGTGACTCAATAAGGTGCTGGAAGGTGTTCACAGGTATGTGGAGCCATGCTGACTGAAGTGCATCTGACAGCTGCTGAAGGGTGCTTGGTGGTGAATCCATAGAGCGATACACACATTCGAGTTGGTCCCACAGATGCTCAATTGGGTTTAAATCTGGGGAATTAGGGAGCCAGGGAATTACTTTGAAGTCTTCATCGTGCTCTTCCAACCACTCTCGGACATTTCTAGCTGTGTGACACGGACATTTCTAGCTCGTTCTGGAAGATCCCACCCGCCCCAGGGAAGACAATCAGCATGTATGGGTGTACGTGGTCTGCAAGGATGGATTCATAACGAATTTGGTCCATAGTGCCTTCCACAGGTATGAGTGGACCCAGAGAATGCCACGAAAACATTCCCCAGATCATAACGCTGCCGCCACCAGCTTGTGTTCTTCCAGCAATGGTTGAAGAGTGTTTTCCGATGTTTCTCGCCTTATACGCCAACGTCCATCCGTTCGATGAAGCAGAAAACGTGACTCATCGGAGAAGGCAATCCTTTGCAAATCAGCGAAGGTCCAATTCCGATACTGCCGTGCAAATGAAAGCCTTTTTCTGCAGATGCATTTTTGTTAGCATAGGTGCAGTGACCATCGGAGACCCATACGCAGCAGGGTTCGCTGAACTGTCGTTTTAGACACACTTTCGGTAGCTCCCTGGTTCATTCGGCCAGTGAGTTGCTCCACTGTAGTGTGTCGATCAGCCCTCACGCACCTTCGAAGCCGACGTTCACCTCTCACGTCAATGGCAAGTGGTGCTCCGCAGTTTTCACGTCGCTTATTCGCAATGGCGCCATTTCTCTAATCACGATACACTTTAACCACAGCAGCACGCGAATAGTTCCCAAACTGTGGTGTTTCAAAATACTGCCACCCTTGGTCCGAAAGCCGATAAACATCCCTTTTTGCAAATCTGATAAATCGCTTCTTTTATCCATAACAGCAACGAGTGATATGTTTTCAGAATGCCTACAGCGCACCTTATATACCACAATAATGTGACTCGACTGTGTATATAATATACGCTCGCTCTACTTACTACGTAACTCCTACTCCAGCCTTCCGAAGACTCATACATTTTATAAAATTTATGCTCACAGTACAACATCAATTTCTTTTTTTCCTAGCTGTGCATTGTAACATGACAGACACTCGATCACAACACAAAACATTTATTACTTTACACAAAAACATAAACTGGAATACATTCCGCGGTACAAACTGAACTTGTTGTCTTAGCCACAGCTCGGCATGTCCTACTCCTTCAATATCTCTCTCGCAACTCCCCACATCCCCTCACCACACGCTCAAGTCATTAAATGTCAATGTATCATTCCGCACTTTTGTGCGTGGAAGTTTCGTATCTTACAGCATGAACTCCATGCTGAAAACAATGAAGACTTAAAATAAAAAAAAAAAAAATTCCTGAAGCCGAACTAGACGCCACTAGAAGTAGTACGCAGAAGTATGTCGCTTTACCTCTATCCCATTAATCGCCAGAACAAAGGTGGGGGAATCTGGGGTTTATCCAAAATTTTCATATTGGAGGTGCTGGAAAATTGATGGTAGTGGGAGGTTGGTTGAAATGGTGGTGGTGGGTGGGCAGATTTTCCGAAGGCTGAAATTTTTTCCGGGCTATAAATGTAAGATAATAATAGGGGGAAACTTTGAAAAATAAAGAACTGCTGAATTTTTTACAATTGAGAATGGTTAAAAGAGGGAATCTTTTTTTACAAAAACTATACACACGGTTATTTTATTTTGGAGCAGTTTTTATTTTTTATTTATGACTTCTAAATGTTTTCCTAAACAAGGCTAGAGCAAAGAAGTTTAGCATGAATTGCTAAAACAATAGATATTGAAATTTTCATGCATGCTGAAATCAGAAGTTTGTCTGCAAAACCTGTAATAGACTAATACATAGACCCCCACCCCTTTCTTCTTTGGGGGTTTAACAACCACCGCGAGCAACTTGATGAGCTATATAAGCAGTTGCCCGTCCCTAATTTAGAGACCACGGATGGCCTAGTGGTCAACGTTCGTGATTACCAAGGTGAAGCCTCAGGTTCGATGCCAGGTAGGTACGAACGCTCGAACCACTAAATATCCGCCGTGCGTCGGGTGGGCACGCTAAGGCGTCGGACCCCGGGTATTGGACCCCCTGTAATAAATAAGGGCGTCTTCCTCCCCCTTTTTGCTTCGCTTCCGTGTCACTTTCCTATCGGGACTCTAGCCCAAATCTTCTAGCTTCCTAATTCTAAGGGTTGTTTAAGAACTGGGGTCAGACATTCCCTTCCTAAAATCCTCTACATACGATCAATCAGATCCGATCTAATTTAGAGACGTTGGTTCCAGGAAAGGTAGAGAGACAATGCCGTAGGAGGAACACAGCATCCATGCTACAGCAGGATTCGAACCCGGACCCATCGTGGACGAATGGTCAGAAGCCAGCTCTTAGAACACTGCGCCACTGGGGCGGCGTACGTATACTTCAAAAAAAAAAAAATAGATAAATAAATAAAAATTATGAAAATATTTCAAAGGTGCAGCTGCAGAATTCATGTACCTAAGAACTGCTAATGACAACTGCTCTATACGATAATAAAACAGACGAACGCAAAAACTAAAAAGTACATATATATTGGAGAGGTGCTGAGATCTTTATTATGGCGGGTATCTGAGGAAATTCAGTGGGTATGAATTCCTAGGAGAAATGCCGCATACGTACTTTTTCTGGAAGACAATGGAAATCATTTTGAGAGTATATCTATTGTACACAGGACTGGCTTTAGGACGATGCCGCCGTACTGGGCGCCAAGTTCATGGGGGCCCCGCGCTGAACTTTTGTTGTTGTTGTTAAGAAACGGTAGTGTATATAAAAACAGGAAAAGTACCCTGCCAGTAAGGTAATTCGAGACGATGTGCAATGATGATTGGAGACGATGAAAGGTCCTGTTGTCACTGGGACAATCCAAATTATCACACCATTGCTAATAAGCGATGTGCAAACTGCGGAGCACCACGTGCCATTGATGTGAGAGATGAACGATCAACACGCCCCAGTGGAGCAACTCACTGGCAGAATGAACCAGGGGGCTACCGGAAGTGTGTCTAAATCAACAGTTCAGATAACCCTGCTGCGTATGGGGCTCCGATGCAGACGGATGGTCACTGCACCTATGCTAACGAAGGTGCATCGGCAGAAAAGGCTTACATTTGCACGGCAGTATCGGAATTGGACCTCCGCTGATTGGCAAAGGATTGTCGTCTCCGATGAGTCACGTTTTCTGCTTCATCGAACGGATGGACGTTGGCGTATAAGGCGAGAAACGTTGGAGAACAAACACTCTTCAACCATTGCTGGAAGAACACAAGCTGGTGGGGGCAGCGTCATGGTCTGGGTAGTGTTTCCGTGGCATTCCCTGTGTCCACTTATACCTGTGGAAGACACTATGGGCCGAATTCGTTATAAATCCATCCTTGCAGACCACATACACCCATACATGCTGATTGTCTTCCCTGGGGCGGATGGGATCTTACAGCACGACAATGCGACGTTTCACACAGCTAGAAATGTCCGAAAGTGGTTGGAAGAGCACGGTGAAGACTTCAAAGTACTTCCCAGGTCCCCTAATTCCCCAGACTTAAACCCAATTGAGCATCTGTGGGACCACCTCGATCGTGCTTTTGCTCTATGGGTCCCCCACCAAGTACCCTTCAGCAGCTGTCAGATGCACGCACTGCAGTCCAGCATGGCTCCACATACCTGTGAACACCTTCCAGCACCTTATTGAGTCACTCCCAGCGCGTCTTACTGCTGTCCACGCTGCACACGGCGTTTACTCTGGATATTTGCTGGTGGTCACAATAATGTGACTCGACCGTGTATTTTTGCATGTGTTATTTTAGGAAGAAAATATTCCGAAAAGGTTTATCGACGTGAGTAGTATGGGTCCAAGAACGATTTTTTTTCATTCGAGATTTTGGAGGCAGATTTTGCTGCAACTACATCAGAAACGGAAATTAAGAGGTGATATCGGTGATATCAGAAGCGGAAATTAAGAGGTGCCTCCTGGTGATATCGGGGAAAACACAATTTACTTTTATGCCCCCTAGCGGAAAGTCTTTGAATTACTTGAAAATTTTGAAATTAGATGAAAACATGTCGCACTAGAAACTCTATCCAACAAAGGAGGAAGTTTTCAAATCGGACTATCAGAAGCAGAGATATTGACAAAAATAAGATATACATCTACGCCTCTGGTGGAGAAACCATACAATATTTTAAGAAAATATTCCGAAAAGGTTTATTGACGTAAGTGGCATCAGTCCACGAACGAATTTTTTCAATCGAGATTTTAGAAGCTCAGATTTTGCTGCAAATACATCAGAAGCAGAAATGAGCACTTACGCCCCCCGGTAGCCAAACCACTTTTTTACCAAAAATTAGAAATTATATGGAACAGATTTCTCATCAGGAGCTGTATACGCTGCAGAAAGTTTTTCAAATCGGAGTTTTCGAAGAAGAGATATCGGAGAAAGCACAATTTACTTTTACGCCCCTAGCGAAAAATCTATGCTTAACTTAAAAAGTGACTATACTTAAAATAGTGTTAGACATAAATGGAATGAAAAGGTAAAAAAATTCAATCGGGTGTTTAAAAGCAAATATATATGAAGTAAAATGTACTTTGAATTCAATACGACCAACATTTACGCCCTCCAGCGGCAATATTGTGCATCATAAAATGAAGGATCATCATTCGGACATTAGTTTCAAATCGGACTAACAGTTGCATAGATATAGTGTCCACAGACAGACGGACGGACAAACCGGTAACATAAGCACGTTTTTTTTTACAAAAGACATGCTAAAAACAGGAAGGGTGATTTTTGACCCATCATACTTTTATAAAACGGAGTTATGAGAAAGTATGAAGTGCATATAATTTAAGTGGAAGCAGGGAACTTTAGAACTCCCAGCGGAGAAATTGCATGCAAGATTGCAAGTCCCCACCTCCCGTGTAAGAAAAGCTTGCTCCTGTCCTTTTGGGAGTCGAACCGGGCGCCACGAACATTAAACCTTGCCCTGATTGAATCTTCCTTTCTCTTGCCTGGTGGTAGGACTCGAGAAACGGAATGTGTCTAAAGGCCCCCACACACCCAGACTTTTACCGAGGTTTTTTCATCTCGAAACCGTCATACATAAAATTTCATCCATCCATCTCCCATGTAGTCTCCTTCTGGGTCTTTTTCCTGTCCCTTGAAATCCAATCTAAAATTTCGGCTGCCATCGATGGTCTGTGTGTGTGAGCAGCGTTAGGCGCCCTGAGACGACGCGTGGAGAGGGGTGAGGACGTTTTTCAGATTCGTGGTGGCGTTCAAAATTTTGACCTTCAGAGTGACGAAACCCGAGTTTTGAACGCCTGTGTGTGGGCAAATCCCTCCAAAGTGAAGTTTTTTTTTCTACACCGGCGGTACCTGTGGAGCACCGAGGAATTCCTGTTGGAGGAGGGGGTAGATGTATATGTGTGTGTATACGCACATAGTATATACATATATCATCATCATCATTGTCAACCATTATCAATTCAGTGCTGGACTCCAAGCCTCTTCCACAACAGTCTGTCTTGTGCCAGTCTCCTCCTTGTTACTCCCGCATACTTTCAAATTTCATCCACCCATCTTCCATGTGGTCTTCTTCTGGGCCTTTTCCTGTCCCTTAGAATCCAATCTAAAATTTCGGCTGTCCATCGATGGTCTGTCCTTCTGGCAGTATATCCAGCCCATTGCCATTTCAGGGATTTAACTCTGTTCATGTCTTCCACTCTTGTCATTTTTCGGATCCACGAGTTCCTCTTCTTATCTCTCCTAGTTACACCAAGCATGCACCTCTCCATGCTGCTTTGAGTTCCTCTTCTTATCTCTCCTGGTTACACCAAGCATGCACCTCTCCATGCTGCTTTGAGTTGTCTGCAGTCTTTGTATGTCTCTTTTAATTAAGGTCCACGTCTCTGCACCATATGTAAGCACTGGAAGGATGCATTTGTCAAACACTTTTCTTTTAAGACATAATGGCATATTGCTCTTGACAATTACGCTGTTTCTTCATAAAGCTCTCCAGGCAAGTTTTATACGCCGATTAATTTCTTCATCAGTGTGACCATCACTTGATATCTGCTGACCATCAGCAGTTACAATGGCTTTGAAATCCTGCGGTATTAAAAATGCATACATTAATATTATTCATAACATCTATGAAAATGCAAGTGCAAAGATTCGGCTGTTTGAAAATACAACACGCATAAAAATTGGAAAGGAGTCAGACAAGGTGGCACCATATCTCCCAAGCTCTTTAATGCCACATTGGAAAATGTCTTCCAATCACTGAACTGGGAAAACAAAGGGATAAGGATTAATGGAGATTATCTAACTCATCTTCGTTTTGCTGATGACGTAGTCATTTTTGCAACTACCCCATCAGAGTATGATCCAGGAACTTGCTGACAAGAGTAAAGAAGTGAGATTAAAAATGAACTTTCAGAAGACAAAAGTGATGTGCAATGCTTTTTCCAGAAATGAAGATTTATTGATTGATGGAGAAAAGCCGGAGATAACAGTATATATTTATCATCATCATTGTCAGCCATTATCAATCCACTGCTGGACGAAGGTCTCCTCAAGTTTCCTCCACAAGGGTCTGTCTTGTGCCAGTCTCTTCCATGTCACTCCTGCATACTTTCGAATTTCATCCACCCATCTCCCATGTGGTCTTCTTTTGGGTCTTTTCCTGTCCCTTGGAATCCAATCTAAAATTTCGGCTGTCCATCGATGGTCTGTCCTTCTGGCAGTATGTCCAGCCCATTGCCATTTCAGGGATTTAACTCTGATCATGATGTCTTCCACTCTTGTCATTTTTCGGATCCACGAGTTCCTCTTCTTATCTCTCCTGGTTACACCATGCATGCACCTCTCCATGCTGCTTTGAGTTGTCTGCAGCCTTTGTATGTCTCTTTTAGTTAAGGTCCACGTCTCTGCACCATACGTAAGCACTGGAAGGATGCATTGATCAAACACTTTTCTTTTAAGACATAATGGCATACTGCTCTTGGAAATTATGCTGTTTCTTCCAAAAGCACTCCAGGCAAGTTTTGTACGCCGATTAATTTCTTTATCAATGTGACCCTCACTTGATATCTGCTGTCCAAGATAAACGTACGTGTCTGTTTTCTCCAGATTTTCTCCATCAATCGATAAATCTTCATTTCTTGAAAAAGCATTGAACATCACTTTTGTCTTCTGAAAGTTCATTTTTAATCCCACTTCTTTACTCTTGTGAGCAAGTTCCTGAATCATACTCTGCAGCTCTGATGGGGTAGTTGCAAAAATGACTACGTGATCAGCAAAACGAAGGTGGATTAGATAATTTCCATTAATCTTTATCCCGTTGTTTTACCAGCTCAGCGACTGAAAGACACCCTCCAATGTGGCATTAAAGAGCTTCGGAGATATGGTGTCACCTTGTCTCCCTCCCTTTCCAATTTTTATGTGTGTTTTATTCTTAAACAGCCGAATCTTTGCACTTGCATTTCCATAGATGCTATTAATAATATTAATATATGTGTAGGGCCAGACATATCAATTCTTAGATAAAACCTTTTGTTTCCCGCCGCGAGCTACCGCCTCGCCTTTACTATACGATCTGGCTATCAAGGCGGCTGAAGGCGTCCTTGTGTAGAAGAATAATTACCTCGACAAAACTCAGTCCAGTACACGGAAATAAACACAACAACAAGACTTTATTATTCCGCTAACATTTGCTTTACGGGTTTCCGATTACTTTCCGCTCAGGTTCCCGTGCTGACCACGTGCTACCTTTCCACAATTCTTTCCGCGATACCCGGTGGACGAAGGAATCCTCCTACCCGTTCACCACGCTACACTTCTGCGATAACCGCAGCCCTTCCGTCAGAAACCGGTGTCGAAACTCGGACCCTCTCTCCTTGACGACTGAAGCCCAACTGTCTCACTCCATTCTCCTCGCCCTTTCTGTCCTCTATCACGCATGCGCAAGAAAAACTGGTTTCCCCGGTCAGCACGTGAAATACCTGAACTCAGGAATGCCGTCGGATACCAGCAGGCGATTACAACCTTTCACGTATACAAAAGCGGTATGACAACTTGTTTAACAGAAGCACTCGAGCAGCTGACTCTTCAAGGTCAGGTGCCCCAGGTGTTCATGCACCCCTCTCTTAATCCCACATAGGATTAAAATTGTACCACGTGGGTGGTGAAGAATATCAGTTCTTATCTGAAACAACAAAATGGCGGAATGAAACGTCCGTCCGCACGTGTTCATCACAATATTAAAATTAAATAAATTCATAATTGACAGTTTGATTGCGGGCGACCCTTACAGGCCCCCACCAAACGAACGAGAGATACGGTCTTTTGCCGTGTTCTCGAGTCAGTCTCTTCACTTGCCTGCAGATCTTGGGTGACACAACATAATACACTTGATCACTTCTCGCTCGTTCTGTCGCACGTTATGTAACATATACACTTGTACCAACCACCCTGAGACCTTCTGTGGATCTCCACCTGTGCCGTGATACATTCTCACCATGGCGCTGCACTAATCTTTAAAACTGAGTCTTGACAATGCATCGGCGTGAGCGATTAGTTTGCCCGCGACATGAGATATGGATAAATTAAATTGGTGGAAATAGCCAAACTCCAACGCTGTAATTTTGAACTTTGCGATGCGGAACGGGTGAGAAAAGTAAGAGGGGTTGTGATCGGACATACTTCGACCCGGTTACCGAAAATCCACCCTGCAAACCCCATACTATGGCGTACGCCTCCTGATGGCTGACCGCCCATCTGGCTTGCGTCCCATTTAATTTTTTGCTAGCATAGGCCACTGGCCTAATGTTGCCTTCCTCATCCCTCTGACTCAAACAACATGCCCCGCAAAGGAACTCACGTCCGTGTGTAAGATAAAATGCTTACTGAACTCCGGGGTGTTTAATACTGGTGCCTTACACAAATTTTCCTTCAGAGTCCTGAATGATTCCTCCAACTTTTCCGACTAAACTAAACTATCTGCCGCCCTTTTCCCTGTGCAATCTGTTAAAGGTTTAGCTACCTTCGCGAAGTTGGGTACGTAATCATGGTAATACCCACACAATCCCAAAAAGCTACGTATTTCCTTTTTCGTCTGAGGAGGCAAAAGGTCTCTGATGGACTGCAACTTATCGGGGTCCGGCCGGTGATGGCCCGAGCCGACCACGTGCCCTAAGTAATTCACCTCCGTACGGCCGAAACAGCATTTGTTAAAATTTTACGTGAAGTCTGCCACCTCCAGACTTTCAATTACTCCTTTCAAATGTTTCAAATGCTCCTCCCATGAGCCAGAAAAAATAGCCACGTCGTCCAGGTACGCTATCGCATAGTCTTGGTGCGGGGTCAAAACCTTATTCATGGCTCTCTGAAAAGTATCCGCCGCTCCTGACAACCCAAAGGGCATTACTTTCCATTGATAGAGCCCCTTATGCGTTGCAAAAGTGGTATACTTTCTACTGTCGGGGTCCATTGGGATTTGATAGTACCCCTTTAACATATCAAGCATAGTAATATACCGGGCTGTCCCCACCTTCGCTAACAAATCTGGGATATGAGACATCGGAAATGCGTCCGGAACAGTGTGAGCATTTAACGTTCTGTAATCTACACACATCCAAACCTCTCCATTTTTCTTACCATACTACCGGATGACTGTACTTTTCTTTTGATTCTTCAATCATCCCGCGATCCCATAACTCCTGGATCTGACTCTCCACTGCTCTCTGCATCGATTGTGGCACCTTGTACCTGTGCTGGGTACGAAGTACGCTTTCCGGCTTGAGTGTAATTGCATGCTTCCCAACTGACGTCTCTCCCACTTCTCCCGAAAAGAACATCTTCGAGCTGCTCACCAGCTCCTGTAACTCCCTAAGCTGCTCCCGAGTTATCCTCTCCCTATCTATCCTGATTTCTTCAGGTTCTTTTACTTCCTCCGTAAACAAGCGTCTGTCTGAACTCTCCTGAGCCTCACTCGTATCCAAATCAGTAACGCTATCTCCTGTTCCCTCGCTAGCTGTCGTTGCCTTTCCTGATTGGTCGGCCTGCTGTTGCTCTCGCTGATTTTCCACGCCGCCTTTAGCACTGAGCGCTAAAATCCTGGGGCTATTTTGCTCTTCAAGCCACGTTCCACTAACTAAGCGCGCTTGCTCCTCCTCCGCTGAAATGTCTGTGATCGCAGGGCTTTCAATTCCTAGAATATCCTCCCCTTCGACTAGCGCTTCGCCAGTCTCAGTTCCTGGATGCACATCCGGCCTATTCCCTAACTCTAACGCCTTTTCACACGAAGTTGCCCACAACAAAGTAGCTTCCCTTAAACTTTTCATGCGTTGGTAATCCTCCGTTGCTATAATTACCCTGTTTACCAGATTAGGAACAATTGCACACATCACTTCGCAAAAAACTTTCTGGCGCTTCTCCTGTTTCTAATCCCTCTTCATCTCATTGGAGATTCAATTGTTTAATGCCAAACTCTCCCTTACTACCATCGAAGCCTCATAAAATTATTCTACCCTTTAGTTTCAACAGCTCTTCGCCAAGTAACCCTCCTCTTACACAACTCACCTCCGCGCCTGGGTCAATAAGGATTTCGGTGCTCTTTCCGCATTCCGACTTAACCCTCTTCACTTCTCCTACCGGAATTTCTATTACCTCGTTTTGACTTCCTTCCTGGCCTAAAACTCTATCTACCTTAGCTGTCATTCTTTTATCATCGCTGACCTCTACCGGCTCTACCCTTCTCTCTGAAACATCTTCGGCTCCCTTTTTTCCCACCGCTACTCTGTTTACCTTATTTGGGGGGTCTTTCTTCCAATTCTGAGAGTAAGAGCTGGGAGTACTCTGGATACCTTCTGGTTACAATTTGCTTTACGGTGCCCCACTACTCCACATCTAAAGCATATAATTCCCTTATCCAAACTGAAATTCCCTACTATAGGCCTCGCCGCTGAGTAACCTGGCTTATTTCCGACGCTCTGATCTGACCCGGAAAACTTTCCTTTCAATTGATTTCCGCCTGTCTGAAAACTTCCCTTCTTCCCGGCTTCCGATTGACCTCCTCTGAAATACGTTCCCGAGGGATGACTGGGTTTTGATCTTCCTACTTCTATTCCCATAGCTCCCACGTGACTTTCGTATAAATCACAAAGTTCTCCTAATTCTGTCGAAGGAACTAACTTCCCTACGGAACCTCTTTGAAGAATGTAGGTCTTCAGTTCTGGGGACAACAAAGTTTTGAATTTGTCGCATACCAACAAATTGACCAACTGATCGAATTCTTTCACTTCACTACTGTTGATGTAGTATGTAAGGGTCCTCTTAATACGTCCCGCTAACTGCAAGTAGCTTTCCCCTTTGTTCTTGCTAATATTCTCAAATTGTTTCAAATAAATATCCGGAGTAAAATGGCATTCCACCAAAATTGCCTCCTTAACTGTTTCGTACTTATCGTACTGCACTATATTCAAACGACGAAATAAGTGGTTCACACATTCTGAATTGAATGAGGTTATCACCAAACGACCTTTCATTTCTTCCGGTACCGAGTGTAATACAAATGACCTTTCTAACGAATCAAAGAAGTCCAGAATTTCTTCCGGCTTACGGGACTTCTGGGTAAAGTTCTTTATAAGATTCTCATGTAGTCGGCCAACTTACCCTCATTTTTACTTTTAATAGACTCCTTCTCTTTCTCATTAATTAATTATAATTTTCTTAACTCAAACTGCCTTTCTTCTTTCCTATCCGCTAATTGTAATTCTAGCATTCTTTGTTCTAATTCTAGTTTTCTTTCTTCCCTCTCAGCCTTTCTCTCTTCTACCACAAGCATTTTAAATTGAAGTTACCATTCCATTCTGGTTGGATTATTTTTCTTGTCTTCTATATTAATGCTTACTTCTTTACTAGAATCTAATTCTGGATCGCTAAGAATACTATTCTCTTCGTTCTCCGCATCTAAATTATCCTCAACTTTCCCTTCCAAAAGTTCAGTCATGATAATACACTACAATATACATACAAAAAATACACTCATGCAAAGAAATAAGAAAAGAAATCATGCGAACTTCCGCATTAAATCATCGAAGGTTAATCTCCTTCCTGTTTTATTTCTATCCTATCTCTACCTTCATGCATTACCCGAACATCTATTATCGTATTTTACTCAGAATACTTATTCCCTCTGTCTCTTTCACTACACGTAAAACAAATTCACTGCTATTCTAACTCTGACTTTCTTAAATCGTAAACATGAAAACTCGACTTATCTAAACACACTTATTACTTAATGAAAATATTTTGACACTTCGCATTCTCTTGTAACTGACATAGAATTAACCCTAAACTATACCAAATGCACAGGCAAAGACACAGAAATAATCTCAGAAAAAAAAAACCTTGTTGCGTTACCGAAGCACATGGGCCCCTTTCTGCTTTTTCTGTTGTCTTGCTTGTAAGTCCTCGTCCGGATCGGAATTTCCGTACGTTGAGATGCACATTGTCTTTGTCTCGGTCGACACGCTGGATGCCTCCTTGTTTCGGTCGGTACGTCGTCAGAGTTCTGTCATTCGGTCACTGGAATTTTCACAAAAGTCCGTTGTTCCTTCTTCACACGTGTCGCCATTCACGTCATCACGAGCTCACTTTCAGGCTGATCCTGCCGACTGCGCCAACTTATTTGGCTGTAGGGCCAGACATATCAATTCTTAGATAAAACCTTTTGTTTCCCGCCGTATAGCGAGCTACCGCCTCGCCTTTACTGTACGATCTGGCTATCAAGGCGGCTGAAGGCGTCATTGTTTAGAAGAATAATTACCTCGACAAAACTCAGTCCAGTACACGGAAATAAACACAACAGCAAGACTTTATTATTCCGATAACATTTGCTTCACGGGTTTCCGATTACTTTCCGCTCAGGTTCCCGTGCTGACCACGTGCTACCTTTCCACAATTCTTTCCGCGATACCCGGTGGACGAAGGAATTCTCCTTCCCGTTTACCACGCTGCACTTCTGCGATAACCGCAGCGCTTCCGTCAGAAACCGGTGTCCAAACCAGGACCCTCTCTCCTTGACGACTGAAGCCCAACTGTCTCACTCCATTCTCCTCGCCCTTTCTGTCCTCTATCACGCAGAAAAACTGGTTTCCCCGGTCAGCACGTGAAATACCTGAACTCAGGAATGCCGTCGGATACCAGCAGGCGATTACAACCTTTCACGTAAACAAAAGCGTGATGACAACTTGTTTAACAGAAGCACTCGAGCAGCTGACTCTTCAAGGTCAGGTGCCCCAGGTGTTCATGCACCCCTCTCTTAATCCCACATAGGATTAAAATTGTACCACGTGGGTGGTGAAGAATATCTTATCTGAAACAAAAATGGCGGAATGAAACGTCCGTCCGCACGTGTTCATCACAATATTAAAATTAAATAAATTCATAATTGAAAGTTTTATTGCGGGCGATCCTTACAGTATGCATCTTCAATACCGCAGGATTTCAGAGCCATTGTAACTGCTGATGATTTCACCGAATCAAAGGTTTTTTCATAATCGATAAAAGCCATGCACAATGGAAGTTCATATTCCCTCGCTCTTTCAATTAGTTCTCTCAGTACGTGGATATCATCTATTGTGTTGTAGCCACTCCTGAATCCAGCTTGTTCTCTCGGTTGAGCCATGTCCAGTGTTACCTTCAAGCGTTGTGAAAGAACTTAAGTGAAGGTTTTATAAACCACTGATAGGAGACTGATAGGTCTGTAGTTCCTGAGATCCTCAATGTCACCTTTTTTATGTAGCAGGATCATTGTAGCGTTGTTCCAATATTCAGGAATCTTCCCTTTATTAAGACATCAAGTGAAAATTTGGGCGAGTACTGTTTCGATTTCTCCACTTGCTTCTTGTATGATGTCTACAGTAATTCCATCTTTTCCTGGAGCTTTTCCCCTCTTCATGTTCTTGATTGCATGTGCAACTTCTGCTGGGAGGACTTGAAGAACTCTGGTACTGGTACCTTTCACGATGTCTGGAGTACATGTATCATCCCTTTCATATAATTTGGAGTAGAAATCTTTCACTCTTGTCAAAATTTCGCCTCTATTTCTTGTTACAGAACCATCTTCTTTTCTCAGTGCCATAATCTGTTTTCTTCCCTTACTGAGATGTCCCTTTGCTATCTTTATAGGCTTTGGTTGTTTTCAATTGCTTTCCTCACTAGTTCGCAGTTGAATTTCTTTACGTCTTCAGTGATACATTTTCGTACTGTCTTGCATAGCTCTATATATTCCACTTTGGAAGTCACATCTTCTTTAGTTGTCCTCATCTCTCTTCTTTTTTGCATCAACATTTTGGTTTTTCCTGGTAATTTGTTCACATGCAACTTGTTCTTAGACCCAGCTAATTTTGTTGCTGTTTCCGTAAGAGCTTTGGTTACCTTTCTGTTAATTTCAGAAATATCCACTTCTTCCGATGTTAGGCCTCCTAAAGCAGATAATCTGTTCTTCAGTTCCAACTTAAAGGTATTATGGTACTTTTTAAGGTTGGTTATGTCAATATATTTTGTTTGTCTTATGAGCTTGCCACGTTCAAGTTTAGTGTTGAGGTGCATCTTACATCTCACCAATCTATGGTCACTACCTGTGTTGAACTTGTTTAGCACACTGCAGTCTTCCATGACGAATTTTTTGTTACACATAATAAAATCAATTTCACTTGTCGTTCCATTTGGATGTCTCCATGTCCATTTCCTGTGTGGCTTTTTCTTGAAAAAGGGAGTTCAAGATGAAAAACCCTTCTGCCTCTGCAAACTCAACGAGAGTATTTCCACGCTGGTTTCTGTTGCCGTGACCGAATTTACCTACTGAAGTTTCATTCTGTTGCTGTCGCCCTATTTTTGCATTGAAATCTCCCATAATTATTTTCAAATGCTGCTTACCTTTATTATTTAGATGATGAATTTCCTCACAAAATTCTTCAATTTCTTCTTCAGGATGACTTGTGGTGGTTGCATAAGCTTGAATAATCTGGGCCTGGTATCTTCTCGAGAGTTGGATAACGAGTCGTGCAGCTCTGTCAGAGGAACTTTCAACTTCTACCACTTTATCCTTCAGTTTCTTGTTTATTATAAATCCAATACCACTAGTTCTGCCAGTATCTGTCCCACGATAGTAGAAGAGATGTCCACTTTTCAGTTCAATGAGATCTTCTCCTTTTCTCCTTACCTCACTTAGCCCGACGATGTCCCACTTGATCCTTTGTAGTTCCTCTTCCAATTCAAGAAGCCTTGAATCAGAAGATAGGGAGCGTCCATTATACGTAGCCAAGGTCAGCATCAGATGGCAGCCTAATCGGGTCCTGCGGGGATTCTTAGCACCCCCTGCCTTCATGTCGCACTGGCCGCTGCCTTGGCCAGGTACATTCCAGCTGCCGGAGACTGAGGGCCAAGATTTAAGTTGTGGCGTCATTTTGGAGGGGTTTGGCCATAACTCACCATGCTGGCCAAGTGGGTTGGTGAGTGTGGGATAGCATTTCCTCTAATCCCGATGGGCTCTGACGACCGCTATTGGCGGTCGTCATATATATATATATATATGTGTGTGTGTAGATAGATAGATAAAAAAAAGTTGACGTACGGGACTTTGGGGAGGAGGTCTTAAGCCCCCCCTCGCTCGTGGATGCGCCAGTGCGCGGTACAGACAGGAGATAGGTGCTAGCAAAGGACTTTTATTTGATTTTGTTTGTCAGATGAAGATGTGCCTATTTTGAGTTACACATCTTCCTTTTCTTAAAAAAAAATCCTTCTCTGAAAAATTTAAGTTGAATGATGAAAATAAAAATAAATAACACAAAATAACAACGAATCATATATCATCATCATCATCATTGTCAACCATTATCAATCCACTGCTGGACGAAGGTCTCCCCAAGTTTCCTCCACAACGGTCTGTCTTGTGCCAGTCTCCTCCATGTCACCCCTGCATACTTTCGAATTTCATCCACCCATCTCCCATGTGGTCTTCTTCTGGGTCTTTTCCTGTCCCTTGGAATCCAATCTAAAATTTCAGCTGTCCATCGATGATCTGTCCTTCTGGCAGTATGTCCAGCCCATTGCCATTTCAGGGATTTAACTCTGATCATGATGTCTTCCACTCTTGTCATTTTTCGGATCCACGAGTTCCTCTTCTTATCTCTCCTGGTTACACCAAGCATGCACCTCTCCATGCTTCTTTGAGTTGTCTGCAGCCTTTGTATGTCTCTTTTAGTTAAGGTCCACGTCTCCGCACCATACGTAAGCACTGGAAGGATGCATTGATCAAACACTTTTCTTTTAAGACATAATGGCATATTGCTCTTGAAAATTATGCTGTTTCTTCCAAAAGCTCTCCAGGCAAGTTTTGTACGCCGATTAATTTCTTCATCAATGTGACCCTCACTTGATATCTGCTGTCCAAGATAAACGTACGTGTCTGTTATCTCCAGCTTTTCTCCATCAATCGATAAATCTTCATTTCTTGTAAAAGCATTGAACATCACTTTTGTCTTCTGAAAGTTCATTTTTAATCCCACTTCTTTACTCTTGTCAGCAAGTTCCTGGATCATACTCTGCAGCTCTGATGGGGTAGTTGCAAAAATGACTACGTCATCAGCAAAACGAAGGTGGGTTAGATAATCTCCATTAATCTTTATCCCCTTGTTTTCCCAGCTCAGTGACTGAAAAACACCCTCCAATGTGGCATTAAAGAGCTTCGGAGATATGGTGTCACCTTGTCTCACTCCCTTTCCAATTTTTATGTGTGTTGTATTTTCAAACAGCCTAATCTTTGCACTTGCATTTTCATAGATGTTATTAATAATATTAATGTATGCATCTTCAATACCGCAGGTTTTCAGAGCCATTGTAACTGCTGATGGTTTCACCGAATCAAAGGCTTTTTCATAATCGATAAAAGCCATGCACAATGGAAGTTCATATTCCTCGCTCTTTCAATTAGTTCTCTCAGCACGTGGATATGATCTATTGTGCTGTAGCCACTCCTGAATCCAGCTTGTTCTCTCGGTTGAGCCATGTCCAGTGTTACCTTCAAGCGGTGTGAAAGAACTTTAGTGAAGATTTTATAAACTACTGATAGGAGGCTGATAGGTCTGTAGTTTCCGAGATCCTCAATGTCACCTTTCTTATGTAGCAGGATCATTGTAGCGGTGTTCCAATCCTCAGGAATCTTTCCTTCATTAAGGCATCGAGTGAAAATTTGGGCGAGTACTGTTTCGATTTCTCCACTTGCATCTTGTATGATGTCTACAGTAATTCCATCTTCTCCTGGAGCTTTTCCTCGCTTCATGTTCTTGTCCTCGCTTCATGTTCTTGATTGCATGTGCAACTTCTGCTGGAAGGACTGGAGGAACTCTGGTACTGGTATCTTTCATGATGTCTGGAGTGCATATATCATCCCTTTCATATAATTTGGAGTAGAAATCTTTCACTCTTGTCAAAATTTCGCCTCTATTTCTTGTTACAGAACCATCTTCTTTTCTCAGTGCCATAATCTGTTTTCTTCCCTTACTGAGATGTCCCTTTGCTATCTTTAGGCTTTGGTTGTTTTCAATTGCTTTCCTCACTAGTTCACAGTTGAATTTCCTTACGTCTTCAGTGATACTTTTTCTTACTGTCTTGCATAGCTCTATATATTCCACTTTGGAAGTCACATCTTCTTTAGTTGTCCTCATCTCTCTTCTTTTTTGCATCAACATTTTCGTTTTTCCTGATAATTTGTTCACATGCAACTTGTTCTTAGACCCAGCTAATTTTGTTGCTGTTTCCATAAGAGCTTTTGTTACTTTTCTGTTAACTTCAGAGATGTCCACTTCTTCCGATATTAGGCCTTCTAAAGCAGAGAACCTGTTCTTCAGTTCTAACTTGAAGGTATTATGGTGTTTTTTAAGGTTGGTTATGTCAATAGATTTTGTTTGTCCTATGAGCTTGCCACGTTCAAGTTTAGTGTTGAGGTGCATCTTACATCTCACCAATCTATGGTCACTACCTGTGTTGAACTTGTTTAGCACACTGCAGTCTTCTATGACGAATTTTTTGTTACACATAATAAAATCAATTTCACTTGTCGTCCCATTTGGATGTCTCCATGTCCATTTCCTGTGTGGCTTTTTCTTGAAGAAGGAGTTCAAGATGAAAAACCCTTCTGCCTCTGCAAACTCAACGAGAGTATTTCCACGCTGGTTTCTGTTGCCATGACCGAATTTACCTACCGAAGTTTCATTCTGTTGCCGTTGCCCTATTTTTGCATTGAAATCTCCCATAATTATTTTCAAGTGCTGCTTACCTTTATTATTTAGATGACAAATTTCCTCATAAAATTCTTCAATTTCTTCTTCAGGATGACTTGTGGTGGGTGCATAAGTTTGAATAATCTGAGCCTGGTATCTTTTCGAGAGTTGAATAACAAGTCGTGCAGCTCTGTCAGAGGAACTTTCAACTTCTACAACTTTATCCTTCAGTTTCTTGTTTATTATAAATCCAACACCACTAGTTCTGCCAGTATCTGTCCCACGATAGTAGAAGAGATGTCCACTTTTCAGTTCGATGAGATCTTCTCCTTTTCTCCTTACCTCACTTAGCCCCACGATGTCCCACTTGATCCTTTGTAGTTCCTCTTCCAATTCAAGAAGCCTTGAATCAGAAGATAGGGAGCGTCCATTGTAAGTAGCCAAGGTCAGCATCAGATGGCAGCCTAGTCCGGTCCTCCGGGGATTCTTAGCACCCTCTGCCTTCATGTCGCACTGGCCGCTGCCTTGGCCAGGTACATTCCAGCTGCCGGAGACTGAGGGCCAAGATTTAAGTTGTGGAATCATTTTGGAGGGGTTTGGCCATAACTCACCACGCTGGCCAAGCGGGTTGGTGAGTGTGGGATAGCATTTCCTCTGATCCCGATGGTATAGTTATACCGCTATGGGCGGTCGTCAGAGCCCCTTTAGTGGGAACAGGATGCACCACGAGAAGGCGGGGTTGACATTTGTCAAGGAGAGGCTGTGATGTTACGCATCACCTGACCTTACATCCTATATATATATGTAGATAGATAAAAAAAAGTTGACGTACGGGACTTTGGGGAGGAGGACTTAAGCCCCCTCGCTATATATATATATATATATATATATATATATGTAGATAGATAAAAAAAGTTGACGTACGGGACTTTGGGGAGGAGGACTTAAGCCCCCCTCGCTCGTGGATGCGCCAGTGCGCGGTACAGACAGGAGATAGGTGCTAGCAAAGGACTTTTATTTGATTTTGTTTGTCAGATGAAGATGTGCCTATTTTGAGTTACACATCTTTCTTTTCTTAAAAAAATCCTTCTCTGAAAAATTTAAGTGGAATGATGAAAATAAAAATAAATAACACAAAATAACAACGAATCATATATATTCGGTGTTATATATATGCTAATAAATATTTAAATTTATGGTTTTAAATATTTCAACTAACAATAAATTAATTAATAAAATTCAGTAAATCTCGTAATTTATGGTATTAACTATTATAATTTATATGTATATGCATACCACCATTTTTGAGCTTCGATACAACCAATACAAATTTGTCCTTCTTAAATTATCTTATAAAAGAATAAGTAGCTCAAAAAATGAGAGCGTGATTTAATTTGAAGCAGCAATTTACCGTGAAAATGTTTCCCCAGTATATATTTCTGTTACGTTTGTAAACACATTCAAACATGTCTGTAATATCAAAAAGAAGAATTATGAAAAAATATAAAATAATGGATATCCAAAATATTGCTATTAATTTATTTAAGACATCATTTTCCAAATTTTCATGCTAACATATTTCGGATTGAAAGAATCACCAACAATAACTTCCCTGACCACTCACAAGTCCAACATTTAACATTTCTAAATTAGGCATTTACCACCATTTGGTCTTGAAAATGTACTTTCCCTCAGTTATTAAAATAATCCAAATACATAATATTAACGGTTTTGTTTAGCTGCGTCGATAGAATTTTTAGTCTGTTTTTGCAAGTCACAGAGCTACTGTGGCTGTGTTCTCCATTCTCCTCCCGTCAGTTCACAAGTTACTACGTTTTCGTGGTCAATCAGGCTAGGATGCGTATGCGTACTTTTTGAGTTTCGTCGTAGAAAGTTGTGCAGTATGCATGAGCTAAGCACAATGTAGTCTAAGTTTTTCAGAGAAACATTTGTCTCTGTGTGGAAAATCCTGAACGTCGAAGCCAAAAATCCAAATTCATTTTCTGACAACCTGTAGTTTATATGTACTTTTCTTTCTTTTTACCTTTTTTTTTCTTTGTTTGCCAAAATTATTACTGTTAACGCTATGCTCTTTTCTGCGGAAAAGAAAAACGACATTTTGTAGGGTTCTGCTTTAAACGAAGATTGACCGAGACACTTGGGAATCAGATCAGATCATATGTAGAGGAATTTAGGAAGGGAGTGTCTGACCCCAGATCTTAAACAACCCGTTGAAATAGGAAACTAAGAGATTTGGGCTAGAGTGTCCGATAGGAAAGTGACACGGAAGCGAAGTAGAAAGGGGGAGGAAGACGCCCTTATTTATTAAATTCGAAGGGGCATGGATTCCACAAGCTCACTCTGGAGACAGTGCACACCATGCTTCCTAAAGAGCATTCCACAATTCCGTAGTATTCGCCAGTAGATGATTCCTGGCATTTACGGCACGTTGAACACCATCCCACATGTGTTCGATGGCGTTTAAATCCGGCAAACGAGGGGGTCAAATCAGCCTGCCCAACTCCGTGGAATGTTCCTGCAGCCATAATCGGGCTACTGTGGACGTGTGCGGTGGCTCATTGTCGTGTCAAAAGAAGTTGCACCCCTCGGAGTGGTTGCACGGCATGAACGGGTACAAATGATCCCCAATAGCCTCCACCGACGAGGCAGTGGATCCCTCACGCATTTTGACCCCAGACGTATTAGGGGTCTTAATGCCTGCCTTCTGAAAACACTCCAGACCATAACAGAGCCACCACCGTCCCGTACTATCCTTGTGAGGCATGAGGAATCCACTGCCTCGTGAGGTTGTCGGCCATCTGCCCGAAACAGTTACTTAGGAACACGATTTGTCAGACCAGGATACATGTTTTCAGTTCTCTTGCGCCTTACGACGGTGTTCCCGAGCCGAGGCGAGGACCACAGCCTTGTGTCGTCGGGTTAGCAGTGGCACCCGAGTGAGCCTTCGGCTCCGGAACCTCATAGAACACAGAGAACGCTGCACTGACCAAACGCTGATGCAACTGCTGGCCCCAGCATTCAGTAGCACTGTGATTTGCGGCAATGTTGCACGCTGGGTAAATGTTACGATGCGTGCCAGACCATCACCCCCTAGTAGGGGGTGATGGCCAGACGCAGCCGTCCAGGGTTTTCTATGGCCACAACGGTCTCGCCCTCTGGATTTTTCCCGAGTTTGTGTAGTAAATCCAAATTTTGTGGTAATCTCCGAGATGGAATTACCCATCTCCCGGGCGCCGACTATTATCATCCCGTTCGAAATAGCTTAAATCCTGATAAGCTGCCATCTGAGCTGCAAATGCTACTACTTGAGCTTGCGGAGATATCAGCTTCTATATATACGTCGTTGCGGAAGATACCATTTGCCGCATGGGTGTGGTGGAATGTAATGGAAACCCCTTTCCCAGGTTTTTCTTTTATTTTTTTTATTTTTTTGCACCTCAGTGTACTCTTCATTAATGTTTTGTTTCCGTAACTTGCAACATAAAAAATCCATGGTACATTACACTAATCCATGGTACATGCGCCAGCGTTTCCTTAATATAATACCAAAACCAGGGGCCAATAGGGTCACCTGAACACCAGGGCATTTCATGGAGGACCATTTGAGAAATGGCCCACTTTCTCACATTTTTTTTCCTTCTAGATTTTTTGGAAAGAACGAATACTTATTTTGGTATTTACGAATATTAACCGTTAACTTCATTTGAGTGGATTATTTTTGTTTTAAAAGAAAACAAAGCATTTCCTCTTATCCATATGTTGGGCTGTTGCTCTGAAATACCACAGCAAAATTCTCTTTACTTATGTGAGAAAAGTGCCACTGGATCAAGCACGCTGCAATAAACAAATTAAGATGACGTTAATTACAATTAGACTTAGGTCATTGGACTTGCAACCCAGGGTCACTGGTATATCATACCTTCCTTTTGTAATCTTGAAAGAGCCACTAGTCTAGTCGGATTTTTTTACTTGGCACTTGATGATAATGGAATCGCCTATTTCAGGGGGCACGTGTCAAAGGAGGTGATTTCCGATGCTCAGAGACAACAAGCGAAACCTTCCCCAATCACTTGTTTCCTGCGGGGCTAAGATTTTAAGACCCATTACCACTGCATTCCCACTCTTTGGTTCATCCCCCACAAACTCCATTGTTGTCTCCCCCATTGTCTCACATTGCTTGCTGGGGATATAATCACTGGAGAGGGAGATCTCACTGTTCCCTTAAAAAGGGTCACTTAAGAGACAAAGAAGCCCCCTTTCAGATCAAGCAATGTTTACTTCCATGCTTTCCGCCCTAGGGTGAGATTACTAAGAACCTTTTGCCTGCTCCCTCCTTGCTGCAAATCACATCTGTTTAGATTCGGGAAGTGCTTGTTGCACCCCCAAAATCAGGCAATTCCATTATCGTCAAGTGCCAAGAAAAAAATCTGACTATACCTGTTGTGATGTCTCATCAACCCTACACTCTTATCCACTGTCTGACACAGAGCAAAATGCGATTCTCCTGCAGAGATATTCCAAAATTAGTGTCCCACCAGCAATTTATCTTGAGAAACAAGGATTTATCAGTACTAGTTCATAGATCAAAATATTGGGTACACTTAGAAATAAGCATCTATACTCAAGAGGTGATATCAATACCATTGCTCAGCAGGTGATCTGTTATAATGTACTTCAGAGGTGAAGCACATGTCAAGACGACAAAGTTGCAGTGATAACTTCTGTCAGTGTAGCTTAATTGGTAGAGCATTCGGCTCCAGAGGGAAAGGATGCAAGTTCAATCCCCGCACTAACAAATCTGTGTTTTCACATTGGCGCCCGAACGTAAAAAATGGATCTACTGGCCGTTGGGTTTTTCGAAAAATGTGTGATGTTTGTTTCCACACATCACGGACTTCACACTGTGACCAAATAAATATCAAAATTACTTGCTCACGAAAAGTGTCAAGTGATTTGCTTTCTTTTACATAGATGAGACTGATGAAGAAAAACAAAAGCTGAACTTTTAACCGGGTGAAAAATCACAACACGCGGAAAAACAGTGTGAACATAATGCAGCATGAGCAAGACGGAATAGTTCACTGTAATTTATTTATGGAAATACTAAAACTGGAACACATTCCTGCATCCAAAATACAAAATTATTGACATTTAACAGCAACACAGGATAGGGGAAACATCGCTGGAAAAAATTACGATTACGGCAGAAATCTTCGCTCCCTCCAACTTCCGTTTTCGGAAATTTTCCCTTCATTTTGAAGCTAAAACACAAATTTCTATGGAATAAAATGGTGTTTAACAACAGCATTGGTCAGAAGGAACATTACTAGAGAACAAATTACGAATACGGGAGAAATTTTCACTCCATCTAACTCCCGTTTTCAAAAGACGGAATTCCCCCCCCCCCCCATTCTCCGTAATCTGTTTAGTTATGCCTTGATCTCGAAAACCAGACAAATTGGAGAAACTCATGCATGAAGATTACAGGAAATTTTTGCGCCGTCTAACATTCGTTTTCGAAAAACTTTTCTCAATTTTCAAGATCAAACACAAATATTCATGGAATAAAATTTAAAGAAGCAATACTGGGCAGAAGAAACGTCGCGAGAAAAAGAAATTAGGATATTTTTCACTTCCGTTTCACTTCAGTTTCAAAAGTTTTGAAAGATGAAATACCGTACCCAGAAAGAAAATTACACCCCCCCCCCCCCATATCTTCAATTTTCCAAAAAATCCTCTTCATCTCAAGAATGACCCAAATGATGAAAAAAAAAAAACGGAATTCCGCGAATAATCTTATGTATGCGTTTAGTGTCAAAACCAAACTTTTTAAAACAAAACAATTTTCTGGTAAAACCCAGTTTTATGCAGTTTGATTTTATATTCAATCATGAGAATTGATTTTTAAAATTCTTTCACTGTTAAAATTTGTTTAGCACTGAATTTGAATCTAATAGAAAAAAAAATTTTCCCATGAGGGAATGGCGTTTCCCTGTACATATGTGCATCTTTATAGTGGGTTGCAAGACAAAAAATTTCTGACCTAGTTTAGTTGTCCAATTCTCACCTGACCAACACCTTTGCTGTCCTTACACAAGAAGCGCTTTTTCGTTACAGTGGTATTTCATTAGCGGTTTGGGTAGCAATGACCCTGAGATCCCCGGTTAATTGCATTGAAAGTAACAACTGCTTCTGGTTTATCTCTTTTAGTCTTAGATAACACTCTTGGCTTCGCTTATTAGTAGTACAGCAGATTCCGGTTAACATGGCCATTGGTTAATAGAAGCAGCCCTTTATTCGGGAGAATTCTTGAAGTACATCCCAAATTAGCTCTTTGGGATAAAGCTTCACATAATTGGAGCAGCTGCTTGATTGGGCCAAAGTGTTCCAGCCCCTATGTGTCTCAATTAACCAGAATCTACTGTATTACAGTAACACAGACATTACATTCTGTATACTCAAGCAAATGCGAAAAACATGATTGCATAAACTGACCTGAATTCATGAAAATTTACATAACTTAAACATTACGTTTGAACAAGTGTATTTCAGTTATACAAACAAAACTCATTAAGAGGGAAAAGTGAAAAATTACAATAAAAAAACAATAAAATTTAACTTCAATAATGTTAAAATAGTCTCATCATAATTTAGCTCCATGATCCTAACTAGTCAATGCTTTGTTAATCTGTAATAATGTTAACTAGAAATAAAGTGTAATAATAATTTGTAATTGAATAGACTAGTGGAGAATAATGTTAATTTTATTAACTTTAATGCTGTGTAAATACTTAGAAACTTTTAGTGGTTAATGCTTAAATTTAATAAATAATTAAGAATCTTGTATTTTAAGAATGTTTTAAACATTGAAATAGTGGGAAACTTTCTAAGAGTATATTTTTGGTTCTAAAAGTGGAGATAGTAAGTCTCCTAGAATAATTAGGTTTGTCAGCTAACTTCCATGAGAATGATATTGCACTGGGCACTGGGTTCCTATATCTACAATAGAAGACTGCTTTTTAGGGCCATAAGTATTTCAACATTTTAACTTTTAAAACATTTCAACATTTCAAGTTTTAAAATATTTTTAAAGCATTTAAGAATGTTTTAAAAATATTTTCAACATCTCAACTTTTTGAATCTTTTCAATATTTCAACATTTAAAACATTTTAAAAACATGTTATGTATAGTTATATGTTATTATATATTTGTATTATTAAAAACATTTCAACTTTTAAAAACATGTATTATGTGTAGTTATATGTTATTATATATTTAAAAACAATTCAACTTTTAAAGTATTTAAAAAAATTTAACAATAAAATATTTTAACAATAATTTTAACAGTAAGTATTTTAACAATAAGTTGAAATGTTTTAAATATTTTAACATTAATTTGAAATGTTTTAAATATTTTAACAGTAAGTATTTTAACAATAAGTTGAAATGTTTTAAATATTTTAATAATTAAAAACATTTAATTATTGTTAATATTTGAACATTTAATTATTGTAACTATTTTAATATTTAATTATTGAAAACATTTAATTATTATTAAAATTTTAACAATAAATATTTTAACAATAAGTTGAAATGTTTTTAAACATTTTAACAATAATTAAAAACATTTCAACTTTTAAAACATTTTAAAAACATGTTATTATGTGTAGTTATATGTTATTATATATTTCATATTATGTTATTCTTTCAACTTTTAAAACATGGTATTATGTATAGTTATATCCACTTATATGTTATTATGTATAGTTATATGTTATTATATATTTATATAATTAAAAACATTTCAACTTTTAAAACATTTAAAAACATGTATATGTATAGTTATATGTTATTATATATTTAAAAACATTAAAAACAATTCAACTTTTAAACAATTTAAATATTTTAACAATATAATATTTTAACAATAAGTTGAAATGTTTTAAATATTTTAACAATAAGTTGAAATGTTTTAAGAATAATTAAACACATTTAATTATTGTTAATATTTGAACATTTAATTATTGTAACTATTTTAATATTGTTAATTATTGAAAACATTTAATTATTATTAATATTTTAACAATAAATATTTTAACAATAAGTTGAAATGTTTTTAAACATTTTAACAATAATTAAAAACATTTTAAAAACATGTTATTATGTATAGTTATATGTTATTATATATTTCATGTTATTATTTCAACTTTTCTTTATCTTTTCAGTATTTCAACTTTTAAAACATTTTAAAAACATTTCAGCTTTTAAAACATTCCAACTTTAAAACATAACACTATTTCAACTTTTAAAACATTTTAAGTATGTTTTAAAAAGTTGAAATAGTGGGAAACTTTCTAAGAGTATATTTTTGGTCTAAAAGTGGAGACAGCAAGTCTCCTAGAATAATTAGTTAGTCAGTTAACTTCGTGAGAATGATATTGCACTGGGTTCCTGTATCTACAACAGAAGACTGCTTTTTAGGGCCATTAGTATAAGTATTTCCATTCTTTAGTAAGTGGGTCCTTTGGCCTCGTGCTTTTAGGCCGTGGACATTTTTGGAAGATGGGAAAAAAGCTTTTTTGGTGGTGTTCAGACGTGCAGTCAGCGCTGGAGGCGAGAGTTTGGAACTTGGTCGTGGGTGACAGTGGAGAGCAGGGTTTTTTTTAAGAAGGAGGAAGATGACATTTTTTACAGAGGATTGCTGACTGAGACAGCAAGAGAGATGTTAAGGAGATTTGAGGAAGGAGTTTTTGAAAAGTGGTCATCTTAGTGCATACGGAAAGCCAGTGAGGAAACAGGCAGTTAACAGACCCATGAGCTTAACGCAAACAGAGAACAAATTTCAATAACTGCTGGTGACCCACAATCAGATTAAATAGATTGCTTGAATTGCAAACTAATTATGTGTCAAATACTTCTTAAGACTGCTGCAACACAGAATAGCATAAAAATGTATTTAATCGTAAGACCAGATAATAAATTGCTTACATTGACCCAGTAACTAAAAAATGTGAAGAAAGAAAGGTTTGAACTTACTTCCACACCATAGGGTTGAATTTGCATCATCCAGCTTCTAATTATACCAGAATTATGTGTGTGGGAGATAAATTTTAAAAATTCCCTTTTTTGTTTTCTCTTCACCACTAGAAAGCAATTGACAAATATAAGGAAAAATTCCACAGAGGAAGAGATATGAGACAAACTGTGAATAGCCCTCTTTGGTGTGTGATAAATAATGCAAATAGTGGAAAAAAAAAAAAAAGACTTTGCACCACAAAGGTTGTGTCATCATCCTGCTAGAAATGAACTATGAATTAGCATGTTTTATATCTGTGCAGACCCGCAGCACACCCAGAAATTCCCCGGGGGTCTTGGTGCAGAGAATTTTCCCAATGTGGGGTGATACCACCTAAATTAATAGGCAAAACTAGTCAGGTGCCATAACAATTAAAGAGGTTGACTTTTGTACATTTATTCTTATCCAATTACTAGTAACATCACCAGTACAACAAAGTTAGATGATTATAAGAAGCAGTAGATGAAATTCTTTTCCTGGTTAAATTTTTCTAAATTTATTTAACAGAACTACTCCCTTATAATTATTGTGTTATAATTATACGGTTTATGATTAAGAAGTATATCTAGACCAGGTATCGTGAGTTTTTGTTACAAACTTCGACATAATTTTTTGCTCTGTCAGGGGAGGGGGGATGCCCCCCCCACTGTGGGTGCACCATTGGTGCAGATGTGGAACACCCTAATTGCAAGTGTTGCATGTTCAAGAAGATACAAAATAGTTCTTTAAAAGTGAGACCAAATGCACTATTTTATTGTCTTATTACCAAGTTGCTGCAAACTGTTACAAGTAATCTACATTTTGAGGTTACTCACCTTTATCCCAAATATCCTTTAGGCAGTTTTCATCTCTTACACACATTTCCAACACATAATTTTCAGTAGTCACATCGTGGTTCAAGGCCCAAAAACACACATCACACTCACACAAAACTTTGTTTTTTTTTGCATGAGTGTGATGTGCGTTTTTGGGCCTTGAACCACGATGTGACTACTGAAAATTACGTGTTGGAAATGTGTGTAAGAGATGAAAACTGCCTAAATGATATTTGGGATAAAGGTGAGTAACCTCAAAATGTAGATTGTCTAAACAGCATGTTAATAATTAAGCAGCTATGTGACTTTTTTGACATTTGCAATGCTGTATGAATATATGCTACAAGTAAGCTTGAGATTCCATTGAGACATGTTTATAATTTCTATAGCTTTGTTTCTGCTTTTTTTTTTTTTATTCACAACTACCTGGACAAAATCTATCTGAAGTTTGTATCTAACAGTTCTACAAAATTTCTTTGGTTCAGCAACTACAGTAAACACGGATCTTATACTCCAAATCAACATAAATTTGTACTATTATGGAAGGAGGGTAGCTGGCTCACATAGCATCTCCAAGAGATAGCAAGAACAATATCAATCCGAGACACATTTCACTGCTGCCACATCTTTGCTGTCAGGCATTATTCCCGAACTGCCCCCTTATTTCAGTCCCTACTTCTAAGAAATGTTGCCCCTACCTACTAAGTACACCCCCTGACATTTTTTTAAATTGTTAACTTATTGTCTCATGCTGGAAATGATGGGAGATGTCTTCTATTCCTTCCACCCCATCCTCTCCCCTCAAAGTCACATTTCCCAGCTGAATAGTCAGCAACAGAAAGTGCAAGGCTCTTGATTGTGAGTATAACTTCTCATGTCAAACCAATTTCTGAAATGCTTTGCCATTTAGAAAAAAATGTCTTAAATAGCAGATTCATCTGACAAACAACACAGCAAATAAAAATAGCGATACTAAGCAATAATTCTGTTGCTTTTCATCATAAAGGGACTGCTTTTTGCATGGAGGTATCAGTTCCGTGCTTTCCACAATAGTAGACTCTGTAGTTGAAAAGATATCAATTTAGAATTCACATTTGTACTGCAGAAATTAGAGAACTAGGTGTTTTCAACAAAATTTTCATGTTCATTCATACTGAAATTTGCTTTATAACATCTAATGTAAACAGTTGCTATGCCAATGATACAAACCAGGGGAAAGATTATTATTCTTTGAATGCTGAATGACAAAACTAATGCAAAATATTGTTACAAACCACGCAACCTTTGTAGCATGCTATGAATAAAACTACCTTTGAATTTTTGCAGATATGCTACTAACTACAAGAAAAGTAGCAAGGTACAGCCACGATTCCACTATAGGGTATTTTTCTGCACTAGCTCAGACAAGCCCAGTTGATGTATGTGTTGATGTCCTCACCCCCCCTTTCCTTAAAAATAAGCAGACCTGAAATTTTTTTTGCAAAAATATGCAAGTAAAATATTTGATTTTCCTGATAAAAATCAACTGAAACCAAAGTTTATATACAAAACATTAAAACAGAAAACAAATGGAATTGTCTTCTATAAATACAAAACTATATTGTACATGGATATAAATATATATATCACAAAATGTAAGGTCAGGTGATGCGTAACATCACAGCCTCTCCTTGACAAATGTCAACCCCGCCTTCTCGTGGTGCATCCTGTTCCCACTAAAGGGGCTCTGACGACCGCCAATAGCGGTATAACTATACCATCGGGATCAGAGGAAATGCTATCCCACACTCACCAACCCGCTTGGCCAGCGTGGTGAGTTATGGCCAAACACCTCCAAAATGACTCTACAACTTAAATCTTGGCCCTCAGTCTCTGGCAGCTGGAATGTACCTGGCCAAGGCAGCGGCCAGTGCGACATGAAGGCAGAGGGTGCTAAGAATCCCCGGAGGACCGGACTAGGCTGCCATTTGATGCTGACCTTGGCTACCTATAACGGACGCTCCCTATCTTCTGATTCAAGGCTTCTTGAATTGGAAGAGGAACTACAAAGGATCAAGTGGGACATCGTCGGGCTAAGTGAGGTAAGGAGAAAAGGAGAAGATCTCATTGAACTGAAAAGTGGACATCTCTTCTATTATCGTGGGACAGATACTGGCAGAACTAGTGGTGTTGGATTTATAATAAACAAGAAACTGAAGGATAAAGTGGTAGAAGTTGAAAGTTCCTCTGACAGAGCTGCACGACTCGTTATCCAACTATCGAGAAGATACCAGGCTCAGATTATTCAAACTTATGCACCCACCACAAGTCATCCTGAAGAAGAAATTGAAGAATTTTATGAGGAAATTCGTCATCTAAATAATAAAGGTAAGCAGCACTTGAAGATAATTATGGGAGATTTCAATGCAAAAATAGGGCAACGGCAACAGAATGAAACTTCAGTAGGTAAATTCGGTCACGGCAACAGAAACCAGCGTGGAAATACTCTCGTTGAGTTTGCAGAGGCAGAAGGATTTTTCATCTTGAACTCCTTTTTCAAGAAAAAGCCACACAGGAAATGGACATGGAGACATCCAATTGGGACGACAAGTGAAATTGATTTTATTATGTGTAACAAAAAATTCGTCATCGAAGACTGCAGTGTGCTAAACAAGTTCAACACAGGTAGTGACCATAGATTGGTGAGATGTAAGATGCACCTCAACACTAAACTGGAACGTGGCAAACTCATAAGACAAACAAAATGTATTGACATAACCAACCTTAAAAAACACCATAATACTTTCAAGTTGGAACTGAAGAACAGATTCTCTGCTTTAGAAGGCCTAACATCGGAAGAAGTGGATATTTCGGAAGTTAACAGAAAAGTAACCAAAGCTCTAATGGAAACAGCAACAAAATTAGCTGGGTCTAAGAACAAGTTGCATGTGAACAAATTATCAGGAAAAACCAAAATGTTGATGCAAAAAAGAAGAGAGATGAGGACAACTAAAGAAGATGTGACTTCCAAAGTGGAATATATAGAGCTATGCAAGACAACACGAAAAAGTATCACTGAAGACGTAAGGAAATTCAACTGTGAGCTAGTGAGGAAAGCAATTGAAAACAACCAAAGCCTTAAGATAGCAAAGGGACATCTCAGTAAGGGAAGAAAACAGATTATGGCTCTGAGAAAAGAAGATGGTTCTATAACAAGAAATAGAGGCGAAATTTTGACAAGAGTGAAAGATTTCTACTCCAAATTATATGAAAGGGATGATACATGTACTCCAGACATCATGAAAGGTACCAGAGTTCTTCCAGTCCTCCCAGCAGAAGTTGCTCATGCAATCAAGAACATGAAGCGGGGGAAAGCTCCAGGAGAAGATGGAATTACTATAGACATCATACAAGAAGCAAGTGGAGAAATTGAAACAGTACTCGCCCAAATTTTCACTCGATGCCTTAATGAAGGGAAGATTCCTGAGGATTGGAACAACGCTACAATGATCCTGCTACATAAAAAAGGTGACATTGAGGATCTCAGGAACTACAGACCTATCAGCCTCCTATCAGTGGTTTATAAAATCTTCACTAAAGTTCTTTCACACCGCTTGAAGGTAACACTGGACATGGCTCAACCGAGAGAACAAGCTGGATTCAGGAGTGGCTACAGCACAATAGATCATATCCACGTACTGAGAGAACTAATTGAAAGAGTGAGGGAATATGAACTTCCATTGTGCATGGCTTTTATCGATTATGAAAAAGCCTTTGATTCGGTGAAACCATCAGCAGTTACCACGGCTCTGAAATCCTGCGGTATTGAAGATGCATACATTAATATTATTAATAACATCTATGAAAATGCAAGTGCAAAGATTCGGCTGTTTGAAAATACAACACACATAAAAATTGGAAAGGGAGTGAGACAAGGTGACACCATATCTCCGAAGCTCTTTAATGCCACATTGGAAAATGTCTTTCAATCACTGAACTGGGAAAACAAAGGGATAAAGATTAATGGAGATTATCTAACCCACCTTCGTTTTGCTGATGACGTAGTCATTTTTGCAACTACCCCATCAGAGCTGCAGAGTATGATCCAGGAACTTGCTGACAAGAGTAAAGAAGTGGGATTAAAAATGAACTTTCAGAAGACAAAAGTGATGTTCAATGCTTTTACAAGAAATGAAGATTTATCGATTGATGGAGAAAAACTGGAGATAACAGATACATATGTTTATCTTGGACAGCAGATATCAAGTGAGGGTCACATTGATGAAGAAATTAATCGGCGTACAAAACTTGCCTGGAGAGCTTTTGGAAGAAACAGCATAATTTTCAAGAGCAATATGCCATTATGTCTTAAAAGAAAAGTGTTTGATCAATGCATCCTTCCAATGCTTACGTATGGTGCAGAGACGTGGACCTTAACTGAAAGAGACATACAAAGGCTGCAGACAACTCAAAGCAGCATGGAGAGGTGCATGCTTGGTATAACCAGGAGAGATAAGAAGAGGAACTCGTGGATCCGAAAAATGACGAGAGTGGAAGACATCATGATCAGAGTTAAATCCCTGAAATGGCAATGGGCTGGACATACTGTGAGAAGGACAGACCATAGATGGACAGCCGAAATTTTAGATTGGATTCCAAGGGACAGGAAAAGACCCAGAAAAAGACCACATGGGAGATGGGTGGATGAAATTCGTAAATATGCGGGAGTGACATGGAGGAGACTGGCACAAGACAGACCGTTGTGGAGGAAACTTGGGGAGACCTTCGTCCAGCAGTGGATTGATAATGGTTGACAATGATGATGATAATCACAAAATAAAAGATGCAATCAAAATACACAGAAAAAAATCAACTAAAGCAATACAAACCAGCAGGGAACAAAAGCAAAGATTGCAGAAAATATTGTAAATAGTGTGCCTGCTTAATAAATTATGTTTTTTTTTTTTTTTTTTTTTGCCTTATCTGTGTCTACTTTGGGGAGCTATAATTGAGCTAGGATAGTTCATTTCTTATTTTTGGGAGTTTAAGTTAATCTTTTAATTTCATCTGAAATACATATATGACATAGCAGAAACCCCATGTTCAACTAGGTCTTTGTTGAAATGGGTAGCTGTGCCGGGGGGTCTTTGAAAAAGCCTTATCTTCTGCATTCTTTGCTTTTGTTCCCTGCTTGTTTGCATTGCTTTTGGTTATTTTTTTTTTCTGGCACAGCTCTGTGTATGTTTTTAATTGTATCTTATTTTTTTTTATTTTCTGTTGTTTTCCTGAGAAATGCTCTGGGCATCTAGATTTTAAGTATTTCAAAATCTTTTGTTTTTGCAGCTAATTATACACACACACGCAATATAAATATATATCTGTTTAAATTTAGCTTTCATCTTTTCTTTATGGATCAAATCGACCCCCTTCCCGTTCCGTTGTTCTGGTTCCGCCTTTCATGGACCTCACGTATATTTGCGAAATGCTACTTCACAACAACTAAAAGCCTGAAGTACAGAGCATTTAAATAATGATAAGAAATGCATATGCAGCCCAGGTGGGGCATTGGACTAAGCGCGGGCTTATGACCATTCCTCCGATAAGGGTCCGGGTTCGAATCCCAGTGAGGCACGGGTGTTGTGTTTATCTTACGGCACTGGCTCCCTCCCTTCCCGGAAGCCAATGACACTAAATTAGGGACGGGCGACTGCTTATAGCCCACCGAGTTGATCACGGCGGTCGTTAAACCTTCAATCAAAAAGAAATATTTTTTAAATACCATTCTCAGTAAAAATTAGTGTGCACGTATTCTGAAAATACGAGAACACAAACTTATTAATTCGATTCGATTTTCTAAAAATAAATATTCAACAAAGTACCCAAATGTTCAAGAAAAGAGCAAAAATATTTTGTTGTATAACAAAAACTGAATTAATATAAACCACTGGGACTTTTCCCTAGAAAGTAATAGCCGCAGTATGCGACCACGAAATATTTACATTACAAAATTATTTTATATTCAGAGTATTTCAAAACATAGACTGAAATTTGTTAGCAACTAAGCAGAATAAAAGCAAGGAAGGTTTTATCTGCCAGGAAAGAACTGTCTGATCGCAGGAATCAGGAATTCAAAGCAATGTTCAGAGGAAAGACGGCAATTCCGTCGGAATAAATAATCCAGAATACGGTCGGCCAGGTACATTTACATTGCGAGGCTACCATAAACTGTGAGCAATAGTTTATGGTAGGCTACCATAAACTTTGTCTGCAATACGAATACCAGTCGCTAAATGTCTCAGTGGATGTGGCCATGTGAGGTTTCTTCAATCGCTTCATCGTAAGACAATCCTTTGGCAAAACAATACGTCAGAATCACCACTATCAACAGGAATCTCAGCATAAAAAAAAACATACCAAGTGTGCAGAAAGAGTACTGAATGAATTTCACGTGCGAGAAGAGTGGCGCCATCTATTATTGCTTTCGGAAAGAGCTGAGGGCTGACCGTGGAAGTTCAGCCTAATTAACTCTAAATTAACCTGCGAGAATCGATTATTGACCAAAATAGTCAGTAAAATAAAAAAAAACAAAAAAAAAAAAAACAATTAGTTTTCTTAAAGATTTCAATACTACAAATTTAAAATCTGCTCCCCCTTACGAAAAAATAGCTTTTTAATATTAATTTCAGTCTGAACCATATTCAATCATATTAGAACTTACCTGAAGAGACGTAGTTTTTAGAGTAACCAGGAATTTCCTTCATATCATGGTGAAGTTTATCTCTACCACACTAGTTTCGGAAGACAACGCAGTCTCGGTAGATGATGATAGGCTTGCTGATATGAGAGAGAAGCGTACATTATTTCAACATACAGCAATACTTATCATGTGTTTTAAGAGAGAATCATTCGTCAGCAACAACAATTATTCGCTGTAATCAAAAACCTCGTGCTATTGTTATGCTCTGCCACTTCAAAAAGCTTGAAAACTTGAGTAAACAGCTACCACTTAATTGTCTGAGACGCGTCAGACCAGTCAGACGCCATGCACGCGCTCATTCCGTGCTCATTAGTGAACCACACAGATGTAACTGTTTTCACAGGAAGTGACGTCACTAGCACTATGAGAAAAGCCTGAGCTGCTCGTTTCACCGGAGGTGAATCATAACTGCAGTATGATTGGCTCTCCTTCTTGAGCTGGACTTTTAATATTATAATCTAATGCGCATGCGGAGCTATTTCTATCTAGGAGCACAACACAATTTCTTTTGCGATAAACGTGGGATTAGATTATTTTATTAACGCAATTCTTAGTAAATCTGAACGCAAAACCGATGGGATAATGGCTTTTGTTTTGTGTTTTGTTTTAGTTTTCAATTTTTTAGTTTCATGATTTGTTTTGTTTTTAGACAAAAACTTTAGTTGTTGCACGCTTAATCGGAGGGAAATGGTGTAGTACGTTTTGCAACTGGTCTTATCGACGGAAATTTATTTCGTTATCCAACGCATGATTAAATCGACCTCCTGTAGCATCACAGCTGCAGTAATTCTCACCAAAGAATAAATAAATAAATAAAAAGGAGCAAAATAAAAAAATAAAAAAGGAAAAGAGCAAAACAGCTGAGCATTTTTTTCTCTTATTTTGTTGTGTATTCATCTGGTAAATGGTGTGATTTGGCATGGGCACATGCTCAAGAAGTGCTGGAGAGGGAAAGGTATGTCTCAATGATGTTCAGAGCTCTTGAAATCATCATGATTATGACAGGTATAAAAAAAAAAAGAGAAACAATTTGAAAAGAACTGAAGTAAAAGCGAGATCTGTCCAAATATTGAAAGATGCAATGAAAACCATTTTATTTTCGAGATACATTTTCGTGAAGGCTGGGTGGGGGGGGGGTTCTGAATTCCCTCGTTTGCCGTTAGTAAAAAAAAAAGACAGTAGCAACTGTGCCGCAACCTGCAACGCAGAACTACGACAACTGTCCCTATTTCATGGCACTATCTCACTAGTTCTACGTCCTTAAAGTATTCAGCGAAGGATAGTTGACGGAGCCCTACGTTGTACGTATGTTACGGTGCAGTTGCTACCGCACCCCTTTGATTTTTTTCAGATATAACATTTTTATAACATTTTTAATAAATAAAACGAAAGAAATGTTTTACTTTATGTACTTAAAAGCAACTTATACTATATACAATCCATAGTAACTTATGTTGATTGTAAATTAATGTTTGTAGAATTGGAAGGCCTAGTATCATCGTTGTCAGTAGCTTTAGCTAGTATTGGTTTGTGATAGGAGAAGTAAGAGATGTATCTATAGCAAACGTAGGTTATCGACGTGTCTCGTGAACACTGTGTCAATGCAGGATCCTTCCAGTGTTGTAGGCGATTTAGACTTTTCGTTGTCGTGCTTGGATACATCCAAGCTGAAGCCACCGGATAGTATGCTGGGTATATTGTTGCCAGCTTTCATTTCCAATAACGAACTTATTTTACCAACATTGGGAGTGTAAGCAAGTAAACTGAGAGAAATGAAGAATTCTATGTTCTCCAAGGAGGTGTTCGGATTTATATGAACATACAACAACAAACATTTCTTATTGCCAATTATCGCCTCAGTTTCGCACATGTCTCCGTATTTGTCTACAGCAGCAAATCGTGTATCCTACTCGCCATCAACTATCATCAGTATGCAGAACCCATTTAAGAAAGAGAGGCTGCTGTACCAGGTTCCACATTTTCAAGGGGCCCCAGAATTAAGCAGGATGCTTGAAGAATTGACACAGTTCTACAGTTTTTTTTTCTTTTGCAGATAGCACAGCAAAAACTATGAGAAACTGCCTCATGAATTTTGCTTTTTACTTCTTTCCCCTTTTTTAGGAGGAGTCAGCAAAAAGTATAATCGCCCCCAGTCCATCCTCAAATCTTTCGAAAGCATTACAAATGTTTTGTACACATCTCTAATTTGGGGAAATTTTCATACATCAAAAATTCGTTTGAATCATGATATTTGTATCATATTATTTTGTCCAATACTGCGATATAATTTCAAAAAGCTGAACCCTCGGGGCGTGGGGTGATATTAATGCAGAACTGAAGTGGTGTCCATTTTTTAACCATGCATTTTTACACTGTCTTGCTAACACTGATTCACCCATGAATCACGGGATACACACTTCAATATGGTGGGGATATTTTTATGGCCTCCTCACCATATTTTGGGAATGTTTTCTCCTGCGTATTTTTGTTCAGCTACCCATAGTGAAATCCTACATGTGCCACTAATACTGAGGTCCCAAAATACTGTCCAGCCCGGGCTCCCTTTAAATTGGCTCTGTCAGTACGTGGGGCGCCGCCATCGTGTTGCCCACGTTCTTCTCGTATATAGCGACATCGCCTGTGAAGCAGGGGCGATTCCAGGATTTTCGTAAGGGGAGGGGAGGGGGTGTAAGCGTCGGAAATAACCGGGGACCATTCGGATATGTTCCCGCAAAATAAAAAAGTGTTCTTAGTATGTCTTTAAATTTGTCATATTTCCCACAAATCGCTAAGTTCATCATGGGATGTCAATCTCCTCTAGTCAGTGGCATCTTTGCCAAAAATAAGCACGCAGGGTGGCATCACCATATGGAAATGGAAAATACAAATCCCCATTATTTCCGAATGACAAAATCGATCGTTGATATCTTCCAATTAATCAACGAAAGTAATTTACTCTTAAGTAATACTTTTTTCACGAAAAATATTCAATTTGTTATTAAAACTAACAAATTGAAGATTTTCCCTGCTTCCTGAGGAGGGCGCGCCCCTGATTTTCCCCTGCTGTGAAGATTGGTGATGTACACTGGCGTGCAAAAATTAAGGACGAGACGGTTTTTCGAATGTAACGTCGTGCAGAAGTGCTGCACATCGACTCAAATCATACCATAAGATCCCCAAGATGTAAGAATATGGGACAAGTGAGCAAAACCGTCCAAACAAGGAATCCAAAGGATACAAAGGCACTTTATTGAAAAGGTAGCTTCGAGCATAACTGGGCAGAAGACAGAAAGTCCATGTGACAGGCGGCTGCCAAGAAAAATCCAGTCTTTAGTAGGGGATATAATCACCCTGACTGCGTTGCAGGATTTACAACGTCTGTCCATGCTGAGGACGAGGTTGTCAAGGAGCTGTTGATGCATCGCGGCCCATTCCTCTTGTAGCGCCAATGACAGCTGCGGAATCGTTGCTGGTGCCTGGTGACGTGCTGCCAAGCGTCTCCCGAGAAGGTTCCACACGTGTTCGATTGGATTTAGGTCCGGGGACCTTGCGGGCCAATCCATGCGTTTTATATCTTCACTCTCCAACAGCTCTGCGACAGCTACTGTACGATGAGGTGTAGCGTTGTCCTTCATGAAGAGGGACTCGGGACCCACAGCACCCATAAACAGACGCACGTGAGGCAGGAGAACCTCGGTACGATAACGAGCACCAGTGATTGAACCTCCTTGGAAGATGTGGAGGTCAGTACGGCTACCAAGCATGATACCGCCCCAAACGAGAACTCCGCCACCTCCAAACCGGTCCCTTTCGATGATGTTGCAGGTATGATTGCGTGTTCCCTGCTCTCTCCAGATGTGTATACGTTCAGAATCGCTCGTCAGACTAAATCGGCTCTCATCTGTAAAGAGAACTCGACCCCATTGATGATGTGTCCAGTTCTTGTGTTCCTGGCACCACAGAAACCGCCGTCTCCGATGAGTAGGCGTTAATGGCACACACCGTACTGGTCGTCGTGCAAATAGACCACCTTTGTGCAGCCTCATGGCTACGGTAAAATGCGATAACGGACGTCCAGTTGTCTGTTGCATGTGCCTTGCGATTTCTCGCGCTGTCTGCCGTCTCTCTTCTGACCTGTAGGACAATATGCCGTTCGTCCACCGCCGTTGTTGCTCGTGAACGACCACTGCTAAACTCTCGGACAGCTGTTCTTGTCGTTTGAAATGACTCTACAAGCTCGTGAAACGATGCTGTGAGTGATCCCGAACTCCTCGGCCACACTAGTCACACTTCGACATTCTTCCAGCTTTCCAATGACGCGACCTCGGGTAAAGTCATCCAGATGTCGTCTACTGGATTGCCTGTTGGCCATATCACACGGTGGCAGCAACTCGACGTCGTTCAAAACCGATGTACACCGTGCAATAGCTTTCACCGAATTGTTGAGCGTACACCGCCCGTGTGCTTCATACCCTTCCGAATCCCCCCCCCCCCCCACGTCATGATGCATATATGCACATGCCCTACCGTACCGGACCCTAGTCTATCTCCTGAGTTGTCTTTCGGCCTGCTCGTTCCGCTGTTATGCTAATTTCTCCTCTTCGTCCTTAATTTTTGCACATCAGTGTACATTGGTATTCCATGCTCGGTGTGAAAAATTGGATCGATGACATCAATCTCCGCCTGTTTTTGCTGTTCAGACTCAATTTGTGCAGTTGAAGTAGAAGGTTGTGTCTCTGGAGTCGAACTAGGGTGAAACGCATCCTGGCGCGTGGACTTTTGACGCTCTCTATATTCCCGTGACCTTTCGGTTGATGACTTGCGGTTTTTTTCGGATTCCTGTCGTTCTCATCTAGCCTTTTCTTCAACTTTCGTCGGTTCTTATAGTAATGTTCCCTGGATTTTTGCGGCATTTCTAAATTTTCGTCACCAAATTTTTTTTTATCTGAAAAATAAATAATCCCCTTCATCTCGGTTTATCACACACGTCTACTTGCTCTGGCCATCAGCTCCGGAATGTGGAGCTGAGGTCATCGCTATCATTATCTATTCACTAGTTATCAACCTTAAAACGGCGTGCGGTTAAACAAAATCATGCAAAATTTAGCTTAAGTTTCTAACGCTACTGTATCGAAGGATTAAGTGGTGGATGGTTGAAACTTGTTTTGTTATAAACGAGACTTTATAAACTATCTAATGATGTATTATTTAGTATTTTACGATTGTTAGTTTCGAAAATATAAGCGTTCAAAGTGTGGCATGTGTTCGTTGCATTCGTATTCCCGATGTTATCCCCTACCCAGCGCGGAGAAAGACGTATTATTCTACATCAAAAGTCGCACATCCACTCAATATTTAACATACCTTTTAAAAACCAAAAATAATAACGTTAACGTGCCCAGAAAAAGTAATAAAAACGTGGGACTTCATTAAAGTAAGTAGTGAAGTTGGGACAACTCTGTAGTAAGGGATTGCTCCCTACTGTCAGGGGCGGATTGGCCCACCAGGACATTTCCCGGTGGGTCCCTTCCGTATATTTTGCCTCTTTCTTCCTCAAAAATGTTTTCAGTTCAGTTGTTTTAAACACAAATTGAACCACACTTTTTTTATAAACGAAATACACATAATGTAATTATAACAAGCGGGGGAAAAACAACAACTTCTGTTTTGAATTAGGGAAAAAAATCCCCTCACCAGACAGACAACTGATAAAATCCCAACTACAATAGATGGGCCATGTGTATTTGCGAACTTCTGGGTTCACTTAGTAGCTGAGGAACGAGACTGTATGTACTGTGCCGCGGGTGGCCTAGTGGTCAACGTTCGTGACTGCCACGGAGAAGACCTCGGGTTCGATCCCACGCAGGTACGAACGCTCGAACCACTAAATACCCGCCGTGCGTCGGATGGGCACGTTAAGCCGTCGGACCCCGGGTACTGGACCCCCGGTAATAAATAAGGGTGTCTTCCTCCCCCTTTCTACTTCGCTTCCGTGTCACTTTCCTATCAGGCACTCCAGCCCACATCTCCTAGCTTCCTATTTCTAAGGGTTGTTTAAGATCTGGGCTCAGACACTCCCTTCCTAAAATCCTCTACATATGATCTGATCTGATCTGTATGTATTGTATGTTGCGGGAGGGTGGTGGTGTGTACAAGATGTTCTATATATTCCCCAAGGAAGGGAAGGGAGGGAGGGGTAGTTGATTTTACTCCCGTTGGTTGTAGGAGACATTAGTGCTGTGCTCATAAGAGCTGAGTTCAGCTCTCCCAAGCCCGAAGTATGTCAGCCCTAGCCCGCCCGACCCCGAATTTTGTAATGCAAGATAGAGCCTAGGCCTGAACGATCCCGAAAACTATGATTAATCTGTTTAAGCATTAAAAAAAATATCCTCTTCCAAACTTCCACTCCTTCCTCCCCGTGCAATTGACCGATGTCTTTCTCAACTGCGGAGTGGGAAAGGGATATCCATCTATTTCTATCGTTTCTTTGACCATTCATTTCACCCTGAAATGTTTCGAGGGGCCCGGCATCAGGAAAAATCGGGAGGCACAACAATCTACGTATGTTAACAGCATTGGGGTGGCGACTGAACAGGGCTAAATTTTTTCACTACTTTCGTTAAAGTAGTGAAAATACTCATCCATGTTTGATAAACTTGCGGAACAATGCTAGATAATGGTCATTATTGGATGTACTATCCACTATATGACAACACAGAATTCAGAGTGAAAGCTAATAATATCAAGAACTTATTTTGAAATAACTGTAAGATTATTTGCGGGGGTGTTCATATACGATCCCTTTCCCCCGAAATGTTCTACCTACGCAGCCTACGCTCCTTGTGATAACTGGCAAATGCTGCAGATGAAGGCATTTACGGAGATATCATTTCAATATGAAGTTACAAAATGTTTTGTTTGCGTTATTTAGTAAGGTGTCTTTACAATACATAACCGCAGCATAAAAGCACGTTTTCTAATTGAAACACGTACGAATATAGGATCACTAAATGAAGAATCTGTTCACCACGATATTTAAAAATCTTTAAATTTCTAACTGTGATTGTCCACAATAGAAAAATTACAAAAATTGCAATACAAATAGAAAATTTTGCAGTGTAAAAGTTCTGTATTTTTTTTTTCATTTATTTAACTTTAAAAATCATGTCTTATGCGAAAGGATTTTTGGTACAACTCCAACATAATTTTGGTAGTAGCAGTTTTATCTCTCTCTCTCTCTCTCTCTCTCTCTCTCTCTCTCTCTCTCTCTCTCTCTCTCTCTCTCTCTCTCTCTCTCTCTCTCTCTCTCAAATATTTGCTGGAATTTCAGCCCACTTCGTTGAAAATTTAAGAACTGGAAGCTCAAAAGTATGAAAATCAAGATTATTTTACGATCTGTCAAACATGAAAAGGCTATATAAGCAATTTAAAAAAAAATAAAATGTTCTTACTTCAGCGTTCTTAAGAGTAAATTAAGAAAATATATATAAATATTGAGTGTGTCCAAAACTATAAGCTCCTCCGCAGTGCAATTAGTGAGTTTGTCACGATTTTTAAATATCTTGAAATTTCTAACTGTGATTGTCCACAACACAAAAATTATATTACAATTTTTCTACAGTAAAATCTTGGCATGGGCCGATGAAAAAATTTCCGCAACACCCACTTCAATTTAAGGATGACGGGTGTACTTTTTAACCCCCCCCCCCTCCCAGTACTATGCTTGCCACTGTTTCCAGAGCAACTGTACTTTTTGTTTTGGACTACTTATTTTAATATTCTGCAAGAATTTTCAGGTGCGTGAGAGAAGGCATTATCTGCTACTAACAGAATAAAAAGAAAAAAAAAACGGTAATGGAATGAACAAAATTTATCAGATCTATCAGTTCACATGAAAAATTCGAAAGCATACTGTAGTGACACAGAAAAGGATCGTCCAAGACAAGTAGTTAAAAAATAAACTTGGGAGACCATCCAAGTGTGGATAGAGAGGATTGGTGAATGGTGATAGTGATCATGGGAGCCCATAGGCTAGTTATCAGGAGAGGGCAAACAGAAACTGCAACTACGAATAACATATACAAATACCATATGCGAATTTCTTTGTACCTTCTTGCCAACTAGCCGAGATCTCACCACACTCTCAATACATAAATTTAATTGGAAAAACAGAAGACCCCAAAAGCTAACTAACACAAGTTAGTAAAATCAAGCAATGCATTGATTATGATACGCTTTCCAACATACCAGAAATCATTACTCAAGTTATGAGGATAATGGCTGTGGAATAAATCTCGCTCCTATGCCCTGTCCTTTGACCCCATTTCGGTGATATTCAAAAGAACCGGTTCAGTATACCTCCGGAACAACATACTAAAGTTTTGTCGCAATAGAAGTGTTACTGCGGAATTTTCTATGTCCCCGTAACATTTAAATTTCATCCGTATAATTTTGATCATTTATTATTTTTTTATTTTTACTCTAAGGCGGTAGGAAATAAATATTTAAATTGCCAAAATAGAATATCAATGATTAAAAATTACTTTCCGGTGAAGCTGAGCCAGGCTACCCGAAAGTTTAGGTTGATAATTAGATCAGTCCTAATTGCACTCAAGCCAAACGAAAAGGGGAAAATTATATATTTTTTTCACGGAAACATGATGAAAATCCCAGATGGGAAGGAAGAGAAAGGAAGAGAAAGGAAGACATTCACAGTTTTTTTTTCTCACGAAACTCAAAGAAACTGAAGAGAATAGCAGGAGCGCAATAAATCCTTTTGGGGGCGTCACCCCTTTTCTCAAGCAACTGTTGCGAGCGTCTCTGCATTGTCCAGGGTAGCGACCAAATTTGAGATAAGTCACGTCGCCGGAAATACCTACGTGACAATCTTCGCTTCTAAGTAGCTAGGCGAGGTCAATTAACCAAAAAGGTGCGAGGACAAGTTGACAGCTGAAAGAAGGCATAATTTTTGGGAAAGTGACCCGAACTGAACGGATAGCCAGCGAATCGCATAGCAGGGCTATCTGTGAGGGCCAATGACATAACCCGACGCGATTCGGACGGCCGGGCCGTCACGCCCCAAGATGGACACCGGACACAAGAAAAAGAGAATAATGAACTGAATGAAGACTAAGAGGAGACACGACTACACACAGATTTTAAAATAACGACAGAGGAAACACTGGAGAATTGCAGTCTGAGCAGAAGAGAGGTCTCAGCGGTTTCGGAGGAGAGATGTTTCCAAGATAGAGAAATGAGGTAGTAAATATTTTAGAGCATAGTCCAGATATACCACCAACTAAGATGGAGAGTTGACTCTACGACCAGCCGGCAACCCAGATTTGCGATCGGGGCTTCTCAAAGAAAAGAGGATATGATGACATTTGTCTTACACATTTCTGATTCGTGCCTCATAGCTTTGCATGTGATATGCAGGACCAGTTACCCGAAAGTCTTTCACATTGTGCATTAACAATTTTTTCCTCTGGCGCACCGCGCCTAGTTTAAACCAGTAACTAAAGTTTAAAGTCAGTTATATAATATTAAGTGCATTATACCCGTTTGAAATTAAAACTAAATTGTTTAGCTAAAGCAAGCAACCTCACCGGTACATTGTACCTAGCTTTAAGACCATATTCTAAAAAAGGAAATAAGCAGTTAAATTTTAATTCACGTGTCACTCAGATCATTTCTCCAAATCTCATTAGAGTTAAATTTGTGATTTTATTATTGCTATTCATGCAACTTTTTATTTTTAACTTCTTTGCGGCATATGAATGAGTATGGAAACCCCATGCTGGTTCATATGAAACACAACGCGATGCATTTGTCGACCCTGGGCTTGGAAACCCTTAGTTAGGGAATCCAAATTCATTGTTGACACCACTAGGCGAAATTTTGGGGGTGAATTGATTAGTATTGAATTTTGACCTTTTTAACTTTTACCCACTACGGCGAATAAGACGTAGTAGTGGTTCGCTGATACCCGACAGGGAGCGGTAATAGAAACATTTTAAGTCAAGTTATGAGTATAATGGCTGTGGAATAAATCTTGCTCCTGAGTCTTGAACTTTGACCCCATTTCTATGATACTCAACATAACTGGTTCAGTATACCTCCGGAACAACATACTGAAGTTTTGAAGCAATAGAAGCATTTTTACGTAAGTTATGATGCATAAGGGCGATGGAATGGATCCCGCTCCTATGTCCTGACCTTTGACCCCATTTCGCCCATTTTCAATAAAATGTGTCTCCAGGTGGTCCCCTACCACATACTAAAATTTCATCGACATCGAACCATTTTTACGCAAGTTATGACGTATAAGGGTAATGGAATGAATCCCGCTCAAATATCCTGACCGTTAACCCCATTTCGCCCATTTTCAATAGGTTTCGTCCCCAGGTGGTCCCCTACCACATACTAAAATTTCATTGAAATCGAACCATTTTTACGCAAGTTATGACGCATAAGAGCAATGGAATGGATACCACTCCTATGTCGTGACCTTTGACTCCATTTCGTCCATTTTCAATAGTGTTCGTCCCGAGGTGGTCCCTACCAGCTACCACACACTAAAATTTCATCGAAATCGAAACATTTTTAGGCGAGTTATCGTGCGGACGGACAGACGGACAAAGTTGGAGCATATACGCTTCTTCAACCTACGATTGGAAAGCGTAAAAAGAGGGACAAATGAAACAAGAAAGCATGTCAGGACAATAAGAAAATTTCTTCGTCGTTCTTTTGATAATTTTTTCCCTTGTGTCACACAGTAGTACAGACGATCTGTTTTGGTGGAACGCAGTGTTGAGCGTTTCATGTCAGGACGAATTTACACAAACACAAACATTTTATACGTCTGTGTGGCTGTGTTCTTATATACATACGCATAAATAGAAAAATAAAAAAAATATTTTAATGAATAAAAAATAAACCCTTACAAATTTGAAATTCACCTAAAAATGTCTATATCACAAATCGCAGGTTACACGTCGGCTGAAGGAGCTTCGTTTTTTACGTTTTCCAACCGTAAGTTGAAGAAGCGTACATGCTCCAGCTTTGTCTGTCTGTCTGTCTGTCAACCAGTCTGTCTGTCCGCACGATAACTCGCGTAAAAATGGTTTGATTTCGATGAAATTTTAGTATGTGGTAGGGGTCAAAGGTCAGGACATAGGAGCGGGGTCCATTCGATTGCCCTTGTGCGTCATAACTTGCGTAAAAATGGTTCGATTTCGATGAAATTTTAGTGTGTCGTAGGGTACCACCTGGGGACGAACCCTAATGAAAATGGGTGAAATAGGGTCAAAGGTCAGGACATATTTGCTGGATCAATTCCATTGCCCTTATGCATCATAACTTACGTAAAAATGCTTCGATTGCTACAAAACGTTATCATGTTGTTTTGGAAGTATCCTTAACCGGTTCTATTGAATATAATCGAAATGGGGCCAAAGGTCAGGGCATAGGAGCGAGATTTATTCTACAGTCATTATTCTCATAACTTGAGTAATAATTTGAATGATGATTTCTGGTATGTTGGAAAGCGTATCATAATCAGTGCTTTGCATGATTTTACTAACTTGTTCTTAATTGCGTAGATGAAAAACAGTTGGAATTCACAGTTTTCCTACCTAAATGTACATTTTGATTATTCGGTTCATTGACATATTGTGGCATCAAAATGACAAAAACTACCCACCCCAGTAACTTAAACTTACAAAAGAACACACCTCAGAGGATGTTCCATTCAAAGTTTAAATTACCAAAGAAACCGCTACTGTTAGAAACCACTTTAAGCGATTAGAGGATGACGTCTTTAATGGAAGTCAGTGCGGCCTTGTTCTGCAGCTATGTACTGAATTGTCACTGTGAATAAATTTGATTTCGGTATCCTAAAGCTAGCCTGCAGCACTGTTACTGGTTCAAGATCCCCCCCCAGCGAAATAACGTACGGGACGAAACTAAATCAAAACAGTCGAATGCCAGCATCATCTACTAGTAAAGAGTCAGAAAGACAAAATTTATTGTTTTGGTTCCAAAGCTTTGAAAAATCAGAGAAACAATTTTCAAACATAAGAAATCTTGCACAAATTACTTAATAGCATTCATAGATATGAATAAATAGCGAGCCCGAATTTCCTTTGTGTAGTTAATTCAGCAGTACATTTGTCTGTTGTTGGTTTTTTACTTTTTTTACAAATTTCTAAAAATTTGAAAAAAAAAAAAGTAAAAACATTTTCTTCCAATTTTTTTTTTCTAATTTCGTCGTTTCCCTACAGAGACAATTTTGTACTTTGACTACTGTAGGCACCACGAAACCCCAGAGACAATTCAATTGGCCATCAAAAATGAAAAGATACCCTGAAGATAAATTTCTGGGAAAATCTTCGAGAGATCTTTGTCCAGTTGCGAGTAACTGGTGCAATGGCCGATATAAATTATTTTTCTTTTCTTCGTCTCTCTTACTTTCCCAATTTACTCTGTTCTCCAATATGCGACGGGGAATCTTTTCATTACTTTCAACTATAAATTTCAACCTTTTTGTACAGGAAATTTTCAACGTTTTCCCTATATTTCTCTCAGAGCTGTAGCTAACAGGGATTGGAGGGGGTAGAGCCCGCTGAAAGGCAAACAAGCCTGCCCTGGAAGATGAACGTTTTTGTAAATTCTCTGAACTTTTATTTTCGGTGGTTTAAAAAAAAATACTCTTGTGTTCCATTATAAACATAAATACCTTATTTATTCGTGTATTGAACATTTTTTTTTAAAAAGCAAAATTGAAATGATGCAATACGAACGGTGAAAGACTTAAAAAAAAAAAAAAAACCCTTCTCGGGGTGAATCTATAGGGACAGTTACGCCAATGATTGTCAATCACACAAGCTTGTTGGTGTTAAGGGTCAGGAAAGAGAGAACTACCCCTTTTCTTTTTGAAGAAATGTAAAATGTCGAAGAAGGTTACCACTCCACCTATCCATCCCTCGAAAAGAAAAGGTAGAAAGAAAGGAGAAGAAAAAGGGGCAGGGTGCAGAGGCGGATGCGTAGTTCCTCAGAAGAGTAAAACTCCATTCGTTACTTGATAAGTGACTATGATATGCAAAGCTGCGTAGTTAATTGTTTGCAAAGAAATAATGTCGAGGGGAGAGGATAAATACAAGGAATAATCAAAAAGTAACCATATGACGACTTAATCCTGCTCCGTCGAATGCCAACCCTGCAGGGATAAAATGGACTCTCTCAAAAAGCTACTGAAGTGAAGGAGTTGCAAGTGTAATCCTGCCAGGATCCGACAGGTCTTCATCAAGACAGGATCGTTCGGGGTACCGGTCACTCTACACTGCCCCCTAGGGACGACCACTTTCCTCGCCCTTGCCATTGTCCGTATATTTGACGTGCCAATGGGCAAGGGCATTCTAAATTGCGACTGGCTGGGAGATTTATTCGGCATCGAGAAACCTCTGAGGACCATTCGTCCTTTATTTAGTCTAGACCAGTGCTCGAAATGAGACGGTATATGCCGGTATGGCATACCGGCGCTTCATTTTTCTTAGTATTTCATACAGGCACTTTTTTTACCAAGAATTTACATACCGGCACTAATTTTAGATTTTTTCCCACCTGACTTACGAGCGCGCATTCTTAAACATAGAAACCCTTTGTGCCACGTGCCCTTGAGAAAATAGCTGTGGAGGATAGGGAGTGGGTACATATGAGTTGTAAGTTCAACTGTTCAACAGATGGAAATGAAGCTACCCACAGCGCACGAACACATCTTGCCCAAGCCCCAGATTCTTCCACTAAAGATTTTTGTAATTCTGATTGTATCATCAATTTAATACACACTGCTGGCCACCCAAAATGCAACACCAAGAAGATAGCATCCGATTGGCCTGAAATTCGCAGCATGCGTCGCCCGCGAAAGGACATGCCACCGAGAAGCACTATAAGAAGGGTGTACAGAAGGCGGGGTGTAAGTAGTGGAAGTGTGTTGTGCCGCCGGACCTGTGCGTGTGAAACTTTCTGATGTCCCGTCGCAGAATACGGCAGTCATTCAAGCACGCTTTGGAGTTCGACAGAGGACGAATAGTGACTTATCGCGACAGCGGTTTATCGTACCGAGACATCGGCGCTCGTGTGGGACGACATCCAGCCACAGTGAGGTGAGTATGGATTCGGTGGGTGCAGGAGGGACGGACGGACCGACGCGAGCGATTGCCGCAGCCGTGGCACACCACCGAACGAGAGAACCGGCATGTTGTGTGGCGGGCATTGAAGGCTCGCACCGCCACATCATGAACGTTAGCGCAGGAATTAGGGTGTGTTGCGCAACAACCTGTGGCAGCGAGTACCGTTCGATGTCGTCTTCAGGAGCGGAGACTTGTCGCACGGCGCCCATTGCTCCGATTACTATTGACGTTACACCACCGGCGAGTGCGGCGGCAGCGGGCCGTTGAACGCCACACCTGGACTACGGAATGGCACGACATTGTCTTCTCCGACGAATCCCGCTTCTACCTTCAACACCACGATGGTCGGATCTACGTGTGACGGCACCGCGGCAAGAGACTGTATAACGCTCGCATTATTCATCGCCATACCGGTCCATCGCATAGCGTTATGGTTTGGGGCACAATTGGATATGACACCTGCACCCCTCTGGTACGCATCGCCGGTACACTCAATAGCCACCGCTACATCTCCGACGGTTTGGAGCCTGTCGTCCTCCCTTACCTGCAAGACATGCAAGCGGCCACGTTTCAACAGGACAATGCGCTCCCGCACGTGGCACGCATCGTGCAACAGTTCTTCACGGCCCACCAGGTGTCACTGCTGCCGTGGCCCGCCTGTTCTTCCGATATGTCGCCCATCGAACACGTCTGGTCGCTGATCGGCAACCGAGTGGCCCGGCAAGAAACACCGGCGGCTACGCCTGATGAACTGTGGCAACGTGTGGAAGCAGCCTGGACCGACATACCCCAAGCTCACATCCAAAGCCTCTTTCGTTCGATGCCGCGGCGTGTAGCGGCCGTTATTGCCAGCCATGGGGGCCCCACGAACTATTGATGTCTGCGTGTTTCGCAAGTCGCACGGGCCTGTAAGCTCAATCGTTTCATCTTTGTATCTGTTGTTATGTGTCCAGTAAATCTGGCTTTGCTATCTCGTGTCCTTCTTGGTGCTGCATTTTGGGTGGCCAGCAGTGTATTCAGTTTGAAGAGCTTCGTAGAATGAAGTATTGGGAACAATAGATTAAACACAAATTTTAGTTTTGCAGCAATAAGTATAAACTTTTTCCACTTCGGACATTTTTTTTAGGTTGTGAGATTGCTATTATTTTAAGACTAAATATTCATTCTGATTGCGACGATCTCAATTGCCGGACTTTCTACTTCATGAAAGTTCTTATTGGAAAAGAGCTGCCTTCTCGGCTGGGGACCTTAAAGCTCTGGGTTCAAGTCCAGCTGAATCGCAAATCATTAGCTGAAGTTCGGAAGTCTCGTTAATCAGTTGGTACTCCTTATAAATAAGTCTAACCCCAGTCTTCGGTGTAGCATAAGTAGGGCCCGCTGGATCGACAAGCGAACCAACTGAAATCGATTGCCATCGTTTCTGACATATCGCATTGTCAATTACACTTTCAAACAAAAGCGTTTTTCTTTTAGGGATTTTTTTTTCTACTTTCCCAGTTTTGAAGATTTTGTTACGGAGATTTAATACTAGAATTTTAGGCAAAGATATTAAATCTCATTTCGCAACTTTTATTTCGTTTTTGTGCTCCATTTCTTTTGTTTCCACAATGAGTGAGAAAATGTTGCTTCGTCACCAAGGTATAGAAACATCGGAAGCACGGTTTCTTTAGAGACACCAGTGTGTCGCATCTTAAATGTCTGGGCCTTTGTATTTCGTAGACGCATTGGTATTGTCCAGCTCATATGATCTTTTGCCATCTTAATTTCAAAGTAGCCGACTGAAAGCGCAAGCCCTCTTAGTTTAAGAGAGCATTTGTCATTTTCATGTAGGACTTCCGTCCACAGGGAGTAGAGTTTAGGTCCCAGCCACCTACAGCGAGATCGCCTTTTGGGCAGGACACAGAAACGGAAGGAATGAGAGCAAGTCTAGCGACTTTTGACAGAACAGTTTGTAGTGAGATTAGAGCACAGTAGATGGCGCCACCGTACAAGTACGATATTGCACATAGATGGGTGAGAGAATTTCAGGGAAGACATAGGAAAGGATACCCATTTAACCAGTGGGTCCAGCCTGGGGGCCGTCACTTTACGTGCTCGTCCGATGTACGGCGGATATTCAGCGATTGTTAGTAAATCACACCATCTCTGAAAGATCAGCCCAGGCTAGAACCTGGGGACCCAGCATCGATAATCTGAAACACTAACCACTAAGCCATCCGCGGCTCCGCAAGCCCTCTTAATTTCAACCTTGAAGTTTTGTTAAGCCGACGCCGGCGTTTCCCAAGGTTAGTAGAAGAGAAGGTTGCCCCAATCCCTATACTTCCCTGCCCCTGCTTCCCTTCAGTCACATTTTCGGTGGGGGAGTGACGTCAGTGACAGACCCGCGGTCAAGGTCAACGCCCACCCATCTCTTCCTGGAAGAGTTAAATCCTGAGCTCAGGCATTTTTCGTGTAGCAACATTTTTCAGAGTGATATATTAACTGCTACCTAGTAACATTCAACATTCATAGCTACTGTTTTATGTGACTGACTATCAGTGATGCCAGGGATGAGATATACCGTTGCAATTTGCAACAACAGTTTGTGGAAAACTAAAAAAGATCGTGATAAAAAGAACGTAATGTATCATTCTTTTCCAAAAGATCCGGAGCTCAGGAAAAAGTGGATTAATCTTTTCGCAGAGATGAGAAATGGAACCCAACATCCTGTACTGTGTGTTCAGAACATTTCGAACCCGAAGATTATCAGCGGAATTTGAAATCTAAATTCTTAAATTTTCCACCCGAAAGAAAATTAAAAAGCTTTGCCTTACCTTCAAAAAATTTGCTGAAAAGTTCTGAGGTTATAAAACACGTGGATTCCTTCAATAAAAATCGCACTGAAAGACCCCCTCAAAGAGAAACTAAAAGTATGATTTCTGATTTGTTACAAGCAAACCATTCAGATAACAGTTCTGAGAAGCAAAATGCAGTGGAATCCGATGGAGAAGCACAAATCAGAGATATAGAATATGGTGCATTAATGTGTAAATATAGGCACCTGCTGACTGAAAATATTGCGTTACGCGAAAAGGTGTGCAATCAACAAAAAGAAATAAGGGATTGAGCTCTAAAAATACGTAGATTGAAACATAAAATTGTTGCAATGAAACGAAAAAAATATTTCTAAAAAAAATGTTGAACTTCAAGTTCGTTGAATACTACTCAAGAAGTTTACAAAGGGTCAGGTAAATACGCTTTTGAATAAAAAAAATTGGTCCAATGAGGATATATCGATCGCTTTGACCCTGTGATACCTGAGTTAGAGGTCATACATTTATTTACGAAGTAAACTGAATTATCCCTTACCTGGATTATCAACTTTGCAGAAATGGATGTCCAAGATTAAACCCCAGCAAGGTACCATGACGGACGTACTAAAATTTATGAGCACTGCTGCATTAGGTATGCAACCTCACGAAAAAATAACTGTATTACAGTTTAATGAAGTTAAAGTAAAAAAAGCATATGAACATAACCAAAAGTATGATCAAGTAATGGATCCTTATTCATTTATACAAGTTGTGATGCCCAGGGGCTTATTTGCTAAATGGAAACAACCCGTTTACATCGATTTTGACTGTAAAATGACTCCAAATATTCTATGCAATGTAATAACGGCGCTATCTGAAAGTGATTATTATGTGCTGGCTTGTGTTTCTGACATGGGTGGAGGAAATGTTGGATTGTGGAAACAATTGGGGATAAATGTGAATAAACCCTATTTCCCTCATCCTTTAGACAACAGTATATATATATATATATATATATATATATGGGATGTAAGGTCAGGTGATGCATAACATCACAGCCTCTCCTTGACAAATGTCAACCCCGCCTTCTCGTGGTGCATCCTGTTCCGACTAAAGGGGCTCTGACGATCGCCAATAGCGGTATAACTATACCATCGGGATTAGAGGAAATTCTATCCCACACTAACCAACCCGCTTGGCCAGCGTGGTGAGTTATGGCCAAACCCCTCCAAAATGACTCCACAACTTAAATCTTGGCCCTCAGTCTCCGGCAGCTGGAATGTACCTAGCCAAGGCAGCGGCCAGTGCGACATGAAGGCAGAGGGTGCTAAGAATCCCCGGAGGACCGGACTAGGCTGCCATCTGATGCTGACCTTGGCAACGTACAATGGACGCTTCCTATCTTCTGATTCAAGGCTTCTTGAATTGGAAGAAGAACTACAAAGGATCAAGTGGGACATCGGGCGGCTAAGTGAGGTAAGGAGAAAAGGAGAAGATCTCATCGAACTGAAAAGTGGACATCTCTTCTACTATCGTGGGACAGATACTGGCAGAACTAGTGGTGTTGGATTTATAATAAACAAGAAACTGAAGGATAAAGTGGTAGAAGTTGAAAGTTCCTCTGACAGAGCTGCACGACTCGTTATCCAACTCTCGAGAAGATACCAGGCTCAGATTATTCAAACTTATGCACCCACCACAAGTCATGCTGAAGAAGAAATTGAAGAATTTTATGAGGGAATTCGTGATCTAAATAATAAAGGTAAGCAGCACTTGAAGATAATTATGGGATATTTCAATGCAAAAATAGGGCAACGGCAACAGAATGAAACTTCAGTAGGTAAATTCGGTCACGGCAACAGAAACCAGCGTGGAAATACTCTCGTAGAGTTTGCAGAGGCAGAAGGATTTTTCATCTTGAATTCCTTTTTCAAGAAAAAGCCACACAGGAAATGGACATGGAGACATCCAAATGGGACGACAAGTGAAATTGATTTTATTATGTGTAACAAAAAATTCGTCATAGAAGACTGCAGTGTGCTAAACAAGTTCAACACAGGTAGTGACTATAGATTGGTGAGATGTAAGATGCACCTCAACACTAAACTTGAACGTGGCAAGCTCATAAGACAAACAAAATCTATTGACATAACCAACCTGAAAAAACACCATAATACCTTCAAGTTGGAACTGAAGAACAGGTTCTCTGCTTTAGAAGGCCTAACATCGGAAGAAGTGGACATCTCTGAAGTTAACAGAAAAGTAATCAAAGCTCTTATGGAAACAGCAACAAAATTAGCTGGGTCTAAGAACAAGTTGCTTGTAAATAAATTATCAGGAAAAACAAAAATGTTGATGCAAAAAAGAAGAGAGATGAGGACAACTAAAGAAGATGTGACTTCCAAAGTGGAATATATAGAGCTATGCAAGACAGTACGAAACAGTATCACTGAAGACGTAAGAAAATTCAACTGTGAACTAGTGAGGAAAGCAATTGAAAACAACCAAAGCCTAAAGATAGCAAAGGGACATCTCAGTAAGGGAAGAAAACAGATTATGGCACTGAGAAAAGAAGATGGTTCTGTAACAAGAAATAGAGGCGAAATTTTGACAAGAGTGAAAGATTTCTACTCCAAATTATATGAAAGGGATGATACATGCACTCCAGACATCATGAAATATACCAGTACCAGAGTTCCTCCAGTCCTTCCAGCAGAAGTTGCACATGCAATCAAGAACATGAAGCGGGGAAAAGCTCCAGGAGAAGATGGAATTACTGTAGACATCATACAAGAAGCAAGTGGAGAAATTGAAACACTACTCGCCCAAATTTTCACTCGATGCCTTAATGAAGGAAAGATTCCTGAGGATTGGAACACCGCTACAATGATCCTGCTACATAAGAAAGGTGACATTGAGGATCTCGGAAACTACAGACCTATCAGCCTCCTATCAGTAGTTTATAAAATCTTCACTAAAGTTCTCTCACACCGCTTGAAGGTAACACTGGAGATGGCTCAACCGAGAAAACAAGCTGGATTCAGGAGTGGCTACAGCACAATAGATCATATCCATGTGCTGAGAGAACTAATTGAAAGAGCGAGGAATATGAACTTCCATTGTGCATGGCTTTTATCGATTATGAAAAAGCCTTTGATTCGGTGAAACCATCAGCAGTTACAATGGCTCTGAAAACCTGCGGTATTGAAGATGCATACATTAATATTATTAATAACATCTATGAAAATGCAAGTGCAAAGATTAGCCTGTTTGAAAATACAACACACATAAAAATTGGAAAGGGAGTGAGACAAGGTGACACCATATCTCCGAAGCTCTTTAATGCGACATTGGAGGGTGTTTTTCAGTCACTGAGCTGGGAAAACAAGGGGATAAAGATTAATGGAGATTATCTAACCCACCTTCGTTTTGCTGATGACGTAGTCATTTTTGCAACTAGCCCATCAGAGCTGCAGAGTATGATCCAGGAACTTGCTGACAAGAGTAAAGAAGTGGGATTAAAAATGAACTTTCAGAAGACAAAAGTGATGTTCAATGCTTTTACAAGAAATGAAGATTTATCGATTGATGGAGAAAAGCTGGAGATAACAGACACGTACGTTTATCTTGGACAGCAGATATCAAGTGAGGGTCACATTGATGAAGAAATTAATCGGCGTACAAAACTTGCCTGGAGAGCTTTTGGAAGAAACAGCATAATTTTCAAGAGCAATATGCCATTATGTCTTAAAAGAAAAGTGTTGGATCAATGCATCCTTCCAGTGCTTACGTATGGTGCAGAGACGTGGACCTTAACTAAAAGAGACATACAAAGGCTGCAGACAACTCAAAGCAGCATGGAGAGGTGCATGCTTAGTGTAACCAGGAGAGATAAGAAGAGGAACTCGTGGATCCGAAAAATGACAAGAGTGGAAGACATCATGATCAGAGTTAAATTCCTGAAATGGCAATGGGCTGGACATACTGCCAGAAGGACAGATCATCGATGGACAGCCGAAATTTTAGATTGGATTCCAAGGGACAGGAAAAGACCCAGAAGAAGACCACGTGGTAGATGGGTGGATGAAGTTCGAAAGTATGCGGGGGGTGACATGGAGGAGACTGGCACAAGACAGACCGTTGTGGAGGAAACTTGGGGAGACCTTCGTCCAGCAGTGGATTGATAATGGTTGACAATGATGATGATGATGATGATGATATATATATTCTATTAAGAAGAGACCGAAGAAAAAAAAAAAAGAAAAAAAGTAAGAATTTGGAATACTTTTGCATTGCTATTCAGGTTTAAATTCTCTCTCAGGCGAACTTGGCATTTCGTTATTGCTGAACATTATTTCTAATTATTATGTCACTCTCACAACTTGAGTTTTCTATAATCTTCTTCTCTCTGTATAATAGTAGCAGATGAAGAGCATGGGCCGGGCCAGGAAAGTTATGGATGCAAGCTAAATTGTTAACTAAAGCTAGGTCATACAACTCTGCGGAGGTCATGACATATATATATGTTTTTATAAAAATATATATTTAAAAAAAAAAAAATTTTGGTGGGCTTATTACTTGCATCTATGGCTTTGCAGAAACCCATTTCCAACTAGGTCTTTGTGGAAGTGCAGAGTTTTTGCTGGTCCTTGATAAAGCCAAGGCTCAGTATTCTCGACACTTTCTACATTCAGTTGTTTTGTTATATTTTATTTTTTATTTTTTTCTCTTTTTACTCACACCGGTAGATACATAACTTTTTCTATGTTGTACTTGGTATGAGTAAAAAAAATTTTTGCTTCGGTCTCTTCTTAATAGAATGTGAATTCTGAATTTTCATAACTGCTGCGTTGCGCGTTTTGATCTTCAGGTTATTTTGCAACTTTCGTTTTAAATTCAAAAGTTTTTCCTTTGTTTTCAGCTTTGCTCTTCAGTATATATATATATATATATATATTTAAGAGCAAAACTGAAGACTAAGGAAAAATTTTAGAATTTAAAACGAAGGGTGCAAAATAACCTGAAAATCAAAACGCGCAACGCAGCAGTTTTGAAAATTCAGAATACACATTCTATAAAGAAGATACCTAAGCAAAAAAATACATATATAATTTTGACTCACACCTAATACAACATAGAAAAGGTTATGTATCTACCTGTGTGAGTAAAAGGAGAAAAGATAAAAAATAAAATAAAACAACTGAATGTAGAAGGTGTCGAGAATACTGAGCCTTGGCTTTATCAAGGACCAGCAAAAACTCTGCATTTTCTCACTTCCACAAAGACCTAGTTGGAAATGGGTTTCTGCAAGGCCATAGATGCAAGTAACATTCCCACCTAAAATAGTTAAAAAATATATATATATATAAGTCATGTCCTCCGTAGAGTATCATGACCTAGCACTAGTTAACAATTTCGCTTGCATCCATTAACCTTCATGGCCCGACCCATGCTCTTCATCTGTTACTGTTAAACAGAGAGAAGAAGATTAAAGAGAACTCAAGCTGTGAGAGTGACATAATAAATGGAAATGATTTTCAGCTATAACGAAATTCCAAGTTCGTTTGAGAGAGAATTTAAACCTGAAAAACAATGCAAAAGAAATCCAAATTTTACATTGCAATTAAAAAAAGGAAATGTTAATTTATAACGAACAGATTTTTGAAAGAAAACTTGAGTCTAAAACCCCCTACTCTACAACTTATGACAGCACGAAAACGAGAATAAGTTAAAGATAAATATTAACTAAAGAAAACTTTGTGAAAGTTATATACCTTAAACAGTTAGTTGCAATATGTACAAAGTATTTCAGCAGTGCTTTAAGTGCATAATTAATTAGTTATTAAGAACTTAACTACTTTGAAAAAACAGCGCATAGACAGCGCATAGAAAAGGAACAGGCTTAGCCTTCTTCTGTTCCTAGGTACCCCAAAAGACGCTCAAAGTTACAAAGAAAAGTAAGAGTTAAAACCCGCAAAAATGTTAACAGACAAACCAATGCTTAAAAGCTGAAAAGCTAAAAAACGACAGAGAAAAGGTACATAAAGTACAAACATTGAACTTATAAAACCTAGAACCCAAAAACAAGGAAGAGAGCTTACCTCTTGTGTGACAAAAACTTTTCTCCACATAAGAGGAGAACATGGCTGACCCCTTCCGCCACTCCTTAGACGCTGGGGGCAGTGAGGGTGGGGCTGATGGCCTCCTCATACAGCAAGAAACCAACGCGCGGAGATTTTAACCAGAGAAAAAAAATATATAAACTTAAGACTGTGGATCTGTATGATCAGAATGAGCAGAATTAACTCTCCAGAATACATGAGAAATATTATAAAATACACGAGCAGTTTATTTAATAATCTTTGCATGTATTAAATCACCTTAGTGAGCTTCTATAGATTAATCAGAATCTTATTAATTTTAATGTTGGTTTTACTATTTTTAGTATAGCTATCCTAGTGATGAATAACTAGTTTTCTTTTTTATTTGTTTTTATTTTCTTTTATAAACAGATTTTTAAGCTTTTTTGTGATTTTGTTTATATTATTTAATTTTTTGTTTTAATAGGACCGTCATATCCATAGCACTAAGGTTCCTTTAGGTAGTTAATAGGCATCCTCTAGCCAACTTCCTTACGGCTTTGATTGGTCAGAATCATATTATTAACTGTGTAGAAAATTAAAGCAGATCTGCCAACCTTACTCTATTATTCAGAATAATTTTTCTTAAAGTTCTTTTGATGAAAGAAGAAGGAATTTCGTTCTCTAGAAAACTTTCTAAAAGTATATTAATGTGGTAATTGAAATCCAAATTGTTGCTGCAAATTCTTGAAATTCTTAGGACCTGAGAAATTAGTACATTCTCAATTACTTTGGTTGAAATGTTATTATTCCAGTGTAGATATTTAATTACTTTGAAAGGAAAATTAACTCTTTTATCAAAGAGGCTAATAGATGGGTTACCTCTGTTGAGCTTAATGCTTAAGTCTAGGAACTCAAGTTCCTGATTACTGTGGTTGGTTTTACATAAGTTAAGAGAGCTAGGATAGATATTATCAAAATCACTCTCTATAACTTCTGAATTATTGATACACAGCAGATCATCAATATATCTAAAAGTGTAAAGGTAGTTATCTGAGCAGGTGGGGTGATTTTTAATGAATTTATATTCCTTAAAGAACAGGAATAGATTAGCGATATTTGTGGACATTGATGTTCCCATTGGAATACCGTTCACTTGCTTATAGAGAGTATTATTATATAAGATATGGTTATTTTTTATGCAGCAATTGAGATAAGAGTTCCAAGTTCCTACATCAACAAATTGGTTAAGTTTAAATTCTGCATACAGCTCCTTAAATGTAGTGATTATATCTGATAGAGGCAGATTAGTATATAGGTTTTCAAAATCATAACTATTAATATCTAGGGGACAAACTTTGAGTATAGTAGAAATTACTTCTGCATTATTATTAATTATCCAAAAATCTCTGTACATCAAGTTAGAACAGTTTCTAATGTGTTTCAAAACCTTCTTTAAGACATCTTCAAAAGCAAGATCTATTTTCTTTTTATGACTCCTTATTCCACTAGCTATGAACCTGAACTTCACAGGATCCTTATGAAACTTAACCGTTGCAAAAAGAAATGGAAATTCAGGCCCATATCTTCTAGTTTGTGGAATTTTAAGTTTCTTGAAGAATGCCTTAAACCGATTTTCTAACTGCTTGGTAGAATAACTTACGGGCTCGTATGTTACTCTATTATTGAGTTCCATAGTTAACAATTCAAAATAGAACTTCTTACAGATAATTGCAAAATTATTGCTAGCTTTATCCGTAGTGGTAAAAATAAATTGGTCTTGTAGTTTGGAGAGTGACCTTTTAGCTTCTCCAGAGAAAAAGAGATTTCTGTCGAAACAAAAGTCCAGACCTGCCAACTCACCGGTGAAGCTATTGATTATATTATATTTCCATTCTGCGAAGGCCTCAATAGGCTGATTGTACGTCAAACTGGTTTTTACGATGTACTTATTTACATCTTGAGTGAAGCTCTCAAGAATCCTTTCTTTGGAAATTATGAAGGAAGGTCTGAATTTAGAGCCATACTCTAATAAATTCCTAAGCTTTTCATTTTCAACATAACTCAAGTTTCCGGTGATAATATGGTTGTAATTCTTATCATAGTGAACTGTTTCTTTATGTTCATCACAAGAACAAGAAGTAATTACAGGAATGTAGCTCGAAGAGTTAAGTTTGTAGTTTTTAACTATTGACCCTAAGGTCTTAACATATTTAAAACTTACAATAGACTGGTGCCTGTGGATGGGAAAAAAATTGCATTATTGTAGAACAGCTTCCTTACATTGAGATTATCGTAGGCTTTATTTAGGAACCTGATGGTAACAAAATTACTGGAAAATTCTTTAAGAGAAATTTTATCTTTAAGAATATGTTTAAGAATGTCCAGAACCAAAGCAAAAACATGCTTATCAACATGGTCAGCAGTTTCATTCCAGAATTTGAAAAAACATTTAAGGACAGAGTGCTTGAAGGACTTGAGAATTTTGTAAGTATTTTTAACAAAATTAGTGCCAGTTTTAAAGCTTTCCAGAGTTTTTAGCAAGTTAGCAAAATCAACTTTGCTTGATGTGCGAAATAACCTCTGTCCTCTATTACCTCTAGAGCAGCTCTTATTATTAACAAGAAAGAAAAGTTCACGAATTGAAAATTTATGCTGATTATGCTTATTGTCGGATAGAGTGGAATTAAGGCCATAGGGATAAAGAGACTGATGCTGCAAAATTTCAAGGGATTCAGTTTCTAGCCGAGCATAGAGGTCAGGAATAATATGTAGTACCTCTATTTTAACTTTGTCAAAACCATGAGTATGGAAATGCTCTAATTCAAAGGTAGAGTACTGGTTGGCGTTTGTGGAGGGGTTCCCTCCTGAATTAGAGAACTTGTTTACTAGAGACCTGTGACCATTAATCCTAAGATGAAGAGGATTTTTACTTTGGCCAATATAGCTAAGGTTGCAGACAGTACAGGTGAGCTTATAGATGGTATTGTAGGCTTTGCAAAACTTGTTGGAGCAATTATCCTCAACAGAAGAATACAGGTTAGGATCTGCAGATTTACATGTCAAACAACGTTTGTCATTTCATAACTTTAGATTACCTTTGCCAGCGAGTTCATACACTATGGGAAAGGGTGCTAGCCTAACCGAGCGGGAGGACTTAAAATATCTGAGCTGACCTCCAATCCTTTCATCGTCCTTAGAACTCCACTTGGGCCAAAACATACAAATTCTGAGCAAACCAACTAGGAAAAACTTTTAGAAATAAGCAGTCCAAGAAAAGACCAAACTCGAGTATAAACTACACTCCAAAAAGCTGCATCCAAAACATACTAAAAAGAAAAATTAGAAAATGAAAAAAACCTCAAGTGAAAAAAATAGAAATAAAAAAATAATAATAATAATAAAACATTTCAACTAGAATTTGCGCATGAGCTGCTAAATAATAAATTGAAATTAGTTATTTAAGAGCAAAACTGAAGACTAAGGAAAAAATTTTAGAATTTAAAACGAAGGGTGCAAAATAACCTGAAAATCAAAACGCGCAACGCAGCAGTTTTGAAAATTCAGAATACACATTCTATAAAGAAGATACCTAAGCAAAAAAATACATATATAATTTTGACTCACACCTAATACAACATAGAAAAGGTTATGTATCTACCTGTGTGAGTAAAAGGAGAAAAGATAAAAAATAAAATAAAACAACTGAATGTAGAAGGTGTCGAGAATACTGAGCCTTGGCTTTATCAAGGACCAGCAAAAACTCTGCATTTTCTCACTTCCACAAAGACCTAGTTGGAAATGGGTTTCTGCAAGGCCATAGATGCAAGTAACATTCCCACCTAAAATAGTTAAAAAATATATAAATATATAAGTCATGTCCTCCGTAGAGTATCATGACCTAGCACTAGTTAACAATTTCGCTTGCATCCATGGATAAAGCTAGCAATAATTTTGCAATTATCTGTAAGAAGTTCTATTTTGAATTGTTAACTATGGAACTCAATAATAGAGTAACATACGAGCCCGTAAGTTATTCTACCAAGCAGTTAGAAAATCGGTTTAAGGCATTCTTCAAGAAACTTAAAATTCCACAAACTAGAAGATATGGGCCTGAATTTCCATTTCTTTTTGCAACGGTTAAGTTTCATAAGGATCCTGTGAAGTTCAGGTTCATAGCTAGTGGAATAAGGAGTCATAAAAAGAAAATAGATCTTGCTTTTGAAGATGTCTTAAAGAAGGTTTTGAAACACATTAGAAACTGTTCTAACTTGATGTACAGAGATTTTTGGATAATTAATAATAATGCAGAAGTAATTTCTACTATACTCAAAGTTTGTCCCCTAGATATTAATAGTTATGATTTTGAAAACCTATATACTAATCTGCCTCTATCAGATATAATCACTACATTTAAGGAGCTGTATGCAGAATTTAAACTTAACCAATTTGTTGATGTAGGAACTTGGAACTCTTATCTCAATTGCTGCATAAAAAATAACCATATCTTATATAATAATACTCTCTATAAGCAAGTGAACGGTATTCCAATGGGAACATCAATGTCCACAAATATCGCTAATCTATTCCTGTTCTTTAAGGAATATAAATTCATTAAAAATCACCCCACCTGCTCAGATAACTACCTTTACACTTTTAGATATATTGATGATCTGCTGTGTATCAATAATTCAGAAGTTATAGAGAGTGATTTTGATAATATCTATCCTAGCTCTCTTAACTTATGTAAAACCAACCACAGTAATCAGGAACTTGAGTTCCTAGACTTAAGCATTAAGCTCAACAGAGGTAACCCATCTATTAGCCTCTTTGATAAAAGAGTTAATTTTCCTTTCAAAGTAATTAAATATCTACACTGGAATAATAACATTTCAACCAAAGTAATTGAGAATGTACTAATTTCTCAGGTCCTAAGAATTTCAAGAATTTGCAGCAACAATTTGGATTTCAATTACCACATTAATATACTTTTAGAAAGTTTTCTAGAGAACGAAATTCCTTCTTCTTTCATCAAAAGAACTTTAAGAAAAATTATTCTGAATAATAGAGTAAGGTTGGCAGATCTGCTTTAATTTTCTACACAGTTAATAATATGATTCTGACCAATCAAAGCCGTAAGGAAGTTGGCTAGAGGATGCCTATTAACTACCTAAAGGAACCTTAGTGCTATGGATATGACGGTCCTATTAAAACAAAAAATTAAATAATATAAACAAAATCACAAAAAAGCTTAAAAATCTGTTTATAAAAGAAAATAAAAACAAATAAAAAAGAAAACTAGTTATTCATCACTAGGATAGCTATACTAAAAATAGTAAAACCAACATTAAAATTAATAAGATTCTGATTAATCTATAGAAGCTCACTAAGGTGATTTAATACATGCAAAGATTATTAAATAAACTGCTCGTGTATTTTATAATATTTCTCATGTATTCTGGAGAGTTAATTCTGCTCATTCTGATCATACAGATCCACAGTCTTAAGTTTATATATTTTTTTCTCTGGTTAAAATCTCCGCGCGTTGGTTTCTTGCTGTATGAGGAGGCCATCAGCCCCACCCTCACTGCCCCCCAGCGTCTAAGGAGTGGCGGAAGGGGTCAGCCATGTTCTCCTCTTATGTGGAGAAAAGTTTTTGTCACACAAGAGGTAAGCTCTCTTCCTTGTTTTTGGGTTCTAGGTTTTATAAGTTCAATGTTTGTACTTTATGTACCTTTTCTCTGTCGTTTTTTAGCTTTTTCAGCTTTTAAGCATTGGTTTGTCTGTTAACATTTTTGCGGGTTTTAACTCTTACTTTTCTTTGTAACTTTGAGCGTCTTTTGGGGTACCTAGGAACAGAAGAAGGCTAAGCCTGTTCCTTTTCTATGCGCTGTCTATGCGCTGTTTTTTCAAAGTAGTTAAGTTCTTAATAACTAATTAATTATGCACTTAAAGCACTGCTGAAATACTTTGTACATATTGCAACTAACTGTTTAAGGTATATAACTTTCACAAAGTTTTCTTTAGTTAATATTTATCTTTAACTTATTCTCGTTTTCGTGCTGTCATAAGTTGTAGAGTAGGGGGTTTTAGACTCAAGTTTTCTTTCAAAAATCTGTTCGTTATAAATTAACATTTCCTTTTTTTTAATTGCAATGTAAAATTTGGATTTCTTTTGCATTGTTTTTCAGGTTTAAATTCTCTCTCAAACGAACTTGGAATTTCGTTATAGCTGAAAATCATTTCCATTTATTATGTCACTCTCACAGCTTGAGTTCTCTTTAATCTTCTTCTCTCTGTTTAACAGTAACAGATGAAGAGCATGGGTCGGGCCATGAAGGTTAATGGATGCAAGCGAAATTGTTAACTAGTGCTAGGTCATGATACTCTACGGAGGACATGACTTATATATATATATATTTTTTAACTATTTTAGGTGGGAATGTTACTTGCATCTATGGCCTTGCAGAAACCCATTTCCAACTAGGTCTTTGTGGAAGTGAGAAAATGCAGAGTTTTTGCTGGTCCTTGATAAAGCCAAGGCTCAGTATTCTCGACACCTTCTACATTCAGTTGTTTTATTTTATTTTTTATCTTTTTCTCCTTTTACTCACACAGGTAGATACATAACCTTTTCTATGTTGTATTAGGTGTGAGTCAAAATTATATATGTATTTTTTTGCTTAGGTATCTTCTTTATAGAATGTGTATTCTGAATTTTCAAAACTGCTGCGTTGCGCGTTTTGATTTTCAGGTTATTTTGCACCCTTCGTTTTAAATTCTAAAATTTTTTCCTTAGTCTTCAGTTTTGCTCTTAAATAACTAATTTCAATTTATTATTTAGCAGCTCATGCGCAAATTCCAGTTGAAATGTTTTATTATTATTATTATTTTTTTATTTCTATTTTTTTCACTTGAGGTTTTTTTCATTTTCTAATTTTTCTTTTTAGTATGTTTTGGATGCAGCTTTTTGGAGTGTAGTTTATACTCGAGTTTGGTCTTTTCTTGGACTGCTTATTTCTAAAAAGTTTTTCCTAGTTGGTTTGCTCAGAATTTGTATGTTTTGGCCCAAGTGGAGTTCTAAGGACGATGAAAGGATTGGAGGTCAGCTCAGATATTTTAAGTCCTCCCGCTCGGTTAGGCTAGCACCCTTTCCCATAGTGTATGAACTCGCTGGCAAAGGTAATCTAAAGTTATGAAATGACAAACGTTGTTTGACATGTAAATCTGCAGATCCTAACCTGTATTCTTCTGTTGAGGATAATTGCTCCAACAAGTTTTGCAAAGCCTACAATACCATCTATAAGCTCACCTGTACTGTCTGCAACCTTAGCTATATTGGCCAAAGTAAAAATCCTCTTCATCTTAGGATTAATGGTCACAGGTCTCTAGTAAACAAGTTCTCTAATTCAGGAGGGAACCCCTCCACAAACGCCAACCAGTACTCTACCTTTGAATTAGAGCATTTCCATACTCATGGTTTTGACAAAGTTAAAATAGAGGTACTACATATTATTCCTGACCTCTATGCTCGGCTAGAAACTGAATCCCTTGAAATTTTGCAGCATCAGTCTCTTTATCCCTATGGCCTTAATTCCACTCTATCCGACAATAAGCATAATCAGCATAAATTTTCAATTCGTGAACTTTTCTTTCTTGTTAATAATAAGAGCTGCTCTAGAGGTAATAGAGGACAGAGGTTATTTCGCACATCAAGCAAAGTTGATTTTGCTAACTTGCTAAAAACTCTGGAAAGCTTTAAAACTGGCACTAATTTTGTTAAAAATACTTACAAAATTCTCAAGTCCTTCAAGCACTCTGTCCTTAAATGTTTTTTCAAATTCTGGAATGAAACTGCTGACCATGTTGATAAGCATGTTTTTGCTTTGGTTCTGGACATTCTTAAACATATTCTTAAAGATAAAATTTCTCTTAAAGAATTTTCCAGTAATTTTGTTACCATCAGGTTCCTAAATAAAGCCTACGATAATCTCAATGTAAGGAAGCTGTTCTACAATAATGCAATTTTTTTTCCCATCCACAGGCACCAGTCTATTGTAAGTTTTAAATATGTTAAGACCTTAGGGTCAATAGTTAAAAACTACAAACTTAACTCTTCGAGCTACATTCCTGTAATTACTTCTTGTTCTTGTGATGAACATAAAGAAACAGTTCACTATGATAAGAATTACAACCATATTATCACCGGAAACTTGAGTTATGTTGAAAATGAAAAGCTTAGGAATTTATTAGAGTATGGCTCTAAATTCAGACCTTCCTTCATAATTTCCAAAGAAAGGATTCTTGAGAGCTTCACTCAAGATGTAAATAAGTACATCGTAAAAACCAGTTTGACGTACAATCAGCCTATTGAGGCCTTCGCAGAATGGAAATATAATATAATCAATAGCTTCACCGGTGAGTTGGCAGGTCTGGACTTTTGTTTCGACAGAAATCTCTTTTTCTCTGGAGAAGCTAAAAGGTCACTCTCCAAACTACAAGACCAATTTATTTTTACCACTACGGATAAAGCTAGCAATAATTTTGCAATTATCTGTAAGAAGTTCTATTTTGAATTGTTAACTATGGAACTCAATAATAGAGTAACATACGAGCCCGTAAGTTATTCTACCAAGCAGTTAGAAAATCGGTTTAAGGCATTCTTCAAGAAACTTAAAATTCCACAAACTAGAAGATATGGGCCTGAATTTCCATTTCTTTTTGCAACGGTTAAGTTTCATAAGGATCCTGTGAAGTTCAGGTTCATAGCTAGTGGAATAAGGAGTCATAAAAAGAAAATAGATCTTGCTTTTGAAGATGTCTTAAAGAAGGTTTTGAAACACATTAGAAACTGTTCTAACTTGATGTACAGAGATTTTTGGATAATTAATAATAATGCAGAAGTAATTTCTACTATACTCAAAGTTTGTCCCCTAGATATTAATAGTTATGATTTTGAAAACCTATATACTAATCTGCCTCTATCAGATATAATCACTACATTTAAGGAGCTGTATGCAGAATTTAAACTTAACCAATTTGTTGATGTAGGAACTTGGAACTCTTATCTCAATTGCTGCATAAAAAATAACCATATCTTATATAATAATACTCTCTATAAGCAAGTGAACGGTATTCCAATGGGAACATCAATGTCCACAAATATCGCTAATCTATTCCTGTTCTTTAAGGAATATAAATTCATTAAAAATCACCCCACCTGCTCAGATAACTACCTTTACACTTTTAGATATATTGATGATCTGCTGTGTATCAATAATTCAGAAGTTATAGAGAGTGATTTTGATAATATCTATCCTAGCTCTCTTAACTTATGTAAAACCAACCACAGTAATCAGGAACTTGAGTTCCTAGACTTAAGCATTAAGCTCAACAGAGGTAACCCATCTATTAGCCTCTTTGATAAAAGAGTTAATTTTCCTTTCAAAGTAATTAAATATCTACACTGGAATAATAACATTTCAACCAAAGTAATTGAGAATGTACTAATTTCTCAGGTCCTAAGAATTTCAAGAATTTGCAGCAACAATTTGGATTTCAATTACCACATTAATATACTTTTAGAAAGTTTTCTAGAGAACGAAATTCCTTCTTCTTTCATCAAAAGAACTTTAAGAAAAATTATTCTGAATAATAGAGTAAGGTTGGCAGATCTGCTTTAATTTTCTACACAGTTAATAATATGATTCTGACCAATCAAAGCCGTAAGGAAGTTGGCTAGAGGATGCCTATTAACTACCTAAAGGAACCTTAGTGCTATGGATATGACGGTCCTATTAAAACAAAAAATTAAATAATATAAACAAAATCACAAAAAAAGCTTAAAAATCTGTTTATAAAAGAAAATAAAAACAAATAAAAAAGAAAACTAGTTATTCATCACTAGGATAGCTATACTAAAAATAGTAAAACCAACATTAAAATTAATAAGATTCTGATTAATCTATAGAAGCTCACTAAGGTGATTTAATACATGCAAAGATTATTAAATAAACTGCTCGTGTATTTTATAATATTTCTCATGTATTCTGGAGAGTTAATTCTGCTCATTCTGATCATACAGATCCACAGTCTTAAGTTTATATATTTTTTTCTCTGGTTAAAATCTCCGCGCGTTGGTTTCTTGCTGTATGAGGAGGCCATCAGCCCCACCCTCACTGCCCCCAGCGTCTAAGGAGTGGCGGAAGGGGTCAGCCATGTTCTCCTCTTATGTGGAGAAAAGTTTTTGTCACACAAGAGGTAAGCTCTCTTCCTTGTTTTTGGGTTCTAGGTTTTATAAGTTCAATGTTTGTACTTTATGTACCTTTTCTCTGTCGTTTTTTAGCTTTTCAGCTTTTAAGCATTGGTTTGTCTGTTAACATTTTTGCGGGTTTTAACTCTTACTTTTCTTTGTAACTTTGAGCGTCTTTTGGGGTACCTAGGAACAGAAGAAGGCTAAGCCTGTTCCTTTTCTATGCGCTGTCTATGCGCTGTTTTTTCAAAGTAGTTAAGTTCTTAATAACTAATTAATTATGCACTTAAAGCACTGCTGAAATACTTTGTACATATTGCAACTAACTGTTTAAGGTATATAACTTTCACAAAGTTTTCTTTAGTTAATATTTATCTTTAACTTATTCTCGTTTTCGTGCTGTCATAAGTTGTAGAGTAGGGGGTTTTAGACTCAAGTTTTCTTTCAAAAATCTGTTCGTTATAAATTAACATTTCCTTTTTTTTAATTGCAATGTAAAATTTGGATTTCTTTTGCATTGTTTTTCAGGTTTAAATTCTCTCTCAAACGAACTTGGAATTTCGTTATAGCTGAAAATCATTTCCATTTATTATGTCACTCTCACAGCTTGAGTTCTCTTTAATCTTCTTCTCTCTGTTTAACAGTAACAGATGAAGAGCATGGGTCGGGCCATGAAGGTTAATGGATGCAAGCGAAATTGTTAACTAGTGCTAGGTCATGATACTCTACGGAGGACATGACTTATATATATATATATTTTTTAACTATTTTAGGTGGGAATGTTACTTGCATCTATGGCCTTGCAGAAACCCATTTCCAACTAGGTCTTTGTGGAAGTGAGAAAATGCAGAGTTTTTGCTGGTCCTTGATAAAGCCAAGGCTCAGTATTCTCGACACCTTCTACATTCAGTTGTTTTATTTTATTTTTTATCTTTTCTCCTTTTACTCACACAGGTAGATACATAACCTTTTCTATGTTGTATTAGGTGTGAGTCAAAATTATATATGTATTTTTTTGCTTAGGTATCTTCTTTATAGAATGTGTATTCTGAATTTTCAAAACTGCTGCGTTGCGCGTTTTGATTTTCAGGTTATTTTGCACCCTTCGTTTTAAATTCTAAAATTTTTTCCTTAGTCTTCAGTTTTGCTCTTAAATAACTAATTTCAATTTATTATTTAGCAGCTCATGCGCAAATTCCAGTTGAAATGTTTTATTATTATTATTATTTTTTTATTTCTATTTTTTTCACTTGAGGTTTTTTTCATTTTCTAATTTTTCTTTTTAGTATGTTTTGGATGCAGCTTTTTGGAGTGTAGTTTATACTCGAGTTTGGTCTTTTCTTGGACTGCTTATTTCTAAAAAGTTTTTCCTAGTTGGTTTGCTCAGAATTTGTATGTTTTGGCCCAAGTGGAGTTCTAAGGACGATGAAAGGATTGGAGGTCAGCTCAGATATTTTAAGTCCTCCCGCTCGGTTAGGCTAGCACCCTTTCCCATAGTGTATGAACTCGCTGGCAAAGGTAATCTAAAGTTATGAAATGACAAACGTTGTTTGACATGTAAATCTGCAGATCCTAACCTGTATTCTTCTGTTGAGGATAATTGCTCCAACAAGTTTTGCAAAGCCTACAATACCATCTATAAGCTCACCTGTACTGTCTGCAACCTTAGCTATATTGGCCAAAGTAAAAATCCTCTTCATCTTAGGATTAATGGTCACAGGTCTCTAGTAAACAAGTTCTCTAATTCAGGAGGGAACCCCTCCACAAACGCCAACCAGTACTCTACCTTTGAATTAGAGCATTTCCATACTCATGGTTTTGACAAAGTTAAAATAGAGGTACTACATATTATTCCTGACCTCTATGCTCGGCTAGAAACTGAATCCCTTGAAATTTTGCAGCATCAGTCTCTTTATCCCTATGGCCTTAATTCCACTCTATCCGACAATAAGCATAATCAGCATAAATTTTCAATTCGTGAACTTTTCTTTCTTGTTAATAATAAGAGCTGCTCTAGAGGTAATAGAGGACAGAGGTTATTTCGCACATCAAGCAAAGTTGATTTTGCTAACTTGCTAAAAACTCTGGAAAGCTTTAAAACTGGCACTAATTTTGTTAAAAATACTTACAAAATTCTCAAGTCCTTCAAGCACTCTGTCCTTAAATGTTTTTTCAAATTCTGGAATGAAACTGCTGACCATGTTGATAAGCATGTTTTTGCTTTGGTTCTGGACATTCTTAAACATATTCTTAAAGATAAAATTTCTCTTAAAGAATTTTCCAGTAATTTTGTTACCATCAGGTTCCTAAATAAAGCCTACGATAATCTCAATGTAAGGAAGCTGTTCTACAATAATGCAATTTTTTTCCCATCCACAGGCACCAGTCTATTGTAAGTTTTAAATATGTTAAGACCTTAGGGTCAATAGTTAAAAACTACAAACTTAACTCTTCGAGCTACATTCCTGTAATTACTTCTTGTTCTTGTGATGAACATAAAGAAACAGTTCACTATGATAAGAATTACAACCATATTATCACCGGAAACTTGAGTTATGTTGAAAATGAAAAGCTTAGGAATTTATTAGAGTATGGCTCTAAATTCAGACCTTCCTTCATAATTTCCAAAGAAAGGATTCTTGAGAGCTTCACTCAAGATGTAAATAAGTACATCGTAAAAACCAGTTTGACGTACAATCAGCCTATTGAGGCCTTCGCAGAATGGAAATATAATATAATCAATAGCTTCACCGGTGAGTTGGCAGGTCTGGACTTTTGTTTCGACAGAAATCTCTTTTCTCTGGAGAAGCTAAAAGGTCACTCTCCAAACTACAAGACCAATTTATTTTTACCACTACGGATAAAGCTAGCAATAATTTTGCAATTATCTGTAAGAAGTTCTATTTTGAATTGTTAACTATGGAACTCAATAATAGAGTAACATACGAGCCCGTAAGTTATTCTACCAAGCAGTTAGAAAATCGGTTTAAGGCATTCTTCAAGAAACTTAAAATTCCACAAACTAGAAGATATGGGCCTGAATTTCCATTTCTTTTTGCAACGGTTAAGTTTCATAAGGATCCTGTGAAGTTCAGGTTCATAGCTAGTGGAATAAGGAGTCATAAAAAGAAAATAGATCTTGCTTTTGAAGATGTCTTAAAGAAGGTTTTGAAACACATTAGAAACTGTTCTAACTTGATGTACAGAGATTTTTGGATAATTAATAATAATGCAGAAGTAATTTCTACTATACTCAAAGTTTGTCCCCTAGATATTAATAGTTATGATTTTGAAAACCTATATACTAATCTGCCTCTATCAGATATAATCACTACATTTAAGGAGCTGCATGCAGAATTTAAACTTAACCAATTTGTTGATGTAGGAACTTGGAACTCTTATCTCAATTGCTGCATAAAAAATAACCATATCTTATATAATAATACTCTCTATAAGCAAGTGAACGGTATTCCAATGGGAACATCAATGTCCACAAATATCGCTAATCTATTCCTGTTCTTTAAGGAATATAAATTCATTAAAAATCACCCCACCTGCTCAGATAACTACCTTTACACTTTTAGATATATTGATGATCTGCTGTGTATCAATAATTCAGAAGTTATAGAGAGTGATTTTGATAATATCTATCCTAGCTCTCTTAACTTATGTAAAACCAACCACAGTAATCAGGAACTTGAGTTCCTAGACTTAAGCATTAAGCTCAACAGAGGTAACCCATCTATTAGCCTCTTTGATAAAAGAGTTAATTTTCCTTTCAAAGTAATTAAATATCTACACTGGAATAATAACATTTCAACCAAAGTAATTGAGAATGTACTAATTTCTCAGGTCCTAAGAATTTCAAGAATTTGCAGCAACAATTTGGATTTCAATTACCACATTAATATACTTTTAGAAAGTTTTCTAGAGAACGAAATTCCTTCTTCTTTCATCAAAAGAACTTTAAGAAAAATTATTCTGAATAATAGAGTAAGGTTGGCAGATCTGCTTTAATTTTCTACACAGTTAATAATATGATTCTGACCAATCAAAGCCGTAAGGAAGTTGGCTAGAGGATGCCTATTAACTACCTAAAGGAACCTTAGTGCTATGGATATGACGGTCCTATTAAAACAAAAAATTAAATAATATAAACAAAATCACAAAAAAAGCTTAAAAATCTGTTTATAAAAGAAAATAAAAACAAATAAAAAAGAAAACTAGTTATTCATCACTAGGATAGCTATACTAAAAATAGTAAAACCAACATTAAAATTAATAAGATTCTGATTAATCTATAGAAGCTCACTAAGGTGATTTAATACATGCAAAGATTATTAAATAAACTGCTCGTGTATTTTATAATATTTCTCATGTATTCTGGAGAGTTAATTCTGCTCATTCTGATCATACAGATCCACAGTCTTAAGTTTATATATTTTTTTCTCTGGTTAAAATCTCCGCGCGTTGGTTTCTTGCTGTATGAGGAGGCCATCAGCCCCACCCTCACTGCCCCCCAGCGTCTAAGGAGTGGCGGAAGGGGTCAGCCATGTTCTCCTCTTATGTGGAGAAAAGTTTTTGTCACACAAGAGGTAAGCTCTCTTCCTTGTTTTTGGGTTCTAGGTTTTATAAGTTCAATGTTTGTACTTTATGTACCTTTTCTCTGTCGTTTTTTAGCTTTTCAGCTTTTAAGCATTGGTTTGTCTGTTAACATTTTTGCGGGTTTTAACTCTTACTTTTCTTTGTAACTTTGAGCGTCTTTTGGGGTACCTAGGAACAGAAGAAGGCTAAGCCTGTTCCTTTTCTATGCGCTGTCTATGCGCTGTTTTTTCAAAGTAGTTAAGTTCTTAATAACTAATTAATTATGCACTTAAAGCACTGCTGAAATACTTTGTACATATTGCAACTAACTGTTTAAGGTATATAACTTTCACAAAGTTTTCTTTAGTTAATATTTATCTTTAACTTATTCTCGTTTTCGTGCTGTCATAAGTTGTAGAGTAGGGGTTTTAGACTCAAGTTTTCTTTCAAAAATCTGTTCGTTATAAATTAACATTTCCTTTTTTTAATTGCAATGTAAAATTTGGATTTCTTTTGCATTGTTTTTCAGGTTTAAATTCTCTCTCAAACGAACTTGGAATTTCGTTATAGCTGAAAATCATTTCCATTTATTATGTCACTCTCACAGCTTGAGTTCTCTTTAATCTTCTTCTCTCTGTTTAACAGTAACAGATGAAGAGCATGGGTCGGGCCATGAAGGTTAATGGATGCAAGCGAAATTGTTAACTAGTGCTAGGTCATGATACTCTACGGAGGACATGACTTATATATATATATATTTTTTAACTATTTTAGGTGGGAATGTTACTTGCATCTATGGCCTTGCAGAAACCCATTTCCAACTAGGTCTTTGTGGAAGTGAGAAAATGCAGAGTTTTTGCTGGTCCTTGATAAAGCCAAGGCTCAGTATTCTCGACACCTTCTACATTCAGTTGTTTTATTTTATTTTTTATCTTTTCTCCTTTTACTCACACAGGTAGATACATAACCTTTTCTATGTTGTATTAGGTGTGAGTCAAAATTATATATGTATTTTTTTGCTTAGGTATCTTCTTTATAGAATGTGTATTCTGAATTTTCAAAACTGCTGCGTTGCGCGTTTTGATTTTCAGGTTATTTTGCACCCTTCGTTTTAAATTCTAAAATTTTTTCCTTAGTCTTCAGTTTTGCTCTTAAATAACTAATTTCAATTTATTATTTAGCAGCTCATGCGCAAATTCTAGTTGAAATGTTTTATTATTATTATTATTTTTTTATTTCTATTTTTTTCACTTGAGGTTTTTTTCATTTTCTAATTTTTTCTTTTTAGTATGTTTTGGATGCAGCTTTTTGGAGTGTAGTTTATACTCGAGTTTGGTCTTTTCTTGGACTGCTTATTTCTAAAAGTTTTTCCTAGTTGGTTTGCTCAGAATTTGTATGTTTTGGCCCAAGTGGAGTTCTAAGGACGATGAAAGGATTGGAGGTCAGCTCAGATATTTTAAGTCCTCCCGCTCGGTTAGGCTAGCACCCTTTCCCATAGTGTATGAACTCGCTGGCAAAGGTAATCTAAAGTTATGAAATGACAAACGTTGTTTGACATGTAAATCTGCAGATCCTAACCTGTATTCTTCTGTTGAGGATAATTGCTCCAACAAGTTTTGCAAAGCCTACAATACCATCTATAAGCTCACCTGTACTGTCTGCAACCTTAGCTATATTGGCCAAAGTAAAAATCCTCTTCATCTTAGGATTAATGGTCACAGGTCTCTAGTAAACAAGTTCTCTAATTCAGGAGGGAACCCCTCCACAAACGCCAACCAGTACTCTACCTTTGAATTAGAGCATTTCCATACTCATGGTTTTGACAAAGTTAAAATAGAGGTACTACATATTATTCCTGACCTCTATGCTCGGCTAGAAACTGAATCCCTTGAAATTTTGCAGCATCAGTCTCTTTATCCCTATGGCCTTAATTCCACTCTATCCGACAATAAGCATAATCAGCATAAATTTTCAATTCGTGAACTTTTCTTTCTTGTTAATAATAAGAGCTGCTCTAGAGGTAATAGAGGACAGAGGTTATTTCGCACATCAAGCAAAGTTGATTTTGCTAACTTGCTAAAAACTCTGGAAAGCTTTAAAACTGGCACTAATTTTGTTAAAAATACTTACAAAATTCTCAAGTCCTTCAAGCACTCTGTCCTTAAATGTTTTTCAAATTCTGGAATGAAACTGCTGACCATGTTGATAAGCATGTTTTTGCTTTGGTTCTGGACATTCTTAAACATATTCTTAAAGATAAAATTTCTCTTAAAGAATCTTCCAGTAATTTTGTTACCATCAGGTTCCTAAATAAAGCCTACGATAATCTCAATGTAAGGAAGCTGTTCTACAATAATGCAATTTTTTTTCCCATCCACAGGCACCAGTCTATTGTAAGTTTTAAATATGTTAAGACCTTAGGGTCAATAGTTAAAAACTACAAACTTAACTCTTCGAGCTACATTCCTGTAATTACTTCTTGTTCTTGTGATGAACATAAAGAAACAGTTCACTATGATAAGAATTACAACCATATTATCACCGGAAACTTGAGTTATGTTGAAAATGAAAAGCTTAGGAATTTATTAGAGTATGGCTCTAAATTCAGACCTTCCTTCATAATTTCCAAAGAAAAGGATTCTTGAGAGCTTCACTCAAGATGTAAATAAGTACATCGTAAAAACCAGTTTGACGTACAATCAGCCTATTGAGGCCTTCGCAGAATGGAAATATAATATAATCAATAGCTTCACCGGTGAGTTGGCAGGTCTGGACTTTTGTTTCGACAGAAATCTCTTTTTCTCTGGAGAAGCTAAAAGGTCACTCTCCAAACTACAAGACCAATTTATTTTTACCACTACGGATAAAGCTAGCAATAATTTTGCAATTATCTGTAAGAAGTTCTATTTTGAATTGTTAACTATGGAACTCAATAATAGAGTAACATACGAGCCCGTAAGTTATTCTACCAAGCAGTTAGAAAATCGGTTTAAGGCATTCTTCAAGAAACTTAAAATTCCACAAACTAGAAGATATGGGCCTGAATTTCCATTTCTTTTTGCAACGGTTAAGTTTCATAAGGATCCTGTGAAGTTCAGGTTCATAGCAAGTGGAATAAGGAGTCATAAAAAGAAAATAGATCTTGCTTTTGAAGATGTCTTAAAGAAGGTTTTGAAACACATTAGAAACTGTTCTAACTTGATGTACAGAGATTTTTGGATAATTAATAATAATGCAGAAGTAATTTCTACTATACTCAAAGTTTGTCCCCTAGATATTAATAGTTATGATTTTGAAAACCTATATACTAATCTGCCTCTATCAGATATAATCACTACATTTAAGGAGCTGTATGCAGAATTTAAACTTAACCAATTTGTTGATGTAGGAACTTGGAACTCTTATCTCAATTGCTGCATAAAAAATAACCATATCTTATATAATAATACTCTCTATAAGCAAGTGAACGGTATTCCAATGGGAACATCAATGTCCACAAATATCGCTAATCTATTCCTGTTCTTTAAGGAATATAAATTCATTAAAAATCACCCCACCTGCTCAGATAACTACCTTTACACTTTTAGATATATTGATGATCTGCTGTGTATCAATAATTCAGAAGTTATAGAGAGTGATTTTGATAATATCTATCCTAGCTCTCTTAACTTATGTAAAACCAACCACAGTAATCAGGAACTTGAGTTCCTAGACTTAAGCATTAAGCTCAACAGAGGTAACCCATCTATTAGCCTCTTTGATAAAAGAGTTAATTTTCCTTTCAAAGTAATTAAATATCTACACTGGAATAATAACATTTCAACCAAAGTAATTGAGAATGTACTAATTTCTCAGGTCCTAAGAATTTCAAGAATTTGCAGCAACAATTTGGATTTCAATTACCACATTAATATACTTTTAGAAAGTTTTCTAGAGAACGAAATTCCTTCTTCTTTCATCAAAAGAACTTTAAGAAAAATTATTCTGAATAATAGAGTAAGGTTGGCAGATCTGCTTTAATTTTCTACACAGTTAATAATATGATTCTGACCAATCAAAGCCGTAAGGAAGTTGGCTAGAGGATGCCTATTAACTACCTAAAGGAACCTTAGTGCTATGGATATGACGGTCCTATTAAAACAAAAAATTAAATAATATAAACAAAATCACAAAAAAAGCTTAAAAATCTGTTTATAAAAGAAAATAAAAACAAATAAAAAAAGAAAACTAGTTATTCATCACTAGGATAGCTATACTAAAAATAGTAAAACCAACATTAAAATTAATAAGATTCTGATTAATCTATAGAAGCTCACTAAGGTGATTTAATACATGCAAAGATTATTAAATAAACTGCTCGTGTATTTTATAATATTTCTCATGTATTCTGGAGAGTTAATTCTGCTCATTCTGATCATACAGATCCACAGTCTTAAGTTTATATATTTTTTTTTTCTCTGGTTAAAATCTCCGCGCGTTGGTTTCTTGCTGTATGAGGAGGCCATCAGCCCCACCCTCACTGCCCCCCAGCGTCTAAGGAGTGGCGGAAGGGGTCAGCCATGTTCTCCTCTTATGTGGAGAAAAGTTTTTGTCACACAAGAGGTAAGCTCTCTTCCTTGTTTTTGGGTTCTAGGTTTTATAAGTTCAATGTTTGTACTTTATGTACCTTTTCTCTGTCGTTTTTTAGCTTTTCAGCTTTTAAGCATTGGTTTGTCTGTTAACATTTTTGCGGGTTTTAACTCTTACTTTTCTTTGTAACTTTGAGCGTCTTTTGGGGTACCTAGGAACAGAAGAAGGCTAAGCCTGTTCCTTTTCTATGCGCTGTCTATGCGCTGTTTTTTCAAAGTAGTTAAGTTCTTAATAACTAATTAATTATGCACTTAAAGCACTGCTGAAATACTTTGTACATATTGCAACTAACTGTTTAAGGTATATAACTTTCACAAAGTTTACTTTAGTTAATATTTATCTTTAACTTATTCTCGTTTTCGTGCTGTCATAAGTTGTAGAGTAGGGGGTTTTAGACTCAAGTTTTCTTTCAAAAATCTGTTCGTTATAAATTAACATTTCCTTTTTTTTTTTAATTGCAATGTAAAATTTGGATTTCTTTTGCATTGTTTTTCAGGTTTAAATTCTCTCTCAAACGAACTTGGAATTTCGTTATAGCTGAAAATCATTTCCATTTATTATGTCACTCTCACAGCTTGAGTTCTCTTTAATCTTCTTCTCTCTGTTTAACAGTAACAGATGAAGAGCATGGGTCGGGCCATGAAGGTTAATGGATGCAAGCGAAATTGTGAACTAGTGCTAGGTCATGATACTCTACGGAGGACATGACTTATATATTTTTTAACTATTTTAGGTGGGAATGTTACTTGCATCTATGGCCTTGCAGAAACCCATTTCCAACTAGGTCTTTGTGGAAGTGAGAAAATGCAGAGTTTTTGCTGGTCCTTGATAAAGCCAAGGCTCAGTATTCTCGACACCTTCTACATTCAGTTGTTTTATTTTATTTTTTATCTTTTCTCCTTTTACTCACACAGGTAGATACATAACCTTTTCTATGTTGTATTAGGTGTGAGTCAAAATTATATATGTATTTTTTTGCTTAGGTATCTTCTTTATAGAATATATATATATATATATATATATATTTACTAATTCGCAACATGCGTCGCCAGCGAGAGGACATGCAAATGCAAAAGATTAGCATTGCAGGGCATATGCAAATCATGTGCGCCCGGCACGCTACCGAGAAGCGCTATAAGTAAGTAGTGGAAGTGTGTTGTGCTGCCGGACCTGTGCGCGGAAAGCTTCCTGATGCCTCGTCGCAGAATACGGCAGTCATTCCAGCACGTTTCGGAGTACGACAGAGGACGAACAGTGGCTTATCGCGACAGCAGTTTATCGTGCTGAGACATCGGCGCCCGTGTGGGACGACATCCAGCCACAGTGAAGCGAGTATGGATTCGGTGGGTGCAGGAGGGACGGACGGACCGACGCGAGCGATTGCCGCGGCACACCACCGAACGTGAGGACCGGCATGTCGTGCGGCGGGCATTGATAGCTCGCACCGCCATATCACGAACGTTAGCGCAGGAATTAGGGTGTGTTGCGAAACAACCTGTATCAGCACGTACCGTTCGACGTCGTCTGCAGGAGCGGAGACTTGACGCACGGCGCCACTGCTCAGATTACCATTGATGTTACACCACCGGCGCGTGCGGTGGCAGTGGGCCGTTAAACGCCACATATGAACTACGGAATGGCACGACATTGTCTTCTCCGACGAATCCCGCTTCTGCCTGCAACACCACGATGGTCGGATCCGCGTGTGGCGGCACCGCGGTGAGAGACTGTATGACGCCTGCATTATGCATCGCCATACCGGTCCGTCGCCTGGCGTTATGGTTTGGGGCGCAATTGGATATGACACCCGCACCCCTCTGGTACGCATCGTCGGTACACTCAATAGCCACCGCTACATCTCCGACGTTTTGGAGCCTGTAGTCCTCCCTTACCTGCAAGACCTGCCAGCGGTCACGTTTTAACAGGACAATGCGCGCCCGCACGTGGCACGCATCGTGCAACAATTCTTCACGACCCACCAGGTGTCACTGCTGCCGTGGCCCGCCTGTTCTCCCTATATGTCGCCCATGCAACCGAGTGGCCCGGCAAGCACCACCCGCGGCTACGCCTCATGAACTGTGGCAACGTGTGAAAGCAGCCTGGACCGACATACCGCAAGCCCACATCCAAAGCCTCTTTCGTTCGATGCCGCGGCGTGTAGCGACCGTTATTGCCAGCCATGGGGGCCACGCGAACTATTGATGTCTGCGTGTTCCGCAAGTCGCCCGGGCCTGTAAGCTCAATCATTTTATCTTTGTATCTGTTGTTATGTGTCCAGTAAATCTGGCTTTGCTATCTCGTGTCCTTCTTGGTGTTGCATTTTGGGTGGCCAGCAGTGTAGTAAGGAACTTGCTGTTAGACACTGGTTTTGTTCTTAACGACAAAACGATCGTCGAAAAAACTCCACTGCTGCACCTGTTGGAAAAAGAGGATCATGAAATTAAAATGTGTCATAAACTAAAACCGATTCATATTAAATGCGAAGGACCTCAAAGACAAAACGTTCGTCTTGCTGTTGAGCTATTGTCAAATACAACAGCCACAGCTTTAGAACATTACATGCCAGGTGACTGTTTTGAAAGTGCATATCGGTTTATCAAAATTCATCAAGCGTGTTAATGATTGGTTCGATGTAATAAACAGTTATGTTGCAAAAAAAAAAAATGGTTTCCCTGCGAAATGTGGTTACGGAATGTATTATATAGAGCAGAACAAGATTTAGGCAATGCTTATGAAATGTTTAGCGAAATCAGGTGGGTAGAAAAAAAATGCCTGCAACAACTTCAGAAAGGTATTCTAATATCAATGCGCTCATTAAAAAGATTTCCTAACTGATGCACGTGATGTGTTCGGAATGGATTATATACTAACACATAGACTTAATCAGGATTGGCCGCCCCGGTGGCGCAGTGGTCTAAGGCGCTGGCCTCTGATCATTCGTCCGTAAGGGGTCCGGGTTCGAATCCCGTCAGGCATGGATGTTGTGTTTGTCTTACGGCACTGGCTCTCTCCCTTCCCTGGAACCAGTGACCCTAAATTAGGGACGGGCGACTGCTTATAGCCCATTGAGTTGCTCACGGTGGTCGTTAAACCTCCCATCAAAAAAAAAAAGTCAGGATTGTTTAGAGCATTTTTTTTCGCCCGTACAAGATGGGGACTGAATGATCATCCCACCCCTTTGAATGCATTATACAGAATTTGAATGATTGTCATGGGAAAAAATCCGGGCATAATACAGAAAAACACCAATACCCAGCCTGCTGAATCACACACGGAAGAATTCATAGTTGCAAAAGTGCTGCGCCACGTTGGAGTCAAAAGTGATGAAGAAATGTCCAAAGATTTGTGCGACGCTTATTCTACGCACACAAGCGACAACGATAATGCGTCAAATACACAACAATGCCTAACCACAGTAACTAAAGATGATGGCCGAGAGTATCTTGTTGGTTGGGTGGCCAAGAAATATAAAGAAAAATACCCACATCTGGGAGATTACACATCGAAAAATAATACTGTACATATTGAGGAATCATGGCTACATCATCTGTGATTTGGAGGACTCACTCAACCATCTCTTGAGAGGTCTAATATCGCTAAAAGAATTGGAATATGAATTTCTTAAACAAAACATAAATTGCACTATAAGTAAAGAGCCTTATACCGTAAAAACGTTAACCGAAAAAGCACATCTCTCTTGTTTCCTGGGTTTCCCACAGAGGTGCTTAGGACATATGTTAAGATGAGAATTATAATTAGGATTAAGTATTTGAATGAGAAGCTGCAGTCCACCCTAACTGCCAAAAGAAATACCAGAAATGAAGATGACATTCGCTCAAAGAAAAGAAAACTTATGAAAATATTAAATTAGGAACAAAAACACACACACACACACACACACACACACAAGCAAACTTAGACATACCCATTTAGAAATAACCTCTAGTTTTGCGGGTTGGTGTGATTAATTGAATTATAAAAATATTAATTGGATTTTAACTCATGTTCCTAAATCATGAAAAGCCAAAGAAACAGAACTGCAACCACAGTAGACTTAAGTACAAAATAATACACTTTATGCTTCAGTCGGAAACGTTAAATTTTTATAATGCATGTGCATGTTTTTCTTCCTTTTTTTTAAACATTTTAAATGTCTTTAATCTAAAGCAGGTTATGGCTATGTCTATTGTCAGGATCCTAAACTTTTTCAAAATAAACAGGCTTAAAAAAAAAAAAGAAAAAACTCAGTTGATTCCACACTCCGGACGGGCTGGCGAGATCTCGAGTCAAACCCTACGATGGGTTTATCAGTGACGTCACGCGCCGCATCCTCTCCGCTCCAAGATTTTCCGCGATCGAGGCAACCTTCTCTTCTACTAACCTTGGGCGTTTCCCAGGGTTTTTGCAGAAGTAAGGGGGTGAGTTTGCGTGGGGACAAGGGGAGCTAAGACAGTCGACTCGAGGAATTGGAAGTGAACGGTCGCAGGGAGAGGAGGGGAGGAAACGCCTTGGGTGTTGGAACGCGCGTCTCCAGGGGAATGTAGGTTTTTCTCCACGTTGCAACGAAAAGGCGATTCATGGAAGGAAATGTTGGTTTCAGAGGAACGGGGATGAATAACTGAAAAGCTGAGGACAACTTTCTGCACTTAAGTAAAGAAAATAATAACGTGCTTTAAAAGACCTAAAAGGATTGTATAAAAAAATATTGCTTTATAGCTATTATTATCCTTACTTTACTAGGTTAACCACGCAAGACTATGGAAATTAACAAATGCAAGTTAACAATTTTCTGGCGAGGATATTTTTTCCCGGATGATTTTTAGATAAATATGAGCATACCGGCACTTCAAAATTTCCATTTCGAGCCCTGATACAGGCATGTTAATACACTGAAGCTCTCATGGTTCTGGGAAAAATCCTTTATTTTCGTGAGGCCTCGCACAAAGATGACTGAAAACTATGAGCACAATCAATGAAATCTTACAATGAAAAATTAGTATAATACAAACCTGTAGCCAGAGACGTAGCTAGGACGGTTGAAGAGAGGGCGCAAAATTCACAGCTTACAGTCTGATTAAAATTGGAATTGAAACTTTTGCTCCAGTTTTCTGGCACAGATTTTTCGCTCCTACTTTGTCATTTGTCTATATACAGTAGCCTATGTTTCAGTAGTTTGGTAGCCTTGACAGTTTAAAATTCTCGTTTCTTCTTCAAAATGTTCAAGGGGTGTTAGTTGCCCACATCCAGAAATGAAGGCGCGGTAGTACGTACGGTGCAAGATAAAGATATTCAGATTGTTAAAGATATTCCCTTACTCAGGGACGTCGCCAAGGGATTGCGATGGTGGACTTGAGCCCACCCTGAAATTTGTCTTGTCCACCCAGTTCACAGTGTGCCATTTTTCAATATGTTTAACTTTAAAATACAGTCTGTACTTTGCCAAGTAACAAGTATTTTTTTTATTTCACGTAACCCTACGTATTTTCCCCTAGGAAGTGCGTTGTTTACGTCTCCAAAAAAGGTTATCAAAATAGCACCGCAGGGCCATGAGAATTCAGTTGTTCTCCACTCTTCCAATTTCTTAGTTTCAGCCTCTTTTCAGGAGGGTGGATAAAAATTCACTGAGGGGTCACTACTAATTACTCTGTTTGTTTTTTTACAAAATATGGGATTCCTACACGAAAAGTGGAGTCTAAAGCTACACTAGCATCCTTAAGACTTCCCCAGGACAGTGAAAGTGCAGAAAGGGGCTGACGACTGCTTTGTATGAAAGGAGTGCAAAGCAAGGTCGTTGGCTGGAAGGAAAGAAGTTAAGGAGGGATGAGGTATTGTGTCTTCAGGGCACAACGTTAACATTTGATTTAGATAAACAAAAACGACATTTTTTTTAAAATAAATTGTTCAAGTACAGTACTATTTTCGTAAGCAAAAATGGAAAATTTTGAAAAGAAATTTAAGACAATGCATTCAGAGCAAGCAAACAGTCGAAGGCGACATTCCACCAACCCTTGTATCTTACACCAGTGGCGTAACTAGTCAGGTCCATGTATGTATAATACGTGTGTCCCGGTGGAGGGGGTCGGAATTGCACGAATTCTTTTGTAGCCGGTAGTGGAAAGAATTGAAACCGCCCCGGAGGCGCAGTGGTCTAAGCACTGACTTATAACCATTGTCCGAGAAGAGTCTGGGTTCGAATCTCGCTGTGTCATGGATGTTGTGTTTGTCTTAAGGCACGGGCGCTCTCCTTTCCCTGGAACCAGTGACCTTAAATTAGGGACGTGCTACTGCTTATAGCCCATTGAGTTGCTCACGGTGGTCGTTTAACCTTCAATTAAAAGAAAAAAAAACATTAAAACTTTGTTCTTTCAGTGTTTCTTTAAAAAAAAAAAAAAAAAAAAAACGTTCGGTCAAGCTTGCCCCACCAAAATTAATGCTCATCCACCCAGATTTCGAAGTCTAGCGCTGTCCCTGCTCTTGCTATTCGATCATTATTGCTGCTGCGAGCCACGACAACCAGCTACATTTGATGAGATATGGAAGTTCCTAACTGCGAAGCATTTCGGAAAAGCTACACAAACAGTCATGGTTGGATTATTACATTTTTCATGAATAGAATACGGGAGTACACCATATAATAAAACTTTTTCTTTAAGATGTGAATCCGTTTTATGGTGTAAATATGACATGGATGTTAAGTCAGATTATATCCGAAGTCTCGAAAATTTCGTCGTCCTGGAGCGCGAATCGAACCTGCGTCTCCCGGATAGCACCCATGCATGCTAACTACTACACCCCTAGAACGACCACGTTTCAAGTTTCCGATTAATTTGAATATAACCAAATGTATATGAATATGATGGTTACATTATTATATAACAAATATGTATGTCGTTAATTTGTTTTTATTTGATGGTTGTATTAAAATTAATCGGAAACTTGATCGTTCTGGGTGGTGTAGTGGTTAGCAAACTCGAGCGCAATCCGGAAGACACGGATTCGACTCCCGCTCGAGGACGAAGAAAATTTCAAGTTTTCGGATATTATCTGACTTAACATCCATGTCATATTTAGACCATAAAACGGATTCACATTTAAAAAAAAAATTGTATTACATTTTTGTTTGTTTGGGGTTTTAACGACCACCGTGAGCAACTCAATGGGGTGTAAGCAGTCGCCCGTCCCAAGTTTCGGACCCCTGGCTGAAGTGAGGGAAGAGTGCCAGAACTGTAGGACAAACACACCATCCATGCCTCACCAGGTATTCGAACACGGACCCATCTCAGACAAATTTTCAGAAGTCAGCGCTTAGACTACTGCGCCACCTGGGCGGCACAGTCTGACTGTGCTTTTCGCATAGGGATGCCATTGGAGTATGTCGTTAATTTTGTTTCGTCGAGCAGCCTTTCTCTCTATGTTCACTATATTGAAAAAAGTTACCGGACAACCCTTCAAAAGCAAATAAACGGATCCGCTGCGTTGTTAAGATGCGCGGTACAGCTGCAAATATAAGGTACAAAAACAAGCCTGCAGCTGACCGCGATCATATAGCACTGTTAGGTTGAGTGAAAATGTTGCGGCGAGAGAGAACTGACTTTGAGAAAGGAAAGATTGTTGGGTGTTATGTTAGTGGGTTGTTTCTAAGAGAAACCGACAGGCGTTTAAACATACCCAAGTCAACTGTTTTGGATGTACTGAATAAGTGGAAGACCCATGCCGTGCCTGAAGCAGCTAAACGTACCGGCAGACCAAAGAAAATCAGTGATAGAGGACGTCGAAGCTTCAGGAGAGTCGTTACAGCTAATCGACGGAGTACTGCATAAGACCTCAGTGTACAGGTGAGTAAAAATGCTGGAACCTCGGTATGTACATGTACCACTTGCAGAGAATTTCATTCCATAGGCTACTGTAATCGTGCAGCTGCTCACAAGTCTTTCATCTCCACTCGGAATGCTACTCCGTCGTTTAACACAGTGTAAAGAACCTTTATCGTGGACCACAGATCAATGGAAACGGGTCCTATGGATTGATGAATCCAGATACACGATCCATCAGTGTGATGGCCGTGTGTGGGTATGGCGGCAGCCGGGGAACGCTATTTACTACAGTGTACGGTTCCTACACTCAAGTTTAAAGCTGGCAGTGTACTCTTATGGGGGTGTTTTCGGTAGTATGGTCCCGGCCCATTGGTTATCGTGGACAAACCTGTTAACCAGCACGTTTACCTCGATATTCTGAACAATTATGCCGTACCAACTCTGTGGCAATCCTATGGAACCGAGCCTTGTTGGTACCATCAGGAGAATACCGTGCCATAAAGCAAAGACTGTTACGGCGTGGTTTGACGATAATTCCGTATCGTGTGTGGACTGGCCAGCACAGAGTCCTGATCTTAATCCCATAGAGCACCTATGAGATGAATTAGAGCGCCGCATAAGAAGTTTGGAACCAAGGCCTACTACTAAGCAACAGTTAGCGGTAGCATTGTGTACTGAATGGAAGCGCATACGTCTCGCTGTGTTCCAAAACCTTGTCGAAAAGGGTGTCTCGAAGGGTCAGTGCATGCGTTAAGGCCAAAGGTGGACCGACACCGAACGAATGTATATCAATAAATGCTATGTTGTGTTTCTCTTCTAGGTATCCTGTGACTTTTGTCAATATAGTGTATATAAGATTGAAAGATAGATGGACTTCTGAACCGTTTGTCCGAGTGGACCGCGGTCCGAGTTTTGTATGACACATGGGTGGGACGATTGTTTTACGGCACTTTTTCCATTCCCTGGAACTAGGGGCCTTAAATTAAGGACGGGCGATAGCTTATAGCCCAAAGAATTGCTCACAATTATCGTTAGCTCCTCCCCCAAAAAAGTGATGAGGCGCATTGTTCCATGGTTTGCCCCGGGCTCAAAAAATGTCTAGTTACGCTTCTGCTTGTAGCACATGGGTAGGTGTTACCGTGATAACTCTGAGCTGGAGTCATCTTCTTTCTGTCGTCCGCTTCTTTCTTATATTATTTCTATGTACCCGTCCCGCCTAGCGACGAACTCCTATGTAATCTCGATAGTTGCTGTCTCGTTCTAGGTAAGCCGAGCAGCATCGAGATGTTGTTCGTCTGTTCCGATTCTGGAGCGAGGACTTTCCTTCTCGCTGAAAGAGAATTCCACTTCTAAGATTCGCTAGCTTCCCAGGTCATAAAAAAAAAAAGTATAAATATGCATGCCTATGTACATTCCCACGTGGAACTTGTTTGCGCAATTTTCAGGCAGAGCAGACAAGATCTACAGGTTTAGGGCTGATGCTGTAAGGTACACGCCACTAGCCGAATTACAATCGGATTAATATGTATATAAGTACTTGAAGTGTATTGTACCTCTCTTGTGTGGCCATGGGATTATCTCGAGAGTGCGCTAAGGAATGCCACACAGACTTCAGGGTGTGGCAGATCGCCCCACGTGAAAGAGATTAACTCGGAAATCCGACATGGGAGTTTTTCTGAAGTTTTAAGAGAGAACGAACACTTTTTACTTGGGTAGTGGAAGCGAGGACCGGAGTTTTGGAAAGAGCGGTCGAGTCTGGGAGTTGACGTTGGAGACGTTTTGTTTTCCGAAGAACAATTGATATCGGGTCGCGTAATAGCAGCGATGTCGGTTTAAAGGAAACACGAAGTTCGGGTCTAGTGTCGATATCACGGGTGGTACGAAGTCAAATAAAATATTCCGTTAACTAGCCATAGAGAAGTCCCGAGCCACATCGTTATAGCGGAATAAACTGTTCGTTTTTGTTAGCGTTAAAAAAAAGGCCTGAATTCTATTTTTCTTCGAGTGCGTGATTCTACTACGGAACGAACCAAAACAAAATTATGTGACGACTCTCGCTGGATCTCGGCTATGTTGAGAAAAAGCCAGAAAGGAGCGAGGGTCGTTATAGCACTCGAGAATCATGCGAGCCACGTCTGCGGTCTGGGCCCGCATCTGCACGCCCCTTCCTGAACAGCGAAGCGGCTGAAATGCTCTGGCGATACATCATGGCTGGTGAATATTTGCACACACACACAAGCAAACTTAGTTAAGGAATCCATCTACCTTTCTCGTAGACACTCTGGGGAAAATACGCACCTCTCCCGTATTCGCTCTTCTTCCTCCCCAATCCCCTTCGTTCCACCTTCTTTGCCACTCCTTTAAGGTGACTTTCTTCGTCTGGGTTCGAACACTTTGCAGTGGCACTCTTAGATGGAAATCTATATGTCTCGTTTTCTAAAGGCCAGCTGGTCTGCATGTTCATTTCCACAGGTTCCGACATGGCTTCGGACCCAATGAAAAAAGATCGGAGTTTCACCTGCGATCTCAACCAGAGACTTTATTTCCCTCACTAAGGTATTTTTGCACCTGAATCTACCAAGCGCCTTTAAGGCTACCTTTCTATCAGAAACACCTTTGATTTCTTTTACATCATTGCTGGGGACGGCCTACAACAACGCTTCCCTAATAGCCAACAGCTCTGCTTGGAAGACAGAAGAGTTAGGTGAAAGTTTCATTCGTTTTGCTATCATCTCGTTGCCATCCGAGAGCGTGCAAAACCCTGCATCTCTTAACCGCCTATTTTGCAGCCGTCAGTGAACAGCTCTCTCCCTATCCCAGAAGGGAGACTCCTGTCCCATGTGGGACAAACTTCGTTGGCTGGGTGGCAAGTCCAGTCTAGTCTCGGCAGTTCTACTTCGTAGGACCGACAGTGGTCTTCTAGTAGTTTTGTGTTCTTTCCGTATCTTAAGGCTTGCATTGCTGCTTCCCTTGATTGCACATCCCCTTTCTAGGCACTTGTTCATCAGGTGAACGAAGTACCTCGGCTTGGCTGTGAAGATTTCCTTCACGATACTGAAACCCAATCCGTCCTTTCCTGGGGCTTTGCCCACGTTTAAGATTTTAAGCGCATCCTCTACCTCCTCCCTCGTGAAGGGTGGGTCATATTCCGTATCTGGCGGATCTCTGCAATTCGCTCTAATTGCTCTTCGTTCCGGAAAGTCTCCTCCCTCCTAATCAAAAAAGTAAAGGCAACGCACCCGTTAATAGCGGTGACTGTGAGAAAAAACATCAACAAAACATAATGGTTATTTCACTTCTCTGCATAGTCAGGGCCCGCTTAATCAGTAAAAAATCATTGCTTTACAAAAACGATTAGAAATTGCGAACATTAATGTAAAGTTATCCTTTCTGTATATAGTCCCAAAATTCCATAAAACCCCGGTGGGGTTCAGAACATTACTTCAGCCACAAAATGTTGTGGCAAATATGCAAAAAAAAATATTTGAAAATCTGTTAAAAATTATATTGCAAAATATTACTATGCCATGGATTATAAATGGCAATAGACAAGTGCTGGAGAAGTCTCGAGTATATGAAAAATTGCTTATTCAAACCTTTGACTTCAAAAACTTATTCACATCCATAGACTTGAAAGACCTTGAGAATGTGTGCGACTCACTTTTTCGAGATTTTGATAACCTTTTGACGATTGAGAAGAACTATTGGACAAACTTAATAGCCCTATGTGTTTTCAACAAGTATACGGAATGGGCAAGCAATTGTTTCTTAAAGTTCGAGGTATCCTATGGGTACCTCGTGTTCAAGTCTTCTCGCCAATATATACCTGTACACACATACGAAAAAAACTTTGCAACCTCCCTTGTGAACTCAAACCAAACAATGTTCCGATAAATTGATGATATAATCACCTTCAACTACTACGATTTTGAAGCCCAGGCATTGGAAATATACCCAAAGTGTCTTACCCTTGAGACAACGAACGCTAACGAAAACGGGGTGCAATTCCTGGATTTGGATATACGATACACCGAGGAGTCGCTGGTTGTATCAATATATGACAAAAAACGTATAATTATAACTTTAACGTCAACCACTATATCCACTGGAACTCAAATATATCAAAAAATGTACTGAGAAATTTAATAACTTCTGCGTTTTGTAGAAGTATTCAAATATGTAATAACTCAGAAGTTCTGTTAACAAATTTGAGAAGACTATTTAAGACATTTTTATCCAATAACTACCCTCCAAGGTTTCTGTTAAAGGTTTTTCGTCAATTGTTGAATAGTGAAGTATCCAGGCAATTTTTTGACAAACATTCAGCTATAAATATTTAACGCATCACTAACCAATGACCCTACAATATTAATTTATCTTCCTTTTTCGCAAGTGCCACATGGTGGGTCACATGTGGCTGAAGATTTCTAATTAATATTTTGTCGATTCTGCACTTACTGTCACTTTAACCGTAACCAATAATCCTCTGTGGATTATCTTGTGGGATTACGTATCTAGCATTTTCAGTCTGGGTGGTCAGGGGAATAGAAGGACATGCTGCTCCTTATCGGTTGGACTGTTGTTTTCGTATACTTGTTACTGTCAAATGGTAAGAAGGTTGAACAAGTTTGATTTTTTTTACTGCTTAATATTCCTGTATATTTCGTCTTTCCTTCATTTGTTCTGTCATTGATTTTCATTCAAATTGATTCATCATTGTAATTCGGTGACCTAGGGGTCACACAGGCGGTTTTTGCCTATTACAAACCGGTTTTCTGTTTCGAAAGGTCACCCTTAGACTGGTGTTCCCCTGAGGAGAACAGTCTAGTTTAACAGGTATTGTTGTTTTTTTACCGGGAGTTGCTGTAGAGTTAATTTTTTGGAGTGCATTCCACATATCGTTTCATTTTACTTTTGTACTTCCCTTTTTTAATTTCAATTCTTTCATGTGTGTCAATGTATATAAGGGACTGTCTAAATGCATGTGATATTATATATATACACTGCTGGCCACCCAAAATGCAATAGCAAAAGGGACACGAGATAGCAAAGCCAGATTTACTGGACACATAACAACAGATACAAAGATGAAACGATTGAGCTTACAGGCCCGTGCGACTTGCGGAACACGCAGACATCAATAGTTCGTGTGGCCCCCATGGCTGGCAATAACGGCCGCTACACGCCCCGGCATCGAACGAAAGAGGCTTTGGATGTGGGCTTGGGGTATGTCGATCCAGGCTGCTTCCACACGTTGCCATAGTTCATCAGGCGTAGCCGCGGGTGGTGCTTAGCGGGCCACTCGGTTGCCGATCAGTTACCAGACGTGTCCGATGGGCGACATATCGGGAGAACAGGTGGGCCACGGCAGCAGTGACACCTGGTGGGCAGTGAAGAATTGTTGCACGACGCGTGCCACGTGCGGGCACGCATTGTCCCGTTGAAACGTGGCCGCTGGCAGGTCCTGCAGGTAAGGGAGGTTTACAGGCTCCAAAACGTCAGAGATGTAACGGTGGCTGTTGAGTGTACCGGCGATGCGTACCAGAGGGGTGCGGGTGTCATATCCAATTGCGCCCCAATCCATAACGCCAGGCGACGGACCGGTATGGCGATGCATAATGGAGGCGTCATACAGTCTCTCCCGCGGTGCCGCCATACGCGGATCCGACCATCATGGTGTTGCAGGCAGAAGCGGCATTCGTCGGAGAAGACAATGTCGTGCTATTCCGTAGTCCAGGTACGGCGTTCAACGGCCCACTGCTGCCGCACTCGCTGGTTTTGCAACGTCAATGATAATCGGAGCAATGGCCGCAGTGCGACAAGTCTCCGCTCCTGCAGACGACGCAACCGGTACGTGCTGACACAGGGTATTGCGCAGCACACCCCAATTCCTGTGCTAACGTTCGCGATGTGGCTGTGCGAGCCATCAATGCCCACCGCACAACATGCCGGTCCTCTCGTTCGGCGGTGCGCCGCGGCTGCGGCAATCGCTCACGTCGGTCCGTCCGTCCCTCCTGCACCCACCTAATCTACACTAGCCTAACTGTGGCTGGATGTCGTCCCACACGGGCGCCGATGTCTCGGTACGATAAACCGCTGTTGCGATAAGCCACTGTTCGTCCTATGTCGAACTCTGAAACGTGCTGGAATGACTGCCGTATTCTGCGACGAGGCATGTGGAAGCTTCCCACGCACAGGTCCGGCAGCACAACACACTTCCACTAATTACACCCCGCTTTCTGTGCACCCTTCTTATAGTGCTTCTCGGTGGCGTGCCGGGCGCACGCCACCGAGAAGTACAAAAGTAAAATGGCCAGCAGTGTATATATATAGTTTTTTTTTACTGTTTTATCTTTTATATATATATATATATATATATATATGGGAGGTAAGGTCAGGTGATGCGTAACATCACAGCCTCTCCTTGACAAATGTCAACCCCGCCTTCTCGTGGTACATCCTGTTCCCACTAAAGGGGCTCTGACGACCGCCAATAGCGGTATAATTATACCATCGGGATTAGAGGAAATGCTATCCCACACTCACCAACCCGCTTGGCCAGCGTGGTGAGTTATGGCCAAACCCCTCCAAAATGACTCCACAACTTAAATCTTGGCCCTCAGTCTCCGGCAGCTGGAATGTACCTGGCCAAGGCAGCGGCCAGTGCGACATGAAGGCAGAGGGTGCTAAGAATCCCCGGAGGACCGGACTAGGCTGTAATCTGATGCTGACCTTGGCTACGTACAACGGACGCTCCCTATCTTCTGATTCAAGGCTTCTTGAATTGGAAGAGGAACAACAAAGGATCAAGTGGGACATCGTCGGGCTAAGTGAGGTAAGAAGAAAAGGAGAAGATCTCATTGAACTGAAAAGTGGACATCTCTTCTACTATCGTGGGACAGATACTGGCAGAACTAGTGGTGTTGGATTTATAATAAACAAGAAACTGAAGGATAAAGTTGTAGAAGTTGAAAGTTCCTCTGACAGAGCTGCACGACTCGTTATTCAACTCTCGAGAAGATACCAGGCTCAGATTATTCAAACTTATGCACCCACCACAAGTCATGCTGAAGAAGAAATTGAAGAATTTTATGAGGAAATTAGTCATCTAAATAATAAAGGTAAGCAGCACTTGAAGATAATTATGGGAGATTTCAATGCAAAAAACGGCAACAGAATGAAACTTCAGTTGGTAAATTCGGTCACGGCAACAGAAACCAGCATGGAAATACTCTCGTAGAGTTTGCAGAGGCAGAAGGGTTTTTCATCTTAAACTCCATTTTCAAGAAAAAGCCACACAGGAAATGGACATGGAGACATCCAAATGGGACGACAAGGGAAATTGATTTTATTATGTGTAACAAAAAACTCGTCATAGAAGACTACAGTGTGCTAAACAAGTTCAACACAGACAGTGACCATAGATTGGTGAGATGTAAGATGCACCTCAACACTAAACTCGAACGTAGAGAGCTCATAAGACAAACAAAATGTATTGACATAACCAACCTTAAAAAACACCATAATACCTTCAAATTGGAACTGAAGAACAGATTCCCTGCTTTAGAAGGCCTAACATCGGAAGAAGTGGATATTTCTGAAGTTAACAGAAAAGTAACCAAAGCTCTTATGGAAACAGCAACAAAATTAGCTGGGTCTAAGAACAAATTGCATGTGAACAAATTATCAGGAAAAACCAAAATGTTGATGCAAAAAAGAAGAGTGATGAGGACAACTAAAGAAGATGTGACTTCCAAAGTGGAATATATAGAGCTATGCAAGACAGTACGAAAAAGTATCACTGAAGACGTAAGGAAATTCAACTGTGAACTAGTAAGGAAAGCAATTGAAAACAACCAAAGCCTAAAGATAGCAAAGGGACATCTCAGTAAGGGAAAAAAACAGATTATGGCACTGAGAAAAGAAGATGGTTCTGTAACAAGAAATAGAGGCGAAATTTTGACAAGAGTGAAAGATTTCTACTCCAAATTATATGAAAGGGATGATACATGTACTCCAGACATCATGAAAGGTACCAGTACCAGAGTTCTTCCAGTCCTTCCAGCAGAAGTTGCACATGCCATCAAGAACATGAAGCGGGGAAAAGCTCCAGGAGAAGATGGAATTACTGTAGACATCATACAAGAAGCAAATGGAGAAATCGAAACAGTACTCGCCCAAATTTTCACTCGATGCCTTAATGAAGGGAAAATTCCTGAGGATTGGAACAACGCTACAATGATCTTGCTACATAAAAAAGGTGACATTGAGGATCTCAGGAACTACAGACCTATCAGAATCTTATCAGTGGTTTATAAAATCTTCACTAAAGTTCTTTCACACCGCTTGAAGGTGACACTGGACATGGCTCAACCGAGAGAACAAGCTGGATTATGGAGTGGCTACAGCACAATAGATCATATCCACGTACTGAGAGAACTAATTGAAACAGCGAGGGAATATGAACTTCCATTGTGCATGGCTTTTATCGATTATGAAAAAGCCTTTGATTCGGTGAAACCATCAGCAGTTGCAATGGCTCTGAAATCCTGCGGTATTGAAGATGCATACATTAATATTATTAATAACATCTATGAAAATGCAAATGCAAAGATTCGGCTGTTTGAAAATACAACACACATAAAAATTGGAAAAGGAGTGAGACAAGGTGACACCATATCTCCGAAGTTAATGCCATATTGGGAAAATGTCTTTCAATCACTGAACTGGGAAAACAAAGGGATAAAGATTAGTGGAGATTATCTAACCCACCTTCGTTTTGCTGATGACATAGTCATTTTTGCAACTACCCCATCAGAGCTACAGAGTATGATCCAGGAACTTGCTGACAAGAGTAAAGAAGTGGGATTAAAAATGAACTTTAAGAAGACAAAAGTGATGTACAATGCTTTTACAAGAAATGAAGATTTATCTATTGATGGAGAAAAGCTGGAGATAACAGACACGTACGTTTATCTTGGACAGCAGATATCAAGTGAGGGTCACATTGGTGAAGAAATTAATCGGCGTACAAAACTTGCCTGGAGAGCTTTTGGAAGAAACAGCATAATTTTCAAGAGCAATATGCCATTATGTCTTAAAAGAAAAGTGTTTGATCAATGCATCCTTCCAGTGCATACGTATGGTGCAGAGACGTGGACCTTAACTAAAAGAGACATACAAAGGCTGCAGACAACTCAAACTAGCATGGAGAGGTGCATGCTTGGTGTAACCAAGAGAAATAAGAAGAGGAACACGTGGATCCGAAAAATGACAAGAGTGGAAGACATCATGATCAGAGTTAAATCCCTGAAATGGCAATGGGCTGGACATACTGCCAGAAGAACAGACCATCGATGGACAGCAGCTGTTCTACAATAATGCAATTTTTTTTCCCATCCACAGGCACCAGTCTATTGTAAGTTTTAAATATGTTAAGACCTTAGGGTCAATAGTTAAAAACTACAAACTTAACTCTTCGAGCTACATTCCTGTAATTACTACTTGTTCTTGTGATGAACATAAAGAAACAGTTCACTATGATAAGAATTACAACCATATTATCACCGGAAACTTGAGTTTTGTTGAAAATGAAAAGCTTAGGAATTTATTAGAGTATGGCTCTAAATTCAGACCTTCCTTCACAATTTCCAAAGAAAGGATTCTTGAGAGCTTCACTCAAGATGTAAATAAGTACATCGTAAAAACCAGTTTAACGTACAATCAGCCTATTGAGGCCTTCGCAGAATGGAAGTATAATATAATCAATAGCTTCACCGGTGAGTTGGCAGGTCTGGACTTTTGCTTCGACAGAAATCTCTTTTTCTCTGGAGAAGCTAAAAGGTCACTCTCCAAACTACAAGACCAATTTATTTTTACCACTACGGATAAAGCTAGCAATAATTTTGCAATTATCTGTAAGAAGTTCTATTTTGAATTGTTAACTATGGAACTCAATAATATAGTAACATACGAGCCCGTAAGTTATTCTTCCAAGCAGTTAGAAAATCGGTTTAAGGCATTCTTCAAGAAACTTAAAATTCCGCAAACTAGAAGATATGGGCCTGAATTTCCATTTCTTTTTGCAACGGTTAAGTTTCATAAGGATCCTGTGAAGTTCAGGTTCATAGCTAGTGGAGTAAGGAGTCATAAAAAGAAAATAGATCTTGCTTTTGAAGATGTCTTAAAGAAGGTTTTGAAACACATTAGAAACTGTTCTAACTTGATGTACAGAGATTTTTGGATAATTAATAATAATGCAGAAGTAATTTCTACTATACTCAAAGTTTGTCCCCTAGATATTAATAGTTATGATTTTGAAAACCTATATACTAATCTGCCTCTATCAGATATAATCACTACCTTTAAAGAGCTGTATGCAGAATTTAAACTTAACCAATTTGTTGATGTAGGAACTTGGAACTCTTATCTCAATTGCTGCATAAAAAATAACCATATCTTATATAATAATACTCTCTATAAGCAAGTGAACGGTATTCCAATGGGAACATCAACGTCCACGAATATCGCTAATCTATTCCTGTTCTTTAAGGAATATAAATTCATTAAAAATCACCCCACCTGCTCAGATAACTACCTTTACACTTTTAGATATATTGATGATCTGCTGTGTATCAATAATTCCGAAGTTATAGAGAGTGATTTTGATAATATCTATCCTAGCTCTCTTAACTTATGTAAAACCAACCACAGTAATCAGGAACTTGAGTTCCTAGACTTAAGCATTAAGCTCAACAGAGGTAACCCATCTATTAGCCTCTTTGATAAAAGAGCTAATTTTCCTTTCAAAGTAATTAAATATCTACACTGGAATAATAACATTTCAACCAAAGTAATTGAGAATGTACTAATTTCTCAGGTCCTAAGAATTTCAAGAATTTGCAGCAACAATTTGGACTTCAATTACCACATTAATATACTATTAGAAAGTTTTCTAGAGAACGAAATTCCTTCTTCTTTCATCAAAAGAACTTTAAGAAAAATTATTCTGAATAATAGAGTAAGGTTGGCAGATCTGCTTTAATTTTCTACACAGTTAATAATATGATTCTGACCAATCAAAGCCGTAAGGAAGTTGGCTAGAGGATGCCTATTAACTACCTAAAGGAACCTTAGTGCTATGGATATGACGGTCCTATTAAAACAAAAAAATTAAATAATATAAACAAAATCACAAAAAAAGCTTAAAAATCTGTTTATAAAAGAAAATAAAAACAAATAAAAAAGAAAACTAGTTATTCATCACTAGGATAGCTATACTAAAAATAGTAAAACCAACATTAAAATTAATAAGATTCTGATTAATCTATAGAAGCTCACTAAGGTGATTAATACATGCAAAGATTATTAAATAAACTGCTCGTGTATTTTATAATATTTCTCATGTATTCTGGAGAGTTAATTCTGCTCATTCTGATCATACAGATCCACAGTCTTAAGTTTATATTTTTTTCTCTGGTTAAAATCTCCGCGCGTTGGTTTCTTGCTGTATGAGGAGGCCATCAGCCCCACCCTCACTGCCCCCCAGCGTCTAGGGAGTGGCGGAAGAGGTCAGCCTTGTTCTCCTCTTGTGAGGAGAAAAGTTTTTGTAACACAAGAGGTAAGCTCTCTTCCTTGTTTTTGGGTTCTAGGTTTTATAAGTTCAATGTTTGTACTTCATGTACCTTTTCTCTGTCGTTTTTTAGCTTTTCAGCTTTTAAGCATTGGTTTGTCTGTTAACATTTATGCGGGTTTTAACTCTTACTTTTCTTTGTAACTTTGAGCGTCTTTTGTGGTACCTAGGAACAGAAGATGGCTAAGCTTGTTCCTTTTCTATGCGCTGTCTATGCGCTGTTTTTTCAAAGTAGTTAAGTTCTTAATAACTAATTAATTATGCACTTAAAGCACTGCTGAAATACTTTGTACATATTGCAACTAACTGTTTAAGGTATATAACTTTCACAAAGTTTTCTTTAGTTAATTATTATCTTTAACTTATTCTCGTTTTCGTGCTGTCATAAGTTGTAGAGTAGGGGGTTTTAGACTCAAGTTTTCTTTCAAAAATCTGTTCGTTATAAATTAACATTTTCTTTTTTAATTTCAATGTAAAATTTGTTTTTCAGGTTTAAATTCTCTCTCAAACGAACTTGGAATTTCGTTATAGCTGAAAATCATTTCTATTTATTATGTCACTCTCACAGCTTGAGTTCTCTTTAATCTTCTTCTCTCTGTTTAATAGTAACAGATGAAGAGCATGGGTCGGGCCATGAAGGTTAATGGATGCAAGCGAAATTGTTAACTAGTGCTAGGTCATGCTACTCTACGGAGGACATGACTTATATATATATATTTTAAACTATTTTAGGTGGGAATGTTACTTGCATCTATGGCCTTGCAGAAACCCATTTCCAACTAGGTCTTTGTGGAAGTGAGAAAATGCAGAGCTTTTGCTGGTCCTTGATAAAGCCAAGGCTCAGTATTCTCGACACCTTCTACATTCAGTTGTTTTTTTTTTTTTTTTTTTTTCCTTTTACTCACACAGGTAGATACATAACCTTTTCTATGTTGTACTAGGTGTGAGTCAAAATTATATTTGTATATTTTTTTTGCTTAGGTATCTTTATAGAATGTGAATTCTGAATTTTCAAAACTGCTGCGTTGCGCGTTTTGATTTTCAGGTTATTTTGCACCCTTCGTTCTAAATTCTAAAATTTTTTCCTTAGTCTTCAGTTTTGCTCTTAAGTATATATATATATATATATATATATATATATATATAAGATAAAGGCTGCAGACAACTCAAAGCAGCATGGAGAGGTGCATGCTTGGTGTAACCAGGAAAGATAAGAAGAGGAACTCGTGGATCCGAAAAATGACAAGAGTGGAAGACGTCATGATCAGAGTTAAATTCCTGAAATGGCAATGGGCTGGACATACTGCCAGAAGGACAGACCATCGATTAGATTGGATTCCAAGGGACAGGGAGAGACCCAGAAGAAGACCACATGGGAGATGGGTGGATAAAATTCGAAAGTATGCGGGAGTGACATGGAGGAGACTGGGACAAGACAGACCGTTGTGGAGGAAACTTGGGGAGACCTTCGTCCAGCAGTGGATTGATAATGGTTGACAATATATATATATATATATATATCATCATCATCATTGTCAACCATTATCAATCCATATATATATATATATATATATCATCATCATCATCATTGTCAACCATTATCAATCCACTGCTGGACGAAGGTCTCCCCAAGTTTCCTCCACAACGGTCTGTCTTGTGCCAGTCTCCTCCATGTCACCCCTGCATACTTTCGAATTTCATCCACGTATCTCCCATGTGGCCTTCTTCTGGGTCTTTTCCTGTCCCTTGGAATCCAATCTAAAATTTCGGCTGTCCATCTATGGTCTGTCCTTCTGGCAGTATGTCCAGCCCATTGCCATTTCAGGGATTTAACTCTGATCATGATGTCTTCCACTCTTGTCATTTTTCGGATCCACGAGTTCCTCTTCTTATCTCTCCTGGTTACACCAAGTATGCACCTCTCCATGCTTCTTTGAGTTGTCTGCAGCCTGTGTATGTCTCTTTTAGTTAAGGTCCACGTCTCTGCACCATACGTAAGCACTGGAAGGATGCATTGATCAAACACTTTTCTTTTAAGACATAATGGCATATTGCTCTTGAAAATTATGCTGTTTCTTCCAAAAGCTCTCCAGGCAAGTTTTGTACGCCGATTAATTTCTTCATCAATGTGACCCTCACTTGATATCTGTTGTCCAAGATAAACGTACGTGTCTGTTATCTCCAGCTTTTCTCCATCAATCGATAAATCTTCATTTCTTGTAAAAGCATTGAACATCACTTTTGTCTTCTGAAAGTTCATTTTTAATCCCACTTCTTTACTCTTGTCAGCAAGTTCCTGGATCATACTCTGCAGCTCTGATGGGCTAGTTGCAAAAATGACTACGTCATCAGCAAAACGAAGGTGGGTTAGATAATCTCCATTAATCTTTATCCCCTTGTTTTCCCAGCTCAGTGACTGAAAAACACCCTCCAATGTGGCATTAAAGAGCTTCGGAGATATGGTGTCACCTTGTCTCACTCCCTTTCCAATTTTTATGTGTGTTGTATTTTCAAACAGCCTAATCTTTGCACTTGCATTTTCATAGATGTTATTAATAATACACTGCCGGACAATTGCTAAGGACGGATGACAATAGCAACGATAGCAACCATCAAATGGAAGGCAGGAAAATGTGGAAATTAGCATAAGGGCGGGATACAGTAAGACGTGTTGTGCGTATGCAAATTTTTGATTGCCGAACTTGTTCGTGACGTCATAGCGCTGATAAGAGATATAAAGGATTTGACGCGTATTGACCTTTGTTGTTCAAACGCAAAGTTGAAAGGGAAAGAATCAATTGTCGAACTTGCAATTTTCAGTATGTCCTCCCGACATCACCTAGATGATTTTACGCGTGGCCGTATTATTGGCAAGATTGAAGAAGGGCGAAAAATAACAGATGATGCCAGGGAGTTCGACGTCAGCCACAGTGTTGTTTCAAGGCTTTGGAAATCATTTCAAACAAATGGAGAGTGTAGCAAACGTCACGGGGGAGGTCGTGTTCGCAGTACGACACCTGCAGAAGATCGGTACATAGTGCTATCAACAAAAAGACACCGGCGCAGCACAGCTAGTGAGGTAGCAAATCAGTTTACCGCTGCTACTGGCAAGCGGATCTCCCGAAAAACTGTCGCCAGACGTTTGCATGAAGGAGGACTATACGCCCGCCGTCCTGTTGTGTGCATCCCATTGTCCAGACGTCACCGTACCGCGCGTTTGCAATGGTGCCATCAACATCGCAATTGGACTGATAACGACTGGTCTGCTGTCCTCTTCTCAGATGAGAGTAGATACAGTCTATCGTCTGATTGTCGACGACAACTGATCTGGCGTGATAGTGATACTGCATATTGTCCAGCAAACATACAGGAAAGGGACCGATATCCGACATGTAGTGTCATGGTATGGGCTGGCATCATGATCAATGGCCGTACGTCCCTCTATGTGCTTCCAACTGGGACTATGACTGGCCAACGATACATTAATGATGTTCTGCTACCTCATGTTCGCATGTTCCGTGGTGCTGTCGGTGATAGATTCATTTTCATGGACGACAACGCAACATGTCATCGAACAGTCGCTGTCCAGGAGTGTCTTGAGAGCGAGGATATTCAACGCCTCGTATGGCCAGAACGTTCTCCAGATCGGAATCCCATTGAAAATGTGTGGGATGCTTTGGGGAGGAGTCTTGCTGGTCGCTAATGCCCTCCAATAAACAAGGACACCCTCATCCGTGCACTGACAGAGGAATGGGATAAATTACCCCAACAGCTGCTTGATAATGTTGTGCAAAGCATGACACGACGTGTGGAATCTTGCATCGCCCTCCATGGTGGCCATATCCCGTATTGACATCTTACGCCGGAACGCCTGCGGACGGTAATTGCATTTTTTTCACGTTTACGTATTTTGCACAAAATGGCCTGTTTGTCCCTTGAACACGTTTCAAAGCCTTCTGGATTTCAGAGCACAATAAATTGTCTTTCTTGTAATGTCCTGGCATTCTGACATTATTTTATTTCACTTGGCATCCAACCACACTTACATTTTTATGCGCTATATAGCCGTTTATGATCCGTCCTTAGCAATTGTCCAGCAGTGTATTAATGTATGCATCTTCAATACCGCAGGTTTTCAGAGCCATTGTAACTGCTGATGGTTTCACCGAATCAAAGGCTTTTTCATAATCGATAAAAGCCATGCACAATGGAAGTTCATATTCCCTCGCTCTTCCAATTAGTTCTCTCAGCACATGGATATGATCTATTGTGCTGTAGCCACTCCTGAATCCAGCTTGTTCTCTCGGTTGAGCCATGTCCAGTGTTACCTTCAAGCGGTGTGAAAGAACTTTAGTGAAGATTTTATAAACTACTGATAGGAGGCTGATAGGTCTGTAGTTTCCGAGATCCTCAATGTCACCTTTCTTATGTAGCAGGATCATTGTAGCGGTGTTCCAATCCTCAGGAATCTTTCCTTCATTAAGGCATCGAGTGAAAATTTGGGCGAGTACTGTTTCGATTTCTCCACTTGCTTCTTGTATGATGTCTACAGTAATTCCATCTTCTCCTGGAGCTTTTCCCCGCTTCATGTTCTTGATTGCATGTGCAACTTCTGCTGGAAGGACTGGAGGAACTCTAGTACTGGTATCTTTCATGATGTCTGGAGTGCATGTATCATCCCTTTCATATAATTTGGAGTAGAAATCTTTCACTCTTGTCAAAATTTCGCCTCTATTTCTTGTTACAGAACCATCTTCTTTTCTCAGTGACATAATCTGTTTTCTTCCCTTACTGAGATGTCCCTTTGCTATCTTTAGGCTTTGGTTGTTTTCAATTGCTTTCCTCACTAGTTCACAGTTGAATTTTCTTACGTCTTCAGTGATACTTTTTCGTACTGTCTTGCATAGCTCTATATATTCCACTTTGGAAGTCACATCTTCTTTAGTTGTCCTCATCTCTCTTCTTTTTTGCATCAACATTTTCGTTTTTCCTGATAATTTATTTACATGCAACTTGTTCTTAGACCCAGCTAATTTTGTTGCTGTTTCCATAAGAGCTTTGGTTACTTTTCTGTTAACTTCAGAGATGTCCACTTCTTCCGATGTTAGGCCTTCTAAAGCAGAGAACCTGTTCTTCAGTTCCAACTTGAAGGTATTATGGTGTTTTTTAAGGTTGGTTATGTCAATAGATTTTGTTTGTCTTATGAGCTTGCCACGTTCAAGTTTAGTGTTGAGGTGCATCTTACATCTCACCAATCTATGATCACTACCAGTGTTGAACTTGTTTAGCACACTGCAGTCTTCTATGACGAATTTTTTGTTACACATAATAAAATCAATTTCACTTGTCGTCCCATTTGGATGTCTCCATGTCCATTTCCTGTGTGGCTTTTTGTTGAAGAAGGAGTTCATGATGAAAAACCCTTCTGCCTCTGCAAACTCAACGAGAGTATTTCCACGCTGGTTTCTGTTGCCGTGACCGAATTTACCTACTGAAGTTTCATTCTGTTGCCGTTGCCCTATTTTTGCATTGAAATCTCCCATAATTATTTTCAAGTGCTGCTTACCTTTATTATTTAGATGACAAATTTCCTCATAAAATTCTTCAATTTCTTCTTCAGGATGACTTGTGGTGGGTGCATAAGTTTGAATAATCTGAGCTTGGTATCTTTTCGAGAGTTGGATAACAAGCCGTGCAGCTCTGTCAGAGGAACTTTCAACTTCTACAACTTTATCCTTCAGTTTCTTGTTTATTATAAATCCAACACCACTAGTTCTGCCAGTATCTGTCCCACGATAGTAGAAGAGATGTCCACTTTTCAGTTCGATGAGATCTTCTCCTTTTCTCCTTACCTCACTTAGCCCCACGATGTCCCACTTGATCCTTTGTAGTTCCTCTTCCAATTCAAGAAGCCTTGAATCAGAAGATAGGGAGCGTCCATTGTACGTTGCCAAGGTCAGCATCAGATGGCAGCCTAGTCCGGTCCTCCGGGGATTCTTAGCACCCTCTGCCTTCATGTCGCACTGGCCGCTGCCTTGGCCAGGTACATTCCAGCTGCCGGAGACTGAGGGCCAAGATTTAAAGTTGTGGAGTCATTTTGGAGGGGTTTGGCCATAACTCACCACGCTGGCCAAGCGGGTTGGTGAGTGTGGGATAGAATTTCCTCTAATCCCGATGGTATAGTTATACCGCTATTTGCGGTCGTCAGAGCCCCTTTAGTAGGAACAGGATGCACCACGAGAAGGCGGGGTTGACATTTGTCAAGGAGAGGCTGTGATGTTACGCATCACCTGACCTTACATCCCATATATATATATATATATATATATATATATATATATCATCATCATCATCATTGTCAACCATTATCAATCCACTGCTGGACGAAGGTCTCCCCAAGTTTCCTCCACAACGGTCTGTCTTGTGCCAGTCTCCTTCATGTCACTCCCGCATACTTTCGAATTTCATCCACCCATCTTCCATGTGGTCTTCTTCTGGGTCTTTTCCTGTCCCTTGGAATCCAATCTAAAATTTCGGCTGTCCATCGATGGTCTGTTCTTCTGGCAGTATGTCCAGCCCATTGCCATTTCAGGGATTTAACTCTGATCATGATGTCTTCCACTCTTGTCATTTTTCGGATCCACGAGTTCCTCTTCTTATCTCTCCTGGTTACACCAAGTATGCACCTCTCCATGCTTCTTTGAGTTGTCTGCAGCCTGTGTATGTCTCTTTTAGTTAAGGTCCACGTCTCTGCACCATACGTAAGCACTGGAAGGATGCATTGATCAAACACTTTTCTTTTAAGACATAATGGCATATTGCTCTTGAAAATTATGCTGTTTCTTCCAAAAGCTCTCCAGGCAAGTTTTGTACGCCGATTACTTTCTTCATCAATGTGACCCTCACTTGATATCTGTTGTCCAAGATAAACGTACGTGTCTGTTATCTCCAGCTTTTCTCCATCAATCGATAAATCTTCATTTCTTGTAAAAGCATTGAACATCACTTTTGTCTTCTGAAAGTTCATTTTTAATCCCACTTCTTTACTCTTGTCAGCAAGTTCCTGGATCATACTCTGCAGCTCTGATGGGCTAGTTGCAAAAATGACTACGTCATCAGCAAAACGAAGGTGGGTTAGATAATCTCCATTAATCTTTATCCCCTTGTTTTCCCAGCTCAGTGACTGAAAAACACCCTCCAATGTGGCATTAAAGAGCTTCGGAGATATGGTGTCACCTTGTCTCACTCCCTTTCCAATTTTTATGTGTGTTGTATTTTCAAACAGCCTAATCTTTGCACTTGCATTTTCATAGATGTTATTAATAATATTAATGTATGCATCTTCAATACCGCAGGTTTTCAGAGCCATTGTAACTGCTGATGGTTTCACCGAATCAAAGGCTTTTTCATAATCGATAAAAGCCATGCACAATGGAAGTTCATATTCCCTCGCTCTTCCAATTAGTTCTCTCAGCACATGGATATGATCTATTGTGCTGTAGCCACTCCTGAATCCAGCTTGTTCTCTCGGTTGAGCCATGTCCAGTGTTACCTTCAAGCGGTGTGAAAGAACTTTAGTGAAGATTTTATAAACTACTGATAGGAGGCTGATAGGTCTGTAGTTTCCGAGATCCTCAATGTCACCTTTCTTATGTAGCAGGATCATTGTAGCGGTGTTCCAATCCTCAGGAATCTTTCCTTCATTAAGGCATCGAGTGAAAATTTGGGCGAGTACTGTTTCGATTTCTCCACTTGCTTCTTGTATGATGTCTACAGTAATTCCATCTTCTCCTGGAGCTTTTCCCCGCTTCATGTTCTTGATTGCATGTGCAACTTCTGCTGGAAGGACTGGAGGAACTCTAGTACTGGTATCTTTCATGATGTCTGGAGTGCATGTATCATCCCTTTCATATAATTTGGAGTAGAAATCTTTCACTCTTGTCAAAATTTCTGCCTCTATTTCTTGTTACAGAACCATCTTCTTTTCTCAGTGACATAATCTGTTTTCTTCCCTTACTGAGATGTCCCTTTGCTATCTTTAGGCTTTGGTTGTTTTCAATTGCTTTCCTCACTAGTTCACAGTTGAATTTTCTTACGTCTTCAGTGATACTTTTTCGTACTGTCTTGCATAGCTCTATATATTCCACTTTGGAAGTCACATCTTCTTTAGTTGTCCTCATCTCTCTTCTTTTTTGCATCAACATTTTCGTTTTTCCTGATAATTTATTTACATGCAACTTGTTCTTAGACCCAGCTAATTTTGTTGCTGTTTCCATAAGAGCTTTGGTTACTTTTCTGTTAACTTCAGAGATGTCCACTTCTTCCGATGTTAGGCCTTCTAAAGCAGAGAACCTGTTCTTCAGTTCCAACTTGAAGGTATTATGGTGTTTTTTAAGGTTGGTTATGTCAATAGATTTTGTTTGTCTTATGAGCTTGCCACGTTCAAGTTTAGTGTTGAGGTGCATCTTACATCTCACCAATCTATGATCACTACCAGTGTTGAACTTGTTTAGCACACTGCAGTCTTCTATGACGAATTTTTTGTTACACATAATAAAATCAATTTCACTTGTCGTCCCATTTGGATGTCTCCATGTCCATTTCCTGTGTGGCTTTTTGTTGAAGAAGGAGTTCATGATGAAAAACCCTTCTGCCTCTGCAAACTCAACGAGAGTATTTCCACGCTGGTTTCTGTTGCCGTGACCGAATTTACCTACCGAAGTTTCATTCTGTTGCCGTTGCCCTATTTTTTGCATTGAAATCTCCCATAATTATTTTCAAGTGCTGCTTACCTTTATTATTTAGATGACAAATTTCCTCATAAAATTCTTCAATTTCTTCTTCAGGATGACTTGTGGTGGGTGCATAAGTTTGAATAATCTGAGCTTGGTATCTTTTCGAGAGTTGGATAACAAGCCGTGCAGCTCTGTCAGAGGAACTTTCAACTTCTACAACTTTATCCTTCAGTTTCTTGTTTATTATAAATCCAACACCACTAGTTCTGCCAGTATCTGTCCCACGATAGTAGAAGAGATGTCCACTTTTCAGTTCGATGAGATCTTCTCCTTTTCTCCTTACCTCACTTAGCCCCACGATGTCCCACTTGATCCTTTGTAGTTCCTCTTCCAATTCAAGAAGCCTTGAATCAGAAGATAGGGAGCGTCCATTGTACGTTGCCAAGGTCAGCATCAGATGGCAGCCTAGTCCGGTCCTCCGGGGATTCTTAGCACCCTCTGCCTTCATGTCGCACTGGCCGCTGCCTTGGCCAGGTACATTCCAGCTGCCGGAGACTGAGGGCCAAGATTTAAGTTGTGGAGTCATTTTGGAGGGGTTTGGCCATAACTCACCACGCTGGCCAAGCGGGTTGGTGAGTGTGGGATAGAATTTCCTCTAATCCCGATGGTATAGTTATACCGCTATTTGCGGTCGTCAGAGCCCCTTTAGTAGGAACAGGATGCACCACGAGAAGGCGGGGTTGACATTTGTCAAGGAGAGGCTGTGATGTTACGCATCACCTGACCTTACATCCCATATATATATATATATATATATATATATATATATATATATATATCATCATCATCATCATTGTCAACCATTATCAATCCACTGCTGGACGAAGGTCTCCCCAAGTTTCCTCCACAACGGTCTGTCTTGTGCCAGTCTCCTTCATGTCACTCCCGCATACTTTCGAATTTCATCCACCCATCTTCCATGTGGTCTTCTTCTGGGTCTTTTCCTGTCCCTTGGAATCCAATCTAAAATTTCGGCTGTCCATCGATGGTCTGTTCTTCTGGCAGTATGTCCAGCCCATTGCCATTTCAGGGATTTAACTCTGATCATGATATCTTCCACTCTTGTCATTTTTCGGATCCACGTGTTCCTCTTCTTATTTCTCTTGGTTACACCAAGCATGCACCTCTCCATGCTAGTTTGAGTTGTCTGCAGCCTTTATCTTATATATATATATATATATATCATCATCATCATCATTGTCAACCATTATCAATCCACTGCTGGACGAAGGTCTCCCCAAGTTTCCTCCACAACGGTCTGTCTTGTGCCAGTCTCCTCCACGTCACTCCCGCATACTTACGAATTTCATCCACCCATCTTCCATGGGGTCTTCTTCTGTGTCTTTTCCTGTCCCTTGGAATCCAATCTAAAATTTCGGCTGTCCATCGATGGTCTGTTCTTCTGGCAGTATGTCCAGCCCATTGCCATTTCAGGGATTTAACTCTGATCATGATGTCTTCCACTCTTGTCATTTTTCGGATCCACGAGTTCCTCTTCTTATCTTTCCTGGTTACACCAAGCATGCACCTCTCCATGCTGCTTTGAGTTGTCTGCAGCCTTTATCTTATATATATATATATATATATATATATATATATATATATATATATATATATATATATATATATCATCATCATCATTGTCAACCATTATCAATCCACTGCTGGACGAAGGTCTCCCCAAGTTTCCTCCACAACGGTCTGTCTTGTGCCAGTCTCCTCCATGTCACTCCCGCATACTTTCGAATTTCATCCACCCATCTTCCATGTGGTCTTCTTCTGGGTCTTTTCCTGTCCCTTGGAATCCAATCTAAAATTTCGGCTGTCCATCGATGGTCTGTTCTTCTGGCAGTATGTCCAGCCCATTGCCATTTCAGGGATTTAACTCTGATCATGATATCTTCCACTCTTGTCATTTTTCGGATCCACGTGTTCCTCTTCTTATTTCTCTTGGTTACACCAAGCATGCACCTCTCCATGCTAGTTTGAGTTGTCTGCAGCCTTTATCTTATATATATATATATATATATCATCATCATCATCATTGTCAACCATTATCAATCCACTGCTGGACGAAGGTCTCCCCAAGTTTCCTCCACAACGGTCTGTCTTGTGCCAGTCTCCTCCACGTCACTCCCGCATACTTACGAATTTCATCCACCCATCTTCCATGGGGTCTTCTTCTGTGTCTTTTCCTGTCCCTTGGAATCCAATCTAAAATTTCGGCTGTCCATCGATGGTCTGTTCTTCTGGCAGTATGTCCAGCCCATTGCCATTTCAGGGATTTAACTCTGATCATGATGTCTTCCACTCTTGTCATTTTTCGGATCCACGAGTTCCTCTTCCTATCTTTCCTGGTTACACCAAGCATGCACCTCTCCATGCTGCTTTGAGTTGTCTGCAGCCTTTATCTTATATATATATATCATCATCATCATCATTGTCAACCATTATCAATCCACTGCTGGACGAAGGTCTCCCCAAGTTTCCTCCACAACGGTCTGTCTTGTGCCAGTCTCCTCCATGTCACCCCTGCATACTTTCGAATTTCATCCACCCATCTCCTATGTGGTCTTCTTCTGGGTCTTTTCCTGTCCCTTGGAATCCAATCTAAAATTTCGGCTGTCCATCGATGATCTGTCCTTCTGGCAGTATGTCCAGCCCATTGCCATTTCAGGGATTTAACTCTGATCATGATGTCTTCCACTCTTGTCATTTTTCGGATCCACGAGTTCCTCTTCTTATCTCTCCTGGTTACACCAAGCATGCACCTCTCCATGCTTCTTTGAGTTGTCTGCAGCCTTTGTATGTCTCTTTTAGTTAAGGTCCACGTCTCTGCACCATACGTAAGCACTGGAAGGATGCATTGATCAAACACTTTTCTTTTAAGACATAATGGCATATTGCTCTTGAAAATTATGCTGTTTCTTCCAAAAGCTCTCCAGGCAAGTTTTATACGCCGATTAATTTCTTCATCAATGTGACCCTCACTTGATATCTGCTGTCCAAGATAAACGTACGTGTCTGTTATCTCCAGCTTTTCTCCATCAATCGATAAATCTTCATTTCTTGTAAAAGCATTGAACATCACTTTTGTCTTCTGAAAGTTCATTTTTAATCCCACTTCTTTACTCTTGTCAGCAAGTTCCTGGATCATACTCTGCAGCTCTGATGGGGTAGTTGCAAAAATGACTACGTCATCAGCAAAACGAAGGTGGGTTAGATAATCTCCATTAATCTTTATCCCCTTGTTTTCCCAGCTCAGCGACTGAAAAACACCCTCCAATGTGGCATTAAAGAGCTTCGGAGATATGGTGTCACCTTGTCTCACTCCCTTTCCAATTTTTACGTGTGTTGTATTTTCAAACAGCCTAATCTTTGCATTTGCATTTTCATAGATGTTATTAATAATATTAATGTATGCATCTTCAATACCGCAGGTTTTCAGAGCCATTGTAACTGCTGATGGTTTCACCGAATCAAAGGCTTTTTCATAATCGATAAAAGCCATGCACAATGGAAGTTCATATTCCCTCGCTCTTTCAATTAGTTCTCTCAGCACGTGGATATGATCTATTGTGCTGTAGCCACTCCTGAATCCAGCTTGTTCTCTCGGTTGAGCCATGTCTAGTGCTACCTTCAAGCGGTGTGAAAGAACTTTAGTGAAGATTTTATAAACTACTGATAGGAGGCTGATAGGTCTGTAGTTTCCGAGATCCTCAATGTCACCTTTCTTATGTAGCAGGATCATTGTAGCGGTGTTCCAATCCTCAGGAATCTTTCCTTCATTAAGGCATCGAGTGAAAATTTGGGCGAGTACTGTTTCGATTTCTCCACTTGCTTCTTGTATGATGTCTACAGTAATTCCATCTTCTCCTGGAGCTTTTCCTCGCTTCATGTTCTTGATTGCATGTGCAACTTCTGCTGGAAGGACTGGAGGAACTCTGGTACTGGTATCTTTCATGATGTCTGGAGTGCATATATCATCCCTTTCATATAATTTGGAGTAGAAATCTTTCACTCTTGTCAAAATTTCGCCTCTATTTCTTGTTACAGAACCATCTTCTTTTCTCAATGCCATAATCTGTTTTCTTCCCTTACTGAGATGTCCCTTTGCTATCTTTAGGCTTTGGTTGTTTTCAATTGCTTTCCTCACTAGTTCACAGTTGAATTTCCTTACGTCTTCAGTGATACTTTTTCGTACTGTCTTGCATAGCTCTATATATTCCACTTTGGAAGTCACATCTTCTTTAGTTGTCCTCATCTCTCTTCTTTTTTGCATCAACATTTTGGTTTTTCCTGATAATTTGTTCACATGCAACTTGTTCTTAGACCCAGCTAATTTTGTTGCTGTTTCCATAAGAGCTTTGGTTACTTTTCTGTTAACTTCAGAGATGTCCACTTCTTCCGATGTTAGGCCTTCTAAAGCAGAGAACCTGTTCTTCAGTTCTAACTTGAAGGTATTATGGTGTTTTTTAAGGTTGGTTATGTCAATAGATTTTGTTTGTCTTATGAGCTTGCCACGTTCAAGTTTAGTGTTGAGGTGCATCTTACATCTCACCAATCTATGGTCACTACCTGTGTTGAACTTGTTTAGCACACTGCAGTCTTCTATGACGAATTTTTTGTTACACATAATAAAATCAATTTCACTTGTCGTCCCATTTGGATGTCTCCATGTCCATTTCCTGTGTGGCTTTTTCTTGAAGAAGGAGTTCAAGATGAAAAACCCTTCTGCCTCTGCAAACTCAACGAGAGTATTTCCACGCTGGTTTCTGTTGCCATGACCGAATTTACCTACTGAAGTTTCATTCTGTTGCCGTTGCCCTATTTTTGCATTGAAATCTCCCATAATTATTTTCAAGTGCTGCTTACCTTTATTATTTAGATGACAAATTTCCTCATAAAATTCTTCAATTTCTTCTTCAGGATGACTTGTGGTGGGTGCATAAGTTTGAATAATCTGAGCCTGGTATCTTTTCGAGAGTTGGATAACAAGTCGTGCAGCTCTGTCAGAGGAACTTTCAACTTCTACAACTTTATCCTTCAGTTTCTTGTTTATTATAAATCCAACACCACTAGTTCTGCCAGTATCTGTCCCACGATAGTAGAAGAGATGTCCACTTTTCAGTTCGATGAGATCTTCTCCTTTTCTCCTTACCTCACTTAGCCCCACGATGTCCCACTTGATCCTTTGTAGTTCCTCTTCCAATTCAAGAAGCCTTGAATCAGAAGATAGGGAGCGTCCATTGTAAGTAGCCAAGGTCAGCATCAGATGGCAGCCTAGTCCGGTCCTCCGGGGATTCTTAGCACCCTCTATATATATATATATATATATATCATCATCATCATCATTGTCAACCATTATCAATCCACTGCTGGACGAAGGTCTCCCCAAGTTTCCTCCACAACGGTCTGTCTTGTGCCAGTCTCCTCCATGTCACTCCCGCATACTTTCGAATTTCATCCACCAATCTTCCATGTGGTCTTCTTCTGGGTCTTTTCCTGTCCCTTGGAATCCAATCTAAAATTTCGGCTGTCCATCGATGGTCTGTTCTTCTGGCAGTATGTCCAGCCCATTGCCATTTCAGGGATTTAACTCTGATCATGATATCTTCCACTCTTGTCATTTTTCGGATCCACGTGTTCCTCTTCTTATTTCTCTTGGTTACACCAAGCATGCACCTCTCCATGCTAGTTTGAGTTGTCTGCAGCCTTTATCTTATATATATATATATATATATCATCATCATCATCATTGTCAACCATTATCAATCCACTGCTTTACGAAGGTCTCCCCAAGTTTCCTCCACAACGGTCTGTCTTGTGCCAGTCTCCTCCACGTCACTCCCGCATACTTACGAATTTCATCCACCCATCTTCCATGGGGTCTTCTTCTGTGTCTTTTCCTGTCCCTTGGAATCCAATCTAAAATTTCGGCTGTCCATCGATGGTCTGTTCTTCTGGCAGTATGTCCAGCCCATTGCCATTTCAGGGATTTAACTCTGATCATGATGTCTTCCACTCTTGTCATTTTTCGGATCCACGTGTTCCTCTTCTTATTTCTCTTGGTTACACCAAGCATGCACCTCTCCATGCTAGTTTGAGTTGTCTGCAGCCTTTGTATGTCTCTTTTAGCTAAGGTCCACGTCTCTGCACCATACGTAAGCACTGGAAGGATGCATTGATCAAACACTTTTCTTTTAAGACATAATGGCATATTGCTCTTGAAAATTATGCTGTTTCTTCCAAAAGCTCTCCAGGCAAGTTTTGTACGCCGATTAATTTCTTCACCAATGTGACCCTCACTTGATATCTGCTGTCCAAGATAAACGTACGTGTCTGTTATCTCCAGCTTTTCTCCATCAATAGATAAATCTTCATTTCTTGTAAAAGCATTGTACATCACTTTTGTCTTCTGAAAGTTCATTTTTAATCCCACTTCTTTACTCTTGTCAGCAAGTTCCTGGATCATACTCTGTAGCTCTGATGGGGTAGTTGCAAAAATGACTATGTCATCAGCAAAACGAAGGTGGGTTAGATAATCTCCATTAATATATATATATATATATGGTATATACAGTATATTGCCATTTCAGGGATTTAATAGAGTTGTGTTTCTTGCAAGAAAAATCACAAGATTGGTTGATTTCAGTTGGAGTGAGTGCTCGGAATCGGTTAGACGATGGACTGAGGCGGAGAGCCATCGGCAGGCTTGAAGCTGGACAATCTGAAGCGGAGGTCGTTCAATGGTTACAGGCGTCACGAAAGGTGGTATCCAGGTTTTTGCTCCAATTCCGAACAACGGGTTCCATCACCAGGAGGCCCGGCCAAGGCCGTCCAAGAGCCACGACACCTGCGGAGGATCGTTACGTGGTATTAACTGCCAAACGCTATAGACGGATGACGGCTAGAGACCTCTCTCAGGACCTCGCTGCTGCGACTGGAACAACAATTTCAAGGCAAACTGTATACAGACGCATAGCAGAGAAGGCCCTTTACGCCCGGACACCAGTGGTGTGTGCTCCCCTCACCAGATCGCAGAAGAGTCGTCTGTCGTGCAGCCAGACACTTTTTTCTTGGACACAGCAAGATTGGGGCCGTGTACGTTTCTGTGATAAGTCAAGATTCAGTACACAAAGTGATTCTCGACGAGTCTTCATCTGGAGACAGCGTGGGCCCCCTATCATCTCTCTAACATAAGGAAAATCGACTACTTTTGTGCAAGTGGAATCCTTCTGTGGGAAGACATCATGTTGGACGGCCGTACACCACTGTACGTCTTCGATGGGGGCACTGTGACCACAATGCGTTCTATGGATGAGGTCGTTGAACCTTATCCCAGCAAAAACACAAGTGCTGGGAAACTGCTGGCCACCAGCTGGCAGTGATGGGTCACTGCTGGCTGAAATCTGCCGCTCACGGCCCGGTAGTGGTCCGTTGGTGGCAGCGCTATCAGTTGGCGAGCCATTGATGGCCCTGCAGCATCGCCATGAATTGTGGGCCTCCAAGCAAGTGCCACTAGTGGCTCGTTGCTGGCAACCAAAGCAACCCCCAACAGCAGGTGGAAACAACGGGACTGCGCATGCGCAGAAGCAACAGTTGCTGTGTCTCTCATGGTACCAGTTAGTTGAAAACGACGCTATCGCCATCGTGTTATTTTAGTGGATGTTAAGAAAAAATCCATATGTGGAGAGGCGAATTAATTTCCTAATAAAATTTTACGTCGACGAAGATATCAGATTAAGCCGTGAAATACTAGATTACAGCCATGAAATACATGAATTGTTATTCATGGGAATGGAGTGGATGAATAACAAGAAAAAATTTGAAACCGCTTGAAACACATATCCTGGAAAACCATTAAAACAACGTTTGTTGGAAAAAAAAAAAAAGAATTATACGCGTACAAAATTTATTAATTATTTGAAAAAAAAGAAAAAAAAACAGCGACTCTATGTGGTGTACTCATCCATGGGTTGAATACACAAGACTGGGAGGAATTCGCTTTTAAAAATAACGAGAAGTAAAATAAAATATCTTTTACTCTTTAAATCAAATGTAGCTTCGGACAACGGAAAGGAAAGATACAACGTTAACAATGTAACAGAATGTGACATGAACCCGGGTAAATATATATTTATTCAACAATCTCTTTTCAAGACGGCAAGGAACGTACAAAACTTTGGAAAGGGACTCTAAGTATGTGCACTCCTTGAAAATGAGTGCAGTTCCCTTAAGGTAAAAAAAAAAACTATCGTTAAGTTGAAAAAATTAATTTATCAATTATATGAAACTGACTTTTATGAAAAATACCTCGCAATATTGTAAAATGAAAGACGGAAGCATTCGATTACACATTGCATACCAAATAGACTCTTGGTGTTGCATTAAGGACGTGCCAGAACGTGACAGATTAGTCCGGTCGGTAGAGAGATCAGCTTTCACGCAAACGGCCCAGGTTCAAATCTACTCAGATACGAACGGGTGTTTTTTGGATCTGTTGAGAATATTTTCCCAGCGCAGTGCGTAAATTCACAAGCTTCGTCAGGGTAGAAAAAACAAAATTTGCTTTGGGAAACTGCGGTTATCTTTGCTTTTTTTTTTTTATTATTATTGTGGCTACTACTGGAAAATTGGCGGACAAGATTCGGCAAGCCACCATTTACGTCACGTGGTTGCCGGCTGCCACTAACGGCACACTAGCGGACCACATTAGGCTAGCCATCATTTCTGGCACGTGCTTGCAGGGCAACTGAAGGGCCATTTGTGGCAGCTACTGCCTGTGATGGACCATTGATGTCCCTGTTGTGGCATATGACAACTGATGGGGTGCCAACTGTTGGCCAGCTGTTGGCCTGAACTGCTGGCCCTTCAGTTGGCCGCCCGGACATTTTATTGACGGTTCGGCAGCGGCAACATAGTGCTGGGCCATTGCTGGCAGTGCTGGCCCAGCAAGACTGTTTTTGCTGGGATGTGACGCTTTTCCGGGGAGCAGTCGGACCGAACTTCATTTTTATGGACGATCACGTGAGGCCACACAGAATTCAGCTTGTCGACAGTTTTCTAGAGGGAGAGGATATTCGCCGCATGGTGTGTCCAGCGAAGTTGCAGAACCTAAATCCTATAGAGTATGCTTGGGATGTTCTACGAAGAGCCATTGCACGATGTCAACCCCCTCCCAGGACCCTCCAGGCGTTAAAATTCGCGGTTTTAGAAGAATGGGATTTGTTGCCACAAGCTGTTATCAACAACCTCGTTTACAGTATGAGGGCTCGTTGTGCGACTTGTAAAGCTGTGCGGGGTGGCCACAGCCGGATCGTTCTCGAGGTATGATGCATCATGTTTGGACCGTTTTTGGTCTAATTTTCATATCGCACGCAATTTACCTCCTGTTCATTTTGTTATGTTGCTATTGCATGTGTAATAGTACGAGGCATCTATGCACCAAATTTCATTGCAATAAGCCGCATCGCCGGTACACTCAACAGCCACCACTACATCTCCTACGTTTTGGAGCCTGTCGTCCTCCCTTACCTGCAGGACCTGCCAGAGGCCACGTTTCAACAGGACAATGCGCGCCCGCACGTGACACGAATCGTGAAATACTTCTTCACTGCCCACCAGGTGTCACTGCTGCCGTGGCCCGCCTGTTCTCCCGATATGTCGCCCATCGGACACGTCTGGTCGCTGATCGGCAACCGAGTGGCCCGGCAAGCACCACCCGCGGCTACGCCTGATGAACTGTGACAACGTGTGGAAGCAGCCTGGACCGACATACCCCAAGCCCACATCCAAAGCCTCTTTCGTTCGATGCCGCGGCGTGTAGCGGCGGTTATTGCCAGCCATGGGGGCCACACGAACTATTGATGTCTGTGTGTTCCGCAAGTCGCACGGGCCTGTAAGCTCAATCGTTTCATCTTTGTATCTGTTGTTATGCGTCCAGTAAATCTGGCTTTGCTATCTTATGTGCTTCTTGGTGTTGCATTTTGGGTGGCCAGTAGTGTAGTTGTTATTTTGTTATGTTCTCTTCTTTAAATGTTTTGTGCATGTGTTTTTGTTAATAAAGTAACGTTTGAATTCTTTCAGAATTACAAAAGGAGAGAAGGGCATATCAATGGCCTTGGATTACAAGTCCAACAATTTTCGTCTAACTGTAGTTAGCTTAAGCTTAGTTTATGACAGAGTACTTGGTCCCAGGGGTTTTTTTTTCTTACATAAGTACAGAGAATTTTGCTCTGCAATGGCATTGCAAAATTCCATTGGCAGAGCAAATTTGCCATTGCAGAGCAAACACCCAATATATAGACAGAAGGAATTTTTTTTAAGGAAATAATTTTCAGACAAATGAAGGTCAAACGAAGTTATCGGTTACTACGCATAATCACCTGTGACGTGCTAGCACGTGTCAAGACGACAAATCTGCAGCGGTGCACTGTGTCCGTGTAGCTTAGTTGGGAGAGCGAGTTCGATCCCCCTCACGAACAAATTTGGGTTTTGTTGTTGTTGTTGTTGGAGGTTTAACCACCACCGTGAGCAACTCAATGGGCTATAAGCAGTCACCCGTCTATAATTTAGGGTCACTGGTTCCAGGGAACGGAGAGAACCAGTGCCGTAAGACAAACACAACATCCATGCCTCACCGAGATTCGAACCCGGACCCCTTTCGGACGAATGATCAGAGGCCATCGTTTAGACCACTGCGCCACCGGGGCGGCAATTTGGGTTTTTCACACACCAAAATAAATTTTCGTGCGTTCCAAAAAATCCAAACAAAAAGAATACGAGATAGTGGGCCATTTCTCAAGTGGTCCCCCGGGAAATGTACCGATGGGCCAATCCGCCCCTGCGTGTAACCTGTAAAGTACAACCTGTGTCATGAATGGAATTGAAAAAAATACTGAATTTTTTTTTCAGTATTTTTTTTTTTTTCGAAATTTTAATTGTTTTGTACAAACTTGTGTGCTCGGGCTTGAAATTCAAGGTACAAACCGATACTTAAAATGGAAGTTTTCTTTGTAAAACGTAAATGTCAAAAAATATCCCTGCCAGCATGATTCACATTTCCACTGGTAAAACATTTCCATTCAAAAATACGTTTTTTATGAACTGAAGGCTGACTTCTTTTTTTACAGTACTTTTTCGTTGTTGTTGTTCACTTATATGCTTATGAAAGGTATTAATGCTTGCCAAGGAGACGGATTTCCTGAAGATTTGATGAAAACGTGTCTCGCGAATTCTATTTTTATCTAGAGTAGATATTTACCTCGTTGAAATCAGACAATACTTGGATAGCAGTTTGTGCTCGAAAACATCGAGAACCACCTGTTGGCGATCGTGTTACTGACGTCACTTCGATTTGTTATCGAAATTTGTCCAATCTGAAGAAGCGAAATATCTTAGATATCAAGAAGCTCGTCTCATGGGTTATAAAATAAATCTCTCAATCGTTATAATTTCGTTTATTGTGAGTTCCTGCTGTCGGCTGTAAACCCCGACAATGATTCGATCAATTTTCAGTTTCCTTTGCCTTTTCGGAAGTGTTTTGATTCAGTTGTCTGATGCCAACCCAGTATCAGCTTCGCAAGGCGATGAACTTCAAGCTCTTGGCAGTAAGTTTTCTAGAGTAATCATACTAAATGAAATTATAATAGCGGTTTTTTCCTACCGGGACTAATGCCTGACTAAGACACGCAAAGGCCCAGAATCAGGAACAAAAAAGAGCTAAGTCCCATTGAAACAAAATCTTTCGCCAATGTACGGCTCTGGAGACACAGAGCACGATATATGTATATTTATTTATTGTACTCATGTTTTCTTCTATTTTAAAATTTGCATCAAATGAGGAAGCCGTTTCACATTCCACCTTATATAGCAAAGTTGATAGTGTAAAGTGGATTTTTTTCCCTACCGTGTTAACAATCTACACATTTTTTTTTTTTTTTTTTTTTTTTTTGATTGGAGGTTTAACGACCACCGTGAACAACTCAATGGGCTATAAGCAGTCGCCCGTCCCTAATTTAGGGTCACTGCTTCCAGTGAAGGGAGAGAGCCAGTGCCGTAAGACAAACACAACATCCATGCCTGACCGGGATTCGAACCCGGACCCCTTACGAACGAATGATCATAGGTCAGCGCCTTAGACCACTGCGCCACCGGGGCGGCCTACACATTTGTAATGATCGTCTTTAATAATCTTAGAATTTGTAATAAATTCTAAAGTAAAACTGATTGTGATCTTGAAGTTAGGCAGTAATTTCAGAGAATAGTAATTAAGGGTTTTATGAAAACTGAAGCTGCTCCTTTTTAATGAAAGAATTGGAGATTAGCCGGTAAGAAGGTGAAAGATAAGCCGCATAAAATATTACTTCCAAAATGATAATAATAATGAAAATGGTATTTGTACCGTTGTCATAGTCATACGACAAACATCCATGCCTCGTCCGGGGATTAGACCCCGGGCCCAGCTCGGACGATTGTCCAGAAGACCGCACCTCTGACCATTGGCCCACTAGGGTAGCCTTTTCTCCATTTCGTGAAATCTTAGTTTCCTAACTACGCTTTTAAAACCGCCATTCTGTATTCCATCGGTAGTTTAAGTTGATTGTTATTCGATACAGCAGTTCGCATCACTGTTGTTGTTTTTTTTGTGGGGGAGGGGGTCACCTTTAATCGCATGGTTTTAATAGCGCAAAACAACTCCGCCCGATACGCCGGTTCAGGATCCATGAATCTGATGTTCCGCTTCACGATATCACAGAGAGCTTCCACAGCGTTTAAATCCGGGAACCTTGGGGACAACTGGATGGTTCCAAACTCAAGGAGTGTTCCTCGAGACATACTTGGGTGGTTGCGGCGCGGTGGGGCGGCGCGTTGTTCTACTGAAACAGACCATCTGCCGCAAAATGCGTGAAGGCCATGAAAGCGTGTAGGTGATCAGCTAGCACATGTTTGTAGCGCGCAGCGGTTAGGAACCTCTCCAGACATGCAAAGGGACATAATGTGTCCCATGAGAAAGTTCCCCAAACCATCACAGAGCCACCACCCCCTTCAATATAGCCGACCTAGAACGACGGGGCCATGGCCTCATGCTGTCGACGCCACACCCGCACCCTCCCGTCGGAATGCATCTCACCACACGGAGCCGCGTCACTCTGCAGAAGTCCAGTTTTGATGTTTCCGGCACCAGGCGAGGCGTAATATCCGATGACGAGCAGTCAACAGCGGCACACGAGTAGGGCGTCTGCTCCCGTAACCCAGGCTATGCATTGTGCGCCATACCGTTCACTCGCTGACGCTTCTTGGGTCCCCGACATTTAACCTGAATATGATTTTTGCGCCGCCGCTATGGTAGTTCTGTACGAGCCTGGATAGTCTATGTCGATTCCAGTCATCAATGGCGTGTGGTCGGTCAACACTTGCTCTCTGGGTGTTGGAAGGTCCGTCGATGGTATACTCGCGGTACACTCTTGATACGGTTGCCCTCGAGAACATTAGGGTTCTTACCACTTTGGCGATGGAATAACACATCTGTCTTGCGCGGACAATGCGTCCGCGATCGAAGTCGCTCAGATCACCACGTTTACCGCCTGTGTTCAGTTCGGGTCTGTTCCACTCTGCACAAAGAAGGCCATATCAACTGCCCATTACCCCTATCCCTTTATATTTTTTCTACTGGGTGCACACATAAAAGTCACCGGACACCTGGAAGAGAAATACAACATAGCATTTATTGACATACATTAGCACGGTGTCGGTCCACCTTTGGTCTTAATGCCCGCACTGACCCTTTGAGACATGCTTTCGACAACGTTTTGGACCATAGAGATAAATATGCACTTCCATCCAGTATATAATGCTACCGCTAACTGTTGCTTAGTAGTAGGCCATGGTTCCAAACTTCTTTTGCGGCGCTCTAATTCATCCCATAGGTGCTCTATGGGATTAAGATCAGGGCTTCGTGCTGGCCAGTCCACACACGATGCGGCATTATCGTCAAACCACGCCGTTACAGTCCTTGCTTTACGGCTCGGTGCATTATCCTGCTGGTACCAACAAGGCTCGGTTCCATAGTGTTGCCACAGAGTTGGTAGGACATAACTGTCCAGAATATCGAGGTAAACGTGGTGGTTAACAGGTTTGTCCACGATAACCAATGGGCCGGGACAATACCACGAAAAACACCCCCACACGAGTACACTGCCAGCTCCAAACTTGACCGTAGGAACAGTACACTGTGGTAAATAGCGTTCCCCCGGCTGCCGCCATACCCACACACGGCCATCAGACTGATGGAACGTGTATCTGGATTCATCAGTCCATAGGACCCGTTTCCATTGATCTACGGTCCACAATAAATGTTCTTTACACAGTGTTAAACGACGGAGTAGCATTCCGAGTGGAGATGAAAGGCTTGTGAGCAGCCGCACGACCACGGTAACCCATGGAATGAAGTTCTCTGAGAATGGTACGTGTACATACCGAGGTTCCGGAAATTTTACTCACCTGTACAATGAGGTCTTGTGCAGTACTCAGTCGATTAGCTGTAACGATTCTCTTGAGGCTTCGACGTCCTCTATCACTGATTTTATTTGGTCTGTCGGTACGTTTTGCTGCTTCAAGAACGCCATGTGTCTTCCACTTATTCAGTACATCCAAAAAAGCTGACTTGGGTATGTTTCAACGCCTTTTGGTTTCTCTTATGGACAACCCACTAATATAACACCCAACAATCTTTCCTTTCTCAAAGTCAGTTCTCTCCCGTCGCGACATTTTCACTCCGCTTCACAGTGCGATACGATCGCGGTCAGCTGCAGGCTGGTTTTTATACCGTTTGCAGCTGTACCGCGCATCTTAACAACGTAGAGGATTCGTTCATTTGCTTTTGAAGGGGTGTCCGTTGATTTTGTCAATGTAGTGTATATATATATATATATATTTTTTTTTTTTTTTTTTTTGGGAAAATGTCCACTTTCATGCAGTGTTTTAAATGCCGTAAACAGAAGGCAGGCTTACCGAAAAGAGAAGGCAGCTCTTAGTTCCGGCATCTCATCAATTTGTGATCTTTGTGGATGAGGCAGAGAGCTAAACTACCTCTTGGACAGAAGAAACGCCAAACCTCATTTTCCTCACTGGCGAAAAGCGGCGGATCCACGAATAAAGTACGTACACGGAACATGTGCATCTAGATTTCAGTGAGAGACAGGTCTTAGTTTGCCTCTCTCAAACAGCTGTTTAGGTGAATTTCCGTAGCTTTAGGTTTTCAAGTAGTTCTCGATTTGGCGTGTATCACTCTGCTTTATTTACATGTACAGCCTGTTTATTCCCTACCATTTAGGGGCAAAGAAAGTAGCTCCGCTTCTAAAGGTGCATTCACGTTTTGCTGTGACCTATGCACAGATAATTCGCAAACCGTTGAGTAAAAATTCCTTTTTTTTTTTTTTTTTTTTTTCTTTGTTCGCGTGAAACACTTTTAGTTATTTTGGTACAGACTGCCAAGTTTGAAAAAAAAAAGTTTCCTTCGAATTTGCTAGAAGAAATGTTTCTCCTCAGGAACCAATAAGTGACTAATTAATTTCACTGAAAAGCATTCACGTAGGGTGATAGGCGACTTTAGATCTTTTGCGGCCGTAGGCGCTAAAAGCTTCAGAGGCCCATCCCCTTCTTATCGCCTCAGAAATTTTCATCCTTCAGATTAACGAACAAAAAAAAAAAAAAAAAAAAAGAAAGAAAGTAAAGCCAGGAAAAAGATTTTTTACATCTTTTGAAATGCCATTCCATCTTCCTACCTTCGAACGTTTTGTAAGAAACAGTGCAGGTGTAATCGTTTTGTCTGTTCGTGCACATCGAACTTTTTGTTTTTAGAGATAATTCAAAAATTATTTTCGCGGCTAATAAGAAATCAAAGGACAGTAAGTTTGGCACTTTAAATTCTCATATACCTATATGTACTTCATGAATTTACCGCTAAGTGCTGTCAAAGTCGAAAATTCAAAAAGTTAAACTTCTATTGTGAAGAAACTATTCAACTTAAAGGGAAAAAATATATTTCTGTGCCCCTCAGATTAGGCTTAACTGTTCCTCCTCAAATATTTAAATTTTCCAATTAGTTCATTAATTTTCTGTACAGGCGCTAAATCCAGAGAATTTTGTTTTAATAGATTTTCGAAACATTATTTTTGCGAATAATAGGACATAAACATTCATTAAATTTTGCCCATTTTAAATTTCACTAATAGTTCATAAATTTCCTGCCAGGAGTCCTCGAAGTGGAAATTCAGCAAATTTTCGCTTTACGTTATGAAGAGACCATTTCAGTTATAGCAAAAGTTAGTTTTGAATTTGATATGTTAGGCAAAACTGATTACATTAGCTCCTTTTCATTTGCAAGTTATTTGGCAAATTTAACGCTAAGGGCGCTAAAAATGGAATTTCTCTAAATTTATCAGTACGTTGCGCGTTTGTCATAAAATTGGAATGCGTTTGAATTGCAAAACGTGGTTTTTCTATTGCTTCAAATTTGGAAAATCATCTTTTTTTTTACGGTATGAGCAAATTAGTAGGCAATGAGCTTGGTATCAAGTGAAAATGAAATACTTGAAGACACTGGCAACCAAAAACGTTCTCCACATTAGAAAATTTGTTTAAAATGAAATTTGTGCATAGGACTTGAAGAGGGTGGGTGACTTTTCGTGGAAGAGTTTTTCAGTGGTGAACAATTCCCTAAATCTAAAAGACTCAGTCGTCCAGGGAATAGACGAATGCCATGGATCAAGAAAGCTGGACAGTAAGAATTTCATGAGTCACTGCTGGAAAGCGAGAATTTGAGGAGTTTCTTTAAAGCATTTTTTCTTATTATTTTCATCTAAAAATTGAGAAGATCTGCATTTTTTTTATTCTTTCAAAAAGATGCGGGATATATTTTTTATATATAAATGCACTGCAGTTATCAGAAACAGAAGCACAAGAATTAAATACAAAAGATCCAGTTGGAAAATGTAAAAGTAGGAACCACAGCTTTTCGAGTAAGAATGTCACTGAAACTTTTTATTGCTTTTTCAAAATTTAGTTTTATGTCGATTTAAGGAATAGAAAAGGTGAAAATACTTGATAATTATCAGTATCAAACCAGGGGAGAAGAAAATAATAAGAAAATGTTACTGCAATACAATATAAAAAAAAAAATGAAGAAATTCGAGAATATCACACTATCTTGCGTTCCAAAAAATCCAAACAAAAAGAATACGAGATAGTGGGCCATTTCTCAAGTGGTCCCCGGGAAATGTACCGATGGGCCAATCCGCCCCTGCGTGTAACCTGTAAAGTACAACCTGTGTCATGAATGGAATTAAAAAAATACTGAATTTTTTTTTTTCGAAATTTTAATTGTTTTGTACAATGTGTGTTCGGGCTTGAAATTCAAGGTACAGACCGATACTTAAAATGGAAGTTTTCTTTGTAAAACGTAAATGTCAAAAAATATCCTTGCCAGCATGATTCACATTTCCACTGGTAAAACATTTCCATTAAAAAATACTTTTTTAATGAACTAAAGGCTGACTTCTCTTTGTGATATTCTTGAATTTCTTCATTTTTTCAGCCTAAATATTGGCTCTTTAGGTTTAGGGGGAATTACAGTTGAGAAAGAACTTGATTATCCCACCACAAAGGAAAAAGCAATAAACAGCAAACACCCCCGATCATCAGGAAAGTTTCTGCAAACATTCCTCACCGCAATCAGGGGAAAAGAGAGAAACGTTCCAAAGCAGATGTTTTCCCTTGGCTGGAAGTGGCTGATAGCAATTTATAGCACAGAAGGCTAGTTAAGAATTCGCCTTAAATAATGAAAAGTGTGAGAACCGTGAATGCTTCCTTCACCTACCTCTAAAAGGAAGGCAAAACTATTTTAACCATTCCTTTCAAAATAAGTACATCTATAAGAACGCAAAAAATTAGGAGTATTAGCAACAGAAAAAAAAAAGAGAGAAAGAAAAAGAAATGTTATTAATATGAGAAAGTAAAATATGAATTGACAATACAAACAAAGTGATCGCTTTAAGGATTGATTTGTTTTGGTCCGTGAAAACGAAAACAATACTGGCAATCCAATTGTACGTTTTTGGGGCCTTAGGCGCGCGCCTAGGGCCCTTAGTCGGAAATCCGCCCTGCGTAGAGTGGCTGCGTAATTACCAGGAGTAACTTACGTAATGAGATTTCAAATTACTTCGTCTTTTCGGATATACTCGTAAAATATCCTTAAAATTCGTTGCCGCAAAGAGCACCCGATTACTATACCATGCACGTCCAATTATATACAGAATTCCAAATTACATGGCACACTCCGAAAGATCATGATCATATGTAGAGGATTTTATGAAAGGAGTGTCTGCCCCCAGGTCTTAAACAACCCTTCGAAATAGGAAACTAGGAGATTTGGGCTAGAGCGCCCGATAGGAAAGTGACACGGAAGCGAAGTAGAAAGGGGGAGAAAGACGTCCTTATTTATTACCGAGGGGGGGGCAGTACCCGGGGTCCGACGGCTTAACGTGCCCATCCGATGCACGGCGGATATTTAGTGGACCGAGCGTTCGTACCTGCCTGGGATCGAACCTGAGGCCCTTCCCGTGGCAGTCACGAACGTTGCCCACTCGGCCACCCACGGCCTACACTCCGAAAGAGTAAATTCTCCCCTATTTCAGTGAGCTATCCAGATACAGTAAAACCTATTTAAGACGGAACCTGTATAAAACGGAAACCTGCCCAAAACAGAAATTTTTTTTTGGTCCCGAAATGAAAGGTAGAAAATTACGTTCTGTTTAACCTGTCAATGAGAGTTGGAATTTTAATAGTGGCAACTGCATAATTACTACAGATACAAAACGCATACCTGTTTCAAATTTTTACAGTCCTTCAATGTAGTCACCAGTATTGTGTAGCACCCGTTGCCAGTGATGTGGAAGTCGTAGGATGCCGTTGGCAGTGCTTGTTCGGTTAATCGTTCGTATAGAGCGGTCTAGTGCGTGAAGAATGTCTGGGATACTTCTGAATCGAATGCCGCGAAGTGGTTTCTTCATTTTAGGAATCAAGTCGAAGTCACAGGGGCTTAAGTCAGGAAAGTACGGCGGGTGGTAGAGCACTTTCCAACCTCATCGAGTGAACAGCTGATCCACAGCATATGCAAAATGCTCTCGAGCATTGTCATGCAAAATGATGGGTGGGTTCGGCATAAACAAAGAGAGCAACTCTGGTCACGTGAATAACATAAACTGCAGCACTTCCGCTGTTTGGCTTCTTCTTAAGCACGTGCCGCTACTCAGGTTTAGTTCATGTGATCAGCGTTGCTCTCTTTGCTGGATGCAAAGTCCAAAGATTTCACAGCTGGTGGTTGAAGAATAAGAGAAACCGAGCTTCGATTTAATTCTCCTAACATTTATTCATTGAGATGACCATTCACAACCTTTGCTTGTTGTGAGTTGCGTTCGTTTGCATGCCTCTTACTATGGCGCCAAAGAACAACATTCTCGATTTGGGTACTGGTTATTGAAATGCTCGAAAAAGAAAGTGTGAGTATCCAGCATTTGGCAGAGAATATCAATGCCAGAAAAATACAAATTTCTGACATTGCAAAGCGAAAAGACGAGATAACAGAGCAGTGGCTTAAATATGATAGCTCAAGGAAGAGAAAAATGCTGAAAGCCGGAAATGAAGAGGCCGGGATAGTCGATTGAATATGATTGTCTGGGAATGACTTGTTAGCAGAAGAATAAGAAATTTACCAGTTTCAAGCCCTATGCTGCAAACTCGAGAGAAAGATGTAGCCGAAAAAGAAATTGAAAAAGTTCCACGCTTCAAAAGGATGGTTAAGAGCTTTCGAAAGAGACACAATATTTCTTTCAAGGATATTTGTGGTGAAGCAACAGATGTCAAATAGAAAATTTTTGAAATGGATCCGAAAATAATCAACATCAAGCATTGCAAAATATTCAGGATATTCGAGATTTCGCACTTTTCCGAGGCGACTCTGAATTAATTCAGTTAATAAGCAGCGCATGTGCTCTCACTGAGCGCCGTATTGTGTAACCGTACAGAAATTAATGTTGGATTATTCAAATACAAAAAAATACCGTTAGGCTCAGTTCTGATCGAGCCGTCAGTTTGGAACGTAAGACTACAACTTGCAGATCAGAGAGTTGAAATGAGCTAGTCGAGTATGGTTTCAAAGCGTTTATTTAATTTGTTACAGCCAGCAGAGGTCTATGAAATGAAAAGTAGCGTACATGACTTTTACAAATAATGCTGGATACACTGCGAACACAAAGCAGATCGATACAAAGAATTACCCAGCGTGGTGCTCTGTCTTCTTGGGCTTCTTACATTCCTCATCACTTGCTCTTGCCTCTTGTTTTGATTTTCTCCACTTTTGCTTGCGTTCATTCTGCGGATTCCGCGGCATTGTCGAAAATGTTAACCACTTCACATGAAAACAGTTTTCAAAAATTTTAGTTTAAGCCACTGCGATATGTTCTTTATACATTTGAATAGATCTTGTCGAGAGCTTTAAAACGATGCTACGCACAGTTGTTTTGCACTCACGGTTGCCCAGATAAACCGCGGTATTATCAAAAGTGTTCACCGGTTCACAAGAAAACAGTTTTTAAAATGTTCGGTTCAAACCACTGCGAAATGTTCTTCGTATATTTGAATAGATCTCGTCGAGGGCTTTAAAACGATACCACGCACAGTTGTGTTGCGCTCAATGTTACCGAGATAGACTGAGTCAAAGCTGCGGCACACCCAGAAATATTGCATCACCTCTTCCGTGCACAGGGAGCGAGGGAGCGTCACGCGCACGATATATTGCGCAGTACGCGAATTGGACTCCACGCTGTTTACGGATATGCTAACTCGATTAGTGTGCGGCCAGTATTTTTAACGCTATAATGATTTCATTTGGTTGGGACCTATTTTTTGGAACAGGCGGTCAGCTGTAAGTCGGCCCATACTATCCGCGGAGGTAGACGTAGTCCTACGTTAAAAGATATTTGTGGTTTTTAGTTGCTTAAGGTATTAAGAACAATGCATTCTCTTAGGTAATCACTAATCATGTAGAATCTGTTATTATCATGACAAAAATTCTAATGTTTGCATTTCAGTGGCTGCGATGGATGAAAGAACCTGCATAAAACAGAAAACTGTCTAAAACAGAAAATAGTTTCTGTCCCCTGGATTCCGTCTTACACAGGTTTCACTGCATAATAGAGAGGGCGAGTCGAAAGTTTTGCAATATTTGCATAAACGCATGTGCTGCGGAGGGTATGTCACGTGTTTAAACTAGTTCAAGTCGCGCACTGCAGTCAGTCGAAAGGGATTTAAAGTGGTAGTCGTTGCTGGGAACAGCAGTGCATTTGGTCGTTCTGTCTGTGGATGGGACGCCTAAAAGATGAACAGCAACAACCATCTTAGGGAACTTTTGCTTTACGAGTTTGAACTCGGCCATCATAACGTTGTTCAAGCAACACGAAACGTTTGTCGTGAGAAACGGGAAGTTTCCATGGACCACAGCACCGCAACCAGATGGTTCAAGAAATTTCGCTCAGGTGACAGAAACCTCGACGATCAGCCAAGCTCAGGTAGGCCGCGAACTGTGGATTCGGAGGCCATACGCCATGCCGTAGAGGCAAATCCGACAACCAGCACTTGGAGATTATCAGGAGAGCTGGGCATATCGCAGACCACCGTGGTTCATCACGTTCAGGACCTCGGCAAGGTCTACAGGAGCTGCCGCATTGTCCCTCACAAACTGACGCCATCTGAAGCAAACCGCCGAGTAGAAGTGTGCACGAAATTCCTAGAAAACCCGCGCGATGTGCGTTTCATCAAGATTATTTGTTACGTGCGATGAAAAGTGGGTCTATTTCTGTAATCTCAACACACAACGGCAATGGTTGAGCTCGGGTCAGCTTCCCGAACCTGTTGCCAAACGTGGGCGCTTTGAGCACAAGGTGGTGCTGTGCGTCTGGTGGAATTTCGAGGGGATAATCCATTACCAATTTGTTCCAGACGGTCGAACCATCAACGCCAACCTCTACTCTGAACAGCTAGAGTGGATGTATGCCGTTTTGGAGAAGTACCCGGAACTGATGAACAGAAAGCGCGCTCTCCTACCGCAGGACAACGCTCGGTCTCACACCGCGCGAACGACACGGGCAAAACTCCAGGAACTTGAGAGCATCGAACTGATGCCACACCCAGCATATAGTCCGGATCTTGCCCCGTCGGATTATTATTTGTTCCGGTCCATGGCCCACTTCCTCCACTTCAACAACCAGGAGGAGGTGGCAGCTGGGGTGAAGGTGTTTTTCGCCTCGAAGGAGAAAAACTGGTACCACCGCGGAATTGAAGAACTGGCAGACAGATTACTAAAGACGGTGTAGCACAATGGCCTATACTTTGAATGCTAGTCAGCTTTCGTCGCAAAGGTACACATGAAGACATAAAGTGATCCAAATATTGTAAAACTTTCGACTTACCCTCTGTATTTCGAAATTCATGACAGTCCTTACACAGAGATTAGTACCTTACCACTCGGCCCACATGGAGGAAATTTTCTTGTTCTAAAAACAGAAATTGCATGGTACCAATTGTATGATTGATAAACTTACGTGAAAAAGCAGATTTGTTTTATATGTCGAACAAATCAGCTTTTTTAAGGGTCCGAAGGCACTATAATTTTTCCAGCACGACCCAAAAGCATTTTATTCAGCTTGTATTTGACTAAAGGCTGTAGGTAATACAAATGTCGTAAAAATATGTCTCATAGTCAACAGCCGCAATTGTCGTACCTACACAGTGCGGCGACTAAGTAATGAGATTTTTTTGAAGAATCCCAGTAAAAAGTAAGGTCAAGGCCGATTTAGTTTTTTTTTTTTTTTTTTTCATTTTTAAAATAATATTCTAATGTGTTTTTTTTTATATTAGGCCGATTTTGAATTTTTTTGGCATATTTTAAAATATTTTTCATGTTTCGATTTTTTTTAAGGAATTCCAGTAAAAGTAAGGTCAGGGCCGATTTTGATTTTTTAAAGAATCCCAGTACAACATCCGGGTCGGAAAGGCATGGTTTTTTGATAAGTCATTTATCAACTATGCGGTGGCAACAGCGTTTACGTGAGAGTTCCGTAGATGTTTATTTACGCGGCACATGACGTCATTCGGTGGAAGAACATTGTCACAACTCTGTAGGGAATGGTCCGAAGAGGGGGGCACACCAATCCACCCAATGTGAACGCCGGTTGGCAAGTGGTTTCCAAGACAACATACGGCTCACGCTGCCTTAATTGAAGACTGTGTACAGTCAGGGAGTGCAGAGATATATATGGGTGTCTATAAATGAAGTATAAAAATTCAATATGCAATTTAAAAAAAAAACATAGAAAAAACATACTTTAAACATCACGAGATGTTTCAAGTGGTAAAGTTTTTAAGTCAGATGATAGATGTCGCCAGGTGTCTCATGTAATGAAAAATCTCGTCAAACACGGAATGCAACAGACATGGCTTTCCCAGAGGGAAAGCGGTAGACATGCTTAATTGCATTGACGAAGATTCCACACTCCTTTTACGGATCTGTTTCAGCGATAAGTCGAAATTCCATGTTTCTGGTAAAGTGAATAAACATAACTGCCGACACTGGGTTACGGAAAATCCCCATGTGGTCGTAGCACATGAGAGAGACAGCTCGAAGGTTAATGTCTGGGCTGGCCTAATGGAAAGATAGAGTAATAGGGCCCTTTTTCTTCGCTGAACCAATCGTTACTGCCTGGACATGTTAGAACAATTCATAATTTCACAACTCCAGGATATTCAAGACAACATTTACAAGCAAGATGGAGCGCATCCGAACTGGTCTTTGGATGTACGTAGATCGTTAGAACACCATTTTCCAGGGCGTTAGATTGGGCGCGGGGATAAGACAGCATGGCCAACCCGTTCTCCTGATATTAATCGATGCGATTTTTTCTTTGGGGCTTTATTAAGGACGTTGTGTTCAAGAAAAAGGTTACATCTATCACTGAGCTCAAAGAACGCAGCATTCCTCCTTGTTACACCTAACATTCTGCTGCGTACGTATGTGGAACTGGACTATCGTTTAGACATCCTGCGAGCAAACAACGGAGCACACGTGGAGGTCAACTGACATTTTTAAAAACACCTTCACAGTTACTTTGTTTTGACATTAAAAGTAAATTGTTATTTACAGTATTTTTTTGTTTCAATAGCATACTGAATTTGTATACTTTATTTATGGACACCCTGCATTTCGGAGTACACAATATAACGCAACTCTTGCGGATGAGCGTAAGAAATTGGCGACCCATTCATGTGCCGAAGTTGACCGAAAGTCATCAACAGCTCCGCCGGTAGTGTAGTGATCACGGAAGCACCGTAACTGGACGACTGGAAAAGAGTCGCCTGGTCCGATGAGTCCAGATTCTAGGTACAACATGACGACGAGTGGATTCGTATTCGACACCGTCCTGGCGAATAGCTGCAACTAGACTGCAAGATTGTACAGAAACAGTTCGGCGGTGGTGGTATCATGGTGTGGAGATAACTCTAATGGACCTTATTTAGTACCTTCATCCCTGTTAAACACACCCTCACCACCGGATCATACATAGGTATTGTTTCGCACCAAGTGTTGTCGTATATGGCAACTGTGTATCTATATGACACTGGAAAGGGTGTGTTTAACAGGGATGAAGGGACCAGACAGCGTTCAGAGAGACAACGCCCACTCGTCACAAAGCCCACATTGTAGAGGGAATGTTTCGAGAATTATATCGAAGCATTTCGTGTGCTCTCCCCTAGGAGCCAAATTCCGTAAGACTTCAATGCCATCAAGCATTTGTGGGATGTGGTAGAACGCAGTGTTCGCCCATCGACTCCCAATATCTCTATCCTTTGTAGAAATGCAGGACACCATTCTGTCAGGCTCTTAAAGAACACCCGAGGATATCTTCCACGATCTAGTGCAGTCGATTCCTGCTGGGTGCAATCGGTCATCACGGCCAAAAACAGCCCAACGCGCTGTTTGGCAGGTAGTAATGTTATAGCTTATAACGAAGTAAATTTCTCCGTCATTTTTGTCCACGCTGAGGCTCGATCCGGGTCACCTCACTCCGGAATAAGTCACTCTACCAATTGAGCTACGCGGACGTTCGTTCTGACTGCTATCTGCCTTTATGTCGTGTGCGTCCTGCTAGCAGGCACGTTACATCCCCCCCCCCCGAAAGAGGGCCGAGGGCATGGCCCACGGGTCAGCCGTGACCATGAATCGTTGCAGGCAGCCATCCGCTGTAGAACGTGCACTTGAGAACTCCCAGTCAATCTGGTGTGTGGAATGCCACGTCACACATTTTTATTTTTCGAAGCGCTGGAGAAGGGATTCTCTTATTTTTCCTATCTCGCGATGTGGAAATAACATCACACCATTGCGAGATTTTGAACGGTCGGGTCATCCGGAAAGTTCGGGCGCCATTATAACGAAGTAAATTTCTCCGTCATTTTTATCCACGCCGGGGCTCGAAACCGAGTCCTCTCACTCCGGAATAAGTCACTCTACCTACCAATTGAGCTACGCGGACGTTCGTTCTGACGTTCTGGCTGTCGTGTGCGTCTTGCTGGCAGGCACGTTACAAGCTCATAGCCAGACATGTATCCAGGGAGAGGAACCTGGGGATCTGGACATCCCGCGAAATGTTTAAATATGCGTCTTATAGATAGATAGTTTTTTTTTTTTTTTTTTTGCAGTAGCACAAACATTACTCTTGAATAATCACAAAACCAATGCACTTAAGCATGAGCTTTTGAAAATTATTAAATTGTTGCAAATACACTGGTTTTGAAAACCTAAGGACAAACACTATTTCGAAAGGTTACAACCACAAAATCAGAAGCAACAGCATGCGGAAATTTCCATAGCTGGGGACGTTCAGGTGAAAGCCGGTGCAGATGCAAAATGTCGAATCGTGAGCACAGGGGTCACGTGGTATCACTTAAACGGATAAAAGAGAAAAGGGCGTGGTAGATCTGGACGTGAAGGCATGAAAGTACGATAGTGTAATTTACGTTGCGTCTCAAAGACATCATCTAGGTATTTCATGTGGGGAAGAATTTTATAGAGAAGCAGGATGAAGGCCGTCGAGTAAGTGATGTTGCCAGAAAGTTTGGAATCACGTATAGAGTGATATCCAGGCTCTGGGCAGCCTTTTCAAACAATGGAATGTGTTTCAGACGCTTGCTAAGAGGTCGTCCTTGCTTCACTACGTCGCATAAAGACAAATTTTTAGTTGTAACAGCAAAACGTAATCTCCGCACCACGGCTGGTTAGTTTGCGAGTAGCCTCCATTCCAGCACAGGAACGCCCATATCTTGACAAACTGTGGCAAGACGTCTGCGACATATAGGGCTATATGCCCGAAGGTCTTTAGTCTGCGTCCCGCTATCCAGAGCTCAACGTTCCGCACGTTTTCAGTGGTGTTGCATCCACAGAAATTGGACACGTCATCAACAAGCCAATGTATTCTTCACAGATGAGAGTCGCTTCAGTCTGTCCTCGGATTCTAGACGTCAGTTGATCTGGCGTAAAACTGGTATTGTGTACCATAGCGAGAATATGCAGGAAAGGGACAGATACAGCAATGCCGGGGTCATGATGTGGGTCGGCATCATGATTAAGGGATGCACCAAGTTACAGGTGCTGGAAAATGAGACAATGACGGACGAATGATACTGCAACGAAGTTCTTCTTCGTCATGTTCGGTCATTCCGTAGAGCTAGGTGAAGATTTCCTGTTCGTGGATGACAACGCTACACCTCATCGTACGATATCAGTGCAGACACTTCTAGAGACCGAGGATATTCATCGCATCGATTTGTCAGCCCGCTCCTTAGGTCTCAACCCCATCGAACATGTCTGGTACGCAATGGGGATACGCATTGCTACTCGAAACTCCCCTCCAGAAAACAAGCAGGGCTTCGTCCGTGCTCTGAGGGAAGAGTGTGCCAATGTCTCTCAGAAACTCCTGGATCACTTAGTGTTTAGCTTGCCACGACGTTGTGAGAGCAGCATCGCAGTTCGGGGTGGACATATTCCACACTGAAATGTCTCTCCGTCTGGTCATCGATAAGCACTGTACTTCCATTCTCCAACTATGTCCTTCGGAAATTGTTACTTTTGCGTGAACAGAAATTAAAATGTAATTTGTGCGGCATTTATAAATAAAAATGTGTCTTTTCATGTGTTCACATGCTAGTAATACAATTTCCCATTTGGCCGCGGTCATGTATTGTTTTTCTTATACAAGTAAAAATGTAGTCCGTCCTTAGGTTTTGGTTGGATATCATTGAATTTATGGTTTGATGTACAGGTCTGCACTGAACGGGCTGGGTTCGGGTACGAAAAAAGTGAAGCATAATGAACTGGGGAGGAAGATGAAAAACACTTTAATGGGCCAGATTTTTAACTGCGTTATGCTAAAAATTGTGCCTTAACAGTAATATTTTTTAAATATCTAACTGTGGTGCTGTGGTTTTTTTTTTCCAGTCTCCAAGTATATTTTCAGTAGCCCCACCTGCGCAATATCGGAGACGAGTGAGTGAATTGTGTGAGCAATTAGTGGTGCATTTCTGGTTACTCGTTTTAAATTTTATTACACGAGAAGACGTGCAGGAAGAAGGAGGCTTCTTCATAGAGTCTCTATGGAGAGATAGGGAGCCGAGACATTTTTGGCAAGGGACTGCCATACGAAATATCTGATACGACTTCTTACTCTATGGGTCCATCGAGTAAGAAGTCGTTTTGTAAAATTGTTTACAACTCCTAAAAGGAGTGAAGAAGTACACGGTCGTTTCAGAATAATATGACCACCAACCTAATAATAGGAATAACCACTCTTGGCCCGGATGACAGTGGCGAGACGGCATGGCATGGCATGGACGCAATGAGGCCCTGGAAGGTTGGCCGAGGCACAAGTTCCCATTCGGACTGCAGCAGAGCACGGAGGTCCCGGAGATGACGTGGTTGTGGGTCGGCACGTCGAACCTGATGATCCAAATAGTCCCATAAGTGCTCTATGGGATTGAAGTCGGGTGATTTCGCCGGCCAAGGGAAAACGGATACATCCCTGTCGTGTTCCTGGAACCAGTCACGCACCCCTTTAGCGACGTGGCACGCCGCATTGTCCTGTTGGTAGTCACCATCACCATCAGGATAAACACCCAATATGAAGGGAAGCATATGATCAGCGAGGTTGAATAGATAGCCATTGGCGTTCAGGGATCCGTTCAGTGGTTCCAGCGGTCACAGATTATACCAGGAAAACATCCCCCAGGCATGTACACTGCCACCGCTAGTCTGTACTTGACCGACAAGCATGTCCGGGTGTTGGTTCTCGCGTGTCTGACGTCATATCCGCCGCCGCCTGTCACTTCTGTGGAGTAGAAACCTCGATTCGTCGGAAAATGCAACCTTTTTTTCCACTCTTTTACAGTCCAATGATGGTGGTCCCAAGCTAACTGCAGGCGTCGTTGCTGATGGCCCTGGGTTACCATGAGCGTCTTGACGCAGCGCCGACTCCAGAGATCCATGCGTAACAGGGTTCGCTGTACTGTTATCGGGGACATGTACCTTGGTGCCCCAGCGCTCATTTGCATTGTCAATTGCTGCACTGTTGAGCGTCGATTGCTCTTTACCAGTAGATGGGAGTGACACTCTCCTCTGGGGTCGATGGCCTTTGGGGCTCCACAGTTATGACGTCAGGAGGTACTCTGTGTGCCAGCGGTCCATTCTTGGTACACCCTTTCTACAGCACCTCGCGAACAGCCCACGAAGTCTGCTTGTTTCTGAGATGCTTTCACCCTTGGCCTGGTAGCCGATGATTATTCCTTTTTGAACGTCCGTCAAATCACTACCTCTTCCCATTATGCTCACGTTAAACACTATGGCTCATCTGTTCTGGCCGGCCGCTCATGTCTCCGTGTGGTGAAGCTTGTCACGTGCACTCTATGGCGCGCCTGGACGGGTACATCGTGATTTAGTGGGTGGTCATATTATTTTGATACGATGGTGTACTACGTACACACACACACACGCATTTTTTTTACCTCCCCCCCCCCATCCCCCCGCATGCCAAACAAAAATCGTGGGTAAGTGCCCACTCATAGCATTTTGATTCCTGGAGATAACTTTTTCAATAAAGTTAATTAATCATGCCATTTTGCTCAAAAATTCAAACTATCTTGGCCTCCGTGATAACCTGCTGTCCTTGTTTAAGTTACGTATATCCTTCTAACCCGCCCCAGTCTGTTATTTATGACAACCATGTTTCTGTTCCCTATATTGCCACGTCTACTACCCCAAGGCTCTATCTAATTTAGGACCACTTTTGTTTTCCATATACATTACTGAACTCATTTTTTCATTGACGGCCTTTGTCTCTTTTTGGGTATCGTTCAATTGATCGAAAGGTCACTTGACCGAAAATCACTTGATCGAAAGACACATTTCACCGAAGGTTCACTTGATCGAAAAGTTCATTTCACCGAAGGATTGCTTTACCTAAAAGTTCATTATATCGAAAGATAATTTCACCGAAGGATTGCTTTACCTGAAAGTTCATTATATCGAAAGATCATTTCGCCGAATGGTCAGTTTATCGAAAACTTAGAATTTTGTAGTTAGAGATCTGTTGGAGTGTGGTGCGGGTTTTTGTAAAACTGGCCACCTAAACATTATCGGACTGTATAAAAAATACACTTTTGATTTCTATAAAACACCTCCACATGAGTACGTTTTTCGAAATATAACATTAATCAAAAGGCCTAGATCTGTGCCTTTTTGTCAAATTTTATACCTCCGATCTCATATTCATATGGGTTACGTAGCAAATCAAGTAAATAATGTTCCAGTTTCACTCAACCACAACAAAATTATTTTTATTACCGTAGGCTAGATACAGGCCATTTTAACATATTTAAACCCTACTCATATTCATAAGCAGTACATAAAATGTAAAGTAACTTTTTATGTAAACCTTATGAACATAAGCACGCACGGTTAAAATTTGCTAAAAAGGCCTAAGCCGAGACCTAGGGCCCTAAAATTGATTCTTTTTGCCTGAAAAAATGTGCAACATTATTAACTTGACTTTTTATGTAAACCTTATGAACATGAGTTCGTACGATTATAATTGGGTAAAAATTCCTAAGGTAAGGCTTTGGGACATAAAATTGATTCTTTTTGCCTGACAAAATGTGCAACATTATTAATTTTACTTTTTATATAAACCTTGTGAATATGAGCACTGAACATGACTTTTATGTAAACTTTATGTACATGATTAAAATTTACTAAAAAGGCCTCAGCCGAGGACTGGGGACTTAAAACTCATTATTTTTGTCTTAAAACAAAATCTTTGCGTTCTCTGTGACACGGAGAAATCTAAAGTGTAATTTGAGTATGATTCCCTAACATTTCGGTGGTCTGTCTGCCAAACTTTCAATATGCTTCAACAGATCCTGTAATGAAATCCAAAGTTTTTGATAAACTGATCCTTTGGTGAAATGACCTTTCTATGAAATGAACTTTTAGGTAAAGAAACCTTTCAGTGAAATGAACTTTTAGGTAAAGAGACCTTTCGGTGAAATGAACTTTTAGGTAAAGAGACTTTTCGGTGAAATGAACTTTTCGACCAAGTAACCCTTCGGTGAAATGTACCTTTCGATCAAGTGACCCTTCGGTGAAACAAACTTTTCGATGAAGTGATTTTCGGTCAAGTGACCCTTCGGTGAAGTAAACGTCGGGAAAATGAAATAGACCCTCTCTTTTTCGCTAGTGTTCTCAAGCTAACCTTCTGTCATTCTTCAAGAGTCATTCTCGCAATGTACAGACTCTTGATGACTGTCTTGCTCTTCAAACTGACATCAGTAACCTGCTTCAATGGTGCACGTTAAATCATTTCTACCTTAACATATCCAAGTTTCATGTCATTTCCTTTCCGAGGAAAAGAAACCCAATTCTTTTTGACCACAAAGGTAGCGACTATGCTCTTAGCCTGACAATGTCCAAGACTTGGGAGTTACATTTTGATTCCAACTTGAATCCATATCAAAAGAATTGTACGTTCAGCCTATAGGAATCTTGGATTCATTATGCGACTTTCTAAGTGATTTTCCACTCCTCAGACACTTATTCGCATTTTTGAAATTACCGTCAGACCTTCACTAGAGTATGCTGCAATCATTTGGATACCTAGCCCCGTAACACTAACACCGTTAAAAATTTTGAGGTAGGTTGCACCAAAAAGTGGTGCCACACACCAGCTGTACCACTTTCTGAGAAAAAATACACCATTGTTTGGTGCAAACAAAATACAACAACATAGCACCATAATGAGTTGCAACCATGTACCATAACTGTAACGTATACTCTAGATTCAGTTTCCTTTTGATTTTACTATCTCTTGTTATTTTATTTTCCTATGCAAATTATCTTCTCACTTAACGAGATGTTATTTCTCCCGTTGAATGATATGTGGCAACGAGTGTAAGTCATGACGTGGTGGTATGCAGTATATATAGGCGCGCTCAACTATACCAAGCAGCTTCGTTTTATGTGATAGGTTCTTCTTAATTATTGTTATGCGATTCTACGAAAGTTCGGATATTCAGTAGTCGTGTGATTTGTTGAGTGTGTGTTTGATAATACCAGGAGTTCTCCAATAAAAGGTTTAAAGTGAGTACGTTTTCTCAGTTCATATTATTGTCAGACCTCTGTCTGGCCGTTAAGTCTCTTTCATTAAGTGTCTCCATTAAGTCCAGGGTATATTGTGTTTACCGCTCTAATAAGGAGCCTTCAAGGTACTAATGTTATAGTACTGATATTCTAATGTAATAGTACCAAAGTTATAGTACTGATATTCAAGATAATGAGGAACGCTGAGTAAAAAGAAGTTCCATATTCAATGAATTTATTGCACGTGCGAGTCTTACCTAAACAAACTCTAGCACTTTGAAGATTAGGTACACTTTAGCTACGTCAAGTAACCTTCCAATAACCCTAACGTGACTTAACGTAAGCTTCCCTGCACTACACGTCCAGCGGAGGACTTTATTCATTATATAACGTGGTGTAAAGTTTCACTATGTTGTTGGCTTTTGTTTCCACCACGCATTGGTGTATCCTTTCTCAGAAAATAGTGCAGTAGCACCACTTTTTAGCGCAAACTACCACAAAATTGTTAACAGTGAATAAATGAAATTTAAAATGTACAAAACAAAATTCAACAACACCTTTTTCGCAGATCTACTGGAGTTTATATATCCCGGATACCCCGAGTGCTGACCTTCTGTGACTCTTCAAGAGTCATTCTGAAAGGAGTTTATATCCCGGATGTCCCGAGTGCTGACCTTCTGTGACTCTTCAAGAGTCATTTCGAAAGGAGTTTATATCCCGAATATCCTGAGTGCTGACTGACCTTCTGTGACTCTTCAAGAGTCATTCCGAAAGGAGTTTACATCCCGGATATCCCGAGTGCTGACATTCTGTGACTCTTCAAGAGTCATTCCGAAAGGAGTTTATATCCCGAATATCCCGAGTGCTGACCTTCTGTGACTCTTCAAGAGTCATTCCGAAAGGAGTTTATAACCCGGATATCCCGAGTGCTGACCTTCTGTGACTCTTCAAGAGTCATTCCGAAAGGAGTTTATATCCCGGATATCTCGAGTGCTGACCTTCTGTGACTCTTCAAGAGTCATTCCGAAAGGAGTTTATATCCCGGATATCCCGAGTGCTGACCTTCTGTGACTCTTCAAGAGTCATTCCGAAAGGAGTTTATATCCCGGATATCCCGAGTGCTGACCTTCTGTGATTCTTCAAGAGTCATTCCGAAAGGAGTTTATATCCCGGATGTCCCGAGTGCTGACCTTCTGTGACTCTTCAAGAGTCATTCCGAAAGGAGTTTATATCCCGGATATCCCGAGTGCTGACCTTCTGTGACTCTTCAAGAGTCATTCCGAAAGGAGTTTATATCCCGGATGTCCCGAGTGCTGACCTTCTGTGACTCTTCAAGAGTCATTCCGAAAGGAGTTTATATCCCGGATATCCCGAGTGCTGACCTTCTGTGACTCTTCAAGAGTCATTCCGAAAAGGAAGGCTCTCTCCAACTTAAGGTTCTGTACGGTATCACCAATGGAGAGGTAGATGATGTTCTAATTGTAAATCGATTCAATTCCCGTGTGCCACGTTCACCAAGGACAAAATGTGAAGTATTTGTTGTGCCATTCTGCAGGGCTGATGTTGGTATTAATTCTCCGTTATGCAAAATGTATAGACTTCACAACTCACTCGAAGAATGTGCAGATATTTTTAATGAAAGTTACGATTTCTTTCGTGAAGCATGTTTCGTAAGATTGTAATTATCACTTTTAATGCACTGTGATGTTAACGCACAATGTTATAGACATCCCTATAACTAGATCTACTTTCTGTAAGGATGTGCTTACAAATTAATAATATAAACACCCAGATCCGTCTGTCTCCCTGGAACGCTTGACGTCACAGCAACGTCTGTATTGTTGCGTCGTCACTTATAGATCAATTCGTGTGTTCTCTCGCGATGTCAAAATGATTGCCTGCAATATAATAGCACGCGATCACTTTTAGATGTCACGGTGATCACGTGCTAATTTAAAAACACTGGATTATCAGCGAGTCGAGTTCTATTTATCCGATCTACAAGATTCGAATTTAAATGTTAATATCGCGGCAAATTGCGTTTGTATATTAACTTAATTTAGCACAATTCGAATATCAATTTGTACGCCTTAATTATTTTTCACTTTTTTAATTTAACTAACTTTCTGAGCTTAGTGCTGATTATATTATTCATAAACATTTTGAAGATGACAATCCGTGTTTTGTTGTAAATGTGACAAGGATGGTAAGTCAGATAATATCCGAAAACTTGAAAATTTCGTCGTCCTAGAGCGGGACTCGAACCCGCGTCTCCCAGATAGCACCCGGGTATGCTAACCACTACACCACCCAGAACGACCAAGTCTCAAATTTCCGATTAATTTGAATGTAACCATCACAGGATTCGCTAGTCGAAGCAACCGGCATTCATGTTTAGCGAATCTGGAGGTTAAGAATCCTATTATTCATTTTGCAAAATATCGATCTATCTAAACTCGGTAAACTGCATTAAAAACTGAAATCTTGAGATGTCAAAGTGAGCAAGATTGCGTATAAAAGCAGATGTCGCCCCAATAGCACATTGTTGAGAATTTATATAGTTCCTTTTTGTAATACCAGATGTCGCATTATTTTGTAGAAAAAGCTTTGTTATGAAGTTTCAAACTAACCGTCGAATACGACAGTCTAAAACAAGCCCTGAAGGGAAGGAATGCAAGTGTACCGGGGAAAAAGTAATTTAACGCGAGAGATCAAAGAAAAAGTTATTAAGGTAAGTTTACACGAAAACAACTCTCTGAGTTTAGTGCTGATTATATTACACATTTTGCAAAATATCGATCTATCTAAACGCTTTAATCTGCAATTGTTAAACAACAAATATTTTACATAGAATGTTATTTATCTCGAGGTCTTTTGAAAAACAGAAATAAATAGCATATACATTTTAGTTCTAACAATGAGTTCTTATTGTATAAGTTTTTACTATTTCCTTACAGAAATCCGGCGTCTTTTTTATTTGTTTTCAATCTGCTTCGATTAAAAATTTCACTTCGTCATAGGACGGACAGCATCCCCTATATATTGATATCTATTTAAAGCTTAAAAACAACTAGGACGGACTGTACGCTAGTAAATAAATATCTAAACAGCGGTCGCATATAAGATGAAATTACAGTAAAATGACTATATAAATAGTGTCGGACTTTAGTCAAGCTAGCTTTTAATGTTGGAGAATTAGATCAGGATATGATTGGCAGGGGGAAAATAAACTCACTTTTTTTTTTATTGTTTCAAAGCTGATTAAAGTAACTTTTCTTTCTGCTGCACGCGATTGGACAATAAAACGCGTCCCTTGTGAACTAACCTTGAAGCACAATAAAGTACATCCTGTTTGACAGATGGCAAATCTTAAAGGTAAAAAAACAAATGGCTTCCGCCCCCTAAGATATGTTTTTGTCACAGTAGTTCTCGAACAATGCATCAGTGTGAAAAAGCAGGTGTTTATTTGCAATACTGATACGATTATCAGTTGCTGGACGGATGGTGTTTCTCAGCCGTCTTATCTGGCATGAGATCGGATACTAGGAAATTCTCGAGCAGAACAGTGCTTTGTTTTTCTTTTCGAGCGCTGAATTCACAATGATTTTTTTCTGGAGGGGGAGGGGGATGAGAAGGTTTCAAATAATAACAATATACGTAATACTTTGTGCTTTTTTTTTTCGTTATTTAAATAGCCACCTCGGATTCAGATTAAAGAAAGAATCTGCAACTGCTTAAATTTACAGACCATAAAGTGTTTTGAAAGACATTCTGGTTAATTTGATTTATAAAATATATGAATTAATAAAAAACAAGTCTGAAAAAGCCCATAAACATATCAAAAATGAATTTCGTGTTGAGAAAAAAAAGTTTTCGTGTATAAAAAAGTTTTCTGCACTTTCAATACAGTTAATCGCTTATCGATAAATCTCAACAATAATATCTAGCTGTTGTTTTTTTATTGATGTTAATTGCAAATAGCGAAGTCAGTTGTCATAAAGTTATAATGTATTGAAATGAAGTACATCTTCAGTCTTTCTAATACGTAGGATGTGCTACAGAGGTGAAGCACGTGTGAAAACTGCAAAGTTGCACCGATAAAATTCGTCGGTGCATCTTAACTGGTAGAGCATTCGGCTTCGGAGCGGAAGGATGCTGGCTCGATCTCCGTCACCTGGACGTCGCTAGACTTTGAAACCAGGGTGGGCGACGGGTAGACGGGTATTAATTTTGCTGGGGCAAGTTTGACAGCAACTATGATCATGTGTAGAGGATTTTAGGAAGGGAGTGTCTGACCCCAGGTCTTAAACAACCCTTAGAAACAGGAAGCTAGGAGATTTAGGATAGAATGCCCGATAGGCAAGTGACACGGAAGCGAAGTAGAAAAGGGGGAGGAAGACGGCCTTATTTATTACCGGGGTCCGACGGCTTAACGTGCCCATCCGACGCACGGCGGATATTTAGTGAATCAAGCGTTCATACCTGCCTGGGATCGAACCTGAGGTCATTCTTTTGTTTGCAAAACACTAAAAAAAAAAAAAAGTATTTTTAATTCGTTTTACTGCCGGCTACAAAGGATTTCGGCGCAGTTCGTCCCACCTGGGTACACTCACGCACACCTAGACCGGACTGGATACTACTGGTAAACCAACAAGATAACATGACAATGACTAATAGATTATGGGTTGAGCATTTGAATGTACATTGTGTGCGTGCGTGTGTAAGATATAAGAGATGGTAGAATATCGCCTTCTATTTTTCTTGCTGTGAATGTCTTACTTGCTTTTCAAAATTTTGCATTTTTACTTGTGGAAATAGTAACGCATTTGAACAATTTCTTTATATTGTTTTCCTAAATAAATGTCCGTTAAAGAAAACCCGTTATATGTGTTTTCCTAAATTAAATTTTAGGAAAACAAATATTAATATATTACATTTATATTATATATTAATATTATATATTAATATTATGTATTATATATAATTTATATATTAATATTATATATTAATATTATATTAATATTATATATTAATATTATATTAATATTAAATATAAATATAATATTAATATAATTTTATATAAGACAAATATAACGTGACACGCAGACACAATACTTTCCTATTCCTTAACTCCTCTCCTTCAAGCCAACTATCCCTCACCGTCATGCCCGCGCAGCTATCCGAATAACGGTACAATATTCATCGTGTGAAGTGAACAGCCTGGTCTCCTGACATAAATCCAACAGATCAGGTACTATATGCTTCGCGGAGACAGTTTGCTTTCTTGAAATCGGTTTCGCCGAGCTTCCCAGAACCTAGACTTGCTTTGAAGAAACAATGTAGATTACTATCTACAGTTCTACGGCCAATCTTGCCAACTACATGAGACATCGCTGCAAGATTTGCATCACGGTAAGAGCTGGTCACACTCGTTATTAAACCATTTGGGAGAGCATATGCAGAAGGAGGATAACGGGATCTTACTTTTTTTTTTCCAGCAGAGACCACAGTGGCTCCATGCTGTTTAAATCTAGTGATTGGGGAGGCCAAAGAAAGTGTGAAAGTTTGTCCTCATGTTCCTCAAACAATGACTGGACATTCCGAGCTCGGTGAATTGATGCGTTATCGTCTTGATAGATGGCATCCCTTGCAGGACACAATGCTTTAGCCATTGGATGGATTTGGTAGGCCAAAATGGTTTCTCAAGGTCATCACAGGACCTTCCGAAAACCACAATATGACCGTCCAGAGTATGACAGAACCACCACCATGCTGCACTGTTGGGAGTAGATAGTCTGGGTTGTACGCTTCTGACGGTGTTCTCCACACATAAACACGTCCTGCGGTGGGGAATAGTGCGAATGTGGATTCATCTGACCACATTACACCGTATCGGCAGTCCACGTTGTATGCTCCTGTCCCCACTGCCGTCGTCGTTGTACATTCAACCGGGTCACCAGAGGTTTTGCAACAGCAACTCTGCCATGAATATGTAGTGCGATTAAAGGTACGTAGCGCACCAACAGATGGCAGTACGCGGATCCGCGAGCAGCGGTCGAAGGCAGTGATCTTCATGAGTCATTGTGCTGAGTCGCATCGTTCTGTGAACATCGGGAGCTGTGCTACACGATATTTGGTGACCACGTGCAGAACACAGCTGTGATTTCGGTATGAACTGCAAACTAGAACAGCGAGCGAACATCAGATTCTGGGTCAAATTTGGCAAATCGTTCTTGTCGCGGGCCATCACTATGAACAAGACTTGGGTCTACGGTTACGACCCGGAGACCAAACAACAGGCGTCGCTGTGGAAGAGTCTGGTATATCCAAAACCGAAGACGGCCAGACAGGTTCGAAGCGCAACCAAAAGCATGCTCATCGTGTTCTTCAACATTCGTGGGGTTGTGCACCGTGAATTCGTCCTCCAGGGCCAGACTGTCACCGCCCCTTTTTTTACTGCGATGTTTTGCGGCGTCTTAGGGAGAACATTCGCCGCAAACGATCAGAAATGTGGCGCAGGAGCGATTTTCTGCTCCATCACGACAATGCAAGCAGCTCACAGAGCTTTAAGAACACGCCAGTTTTGCAGCCGTAACAGCATGACTACGCTTCCTCACACACTTTACTCGCCGGATTTGGGCCCCTGCGACTTCTTCCTGTTCTCGAAGATCAAGCTGAAGCTGAAGGGTCGCCGTTTTGAAAACGTGGACGAGATCCAGCGCGAATCGCAGACGGTGCTTGGCACGATTCGCGAACAGGACTTCCAGGGAGCGTTCCAACAGTGGCAAAAACGCTGGCAGTGGTGTATCGCTGCCCAAGGAAACTACATTGAGGGAGATCATAGCCAGACTTAAGTAACACGATTCTTGAACAGGACTTCCAGGGAGCGTTCCAACAGTGGCAAAAACGCTGGCAGTGGTGTATCGCTGCCCAAGGAGACTACTTTGAGGGAGATCATAGCCAGACTTAAGTAACACGATTCTTGAACAGGACTTCCAGGGAGCGTTCCAACAGTGGCAAAAACGCTGGCAGTGGTGTATCGCTGCCCAAGGAGACTACTTTGAGGGAGATCATAGCCAGACTTAAGTAACACGATTCTTGAACAGGACTTCCAGGGAGCGTTCCAACAGTGGCAAAAACGCTGGCAGTGGTGTATCGCTGCCCAAGGAGACTACATTGAGGAAGATCATAGCCAGACTTAAGTAACACGATTCTTGAACAGGACTTCCAGGGAGCGTTCCAACAGTGGCAAAAACGCTGGCAGTGGTGTATCGCTGCCCAAGGAGACTACATTGAGGGAGATCATAGCCAGACTTAAGTAACACGATTCTTGAACAGGACTTCCAGGGAGCGTTCCAACAGTGGCAAAAACGCTGGCAGTGGTGTATCGCTGCCCAAGCAAACTACTTTGAGGGAGATCATAGCCAGACTTAAGTAACGTAAATACTTTGTTGTGTATCGGCCTAGTCTCGAAACGTTTTCATCTGACCTCGTATTTTGTTTGTGCAGTCCCTAGCGTACTGTTTTCGTTGACACTGAGGTCCTAATTTTCGGCGCCGTGGTCTTCTTATTACGAGTAACAAACCTCTTTAATGTTCTCCTGTCTCTATCAGTGAGGGTCGTTTTCCCGCCGCTCTTGTGTTTCGCAGACGAGGTTTTGCCACGAACACGATATGCTGTCATGACGCTAGACACAGTAGCTCTCGATACTCCCACTACCCTGGCGACTGATGTCACGGAGGCATCAACTAAACGGCCACCAACAATTAGCCCTCTTTCGAAGTCCGTTAGGTCGCTCATTTCGTCGTCACCCTGAAAGAAGTTTTGCAACAAGATATTTTAAATGCACTTAAACAGGACCTTGAGGTTGTAAACAAAGCTGTTACAACCAAAAAGTGGTGGATACCTTTGCGTATTGCGACGTACACAGCTGCGTCGAAAGTCACATCTTTGAGCGTGGTGTTCACATTATTCTGTCCAGCCCCTGTACGTCATGTATAATTTTAAGAATTAGAAGTGTTATTCCATCTTTAATTTATAGAAAAGTAATTCAGAAACTAAAAGCATCTTAGAAATATATAGCGAGATGTAACGTTTTTAGTACCATTCTGCTCCGGAGGGTGAATGGTCTGAGGCGCTGCCACCTAATCATTCGTTCAAAATGGAACTGGGTTCGAGTCCCGTATGAGACATGGGTGATGTATCTGTCCGATTACGCTGACTGTGTCCCATTCCTGGAACAAGTGGTTCTAATCATGAAAGAAATACGGGATTACATCATATAATACAAATCTTGAAGATGACAATACGATTTTTGGTGTAAATGTGACAAAGATGGTAAGTTAGATAATATCTGAAAACTTGAAAATTTCTATCTGGAAGACGCGGATTCGAGTCCCGCTCCAGGACGATGAAATTTTCAAGTTTTCAGATATTATCTAACTTACCATATTTATCACATTTACACCAAAAATCGGATTTTCATCTTCAAAATTTGTACTATATGGTGTAATCCCGTATTTATTTCATGATTTATCTGGTACTCCTGGCAATCACGGGATAGGATGTTAACCTCCAGATTCTCTAAACATGAATGCCGGTTGCTTCGACTAGCGAATCCTGTGATGGTTATATTCAAATTAATCGGAACTTGAGACTTGGTCGTTCTGGGTGGTGTAGTGATTAGCATACCAGGGCGCTATCTGGGAGACGCGGGTTCGAGTCCCGCTCCAGGACGATTAAGTTTTCAAGTTTTCGTATATTATCTAACTTACCATCTTTTTCACATTTATATCAAAAAATCGGATTGTCATCTTCAAAAGTGGTTCTAAGTCTGAGACGGGAGACTGTCAACGTGAGTTGCTCATGGTTGTCGTTTTTAATATGCTCATGTTGTAATAAAAACAAGAAAGATGACACCGAATTTTCGGGTGTAATGAGCACGTCTTTTGATGTCGTTCTGACGCGAATTAAATTTATCAAAGCTATTCAAAGTCAATGGAACTGGTATGGAAAACAGTAGTTTATGACCAAAGAAAGAAGTTTTTCAATCGGGTTTTTAATCCCGCAGATATTGCTGTAAACGAAATCGTGAACTTACGTATTCTGGTTGCAGACTTGTGCTTTAGGAAAAATTGAGAAACATTTCGCCGAGGAAACGCTCTCCAACAAGGAAAGAAATTTTCAAATCGGACTCTTTGAAGCAGAGATATGGACAAATATAAGATATACATCTACGCCCACCTGGCGAAAAAACTATGCATTATTTTAGGGAAAAAGTTTTCTCAAAAGGTTTTTCGATGTGAGCGGTATCGGTCTAAGAAAAAAAATTTTAGTAGAGTTTTCAGGAGCTCAGATTTTGCTGCAAATGCATCAGAAGTAGAAATTAACACTTATGCCCCCTGGTGGCCAAATCATTCTTTACCAAATATTAAAAATTACATGAAAAATTTTTTCCATCAGCAGCTGTATGCGATACAGGAAGAATTTTTCAAATCGGAGTTTTAGTAGCAGAAATATCGGGGGGAAATGCAATTCACCTTTGCGCCCCCTAACGGAAAGTCTATGATTTACCTCAAATTTTTGAATTCATATAAAAAAACATTTCGCATTGGAAATACTACCCAACAAAGAAAGAATTTTTCAAATCGGACTCATAGAAGTAGAGATATTGACAAAATAAGATATACATTTACGCCCCCTAGCGTAGAAACCATACATTATTTTAAAAAGAAAATATTCCTAAAAAGTTTGTCGACGTGAGTAGTATCGGTCCGCAAACGAATGTTTTTCAATCGAGATTTTAGAAGCTCAGGTTTCGCTGCAAATACATCACAAACGGAAATTAAGGCTTACGCCCCCTAGTGGCCAAACCATTTTTTACCCAAAAATTAGAAATTATATGCAAAGGATTTTCCATCAGGGTTGCATCCGGTGCAGGAAGGATTTTTCAAATTGGAGTTTTAGAAGCACAAATGTCGGGGGAAACGAAATTTACCTCTAGTCTCCCTAGCGGAAAGTCTATGAATTACTTGAAAATTTTGAAATTAAATGAAAAACATGTAACACCGGAAACTTTAACCAATAAAGAAAGAATTTTTCAAATCGGACCGTTAGAAGCAGAGATATTGACAAAAATAAGATATACATCTGCGCTGGAGGAGAAACCATGCAATATTTTAAGAAGAAAATATTTCGAAAAGGTTTATAGACATGACTGGCATCGGTCCCCGAAAGAATTTTTTCAATCGAGATTTTAGAAGCTCAAATTTCATTGCAAACACATCAGAAATAAAAATTAACGCTTACGCCCCCTGGTGGCGAAAGTACTCTTTACCAAACATTAGAAATTGCAGGCAAAAGATTTTCCATCAGGATCTGGATCCGCTGAAGAAAAACAATTTCAAATCGGAGTTTTAGAAGAAGAGATATCTTGGAAAACGTAATTTACTTTTACGCCCCCTAGCGGAAAATCTATGCGTAACTTTAAAAAGTAACTATACCTAAAATACTGTTCGACATAAATGGAATCGAAAGATAATAGAATTTTTTCAATCGGATGCTTAGAGGCAAATATATGGAATAAAATGCATTTTGAATTCGACATCATCTACATTTACGCCCTCTAGTGGTGAAATTGTACATCGTAAAACAAAACGAAATGAAGGATCATCATTTGCATATTTCAAGCTTCCCAAAGCAAAAAGAATATTTCAAATCGGACTAATAGTTGCAGAGATATTGTGCCTACAGACGGACGGACAAACCGATAATATAAGCACGATCATTTTTTACAAAAGACGTCCTGAAAAGTGATCATAACAGACAGTAGGTACAGCACATGGATTTTAAAAAGTGAACAAGTCATATGGGCGTCATCAGAACGGGTACTCCGAACATTACATCTCGCTATATCTTTCTAAGATGCTTGTAGTTTCTGAATTACTCTTCTACAAATTAAAGACGGAATAACACTTCTAATTCTTAAAATCATACATGATATACAGGGGTTGGAACAGAATAATGTGAACACCACGCTCAGATACGTGACTTTTAACACAGCTCTGTACGTCGCAATAGGCAAAAGTATCCACCAATTTTTGGTTGTCATTGCTTTGTTTACAGCCTCAAGATCCTGTTTAAGTGTATTTAAAGTGTCTTCTTGCAAAATTTCTTTCAGGGTGACGACGAAATGAGCGACCTAACGGACTTCGAAAGAGGGCAAATTGTTGGTGGCCCTTCAGTTGATGCCTCCGTGACAACAGTCGCCAGGGTAGTGGGGTTATCGAGAGCTACTGTCTCTAGCGTTATGGCAGCATACCGTGTTTGTGAAAAAACCTCGTTTGCGAAACACAAGAGAGGCCGTAAAACGACCCTGACTGATAGAGACAAGAGATCATTAAAGAGGATTGTTACCCGTAGTAAGACCACGGCGCCGAAAATTAGTATGGAGCTCAATCTGCATCTCCAGACCCCAGAATCAACGAAAACAGTGCGCAGGGAACTGCATAAACAAGATATTCATTGCAGAGTTGCTGTTACAAAACCTCTGGTGACGCGGGTGAATGTACAATGGCAACGGCAGTGGTGCCAGGAGCATACAACGCGGACTGCCGGTGCACGGAACCGTGTAAAGTGGTCAGATGAATCCACATTCGCACTATTCCCCACCGCAGGACGTGTTTACGTGTGGAGTACACCGTCAGAAGCGTACAACCCAGACTGTCTGCTCGTAACATTGTAGCATGGTGGTGGGTCTGTCATGCTCTGGGTGCTCATATCGTGGTTTTTGGAAGGTCCCCTGATACCTTGAAAGGACGGATGACTGACAGGGCTTACGAAACCATTTTCGCCAACCAAATCCATCGAATGGCTTAAGCATTGTTTCCTGCAAGGGATGCTATCTATCAAGATGATTACGCCCCAATTCACCGAGCCCGGAATGACCAATCATGGGTTGAGGAACACGAGGACAAACTTTCACACTTTCCTTGGCCTCCGCAATCACCAGACTTAAACAGCATCGAGCCACTGTGCTTTGTGTTGGGGGGAAAAAAAAGTAAGATCCCGTTATCCTCCTTCTGCATATGATCTCTCAAATTGTTTAATAACGAATGTGACCAGCTCTTACCGTGATGCAAATCTCGTAGCGATGTCTCATGCAGTTGGCACGATTGCCAGTAGAACTGTAAATCTACGTTGTTTGTTCAAAGCAAGTCTATGTTCTGGGAGGCCCGGCGAAACCGATTTCAGAAAAGCAAACTGTCTCCCCGAAGCATCGGTTGAATTTATGTCATGTGACCAGGATGTTCAGACACTCTTAAATTTAAATCAAGATATCAGAAATGATTACCACATGAAATTTGAACTCTGTGAAGTTAGAAATCATGTCTCACACGAAGGAAAACATATTCAAAACAAAAAACGATTTTTTTCTCTGTGATGGTATGTGCTTTACAAAAACATTGGTTTCTGATTTTCACATATGGTTTCGAGTTCTCATCATGTCATTAAATGCGTAAAATTTAATACACTGAGTTAGCTTTGCATTAGGGACACCCCCGTTTTACATATTCAGAGCGATAACGAAGTACCACGTGATATCTACATCATGTGCAGTTACTGTGAATTGTGTACACCTATCCTCTGTACGTAATCAGTAAACGTTTGCCAGTAATGGGGGAAACGTGGCGACTTAAGCCAATTTGTCCGCGGCGAGACAGCTGCGGCCCCATGGACAGGTGCCACTATTTCGGAAACAAACAGACTTGTTGGCTGCTCCCGTACTACTGTATCAAGGATGTACCAGGGCTGAATTAACCATGCACAGATATCCAGCAGAAGGCCTCACATTGGTCAGCCACGCGCAGTTGACCCTAGAGTTGAGCGTCGAGTGTCACGACCGGTATCTCAGCAACGACGTGCGGCGCTCACCCACCAGTACGACAGGGGTGTAGTTTGACCTATTTCCCCGTGAACCATGCGCCGCACCTTGTTTTGCGTGTAATTCCACAGCTGGAGATTACTAACGAGAGTACCCATAATGATGCCAAGTCATCGCAAACAACGCCTCGTCCGGGCCAAGGAACGTCGGCAATGTACCCTCAACAGGTTCAAATGGGTATTCTGGAGTGATGTGTCTTGTTCCTGCTGCACCATGCTGGAACAAGACACATCACTCCAGAATACGGCGTAAACAGCATGAAACCCTTATAACGAAGTAAATTTCTCCGTCATTTTTGGTCCACGCCGGAGATCGAACCCGAGTCCACTTATTCCGGAACAAGTCGCTCTACCAACTGAGCTACGCTGACGTTCGTTCTCGTTGCTATCTGCCTTTATGTCGTGTGGGTCATGCGGGGCAGCCACGTCACACCCTATCCCCTGGTTGCACAGTTGCAGTTCAACAGGACAGTGAAAGTGGTGTTTTGATCTGGAGAGCTCTTTCCTAGCAGGTCCTAAGTCCTTCGGTTATCATCCCACAAACACTGAATGATGAACGCTACAAGGACCTGTTAGCTGACCATCTTCATCCATATCTCAAGGCAGCTTACCCGGACTACAGTGCCATCTTTCAACAGAACAGTGCACCGCGTCATTGGGTACGTATAACTATTGAGTGGTTGGAGGAACACGACAACGGATTCGCCACTTTGTCTTGGTTCCCAAACTCCCCTGATTGTAACCCAATTGAACATTTGTGGAATATCCTAGAACGGGGTGTGAGAATAGCTGATCCTCTTCTAGGAAATGAGTGTGAACCGACCTAGCTGCTGCAGCGGACATGGGCAAAGTTACGCAAGGAGGATGTTCGATACCTTCTAGAATCTGTTCCTAGGAGTCCGCAAGCCGTGATTGTACAGAAAGGTGGACCGACACGTTATTAGGTAGGTGTTCTCAATGTAAATCTAACGCAGTGTATACATGAAAGCATGACATGGTAAGCAGTAGAGCAACCTGGAATTTCTGTTTGAGCAGTGAGGTGGAGGGGGGGGAGAAGATCCAGTTCAGCTGGAATCAGGGATGTCCCAAGGAATGGCTAGCTCAGCTCCCCTCCCAAATATATTCCATAAATTTTCCAGAAAGTGGATTGAGGATGAAGAAATAAAGAAGCGCGTCATTTGTTATTCAGCCTTGGTTTCAAGAAGTGACAATAGTCGAGAAAACGTCGAAATCTAAAAGAAAAATCATTGAAGTGCTAGTTTTTGTGTTCTCTCTCTCTTTGTCTCGCCAAGAAGCCATCTACCGTATATCCCCGAAAGTAAGACCTAACCGGAAAATAAGCCCTAGCATGATTTTTCCGGATGCTCGTAATATAAGCCCTACCCCGAAAATAAGCCCCAGTTACTATACATGGTACCGTAGTTAGCCAGCCTATCACTGTTCAAAAAAACTGAAACGAGGGCCAAAATCACTAGAGGATACCCTGTTCATGAGTTTAATTTGCCTTGAATATCCAGAATAAGAAAGAAAGCAGATTGGCTTCGAACTCAGCCGAGGATATGGCTTTTGTAATTATGGCGCATGCATTCAGTTCGGTTCAGAGAGCTAGCGGGAGATGAAAAGAAGCCTTCTTTTGTTCGGCAGGTGTAACATCCAGTATCGGAAAGGGAATCCGACGTGGGAATCTTAACCGGTGAACGCCGTCTTTGGCGGAAAAGTTATTCATCAACTGGCAATGTGTGAATGTGTGTTTTTAGAAATTGGGGGGGGGGGGGGACATGAAAACTTGAAGAAAAAGTAAGAATGTTCTAACCGCATTCAATGGATTACGAAAGGGGTTCTTCCCTATCCCAAGTTATTGTGTTGGCAAGGTTGACTGAAATAATTCTTTAAAAATCAGAGAGTTAATGTTTTGGGGCCGAACGTACATTCTTAACTGTCATCATTTCAGTTACCACTCCTGTGTCGATTAACAATTAACAGACTTCAATTAACACTTGATTTAATAGTAGATTTAAAGGGAATAATATTTTGACTCCCAGACAAGATGAGTGCAAAAAAAAAAAGCAAAAAAAAAGCTATTCAGTCGAGTACAAGAAAGGAATCGTGGAGGACTCGTGGGGCAAGAATCTTACGGCTTTCTGCAAAGAGAAGAAGTTGGATCTCCGAATGGTCCGAAAATGGCGAGCAGAGTACGATAACCTCAGTCAACAGGTGGACGAGGGAAATGCTAAAAAGCACAAGTGTTGATCAGGTCGGCAACCATTATTTCCTGAGCTGGAAGTCATCATCTGTGAATGGATTGCTGACAGGAGAGCAAATGCTTTGGTTGTGCGCAGGGCTACTATTCAAGCATTTGCCCTTGGAATGGTACCACAGTTAGAAATATCCCCAGAAGAATTCAAAGCATCACAATATTGGCTGGATGGCTTCCTTCAGCGATATAAACTGTCTCTAAGAAGATCGACAACACTGTTCAAGCTGGAAGATACTGAAGTTATTAAACGTGCACTTGCATTCAAATCCTTTGTTGATGGCATCGACTTTTCTAAATACCAACTCTCCAACATGATTGCTATGGATGAAACTGCAGTGTTTATGGGCCAAGGATCTCAAACGACAATTGATTAGAGGGGTGCCTCGTCAATCTATATTCCCTCCACTTGTTACGAAAGTGCACGTGTTACATGTGTTTTAGCAATTCGTCTGGATGGAAAGCCCCACCTCTATAATCATCACTAAGGGCAAGAAAGAGAAGATTGAACGTGTTTCATGCATTTATGTTCTTGAAACCGAAAAAGCCGGGTGCACACAAGCAGTTATAAGAAAATGGGTCGATTTAATGCTGCCACTTGTTTTGCGAGGTGACCAAAGAGATCTGCTAGTCTGGGATTCAGCCAGCACTCACAGCGCTAAAGACATGAAGAACTGCCTAGCAGAGAGAAGGGAATAGATGAAATAATGATTCCCGCAGGAATGACTGCCTATCTCCAGACTCTTGATATTGCAATAAACATTTGCTCATGGAAATCAATGACTACACTAAAAATAGAATGGAGAGAAATCAGCGTGGAAACTTTGTGAAGCCTAGCCTGTAACCAGCGTGGAAACTTTGTGAAGCCTAGCCTGTAATCAGCGTGGAAACTTTGTGAAGCCTAGCCTGTAATCAGCGTGGAAACTTTGTGAATACTAGCCTGCCATCAGCGTGGAAACTTTGTGAAGCCTAGCCTGCAAGAGGTCGTGACTTGGGTGAAGAATTCATGGGATAAAATCACTGACAGCTGTGTTGCCAATGCACTACGAGCAGGCCACATAGACAAGAAGTACCCATTTAAGGTGAGCTTTATTGCTGGACATGAGAGATTGGGGTCAATGGTTCTACAGGAAATGGATTCGCAAGAAATTCAGGCCGGAATTTGGGGTTTGGAGAGTTATGACGATGTTCCAGAAGAAGTTGACATGACTGTATTTGAATAAATGTAGATTTTTGTACATGAATAAATGTAGATGAAAAAAAAAAGAAAAACAGTTGGTAGTACATGAAAAAATAAGACATCCCCTGAAAATAAGCCCTAATGCGTCTTTTGGAGCAAAAATTAATATAAGATCCGGTCTTATTTTCGTGGAAACACGGTATATATTAATTATATAAGGTTTTTTACAGTGAGTCCTATTTTGAGAGAACGGCTGAACGTAAAGATATTGTTGAGGTATCAAAAAAAAAGGTCTTAGCATGTAAACGTGCCAGTCGAAGAGAAAAATGAGATTGGGGCAACGAGTCGGGCGTTGTGGGGCGGCAAAATTTCCATGTAAAATCTATGGGAGAAGCGTGCGGCCCTTATCTACTTCAGGCGCTCAGTTCAGTGTCAGACTTAGTGTGTGCATGGTGTTCTATGATCAGTCCTAAAGTAAGTAAATACTTTAATGCATACTTACCCTTAACGGAATGTCACTCCCGCAGAAAATAAAATAAAAATAAAACATGAGACAAGAACCTGGCCGCCCGGGTGGCGCAGTGGTCTAAGAGCTGGCTTCGTTCGTGAAGGGTCCGGGTTCGAACCCCGGTGAGGTATGGATGTTGTGTTTGTCTTACGGCACTGGCTCTCTCCCTTCCCTGGAACCACTGACCCTAAATTAGGGACGGGTGACTGCTTTATAGCCTAATTGAGTTGCTCACGGGGGTCGTTAAACCTCCAGTTAAAAAAAAAAATCACGAACCTGGACTATTGTCTATTTTTTTTTTTTTTTTTGGTTGGAGGTTTAACGACCACCGTGAGCAATTCAATGGGCTATATAAGCAGTCGCCCGTCCCTAATTTAGGGTCACTGGTTCCAGGGAAGGGGAAGAGCCAGTGCCGTAAGACAAACACAACATCCATGCCTCACGGGATTCGAACCCGGACCCCTTTCGGACGAATGATCAGAGGCCATCGCTTAGACCACTGCGCCACCGGGGCGGGGCGGTTACTATTGTCTTTACTGAAGTGGTTGAATGAATTTGTCAATCAAATAAAGTTTACATTTGTTGTTTCATATGAGTTTATCCTTTTCAAAAAAAAAAAAAAAAAAACTAACCGTCGATTCCGACGGGTTTCGTTTAGTTGTTCTTATCATTAGATGAGGCCATTAAACTGAATCAAAAACATCAACAAAATTTTTTCTGTCGTTACCATAATGTTTAAGCTAAGACTGAATTATAGGGGGGGTGCCTCTGGAACGGGTAAGGGGGAGGTCCCTTTGGACCCACTTCTGGCTACAGCACTACAGTATTATAGTGAAATATAGCGTTCATTTGTTTTTCTCTCAGGGCTTTAGCAACCACCATGGGCAGCTCTTGGGACAGATTATCGCCCGTCCTTAATTTGGGCTATTGGTTCAAGGGAGAGGGCAGAGCCAGGGTCGTGGAACAAGCGCATCATCCATGCCTCATAGCTGGCCCGAACCCGCGACAGTGCTCATAAACCAGCGCTCTGATTACTTAGCCACCGGGCCAGCTCAATTTTCCCCATTTACACTGATGTTTTTTTTTAAATCGAAGATACAGTACATGTTGAAAATGTGCCTTTTGCTATTGCTTAAATTTGAGGGTTTTTCTTTTTTGTATTGTTCTAATAACGTGTATATTTTCTCCCTTTTTAGAGGACAAGGAAGTCTGTATGAAAGAATTGGGATGCTTCGCCATCACCGATGACTTCAAGCACATGCTTTACCGCCCGATCAACGTGCTTCCTAATGATCGAGCCACCATAAACACGAAATTTCTTCTCTATACTCGAGGTAATCCGAAGGAAGCGGAAACTCTTAAGGCTCACGATGCAGAATCAATAACAGGCTCCAATATCGATATTAAAAGACCCACTGTGTTTATTGTGCATGGCTTCATGGACAGTGAGCTCTTTGGACCTTGGATGGTGGTAAGTGAAACTAGTGGCGCGCTCAGCGGGGTTGGCCCAGAGTCCAGGGTCCTCCCCACGAGGTATCACTTTGTCCTTCGTTCTTTGTTAATGGCTGTTTATTTTCAAATACAAAGGCCGTCCTGAAAGTAATGCCTCGTCCCTCCTAAGATTTTTATTTGTAGCAGCAAAAATGTGAAACATGGTGGCAAAATACTTGGACATATTGTTAATAATGCTAGCCTATTCAAAGTATTGTCCATTATTTTCTATACATTTCCGCCATCTTTGAACCCATTGGTAAAATTCATATTGGGAAAATTCCTGATGCTGTCGTTTCACCCATGAGTTTACAGCCAGTTTAACGTCTGTTATATTAATACAGACATTTAACGTGGACCAGGAACATCAAACAAAGATCTTCGCTCTTTCCACGTTTATAAGTGAGCCACGGAAAAATTCTCATTGTCCGCCACCGGGAGTCGAACCCAAACTGGGTTCGACTCCCGGTAGCGGCTTGTTTGATGTTCCTGGTCCACGTTAAATGTCTGTATTAATTATTCATTCGCCTTCTAATTGTTTCTTCAGTTGCTGCTTACCATCTTTGATGAATCCCCAGCATTGTGCGGGGCTCCAAGAAGCAGCCTGCCAAACTGGCTTGGCAGTTAGCGTCTGTGAGTCTGGAGGAATTCGAGGCCGCTGTGGTGTAGCGGAAGCATATCCGGCGCGTAACTGGAAGACCCTGGGTTCGACTCCCGGTGGCGGCCAATGAGAATTTTTCCGTGACTTACTTATAAACGTGGAAAGAGCGAAGATCTTTGTTGGATGTCTGTTATATCGTCGAAACGTTCCCCAAGAAGGGTGTTTTTCAAAGGGGCAAACACGAAAAAATCTGAGGGAGCCAAATCAAGGCTGTAGGGGTGTTGGAGCATCACTGTCCACCCCATTTTGGCCATAGCCTATGAAGTTTCAATTGAGGTGTGGGGACGTGCATTATCATGTTGTAAAACAACACCATGAAGTGGAATGTCACGTCTCTCCCTTCTGATAGCTTCCTTTAGCTTCTTCAATGTCTGCACATAGTGAGCACTGTTTATTGTTGCAAGTCCTAGTTGGTGACACGACGATCAGCTGTGATGAGGTCTTTCACTCGTTTCCTGTTGGCATCTGTTACTGCAGTTGCAGGCCCTCCTCTCCGTTGTTTGTCTGACACTGAACTTTCTCCCTCTCAAAACCTCTTCATCCATCTTCGGACATTACTGATATCGATTGTGGCAGCGCCAGGAGTCTTCTGTGGATTTCTGGAGCCTCGCATCCCTCTTTTTTCAGGAATTCAATTGCGGCTCGCTGCTTTTCTCTGCCATTCATGATCTTTATTTCCGATTCTGGAAAAAAAAAATTGTTCCGACATTGATAATATATCATAATACATGTTAGTGCAGTTTCATTTAAATCACTTCAAAATTTCAAAAGTTATTATTATGGAGGAGGCATTACTTTCAGGATGAACCTTGTATATTTATACATGTTTTTTAAATACATATTTTACGAAGACTTGGGAACAACCCTTGTGAAAACACAAATTTTCTAGTGGTGAGACGTGAAACCACGTCTCCCCGCTCCGGAGTCTGTTGTTCTACCGACAAAACAACACCGACGGGATTTGTATCTGCGGATTTGCCGTCTAGACGCGTGCCTCAGCTCTGTAATGCGTCACGCCCTCTAGTATACAGGGTGTATAGGAAAGTCCTTAAACACGGAAATAACTTTTGAACGCAAAATGCTAGAGTTGTGGAAGTAGTGTGCACATATAGTAAAGTGACTATGTTCTATCAGATGAGACCAATTGCAGCACCCCTAGCGGCGAATTTTGGAAGTTAGCGATCCTATCCCGAGAACCAACAGAGATAGCGAAAAAACGTCAATGGCAAACGTGTAGAGCGTCACCGATTTAGTATGAAATGACGCCCTACATTCACCAAAAACTCCAATAGAAGTCCGGAAATGCGGATCTCTCGGTATCCGATCACCGGCATAAATACGTCACTCATCGCGTGCAGAAGTGTGACATTATAAGGTGAGGAAAATTTACTAATAATAAAACTAATACATGTACGTGTCAGCAAGGTACAATTTATTATGTACTGTACATTAAAGTAGTATGAAAATGCGTACAGCAGTAGGACATTATGAAGAAGAAAAACACAAAATAATGTTCTAGAAATACAAAATGTCCGTACTAATACTTAAGCATTCGCGATGTGTCCACCATCGGCAGCAATACACATCTGTATTTGAGCTAGAACTTCTTGTTGGGCGTTCTGCAGCATTTTAGGTGTTACGTTACTGCATGCTTGGATAATACCGGGTTATAGAAATTTGCCATACACGACCAAATGTAAGGCCACACGTCGCAGTGATGTCTCTCGTACTGCAGTGTGGGTGGGCTAGCGCATAGGCCAGGACGTCCACTGGCTGCACGTGCACACCTGCAAGTGTCGGCCTACCTGAACGGGAGCGACTTGTAATGCTCCCGGCCTACGCTTTGATTCGGCTGAAGAAGTCAAATCGGTTGTTCGTAGGTGGCTGTACGCCCAGAACACGGACTTTTATGAACAAGGGATACTAAAAGTGGTATCACGCTGGGGTAAAAGTCGCGAACGTCTCAGTTCTTATGTTGAAAAATAGCTAAGAAATGTAGTTGCACTGGTTCATTGATTTTAATGGCGCAAGGGCCATGGTTGGCCAAAGAGCGCCGTGCCATGGTTGGCCAAAGAGCACTGTGTAGGCCAAAGAGCGCAAGGGCCATGGTTGGCCAAAGAGCACTGTGTATATGTCTTGTTTTTCCTATATAGTAAACTGCTGCCAAAAAAAAAAAAAAAAAATAGTGTGCGTTACTTTTCGATCCACCCTTGTAGTATTTTTTTTTTTAATTGAAGGTAGGTTTAACGATTACTGTGAGCAACTCAATGGGGACGGGCAGCCGCCCGTCCCTAATTTAGGGTCACTGGTTCCAGGGAATGGAGAGAGCCAGTGCCGTAAAACAAATACAACATCTATACCTCACCAGGATTTGAACTCGGACCCTTCTCGGAAGAATGGTCATAAGCCAGCGCTCAGACCACTACGTCACCAGGGTGGCCATTAAAAATATACCTATGCCACAGATTTTCAGGTACAATAAGCACGCCTTATAACTTAACAGAAAGTGTTATAACGAAGTGAATTTCTCCGTCATTTTTATCCGCGCCGGGGTTCGAACCCGGGTCCACTCATTCCGGAATAAGTTGCTCTACCAATTAAGCTACGCGGACATTGATTCTAATTGCTATCTGCCTTTATGTCGTGTGCGTCCTTCTGGCAGGTACGTCACATCTCCTGGTACGTTACATCATCTCCCCCTTATTTTTATTTATTTATTTTTTTTTTCGAAGTGCTGGAGAAAGGATTCTCTTATTTTTCCTATCTCGCGGTGTGGAAATAACATCACACCAATGCGAGATTTTGAACGGTCGGGTCATCCGGATAGTTCGGGCGCCATTATAACGAAGTAAATTTCTCCGTCATTTTTATCCGCGCCAGGATTCGAACCCGGGTCCACTCATTCCGGAATAAGTTGCTCTACCAATTAAGCTACGCGGACGTTTTATTCTGATTCCTATCTGCCTTTATGTCGTGTGCGTCCTTCTGGCAGGTACGTCACATCTCCTGGTACGTTACAGTGTGATAATACAAAATGTAATAGTCGTTAAACATTTATTGGTGTAGAAAAAGTTTCAACTAAGGTTCACCTTAACTCACACAGTGTTTGCCATTCAGAATGTATTCCGACAGAAAAATAATCTTTTTCACTTGGTCTTTTAAAAGCGGAGACATAGATGCAAACGGAAGTATAAATCTGCGCTTCCTGACAAAAAAGCTACTCATTGCTACATGTTGAAAATATATCTAAATTTTTGCCGTACAGGCTGGCATTCGATGCAAGGAGAATTTTTTAAAATGCGGTCTATTGTAAATATGCTTTTCGATTCCGAAGGGTACTGACTCCAAAGATATCTGATTTCTTTAGGGAAGCAAACTGTCCTAGAATTTGGTTTTTGTTCCAAAATGTCCTCATGATTTAGACTTCATCTCAAAAGCTAAAACGTTTCTAATGAAAAATGGGCTAAAAGATACTTTCCGCTGTACCCACTAGCCAACATGCTTATTGTAAAAACAAATTTCCACTGTGCTTGTACTGAATTCCACCAAAAATGTTTACATAATGATAAAATTCTCCATGTACGAGTAGCTCGTTCTTCAAAGAAATAGAAGAATTATGCAGCACACTCTTATACTGTATATACTGTATACACGAGTATATACATACGCCTATTAGAAAGAAGTGAAACAACAATATTTTTCATACAATTGTATTGAAAAACATTTTTGCATATTTAGTCTGAGTATGTATGAGTCCCCAAAACTGGGAACACTACACAGTTTTGTCTTCAAATCAGTGTGCTCCAAAGGTTGGACACCTTACCGTTTGCTAACGTTGATTTAATGACCTGCAAGAATGAGTGACAGGCGACGTTTTACAGCGCTCAAAGTTTCTGAAGGTAATCATTAAATACAGAAGCAAAAATATATTTTGCAACGTTTAGAAGACCTGGTGATGTTTTAACAAACTCAAGAAACTGCTAATACGCCTAAAGGTGTACATTTGCAACGTTTAGAAGACCTGGTGATGTTTTAACAAAACTCAAGAAACTGCTAATACGCCTAAAGGTGTACATTTGCAACGTTTAGAAGACCTGGTGATGTTTTAACAAAACTCAAGAAACTGCTAATACGCCTAAAGGTGTACATTTGCAACGTTTAGAAGACCTGGTGATGTTTTAACAAAACTCAAGAAACTGCTAATACGCCTAAAGGTGTACATTTGCAACGTTTAGAAGACCTGGTGATGTTTTAACAAAACTCAAGAAACTGCTAATACGCCTAAAGGTGTACATTTGCAACGTTTAGAAGACCTGGTGATGTTTTAACAAAACTCAAGAAACTGCTAATACGCCTAAAGGTGTACATTTGCAACGTTTAGAAGACCTGGTGATGTTTTAACAAAACTCAAGAAACTGCTAATACGCCTAAAGGTGTACATAGGCCGTAAAAAAAACCATAGTTCTCACTGATGTCAAGGAGATCCATGGTTTTTCTTTAATCGGGCATACCACAGTTTATCTGTTATTAGTTCATCAAAGGATTTTCTGAAATAATGGGATTTTTGGTATTTAAGCATGTCTACTCTAAATTAAAATGAAAGAGTTCTTCTCTAGAATAAGAAGCTGGTTAGAAAAATACATTTGTTGTAATTTGAGGGAACATTAAATCATAAATTGTGAAATCCAAATTTTTAAGTGTCGGAACTCGAAACCACATTCTTCTGCTCCGGAGCCGTATGCTTTCCCAATTAAGCTACGACAGCAAAGACCTCTCGTTGCTACTTAACATCTTGACATGTGCGTCACCTCTGAGGTAGGTATGTCACACCCCCCCCCCTTGAAAAAGGGCTGGAACGGAATCGTGGTTTTCCGGGTCAGCTGGCAAACCACGTTTGAAGGAAAGCTCACTGTAGCACTGCAGAAAAGGGAATTCTCATTAATTCCAGACGATGTGTGGAAGAAGCATCACACGTTCTTAAAGTGAAGAAGGAATTCTCATTAATTACAGACGATGTGCGAAAGGAAAGTCACATATTTTTCGAAGAACCTAACATCCAGTAGATCCATTTTTAGGTGGGACCGAATTGTAGGTTTCCGGATCAGCCGGCAAGCCAAACTTGAAGGAGAGCTCACTGTAGAAGGGGAATACTCATTAATTCCAGACCATGTGTGGAAGGAACATTACACATTTTTCGAAGAACCTAACGTCCAGTAGATCCATTTTTAGGCGGGACCGAGTCGTAGGTTTCTGAGTCAGCCAGTAAACCCAGCTTGAAGGAGAGCTCACTGTAGAAGGGGAATTCTCATTAATTCCAGACAATGTGTTGAAGAAGCATAACACAGTTTTCGAAGTACCTAACGGCCAGTGATCCATTTTTACGTGTGACGGAATCGTAGGTTTCCGGATCAGCCGGTAAACCCAGCTTGAAGGAGAGCTCACTGTAGAAGGGGAATTCTCATTAATTCCAGACAATGTGTTGAAGAAGCATAACACAGTTTTCGAAGTACCTAACGGCCAGTGATCCATTTTTACGTGTGACGGAATCGTAGGTTTCCGGATCAGCCGGCAAGCCAAGCTTGAAGGAGAGCTCACTGTAGAAGGGGAATACTCATTAATTCCAGACCATGTGTGGAAGGAACATTACACATTTTTCGAAGAACCTAACGTCCAGTAGATCCATTTTTAGGCGGGACCGAGTCGTAGGTTTCTGAGTCAGCCGGCAAACTCAGCTTGAAGGAGAGCTCACTGTAGAAGGGGAATACTCATTAATTCCAGACGATGTGTTGAAGACGCATAACACAGTTTTCGAAGTACCTAACGGCCAGTGATCCATTTTTACGTGTGACGGAATCGTAGGTTTCCGGATCAGCCGGCAAGCCAAGCTTGAAGGAGAGCTCACTGTAGAAGGGGAATACTCATTAATTCCAGACAATGTGTTGAAGAAGCATAACACAGTTTTCGAAGTACCTAACGGCCAGTGATCCATTTTTACGTGAGACGGAATCGTAGGTTTCCGGATCAGCCGGCAAGCCAAGCTTGAAGGAGAGCTCACTGTAGAAGGGGAATACTCATTAATTTCAGACGATGTGTTGTAGAAGCATAACACAGTTTTCGAAGTACCTAACGGCCAGTGATCCATTTTTACGTGGGACGGGATCGTAGGTTTCCGGATCAGTCGGCAAGCCAAGTTTGAATGAGAGCTCACTGTAGAAAAGGGGAATCCTCATTAATTCCAGACGATGTGTGGTAGAAGCATCACACATTTTTCGTAGAACCTAACGACCAGTAGATCCATTTTTAGGTGGGACGGAATCGTTGGTTTCCGAATCAGCCGGCAAACTACGCTTGAAGGAGAGCTCACTATAGGAAAGGGAATTCTCATTAACTCCAGACGATGTGTGGCAGAAGAATGACACATTTTTCGTAGAACCTAACGACCAATAGATCCATTTTTACGTCCGGAGGCGATGTGAAACCCAAATTTGACGGTGGCAGGCTCGACCCGTATCCTGCTTCTCGGAGACGAATGCTTTTCCAAAGAACTTACTGCTGCTACTTGCCATCTTGACACATGCGTCACCTCTGAGGTAGGTACGTCGCAAAATATGATTGTTTGAAATCATGACAGAATGTATTCACAAGTATTTCCCATCTGCAAAACAGTAAACTTTCTTGATTTGAATGCTTCTAATAAATTTCACATCATTTTCAGAAAATGAAAGATGAGTTTTTGATGTACGATGACTACAATATCATCATCATAGACTGGAGTGGAGGAAACAAGCCTCCCTACTATCAAGCAACATCAAACACAAGAGTAGTAGGAGCTGAAACTGCTTTATTAATAAAAGCTTTAGAGGTAAGTCAAGCCTACATATGTGGCGTTTTTGTTGACCTGTACTTCTCTTTTCCTTTTTTATTTTTTATTTGTTTCTTCTCTCCTTTGGCAGCTACCGAAGCGCTTCTCAATCATTTTAATACCCTTTGTAGCAAAAATGCTTTACTTCAGAGTTTCATTCCTAGATTACATGAAAAGTAAAGGCACTTCTGAAATTCAATAGCTATTAAAATAATACTTTCATGAGAAAAAGCGTATTTAGAAGAAAATAGGTTCACAGAAATTTCATTCAACATGAAACAACAGCACGACCACTGTCTGTAAAGACTCGTTCGGCTAATAACACACTCATGGAACGCACAATTCTTTCGCAACTAAAAGTTGATGTAATCATTGTGGGAATTTGTTGAAAGTCGAAGCACAAAGACCTACACGTTTTAGTCAAATTCAAACCGCAAGTTAGCCATTTGAAAATACGTAGGCCATTTCAAAAGTTTTGCACACCGCGCAGGCTTTGTCCATAGGACGATGCGATTGCTCCAATCATTGCGGCAGTTGTGTGTCAGACTTCAGTATAAAAAATTGTACCTAAGTTTGCTGGCTAATGTTTTTCCTGTTACGAAACATTCTGCCTAGAAGAAAGTGAGTCAGGTCAGATCCTACATTAAAATTGAAACTTTGCGAGGAAAACCCCTCCCGAAATTCATAAAGCTTTGTGTGAAGTTTATGGGCTTAGTTTAGTGGATCTTAGCACAGTGTCACTGTGGGCTTCTTGTTTCCGCCAAGATCGGGAAAGCATCGAAGACGATCCAAGAAGCGGAGGGCCATCAGATGCAACGGACGACACTTCTACAGTGATCGTCAACAGCATTTTGGAAGAAGATCAGCGTAAAACGTGTGAAGAGATTGCATATGAAGCAAACATGTCTATCGCTACTGAAAAACATTTCAGAATCCTAACTGAAAAACTACAGAAGAGAAAAGTGAATGACAAATGGGGTCTGTATAATCTGAGTGAAGAGCAGCAAGCAGTTCGCAAAGGGATTGCAGAAGAACTGCTTCAGCAGTACGAGACAGAAGGCGAGCTGTTTTTGGACAGAATTGTTGCTTTAGACGAAACCTGGATACGAGATTTTGAACCAGAACTGAAATCTCAATCCGCTCAGTGGAAACATCCAGAATCACCTCGCCAGAAAAAAATCCGCAGCCAATAATAATCGAAGGTTAAGCTGATGATGATTATGGCCTATGACAAAGCTGGAGTGATAGCAACAGAGTACTCAAGGGGACCACTGTAACAGCGGAATACTACAAAAGGTTTCTGCAAAATATTTTGCGCCCAAAAATTCGCCAAAGAAGGCCCGACATGATCGAAGCTGGTGTCATTATTTTGCACGACAACGCGAGTCCGCATATTACCCGTACAGTAAGAGACATTCTGGAAAAGTATGAATGGAAATTGCTTTCCCACGCCCCATGTAGCCCTGACATGAGCCCACCAGACTATGACTTGTTCACAAAACTGATGAAGCCATTCCCCGGGAAACGATTCAGGATGTCTCTAATGAGGTGACCCAAGTAATCCGACGCCTCAATAATGGAGGTGTTCTGACTGGAATACAAGACTTTCCCAAACGTTGGGCCGCTGTCATAAAGAGACATGGAGATTACTTGGAAGGTCTGTAAAGGTATGTTGTGAAAGAAATTCGTTTTTAAGAGATAACCCACAGTGTGCAAAGCTTTTGAAATGACCATCGCATAACTCCAAAAGTTTGGCTACGATCTTCCTTATATACACTGAAGAGCAATTGAATTAGAGACAGCTGGCGTTATGCAAATGTGGCGCTGTGGGCGGCCCTGTAAACGGAAACGACATGACGCATGCAGCGATCCGACAACATAAGGAGTGATGCGACGGGAATCAGTAAGAATCGGATGCAGTATGGGTAAGACGAAGGATCTAAGCGCATTTGATCGTGGGCAAATTGTCGGGGCCCGACGAATGGGTCATTCCATCTCGGAAGTCGTACAGGTACTGGGATTTTCACGAGCCAATGTGTCACGGGTGCACCGTGAGTACATCGAATCCGGTAAATCCCTACCTGCAAGGGCCAACTGCCGTGGACAACAGCGTGTGGATGAGCGGGGTCATCGTCGGCTAGCTTGCATTGCAACAGCGGATAGACGGGCCACAGTGCAAGAAATCACTCGGCAATTTAACGCTGGTGCACAAAAACGTGTAAGCAGCCACACCATCCAGAACCATCTCCTCGCTATGGGGTACAGAAGCCATCGTCCCACGAGGGTACCGCTGCTAACCGCCCATCACAGGGTGCAAAGATTAGCATGGGCGCGGGAACATCGCCACTGGACCCTAGACATGTGGAAAGATGTTGCCTGGACTGATGAGTCGAGATTCACGTTGATACATGCGGATGGCAGGATACGAGTACGGCGTAAACCACATGAAGCGATGGATCCTTCTTGTCAGCAGGGTACTCTTCAAGCTGGTGGGCTGGCATTCTCGTCTGGGGACTGTTTATGTGGACTGAAATGGGACCCCTGGAACGTGTGATATCGTCCCTCACAGGTCAGCGTTACCGGGATATCCTGGACTACCCTTTGCTCCCGTTTGTGCGTCCTCAACATCTCACTGTGGATCTCATCCTGCAACAAGACAATGCACCGTGCCATCGCTCCCGAATTGTATCCGAATGGTTGGATGAACACTCTACCGACGTGACCTCGCTACCTTGGCCAGCTATGTCTCCTGACCTCACTCCCATCGAGCATATCTGGGATGCCATCGAGAGAGATGTTCGAGGCTCTGACCCCCCTCCATCAAATCTTCGTGAACTGTGGGAGCTTTTTCAGGGGTCGTGGATCTGTAGGGCTTCCCAACGCTTCCGGTGTCTTGTCGAGCCCATGCCGAGACAAATCGCCGTCGTCATCATAGCGAAAGGTAGTGCTACACGTTACTAGACAGGTATCTCTAATTTAATTGCTCTTCAGTGTACAAAAGAAACGATTTAAAATTGATTCTACTTCGATAACTTTTATGTGTACTTTAGCATGTTATTTTTAGCATGCAATGCATATACTGTATAACCTATGAAATAACACAACTTTTAACATTTTAATTTTCGTCACTTGAAATGGTATTTAACTTCAAATGTGCCTCTAAGGTCCGTCGCAAAATTTTAGGTACAAACAAATGTTGACCCCGAAACGTAAAAATCCAAATCAAAGGAACACAAACAATGAAATAGATGTGGAACACTTTAAACTGCGTCACGCTAAAAAATGGGAAACTAATATACATTATAAGTACAATTATATACACTGACGGAAAAAAAATCCTAACACCAAGAAGGGGTTGTGTTAGATAAGCGACAGTTGGTAGGCGGTGAGAGTACATCTGTAAGATGACGTCTATGCAAATTTCGCGCTCGGCGTATACGTATGGCGCTAGTAGCGCCCCTCGGAACATGCAAAGCAGGTTTGCTGTAAATACGCGCTGTAACGTTCGTGAGCGTTAGTTATCGTTGAGATTCGACGTAGTGTGTTGATGTTAGTCAAGAATGCCTTTAAGAAGACGAAGAAGCCATTATCAACAGCTCACGGAGTTTGAACGAGGTCGTGTAATAGGGCTACGAGAAGGTGGATTTTCTTTCCGCAATATTGCAGAACGACTTTGCAGGAATGTAGCCACTGTGCATGATTGTTGGCAGCGGTGGTCAAGGGAAGGTACTGCCTCAAGAAGACCGGATTCCGGCCGGCCACGTGGCACTACTGAGAGGGAAGACCGCCGTGTACGGCGCATGGCCGTGGCGCATCGTACTGCGTCTGTGGCAGCAATTCGAGCTGCAGTTGCCACCACAGTGACACAACGAACTGTTACAAATCGGTTACTTGAAGGACAGCTCCGAGCCAGACGCCCTGTAGCGTGCATTCCACTTACTCCAAACCACTGCCGTTTGCGACGTCAGTGGTGTCAAGCTAGAGCTCATTGGAGGACGGAGTGGAGATCTGTTGTGTTTTCTGATGAAAGCCGGTTCTGCCTGGGTGCCAGTGATGGCCGTATGTTGGTTAGAAGGAGGCCAGGTGAGCGCCTGCAACCAACCTGTCTGCGGTCGAGACACACTGGACCTACACCTGGAGTTATGGTCTGGGGAGCAATTTCCTATGACAGCAGGAGCACTCTCGTGGTTATCCCACGCACCCTGACGGCACAGTTGTACGTCGGTCTGGTGATTCAACCTGTTGTGCTGCCATTCATGAACAGCATTCCAGGGGTGTTTTCCAACAGGATAACGCTCGCCCGCATACCGCTGTTGTAACCCAACATGCTCTACAGAGTGTCGACATGTTCCCGAGGCCTGTTAGATCACCAGATCTTTCACCAATCGAGCACGTATGGGACATCATTGTACGGCAACTCCAGCGTCACCCCCAACCAGCATTAACCGTCCCTGTATTGACTGACTAAGTGCAACAGGCATGGAACTCCATCCCACAAACTGACATCCAGCACCTGTACGACACAATGCATGAACGTTTGCGTGATTGCATTCAACATTCTGGCGGTTACACCGGTTATTAATGTACCAGCATTTCACATTTAAAATGGCTCTTCTCGCGCTTACATTAAGCTGTGATCTTGAAACCTTAATCGATTAAATATGTTACCTATACAAATGTATTACCGCCATTTCATTCCTCTAGAACTATTTTTTCGTGGTGTTGGGATTTTTTTTTTCCGTCAGTGTATAATGATGGTGTGAAAGAAGCAGAAAATATACATGTCACAACAGTTCAGACCGAACAGAATAGTAATGCAAATCTATATACTACAGAAATTAGCATTCACGCAATATAAAGTTACTGCTGTCTGCGAATCGTGTTTATTACTCGAATGTGCTTGGCGCTCTTTGGCTCATTGAGGCTCTTAATAAACGGAAATCAATCAATCAAACTGAATGTGCGATGCTGAAAAGAAAAAAGTTTACGTGTGAAGAAATTGCGTCTCAAAGAAGAGGGAAAAGCTGTCGCAGTAATTAGAATTTTGAGTAGAGAAGTATATGCTGGTGGGAGCAATTTGCAACAGTCGCAGATTTGAAAGCAAGAGTTTAAGAGGCTTGGTATTTTATTTATCCCATGGAGAACATTGTTTTTGAACTTATACAGGTGTCTGAAAATATCTACATACTGAGACTGTAGAGACCATTTTAGACTGTAGCTCTATGAAGTCACTGTGAAGTCTGGATTGTATGCTAGATGGTTAAACACTTCCACCTGAACATTACAAATGCTTCTGTGGTTGAGTGTGCCGTATGAGGTATGCTATTGTTATGCAGAAGCATAACGCCATCATACAGAAATCCTGGGCACTAGTTTTTGAGCTCAGTGCGTAACCGGGTCAGTGCCCCACAATATTATCGCTCAGCAGTGACAGAGTAACCACGTGGGCAGAAGTAATCCTTGATGGTCGAAGAAAAGGGCGAACTTGCTTACTGCTGGTTGTTCCTTAAATTTCTTTTGAGGAAATGATAAGGCATGTTCCAATTACATGCTTAATCTTTTGGTTTCAGGCTCGTAATGATGGCACGTGAATTATCGTCAACAACTATCCAAACAAGGACGTTATTTCCCTCACAGGAGTATTTGTCCAAATGAATGAAACACGCATCCATTGCTGATGTCTTTTGGTCATCACCCAGGCTCTTGAGGGACATACTGTGCAGCAACTTTCAGGTGCTGCAGATGATCATGTACCAGATGATCATGCAGATGATCATGTACCATCGTATGCACAGTTCCATGGATAGTGCCGATCTCCTGCTATTGTATCCATAGTTAGAATTCTGTTGCCCTCCAAGAGTTCATTCATCTTCTCAACATTGTCCTCTGTAATGGCAATGTTAAATTGTCCTAGGCACGTGTTATCATTCCGGAAACGTTTGCAACATGATGTTTTAGATAAACAGTGTTGGCCATACACTACCGTCATACGTCGATAATTGTCGGCAGGTGAAATCCTTTCGGAAATCAAAAAACGTATCTGAGCACTCTGGTCTTGTTTAAGCACCTTCTTAGTACAACCGTATTGACAACAACAAAGGCCCTTTTGAGAACAAGTAACAAAGAGACGATTTGTGTGATTCCACGTTTGATGCGCTTCTCGAAGCTGGGAAATACAACAGGCGTCTCTATGTGGAATATGCCGGCGAGATTTCATTTGATTTACTGTTACTTCCTTTTTCGGAGGGGTGGGGATATGTGGTGGGGTGTGTGTTCTTGAAACGATCGATATCCGAAGAATTTTAACAGTTTTTCCTGAAGTAAGATCGACCTTTAAAGGTAAATGTATCCGTAGCATGGAGGAGGGGGTAACTGAAGTGACCTTATCATTCCAGCTCACCAACATAAAAGTTGGCAGTGAGTGCAAAATTTATGCAAAGGTTGTAAGATGGTGAAAATCTTCCGAATACGTGGAGACAATGTAAATAGATAAAGTCATCGCTCTTTCTACGTTTTCCTTTAATTAACACACATCAACCGAAAAATTGTATTTCGACACCGCTGGGAACGCACCCCAGATCTCTCCATAACTAGCCGATTGCGTTCGACTTACGCTACGGTGCCAACAATCTATGGCGCTATGTGTGTTTATCTGTCAGCATATGACTTCACAAATCCATAGGGATGGACTCAGAAACTCAGACGTACTCGCTCTTTGGATTTATTAGCTATAATTAAATAGCTTGTGCCGTTAAGCCCCACCATATAGAGACGTCTCAGCTGCTGAGCGCATCCCTACGGATTTGCGAAGTCAGATGCTGACAGTATAACGAATAAATTTCTCCGTCATTTCTGTCCACGCCAGGATTCGAACCCGGATCCCCTCATTCCGGAATAAGTCACTCTACCAATTGAGCTAAGCGGACGTTTTATTCTGATTCCTATCTGCCTTTATGTCGTGTGCGTCCTGCTGGCAGGTACGTCACATCTCCTGGTACGTTACATCATGTCCCCCTTATTTTCTTTTTTTTTTTTTTTTTTTTTTTTTTTTGTCGAAGTGCTGGAGAAGGGATTCTCTTATTTTTCCTATCTCGCGGTGTGGAAATAACATAACACCATTGCGAGATTTTGAACGGTCGGGTCATCCGGATAGTTCGGGCGCCATTATAACGAAGTAAATTTCTCCGTCATTTCTGTCCACGCCAGGATTCGAACCCGGATCCCCGCATTCCGGAATAAGTCACTCTACCAATTGAGCTACGCGGACGTTTTATTCTGATTCCTATCTGCCTTTATGTCGTGTGCGTCCTTCTGGCAGGTACGTCACATCTCCTGGTACGTTACAACAGATAAACACACATAACGCAGTGGATTGCTGGCACCGTAGCGTAAGGCGAACGCACTCGGCTAGTCATCGAAAGATTTGGGGTTTGATCCCAGCTGTGTCGAAATACAATTGTTTGGTTGTTGTGTGTTAATTAAAGAAAAACGTGGAAAGAGCGATGACTTTGGTTGTAAGATGTTCGTAAAATACTGGTGGTTTTACTAAATAAAGTTCCTGTGACTTTCATTCAGTAGATATATGCTGCTTGTGTGTTTTTAAGTGCCTTTGTTTTGATTTTCAGAAACACATTGGCATGAAACCTCAAGATTTGCATATTATCGGTCACAGTCTTGGGTCGCATGTCGCAGGCTACGCTGGAGAGCGTCTTAAAACCCTTGGAAGGATCACAGGTAATAATAATTTTCAATTGGCTCATTCCACATTCATAACACTTGTTATCCCATTAAACATTTCGTTCTTAGGCAGCTCAGGCTGCATCTCTTCTCCATCTCGCTCTGTGTTTATGTTTTAAACACGCGCACATACGAACTAGTATTCATGAAAGCAAACAAATGTGTATTCGAAAAAATTACGTGTTATTTTTTTATATTTTAAATATTGCAATCATTTACTTTTGATGCACACATAAAAATTTCTCTCTTCTTCTTCTTCTTCTTCTTTTTTTTTTTTTGAAAACCTGTTAAAATTTATGTTAGTTTTGTAAATGATTTTATCGTCGGGTGTCCTTTCGAGCATCAACCTTAACCCGTTAAAGACTATGACCCAGAAATCTTGTATCACTCTAAATACCATAACGCCCGAAATTGTCTGTTGGTTCACTTCTTTGTTTAGCAACAATAGTGGCTGAGAGTGACTCCTGCTGATCCCTCATAGGTCGTGAAAATTTGAAGAAGCATACAACGTGCACTGCCGACGCATTAGTAGGTAAGGGTAGGATATCTGATTCACTATAGACAGGAGTTTCGGGCGGTTATGGTCGTTTTGGGCGTTGTGATTGTTAAGGGGTCAAAAGACTGTGTAATTTTTTTTTTTTTTTTCGCGGTCACTCCACTGGAAAACAGACACTATTTGCAATCGCTCCTCTGGAGAGAAGACACCATTTGTAGTTGCTCTTCTGGAGAGCAAAACCGTCGCTCCTCCGGAGCAGACAATCTTTGTAGTTCCTCATCTGGAGAGCAATACCGTCGCTCCAATGGAGAGTAGATACTAAGTATTTGCAGTTGCTGTTCTGGAGCGCAACACCGTTGGAGCTCTTCTGGAGAGCAACACTAGCGTGGAGCTTTTTGTTAGAGATAACAGACTCTCCAAATAAACGCCATTGGATTCTGTGATCCTCAAAATGTATTGCGTGCCACGATATTTTAATTTTGTGTTAACCTTACTCTTCTTGTTTTTCAATTTTCAATTTGTTTAGAATTGTCAAATTAGTATGTCATCTAGCACCTTAACAAAGACGCCTGTATCAGTGTGATTGCTCGGCAATTTTGTAAAATATTAAATACGTCATGATGTTTTGATGATGTAAGGTTGTGTTTTGTAGGTTTTTGTTTAAATAATTAAATTACTTTTATCTTCAACAATAAAGTGCGGCGAAAGTTCGTATGAATGAGAACAACTTTTCACGTTTCGGGGATAAGATACAAAATAATAGTTGCTATCAGAGGATTGCATTCTCGATACCTCAGATGACCACAGGGTTGTTCATTCATTGATACTGAGTGACAATTAAAGGCCTCAATCAAGTACTTCTTCTTCTTGAATCATCTTCACTTATTGTATTGGTGTCGTATTTGCATATCCATGTGGAAATACATAGTCGAGTCATATTATTGTGACCACCTCCTACTTTTGCCGTCAACAGCGCGTAGCCAATGAAAGAAGGCACGTGTCGTGAGCTGGCTTGGAGGGTATATAAGGTTTTGTAAAACCGGGCTGCTATGTGAGAGCCGTGGATGGCTTAGTGGTTAGCGAGTCAGACTTTCGGTGCAAGGTCCTCAGGTTCGAGCTTGGGCTGATCATTCAGAGATGGTGTGATTTACTAACAATCGCTGAATATCGGACGAGCAGGTTAAGTGACGGCCCCCAGGCTGGACCCACTGGTTAAATGAGTATCCTTTCCTATGCCCCCCCCCTACCCTTGAAATTCTCTCACCCCTCTGCGTGGAACATCGTACTTGTACGATGGCGCCATCTACTGCATTCTAATCTCACTACAAACTGTTCTGTCAAAGTCGCTAGACTTGCTCTCATTCCTTCCGTTTCTGTGTCCTGCCCAAAAGGCGATCTCGCTGTAGGTGACTGGGACCTAAACTCTACTCACTGTGGACGGAAGTCCTACAAGAAAATGACAAATACTGTGTGTGGCTGCTATGTGAACATTTTTGTTTGGGGAGCGTAGAAAATTTGGGACACCATTTGGGTCAGGAACATTTTCCGCTTAAATGGGTTAAATTTCGTTCTTGTGCCTGTTACTTCATTGTGATGATCACATTTCAAAATTACATATAAAGGACAAAATGAATTCGTGCCTTTGCTTTCTCTTCGCTGCCTAATGGTTTGAATTAAGAATTGAATTTACTCTTATACAGGGGTTGGTCAGAATAATGTGAACACCACGCTCAGAGACGCGACTTTTAATGCAGCTGCGTACGTTGCAATACGCAAAGGTATCCACAATTTTTTTGGTTGTAACAGCTTTGTTTCGAACCTCAAGGTCCTGCTTAAGTGCATTTAAAGTGTCTTGTTGCAAAATTTCTTTCAGGCTGACGACGAAATGAGCGACCTAACGTACTTCGAAAGAGGTCTAATTGTTGGTGGCGGACTAGTTGGCGCCTCTGTGGCAACAGTCGCCAGGGTAGTGGGGTATCGAGAGCTACTGTGTCTAGCCTTATGATAGCATACCGTGTTCATGGCAAAACCTCGTCTGCGAAACACAAGAGAGGCCGGAAAACGACCCTGACCGATAGAGACAAGAGACCATTAAAGAGGATTGTTACCCGTAATAAGACCACGGCGCCGGAAATTAGTATGGAGCTCAATCTGCATCTCGAGAGCCCAGTATAAAAGAAAACAGTGCTCAGGGAACTGCATAAACAAGATATTCATGGCAGAGCTGCTATTGCAAAACTTCTGGTGACCCGGGTGAATGCACAACGGTGACGGCAGTGGTGTCAGGAGCATACGACGTGGACTTCCAATGCATGAAAGAGTGTTATGTGGTCGGATGAATCCACATTCACACTATTCCCCACCGCAGGACGTTTTTTCGTGTGGAGAACACCGTCAGAAGCGTACAACCCAGACTGTTAGCTACCAGTAGTGCAGCATGGTTGTGGCTCTGTCATGCTCTGGGTAGTCATATCGTGGTTTTCAGCAGGTCCCCTGATCACCTAGAAAGGACGGATGACTGGCAGGGTATATGAAACCATTTGAACGACCAAGTCCATGCGATGGCTCAGGCATTGTTTTCTGCAGAGGATGCCATCTACCAAGATAATAACGCCCCAATTCACAGAGCTTGGAATGTTCAATGATGGTTTGAGGAACAAGAGGACGAACTTTCACACCTTTCATGGCCTCCGCAATCACCAGACTTAAACATCATCGAGCCACTGTATTCTGTGTTGGAAAACAGAGTAAGATCCCGTTGTCTTCCTTCTATATCTCTCAAGGACCTGGAGCAGTTTCTGCATGAAGAATGGTGTAACATCCCACAAAGCACCATCCAGGATTTGTATGCGTCTATTCCAAGGAGGATTCAGGTGGTTTTGAATGCCAAAGGTGGTCCCACACCCTGCTATACTCCGAGTCAACTTAAGAGTGTGCCACCATGTAGGGTGCAAAACAGCTATCTCCGCTACGGAAAATAGTCCCCAGAGTTTTGAGGGAAAACCAGTGGAATTATCGCTCAGAATACATTTTCGTTTGCTCAGCAGTTTATCAGACAAAACTGCCATAAAATTGCCAAGTTCCAGAAGTTAGTGCGCTTTTGGAAATAAATTTGTTATGAGAAGTTTCTGAACCAAGAACTTCGCACTTTCGGTTGTGTCTGCCCATTTGGGATACAACTCGGATAGGGGGAAGGGATGGAAAACCTCTCCCAACATTAACAACACAGAGACAATAAATTGACAATCGGGGAAGATCAGATCAGATCATATGTAGAGAATTTTAGGAAGGGAGTGTCTGACCCCAGGTCTTAAACAACCCTTAGAAATAGGAAACTAGGAGATTTGTGCTAGAGTGCCCGGTAGGAAAGTGACACGGAGGCGAGGTAGAAAAGGGAAGGAAGACGCCCCTATTTATTACCGGGAGGGGGTTCCCGGGGTCCGATGGCTTAACGTGCCCATCCGACGCATGGCGGGTGTTTAGTGGTTCCAGTGTTCGTACCTGCCTGCGATCGAACCGGAGGTTTTCTCCGTGGCAGTCACGAGTGTTGATCACTAGCCCCTCCGCGGCCCACAATCGGGGAAACTCGAAGGGTACGTTGCTTAAACAGACAGTAGGGGAAGCAATTCGGCCTCCACCAGAACCCCACTCACAATTCCCAATGCTTGTGAGATGTGTGGATGGGTGGATCAGAAAGGAAACAGTAGAAGAGCATATTAGCGCGGATGGATACCGTTCTTGCGTTCCACGACGAGTCGTGATAAGGCTCTCCCGTTGTTACCAACAGCGCACATTTAGGGTGAATTGGAGTATAGGTAAGCTAAACTTTCTTTTCCTAGGTGTGCACATTATTCTGTCTAACCCGTGTAGGTTGCTATGTAAAATTAAGTTGTACGACATACTGAAATGATATTTTATTAAGTACAGTATATAAAAACGAGCAATACCGTTGCATGATTACAAAAAATTGAAAATAACGTTCGCTTTAAAATTTCAGCTTGTGATCCAGCTGAACCATATTTCCAGAACATGCCAACCAGCGTTCGAATCGATCCATCTGATGCGGATTACGTTGACGTCATTCATTCCGACGCTACGACTATTCTTCTTATGGGTAAGAAACCATTTTAAAATTATTCGCACGTATATTTGATTCCCACTCTTCATAGCATGAACTTCCACAATATACAAGCTAACATTTTATTATGCAAGAATTAAGACGTCAATTGTTATTTAAATACAGTGAAACCTCGGTTATACGTTTTTCTAGTGGACGGCCTTAAAAAACGTATAAACAAAATTTCAAAATGTTAAATACCATTCAAAAATGTATGTTTTAAAGGAGAATAAAATGTTCCTATTACTATAATTTACTTAAAGTCGAACTGGAGGCAAAAAAAAAAAAAGTTGCAAATTATAATATATTTTATCACATTGCAAAAATCATAAAGCCTATGAAAAACAAAACTTCTCTTTTGACGATTCTGTCTATAAAAATCCTGATTCTAGATTAAGTGATATTAAAGCAATAGAAACTACAGTAACGTGTCGGGACTAACACAAAGTTACGCATAAATACAGTGATTAGAAGTAGCGGGCTACATTTACAGTAGCGTGACATGTAGCATCGCTGCAATTAGAAAATGTAGTTGTTGCAGTAGCACGTTTTATTTGTTTATTTTTATCGGAGGTTTAACGACCACCGTGAGCAACTCAATGGGCTATAAGCAGTCGCCCGTCCCTAATGTTGGGCCACTGGTTTCAGGGAAGAGAGAGAGACAGAGCCAGTGCCGTAAGACAAATACAACATCCATGCCTTACCGAGATTCGAACCCAGACGCCTTTCGGACGAATGATCAGATGCCATCGCTTAGACCACTGCGCCACCGGGGCGTCCAGTAGCACGTTACATTTACAGTAGCGTGGCGTGTAGCATCGCTGCAAACAGAGAAACGTATTTGTAGCAGTAGCACTCTACATTTACAGTAGCGTGGCGTGTAGCATCGCAGCAAATAGTGAAATATAGTTGTAGCAGTAGCACGCTACATTTACATCAGCGTGGCGTGTAGCATCGCTACATCTACAGTAGCGTGGCGTGTAGCATCACTGCAAACAGAGAAATGTAGTTGTAGCAGTAGAACGTTACACTTACAGTAGCGTGGCGTGTAGCATCGCTGCAAATAGAGAAATGTAGTTGTAGCAGTAGCACTCTACAATTACAGAAGCGTGGCGTGTAGCATCGCTGCAAATACAGAAACGTAGTTGTAGCAGTCGCACTGGCGTGTAGACCTATATAGTAGCGTGGCGTGTAGCATCGCTGCAAATATTGAAATATAGTATAGCAGTAGCAGCGTGGCGCTACTTGAAATATAGTTATAGGGTAGCACGGCGTGTATATAATGAATTAGCTTTATTTACTTTCCGCTAAGCTAATTAATATGAATGATTCTCTTCCTACCAGCTAGCTAATGATATACTTGCACTAAGCTTCAAAATAATGAACTCAAAAGGGTGTTGTTACTAGTTAATTACGAACTTAAACAAAGTCTCAACGCTGGTTATTTATAGGAATCAATAAATGTTATAAACCTAACAGCCAGACAGAGGTCTGACAAAAACTATCAATTGAGAAAGACTAACTACATAAACTTCTTTATTTATACGACTCCTGGTCAACTAAGGCACACACACACTTGTAGTACAATACTGAATAATCTCTCCTCGTATTATAAACGCTCTCTCTTAACAACCACAAGCTCTCCTCATAACAACACAAAACGCTCTCCTAAGTCTCGATGAACGCGCCTATATACTAGCTACCACCACGTCATGACTTACACTCATTGCCAGATCTCATTCATCGGGTGAAATAATATTTCGTTCAGTAAGAAGATAATTTACATATAGTAAAATAAAATAACCAGAGATAGTAAAATCAAAAAGGAAAGTGAATATAGAGTATACGTTACATGTAGCATAGCTGCAAATAGAGAAATGTATTTGTAGAAGTAGCACGCTACATTTACAGTAGCTTTTCGTGTAGCATCGCTGCAAATGGAGAAATGTAGTTGTAGCAGTAGAACGCTACATTTACAGTAGCGTGGCGTGTAGCATCGCTGCAAATAGGAAAATGTAGTTATAGCAGCAGCACGCTGCAAATACAGAAAGTAGCTTGTAGTAAAAAATTACCCGACAAGTCAGGCTACTTTAGAAAAAAGTAAACAAATGATCTTCAAATCATGCTATATTTCCGAATTTCCTGGAACATCGTTGGCTGGAACACGGAAGTTAAATGAGCTCTGCCTATAGTCGCATACCTGACTTGATTTGCGTTGTAAAAGTTTACAAAACTCTTACCCTGTAAAGTATAAGGGTCGCCCAAATGAAAATAAGACTCGTGTAATAGCGTCGTTGTATAATTACACTGAGCCGTGCATTTGCGCCGGTAGATGGCGTGTTATGTCAGGAAGCACATTGTTATTGGCGGCACGTGTCAGTGTGCTGTTTGTACGTTCAGAGGCAGTTAACTACGTAGGATGGTGACATGGATTCGTCCAAACAGGCACAGCGGGCAGTTAATGCAATTTTTGACGGCAGAAGGTGTTAGTGGAGCCGAAATTTGTCGTCGTATGAAGGATGTGTATGGTAATGAGGGTCAGTCACGGTGTACAGTGTTCCGCTGGTGTAGAGAATTTCGTAAAGGACGTGTGAGCACGAAGGACATGCCGAGACTTGGGCAAGCACACGTGGCCGTCACCATGGAATCGATTGCCGCCATGGACAACCATGTGAACGAGAATCTCCGAATCACCACCCGCCAACGCTGCAACATTGTCCGTGAATAAGGGAATTGTTAACCCCATTCTCCATCGGCGATTGAGATACAGCAAGGTTTGTACACAATGGGTCCGCAAGCATCACCAGGAGGATCAGAAGACTCGGCGAATGGTGCTCTCCTGGAGTATCTGCATAGTTACCACGCAGAGGGAGGGACAGTTTCTTTCCAAGATTGTGGTCGCAGATGGAACTTGGTGCCACCACTTCGATCGGATCACAAAACGGATGAGTATGGAGTGACGGTATTCCCAAATCTCCACGCACAAAGAAAAGCTCAGCCCTCCTTAAGAGAAGGAAAAGTGATGCTCACGGTTTTCTTCGATGAGAATGACCCATTGCCGTTCGATTGGCTGGAAGCAGGGCAGTATGGTCAAGGCAACCACATACTGCAATACGTTACGCAACCTCAAAACGGCCATAAAGCGTGAGCGACCCGGTATGTTGTCAAATGGTGTTATTATAAAGTTAAAATCCTCCAAATACCTGGCGTCAGTGAGTAAACAAACACATCGCTCTTTCCCCGTTTAGCAACGCACAGCAACCGAAAAATAGTTTTTCGGCCGCCGCCGGGAAATTGAACCCCGAATTTCTCGATATCTAGCAGAGCGGGTTAGCCTTACACCACGATGGCCAACAATCCACGGTGCTATGTTATTCTGCTGCACGATAACGCCCGCCCGCATGAAGCGACAATGTGCCAAGATTTGCTACAGATCTTCCACTGGGAGGTCCTCGACCATCCCCACCCCCCTGTAGCTCCATCCTGTCACCCTGCAACTACCACATCTTCGGGCGAGTGAAAAAAGTTCTCAAGGGCCGCCAGTTTGCTAACGAAGCTCAGATCCAGGACGCTGCTGAAGACTGGTTCCACAGCCAACCGCGGACGTTCTTCGCTCAGGGTATCCACAATCTCGTTCCACGCTGGAACACTTACTTGAACCGACAAGGCGACTATGTGTAGCTGGTATGTAACCCATGAATCACTCTTACTTCCTGTGTGTTCACATATTCCAACCTATAAACCCTTACGGTAAAAGCCAATAGTATCAGTTTTATTTGGGCGACCCTTATATTATCTTCCTTACTTTATGCTATTTACAGTATCTTCTCAGTCAGAATGAGAAGACATTGCGTACGAGATGATGGACCTAGTGATTTTATGGATGACATTTGATAGCGAGATTCGTTTAACTTGGTAAAGAAAATGAAATCTCAGATACTTGTTGATAGTGTTTTTATTCGAATTCCAGTCCGGAATATAAGCTACTGAATGCGATGAAATGTGTTACATACGATTATCAGAACTGAGGTAAATACAAAGATATAAGGGTCGCCCAAATGAAACTGAGACTGTCGGGTTTTTGCCGTAAGAGTTTATACACAGTCAAGTCACATTATTGTGACCACCTCCTACTTTTGACGTCAACAGCTCGTAGCCAATGAAAGAAGGCACGTGTCGTGAGGTGACCTTGAGGGTACATAAGGGGTACTGTAGACATTCTGAAAACATATCACTCGTTGTTGTCATGGATAAAAGGAGCGATTATCAGATTTGCAAAAAGGGATGATTATCGGCTTTCGGGCTAAGGGTGACAGTATTTTTTAAACAGCGCAGTTTGTGAACTGTTCGCGTGCTACTGTGGTTAAACTGTATCGTGATTGGAGAAATGGAACAATTGCGAATAAGCAACGCGAAAACTGTGGAGCACCACGTGCCATTGATGTGAGAGGTGAACGTCGGCTTCGAAGGGGCGTGAGTGCTCATCGACACGCCAAGTGGAGCAACTCACTGGCCGAATGAATCAGGGGGCTACCGGAAGTGTGACTGAAGGGACAGTTCAGAGATCCCAGTTTCGTATGGGGCTCCGATGCTGACGGATGGTCGCTGCACCTATGCTAACGAAGATTTGACAACGGCAGAAAAGGCTTACCTTTGCACGGCAGTATTGGAATTGGACCTCCGCTGATTGGCAAAGGATTGACTTCTCCGATGAGTCACGTTTTCTGTTTTATCGAACGGATGGACGTTGGCATATATGGCGGCAAACATCGGAGAACAAAAACTCTTTAACCACTGCTGGAAGGACACAAGCTGCTGGCGGCAGCTTTATAGTCTGGGGGATGTTTTCGTGGCATTCTCTGGGTCCACTCATACCTGTGGAAGGCACTATGGACCGAATTCGTTATGAATCCATCCTTGCAGACCACATACATCCATACATGCTGATTGTCTTCCCTGGGGCGGATGGGATCTTCCAGCACGACAATGCGACCTGTCACTCAGCTAGAAATGTTCGAGAGTGGTTGGAAGAGCACGATGAAGACTTCAAAGAACTTCTGTGGCCCCCTAATTTCCCAGGCCCAAACCCAATTGAGCATCTGTGGGACCACCTCCATCGTGTTATTCGCTCTATGGATCATCCACCACGTACCCTCTAGCAGCTGTCAGATGCATTGCAGTCGGAATGGCTCCACATACCTGTGAACACCTTCCAGCACCATATTGAGTCACTTCCAGCCAGTCTAGCTGCTGTCCGATATGCACACGGCGGTGTTACCCTGGATATTAGCTGGTTGTCACAATAACGTGACTCGACCGTGTAGGTTGGAATATGTGAACGTTCAGGAAGTAAGAGTGATATATGGGCTATATACCCGCTACACATAGTTGCCTTGTCAGTTCAAGCAAGTGTCCCAGCGCGGCACGAGATTGTGGATACCCTGAGCGAAGAACGTCCGCGGTTGGCTGTGGAACCAATCTTCAACAGCGTCCTGGACCTGAGCGTCGTTAGCGAACTGGCGGCCCTTGAGAGCGTTTGTCATTGGCCCGAAGATGTGGTAGTCGCAGGGCGACAGGTCGGAGCTACAGGGCGGATGGTCGAGGGCCTCCCAGCGGAAGCTCCGCAACAAATCTTGGCACACTGTCGCCTTATGCGGGCGGGCGTTATCGTGCAGCAGAATAACCCCATTTGCCAACATACCGGGTCGCTTACGCTTGATGGCCCTTTTGAGGTTGCGTAACGTATGGAAGTATGTGGTTGCCTTGACCATACCACCCTGCTTCCAGCCAATCGAACAGCAATGGGCCGTTCTCATCGGGAAAAACCGTGAGATTCACTTTTCCAGCTCTATAGAAGGACTGATATTTTTTGGGGGGCGTGGAGAGTCGGGATGCCGCCATTCCATACTCATCCGTTTTGTGGCCGAATCGAAGTGGTGGCACCAAGTTTCATCTGCAACCACAATCTTGGAAAGAAACTGTCCCTCCCTCTGCGTGGTAACGATGCAGATACTCCAGGAGAGCACCCATTCGCCAAGTTTTCTGGTCTTTCTGGAGATGCTGGGGACCCATTGTGCGCAAACCTTGCTGTATCCCAATCAGCGATGGAGAATGGTGTTAACAATTCCCTTATTCACGGACAATGTTGCCCCGTTGGCGGGTGGGGATTCGGAGATTCTCGTTCACATGGTTGTCCACGGCAGCAATCGATTCCATGGTGATTGCCAGGTGTGCTTGCCCAGGTCTCGGCATGTGATCCAATTTCGTAAAGGACGTGTGAGTAGCACATATCTCGGCATGTCCTGCTCACACGTCCTTTACCAAATCCACTACACCAGCGGAACACTGTACACCGTGGCTGATACTCATTCCCATACACATCCTTCATACGACGATAAATTTCGGCTCCACGAACACCTTCTACCGTCAAAAATTGCATAACTGCCTGCTGTGCCTGTTTGGACGAATCTGTGTCACGACCCTACGTAGTCAACTTCCCTCCGTACGTGCAAACAGCACACTGACAGGTGCCGCCAATAACAGCGTGCTTCCTCACATGATTCGCCATCTACTGGCGCAAATGCACGGCTGTGTGTAATTATACAACGACGCTATTACACGAGTCTCATTTTCATTTGGCGACTCTAATACACTATCTACCAACAAGTAATTGGACACCGCTGCAATCGACGATATCTGCGGACCTGATACACGTCACGGCCACCGCCGTTAAATATCGTGTGGGAAACAACAACGCAACCAGTGGCATGCAAGATGCCATGCAGTTGGGAGCTCTCTGATTTCGAGAAAGGTGTAATCGTCGGGTATGACAGAAATGGCCGATCCATACGTAACATATCCAGCGAGTTGAAGTACCCAAAATCGACAGTGGCCTACGTGACTGGCAAGTGGAAGATGAGAGGTGACTGTCGGAATGTGCCCCGACCCGGCAGACCCACAAAACTGGGAGTTAGAGACCGACGGGTGCTGGCTAGAGAAATTCGGAAGAACCGCACCAAATCGATGGGTCACATCCGCGAGGAGTTTCAACAGGCATCCGGGAGTGTTCTTTCGATGAATACCATCCGTAAGGAAACCCATCTGCTCGGTTATCATGGACGTGCTGCCGCCCACAAGCCTTTGATTACCAAGTCCAATAGTGCTGCTCGGCTAACGTGGTGCAAAGAACGTCGGCAGTGGACCGTTGAACAGTGGAAACAGGTTCTCTGGAGCGACGAATCAAGGTTCACCCTATACTGTTCGGATGGCAGGTTCTGGGTTTGGCGTCTGCCTGGAGAACGCCTCCTGCCGGAATGTATTGTACCAACTGCGAAGTTCGGCGGCAGTGGAATTATGCTATGGGGATGTTTCTCCTGGTATGGCAAGGAACCCTTGGTCGCAATTCCTGGTAGACTCAACGCCGAGACCTACTGCACCGTCTTGGATGACCATGCGCTACCTACGTTGTGGCAGTTTTACGGGGTGGACTCATGTTTCTTTCAGGATGACAATGTCACCTGTCATGTTGCGAGGTCCACCGTGGCTTGGTATGGTGACAATGGGGTTGATCGAATGGACTGGCCTGCGCAAAGCCCGGACCTTAACCCTATCGAGCACCTCTGGGACGAGTTGGAGCGTCGACTTAAGGGTCCGAAATCGGTGAAGGAACTGACCTGTCTTCTCCAAGCCGCCTGGAAGAAAATACCGCTAGCCGTCGTACAACGCCCGGTTGAGAGTATGCTCTGGGGGTCGCAGCTGTAATCGCCGCTCGTGGAGGCTCCACCAACTATTTAAAGTGAATAAACTTCGTTTTCCTTTGCTATCACAGGAGTACAATTACTTGTTGGTAGATAGTGTATATTACTTGTGTAATCTACTTTGGTATTTAGCTCTGAATGCTATATGTAAGAATGTAAATAAAGATCATCTTCAGAATTTGCATTTTTAACTTAATACTAAATGAGGAAAAAGTATTAAAAAAATGGCTACTTTTCATAAAAAGTAGTTGTATCTGTAGCAAGTTACTTTTTCAAGATTGTAGTTGTAGCAGTAGCTAGCTATTTTTAAAAAAGTAGATTTCCAATCACTGTATAAAAGTGAAAAATATATAACTGAGAAACGTATAACCGAGGTTCCACTGTATGATCTTCTTTGTTATTCAAACGATTTTGTGAAAGTGACTCTGGAAAAGAAATAATTTCAACAAGATTTCTCTTTCTCTCTTCCAGGATTCGGAATGAGTCAGGTGGTTGGTCATGCTGATTTCTTCCCTAATAACGGACGCAAACAACCCGGATGTAAGGTGGATAAATTTAAGTCGTTTATCACCGAAGGACTGAACGAAGGTATATGGATTATTTTTGACACGATCTACATTTCATGAGCTACATAATGTAAGGAACACAGGAAATTTTTCAGCCTGTCCTTCCAGAATGTGATGTGTTGATCAGTAGCGTTATTAACATACGGCTTCCTGATAAAAGTTAGGAAGAAAATTTGGTAGGGGCAAATAGAATGGTTGGAATACATCGACTTGGAAAGCTTCAGTTTTGATGTTTGCAGCACACAGCAAAGAAGAAGAAATGACGACATTTAGTTTCAAAATAGGGTTACCTTTAAAAAAAAAGTGAAACAAATAATAATGCTCTTGTGCAGGGACGGCCAAACTTTGAGGAACCAAGATCTACCTTAAGGTATCATTCCCTACTCTACTGTGATCTACCATGGTTTATCGCAATGAATAAGACTACATTACGAGTGTTTTGTTAGTGTGTGAGGTTTTGTAAGTTTGGAAACAAATACAGAAAAATAATATTTAAATCATTTTTTATTTCTGAAACACTATTTTTCAAAAAAAAAACTATATAATTCTACTTATAGATTCATTATTTATAGTATTTAATTCTTAGATGTTGATGCATGCCACTGCATGTCCTCACGAAGTTTAGAATAATCAGGCACTTATTGTGTCAGGCATAGTTGGAGATACGCTTCTAAATGAGCATCAGTCCGGCAGCTGCAGTATTTCGTCTTCAAATTTTCATTTCTGAAAAAGCTGCTTCACAGAGATATGTGGATCTAAAGGAAGCAGTCAGCCTCAAAGCAACAGATCTCGAGCAGGGATATTTTTCTTCTGGCAGTAGGGAGTCCAAAATGTGTTATCTGACGCTTTTGCCTTCAGGACTATGTCGGATTGAAGTTTCACAATTTCTGATTCTAAATCTGAAGAATCGAAGAGGAAAGCAGAGGAAATGTTTAATGAAACTTCCTCGATATCACATTCGCCAAAATTTCCGACTGTGCGAACAAACAAACGATCGAGCGTACGAGAGCTCGCGACCGACCGTTTTGTCACCCCTGCTCTTGTGCAATACAGCAATTGGATACTGAAAAGTTTGAATTAATTTTCATTGGAAAAACTGGTGGACGTGCCTTTTAGGTGGCTATTTTTTTTTCAGCATGATGAATGCGCCAGTTCTAACATGAGTGGCATATTTTTTAACTGCTTTAGTTTCTCATGCTTTTCTGGAGCCAGCCAGTATTCATGAATTTGAAAGAGGCAAACTATCATGCCTCTTGCAAATTCATAGAGAAAAAAAGAAAAAAATCGAAATAAAAAAGAAAATCGAGAGAGTACCGTGGTACTCTTTGCAGATAGTTTATGTCATGCATCTTTCTCATGCCAAGATCTATGTGGGTATGAAATAAAACGAGTAATTCAACAGCGTACATTTATTTAAGTACAACACATTGCATTTATTCGCGTGGCACTCACGACTCCACCGAGCCTCAATTCGGTACAAACTAAATAGAATTGAATCATAACAGAAAACAATAAGGTTTAGTAATTTCTGACATTGAGAGGTACTTAGGTAGGTGGATTAATGAATGTTGTCGTAAAACCAATGAAAGAAGACATATGAGTCATAACAGTCAATATTCACTAAACTACAGCGGCGGCAACAGTAAGTATTTCGACTGTTTAGTTTTTCTGAAACAATATTTATTATTAGTATACCATGTATTATTCAGATTTAGTCGAACGTAAGAAATGACCTTGACACCGATGAAATGTGATGTACAGTAGCTACGAAAGTTCATCTGCGCATGCGAAATTTAAAAAAATCTGACCTCAAGAAAAAGTGAGGGTGATTGGTAACATTTTCTTTTGATTCGAAGTTTAATGACGACCGTGGGCAACTCAATGGACCACAAGCAGTCACCCGTCTCTAATTTAGGGCCACTGGTTCGAGGGAAGCCAGTGCCGTAAGATAAACATAACATCCATACCTCACTGCGATTCGAACCCGTACCTATCGTGAACAAATAAGTATAAGTCAGCGCTTATAGCACTGCACCACCGGATTAAACATGAACAGACAGCCTCTGCTGTCAGTTCATGTTTAATCTCGGGAGAACCGCTTGGCTATGGTCCAGACCAAAGGACCCCCTTAGGTCCAGACATATCCTTTCTCGAGGGTGGATTGAGTACGAATTTAAATCGATATATACACTATCTACCAGCAAGTAATTGGACACCCCTGCAATCGACGATATCTGCGGTCCTGATACACGTCACGGCTGCCGCCGTTAAATATCGTGTGGGAAACAACAACGCAAACAGTCGCTTGCAAGATGCCACGCAGTTCGGAGCTCTCTGATTTCGAGAAAGCTGTAATCGTCGGGTATAACAGAAATGGCAGATCCATACGGGACATATTCAGCGAGTTGAAGTACCTACAACGCCAACCGTCGTATAACGCCTGGTTGAGAGTATGCCACGCAGTTCGGAGCTCTCTGATTTCGAGAAAGCTGTAATCGTAAATGGCCCATATGAAATGGCCACACAGAAATGGCCGATCCATACGGCACATATCCAGCGAGTTGAAACACGTGTGGGACCTTCTCGAGAGACGCTTGGCAGCACGTCACCAGCCGCCAGCAACGATTTCGCAGCTGCGATTGGCGCTACAAGTGGAATGGGCCGCGATGCCTCAACAGCTCCATAACAACCTCGTCCTCAGCATGGACAGACGTTGTAAATCCTGCAAAGCAGTCAGGGGTGATCACATCTCCTACTAAAGACTGGATTTTTCTTGGCAGCCGCCTGTCACATGAACGTTTCTGTCTTCTGTCCAGTTGTGCTCGAAGCTACCTTTTCAATAAAGTGCCTTTGTATCCTTTTGATTCTTTGTTTGGACGGTTTTGCTCACTTGTCCCATATTCTTACATCTTGGGGATCTTATGGTATGATTTGAGTCGATGTGGAGCACTTCTGCACGACGTTACATTCGAAAAACCGTCTCATCCTTAACTTTTGCACGCCAGTGCATATGGTGTAATCCCGTATTTCTTTTATGATGTAAAGGAATTTTTCCATTGAACTAAGTGCATATTTTATTGCTTTTTTTTTACTTTCTCCTATTGTCATGGGAGAAACAACTATTTGAGTACTTCTCGTAGCCCAAGTGCAAAGCTATTGATGACCCCCTCTCCTCACGAAAATAAAAATACTGCAATAGTTCAACATGATATATAGCTCTAGATAAAACAGTTAGATAAAAGGCAGTTTATCTAAATGTTATTTCTAGTGTTATTACTGTATGGCAGATTAGTCAGAGATAGAAATTTTCCTACCAGCAGTTCAGCATCTCCATTACACGTTTGAGCTGACCACCATAAATGGTTGGTTATACTGGACCGCCATGCTTCTAGTAAAGGAGCTTTCTTTTCAGCAGGTTTTAGATTTTTAGTCAAACTTTTGGCTATGTGCCACACATCAAACTGATGATCAATTTAGGGATATTTTTTCTTCGTGAGGGCACGAATGCTTCTATGCCTATCTGATAAAAAAAACAACAACTGATATCTTTATTTCTTCATAGAGGCCTGAGAGTAAGTAATAAATCGCATGTATTCTTTTCTAAGTCCCCGTCAAAAACACCTTTTTGGACGACAATACAAACAATATTTCCCTTGGAATATGTTTGGAATATGTTCAGTATTTGGCGCAAAAACCTGGCGAATCAAACAGTCCATCTCTGCTCACCCAAATTTCGCAATCGCATAATTTTAAATCATCAGTAATTTGTTTTTTCATACTGGGTGAAGTAAACTTGATTATTGGCCCAATTAAAAATTTTCACCATTTTGTAAAAAGTAGTGCTACTGAGTGATTGTAAGCCAAGGGTTTCAGCGAAATCCGTAAACTGCTTAAAATTTATTCCAGTTGTGTAAATTGCAGCAGAAAGTTTGATGACTAACGAACAGGACATATGCAACACAAGCAGAGAAATTCCTGACACTAATTGCCTCGTATTTTCCCTCACAACCCCTACCGCGCCGAGTGCACGCTGCTGGTGCGAGTAGTGGTCTGCTGACCGCTTGTCGGCTTGTCTAGTGTGACGTCATCACCAGAAACTTTGTCGGCTGTTTACTCAGCTCCCAATGGCCGTAGGGAAACAAATTTAGGCTCTATGAGCATCACCACGTCACCCGCATAACATGACAGCAAAAATTCGTATTTTCGAAGACCTTTTTTTAAAGTTTACTGTTCCTTTAAGTCGGGAGTCTCAGAAATCTGCATGATGAAAAACACTTTTAAGCTATGTTCACTGGCAAAATCCAAATTACTGCAGCACTTACCTTGCATCAGTGGCGGCTCGTGGCAACTGAAACAGGTGGGGCCAGTAGCCGAAGTCAAACAACGAAATAAAAAAATACTGTCATTATTAGGCCAACTATTCAGACCACTCCCACCCCCCAAGATTCCTTTAGTCTGCCTCTGTTTACATCCCTTGACTCACAATAATGCCAAAATCAGGCAGGAATGTGTCAACTATTGTATTGCACACGAAAAAAATTTCCTCAGAATAGAATGCTTAACTATTAACAGAAATATGTTAAAACTCCTTAAATAAAATGTTTACCTTAAAACATATGAGCACTAATTTATGTTAGTTGTGCTTTGTGTTTCTTCAGATTTATCAACTGAGGAATAATCACAGGATTCAGGATAAAAAAATGTAGTGAAAAAATAATAACTCCAAATATATGCAGGGAGGGAATGTTTCATGAATTTCGTCCCATATAGAATCAGTACCATACTACCATTTGCATTATTTGAAAGGTTTAACCGTTTTTTTTAAAGAACTTGTGAAATCTAAAAACATATATGTACTCATGTGCAAATTATACTTACAGGCTTTCTCATTTATTTATTTATTTTTAACATAGAAAATCATCTTAGTTAAAACTGAAATTAGTTCTGCAAAGCGCTTTGTAAACTTCATATTCTTGGAAACTCAAATTCTTGGGCTGATAAGCACCGAGTTTTTTAAGTGAAGCTTTTCGACTCCAATTCTTGGGCTGATTAGCACTGTTTTTTTTTTTTTAAGTGAAGCTCAAACTAAAAATTCTTGGGGTGATAAGCACTGAGTTTTTTCAAGTGAAGCTTTTCTTCCAGATTTAAAGAAAAAAACGGAGATTTTAACAAAATATCCACTCCATTCATTGTACTTGACAAGCAAAAAAGTCACGACACAAAAGAATAACACATCACCGAGAGAGACACACGCACAAAAAACATCTAACTGAACTTTGTTACGACATTTGAAACCCTTCCGCCACCTTTGAGCTTGGTCGGGGTAAGCTTCTCTGTCAACCCACAGTGTTAAGGAAATGGATACTATCCCGGCCAGTCAAATTGGCGCGGGACCAGATAGATCTGGCCCTACAGCTTTTTTTTTGCACACACGGTTAAGGCAGTGTTGTACGTAGGTCATCATACTGAATGAGACTGGGAGGAAATCGTCTCCTCTTCGTTTGCGTAGTGATATTACTGGGGCCTGTTGGAGCTGGCCCCAATAACCTCACACTCTGAACGTGATCTCTCTCCTCAGGGAATAGTTTTTCGTTTTTGAAGGAAACTTTTCCCTTAGGTAATGGTTTTTGAAGGGAAAGGTTTATCACCATGTAGTTAAGAGACAGAATAAGAATCGGGGCAAAAAAAAATATATATATTTCTAGAAATAGAAATTTTTAGGTCGGGCCCGGCCCCTCTAGCCCCTAATGACGAACCGTCTCTGCCTTGCATTCTTATTAACATAGTCTTCAAAATATTTATCTTCTTATCAATGAAAGCATGGCTGTTTTACTATTACACGGATTATTACCAGGGCCGGATTTCCCATTAGGCGCAATAAGCGCTAGCTGGCGGCCTCAAGCTTAAGTTCAAATGTGTGCTTCAGGAGTTTTCTTCTCAGAACGTTGGCGGTAGGTTACGGCCAAGGAGCTCAGAATAATACTTTTGGATATGCCCTGAGTCTCTTAACCGTGAAGCCGCAAACTGTGGGAATTTGACGTTGTTTACATGATACCTATGTAATTTCAACCGTGTGTATTTTGGAATAGCGTAGTTTTTGATTGCAGAAACCGTGTTAATATCAAACCGGAATGAATTATACTTCTTACACGAGTGAAGTTTTCAATTTTATCGTTATGTTTTGTTTAGAATTCGCACTAACGTTCATGGATTTCAATTCAAAATAAAAATGGGAAAGAGACTCAAAATTATTAAGAATTTTATAAATTCAGCATTTTCTCACACATCGGCAGCAAGTTATGATGCAAAATTGTAAACATTTGCGACGGAAGAAGGCGATTCCGCCAACACGAAATGCATTGAAATAGCCTTGAAAACCATTAGCTTTCCCCCACTTTGACAGCCGTCTCTCGCGGTTATAGGCTTCACGCAAAGTGGTACTGCACCATTAACAAGGGCATCTCCAGATATCTTATTCTAACCTCCTTGGTTACGGCTCGCGAAGGAAAGATTACTTCCGGATTACAGTATTCTGTACCGCGCGGCTAGTGTGAGAGAATATCTGCCGCTTTGATTGGCTACCACGTTACGCCGCCAACTGCCCTTCTTCCTCACGCCGCCAAAGCCTTCCTTCCTCACGCCGTCAAAGCTTTCCTTATTCGTCTCGACTATGCAATCCAGTCATCCCAATGTGTGTTCTGTCTTCACTTGGAGACGTTGATATTTTGTAATCAAAATGATGAAAAGAAAATTTGAATCCGGTGAGTCAAAACGTAAACGTAAGCAATTAAAAGTAAAAGCTCATTAAGGTGGTTCCACCTAAAATCTCTGCCTCCATGTTTCCAATGGTAAAACTTCTTTACGCATTTTTTCGTAATTAATGTATTCCCATGGATGGAAATTTGCCCATCGATAAAACTAACTTTAAGTTATAGCACGGGGTACTTAATACTTGCTAAAACATAACCATAATTAAGCAATACAACATTTGTTTGTCTACTGTCGTCATCAATGTACAGGTCTCGCCATCTGTTAACAGGTCTGTACATTACTCAAAGAGAAATGATTGATTTTTAATATAATTGTGGTTATCTTTTAACAAGTATTAAGTATTCCACGCTATAACTTAAAGTTAACTTTGTCGATGTGCATATTTTCATCCTTGGGAATACATTAATTGCGAAGAAAATATGTAAAGAAGTTTTACCATTGGAAACATAAGGTAGATATTTTCGGTGGAACCACCTTAAACCCAAGCAAATTCTATTGAGTCGTTTTTGTGACGACTTACGCATCCACATCAGGAAGAGAAAGAAGCGGAGTCAACAGCAACGTAAATCGCTGTTCCAAAATACAAATATTAACCATATTTTGTTATTTGGAATACGGTGTTGCAAAGATTAAATGCAACGAGCAAATATTTGCAGGATCCTAAAGTGAATCTTTTGAAAGCTGTGAATCCGCTGAAATCAGTAGAAGCATCTATACATAGTATAAAATAAAGTCCCCAGTAGGCGTCGGTCTGTTTGTTCGGGCTAATCTCGAGAGTCACTGGACAGATTTTGATGGGGTTTTCACTATTCCATAAAGCATTTGTCGAGGAAGGTTTAGATGTGTGAAACATTGATCTATGACAACAGGGAGCTGAGAAGTAACGATTTTAGTGACAAGTCAAAGAAAAATCCGCCGTTTGCATTCTTTCGTGGCTTCCAGTACCTAAACAACGTTGGGCGGCGACGGGTTTTGGAAACTTTTTGCTCAATGGGGAAAGACGCGAGACGCACGCGCGGCGGCCGGTCTGACAGCATGTAATGCCACAGACTAAATGCGTAGTTACATCGGACGCTGAAAGAATTGGTTTATCGGCGATCGCACAGACTAAATACGTAGTTGTTTTCGTCCAAACGTATCTCTTTGAGTAGCTCTTTAATTAAAATTTAAATATTGTATTAACATTATGACGAGACGAAAATCGGATATAGGTCGTAGTACATCGGACGCTAAAAGAATTTGTTAATCCCGTCATAATCAAACTTTCCAAGAAACAGAATTTCGATTGGCAAATGACAGACAAACAATAGCTTTATAGAGAGAAAAACAGTCGCATGTTGAACGTAATAATCGTCTCTTTTTAGATTCACCGTAAATTCTAAATTGCTACCGTGCGAAGCCGAGCTAGTTCATCATAAATTTGAGAAGTAATTTTCAATCCGTAGAAGGCAACACCAAAACTTTGACTGACAACAATAAATTTAAAGATGAAAAATGTCGACAAAAGAAAAGGTAAACGTTTTTTTATGAGACTATAGAAAACGAAGTTGTTCTGCAAGGCAGAGAAAATTTTATCCCAGAAACTGCATATATTATATGTGACACGTTAACCTATGAAATTCACCGCAGAGTAGAAATCTATGAAGACCTACTAAGCATGTTTGCTGATTTTTTTTCAAAATTCATATGACCAGTGACGAAGTGCGGGAATTTGCTTTAAAACTGGTGAAGACATACAAAGAGAACATATATATATATAAATTTTTGGCAATGCCAATAACGAATGTCAGCGGTGAAAGGTCCTTTTCAATTTTGAAGAGGGTAAAAAATTACTTACTAATACATTACGGCAAAAAAGTTGTCTTACCTATCTGTGGTGTTTACAAGTCAATTTGATATCGCTAATCAAAGGGGCCTCAGCATCAAACTGCGCTCAGGGCCTCAGAATATCTAAATCCGGCTCTGATTATTTCTGGTACTTATAACTTGCTCAATGCTCAGAATGATGTTTTACACTTTCCAACCGTAGATTGAAAAAGCGTATGTGCTCCAGCTTTGTCCGTCCGTCTGTCCGCACGATAACTGGCGTAAAAATGGTTCGATTTCGATGAAATTTTAGTATGTGGTAGGGGACCAGCTGGAAACAAACCCTATTGAAAATGGGACAAATGGGGTCAAAGGTCACGGCGTAGGAGCGGGATCCTTCCACCGCCCTTATGCGTCATAACTTGCGTAAATATGGTTCGATTTCAATGAAAGTTTACTATGCGGTAGGGGACCACCTGGGAACGAACCCTATTGAAAATGGGACAAATGGGGTCAAAGATCACGACGTAGGAGCGGGATCCTTCCATTGCCCTTATGCGTCATAACTTGCGTAAATATGGTTCGATTTCTATGAAAGTTTACTATGTGGTAGGGGACCACCTGGGAACGAATCTTATTTAAAAAGGGTGAAGTGGGGTCAAAGTTCAGGACATAAGAGCGGGATGCATTCCATTGCCCTTATGCGTCATAACGTGCGTAAAAATGGTTCGATTTCGATGAAATTTTAGTATGTGGTAGGGGACCACCTGGGGACAACCCCTATTGAATGTGGACGAAATGGGGTCAAAGATCAGGACATAGGATTGCGATCCATTCCATCGCTCTTATCCCATATTATTAAGGTGGACGTCAAGTAATTTTGCTTACTATACTTCCAATGGAAAAACTTTTGTACACATTTTTTTTTTGATTGGAGGTTTAACGACCACCGTGAGCAACTCAATGGGCTATAAGCAGTCGCCCGTCCCTAATTTAGGGTCACTGGTTCCAGGAAAGGGAGAGAGCCAGTGCCGTAAGACAAACACAACATCCATGCCTGACCGGGATTCGAACCCGGACCCCTTACGGACGAATGATCAGAGGCCAGCGCCTTAGACCACTGCGCCACCGGGGGCGGCGTACACATTTCCTTCACAATTAATGTGTTCTCAAGAATGAAAATTTGAACATCGATTAAAATAAGTATATTATAACTTGGAATACTTAATATTTTCTAAAACATAACCATAATTATATAAAAAATCAATAACTTTTCCTTTGGTGGTGTTGAAACCAGAAAAAGGATGGCGCGACGTGTACTTTGATGACGTCAGTAGACAAACAAATGTTGGATGGCATAATTATGGTTATGTTTTAGAAAATATTAAGTATTCCAAGTTATAAAATGAAGCTATTTTAATTGATGTTCAAATTTTCATCCTTGTGAATGCATTAATTGTCCAGAAAAAAGATGGCGCGACCTGTATTTTCATGACGTCAGTAGACAAAAAAATGTTGGATTGCATAATTATGAATATAATGATCCGATTTATTGGTGTCTAAAGTAAGAAATCACACAAATGTCACTCCGCAAGCTTTCTCCGTCAACGGACGGCTTCATCAGGCGGTTACATAGAGAATATAGAATCAAAATTGTAGACAGAACGTTAATTCTAATATGACAAATGAAATCATGCATGAAGACCGCGCGCATAAATAACCACGAACGTGGTAAATACAATATCTTAAAAGCTAATGCAAAAGCAAACAATGTAAACTTTAGGAAGAAACTAGAATCATGAAGACCATCTTGCGATGCCTAGCAGATGGTTCCAAGCCACCGGTAGTTCGAAAGAGACATCGGTGTTGCATACATCCTGTTTCGTTAATATCTCAACTGTTTCCCTTATGGCAGCTGTTCTTGCGTCTCCATATGGTGCGATCTTCGAGATATTCTGCCATTGGGGTTGAGCTTGATGGTTAGCTACTTCTTTGGCAAGTGACGTAGAAAGTTTCTTTTGTGCAACATCCCTCTTATGCTCATTCATTCTCTCCTCAAATGAGCATAAGAGGGATGTTGCACAAAAGAAACTTTCTACGTCACTTGCCAAAGAAGTAGCTAACCATCAAGCTCAACCCCAATGGCAGAATATCTCGAAGATCGCACCATATGGAGACGCAAGAACAGCTGCCATAAGGGAAACAGTTGAGATATTAACGAAACAGGATGTATGCAACACCGATGTCTCTTTCGAACTACCGGTGGCTTGGAACCATCTGCTAGGCATCGCAAGATGGTCTTCATGATTCTAGTTTCTTCCTAAAGTTTACATTGTTTGCTTTTGCATTAGCTTTTAAGATATTGTATTCACCACGTTCGTGGTTATTTATGCGCGCGGTCTTCACGCATGATTTCATTTGTCATATTAGAATTAACGTTCTGTCTACAATTTTGATTCTATATTCTCTATGTAACCGCCTGATGAAGCCGTCCGTTGACGGAGAAAGCTTGCGGAGTGAAATTTGTGTGATTTCTTACTTTAGACACCAATAAATCGGACCATTATATTTATAATTAGTTTTCTGGTGTTGGCGTCCCACAAGCTATATATATGCATAATTATGGTTATGTTTTAGAAAATATTAAGTATTCCAAGTTATAAAATGAAGATATATTAATCGATGTTCAAATTTTCATCGTTGGGAACGCATTAATTGGGAAGAAAATGTGTACAGAAATTTACCCATTCGAAGTACAGGAAGCAAAATTACTTGACATTCACCTTAAAGGAGCAATTCTTGTATGTATGTAAATTTTATTTTGAAAACGGCTCTAAGGATTTTGATGAAATTCGTTAACCTACCGTTTTCTGGTACTAGAAATCGATTTAGCTTGATCTCGACTTTAAGAAAAAAATTTTAGTGGGTTAAATAACCACCCCGAAATACCAAGTTTGTAGTGTGGTGTCATGGCGTCGCCGCATTAGATGTCGGCGCGCGGTCATGCCATCTATCTCATTACGTCACGCGTTGTTTGTGGATCCTTATAAAGTTTTATGACGTCAAACCTTGCTAGCAGATGGTCGCGATTCCCATCTGCCGCATTACGTCACGCGTTGTGTGCGTATGTTCGTCCGCACGATAACGCGTAAAAATCGTTCGATTTCGATGAAATTTTAGTATGTGGTAGGGGAACACCTGGGGACAAACCCTGTTGAAAACTGGCGAAATGGGGGTCAAAGGTCGGGACATAGGAGCGGAATCACTTCCATCACCATTATGAGTCATAACTTACGTAAAAATGTTTCGATTTGGATGAAATGTTGGTATGTTGTAGGGACCTGTCTGGGGACGAATCCTATTAAAAATGGGCGAAATGGGGTGAAAGGTTAGGACACAGGAGCGGGATCTATTCCACAGCGCTTATGCATCATAACTTGCGTAAAATTGCTTCGATTGCGACAAAACTTTTTCATGTTATTTCCGAGATATGCTGAACCAGTTCTGTTGAATATCATCCAAATGGATCAAAGGTCAGGGCACAGGGGTGAGATTTATTCCACAGCCATTTTCCTCATAACTTGAGTAATAGCTTGAGTAATGATTTCTAGTATATTGGAAAGCGTATCATAATCAATGCATTGCATGATTTTACTAACTTGTTAATTTTCCTGTGACTGAGGAGCAATTTCTGTGCAAGCACAAGGCGATTTCTTGAACTAGCTTCATTGTTTACGGACAACCATCGTAATATCAAAAAAATTATGCGAAATACTCTTAGAATGCTTTGTAAAAATGATGTCATGTGCCACTTATGCTTGTTGAACTGAATGTATATATATACATATATATATATATTTTTATGTAGGTGCCAGAAGATTTTCAAGTTGCAACCACCAGAGGTCTTTGGATTTTATGCATCACTCTATCAATTACCGCAAAGTAGTTCCCGTGGGATACGAGTGCGGAGGCAACTGGGATAACTTCCTTCAAGGAAAATGCGCCGATTGTGGCAGTGATACCAAGAAATGCGCCATCATGGGTATCAGAGCTGAAGAGTACAGGCAATTCAGAAATTCCTCAGTACAGCGACAGTTTTACCTCAAGACATCAGCAGCCTCACCATTCTGGCGTACGTATAGCTCGTCCATGTGCGAGCATCTTATGTGCACGTTTTCAATTATCAATTGCATATTTAATAAGTCTATCATGTTGTTTAGAGTGCAGAGGTATCTCAATGATTCTAGTACATTCCTAACAGCAGACAGACCACAATGACAAGGTTTCGGCTCATTTGTTGGGTCAAACATTGCACACCGATTCGCAAACTAAACATAAGTTACTCACGTTATTTAACATTCACAGCCAACGATTTCTTTGTTTGCTTTATGGTTTAACGGTCGCCGTGAGCAACTCTAAGGAGTATAAGCAGTCGCACGTCAAGAAATTTTGGACCACTGGTTCCAGGGAAGTAGAAAGCCAATGCCGTGAGATAAGCACACCATCCATACCCAGTGCTCGAAATGGAAATTTTTGAAGTGCCGGTATGCTCATATTTAGTTAAAAGTCCCCAGGAAAAAATACCTTAGCCAGAAAATCTCCAAAACTGAAAAAATTAAAAACAAAATCCCCGGAAGAAGTGTCCTTTGTTTGAAAATGTAATTGGCAATTCCATGGAATACTATTGTGCTATAAATCAGAAACGATGGCGGTCGATTAAAGTTGGCTGGTTGGTTTGTGAAGTAGTTTATGCTACACCAAGGCCTGGGGTTAGTCTCTACCCCGGAACCAACGGATTTGCGAGAATTGCGAACTTCGGCTAATCATTACTGATTCAGCTGGACTTGGGCCCAGAACTTTAAGGCCCCAAGCCGAGAAGGCAGTCCCCTTCCAATAGGAACTTTCAGGAAGTAGAAAAAATCAGGCAATTCGAATCTGCGCAATCAGAATGGATATTCAGTCTTAAATTAATAGCAATCTCACGGCCCTCTACACGCGCACACCACCACTCCCCTACATTTTACAGTTCCCACATAGCTATTTCTCAAGGTCGCAAGGCACATACGAAATGTTTAAGAATGCGAGCTCGTAAGACAGGGAGAAAAAAATTCGTTGCTGCAGTTTTCACAACTAAAATTAGTGCCGGTATGTAAATTCCGGGTAAAAAAAGTGCCGGTATGTAAATTCCGGGTAAAAAAAGTGCCGGTATGTAAATTCCGGGTAAAAAAAGTGCCGGTACAAAATACTAGGATAAAAGAAGTGCCGGTATGCCATATCGGCCCATTTCGAGCACTTTCTATGCCTCATTCGGGACTTCAACAAGGACTCACTCACACGAACGCTCAGAATTCAAATGGTATTTATTGAGAAATAAATATATACACTGGTGTGCAAAAATCAAGGACGAAGAGGAGAAATTAGCATAACAGCGGAACGAGCGGGCAGAACGAACCAAAGAACCACTCAGAAGATAGACTAGGGTCCGGTACTGTATGGCATGCGCATATATGCAGCATGGAGTAGGGGGGTGGGGTGTTGGAAAGGTATAAAGCACACGGACAGTGTATGCTCAGCAATTCGGTGAAAGCTATTGCACGGTGTACATCGGTTTGAACGACGTCGAGTTGCTGCCACCGTGTGATATTGCCAACAGGCAATCCAGTAGACGATATCTGGATGACTTTACCAGAGGTCTTTGGCAAGCTGAAGAAGGTCGAAGTGTGACTAGTGTGGCCGAGGAGTTCGGGATCGCGCACAGCATCGTTTCACGAGCTTGGAGAGCATTTCAAACGACAGGAACAGCGGTCCGAGAGTTTAGCAATAGTCGTCCACGAACAACCACGACTGCGGACGACAGGGAAAATGGTCGACAGGCGAGAAGAGACAGACAGCAGACAGCGAGAGATATCGCAAGGCACATGCAACAGACAACTGGACGTCCGTTATCGCGTTTTACTGTGGTCAGGAGGCTGCATAAAGGTGGTCTATTTGCAAGATGACCAGTACGGTGTGTGCCATTAACGCCTGCTCATCGGGGACGGCGGTTTCTGTAGTGCCAGGAACACAAGAACTGGACACATGAACAATGGGGACGAGTTCTCTTTACGGATGAGAGCCGATTTAGTCTGACGAGCGATTCTGGACGTATAACATATTGAGAGAGCAGGGAACACGCAATCACATCTCCAACATAATCGAAAGGGACCGGTTTGGAGGTGGCGGAGTTCTCGTTTGGGACGGTATCATGCTTGGTAGCCGTACTGACCTCCACATCTTCCAAGGAGGTTCAGTCACTGGTGTCCGCTATTGTACCGAGGTTCTCCTGCCTCACGTGCGTCTGTTTAGAGGTGCTGTGGGTCCTGAGTTCCTCTTCATGGACGACAACGCTACACCTCATCGTACAGTGGCTGTCGCAGAACTGTTGGAGAGTGAAGATATTCAACGCATGGATTGGCCCGCAAGGTCCCCGGACCTAAATTCAATCGGACACGTGTGGGACTTTCTCGGGAGACGCTTGGCAGCACGTCACCAGCCGCCAGCAACGATTCCGCAGCTGCTATTGGCGCTACAAGAGAAATAGGCAGCGATGCCTCAACAGCTCCTTGACAACCTCGTCCTCAGCATGGACAGACGTTGTAAATCCTGCAACGCAGTCAGGGGTGATCATATCCCCTACTAAAGACTGGATTTTTCGTGGCAGCCGCCTGTCACATGGACGTTTCTGTCTTCTGTCCAGTTGTACTCGAAGCTACCTTTTCAATAAAGTGCCTTTGTATCCTTTGGATTCCTTGTTTGGACGGGTTTGCTCACTTGTCCCATATTCTTACATCTTGGGGATCTTAAGGTATGATTTGAGTCGATGTGGAGCACTTCTGCGCGACGTTATATTCGAAAAACCGTTTCGTCCTTAATTTTTGCACGCCAGTGTACAAGCATTTACAATCACCAGATTGTCGTCGCGCGTTGGCGATCCCATCATGACAAAGCAATCAACAGAAGTAACAAAAAAGTGACGCAAATATAGGACTGTTCATAAAAGTCAATGAAAGTCAGTCGGGGAATGTTCAAATTTCGGAGGAACAAAACACAAAGTGATCAATAGTTGAAGAAATGTAGAAAAATCACTGATGAAGAAGGAGAAAAAAGCCAGCTTAATGTTGGGTGCCGGCTTCGCAGAAAAAGTCCGTCGTGGACAGCGCTATGATTCACTGTGAAGGAAGGAGCTCATCATAGGAAGACGCAAAAAGTTCAGCGATGACTACGCACAACACGATGCGGCACTGTTAACACAACATGCGGCATTTTCATCACGAGAAAGAAACACTAGTCGTACTTTCTGGTGATGAAAGAAAAACAAAACACAATAAGCACATACTACAAAAAGACATTCTTAACAAAAAAAAAAAAAAAAAACTTTGGTTCCCAGCAAAAAAAAAAAAAAAAAAAAAAAAAAATGGTGTGCCCGTCCATTTGTATGGACAAAAGAAGAGCGTTGATACGTTGTTACAGGCGAATTTTGCCTGTAGCAGCTAAACAAAAAAATAACTGATTTGTATAAAAACGGAGCATCATTGGGGTGGTTGAAGATGGTCTGCAAGTTTAGGCATGAGAACCTCAAGCATATCATCATCATCATTGTCAACCATTATCAATCCACTGCTGGACGAAGGTCTCCCCAAGTTTCCTCCACAACGGTCTGTCTTGTGCCAGTGTCCTCCATGTCACTTCCGCATACTTTCGAATTTCATCCACCCATCTCCCATGTGGTCTTCTTCTGGGTCTTTTCCTGTCCCTTGGAATCCAATCTAAAATTTCGGCTGTCCATCGATGGTCTGTCCTTCTGGCAGTATGTCCAGCCCATTGCCATTTCAGGGATTTAACTCTGATCATGATGTCTTTCACTCTTGTCATTTTTCGGATCCACGAGTTCCTCTTCTTATCTCTCCTGGTTACACCAAGCATGCACCTCTCCATGCTGCTTTGAGTTGTCTGCAGCCTTTGTATGTCTCTTTTAGTTAAGGTCCACGTCTCTGTACCATACGTAAGCACTGGAAGGATGCATTGATCAAACACTTTTCTTTCAAGACATAATGGCATATTGCTCTTGAAAATTATGCTGTTTCTTCCAAAAGCTCTCCAGGCAAGTTTTGTACGCCGATTAATTTCTTCATCAACGTGACCCTCACTTGATATCTGCTGTCCAAGATATCCATCAATCGATAAATCTTCATTTCTTGTAAAAGCATTGAACAACACTTTTGTCTTCTGAAAGTTCATTTTTAATCCCACTTCTTTACTCTTGTCAGCAAGTTCTTGGATCATACTCTGCAGCTCTGATGGAGTAGTTGCAAAAATGACTACGTCATCAGCAAAACGAAGGTCGGTTAGATAATCTCCAGTAATCTTTATCCCTTTGTTTTCCCAGTTCAGTGATTGAAAGACATTTTCCAATTTGCCATTAAAGAGCTTCGGAGATATGGTGTCACCTTGTCTCACTCCCTTTCCAATTTTTATGTGTGTTGTATTTTCAAACAGCCGAATCTTTGCACTTGCATTTTCATAGATGTTATTAATAATATTAATGTATGCATCTTCAATACCGCAGGATTTCAGAGCCATTGCAACTGCTGATGGTTTCACCGAATCAAAGGCTTTTTCATAATCGATAAAAGCCATGCACAATGGAAGTTCATATTCCCTCGCTCTTTCAATTAGTTCTCTCAGTACGTGGATATGATCTATTGTGTTGTAACCACTCCTGAATCCAGCTGGTCCTCTCGGTTGAGCCACGTCCAGTGTTACCTTCAAACGGTGTGAAAGAACTTTAGTGAAGATTTTATAAACCACTGATAGGAGGCTGATAGGTCTGTAGTTCCTGAGATCCTCAATGTCACCTTTTTTATGTAGCAGGATCATTGTAGCGTTGTTCCAATCCTCGGGAATCTTCCCTTCATTAAGGCATCAAGTGAAAATTTGGGCGAGTACTGTTTCGATTTCTCCACTTGCTTTTTGTATGATGTCTACAGTAACTTAAGCATATATATATATATATATATTTTATTGGAGGTTTAACGACCACCGTGAGCAGCTCAATGGGCTATAAGCAGTCGCCCGTCCCTAATTTAGGGCTACTGGTTCCAGGAAAGTGAGAGAGCCAGTGCCGTAAGACAAAAACAACATCCATGCCTCAGCGGGATTTGAACCCGGACCCCTTTCGAACGAATGATCAGAAGCCATCGCTTAGACCACTGCGCCACCGGGGCGGCGCATATTTTTTGTCCTTCTACCATATTGGATGGCCCAAGACGGCAGAGAGACATTGATAATGACTTCCTCGAGCGCTGCGAGTTGTTCAACCATTTCGGTAAGGCGCCGTAAATTCCTCCGCACACATGGTATTTGCATAATGTTGCTCTTTATCGGACACTGATAGAAATATATTAATTCAGGAAGAGTAAATGGCGAATTGGGGACAGTGCTGTCCTGGAAAACTTCTGGAAAGTCAAGAAGGGTGTGGGAAAGGGGCATTCACCTTCTGAAGAAGCAGACTGCGATTCACTATCATGGGCAGTTTCCATGCTTTCCTCTACCGAATCGGTAAGGATGCCACAGGTGTTGGATGTGGAAACCGCGTATTGACTGTCCTAGCTGGGTGAAACAGAAGAATGTCGAGAGTGCTGGGTTAAAGTGCGTTTTTTTCTCGTAAACTGGAACGAGAAGACGCACGAGTACATCGTGGTGAAGCTGGGGAAATAGAGCGTTTATTAGCTGACTGAGACTTGGTGGCCTGTTGAGGTGGTAGCAGATGTGGAAAATTTGAAGTGTCCATAGCAAGGGAATTATGTAAACCCACTGCAGTAGAGGTCAAAGTTGGACATGGTCGAACATTATCAAGTTGACGAAATCCAGGATCTGAAGTAACAGGGTTACCAGTAGAAGTAGAGGTTGTAGAAGGCATTACAGGTAGTTTTCTTGCAGTTCCTCGTTGAGCAGCAAATAAAGCCGATGAAGGTTCCTGTAGGCTGGAAATAGAAGTAGAGCGGCAGCAGAACTGTCCTGAAGAACACGATGTGGGCATTCAGACACGACGTGCCCTTCAGCCTTGCACTTAAAGCACTGGACACCCGCAAACACATTAAAAACGAATGTGCGGGTGTCAATGCTGAGTTCCATGAATGTGGGACGTTCAACAATAGCTTCGTCACTAGGGCATATGATACGGTACTGTCGACGTCCTCCTTGCACTGAATTGTAGTGCGAGTCGCGACCTAAAGCTGGAAGAATTTTCGTTTTACCAATCACTCGTCCAAAAGACCCTAGTGCTTTAATTAGTATTGAATCCAGGATCACTGTCGGCACGACGAGAGGTTAACAGTAATAGGCCTATGTGAAGTAGGAATAGGTTGCAAATGAAAATGTCTAATATCAATTCCTGATTGAAGAATTTTATCAACAGTAGTGTGGTCTGTAAATTGCACTATAATTCTCCCTCTCATACGAATAATATACACTATCTGTTTTTCGGGAACAACTTTATAAACAGCATCTAGACAAAGTGGGTGGGGGTGTCGGGCAACGATTGAAAAAAGACAAAAAGAAGTAAAGCAGAGTTATACTGCTTACCTTCATGAGATTCTTCAGGAACCAAAATCTTCAATACTTTATCCACTGTAGTTAGTTCAATGATATCACAAAATGAATTCGTAATCCGCTGAGATGAACCACCAACAACAGTTGCACACGCAAGCGGGGGTGAGGGTGGGCACACATCACTAGCCCTAACACTAGAATTGGTTCCATCAGTATATGGGACGTTTCTTGTAAAAGACATAGTAGAGATATCAGGAAGCACAGGTGAGGAAGCAGGCACATTCAACGCTGATGAATGCGAAATAAAAGAGCTAGAAGACGATGAAGCAGCATGTGAAGCGGTAGAGACGATAGCACAGGTTGCTGCCATCTCGGCCACGAACCTTAACGTGAGCGAATGCTGCACCTCGCAACACTCAAAAAGATAAAACCACAAACCTATGGCTGTCCACAATCACTGCTTGTGAAGTGGAAACGAGTGTAGAACACAGCAAAACGATACCAGGAACACTTAAACCAACACAAAAATCCAATGTCAAGCAAGAATCGACTATCACTCGGGAATATGCGACTTGTCCTTATCAGAAGCCAGCGCTCAGATCACCTCGCCGTAGGGACTGCCCCAAGGATTTTTACCAGCTGTGATTTCTCACTGTGCTCGTATTGTAGAAAATTAATTAATCCGTAAACAAAGAAGCGTGGAAGAAACAAATTAAGTGTCGATTTTACCAAAGTACACTGCTCGACATGAAAATGTACACGAGGAAGTATTTGACGGAGAGCCACGCAAATTGGTGAGTATGTATAAAAAGTTGGGTTATGTGAATGATTGCAGTTGCGAGAAAATTATGTAATAGGCGAGGAAGATGAAAGAACAAAACGGCTCAGCGTAGCTAAGTTTGGTCGTCCTCACCTGGGCCAGTGACGAACACGTGTAAGAAATAAAAAATGCCTGAGCGGCGTTATAGGGAATATTCCTATAATGAAGCCTCTGGTAAAGGTCATCGGGACCTTTACCAGAGGCTTCATCATATGGTTACACGTGGCTGGTTCGTCATTGCGTCGAATCGGGATACAACAAGTGTCTGACCAATATGGCGATAGTGGTTGGAGGAAGCGACTCGTAGTGGGACTGGTATACGTAGGCCGACGTTCTAACACATCGATCGCTGCATTCAATAGAACCGTGGCAGCCACATGATCCACAGCGGATAACCATCGATGATTGTCATCGATGAAGTGTATAGCTGTTTCTATGGACATCCCAGTATGTACACGGACTGTGAATCACAGATTGTCTGAGGCTGGTTTGCGCTCTTACTAGCTATTGCGACGGCTACCACTCACCGCAGTACATCGTCGCGCAAGGTAGCAGTGGTGCAGTGCCAGATGTGTAGCAGGACAAATGAAGCTATGTCGTATTCATCGATGAGTCTCGCTTCGGTCTTGGCTCCGACGATCGCCGTTGGATTGTCTGCAGACGACGTGGTCACCGGGATGATCTTGCTGCCATCATTGAGCCTTATACGACTCCTCAGGCTGGTGTTATGGTTTCGGGCATTATCAGTTTCAACAGACGTTCATCGATTGTACGCATAGTGTTAGCACGACGATACGTCGATGAGGTGCTGGAGTCGTTTTTGTTGCCGTGTTTCCATGGTATATCTGATGTCCAGTTTCAACAAGTTAATGCCCACTAGCATACTGCCAATATGTACAGACAGTGCCTAAAAGTGTGCAAGCGCTACCCTGAGCAGCGCGATCTCCGGACTCCTCTACAATAGATTGAATGTGCGACGTTTTTGGCAAATGACTTAACACCTCTGTACGACCCCCTCGAAATGTCGATGAATTGTGGACACAGGTCAATAACGCATGGTCTGCGATGCCTCAAGATACCATGCGGGAACTTTTCCACTCGATGCTAAGCCTTTTGCCAAAATAATAGCCCAGCCTGGTGCCACACGATCTACTGACTCAGGCTACATTATACTGTCTCTTCACGCACCCATCGCATTCATGTACTCTCCCAGAAATTAAATCTCTTTTTTCCCACCTATTTGTCTACGTGTATGATAAATTTTGTCTCATTTCGTGCATTCCTTCATTTTGGCTCATTTTCTATATCGACAAGTATACATACCTAATATGTACTACATAAACGTATACATATACTGTATGCAGTACCTTATTTTCAAAGCTTTTACTCTGGTTTAAATGGAAGAGTTTGTTGACGTAGTTTTTACGGACGTCCATCGTCTGAACAACGCGCTTTGTTTTATAATGGATGCCATCTTACCAACCACTTAGCAAACTTTCGATCACAAAAAAAAAAAAAAATACTAAGAACGAAGTAAACACGTTGAGCTGAGGGTTTGTCTGTTTCGTCCAACAGCTGGCTGGCATTTCATATCTTTCGGGCTTCTGATTGGTTGGCATCCACTTCGTTGAAGAAAGAGATGCCGCCTCGGTGCCTTATGGTCTAGGCGATGGCCTCTGGTCATTCGTCCGGAAGGGGTCCGGGTTCGAATCACGTGAGGCATGGATGTTGTGTTTTGTCTTACGGCACTGGCTCTCTCCCTTCCCTGGAACCAGTGACCCTAAATTAGGGACGGGCGACTGCTTATAGCCCATTGAGCTGCTCACGGTGGTCGTTAAACCTCCAATCAAAAGAAAGAGAAAAGGAAATCAGAATGGGGTACGATACCTTGACGCTTGATCACAGAAAAGTCGAGTAACAGAAAGTTCTGATAAACGAGCGTCGATTAAAAGAGGTTTTACTGTATATATATAAAGAGTAATCCAGTAAAGCGATTAATACGTTACTTCACCATAAAATCAGCAAAGCAAGAAATGTCTCCTAATTTCCATTAGAAGCAATACTAGCATAAAACTTAAACGCACGCGCTGTGCATTCTTAGCACCAGATAAAACTTCATGAGGAAGCTAAAATGAATGCTGAACAAATTATGTAAGATAAATATCATCTGCCGACATAAGTAATATCAGTAGTCCACGTATTAAATCATATTCCCTCAACTGAAAAACACATGGTGAAATCCTCTTGCAGTGGTTTAGAGACATGAATCTCATGAAGGATTAAAGATTATTGTAAACTGCAGTGAAAGAAAGAAATTTGTGCAGAACAATATACCAACATAATTTTTTTAAATAAATTTTAGATTCCTGCTCTTGGATTTGGGTGTTATTACACGAACGTCCGAAATTTAAAAATAAATAAATAAGGTTCCTGAGGCAAATCTTGGACAGTTTTTATTGTGGTGCTTCTATGAAAGTCATGGTCAGACACTGCGTCAAGAATTTTACTCAGTATATTAGTAAAATGTCTACTGATACTGCAAGTCTTATCTTGCAGTATCTGTAGTCTTATCCGATACTGATACTGCAAGTAAACAATATGATGTTTATGCCTGTTTCGCGTATGGACTCCAATACGATAATTTTGAAATTTCTCCCCTTCTATTTTAGTGTATCATTACCAAGTAACAGTTAAGCTACACAAACCGAGAGCTAGTTTCAAGGACGTGAAAGGCACGTTTGAAGTCAATCTCCACGGATCCAAGGAAGATTACCTTGCTAAACTTCAGAATAAGTAAGAACTGGTTTTTATTTTTATTTGTTTTCCTTTCTCTCTGTTATTACTCACTTATCTTCAACAGGATTTATATCGTTACAATGCTTAAATATCATTTAAGCATTGTAACGATATAAATTCACATGTACAAATTGTATTACGATTTTCCAATTACTGAAAACATTCTAAATATGGTGTCATCAGGGCGTATTGGTCCATCTGGACATTTCCTGGTGGACCACTCGAGAAATGGCCCACTTTCTAGTCACGCGCGACGCTACGAGTGGGCTGGTATGGGCTTCAGCCCACCCAACTCTTCTTTGAGCCCACCTTTTAGCCTCCCCCCCCCTCCAAAATATTTAAGCAGTTAGAACATACGGCTGGTGCAGCCGTCTATGATTTTAGGTAACTTGGATAAACGTACCTGAATTTTTCGAATTCACAGAAATGTTGTTATATAAAATGATTTTTTTGTTAAATTTAGTGTTTGTACTTCTGGAAAATGGAGGGAGACCTCTGAGCGAATTTCTACCAGAGTAGTAGAAACACACCATTTTTATAATTATAGTTTAAAATATGAGAGAGAGAGAGAGAGAGAGAGAGAGAGAGAGAGAGAGATGCTTTCTCAATTTGCAAACTGAAATCCATAAAAAGCCTTATGACAGAGAAAATAAAAAGAACTTAAGTGAGGTGAAATTGCGAAGAAATAGTAACTTGCCATAGAGATTCGTATTCATGGTTCCCGTACTACATACTTTGAATAAATACTACGTACAGTATGCAACTGAGAACTATTTTTTGACTAGGGATAACATTATCAGCGTCGGGTAAAATCCGCATGAATGGAATGTTTTGCCAAAATTTCTTCCTATCACTTCGAAAAATATGCCTCTCCCCATCATACTCATCCCCCCTAATAGCCCATCTAGCGCCGAACGGCTGTCTTCGCCACTGTTTCTAGTATTATTTTTGTCTGGATTTTTTGGTACGAACGAATAATTCTTTTGATACTTATGAATAATATACACCACTTTCACTTTAGCCTTATCTGAAAAGTTATTTCTTTAAAGAAAACAGTTTTCTTCTATCTATTTGTTGGGCTTTTGCTCTGAAATGACATTGCAAAACTGTTTGTACTTGTACGAAAAAGTGCCACCGGACCAAGAAAGCTGTTATGAATTAATTTAGCTAAACCTAATTGCAGTTAGACTTAGGCCGTTGGACTTGAAGCCCAGAGTTGTTTAAAAAGAGGGGGATAGTATGCCCTATCCCCCTCTTTTAATCTTGAAGGAAGCACTAGCACAAATTGCGATGGCCCATCATCCCCACACCTTTATATTCACACTGACATGTGTGAGGATAAAGGGGTGGGGATATAGGGACCTATTTTTGTCCAGAAGGTCAGCCGTAAGTCACCCCATACTATTCGCGGAGTTTGACATAGTCCTACGTCAAAAAGAATGCAAGGACACAGTGCATGGAAATCTGAAATGTTTGATGGGAACAGACTAAGACCAAATGCCTGATGAGAAGAAGAAGCACTTTCACAAATCGATATCGAGTGCCAGGTACAAGTTTATCGTTCCACCATTCAGCGAAATAAGTGTGCATGAGAAAGAAAGGAAAAAGGAAGAAGAAAAAGAGAGAAAATGCCACAACCACCATTCTTTTAGTATCACCTTCGAAAGCAAAGGAAATAAAATGTTTTAAATTAAACATGTAGATACGGAGATGTTGTGCCTATATAAACGGATACAGGTACAAGGCGATACCATCAGCTAGACATTTTTCTGACACGCATTGCTATGTCAAAATGCATCGTATAATGCTCGTTTCCCCTTTTGTCACGAAATGCTTGTGTTGTCTAACTGTGCTTCTTACCACTCTGTGGAAAGTTACATAAAATGAGAAACTAGAAGTCAGCCTCCATGGTCTGTTTTCTAAGCTGATGAAACCCCCTAATTTTAAAATCAGGGGTGAATTCCTAACCCTAATTTGGGCTTCTTCCTGGAATCCGCACGTTTCCTTTCTTTTTGTAATTTTCGAGTGAGCTTCTGATCTGAATTTTGACATATACCTCTCAAAAAATGTTAGGGGCTTTACAGAAGAAAGTAGAGATCGACAGCACTTAAAGCAATCGCAGGTGTTCAAAACAAATGACGATATAGTACTGCAGAGCACAAAACAGATATGAAATGGTGAGATAAAAGGTGCTGCGTGGTGTTTCCCCATTTCAAAGAAGATAACACCTCATTGACTCAAAAGAAATACGAGGCTTACTTTGGTCAGTTGGTATGTTGTAATACCGCCTCTGTTGAGCCCAACCGCTTAGTACCTCCGTGATGTACTGCAGTTGGCTTTAAGGTAGTATACGAGACACAAGCTCACTAAGTTCTGAAAGTGTTGCAGGAGCCGGATGACGAGTGTCGAAGCTACCCTGCCGTACATCCCAGACGTGTTTAACGGGATTAAGGTAGAGAGGTATAGATAAGCCTGGTGTACCGCAATCTTCGAGTTATCGAACCATGATGTGGTCATGCATCAACACAGAGGAAATTATCGCTTTCGGCACCGAAGAAGGACATTAAGTAACTCCTGAGGATGCAGTCTTGGTGCACATTAGTATTCATATGCCTTCGACACGCATACAGATCTGTTCTGCCATACCTGATGATTCCTCCCTACACAATGACTGAGCCGCCGCGTAACGGATGCATAGAGTGTCATAAACAATGACTTCTGTGTGTCGCTTAGATTTTCTAGACACGGAGTCGCCGACTGTCGGAACGAAGGTAAGTGTGGACTGATCGGATAATAGGACGCTTTGCCCCTCTTCCTGCCGCAATAACTGTTGTTGCGCTTACTCACGTCCTTCTTGCCGAGTTGTCACAGACACAGATATTTGGCGCAATCGACCATAACCCTTTCTAATGCAGTCAATTGTGACTGTATGATCACTTACCGTGACGCTGATGACACTTCTCAGTATCTCTTATGTGACAGCTGGACACTTTGTAGTTTCTCTCAGCGGTTATTGTGACATCGATTTTTCTGGACCGTAATTGTATTTGGTAAAACACTTTCCTGTCGATCGCCTTGCTCCCAACAAAGCGCAGGGAGTCGACTTATTACACTTTTAGGATGCATGAAGAGCTATTGCCACATCTGTCTGTCTGAACCCTGATTGAGGCATTTAGGTGGAGCTATTACATTTTCTTCTACGGTCAAATGCCTTCTGTTCATAGTCTCACGATAGAGCTTACAGACGAGCGCCATTAAGACGCACCTTAACACATTGATTTCTTCGAAGTCCAGTTGTCCATCTTACATCTTTCTTGCGCCTTCGCGTACGGGACGGCAATGCGGGACCCAAAATCTGCATACCGCTATGCTTCGTACTCAGCCAGCCAGGGCCCGATTAAGACACCTATGAGCTCAGGGTCAGGGAAATGGCAGGGACTCATCAAAATATTTCACAAATGCGTAGTGCTGGAGATGTGACATGATGCAATGATGTACAAAAGAGAGAGAGAGAGAGAGAGAATATATACCGTATTTTTCTTCGCGTAGTCTATAATCTGCAGACAGTGAAATTCAGCAAAAGCAAATCGCCGTATAATCCGTACCCGCGGTATTGATCCCGAGCCATTATTTCGAGCAGAAAAGTCGCGATTCACCGAATCACCCAACAGTCCAAAGAAATAGAAGTAAAAACGATCTTCTTATAAAAAAACTAACTCGTTTTTAAATGCTTTTTTGTTACTTTCAAGTGAATGAAGAACAAATATTAAGGGGTTTTTTTCAGCATTACCTCAGTTCCGTAGTCAGACCTGCAGTACCCTCGAGTGTGTGACGCTGAGCTTCCCACAGCACGTGATCATCCGCGAGCGCAAATAACATCGCCTTCATTGCATTGTATTTTCTGTCAAAATGCTAAAAAAGAGAGAAAAAAGGAAAAAAAAAGAAACTTCTTTCCAACTGCTTGTGGACCTCCATCTTCGTATTGCGTCACGTTTTCTTGTTATTAACTCATTTCTGGTAATTTTCCAATCAATTGAAAGAAGTTCAACAATAATTAGATCATTTTATAAACAATTTTTAAAAAGCGCCGTCTTTTAAACAAGGAGCCCAGAGGACCAGTGTTGTAATCAGGCCCAGCTACCAGCTATCACTCTGACCTAACAGCATTTATATCAACACGAGCCTGGAGTTCTAAATCGTAATGTACCTCATTTTTTGAACTATTAACTGCGAAAACTCATTTTTTAATGGTTTCCTGTTCTTTTTGCTTACAGAGACATTGATTTGTACCATGGATCACGTTATCAGTACCTTGTTACAACGGACACAGAAATTGGAGATATCAAAAGTGTCACTCTGAAATGGTTCAGTTCTTCGCTCAATCCAGTGACTTTGCTTTTCAAGCCGAAACTTTACGTCGAATATGTTGCCGTTGTGCCTATGAATGTCATTGAAAAGTCGTAAGTATTTTTGAATTGATAATTACATTTACTAAAAAATGAGCATAATTAATAGTCATATACCTTCCCTCTCAGGGCTAGGTACGGTATTTCTTTAGTAACCAATGTCCCAAAATATCATGAGATATTATTTATAATTCGAACATGTCCCCTCCACATAAGAACTCGTCGGATCGTCAGAGTCCAGACTGTATCTTGACTCGTCAGACAAGAGAACTTGACCCCACTCGTCGTGCCCCCAACGATGATGTTCCCCAGCCCAGTTTCAACGGACCTTACGGTGACGTGCGGTTTAAAAGACATACATCATTCTTTTTTTTTTTCTTTTTTTGATAGGGGGTTTCACGACCTCCGTGAACAACTCAGTGGGCTATAAGTAGTCACCCGTCCCTAATTTAGGGCCACTGGTTCCAGGGAAAGAAGAGAGCCAGTGCTGTAAGACAAACGCAACATCCATGCCTCACCGGGATTCGAACCCAGACCCATCTGGGACTAATGGTCAGAAGCCATCGCTTAGACCACTGCGCCACCGCAGAAGCCACACACTATTGGTCGTGCATAAAGGCCACCTTGGTGTAGGCGATTGCGGATGGCTTGAGTTGACACGAGAAGCTTGTTCCGACGGACTGTGAACAATAGATAACTGTCGTTTCTTGCTGTAGTTGCTCTTGGAAGGCCTTCACGTTGCCTTCTTCGGACACTTCCCGTATGCTGGAATCTTGTCCACAGTCAAGAAATGAGATTTTGTGACACTCCAATGGCTTCCGCTACAACCCGTTGCGTCTGACCTGCTTCCAGCTTGCCAATAGTTCACAACGCAGTTGATTCTGTAAATCATTCAACCCGCTGTGTCTGACTTGCTTCCAGATTGCCAATAGACTACAACCCGCTGTGTCTGACCTGCTTCCAGCCTGCCAATAGCTCTCAACGCCGTTGATTCGGTAAATCATTCAACCCGCTGTGTCTGACCTGCTTCCAGCCTGCCAATAGACTACAACACGCTGTGTCTGACCTGCTTCCAGCCTGCCAATAGTTATCAACGCCGTTGATTTGGTAAATCATTCCACCCGCTGTGTCTGACCTGCTTCCAGTCTGCCAATAGTTCTCAACGCCGTTGATTTGGTAAATCATTCCACCCGCTGTGTCTGACCTGCTTCCAGCCTGCCAATAGACTACAACCCGCTGTGTCTGACCTGCTTCCAGCCTGCCAATAGTTCTCAACACCGTTGATTCCGGTAAATCATTCTGTTGAGATATCATTCGAAACGAAGTGTTGCGATAAACGTGAAAGAATAAAGAAGCTCCTGGCATACCTTTGTCTTTATGGCATCTGTGATTTATGCCTACTGACGTTACAGACGCTAATTTGCATAAGGATATGCATGGTTCGTCTTTCTACATCACACTCGTCTAAGGTTTTCCACGTTTATCACATGATTAGCTTGCATAATGTCGCCAAAAGTCACATGCTCCTCAAATTATTTTGAGCAGCGTAGTATCCATGAAAAATAAGACAACATAACTGGGAAAATAGAACATGTTCTCGGAAATTGCGCATCGAAGAAATATGTGAGAAATATGTGAGATTGCACTAGGTGAAGCACGCTAAGCTCCTCACGAACCATGAGAAAAGAGCAGATGAATGTTGCCAGTCGTTAGCGTCGATGAGGCATGGGCGGCGGAAGGTAGGGGACGCGGGGGTCCGGACCCCCTCTGGAAACTTATGGTCTCCCTCACTGAGGGGGTCCACCCAGGAAACATCTTAAAAATATGTGGTTCACATATAATTTACAGTTTTTTTTAACGATTTCCTGGATACCGTCACCATGCTTCGCAGTTTCCTGGAAAACTCTTTATGTACACTTTTGAAAATTGAGTTCGCACAAATAATACTGAAAAGTTAATTCAATGCTCTGTTTTTCTCCTTAAAAAGATCGTTAAACTTTAAAACAATAACCAGGGCGCAGAAGGAGTCTGTCTCCTTCTCTCTGTGAGTTCTTTCTCTTTTTTCCCCCTAGTCCGAATGTGTCTTACTCGAGATCAGAAAACACATTAAATATTTACATCTGAGAAATAAATAACTGAACAAATTAACTCGAACTCAAATTAAGCAGTATACTACTTGTTGTGCACAGAGCACAAATCTTTCTTGGTGTTTTGACATATAGGAGATAAACTATCCTGGACGAATGTGCGTGCGTTTTCGGCCTGTCATATTGCTAGGAAAACTGGCCGTGTTTAAGCAACTGTAATATTAGATATAATATCAAGGGGCAGGAAAAGATCCGGAACAATACCACGCGAAAGATGGAGCAGAGACATTAATGTAATTGCACCATATGTGGATGAAATACGAAAGACTGCTGGAATGACATGGAAGAGACAGGTTCAAGACAGAAAGTTGTGGAAGGTACTTGGGGAGACCTTTATCCAGCAGTGGATTGAAAATGGTTGATGATGATGATGGTGATGTTATGTACGAGTATATACTCATTTACCGACGGTGATTTATTTCTCCCTCTCTCTCTCTCTCTCTTTTTCTCTCCTTACTTTTTTAAAATTAGGTTCCGCCGCCCATGCGATGAGGAACAACTACGATAGGCATGCTGCCTTGACCAAGGCCAACTAGAAGCCTTGATGCAAAAAAAAAAAAAAAAAAAAAAACAACTGTTGACCTTGGAAGAAAGTCGTTCGATGTAACAAGAGACTTCATACGCTGTTTCGCGCTAACGGCAGCGTAGAAGCCGTGTACTTAGCGTTTTCAAGTTGGTATTCTGATGTAGAGCTCATTCAGTTGACATAAGTTCGGAGGATTTATACCTTTGACTTGTTGGATAACAGAATTCATTTCGGTACCGTGATTGTAATTCTTGCATTGAGTTTACATTTTTACACTTACGAGTCCAAATGCTTCCAGGACGAGAAAGTACTTCTCCATCTAGAACTACATGGTTAGTACGATAAGCAACTCGAGGAGTTCGCACCCATTTCGGTGACCTCTTCCCATCCCTACAACCAGCTTTGTGCAGCATGACTGAATCATAGTGGAACTATCTTACCTGGGACGTGCTGATAGCCCCCGCAAAATCTCACTGCGTAGAAAGAGACTCACGGCTAAGAGGGCCTTTAGCCTCAGGAAAAAGATTTTACAAATTTTTTTGCCGACGCTTCGTATGAAACTGGTTAAAGAAAAAGCAAGGAATTTAGTCTGCTCCGAGTGAAGTATTAAAAATAAAAAGCAATTTTTGCTGGGTTTTTTTCAGTATATAAGTAAAACATTTAGATATCAGTTTCGTTGCTTTAGTTTAAAAGAAAACTGAATGACGGAAAGTTGCCATTCCAGAGGACTTGCAGCCCCTTTTCACAGCAGTGGCGATAGTTCCTATATATGTATACACTCAATAGACAAAACATTGGGGATACCAATACCTAATAGCGTGTTGTTCCTCCTCTAGCGGGAATAACAGCTTGTACACGCCCAGGCATCGACTCACCAGATGCCGGAGGGCTTCCGGAAGTTATGCTAGCCATGCCTGTTGCCAACATTGTCCACAACTCCGCCAGGGTCCATGGATCTGACGTTTCGCTCCACGACATCCGAGAGAGCTTCAATAGGGTTCAAATCCGGGGACCTTAGGGATCGCTGGAAGATTTCAAATTCAGATGAGTGTTCCTCGAGCCATGCCTGGGTGGTTTCTGCTCAATGGGATGGTGCATTGTCGTTCTGGAACAGACCATCAGCCGCAGAATGCCATAAAAGCGTACAGGGGATCAGTTATCTCATGTTTGTAGCGCACAGCGGTTAAGAACCTCTCCAGACACAGTAAGGGAACTATGGGAAGGTTCCCCAAACACCACAGAGCAACCACCGCCTTGAACAGAGCCCATCTGGCACGACAACGCCGTGGCCTCATGATGTCGACATCACACACGCAACCCCCGTCATCTCGGTACAGCTGAAAACGGAATTCATCTGACCACTCGACCTCGGGGCCACTCCGAAAAGGTCCAATTTTGATGTTCCCGGCACTAAGCGATGCGTAATGTCCGATAAAGAGCAGTGGACAATGGCACACGAGTAGGGTGTCGACTCCCGTAGCCCAGTGTATGTAGCGCGCGCCGAACCGTTCACTCACTTACGCTGCTTGGGCCTCTGACATTTAACCTGGATGGGATTTGCGCCTCCGTTGCCAAGCGTTCGGTCTGTACGAGCCTGGATAGTCTACGTCGATCCCGGTCATCAGTGGCGTGTGGTCACTGTTTGCTCTCTGGGAGTTAATACGTCCGTCGACGGTATACTCGCGGTACACCCTAGATAGGGTTGCCCTCAGGAACCCTAGGGTTCTTACCACTTGGGCGATAGAATGACCCATCTGTCTTTGCGCCAACAATGCGCCCATGATTAAAGTCGCTCAGATCACCACGTTTACTCACGTTCGTTGATTGCGATACACTGTTGGGAAGCCCTGCTGTCCAACTATTTATCACCTGCGTTTGGTTTGGGTCTGTTTCATTCTGCGCTGGGGATGCCCATGTCAACTGTCCATCACCGCTATCTCTAATGTTTGCCGATTGCGATACACTGTTGGGGAGCCTTGCTGTCAGCTTATTTATCGCCTGCGTTCGGTTTGGGTCTGTTCCACTCTGCGCGGGGGATGCTCATGTCAACTGGCCATCAACGCTATCTCTAATGTTTGTCGATTGCGATACACTGTTGGGATGCCTTGCTGTCATCTTATTTATCGCCTGCGTTCGGTTTGGGTCTGTTCCACTCTGCGCGAGGGATGCCCATGTGAACTGGCCATCAACGCTATCTCTAATGTTTGTCGATTGCGATACATTGTTGGGAAGCTTTGCTGTCAGCCTATTTATCGCCTGCGTTCGGTTTGGGTCTGTTCCACTCTGCGCGGGGAATGCCCATGTCAACTGCCCATCACCCCTATTTCTAATGTTTTGTCTACTGAGTACATATTCGGAGAACTTCGATGATTACCGTAGCGTAAATTAAGAAGTAACGAGGACTACATCGTTTTGTAACATATTGAAATGTATCGTTTTCGTTTAGAGTCAGAGCATCAGTGATATAAACATAGTCTAGAGCAGTGCTTACCAAACCTTTTAGAACCGCGAACCAATTTTTACAGCGACGAACTCTAGCGACTCACCTAGCTTTAATGACCATTAAGGTGGTTGATATTTTTTTATTTAATTGTTTTTACACCCTTTTATTTATTTATTTATTTATTACTATATATAATTTTACATAAAACTGCTCTATTTCTCATAATGAGGCGTATGCGAAGGGGGCTCTTGTTTTCCGTTACTATTGATGACGGCATTAAAGTCTATGTCGATTCCCGTATCCGAGACCAAGATGAAACTCGATTTCCGTATATCTTGCCCACTCTTCTCCCCCCCTCGTTCACTTTCCCGTGTTTTTTTATGATTTTCTATTTTCAAACAATTACATAAGTTTCACATTTCATAAGCGTTTCGCGGATCACCAAAAATCGGCTTGAGACCTACACTTTAGGAAACGGTGGTCTAGAAAATTTATGAGTGTAGGTTGTTCATATGTAGTGTTTCTCTTTGATTCAAATGAAATGTAAATATGAAAATAAGATATTATTATTAACATGTAAATAAGTTGCCTTGTTTTGATCTGCATAAAAAATGACAAGTCAAACACCATGCAGGCTAACTGTGGCACTTTTACAGGAATTTCGTAACTGTTACTTTTAGTCACTGGTCATAACGGTGACAGTGATTTTTTAGTAACGGTAACGTGATTTTCTGACTATGTGCGTATGTAATGCTCAACAGTCGATTCATCAGGTTTTCATTGGACAGAATTTCGAATATCTTGTACCTTGACTTTATATGCAAACATTGTGTAGAATTCAGATTTGTAAGTTCATTTGCGACTGTTAACTAGATTTACAGTTGGTTCATTGACAGAAAACTGCTTTCTGTGGTTGTTTTAAGATTATATTACTTAGCAATTTTCTTTCATAGGCCCAGAAACATGGAAGGCAAAGTTTTCTGCGGAAATCCAGAAAATGCCATCAAGCCAAAGGAAATTGTTTCTTACCAAAGTGGAAAAGAGTGTTTGAAATATTGGTAATTTAACGATAGCTTCCAACAAGATCAAAAAGTTTGCTCAAATGGAAAGCTGATTTCCCAAATTAATTGGACTGCAATTAAATTTCATGAAATAGTATGAATGCTGCATGTTTTCTTTGTCGTTTTCTTTACTTACTATTTACAAACACTTGTGCCCATCCAACAAAGGCAATTTTCAAACCGTCGAGGGCCAACGAATATTCCTTTTTGTTCCGAGGATTAATGAGCACCTCTAAGGGCTTTAAGCTGTCATCCATCCCTAATTTAGGGTCATTGGCTCCAGAGAAGGAAGGAGGACCAACGACGCAAAACAGAACACAATATCCATGCTTCATCCCCGTCTCGAACCAAGGCCGAGCTTCGTCGAATAATCAGGATCCAAGTTATAACCAGATTTGAAAACGGTCAAAAATTTTGGATCCAGACCCGACGTGGACCCGGACGTCACATAATTAGACCCGACCCGGACCAGGACGTCACATAATGGGACCCGACCCGGATGCGTAACTAGCCCGGACAAATCTTCTTTGAACTATAAACTCGAAACTAAATTAATAATTGTGCATAATTATCAAATTTCAGTCTCTCCGCAGCGGGTGGCTATCTTAGGTTACACGAAAATCAAACAAATGTATTACGGGAACAATTTACTCACTTACAGGAAGTGTTGAAACTCTCGTCCTTCATTTGCAAGATATAACCTAACTGTTTTACACATGTTTCCAAACACATCTGCGAGAGACAAAAAGTCCCTCAGCGGTGATGTTAAGGTTGCCCCGCCAAATTCTGATGGCGCTGCAGTCAAACTTTTTGAATGAAGTACCTCAAACGGAAGTCATCGCTCTTTCCACGTTTATAAGTGAGTCACCGAAAAATTATCATTGACCGCCATCGGGAATCGAACCCAGGGTATTTCGGTTACGCACCGGACATGCTACAACTGCACCACAGTGGCCTCGAATTCCTCCAGACTCACATGCATTCGCCTTCTAGTTATTTGTTCAGTTGCTGCTTACCATCTTTGGTGAATCCCCAGCACTGTGAGGGGCTCCAAGAAGCAACCTGCCAGGTGGCTTGGCAGTTAGTATGCGAGTCTGGTGGAATTCCAGGCCGCTGTGGTGCAGTGGTAACATGTCCGGCGCGTAACTGGAAGACCCTGGGTTCGATTCCCGGTGGCGGTCAATGAGAATTTTTCCGTGACTCACTTATAAACGTGGAAAGAGCGATGATTTCTGTTTAATGTTCCTAATCCACATCAATTGTCTGTATTAATTAAGTACCTTGTGTAGTATGTTCAGTTTTTCCTGTTTTCTCGACAACATATCGAGCTTCAGAATATGTTTCAGCACACTAACCTTTTTTTAAGGTTTAATGACCACCGTGAGCAACTCAATGAGCTATAAGCAGTCGCCCGTCCCTAATTTAGAGTCACTGGTTCCATGGTAGGGAGAAAGCCAGTGCCGTAACACAAACACAATAGTTTTTTTTTTTTTTACTATTCATGTGCTTTCGCCGTCGATGTAATTTGCGATGCCACATGCACAGGTGAAGACGACACAACTTAGTTACGCCGTGCCGCTTTCTTATTTTATCTCTCTCTCCTCCACGTGATTGGTTCGCAACTGTGATCATCTACATAACCCAACTATCGATATACACTTAAGAGCAATTGAATTAGAGACAGATGGCGTTATGCAAATGTGGCGCTGTGGGCGGCCCTGTAAACGGAAACGACATGACGTATGCAGCGATCCGACAATATAAGGAGTGATGCGACGGGAATCAATAAGAGTCGGAAGCAGTATGGGTAAGACGAAGGATCTAAGCGCATTTGATCGTGGGAAAATTCTTGGGGCCCGACGAATGGGTCACTCCATCTCGAAAGTCGTGCAGGCGCTGGGATTTTCACGAGCCACTGTGTCACGGGTGCACCGTGAGTACATCGAATCCGGTAAAACCATCCCTGCAAGGGCCAACTGCCGTGGACAACAGCGTGTGGATGAGCGGGGTCATCGTCGGCTAGCTCGCATTGTAACAGTGGATAGACGGGCCACAGTGCAAGAAATCACTCCGCAATTTAACGCTGGTGCACAAAAACGTGTAGGTAGTCACACCATCCAGAACCATCTCCTCGCAATGGGGTACAGAAGCCATCGTCCGACGAGAGTACCGCTGCTGACCATACATCACAGGATGCAAAGATTAGCATGGGCGCGGGAACATCGCCACTGGACCCTAGACATGTGGAAAAATGTTGCATGGACTGATGAGTCGAGATTCATGTTGGTACATGCGGATGGCAGGTTACGAGTATGGCCCAAACCACATAAAGCGATGGATCCTTCTTGCCAGCAGGGTAGTCTTCAAGCTGGTGGGGGTGGCATTGTCGTCTGGGGACTGTTTATGTGGACTGAAATGGGACCCCTGGTACGTGTGACATCGTAAATCACAGGTCAACGTTACCGGGATATCCTGGACGACTATTTGCGCGTCCTTAACAATCCACTGGGGACCTCATCCTGCAACAAGACAATGCACCGTGCCATCGCTCCCGAATTGTATCCGAATGGTTGGATGAACACTCCACCGACGTGACCTCGCTTCCTTGGCTAGCTAGGTCACCTGACCCAAATCCCATCGAGCACATCTGGGATGCAATCGAGAGAGATGTTCGAGGCTCTGATCCTCTCCATCAGATCTTCGTGAACTGTGGGAGCTTGTTCAGGGGTCGTGGATCCGTATGGCTTCCCAACGCTTCCGGTGTCTATAACGAAGTAAATTTCTCCGTCATTTTTATCCGCGCCGGGGCTCGAACCCGGATCCCCTCATTCCGGAATAAGTCACTCTACCAATTGAGCTACGCGGACATTTTATTCTGATTCCTATCTGCCTTTATGTCGTGTGCGTCCTTTCTGGCAGGTACGTCACATCTCCTGGTACGTTACATGTCTTGTCGAGTCCATGCCGAGACGAATCACCGCCGTCATCAGGGCGAAGGTGGTGCTACACGTTACTAGACAGGTATCTCTCATTCAATTGCTCTTCGGTGTACATACCCACAAATTTGCATGCCGCTCCGACAAGTGTGGCATTTTCTATGTTGAGCAGAGTAATAAAAGAAAATATGTGCGTGTTTGTGTGTGTGTGTGTGTGTGTGTGTGTGTGTAAGAGAGTTCTTCGGAACTAAAACTCATCAGGCAATATTGATTAACACTTCAAAATTTGGCAGAGTTTTTAATTGTTGTTCGAGTTTCAGTGGCCGGTTTCAAGCCGAAATTCTAAAGGAGCGAAGGGGCTTGCTATGAACAAAAATATTTACCATGCTTTACAGGAACATGAATTTACGGCTGAGAAATCGTATGTGACCATTGGCGCCTGCATGAAAATGTTCCTGTCACGTGTGCACCTTACGAGAAGCAATACAGCTTTCCTAATTTGGGCATATTACTCCAGCTATGGTCGCAATCTGAGGACGACGAATCTGTGCCACAGTCCCAATGTATTCAATGTTTTATTACCAGTTTTCAGCTGGTTTAGTCATTTTACATGTGGTTCATAATTTGCACTTTCAGGAGGAGTGTAATGAAAACGAATTTGATAAACAAGAGGCAATTGTCAAACTGTTTCATAACATTTCTCCTGAAAGAGGAAATTCATGCTTTCAGCAAAAGCTATGGAAACAAGCAAAAAGGCAGAGAAAAGAAGAACTTTAGCACATAATGGAAAGACGATTTTACAGTAAAGTAGCTTATAAAGAGGTACAATGAACATATAACAGAGATTTTTTCGTTATTCATGAATTCCAAAGATATTATTACTGCCCTTCTAAAAAATTTCTACACACACATACAGCGCACAAAAAAACGAAAAATGTTCATGGCTGGAGGTGGTACTCGCAACACAATCGTTCACTGCAGTAAAAATCACAATACACAGATTGCATCTTAGCTGTTACCCCCAGGCAGTTCTAGATCAGATCCTATGTAGAGGATTTTAGGAAGGGAGTGTCTGACCCCAGGTCTTTAACAACCCTTAGAAATAGGAAGCTAGGAGATTTGAGCTAGAGTGCCCGACAGGAAAGTCACACGGAAGCGAAGTAGAAAGGAGGAGGAAGACGCCCTTATTTATTACCGGAGAGCCAGTACCCGAGGTCCGACGGTTTAACGTGCCCATCCGACGTACGGCGGATATTTAGTGGATCGAGCGTTCGCACCTGCCTGGGATCGAACCTGAGGTCCTTTCCCTGGCAGTCACGAACGTTGCCCACTAGGTCACCCGCGGCCCATAGTTCTAGGTATAATCCAGCTAGGCCCAAATATATACATCATCAAAATTTCAGAGATCGTCGTTAGCAGACCCCTTTTTAAAATTGCTTCTGGAAATGACCTAATCATTACATACTGAACTTCTTTCCAACATTTTTTATTACTGTTAAAGCAATATTTTACGTGGGGTTTTGTTGCACCCCCTTATCAAAGTCAGTTTCCAATGCTTTTTTATCAAAGGCGCAGTTTCAATTTTTACAGTTTCAATTTTTCTCTTAAATTGCTGTCTCACTTCAAGATCACAATTAATTTTGCTTTAGAATTTATTACAAATTCTAATATCATTAAATACTGGTTTTACAAATTCGTAGCTTATTTATCAAATTATACGACTTTTCATCCAGCTATTATACAATCATATTTACTCTATACAATGAAATATGAAACAGCTCCCTCGAACTGATGCAAAGGCTAAATAGAAGGAAGTATGGAGAAGTTTATAGAGTAGAACCTTGTGACGTATATTCTAATTTCACTTTCATTTTTAGTTCCTTTTCCTATGTAAATTTGAGTTTGTTCTCTTTTGCACTTTCCAAACTGAACGTGATATCTTCTCTCTCATATGAATGAGGTTGGCAACACTTTTGAGGTCAGAGAGAGTGACGTATGAATGTGATAAGAACGATAGATAACAAGTTAGTAAAATCATGCAATGCATTGGTTATGATACGCTTTCCAACATACCAGAAATCATTACTCAAGTTATTACTCAAGTTATGGGGATAATGGCTGTGAAATAAATCTCGCTCCTGTGTCCTGACCTTTGATCCCATTTCGATTATATTAAACAGAACCGGTTCAGTGTACCTCCGAAACAACATACTAAAGTTTTGTAGCAATAGAAGCATTTCTACGTAAATTATGACGCATAAAGGCAATGGAATGGATCCCGCTCCTCTGTCCTGACCTTTGACCCTATTCCGTCCAATTTCCATAGGGTTCGTCCCCAGGTGGTCTCCTACCACATGCTAAAATTTCATCGAAATCGAACCATTTTTACGCGAGTTAACGTGCAGGCGGACGGACAGACAGACGGACAAAGCTGGAGCATATACGCTTCTTCAATCTACGGTTGGAAAGCGTAAACAAGTTAATAAAATCATACAACGCATTGATTATGATACGCTTTCTAACATACCAGAAATAATTACTCAAATTATTACTCAAGTTATGAAGATTAAACCTGTAGAATAAATATCGCTCCTATGACCTGACCTTTGACCCCATTTCGATGATATTCAACAGAACCGGTAAAGTATATTTCCGGAACAACATGATAAAGTTTTGTCGCAATCGAACCATATTTACGCAAGTTATGACGCATAAAGGCTATGGAATGGATCCCGCTCCTCTGTCCTGACCTTTGACCCTATTCCGTCCAATTTCCATAGGGTTCGTCCCCAGGTGGTCTCCTACCACATGCTAAAATTTCATCGAAATCGAACCATTTTTACGCGAGTTAACGTGCAGGCGGACGGACAGACAGACGGACAAAGCTGGAGCATATACGCTTCTTCAACCTACGGTTGGAAAGCGTAAACAAGTTAATAAAATCATACAACGCATTGATTATGATACGCTTTCTAACATACCAGAAATAATTACTCAAATTATTACTCAAGTTATGAAGATTAAACCTGTAGAATAAATATCGCTCCTATGACCTGACCTTTGACCCCATTTCGATGATATTCAACAGAACCGGTAAAGTATACTTCCGGAACAACATGATAAAGTTTTGTCGCAATCGAACCATATTTACGCAAGTTATGACGCATAAGGGCAATGGAATGGATCCCATGTCGTGACCTTTGACCCCATTTCGCCCATTTTCAATAGAGTTCGTCCCCAGGTGGTCCCCCTACAACATACTAAAATTTCATCGAAATCGAACCATTCTTACGCGAGTTAACGTGCAGGCGGACGGACAGACGGACAAAGCTGGAGCATATACACTTCTTCAACCTACGGTTGGAAAGCGTAAACAAGTTAATAAAATCATACAACGCATTGATTATGATACGCTTTCTAACATACCAGAAATAATTACTCAAATTATTACTCAAGTTATGAAGATAATGCCTGTAGAATAAATATCGCTCCTATGACCTGACCTTTGACCCCATTTCGATGATATTCAACAGAACCGGTAAAGTATATTTCCGGAACAACATGATAAAGTTTTGTCGCAATCGAACCATATTTACGCAAGTTATGACGCATAAAGGCAATGGAATGGATCCCGCTCCTCTATCCTGACCTTTGACCCTATTCCGTCCAATTTCCATAGGGTTCGTCCCCAGGTGGTCTCCTACCACATGCTAAAATTTCATCGAAATCGAACCATTTTTACGCGAGTTAACGTGCAGGCGGACGGACAGACAGACGGACAAAGCTGGAGCATATACGCTTCTTCAACCTACGGTTGGAAAGCGTAAACAAGTTAATAAAATCATACAACGCATTGATTATGATACGCTTTCTAACATACCAGAAATAATTACTCAAATTATTACTCAAGTTATGAAGATTAAACCTGTAGAATAAATATCGCTCCTATGACCTGACCTTTGACCCCATTTCGATGATATTCAACAGAACCGGTAAAGTATATTTCCGGAACAACATGATAAAGTTTTGTCGCAATCGAACCATATTTACGCAAGTTATGACGCATAAAGGCAATGGAATGGATCCCGCTCCTCTATCCTGACCTTTGACCCTATTCCGTCCAATTTCCATAGGGTTCGTCCCCAGGTGGTCTCCTACCACATACTAAAATTTCGTCGAAATCGAACAATTTTTACGCGAGTTATAGTGCGGACAGACGGACAGACGGACAAAGCTGGAGCATATACGCTTCTTCAACCTACGGTTGGAAAGCGTAAGGAAAGGACGTTACAGCAGTTGCTTGGTGTATGTGTGTGTGTGTGTGTGTGTGTGTGTGTGTGTGTGTGTGTAAATATTCGATCGCTGTTAAGATCGATTATATTACCAATAATTAAGGCATTATATGTGAAGTGTAAAACTCGCAGTGCTATATGTTGGATTTCATCAAATGTTGCTGGACCAATAAAAGGTTATCGTAAGTTTGACTTCTGTATATGTTTTGTCTGGCCGTAAAACCTTAATCCCGTGCAACTATTGCATGGTATTCTCATTTAGTTCAACATTTCCTTAGACATGGTTTTAGAGACAGCGTAACACCAATTTCGCACACGAAAACGGGTTACGTTATAACCTCGTTTATATACGTTTAGCAAGGGCACAAGTTAAATTAACTTATAATTGAAAAACCCGTATAAATGAAACAGGCAACGTTTAGCATTAAGGCAATTCAGAAATTTTTGGATTGGGGGCATTTTATGTATAAATGAGAAAAACGTATAAACGTTCCTCTCTGTGTACCTGTACAGTATATAGTGTCGTGTGCATCACGTGACATCTCCAGTGCTATACAGGGTGTGATCAAAAAGTATCCACACTGATGGGTTTATTAAAAAAAAAGTACAAGACTTAGGTACAGATTTGAAATTTAATTGCCTTCGAAGTAGTTCCCTTCCGAAGCTACACACTTAGCCCACTGCTCTTCCCGCTGCTCGAAGAATTTTTTGAAGTCACCTACTGAAATAGCGAACAGCTGCTTCGTCGCATTCTGTTGTATCGCCTCTTGAAATCTTTTTCCATTCAAGTAGTATATAGGTGGCTGTTAATCTGTGCAATGCGTTAGCAAGCGCTGCACAAGTTACGGCACATGAGCAAGCGCGTTGTCATGGTGAAGTTGCCACTCGCCACTCTCACCAATGCCGGCATTGTGTGATGAACTGCTTCCCTTAAATGCCGCAAAACTTGACAATAGTACTTCTTGTTAATTGTCTGGCCTGATGGAGCGTATTCATGATGCACAATTCCCTCATGATTGAAAAACACAGCATCGTCTAGACATCTCTACGGCTCTGTTGGGCTTTTTTTTTTTTTTTTTTTTTGGATCTGAGGGAGTTTCGAGTCTCCCACTGTGAAGACCGGGCTTTAGTATCCGGGTCACACCCATACATCCGGCACCAGTTATGATTGTTTTTCAAAAGTTTTCGTCGTTTTCGACGCATTCACACAGATCACTAGCAGCTGAAACACGGGCCTGTTTTTGCTCAGCTGAGAGCAAAATTGGAACAAATTTGGGTACAAAGCCGTATATAAGGGTGGGGGGTTCACCCCACCCTAGGTCTGAAAAAAGAAAGCATACTACGTTACATTACATCTATCCAACGATCTTATTTACAGACATTGTAGTTACTACTATCATTTCATGAAAGCCTCTGGGTGAGCTTTATGGTTGTAACAGTAACATTCCAATTTCCATGTCTCACATTCAGCAGACCATTCTGTCTCATGATTCAGCAGACTATTCTGTCTCATGATTCAGCAGACTACTCTGTCTCATGATTCAGCAGACTATTCTGTCTCATGATTCAGCAGACTATTCTGTCTCATGATTCAGCAGACTATTCTGTCTCATGATTCAGCAGACTATTCTGTCTCATGATTCAGCAAACCATTCCGTCCCTAGCGGCGCCGCAAACTCACTAAGCCTCACTCAAGGAGATTAGAAGAGAGGAGTGAAAGCAGGTGGGCGTTGTAGGTGATGGTTGTAGGCCTCCAATACAGAGCGTTTAGTGACGTCACTTCCTGCACATCTTTTACTCGCGTCGCTCGGAGCCGAGGAGTATAAAATTAGAATAATACTTCTGGAGATGCCCTGAGTCTCTTCACCGTGAAGCTGCAAACTGTGGGAATTTGACGTTGTTTACATGCTACCGATGTAATTTCAACCGTGTGTATTTTGGAATTGCGTGGTTCTTGGTTGCAGAAACCGTGTTAATATCAAACGGGAATGAATTACACTTCATACACGAGTGAAGTTTTCAAATTTAACGTTATGTTTTGTTTAGAATGCACACTAACGTTTGCGTACTTCAATTTAAAACAAAAATGGGAAAGAGACTCAAAATTATTAAGAATTTTATAAATTCAGCATTTTATCACACATTGGCAGCAAGTTACGATGCGAAATTGAAAACATTTGCGACGAAAGAAAGCGAGTATGCCACCACAAACTGCATTGCAATAGCCTTGAAACCCATCAGCTTTCCCACACTTTGAAGGCCGTCGTTCGCGGTTATAGGCTTCACGCAGAGTGGTACTGCGGCATTAACAAGGGCATCTCCAGTTATCTTATTCTAACCTTCTTGCTCGGAGCAGGTTCGGTTGGGGAACGCAACGCACCCACACCAGCCACAAATAACTGTACCCCGTAAATAGTCAGTGTAGAAAGTAGCTTCAGGCTTTACAGTAGTACATGCTTTAGAAATTTGCATTGTATGCATATATATCGAACCGATTAAACAGTGTTTTACAATTAATTGGAAAAGCAAAATTGCTAAATAAGAATAATGAAGAGAATAAAACAAACATCGTTAACAGCTTTTATGACGAATAAAAAAAGTAAAAGAAGATTGAGATTCCGTTCCTGTTGGTAACGCAAACATAAATAAAGAAGATAATGAATTTCAAAGTGAATCATTATCATCAAGTTTCGTTATAACTAGTGCGAGTAATGTGCAATTGAAATCTATGGAAAAAAATGAACACAACATAAACAATCCGGATAGTGAAAACTGTGTTAATTACAGTGAAACTTATCACAAGCTTGACATAGGCAGTTTCTTAGGTGAAGAGTCCGTGATCAAAAGCGATCTAAATACAGATCAAAAAGAAACGATTAGACATTGCGTTAGCCAGACAATAACGGCAAAGTCCATTCCACCATTTAAACCGAATCTCAACAAGGAAGAATACAATGCTCTAAAAGAATTGCAATCAAATCGCGATATTATCATCACTAAAGCTGATAAATGAGGACAAGTTGTTATTCTGGACAAGAAACATTACGAGGCAGAGGTCGAAAAACTTATTTCCGAGAGACCGTACAAGGAAATGAAAAATGACCCATCGGAGAAACAATTAAAGGAAGTTCGGAAAGTGGTAACAAGTTGTGCAACCCTTGACCAAAGCTCAAAAATCATCTTAAGCCCTCATATTCCCGTTGTCCACGTTTCTATGCACTTCCGAAGATACACAAGATTGGTGTCCCCTTTCGTCCCATAGTTAGCAATATAGGATCAGCTACACATAAGTTGGCCAAATTTCTATCTTCGAAATTATCGACTTAAACGACTTCTTCGAACAGAACATCTGTAAAAAATTCCATTGATTTTGTCAATCGGCTAAAGTGACATCCATTCAACGATCAGTTCATGTTATCCTTCGATGTGAAATCCATGTTCACAAGTATCCCAGTGAATGGAGCTCTGCAAGCATTGAAAGCAAGTCTCAAAGAACATCATTTCAGCCAACCGGAAATAGAAGAAATTTTGAGACTAGTGGAAATTTGTATAAGACAAAACAGTTTCCTTTTTCGTGGAAGATTTTTCCAACAGACAGAAGGCCTTGCAATGGGTAGCCCGCTGTCACCTATTTTATGCGAAGTCTACATGCGCCACTTTCAAGACCAACTATTTCAGCTTGTTACATTTGACCTGTGGATTCGATATGTAGATGATACTTTTGTTCTCTGGAATGGCATGAACTCGGAAATACCTAAATTAGTTGAGCTTATCAATTCAATTGATTCTCATATACAGTTCACATATGAGACTGAAAGTGATGGCTGCTTGCCATTCCTTGATGTCCTTGTGTCACGCTCTCAAGGATCCTTTAGTACAACAGTTTATCGAAAACCATTTGCTGTTTCCTTACCCCCTCATGCAAAATCAAATCATCAATGGAAACAAAAGATATCTGCCTTCTTTACATACGTATATCGTGCAATACATATCTGCTCAACTGAGGATTCCTTACAGAAAGAGCTTGATTTTCTTAAACGAATTGCAGCACACAGAGGATACAGCCCTTCCGTTATAGACAAAGCTGTCCAAAAATTTAGGAAACCAAAGCCTGCCTGCACGCTCATGCCTGTAGACCTCCCAGTGCGAAAGAATTGGGCAGTTATCCCATTCGTTCCTCAGATTTGCTTCAAAATTTCAAAAATCCTTGAAAGTTTTAATTTCAAAGTTATTTTCAAACCCATAAACAAGATGAATTTTAACGGATCAAAAGACTACGTCGAAGACTTAAACTGCTGGGGAATTTATCAGATACATTGTGAATGTGGACTTCCATATATAGGACAGACCCGCAGGGCTTTAAGTTTCCGTGTGAAGGAACACAAGACCTATGTACGGAACTGTGAACTGAAGAAGTCGTCTATAGCTCAACATTGTCACGAAAATAACCATAAATTTTTATTTGGAAACGCTACGCTTATTGATAGACTATCAAGCTTAATATATTAGAAGCTTTCCACATATACCGGAACTCGTCACGGCTTGTCAACGACATGACGTCGACCCCATTTCTTTCAAGCGCGTGGAAACAACTCACCAAAACCCGTGACCGTCAGAATTCTGATGATGTCACAATGATTTGAATGTTTACGCTCCATTCGTCCTGAGGAAGCAAAGCCAAACGCTTTGCGAAACTATAGTCGATGTATAATAAACATTTTATTGTGCGAAACGTTGTTATTATTATTCTAACTGGTTTATATCTTGGTAACAGTCGTGTGTGCAGATGTATGCTGATGACAGTCCTGTTAGCAGAGAGCAAAATTGACTTTTTTTTTTTTTTTTGGAGGTTTAACGACCACCGTGAGCAACTCAATGGGCTATAAGCAGTCGCCCGTCCCTAATTTAGGGTCACTGGCTCCAGGGAACGGAGAGAGCCAGTACTGTAAGACAAACACAACATCCATGCCTCACCGGGATTCGAACCCGGACCCCTTTCGGGCGAATGATCAGAGGCCATCGCTTAGACCACTGCGCCACCAGGGCGGCCAAAATTGAATTGCAGAATATGTTATACCGGATGTACAAAGTTTGCATGAAATTCAAACTGAGTATAAATAAGGGAAAAACCAAAGTTACGGTTTTTGAGTGAGGAACTACCACCACTGAATGTAATATAAGTCTAAATGGCACAGTGACTGACCAGGTGAATTAGTTTCTGTGTTTAGGAAGCATGTTTGACAGAGAGAACAAATTAGATGGTGAAATCAGTAGGCGCGTAAATTCTTCATTGAAAGTCATGACTACTTTAGGAGATTTTCACAGGTACGATGGATTCTCAAGAGAGTCGCGCATGGCTGTGTATGAAAGTATAATTGTTCGTACTCTGATGTATGACAGTGAAGCTTGGGTACCACAAAAGAAACATTGGAGTCGTTTGTGTGCTAAAAAAATGTGTTACGGGGGTTTGTGGCAAGAAACGTTCAGATCGTGTGAGGAATGAAGATGTGTTGCAGTTGTGTCTTATGCGTCATAACGTGCGTAAAAATGGTTCGATTTCGATGAAATTTTAGTATGTGGTAGGGGACCACCTGGGGACAACCCCTATTGAATGTGGACGAAATGGGGTCAAAGATCAGGACATAGGATTGCGATCCATTCCATCGCTCTTATCCCATATTATTAAGGTGGACGTCAAGTAATTTTGCTTACTATACTTCCAATGGAAAAACTTTTGTACACATTTTTTTTTTGATTGGAGGTTTAACGACCACCGTGAGCAACTCAATGGGCTATAAGCAGTCGCCCGTCCCTAATTTAGGGTCACTGGTTCCAGGAAAGGGAGAGAGCCAGTGCCGTAAGACAAACACAACATCCATGCCTGTCGGGATTCGAACCCGGACCCCTTACGGACGAATGATCAGAGGCCAGCGCCTTAGACCACTGCGCCACCGGGGGCGGCGTACACATTTCCTTCACAATTAATGTGTTCTCAAGAATGAAAATTTGAACATCGATTAAAATAAGTATATTATAACTTGGAATACTTAATATTTTCTAAAACATAACCATAATTATATAAAAAATCAATAACTTTTCCTTTGGTGGTGTTGAAACCAGAAAAAGGATGGCGCGACGTGTACTTTGATGACGTCAGTAGACAAACAAATGTTGGATGGCATAATTATGGTTATGTTTTAGAAAATATTAAGTATTCCAAGTTATAAAATGAAGCTATTTTAATTGATGTTCAAATTTTCATCCTTGTGAATGCATTAATTGTCCAGAAAAAAGATGGCGCGACCTGTATTTTCATGACGTCAGTAGACAAAAAAATGTTGGATTGCATAATTATGAATATAATGATCCGATTTATTGGTGTCTAAAGTAAGAAATCACACAAATGTCACTCCGCAAGCTTTCTCCGTCAACGGACGGCTTCATCAGGCGGTTACATAGAGAATATAGAATCAAAATTGTAGACAGAACGTTAATTCTAATATGACAAATGAAATCATGCATGAAGACCGCGCGCATAAATAACCACGAACGTGGTAAATACAATATCTTAAAAGCTAATGCAAAAGCAAACAATGTAAACTTTAGGAAGAAACTAGAATCATGAAGACCATCTTGCGATGCCTAGCAGATGGTTCCAAGCCACCGGTAGTTCGAAAGAGACATCGGTGTTGCATACATCCTGTTTCGTTAATATCTCAACTGTTTCCCTTATGGCAGCTGTTCTTGCGTCTCCATATGGTGCGATCTTCGAGATATTCTGCCATTGGGGTTGAGCTTGATGGTTAGCTACTTCTTTGGCAAGTGACGTAGAAAGTTTCTTTTGTGCAACATCCCTCTTATGCTCATTCATTCTCTCCTCAAATGAGCATAAGAGGGATGTTGCACAAAAGAAACTTTCTACGTCACTTGCCAAAGAAGTAGCTAACCATCAAGCTCAACCCCAATGGCAGAATATCTCGAAGATCGCACCATATGGAGACGCAAGAACAGCTGCCATAAGGGAAACAGTTGAGATATTAACGAAACAGGATGTATGCAACACCGATGTCTCTTTCGAACTACCGGTGGCTTGGAACCATCTGCTAGGCATCGCAAGATGGTCTTCATGATTCTAGTTTCTTCCTAAAGTTTACATTGTTTGCTTTTGCATTAGCTTTTAAGATATTGTATTCACCACGTTCGTGGTTATTTATGCGCGCGGTCTTCACGCATGATTTCATTTGTCATATTAGAATTAACGTTCTGTCTACAATTTTGATTCTATATTCTCTATGTAACCGCCTGATGAAGCCGTCCGTTGACGGAGAAAGCTTGCGGAGTGAAATTTGTGTGATTTCTTACTTTAGACACCAATAAATCGGACCATTATATTTATAATTAGTTTTCTGGTGTTGGCGTCCCACAAGCTATATATATGCATAATTATGGTTATGTTTTAGAAAATATTAAGTATTCCAAGTTATAAAATGAAGATATATTAATCGATGTTCAAATTTTCATCGTTGGGAACGCATTAATTGGGAAGAAAATGTGTACAGAAATTTACCCATTCGAAGTACAGGAAGCAAAATTACTTGACATTCACCTTAAAGGAGCAATTCTTGTATGTATGTAAATTTTATTTTGAAAACGGCTCTAAGGATTTTGATGAAATTCGTTAACCTACCGTTTTCTGGTACTAGAAATCGATTTAGCTTGATCTCGACTTTAAGAAAAAAATTTTAGTGGGTTAAATAACCACCCCGAAATACCAAGTTTGTAGTGTGGTGTCATGGCGTCGCCGCATTAGATGTCGGCGCGCGGTCATGCCATCTATCTCATTACGTCACGCGTTGTTTGTGGATCCTTATAAAGTTTTATGACGTCAAACCTTGCTAGCAGATGGTCGCGATTCCCATCTGCCGCATTACGTCACTCGTTGTGTGCGTATGTTCGTCCGCACGATAACGCGTAAAAATCGTTCGATTTCGATGAAATTTTAGTATGTGGTAGGGGAACACCTGGGGACAAACCCTGTTGAAAACTGGCGAAATGGGGGTCAAAGGTCGGGACATAGGAGCGGAATCACTTCCATCACCATTATGAGTCATAACTTACGTAAAAATGTTTCGATTTGGATGAAATGTTGGTATGTTGTAGGGACCTGTCTGGGGACGAATCCTATTAAAAATGGGCGAAATGGGGTGAAAGGTTAGGACACAGGAGCGGGATCTATTCCACAGCGCTTATGCATCATAACTTGCGTAAAATTGCTTCGATTGCGACAAAACTTTTTCATGTTATTTCCGAGATATGCTGAACCAGTTCTGTTGAATATCATCCAAATGGATCAAAGGTCAGGGCACAGGGGTGAGATTTATTCCACAGCCATTTTCCTCATAACTTGAGTAATAGCTTGAGTAATGATTTCTAGTATATTGGAAAGCGTATCATAATCAATGCATTGCATGATTTTACTAACTTGTTAATTTTCCTGTGACTGAGGAGCAATTTCTGTGCAAGCACAAGGCGATTTCTTGAACTAGCTTCATTGTTTACGGACAACCATCGTAATATCAAAAAAATTATGCGAAATACTCTTAGAATGCTTTGTAAAAATGATGTCATGTGCCACTTATGCTTGTTGAACTGAATGTATATATATACATATATATATATATTTTTATGTAGGTGCCAGAAGATTTTCAAGTTGCAACCACCAGAGGTCTTTGGATTTTATGCATCACTCTATCAATTACCGCAAAGTAGTTCCCGTGGGATACGAGTGCGGAGGCAACTGGGATAACTTCCTTCAAGGAAAATGCGCCGATTGTGGCAGTGATACCAAGAAATGCGCCATCATGGGTATCAGAGCTGAAGAGTACAGGCAATTCAGAAATTCCTCAGTACAGCGACAGTTTTACCTCAAGACATCAGCAGCCTCACCATTCTGGCGTACGTATAGCTCGTCCATGTGCGAGCATCTTATGTGCACGTTTTCAATTATCAATTGCATATTTAATAAGTCTATCATGTTGTTTAGAGTGCAGAGGTATCTCAATGATTCTAGTACATTCCTAACAGCAGACAGACCACAATGACAAGGTTTCGGCTCATTTGTTGGGTCAAACATTGCACACCGATTCGCAAACTAAACATAAGTTACTCACGTTATTTAACATTCACAGCCAACGATTTCTTTGTTTGCTTTATGGTTTAACGGTCGCCGTGAGCAACTCTAAGGAGTATAAGCAGTCGCACGTCAAGAAATTTTGGACCACTGGTTCCAGGGAAGTAGAAAGCCAATGCCGTGAGATAAGCACACCATCCATACCCAGTGCTCGAAATGGAAATTTTTGAAGTGCCGGTATGCTCATATTTAGTTAAAAGTCCCCAGGAAAAAATACCTTAGCCAGAAAATCTCCAAAACTGAAAAAATTAAAAACAAAATCCCCGGAAGAAGTGTCCTTTGTTTGAAAATGTAATTGGCAATTCCATGGAATACTATTGTGCTATAAATCAGAAACGATGGCGGTCGATTAAAGTTGGCTGGTTGGTTTGTGAAGTAGTTTATGCTACACCAAGGCCTGGGGTTAGTCTCTACCCCGGAACCAACGGATTTGCGAGAATTGCGAACTTCGGCTAATCATTACTGATTCAGCTGGACTTGGGCCCAGAACTTTAAGGCCCCAAGCCGAGAAGGCAGTCCCCTTCCAATAGGAACTTTCAGGAAGTAGAAAAAATCAGGCAATTCGAATCTGCGCAATCAGAATGGATATTCAGTCTTAAATTAATAGCAATCTCACGGCCCTCTACACGCGCACACCACCACTCCCCTACATTTTACAGTTCCCACATAGCTATTTCTCAAGGTCGCAAGGCACATACGAAATGTTTAAGAATGCGAGCTCGTAAGACAGGGAGAAAAAAATTCGTTGCTGCAGTTTTCACAACTAAAATTAGTGCCGGTATGTAAATTCCGGGTAAAAAAAGTGCCGGTATGTAAATTCCGGGTAAAAAAAGTGCCGGTACAAAATACTAGGATAAAAGAAGTGCCGGTATGCCATATCGGCCCATTTCGAGCACTTTCTATGCCTCATTCGGGACTTCAACAAGGACTCACTCACACGAACGCTCAGAATTCAAATGGTATTTATTGAGAAATAAATATATACACTGGTGTGCAAAAATCAAGGACGAAGAGGAGAAATTAGCATAACAGCGGAACGAGCGGGCAGAACGAACCAAAGAACCACTCAGAAGATAGACTAGGGTCCGGTACGGTATGGCATGCGCATATATGCAGCATGGAGTAGGGGGTGGGGTGTTGGAAAGGTATAAAGCACACGGACAGTGTATGCTCAGCAATTCGGTGAAAGCTATTGCACGGTGTACATCGGTTTGAACGACGTCGAGTTGCTGCCACCGTGTGATATTGCCAACAGGCAATCCAGTAGACGATATCTGGATGACTTTACCAGAGGTCTTTGGCAAGCTGAAGAAGGTCGAAGTGTGACTAGTGTGGCCGAGGAGTTCGGGATCGCGCACAGCATCGTTTCACGAGCTTGGAGAGCATTTCAAACGACAGGAACAGCGGTCCGAGAGTTTAGCAATAGTCGTCCACGAACAACCACGACTGCGGACGACAGGGAAAATGGTCGACAGGCGAGAAGAGACAGACAGCAGACAGCGAGAGATATCGCAAGGCACATGCAACAGACAACTGGACGTCCGTTATCGCGTTTTACTGTGGTCAGGAGGCTGCATAAAGGTGGTCTATTTGCAAGATGACCAGTACGGTGTGTGCCATTAACGCCTGCTCATCGGGGACGGCGGTTTCTGTAGTGCCAGGAACACAAGAACTGGACACATGAACAATGGGGACGAGTTCTCTTTACGGATGAGAGCCGATTTAGTCTGACGAGCGATTCTGGACGTATAACATATGGAGAGAGCAGGGAACACGCAATCACATCTCCAACATAATCGAAAGGGACCGGTTTGGAGGTGGCGGAGTTCTCGTTTGGGACGGTATCATGCTTGGTAGCCGTACTGACCTCCACATCTTCCAAGGAGGTTCAGTCACTGGTGTCCGCTATTGTACCGAGGTTCTCCTGCCTCACGTGCGTCTGTTTAGAGGTGCTGTGGGTCCTGAGTTCCTCTTCATGGACGACAACGCTACACCTCATCGTACAGTGGCTGTCGCAGAACTGTTGGAGAGTGAAGATATTCAACGCATGGATTGGCCCGCAAGGTCCCCGGACCTAAATTCAATCGGACACGTGTGGGACTTTCTCGGGAGACGCTTGGCAGCACGTCACCAGCCGCCAGCAACGATTCCGCAGCTGCTATTGGCGCTACAAGAGAAATAGGCAGCGATGCCTCAACAGCTCCTTGACAACCTCGTCCTCAGCATGGACAGACGTTGTAAATCCTGCAACGCAGTCAGGGGTGATCATATCCCCTACTAAAGACTGGATTTTTCGTGGCAGCCGCCTGTCACATGGACGTTTCTGTCTTCTGTCCAGTTGTACTCGAAGCTACCTTTTCAATAAAGTGCCTTTGTATCCTTTGGATTCCTTGTTTGGACGGGTTTGCTCACTTGTCCCATATTCTTACATCTTGGGGATCTTAAGGTATGATTTGAGTCGATGTGGAGCACTTCTGCGCGACGTTATATTCGAAAAACCGTTTCGTCCTTAATTTTTGCACGCCAGTGTACAAGCATTTACAATCACCAGATTGTCGTCGCGCGTTGGCGATCCCATCATGACAAAGCAATCAACAGAAGTAACAAAAAAGTGACGCAAATATAGGACTGTTCATAAAAGTCAATGAAAGTCAGTCGGGGAATGTTCAAATTTCGGAGGAACAAAACACAAAGTGATCAATAGTTGAAGAAATGTAGAAAAATCACTGATGAAGAAGGAGAAAAAAGCCAGCTTAATGTTGGGTGCCGGCTTCGCAGAAAAAGTCCGTCGTGGACAGCGCTATGATTCACTGTGAAGGAAGGAGCTCATCATAGGAAGACGCAAAAAGTTCAGCGATGACTACGCACAACACGATGCGGCACTGTTAACACAACATGCGGCATTTTCATCACGAGAAAGAAACACTAGTCGTACTTTCTGGTGATGAAAGAAAAACAAAACACAATAAGCACATACTACAAAAAGACATTCTTAACAAAAAAAAAAAAAAAAAAAACCTTGGTTCCAGCAAAAAAAAAAAAAAAAAAAAAAAAAAAAAAAAATGGTGTGCCCGTCCATTTGTATGGACAAAAGAAGAGCGTTGATACGTTGTTACAGGCGAATTTTGCCTGTAGCAGCTAAACAAAAAAATAACTGATTTGTATAAAAACGGAGCATCATTGGGGTGGTTGAAGATGGTCTGCAAGTTTAGGCATGAGAACCTCAAGCATATCATCATCATCATTGTCAACCATTATCAATCCACTGCTGGACGAAGGTCTCCCCAAGTTTCCTCCACAACGGTCTGTCTTGTGCCAGTGTCCTCCATGTCACTCCCGCATACTTTCGAATTTCATCCACCCATCTCCCATGTGGTCTTCTTCTGGGTCTTTTCCTGTCCCTTGGAATCCAATCTAAAATTTCGGCTGTCCATCGATGGTCTGTCCTTCTGGCAGTATGTCCAGCCCATTGCCATTTCAGGGATTTAACTCTGATCATGATGTCTTTCACTCTTGTCATTTTTCGGATCCACGAGTTCCTCTTCTTATCTCTCCTGGTTACACCAAGCATGCACCTCTCCATGCTGCTTTGAGTTGTCTGCAGCCTTTGTATGTCTCTTTTAGTTAAGGTCCACGTCTCTGTACCATACGTAAGCACTGGAAGGATGCATTGATCAAACACTTTTCTTTCAAGACATAATGGCATATTGCTCTTGAAAATTATGCTGTTTCTTCCAAAAGCTCTCCAGGCAATTTTTGTACGCCGATTAATTTCTTCATCAACGTGACCCTCACTTGATATCTGCTGTCCAAGATATCCATCAATCGATAAATCTTCATTTCTTGTAAAAGCATTGAACAACACTTTTGTCTTCTGAAAGTTCATTTTAATCCCACTTCTTTACTCTTGTCAGCAAGTTCTTGGATCATACTCTGCAGCTCTGATGGAGTAGTTGCAAAAATGACTACGTCATCAGCAAAACGAAGGTCGGTTAGATAATCTCCAGTAATCTTTATCCCTTTGTTTTCCCAGTTCAGTGATTGAAAGACATTTTCCAATTTGCCATTAAAGAGCTTCGGAGATATGGTGTCACCTTGTCTCACTCCCTTTCCAATTTTTATGTGTGTTGTATTTTCAAACAGCCGAATCTTTGCACTTGCATTTTCATAGATGTTATTAATAATATTAATGTATGCATCTTCAATACCGCAGGATTTCAGAGCCATTGCAACTGCTGATGGTTTCACCGAATCAAAGGCTTTTTCATAATCGATAAAAGCCATGCACAATGGAAGTTCATATTCCCTCGCTCTTTCAATTAGTTCTCTCAGTACGTGGATATGATCTATTGTGTTGTAACCACTCCTGAATCCAGCTGGTCCTCTCGGTTGAGCCACGTCCAGTGTTACCTTTAAACGGTGTGAAAGAACTTTAGTGAAGATTTTATAAACCACTGATAGGAGGCTGATAGGTCTGTAGTTCCTGAGATCCTCAATGTCACCTTTTTTATGTAGCAGGATCATTGTAGCGTTGTTCCAATCCTCGGGAATCTTCCCTTCATTAAGGCATCAAGTGAAAATTTGGGCGAGTACTGTTTCGATTTCTCCACTTGCTTTTTGTATGATGTCTACAGTAACTTAAGCATATATATATATATATATATATATATATATATATATATTTTATTGGAGGTTTAACGACCACCGTGAGCAGCTCAATGGGCTATAAGCAGTCGCCCGTCCCTAATTTAGGGCTACTGGTTCCAGGAAAGTGAGAGAGCCAGTGCCGTAAGACAAAAACAACATCCATGCCTCAGCGGGATTTGAACCCGGACCCCTTTCGAACGAATGATCAGAAGCCATCGCTTAGACCACTGCGCCACCGGGGCGGCGCATATTTTTTGTCCTTCTACCATATTGGATGGCCCAAGACGGCAGAGAGACATTGATAAAGACTTCCTCGAGCGCTGCGAGTTGTTCAACCATTTCGGTAAGGCGCCGTAAATTCCTCCGCACACATGGTATTTGCATAATGTTGCTCTTTATCGGACACTGATAGAAATATATTAATTCAGGAAGAGTAAATGGCGAATTGGGGACAGTGCTGTCCTGGAAAACTTCTGGAAAGTCAAGAAGGGTGTGGGAAAGGGGCATTCACCTTCTGAAGAAGCAGACTGCGATTCACTATCATGGGCAGTTTCCATGCTTTCCTCTACCGAATCGGTAAGGATGCCACAGGTGTTGGATGTGGAAACCGCGTATTGACTGTCCTAGCTGGGTGAAACAGAAGAATGTCGAGAGTGCTGGGTTAAAGTGCGTTTTTTTTTCTCGTAAACTGGAACGAGAAGACGCACGAGTACATCGTGGTGAAGCTGGGGAAATAGAGCGTTTATTAGCTGACTGAGACTTGGTGGCCTGTTGAGGTGGTAGCAGATGTGGAAAATTTGAAGTGTCCATAGCAAGGGAATTATGTAAACCCACTGCAGTAGAGGTCAAAGTTGGACATGGTCGAACATTATCAAGTTGACGAAATCCAGGATCTGAAGTAACAGGGTTACCAGTAGAAGTAGAGGTTGTAGAAGGCATTACAGGTAGTTTTCTTGCAGTTCCTCGTTGAGCAGCAAATAAAGCCGATGAAGGTTCCTGTAGGCTGGAAATAGAAGTAGAGCGGCAGCAGAACTGTCCTGAAGAACACGATGTGGGCATTCAGACACGACGTGCCCTTCAGCCTTGCACTTAAAGCACTGGACACCCGCAAACACATTAAAAACGAATGTGCGGGTGTCAATGCTGAGTTCCATGAATGTGGGACGTTCAACAATAGCTTCGTCACTAGGGCATATGATACGGTACTGTCGACGTCCTCCTTGCACTGAATTGTAGTGCGAGTCGCGACCTAAAGCTGGAAGAATTTTCGTTTTACCAATCACTCGTCCAAAAGACCCTAGTGCTTTAATTAGTATTGAATCCAGGATCACTGTCGGCACGACGAGAGGTTAACAGTAATAGGCCTATGTGAAGTAGGAATAAGTTGCAAATGAAAATGTCTAATATCAATTCCTGATTGAAGAATTTTATCAACAGTAGTGTGGTCTGTAAATTGCACTATAATTCTCCCTCTCATACGAATAATATACACTATCTGTTTTTCGGGAACAACTTTATAAACAGCATCTAGACAAAGTGGGTGGGGGTGTCGGGCAACGATTGAAAAAGACAAAAAGAAGTAAAGCAGAGTTATACTGCTTACCTTCATGAGATTCTTCAGGAACCAAAATCTTCAATACTTTATCCACTGTAGTTAGTTCAATGATATCACAAAATGAATTCGTAATCCGCTGAGATGAACCACCAACAACAGTTGCACACGCAAGCGGGGGTGAGGGTGGGCACACATCACTAGCCCTAACACTAGAATTGGTTCCATCAGTATATGGGACGTTTCTTGTAAAAGACATAGTAGAGATATCAGGAAGCACAGGTGAGGAAGCAGGCACATTCAACGCTGATGAATGCGAAATAAAAGAGCTAGAAGACGATGAAGCAGCATGTGAAGCGGTAGAGACGATAGCACAGGTTGCTGCCATCTCGGCCACGAACCTTAACGTGAGCGAATGCTGCACCTCGCAACACTCAAAAAGATAAAACCACAAACCTATGGCTGTCCACAATCACTGCTTGTGAAGTGGAAACGAGTGTAGAACACAGCAAAACGATACCAGGAACACTTAAACCAACACAAAAATCCAATGTCAAGCAAGAATCGACTATCACTCGGGAATATGCGACTTGTCCTTATCAGAAGCCAGCGCTCAGATCACCTCGCCGTAGGGACTGCCCCAAGGATTTTTACCAGCTGTGATTTCTCACTGTGCTCGTATTGTAGAAAATTAATTAATCCGTAAACAAAGAAGCGTGGAAGAAACAAATTAAGTGTCGATTTTACCAAAGTACACTGCTCGACATGAAAATGTACACGAGGAAGTATTTGACGGAGAGCCACGCAAATTGGTGAGTATGTATAAAAAGTTGGGTTATGTGAATGATTGCAGTTGCGAGAAAATTATGTAATAGGCGAGGAAGATGAAAGAACAAAACGGCTCAGCGTAGCTAAGTTTGGTCGTCCTCACCTGGGCCAGTGACGAACACGTGTAAGAAATAAAAATGCCTGAGCGGCGTTATAGGGAATATTCCTATAATGAAGCCTCTGGTAAAGGTCATCGGGACCTTTACCAGAGGCTTCATCATATGGTTACACGTGGCTGGTTCGTCATTGCGTCGAATCGGGATACAACAAGTGTCTGACCAATATGGCGATAGTGGTTGGAGGAAGCGACTCGTAGTGGGACTGTTATACGTAGGCCGACGTTCTAACACATCGATCGCTGCATTCAATAGAACCGTGGCAGCCACATGATCCACAGCGGATAACCATCGATGATTGTCATCGATGAAGTGTATAGCTGTTTCTATGGACATCCCAGTATGTACACGGACTGTGAATCACAGATTGTCTGAGGCTGGTTTGCGCTCTTACTAGCTATTGCGACGGCTACCACTCACCGCAGTACATCGTCGCGCAAGGTAGCAGTGGTGCAGTGCCAGATGTGTAGCAGGACAAATGAAGCTATGTCGTATTCATCGATGAGTCTCGCTTCGGTCTTGGCTCCGACGATCGCCGTTGGATTGTCTGCAGACGACGTGGTCACCGGGATGATCTTGCTGCCATCATTGAGCCTTATACGACTCCTCAGGCTGGTGTTATGGTTTCGGGCATTATCAGTTTCAACAGACGTTCATCGATTGTACGCATAGTGTTAGCACGACGATACGTCGATGAGGTGCTGGAGTCGTTTTTGTTGCCGTGTTTCCATGGTATATCTGATGTCCAGTTTCAACAAGTTAATGCCCACTAGCATACTGCCAATATGTACAGACAGTGCCTAAAAGTGTGCAAGCGCTACCCTGAGCAGCGCGATCTCCGGACTCCTCTACAATAGATTGAATGTGCGACGTTTTTGGCAAATGACTTAACACCTCTGTACGACCCCCTCGAAATGTCGATGAATTGTGGACACAGGTCAATAACGCATGGTCTGCGATGCCTCAAGATACCATGCGGGAACTTTTCCACTCGATGCTAAGCCTTTTTGCCAAAATAATAGCCCAGCCTGGTGCCACACGATCTACTGACTCAGGCTACATTATACTGTCTCTTCACGCACCCATCGCATTCATGTACTCTCCCAGAAATTAAATCTCTTTTTTCCCACCTATTTGTCTACGTGTATGATAAATTTTGTCTCATTTCGTGCATTCCTTCATTTTGGCTCATTTTCTATATCGACAAGTATACATACCTAATATGTACTACATAAACGTATACATATACTGTATGCAGTACCTTATTTTCAAAGCTTTTACTCTGGTTTAAATGGAAGAGTTTGTTGACGTAGTTTTTACGGACGTCCATCGTCTGAACAACGCGCTTTGTTTTATAATGGATGCCATCTTACCAACCACTTAGCAAACTTTCGATCACAAAAAAAAAAAAATACTAAGAACGAAGTAAACACGTTGAGCTGAGGGTTTGTCTGTTTCGTCCAACAGCTGGCTGGCATTTCATATCTTTCGGGCTTCTGATTGGTTGGCATCCACTTCGTTGAAGAAAGAGATGCCGCCTCGGTGCCTTATGGTCTAGGCGATGGCCTCTGGTCATTCGTCCGGAAGGGGTCCGGGTTCGAATCACGTGAGGCATGGATGTTGTGTTTTGTCTTACGGCACTGGCTCTCTCCCTTCCCTGGAACCAGTGACCCTAAATTAGGGACGGGCGACTGCTTATAGCCCATTGAGCTGCTCACGGTGGTCGTTAAACCTCCAATCAAAAGAAAGAGAAAAGGAAATCAGAATGGGGTACGATACCTTGACGCTTGATCACAGAAAAGTCGAGTAACAGAAAGTTCTGATAAACGAGCGTCGATTAAAAGAGGTTTTACTGTATATATATAAAGAGTAATCCAGTAAAGCGATTAATACGTTACTTCACCATAAAATCAGCAAAGCAAGAAATGTCTCCTAATTTCCATTAGAAGCAATACTAGCATAAAACTTAAACGCACGCGCTGTGCATTCTTAGCACCAGATAAAACTTCATGAGGAAGCTAAAATGAATGCTGAACAAATTATGTAAGATAAATATCATCTGCCGACATAAGTAATATCAGTAGTCCACGTATTAACTCATATTCCCTCAACTGAAAAACACATGGTGAAATCCTCTTGCAGTGGTTTAGAGACATGAATCTCATGAAGGATTAAAGATTATTGTAAACTGCAGTGAAAGAAAGAAATTTGTGCAGAACAATATACCAACATAATTTTTTTAAATAAATTTTAGATTCCTGCTCTTGGATTTGGGTGTTATTACACGAACGTCCGAAATTTAAAAATAAATAAATAAGGTTCCTGAGGCAAATCTTGGACAGTTTTTATTGTGGTGCTTCTATGAAAGTCATGGTCAGACACTGCGTCAAGAATTTTACTCAGTATATTAGTAAAATGTCTACTGATACTGCAAGTCTTATCTTGCAGTATCTGTAGTCTTATCCGATACTGATACTGCAAGTAAACAATATGATGTTTATGCCTGTTTCGCGTATGGACTCCAATACGATAATTTTGAAATTTCTCCCCTTCTATTTTAGTGTATCATTACCAAGTAACAGTTAAGCTACACAAACCGAGAGCTAGTTTCAAGGACGTGAAAGGCACGTTTGAAGTCAATCTCCACGGATCCAAGGAAGATTACCTTGCTAAACTTCAGAATAAGTAAGAACTGGTTTTTATTTTTATTTGTTTTCCTTTCTCTCTGTTATTACTCCCTTATCTTCAACAGGATTTATATCGTTACAATGCTTAAATATCATTTAAGCATTGTAACGATATAAATTTACATGTACAAATTGTATTACGATTTTCCAATTACTGAAAACATTCTAAATATGGTGTCATCAGGGCGTATTGGTCCATCTGGACATTTCCTGGTGGACCACTCGAGAAATGGCCCACTTTCTAGTCACGCGCGACGCTACGAGTGGGCTGGTATGGGCTTCAGCCCACATAACTCTTCTTTGAGCCCACCTTTTAGCCTCCCCCCCCCCTCCAAAATATTTAAGCAGTTAGAACATACGGCTGGTGCAGCCGTCTATGATTTTAGGTAACTTGGATAAACGTACCTGAATTTTTCGAATTCACAGAAATGTTGTTATATAAAATGATTTGTTTGTTAAATTTAGTGTTTGTACTTCTGGAAAATGGAGGGAGACCTCTGAGCGAATTTCTACCAGAGTAGTAGAAACACACCATTTTTATAATTATAGTTTAAAATATGAGAGAGAGAGAGAGAGAGATGCTTTCTCAATTTGCAAACTGAAATCCATAAAAAGCCTTATGACAGAGAAAATAAAAAGAACTTAAGTGAGGTGAAATTGCGAAGAAATAGTAACTTGCCATAGAGATTCGTATTCATGGTTCCCGTACTACATACTTTGAATAAATACTACGTACAGTATGCAACTGAGAACTATTTTTTGACTAGGGATAACATTATCAGCGTCGGGTAAAATCCGCATGAATGGAATGTTTTGCCAAAATTTCTTCCTATCATTTCGAAAAATATGCCTCTCCCCATCATACTCATCCCCCTAATAGCCCATCTAGCGCCGAACGGCTGTCTTCGCCACTGTTTCTAGTATTATTTTTGTCTGGATTTTTTGGTACGAACGAATAATTCTTTTGATACTTATGAATAATATACACCACTTTCACTTTAGCCTTATCTGAAAAGTTATTTCTTTAAAGAAAACAGTTTTCTTCTATCTATTTGTTGAGCTTTTGCTCTGAAATGACATTGCAAAACTGTTTGTACTTGTACGAAAAAGTGCCACCGGACCAAGAAAGCTGTTATGAATTAATTTAGCTAAACCTAATTGCAGTTAGACTTAGGCCGTTGGACTTGAAGCCCAGAGTTGTTTAAAAAGAGGGGGATAGTATGCCCTATCCCCCTCTTTTAATCTTGAAGGAAGCACTAGCACAAATTGCGATGGCCCATCATCCCCACACCTTTATATTCACACTGACATGTGTGAGGATAAAGGGGTGGGGATATAGGGACCTATTTTTGTCCAGAAGGTCAGCCGTAAGTCACCCCATACTATTCGCGGAGTTTGACATAGTCCTACGTCAAAAAGAATGCAAGGACACAGTGCATGGAAATCTGAAATGTTTGATGGGAACAGACTAAGACCAAATGCCTGATGAGAAGAAGAAGCACTTTCACAAATCGATATCGAGTGCCAGGTACAAGTTTATCGTTCCACCATTCAGCGAAATAAGTGTGCATGGGAAAGAAAGGAAAAAGGAAGAAGAAAAAGAGAGAAAATGCCACAACCACCATTCTTTTAGTATCACCTTCGAAAGCAAAGGAAATAAAATGTTTTAAATTAAACATGTAGATACGGAGATGTTGTGCCTATATAGACGGATACAGGTACAAGGCGATACCATCAGCTAGACATTTTTCTGACACGCATTGCTATGTCAAAATGCATCGTATAATGCTCGTTTCCCCTTTTGTCACGAAATGCTTGTGTTGTCTAACTGTGCTTCTTACCACTCTGTGGAAAGTTACATAAAATGAGAAACTAGAAGGCAGCCTCCATGGTCTGTTTTCTAAGCTGATGGAACCCCCTAATTTTAAAATCAGGGGTGAATTCCTAACCCTAATTTGGGCTTCTTCCTGGAATCCGCACGTTTCCTTTCTTTTTGTAATTTTCGAGTGAGCTTCTGATCTGAATTTTGACATATACCTCTCAAAAAATGTTAGGGGCATTACAGAAGAAAGGAGAGATCGACAGCACTTAAAGCAATCGCAGGTGTTCAAAACAAATGACGATATAGTACTGCAGAGCACAAAACAGATATGAAATGGTGAGATAAAAGGTGCTGCGTGGTGTTTCCCCATTTCAAAGAAGATAACACCTCATTGACTCAAAAGAAATACGAGGCTTACTTTGGTCAGTTGGTATGTTGTAATACCGCCTCTGTTGAGCCCAACCGCTTAGTACCTCCGTGATGTACTGCAGTTGGCTTTAAAGTAGTATACGAGACACAAGCTCACTAAGTTCTGAAATTGTTGCAGGAGCCGGATGACGAGTGTCGAAGCTACCCTGCCGTAAATCCCAGACGTGTTTAACGGGATTAAGGTAGAGAGGTATAAATAAGCCTGGTGTACCGCAATCTTCGAGTTATCGAACCATGATGTGGTCATGCATCAACAGAGAGGAAATTATCGCTTTCGGCACCGAAGAAGGACATTAAGTAACTCCTGAGGATGCAGTCTTGGTGCACATTAGTATTCATATGCCTTCGACACGCATACAGATCTGTTCTGCCATACCTGATGATTCCTCCCTACACAATGACTGAGCCGCCGCGTAACGGATGCATAGAGTGTCATAAACAATGACTTCTGTGTGTCGCTTAGATTTTCTAGACACTGAGTCGCCGACTGTCGGAACGAAGGTAAATGTGGACTGATCGGATAATAGGACGCTTTGCCCCTCTTCCTGCCGCAATAACTGTTGTTGCGCTTACTCACGTCCTCCTTGCCGAGTTGTCACAGACACAGATATTTGGCGCAATCGACCATAACCCTTTCTAATGCAGTCAATTGTGACTGTATGATCACTTACCGTGACGCTGATGACACTTCTCAGTATCTCTTATGTGACAGCTGGACACTTTGTAGTTTCTCTCAGCGGTTATTGTGACATCGATTTTTCTGGACCGTAATTGTATTTGGTAAAACACTTTCCTGTCGATCGCCTTGCTCCCAACAAAGCGCAGGGAGTCGACTTATTACACTTTTAGGATGCATGAAGAGCTATTGCCACATCTGTCTGTCTGAACCCTGATTGAGGCATTTAGGTGGAGCTATTACATTATCTTCTACGGTCAAATGCCTTCTGTTCATAGTCTCACGATAGAGCTTACAGACGAGCGCCATTAAGACGCACCTTAACACATTGATTTCTTCGAAGTCCAGTTGTCCATCGTACATCTTTCTTGCGCCTTCGCGTACGGGACGGCAATGCGGGACCCAAAATCTGCATACCGCTATGCTTCGTACTCAGCCAGCCAGGGCCAGATTAAGACACCTATGAGCTCAGGGTCAGGGAAATGGCAGGGACTCATCAAAATATTTCACAAATGTGTAGTGCTGGAGATGTGACATGATGCAATGATGTACAAAAAAGAGAGAGAGAGAGAGAGAATATATATCGTATTTTTCTTCGCATAGTCTATAATCTGCAGACAGTGAAATTCAGCAAAAGCAAATCGCCGTATAATCCGTACCCGCGGTATTGATCCCGAGCCATTATTTCGAGCAGAAAAGTCGCGATTCACCGAATCACCCAACAGTCCAAAGAAATAGAAGTAAAAACGATCTTCTTATAAAAAAACTAACTCGTTTTTAAATGCTTTTTTGTTACTTTCAAGTGAATGAAGAACAAATATTAAGGGGTTTTTTTCAGCATTACCTCAGTTCCGTAGTCAGACCTGCAGTACCCTCGAGTGTGTGACGCTGAGCTTCCCACAGCACGTGATCATCCGCGAGCGCAAATAACATCGCCTTCATTGCATTGTATTTTCTGTCAAAATGCTAAAAAAGAGAGAAAAAAGGAAAAAAAAAGAAACTTCTTTCCAACGTTTGTGGACCTCCATCTTCGTATTGCGTCACGTTTTCTTGTTATTAACTCATTTCTGGTAATTTTCCAGTCAATTGAAAGAAGTTCAACAATAATTAGATCATTTTATAAACAATTTTTAAAAAGCGCCGTCTTTTAAACAAGGAGCCCAGAGGACCAGTGTTGTAATCAGGCCCAGCTACCAGCTATCACTCTGACCTAACAGCATTTATATCAACACGAGCCTGGAGTTTTAAATCGTAATGTACCTCAGTTTTTTGAACTATTAACTGCGAAAACTCATTTTTTAATGGTTTCCTGTTCTTTTTGCTTACAGAGACATTGATTTGTACCATGGATCACGTTATCAGTACCTTGTTACAACGGACACAGAAATTGGAGATATCAAAAGTGTCACTCTGAAATGGTTCAGTTCTTCGCTCAATCCAGTGACTTTGCTTTTCAAGCCGAAACTTTACGTCGAATATGTTGCCGTTGTGCCTATGAATGTCATTGAAAAGTCGTAAGTATTTTTGAATTGATAATTACATTTACTAATGAGCATAATTAATAGTCATATACCTTCCCTCTCAGGGCTAGGTACGGTATTTTTTTAGTAACCAATGTCCCAAAATATCATGATATATTATTTATAATTCGAACATGTCCCCTCCACATAAGAACTCGTCGGATTGTCAGAGTCCAGACTGTATCTTGACTCGTCAGACAAGAGAACTTGACCCCACTCGTCGTGCCCCCAACGATGATGTTCCCCAGCCCAGTTTCAACGGACCTTACGGAGACGTGCGGTTTAAAAGACATACGTCATTCTTTTTTTCTTTTTTGATAGGGGGTTTCACGACCTCCGTGAACAACTCAGTGGGCTATAAGTAGTCACCCGTCCCTAATTTAGGGCCACTGGTTCCAGGGAAAGAAGAGAGCCAGTGCTGTAAGACAAACGCAACATCCATGCCTCACCGGGATTCGAACCCAGACCCATCTGGGACTAATGGTCAGAAGCCATCGCTTAGACCACTGCGCCACCACAGAAGCCACACACCATTGGTCGTGCATAAAGGCAACCTTGGTGTAGGCGATTGCGGATGGCTTGAGTTGACACGAGAAGCCTGTTCCGACGGACTGTTAACAATAGATAACGGTCGTTTCTTGCTGTAGTTGCTCTTGGAAGGCCTTCACGTTGCCTTCTTCGGACACTTCCCGTATTCTGGAATCTTGTCCACAGTCAAGAAATGAGATTTTGTGACACTCCAATGGCTTCCGCTACAACCCGTTGCGTCTGACCTGCTTCCAGCCTGCCAATAGTTCACAACGCAGTTGATTCGGTAAATCATTCAACCCGCTGTGTCTGACTTGCTTCCAGCCTGCCAATAGACTACAACCCGCTGTGTCTGACCTGCTTCCAGCCTGCCAATAGCTCTCAACGCCGTTGATTCGGTAAATCATTTAACCCGCTGTGTCTGACCTGCTTCCAGCCTGCCAATAGACTACAACCCGCTGTGTCTGACCTGCTTCCAGCCTGCCAATAGTTATCAACGCCGTTGATTCGGTAAATCATTCCACCCGCTGTGTCTGACCTGCTTCCAGTCTGCCAATAGTTCTCAACGCCGTTGATTTGGTAAATCATTCCACCCGCTGTGTCTGACCTGCTTCCAGCCTGCTAATAGACTACAACCCGCTGTGTCTGACCTGCTTCCAGCCTGCCAATAGACTACAACCCGCTGTGTCTGACCTGCTTCCAGCCTGCCAATAGCTCTCAACGCCGTTGATTCGGTAAATCATTCAACCCGCTGTGTCTGACCTGCTTCCAGCCTGCCAATAGACTACAACCCGCTGTGTCTGACCTGCTTCCAGCCTGCCAATAGACTACAACCCGCTGTGTCTGACCTGCTTCCAGCCTGCCAATAGTTATCAACGCCGTTGATTCGGTAAATCATTCCACCCGCTGTGTCTGACCTGCTTCCAGTCTGCCAATAGTTCTCAACGCCGTTGATTTGGTAAATCATTCCACCCGCTGTGTCTGACCTGCTTCCAGCCTGCTAATAGACTACAACCCGCTGTGTCTGACCTGCTTCCAGCCTGCCAATAGACTACAACCCGCTGTGTCTGACCTGCTTCCAGCCTGCCAATAGCTCTCAACGCCGTTGATTCGGTAAATCATTCAACCCGCTGTGTCTGACCTGCTTCCAGCCTGCCAATAGACTACAACACGCTGTGTCTGACCTGCTTCCAGCCTGCCAATAGTTATCAACGCCGTTGATTCGGTAAATCATTCCACCCGCTGTGTCTGACCTGCTTCCAGTCTGCCAATAGTTCTCAACGCCGTTGATTTGGTAAATCATTCCACCCGCTGTGTCTGACCTGCTTCCAGCCTGCCAATAGACTACAACCCGCTGTGTCTGACCTGCTTCCAGCCTGCCAATAGTTCTCAACGCCGTTGATTCCGGCGGTAAATCATTCTGTTGAGATATCATTCGACACGAAGTGTTGCGATAAACGTGAAAGAATAAAGAAGCTCCTGGCATACCTTTGTCTTTATGGCATCTGTGATTTATGCCTACTGACGTTACAGACGCTAATTTGCATAAGGATAAGCATGGTTCGTCTTTCTACATCACGACTAAGGTTTTCCACGTTTATCACATGATTAGCTTGCATAATGTCGCCAAAAGTCACATGTTCCTCAAATTATTTTGAGCAGCGTAGTATCCATGAAAAATAAGACAACATAACTGGGAAAGTAGAACATGTTCTCGGAAATTGCGCATCGCAAGAAGATGGTTTAGAAGAAATATGTGAGATTGCACTAGGTGAAGCACGCAAAGCTCCTCACGAACCATGAGAAAAGAGCAGATGAATGTTGCCAGTCGTTAGCGTCGATGAGGCATGGGCGGCGGAAGGTAGGGGACGCGGGGGTCCTGACCCCTCTGGAATCTTATGGTCTCCCTCACTGAGGGGTCCACCCAGGAAACATCTTAAAAATATGTGGTTCACATATAATTTACAGTTTTTTTAACGATTTCCTGGATGCCGTCACCATGCTTCGCAGATTCCTGGAAAACTCTTTATGTACACTTTTGAAAATTGATTTCGCACAAATAATACTGAAAAGTTAATTCAATGCTCTGTTTTTCTCCTTAAAAAGATCGTTAAACTTTAAAACAATAACCAGGGCGCAGAAGGAGTCTGTCTCCTTCTCTCTGTGAGTTCTTTCTCTTTTTTCCCCTAGTCCGAATGTGTCTTACTCGAGATCAGAAAACACATTAAATATTTACATCTGAGAAATAAATAACTGAACAAATTAACTCGAACTCAAATTAAGCAGTATACTACTTGTTGTGCACAGAGCACAAATCTTTCTTGGTGTTTTGACATATAGGAGATAAACTATCCTGGACGAATGTGCGTGCGTTTTCGGCCTGTCATATTGCTAGGAAAACTGGCCGTGTTTAAGCAACTGTAATATTAGATATAATATCAAGGGGCAGGAAAAGATCCGGAACAATACCACGCGAAAGATGGAGCAGAGACATTAATGTAATTGCACCATATGTGGATGAAATACGAAAGACTGCTGGAGTGACTTGGAAGAGACAGGTTCAAGACAGAAAGTTGTGGGAGGTACTTGGGGAGACCTTTATCCAGCAGTGGATTGAAAATGGTTGATGATGGTGATGTTATGTACGAGTATATACTCATTTACCGACGGTGATTTATTTCTACCTCTCTCTCTCTCTCTCTCTCTCTCTCTTTTTCTCTCCTTACTTTTTTAAAATTAGGTTCCGCCGCCCATGCGATGAGGAACAACTACGATAGGCATGCTGCCTTGACCAAGGCCAACTAGAAGCCTTGATGCAAAAAAAAAAAAACAAAAACTGTTGACCTTGGAAGAAAGTCGTTCGATGTAACAAGAGACTTCATACGCTGTTTCGCGCTAACGGCAGCGTAGAAGCCGTGTACTTAGCGTTTTCAAGTTGGTGTTCTGATGTAGAGCTCATTCAGTTGACATAAGTTCGGAGGATTTATACCTTTGACTTGTTGGATAACAGAATTCATTTCGGTATCGTGATTGTAATTCTTGCATTGAGTTTACATTTTTACACTTACGAGTCCAAGTGCTTCCAGGACGAGAAAGTACTTCTCCATCTAGAACTACATGGTTAGTACGATAAGCAACTCGAGGAGTTCGCACCCATTTCGGTGACCTCTTCCCATCCCTACAACCAGCTTTGTGCAGCATGACTGAATCATAGTGGAACTATCTTACCTGGGACGTGCTGATAGCCCCCGCAAAATCTCACTGCGTAGAAAGAGACTCACGGCTAAGAGGGCCTTTAGCCTCAGGAAAAAGATTTTACAAATTTTTTTGCCGACACTTCGTATGAAACTGGTTAAAGAAAAAGCAAGGAATTTAGTCTGCTCCGAGTGAAGTATTAAAAATAAAAAGCAATTTTTGCTGGGTTTTTTTCAGTATATAAGTAAAACATTTAGATATCAGTTTCGTTGCTTTAGTTTAAAAGAAAACTGAATGACGGAAAGTTGCCATTCCAGAGGACTTGCAGCCCCTTTTCACAGCAGTGGCGATAGTTCCTATATATGTATACACTCAACAGACAAAACATTGGGGATACCAATACCTAATAGCGTGTTGTTCCTCCTCTAGCGGGAATAACAGCTTGTACACGCCCAGGCATCGACTCACCAGATGCCGGAGGGCTTCCGGAAGTTATGCTAGCCATGCCTGTTGCCAACATTGTCCACAACTCCGCCAGGGTCCATGGATCTGACGTTTCGCTCCACGACATCCGAGAGAGCTTCAATAGGGTTTAAATCCGGGGACCTTAGGAATCGCTGGAAGATTTCAAATTCAGATAAGTGTTCCTCGAGCCATGCCTGGGTGGTTTCTGCCCAATGGGATGGTGCATTGTCGTGCTGGAACAGACCATCAGCCGCAGAATGCCATAAAAGCGTACAGGGGATCAGTTATCTCATGTTTGTAGCGCACAGCGGTTAAGAACCTCTCCATACACAGTAAGGGAACTATGGGAAGGTTCCCCAAACACCACAGAGCAACCACCGCCTTGAATAGAGCCCATCTGGCACGACAACGCCGTGGCCTCATGATGTCGACATCACACACGCAACCCCCGTCATCTCGGTACAGCTAAAAACGGGATTCATCTGACCACACGACCTCGGGGCCACTCCGAAAAGGTCCAATTTCGATGTTCCCGGCACTAAGCGATGCGTAATGTCCGATGAAGAGCAGTGGACAATGGCACACGAGTAGGGTGTTGACTCCCGTAGCCCAGTGTATGTAGCGCGCGCCGAACTTTTCACTCACTAACGCTTCTTGGGCCTCTGACATTTAACCTGGGTGGGATTTGCGCAGCCGTTGCCAAGCGTTCGGTCTGTACGAGCCTGGATAGTCTACGTCGATCTCGGTCATCAGTGGCGTGTGGTCACTGTTTGCTCTGGGAGTTAATACGTCCGTCGACGGTATACTCGCGGTACACCCTACATAGGGTTGCCCTCAGGAATCCTAGGGTTCTTACCACTTGGGCGATAGAATGACCCATCTGTCTTGCGCCAACAATGCGCCCATGATTAAAGTCGCTCAGATCACCACGTTTACTCATGTTTGTCGATTGCGATACACTGTTGGGAAGCCTTGCTGTCAGCTTATTTATCGCCTGCGTTTGGTTTGGGTCTGTTCCACTCTGCGCGGGGGATGCCCATGTCAACTGGCCATCACCGCTATCTCTAATGTTTGTCGATTGCGATACACTGTTGGGAAGCCTTGCTGTCAGCTTATTTATCGCCTGCGTTCGGTTTGGGTCTGTTCCACTCTGCGCGGGGGATGCTTATGTAAACTGGCCATCACCGCTATCTCTACTGTTTGTCGATTGCGATACACTGTTGGGAAGCCTTGCTGTCAGCCTATTTATCGCCTGCGTTTGGTTTGGATCTGTTCCACTCTGCGCGGGGAATGCCCATGTCAACTGCCCACAACCCCTATTTCTAATGTTTTGTCTACTGAGTGCATATTCGGAGAACTTCGATGATTATCGTAGCGTAAATTAAGAAGAGACGAGGACTACATCGTTTTGTAACATATTGAAATGTATCGTTTTCGTTTAGAGTCAGAGCATCAGTGATATAAACATAGTCTAGAGCAGTGCTTACCAAACCTTTTAGAGCCGCGGCCCAATTTTTACAGCGACGAACTCTAGCGACCCACGTAGCTTTAATGAACATTAAGGTGGTTGATATTTTTTTATTTAATTGTTTTTACGCCTTTTTATTTATTTATTATAATATAAAATTTTACATAAAACTGCTCTATATCTCATAATGAGGCATTGCGAAGGGTGTTCTTGTTTTCCGTTTCTATTGATGACGGCATTAAAGTCTATGTCGATTCCCGTATCCGAGACGAACATGAAACTCGATTTCCGTATATTATGCACACTTCCCCTCCCCCTCCGTTTTTTTCACTTTCTCGAGTTTTTTTATGATTTTCTATTTTCAAACAATTACATAAGTTTCACATTTCAAAAGCGCTCCGCGGATCACCAAAAATCGGCTTGAGACCTACACTTTAGGAAACGGTGGTCTAGAAAATTTATGAGTGTAGGTTGTTCTTATGTAGTGTTCCTTTATGATTCAAATGAAATGTAAATATGATAATAAGATATTATTATTAACATGTAAATAAGTTGCCTTGTTTTGATCTGCATAAAAAATGACAAGTTAAACACCATGCAGGCTAACTGTGGCACTTTTACAGGAATTTCGTAACTGTTACTTTTAATCACTGGTCATAACGGTGACAGTGATTTTTCAGTAACGGTAACGTGATTTTCTGACTATGTGCGTATGTAATGCTCAACAGTCGATTCATCAGGTTTTCATTGGACAGAATTTCGAATATGTTGTACCTTGACTTTATATGCAAACATTGTGTAGAATTCAGATTTGTAAGTTCATTTGCGACTGTTAACTAGATTTACAGTTAGTTCATTGCCAGAAAAACTGCTTTCTGTGGTTGTTTTAAGATTATATTACTTAGCAATTTTCTTTCATAGGCCCAGAAACATGGAAGGCAAAGTCTTCTGCGGAAATCCAGAAAATGCCATCAAGCCAAAGGAAATTGTTTCTTACCAAAGTGGAAAAGAGTGTTTGAAATATTGGTAATTTAACGATAGCTTCCAACAAGATCAAAAAGTTTGCTCAAATGGAAAGCTGATTTCCCAAATTAATTGGACTGCAATTAAATTTCATGAAATAGTATGAATGCAGCATGTTTTCTTTGTCGTTTTCTTTACTTACTATTTACAAACACTTGTGCCCATCCAACAAAGCCAATTTTCAAACCGTCGAGTGCCAACGAATATTCCTTTTGTTCCGAGGATTAATGAGCACCTCTAAGGGCTTTAAGCTGTCATCCATCCCTAATTTAGGGTCATTGGCTCCAGAGAAGGAAGGAGGACCAACGACGCAAAACAGAACACAATATCCATGCTTCATCCCCGTCTCGAACCAAGGCCGAGCTTCGTCGAATAATCAGGATCCAAGTTATAACCAGATTTGAAAACGGTCAAAAATTTGGATCCAGACCCGACATGGACCCGGACGTCACATAATTAGACCCGACCCGGACCAGGACGTCACATAATGGGACCCGACCCGGATGCGTAACTAGCCCGGACAAATCTTCTTTGAACTATAAACTCGAAACTCAATTAATAATTGTACATAATTATCAAATTTCAGTCTCTCCGCAGCGGGTGGCTATCTTAGGTTACACGAAAATCAAACAAATGTATTACGGGAACAATTTACTCACTTACAGGAAGTGTTGAAACTCTCGTCCTTCATTTGCAAGATATAACCTAACTGTTTTACACATGTTTCCAAACACATCTGCGAGAGACAAAAAGTCCCTCAGCGGTGATGTTAATTAAGGTTGCCCCGCCTAATTCTGATGGCGCTGCAGTCAAAATTTTTGAATGAAGTACCTCAAACGGAAGTCATCGCTCTTTCCACGTTTATAAGTGAGTCACGGAAAAATTATCATTGACCGCCACCGGGAATCAAACCCAGAGTATTCCGGTTACGCACAGGACATGCTACAACTGCACCACAGTGGCCTCGAATTCCTCCAGACTCACATGCATTCGCCTTCTAGTTATTTGTTCAGTTGCTGCTTACCACCTTTGGCGAATCCCCAGCACTGTGCGGGGCTCCAAGAAGCAACCTGCCAGGTGGCTTGGCAGTTAGTATGCGAGTCTGGTGGAATTCCAGGCCGCTGTGGTGCAGTGGTAACATGTCCGGCGCGTAACTGGAAGACCCTGGGTTCGATTCCCGGTGGCGGTCAATGAGAATTTTTCCGTGACTCACTTATAAACGTGGAAAGAGCGATGATTTCTGTTTAATGTTCCTAATCCACGTCAATTGTCTGTATTAATTAAGTACCTTTTGTAGTATGTTCAGTTTCAGTTTTTCCTGTTTTCTCGACAACATATCGAGCTTCAGAATATGTTTCAGCACACTAACCTTTTTTTAAGGTTTAATGACCACCGTGAGCAACTCAATGAGCTATAAGCAGTCGCCCGTCCCTAATTTAGAGTCACTGGTTCCATGGTAGGGAGAAAGCCAGTGCCGTAACACAAACACAATAGTTTTTTTTTTTTTTTTTACTATTCATGTGCTTTCGCCGTCGATGTAATTTGCGATGCCACAGGCACAGGTGAAGACGACACAACTTAGTTACGCCGTGCCGCTTTCTTATTTTATCTCTCTCTCCTCCACGTGATTGGTTCGCAACTGTGATCATCTACATAACCCAACTATCGATATACACTTAAGAGCAATTGAATTAGAGACAGATGGCGTTATGCAAATGTGGCGCTGTGGGCGGCCCTGTAAACGGAAACGACATGACGTATGCAGCGATCCGACAATATAAGGAGTGATGCGACGGGAATCAATAAGAGTCGGAAGCAGTATGGGTAAGACGAAGGATCTAAGCGCATTTGATCGTGGGCAAATTCTTGGGGCCCGACGAATGGGTCACTCCATCTCGAAAGTCGTGCAGGCACTGGGATTTTCACGAGCCACTGTGTCACGGGTGCACCGTGAGTACATCGAATCCGGTAAAACCATCCCTGCAAGGGCCAACTGCCGTGGACAACAGCGTGTGGATGAGCGGGGTCATCGTCGGCTAGCTCGCATTGTAACAGTGGATAGACGGGCCACAGTGCAAGAAATCACTCGGCAATTTAACGCTGGTGCACAAAAAACGTGTAGGCAGTCACACCATCCAGAACCATCTCCTCGCTATGGGGTACAGAAGCCATCGTCCCACGAGGGTACCGCTGCTGACCATACATCACAGGATGCAAAGATTAGCATGGGCGCGGGAACATCGCCACTGGACCCTAGACATGTGGAAAAATGTTGCATGGACTGATGAGTCGAGATTCATGTTGGTACATGCGGATGGCAGGTTACGAGTATGGCCCAAACCACATGAAGCGATGGATCCTTCTTGCCAGCAGGGTAGTCTTCAAGCTGGTGGGGGTGGCATTGTCGTCTGGGGACTGTTTATGTGGACTGAAATGGGACCCCTGGTACGTGTGACATCGTCAATCACAGGTCAACGTTACCGGGATATCCTGGACGACCATTTGCTACCTTTTGTGCGTCCTTAACAATCCACTGGGGACCTCATCCTGCAACAAGACAATGCACCGTGCCATCGCTCCCGAATTGTATCCGAATGGTTGGATGAACACTCCACCGACGTGACCTCGCTTCCTTGGCTAGCTAGGTCACCTGACCCAAATCCCATCGAGCACATCTGTGATGCAATCGAGAGAGATGTTCGAGGCTCTGATCCTCTCCATCAGATCTTCGTGAACTGTGGGAGCTTGTTCAGGGGTCGTGGATCCGTATGGCTTCCCAACGCTTCCGGTGTCTTGTCGAGTCCATGCCGAGACGAATCGCCGCCGTCATCAGGGCGAAGGTGGTGCTACACGTTACTAGACAGGTATCTCTCATTCAATTGCTCTTCGGTGTACATACCCACAAATTTGCATGCCGCTCCGACAAGTGTGGCATTTTCTATGTTGAGCAGAGTAATAACAGAAAATATGTGCGTGTTTGTGTGTGTGTGTGTGTGTAAGAGAGTTCTTCGGAACTAAAACTCATCAGGCAATATTGATTAACACTTCAAAATTTGGCAGAGTTTTTAATTGTTGTTCGAGTTTCAGTGGCCGGTTTCAACCCGAAATTCTAAAGGAGCGAAGGGGCTTGCTATGAACAAAAATATTTACCATGCTTTACAGGAACATGAATTTACGGCTGAGAAATCGTATGTGACCATTGGCGCCTGCATGAAAATGTTCCTGTCACGTGTGCACCTTACGAGAAGCAATACAACTTTCCTAATTTGGGCATGTTACTCCAGCGATGGTCGCAATCTGAGGACGACGAATCTGTGCCACAGTCCCAATGTATTCAATGTTTTATTACCAGTTTTCAGCTGGTTTAGTCATTTTACCTGTGGTTCATAATTTGCACTTTCAGGAGGAGTGTAATGAAAACGAATTTGATAAACAAGAGGCAATTGCCAAACTGTTTCATAACATTCCTCCTGAAAGAGGAAATTCATGCTTTCAGCAAAAGCTATGGAAACAAGCAAAAAGGCAGAGAAAAGAAGAACTTTAGCACATAATGGAAAGACGATTTTACAGTAAAGTAGCTTATAAAGAGGTACAATGAACATATAACAGAGATTTTTTCGTTATTCATGAATTCCAAAGATATTATTACTGCCCTGCTAAAAAAATTTCTACACACACATACAGCGCACAAAAAAAAACGAAAAATTTTCATGGCTGGAGGTGGTACTCGCAACACAATCGTTCACTGTAGTAAAAATCACAATACACAGATTGCATCTTAGCTGTTACCCCCAGGCAGTTCTAGGTATAGATCAGATCCTATGTAGAGGATTTTAGGAAGGGAGTGTCTGACCCCAGGTCTTAAACAACCCTTAGAAATAGGAAGCTAGGAGATTTGAGCTAGAGTGCCCGACAGGAAAGTCACACGGAAGCGAAGTAGAAAGGAGGAGGAAGACGCCCTTATTTATTACCGGAGGGCCAGTACCCGAGGTCCGACGGTTTAACGTGCCCATCCGACGTACGGCGGATATTTAGTGGATCGAGCGTTCGCACCTGCCTGGGATCGAACCTGAGGTCCTTTCCCTGGCAGTCACGAACGTTGCCCACTAGGTCACCCGCGGCCCATAGTTCTAGGTATAATCCAGTTAGGCCCAAATATATACATCATCAAAATTTCAGAGATCGTCGTTAGCAGACCCCTTTTTAAAATTGCTTCTGGAAATGACCTAATCATTACATACTGAACTTCTTTCCAACATTTTTATTACTGTTAAAGCAATATTTTACGTGGGGTTTTGTTGCACCCCCTTATCAAAGTCAGTTTCCAATGCTTTTATCAAAGGCGCAGTTTCAATTTTTCTCTTAAATTGCTGTCTCACTTCAAGATCACAATTAATTTTGCTTTAGAATTTATTACAAATTCTAATATCATTAAATACTGGTTTTACAAATTCGTAGCTTATTTATCAAATTATACGACTTTTCATCCAGCTATTATACAATCATATTTACTCTATACAATGAAATATGAAAGAGCTCCCTCGAACTGATGCAAAGGCTAAATAGAAGGAAGTATGGAGAAGTTTATAGAGTAGAACCTTGTGACGTATATTCTAATTTCACTTTCATTTTTAGTTCCTTTTCCTATGTAAATTTGAGTTTGTTCTCTTTTGCACTTTCCAAACTTAACGTGATATCTTCTCTCTCATATGAATGAGGTTGGCAACACTTTTGAGGTCAGAGAGAGTGACGTATGAATGTGATAAGAACGATAGATAACAAGTTAGTAAAATCATGCAATGCATTGGTTATGATACGCTTTCTAACATACCAGAAATCATTACTCAAGTTATTACTCAAGTTATGAGGAAAATGGCTGTGAAATAAATCTCGCTCCTGTGTCCTGACCTTTGATCCCATTTCGATTATATTAAACAGAACCGGTACAGTGTACCTCCGAAACAACATACTAAAGTTTTGTCGCAATAGAAGCATTTCTACGTAAATTATGACGCATAAAGGCAATGGAATGGATCCCGCTCCTCTGTCCTGACCTTTGACCCTATTCCGTCCAATTTCCATAGGGTTCGTCCCCAGGTGGCCTCCTACCACATGCTAAAATTTCATCGAAATCGAACCATTTTTACGCGAGTTAACGTGCAGGCGGACGGACAGACAGACGGACAAAGCTGGAGCATATACGCTTCTTCAACCTACGGTTGGAAAGCGTAAACAAGTTAATAAAATCATACAACGCATTGATTATGATACGCTTTCTAACATACCAGAAATAATTACTCAAATTATTACTCAAGTTATGAAGATTAAACCTGTAGAATAAATATCGCTCCTATGACCTGACCTTTGACCCCATTTCGATGATATTCAACAGAACCGGTAAAGTATATTTCCGGAACAACATGATAAAGTTTTGTCGCAATCGAACCATATTTACGCAAGTTATGACGCATAAAGGCAATGGAATGGATCCCGCTCCTCTATCCTGACCTTTGACCCTATTCCGTCCAATTTCCATAGGGTTCGTCCCCAGGTGGTCTCCTACCACATACTAAAATTTCGTCGAAATCGAACAATTTTTACGCGAGTTATAGTGCGGACAGACGGACAGACGGACAAAGCTGGAGCATATACGCTTCTTCAACCTACGGTTGGAAAGCGTAAGGAAAGGACGTTACAGCAGTTGCTTGGTGTATGTGTGTGTGTGTGTGTGTGTGTGTGTGTAAATATTCGATCGCTGTTAAGATCGATTATATTACCAATAATTAAGGCATTATATGTGAAGTGTAAAACTCGCAGTGCTATATGTTGGATTTCATCAAATGTTGCTGGACCAATAAAAGGTTATCGTAAGTTTGACTTCTGTATATGTTTTGTCTGGCCGTAAAACCTTAATCCCGTGCAACTATTGCATCGTATTCTCATTTAGTTCAACATTTCCTTAGACATGGTTTTAGAGACAGCGTAACACCAATTTCGCACACGAAAACGGGTTACGTTATAACCTCGTTTATATACGTTTAGCAAGGGCACAAGTTAAATTAACTTATAATTGAAAAACCCGTATAAATGAAACAGGCAACGTTTAGCATTAAGGCAATTCAGAAATTTTTTGGATTGGGGGCATTTTATGTATAAATGAGAAAACGTATAAACGTTCCTCTCTGTGTACCTGTACAGTATATAGTGTCGTGTGCATCACGTGACATCTCCAGTGCTATACAGGGTGTGATCAAAAAGTATCCACACTGATGGGTTTATTAAAAAAAAAGTACAAGACTTAGGTACAAATTTGAAATTTAATTGCCTTCGAAGTAGTTCCCTTCCGAAGCTACACACTTAGCCCACTGCTCTTCCCGCTGCTCGAAGAATTTTTTGAAGTCACCTACTGAAATAGCGAACAGCTGCTTCGTCGCATTCTGTTGTATCGCCTCTTGAAATCTTTTTCCATTCAAGTAGTATATAGGTGGCTGTTAATCTGTGCAATGCGTTAGAAAGCGCTGCACAAGTTACGGCACATGAGCAAGCGCGTTGTCATGGTGAAGTTGCCACTCGCCACTCTCACCAATGCCGGCATTGTGTGATGAACTGCTTCCCTTAAATGCCGCAAAACTTGACAATAGTACTTCTTGTTAATTGTCTGGCCTGATGGAGCGTATTCATGATGCACAATTCCCTCATGATTGAAAAACACAGCATCGTCTAGACATCTCTACGGCTCTGTTGGGCTTTTTTTTTTTTTTTTTTTTTTTTGGATCTGAGGGAGTTTCGAGTCTACCACTGTGAAGACCGGGCTTTAGTATCCGGGTCACACCCATACATCCGGCACTAGTTATGATTGTTTTTCAAAAGTTTTCGTCGTTTTCGACGCATTCACACAGATCACTAGCAGCTGAAACACGGGCCTGTTTTTGCTCGCTGAGAGCAAAATTGGAACAAATTTGGGTACAAAGCCGTATATAAGGGTGGGGGGGGTTCACCCCCACCCTAGGTCTGAAAAAAGAAAGCATACTACGTTACATTACATCTATCCAACGATCTTATTTACAGACATTGTAGTTACTACTATCATTTCATGAAAGCCTCTGGGTGAGCTTTATGGTTGTAACAGTAACATTCCAATTTCCATGTCTCACATTCAGCAGACCATTCTGTCTCATGATTCAGCAGACTATTCTGTCTCATGATTCAGCAGACTACTCTGTCTCATGATTCAGCAGACTATTCTGTCTCATGATTCAGCAGACTATTCTGTCTCATGATTCAGCAGACTATTCTGTCTCATGATTCAGCAAACCATTCCGTCCCTAGCGGCGCCGCAAACTCACTAAGCCTCACTCAAGGAGATTAGAAGAGAGGGAGTGAAAGCAGGTGGGCGTTGTAGGTGATGGTTGTAGGCCTCCAATACAGAGCGTTTAGTGACGTCACTTCCTGCACATCTTTTACTCGCGTCGCTCGGAGCCGAGGAGTATAAAATTAGAATAATACTTCTGGAGATGCCCTGAGTCTCTTCACCGAGAAGCTGCAAACTGTGGGAATTTGACGTTGTTTACATGCTACCGATGTAATTTCAACCGTGTGTATTTTGGAATTGCGTGGTTCTTGGTTGCAGAAACCGTGTTAATATCAAACGGGAATGAATTACACTTCATACACGAGTGAAGTTTTCAAATTTAACGTTATGTTTTGTTTAGAATGCACACTAACGTTTGCGTACTTCAATTTAAAACAAAAATGGGAAAGAGACTCAAAATTATTAAGAATTTTATAAATTCAGCATTTTATCACACATTGGCAGCAAGTTACGATGCGAAATTGAAAACATTTGCGACGAAAGAAAGCGAGTATGCCACCACAAACTGCATTGCAATAGCCTTGAAACCCATCAGCTTTCCCACACTTTGAAGGCCGTCGCTCGCGGTTATAGGCTTCACGCAGAGTGGTACTGCGGCATTAACAAGGGCATCTCCAGTTATCTTATTCTAACCTTCTTGCTCGGAGCAGGTTCGGTTGGGGAACGCAACGCACCCACACCAGCCACAAATAACTGTACCCCGTAAATAGTCAGTGTAGAAAGTAGCTTCAGGCTTTACAGTAGTACATGCTTTAGAAATTTGCATTGTATGCATATATATCGAACCGATTAAACAGTGTTTTACAATTAATTGGAAAAGCAAAATTGCTAAATAAGAATAATGAAGAGAATAAAACAAACATCGTTAACAGCTTTTATGACGAATAAAAAAGTAAAAGAAGATTGAGATTCCGTTCCTGTTGGTAACGCAAACATAAATAAAGAAGAAAATGAATTTCAAAGTGAATCAGTATCATCAAGTTTCGTTATAACTAGTGCGAGTAATGTGCAATTGAAATCTATGGAAAAAAATGAACACAACATGAACAATCCGGATAGTGAAAACTGTGTTAATTACAGTGAAACGTGTCACAAGCTTGGCATAGGCAGTTTCTTAGGTGAAGAGTCCGTTATAAAAAGCGATCTAAATACAGATCAAAAAGAAACGATTAGACATTGCGTTAGCCAGACAATAATGGCAAAGTCCATTCCACCATTTAAACCGAATCTCAACAAGGAAGAATACAATGCTCTAAAAGAATTGCAGTCAAATCGCGATATTATCATCACTAAAGCTGATAAATGAGGACAAGTTGTTATTCTGGACAAGAAACATTACGAGGCAGAGGTCGAAAAACTTATTTCCGAGAGACCGTACAAGGAAATGAAAAATGACCCATCGGAGAAACAATTAAAGGAAGTTCGGAAAGTGGTAACAAGTTGTGCAACCCTTGACCAAAGCTCAAAAATCATCTTAAGCCCTCATATTCCCGTTGTCCACGTTTCTATGCACTTCCGAAGATACACAAGATTGGTGTCCCCTTTCGTCCCATAGTTAGCAATATAGGATCAGCTACACATAAGTTGGCCAAATTTCTATCTTCGAAATTATCGACTTAAACGACTTCTTCGAACAGAACATCTGTAAAAAATTCCATTGATTTTGTCAATCGGCTAAAGTGACATCCATTCAACGACCAGTTCATGTTATCCTTCGATGTGAAATCCATGTTCACAAGTATCCCAGTGAATGGAGCTCTGCAAGCATTGAAAGCAAGTCTCAAAGAACATCATTTCAGCCAACCGGAAATAGAAGAAATTTTGAGACTAGTGGAAATTTGTATAAGACAAAACAGTTTCCTTTTTCGTGGAAGATTTTTCCAACAGACAGAAGGCCTTGCAATGGGTAGCCCGCTGTCACCTATTTTATGCAGAAGTCTACATGCGCCACTTTCAAGACCAACTATTTCAGCTTGTTACATTTGACCTGTGGATTCGATATGTAGATGATACTTTTGTTCTCTGGAATGGCATGAACTCGGAAATACCTAAATTAGTTGAGCTTATCAATTCAATTGATTCTCATATACAGTTCACATATGAGACTGAAAGTGATGGCTGCTTGCCATTCCTTGATGTCCTTGTGTCACGCTCTCAAGGATCCTTTAGTACAACAGTTTATCGAAAACCATTTGCTGTTTCCTTACCCTCATGCAAAATCAAATCATCAATGGAAACAAAAGATATCTGCCTTCTTTACATACGTATATCGTGCAATACATATCTGCTCAACTGAGGATTCCTTACAGAAAGAGCTTGATTTTCTTAAACGAATTGCAGCACACAGAGGATACAGCCCTTCCGTTATAGACAAAGCTGTCCAAAAATTTAGGAAACCAAAGCCTGCCTGCACGCTCATGCCTGTAGACCTCCCAGTGCGAAAGAATTGGGCAGTTATCCCATTCGTTCCTCAGATTTGCTTCAAAATTTCAAAAATCCTTGAAAGTTTTAATTTCAAAGTTATTTTCAAACCCATAAACAAGATGAATTTTAACGGATCAAAAGACTACGTCGAAGACTTAAACTGCTGGGGAATTTATCAGATACATTGTGAATGTGGACTTCCATATATAGGACAGACCCGCAGGGCTTTAAGTTTCCGTGTGAAGGAACACAAGACCTATGTACGGAACTGTGAACTGAAGAAGTCGTCTATAGCTCAACATTGTCACGAAAATAACCATAAATTTTTATTTGGAAACGCTACGCTTATTGATAGACTATCAAGCTTAATATATTAGAAGCTTTCCACATATACCGGAACTCGTCACGGCTTGTCAACGACATGACGTCGACCCCATTTCTTTCAAGCGCGTGGAAACAACTCACCAAAACCCGTGACCGTCAGAATTCTGATGATGTCACAATGATTTGAATGTTTACGCTCCATTCGTCCTGAGGAAGCAAAGCCAAACGCTTTGCGAAACTATAGTCGATGTATAATAAACATTTTATTGTGCGAAACGTTGTTATTATTATTCTAACTGGTTTATATCTTGGTAACAGTCGTGTGTGCAGATGTATGCTGATGACAGTCCTGTTAGCAGAGAGCAAAATTGACTTTTTTTTTTTTTTTTGGAGGTTTAACGACCACCGTGAGCAACTCAATGGGCTATAAGCAGTCGCCCGTCCCTAATTTAGGGTCACTGGCTCCAGGGAACGGAGAGAGCCAGTACTGTAAGACAAACACAACATCCATGCCTCACCGGGATTCGAACCCGGACCCCTTTCGGGCGAATGATCAGAGGCCATCGCTTAGACCACTGCGCCACCAGGGCGGCCAAAATTGAATTGCAGAATATGTTATACCGGATGTACAAAGTTTGCATGAAATTCAAACTGAGTATAAATAAGGGAAAAACCAAAGTTACGGTTTTTGAGTGAGGAACTACCACCACTGAATGTAATATAAGTCTAAATGGCACAGTGACTGACCAGGTGAATTAGTTTCTGTGTTTAGGAAGCATGTTTGACAGAGAGAACAAATTAGATGGTGAAATCAGTAGGCGCGTAAATTCTTCATTGAAAGTCATGACTACTTTAGGAGATTTTCACAGGTACGATGGATTCTCAAGAGAGTCGCGCATGGCTGTGTATGAAAGTATAATTGTTCGTACTCTGATGTATGACAGTGAAGCTTGGGTACCACAAAAGAAACATTGGAGTCGTTTGTGTGCTAAAAAAATGTGTTACGGGGGTTTGTGGCAAGAAACGTTCAGATCGTGTGAGGAATGAAGATGTGTTGCAGTTGTGTAATGTGAAGCAAATGTTGTTTGCAAGGTGTTCTTCGGTGGTTTGGCCATGTTGAAAGAATGAGTGATGAGATGCTTACTAAGAATTTTTTAGCTCAAGTGGCAGGAAGGAAAGGCAGAGGAAGGCCAAGGAAGTAATGGGAGGATCAGATTCAGGAGTGTATGCATGAGAAAAAGATTATGAGTATGAAGTATAGGTCTTGTGTACGTCGTGTGATGAATTTCAGTGATGTTGTTTGTCAAGATAGCTGTAAATGGAAAGTTTGATACAGCAATAGTAAGTAAATAATCAGTTAAAAATTTATCTGGTAGTTTGTATATATATTTTTTTTTTTTGGAGCTAACCTCTCAATCTCAGAAAACAGTTTAGTGATATGTATGACATGGACAGACATACTATCGATAACGCGGGAATACACAACATAAAAGGAATGCCATCACCGCATGTGCATGATAGTCTAAAAGTGATGAGGAAGTGGCGCTGATTTCGAAAGGCTGACAGAGAGTGTAATTACCTCGAACAGCGATACAGCTCGCACAAGTCCTCATGCTCTTTATAAGGTTCAGAATGAGAGTTACGGGCAATAAGTGCCACTCCTCCACCACGGTGCGTCGGAATCCCAGTAAGTTTCTGGGAGGGATCTGCCGGCTTGCAATTGCTCTTCCCTGGGCATCTCAGACATGCTCTATCGGGTTTAGGTCCGGAGATCTAGCGAGCCACTCTATCCAGTGAATATCCTCTCTCCGTGTATTCGTCGAACCCTATGGGCGTTATCGTCCATAAAAAAAGTAATGGCCAACAGCTCGCCTGAAAAGCCATACACAGGGCTCTAGGATGGCATCCCTGTAGCCAGCAGAAGTCCTGGAAACACGTGCCGCGGCGTCCGTCCGTCCAACACGATGTCAGCCCTAACCAGAAGTTCTCCACCACTGTAGTGGCCGATTCCAATAAGATTTCAGATTTCCACCTCTCTCTCCAAATGTGCATGCGTCGAAAATCCGTGTTTAGGCTGTACCGCGATTGGGCACTGAAGAGAGCACAGGCCCATTGATCAGAGGGTCAAGGGATGGTGTTGTCGGGCCTCATGCAGACGGACCCCTCTGTGCAATGTGGCGAGTAGGACACCGATCACTTCTGTAAACTGTTTGTCTCGATATCGCTATTCCCGTAGCAGAGGAGAGCTCCTACGAGAGTTGTCTGGCTGTCAACTTTCTAGGAGGCAGTGAGCTGTTAGAGAGAAATACCAGGCATCTCGACCTATTGTGGCTCGAGGGCGTCCTTATCTTGGTTTTCTGGTTATTGTAATGGTCTTCTAGAACTGTCTCCAGAGATTGCGGACCACTTGCCCCGACACAATCATCCATCTTGCTACATCAGCTTGCGTTTGCCCTGCTCCCAATCCACCACGATCGCTCTCCACCGTAGCCCGCTCAGAACGTTTATTCAGGTCACGTGCCTACCAGCTTGATGACGTACGGTCGCCATTTTCATATTTCCATAGAAGCTACCACAATGTTGCTTGGGTGCGTCTACTTGGCGTTTCCTCTTTCACATGTCTCGCGAAAATCTTTGCAATCGGCCGTCTCGTTTTGGACATATTCTCGAATTTGTATTTGACACGTTAATTTTGGACACCAGTGCACTTAAAAAGTACTTTCATGTTTGGCATTTTTCTCGACTGCAACTGTTTCTCTCATTTTATCTGATCCTACATGGACATCACAATTGCATAAGTTAACTTACTTGCGCACAGATTCCCTTTATTTATTGAACTTTGTCCTTGTATATACACTGGCGGAAAGTGAAAAAAGAACACCAAGAAGGAGACGTCTGATACCAAAGAAATTTATACAGCATAATAACGGAATACAGAGGATAACGTGATCAAAAATTATGGCAAAATACAGCTGTATTTGCTGGTAAACTGAAAAATAACATTTCCATGTAACATGGTTAGTACGAGGTTGAACCGCCATGAACTGCGTCACACTGTGCAATTCTGGCATGGAGTCTGTCGTACAGATGTTGGATGTAAGTTTGGGGTATTGTGTTCCAACCATCCTCAACCTGGACGCGTAAATCGGGGATGGACGTGGCTGGCCGTGAAGACCGGATAAGTCGTTGTCCCATAAAATCCTACACGTGCTCCATGGGGAACAAATCCAGTGAACGTGCAGGCCATGGAAGTTGTCTCACACCCTGAAGTTCATGTTGCGTTGCACGTGACGTGTGTGGGCGTGCGTTATGTTGCTGGAAAACACCACGATGGACCGACCTTACAAATGGCACAACAACGGGCTGAAAGATGTTGTTGATGTAAGAGGTGCATTTTAACGTACCCGGTACAAACACTAGTTGTGTACGGGAGTGATAGCTGATCGCTCCCCACACCAGAAGACCAGGTGTAGGCTCTGTGTGTCGCTGGTGGATGCAAGAAGGATGGAGACGCTCCCCCCCCCCCTGTGCGTCTGCGAATACGCATACGGCCATCGGAGGCTCCCAAGCAGAATCTGCTTTCATCGCTGAACACGACAGATCGTCATTGCGTTCTCCAGTGCAGAAGTTGGCGACACCACTGCAGACGTTGGCGACATCACTGCAGCCGTTCCTGACGGTGGGCTGGAGTCAGAGGTACACATGCCAGAGGCACACGTGCACGTAGTCCTACATCCAGTAGACAGTTGCGGATTGTTCGCACAGTCACCTCAGGTGCAACGGCAGCTCGGATTTGCGTCGCAGTGGATGTTCTGCTTGACAACGCCGCTCTTTTTATGCGTCGATCGGTCCGCTCATCAGTCCGTCTGTGACTCCCGGTTCCACGTCTTCTCGTGTGGGAATGTTCCTCAGACCATCTACGCCACCATCGTACCACCACCGATACTTCCCGTCCAATTCGCTCCGCAGTACGACAATACGACCACCCGGCCATCGCGGAGTCCGACTAGATGACCTCGCTCAAAGTCCGATAACTGCTGAAACCGTACACGTCTTCCAATGTCCAGGCATTGCAGCTTCTTCAGGGTCTTCGCACGTCTCCGTACGCCGACGACTGATTACATTCACTTCGCCGTACTCCTTAAATACCACCGACGATAATTTGCATATTATGCCGTGCTGTGGCCTAAGCGCTCACCGGTTGGTCCCCAAATTAACATCACACCCACGTAAACTCGCCCCCATTAACATATGTAAATTTCATGATCGTCCGCTAATTCCTTCTTGGTGGTGTTTTTTCACTTTCCGCCAGTGTAGAAAGCACACATTGTACCATGACATTTATCCTTCAGAACACGTGTAAAGTTCTGAAAGTTCGACTGCACTTACTAACTTTTCCTTCTTTTTGAAGCTTATAAATTCAGAATTTTTGAAGGTTTCAGGATTTTGATAATGCACCTATACACTGCCGGCCACCCAAAATGCAACACCAAGAAGGAAGCATCCGATTGGCCTGAAATTCGCAGCATGCGTCGCCCGCGAGAGGACATGCAAACGATTAGCATTGCAGGGCATATGCAAATCATGTGCGCCCGGCACGCCCACGAAAAGCACTATAAGAAGGGTGCACAGAAGACGGGGTGTTAGTAGTGGAAGTGTGTTGTGCTGCCGGACCTGTGCATGAGAAGCTTCCTGATGCCTCGTCGCAGAATACGGCAGTCATTCCAGCACGTTTCGGAGTTCGACAGAGGACGAATAGTGGCTTATCGCGGCAGCGGCTTACCGTACCGAGACAGACATCGGCACCCGTGTGAGACGACATCCAGCCGCAGTGAGGCGAGTATGGATTCGGTGGGTGCAGGAGCGACGGACGGACCAACGTGAGCGATTGCCGCAGCCGCGGCACACCACCGAACGAGAGGACCGGCATGTTGTGAGGCGGGTATTGACGGCTCGCACCTCCACATCACGAACGTTAGCGCAGGAATTAGGGTGTGTTGCGCAACAACCTGTGTCAGCACGTACCGTTCGACGTCGTCTGCAGGAGCCGGGACTTGCCGCACGGCGCCCATTGCTCCGATTACCATTGACGTTACACCACCGGCGAGTGCGGCGGCAGTGGGCCGTTGAACGCCGCACTTGGACTACGGAATGGCATGACATTGGCTTCTCCGACGAATCCCGCTTCTGCCTGCAACACCACGATGGTCGAATCCGCGTGTGGCGGCACCGTGGCGAGAGACTGTATGACGCCTGCATTATGCATCACCATACCGGCCAGTCGCCTAGCTTTATGGTTTGGGGCACAATTGGATATGAAATCCGCACCCCTCTGGTACGCATCGCCGCTACACTCAATAGCCACCGCTACATCCCCGACGTTTTTGAGCCTGCAGGACCTGCCAGTGGCCACTTTTCAACAGGACAATGCGCGCCCGCACGTGACACGCATCGTGCAACAATTCTTTACGGCCCACCAGGTGTCACTGCTGCCGTGGTTCGCCTGTTCTCCCGATATGTCGCACATCGAACACGTCTGGTCGCTGATCGGCAACCGAGTGGCTCGGCAAGCACCACACGCGGCTGCGCCTCAAGAACTGTGGCAACGTGTGGAAGCAGCCTGGACCGACATACCCCAAGCCCACATCCAAAGCCTCTTTCGTTCGATGCCGCGGCGTGTAGCAGCCGTTATTGCCAGCCATGGGGGCCACACGAACTATTGATATCTGCGTGTTCCGCAAGTCGCACGGGCCTGTAAGCTCAGTCGTTTTGTCTTTGTATCTGTTGTTATGTGTCCAGTAAATCTGGCTTTGCTATCTCGTGTCCTTCTTGGTGTTGCATTTTGGGTGGCCAGCAGTGTAATTGTTCTTGGCGTTTTTGGAATTTATATGCCAAAAGTTTGCTAGCTATACGGTTTGGAGATTAATTAATGTTTATAGTACGTAACTGTACAACCTAGATTAATAAGCTAGGTTGTGCAATTACTGAGTGAATTTTCCGCTAGATACATCTCTTCAGATCACATCACCTTTCATTAGTATAATGTAGAAAAGAACAGATACGAGAGCCATAAATATCATAATTTAAAATTTAAACACATTATACTGACTATGGAAGTATCTTTTCAATATCTCTAAAGGTCAAAGAGAATGAATCCCTAACCCATGAAGTCCACTGGATCAAAAAATTCAACTTCTTGCACAGCACCATTCCCAGCCAGACCACAAGATCTAAAATTCAATTTCTTGCATAGCAACCCTCCTTATCCTGGATTTTTTTTTTTTTTTTTTGCATACTATTTTTCCTTATCTCTTCACTTCCTCAAATACAGTGGAACCTCGTTTATATGTATTTCAAGGTACCAAGTAAAATTAACGTATAATTGAAAAAACCGAAACGGGCCATGTTTTCGTCACTAGATAGCAACATGAGGCGTAGCAAGTTGCAATAGAAAAAAAATTACACGTTTGAAAGCAAATTTTTTTTTCGATTCAGTTGCACCCGAAGGAGTTGCATTGTCTTCCATCTCTTTATGTTTGTAAATTATTGTCGTAAGAATCAAAACTAATTTTTTTAATTTTGAAGCTAAAGCAGTTTTTGTCAGCGTGTAATTTTCTTCAACATCTTCATTTTGTCTTTTAGAAGACAAGGCTTCACGAAATCGTAAAGCCATGATTCCAACGCAAGAAAGCGAATGCCAACAAAGATCTCAAGGAAAGAGTTCGATATGACAACGTCAAACAAAATTAGGTGTCCCCTGCAAGTGACATCCGAGATGAAGCAGAGAGATGTGCCATTACTCGTAGGATTTCCCAGTTTACGGCCCGGCCCATTTCAGACTTCTGCCACTTATTGCAAATAACGCAAGGGTTACTTTAGAGCAGGGGTTTTCAACCTATGACCAGCGGAACACTTTTTAACGGCCTACGAGATGTCCACAGAGGAAATTCTAAAACAGAAAACAATACATTTCCGAAATGGAGAAAAGTACATCCAGGTACCACGGATTTTGAATTCCCAAATCTGCTATGAGATATGCTGCGATTAATTATATTACTGAAAATTTTAAAGAATACTAGAAATGTGAGCTTATCAGGTGGACGTGTACATGTTCGTAACATAAATATCATGCTAACTGAATAGTTCCTTTTTCCGCAAGTTTATAGGATTCAAAATCTTTCTGAAATAATCGATATTCAGCATAAACATGCATTTTTACTTTTCTTTTTCATGTGGCCCGTTAGTGATATTCCATTTAGTCCTTTAAAGAAAAAAACCTACTCCATTGAACTGACTTACCTCAGTTGTAAACAGATGTGCCATTTCTTGTAGGAATTCCTCCCGCGGGTGAGATTTATACCTAACTATATTTACCACCGGCACTGCGCAGTTAGTTTAGTCGCTGCGAACTGTATAAAGGCGGCGGACGTTTCTGACTGGTGTTCAAATCCTGGTCATGCGGTTTTTCCGCAGACTCCCTGTGTTTTGGGACGCGAATGCGTAGATGGTTCCCTGTGAAGTCGGCTCCGGACGCTCTGTCCCTTGGTCCTCCAGTTTGAGGGTTGAGCGTGGGGCTAACGACTCCACCTCGTAAAAAATTATCTCGTTCCATCTTATGAAAAACACTCCTTGAGAAGACCTGGGCCCAAACAGGGCTGTCGTATCATTGAAGAAGATATACTTCTGTTACATGTATAAATGCATTTCTTCTTTTACACTTAAGTATAAAGAAGGTAGCCCTCATTCCCCAAATATGTAAACAAATGCTTCGAACTTCCTCATCTCCGTTGTAACAACGAATGGCGCCAGAAGATCGTTTTGGTTTCGTGTAGCTGAAAACTTTATTCATATAAACATTTCTCAGAAAAGAAAAAGAGTCATGTGTTTTGGTCGCTATGGCCAACGAAGTGAAAACGGAATTTGATTTCAACCTTTAAAGAAATAAATCCCCCAGTTTCAAACTCTTATCTTACAGCCCAGCTTGTAGGTTTCAGTAGTAATTGATTAACGCATATGGTGGAGGATGGAGTCTCGTTTCACTCGGTGAATTTCGCCATCTGATTATTTAATAAGCAAGTGTTTGTTTCGTGAAATGGAAGGATTTTTTTAATGCAAGAGCAAAATGCTAAAGTTTCCAGTACAGGCCCAGCCCAAGCCCGGAATTTTTACTTAACTGATGAAAAGCCCACAATTTCGGGAATTCCGGGCCGACCCAGGCCAGTGCAGACCTTTAATTTATGCACACTTCATATTGTCTGCCTCTGTCAGCAGTAGGGATCATTTGTGGAAAACCTTCGGCTAAAATATCAAATGCTGATATTGTTGTTCTGTGATTTCTTTGTTTATGGTTAAGCAATACCAGGGCTTTATTCATTAGTGGTAGATTTTTTAGCACATACCCTCGAGTTTTCCCATATGCTTTTCAATCCCTTGAATTTTCTTGACTGCAACACATCTTCATAAGCAAATCACTTCAAGGTTAGATACTCGTCTATAAATTATTTACTTAGCACAATATCCTTCAAATCAATTTCCAACAATATTTCACAACATTTTTTGGAATATATTCACGCACTATAAACAATGACGACAATGGAATCTTTACATAATACAAATGTTTCAGAATGAATCAGATGGAAAGATTTTATGAAATGTGTTGAACTGGAGCAGAAATCACAAATAAAAGTTCAAGTAGCATGTACATTTTTGGGTATGATTGAATAACAAAAAAATCCTATCTTTTCAGGTCTCATTAAAAGGTCATGTTTTCTGTTTGGCAAAGAGAGCTTGACTCAATGCAACATGGTGCGTTAAATGTTGGCGGAGGTATATTTTTGATTGGTCCCTGTGGGTTCTCTTCCTATTTCTAAGTGTGCGGCTAGCTGTGTAGTTCCGTTTCAGTGTCTAGCATTTCTTCCTTTCTTTATTTCTTTCCCTTGGCAAACCCTAAGCTTCTCTTCCTAGCTTGATATTTCTAAAGGGAAGTTCAAACAACGGGTCAGGCACCATTTTCCTAAAATCCTCTACACCAGGATTCTATTTTATTTTTATTACTCTATACTGAGTTTTATTAAACATTCTACCTCTGGAGAAAGCTCTGGAACTGTTTTCTTTGGGTGTAAGCTTTGTACAATTATTTTCCTTTAGTACCAAAGCAACGGACTGGCAATGTTACCCTAGGCCTAACCTCCGAACAACGACACCTTCCAACAATGGTCACGTTTCCCGATCTTAGTAGCGACAGGTATTTTTTAGGCTTCACTGTATGAATTTCCAAACTTAAATGTACTGCATATAAAATTAGACATTGCTATGTTTGAACAAAACTTTCTTCTTTTACTTACTTCAATATAAACGAGTTTTCTCTCATATGAAAACAAAACCAATGCCTAATTTTCTGGCACCATTATTCAAATTTCTTGTTTTTTTAATAGCATTATTTCATCCATTTCCATCTCCACTTACGTTTATGGAACAACAGACTATAGAACATGTATTTTCATTTTCTGAACCAATAAATTCCATAACTGGAAGTATTGTAAATAATCAATGCACTACATATTACCTCATGTAAGTTCCTGAGAAACAAGCACTGAAAGGACTAAAAATAACGACAAACCTCAAGTACCACACATTAAAATGTTCATTCAGTACTGAGAGTGTACGCATGATTTGAAGCACTAGATGTTGTGCACACAGCAACTGCAAAGCGGAGAGTCGCACAACCAAACAACATTGTGGTTCATAGTTTGCTCTCAAAGCCTTCACAGCAAGAGTGGATCAGACAACAAAAATGAGTTCGGTGTCTTACTGTGACTAATCACAGAGGGATATGTATGGTTAAAAGTGATCAGCATGCAAAGATAGCCAAAGGTGATTGATCTCTTGGTGGACTGTGCAGCACAGTATCTCTGCAAATTAAATCAAGTAGGGCCACGCTAGAGCTGAGACCGAGCCCGAAGCAGAGCTCGGGCCCGAGCTGTAGAATATTTACTGCGGTTCGGGCTCGGGCTCTTAGAGAGAGAATTTTTTTTTTTTTTAATGTATAAATGGGATTTTATATGATTTCGCAAATGCGACACTTTATAGGAGGTAAAGGGAATTCTTCGACAACTGGTTCTTTATTCCGGGCTTGGGTAGAAAATGCCATAGGCCGCGCATTAGTGTGTTTCTGCAGAGAATAAAAAGCTTTTTCAAGAACTATAGATATTGAATAGTTGATAGCTTGCCGACGATCATTTACCCCGTATCTCCACGCAGTAGCTCCCTGCTAATTCTACTTAGCAACGTACATATTTCAGCGCATTATGGCGCGATAATATTAGCATTATTTGAGCAACATACAATTGCAGCACCGCATAATCATTTTGGATGGCCGGCCGCCCGAAGCACTCAGATGGAAACGAACAAAGAAAATCGTACAGTTACACTGTAAAAATAGATAGAGGTTCCTTCCCCACTCCCTCCAGTGCCGTAAGACAAACACAACATCCATGCCTCACCGGGACTCGAACCCGGGCCCCTCACGAACGAATGATCAGAGGCCAGTGCCTTAGACCACTGCGCCACAGGGGCGGGGGCCCGGGCTCTATCTTTCAATATAAAATTCGGGCTCGCGTGGACTCTTGGCTGACATACCAAGGGCTCGGACTCCGAAAATTGAGCCCGAACTCAGCTGTAGGCCACGCCCAAGGAAAGGAGTGAATGTGTTTCTCACATGCCGCCTGGCTGCAGAAAAACATCAAAATCTAAATGAGTTACAGGAAAAAAATAAGTTATTTTGCTATTTACTGTATTTCTCAGGCAAAAACACGCACCCCTTTATAAATAAGAATTTCAGATAACAAATATACTTAAGCTATCACATATCAAAAGTAAGCACAATCACTCAGTACAGTCTAACATAAAATGGTAGAAGTCAATTATGTGTTAATTTTTGCTCCAAAGCTAGAACTTCTAAGGACAAAAATTTCTTTCTACACTCTGAGTTCTTTTATGAAAACGGACATTTCTGAACTCTTTAATGCTCATCAAGGCCTGCCTGTTTTCAATGCTTCATAAAACCAAATTGAAAATGGAGAAAAAAATTCCACTTTGGAACAAAAAAAAAAAAAAAAATTGAAAATGGATTCTATATCCTGCTTTTGGGGAAAAATTTTTTTTGAATACTTTTGAGTAAAGACCTTTAAGTAAACTATCTGTATTGTGGGTTACGGTAAAAAAAAAAACAAAAACAAAAAACAAAACAGAAAACAAATGCTTACATATTTTTTTATTCGTTTTTTTTTTTTTTTGTTAAACTCATAAACACAATGACAATTTGGCCTGTGGTGCAAGAATTTTGAGAAATAGTCCAAATTATGAAATATGCATATCGTGAGACAAGCATGACTAAGGACTGTCTTATGTTAAAACGTGCTTTAGATTAAATAAATATAATATCAAAGGTATTGTTTACCTAATACTGAAAAGTATTTCGCATGTTGTCGCTCCATGAAACACGTGCTCCCACCCCAAAATGCCTAATTATGTTACAGGTTTTTGTTAGTTAAACATTTTTTTACAAATAAAACAATTTAGTTAAATATTTTCAGTTAAACACTCACTCAAAGGCACAATCAAACATTTAAAATTTTTCATTAATTAAAACAATCGCATTAGAAAAGGCTATAACCATTGGGTCTGAGACATGGCTCACATAAAAGCTCTTCATCTACGATATCACGGCGAGCGCTTTCAATGCTCCGGGAGGAGCACTATCATCAGGCCATCAACTATCTACACGAGGGTTCCTCGCATGTGTGTAGCCGCAGGAGTTGCATGTCGGGAAACGAAGGGAGGGTTGCAGCCTGTACAACGTGTCAGGTGATTCTCCTCAAGTGCCGCCATCTATTGGATGAGTTGGTAGGTATATCTTTCGTAGAGATTTGAACTATTACTATCTATTTATAGAAACAGATGTATTATTGTTAGTCCTTTATTAAATGGTGTGATTTTTGTAATGCTCTTTTTTTTGTTTTTGTCTTTTTTTAATTTTTTTATGCATTTTTTCTCTTTTTATAAATGATTTCCAAGCTGTATCTAGAGAAGTGGGGTCCTGTAAATTGCATATCTTATCTTTTTTTTGTTCAATTATAAATCTCATTATTATATGCAAATTATGATACAGTTTTGAGGCTTTACAAATTGTGATACAGCAAAAGTTCTACTTTGTTAAATACAAAAAACTAACAGTTTTCAACAGCTTCTCCCACTCAGGAGTGTAACTAGGCAACCACATTCCTGCACCCAGGGCAAACCACAAAATATTGTGCCTCCATCTGTCTTTCCCAAACACACACAATAATTTAAGTTCAGTTAAAATATACATATTTAATTTAATTTATATATTTTTTTGCAGTCACTACTGTCCACTTTTGTTCTTTAAATTTAACCCTCTTCATCATCAAGAAAAAAACAAAACAAAAAACATTTATTTGCTGTTGAGACTGGGAGATAACCCGGAACTTTTAATAATTTCCAAATACTTGAGTAGAATTCCTGTTAAGAGGCGACCAGGGCTGCAGTAACATTGGGCAGCTACAACAAATTATTTGGAGTCTGTTTTAGTTTCCATTTCTCACACCACATAAGATATGACTTTACTGTTGTACAAATCACAGATTTTCAAAATAAAGCTGTAAGTGATGATGTAAATTAACTTTGTCTGGGGATACTTTACAGTCCCTACTGTACAGAAATCTCTGTATTTTCATCTCTCTCTCTCTCTACTCAAGCGAGAAGTCAACACACACACAAATGTAGTGATCAGAGAAAAAATGTTGAAAGTGTAACATAATGTATGTATATTCAAATCAAGTTGCAATAACTTCAGCTAAATTGATTAACTACACAAACATAAGAAAAAAACTGTATATAATTGTATCATAAAAAGTACTATTTTGAAATGACTGTATGAAAACTATAAAAAAAGACTTTAGCACCAGTTCCAGGTACAGCTTTCCAGCGCCATATTTCGTCATTTGTCTATTTGTGCAATTATGTTCTTATATGTTCAAGGGCCCTTTGTTAGGATAATCCCTGGGATCCTCTCAACGGGGTCAGGACAGAATACGAAGCGGCACAACTCTACCAGAAACTGGTGCTACAGTTTCAATTCCAATTTCCATCAGATTGTACGTTGTGATTTCTGCACCCTTCCGTGAACTGCGCCCAGGGCAGTCGCCCCATTTGCCCCACCCTAGTTACGCCTCTGCCACACTGAAGACATTTACTAATCTAAAATGGCAAGCTCATGCAGCTAAAATACTATGACATCTTGTAAAAAAAAAAAAAAAAAAAAAAAAAGAGTGTGAACACAACAGCATACAGAAATTCACTTATCTGCTACTGAAAATCAAACACACTTTCTCCATAGCAAAATACTCAGCAAATGTAATTCCTTACTCATACTGATTTCAAATGAAGTAGAATGCTTCAAAAATTTATCAACTTCGATATCTAATAGCATTCATATGTTTACAATATTTTGGCACTTTTAATCTACCTTTGAGAAGTTGATTAATAACAAGGCCTTCATCATGCTCATTTCAAATTCCACCAAAGTCAGTGACGTAATTATTAGCTTTATTGTTACTTTTCATACAGTGTTACAATAAGTAACAGAATAATATTTCACAAAAATATACAGTTAAAAATTTTGGAAAATGACACAAGAGGCCTGTCATTACCTGTGAAAAAATGAATTATTACTTTGCTATGTATTGATAGGATATCAACAGAAAAATGAAACACAATTTGGATGCACATAGAGAAACTACTGAATGAACAACCCCCTTTCTTGACAGTGATTCCCTTAGAGGAATGTGTGCAAAGCAAAAATTAAAATACCAAATACAAATCAGCCGGCATTTGCTCAATTAAATAATAATGACATGGAATAAACAAGCCTTTTGACACAATGCTATCTATGAGAGAGCACTAAAAAGCAGAAGTAACAAAATTCCTACTTGAATAAATTATTTTCCCCCCAAAGCAAAAAAAAAAAAAAAAAAAAAGAAGAAAAAGGATGCAAGGTGTCACATGGAAAATAATTTTCAAGAGTATGTCATCAAGTATTAAAACTTTAAATCATGCTTGAGTTATGTAAAAAGTTAAATTTAAGGAAGCTTTTGACTGATAACTTCAGTCCTGATAGCTTTGTGATGGGTGGAAGATGATAGTAGTGACTGCCAGATCCATAAAGCTGTATACATTATTTCTTTTTTAAAATTGATTTCCATATTAATGGAATAGTAAAAGTAGAATCAGAATCGCAGCTCTTGGTATGGAGAAAAATTTCTAAACTTTCCCGATAGCGTAGCGAAAAATGATTAACAAACAGGGCAATTCGTTTTATGTCATTCCAAAGAGGTTCAGAGAAGTGTCCTCCAAAGTTAGAGATTCCAGTGAAGTTTCAGTACTTCCGTTACGGACATCATTTTTGTGCTCCAATAAACCACTGTTGATGCTGTGGTAAGTGCTTCCAATGTAGTAATTTTCACCAGAAGATGTTGAGATACGAATGAGGTAAATTCCAGGAAGACTGAGGGGGTTTATTTTGTCTCTATTTTATGAATTAGATGAAAGAAAGGTTGGAACTAATGGCCAGATGATATCTAAACCTTGAAAGTTTGTAGACAAGAAAAAGATGGTAATGGATAGATCCACACAGAAGTGCGGATTTTCACAAAGGTTTGCTGGAGGCTACTAAATTTTGACCTTAATTCAAAATGGGTGATTAAAGTTTTAATTATGGAAGGTGGGTATCCATGCAATATGGCAGTTTCCAAAATCTTCTTATGTTTCCTTTCAAGAGGTAAAGGATTATTGCTGATGATATCTGTGAATACAAGATTTTATGGCAGCAAATTTGTACTTTTCAAACGTGGATGAATTGAAGCGAATAATAATGGTGGTAGCAGTGGGTTTACGATAGACAGATCTTGAGTAGTATGGTTATTGTTCCTTTGGTGGGAGATGTCCAAAAAATGGATGCACTAGTTCTCTTAACTGTTCATAGTAAATTTAATGATATGAAACTTTTTGGTGATTGAGTTGGTTAAATGTAGTAACAAGTCTTTGGGATGAGACTAAATCACAAAAAATATCATTGACATATCTAAGCCAAGTAGCTGGTTGGGAAGGGGTCTTTAAAAGGATGTTTTTATTTATTATTATTATTTTATTTAGGGTTTAACAACCACCATGAATAACTCAATGGGCTATAAGCAGTCACCCATCCCTAATTTAGGGCCACTGGTTCCAGGGAAGGGTGAGAGCCAGTGCCGTAAGACAAACACAACATCCATTCCTCACCGGGATTCGAACCCAGACCCTTTATGGACGAATGGTCAGAAACCAGCGCTAAGACCACTGCGTCACTGAAACGGCAAAGAATGGTTTGTTTGATGTATTGTAAATATATTTCAGCGGGGTGTGTGTAAAAAGGCAATTCCATTGGAAAACCACTTTTTTGCCTGTACCATGTTTTATTATAAATGAAACTGTTTTCCTCTTGAAAAACTGAAGCGTGTTTTAAAGTTTTAATACTTGTTATTTACAGTTACGTGCATATGCCCAAATTTTATCATGGTATGTCAAGAAAGGTACAAAAATCAAAAGCAACTTATAGTTCTTTTTTTTTTTTCCTAACTAACATAAAAAGTCTAAAATGTAAAACTTCTATATTCAATATAAAATGTATCTGATAATTTCGGGCTACCCCTGAAACCAGTAGCGGATCCAGCAGGGGTGATTGGGACAATTCCCCCTTCCCCAAAGCAGGTTTTTCCTTTTTAAATGATCAGTATCTAAATAATGCATTTATTTTTTGTAAAATTATAGAAATAAATCCACAGGTTTTCATAAAGGTTTTCATTACTAAAATCTGCTGTACATTTGGAGATAAAATGTTTTGTTCTTCAACAGAAAAACTTAACAAAAATCTAGAGGTTCGGAAACAGAAAAAGATGAGAGCGGAAGTGAAAAGGTATTCTGAGATTGATCATAAAAAGCAATGGGTGAGTTTTTTTTTGTTTTTTTTTTTAGCATTATTGTCTGGCATCATTAGTAATTGGGAGCAGGGAAAGTCACCATGTGGAACAGACTTTGAAGTGTGTGTGTGTCAGAGCAAAGTACATACCTCAATTGAGTGATGAATAAGAACTAGTAAGAAATTTCCAAGCTGGAAATTTTTCTATTAAATTAACCCATCTGAATAGAAGGGGTCAAACTTTATTTTGAAAGATTTTATCCAGACGCAAGATTTAAAAAGCATCAAGTTGGTTTTCTCAAAAAGAGGGGCAATTGAATACCATAAAAATAGTGCTGATTTTTTTAGTTCTCGTTCACAGTTTGTGATTTAAAAATTTGGAATAATTTTTTTAACGGAAAATTTTGAAAAGCCCTGCGATACCAGGAAGTGGCAGCAACGCAAGCTTATAACTGAAGTACACCCTTCCCCCAAGATGAGCTTCTAGATCCACTACTGCCTCAAACTATCAGGAAAGAAATAAAACATTATATTGCTTTTGTGTTCACTAAGCAGAGATACGAAAACTGAAAACTTGCTACTTTGTAGATTTTATATATAAAATGGGGTTTCATAGGAATATGTGATTTTTCACTTTGTCAGTTTTTCAGTCAGTAAACTTATCTTATCCATCATCACGACTTTGTAGGTGTTGCCACTCCTGGAATGATAACCAACCCTTCTGATCATTTATGTAGTTCCTCTTCTACTTCAAGACCTACAATTTTTCTCTTAAAAAAGTGCTGCTGGTGTGTGTGCCAACACTTGCCCAGAGTCAAATCATCTGTATTTTATTAATGTGTGTCCAATACACTTTGCTTTTTGTGTGTGTTTGGGTAGACAGGACATAAAGTGATTTGGTACTATGCAAATACTAGCACATCAGCAGCATTTCTAAAAGAGCATTACCTAGAAATACAGAGAAGAAGAGGAACTACATTAAATGATCAGAAGGGTTGGGATTTTATCTCATGAGTGGCAACACCTACTGAGTCCTGATAATGGGTAGGTTTGCTACCTGAAAATGTGACAAGTGAAAAACAATATATTCCAATGGAACCCCATATTAATACTTAAATTTTATAAGGCAATAATTTCTAGGAATAGACATATTATCCTTCATTACTTATAAAAAGCAAAATTCCAGTTTACATTTACTTTTCATTATTTTAATAATATCAATAGACCTGCTTTTGCGTATTTAAACATATATTCCTTTCTAAATTACTAAGAATAAGAAAATAAACAGGAAAAGAACATTTTTGACACAGATAAACAAGCAACACCTGGGTATTAATTATCTTTTAATTATACAAATTTTCAGGCTATATGAATAAAAAAATTAAGCTGACAGAATTGGAGACTTAAAAAATGCATGCTCATCAGAGCACTCACTGCATGCGCCTCTGAGCTATTCCTTTTTTTAATGATTAAAATTTTTCACTCATACTGTTCTTTTCCCAACAAGTATTTCAGAACAATTTGGTAATTTTGTTGTTAGATAATAAATACTACCACTACTACTACACTATGATAATCAGTGAAGTAATATTAAAACATTACAAATTATTATTTACACCAGGAAGTAAAATTCTGAATCATACATGTGAATCAAACAACGAGAGTCCTCTGTTTTCTAGGTAGAACTGGTTTATAATTCTTTATAATTCTGCAGTAACAAATTTTGAGCACATATACAATGATGTGTTGCTCAAGATTTATACAAGGATACCAAAAAGAGGTATGTCTTTTATAAAGACACTGAATCCAGCAATTTTGCATGACAAGTTATGTTTCAAATGAAAGCTGGAAAACACAAATAAAATAAAAATATCCTGGCAGCTACTGCAGTGAAAGTTATTTATTTGAAGTTTCAAATATCTCATCATCGATACCACAAAACTAGCATTTTAAAAGTATATCTTGTAAACATCTACCCAAATTCTGACAACTAATAAGCTCTCTACTTTGCAGGGAGGAAGAACATATAAACAACTCACAGAAAAGGACCAACAGTTTAACTGTCAAATTCACAAGCAATATTTCTACTAATTGGGTTGAAAGCCGTTGTGCTGGACAACTTTATACACAAATAAATATGACTGGAGACAAGCATTAGTATCAGTCCTGATAGCTTCAAGTAGTCATTATTTACATGCTTATCAATGATTATACACTTAACAGAATGGTACTAACACATGATAGAAACAATTATAAGCAACATTAAGGTCAAACACAGGTTTGAAATAGCCCTCCAGAAACAAAACATTTTGGTGCTCTAAAATCATTGGAGGTTTAGCTTGCTATTTCTCCCAGCACCCCCGTTCATGGCAATGGATATTAATGCACACATAAGTTACAATTTATATTATTTGAATGGTTTTGGCACTGAAAATAATGTGCTCATAAAATGTAAACCTTTCTTGCATTACACATATTCCATTTAAACTGTTCGAATGAGAGACAAATTATAATAGCTACAAAATGTCTTACATTATCTTTGTTTTTTTTTTTTTTATTGGAGGTTTAACGACCACCGTGAGCAACTCAATGGGCTATAAGCAGTCGCCCGTCCCTAATTTAGGGTCACTGGTTCCAGGGAGGGGAGAGAGCCAGTGCCGTAAGACAAACACAACACCCATGCCTGACCGGGATTCGAACCCGGACCCCTTGCGGACGAATGATCAGAGGCCAGCGCCTTAGACCACTGCGCCACTGGGGCGGCTATCTTTGTTTCAGGTTATTATGTATGCATGCTACTATTTTTATTCATTTTTTAAAATCCTTTTCATTCTCATGTTTTCAATAATGAGTATAATAAATACAATTTGTCATTCAGTACAATAAAGCTGACTTAAAAGATGAAACATGCAAATTGTTCCCCATCTTCAGCAGAAAAATTCATCTGTCTTAACATTATATAAAATCACATGATGATTCCAGTAATACAAAGAAGGCACAAATCAATGGCAAATTGCAGAGCAAATCTCAGCAGTGGAGGAAATGCAAATTGCAATCTGTACAGAAGAGAACTTCAGAAACTGATTATATGGGGGAAACTGATTATCCCCTAAAAATCAAAATCCAAGCTAATAATGCTGCAATTCCACATTGATATTTTTGCATATGTTATTTCACCATATATATATTTCTTCAATAAAAATTGAATATATTATGATTTACCCATTTGAGGAAAAACTTATTTAAGCTTTTGGACATTTTTTTTTCTGGGTGCCCCACTTTAAATTTGAAATTTAAACAATTCAAAACCACTATAACAATTTAAAAACACTTCAAAATTCAAATGAAAATAATCTTTTTCTTTGAATGTTATATTAAAAATTTCTCAATGTCATGCTTCTTTATGACAGTTACAACACTAAGCTGTAAAACCTTACAACTCTTAAAAAGTATAATTCTTATCTGAATGCTCTTGCATACAATGAATTTTCAAATGCTTTGGAATATACGAGAACATTCACATAAGAATTAGACTTTTTATCAGTTTTAGGATTTTATAGTTTTTATTGTTTTAACTCTTTAAAAACATGCTTTAGTTAAAAATTTTAAAGGAAGGAAGCTTTTAACTGATAACTTTAGTCTTTTTCAACCAGGTAACTGATGGATGATGGCAAGTGGTTGCCAGATCTGTAAAGTTGTATTTGTCAATTTTCTTTTAAAATGGGGATTTTCATACTAATGAAATGATAAAAGGAGACCCAGAATTACAGTTTTGGGGACAGAGAAAATTTACAACTTTTCTGATAATGTAATGAAAAATGATTAACAAGTAGGGCAATTCATTTGGTGTCAGTCCAAAGTGGTTCAGCATTCCAAAGTTAAGGTAACCAGTAATGTGTCAGAGTTTCATTTATTAACATTGTTTTTGTGCTCCAATACAGGCTGTTGATGCTGCAGCAAGTGCTTGCAATGTAATAAGTTTCACTGAAGGATATTAAGATCGGGATCTCCATGAACATTGGGGGAAGGGGGGTTATTTTATCTCAACCATCCCAAATTAATTTAATGATAGAAGGGTTGGAACTGATTGCCAAATGGTATCCTAACTTCTTGAAAATCTGAGTTTGTAGACATGAGAAGAATGGTAAGGGCTATAGATCCACAGAAATGCAGATTTCTAGTTACCAGGTTAAAAAAGACTGAAGTTATCATTTGAAAGCTTTCTCACTTTAAAATTTAATATAATTTATAAGCATGTTTTTAAAGTTTTAAACTTATTATTTACTTCATTTAAAAATGTTCCTTATACTATGGGTATAATTATTGTCTTTATTACTAACTCTCTGCACATTTTGTTTTCCAGAAAGGTTCTCAGAAGTATTTGTATTAGACCCAATCCTGATTACAGTTAGCTGAAACTGTTTTAGGGTTAATTAAATTTCCATGACTTCCATTGTAAAGGTTAATACATTCAAGGTTTAGTTTCCCAATTCTAGGTTAAGCATCTTAAAGGTACTAAAAGATTTGAACTTACTGAATTGCTGTAGATCAGTGGCAATCCGTAAAAGCTATTCTTAGAAGTAATCAGATCCAGGAAGTTGTATCAAAACACAATTAGCAAGCTACACAGGTGAAGCTCAAGGCAAGGGAGAGAGAGGTAGGTATATGTGCAATAACGAAATCACTATTTTTGCTGAAACTTTCGAGGTGGATTGCTGGGAAATTTCATCTACATACTGCCAGAATTTAAAGAATACCACAACATTTCTCGCCCTAATGAAATTGTACTAATGCACATAAAACTAAAGTTCGGGTAGATTATGTCAAAGAATTGGTATGAAAAGGAAATAAAATATCCGTTTATTGATGTATAAATATTATTAATAAATCATAAGCTTTCAACACCAACAGGTGCCTTCTTCAGACTTGTTCGTGGTTAGGCAAGGCAAGAGGAATAAATAGAAATTTTTAAAATAACATGAACAGAATTTGAGAATGTGATAGGTTGCGTCGGGTGCATGCGACAACGAGAGATGTCAACAGAAGCATGCTAAGCTTGAAGAAATGTGTGCCATATTAGTAGAAGCTCTAACGAGACGTCGTTGTTGCAAACTACTGGGTTAGTCAAAATCTCCATGGTTTCCCTGATGGCAGTGCCTCTGGCGGTAGTATAAGGAGCAATTCGCTTTATCTGGTCCCACTTTGGGATAACAGAATGGGTAACCACTTCCCTGGATAAGGCGGTTGTCAATCTTCCGTGCAAGACGTCCCGCTTGTGTTCGACTTATCGAAGAGAGAAAGAGCGTTTTGTCATTCCGATGTAATGCTTGGTGGTACCATCCATGCATTCCAATGGTATGGAGTACACTCCTGCATCAGTCAAAGAGGTATGGGTGTTACGGGATGATAGCAGGTGGTGTGATATTGATCTCGGTGAGCGTATCCCAAAGCTAAGCTTGAGTTTCTTTAAGGTGTTCTGCAAGAAGTAGGTCAGGCCGGGTACATAAGGGCAAGCCCCAATGTATTGCAGAGAAGGCTTGGTATGGCGGCTACCCGGATTGGAGAAAACAGCATCGGCGTTCTTGATAATGTCCTCTATCACTTGCACACTGTAGCCGGTGGAAGAGGCCAGATCTCTTAGGTTGTCGTCTTCTCCAAGTCTGGATGCAGTGTCCTAGGAATAGCAGGTGGCGTGATATCTCTCTCGGTGAGCGTATCCCAAAGCTAAGCTTGAGTTTCTTTAAGGTGTTCTGCAAGAAGTAGGTCAAGCCGGGTACACAAGGGCAAGCCCCAATGTATTGCAAAGAACGCGACAATGAGAGATGTCAACAGAAGCGTGCTATCAGGGAAACCATGGAGATTTTGACTAACCCAGTGGTTTGCAACGATGGCGCCTCACTTGAGCTTCTCCAAATATGGCGCACATTTCTTCACGCTTAGCACACTTCTGTTGACATCTCTCGTTGTTGCATGCACCAGACGCAACATATCACGTTCTCAAATTCTGTTATGTTTATTTTAAAAATTTCTATTGTTTATTCCTCTTGTCTTGCCTAACCACGAACAAGTCTGAAGAAGGCCCCTGTTGGTGTTGAAAGCTTACGCATTATTAATAATATTTATTTGTCAATAAACGGATATTTTACTTCCTTTTCATACTTGTACTAATGCAACTGAATAAATAAAACTATATATGACAAAGAATTAAATACTATTTACAACTGTAAACATGTTTTTTAATCCTTGCCATCTACAGTTTTACTTATACAGCTGTGTGCCATTTCATCAGGATGAGGAGTGTTGTGATATTTTTATACTTCCGGCAGTACAGAAGTGAAATTTACAAATAATCTATTTTTCAAGTTTCGACAAAGGTGAAATTTGTCAGAAATACACTTCTAAAGCTTCAACATAGGTTACATCTGCCAGCAATCCACTATAAAAGCTTCAACAAAGAAACTGACTTCATTATCACTATATACTCCCCACCCCATCTTCTCCCCAAGCCTCCAGTCCCACCTGTATGTATGACATACTGACTATGTTTTGATTCAACTTCCTGGAACTGACGACATCTTAGAACTGCTTGTAAGGGATGTTCATGATCTGCAACAATTCAGTAAGTTCACATCTATTAGTACCTTTAAGTTGCTTAACCTAGAATTGGAAAACTAAACGTTGAACATATTAACCGTTACAATGGAAGTTCATGGAAATTTAATTAATCCTAAAACAGTTTCAACTAACTTTAATGAGGCTTGGGTCTGATATACATACACTGCTGCACAATTGCTAAGGACGGATCATAAACGGCTATATAGCGCATAAAAAAGTAAGTGTGGTTGGATGCCAAGTGAAATAAAATAATGTCAGAATGCCAGGACATTACAAGAAAGACAATTTATTGTGCTCTGAAATCCAGAAGGCTTTGGAACGTGTTCAAGAGACAAACAGGCCTTTTGTGCAAAATACGTAAACGTGAAAAATATGCAATTACCGTCCGCAGGCGTTCCGGTGTAAGATGTCAATACGGGATATGGCCACCATGGAGGGCGATGCAAGATTCCACACGTCGTGTCATGCTTTGCACAACATTATCAAGCAGCTGTTGGGGTAATTTATCCCATTCCTCTGTCAGGGCACGGATGAGGGTGTCCTTGTTTATTAAAGGGCATTGGAGACCAGCAAGACTCCTCCCCAAAGCATCCCACACATTTTCAATGGGATTCAGATCTGGAGAACGTGCTGGCCATACGAGGCGTTGAATATCCTCGCTCTCAAGACACTCCTGGACAGCAACTGTTCGATGACATGTTGCGTTGTCATCCATGAAAATGAATCTATCACCGACAGCACCACGGAACATGCGAACATGAGGTAGCAGAACATCATTAATGTATCGTTGGCCAGTCATAGTCCCAGTTGGAAGCACATAGAGGGACATACGGCCATTGATCATGATACCAGCCCATACCATGACATTACATGTCGGATATCGGTCCCTTTCCTGTATGTTTGCTGGACAATATGCAGTACCACTATCACGCCAGATCAGTTGTCGTCGACAATCAGACGATAGACTGTATCTACTCTCATCTGAGAAGAGGACAGCAGACCAGTCGTTATCAGTCCAATTGCGATGTCGATGGCACCATTGCAAACGGGCGGTACGGTGACATCTGGACAATGGGATGCTCACAACAGGACGGTGGGCGTATAGTTCTCCTTCATGTAAACGTCTGGCGACAGTTTTTCGGGAGATCCGCTTGCCAGTAGCAGACATAAACTGATTTGCTACCTCACTAGCTGTGCTGCGCCGGTGTCTTTTTGTTGATAGCACTATGTACTGATCTTCTGCAGATGTTGTACTGCGAACACGACCTCCCCCGTGACGTTTGCTACACTCTCCATTTGTTTGAAATGATTTCCAAAGCCTTGAAACAACACTGTGGCTGACGTCGAACTCCCTGGCAACATCTGTTATTTTTCGCCCTTCTTCAATCTTGCCAATAATACGGCCACACGTAAAATCATCTAGGTGATGTCGGGAAGACATACTGAAAATTGCAAGTTCGTCAATTGATTATTTCCTTTTCAACTTTGCGTTTGAACAACAAGGGTCAATACGCGTCAAATCCTTTATATCTCTTATCAGCACTATGACGTCACGAACAAGTTCGGCAATCCAAAATTTGCATACGCACAACCCGTCTTACTGTATCCCGCACTTATGCTAATTTCCACTTTTTTCCTGCCTTCCATTTTATGGTTGCTATTGTTGCTATTGTCATCCGTCCTTAGCAATTGTCCGGCAGTGTACTTCCGAGAACCTTTCCGGAAAACAAAACGTGCAGAGAGTTGTTAATGAGGGCAAGAATCATACTATAGCATAAAGAATGCTTTCAAATGATATTAGCATGCGAGCATGTTCAACAAAATAGTATTTAAATCTGATAGCACTTATGTCCACCTTTTTTATTATTATTTAGGATTATGTGCTTATCTCCAATTTTATAATGTCTCTTAAAACAGCTTGACATCAATAAATTTTAAATTTCAAATTTGACATGGGATGCCTAGAAAAAAACATACAGTCAGATATGTGTGGAGATGTGAAGAAAAAAGCTGAAGTTGTTCTCGAATGGCTAAACCAAAATATATTCAATTACGAACATATGGAGAAAAAAACGTATAAGAAAATTTCAGTGTGTAAAATTATGATAAGTACAAAAAGATTAATGACAGATTCAGAATGGGAAATCTTAGAAATCCGCATTCTACGAGAATCTTATATGTTGCTGCAATGATATAAAATTTCTGACTATTGACATGTGAATGGGAACACAGCTATTTTGTGATTTGAACACTGCATAATAACAACTCTTTACATAAAAAATGATATAAATTCTTGATGAGTCAAACAAAATGCACACTTTTTTAGTAGTATTGTCAAAATTTTCTCCTCTATCTCCAGAAACAAAGGAACATTAGGACACTTAGAATTATTAGCATATTAAAGGAGGGTACTGCAACATGAACTGCACATACTATGTTAAAATTAGGGGGGTTTGGAAAAGGCATTTGTATGCTTAAGATGTTAAATAACCCTAATTTCTTTCTTTTTTTTACTATTTATAAATATTAGGATGATCATATTACCCACAGCATGTCAGTCATCATATTGCTCATAAGTTTGTTTTTATTTATAAAGCTCAGCCTTTTTCATCATTTTTTTTTCTTATTATACATGCATTATGAGCTGTAGAACAAAAAGAAAACAGAATTTTATAAAGATTGCCATAAGCCCTTCTCTTCAGTGATAGATTTGACTTAAAAAGAAGCAGATTTTTTTTTTTGCCCCATAAAAATAGCAGGAAAGCAAAAATACAAAATCTGGAAAATGCTAAAATAAAAACCTTTGATATGGGATTTGGCTACATTTTTCCAAATATTTTAGGTAAATTTTTGAAGCAAATACCACTTCTTTTACGTTGCTTTTATCAATGTTTACTTTTGTGACACAATTAGAGTTAATAATCTGTAATTGTTATGGTTAACCATTTGTGATATCTACTTCATTGCAAAAAAAGAATAAAATAAAATTATTAATTCTTCTTTGCAATGAACTTCCTTCATTTTCCTTGTAAGACTGCTTCTTCATTCATCAGCAGCTAGTTTCACACCTTGCTCCACGTCTGTTTCTTTTCATGTTACCTGGTAACAAGGAATTTAATATTTCATCTTTCATCTAGTACACATGTCCATGACATCTCAATATGTAGTCACTCACATTTTCTTCTACTGGAGAAGTGCAGCTTAGTTGTAGTGCATGCACTATCAGTTCCGCTTGCTGTGTACATGCATTTTTAAAAGAGGAATAACTGGGTAAAATACGAAGACTCAAATTCCAGAAAGAAATATACAGGAAGGTGAATTATCTTAAGTTGAGAGGATGTACTGCTGCAATGTTGACTCAGAGAAGGCCTAGCATCACCAGTTGAAAACACAAGGAATCACTTCAAGCTACTTCTGGTGTCACAGTATGTACTCAGATGGTATGAAACCATCTTCACGAGTATGGACTTAGGGCAAAGAAATTGCTGAGATGTATAGTATTGACATCAGCTCACCGTCATCAAAGATGTCCCTGGGTCTGACAGTACATGTCATGGAATACAGAGTGGCAGCACATACCTTTCAGAGATGCATCCCATTTCGCTCTTAATAATGAACTCGACGAGGACACACGTGAAAGAAATCCGGCACACGAGTGCAACCACATTATGTGCAGTCTGTTTACCCTTACCAATGGCAGACAGTTCCGGTCTGGGCAGGAGTGTGTTTTAATGGCCGTACTTTCTTGTATGTTTCTCAAGGCAACATGAATGCCTCAGTGTACCAAAATGAGATCATTGTGATACTGTTTCACACTGCTATTGGACATGCATTCCATTAATGAATGCAACCAGACACCATGCCTGGAGCTTGCTTCATGAGCTGGAAAATCATGGTACTGAATCATTACAGCTGCCTCCGAGGTCTCCTGACCTTAAAAGGATTAAGGTCAGGAGACCTCGGAGGCAGCAGTAATGATTTTTGAGAACATTTGGGACACTGCAGTGATGTCTGGATAACAACATTCCATACCCCAGTACACCGAGAGACCTCCGTAACGTATTACCTTAATATGGGACTAGCTGCCCCAGAAACTCATCGATTATGTCATAGCAAGTATACCTCGTAAGTGTCAAGACGTTCTTCGACACAAATGTGGTAACTGAAGTCCAGAGGTATGGACATTATCCAAATTTTCCATTTTGTCTATACAGCAGCGCTACTTTGTTGTGTGCAGAAATTGCGCAATAAATTGTTTTTGTAAACGCAATTTTTATTGTCTTAGTTATGTAGCCTCACTGATGTTATTTTGATGCGTGTTACTTAAGTCAGATATATTCCTAATATTTTTTGCTGACCAGTGGAAATTGAATATTTTACCCTTTACCCCCTTTTTTTTTTTTTTTTTTTTTTTTTGAGGAATGGTGGAGGGGGATTCAATGACCACTGTAAGCAACTTTAGGGTTATAAAGCAGTCACCTGTCCCTAATTTGGGGCTGGTTCCAAGAAAGAAAGGAAGAGAGCCAGTACTGTATGACAAGCACAACACCCATGCCTCATCCAGGACTCAAAACCCAGGGCCACTCAGAGGAACAGTCAGAAGACAGCACTTAGATCCCTATGCCACTGGGGCAGGTATATATAAAATGAATAAAAGAAACTTTGAAATTAAAATGCACAAAATGTAACAACTGGTTTGCTACATAATGTATAAAATAATATGATCAAATTGTTAATAGCATGTTTAGAATGCAATCTAAACATTAGCAGCTGCATAAATAGTGCAACCTTGATTATCATTACAGAATATAAGATTCTCAAACAGGCATGCAAGCAGTAAGATTGCCACACTCAGATGATGATAATATCACCAATAAATAGCAGGCAGCATGCAACACTCTTTCTGGACTAAAATTAACAGAACAAAATCAGGATTGTTACTTAAGACACTGCCAGCAGCATTTGAAGAAACATTAATAAAAACTACACCTCTATCTCAAAAGATTCAAATTTAATTAACATTCCACAATTAGAAAAGAGATATGTAAGCTGCCACAAAGAAATAAAAATAAAATGTAAGTGAAGAAGTTAATGTAATTATGATGCATAATACATGTTGCCTAATGAATACACATAGCAAAAATTGAAGAGTAAATGCATGTTTTACTCTTTTATTGGGATGTACAGTTACAACATTTTGGTTTTAAAATCAATGCTACTGTTTTCATTTTATGTAAACAGTAGCTATCATTGATGAAAATCATCTAGTTTATCAATTATGGCAATCATTTCAGAGTTAATTCTTACCTCCAACAACCATTCTTTGTCTATATTTAATTCAACTTGAGCTTTGGGTGTTCTGTTCCTTAAGCTTTTTTAACACTCAGTTTTATTTAAAAAATTTCAGTAGCTTTGGATGCTTCTTTATGATTTTTTTTAATGGTGGTACGTATAGTTTTGTTTAAGCTGAAAGTGCATTTTGATCTACTTTTAAGAGCCCTTCTTTGCAGATAAGTAAATTCCTTACCAGTTTCACAAACTTGCATTTCAATTCTTCTCCTTGATTAATGCATCTTCTGGAAAAAGGGGGGCATGCTCATGTTATCACTGTTTGTCTGTCTGCCCATCTGCAGATACCATATCTCTGCAGCTATTAATACAATTTGAAAACTTCTTTCTGCATTAGAAAGCTGAAATGTGAGAGCAACGATCCGCATCTTTTTCCAAAGCATAACTTCACCACTAAGAGATGCATAAATGCAGTTCAAAATATACATATTTTATTCCATACAACTTTTTCTAAAAATCCAAGCGAGACAATTCTTTTTCCTTCGATATCTTTTTGAAGTCCACTTTGTGTAGTTTCTTCATATAATGTACAGTTTTCCTGCTATGGGACACAAATGTACATCACATTTCTCCCAATATATCTGCTTTTAAAATTTTGATTTGAAAAATTCTTCCTGCATAACACTGAGCTTGAGTGAGGAATATTGATTTATATAATTTTTGATTTTTCATAATGCACAATTCCGACCCAAGGGGCCGTAACAGAATATTTATTTTTAGATTACATTTGCAGCTTTATCTGTGCATTGAAAGCTCTCAGCTTCTAAAAGTTTGATTCAAAATTTTTTTTTTTAACATCGGTTGCAACTCACTTTGGGAAAGACTGCATGCACCAGGTGGCATTATGTTTTTCTCAACTGTATATCACTGCTTCTAAAAATTCTACTGAAAACATTCTTCTTGTACCGTATGCCATTTGAGGACATGAAAAAGACAGAACACATTATTCTATTTAAATAATGCAGTTTTACCGCAAGGATACATACATGCAAAAACTTTTTTCTTGTTACTTTTGCCTCTAAAACTCATAACTGAAAAAATAAACAAAAAAAACTAAACATAGCTTTTGATGTATAGAATATTTTGGGAATATTTTCTACTCTTAATAATTCACAGTTCTGTCATCAGAGGGTGACAGTATATATTTCTATTTTACAGAGATTTCCAAAATTTTCCAAGGATTATATTATTTGCATCTTTAAAGGCATTAAGTACCAATAAAGTGCGTATATTTACGTGAAAGTCATTAATGACTTATCAATCAGAAAAGCCAAACACTTATCTAAAAGCTCTTGGCTACTTTCTTGCTATACACTTCATGCATGTCAATTAGAACATCCTCCTTTGTAGCTGGCCTTCAAAGGTTGAAACTTTCAGCTTATAGGGCACTGTTTTATATACTTTCTTCCGGTCATGAAACATCGTATTTTTTATTCACAGGACAAAAAACGCTGACTTCTGTCTGTCGTCTGACATGTAACATAGCTCGTCATCACTAGGTGTATACTCACTATTATGTGAGTGTAATGAAAGTTGACAACACTCACGTAATAGTGAGTATACACCTAGTGATGACGAGCTATGTTACATGTCAGACGACAGACAGAAGTCAGCGTTTTTTGTCCTGTGAATAAAAATTACGATGTTTCATGACCGGAAGAAAGTATATAAAACAGTGCCCTATAAGCTGAAAGTTTCAACCTTTGAAGGCTAGCTACATAGCAGGATGTTCTAATTGACGTGCATGAAGTGTACAGCAAGAAAGTAGCCAAGAGCTTTTAGGTAAGTGTTTGGCTTTTCTGATTGATAAGTCATTTTCAAGGATTCTTAAAATCCTTGAAAAAATTCTTTCTTAGTGGGATGCCCTTCACTATGAAGAATATTTTGTGCCTATTCTCTTCTTTAAATGATTCAGAGCTTTTCTGCTAAGAGAGGTGTAAAGTTATATAACATTTTCCTTCACATCTCTTCTTCTAATTGATTGATATGAAAAATTCCTTTTGCCTTGAACATCTTCCACTATGAGGAACATTTTGTGTACAATTTACGATTATTTTTTTAATGCACATATCCATAATAAACAATCAAAAATGGCTGTTTCTACTTGTGAATATTTTGCCATTTCTGCAGATCCAGTTGAAAAATAAATTGTGACTGGTTTCATTCACTAAAAAGAACACTGTGCACATAGTGTGTTTTAAATAAAGAACAGTTTTTCCACAAGAAGGTGTTAATGCATAGTCTTTTTTTCCTAATTTTTTTTTTTTCAACAAATCTTCTTTGAAAAATTCTTTTCTTTTCAGAAATGATTCAAAAGATGTGCTATTACAGCAGATATTTCACTGTCATTTTTCTTGTCAGATGAAGAGCATGGGTCGGGCCAGGAAAGTTATGGATGCTAGCTAAATTGTTAACTAAAGCTTGGTCATGCAACTCTGCGGAGGTCATGACATTTATATATATTCTTTAAAATATATATTTTTAAAATTTTTTTTTGGTGGGCTTATTACTTGCATCTATGACTTTGCAGAAACCCATTTCCAAATAGGTCTTTGTGGAAGTGAGAAAATGCAGAGTTTTTGCTGGTCCCTGATAAAGCCAAGGCTCAGTATTCTCGACACTTTCTACATTCAGTTGTTTTATTTTTCTCTTTTTACTCACACCGGTCAATACATAACCTTTTCTATGTTGTACTTAGTGTGAGTCAAAAAAATGTTTTTTTGCTTCAGTCTCTTAATAGAATGTGAATTCTGAATTTTCATAACTGCTGCGTTGCGCGTTTTGATCTTCAGGTTATTTTGCATCTTTCGTTTTAAATTCTAAAGTTTTTCTTACGTTTTCAGCTTTGCTCTTTAGTATATATATATATATATATATATTCTGTGTTTCTTCAATTTTTTCTTAATGCAAGAAATGCTTATAAAAAAATGAAATTAAATTTTCCCTTTTGGATAGCTCATATCAGTCATCCTGTAGTGGGATACCTAATATTTATTTCAGGTGTTTTAAATCTTTGAATTTTAAAGTAATTTGAAAGAATTATTCTCAGTTTTTTTTGAGATACCAAAACAAATGTTAACTATAGCTTGTGACAAACCTACACAGGGGTCACGCTGCTGATCGCATTCTTCACAAAAGAAATTGGAGGGGGGGGTAATTTTGGCGATGGATAAAGTTTTGGCGAAAGTATCGGTGATTGAGTTTTTTTTATTGATATTTCCTTTTTTAATAATATTATGCTGCTTAATTGTAAAGAATACATGACCTATTGTTTTTGTATGAAACTATTATAACACTTTGTTTTTATGGTTTTTATATTTCCAATGGAGAGTGAAAAAAAAGGTGACTTCAGATTACATTTGGTGAAAAAAAATTGAATTTGCAAATGGGTTGGCAAAAACTTAAAAAAAAACAGAGCAACTATTGCTACAGTTAAGGAGGGACTCTGCATGGGACAGTTTACATAATCTATGAGAAAACTTGACACAGAGCTATTCTACACAGTATCTTTAAGATTATTTTAAGAAATGGCAAGTATTCCCAGATTTTCTTGCCTCATGCTTAGCATGGAAATCTGTAAATATGCCAAGCATGAAAACTTCTTACCTCATTCTTAGCATGTAAACAGTGTTTTATCAAACTGTCTTTCCACTGGTGCACGATAATGTCATCATGGGTGTTTCATATTTTGAATGCATGCATATGTATCCCAAATAGGTTGCTGTATGCTGATGACACGGTCTTCTTTTCCGAGAGCAAAAGTGAGTTGCAGAGTATGCTGTCCAGGATGAATCAAGTGTGCATGAAATTCAAATGTAAGGGAAAACAAAGTTATACTTTTTGAGTGAGGAAAGATTAGTACTAAATGCAAGATCAGTTTAAATGATACAGAGTAAGACTAGGTGATTGAGTTTGTGTGTTTAGGAAGCACATTTGACAAAGAAAACACATTAGATGGCGAAATGAGAAGGCGAGTGAATTCAGCTTTGAAAGTCGTAGCTGCTTTAGGAGGATTTCACAGGACAGATGGTTTCTCAAAAAGCTCCTGAATGGCTTTGTAAGAAAGTGTAACTGTTGTTATTGTGATGTATTGCAGTGAAACATGGGTACTGCAAAAGAGACACAAGAATCACCTGTGTGCTGAAGAGATGCGTAACTTGCAGAGAGTTTGCGGCATGTCTTGATCTTACCATCTGCAGAATGAAGATGTGTTGCAGATGTGTAATGTGAAGTGTAATATTGTTAGAAGAGTGGAGACAAATATTTTGAGGTGATTTGGTGATGCCCAAAAAAATTAGTGATGAGGTTCTTACTAAGCGAATTTAATTTATTCAGTCCAAGTGGCAGGAATGAAAGGTAAAGGAAGACCAAGAAAATCATGGGAGAACAAGATTCAGAAATGCCTTCTAGAAAAACAGATAATGAGTGCACAAAGTACAAAGGTCTTGGGTGAGATATGTGATGATGTCAGTGAAGCTCCAGTTGTATGTCAAGATGCATGTCAATGGAGACACTTCATTCACCAGCAATAAGTAAAATCTAGCGTCATTAAATCACTTTGTGCTGGTAGACAATCTTGCTTTGACAAACTAGCCTCTGAATATCAGAGAACAACTGGCTGATAGGCATATATGCTTAGTATGAACTGTACATGCTAGGATCTGGGTAGATTTAAGAATAATATGAGGGGTGTCTAATAAGTATCCAGATTTTTATTCCTATCGATACAAAACCGTGTGTATGATTATATGTATGCATGAAATTATTACGTCTACTTTCAGTGAAACGCCATAAAAGCAGAGTGGCTTGATATTAACGTTAGGTGGCACTGTTGATCAAAAACAATGGCGGCTACGTTAAGTATTCAGTTCAAGCAGCAAGCAGTAGTGAAATTTTTAACGAAAGAAGGTCATGGACATTACAAGAAGACTTCGAACAGCATATGGTGATGCAGCTACGTCTCATTCCAGCATTTATGAATGGGTTACGAAGTTCAAAGCTGGCCACGAGAGCCTTGAAGATGAGGCACGATGAGGTAGGCCTAACACGAGGTGACTGACAACTTGATTAAAGGTGGCAGACGCATTCGTGTTTGGGATATTGCCATGGAATTAGATATCAGTAAAGATTCTGTTGGACGAATTATTCATGAACATATAGGAAGATCTGTGCCAGATGGATACCCCAAATGCTTATAGCGGTGCATAAATGATAAAAACCGAAACATTTGCAATGAACTGGTACAGCGCTATGATGAGGAGGGTGACACATTCCTGGGATGCATAATCACAGGCAATGAAACGTGGATTCATCAGTTCAAACAGGAGACAAAACAGCAAAGTATGCAATAGCATCATCCGAATTTGCCCCCATCAAAGAAGTTCTAAGTTGGTTCATCAGCATCCAAGGTCATGGCTACTGTCTTCTGGGACAAACACGGTATCTTTCTGGTTGAGTACTAAGCAAAAAATGAAACAAGAAATGTGAAGGCCTATGTGAAGACACTGAGAAAACTTGTGCAGCATATCTGGACCAAACGGCCGACATTGAAAAACAATCAAGTCTTTCTTCAGCATGATAATGCTTGCCTGCATATTGCTAAACCAGTGCAAGCAGAAATCGCATAACAGAGGTGGACCATTCTTTTGCACTCTGTTTACAATCCGGACTTGGCATTTTCTGATTTTCAATTTTTTGGTCCCTTGAAGAATAGTCTTTGTGGCCACTACTATGAGAGCATGGACTATCTGCATGCAGCTGTCTGTCAATGGATTCATATATATTTTTTTTTTTTTTTTTTAAATATACAAAAGTGTTTTGGTGCAGTCAGTTTTGTAAAACAACACGGGGGCGGCCGCTCCCGTGCACAGAAAATTTGAAAAATGTTTATGTTCTAACTCCAAAACTATGATACCTTAAGGTGTCATAGTCCTGGAGTTTGAAGATAAAAAATTTTCAAAGTTTTCTGTGCAGTTTTTCCATCAGGTTGCTTCTTGAGAGAAACTTAGTCGAGATTTAGATAGCGAAAAAAAAAATGTTCTTTTTTTTTTCTAAGTCCGGTGTTTCGGTGCAGTCATAATATAATAAACACATTGTGCGTGTGTTGTGCTTCAAGTCGAAGATGTATAACAACAATTGATGCTGCCGAAGTGCCGGTTAGCCTCCGGACGTCAGAGCTCGGCGCCCGTCGCGAACGGTAGGAAGGTTGTATTTCCTTGCTGATTTCTTTGCTACCGGAATGAATCGATGTGTTGATCAGTGGAGGAAATGCATTGTGCTGAATGGAGAATATGTGGAAAAGTGACTTTGACTGTTCTTATCACAGTATTGCATATGTGAATATCATATTTATGCAACCTGTATTTTTATTTCTCTCCTGTAATTGATAGGAATAAGAATCCAGATACTTATCGGACACCCCTCGTACATTACTTTCTCTCACCACTAAAAGCTCAACTAATTTTTCTGATACTTTAAAATATTGGGTGGGCAATGCAGCCTAATATTTTTATTGAAGGGGGTGGGGCGTAAAGTTCTTAGCCCATGACATTAGCATCACATAAGAAAAATTTTAAGGCTGAAAAGTTATAGGTGCCAACGGTACCAGAAAGGGAGCTACACCATTCTGGTGATCAATGCTGCTTGCTCTTGATACATATGCAAAGTTTTTGATTATCTCTGAAAATCTGGACATCTACCCTGAATACATCAATATAGGTGCCATACAATAAAATAATAAGCATATGCATTTTGAAATCTCTTCTAAAAATACATCAGAAATTTGATTTTTCTGTAGCTGATTTTACCTGCATTGCCATACATCTTTTCTTCAATTTATTTCACCTGCATTTGTTTTTCCCCCATTTTCTACATTTCACTGTGTAATAGGAAAATACTATAACAAACAAAAAACATCAAACCTGTATAGCAGCTATGGTCATCTGAGTCAAATCATATAATTCACTGATTAAAGCCATGTTGCTTTTCTTGTTAATAAGAGTGTTCTTGTTCAACTGAAAAGCTAATTTTTGGATGCAATAATGGTAAGACAGAATTGCATTAGCTGATTAGGTCAGTATTTGCAAGAAACTATCTGCATGATGGAGAAATACTTGTTTGAGAGCATAGGCAGTTTCTGGGGTGAAATACTGACATTATCAGCAAAAAATTTAATACAAAATAATCATCATGTGTGAACACAGCAAGAACTGAAATTTTAACATGAATTATATTATAACTCCACACAAATATCTCATAGGTATGTTCTCGTTTAAGCCCATGGAAATTTGGCTTCCAGCTTCTTAAGCAAATTTCTGCAGTTGTTTGATGTACATGACTATCAGTTATTTGAGTAAACTATTACGGTGATTAAATGTGCACATGAGCATAACAAAATGTCTCGGATTAACTTTCAACAGGTCAAACAGTGATGTTTGAAAATGGAAAATTCAAAATGTGGTATTTCAGTTTCTTTTTCTTTTAGCAGACAGTGAAGAGTGAAAAATATGGACATTTTCACATTTATAGTTAATTCTGACACTGATACTTTGTTCATTCAAAGTAATCAGTAAGAACTGAACAATACAAAAATATGAACATTATCAAAAAACAAATTTTTAAATTGTGCATAAAATACTCTTATTCAATACACAAACCATATTTCACACAGACATTACCCAGTTCTATCTCTCTCTGAACCACAGCTCCACCTTCAATTAATTTCAGCATTAAAACCAGCTTTTCTTATGATTTCAACAGCACAATGCAATGTTTCGGTATTTTGGTAAGAAACATGTAGCTTAATTCTGACATTTTATAGCATGTGCTGTTTTTCTATAGAATGCTTTTCTTTTATTTCATTAATAAACAAAATGCAAAGTATTTTTGCACACTTAGATAACCTTTTATGACACACAAATTACTATGTAAAACACAAAAAACACATATTCTTGCTTTCAACACATATTTTCCTGAAATTCCCATGATTCTTGTAAAAAACTAAAATAACAAAAAACATGGTACAGAATTTTTACAATGAGAAGACAATGCTACACAATGTACAGTTGCTCTCTGATGTACTACAAAAATCAGGCTTATGCAGCAAATTTAACTTGCAACATTTCCTTTCTGCTATTTTGTTACTACTGATACAAATAAATATTATAATCCTCTCCAATGTAATTTAAACATCAAACATAGCCACATTATGCTTCTTCACATTATCCCCAAATCTCACACTTGTGTTGACTTTCCACTAACTGTCTCAATACCATTGGCAAATATCAGTAAAATACTCCTGTTGCAATATTATATTACTTATTCAGTAAACATCTTTTGAACTAGACAAATTTTTTACCAATAATTCACTACTGTATAATCACACGAACACATGTATATAAGGTACAATATTGTGTTATTTTATAAAAATACATTTCATCAGATATTGTGGTATGATTTAAATGTTGTTGTTTTTAATCTATCACTTATGATTTCAGTTAAAGAAAATGCATATGAAAAGAAGTCATAATAAACAAACACATACAATACACATCTCACTGTATCAGTGATTAAAACTCCATTTTTAAACACAGCATTTTTTACCAATAAAATCATTCTGATATAAAGAACTAAAAGAAAAGTTCAAGAACAGCACTAGAATGAAAAAGCATGATCTCTGATAAGCAAATCAAGAAACTCTGTAAACACCCATTACTGGGAGTCTAAGAGATACATGGGTCAGTGGTCACTTATGTATCCTGAGGCACCTTGTTCTACAACTTGGAGAATTCCCTGACAGATACTTGTCACAGAGAGGCTGGTTTCGTGGGAGAGGAGAAGCAGTTCTAATAGTCGAACACCATCTTCTTCAACAAGCATGGGACAATATCGCTTGGCTAGAAAAACAGAAAGCATACCCAATTATTACAAAAAAGAACTACAGATGGCAGAAAACACATTTGATTTAACATTTCAAAAGTAACTCATGGAGAGACAGGGCCATGTACACTCATGAGCCAAAATATTATGACCACATATTTAATAACATATTCAGCTGCCTTTTGCAAGCAATAACTTCCTGCACTCAGTGTGGCATCATCAAATTTAGATAGCAGGTGTTCTCAAGAATTCTGCATCAGCTGGACAATGATTGGCAGAGAGCAAAACTAAGTTGCACCGGATGTACGAAGTTTGCATGAAATTCAAACTTAATATGAATAACGGAAAAACCAAAGTTATGTAGTATAAGTCTAAATGGCAAAGTGATTGACCAGGTGAATGAGTTTCTGTGTTTAGGAAGCATGTTTGACAGAGACAACAAATTAGATGGTGAAATTAGTAGGCGTGTGAATTGTTCATTGAAAGTCATAGCTACTTTAGGAGATTTTCACAGGAATGATGAGTTCTCAAGAGAGTCCTGCATGACTGTGTATGAAAGTGTAATTGTTCCTACTCTGACGTATGGCAATGAAACCTGGGTACAACAGAAGAAACATAGGAGTTGCCTGTGTGCTGAAGAAATGCATTACTTACGGGGGGGGGGGCAAGACATGTTCTAATCAGGGTTCATACACTTTTTCAACACAGGACTTTTCCAGGATTTATGGTTTTTCCAGGACATACGATGATCCAAACACTCTTACTTAAAATATAGTGAAACCATAGGTCTGTTAAACCTGTAACCTACAACAAACAACTTCCTATACATGCATACATGCTTGGGCAAACTTAATGCAGAATGTTAAAAATGATGTCTGCTGCAACTAATCAGAAACTTAGAATCACAGATAAATACTGAAATACCAAAATTGTCACTGAAAATGTGACCAGGTTTAATATCTACTTAACTTTTATATAAAGTATATACTACATTGATTTTTACAAAAATTTATTTTTCTACTTTGGCTTTAGTTCAATTATTGAAGCAATTACAGAATAAAAAAAACTCATAAAACTCAAAAATACATAGGTATGTAGCATTACTCTTGAAATGCTTTCATATACCACACAATCAATACTTAAAATACTATTTATATTTAATTATTTTTGAAATAATGCTTACATTGGAAAATTTAAGGGTACGGAAAGGTGAAATATTCAGAACTTTTTCAAAGGACCAATGGGATTGTTCTTTCTTAAACACATAACGTTATGGGGAAAATTAAGAGACAAGGTTAACTGGGTAATTACTACTTAAACTTATGTCCATAATAAAATTGAGGTAAAAAGCTGAATATGGGTGAAAATTAAAATTTGGGAGAGGGTGGGATACATTTCGAAACAAAAAGTAAATTCAATTATCTTAAGACCATGATAAATGAAAATATAAATAAAATGCAACACTGATGTTTGAAAATTCCCAAAAGTTATTATTGAAGGTTTGCGTTGTTTGAATATACGATGAGTTGAGGCACCTGCAAGTGTAAAATACGTAATTATGGTTTACATGTGTACCAAATTTGTAAACACTAAAAATTAGATGTTATACAATGTACATGTGTAATAACTTTTGGAGGCTGTGATGATCAAATTAGTGGTTAGGACAAAATGCATTAATTAAATAAACAAACAACTTCCAGAGTCGTTTCCGGCCTTAGGCAAGCTAAGGTGGATTAGCATGTGACCCTGCGATGAACTTCAACTGTGTCAACTCATTCTTCACTGCACAACGTTTGGGTTTTTGAAAGGCTACTTGGCCTGCATTTACTATACAAACTTAACCAAAAACTAAAAAAACAACAACAAGGTGTTTCCATCAATCGAAAAAATACCCAAATCAACACTTTGTTTCTGTTTGAACACAATCAGCTTTTCACATTTTTGAAATTTCTAACCTTTGGCAAACCGGCCTTATTAATTATTAAAAAAAAAAATCAAATGACACACACACACTTGATGTATTTCTATAATTCAGAAAGGAGGAACACATATTTCTGCCAGCAAATACTAATTTGCTACCCTGAATTTCACATTGGCCACTTTTACAGGCAATAATCTCACTTAAACTCAAATCTAGTTGTTACAGCACTATTTAGATTTTTTTTCACAACACTTCTATGATGTAAGAATCTTTCTTTCTTTCTTTCTTTGATTGGAGGTTTAACGACCACCGTGAGCAACTCAATGGGCTATAAGCAGTCGCCCGTCCCTAATTTAGGGTCACTGGTTCCAGGGAAGGGAGAGAGCCAGTGCCGTAAGACAAACACAACATCCATGCCTCACCGGGATTCGAACCCGGACCCCTTCGGACGAATGATCAGAGGCCAACGCCTTAGACCACTGCGCCACCGGGGCGGCAATGATGTAAGAATCAAATTTATCCCTTTCGGGTGGTCGGCGAACATATTTCACCCAGAAAATCAAGATTTGCAAAAACACATAAATACTCTTGACTTAGGGAACATAACAAACACTGTGGATAAGTTTGGACAGCTGAAGTGCAATCTCTCCCTCTCTTCATGAATTTATAGCTTATTGTATACACAACACAGATTTCATTTCATTTCATTTCATTTCAAACACACCCCTCAAACCAGTTTCCTTAACCAACATTAATTTCAAAATTACAATAACTGAGCGAAAATTTATAAATAACCAAAAGTTATTTTAGTAAACAATCCTACACTACCAGGAAAATTTGCATTAAAATTTAATATACTCAACCTTCTAGCATTACTTGATACAAAATCACTCTCAACACTCTACTAAACCATACTGCACTAAATATACCTTACTCAATTACCTCAAAAGTTATCATTACACAATAATGCTGACAAATATACTTAAAATTCACTCTATCATCTGGAACAATTCAAAATACTTCACTATACAAACTTGCTCTGAGTACCCAAAATCCCACCGTGTAAATAAAAGGCAAACACTAATTCTCAACACTCCTGAACTTGAACTTATATTTATATGTACTTTTACTGTTCACCAATATTTTAAAATACACAACTATTTCTGACATGCAACTCCTAAATCAGCTTAATTTAAATTTTCAAAAGTACACTATTGCAAGTTTTCACCAATTTAATAGATCCATATAGTAAATTTAGGCACTAGCTAAACAAACATCTCATTCAAATCACTCAATTTCACTGAAACCAAAATTCTCACTGTGAGGAAGTATTATCTAGGCTGAAGGTGAGATTGGGTTGTGAATCCAATCAGGCCTATGCACCAAAATGGAAGAATAAGTGTGACATATCACCCTGTATTGTTTTCTTCACTTACTGTTTTGGGACAACACTCGTGCACTCGCCTTGCTCGGGATAGCTTCCTACGGGTCTTCGGCTTACCGGGGTGGAAGAACAATCCCCCAATTGTTTCCATCTATACCCTTTCAGGCACGAAGCATTTTTCCACACAAAGAAAGCACCCTGCAAGAACTTTCTTGCCCCCAAATTTTCCCTGGTGCACACAGCCCCCAGAAAAAACACCATACGAAGACTCACATTATTTCCAGAAATACCCTTACCTTTTCATTCCCTAAGCACACAGCTTCCAGGAGAATTAACACCACTTTCCAGAAAAATACACTATATCACTCATTTCCCAGAAAAATACACTATATTGCAGAACCATTTATTTCCAGAAAATTACACTTATCTAAGAACTATCTATTTCCAGAAATCATCACCTCCTGAAGAATTCCAGCATTATACAAGGGTAAAATACAGGCCAACACTTTATTACCTAGTCTGGGTGCATGCCTTTTTTAATATCTCCCACTCATGAAAATTCTTTTTCCAGATCCACCGCCTGATATTGGAAACTAGTCCACCCTACTACAAAATGGTACAGACAATTTTACACCCATTACTTGCCAAACTCAAAAATCACCATACCCTGCCTCCAAGACACAAATTTTAACTACATGGCCCTGTATCTGTATAAATACAAATACAATTTAAATATTATTAAAACTACCAAGCACAAAAAAAGTTAAATTTCCTGAATAAAAATTTTACTGGTTTGAGAGGTTGTTCTTCAAATTAGCTTATAACACAATTATGATATTAGATACTCCTTACACATGTAAAAATTACACATTGCCTTTCCCCTTTAATATAGACTTTCATATTTATAGAAAATGACATGGAGGTTTCTTTACACAGCATAACACTACCATACACAAAAATAAACCTAAATGGAAGAACATTTACATTTCTATTTCTTTAGTTTTAATGACATAAGCATGGATTACAACTGAAACCTGACCTGCCCCACTGTCATGCCAACGATACAAATTCTTCAAGGAACTACATGATATATATATATGAACTAACCAAAACCAAAGTTTGGTTACTGAATACTTATATGTAAATATACTTTTTTTTTTTTTTTTTCACTCTGCCCCAAATTTTTCAAGGAACTTTCTCCTCATGGCTCTACCCTAAATAGAAGAATCTCTTTATACAGATAAATTTCAATAATCGAGGTTGCTCTCCTTTTTTTTTTTTTTTTTTTTTGAACAGGGCCCTTTAGGCTGTTGAAGATGCTGAACTAGGCTGCATAGTTTGCTTTTAAACTTGCAGAACTTCAATTCTTCTATTGAAGGCACTTTCTCACAGAGGTGAAATAATAGGGCCCATATCATCGCCTGGCCCTCAAGAGGAAAGAAAGTCTTACCTCCTATCTCCACAGTAAACTTCGGGAGCCATCGGTAGCAATGGGACTCCGTGCCCTTAGGAGCGTTCCACAATATCTGCTTCCAGGAGAGGTGTGGGGTGGTGTAGCACAAAAAGGCCCCAATCTTTGACCGGGGTCAGATCCAAAACTTTCGTTGTGCTTCCTTCAGCCATGCAGAGGAAAAATGTCGAGTACTTTCTGCTACTATCAATGCCAAGCCTCTAAGGGCTGGATGCCTCCAAAAAAAAAAAAAAAAAAAAAAAAAAAAAATTGAGAGGTTTACATCCTTCTTTTCAAATACAAAAAAATTTGCTGTCCACTACTTTTATTTTTGTTGACTCATTGGACACTCCATTTACCGATAATGAGATACTGGGCAGTCATGCCCAGCCCAGCCAGCCAGGCCAGGCCTAGCATGGCTGAATTTTTCGTACGACTTCAATCTCAGCCAACAACCAGAAGAGTCAAGAGTAGAGTGACGCTTTCTCTAAAAAAAAAAAAAAAAAAAAACAGGTACTTGAAAACCACTGACCCCCCATTGGCTAAACTCTTCCCCTAGTAACCAACGACTTTGCTGGCCATTGGGCTAAGAGTTCGTGCCAAAACTCTGATACTGAACACATGGCTCAACTCCCTTTTCCCCCAGGAGGAAACTTGACCTTCATACGTAGGAAACACTGTAACCTCCTGCATGCTATTGATCTAAAAATAGCCTGACGCTTGGTTAGAGAACTTTTGGTGACACATTTTAGAAACTTCTTTCTAAAACCTTACCTAAAAATGGCCGCGGTCGCTGAAAGAAAGATTTTGGCTTTTGCACAAATTTACAAAAACGCTTTCCCTTCATTCCGTGATTAATAAGCGAATAATTTTGTTTTCTAAAAGGGTTGGTGGTAACTTCTTGCTCGCCTTTTCCTTCTAACTTACAAGAGTAAAAAGTAACTTAATCCAAAAGAAAAAAGTTTAATTCTTATTATCCCCCCCCTTTTTTTTTCATGAAAATTTTGCTTGTTTGGTCAGGGCTGAGAAATGAACGAACATGGCCATTATTCCCTCACTTCACCGCCTCATCCAAACAAGATTTTGAAACGTGGACTGGAGAGGATTTTCATTCTATTTATTTAGTTCCCCCCCCCCCCATAAATCTTAGCGAAGTGATCAGTTTCCCCAAGATTTACGAACATGAAAATTCTCAACAGGACAATGATTATGGGAGCAAGTATTTGTGTTACATTTTATTTAGGGAAGGAATTTTCAACATAATATTGATGTTGTAGCTATTTATGTTTTTAAATTTGTACTCGCCAGCAAAAATAGTATGCACCAAAATTTCCAACATAAAATGAAAGAGAATGACAGGAAAACCTTAAACCCAAGGGCTGCCTACAACTGCATTCATTGATGATCAAGGCAATCTAACAGGGCATGATTATAAAACTATTTATAGAAGATGCAAAGTGATTAGTTTGCTCAGAAAATACACTCATTGTCATAAAAATTTACGCACCAAGAAAAAAACCATGTGATTAACAATAAACTCGGCAAATAGCTATGGGGAGGGCAGACATGCAAACGATTAAAGTTTTGTGTGATTCTGCATGCCCACACTTCCAAGACCAGCGCTGCAATCGCAATCCTTGGGGCTTATAAGGCGCCATACAGGGGACTCCACATGCGTGCCAAACAGTGGCGGCTTGTGGTAGGAAAAATAGGTGAAGAGCTACAAGAGCAATATGAAAAGATATCTACTGTCTTCAATGAAAATCAGTTAATGAGAACTTACCTATTTTTTTATATATTAGATCAATTCTTCTTCCCTTTAAAGCTGGAAATTTGTTGATAATGACGTCAGAAAATGGCTGTTTCTTTGTGACATCAAGAAAATGTCTTTCTGAATAGAAATATTTGCCAATGAAGCAAGTTTATCTGGATAAATACTGTTTCTTGAGTAAGTTTGTATTCTTTTAAGGCAAGAAAAACTTCTTCCCACTGAAACACTTGCAGATGCAATTGTTAAAATCAAGGAAACCAATTTATAAGCTTCTGTATAAATGCCTTTATCTCCATGAAGCACTCGAAGAAGTTCATGAGTCGATATATTCCTTAATTTTTTATCAGCATATACAAGACTCAGTTCATCTTTAAGGCGCTGGTGTTTAGTAAAAAAATTTCCGTAAAAATTTTGTAGATTTTCAAACGCGTGAGAGGGAAAGCATGAATTAAATTGGTCGAATTTGGTTGTGTCAGCAAGCCAGGCAAATTGAAGTTTAAGTTTCTCACAGTCTTGAAATCTTATATCCATTTCCATAAGAATGTGTTACAAAATTTCAAAATACAATTGTTTATAATTTTGAAAAATTGTTTCTGGTGAAAGAACAGCATATTCCCATTTAGATCTGCTTATTTCTGTGATTTTGCTAGCTTTTCCAAACAATGTTCCAAATACCTCATCGTTCCTTTTATGGCTCAAAATTTCATAAGTTGTTTTTAATTTGAGTAACACAGTAGTTTATGCCTAGTGATTTTTTCTGCAAAATTTCAAATAATAGATCGGTGAAGTCAAATATTTCATTAAATACTATTCCCAAAAATGTAAATTTAAAAGTGTTCATATCATTTAAAAACCCTTGGGCAAGTTGAATTGAGTTTTTTTCTGATTGGTCACTATTTGTGAGAAATTCGAATACTTCCTTCAATTTATCCCAATCTTCAACTATTACACATACTAACTTCGAAGTGGAGGACCATCGAGTTTTTGTTATGATTGGCATGCATCTTGCAGTTGTTGATGTGAGTGTATTGTTTTTACCACTCAGCGAAGCGGTCGCTTCGCTGAGTGGTGAAAAAACAAAGGAATTACACTGAGGCTTGCAAAAAATATTCGACACTTAGAAATTTTAGAAAAAAACTGCTGTAATACAAGGTTCAAACGATTTACTAAGCAATAACAAAAACAGCTTGAGAAGCTTTATGCTTCACTTTTTTTCTGGAGCCCAGTCAAGTGTCCAGACATTACGTTTGCCCTATCGTAACATTGTCCTATTGACTTGTGTTGATAATCAAACTGTTCCAAAACTTTGTCTAGCATTTTGTATAAAGCTTCTGACGTTCTATCTTCACTCACACCATGGAAACCCAAAAATGGCTCAACCAATACACCTTCTGAATCAGATCTTATTATTAAAAAGCACAGATCTTATTATTAAAGAGCACTCGGAAGTCTGGTTACATCTTCCCATCTACTTGAATATAAAAGCATTGAACTTCATTTATTTCATTTTTGACGTGATCGTTTATATATTCAGAAATACATTCAATTAATTCGTTTTGAATAGTCTTTGAGTCACCTGTGAAGACATTTTTTATTGTTTTGTATTGATTTAGAATTTTTAAAGGAGTTCCTGATATCAACAGTGAAAGCAATTCCTTGAATTTCTACGATTTATCGAGTCAATGCTTTCGTCATGGTCACGGAATGCTAGTTCTTGTTTACTCAAACACAGTACTGCGTCAATCATTGTCTGAAGGAAAAGTCTATTTAAACGAACGCTTTTGCTGAAATGCATTTTCAAAAGCCTAGCATTCTCCCTCAGGGCATCGGCAATGGTATTCTGATTATTTACAAAATTATTTAGCATTAATTCGCATTTCAGGTGTTCGCTAGAATCACCACGTTTGTGAAATGAACGTTTTATATTTTAGAAATCTTTAAATTGTCCTTATTTCATGCCGAATTTTATTACTAAAAAATGCAGGGCCAAAAAAATAATTTTTGTAACACAGAAGGGCTACAAAGCCATTTATATTCAATAAACCAACAATTTTTAAAATTATTATTGTAAGATTTGCCGCTCTTCTTGATTTCTTTCTTGGCGACAATTGTCAGTGAATCAGTCGGTCGTCCTTGAAGTAAAATGTCTCTTTTATTTTCATCTTTCCACCGATTGAACGGAGTTTGCAATAAATTACAGACAATATCGTTCACAGGATACATACTGAAAACTAAAACTATCACTATCAGTTAAACTGTACATGAAACTAAAGTAACTAATGAAGTTTTTAACAAACAATCACAAAACACACAAAAAAACAAATCTCTTTCGGAAAGTATGTACTGAAACGCCGCAAAGAAAGAGCCCTAGTGGATTGCCAAGGGTTCCCGTTCCACTGCGATCTCTTCGGAAGGTCACGATTTCAGGTGCAGAGGCTTGGCGTCTCAAGCTAAAACACTTCACTTGCCCGGCAGATAGGGGAGGGTGACATCACAGTTACCATGGCAACTCGGACGAAAACTGCAGACTACCAAGCATTCTCATTTCAGCTCTTCACTTGAACTGTTTTGCGTATAAGGACTTGTTTTTCGTATTGGACGCGCATTGTGAATTGATATCTAATCAAAATTTTGGGTATTTAAGCACGCGATAAAGGCAAAAAAAGAATATATTATACGAAATTATTAAATAAAACTTTATTTCAAATAAAATAGGTGAAGAGGCACTTCACCTACATCACCTGAAAAGCTGCCACTGGTGCCAAAGTGCATGGTAAGAGTCAAGTGAGATCCCTGAGTGACAGACATGACGAGGAGCCGCCATAGATGTGCGTACAGACAACTGACGGGGTCTGAACGAGCCCGTATTGTCAGGATGAGAGAGGCACAGTGGCCGGTGCACCAAATCAGCCACCATTTGGGCCGGTACAGTACGGTGTGATTGTGTTGGGAGCGGTAGACATCGGAAGGCACCCAGACGACCCAAAAACACCGCCAGCAGAGAGGACTATGGGATCGTGAGAGCAACACGCACAGATGCAACGACGTCCATGTCCAATATCCAAAGACGTGGAGGCTGTACCAAGGGACTCCTGTGTCTACCGGAACCATTTCCAGATGCCTGGCAGAGACAAATCTGCACTCTCGACGGCCGTTACGTTTTCTGCCACTAACACCTGACCATTGTTGCCATTGATTGCAGTGGTGTCAGCATGAACAACGTGGAATGCTACGAACTGGCAACGTATAGTGTTCAGCGACAAATCCAGCTTCTGTATGGGAATGGACGACCACCGTGTCAGAGTGTGGCAGACCGCAGGTGAGCGCTATAATCCCAACCTCACTGTACAGTGGCACACGTCCTGAACTGCAGGCATGATGATTTGGGGAGCCATCGTGTATGACAGTCGTACTTCCCTCGCAGTGATCCGAGGGACGTTGACAGCCTAGTGCTATGTACAGGAGATCCTGCAGCCCCATGTGCTGCCTCTCTTGGTGGGGCGGCTCAGAGCCATTTTCCAACAAGATAACGCCATGGCACAAGTGGCACACCAGATGGCACAAGTGGGACCAGATGGGATGTCAGCTTTCTCCATTCCTCAGTGTTCATGATTTAGAGCTTAAGTTGCAAGAAGTGTGGGCCAATCTGTCCCAGGATAACACACAGTGTCTCTTTGACTCCATGCCAGACAGTATCACCTCATGTATCTTGAGCATGAGGCGGTCCGATGTGGTACTAATGCTGATCATAACATGTACCGTACGTCCGCGGGAAATTGTCCTGCTGCTGTGATATTGTAATCACTTCTATCCTTGGTATGTACCATCTCACTACTAAAATATCATTTCAATCCATTTTTATGACAATGAGTGCATTAAGAAACAACTAGACAAAAAAAAAATCAGCTACTTATAAAACATCAGCTACTTACTTTCACCAGTGGCTAAAAAGTATGTTATGAAAATTAACAAATGACGCAAAAAAACGTTTCGCATAGCAAAAGGAAGGTATTGGAGACAAAAAGATTTTCAAACTGAACTGTTAAAAGAAGAGATATAGAAGGAAACATGATATAACTCTATGCTTTTTAGCAGAAGAATTTTGCGTAATGGAAAAGTTGAAAACATGGTAAAATATTCTTCATAGCAAAAGCTATACTAAGGAAAAATAACTTTTCAAATATGTCTCCCAGAAGCAGAGATAACAAGAAAAATGTTCTGACCTTTACAACCCCTAGGGAGAAAGTTGTACATTATTTGAAGAGGATATTCTTATTGTAGCAAAAATCTTATTCATTCTCCATCTTCATTATAGCGAATGGAATACAGTAAAAAAAGAAATTTCTCAATAGAGGTTTTAGAGGCAGAGATAGGCTACAAATGGAAGTACACAAACACCACCTAGCAGCACAATTGTTAACCACAAACCTCCTCAAATACAAACCTAAAGTGTTCCATAAAGTAAATGGTGTCTGGTGTTAAAAGAATTTTTTTTAATTGGACATTTAGAAGTACAGACATTGAGAAAAATAGATTAAAAATTTGCGCCACATAGCGGCGAAATTGTGCATTATTTTGGGAAGAAAATACACACAAGGAGTTTCAATAGTTAGTAATATCTGATTGAAAGAGAATATTTTTCAATCAGGTTTTTAGTCCCGCAGATATTGCTGTAAATGGAAACGCAAACTTACACCCTCTAGTAGCACACTTGTGCAACTTTTGAAAGGGCAACAGTAAGTAAATAATCAGTTAAAATTTTATCTGGTAGTTCATATTTCTTTGTGGAGCTAACCTCTGAATCTCAGAAAATAGTTTAGTGGTATGTATGTATGTATGTATGTATGTATGTATGTATGTATGTATGTATGTATGTATGTATGTATGTATGTATGTATGTATGTATGTATGTATGTATGTATGTATGTATGTATGTATGTATGTATGTATGTATGTATGTATGTATGTATGTATGTATGTATGTATGTATGTATGTATGTATGTATGTATGTATGTATGTATGTATGTATGTATGTATGTATGTATGTATGTATGTATGTATGTATGTATGTATGTATGTATGTATGTATGTATGTATGTATGTATGTATGTATGTATGTATGTATGTATGTATGTATGTATGTATGTATGTATGTATGTATGTATGTATGTATGTATGTATGTATGTATGTATGGACAATGATTTCTCTGAGTCCCACATTGATGAACTGGTGTAAATCTCCATGAAGTGCTGCATACTACAAATGTTTGATAGAGTTCAAAGTGGAAGAATTTAGCTGTTAGGGAAGCAGATAAAATGCATAACCATGATCCTCAAACCATTCCTGCACAATGCAGGCATTGTGATAAGAAATGTTGTCTTGCTGAAATTGTAGTTTGTCATCTTGATACATATACAGTGTGCCCATTAACTAATGAGACTGATTTTTTATGGGACAGCCCTTTGAATAAAAGTAAACATGTTTATAGTTTTGACTGCTAGACTATGCTGTACAGGCGCAACTTTCGAGTTGGATGATGCAGAAGTTTTTGTGTGGACACTGTTGAAGTCAGACTGTGTGAGTGGAGCATGTAAAGTTGAGTAATGGATACAATTTTATCCATTACTCAACTGGATAAAAAGAGCTGTGATAAAATTTTATTGTAAATTAGGGAAAACTGCCATGAAAGTGTACCAAGACCTAAAAAACGTTTATGGCAATGACTGAGCTGTGGACAGGTGTTCCACTGGTTCTCAACATTTAAAGATGGGAGCGAGTCCCTTGAGGATGAACCACACACAGGATGTCCAGTTTCAGCATGGACAAATGAAAATGTGGTGAAGACTAGTGAAATTATTGCCCACAACAAGAGAATAACCACTAGGACACTCGCTGAACAGCTTGGTGTCGATAAGAAAACGGCCAGGGTAATCTTAAAAAAAGATATGAACTAGAGAAAGATTTCTTCAACATTTGTGCTGCACATGTTTGACACACAAACAGAGAAAGAACTGCATTGTATGCTGTTAAAATTTTATCCATGCAGTTGATCAAGATCATGATTTGTTCAAAAGAATTGTCACCAGTGAAAAAAGTTGGAGTTTTCAGTTTGATCCTAAAACAAAATGCCAGAGCATGAAACATCTTCTCTCTGGCAGAAGGAAGTCCCTAGCAAAAATTGTGTCAAAACAATGGTCATTGTTTTTTTCTCTGCTGGAACTATCCACAGAGAATTTGTTCCTGAGGAAACCACAGTGAATGTTCAGTGTTATTTAGGAGTAATACAATGTCCGTATGCCTGCATGCAACGTATCAGGAAACTGTTCCACAAAAACAATTGGTTTCTGTTGCAAGACAACACACCCACACGCTGTGCACTGCCTGTGAAGCATTTTCTACTTTGAAGTCAATCTGTGTTATTGAACATCCATCCTACTCACCAGATTTGGCTCCCACAGAATTTTTTCTCTTTCCTCTTCCCAAAGGTGAAGTGTGTCTTGAAAGAGGAGCACTTCGGCAACATTAAGGACATCCAATGAGGTGTGACCAACACACCGAAGGAGGTTCCAGTTCATGTCTTCAAACACCTGTATGAAAATCTTTTAATATTTTTCACTGTACACCATGTTCCCTTCATTCAGAAAACTATAAACACATTACACTACACAGGACAAGGAAATTCCAAGCAACTGAACATAAATATGTGAGAATCTTCAGATTTCAAGTTTTCTGAATAAGGGAACATGGTGTACAGTGAAAAATATTAAAATATTTATATCTCGAATATGTTATTTAAAATATTTCTTCAGGGAAATCCGTTTCCCAATCCATCCAACAGAAGAAATACATGAGGTATTTCCAACACTGTAATTTCTGACCTACATCCGATACTGGATGTGAGAAAAGGTCTTGAGGCGCTACGATGGAGCAGAATAGCTTTGACTAGCGCAAAATCTAAAGATTATCAGATATTTATGTTCAGTTGCTTGGAATTTCCTTGTCCTGGGTAGTGAAATGCCTAGCATGTTCAACTGGAAATCGGGAGGTGCGGGTTCGATCCCCGCTCCAGGACGATGAAAATTTTCTAGTTTTTTGAATGAAGGGAACATGGTGTGCAATGAAAAATATTTAAAGATTTATATCCCAACCATGCAATTTAAAATATTTCTTCAGGGAAATTCGTTTCCCAATCCATCCAACAGAAGAAATATATGACGTACCTGTATGAAAGCAACAGAAGAAATATATGACGTACCTGTATGAAAGATCTCACTGTTGTGTGGAGTTGGAGGGAGATTATTTTGAATCTGTGTAAGTGACAATTCAAAATATAGTTTGTTGTTTGATATAATAATTTTTGTCTCATTACTTAAGCTGGCAGACTGTGTAGTCATCATCCAAGGCAACAAGCAGTCTGAAACAATGTCTCAGCTGGATCTGGCAGTGAAGGTGTGATCAAAGGGGATGAGGTGACCCATTAGCATCTACGACAATGATCTCCATACCTTGATACTGCTTCTGCTGTTTTGTTTTCATCTAATTGTACAGTCTGGTGCAGTTGCCCAGTGTCCTATGAGCCCAGGTTTCACCCATCCATCATCATGTTGGAGTTTGTTTTTTTTTTGATTGGAGGTTTAACGACCACCGTGAGCAACTCAATGGGCTATAAGTAGTCGCCCGTCCCTAATTTAGGGTCACTGGTTCCAGGGAAGGGAGAGAGCCAGTGCCGTAAGACAAACACAACATCCATGCCTGACCGGGATTCGAACCCGGACCCCTTACAGACGAATGATCAGAGGCCAGCGCCTTAGACCACTGCGCCACCGGGGCGGCATGTTGGAGTTGAAACCTAGGCTCATAGGAAAAGGTGACTCTTCCAGTCATCTGATGTCCAGTCATGGAGCTCTCATATCCACTGCAGACAGAACTGTCAGTTACAGTCAGTCAGCATAGACACACGTACAGGCTGCCACTGCAGATATGAGGTGCATACATAGTATCAGATATTTAATAGTAGGCTGATAGGCAGTATTATGTATTTGATATATTTTTTTTATTGGAATTTTAACGACCACCGTGAGCAACTCAATGGGCTATAAGCAGTCGCCCATCCCTAATTTAGGGTCACTGGTTCCAGGGAAGGGAGAGAGCCAGTGCCGTAAGACAAACACAACATCCATGCCTCATCGGGATTCGAACCCGGACCCCTTACGGACGAATGATCATAGGCCAGCGCCTTAGACCACTGCGCCACCAGGGCGGCGTATTTGATATTAAGCCCATTTGCAAGAGCATGTGCTAGATTGTGTGCTCAGAAACATTTCTCTGTGCATGCTGGCTGTAGTCTGCCATTAAATGACCTCAGTATACAGGTAAGTAAAAATGCTGGAAACTCGGTATGTACACGTACCATTCGTAGAGAACTTCATTCCATGGGTTACCATGGTCGTGTGACAGCTCATAAGCTTTTTGTCTCCACTCAAAATGCTACTTGTCGTTTAGCATGGTGTAAAGAACATTTATCGTGAACCGTAGATCAATGGAAACGGGTCCTATGGACTGATGAATCCAGATAAATGATCCATCAGTCTGATGGCTGTGTGTGTGGATACATCGGTAGCAGGGGGAATGCTGTTTACCACAGTTCCTACAGTCAAATTTGGAGCTGGCAGTGTACTCATGTGGGGGTGTTTTCTGTGGTATGGTCCCGGCCCATTGCTTATCGTGGACAAACCTGTTAACCAGCATGTCTACCTCGATATTCTGGACAATTATGCCTTACCAACTTTGTGGCAAAACTATGGAACCGAGCCTTGTTGGTACCAGCAGGATAATGCACCAAGCCACAAGGACTGTTACAGTGTGGTTTGACGATAATTCTGTATCATGTGTGGGCTAGCCAGCACAGAGCCGTGATCTTAATCCCATAGAGCACCTATGGGATGAATTAGAGCACCACATAAGAAGTTTGGAACCAAGGCCTTACTACTCAGCAACAGTTAGCAGCAGCATTATGTACTGAATGGAAGCGCATACCTATCACTGTTCCAAAACCTTGTTGAAAGCATGTCTCGAAGGGTCAGTGCATGCATTAAGGCCAAAGGTGGACTGACACCGTACTAATGTATGTCAATAAATGCTATGTTGTGTTTCTCTTCTAGGTGTCCGGTGACTTATGTCAATATAGTGTGTATATATATTCTCAAAAATAATAAGGGATTAAAGGGATGTACAGCATATGTATATATCATCATCATCATTGTCAACCATCATCAATCCACCGCTGGACGAAGGTCTCCTGCTTCCTCACAACGGTCTGTCTTGTGCCAGTCTCCTCCATGTCACCCCTGCATACTTTCGAATTTCATCCACCCATCTCCCATGTGGTCTTCTTCTGGGTCTTTTCCTGTCCTTGGAATCCAATCTAAAATTTCGGCTGTCCATCGATGATCTGTCCTTCTGGCAGTATGTCCAGCCCATTGCCATTTCAGGGATTTAACTCTGATCATGATGTCTTCCACTCTTGTCATTTTCTCGGATCCACGCAGTTCCTCTTCTTATCTCTCCTGGTTACACCAAGTATGCACCTCTCCATGCTTCTTTGAGTTGTCTGCAGCCTTTGTATGTCTCTTTTAGTTAAGGTCCACGTCTCTGCACCATACGTAAGCACTGGAAGGATGCATTGATCAAACACTTTTCTTTTAAGACATAATGGCATATTGCTCTTGAAAATTATGCTGTTTCTTCCAAAAAGCTCTCAGGCAAGTTTTGTACGCCGATTAATTTCTTCATCAATGTGACCCTCACTTGATATCTGCTGTCCAAGATAAACGTACGCAGCTGTTATCTCCAGCTTTTCTCCATCAATCGATAAATCTTCATTTCTTGTAAAAGCATTGAACATCACTTTGTCTTCTGAAAGTTCATTTTTAATCCCACTTCTTTACTCTTGTCAGCAAGTTCCTTGATCATACTTCGCAGCTCTGATGGGCTAGTTGCAAAAATGACTACGCCATCAGCAAAACGAAGGTGGGTTAGATAATCTCATTAATCTTTATCCTCTGTTTTCCAGCTCAGCGACTGAAAAACACCCTCCAATGTGGCATTAAAGAGCTCGGAGATATGGTGTCACCTTGTCTCACTCCCTTTCCAATTTTTATGTGTGTTGTATTTTCAAACAGCCTAATCTTTGCACTTGCATTTCATAGATGTTATTAATAATATTAATGTATGCATCTTCAATACCGCAGGTTTTCAGAGCCATTGTAATTGCTGATGGTTTCACGAATCAAAGGCTTTTTTCATAATCGATAAAAGCCATGCACAATGGAAGTTCATATTCTTTGCTCTTTCAATTAGTTCTCTCAGCACATGGATATGATCTATTGTGCTGTAGCCCTCCTGAATCAGCTTGTTCTCTCGGTTGAGCCATGTCCAGTGCTACCTTCAAGCGGTGTGAAGAACTTTAGTGAAGATTTTATAAACTACTGATAGGAGGCTGATAGGTCTGTAGTTTCCGAGATCCTCAATGTCACCTTTCTATGTAGCAGGATCATTGTAGCGTGTTCCAATCTTCAGGAATCTTTCCTTCATTAAGGCATCGAGTGAAAATTTGGGCGAGTACTGTTTCGATTTCTCCATTTGCTTCATGTATGATGTCTACAGTAATTCCATCTTCTCCTGGAGCTTTTCCCTCATGTTCTTGATTGCATGTGCAACTCTGCTGGAAGTATTGGAGGAACTCTGGTACTGGTATCTTTCATGATGTCTGGAGTGCATGTATCATCCCTTTCATATAATTTGGAGTAGAAATCTTCACTCTTGTCAAAATTTCGCCTCTATTTCTTGTTACAGAACCATCTTCTTTCTCAGTGCCATAATCTGTTTTCTTCCCTTACTGAGATATCCTTTGTTATCTTTAGCTTTGGTTTGTTTTCAATTGCTTTCCTCACTAGTTCACAGTTGAATTTTCTTACGTCTTCAGTGATACTTTTCACTGTCTTGCATAGCTCTATATATTCCACTTTGGAAGTCACATCTTCTTTAGTTGTCCTCATCTCTCTCTTTGCATCAACATTTTCGTTTTTCCTGATAATTTATTTACATGCAACTTGTTCTTAGACCCAGCTAATTTTGTTGCTGTTTCCATAAGAGCTTTGGTTACTTTTCTGTTAACTTCAGAGATGTCCACTTCTTCCGATGTTAGGCCTTCTAAAGCAGAGAACCTGTTCTTCAGTTCCAACTTGAAGGTATTATGGTGTTTTGTTGCTGGTTATGTCAATAGATTTTGTTTGTCTTATGAGCTTGCCACGTTCAAGTTTAGTGTTGAGGTGCATCTTACATCTCACCAATCTATGGTCACTACCTGTGTTGAACTTGTTTAGCACACAGTCTTCTATGACGAATTTTTTGTTACACATAATAAAATCAATTTCACTTGTCATCCCATTTGGATGTCTCCATGTCCATTTCCTGTGGTGGCTTTTCTGAAGAAGGAGTTCAAGATGAAAAACCCTTCTGCCTCTGCAAACTTCAACGAGAGTATTTCCACGCTGGTTTGCTGTTGCCGTGACCGAATTTACCTACTGAAGTTTCATTCTGTTGCCGTTGCCCTATTTTTGCATTGAAATCTCCCATAATTATTTTCAAGTGCTGCTTACCTTTATTATTTAGATGACAAATTTCCTCATAAAATTCTTCAATTTCTTCTTCAGGATGACTTGTGGTGGGTGCATAGTTTGAATAATCTGAGCCTGGTATCTTCTCGATAGTTGGATAACGAGTCGTGCAGCTCTGTCAGAGGAACTCTTCAACTTCTTACCACTTTATCCTTCAGTTTCTTGTTTATTATAAATCCAACACCACTAGTTCTGCCAGTATCTGTCCCACGATAGTAGAAGAGATGTCCACTTTCAGTTCGATGAGATCTTCTCCTTTTCTCCTTACACTCACTTAGCCCCACAATGTCCCACTTAATCCTTTGTAGTTCCTCTTCCAATTCAAGAAGCCTTGAATCAGAAGATAGAGCGTCCATTGTACGTTGCCAAGGTCAGCATCAGATGGCAGCCTAGTCCGGTCCTCCGGGATTCTTAGCACCCTCTGCCTTCATGTCGCACTGGCCGCTGCCTTGCCAGGTACATTCCAAGCTGCCGGAGACTGAGGGCCAAGATTTAAGTTGTGGAGTCATTTTGGAGGGGTTTGGCCATAACTCACCACGCTGGCCAAGCGGGTTGGTGAGTGTGGGATAGCATTTCCTCTGATCCCGATGGTATAGTTATACCGCTATTGGCGGTCGTCAGAGCCCCTTTAGTGGGAACAGGATGCACCACAGAAAGGCGGGGTTGACATTTGTCAAGGAGAGGCTGTGATGCCATATCACCTGACCTTACATCCCCATATGTATATATATATATATATATGGGATGTAAGGTCGGGTGATGCGCAACATCACAGCCTCTCGTTGACAAATGTCAACCCCGCCTTCTCGTGGTGCATTCTGTTCCCACTAAAGGGGCTCTGATGATTGCCAATTGCGGTATAACTATACCATCAGGATTAGAGGAAATGCTGTCCCACACTCACCAACCTGCTTGGCCAGCGTGGTGAGTTATGGCCAAACCCCTCCAAAATGACTCCACAATTTAAATCTTGGTCCTCAGTCTCCAGCAGCTGGAATGTACCTGGACAATGAAGGCAGAGGGTGCTAAGAATCCCTGGAGGACAGGACTAGGCTGCCATTTGATGCTGACCTTGCCTACTTACAATGGACGCTCCCTATCTTCTGATTCAAGACTTCTTGAATTGGAAGAGGGACTACAAAGGATCAAGTAGGACATCGTCGGGCTAAATGAGGTAAGGAGAAAAGGAGAAGATCTCATTGAACTGAAAAGTGGGCATCTCCTCTACTATTGTGGGACAGATACTGGCAGAACTAGTGGTGTTGGATTTATAATAAACAAGAAACTGAAGGATAAAGTTGTAGAAGTTGAAAGTTCCTCTGACAGAGCTGCACGACTCGTTATCCAACTCTCGAGAAGATACCAGGCTCAGATTATTCAAACTTATGCACCCAACACAAGTCATCCTGAAGAAGAAATTGAAGAATTTTATGGGGAAATTCGTCATCTAAATAATAAAGGCAAGCAGCACTTGAAGATAATTATGGGAGATTTCAATGCAAAAACAGGACAACAGCAACAGTAGGTAAATTGGGTCACGGAACAGAAACCAGCGTGGAAATACTCTCATAGAGTTTGCAGAGGCAGATGGGTTTTTCATCTTGAACTCCTTTTTCAAGAAAAAGCCACACAGGAAATGGACATGGAGACATCCAAATGGGACGACAAGTGAAATTGATTTTATTATGTGTAACAAAAAAATTTCGTCATAGAAGACTGTAGTGTGCTAAACAAGTTCAACACAGGTAGTGACCATAGATTGGTGAGATATAAGATGCACCTCAACACTAAACTCGAACATGGCAAGCTCATAAGACAAACAAAATGTATTGACATAACCAACCTTAAAAAACACCATAATACCTTCAAATTGGAACTGAAGAACAGGTTCTCTGCTTTATAAGCCCTAACATTGGAAGAAGTGGATATTTCTGAAGTTAACAGAGAACTCACCAAGGCTCTTATGGAAACAGCAACAAAATTAGCTGGGTCTAAGAACAAGTTGCATGTGAACAAATCATCAGGAAAAACCAAAATGTTGATGAAAAGAAGAGAGATGAGGACAACTAAAGATGTGACTTCCAAAGTGGAATATATAGAGCTATGCAAGGCAGTACGAAAAAGTATCACTGAAGATGTAAGGAAATTCAACTGTGAACTAGTGAGGAAAGCAATTGAAAACAACCAAAGCCTAAAGATAGCAAAGGGACATCTCAGTAAGGGAAGAAAACAGATTATGGCACTGAGAAAAGAAGATGGTTCTGTAACAAGAAATAGAGGTGAAATTTTGACAAGAGTGAAAGATTTCTACTCCAAATTATATGAAAGGGATGATACATGTACTCCAGACATCATGAAAGGTACCAGTACCAGAGTTCTTCCAGTCCTCCCAGCAGAAGTTGCACATGCAATCAAGAACATGAAGCGGGGAAAAGCTCCAGGAGAAAATGGAATTACTGTAGACATCATACAAGAAGCAAATGAAGAAATTGAAACAGTACTCGCCCAAGTTTTCACTCGATGCCTTAATGAAGGAAAGATTCCTGAAGATTGGAACAATGCTACAATGATCCTGCTGCATAATAAAGGTGACATTGAGGATCTCGGGAACTACAGACCTATCAGCCTCTTATCAGTGGTTTATAAAATCTTCACTAAAGTTCTTTCACACCGCTTGAAGGTAACACTGGACATGGCTCAACCGAGAGAACAAGCTGGATTCAGGAGTGGCTACAGCACTATAGATCATATCCACGTACTGAGAGAACTAATTGAAAGAGCGAGGGGATATGAACTTCCATTGTGCATGGCTTTTATCGATTATGAAAAAGCCTTTGACTCGGTGAAACCATCAGCAGTTACAATGGCTTTGAAATCCTGCGGTATTGAAGATGCATACATTAATAGTATTAACATCATCTATGAAAATGCAAGTGCAAAGATTCGATTGTTTGAAAATACAACACACATAAAAATTGGAAAGGGAGTGAGACAAGGTGACACCATATCTCCGAAGCTCTTTAATGCCACATTGGAAAATGTCTTTCAATCACTGAACTGGGAAAACAAAGGGATAAAGATTAATGGAGATTATCTAACTCACCTTCATTTTGTTGATGAAGTAGTCATTTTTGCAACTACCCAATCAGAGCTACAGAGTATGATGCAGGAACTTGCTGACAAGAGTAAAGAAGTGGGATTAAAAATGAACTTTCAGAAGACAAAAGTGATGTACAATGCTTTTACAAGAAATGAAGATTTATCAATTGATGGAGAAAAGCTGGAGATAACAGATACATACGTTTATCTTGGACAGCAGATATCAAGTGAGGGTCACACTGATGAAGAAATTAATCGGCGTATAAAACTTGCCTGGAGAGCTTTTGGAAGAAACAGCATAATTTTCAAGAGCAATATGCCCTTATGTCGTAAAAGAAAAGTGTTTGATCAATGCATCCTTCCACTGCTTATGTATGGTGCAGAGACGTGGACCTTAACTAAAAGACATACGAAGGCTGCAGACAACTCAAAGCAGCATGGAGAGGTGCATGCTTGGTGTAACCAGGAGAGATAGGAAGAGGAACTCGTGGATCCGAAAATGACAAGAGTGGCAGACATCATGATCAGAGTTAAATCCCTGAAATGGCAATGGGCTGGACATACTGCCAGAAGGACAGACCATCGGTGGACAGCCCAAATTTTAGATTGGATTCCAAGGGGCAGGAAAAGACCCAGAAGAAGACCACATGGGAGATGGGTGGGTGAAATTCGAAAGTGTGCGGGAGTATCATGGAAAAGACTGGCACAAGACAGACCGTTGTGGAAGAGGCTTGGAGAGACCTTCGTCCAGCTGTGGATTGATAATGGTTGACAATGATGATGATGATGATGATGATATATATATTCTCAAAAACAATAAGGGATTCATTAAATACACTTACGGTTTTTTGAGCAAACATGGTGAATTGCCCAAACAGCCCACAGCTGAACTTCCATCTCATGACAAGAAAGTAGTGGAAAAAATGGGTTGAAAGACCTACAAAACAAATAAAACCTGAGTAAAAATCAATGCTATGTAATATCACCATTACTATATATATACATATATACTAGCTAAAAATATGTTACATTATACAGAAGATAGAAACTCACAGTATTCACTACCCAATTCCAAGGAAATACATGTGAGAGCACACAAGAGCGTGCTTACACACACATCTGCATATGAAAACTGCCCTACAGAAATTAAGCATCTTATAAATTTCATATCCTAGAAAATTCATAACAGTATACATCTCACACAGAATGGAATGACATATGTTCTTTTTTTAAGGTAACTTCCAAAACAATTTACACTTTGAAAATTGCAATTCATGAGGCAACCTTATGGGTTGTCTTATGTTATAAACGTGCTTTTGTTTAAAACATACATAATATCTAAGGTATTTTACCTGATATTGTCAAAGTATTTTGCACATTGTTTGCTCTGTGAGGCAAGTGCTCCTGGCCCGAGAGGTCCCTTCATTACGGACCTTTGGTTAGTTATAAAAAAAAATTTTGCAGAAATAAAACAGTTAGGTTATATATTTTCAGTTCCACATTCATTCATTCGCACCATCAAACGTTTGAAATTTACTATTTATTAAAAGATTTTAGTAGAAAGAGTTATACTCAACGAACCTCTTGTGAGACGTCTCCTGACCCGATGAGTATAACTCTTTCTACTAAAATCTTTTAATTAATAGTAAATTTTAAACATTTGATTGTGCGAGTCAATGAATGTGGAACTGAAAAATATATAACCTAACTACTTTATTTCTGCAAAATGTTTTTTTTATAACTAACCAAAGGTCCGTAAGAAGGGACCTCTCGGGCCAGGAGCACGTGCCTCACAGAGCAAACAACGTGCGAAATACTTTGACAATATCAGGTAAAATACCTTAGATATTATGTATAATTTACACTTCTGTTTTGCATCACACAACTCAAACATGCCTTTTCCTGCAGAAAATATATTGCTTCTCATTAATGTAACACTGAACCACAATTAAAGGTACAACACATGGAGTTGTATCTCAAATGCTTTCTGTTGTAGTGGCTTGTTACTCTGTCTATTTTGTAGTCCCTTCCAAACTTTACCTCCAAGTTGTCATGTGTTTTCATGACAACCAATGTCACTCACCTTTATATCCATTTAAAAAATATCAGTAAAAATAAACATGAAGGCAAGTGACATCATTAGCTGTCTAGATATGATGACTTGGAGAAAAGGTGCTGAAGGAGCCAAATTACAGATTGCAACAAGTCACTACAACAGAAAACATACAAAGATACAGTTCTCTGATTTAGTACTTTTAATTTCAATCTCATGTTACATTAATGAGAAGTAATAAAAACTCACAGTATTCACTACCAAATCTCATGCATTTTCTGCAGCAGTGAGACATATTTGCAGCCATAATGTGTACCTAAAAGCAAAATGTTAATGCCATCAGCAAAAACATATTAAATATCAAATGTCAGCTATTATTGCAATATGCCATTACAAAATAAAAATCTATGCAAACAAAACAGAAAAATAAAATGATAAAATAATGCCATCACATTCAATAATTATGTTCGCTGTAATTCTTGGTAATCAACAAGAAATCTTTGCTGCTCTTAAAACTAAAAAAACCATCATACAATTCATAAGACAACATAACGACTAAGAGGTCAGCAATTACCATACTGATCACCAGCCTTTCAACTTCTTTATTTTATTTTAGTTTTATTATTTTCTCCTTAGTCAAGTGTCCCTAATTCAGGGACATTTGAAACTCCATAATTCACGGCTGCTACCTTCAAGCAAAGGAGAGAATCCAAATCGATAAATAAACACAACATATGCAACTTACCTGAAACTCAAACAAAGGTTCTCAGCAACACCATAAACAACCGAGCAGTGGGCAACTTTTCTGAACTCCAAACTACACTGGTGTGCAAAAATTAAGGATGAAGAGGAAAAATTAGCATAACAGCAGAACGAGCAGGCAGAACGGACCGAAAGACCAACCACTCAGGAGATAGAGTAGGGTCCAGTGGTACGGTAGAGCATGCGCATATATGCAGCATGACGTGGAGGGGGTGGGTGGGTGTGTGTCGGAAGAGTATAAAGCACACGGGCAGTGTACGCTCAGCAATTCGGTGAAAGCTATTAAATGGTGTAAATCAGTTTGAACGACGTCGAGTTGCTGCCACCGTGTGATATGGCCAACAGGCAATCCAGTAGACGACATCTGGATGACTTTACCCGAGGTTGCGTCATTGGGAAGTTAAAAGAAGGTCGAAGTGTGACTAGTGTGGCAGAGGAGTTCGGGATCGCTCACAGCATCGTTTCATGAGCTTGGAGAGAATTACAAACGACAGGAACAGCTGTCCGAGAGTTTAGCAGTGGTCGTCCACGAGCAATCACAGCGGCGGACGACCGGTATATTGTCCTACAGGCGAGAAGAGACAGACAGATGGCAGACAGCGGGAGAAATTGCAAGGCACATGCAACAGACAACTAGACATCTGTTATCGCATTTTACCGTGGCCAGGAGGCTGCACAAAGGTGGTCTATTTGCACGACGACCAGTACGGTGTGTGCCATTAACGCCTGCTCATTGGAGACGGCAGTTTCTGTGGTGCCAGGAACACAAGAACTGGACACATCATCAATGGGGTCGTCATCATCAATGAGTTCTCTTTACACATGAGAGCCGATTTAGTCTGACGAGCGATTCTGGATGTATACACATCTGGAGAGAGCAGGGAACACGCAATCACACCTCCAACATCATCGAAAGGACCGGTTTGGAGGTGGCGGAGTTCTCGTTTGGGGCAGTATCATGCTTGGTAGCCGTACTGACTTCTACATCTTCCAAGGAGGTTCAGTCACTGGTGTCCGCTATTGTACCGAGGTTCTCCTGCCTCACGTGCGTCTGTTTAGAGGTGCTGTGGGTCCTGAGTTCCTCTTCATGGACGACAATGCTACACTTCATCATACAGTGGCTGTTGCAAAGCTGTTGGAGAGTGAAGATATTCAACGCATGGATTGGCCTGCAAGGTCTCCGGACCTAAATCCAATCGAACACGTGTGGACACCTTCTCGGGAGACGCTTGGCAGCACGTCACCAGCCACCAGCAACGATTCCGCAGCTGCGATTGGTGCTACAAGAGGAATGGGCCGCGATGCCTCAACAGCTCCTTGACAACCTCGTCCTCAGCATGGACAGATGTTGTAAACCCTGAAACGCGGTCATGGGTGATCATATCCCCTACTAAAGACTGGAATTTTCTTGGCAGCCGCCTGTCACATGGACGTTTCTGTCTTTTGTCCAGTTGTGCTCGAAGCTACCTTTTCAATAAAGTGCCTTTGTATCCTTTGGATTCCTTGTTTGGACAGTTTTGCTCACTTGTCCCATATTCTTACATCTTGGGGATCTTATGGTATGATTTGAGTCGACGTGGAGCACTTCTGCATGACGTTACATTCGAAAAATCGTCTCATCCTTAATTTTTGCACGCCAGTGTATATGAAAAGAAACCTGAACATAAATGCTAGGTGACAAGGTTTTATAACACAAGAACCATATATGCCTAGCGCAGCTAATACCAATTGATAAGACTGGAAAGAAAGAGGAAACTGTATTAAGAATTCTACTGAACTGTGACTTAAAATCCACAGCAATGCTACTTTCCAATCACTAAAACTCTAAACATATTCTGCAAGGTTCAGTACCATGGCTAGCCATTACGTACGACTGAATGTTTTCATACATGGCTTTTCTTACCATTCGGTACCAATTCATGGTTAGATACACTAAATCACTTTTTTCAGAACATATTTTCATGTCTAGTGTTAGACCATGAACTCTATTTTAGAAATAAAATTTTCCCCAAAAATACTTTCCCCCCCCTCCTGTTAGTTTGGAAGCTTAACGACCACTGTGAGCAACTCAATGGTCTATAAGTAATCCTAAATAGGGTCACTGGCTTCAGGGAAGGGAGTATAGGACCAGTGCCATAACACAAACACAACATCTATGTCTCACTGGGATTTGAACCCAGACCCATATCTCAGATGAACAATCAGAAGCCAGCGCTTGGACCATTGCACCACCAGGGTGGCATCTCTTTGAACCAATAAAATAAAAATTGCCACAGGCCTATGCAATTGTGTATGTACTAAGCAGAAAATACACACATCATCAAAAAAATAGTTGCACCCAGAAGGAAGCAACCAGCTGTAATGAAACTTGGTGGATAGGTTGGACATCGTGAGACATGCAAATGATTCAAGTATTACACTGGGCCGCGCATGTGACACAAGCAAGGAGGGGCCGAAACACTGTGCCTGACCGACTACATGAGATAGTTACGTTGCACGTGATTGCCATTCTAACTCATGCTGTTGTGTTGGTTGCATCCTTTGCAAGTGAAGTATGACTCAAAGAAAAGTTCAGAAGCAATTTGAGCAGTTGGAGGAGTTCCACAAGGGCCACATCGTCGGGCTCCGGGAAGCAAGGTGGTCTTATCGCCATATTGCGTGCCATACCAGTCATGCGGATATCACCATAGCACGCTGTTGGCGCCAGTGGATAGAATAAGGCACGCAGCAGTGACAGGAAGGGTCTGGGGAGACCTAGACGAACCACGGAGAGGACCTACGGGTTGTTCGACACGAGAGGAGTGACCCAACAGCCACAACTTCAAACATTCAGTGAGCAGTGGTGCCCTCCATGCATCGTCTAATTAGTGCCAGCACCATTGGCAGAAGGCTGCATGACGTAGGACTACACGCTTGCAGATTGTTACGACGACTGCCTTTAACACCATAGCATTGTTGCCAAAGGCTGCCATGGTGTCGTGCCAGACTGTCATGGAGCCTTTCTGAATGGCAACAGGTGATCTTCAGTAAAGAGTCCCACTTTTGTCTTGGAGGAGACAACCAACGAATCTGTGTATAGACGCACCGTGGTCATCGCCGAGATGAACAGTTTGTTGTCGAGTGTCACACATCCAGAAGGCCTGGTTGTCATGGTGTGGGGTGCAATTGCTTACCATGCCCGATTACCTTTGGTGTTCATTACAGGCACTCTGACAGCTCAACGTTACGTTAATGACGTCCTGCAACCAGTGGTGCTACCTTTTCTGAATGCTCACTCCGGTGCGATTTTCTAACAGGGCAACGCTCGTCCACATATTGCTGCTGTCTCGAGAGCTTGCCTTTGAGGCACTGACACTCTGCCATGGCCAGCCGCATTGCTAGACAGACCTATCGCCGATTGAAAATGTGTGGGATGCCAATTTTTTTATTTTTTTTTTTTTATTGGAGGTTTAACGACCACTGTGAGCAACTCAATGGGCTATAAGCAGTCACCCATCCCTAATTTAGGGCTACTGGTTCCAGGGAAGGGAGAGAGCCAGTGCCATAAAACAAACACAATATCCATGCCTCACTGGGATTCGAACCTGGACCTCCTTCGGACGAATGATCAGAAGCCATAGCTTAGACCATTACGCCACCAGGGCGGCGGAATGCTATTGGACATGCTATCCACACTCCACTCCTACCACACAATCTGCAGGAACTGCTTGAGAAGATTCAAACTGCATGGGATGGCTTATCACCATTAAGAACTTGTACAACTCCATGCCGAGACGTCTGGCAGGCTGTGTGAGCAAACATGGCTGCCTAACGCCATACTGAGAGACACTACTTATTGGCATGTAGATCAATAAATATTGCCCATATCAGTCTCAATGTTTAATCATTTATTGTTCCTGGTCACCTTTACCTTCTCCCGAATAGCATTGCGATCCGACAACTCCTTCTGGGTGCAATGATGAATGTATATTACTTATGACACAATCGCTTTTTATATTTGATACTGTATGTGGGCATATAATCATCCCAAACTTCATTCTTCCAGTCTCAAGTCACAAATTATGGAAATTAATTTTTTACATACAGTATATATTAAGTCAGTTTTGCTGGTAATTCTTATTTCTTTTTAAATTTGTACTTGTAATTTACTGTAAATCAGTATATGTTTATAATTTCTGCTACATCTATGTGAGTGCAAGGTACACATACAGGCCTATTTATTCTCATATGTTACAATAAATACCATAACAATATATATATGTACTCACCACAGGCTCTTTAAAAAGTGGACTATTATTTGTGTAAAGAATTTGTTGACTTTAAAGAAAAAGCTTTGTGATGAAGGGTAAGTTGCTGAAGTTAACAGTTACACCAAGTGTGTCACAACCATTAAAATACAAAAGGAAAAAAATACCAGCAAGTAGTTTGAGATACATGATGAAGATGTGGTGTGGAATAATGCAAATAATTCTGGTGTATAACAAGCATTATAAACTGTCTGCATTTTCAGTTTTCAACTTACATGAGTAAGTTGGTTCAAGAAAATCTTATGATGAAAATAGAAGTACGTGGATTTAGTATGAGTAGTTTGGGGCATACTGATGATTTTCGCATTAAATTCTGGGAGAGTCAACAGTTTGAGGTATAATATTATAAAGGTCTTGTGAAGAGCTCAGGATGAGGATAAATGTTGAGAAGTTTGCTTCTAAGCTTAAAAGAATCTTAATGCTCAAGACTATTTTTCTGCTCTAGAGAGGTACATGTTTGTAAATAGTTATTTTTACCCACACTTGTATAAGAAAAAATAAAATAAAAGAAAGATAAGATGAATAGACTGACTTTTTTTTTTTTTTCAGGAAAAAAATATACTAATGCGAGAAAGAAGTACAAAGAGAAATACAAATAAAAGAACATGTACATCAAAAACAGCACAATGTCCACTCATTCTGTGGTTGGAGCAGATTAAAATACTCGCCAAACAAGATTGAAACGCAATATACAAATTCTAAAAAAAAAAAAAAAAAAAAAAAAAGGGAGGACAAATAAGATGCAAAAACATGACAAATGTGAATAGCAAACAAAAGGTCTGACAGAAAACAATGGTACATCCCATTCTATCCATTTATTTATTTAATTTATCTATTGAATTTTAATGAAATATAATGAGAGGGTACATTAAGTAGAAGAATCAGTAAATGCAATGTAAATTTTGAGCTTTGGTTCAACTCTGTGAACCAAAGAATACAAATACTATCTAATGGAAAGTGAAAGGAATTCTTAATGGCCATAGAATTCTGCACATAAAAGTTACATGACAAATATTTAGTAGAAGAACATTTTGGTAGTAACTTCTATTACCATCAGCCTTAGAGTGAATGAAAGAAAATAGGTGGTGAACATGCCAATTTAGTTGTTGACAGATTTGAGCTGGTATTTCTAAGTATGGGGATATGATACAGTGAGTCTGCATTGCCAAGGATTAATACAAAGGTAAATATCTAAACTTTTGTGAAACCTGAGTATTGCCCCTCTCTGTTTCATGAGAGGGGCAATATGTTTCGTATTTTGCCAATCAGGAACTGAGGATGTGTTGCTTAATATTAATAAAGATAATGCTGTAGTAAAGTTCTCCTTATCAACAATGGAAATATGTTCAGTCAAACACTGATTAATACTGTGATATGTGCTTCTAATGCAATATGTTAAGCCTTGTGAAGTGTTGACTGGGATGAAATAAACACCTGGTGAATCAAGTGGTTTAACTGGATCCCTATCATTAAATATCAATGACATATCATTAAAGAGCCAATCACTTACCCGAAAGATCTTGGTCACTTTTTTGCTTTACACTTCATGCACGTCGATTATAAAATCATGCAATGTAGTTGGCCTTCAAAGGTTGAAAAACGCCTTGCTTATAATATTCATTCTTCTGGTCATGAGACATCGTTTTGTTTTTTTATTATTATTCACAGGACAAAAAACGCTGATTTCATTCTGCCGTCCGAGATGTAATAGAGCTCGTCATCTCCATAAAAACCACTCTAAGGTACACAACATACAACACATTCATACACTCAGTTAAAACCACTATGTACATAATTACACTATTTACATTCCCTGGCAGTCAAACCCTTGTCAACTGTGACTAAAGAAGTGCTCAACTGTGACTAAAGAAGTGCTCCATCTGCCTCAAATACCGTACAAACCCTACCGCAAACGCCAACCTCATTCAGCTCGTCATACACAATCCTCTAGCGCTTTCAACAGAATCACTGTCATCATCAGGAGGCCAATGTGTCTCTCTGCCTACCACAGCTCAAGTGAGCAAAGTCATTGAGGTTCCGGCCTCAGTCGCAATCTCTGCATCTTTGTGTCTCTGGCGCCATCTATTGTCAGTGCTGCTCTCTTTTCTTTTTTTCCCCCACTTTATTGTTCTTCAATTTTTATTAAGGCCTTCTACTGTTCGTTTAAGATGCTTGGCTCATTAATGTTACACACTCTTGATCTGTTTTTTTTTTTTTTTTTCCCAATTAATACTGATTCCGCAATTCTCAAATGCCTTTAGTTTTTACAGCTCTTAATAATTTTAATATCTTTGAACATCTGACATTGGTGATTTTCTAGACAATATTGGATTAATGCAGTCTTAGCTTCTTTTCTATTCCAATTACTCATGTGCTGATGCAATCTATACTTTAACTTGTTCTTAGTGCTGCCTATATATGACAAAGGTGGTTTCTGGTTTATAGGAATCTCATATACACCTGCTCTATCTAGTTGGCTGATTTTTTCGTTTTTTATTTCTATATTTTTTATAGTATGTACCTGATTTCCTACTTGTATGTCATATTTGCCACAAACCTTATTAATTTCAGCAGAAATACCTTCAACATATGGAATTGCTCCTACATATTTTAATAGTTTTTTACCATTATTGCCCTTATTATTTGCTTGAATTACTTCATAAATCTATTTCTTTAATACCTGTTTAGGGTAACCAAAATCATGTGCAATTTTTTCAATATATTCAATTTCTTCTTTTTTATATTGTTCTTTTGATGAGTGTGTTAAACTTCTTTTAATTAGTGTTTTAACACTATTTTTTTTATGTGTTAATGGGTGCGATGACTGAAAAGGTATTAATACAGGAATATATGATGATTTTCTATGCGCTCTGTATTGTATATTATCATTTGTTTTGATTACCATAATATCCAAAAATGCCAATGTATTATTTTGTTCCTGTTCCACTGTCAATTCAATAGATGGATAAATATCATTTTACTTTTTTGTCAAGTCTTCAAGTTCATCATTTTTTAGCTTGGACAACAGAAAAATGTCATCAACATACCTGCAGTATATCAGTGGTGGATCTTCTAGTTTACTTAATTTTTCTGTTCTTTAATGATATGTCATTGATATTTAATGATAGGGATCCAGTTAAACCACTTGATTCACCAGGTGTTTATTTCATCCCAGTCAACACTTCACAAGGCTTAACATATTGCATTAGAAGCACATATCACAGTATTAATCAGTGTTGTCTTTAATGATATGTCATAAATGACATGCACGTAAATATGCGCAGTTTGCTGGTGTTTAATACCTTTGAAGATGCAAATAATATGATTAAATATCAAGTTTGAGAAGTTGGGGAAGTAGTTTGACTGCAAGCAAGTATCCAAATGATCAATGGTGTTGAGTTATTATGGACATCCAGGGCTAAACTCTGCATGAAAATGAGAAAAAAAAAAGTTTTTTCTTTTAATTGGAAAAATTCCGAAAGAAAATCCGTATGGGTAACCAGTTCCCAGATTTTGTGAATGCAAATGTGAGCCACTACAATAGCTGAGTAACTGGGTAACATATCCGTTCATCAGAGTGCACTGAATATCTCGTGGTGGTAGAGGCAACATCCCGTCAGCTTGTAGCTTTGACGAAGCTTTGGAGAACAGTAATGAATGAGCAGATGTACGCTGAACTGCACATATGCAAAACTGTTTTTCAGGACTGATCACCTTCCTGTTTAACAGCAGCAATTTTGTTTCTGCGTTGCCGGACAATGAACAGCTGATTTTTGTTTGTGGAGCTGTGCAAGCTGTAAGTTTTGCTCATGTAAGTTAAATGAACGAAGGGACTCCTTTTATTGAAACACCTTTTTTAGTTTATTAAGGAATGAAGAAAATTTCTGTTAAAGACTTAGGCCCACATTGACCAAATATTTGCTAGGTGGAAAACATAAGAATCAGTCTAGAACTTTTAATGAGGAGACATAGCAAAATATCCTGGTTAACTGGAAGCAAAAGAAAACATACTTTGTTTTGTTTCAACTGTTTTTTGTTGTTGCTTTGTTTGTTTATGTTATACAGCACTGCACTTCATCATCATCATCATTGTCAACCATTATCAATCCACTGCTGGACAGAAGGTCTCCCCAAGTTTCCTCCACAACGGTCTGTCTTGTGCCAGTCTCCTCCATGTCACCCCTGCATACTTTCGAATTTCATCCACCCATCTCCCATGTGGTCTTCTTCTGGGTCTTTTCCTGTCCCTTGGAATCCAATCTAAAATTTCGGCTGTCCATCGATGGTCTGTTCTTCTGGCAGTATGTCCAGCCCATTGCCATTTCAGGGATTTAACTCTGATCATGATGTCTTCCACTCTTGTCATTTTTTGGATCCAAGAGTTCCTCTTCTTATCTCTGCTGGTTACACCAAGCATGCACCTCTCCATGCTTCTTTGAGTTGTCTGCAGCCTTTGTATGTCTCTTTTAGCTAAGGTCCACGTCTCTGCACCATACGTAAGCACTGGAAGGATGCATTGATCAAACACTTTTCTTTTAAGACATAATGGCATATTGCTCTTGAAAATTATGCTGTTTCTTCCAAAAGCTCTCCAGGCAAGTTTTGTACGCCGATTAATTTCTTCGCCAATGTGACCCTCACTTGATATCTGCTGTCCAAGATAAACGTACGTGTCTGTTATCTCCAGCTTTTCTCCATCAATCGATAAATCTTCATTTCTTGTAAAAGCATTGAACATCACTTTTGTCTTCTGAAAGTTCATTTTTAATCCCACTTCTTTACTCTTGTCAGCAAGTTCCTGCATCATACTCTGTAGCTCTGATGGGGTAGTTGCAAAAATGACTATGTCATCAGCAAAACGAAGGTGGGTTAGATAATCTCCATTAATCTTTATGCCTTTGTTTTCCCAGTTCAGTGATTGAAAGACATTTTCCAATGTGGCATTAAAGAGCTTCGGAGATATGGTGTCACCTTGTCTCCAATTTTTATGTGTGTTGTATTTTCAAATAGCAGAATCTTTGCACTTTGCATTTTCATAGATGTTATTAATAACATTAATGTATGCATCTTCAATACCGCAGGATTTCAGAGCCACTGCAACTGCTGATGGTTTCACCGAATCAAAGGCCTTTTCATAATCGATAAAAGCCATGCACAATGGAAGTTCATATTCCCTCGCTCTTTCAATTAGTTCTCTCAGTACGTGGATATGATCTATTGTGCTGTAGCCACTCCTGAATCCAGCTTGTTCTCTCGGTTGAGCCATGTCCAGTGTTACCTTCAAGCGGTGTGAAAGAACTTTAGTGAAGATTTTATAAACCACTGATAGGAGGCTGATAGGTCTGTAGTTCCTGAGATCCTCAATGTCACCTTTTTTATGTAGCAAGATCATTATAGCGTTGTTCCAACCCTCAGGAATTTTCCCTTCATTAAGGCATCGAGTGAAAATTTGGGCGAGTATTGTTTCGATTTCTCCACTTGCTTCTTGTATGATGTCTACAGTAATTCCATCTTCTCCTATGTGGTTAAGCGTGATTTCAGCAGGTGGTGTTTGGAAATTTCACAATCCACTGAAATTATATATTTCACTGTACAGAAGATGGTTGAGAGTGATTTTAATAATATTTAGCCCTGGATAAATATTGGGTCACCCTACGCCACTGCAAAAGATTTAAAGATTCTGCAAAGCTAGTAAGGATATGAAGGATCAAAATGGACAGCACCTACAAAAGGTCAGGAGAGGTGGTTTTGGAGACTAAGCTGGGGACCTTTATCTGAGACTCAAAATTATGAATCAACCTTTCGACTGAAAGAGGAGGAAAATTGTGCATGGCCGATACTGATAATGGTATTATATTCTTGTAGAAAAACAGGATTGTCCCCCCCCCCTCTTCCCAACTTTTTCTTTCTTCTTTAAGGAGCAATATTCTCTTAACTGCCATGTTCTGGGTGCAACACAAAATAACCAAAAAAACTAAAATTTAATTCAAAAAGGCTTTTCCTTACACATAAATGATAGATGAACTTTGTAATTTACTACAATTATTTGGATGAACATATTTGCTTAATACAGTTGGAAACAAACCAGATATGCTTAATATTATATTAATTATACAGAATCTTACCGGTAAGCTACCATTTCAGTGTCTGGAGTTGACCAGTTAAGAACAACTGACCCCTAAAAAACAAGTATAAGGAAATCTGATCAGCACAAAATAATAATATATAAAGTTTTTCTTTTATAAAACATAATAAGAAAGAGTATTTTTTTTATACATTTTGCTGCAAAACAGGAAGATTGCATAAAGCAGGGCACAATAAATCTCAGAAATTTTACCCGTCCTCCTTTGAAACTAACCCGTCAGACTCTTATAAATACCATAAATATGTAGAATTTAAATATCGTCATTCTTTTTCAGTTTAATCTGATATTCAATAGTGGTTTAACTGTTGGAACTTTTTACATGTTATAGTTCCTTTGTGTGAAATGCAATTTCTCAGTTGGAAATTATTAGTATTTACTGCAAACAAATACCTCAGTAATCAAATGTAATTCAAGGAAAACCTTTTCACGTACCTCTCAGTTGTAAGTGGTCAATGTTCGAATCTTTGTATGGCTGTTCTCATCAGGCTCTTGAGTTTAGACTTTTAAGAATTTAATCGCCACATTTTCTTCACGGGTCTCAAAATTGGATAGACAAATTCATTTGTACAATGAATTTGTCTATCCAATTTCGGGACCCGTGAAGAAAATGTTCCGATCAAATTCTTAAAAGTCTAAACTCAAGAGCCTGATGAGAACAGCCATACAAAGATTCGAACATTGACCACTTACAACTGAGAGGTACACGTGTAAAGTTTTTCCTTGAATTACATTTGATTACCGAGGTATTTGTTCGCAGTAAATACTAATAATTTCCAACTGAGAAATTGCATTTCACACAAAAGAACTATAACATGTAAAGTTCCAAAAGTTAAACCACTATTGAATGGATTTAACTGAAAAAGAATAACATATATAAAACATGTTTTTTAATCTCGATATATCAAGAAATATGTGCGTATTAAATATCGTCACTTTATTGAATTTTTTTTTTTTTTATGTATTGGGTATATAAATAAGTTTTGAGGGATTTGAGGTGAACAAAGCACATTGTTAGAGAACAGAAACAATATTTTAATATTAATCAAAGTATGCTCCCTCTGAAGCTACAACTTTACCCCATCTTTCGGGCAGTGAACGTATGCCCTGAAGAAAGAACTCAGGTTCCTTGGAAGAGATACAGTTGTCCAGCCAATTTTTGATGTCTTCATAAGAACTAAACCGTTCTCCAGAAAGTGCTGACTGCATCGACCAGAATAAATGGTAATCCGATGGCATAATATTTGGCGAATATGGTGGGTGGGGTAGAACTTCCTAGTCGGATTCTTCTAAGTACTTTTTCACAGGTCGAGAAACATGTGGTCTTGCGTTGTCATGCTGTAAGATGACTTTGCTGTGTCTATTCTCCCATTCTGGCCGTTTTTGCGTGAGAGCTCGTTTTAAACGCATTAATTGGGTTCGATACCGATCACCAGTAATAGTTTCTGATGGTTTCAGCAGTTCATAGTGGATCACACACTTCTGGACCCACCAGGTACACAGCATTACCTTTGAACCATGGATATTGCGTTTCGGCGTTGAAGGACCTGGTTCATCTGGCTTCACCCATGCTTTCTGCCATTTAGGGTTATCGTACCATATCCATTTCTCGTCGGCAGTAATAATATGATGCAAAAAAAACTTTCTTTGATGCCTTTGAAGCAGCAATTCGCAAATGGTTTTTCGACGTTCAAGGTCTCTTTCCCGCAAAGCATGTGGAACCCAATTCCCTTCTTTTTGCACCATTCCCATGGCAGCTAAACATTGTGAAATGCATGGTTGACTAACACTTAATGCTGCTGCTAGTTCTTTTTGGGTCTGGCATGGATCCTCGTTGAGTAAAGCTTCCAATTCGGTATCAGCAATTTTTTTGGGTGGTCCAGAACATTCTTTATCACTGACATTGAAATCGTTCCTTTTGAATCGTCTAAACCAATACTCACATGTTTTTATGGATGGGGAATGTTCACCATAGATTTCTGACATTAAGCGATAGCTGTCGGCAGCACTTTTCTAGACAATAAAGTAATACACTAACACTTCCTGCAAATGCTGTTTTGTCGGGACGAAAGTTGCCATTTTCCATCGAGTAAAACAAATACGTCTTCGCATCTCAATCGAACATCGTATACTGACTCTGACAGCTGGCGTCTCGTTAGTACTGCGATATCACAGTGTTGCCACCTTAAAATACATGCGAGCAGTAATAAGTACGACACCAAACGGAAATCCCTCAAAACTTATTTATATACCCAATACATACAGAAAATAAAATAAAATACATTTCTGCTTTCATAGCAAAAAGCTTGTCATACGGAATTCAGAATTTTCAACTGCAAAATGGCAAAAGATGAGAGATAGAATAGTGCACGTGCGGCATAAGGTACGATCGTCACCAAGGACGCCAGGAAACATGCGAAAAACGGTAATGCATGGGAAGCCAATATTACGGCGGGCATCACGCATGCGAGATGTCAAGGTCACATGTGAAGGGAAGGAGCAACCGTTGTTTAGTTGCATTAGTTAATACTGGATCACTCCAGTATTAACAAATGAAACTAAACAAGGGATGACTGGGGGACGGAGATAGACGGGAGAGAAAGAAAGAAGAAAAAAAACAACAACTGCGAAGTCTCTATCCTTACAACCCCCCGCTTCAGGTGTAAAATTCACACGTGAAAACTTTGAGAGGGAATGAGAAAGTAGGACATTGGCTTAGTACGTTAAAATTTTGGAAGGGAGGATGTCGACGCTGAACTATTTCGCCAAAACAAAGAACGACTAATCGCGTAAGAGAATGCGTAATTTCATAAAACTGTAGCACTTGGCATGCACAAATTTTAAATTGGGGAAAAAAAAAATTAAAAAAAAAATTTTCTAATCACAATCATACTGAATGAAAACTTGAGGTGGAAAAGGCCCGTCCACACGGACGTCGTGGTCGGGGAATTAATTGTCCGTAATTAATTCTTGACCGCCGCAGACGGGCAGTTTTGTGCGCCCTGGCATGAAGGTAGTAAAAGTTTATCACACAAAGCAACAAATAAGAACTTTCCTGTTAAATATTCAAAATTAAAATAACTATAATAAAGTGAGGGATTTTCCTAAAAGTAAGGACCATCAAGAACAGGTACACTTTTTAACTATATGATGAAAACATAAGATAGGCTGGTGTAACCAGGATAAGAAATTTTTTTATTTCGAGTGGAATGCTGGGAGTCTGACCTCTCCATGACTGATTCACCAGGGATGCTAAATCATGGGCAGCTCATTCTCCCAGTATAAACCAGTGGAATGTTGGATTTCATCAATTTTACTTACAGAGAGTTAAAAGTCTGAGATATGCCAAATGAAGTAGAATTAAGAACACCTAAATTGAACAACTACACTGGTGTTAAAAGCTAAGCATTCTACAAAGAAATGGCCAGCACTTTTCACATTACGAAAAGGAGTTACATATCAATGGGCAGCAATTTATTTTAGGCTTGTCAGCAAAAATCAGCTCCCGACCCACCCATAAACTGATAATCACATTTACAAATGTACAATAGAGCTTGTGGAAGTGGACCCAACAGTTCTTATTTCAGTATCAATATCTGCAATAAAACCTATTACACATATGGTATTTATACTGTTATAAGAGTTGCTTTGGACATTTACGAAGAATATCCAAAACATCATTCTTAAAGAATTTGGCTGCAACAATAAACCAATGAATGAATTAAAAGCCCAGTATATTGAATTTTCATGTTAAAGTATGAATAAATACAAGTAAGCTGACAGGGGCAGTCATGAAATATTGCTTGCTTTCAAATTCACCTTTTTAAAAAATATTTTTGTAATATTAAGAATTGACTGATTTTTACAGATTTTCTTCAGTGAAGTTTTGCTAAAAATATAACAGTTCCACAGTACAGAAAATGAACAAAGGAGGAACATTTTTGAAGCTTGAAACCAAAATCATGACTTTCACCATCTGTGTATTAATAAAGCCAAGGCGAAATTCTAGTGAGGAAATAACTTATCAGTATAAATTTGCAATACAGGTACTACCAGGATGACATAAATATTACTTATTGCCAAATTTTCGGGTTGCACACCAACCTGTTGTCAGGACTGATTTAAGAGCGTACATGTTGCCACTCAAGCGGCACCCAGCCTTTATACTCATTAATTGTGGTGCCTCTTCTTCTTTTGATCTATAGATCCTCCCCCCCCATTCTGTTTAACACAGTGCTGTTGATGTGAGAGAATTTCTAAGAGTTCCAGTGAATCAAATGTCAAGTACTCTGTATGCATCTGTTAAGGCCTGTCTTGTTGGAAATAGGTCAATTTGTAAAGCTTCAGAGAATCAGTTTAACCAGAGGGTCTATTTGAAAAACTTAGAGAATCAGTTTAAAATTCCAGGTTTGACCGGCTCCACACCTGAACAATAAAATTCTTCCCTTTATTAAACAAAACGAGAAAAATTTTCCACTGCAGGAAGGAGCAGTCTATACTGTACACTGCAATTGTGATAACACATGTATAGGCGAAACTGGGAGACAGCTTTGCACCAGTACTGAGATGGGCCAAGCCCGAGAGACTGAAGTGCAGCCTGGGCCCGAACCAGGCTCCGGCGGGCTCGGGCTGCATAATACTTACTGGAGTTTGGGCTCGGGATCTGAGAGAGGGAGAGAATTTTCTTGCTCTTTTTTAATGTGATTTTGTATGATTTAGCTCCTGAGATTGTCTTCACACTTCCTAGTTGTTAAATAGAATTATTTGGCAACTGGGTCTAGACAGGAGTGGAAACTCGGCAAGGCTATTCATTACGGGCTTGGGTAACAAATACCATAGACCATGAATTACTGAATTTCTGCGAAGGAAAAGTTTCTTTAAGATCTATAGATAGTAGATGGGGAGTGGGAACTGGGCAGGGCTATTTATTCAGGGCTTGGATAACAAATACCATAGGCCATGAATTTCTGTGATGGAAAAGTTTCTTTAAGAACCATAGATAGCAGATGGGGAGTGGGAACTAGGCAGGGCTATTCATTTCGGGCTTGGGTAACAAATACCATAGGCCATGAATTACTGGATTTCTGCAAAGGAAAAGTTTCTTTAAGAACTATAGATAGTAGATGGGGAGTGGGAACTCGGCAGGGCTATTCATTCCAAGCTTGGGTAACAAATACCATAGGCCATGAATTACTGAATTTCTGCGAAGGAAAAGTTTCTTTGTTTAAGTTTCTATCAGTACAATTAATAGCCCATAGATAGTAAAAAGCAAGCTGCCAAAATTTTGCTTCCTACCTCAACGGGGCAGCTCCCTGCTAATTCTATTGAGCAAAGTACGATATAGATTGTTGTGCCTCCCGATTTTCCCTAATACCTGGTCCCCTGAAACATTTCAGGAAGAAATGAATGGTCAAAGAAACTATAGAAACAGATAGATATTCCTTCCCCACTCGGCAGCAGAGAAGGACATCGGTTAATTGGGCGGGGAGGAAAGAGTGGAAGTCTGAAAGAAGAAATTTTTTTAATGCCTAAACAGATTAATCATAGTTTTCGGGCTCAGGCAGGCTCGGGTTGTCATACTTTGGGCTCGGACTCTTAATATTGAGCCCGAATTCAGCTCTGCTTTGCACTCGTGTAGCAGAACATAAAGCTGCTATAAGGAACGTTTCCAGCAAAACAGGCCTTGACAGACATGCATACAGTACCAGACATTCGCTTAACTGGGACTATTTAAAAATTCTCTCACATCAACAGCATTGTGTTAAATGGAAATTGAAGGAAAGTCTACAAATCGAAAGAAGAAGAGGTGCTAAATTAATGAACATAAAGGCTGGATATTACCACTTGAGAGGCAGCACCTACTCTCTTAAGTCAGTCCCAATGGCAGGTTGGTGTGCAACCCAAAAATTAAACAATAAGTAATATTTATGTCATCCTAGTAATCCCCGTATTGCAAATTTATACTGTTAACAACTTCTAATTCGTTTACAAGATAACACACATCCCAATGCACGCAGAGTTTTGTGATTTTAAGGGTTTTCCTTTTTTATACTATATCATAATTAGGTTCTTCAGAAAAATGAGCAGTCACAAATACACATAACAAACCTTACCAATTCACTAAGCATTTCTTCCCTTGTTACAAGCCTGCAGTTCCACACACCGGGACCATCACTAGCTAAATGAGCCACAATACCAGCAGCAAAGTAACTGACATCAACATGCGATGAGTGCAGAAGAGACCTACATTAACGTTGATAAAAGTACATTCATATCAGTGCAAATACATAGCCCAAACCATTAAAAGAGAAAAAAAATTAGTATCACAGGTATACAACTTTATGTAAAACATAACGAACATAAGAAATGCCAGAACAAAACACCACAATGAGAGAGGTGATATGTTTACTGTACAAAAACGTATCTTATAACTTTTTTGAAAGGTGGAAATGGGAAGTAAGAAAAAAGGTGATATCTACTTTTTTGAAAAATCATATCATTCAATACTATCAAAATTTACAGAAATTTACCAGGTTTGCACAACAGCACTTCTACGGGTAATTTCTCAGAAGTGACAGACAGAGCATTCCAACTCTTTTCTTCCCCAGAGCATCATAACTTACAGTATCTTTCCACAAGGGCCATTCCAAGAAAATCAGTGTTAGGTTACAGCCAAATTAAGAATACCTAGCCAGATTTCTACCAGTAAGCAATTTTTTTTTTACTCAAAATAATTCAGGCTTTCATATGAACTATTAAAAGCTTAGGATCTTTGTTTATGTCAAACCTATGTGAAAGACAAATATCAATTTCTGATTAATTTTACTTCATTCTTTAAAGTTTTAGAAAAATTATGATTGTTAGTGGAGAAATTCATCACTTAAATGGCAAATTTCTTTCATTTCATAAGGAGAAGCTTTAAAAAACAAGATGTTTTCCTTGAAATAATGAACACAGTTACCAATGCAAATGGAGATGTCTGTTGTTATTATACCACATGCAGAGTAGAAGTTTGAGGAAGGAAAAGGCAGGGAGTGAAGAGAGAGCAGTTGTTTAACTATTTAAAGATACCAGCCACTTTTGCGAGAAAGGAAGAACTTGAATTGCTCTTTCAAAAACAAAGTCATTCAGCCAGTGGCAGCAGTAGTTACATGACTTCAATGTTTAGTGGCTCAACAGGATTCTTTAACAGTATGGGCTCTTTCTGAAACAAAAGATTTTAATGAGCTTTGAGCAGCAAACTCCTATATCTTCTTCTTCTTCCATTGCATATTGTCAATGAAGTAAAGATGAAAGGGATTCATCAGAAATTCAGCCAGTTTGATTTCTGGTTCACCCTCTTTGTTTAAATCACTTTTGACAAACTAACAAATATTTAATGTGGGCCCTGCTGCTACTGGTCATACATGCTGTATTTTTTTAATCTGCAGCAAAAATTAAGCACTTGAGCTTCAATAAAAACACAACTCTAGAGGAAACGTTTATCTTTTTCATAAATGCACATACATATTTTCATTTACATAGTCATTTCCTTTAAAAAAAACAATGTCAAATATATTTGCATATAACTTCTGCTAGCTTACTTCCTTTCAAAGTTCTGGTACACTTATTCTGTTTTCTCCAGTCCTTCATATATTTTTAATGTGAGCACTAGTATCTTTTCCTGGGGGAAGGTAAGAACTATCTAAAAATCCAAAACCAAAAATTCTAATAATTGTTTAATTTGCAAAGGTAAAATCAGCCTTTCTCCATATATGATTTGGGCAACATGCATTGTTGTTGCAAGTACTATAACCGTGTTACTGACACAAAAACGCAAGCAACCTTAAGTCACCATTAAGTGCATCCATCAATGAAGTAGAATAGAGGGACTACCATTCAAAAATTCAAAGCTGTTGAAATGTGGAGAGAGAGAGAGAGAGAGAGAGAGAGAGAGAGAGAGAGAGAGAGAGAGAGAGAGAGAGAGAGAGAGAGAGAGAGAGAGAGAGAGACAGAGAGAGAGAGAGAGAGAGAGAGATATGTAGAATGATTTTACTAACCTTACTGGGAAAAAAATATGCTTTTATTACCTTGCAAATGGAGTAACAAAGGCCAAACACAGCACACTGGTTTTTAAATTCACAGAAATACACATTAGTGTTCTCCTTAGATTTTTCTAAAGCCAGGTGGCAAGAAATTTTAGCTGGGCAGTACTTTTAATGATCCCTTCTCCAATCAAAAAAAAAAAAAAAAAAAGATTTCCTTAACATTATTATACTTATTAAACATCTTTAGTGGTGTGGTAGGCATTAATGCACCATGGCATGATAAACAGTTAGAAAATTGTACAAAACTGGTTAAAAAAAAAATGAGTATTTACTAACAAATTATATTCAACACAGATTTTATTTTATTTTTATTTTTTAAATATAGATTGAAGGTTTAACTACCAACTTGATAGGTTCTAAGCAGTCACTTGCTCCTAATTTAGGGTCACTGGTTCCAGGGAAGGAAGAGAACAAGTGCTGTAAGACAAACACAACATCCATGCCTCACCGGGATTCGGACTTGGACCCTTCTCGGAAGAATGGTCATAAGCCAGCACTTAGACCACTGTGCCACCAGGGCAGTAACACAGATTTCAGCCGGGTTTCATCAATACTGATAGTGTATGTGGGAATGAAACCTTCTCAGAAGAATGGTCATAAGCCAGCACTTAGACCACTGTGCCACCAGGGCGGTAACACAGATTTCAGCCGGTTTTCATCAACACTGATGGCGTATGTGGGAATAAGTTTTCCATTCTTACTATTACGTGCAATGTGAAAACATTCGTTAAAGGAATTGTAGCCGAGCGGCGGACAAAATTAAGTGGCCAGACCGCCCAGTAAAAAGGTTTTAGGGAGAACACTACACATACATACTTCATTTCAAGATAGAGTTCTGTTATCTTGTAATTAACATACATGTAAACATACTCATGTAACGAATAAAAATGCCTGTATTTTGGTACGCTTAAAACAGAAGGAAGCTTCTTATGCAATAACAATGACAGGGTTTGAGCTACAATGGGTGAGGCAATTTCTAACAGAAAAACAAAAGACTGGAGAAAGTTTATTGCAAATGAGATTTTTTTTTCTTTCAAAATGGTGTGCACAATAAAAAAAAAATATATCCCTGAACACCAATACTAGTATATAGATAGGTATGAGGTGATCATTTACATACATGTGCACTAATAAAAAGACAATTAGTTTGGACAACTTGGCCATATGTACTCAAAGATGTATTTCACAAAGAAAACTAATCGTTATTTATATATGAAGCAGTTTCACAAATATATATATATATATATCACTTTTATTTGCAGATTAAATAAATGCTGAACACAGTAAACTGGATCCAGTATCACGTGTTCATGTTAGCAAATAATGTCATGCAAACAGTGTTAGTTCAGTCATTTTTTGAATAAGATGTTTTTATTTCAGTCATCGTTTTTTTCCCCGCTTGCCAGATTTCGAACATTATTAACACCCTTCATTTCTACCAACTTAAAAATACATATGGTGATTAATGTGGTAATTTCATTTTCTAGTTATACATATCAAGAGTTCTATAGACAGAAGCTGCTAATAATAAATTGATCAACTACATTTCCATTTTAAAGCAATGCACACATACTTTTCACTTAAAAAGTAAAGAAAAAAAGGTCTGCCAATATGTTTAGTAATTTTTACTGTTGAAAATAAAATTTTCATACACTGCATTTACTAATTCACCATCACATTACAAAGTGGTGCAAAACAATAGTGCTCAAATTGCATGAAACACATATACAAAAACAATTACATACCTGTGTTGGTTGTCATATTTTGATCACAAGCTTCAACTATCTTTAGTAGTTCACTTAAAGACATGTCACCTCAAAACTACCATATACTATTCATATGTTTCATATCATCAGTCCTTTTTTTAGTTTTAACTTAAGCAAGATATTAATTGAAATAATTTTATAGATAAGAATAGTTACACTTACCTTAGTTTTTATTGTCACATATTTAACACAAAAGGCTGTCACTCCAAGCCTGCTATTCTTCAAAATTGCTTAAAAACATTTACAACATTCTAAAATTATTATTTTAAAATTTAGTAAAACCTTTAAAGAAAGGTTACTAGCTTGATTTCATTCAAAATGATTTTGCAGAGTAATTGGCTGTCCACTGCTTTGTGTTTTGCTGTGCTATCAATATTGTTCAGTCATTTTTGAATAAGATGTTTTATTTAATCAAAAATGACTGAACTATATTGATAACTTCAAAAATACTATTTCTTGTAAGACTAAAATAAAAAGTAAAGAGTGAAGAGGTTCAGAATATTTCCCTATAGAAACTGATCATATAGAAAGAAATGTTTAAACATTTTCGGACATCACAATGTCCATCTTTCAACTCCCTACCAGTATTTCTGCCATCTATGCTGTTGGTGAACTCCCATCTGTGTAGTCTTTCACATTCAAAACTGTGTGATCTTTATTTATTCTAAAGCACATGTCTCATACTTCTTCATCATATCAGTACAATCAGGTGCTAGTGCTGCTGTCTCCAAAATGTTTGTAGTGTACTGTTTTTTTCCCTTCTAATTTTTGTTTGAGGTGGTGGTAATTTTTTTTTCTTTAATTACTAATCTCCAAGGGTTCAGGTAAATTTGTAGGATCTTGGATATTACATTGATGCTTTTTACATTTTTTGATCTGTTTTGGGAATTGTTAGTACCTTAATTTCTTCAAATTTTACAGTTTCTTTATTTTTGATACAATAATGAATTAATGCAGTTTCTCTCTCTCTCTCTCTCTCTCTCTCTCTCTCTCTCTCTCTCTCTCTCTCTCTCTCTCTCTCTCTCTCTCTCTCTCTTCCTTCCTTCCTTCCTTCCTTCCTTCCTTCCTTCTTTTTTTTTTAGCCAGTTTTTTATGTACTGCTTTAAGCCATTTGAAATCTGTTTTCAGTAATACCTATATATGAAATTTTAGAATTTTAGATGAACTATTTATTGGTATCTCATATCATCATCATTGTCAACCATTATCAATCCACTGCTGGACGAAGGTCTCCCCAAGTTTCCTCCACAACGGTTTGTCTTGTGCCAGTCTCCTCCATGTCACTCCCGCATATTTACGAATTTCATCCACCCATCTCCCATGTGGTCTTTTTCTGGGTCTTTTCCTGTCCCTTGGAATCCAATCTAAAATTTCGGCTGTCCATCGATGGTCTGTCCTTCTGGCAGTATGTCCAGCCCATTGCCATTTCAGGGATTTAACTCTGATCATGATATCTTCCACTCTCGTCATTTTTCGGATCCACGAGTTCCTCTTCTTATCTCTCCTGGTTATACCAAGCATGCACCTCTCCATGCTTCTTTGAGTTGTCTGCAGCCTTTGTATGTCTCTTTTAGTTAAGGTCCACGTCTCTGCACCATACGTAAGCACTGGAAGGATGCATTGATCAAACACTTTTCTTTTAAGACATAATGGCATATTGCTCTTGAAAATTATGCTGTTTCTTCCAAAAGCTCTCCAGGCAAGTTTTGTACACCGATTAATTTCTTCATCAATGTGACCCTCACTTGATATCTGCTGTCCATGATAAACATATGCATCTGTTATCTCCAGTTTTTCTCCATCAATCGATAAATCGTCATTTCTTGTAAAAGCATTGAACATCACTTTTGTCTTCTGAAAGTTCATTTTTAATCCCACTTCTTTACTCTTGTCAGCAAGTTCCTGGATCATACTCTGCAGCTCTGATGGGGTAGTTGCAAAAATGACTACGTCATCAGCAAAACGAAGGTGGGTTAGATAATCTCCATTAATCTTTATCCCTTTGTTTTCCCAGTTCAGTGATTGAAAGACATTTTCCAATGTGGCATTAAAGAGCTTCTGGAGATATGGTGTCACCTTGTCTCACTCCCTTTCCAATTTTTATGTGTGTTGTATTTTCAAACAGCCGAATCTTTGCACTTGCATTTTCATAGATGTTATTAATAATATTAATGTATGCATCTTCAATACCGCAGGATTTCAGAGCCGTGGTAACTGCTGATGGTTTCACCGAATCAAAGCCTTTTTCATAATCGATAAAAGCCATGCACAATGGAAGTTCATATTCCCTCGCTCTTTCAATTAGTTCTCTCAGTACGTGGATATGATCTATTGTGCTGTAGCCACTCCTGAATCCAGCTTGTTCTCTCGGTTGAGCCATGTCCAGTGTTACCTTCAAGCGGTGTGAAAGAACTTTAGTGAAGATTTTATAAACCACTGATAGGAGGCTGATAGGTCTGTAGTTCCTGAGATCCTCAATGTCACCTTTTTTATGTAGCAGGATCATTGTAGCATTGTTCCAATCCTCAGGAATCTTTCCTTCATTAAGGCATCGAGTGAAAATTTGGGCGAGCACTGTTTCAATTTCTCCACTTGCTTCTTGTATGATGTCTATAGTAATTCCATCTTCTCCTGGAGCTTTCCCCCGCTTCATGTTCTTGATTGCATGAGCAACTTCTGCTGGGAGGACTGGAAGAACTCTGGTACCTTTCGTGATGTCTGGAGTACATGTATCATCCCTTTCATATAATTTGGAGTAGAAATCTTTCACTCTTGTCAAAATTTCTGCCTCTATTTCTTGTTATAGAACCATCTTCTTTTCTCAGAGCCATAATCTGTTTTCTTCCTTACTGAGATGTCCTTTGCTATCTTTAAGGCTTTGGTTGTTTTCAATTGCTTTCCTCACAAGCTCACAGTTGAATTTCCTTACGTCTTCAGTGATACTTTTTCGTGCTGTCTTGCATAGCTCTATATATTCCACTTTGGAAGTCACATCTTCTTTAGTTGTCCTCATCTCTCTTCTTTTTTGCATCAACATTTTGGTTTTCCTGATAATTTGTTCACATGCAACTTGTTCTTAGACCCAGCTAATTTTGTTGCTGTTTCCATAAGAGCTTTGGTTACTTTTCTGTTAACTTCCGAAATATCCACTTCTTCCGATGTTAGGCCTTCTAAAGCAGAGAACCTGTTCTTCAGTTCCAACTTGAAGGTATTATGTTGTTTTTTAAGGTTGGTTATGTCAATACATTTTGTTTGTCTTATGAGCTTGCCACGTTCCAGTTTAGTGTTGAGGTGCATCTTATATCTCACCACTCTATGGTCACTACCTGTGTTGAACTTGTTCAGCACACTGCAGTCTTCGATGACGAATTTTTTGTTACACATAATAAAATCAATTTCACTTGTCGTCCCAATTGGATGTCTCCATGTCCATTTCCTGTGTGGCTTTTTCTTGAAAAAGGAGTTCAAGATGAAAAATCCTTCTGCTTCTGCAAACTCAACGAGAGTCCGAAATATCCACTTCTTCCGGTGTTAGGCCTTCTAAAGCAGAGAATCTGTTCTTCAGTTCCAACTTGAAGGTATTATGTTGTTTTTTAAGGTTGGTTATGTCAATACATTTTCACGTTCCAGTTTAGTATCTCATATACACAAGCTTTATCAAGAATGCATCTGTGTAACATCCATGATTCTACAAAATCTGCTTGAACCCTGGAAATTACTAATAAAAAAAATATTATGACCAGCACAAAATAAAAAGGAAAACAATGCACCCTTGTTAAGTATGAGTAGTATGGAGATGCACAATAGATGACAGCACCAGCACCTGATTGTTTCAATATGACAAAGAAGTATGAGATATACACAGTACACTAAGACCCCCCCTCCAACTTTCTGAACACAAACTCCACAGATGAGAGATCATCAGCAGGACAGAAGGCAGAGATGCCAATAGAGAGTTTGAAGATGTTCTTGCTTTGTAGTTCGAGGGTTTAAAGACCACCGTGAGCAATTCGATGTGCTATAAGCAGCCCATCCCTAATTTGGGGTTATGGATTCCAGAAAGAGAGAGAGACCCAATGTAGTAAGACAAACACACCATCCACCCCTCACCTGGGATTCAAACTCATACCTGTCTCAGACAAATCATTACAGGCAAATGCTTCATACCACTTGCCACTGGGGCAGTGGACATTGGAATGTCCAAAAATACTGTATTGCTCTGTTTCAATAGTTACTGTGAGGAAATACTCTGTGCCTCATCACTTTGTAATCTCACCAAAAAATAGTATTTCTGAAATTACTGTGAGAGTGTTCTGTGTAATAGCACAGCAAATGCAAAACAGTGAACAATCACAGGTGCTCCACAAAAACATTTCAAATAAAATTAAGCAAGTAACATTTCAAAATGTTTTTAATGAATTCCAAAGATTTTAATTAGTGTATACAAAATAATTTTAAAATATTTTAAATTTTTTAAGGATTTTTGAATTTTGAAGAATGGCATGCTTGGAGTGACAGGCTTTTGTGCTAAATATGTGACAATGAAAAACTTAGGTAAGTGGAACTACTTAAAGTCTATACAATGATGTTAATTAATATCTTGTTAAAGTTAAATTAAAATTAATTAATGAAGCATGTGAAAAGGAACACTAAGCAACTAATCGTTTTGTTAATCACCTAGTTCTTGTGATTCATCAGTCCTTATGCTCCAAGTTTATGGTTTGGGACTTCACAACAATAGCTGTTAAGTCCTTCATCCCTTGTATGTCAAATAGATCTGGATATACTTCAGAATGTTTTCTTAATTTTATCTGTTACAGCTTGTCATTAAGTCCAACTTTCTTCCTGCTATTTCTCTCTTACTATTCTCATGTCAAGTACTTTCAGCATTATAAAGGTTTTGCTTCACATCCACTTCAATTTATCACAAAAGGGGAATAAGTTAAAAATGCATTTGCATACAGTAAACCTCTTGTTCCTGGATACATTTCTTTCATAAGGTAATTTCATACAATCAACAATATAGTTTCCCAAATAGTTTATGGATCTTCATTGTTTTATGGGATGCATATATATGAAACTTTGCTAGTTTAGCTGTACCTATTTTCCATATCAATATCTTGCTTTCTAGCCTAACTGATAACCAGTTCTTAGAATATATAATCCAGCACATTTTCTAATGACTACCTGAATGGAAAGGTACATTATATCCTTCGTAATAAATTTAAAAAAAATGAGAAATCCAAATCTTGAAGATGAAGAGATTGGTATATTTTCAATAATAAATAATAAGCAATACTAAGACAATTTTGAAATAAAGTAGCATGTTACAGTTACTGTATCACATCAACTTTATCTGTAAAATGCATTCACTATATCTAAAGTTGAAATGGTCAAAAAAAATTTCAAGAAAAAAGACACTAAATGATAAGTGAAATTTCTTCTATATATGGCTCATAGTTGGCAGTCTTCATGGGATATAAATAATTTAATAAAATAAATAATTATTTATCCAATAAATAATTTCTTCAAGAACTATTTTGTCATTGCATTTTCATTAAAAACAAAATTCTGTCCCTTTTTAATTTCATGAGATTGCTATCACTAACACTTAGAATTAAATGTAAGAAAAACATAACATACCTTAAGACAGTCAAGAAATCATCTTTCATCAAATATGGCCTCAAATGTGCTACTTCAGCAATATTGTTCTAAAGTAATGAAAAAAATATGTGATAAAAAATTTAAGATCACAATTTCAAATCGAATGCAATACACTAACTCTACATTCAGTGCCCATGCAATAACTGATCAAAATTATTCAAGGCTAGATCTGTAAAACCTAAGATATTTCACCCACAGGGGTGGATAGTTAGTCTCTGTAACTACACCATATGCCTAGGCTCCTTTAGCACACATTCATTCTATCTACTATTTCACCTAACTTATATAGAAGCAACCCTGAAACTATCTTTCAGGAATTAACAATGATTACTGGATTGAATTTTGTAAATATTTCCATAACATTTAGTCCATTGTTTTGTTTTTAACCGTTTATAAAAAAAATGATAATAAAAAGAAAAGACAAAAATATTATAAATGCCATTTCTGAAAAGCATGAAGAATGTTTCAACAGTGAAAATTATTTAAGTGAAACAACCTATCTTCTAGTTAGAAACAGTGAAAGAAGTTAGAACCTATTTAAATAAAAAACACCTACAAGTATATTAAAAATAACACACCTAGTAAGTTTTCAACCAAAACATTTGAAATATGTTTAAAATAACACACCTAGTAGGTTTTTAATCAAAACATGTTCACACACAAATTAATTAATCAGTGGCCATTGGAAGAATATGAATATAAACTCACCTCTTTGACAATCAAATCCATTATCATTATATTTAACTTGAGTTGTTTTCTCTGACGGTTTTGTCCATATTATGTCCACTGGGTGAGGCACAGGATTTCAAATATCCTGTCACTAATTAAATGAGAAGTGTGTGCCAAAAACTCCGATAATAACAAATCCTGAATGACTAAAGTAGTAGAATGTTTTGCAAAGAAACCCTGACATGATATTTTCAAATAATTTTACTCCACTATGTTGCAACATCTATAATATTAAATGCACACAAGTTCTGCTTCTTGTTGGAGTTTGAATGGGGAGTGATTGTCAGCAACATGAAGGAGGGGGTCAGCATCTCAGTAACCACATTCACTGTTGGCTACTAGAGGGCTGCCATGGTGAAGGTGTAAACGGAATGGTTAAAAGACAGACACACATTCACCCAGCATGCTGAAAAGGGGAGACAACTACTGGCTGATAGTCAAGCAATACTAAGGCTGGCAATACCACTGGCTGGCATGTACTGTTGATGGCAACACTTGGCTCATGATCCCACATTTACTAACATGATACAACAAGGACACACAGAAAAACAATTCCTGCACACTTCAAGCAGAATGCACACAGAAATAATACTCTTGTGGATGGGCAAAAAGAGTCAGTGGCCCATTCAAGTGCTCATGTTGACAGACTGTCAAAAACAGCTCTACCTTCAGTTGACATAGGAGCTAGAGGTGGGCTTAACAGTGATTTTCCTGTCACAGTGAGAACAGTGACAGTTGCACGGAAGTAATGGTGACTTTAAATGGTGACAAAATGACAGTTTATGACATTTTTGACAACAGTGATGAAGCTGTAAAGATGGAACTGTGAGTTACCATCTTACTTGTAAGATACAGAAGCTGAGCACTAAATGGAAGGGAATAAAAAATAAAATAATAAGGTATTGCTCCCCTATTCAGCAAAACAAGACTAGGGCTTTCACCTCTCCACATACGACCATTTACTCCAATGGGATTAGGGTGTTAATGATTTCCCTCAGCCCATCTTGCATGTTCAAAGCACTTGCAGGGTTCCCACTCAAAAGTAATAAAAAAATCCCCTGACTTTTCCAGGTTCTCCAGGTAGTTTTTAAAGTTTTCCAGGGTGGCATGTTGCAAAGAATTGTTACATTTCATCCCATTCCATTCATTTTTCTTACCAAAGCCCACACTTGTAAATTCTTTAAGTAATTTGTCTTTATAAAATTACCTGCTTTTCATTAATAACAACTAACTATGCACATTGTTTTCTATACCAAAGTTCCGTGAACTTTTGTGAATACTACCCACATGGAATTTGTAAATACAATCTCATAGAAACAGGTCATATGTAAAAAAAAATCTGTCAGTTGAATAGTTTCAGTTTTTATATAACACAATGCAGCTAAGCTTAATTTTTTTTTTTTTTTTTTTTGATTGGAGGTTTAACGACCACCGTGAGCAACTCAATGGGCTATAAGCAGTCGCCCGTCCCTAATTTAGGGTCACTGGTTCCAGGGAAGGGAGAGAGCCAGTGCCGTAAGACAAACACAACATCCATGCCTCACCGGGATTCGAACCCGGACCCCTTCGGACGAATGATCATAGGCCAACGCCTTAGACCACTGCGCCACCGGGCGGCGCTAAGCTTAATGATGGAATGGCTCTGTTCAAAGAAACATGTTTCAAGAGAACCAACAGACAAAGGACTTTGATCCATCATTTTGGTTGGTTCTCTTGTAAAGTGTTTCTTCAAGCAGGAGCCATTGTGCCTAATTGTTCCATGTTATAACAACTGCCTGCAGAAATTGAACAAAAGCTTAATAACTGGCAATTTTAAAAATTCAATTTTGCATCTTTTTTAGAGAATAAAGGAAATACTTAATATAACTGAAAGTAAGATATACCAAATTCTAGGCAGGCAGTAATTGCAAGCAAAAGTTTGAAATCTTGAAAAAATAAGTTTTTTTGGAAAAACTTAGGCAAAATAAATTATCCATTGATTTTTACAAAAAAAGAAAGGGTAATTTTCCCTGAGTTTTCTCCGATTTTTACAAAAAAGGGGAATTTCCCCAAGAATTCCAGGTTTTCCCTGTTTTCCAGGTTGAGTGGGAGCCCTGCCTTGGTGTAAATCCCCTGTGGAGGGAAGATTTATCTTAGAATGTGATGGTCACCAAGGCTGAAACTGTGGCAACTTAATAGTGACTTCAGAAATGTTATTTTAGTCACTGGCCATAAAATGACAGTGATTTTTCAGTAACAGTGATGTGATTTCAGACCCATCTTCAATAGAAGCACTGTGATAGGACAACTGGAAGAGTCATGTGATTTCATGTTCTATTTCCAAACATGGCAATGAGCGGGTATGAATTTGATGCAGCACAGATAAACAGCTACAACCAGATTGCATGGAAACAGGCCAGTAGAGGTGGTATCATGATATGGGGATTGTTCTCACAGGCATCTATGGGCCCCCGCATACTTGTTGATCACTCACTTACTGCAAGATTACATTATATTAAAGCATCTGGGTTAGAAAAATCAGAAAATTTCTACATGCCCAACAGGGCATCTTGTGCAAAGAAAAAAAAAAAAAAATAGATGCCCAAGCCAAACAAAAATAGATGCCCAAGCCAAACATTTACATTCCCAACATTTTGCTGATTCAATTTTACATTGTTGATAGCTCTGGAGCCCAAGAAATTAAGTATATTAAATATCATTATATACATAGACTATAATTCAATATCAAAACTAGAAAATCAGTTACTTTAAATGAAATAAATATATCGGACATGGAAAATCAATTACTTTTAATCTTTCCAATTATTGCAGTCAAAACTGAAGTTTAATGTCACCTACAAGATTTTATCACATTCTTCATCATGATACAATGGAAGAGAGTCTACACTAATATACCTTGTGCCTTTGGCAGCTGATTGCCAATGTTCAGTGTCTAGTGATGGATCATAGTTACAACTGTCAGGGCCATCAGTGTTTATCCGCATCATGTTCATCAGTGCTTACCCGCATCATGTTGTCTTTTGTTTCAGTCAAGAAGCAAGCACAAAGAGGTTTTCACACAATTCATGCAGCAAAAGCCTCTTTCACATGTGGAGGTACTCACTGGGAGAAAAGTAAAACATAATTTTGACCAATAAAAGGATGTTGGCCATGTCTTTCGATTTCATTTTAAGAAGATAAGTATACATAGTGAAGGAGCACATTGATGCAGTGTGAAAGGTTAAGGGTCATTCATACACAGCCCATCAGCGAATAATTATTTGATTTTTTTTTTAATTTAAATAATCCCCCTCATGTGGCTTTCAATGTTGAATGGAAAATATTTGCAATGCAATGCAATGCAGTACTGATTACTTGTTTTTGATTACTAGCCTGCTGAATCGGGTCAATGTAGAATGGAAATTTTCTTGCATGCACGCCTGTCGGGCATGTAGTAACAAATAATATGTGCCCAATTGGAATTTCTATATGCCCCAGGCATGTCGGGAAATAAATTTTTTGAAACCTGCTAAGCATTTTTTGGGGCCAAGTGTTGCCTTACATGGTGACCATATATCCATATGGTACAGGACTTTCATCTGGCAAATGTCCTGTGCTACAAGGCCCACACCCTGCAGGAATGGTATTTCACATCTGAAAATTTCTTTTATATGTTATTTTACATTTATACTTTTTTAATGTCATCCCCTAAAAAAATGCATAACTAAGGGAGGGGGAGGGTTCCACTGTATTTACTTAGCATTGCAGTTTCTTCTTAATACAATTTTGCTTCTTTAAGCACACTTTTTTGCTTCATTCAGAGGTTGTTACATTTTTCACATCACTTATTGTTGTCATCTACACTAGTGCTCAAAATTAAAGCAACAAACAAGAAATGACAGAAAATACACACCAATGAACAAAATGAAGTGAAATTGGTGTAAGCTGGATAGTGTACTATGTCACACTCTGGCATAAAAAACAAGTTAGTAAAATCATGCAATGCATTGATTATTATACACTTTCCAAAATACCAGAAATCATTACTCAAGTTATGAGGATAATGGCTGTGGAATAAATCTCACTCCTATGGCCTGACCTTTGACCCCATTTCAATTATATTAAACATAATTGGTTCAGTACACCTCTGGAACAACATACTAAAGTTTTGTCACAATAGAAGAATTTTTAATCAAGTTATGAGGATAATGGCTGTGGAATAAATCTCGCTACTGCTCCTGTGCCCTGATCTTTGACCCCATTTCGATGATATTCAACAGATCCGACTCAGTATAGCTCCGGAACAACAGGATAAAATTTTGTCGCAATTGATACATTTTTACGTAAGTTATGACACATAAGGGCAATAGAATGAATCCCACTCCTATATCCTGACTTTTGACCCCATTTCGCCCATTTTCAATAGGGTTCGTTCCTAGGTAGTCCCCTACCACATACTAAAATTTCATTGAAATCGAACCATTTTTATGCAAGTTATGACGCATAAGGGAAATGGAATGGATCCTGCTCCAATATCCTGACCTTTGACCCCATTTCGCCCATTTTCAATAGGGTTTGTTCCTGGGTGGTCCCCTACCACATGCTAAAATTTCATCGAAATTGAACCATTTGTATGTTAGTTATCGTGCAGGCGGACAAAGCTGGAGCATATACGCTTCTTCAACCTACGGTTGAAAAGCATAAAAAAGGAACTTTAACATACTTATACATCAATAAATAGAAAATGAAGGGAAACTGTTCTGTTTTGCAGTGAAACAAGATTGACACAAATTTCACTAAAATGGATATTTTGAAATAAAGTGGCACAAAAGCAAAATTTTGACGTAGTGCTTGGCACTTCTGCCAATCTAATTTTTTTTCAAGAAAATTCGATTTAAAACTATACAATAACAGAAACTTAACAACAATTTTGATTTACAGAGAATAACAGAAAGAAAGTTAACTTTTTAGCTGTCACTTTATCATAACCTTTTAATTTAAAACTAACTTTCACTTTATTCTTACAAATTATTATGCCTCAGTGGTTATTTGATTCACATGTACAAGTGTTTAGCTCTGGTTTGTAAAATTTTTTACAGAGTTCATAAGCAAGAGCAATTTTTAGTATTTGTGGGGGGAAAAAACTATGAAACAGGGAATCTTTGTTACACAGAAGTGAAACAGAAATGTAAATGACTACTTACCACAAGACCAAGTACTTTTGTTTCAACAGCACTTTCTCCAGCAAAGCGCTATAAAAACAGGAAACAAAGTTATTGTATTATTAATTTCTAAAATGCAGTTAACAATAATTTCAGTAAAAAAACATTCACTAATTCACAATATCTCAAAGTTTATGCAAAAACTTTGAAAGCAATATGCTTAAATCGCAGGATGAAAATACCAAATACACAAGAGACATAATTACATAAACTGCACCATCATCAGTCCATTTATAAAGGAACAGTTATGCAAAACTGAAACATTCATATTCAGTAACAATTTCATAAATCCCAACTATTGTGACGACAAGAAATGTTAAGTCTCCATTCCAAGTAGTTTAGAAAGGGAAATGTACACTGATTTTCTAATACGGAGATAACCTAAAAATTCAGCAGCATGTAAAATGTTTGTGCCACTGACTAATTTGTGAAAAATTGCTAAGGCCAATGTAAAATAAATCTTCACAAATGCATGACAGTCATGTAGGCATACCATTTTTCAACACAGAAATACAGTACTCAGCTATTTCCATGAAGTTCAAACCTCAGGAAACATTAAAATCATACAAAAGAAATGGTGATTCCAGGTCGGAAACTGCTGCCAAAATGGAATAATTGCCACTACGAGGAAACTGGCACAATTTGATGTTTGTTCAGATTCCTGTACTTAAAAAGTTACTAGAAAACAGGTTATATTGGGTAGCATACTTGAACAGAAAATGTAGGAGGTTTGTTTGTTTAAGTTACTTAAGTTACTAAAAAATGGGTTATAACAGGCAGCATACTTGAATGGAAACTGTGGGATGTATGTTTGTTTAAGTTACTTACGTTACTAGAAAATGGGTTACATCAGGTAGCATATTTGAACAGAAACTGTGAGATGTGCATTTGTTTTAAGTTACTAGAAAATTAGTTCAGGGTTCCCACTCTTTTTCTCCAACCTCAAATATGCACTTTTTAAGGACTTCTACCCCCCCTCCATCCATTTTTGACCTTTATCAACTGCATATGCAACAATGACATGTGCACTAATATACTTTTACATGGCTTAACTATGCATATTAAAATATGCTGATGAAGTTTATATATTTCCAAATAATTTAAGTTTGTGGATGTAATAAATTATAATTTGTACAATTTAAATGACAGTTCTGCTGGTCAAATCAGTTTTCCTATATGAAAGAATAATTGCATTTACAATAAAATGTACGTAAATTGAAAAAAATTGTAGTTAAAGGTATGCATTCAAGATTAGAATTTTGCATGTAATCATCTCATGGTTCAAACTGCAAAACCAAAGTCAAAACTGTGTGTTCAAGATTTTCAATTTTGCACTTAATTTTCTTTAACTTCAGCTAAATAATTGTTGCATACACACAAAAAACAGGGGGGGGGAATACAAGAGTGAAACATTAGCACCAAGAGATGGTGATGGGGCTTGTTTGTTGGGTGGAATTTGCTGGATGTGTTTAATTTAGCCCATGGTGTTACCATTTTTTCTGTAAATTACTTATATTACACTGCCACATGTTTTTCCACAGGGTTTCAGCTGACAAGACAGAACATAAGCATTAACATATCCAACAAAGCAGCAAAAGTTTCAGGCACTATATTTTAACTTTTGGATTTTTTACAGCCAGTTAGGGAAAAAATAAGTACTTTGTAAGCACTTTTTGCCATTTTTGACAAAAATTAAAGACTTCTAAGCACCCTAATAAAAAATAAGCACTTTTTAAGGACTTTTAAGGATTTATAAGGACCGTGGGAACCCTGGGGTTATATCAGGTAGCATACTTGAACAAAAATTGTGGGATGTGTTTGTTTTCCATGCCAGGATGATACAGATTTCAAGTTTTTTGAGAAGTTGGTTGTATGGGAATTGTTAAACGACATTTTTTAAGCCAATAATAATAATAATTCCTGGAGATTCCAGAGTCAATGAAAAAGAATTGGAAAAAATGACTAAATATAGAGACCTGGCCATAGAAGTTACCCGATTATGGACTAAACACACAACGGTAGTCCCCATTGCCATTGGGGCACTTGGAACAATGTCAAAAAATTTTATGAATCATTTTGAAAAATTGCAGCTTTCTGATATACCACCTAAAGGAGACAGCTTTACTTGAGACATCATACATTTTATGCCGATTCTTGACTGATACCTAGGTCTCCGGTGGAAATTCGTATCAGCTCAAAAACACCAGTCAATGATAATTTGCTGTTTATGTTTGTTTGTCATAAGCTGTGCTTTGTATATTTCAAATAAAGAAGATAATAATAATATGCTTGGTAACAATATGAAGACCTGAAAAGAAACTGTATAGCAACTTATGTTCATCCATAAAGAACATATTTGCACCAAAATGCTGAAATCAATCAGTATCATTCACCACGCAAAGCTAAACAGCAAACAAATGGCTAATGCTGCACATGTTCTTCTACCTTGCACTGCAAACTGGCTCCCAGCCTTGTGAGTCATGATATAACAAACCTATCCCACTTTCCAAAGGCAAATGTGTAGACATGGAGAAAAAAATAAATAACTGTCAATGTGTATCACCTTCAGTCTGATTGTTGATCATCAACCCTGCCAATTTCTTTTAAATTTCGAGTTTTATTCTAGTAATTGCTCTATGATTTACTTTGCTCAAAATGTGAATTTCAAACTGAGAAAGAGTGAATGTAGAGAATGCAAATCACACGAGACAATATGCCACTTGAAATATGCTAGTGGTCAAAGTTTTTGCAGCTATCAGCCATGCAGATGCTGGTTGTGAAGGGTTTAAAGATGGCACACATACAGATTCACCTCATAGTAAGGCAGATGTTCAGGGTAGAATGTATTCGTCAAAAATATTCCAAATATGCCACAGCTATGTGGACAGAAAATCTGCATTAAATTGGCTGGAAAATGGCAGAGGACTGTTGACTTGACATGTGAGAGCTAGGTTCCAGTTTAGCAGCAACTTCCACACAAGTGTGGAGCAATACAAGCACAGTGCAACGCTGCATATCACACTATGCCAGAGAGCACAGAATCACATCATGGGAAGGAAATGGAAGCAGATGCTAGACCACAGCATGTGAACATCATCTGCTCTATAGATGGGCTGTTTGTGACACATTCAAACACAGCCACTCAGCTGGAGCATGATCTGCTATAGGTACAAGGATGACCACATAAAATAACACAACAACTGAATGATGCACAACTACAGACAGAACATCCAACCCAAAACCTCTTGTTACTACTACATCAGACAACCCATCACCAAAAATGGTGCTGAGAGAGACCAAACTGCACTGCAGAATGGAGGAGCAAGTTAATCACATGGAAGTCTGGGGTTTTTTCAGCATGCCAGATGGAAACATATCCATATGGTGCCATCACTATCAATGATACAAATACACATTTACAATTAGTGGCACTATAAAACGTCCAGACATGGTACACTGGTGTGGCATAAAATTCAATATGACAACAGGATATATCTCTTGTCCACATTCCTGACACTGTGATGGCAAGACATTACAGAGTCAGGAACATACAGACACTAGACAAGGCACTACAGTGTCAGGACAAGAAATGTTATCAATCCTATCATGTTGCCATTCCTTGCCACCACACTGGGAACAATCCAGCTGCAGGACAATGCATGCCAACACACACTGCTCATGTTACAAGGGAGTCTCTCAAAGGAATGGATACTTTTTTTCATGCTTGCTAAACTCACCAAACTTATCATCCATTGAACATATGAAAAACAGACCTTAGAGGTTGTCACCTTTGCTGGCACTCTCTGGCAGCAGACCTGTAACAGTGCCTACAAGCCCAGTCAGTTGCTGCTTTGAATGCCATACCCAGTGCACCACTGTTGCTTTCATTGACAGCATGACTTACAATTGATAGGCATGTACAACTTCCTCAGGTGAATCATGCCCACACTGAACAGTCCTGAATAAGAGCAGGTATACTAACTTCTCACATTTCGTCTTTCGATTGTTCACGTCTTCTCTAGCTGTTTGCATCCTGTGATTTTTGTTACTATATATCAGCTCCTTCTTGGTGTTTTAAGTTCTATGTTCAACAAAGTAGTTCAGTCTTTAACATCACTTTCCTATCTGAACAGAAAGTTTCTCATTATTTTAAATACACCAGATTGTGAATACTCAAAAAATGCTTATAGTGTAGTAAATCCACTTATTATTATTATTATTATTATTATTATTATTATTATTATTATCAAATAAGCGGATTCGCTGTGCTATAAGCGTTTCTTGGACTTTCTCATGTTTTCCAATACACATTTTGTGCTTCTTCCATCTGAGAAATCCTTCATGCTGCTAAAATGCTTTTTTTCTCACCACAGTTATGTCTTCTACTTTAACAAGCTGATTATTGAAGTTATACCTGAATACCAGCATGTATCTTTTCCCAAGGTTCTTCTATTTAGTCTTGCACATTACTGTTTCCAAGTGTTCTTACTGATAATTTTTTAGATCCTTTCAAGTGTTTTTACTGATAATTTTTTAGATCCTTTCAAGTGTTTTTACTGATAATTTTGTATAATTAAAAACATGGTTTTTCATGACAGCAAATAATTTAATTACAAATTTAGTTTTCCCATTATAACCTTGCTCACATTTATAGTTACTTTCAAAGCACTGTTTAATGTTGCTGTATTTGACCCAAATCCTAATGAAGTTTTATTTGGCTAGCAAATGTATGTACTAAATTTACACATAGTTTAACACATTAGGAAAGGTAGTAAAGATCACATTTCAGTACTTGCACAAATAATGACATTGAAAATTCCAACAAAAGCACAAGACTTCTACAAAGCAACACAACAGTTGAGGAATACTGTTTGTTTTTATTTGTCCCACTGGAAAATTTACTTGACACTCTGAAAGTCCAGCCTTTGTGCTGAAGATTTCAATTTGGTCCTTAAATATTCACATCTACTGTGTGACCTAACATAAAGATATCAGAAAAAAAAAATCTAGTTATTTATGAACTGAGGCATTTGGCATCCCTGAATTTTTTCATGATTTACCCATACAGAACAAATGATTAAAATAAAGAATCATTTCTACACTTCCATTTTGCTTTTCAATAAGAAATTGCATCATGGTGAGGTTATATAATTATTTAAAATTACTGTATATAAAATCAGAACAAATAGTACTCTCAACAATGCACACACACATGTATGTAACTTATTCATGCAAACTTCAGTTTAATTGATATACTGTAAGATATAATTACAACTGATCACTTACTTGAAGCACTTTGAGGAACAGCTCCATCCCTCCCATGTCTAAAAAGGCTGTACAGGTACGTGGTGACTCATCTGCAAATTTGATATTTGAAATACATATCTTTTCACAGGAAAGGAATGAAAAAGTCAGAACTGATAAGTTAAAGGTTTACCAAAAATTAAGATCATTTACAGATGTTATTAATGCATTTGCAATTCCCACCAATTTTTCAACTTTACTTTTTCAAAGAATACTGCTTATCATTCATCGAAAAACTATTCTTGTTTAACACTCAAAACATAACTTCTGTATATGCTCATGTACAAGCAGACCCCTCCCCTCCCCTTCCAGTTCAACAGCTACAAATTTGTAAAAACTAGGACACACATACAAATAAGCAGTCTTTAAATTTCAAAAGTTTGGGAAACAAAATATTTACTGAAATAAAATTATGCAAATTTCGAAAATGACCTATTTTTTTTTATTGGAAGTTTAACAACCACTGTGAGCAACTCAATGGGCTATAAGCAATCGCCCATCCCTAATTTAGAGTCACTGGTTCCAGGGAAGGGAGAGAGCCAGTGCCGTAAGACAAACACAACATTCATGCCTCACCGGGATTCGGACCCCTTTCGGACGAATGATCAGAGGCCATTGCTTAGACCACTGCACCACCGGGGTGGCGAATATGATCTTTGAAAACCTTCAAAATCCAACTCTCTATTAGGGATTCCAAATAGTTTCTGTAAATCCATTTCCATTAAAGTTGCAACATCCATAAAAACATTGTTGTGGCTGTTTTCTTTGTCCAAATCATAAACCTAATAACTTTTTGTACCATTCATGGCATTACTTAGCAGCATTTTTTGGAAAGATCACAATATTGCACTTTCACAACAATGACATCGTGGGAAGTTGCAAGAAGAGGTGCCCATGGTTGCTGTGAAAACATGGGAGATTGCAGATTCGTCCATCGCGCCCCTACCCGGATGAGGAGTGGCATGCTAAAAGTTATGCAGGGGGAGTAAGGAGGGGATAACTTCCTCATTGAGAGCAAGATATTCTGTGGTCTCACTTTGAAATGGGATTAGGTTTCGCACTTATCATACAACAAGGTTCGTACTCTTCCAAGCAAAATAAATTCAAGCACTTTTCAAGGATTTTTAAACTCAAATTATCATGTGTGTGTACTATCAGTCGGTCAGTAGGTAGGTATTTTAGTAAGTTCAGACCATTAAACTTAGATGGAGCAGGCACAACTTCAATAACCTGCCTGTTACCCCTTGCCCCCAGTTGCTTTTTTATTTGCTTTGAATTGCCCCACTGTTTTGTTGTTGTTCAAAATCATTTTTATTTTGTGGAATATTTTGAAAGGGTACATTATTTTTGCATTCATCTGCTGGCGTGACACTTATTGTTTGCTTTAACTTTTTATTTTTGATGAATGGCTTTGATGCAGCCAGGAGATGAAGGGTCCATGCATGAAACACAAGTAATTCCTGGAAGTTCCTCCCTCTGGCAAGAACGCATCCTTGACCCCAGTAAACAGAGAAGCCCATCACAATTTGCAAATACATCACTCCACTTATTTTACTCCCATGGATTACCTTTTATTAAACAGTGACTCCATAGGCAAGGTCAACAAGCTCCTCTAGGATGAATGCAAGTTCTGCACTATTTGATCAGCTTGGTGTTTTTATCAGTACTAAACAGAAGTCTCCTATACATCTTTTTAACAGAAACAACTATTTTACGCATGCACTTTCCTACCATTACTTAATTTATTTATTTTTTTAAATTCAAGCACTGTTTACAGGGTATTAAACTTTTTCAAGTACTTTCAAGGACTTGAAAATGAACTTTTTTTCAAATACTTTTCAAGGAGCGTACAAACCATGTACAAGTGACAACTATTCCCATAGGTATAAAATGATGAACGACAGGCATTGCATAAACATCTTTTCATTTTAATACAGAAAAACAACATTTAAAAAGTGCAATTATTTATAACTTAACATCTATCATAGTTTCACTTGGAACTATGGTCCAGCTTCCTCAAGACTGAGGCAAGTGGATTTTTGCTTCTGATGATAGCTGTTAACTGATAACCACCACGTGACATGTGAAAAGGACAACCATCATCACAAGCAAGGACTACGACATGTTGATACATGTCATAGTCCTCAGAAAGCTAAACCATAGTTTCAAGCCTTCTAGGTATTTGTTCTGTTGCTGCTTACCATCTTCGGTGAATCCCCAGCATTGTGCGGGGCTCCAAGAAGCAACCTGCCAAGTGGTTTGGGAGCTAGTCGTTTGCGAGTCTGGAGGGATTCGAGGCCGCTGTGGTGCAGTGGTAGCATGTCCGGCGCATAACTGGAAGACCCTGGCTTCGATTCCCGTTGGTGGCCAATGAGAATTTTTCCATGACTCACTTATAAACGTGGAAAGTGCGATGACTTCTGTTTGATGTTCCTAATCCACGTCATTTGTCGGTATTAATCTGTACTAATCAGTTTGGTTTTAACAATTTTTTTTGGCATCATTACATAATCTATACTAATATATAAAAAGAGAAATTTTGTTTGTGTATTTGAGGTAATCTTGAAAACTACTGATCCAATTTGGATAATTCTTTCACCGTTGGGAAGCTTATTTCTTTCTGGTGGACATAGGCTATTTCGTTTATTCTTTATTGTTTTTTATTATTATTGGCTGTACTACCAAATCAGATTGCTTTCAAGTAGTTCCTGCTTTCCTGGTGTATTGTTCTGCTTTGTTTACATACAACCTGATAACACCCAACATGAAAGAAAGTAGCTCACAATAATTTTTATAATATATGGATTTTTTTTTACTAATCTCGAAAACTACGGAACTGATTCGGATAATTCTTCCACTGCTGGGAAGCTTACTTCTTTCTGTTGGACATAGGCTATTTCATTTATTATTTATTATTTTTGGCTGTACCGCCGAATCAGAACGCTTTCAAGTAGTTCCCAGTTTAATGTGTATTGTTCCGCTTACGGCAGATTGTACAAAGAAAATGCCATGGTAAAAATATACCATCAGAAGTTACAATGGCTCTGAAATCCTGCGGTATTGAAGATGCATACATTAATATTATTAATAACATCTATGAAAATGCAAGTGCACAGATTCGGCTGTTTGAAAATACAACACACATAAAAATTGGAAAGGGAGTGAGACAAGGTGACACCATATCTCCGAAGCTCTTTAATGCCACACTGGAAAATGTCTTTCAATCACTGAACTGGGAAAACAAAGGGATAAAGATTAATGAAGATTATCTAACACACCTTCGTTTTGCTGATGACGTAGTCATTTTTGCAACTACCCCATCAGAGCTGCAGAGTATGATCCAGGAACTTGCTGACAACAGTAAAGAAGTGGGATTAAAAATGAACTTTCAGAAAACAAAAGTGATGTACAATGCTTTTACAAGAAATGGAGATTTATCGATTGATGGAGAAAAGCTGGAGATAACAGACACGTACGTTTATCTTGGACAGCAGATATCAAGTGAGGGTCACATTGATGAAGAAATTAATCGGCGTACAAAACTTGCCTGGAGAGCTTTTGGAAGAAGAAGCATAATTTTCAAGAGCAATATGCCATTATGTCTTAAAAGAAAAGTGTTTGATCAATGCATCCTTCCAGTGCTTACGTATGGTGCAGAGACGTGGACCTTAACTAAAAGAGACATACAAAGGCTGAAGACAACTCAAAGCAGCATGGAGAGGTGCATGCTTGGTGTAACCAGGAGAGATAAGAAGAGGAACTCGTGGATCCGAAAAATGACAAGAATGGAAGACATCATGATCAGAGTTAAATCCCTGAAATGGCAATGGGTTGCCAGAAGGACAGATCATTGATGGACAGCCGAAATTTTAGATTGGATTCCAAGGGACAGGAAAAGACCCAGAAGAAGACCACATGGAAGATGGGTGGATGAAATTCGAAAGTATGCGGGAGTGACATGGAGGAGACTGGCACAAGACAGACCGTTGTGGAGGAAACTTGGGGAGACCTTCGTCCAGCAGTGGATTGATAATGGTTGACAATGATGATGATGATGACAATAAAAATTAGCAATGACAAATCTGTGGGTCAGCAGCTTTCATTTAAAAAAAAAAAAAAAATCATGAAAATCGCTCTAGTGGGTGGTGCTGGCGGATTGTAGAAAAAAGCAGCCTTGTGTTTTAAATATATAGATTGCATTTATAAACATCATTTTTCTAAATTAAAAGGAAAATGTTCCTGTACGACTGTATTTCTTGAAACCATGTACTTGGCTCAAAAATTTTTCATTATTTATATTTGCAACTGACTTAAGTACAAGCCGACACCTGCGCTTAAAAAAAAAAAAATTCCTTCCAAAAGCTTGAGGCTTAAATGCGAGTATACAGGGTAGAGTAAAACACAGATTGTATGTTACTACAGAAGAAGCATAGGAGTCGTTTGTGTGCTGGAGAAATGCGTTACTTACGCTGGGTTTGTGGCAAGACACTTTCTGATTGTGTGACGAATGAAGATGTGTTGCAGTTGTGTAATGTGAAGCAAAATGTTGTTAGCAAGGTGGAGACTAATATGCTTTGGTGGTTTGGCCACGTTGAAAGAATGAGTGATGAGATGCTTACTAAAAAAATATTTTTAGCCAATGTGGCAGGAAGGAAGGCCAAGGAAATCATGGGAGGATCAGATTCAGGAGTGTCTGCATGAGAAAATGATTATGAGTATGAAGATCTTGTGTACTGCGTGTGATGGATGTCAGTGAAGCCAGAGTTGTATGTCAAGATCGCTGTAAAGGGAGAAGTTTGATACAGCAACAGTAAGTAAAAATTATCTGGTAGTTTGTATTTCTTTGAGGAGCTAACTTCTGGATCTCGGAGAACAGCCTAGTGATATTTATGTACAGTATGTATGTATGTATGTATGTATGTATGTATTTATACATTGAATTCCTGCAGTCCCTGAAGACTGATAGAGCTAACATTGATTTATTTGAGTTAGATGTTATTTGTCAGTACGTCACACATTTCTATCTTCTAGCAAAAAGGAAATATTGCCAGTACATGAGTATGTCACACATTTCTATCATCCAGCAAAAAGGAAATATTGTCAGTACATGAGTACATCACACATTTCTGTCTTCTCAGTACACGAGTACTAATTCAAACACTTGATGTGGATAAGGAACACCAAACAGAAATCATCGCTTTTTCCACGTTTATAAGTGAATCTCGGAAAAATTCTCATCAGCCGCCACCTGGAATCAAACCCAGGGTCTTCCAGTTATGTGCCTGACATGCTACCACTGCACCACAGCAGCATCGAATTCTCCAGACTCACAAGTGATTAACTGCCAAACACATGGCAGGTTGCTTCATGGAGCCCCACACAATGCTGGGGATTCACCAAAGATGGAAAGCAGCAGCTAAACAAATAACTAGGAGGCAAATGGATAATTAATTCAAACACTTGACATGGATCAGGAACACCAAACAGAAATAATCGCTCTTTCCACATTAATAAGCAAGTCTTGGAAAAGTTGGAAAAATTCTCATCAGCCGCCATCGGGAATTGAACCCAGGGTCATCCGGTTACGCGCCAGACATGCTACCACTGCACTTATTAACGAGATTCACTTATTAACATGGAAAGAGCGATGATTTCTGTTTGGTGTTCCTGATCCGTGTCAAGTGTTTGAATTAATTATCTATTCACCTCCTAGTTATTTGTTCAGTTGCTGCTTTCTATCTTTGGTGAATTCCCAGCATTGTGCGGGGTTCCATGAAGCAACCTGCCATGTAGTTTGGCAGTTAATCACATGCGAGTCTGCAGAATTTGAGGCTGCTGTGGTAGCATGTCCGGTGCGTAACTGGAAGACCCTGGGTTCGATTCCCGGTGGCGGCCGATGAGAATTTTTCTGAGACTAACTTATTAACATGGAAAGAACGATGATTTCTGTTTGGAATACGTGAGTACGCCACACATTTCTATCTTCTAGCAAAAAGGAAATATTGCCAGTACATGAGTACGTCATACATTTCTATCTTCTAGCAAACATGAAATATTGTCAGTATGTGAGTACAGCACACATTTCTATCTTCTAGCAAAGCTGAAATATTGGGTTGATGCATAATTTTATGCCGTTTTATTTCACGAGTGTTTCCCAGGTCAGTAGTGATGGTGCAAATGGCCAGTTGTATATCAAAATGTAGCCAGTAATATTGTGTATCTAAATCATATTGTGTTGTGTAATTGTGGCTAATGTTTTCTTTGGTTTTCAGGTCCAGAAGTATGGAGTGTAAAGTAGACAGGAATGAACATTTCCGACATTTGCTCCTCTACGAGTTTGACAAGGGATCCACAGGCGCCGAGGCTACTCGACAAATTTGTGATGTGTATGGGGAGGATGCTATTGCTCCGAGGACACCTCGAAAATGGTTTGACCAGTTCCAAGGTGGAAATTTTGACCTCAATGACTCTCCACACTGAGGTCGTCCATCTCACTTTGATGAAGATCATTCGAACCATCTCATAGACTTTAATCCGCATCAAACCACATGCGAATTGGCAACTGAGATGGACTGTGATCAGGCCACAATGGTGCGACACCTGGAACGTATGGGAAAGGTCCAGAAATTGGGGTCTTGGGTGCCTTACACTCTCACCGAGGACAACAAGAACCAGCATGTTGCCATATGTGGTTTCTTGCTCACCCGTTATCGCGAATGTTCTCCGCAACACAAAACCTTTCTGTCACGTATTGTTACTGGAGATGAAAAGTGGTGCCTGTACGTGAATTTCAGGCACAGGAGGGAATGGTTAAGCCTAAACAAGACACCCACACCACGTCCAAAACATGACCTTCGTCCTGCGAAGATCATTGCATCTGGTGGGACATGGAAGGCATTATTCACTGGGAAATATTGCCGTGGAATCGGATCATCAACATTACACTCCATTGTGAGCAACTCCGTCATGTGGAGGGAGCAGTTCAGCAGAAACAGCCACATCGGCTCCATGATGTCCTTCTCCAACCTGATAATGCATGCCCTCACAGTAAAAACATGGCCAAAATGGCTATTTAGGACATGAAATGGGAGATTCTTCCACATCCAGCCTATTCCCCAGATGTCGCCCCTTCAGATTATCACCTGTTCCAATCTCTGTTGAATGCTCTCCGTGGCAGAACGTTCAACAATGATGTTGATCTCCAGAATTTCCTAAATGATTTCGTTGCAGCAAAGCCTTTTCAAGAAGGGCATTGCAGACATATCCAGACACTGGGACACCATCACAGACAATGGGGGAAATACATAGTTGATTGATTCTGTTTTCCCTTCTGATGTAATACATTCCTGTAGTGCGGTGAAAAAAAAAAATGCCACAAACTTATGCATCAACCCAATAGTTCCGTTTTTGAAGCTCTGGGGAGCAATGAGAACCACCTGCTTTTCTGACTATGAACTTACCTTTCTTCTCTTCCATTAATTGCTGCAACAAAGTATCTACTTGTGAGACCGAGAAGTGTCAAATACCCGCTCTTGTAAGTCTCAATGTCACCAATATTAGGGGGAAGGGTGGTGCAGTGTTTTATTGTTTGTGATATTATTCCTCTTTTGGCTATATACAGACTTCTCTGTAAGGAATGAGACTTTGGCACTTTAACTTATGTTTGGACATCTTTGCCATTTTTGGCACGTCTTTTGCAAAAAAAGATTGTGCTTAAGTTACCGGTTTGTCCGTCTGTTCTCACAACATCTCTGCAACTATTAATCCAATTTAAAAAAAATATTTTTGTGTTGGGAAACTTGAAATATGCGAATGATGATCCTTCATTTCGTTTTTTTTTTTTACGATGTACAATTTCGCAGCTAGAGGACGTAAATGCAGATGATGTCGAATTTAAAAATATGTTTTATTCCACATATTTGCTTCTAAACATCTGCTTGAAAAAATTCTTTTATATTTCGATTCCATTTATGTCAAAAAGTATTTTAGATATACTACTTTTTCAAATTACGCATAGATTTTCCACTAGGGGGAGTAAAAGTAAATTACATTTTCCCCTATAACTCTTCTTCTAAAACCCCGATTTGAAAAAAAAATTTCTTCAGTAAATACACCTCCTGATGGAAAATCTTTTGCACGTAATTTCAAATTTTTGGTAAAGAATACTTTGGCCACCAGGGGGCATAGATGTATATCTTATTTTTGTCAATACCTCTACTTCTGGGAGTCAGATTTGAAAAAAATCTTTTTTGTTGGATAGTGTTTTCAGTGTAACATGTTTTTCATATACCGTATATACTTGTGTATAAGTCGAGAAATTTGGGACAAAATGAGAGCTTCAAAGTAATGGGGTCGACTTATACGCGGGGTCTAAAAAAATCGTAAGTCCAAAAGTTCTTCCCATGAGGCAAAAGGCAATCCATCCCAAAAGAAATAAAAATGCCGATGTGGTATTAATTACGAAATCGCAACCCTCCGAAAGAAAGAAAGAACACTGATGTGGTAGAATTACGAAATCGCGACCCACCGAATTTCTCCGCGCTTTGAAAAGTCTCCTCTCTCCTGGCTTTGCGTATGAACAGCGCAGTCACAGCCGCGCATAGAAAGCTCCGCCTTTCCGACTACCAGTTGATTGCACTGACCTTTGACGTAACGGAGCCAGTGTTAGGTGTTGCTTGTTATTAATCGCACGTGTTTTTCTTGTTCTTAATCGCACGTGTCTCGCTTCTCCAATTATGGGTGACACGGATTGTGTAAAGAAACGGATGTCCTATAACGCAGGATTCAAGTTGAAAATGGTTTCTTTTGCAGAAAATACTAACAACTGTGCTGCTTCACGTCAATTTGGCATTAACGAAAAACTGATTCAAGATTGGCGTAAAAAAAAAATGAACTTGGTGAAAATCCCAAAATCGCAAAAGGCGCTGCGCCGTGGAACGACATCTTTCCCAGAGCTGGAAAGTGTCTTGAATGATTGGATTGTGGGCTGCAGACAAAATAGTTACATTGTAACGCAAAGTGGTATACGTTTGCGAGCAATGAAGCTTGCAAAAGATTAAAAGTTTGCAGCCGCAAATAACACTTTTCGTGCCTCACCAGGTTGGTGCACAAGGTTCATGAACCGCTATGGGTTGTGTCTACGCCAGTGCACCAAAATTGCACAAAAGTTACCTCGTGACCTCGAAGCAAAGATAATGGAATTTCAAAAGTATGTACGTAATTCAAAAGAGAAAAGTGACTGCTTTTGAACTTTCCCAAACAGGGAACATGGATGAAACCGCCATGTGTTTCGACTTTCCTGGAAATAAGACGGTGAACCAAAAGGGCGAAAAAAATATCTTGATCAAAATGACTGGCCACGAAAAATCCAGTTTCACGGTTGTTGTTTCTTGTTTGGCCGACGGCAGTAAGCTACCTCCGGTAATTATTTTCAAACGCAAAACTCTCCCGAAAAGCGTTGTCTTTCCGTTTGGTGTGCTCGTTCATGCCCATGAAAAAGGATGGATGAACAAATCCGGAACAATTGACTGGTTAAAGAATGTGTGGAACAAAAGGCCAGATGCACTTTTGAGGAAACCTTCTCTTTTGGTGTGGGATATGTTTGTTGCACACTGTTGTGCAGAAGTGAAAAAAACTGCAGAAAATTCAAAAACAACTCTTGCTGTCATCCCAGGTGGGTTGACATCTGTTCTTCAACCACTAGATGTCTGCCTTAATAAGCCCTTCAAGGACAATGTGCGGAGGTATTGGGCAGATTGGATAAGTTCCGATTTGCCGACTGAAACCAAGGGCGGAAAACTAAAGAAGCCGGATATCGTTTTGATTGTGCGATGGGTCAAGGATGCTTGGGATGCGATACCTGTGGAAATAGTCGTGAAATCATTCAAGAAATGTTGCATTAGTAACAAACTTGATGGCACAGAGGATGATGAGATTTTTATGAGTGATGATGACAGTGATTCTGATGCCACAGGCATAGATGGGAATACTGATGTTTATGATGACGCTCCGATGATGGAGAAAGACTTTTTTGAACTGTTTGGCGAGTCTGACTCGGAATCGGATTTTGAAGGGTTCCGATGAAGTTTTTGGGTATGCAAATTAAATTTAGTATTATATATATAATTTTTTTCGTTTTCAAATGTTTTTGAATAAATTCATTGAATTTTTTTTTTTTTTCTCATTTCGGGATCGACTTATATGCGAGTTTCCGATTTCTTACGATTTTTCCCTCTGAAAGTGGAGGGGTCGATTTATACGCGAGTATATATGGTAATTTCCAAATTTTCAACTAATTCATAGACTTTCCACTAGGGGGCATAGAGGTAAATTGCATTTCCCCCTATATCTCTGCTTCTAAATCTCCAATTTGAAATATTCTTTCTGCACTGGATACAGCTCCTGGTGGGAAATCCTTAGCACGTAATTTCTAATTTTTGTAAAAAATGGTTTAGTCACCAGGTGGCATAAGTGTTAATTTCTGCTTTTGATGTATTTGTAGCAAAATCTGTGCTCCTGAAAACTGGACTAAATTTTTTTTCTTGGGCCGATACCGCTCATATGGAAAAACCTTTTGAGAATACTTTGCTCCTAAAATAATGCATGGTTTTCCCACCAGGGGACGTAAAGTCACATCGTATATTTTTTTATATTTCTGTTTCTAAGAGTCTGATTTGAAAAATTCTTTGTGTGTAGGAGAGCGTTTCCGGTGCGAAATGTTTCTCATATAAATTTATGTTTTTCTTAACGCACAAGTCTGCCACCAGCCAGAGGGTGTAAGCTCACGATTCCGTTTACAGCAATATATGAGGGATTAAAAACCCGATTGAAAAACTTCTTTCTTCGGTCATATACTATTGTTTTCCATACCGGTTCCATTGACTTTGAATAGCTTTGATAAATTTAATTTGCATCAGAACGGATTCAAAAGACGTGCTTATTACACCCGAAAATTGGTGTCATCTTTCTTGGGTTTTTTTACTGAAAGATTGGCTCATTAAACCTATATTTCGTTGTGCTTTTCGCATTGGAGATTCCCAAGTTCCCCTTCTCTTCAATGCAATATGGCCTCTCATAAAAGAAAAGCTCTGACCCTAAATGATATAATGCACAATTTAAAACAAGTGGATAACAATCTGTATTTAACAAAGGTGAAATTTGATTTAAAAAAAAATGACCAATATTATTTACAAGCTGAAAGAAATTTAGGAAAATGCAGTGGCAAGTGATCCCTCATCAGAGAAAACACTGAAGATGGCAAAATTTGTTGATGTAGATTTGCTCCTGCGAATTTTTTGCCAATGTTATTCTGCAAATTTCCCAGTCAATGAGCCGACGCTTACTGAAAACGCTAAAGAAATTTCCCACAACATGAATACTGATTGCATGGCATAATTTTTAACTGGGTGGCTTCACAAATTCAATCAATAGCATGGTTATTATTAGGTGTGTGCAAAAGTTCTACCCATTTTTCATGATGCTAATTACAAGTAAAAAATAAAAATAACAAATGCAATAACAGATTGTGCATGTGATGGCCAAAATGCTTCAAAGATTACGCTAGAAAATGGCACCAAGTATGCAGGTGCATCTCATTCGTAAACAAGTCACACAAGGGTTAACATGTCAAGCAATATGGATCGCATTAGGCATTGTTTGCTTTATGAGTTCGCCAAAGGCAACAATGCAGCTGAAGCCTGCCGCAACATTTGCGATATATTTGATTTTTGCTTATTGCAGATCTCACTCATTTTTTAATGTACTATTATTTATCAATTACTTTCAATTGATTGATACAGTTTATGATTGACTAGTTTAAACCTGATATAAAATATGCCAAAAAGCCCTGTTTTAATTTGTCCAGTTATAACAAAGTTCTCATATAATGAATGTTTTTAACCCTCCTTTCACTTACATTATATACGGGTTCCACTGTATTTCATATTTTGTATGCAGAATCTTTTTGTTGAAGTATCAGATTATCTTTCAATGCAAAAATATGTAAAACATATAAAATTAATATTTGAAATAAAAAATACTATGACATTTACTTTAAAGCATTAATGAAATGAAGGTATGTAATGCAATCAAAAACAAAGTAATAATTAATATAATGTAATATGCTAAACTGGACTGGAAATCAGAACACTTGGAAATCAGTCAATCCAAACTGGACCAATTTCCAGTATGCTTTTCTAACAACATTTTAAGTGTGTGTGTGTGTGTGTGTGTGTGTGTGTGTGTGTGTGTGTTAATAAGAATAATTTAAACTACTGTGATTTACAATATTATATATGTTTATGTTTCTTAAACATATAAAATTAAAATTAATAGCTTTGAAGTTGGCAATATTGCCAGCAAACTTATTTCCTAATCCCCCGATTTCAGTTTTAGTTGCTTCTCATCACCATGGCTGCAGGGTTTTCACACTCACTCACATGAATCAAATGGCACGCTATACTCTTTTCTTGTTAAATTTCAGCATTCTGGAGAGCCCAATACATACAACTAAAAATTATATGCAAAAAATTCAAAATATTAATCTAACTCACCAGTAAGATTCCAAAGAGCACTTAAAGTGAATTTCATCATAATATCAACCTCTTCCCCTTCTTCAGTTTTAATTCGAACAATATTGAGAAGGCGTTCCATGTATGGTGATTTGGCACCCAAACTTGAAGTCTGAGCAGTAGAAATCTGAAAAGAAAGAGTCAATAAAAAATAAATACTCTTCAATAAAATCATTTAGTCCTGCATAATACACTGAAGGGATAATTTACTAAGCACACCCACCTAGTAACATATGGACACACTATTTGCACTCACAACAGCAGCAATATGTAATGGCATGAAACTCACAGGTGTTATGAAATATTTGGGAGGCAATGCAACCCATGTATGGCCCCACTACATCCCACAAATGCTCAATTGGGTTCAAATCAGGAGAGTTAGAGGATCATTTGAGGGCTTGCAAACTCACTGGAATGCTCCTCCAACCAGTCCTTCACCCAGTGGAGGTATGAGATGGAACATTGTCTTGTTGCAAGTAAACATCCTCTGAAGTTTTTCACATATGAACAACTTTTTTTCCAAATTTAAAAAACTTCAGAGGATTAGTGAGAAGTTTCTGGTCAGACTGGCTCCCAAATCACAAAATAAAATCAGTAACTGCCTTCAAAAATTACAGCAAAAAAAAAAAGAAAAAAAAAACCTATTACAGGAAGGTGTGGTCTACAACATAAAATGTGAGTGTGGTCTCAGCTATATGGAAGAAACAGGCAGGCAGCTTAAAACTATATCGGCAAAACATAAAGGTGCAATTATAAATGACAAACAAAAGACCCTTTCCATCTCAATTCAGGCAGAGGGTGTGAGTTGACCACCTCCAACTTTTTGAAAAAATTATGGTAGCTACTCCTAACAGAGGTATTAAAGTACTGCAAAAGGATTTTTCATAAAAAAAATTTTGGTCGAGCTACAGCATTTTGAAAATTGGCAAAAAAACACCTGTGATGAAAATAATGTGAAACACCAAATTTTTAAATGTACACTGCTCCTGTATTACAAACAGGTAGAGACTTGAATTTTTTTTTTTATTTTGGAAGATATTGAATTGGCCTGTCTTTATGTTCACAGAAATCAATCAAAGGAATGTTGCTAGATGGCAAAAAAACGTCTATATTTATTACAAAAAATTTTAATTTTCCACAAATTTAGGATTTTTTTTTTTTTTTTTTAAGAAAAGGTTTTATCAGGTGGGTAAGTGTGTCAACCTGCACTCCTACTAGGGTTGTCTTAGCAGTAATTTTATTTTTATCCTGTGATGAACGCAACCATAAAATTAATTTTTAAAATATACAAAATTTCAAAAAATCAACGTTTTTAAATTGCAATATCTCAAAACCCCCAGTTTTAAAAATTCTGTCCAAATAATGTCCTAATGGTAGGTGGTTAATTGGGGGAATCAGCTTACTGGATTTTTGCCTTGAAATTTTCCTACAAATTTGTGAAAATGCACTTCTCTCCTACTTGAACCTCACGGTTGGGTTATTATTATTAAAAAAAAAAAACTTCAAAAGATATTTCTGAAAAGTTTACCTGAGTATATATTCCAAATTGCAGTGTCAATCTATATTTTAAAGTCATTTTTATGATTTTTATAATTATCACCTATGTACATGTTAATTTTTTTTTAATCCATAGTCTATACACATGCAATATATTATCTCAGTTGCAGTTAAGATTCAATTTCTATTTACATAAGACAAAAGGCCTCAAAAAAACTAAATTATGAGCTTACCATCACAACTACAAATTATTCAAACTGAGAAAAGCTGCTGGATTTTATTGATTTCCTTCTCATCAAAGGTATGAAGTCGTGCAGAACATCCAACAGGAGTTGAGGCATTCACCTTTAGAAGTAAATTTTTTAAGGGCACTGGACACTTGTCTGTTTTCTTGCCACATTCTTTTGGATACCAAAAACCTCTGGCTGGTCCATGAGGGTTCATGAAAGATACTGTTATCAGGGTTCGTACTCTTTTTTGGGGAAAAAATTCAAGGACTTTCCAGGCCTTTTCCAGGCCATATACAAAAAATTCCAGGATGATTACTACGCTTTACAGTATCATGCTCAAATTAGTTTTTAAAAGCAATTTCAGTTTTAAGTAATAAAAATGATGAAAGATGCAAATGGATGAGTGTGCTTTTTTACCCATTACATTTCTTTTTAATGTTTTTAATTGGCGAATTACCCAATAATGCTAAATTGAATCATGATGCAATTACCACAAGGCTATTCAGAAAATCCTTTCCCTCAATCAGAAAATGATTAATTCAATCAGTCATTTTAGCTGCATCACTATTCTGCACTATCTTCCATGTAATCAGACTATTATTGATAACTGAAATTATTATAAAATAAAGTGAGGGCAGATTCAGAATTTAAGAATGGGGAGGGTGCACGTCTAACAGAGGACTGGTAAAAAAATATCTGAGATTTATTTCCTCCAAAAAACACGGTGGTAAAACATGGAGGACCCATAAGGGGGAGATGGGGTGCTTGCCTGTCAGAGTACATCACCAACAGCAGTTCTGAAGTACTGCTGTGTGGATCACTGAAAATTTCGGGCCAATGTAAGACAAAACGTGGAGTTGCAAATCCATAAGTGAAAAAGTGTGATGTCTGAAAACAAGAAACGTGAGACAAAGCAAAGCACTTATCTACTTACTCACCCCCCCCTTTTTTTTTTTGAAATGGGGCATGTGCCTGTTATGCCCACAGGTGGATTCTAGCTCTGATAAAAAGTGTTTCCATACATGGGAATGATTTTTTTTTCTTTTTAACATTCCCAATGACTGCCACTGGTGGATGCATATTGGGATGTGACTTTTGAAGGCAATGAAAATCTTAATTACTAGACAGAATATGTTCCAGACTTGAGGAAAATTTCATCCAATTGTAGTACAGTTATGTTAAATAAAAAAGCATAAGCCACGGAATCACTATGCACCTCAAGAAATGATTCGGGAGTGGACGATCATAGAAAGGTGAACCAATAGAGTTTAAAACAGAAAGTGTAATTTTAGGAACATGGCAACAAATTTCAAATAAGTTTCATCATAGAAGTCAGAAAGTCCTGGCCCACCACCCAACCCAAAAGAATCTAACCACCTTTATGTCTACCAGTACACTTGCCTCATATTACTTTCCAAAAATTATTTTTCATATCAAACAAGATTGCCTCAATTTACTTTTATTTTTTTAAATCAAAATCACTGCTAAACTAAATTTATGAAGTGCTACCCCAAAATGTGGAACTAGCTAAACTATTTATAAAAACCTTAAACATAAAACAATTTCAGTTTTTTATTGGTATAAATTAGGATATTCTTAAGTATTTTACATAAATGAAAAATGATGAGCATAAGGAATCTCTACCTCCAGTTAAGCTTCAATCATAACCAGAATCAGAATAACCACTTTTGGTTCAACTCCCAAAACATAAGACAATTATATGAATTAAGTTTTTAAAAGCTTTTTTTAAAAAAATTGGAAGTTTGTCAGTTATATAAACCAAAATCTGATCAATGCATTAAGGACAATTGATTGAATTGTTTTGGCCACAAATTCATAGTAAAATGTACAGCAAAAATACGTTTTAGGAGCCCATGAGTATTTACTGTACAAGTATATATAAGGTTTTATATTACTTACCAAAGTTTTAGTCCAATAAGAAGCCCAATTGTGGAAGTTAGTTGTAGAAAGTTATAAGTTTTTGGAACAGAAGAGTTCATTAGTCTATTTACATGAACTTCATATGAAAAACACTAAATAATTATGAAGATATAAGATCAAAACTGGTTTGAAGTTCAACATGCTTCAAAGAAAAAAAAGTTCATTTCTATTGTAAATTGTACAAATATAAAAATTTTATGTTTTAGTATTAATTCTCTATATGCTTGGAAGATACCACAAATATGGAGTATCAATGGATGGTTATACAGATTTAAGATTGCTGACTTTGGTTTCAAGTTCCATATCCATTTTTTTAAGTACTGCTCTTTTCTCATGAGCAGTTTTTCTAAAGCTATTAGATTTTACAATGTATGTAATGTTATTTGTAGTTTCAGCTTTTAAAGCTAAATCATCAGCAGAGTTAAGTAATTCTTTGACTTCTCCTTCAATGAGTTTCCTTTTCTTTTCTATGCTATCAATTTCATCTAAAATAGCTTTCCTTTTTCCACATATGGCTGCTTTTTCCTTTTCTTTGGACTTATCATCCAAATAATGTATGTATTTTTGCCTTGCAGCTCCAACTGATAACAGAAGGGATTTTGAGATATTTACCTTATCAATACCACCTACATAGGATATATGATCATAAATAATTCTCTGTGCTACAATTGACTCCTCTCTCATGTTTTCTACAATGAGCTCCTTATTGACTGAAAAACCCCTCTCAACAGAAGCTTGCCCATGTGACAACAGTAAAAGAAGTTTCACAACTTTCCACAGTTCACTAAAAGCTTTAGTAGAAGACATGTACTCATACAATAATGTGTCTACTCTTTGTTGTTTATCTTCTGGATCAAAGTTTATGAATGAAGATTTTACTGCTGCAACACTGGTCACAAATTCCTTAAACTGCCATATTACACCATCACATAATTCTGGTTGTATTCTATGAGCATCAACAAGAAGTGTGAGAATGGATGTTAGATTCTTAATACAAGTCTCACTATTTTTTGACATCAACCGAGGATCTAAACACTTCATGTGGCGAACAAGGGAGTACTTAAGTGGATTTTTTCCCAATAGCTTCACAACTAGTTTTTGCAAAAATATTCGGCATTCCATTCTAAACTCCATAAGTTTGCATTCACTAATGTTCTTAGCACTTAATTCTTTCAATACCTTCTCTGTTTGAAACCCAACATCAATTTCTTTATAGTGACAACACTGAGATGCATCTGTAAGGTCTACTTGTAACAGCTTTAAGGCAGAGTTAGCTTCTGCCATTACGGTTCTTTTAACAAAGCGATTCATCATATTTCTTAGCATCTTTTCAAGATCTGTGGCCATAAAAGGCATCATTGGCTTATCTGACTGATATGCCTTGAGAAATGGTACCAGCTGTTTTGAAACTGAATTGAAGAAATGCAGTTTAGCCAAAACAAAAGGATCTTTAGTGAAAGTTTTGATAGCATCAAATGATACAGTGTGGGGATTCTTGATGCACTTCTTTTCAACTTGGTTAACATAATTTTCAATGTCTGCCCAAATTTCTAATGCTCGCTCGCAGGCAGGAGTATTTTCTAGCCACCTGTGTGGGCAGAATTTTAATGGCATCTTACTGGCTAAAATTATTTTAGAAAAATCTTCCCTGCTTGCAGGTGAATCTTTAAAAAGCCTAAATAATGATGAAAGCAACTTTTGAATTTCCCACCCTGTTGCTGAGGCTCCATGTCGAAAGGCATTGTTTACAATGTGAAGTCCACAGCTCCCTGTGTTTAGGAGTTGGACATTTGAGTCAGCACTAAGTGTTGATTGCAGCATATCAAAAAACTTCCAATTAACATTGGGTCCATCCATTGATAACTGCACAATGTTACACAGTGGGAGGCACGCCATGCATTCAAGAAATTTTTCCACCATTATCTCTGCACTAGCATGACCCAAAAAAACTGATGACAAATATCTGGTTGAAACTGTTCTTTTTCCCCATAAACGAACATGTATATCCATTTGTTTTGACTGACTAAACTTGTTTAAACTTTCGTCAAACAAAATCACAAAATTTTCATTTTCAGTTTTGACTTCCTGAACCAACACTGATTTAAAGTGAGGTGCCAAACCAAAGCAACAAATGTAGGAACATTTTTTTTCGCCACAGCTGAAGTTTCCAGCCATTCTGCTGTCAGAAAACATTAGGCGGAATAAAACATCATTACCTGCACAAGACCTGTAAGAGTAATGGGATTTAACCACTTTTAAACACCACAATGCTTCTGCTTTAATGGTTGCATTTTTTTCAAGAGGAATATGCAGAGGATTAGATGTGGATGCAATAGGCTGTACTTGTTTATCACTTGATACACATAGCAATTTATCAACAGTTAGTGGAACATTTTTACAGCTTTCTGTCAACATACTATGTTTTTTTCCTTTCATGTGGCTTCTTAAAGCGGATTCCCCCATATTCGAAACATCTATTATTTTAATGGATAAAAATGCATTTTGCAACATGGCAATTGCTTTCATCTTTTTTAATCCATCCAGCATATTTAGGATTTATTAGCCAAAGATCACTAAAAGTACACTTACCCATATTTAATGGGGGGGGGTGAAAAAAATGGGTAAATCAACTGAAACAGTAAATGAAAACCAAAAAAATATCTAAGATCAGGAACCACACAACTAAAAATTGAGAATTTCCCCTGAGTAAAGGGCTACACATGTGACCAATTACTATAGGCCAGATTTTAAGTAATTAAAGAAAAATGGGTCTTACTGCTATGTTCTTTCCTGCTCCCCCAGCTTTGTCCTTTAGGCAGCCTGGGTTGCAAATGCTTTGGCATTGATTTAGTCTTCATTCAAAACATGGAAACAACACTTAGTGAAGTTACTGTTTTATGACCTGTATGCCAATCAGTAGACAGAGTGTTGTGCTAAAAGTCTGTTACAAAGCATCACCTCTTCAGCTGGGCTCCAAACCAGAGGAAAGGAAATGTTAACAAACACTTAGTGCCTGAGGGAAGCAAAACTTTGTACTGGGTCTCCTTTTCCAAGTCTCAAATCTTTCATACTTACCCAGCTGGAGAGTGGACGTAGGGCTTCAAGCTTGGAGAATGAATACTGCTCTTATATCTATGCCTTGGAATAAATTTCGACCATTTTCAACAGGGTAGGTTCCTAGGTTGTACCTAACAGCATACTAAAATTTCGCCAAAATCCAACCCCTTTTACGTGAATTATCGTACGGACAAATGGAAAAAACCAAAGCATAAACGTTTCTGCAACCTACAGTTCGAAAGGGTTAGTAATTTCTAAAATAAAAACATAACGAACAGCGTGAAAACTAGCTCATACACAGAATATTTGAAACTACAGTATGCGCTCTCAATTATTAGGGATGATAGGGGGAAGGGAATAGAACTGTCCATAATTAGCATGTTCTCGTTGCGCTAGGCGCTTAAGCACTGCTGAATTCCGTCAGACCCCCAATGGTCAAATGATTGAAATGTGCTGATGTTCACGGAATGAAATGGTTGATCAGCTATGATAACCGCATAAAAGTTCGAAGGGGAGGAGGGGGCGATTTTTTTTACTTTATGCAACATTCTACATTACTCCAGTATTTATCTTGTCATCATCAACAATAGCAATGTAACTACCACTTACGAAAGCGGATATCGGCCAACTGAAAATCTGCCATACAACTAAGGGATACAACACACAGGTATCATGTTACAGTGTATTGTAATTGAAAAAAAAAAAAAAAAAAAAAAAAGATTTCAGAAATTAAAATCGAAAAAAAAAACTTTCAGAAATTAATATCATCAAGTCATGGTGTTTCAAAAATACGCTTTCCTTTATAATGTTTAAAAACATGTAATGTTTTTTCTTTTTTACCTGTCATGTATAATAAAATGGGTTGATTTTTTTATGGAATCAGACGTCCATATGTCTGATTGTCTTCGTCTGAGTTCACACGTTAGTTACTGTGTACAAGTAGACATATTTTTTCAGCTCAAAAATATGTAGTTTTGTATGTATTCACAGTATAACTCATTCCGTATTCCCACAGAACAAAATTCAGCAGATACAAATGAAGAACATCAAGACCCACCCAACACCATGTTTCCGATTGTTTGCCGTTTATATTCAAGAAATGCGAATATGGATCAATGGTGAATGCAGCAACTATGGTTTTTATTTATTACCAAGAAAAAAAAAAGGAGCCTGAAAGCTGTAAAGCTGAAACCGGATATTTCTCCCCTCCCGAAAACATTCCGATTAAGTTCAAACAGCAGGAGCACGCGTCCACGCACACTCAACCTCTGGAATGTCCTGATGGATCGGCTTCTTTTCATTTGGCACATCGCCATAAATCACCACCTGCAGCTCACTGAAGTGTCTTCCTCCTTCACCCTAACTATAGGAGAAAACGTAAAAAAAAAAAAAAATGCTGCCCAATTTTCGACAAAATGACCAAATTTACGTCATAACGTTGCAATTTACTAAAATACGTTTATCTGCTGAATTTCGCCTAAATCCATTGAAAACTTTTTAATTATAGATTTTTTTATTAAAACAGTAGCTCAGACATCTGAATAAAAATGTATGTTTGTAATTAAAATAGAGTCCATATCATCACAGAAACAAAATTTAAGGATCACTCTGTTTAAATAAACCATGGCATCTAAAAAAAAATAATTTGCTTGCTTTTCCCGTAATTTATAATTGCCGTTTCTTTTTTGAATCCGATTTTGCAACGGATTTTTTTTTTTTTTTTTTTTTTTTTTTTGCATCTGCTAAAGTTTCAAACGGAATTCGGCGAAATTTTCACTAGAACTTTATTGTGATGTATTTTAACCACTGTAAAAATTTGACTGTGTTATTTTTAAAATTCTGGAAAATGGATTTCTGAAAATATCTCTTAGTCCTTTTGAGCCGTGGAAGTGATAAACAGGTGTTTGCTTTCTTCCCAACCAAGGGCTTCGGATCAGCGCTCCCAGCTGTCAATCAACCGTTGCTATGGTAACACACTTTCTGCTCAAGGCTCACTGTCTAAAGAGGCACACATAATAAAAATTTCCAATGCTAACTTTTTAAGTTTTAAACCGATTCAAATGGAATTTTGGGAGTGAGCTTCTGTAATCCAATTATAGTAAATGTAAAAATTTCAGCCACTTTTGTGAAAAATTCGCAAAGATAGTTTTCTTATTTTTTATCATAAGTAGCCGAAGTCTCTTGAGGGGTGGGCCGGAAGCAAGCGTCTTAATGCAATAAACAAGGAGCAGATGAATGTGTTGTTCAGGCATACTCTTCACTGGTGGATGCCAGCTGACTTGGTAAACACGCGACCCCCTTGCAAATGCTAAATGTCTCTTCTTTCCCCTTCTGTTGTTCTCAGTAGTTGTCGGACGGACATCAATCTCAGGGCTAGAGAATGCATCAAGCTCCCCTTCCCTAACAGACCTGCTAGTAATCATCCAATTTTATTGCACTGGAAGTAGTGCTCCTCCCCCCCCCAGCCAAATTAGGATTTGGGCACATCCGAAACACCACTGTAGCCGGCGGTTTCTTTGAGAACAGAGGAGAGGAACTTAAAAAAATTAAGGGGTACATACATGAGACCGACCGATGACAAAAAAAGCTGAACTTTTTAACTGGGTGGAAAATTGGGAAGTGCGAAAGCGCGATGTGAGCAAATTCAAATACAGCATATACAATATTTAAGATTGCACAAGCCATATGAAATTATTTTCTGTAAATTATGTAAGTAAATATTAAAGAGAAGCACATTATTATATTCACAATAGAAAAGTAGGGAATCAAGAACAAAATAAAATGAAATATTTAAAAAAATCAGATTTAAAACATACATGTAAATCTTTACTAGCTAAATCCTGATGAGAAAAGTATTTGTCTAGGAAAGTTTGTGCATTTAGTCAAGCAATTAGAAACTTGCAAGAATTAGAAACATATCCACAGATTAGTTTTGGTCAAACATCATAGTACAAGAGATAAGTCAGTCTTGTTGGCTTAGTAGCACTCTAATGTACCAAGTTTTTCAGAAATGAAATGTGTGTGGAAATAAGTTAAATTCACAGATTCTTACTAAATGATAATTGGAATATGTATTTGAATAGGTACAAATTAAAAAAAACATGACTAGAAGTTGTGGTTTTTAAACAGGTTGCTTCAAAGATATTTTGCCCTTTTTTGTTGTACTTGCTTGCACAACAATTCGAATTTCCTCTTTTGAGCAAGCCTCAGCAAGCTGCATGGCCATATTTATTTCACGTTGACTGCAGCTGAACAGCATCCATTGCTAACTTTTTCTTTTTGCTGACAATTCCTTTTCTTTTCCTCTCCATTTCTTTGGTATAACTTGTTTTTGATGTCCTAAGATTTTGGCAGAGGTTGGCATCAACTGCTTCTTGCAAAAAAATTTATTTACTGAAGAAATTAATTGCAGACTCACCCTGTGCTTTAAGTTTATACTACACAGTTTGTATAGCTGAATAGGTTTCAATGTTCATTCTTTCTGATTTTATGTCTATGATTTCTGCCATCATGCTGAAAGAACTTTCAATCTGTGGACCATGAAAGCATGATATCAAGCCTTTTACTATTTTAGATAACATAGTGTACTTGTAGAGGTTAAACCCCTTTGCCCACCACGCATCAATTTTTACAAAGTTTCCAACTTCATCAACAGGAGATGGAAGTCGTGATTCAAACTGATACTGGTGAATTTCTAGAGCATAGCTTTCCATTTCCTCTGAATTCAATATATTTGAAAGGAACTGTGGAAGTTTTTCAGTCTTTTTAAAGTTAGATTATGCCCCGTGTAGAAGGATCAATAGCTGATATGTACATTAAAAGATCACTACATAATGGTAGTGTCTTTTGCATGTATTTTGCACGCTGAATATAAGCTTCAGCAGCCTGGCTTAAAAAAATTCCCCACAATGTCATTTGATTTGCTTTTCAAAATAATGTTCCTGATCCAAGAATCTTTCACAGGTTTGCCTTATCAAATCTTTCATAAGATTGCCTTTCAGTATCTCTTGTTTTCAGAAACAAGCTAAGAAATCCAAGAATAGTTGCTTCTTCTCATCAAAAACTTTATGAATTAATGGCTCCTTTGTTTGAAATAAGCATACATATTTTTTCAAAAGAGGTAGAGCTGCAACATAAAAATTTAATATAAGCAAGGTTTTTTTTGAGCTTTCAAATAATTTTGCAACAATTCTAGATTTCCATTTTTTCCCATCTTCTGTTAGATTTTTTCCCCCGTAATTTCTTCCAAAGCTCCTGGAATTTTAACTTTTTCTTTCTAATCTTTACATATTTTATTTATCACATCCATGTATATTGGTCTTTCATTAGGCTGCACAAATCCATAATACAGGAGCAAAAGGGCATCATGGATATGTAAACTGTTTAATGCCACACGATAGAATGACAACCACCTGCATTGCACCATGTTCTTAATTTCAGTGAATTTTAGCCCTATAATTTCACAAATTTCAGCAAGGGCTTCATGTTGATCTGCCGACCATTTAAAGTCATTGAAGAAGTCGATAAAGTATTTCTCAATGTAAGCTTAAAATGGCTTGCAAAAATTTTTACTTGCATTGTGAATATGGTGACATGAATCTCCATCAATGTCAAGAAAGTTGGGAAATTTTCTCTGCCGAATTCTTGTTTTTAACCATGTTTTTGGGCCGCTCATGACACATTCTTTCCATTTAGCTTTCAAACAAGCAAAAAAAATTCCTCCTCAGAAAGAAAGAAAGAAAAAAAAACAAAAAAAAACGGAAAGCTGCGCCACGAACTTTGTTTAGAGGGTTCGGGTCTACGTAATACTGGCCCGAAGCCGTGCGTTTTTTCCCACTTAGCTTTCAAACATGCAAAACACATTTTTCCTTAGGAAAAAACGAAAGAAAGGAAAGAAACAGGGTTGCGTCACGAACTTTGTTCAGAGGCTTCGAGCCGACGTTATCCTAGCCGGGCGCCGTGCTTTCTTTCCAAACAAGCAAAACACATTCCTCCTCCTTAGAAAAAAAGAAAAAAAACGTGCTTCAGTTTTCAAACAAGCAAAACACATTCCTCCTCCTTAGAAAAAAAAAAAAAACACGGAGGTGCGTCACGAACTTGGTTCAGAGGCATAGGCCCAACGCAATTCCGGGCCACAGCAAAAGAAGCACGTCGGAGCCAACGTAATTCCGGATCACGGCAAAAGAAGTACGCCAGGCCTATGTAATTCCGGCGTGGTGCCGTGCTTCCTTTCCACTTAGCTTTCAAACAAGCAAAACAATTCCTCCTCCCAGAAAGAAAAAAAACAACGGAAAGCTGCGTCACGAACTTTGTTTAGAAGCTTCGGGCCGAAGTAATACTGGCCGGGCGTCGTGCTTTCTTTCCACTAAGTTTTCAAGCAAGAAAAACACATTCCTCCTCCTTAGAAAAAAAGAAAACAAAACAAAACAAAGAGGTGCGTCACGAACTTGGTTCAGAGTCATCGGGCTGACGCAAGTCCGGGCCTACAGCGAAAGAAGCACGTCCGAGCCAACGCAATTCCGGATCACGGCAAGAGAAGCACGCCAGGCTTACTACGTAATCCCGGCGCAGCGCCGTGCTTCCTTTCCACTTGGCTTTCAAACAAGCAGAATAAATTCCTTCTCTTCGGGGGGGGGGGGGGGGTTGAGAATTTAAGAAAAGAAAGCTGCGTCACGAACTTTATTCAGATGCTTCAGGCCGACGTAATCTCGGGCCACAGCGAAAGAAGCACGTAATAACGGGTCATGGCGAAAGAAGCACGCCGGGCTTATGCAATCCTAGCGCCGTGCTTTTTTTTTTTTTTTTCACACTTTCGAACAAGCAAAACAAATTCCGCCACCTCAGGGGGAAAAAAATACAAAGGGCTGTGTTACGAACTTTGTTCAGAGGCTTTTTACATCGATTATTTATAAAACCATTAAAACTTTCTTTATAACAGCGAAAATCTGAATAACCATAATTTTTTGTTAGTCACCCGTAATCCCGGGGGAAAATTACGGAGATTCTGTAATTGCCAAATCCGTAATCTCTGTGCGTACTTCGTAGAAAGAGGTTTCACGAGAGCTTCGATTCTCGAACGATCTCAGAAAAGCGGGAACGCATTCGGATATATCGCAAATTACAAGAGAGAGAGTTCCTCGCGATGACGTCACGGATAGAATGCAGAGTGGCGATTTCCCGCAAGACACGGGATGGATGTCTCCTCGTGGGCTGCGGCAGTTTCCTTAAAGCACGAAGTAGGCGGAGCTTCCACCCTTCGCGCTGCGATGCTCAAGTGACTGACATCCCATCCATTGTTGACAGCAGTAAACGAATTGAGCTCCTGACTCCACCCTCCAACATTTCTTCTTGCCCCCCAGCGCCTGCTTCATAAAACAACGCTTTCAGCTAGAAAGCGCTTAGTTCTTTTACACCACAAAAAGCGGAATCGCGGAATTCCGCTTTTTCAAGGATTTTTCTATAGAACGACGACCCCCCCCCCCTTAAAAATTCTGAAAAATTTCTCTTCATTTTTGCAATGACCTCGAGGATGACCAAAATGATGCCGAAAAAAGCGGAATTCCGCGAATTCGCGGAAGAATCTCATGTATGGGGGTAACAGTCAGTAACACGATTTCCTAAAAGGGCATTTTTTTTAAGCACTAATTTCAAATTTCAAGGCTTTTCAAGACAGCATTAAAAAAATACCGTTTTTCCAGGATATTCCAGGCCTTGAAAACGTAATCATGATTTTCCAGGACTTTCCAGGTTTTCAAGCACGCGTGCCCCTGTGTTATGTCCTCGAATTCTTTAGATATGTTTGTACTCTGTCCCATCCATCCACCAGTTATCATCATAAATGCATCCTATAAATTCTCCTATTTGAAAATCATTCACAGAAAATGGGTTCTTTTTTTGTTGGCTTGAAAATTACACTGCTTTATGTGGGTGCCAGACTGTTCTGGCCTTTGATAGTTTATTTCCTTGTATTAACCAGGAATGCTGTGACTATATTCCAACAACAGATTTTACTGTATCCCACTTCTTCTACTTTGCTGGTTTGATAGGATTGAACTTCATAAGTTGTGAGGAGTAGAAGTTTAGTCTTAGGGATAAAGGGGGAGACAGTTTCAACAAATGAAGGTGCATCTCTTATAGCTTGTGAAGCTTCTTTCTGTAAGTTGAATTTAGTAGCAAAATGTTTGCACAAGCCACCCACACCATCACATGCACTCTTGCATTGGCCTGTGTCTGAGAAGATCCACTTCCTTGTTACATTTGGGTCCCCCTTCATAAGTTCATAGAACTGATATTTGTTTTTGAAGTGCCCGGTTGCTCCATCTGAGATGTAAACAATTGTTTTACTTTCTTCCAAAGGACAAGTCTTAACAATTTCACTTTTTATGAGCAGAATGGCACACAGAGCATGTGCTGTGTCGTGGCTTATATCATTGCATGCTACCACAAAAGACTTAGTCTCATTTGGAAAGTATGCAATGCATGTAAAGAGTGAGATCTGGACATTGTTTGCCAGTAGTAACTTTGCACTTCATCAGGTAGAATTACATATCAGTTCCAAGCAAAGTCAAAGTGCAACACCAACACTGGACTATGTGCTGCAGACTGTTTAACCTCTGCTATCCCATTTCTCTGGATCCGCTCATTCTAAATTACGGAAGAGTTTCTTCCCTCTTGATATCCCCCACCTTCAGTAGCTCTTATTTTCATTGACTTCCCCAATGACTTTCAAGCAGCCATAATAAGTGTTTCACAGTACTCCATAAAAATTGCACCAGGCAGTACTATTTTCAGTGCCACAGCTTTGGAAAATCAAACATTAAAATCATATCAGCTGCAGTCTAGCTCAAAAATTACTGCAAATTGCAGTTTACCCACGAGTCGAAAATTGCCTGAGTTTCATAAAATCATTTACCACCATTTTCACTGTTACTAATTTTTTCTCGCCATTTTCGGATTTAGTCACATTTGGCGACTTGGTGAATGCTTAGTGCGAGCCCTGCCAGGAATTGTGTTTTCCTGCTATTAAAACTTTACTAAATAATGTTTACAGCTCTCATTTTTTCACTGAATTCAAAAATTTGAAAAAAAAGTGCCATATTTCAAAAATTGGGGGAAAAAAAAAAGAAATTGAAAAAAAGTGTCATTTTCAAAAATATGTAAGAAAATTTCAAAGCAAAGAACCAGTAACCTGACTCTCCCAGTAAACTACCTACCATTAGGACATTATTTGGAAAAACTTTCAGAATTTTTAAAAATGGGGTTTTTGAGATATTGCAATTCAAAAATGTTGATTTTTTGAAATTTTGTATATTTTAAAAATTAATTTTATGAGTTACAAGCATCACAGGATAAAAATAAAATTACTGCTAAGACAACCCTAGTAGGGGTGCAGGTTGGTACACTCAGCAACCTGATAAATCTTTTTCTTAAAAAAAATCCTAAATCTGTGGAAAATTAAAAAAAAATGTAATAAATATAATTTTTTTTGCCATCTGGCAACATTCATTTAACCAATTTCTGTGAATTTGAAGAAAGGCCAATTCAATAGCTTAAAAAAAAAAAAAATATCAAGTCTCTACCTGTTATAATATAGTTCAGGAGCAGTTTGCACTTAAAAATTTGGTGTTTCACATGATTTTCATCACGGGTGTATTTTTTGCTTATTTTCAAAATGCTGTAGATCGACCAAAAATTTTTTTTTTATGAAAAATCCTTTTGCAGTACTTTATACCTCTATTAGGAGTAGCTACCATAATTTTTTCAAAAACATTGGAGGTGGTCAACTGACACATGTTGGTCACACCTGTCTGAATTGAGATGGAAATGGTCAAAATAGGTTTGGACAGATATGTACAAAATACAGAATATAAAGTGATACAACCCTAGTAGGGGTGCAGGTTGGTACACTCAGCAACCTGATAAATCTTTTTCTTAAAAAAAAATCCTAAATCTGTGGAAAATTAAAAAAAAATGTAATAAATATAATTTTTTTTGCCATCTGGCAACATTCATTTAACCAATTTCTGTGAATTTGAAGAAAGGCCAATTCAATAGCTTAAAAAAAAAAATATCAAGTCTCTACCTGTTATAATATAGTTCAGGAGCAGTTTGCACTTAAAAATTTGGTGTTTCACATGATTTTCATCACGGGTGTATTTTTTGCTTATTTTCAAAATGCTGTAGATCGACCAAAAATTTTTTTTTATGAAAAATCCTTTTGCAGTACTTTATACCTCTATTAGGAGTAGCTACCATAATTTTTTCAAAAACATTGGAGGTGGTCAACTGACACATGTTGGTCACACCTGTCTGAATTGAGATGGAAATGGTCAAAATAGGTTTGGACAGATATGTACAAAATACAGAATATAAAGTGATTTGGGAGTTCTGACACACCAACAGTACTTTTTCAAAAGAAAATTAACAGAAGGACTGAGAACAGAGAGAAGAGGTACAGCACTAAATGATGTGAAAAGTTGGAATTTACTTCATGAATGGCAACACCTACTGTAGGCCTGAGAAAGGGTAGGGCTTTATTTCTTACTAAAAAACTCATAATTTTGAGAAATTGTAGTCTATTAAGTATATGAATAGTCATGTCATCAATTGTTACCAAATGGTGAGTGCGTTTTAGGTGTTACGTTTTTGTGATATCTAACAGGTTTATAATTAACAAAAGGGGCACAAAAGGCAAAGCACAAAACCCTGAAATCATTATCGTTTCCCAACGGCGCAAATGCATAAACTCGAGACATAAATGAGCATGTGTGGGTACACCCCCCCCCCCCCAGCAAAACAAAATTATTTCTGTTACTATTAGTACCTTTAATTATACTTATGAGCAAAGCTGTTACTGATACTTCAAAAGATAAAATGGTTTCACTTTGGGAAGTACTTACTACCTCTACCTTTTGCTCACAGCAGTAAATTATTTTTGGGTTAAGCTTGCAGTATTAATTTGTTGCTAAAAAAATTAATTCCTTCAGTGAAATTAAAGTAACTTTGATGTCAATAACTACATGATATTGTCTTTAACATATACCACACAAAGAATGTTAATAAAAGTTTTGTATTTGTATAAAATAAACCAATTACACACAACATACCTTTTAAAGAAGTTTTGCCTTTCTTTCCAATTGTAAAATTATCCATTTGGCTAATAAATAAAAGAAGAAAATTTGCAGTCAAGTTTTTATGTTACTAGAAGGGCAACCCACTCTTTTTCATAGGATATTGATCTTTTTTTAATGGAAACTTTAGTCGTTCAGTTTCAGTCAGGTGGCATTGATCTAAAGTTCTATTTACTAATAAAATAACAGTATATTAAAATAACAGTATATTTGGCAGAACTAGTGGTGTTGGATTTATAATAAACAAGAAACTGAAGGATAAAGTGATAGAAGTTGAAAGTTCCTCTGACAGAGCTGCACGACTCGTTATCCAACTATCGAGAAGATACCAGGCTCAGATTATTCAAACTTATGCACCCACCACAAGTCATCCTGAAGAAGAAATTGAAGAATTTTATGAGGAAATTCGTCATCTAAATAATAAAGGTAAGCAGCACTTGAAGATAATTATGGGAGATTTCAATGCAAAAATAGGGCAACGACAACAGAATGAAACTTCAGTAGGTAAATTCGATCACGGCAACAGAAACCAGCGTGGAAATACTCTCGTTGAGTTTGCAGAGGCAGAAGGATTTTTCATCTTGAACTCCTTTTTCAAGAAAAAGCCACACAGGAAATGGACATGGAGACATCCAATTGGGACGACAAGTGAAATTGATTTTATTATGTGTAACAAAAAATCCGTCATCGAAGACTGCAGTGTGCTGAACAAGTTCAACACAGGTAGTGACCATAGATTGGTGAGATGTAAGATGCACCTCAACACTAAACTGGAACGTGGCAAGCTCATAAGACAAACAAAATGTATTGACATAACCAACCTTAAAAAACACCATAATACTTTCAAGTTGGAACTGAAGAACAGATTCTCTGCTTTAGAAGGCCTAACATCGGAAGAAGTGGACATCTCTGAAGTTAACAGAAAAGTAACCAAAGCTCTTATGGAAACAGCAACAAAATTAGCTGGGTCTAAGAACAAGTTGCATGTGAACAAATTATCAGGAAAAACCAAAATGTTGATGCAAAAAGAAGAGAGATGAGGACAACTAAAGAAGATGTGACTTCCAAAGTGGAATATATAGAGCTATGCAAGACAACACGAAAAAGTATCACTGAAGACGTAAGGAAATTCAACTGTGAGCTAGTGAGGAAAGCAATTGAAAACAACCAAAGCCTTAAGATAGCAAAGGGACATCTCAGTAAGGGAAGAAAACAGATTATGGCTCTGAGAAAAGAAGATGGTTCTATAACAAGAAATAGAGGCGAAATTTTGACAAGAGTGAAAGATTTCTACTCCAAATTATATGAAAGGGATGATACATGTACTCCAGACATCGTGAAAGGTACCAGAGTTCTTCCAGTCCTCCCAGCAGAAGTTGCTCATGCAATCAAGAACATGAAGCGGGGGAAAGCTCCAGGAGAAGATGGAATTACTATAGACATCATACAAGAAGCAAGTGGAGAAATTGAAACAGTACTCGCCCAAATTTTCACTCTATGCCTTAATGAAGGGAAGATTCCTGAGGATTGGAACAATGCTACAATGATCCTGCTACATAAAAAAGGTGACATTGAGGATCTCAGGAACTACAGACCTATCAGCCTCCTATCAGTGGTTTATAAAATCTTCACTAAAGTTCTTTCACACCGCTTGAAGGTAACACTGGACATGGCTCAACCGAGAGAACAAGCTGGATTCAGGAGTGGCTACAGCACAATAGATCATATCCACGTACTGAGAGAACTAATTGAAAGAGCGAGGGAATATGAACTTCCATTGTGCATGGCTTTTATCGATTATGAAAAAGCCTTTGATTCGGTGAAACCATCAGCAGTTACCACGGCTCTGAAATCCTGCGGTATTGAAGATGCATACATTAATATTATTAATAACATCTATGAAAATGCAAGTGCAAAGATTCGGCTGTTTGAAAATACAACACACATAAAAATTGGAAAGGGAGTGAGACAAGGTGACACCATATCTCCGAAGCTCTTTAATGCCACATTGGAAAATGTCTTTCAATCACTGAACTGGGAAAACAAAGGGATAAAGATTAATGGAGATTATCTAACCCACCTTCGTTTTGCTGATGACATAGTCATTTTTGCAACTACCCCATCAGAGCTGCAGAGTATGATCCAGGAACTTGCTGACAAGAGTAAAGAAGTGGGATTAAAAATGAACTTTCAGAAGACAAAAGTGATGTTCAATGCTTTTACAAGAAATGAAGATTTATCGATTGATGGAGAAAAACTGGAGATAACAGATACGTACGTTTATCTTGGACAGCAGATATCAAGTGAGGGTCACATTGATGAAGAAATTAATCGGCGTACAAAACTTGCCTGGAGAGCTTTTGGAAGAAACAGCATAATTTTCAAGAGCAATATGCCATTATGTCTTAAAAGAAAAGTGTTTGATCAAAGCATCCTTCCAGTGCTTACGTATGGTGCAGAGACGTGGACCTTAACTAAAAGAGACATACAAAGGCTGCAGACAACTCAAAGAAGTATGGAAAGGTGCATGCTTGGTATAACCAAGAGAGATAAGAAGAAGAACTCGTGGATCCGAAAAATGACGAGAGTGGAAGACATCATGATCAGAGTTAAATCCCTGAAATGGCAATGGGCTGGACATACTGCCAGAAGGACAGACCATAGATGGACAGCCGAAATTTTAGATTGGATTCCAAGGGACAGGAAAAGACCCAGAAAAAGACCACATGGGAGATGGGTGGATGAAATTCGCAAATATGCGGGAGTGACATGGAGGAGACTGGCACAAGACAGACCGTTGTGGAGGAAACTTGGGGAGACCTTCATCCAGCAGTGGATTGATAATGGTTGACAATGATGATGATGATGATATTTAGCAAATTGGATGTTGATCTAAAGTTCCATTTATTAATAAAAAAAACATTATACCAGTCTGATGTGGTGTTAATCTAAAGTTATATTTACTAATTAAATAACACTATTTCTTAAAAGATTGTGCAATCTTCATTTGCTTCTTAGCAGAAACATTATCAGGCTGACGCTTACATTTACAACATCCTTCATTTGCAGTGTCTTGTTTGTGTACCGAAGAGGAAGAAGAACCTTTACTATTACAAGTAGCTGTTATAATTGCTTCAACAGGTTTTGGAGGCAAAACTGTAGCACATACTCCATTTAAACCACTGGTAGAAGGCTCATCTTTGTTTTCTGTTTCATTCAGTGACTGCTGATATGCAGCTCAGCTATTCATAAGGTTCACAGTGAAATCCTTACTTAATGGATCTTTATGTGGATTTTTAGAACCAAAAACTTGACAACTGGATGAATTTAATGACAGTAAATAGTATTTGACAGTTTGCATTGAATCCAAAAGCTTCAATACTAAGATATGTTCTCTTTGAACTAACAATATCCCCCATGAAGCTGAAAACACCTTCAACTAATGGCCCATGAAAACAAGATAATACAGCTTTAACCATCTTTTGATAAAATCAGATACTTAATATTACCTGCTGCATGCAAATTAAATACTGTTGTCCAGTAAATACCAAAATCCTGACAATTGGCTCCAATTTCATCTAAGCAGCTATCAGTCTGATAACTACGAAGTTCTAAATACAGGCTGCATATCTCTTCTTGCGATACAACATTTGGCAAGTCATCTGCCAACCTCATTAGTGAAGCAAATGTTGTAGTTTCACCTCGTAATGATGGGTTCAGTCCAGTGAAGTTCACAAATAAGGAGTTATTCAGTGGCAATTTGGCTACCATGTATTGAGCACATAATATATATGCCTCCCCCAAAACATCTTTGAAATTTTTCACAGTGTGGTCCCCTTTTGAGGATTTACTTATGATTTTGGATGCTTCTCCACATGGTTCATACGCTTTTTCAATCACAAAACTCCAGGACTTTTCCAGGACATTTCCTGGGCTTGTGGATTTTCCCCAGGACATACGATCCAAATACTCTTACTTAAAATATAATGAAACCATAGGTCTGTTCAACCTGTAACCTACAACAAACAATTTCTTACATGATTTGGCAAACTTAATACAAAATGCAGAATGTTAAAAATGTTGTCCACTGCAGCTAATCAGAAACTTAGAATCACAGATAAATACTGAAATACCAAAACTGTCACTGAAAATGTGACCAGGTTTAATATCTACTAAACTTTTATATACTGATTTTGAAAAACTTATTTTTCTACTTTGGCTTTAGTTCAATTATTGAAGCAAATTACAGAATAAAAAAGCAACAACATAAAACTCAAAAACACATAGGTATGTTGGCATTACTCTTAAAATGCCTTCATATACCACACAATCAATACATAAAATACTATTTATATTTAATTATTTTGAAATAATGCTTACATTGGAAATTTAAGGGTAAGGAAAGATGAAATATTTGGAACTTTTTCAAAGGACCAAGGGAATTGTTATTTCTTAAACACATAATCATGGGAGCAAGTATTTCTGTTGCATTTTATTTAGGGAAGGAATTTTCAACATAATATTGTTGCTGTAGCTATGTTTTAAATTTGTACTTGCCAGCAAACCAAGTATGCACAAAAATTTCCAACATGAAATGAAAGAGAATAATGGGAAAACCTTAAATACCAGGGCTGTGTACAACAGCATTTATTAGTGATCAAGGCAATTTAACTGAGCATGATTAGAAAACTAATTATAGAAGATGTAAAGTGACTAGTTTGCTCTAAAAATACTAAGAAACAATTAGATTTGAGTTTCTGATGTTAGAAAGCTATCTAATTCTATGCCAAATTTTTAATAAAGCATCCATTAGCAAATTTCAGTAAAGGTCAAAATAACCCACAATAAAAAAAAAAAACAGCTACTTACTTCTACTAGTGGCTAAAAAGTATGTTACGAAAATTAACAAATAGTGCAAAAAAACGTTTCCATAGCAGAAGGAAGGTATTAGAGACAAAAAGATTTTCAAATCAAACAATTAAAAGACAAGATAGAGAAGGAAACATGATATAACAGTATGCCTTTTAGCAGAAGAATTTTGCACAATGGAAAATTTGAAAATCTTTATTATATAGAATGGCATACAGTAAAAAGAAGAAATTTCTCAATAAAGTTTTTAGAGACAGAGATAGGTTGCAAACGGAAGTGCATAAACACGACCCAGTGGCAGAATTGTGAACCACAAACCTCTTTAAATACAAAACTAAAGTGTTCCATAAGGTAAATGGTATCTGTTGTTAAAAGATTTTTTTAAATCGAACATTTAGAAGTACAGATATGGAGAAAAATAGATTAAATATTTGTGTCCCCTAGTGGCGAAATTGTGCATTATTTTGGGAAGAAAATACACACAGGGAGTTTTCATAGTTAGTCTGGTCGAAAGAGAATATTTTTCAATCGGATTATTAGTCCCGTAGATACTGCTGCAAACGGAAACATAAGCTTACGCCCTCTAGTGGCGCACTTGTGCATTAAGAAATATTTGAAATTATATGAGAAACATTTTGCACCAAAAATGTTCTCCAACAAAGAAAGAAAGAATTTTTCAAATCGTACTCCTAGAAACAGAGATATAGGCAAAAATAAGATATACGTGTACACCCCTGGTGGAAAAATTATGCACTATTTAAGCAGGAGGTATTCTCAAAAAGTTTTTGCACGTCAGCGGTATCGGTCCACGAAGGAATTTTTTCCATTGAGTTTTGAGCTCAGATTTTATTGCAAATACACAAGAAGCAAAAAGAAGCACTTATGCTCCCTGGTGGCCAAACCATTCTTAACCAAAAATGAGAAATTATATGCAAAACATTTCCCCTCAAGAGCTGTACCCAATGCAGAAAGAATGTTTCAAATCAGACTTTTAGAAGCGAAGATATTGGGAAAATCGTGATTTACCATTACGCCCCTTAGGTAGCAGAAAATTATTAGTCCCATAGATACTGCTGCAAACGGAAACGTGAGCTTATGCCCTCTAGTGGCACACTTGTGCATTAAGAAATATTTGAAACTATATGAGAAACATTTCGCACTGAAAAATGTTCTCCAACACAGTAAGAATTTTTCAAATCATGCTCCTAGAAACAGAGATATGGACAAAAATAAAATATAAGCGTTGTTTTTTTTTTTTTTTTTTTTTCTTTATTGGAGGTTTAACGACTACCGTGAGCAACTCAATGGGCTATAAGCAGTCGCCCGTCCCTAATTTAGGGTCACTAGTTCCAGGGAAGGGAGAGAATCAGTGCCGTTAGACAAACACAACATCCATGCCTCACCGGGATTCGAACCCAGACCCCGTTCGCATGAATGATCAAAGGCCATCGCTTAGACCACTGCGCCACCGGGGCGGCTAAAATATACGTGTACGCCCCCTGGCGGAAAAATTATACATTATTTAAGCAGGAGGTATTCTTAAAATGTTTTTGGAGGTGAATGATATCCCTCCACGGAAGAATTTTTCAATCGAGTCTCTAGCTCAGATTTTATTGCAAATACATCAGAAGCAAAAATAAACACGTAATTGCGTCCCCTGGTGGCCAAAACATTCTTTACCAAAAATGAGAAATTATATACAAAACATTTCCTCTCAAGAGTTGTATACAACACAGGAATAATTTTTCAAATCGGACTTTTAGAAGCGGAGATACTGGGGAAATTGTGATTTACTGTTACGCCCCCTAGCGGAAATTTTATGCATTATTTGAAAAAGGGACTGTAACTAAAATAGTGTTCGATATAAATGTTGTCAAAAGGAAGAAGAAATTTTTCAATTGGTTATTTAGAAGTAAATGTACGAAATAAAATGCATTTTAAATTCGATATGATCTTCATTTGCGCCCTATAAGCGGCAAAGTTGTACATCGGAAAAAAACGGAACAAATGGATCACCATTCTCACATTTTAAGCTTCCCAATACAAAAAGAATTTTACAAATCGAACTAATAATTGCTGAGATATGGTCTTCGCGGTCGGACAGACGAAGTGATTACAAAAGCACGAGGCCAAAAAATGCTAATAAAGCAGCTTCAGTCCTCTTAACAGACAAAGAAACCAACAGCCCCCCCCCCCGCATTTCGCAGGGGAGGGGAGGAAAATTTGTCAGGCATGAGTTATGTCAGCAGAAAAATCCTCAACTACAAAACATCACACAGAGACAAAAAGACTGGAATGGATAAAATTCCAGGACATGTAGCAGAATTTTAGGACATTTCCAGGACAAAATGGAATTCCAGGATTTCCAGGACGCGTACAAACCATGTTTCCAGTAAAAAGGAATTTGTCAGACAATTGCAAATTTTTGTCTTGCACATCAAGTTTCAGTATGTCCTTATATGTTTTGCAACTTGAAATTACCTCATGTCTCATAAAAAAGACTAGAAATTCTTTTGTGAGGTTAAAGAGTTGTACATGCAACTCACAAAGATGTATATCTTTACTTTGAAATTGCTTAATATATTTGTTAAAATGAGGCAGTACAGATCTGTATGCCTCAATATAAAGCATGGTCTTTCTTTGTTCCACAAAAAGCTTCTGAATAATATTCTGCTTTCTGGCTTTTCCATTAGATGTTAAGGATTTACTTTTTAAAGTAAATTGAATCTTTTTAACTGTGGAAATTTCTGCATCTGACAGGACTTTCTTCTGGAAAATGACTTCAATGTCTTCTGTGTACAAACATAAAAAAAGGGCATCCCATAAATACACAATGCGATCCAACACTACGAGGACATAAATCCATCTATGCTCAGGTCTAGAAAGGGGCTTCAAATTTTTCAAATTTATCAGGGTACACAGTTCAAGAAATGCTTCTCTCTTATCAGCAGTTTTAAGATCAAAATAAATTCTATCACAAAGTATTTCAACATGCTTAAGGAAAGGATAGCAAAACCTTTCTGCACAGTTGTTTGCTGTGTGGCAGGTGTCCACATTTATATTTAAAAGATGATAAGCTTTTTGATCTTCACTTCGACTCCATTTTTTTTTTTTTTTTTTTCCACGCATAGTGTTACAGGAGTCCATCATTATACTTAGTAAATGCTGCCATGGAATGCCATTTTCTTCTATCAAGGAAAATACAGCCAAATAGATTGTTTCTGAATTGCATGCAGGGAGCTTTACTGAGGCCAAATGTCTCAAAACAACTTTATTCTGCTCTTGGCAGTAATACTGTACTAATACTGCTAACACAGATTCTGAGGCTTTATTAGTACTCTCATCAATATTCAGAGAAAAATATCCACGTCTTAACTGTGAAAACTGTTGATCTTTAATAGTTTTTGCAATTCTATACTTCAGCATGTATGATACAGTAGTGCGACTCAGTTGCAACATATTTAATGAAGTCACATCCTGTGCTAAGGTTTTAGCAAGCTCAACAATTTCAGGTGCAATAGCAAATGACAGGGAATGTTCTGCAATGAAAAAGCACACAAGAGCCTCTGACCTCGCTTTTCTTATAGCAAGGCCAATAGTTCTACTGCCATCACACAGACCTTTCAAACTGGCATATGCAGAATTCAAAACTTTGGTTCCTTTCACTGAAGAACGGGCTTGGCGATGGGACTCAGAAGCAGAGTGATTTATCAGTGATTTAACACCTTCACTATTATAGCGAATGGAGATGTTGCAAGATATGCAGAAACATGACCCAGCTGTATCCGACACCATATCACAGCTTTCTTCTTCTGGGCGTCTTTTTTTCTAGCCGATTCTACCGGAATTTATTTTTGACTGAAGCTTCTAATGTCTTGAGACTGTCAGTTTTGGTTAAAACTTCATCGTCGGCAGCGGAGCCATCGGCGTAGGTGCAGATACGTGAGTGACGTTCTTTATTTGCTTTAACTTGCTCTCCGTTTTTTTGCGTCGAGGAGCAGAAGCGCTGACGAAATGACTGAGAATTTATGCGCATGCCCTTCCCACAGAAAAACAGACAACCACAGCACGAATTGCTGGCTTCGTGTCGAGACTTCAGGCATCAAGCTCGAGTCGGCTGAATCGGCGAGGAAGACATTATTATTGTCACATTAATTCATTGGTGAAAAGCAATTTTTTTTTTTTGCAAATACTTTTGCCATGGATCATTTTAAATGATTTTTTTGTTTGCTTTGGCACTTATTAGAACACAAAATTTAACAGTCTTAAAAATGTCTTCAAAGCTAAACATCCGGAATTCTGGGTATGAAAGATCGCCAAAACCAGGAAATCCGGGTTAGATCCGAAACACAAACAGCTCTTCATTTATGTCTATTGCTTTTGCAATAGAGAATAACAGAAGTATAATTGATGGTTAGCACCAACAATGAGGTAAAAGGATCCCTTCCTTTACATATAAGATCTCGAGTTACTACTAGAAAATTATTTGTTTGTGACTTGGCAGACAACAGACATTTGGTGCTTACTTTAAAAGACTCATTGAAAACTGCACTTCATACACTGTTTGGGTTTCAATATGCTTCCACATGAAGATATCAATCTGCACCAATACATTATTGTCTGAGCCAGTACATTACTGTCTGCAAAACATTGTTTGAGTCAATACTTTACTGTATGCACCAACAAATTACAAAACATTACAATGAGTGTAATGTTTTGCAGCAATACAATTGACAGATTTCTTACCTTGGCAGCCAGTATTGAGCATATGGCAACAGACATTCTATTCATTGAAGGATCATCAAATGCCACTAATGACTCCATTACAAGTTCTGCACAACGATACCTGTCAAAGGTCTGAAAGAAATGTTCCTTGTTATGACACTTTAACACAATGAAAAAAATGTAACACTGAGAACAAAATGCACAGTCAAGACCAAACAAACAAACAGAAAAAAAAACCCTTGCATACTCATGCCAGTCTACAGTTCATATATGCTCAAACAAAAATTTTAAATCATAATACTAACCTTCTTGGAACCCTACTCATCAGCAAAAATTACCCAGCTAAACAGCAAGAGTTTCCTTCCATAACACATAGTTAAAATTGTTTTTTTTTTGGATTCCATATAGTGTAAATATGAACATCAGCATAACTTGGGCTGTTCTTGAGAAGGGAAACAAGCTGTCATACCTAATTTGTTGGCAATTCAGCAATTGGACCGATGTTTTAGTGAATAAGCAATAGACTACTCTTGTTCACTAAAACATCCATTTTAAACATTTTGATGTAACACAGTTCCCTTTTTCTTTAATTTTAATACTTCAAAAATAAATGTGATGGATGGGAAAGGATTAACTGAATAATGAGGATGAGGTAAATGATCATCTACTATCTCTTAACATCCATACAGAAGTAGTATCTTTTTACCAAGAGAAGCTAGCTGCAGTTCCAATTTTTCCATGATTTACTTGGATGCTTTACATATCAAAAAGAATAATCAAGATATGCTTGTTTTCCAAGTAATTTTTCCTTCAAGATTATACTGTAGCTGGCTAACACATCACTAATTTCTTGTTCAGCTTCAGCAACATAATCCTTGAAAAAGTCTCTTGTGATTTCTTCCATGTGACCAAGGATTTCTCTGCATTCTCTGATCGTCAGTTTTTTTTGGGTTTTTTTTGTTTTTTTAATGAAGTAACGTCATCTCTGTTTCTTTGCAGGGTATATTGTCTGGCTCTACGAACTCCTCACTCAACAAGGGTAAAAAAAATTAGATTCCAGCCACTCTACAACAACCTCTTCCACAGCAGAACCATGCCCTGCATCCATAATAAAATCCACAATTTTCTGGTTAGTGATAATATCAGATCCTCCGAAGAAAAAATAAACAGCCACCATATACAAGTTGTTCAGGTAGCCACTCATTGGTCACAATGAAATTTCTTTCTAAGCCCTACCCATTAATTTAATACATACATGCATACATATATCACTAAGCTGTTCTCTGAGATTCAGAGGTTAGCTCCAAAAAGAAATACAAACCACCAGATATTTTTACTTACTGTTGTCTGTTGTCGTATCAAACTTCTCCATTTGCAGCAATCTTGACATACAACTCGGGCTTCACTGATATCCATTACATGCCATACACAAGATCTTTTATACTTCATACTCATAATCTTTTTCTCATGTAGACACTCCTGAATCTGATCCACCCATGTCTTCCTTGGCCTTCCTCTGCCTTTCCTTCCTGCCACTTGGGCTAAAAAGATTTTCTTAGTAATCATCTCATCCCTCATTCTTTCAACATGGCCAAACCACTGAAGCATATTGGTCTCCAATTTGCTAACAAAATTTTGCTTCACATTACACAATTGCAACACATCTTCATTCCTCACACACAGTCAGACCTGGAGAAATGCTTAAGTAACACATTTTTCCAGCACACAAACGACTCATATGTTTCTTCTGCAGTACCCAGGTTTCACTGCTATACATCAGAGTAGGAACAATTACACTTTCATACACAGCCATGCGGGACTCTCTAGAGAACCCATCATTCCTGTGAAAACCTTCCAGAGCAGTTATGGCTTTCAATGAAGAATTCACTGGCCTACTAATTTCACCATCCAATTTGTTCTCTCTGTCAAACATGGTTCCTAAATACACAAACTCACTCACCTGGTCAATAACAGTGCCATTTATACTTACATTACATTTAGTGCTCCCAGTTCCTCTCTCAAACACCATAACTTTGGTTTTTCCCTTATTTATACTCAGTTTGAATTTCATGCAAACTCCGTACGTCCGAAACAACATACTCTGCAAATCACTTTTGCTCTCTGCCAACAGGACAGTGTCATCAGCATACAGCAATCTGCACACACGGATATCACCAAGAAATAAACCACTATCATCTATTTTGGCATCACGCATGCATGCATCCATAAATATATTAAACAGCCATGGTGACATTACACAACCTTGTCTAATTCCTGCAAAAATAGAAAACCATTTTGATAAAACACCATTCATTCGTACACAAGCTCTACAACCAGCATACATGGCTTTTACACTATTAAGTAGATTCCCAGTAACACCATATTCATTCAATACCTTCCACAAAAGTGCCCTATTTACTTGGTCGTAAGCTTTCTCTAAATCTATGAAGGCAGCAAAAACTTTCTTACCAACAGCCAGATACTTTTCAATCATCGTGCGTAATGCAAAAATCTGGTTAGTGCAGCCTTTACCAGACATAAAACCACTCTGAGCATCCCACACTTTCTCTGATGTAAGACCCCGTACTTTTTCAATAACAACCTTACCAAACACTTTCCCTGGCACACTTAGTAGGCTAATACCATGATAGTTCTTGCATTCAGCCTGATCACCTTTTCCCTTATACAAGGGAACAATAATAACATCCTTCCAATCCCGAGGGACCATTCCTAACTCCCAACACAACTGGCAAATTTCAGTTAACCAGTCAATTACACAGTCACCACCATATTTCAACATCTCGGCAGTTATGCCATCAACTCCCGAAGCCTTACCATTTTGAAGAGATTTTAGAGCTCTACACACTTCTTCTCTTGAGACTGCTCCTGTGCTCCATCCCTCACTGTGACATCATCTGCATTTGCCTCAGAATCATCTTTGCTTTCCTGATCTAATAACTCACAGAAATATTCACCCCATCTTTCACTTAACTCATTGGGCTCCCATATCATTTCCCTGATCTCATTCTTCACACAACTTACAACTTTGTTTCCCCTATTTTTCCTGAGTCTCGTGTACTTCCAAGAAAGACTTCCTATCTTTCCAAAATGCCAGTTCATACCTTTCCACCTTCTCCTTCCTATCTTTTGCTTTACTCTGGCGAACCAGCTTAGCAGCTTCACGCTTCTTTGATCGATATTCATCCACAGAGACTCTACCTTGCAACATCCCTAAATAGGCTTCCTTCTTTCTCTTTACTGCCTCTTCAATCTCACTTTTCCACCAAGCATCACCTCTATTGTTACCCACTATTGTGGTGCCACAGACCTCTTTAGCAGCAGTGACAACAAAGTTCTTAAAACATTCACACTTCTTTTCTACATCCCTCTCACCAGACTTCAGCTCCTTCAGTCGTTCTCTGAGTAAGTCAGAATAATGCTGATGATCTTCAAGGAGCCGATCAACCTTTATTCTTTCTATCCTGGGTCTCTTCCTATTCCTCTAACCAACATTGTGTTTCACTCGTGACACTACCAAGTAATGATCAGAACCAACATCCGCACCTCTCATCACACGAGTGTTAACAACTAAGTATTTCAGATGCTGATCATAGACAACAAAATCTATCACACTCTTTTGACCAAGAGTACGATTTTCCCAAGTATATATGTGGATATACTTGTGGTTGAAAAATGTATTAGATACACACAAATCATTCTCAATGCAGAGTTCAATTAATCTTTCACCATTATCATTCACACAAGGATCATTAAACTTACTGAGAACATTGTCAGAAATTGTATTCTGCACACCTACTCTAGCATTGAAATCCCCTGCTATTATAACTTTTTCTTTAACACCAAACTGGCTCAAAACAGCTTTTAGCTCATTCCAGAAATTTTCTTTCTTATCAGAAGGTTCAGAGTCACAAGGAGCATACACTACAACAGTAACGATTCTTTGAAGTTTCACTTTCAAACGAATCCAGAGAATTCTCTCACTTATGCAACTATAGTGATTAAGTTGTTCTTCATCTTTTCACTTAAAATCACACCTACACCAGCTTGTCCTCTCACATTATCTAATATTCCAAACCACACACTCACTGTGCCATTCACTTCTTCTACCCCAATTTCCTTCTTTTTGGTTTCACTTACAAACAGCACATCCAGTCTATATTTATTCATCTCAATCACCTCATTCATCTTGCCATTTATACCTCTAGTATTCCATACACCAATCTTACATTCACCCAGCCGAGATATCTTTCTCATACGCTGTCGATTCTGTGGTGGACCGCCCTTCTCAAGTGTGGTAGGTCCACCATATCCCACACTTGAGTCCGGATATTGATTTCTTTTTAATGAGGTACGTACATCAGTGTGGGAGATTAGCCCACAGCTGAGGGTTCCAGTTGGTCATTCAACCTAAGGATTTTGGAACAAAACCCAGTGAGTTGGGGTCTTTTTGCCAATGTCACACAGAGCTGGCTGGCACCTGTCCAAGATTCACAGAGGCCCTACTCCATTAATTTAACACAGTGCAAATTACTAATAATTTAAAACAAGGCAAATTGCTAGTAATTTAACACCATGCAAATTATTAGAAATTTAATATAAGGAAAATTATTAATTTAACACAAGGTAAATTATTATAGTATTTCTAGAAGTACTGTGCAGTCACTTTAGTATCATCAGTCTCTTCTATCAGTTGCTTGAAAAATGAGATGAAGACACTAAAGCCTTCAGAATGCTGATGGCCCACTACTTCATAGGTTTCATAATGCTCTTCATGACAAAAAAATAAAAGTACATACGTATCACTAAGCTGTTCTCTGAGATTCAGAAGTTAGCTCTACAAAGAAATACAAACTACCAGATAATTTTTACTTACTGTTGCTGTATCAAACTTCTCCATTTATAGTGATCTTGCCATACAACTCAGGCTTCACTGACATCCATCACACACCGTACACAAGATCTTCTATACTTCATACTAGATCTTTTTCTCATACAGACACTCCTGAATCTGATCCTCGCATGACTTCCTTGGCCTTCCTCTACCTTTCCTTTCCACCACTTGGGCTAAAAAGATTTTCTTAGTAAGCATCTCATCACACATTCTTTCAAAATGGCCACACCACCTAAGAATATTAGTCTCCATTGGGCTAACAACATTTTGCTTCACATTACACAACTGCAACACATCTTCATTCCTCACACAATCAAAACGTGTCTTGCCACAAACCCCCCTTAAGTAACGCATTTCTCCAGCACACAAAAGGCTCCTATGCTTCTTCTGTAGTTGCCAAATAAAAATAAAAGTCTGGACACCAATTAATGAAATCCAGCATCTGGCATCATTCAAAATCAAGATAGTTTCCTTCACAATACTTCACCATTGTTGGGAAAAGGTCTAAACACAAACAAGCCATACAAGATATGCCTCATAATATGTATGTATATTCTTATGCAGCTCCCAAATCATGTGCACAAAGTCATTCCAGCATACTTCAATGCTGTATCTCCAACAGTGTTACCACTCAAGTATGGTCACACACCACTGGCCTTTTGAAATCAAGACCAGACTTCAATCTCTCAGAATCTCACATCAAAGGCGACACCCAATTCCAGTACAGGGTTGTCTCATAAATATTAAATATCTGCTTGAAATGCACTGTATCCATTTCCCTCTATCCTTTCAGCTCATACTCCTCATTTTCCTGTAGACCTGGACTAACAGCCTCCCTTCAGAATCTTAATACTGTTGACACCAAATCTCTTTTGAAAGCTTTAAATATCTGTAAGTTTATTTAGAAATTACATTCTACTTGTAATGCACCAAAAAAGTGATAGGAGTACCACTACAGAAACTGCAAGCATTTCAAGGTACTAACTGTGCCTGCATTTAAAAAATGAGTGGGAGTAAATGCATACTGGGAACTGTCTTGCAATTAAGGTGAGTAAGTGTTTGAGGGGAGGGGTAATATTTTCATTTCACGAGGCTAAGTGAATGAGTACATGCAGAAAGAGAGAAGAGTTGAGCATATGGCACAACACATAACTCCTATTTGACTTGAAAGAAGCAACTGCCACCGAGGAGTTTAGGTTACACAACTCTTCCAGGGGGGGGGCACAGAAGTCAGTCTGCAAAATAAAAAAGCATTAAGTAGCCACAGTAACGCCAAACATAAACTAAGATCATCTGAGCAAATCATCACAAGCAAAGAATTTTCACATACTGTCACTGTAAGTGTGGGAGACTTGATAAGAATCTTCTGTACTGCCAGCCATTATGAATATATCAATTCATCAAGCCATATATATAGCTAGCTAAATACCCATTCTTCGAAAGTGACGATATTAAAATACAGTTGAAATACAGATGATATATATGATATACAGTTGAAATGGCCATACACTGCATATTTCTTCGCTCTTTTGGGAAACACATCTGCCTAACTTATTCTGCCAGACAACACATAAGCAATTTCTTTCATAACAGTAAATTTAAAACTTCAAGCCTACATGAAACAAATCAAAATATGTCGTTACTCTTCACTTTCATCGTTAAAATATTAATAAACAACAGAACAAAATAATAATAGAAATTAGAACAAAATGTGTTGTTACTTTCAGCATAAATGTAAAAAGAACCTTGCTTATAAACAATTTCGTTCAAAACTGTACATTTAAAAGCTAGCAAGTCAGGTGTTTTTGGAAGCGTGAGCAAAATTGTGTTGCCATCGCTAATATCTCAAGGGGGAAACTTTTTTTTTTTCAAATTTCAATTACTATGAAAATCTACCCACATATTTATATTTACTGCAGTCACCTTACCACTTATATGACGTCACCGTTGCTTCGGTGAAAACGAATGTTGGTAATTTGATTTTGACTCAAAAAACCTTGACATTCGATATGTCAAACAATAAAATAAATGTTTAAATGCAAAGCATATTATGATATAGCGCTTTTCACGTGATATTTTTAAAAGGTTTTCTTTTGTTAAATAAATTTAGAACAAATAAAAAAACCTTGACATTCGATGTATCAAACGATAATAAATGTTTAAATGCAAAGCATATTATGAAACAGTGCTTTTTACGTGATTTTTAAGGTTTTTAGTTAAATAAATTCAGAACAAATTTAGAACAAAATATATACTGAGCAGGTCAACTCAAGTCACTCAAAACTTAGGGTGGGGCTTCAGTTGCTGGGCAACAATGGCTCAATCACTGCAAAGCGCCCTAGCGTTATCAAAGCTGGGTTATTTAAAAAACCCATTTCGACCCACTTTAAAGTTATCATAGGAAAAAATCATTTCTTAGTGTACCTCTATGTTGTAAAAGGAACATTCCTGCCAAATATGAAAGTTCTAAGTTCAGTAGTTTCTGAGATACGGTTATGAGTCAGTGAGGGCTTTCAGTTTTATATGTACAGATTAATACATACATCAATGCTATGAAGAACCACATTTCTGGTTGGATACTAAATAATATAAAATCTTGCAGTACACAGCATAACAGTTAATTGTTGGGATGTGATGATAAATAGCAATGATGAATAAAAAATTAATTAAACCACAATTAGGGCAGAACTACTGATAGCATATGAGTTAAATCCAGAAGAGAGAAGAGTCAGTACTCTTGTTCTCATAAGATTTGCTTAATCTTGATTATATTAAGATTAAATTGAACACATATTTAACCTGCAGTTAGAGGTCATTTTAGTCACACCCTTCAAGCAGTACAACTTCATATTTAAAAAAATTCAAGATTTGTTTTCTGACAATAACACTGAAAAGTGAAAATTCAATCAGACACTATTTCAGCTAATTGTTTAAAGGTAATTCGATTTTTTCTGGTAAAATAAAATGATAAAATGAACTTACCACATCCTGCAATATTCTGTCACTACACAGTGTCAATAAGGTATTCTTTTGCAACTGAAAAGTAATAATTAGTAAATGTAAATATCTGGGGAAGTAACTTTCATTCATTCATTATCACATCACACTGTATAACCAAAACTGGTTGTTCAGATTAATGAAGCACCAAAAATAAATACAAAGTACATGAACTTTCACTGCATGAACATTCCAAGATATTATTTTAATGGCATATTTTATGGTGCATGTAAAATTATCTGTTCCTACTTCAGCAAGGGATATTTAGGAAAAATAACATTTTAAAGTATTTTAGCACTTAAAAATTCAATCCAGCTAATATGGAATATGACCCAATAAGCCTGCATAAATAGAATAAATTTTCAGTCATAACACTGGTAGGTAAATTTAGTAGCGTGTGACAGAAAACATCAGGTTTGTGTAAACAGTAAGAAAATTTAGAACTTCTAAAACATAGTACATAAAACATAATGAAAACATTTTCCATGATATAGAAAAACAGAATCCTCTCCAGAGATATTTTTTAATGGAATGTTTGCTATAAAGTTTATCGCCAAAAAAAACAAAAAAACTTGTTTTTATATTTTGTGGTATGAAAGACTTCCTATCAAAATTACAGAATCATAATTTATTTTAAATTTCATGATATGAAAAATAAATTACTCAGCTAATCATCCAAATATTTCACTAAATGTTAGCATAACATAAACCCATCCTCATCATTACTACACAACAGCTACAACTGCTGTGGCAATTGGAATTATTCAGGCAAGTTCTTTAAAAACCAAGAGGATATCCACAACTTCACATACTGGATGTAGAGTTGTTTTTCTTAAGCCTCTTATTCTATTTTATTCTTTTTTCAAATAACTGTATCTTAGATGCAGCAATCTTCAACAATCAATATTACATGTGAAATATCACAGTATGCTTTATTACTGCCAGAACTAATCATTCTGATGAAAAGCATTTTTTGATTTTGCTATTTACCATAAAATTATCAGACTAAAAAGATAAGTATTGCAATTTTTATTTATAACATGAAGTTTATGATAACTTTTTCTTTGTAGCTTTTAATCATCACAAGATTATAGTATTAATGGGGCCACTTCATCAGGTAACAGGCCATATCCTTATATGCCACTTGCCTTCGGAGACTTTGCCATACAATTGTTGTTCAACAGCTTTTAAACATTCTTTCAATGTATTTTATTAGGATACAGTTAAGTTCTACAATTTTATGTGGGCCGACTAATGTTTAAAAAGCACTAACATTTCTCCAACACAGGATTTTTTTTCCTTTGAATAATGCTCATGCTGAAAACTGGATTCCTAGTTATTTAAATTAAACACTTAATCAAACATCTAATATGGGTATTTTCTTCTTAGGATAATAAGTTAATTAAATAACGCAAATTTTCGAAGAAAACTCTTCTCCTTCTTCAGGCAGTCTTTTGACTTTTGAAACCAGACACAACATGAACTGGAATTCACTAAAAGTCATCAGTTTCCAGGATAACTATCAAAAAAGAAAATTAAAAGAAGGAATAGAAATTGAGAAAAATCATACTTCCATTATCAATGACTGCAGAGGTTTGTCCCTGCTTAACATCTGGTAAGATTTGGTAAAAAATAACCTTAACCGCGATAGTTATGGGAAAAGAGAGACAACAAAAGACTGCCTGAAGGAGGAGAGGTTTTCTCTGAAAATTTGCATTATTTAATTAACTTATTATCCTAGAAGAAATACCCATATTAGATGTTTAAGGATTTTTTTTTTTTTTTCTGGTTTTCTCCGGTTTGCTGGCAGGAAATTATTAGCATGTGCTTTTTTCTTGTTTTTGTGGCCCCCTTATTTTATTGTATGACAACAGAAAAATGTCTAATATAGTGTCTAAATTTTCTTTTGATCAATTTGCCTGATTTCAACAACTTAACTCAGCCTCTCAGATGCCTTAAAGGCAACCCAAGAACACCAAATGAATATGAATTCAATTCATTCCTAGCTTTCACTTTATTTTCATTTTAATAAATTTTCAGTTTTTTTTCTGATATCTTCCTTTTTTATAAATGTCATTATCAGCACAAAGATGCCGTATTTTCACTAAAAATTTTAAAATTGCTATCTTTCAGAAACCTTGAAACTCTCATCACCCTGGAGTGGGAATCGAACCTGAGCCTCCCAATTTCCGTTCAAGTGCGCTGCCATTACACTGCACGGGACAATGAAGTTTAGCATCCTCAAAACAGAAATGTTCCCCCAAGATGGCTACATAGAAAACAGTGAAACATGGCACCTTTGTGCTGATAATGATACTTGTATATGACTTCCATGTAATTGCGAGGAATTATTTATTCAGGGGGATTCATTTCCCATTGATATAATTTTTTATATATTTCTTTTGATATATTTTCACATTTTTTTTCATTTTTTCATGCCTGTAGTTTTTGTTTTTTATGCATATTTTTTCTTACATTTCTTTTCATATACTTTTTCTTTCATCTTTTTTTCATATATATACATATAGATTGGTCTGATATAGAGCTCACATACATATCCCTAAGCTTTCCTCTTAGATTCAAAAGTTAGCTCCTCAAGGCAAGATCATCTGCCAAAATCAAAGTTACTGATGGTGTTACTTTACTTGCAGATGATCTATCAAGTGTCTCCATTTACAGTGAGTGATCTTGGCTCATAACTCAAATTTCACAAACACTTCATGCAAGACACTTTATATCTCATGCTAAATATCTTTTTCAGACATTCTTGAATCTGGTTCAGCCTTCATCTACTTTTCTTTCTTGCCATTTGATGTTAATAAATTCTCTTAGTTAGCACCTCATAATATATTCTTTCAACATAGTCAAACCATTTCAAAATATTTGCCTCCACCTTATAAAAAAAATTGTTTCACATTTCACATCCGCCACACAACTTCATTCTGCACATGACCAGAATGAGTCTTGCTACAACCTCTTCCCCCCCCCCCCCATCCCCTACCCCTGTGTAATGCATCTCTTCTACAGGAGTTCTGACTATGATACATCAGAGCAGGAACAATTATATTTTCATACACAGCCATCTGGGACATTTTCAACAAACTTCAGTCATGTGAAATCCTCCTAAAGCAGCTGACTTTCAAAGCTGAATTCACACACACGATTTCATCATCATTTAATCTATTTTCTCAATCAAATTTGCTTTCTAAATATCTAAATATATAAACTCATTCACGTGATCTCAGTCTGTACCACTGAGACTAATTTTTCATTCATACAATTAGTCCCTCATTCAAAATCCATACATATGGTATCCTCTGACATCCAGAGGCTAGTTTCTCAAAGCATGATCATCTGCTAAATCATAGTTACAGATGGTGCATGACTTTGGCATTTCCCCTTCATCACGCTTAATTTGAATGCTATACATGCCTCATTTATCTCACTCATTTACTCACATTTGCAGTTTTGCACACAGCCAACAGGACTTGTAACCAGCATATAACCTGCTTCGGTAAACTGATTTTCTGTTTCTGCTAAAATATGAAGTGTTGTATCTTGTGTGACACCTTACACAGTTCACAATCACCTGCTAGAAGGGGGCTGAGAACTTGAGTCCAAATGAACTCTACTTGCTTCTCACTTTTAGTCACTGTCATGAACTATTACAAAAGTGTCATGTGCAGCATACTGAATGATGCAGTATCATTCAATAATGATGGGGAAAAATAAGATAAGTAATTTTTTAATAACCAGGTATTCTTTTTAGCTTGTGGTGTCTAAATGTGAAAGTATGTTTCATGAAATTACAACAATGAACATTGCAAAATTAAAAAAAAAAGTATATAAGTAATTTTTTTATAAGTAATTTTTTAATAACCAATTTTTAATAACCAGGTATTCTTTTTAGCTTGTGGTGTCTAAATGAGTAATTTTTTAATAACCAGGTATTCTTTTTAGCTTGTGGTGTCTAAATGTGAAAGTATGTTTCATGAAATTACAACAATGAACATTGCAAAATTAAAAAAAAAGTATATTGGTTGAGGAAGGGATTCAATAATTAAAACAGCAAGCATTTCCCCAGTGTTCATTAGCAGCACATCAGATGTTTCTATAGGCCAGTGGTTCTCAAACTTTTTATCTGTGCCCCCCCCCCCCCCGTTTTCTTTACCAAAATAGAAGTCATGGTAAGTTTGGCGTTTTATTCAGCTTATTTTGTGTTTTTCTACATACTTTTTTTTAATTTTTATCTGTAGGAAAGTATGCTGTGCCCCTACTTTCAAGCCCTTCGCACCCTCCCCCTACGGTCACACCCCACAGTTTGAGAACCACTGCTATAGGCAGCTGGTGAAATATTGAAAACAAATAACAGCAACCAGTCACAATATTTCAGACATTTTTTTTTTTTTAATGAAATTGTTGGAAAGCACAGCTTTGCCGCCCCGGTGGCGCAGTGGTCTAAGCGATGGCCTTTGATCATTCGTCCGAACGGGGTCTGGGTTCGAATCCCGGTGAGGCATGGATGTTGCGTTTGTTTTACAGCACTGGCTCTCTCCCTTCCCTGGAGCCAGTTACCCTAAATTAGGGATGGGCGACTGCTTATAGCCCTTTGAGTTGCTCACGACGGTCGTTAAACATCCAATAAAAAAAAGAAAAAAAGAAAGTAAAGCTAGTCAGTGATTCTCGTCCTTCAAAACCTCGCAAAAAAAATACATTGTGACCTTAAACGTGTGCATTGTTTCATTTACTGTAAAAAAAATCAAGCAGATGGCAAGCAACTATGTTCACTTATTCCTGGTGTTGCCAGATAGCAGAAAACTGTTAAAATTGTAAAAGCATTTTCGGAGAATTAGAATTGCGCAGTTGCAAATGTTAAAATGTTATGGTTGTTCATGGGCAGAAGCACAATATTTTTTCTTTTCCTTTTTTTCTTTTTCATTTCTTTTACAAAAATTTCAATAAAAGAATACCTAGTTATGTTCTGAGAAAAAAATTAATTATATTCTGAGAATTTTGTGGTTGAAAGAAAAAGAAAAGTTCTCAAATCATACTTTTTCAGCATATGCATGAAATAAATAACAACACACTGTTACCTACTGTATTGGAACTCTCAATTTTTAGACTTAAATGAGAAAAGAAACTGGTTTGACAATCTAAAATAATCATTTTAGGTTCACAAGGAGAATCTGAAAAGCAAATTTCATACGATAGGATTCTAAATGAAAAATTCTGTATGTCGTTTATGAACAACAAAGCAGAACCAAAATTCCTGACGTAACATTTTCCTGTTTCTAAAAAGTTGATTGTGTGACGTTGGATGAGATGACATCACATCAGCAGCTGTGAAAAATTGATCATTGTTGATATGACAACAAAACAAAGTGGTACATGCATGCATGCATGAGACAAGTGTTCAAATGTTCAGCCAAAGGAAGTTATAATTTTATTACAATAATGTCAAACACAGGTCAATTAGATGTTACAACAGCATTCACCAATCTTTAGTGAAGGGAGCTGTTTCTGCCTCAGAATACATAACAGACAAAAACAGAATCAGCAGACACCTACAAGAAAGAAAAAGCAGTCTTATATATGAAAGACATATGCATCACAAAATCCTAATGTAATCATCCTGGGAGCCTTAATAAGAAAATAGCCCTCATCCTTGAGAAGGGCAGTATGAGAACTTGCTCATAATGAAAATGTCACAAACTGAGTCAGCATCCCATTTTTGGAAAACATGGATAATGCAATGTTCAAACAGGATAATATCAATCCATGTGTCAACAACATTACCAGAATATCTCTTCAAAATGGCAATGTTCTATCATGGCCTGTAAGATCAGATATGTTTCCAATCAGACATTTCTGAAACATGATTGAAAGATACTTGACCTCAAATTCAATACCTACACACCTTGGACTGCTCAACTGTGAGACTAAGTCAAACAGTTCTAGGATGACATACTGTAAGAAAATGTCTGATGCCACTTCAACCAAATGCAAACCACATCCAACATTTATATTTAAGAATATTAGGGTGACATCCTATATAAATTTTCAGTGTATGTATTTTGTACTGATATCTTATGTATAACATATTACATTTTTTGTAATGTGAATCACCCTTTTCATGTTCTGATTTCAGTTTGCTTCATCTGCATGTGGTGCTTGCTCCCAACAGAGGATATTGATCCTTGACAATATTACATGAAATAACTCCTCAGAATTCAGTCCACTCCATCCTCTTAGGGTTCCATATGCACAACATTCTGCTTCATCCAATGCTCCTTCTTTGATTAATTCCCCCCCCCCCAGAGTTGAGCTGTGGCAGCAGGTACCAGGGCCCTACCATGGCATGCCTGAAATACCTTCTTCTTGTTTTAATTAATTTCACAATCCTTATTCATTCTTGTCAAAACTTCTTATTTCATGATCTTATCCACCCAAAATATTTTCAAGATTTTTCTGCATAAACATACAGTTTGTTTCAGTATAGACTATGCATTTCTATTCTGCATTGTAGTTTTACAATACAGCATGAGAGTAAAAACAGTGAATGGGCATAACTTCTGTGTTATCATGAAAAATTACAATTGTAAAAGAAACAGTGAGGTACAATAGAAAAGAAAGCAGTTGAATAACAGACAAGACCATTACTTTTCCAACCACTCTGGAAAAAATCACTAACAACTTTTTAATACTTGCATGTCATGTAAGGAAGTTTAAATATACTTACTTGCTGGTGCTTAGGAAAATTTTCCATGGCTTTCAGAGTCAAGTCTACAATCTGCTTTAACCAGTAAGGATGTATTTTCACCCCAAGATTTCCTTTAGACAAGTTGTAAAGGCATGCTGTGGCAGCCATTTGAATTCCTAACATTTTTGGGTGCTGTCGCATTCCTGGTAGAACAAGCTACAGAGAAAGCAATAATCAGTACCAAAGGATAGGAAACACTGATAGATTCTGATCAGTTTTTTTGTTGATGTTTTTTTAATTAAGTTATGAAAAGTAATACACAGAGAACATTTTTTTAGGTGACTATCAAGGTCTAAGTTGAAATGAACACTATTAAAGTAACTACATTCAAAACGTCAATTATATATACAACATTAGGAAAGGGCAAACTATGTTAGCAATAATGAATAAAATCCAGGTGAACAGCAGATCAGAATATAACACACAAAATGCACATACACTTGTGAGCCATAACATTATAACCACATAAAAGCATACTAGGCCACCTTTGGCCATGAAAACTACTTTCACACTCATCGTGACAACGACTCCACTAAACTGTAGAAAATGTCTTTAGGTATTCTGTATCAGCTGAACAAAATGGTATTTTTAAGTATGGCAATGGAGCAAGAGATTAAATATGGACTTGCAAATGCTACATCCCATAAGTGTTTAAAGCGATTCAAGTTGTGGGAATTTGGTGACCTGGGGAGAACACAAAATGCTTGGACCTGATTCTTGAGCCATTTTTGCATAATGTGGGCCTTGTGACACAGGACATTGTCTTTCTGAAAGAGTCCAATGTCATCCTGATACATGGTCATCGAGTAGAGCAACACTTGGTTCAAAACAATGTCTAGACACGATCTGACAGTGAGGGTGTTTTTGACAAGGATGAAGGAATCCCCATCAAAACAATCCCCATATCATGATATTGTTGCCACCATCCTGTTTTGATACAACAGTGCAGTCTTTCTGAAGCTATTCATGTGCACTGCATTGAATACAAGCCCATCAATCTATTTGCTGCAGCTGGAATCTGGGCTCATAAGAAAAGGAGAGTTTTTTGCAGCCACCCTAATGTCTATCATGTCCACTGCAGGAGGAGTTGTTGATCATAGTCAGTCAATGTGGACAGGCTGTCAACTCCTTAGAATGATTTGTAAAATTGTCTTCTGGATTGTACACTCAGAAATGTTTATCTGTCTGTCATTAACTGAGGGACAGTGAGCCCTCTGCTTATTGGGTAGAAGTGTGTCCTTCTTTGGACTATTCCCACTGCACTTTCACTACAGCAGTCCTTGAACAGTCAATAATATTTGCATTTGCCAAGATACTGACTCCCCAACTTCCTTGCATCAGTTATTATCCCTGTTCAAACTCTGAGAAGTTCTCCCCACTCCCCATTACACAGACTTCTACTGGTGAATTGTCATATCCTGCTCATGCCATCCATAACAGGGTTTCCACTGAAAAGTGAAAAAAAAAATCCCTAACTTTTCCAGGTGGTTTTGAATATTTTCACAGACCAGCGACACAACTCACATTTCAATGAATTGTCACATTTCCTTCCATTCTTGAATTTTCTCACCAAAGCACACATTTGTGAATTCTTTAAATAACTGATTTTTATATAATTACCATATTTCCCGGCATCAAGGATGCACCCCAATTTTAAAATGCAAAATTTTGAGAAAAAGAATAAACATAAAAATAAGGTCTTAGCACTTTCATAAAGATTAAAAGCAATACAAATTTTACCTCTACATATAAGGAAAAACATTTCAGTCATTCATATCCTCAAATCCAGAAAATTCGCTAGTGTTATCCATATCACTGACATCATTGTCATAATCAGGATCGTCAATACTGTCTGAAGTGTCACTATCTTCAAACAGAATTTTATCTTCTGTGCCATCTAAAGCATCACTGATGCCACATTTTTAAAAAGATTTTACTACTATTTTGGTCTTCACAGCATTCCATGATTTTAGGACCAACTTGCACACCTGAAAATTATTGGCCTTCTCAAATGGCCTGTTAGGGTTAGGTCGTGGTCTGTAGCCAGCATCCACTGATTCCACTCTTCTTTCATAAATGCCTTAAAAGGCTTGTTGATACATATATCAAGAGGTTGTAATTGGCTTGTTTAACCACCAAGGATCACTACCAATTTTGTCTTCAGTTTCTGTACCCTTTCTTTAGTAGTGTTTGTTTTGTGGGCACAAAACTGGTCCCACACAAGCAGGAATGGTTTTTTAAGGAGGCCACCGGAAAGCCTTGACCAGACTTTATCCAACCATAAACCGAAAAAAAAAAAAAAAAAACATTGGCCCTCCCATAGCATTTCAGGATGAAGGCAGTTATTAATAAAGTTTACTGGTAAACATTTTAACATAAATAACCTTCCTCTGGTGTAAGCATAGGCCTACGAAAAACATAACCTTCGGTCTCCGGGATGCATGGTAAATTCTTGGGACTTATTTCAGGCAAAAAACAGCGTCCATAATGCTGGGAAATATGGTACCTCCTTTTCATTAATAACAACTAAGTGCACTAGGCACATTATTTTCAGTACCATAATTCTATGAACTTCGGTGAACTTGAGTGACATACTGCCCACATAGAATTTGTTAATATATTACCATAGAATGGTTCATATGTAAGAAAAAACATGCCAGTTGATTAGCTTCAGTTTTTCTTTTTACTATAACACAATGCAGTTTCATGACCAAATGGGGCCCCTGTTCAGAAAAACATGTCGCAAAAAAACCAATCAACAAAGGGTATTGATCAGCTGGTTCTCTCATGGTGTGTTTCTCTAAGGAGAAGTGCATATCAAGCCATTTTGTGCTTAACCCTTTAAGCGGCCGATGTACTTGAACTAAACGATGCCCAAAACTTTTGCTTTCTTTAAACAGAAATGTTTATATAGCAACCGGCTTTTGTGAAATCTGTGACAAAACAATTTACCTTTACCCTCTGCAATCTCCACAACACCAAAAATAAACCTGCTACAGGTGATAAGCTCTCCCTTCTTGACTTATATACTTATATCCCTATTCTATGACCCAAAATATGATATGGAAGGGCGTGTCCACCTGACACGAACATCATGCAACTGGGTAAAAATAAGTAATTCAAACACATTCTCTCTCCTTCCTTAAATTCCTCTTCATTGCCATAGCCCTATCAGTTAATTAGTCAGAGAGGATTTGTGTCAATCATAAGTCTGAAGAACAAATCTAAGGGTGAAAGCAACTTTTTTTGTGCTCTAATTTTTAACCTAACTCGTATGAGCAGAGCTTTGGGACCACTAAACATACACTGAACGAATTCATCCAAGTCGCATTCGGCCCACTCCATAGACAAAGAATATATTTGTTCGAGTTGATTTCAGCCCATTTTGTCAAACCCCTGAGTTTATTCATTCCAGCCAGTTGAAGGGCTAATTGTTCCACGTTGAAAGACACGAATCAAACAGTTTACAAAATCCAAATAAAAACTTAATAGGCAATTTTTAAAATTTGGTTAAGTTTTTTTATGAAATTAAAATATAATGTAATGCGTTGAAAGTAAGATCTGTCAAATTCTATGTAGTCAGTAATAGCAAATAACTGGTTATCTAAAATTAGAATTAATAAATAATATTTTGAAGAAAATCTTTATTTAACATGTGTTAATCACCTCACAAAAAAAAAAAAATGCAAACATTTTTGCAGGTTAAAAGTGGTTTAACTGTCTTCAATTAAAATTCTTTAAAATATGTAGATACATGGTTTTGCTAAATTTTTTACAAAAAAATTTCTATACAATAAATTTGTCTCACATAAGGGAAAATTAAAGAGGACTCCAAATAATGAATATCCAGATTATACAGTTTATAATTATTTACACTGTTAAAGTTTCAGTCTGTCATTTAAAAAATTAAGGATTTTTTTTTTTTTTTTTGCTAAAATTTTTCTCCTGCTCTGTAGCAAGGCCACCAGTGTTAGTCAGTAGATAAAACACGCAAAACACCCTATGGCTCATGCCACATGTTGAATGAGTGAGTCATAACAGATGGAAGCTGCTTTTGTGTACCTAGAGTGGGAGCACACAAAAAAGATGTTAATAGAGGATTTGGTGCCTTTCCCCACACAGCTGCAACAATTTCGTTAAATGAACAAATTGCAGAAACTGCAACCAAAGTTGCAGGATAAAAAAAGAGCTCTCCAATATTTTAAAACTTAGTAATACACAAATATAATGTACAAAAGTCAGAAATCTGGAAAAAAGTTCTTTGGTAAAATGAATTCCCCTGATTTTTACAAACAATTCCAATTTTTACTAATTTTTGGAACCATTTTCAAATTCCCTGAGAGTTCAGATTTTCCAGGTTGTGTAGGAACCCTGAGTTGATCACAAATTGAAAGTAACAATATCAAGTCATAATTAGATATTTCAACATGTAAGATCATGAAACAAAATATAAAAAACAGCATCTCTTTTAATCTATTGAAAATTCAGCAGGAATTTGTTATTCACTGATAGGTTAAAAGTCACAGATGTATGTAGACTTACAGAAGAGACAATTATCCCAATGAATTAGGCTATACAATGTATATGTGATTTTCTTTCCATACAAAAAATAAATAAAACAGAACAATTACCTGGTTTTTCAATGTGTATTATTACCTTTATGATGTCTGTACGTGCTTCAGAGAAATTCTGTGTGTGAGAATACAAGTGGTACAGGGCTTTTTGAATGTAAAATTTTCTGTTGGCATAACGTTTCAGAGATTCCAAAATCTGTGCTTCTGTCGCAGAGCCTGTAACCTAGAAGTGCAATTGAAAAATTCACATTTACAATGTAAAATACAATAGATGCATTTTACATCCATAAACACTCATACACCCACATGTACAGGAGTACTTTGTTCATGTACGAAGATATATAGCAGAATACAGGGTGGTCGAAAAGTCCCCTAGGGGTTTTGATTGACAACTGTACAAAAATGAACAGATCTACATCAATGCGGTTTGCAGCATTTGAAAGAGTAAATATTCAAGTTTAATCATCTTACCTTAATACACCTCTACATGTGCACCTTTGGTGGCACATAACACATTCAGTCAATATTCAATTTCTTACCATGTGTGTTCCAACATGTCAGGATCGATTCTATCAAACACTGCTGTAATGCACTGTTTGAGCTCCTGAAGGCCGCTTAATCTTTCCCGGTAAACCATGTCTTTGACATAGCCCTACAGGAAGAAATCTAAAGCAGTAATATCCGGGGACCAGGGTGGCCAAGGAATGTGACTATCTCTGCCAATCCATCTGTCAGGAAACTCACGGTTCAGGTATTCACGAATGTCAAGTCCCTAATGTGGGGGAACGCCATCTTGTTGCAGTATGACGCTTGGTTGCAAATCCTGTAGTTGAGGAACTGCAAAGTTCTGAAACATGTCCAGGTAATTATTCATTTGCACTGTGGGCTTGGAAAACAAGAATGGCCCAATTACACAATTATGCATGAGCCCACACCAAACATTCACCTTTGGACTGTGCGCGACGTGCTTTCTGACTGAATGTGGGTTTTCACTACCCCATATATGAACGTTCTGAGTGTTGAATTTTTCGTGCATGTAAAAGGTTGCCTCATCCGAGAACATTATACAGCGTAGGAAACTTTCATCAACTTCCAGCAGCTCCAACATATCCCGAGCGAATGCTAAGTGCTGAGGTCCAAAGTTTGGTTTAATCTGGTGTAGGAGTTGCACTTTGTATGCGGTTAGTTTCAGGCATTTGTGAAGCACTCCCATCAATGTGGATCGTGGAACATTCAGTTGTAAAGAGGCCCTTTTCATGGACTTGCTAGGACTGCGAGTGAAAACCTCCTGTATGTTCTGCACAGTTCTTCACTGACAGGGAGTCTGCCACTTCTTTGCCGGTCCACGGTACAGGATGCTACCAGTATCCAAGAATTTTTTCTGCCACGCTCTGATATTGAAATCATTTGGTGGATCTTTCCCATATGTCCAACGGTAATTTCTTTGTACCATAATCACAGACTTTGTCTCAAAAAAAAAAAAAAACACACGCACATTGCTTTCTCCTGGGGTGACAACATTTTCAGTTGTTTTGCAGTTGGCGCTGGTATTTGCAAGCATATAATGCCATCTGTTGGAAAGAGATGGCGTTAAAAACTTGAATGTTTATTGTTTCAAATGCCACAAACCGCATTGCTGTAGATCTGTTTGTTTTTGTACAGTTCTCAGTCGAAACCCCTAGGGGACTTTTCGACCACCCTATATAATTGCGATAAGGTCACATGCTTTATATTAAGTCACAGGTGTTAAGGTGGATGTTAAGTAATTTTGCTTCCTATACTTCCAATGGAAAAACTTTTTACACATTTCTTTCACAATTAGTGTGTTCCCAAGGATGAAAATTTGAACATCGATTCAAATAACCTCATATTACATCTTGTAATACTTAATAATCTTGTAATACTTAATATTTTCTAAAACATACCCATAATTATATTAAAAATCAATAACTTTTTCTTGGGTGGTATTGAAACCAGAAAAAAGATGGCACGACCTATACTTTGATGATGTCGATAGACAAACAAATGTTGTATTGCATAATTATGGTTATGTTTTAGAAAATATTAGGTATTCCAAGTTATAAAATGAAGCTATTTTAATTGATATTCAAATTTTCATCCTTGGGAATGCATTAATTGTGAAGAAAATGTGTACAGAAGTTTTTCCATTGGAAGTATAGGAAACAAAATTACTTGACGTCCACCTTAATGTCAGTTTTTAAAAACATAAACCCTCAACAGGAATAATTCTTAATTAATGAAATGCTAGAATTTATAATTCAAACATTCATCATGGTAAAAGTTAGTTTCTACATAACATAAGCACATTATTCTCAAATATGTACATTCACATTCAGGAAGCAATTTAAAAATTCAGCAACTTTGTAAAAAAAAAAAAAAAAAAAGTGTATAAAATAACATTATATCAAGGCTCTTTTAGTCAAATTATTTAAACACTTTATGGTTTTCTTCTTTGGCTTCATGAAATCAAAGTATTTGCTTTGTAATTCAATAAAATTCTTCCCTAAACAGACACCCTTCAGATACAAACCCTTCTTAATTACACCCTCAGTTTACAGTCCCTGCAGAACAGAATGTGTTGCTATGGACATTACCCTTATCTTTTATGGACCTTTTCAGATACATATGCCGATACTTATCAGAACAACACAAATGCAGATTTAAAACCTCTCAGTTATGGGCAGTTAACATGGTATTACACAGGACTTCACCTTGCAGAAGTCAACAAGTCTTCATAAATAACAAAGCCAGAAGCTGCTGCAATATCCTGCGCAAATAATGCCGAAGAAAAAGAAAAGCCACTTGTAATTGGAAAATACATGAAATCTCTGTTATAAAAAATCTTGGTGGTATGAAGCTGCCTGTGGCACCAAATACACATGGATAACTAGAAACATGTCTGAATGTTCAAGAAGCTTGGGGGGGGGGGGGGAATGCATAAAGATGACAAAAATATATCCACTTTTGACTTCCTCATACTGACTTCCAGTTTGAAAATGCCTATTCCTTTCCACTGAATGCAATGCTTATGAGTCAGCCTTTGTACCATGGCATAATTCACTCATTTAAAGCTATGTGCAAGCAGCTAGTTTTAGAAAACCTAATTTGCAAAATGGAGATTACAGCATCAGTAAATGTGATCTGTCAAAAACAAAAAGCATTCTCAATGTCGTTCAATGGTTTAGCTTTGCATGGAATATAACAGAATCCATTATAAGGAACTGTTTTTTGAAAGCTAAAATTTATTTTCCAAACAATATTGTGGAAGGCACATCAGCAATTGAGCATGATGGTTGAGTGCATGTTATTGTTAGAAGAAGCTGGACACAGTAACATCTTGGCTATTGAATATGTAGCCTATTGATAGAGGTGTAGCTGTGGAAGATGATGAGAGCTACAGATTTTATTACAAATCAAAATCAACTATTATGGGAATTTTACTAGGTAATTTATTTTAATTGCAAATTTTCGGAGAAAATTCTTCTCTTTCTTCAGGCTGTCTTTTTGTTGTCACTTATTCCCGGCACTATCGCGGTTACGGTTCCGTAACCGCGATAGTGATGGGAGAACTGTAACCGCGATAGTAACAGGAATAAGTGACAACAAAAGGACAGCCTGAAGATGGAGAAGAGTTTTCTCCAAAAATGTGCAATTTAAATAAAAAATTTCCTAATAAAATTCCCATAATAGTTGTTTTTGATTAGTAATTGAATTAAGAAACTAGGAAGAAATTTCTCAACATGAGCTTTATTCAAAGAATTACTACAGATTTTGTTAGAAGAATAAAAACCAGATGGAAATAGTAGCAGGGATCATAGCATACTTCTGGAAAGTTTTAGGTAGGAATTTTAGGAATTTTTTAGAAAATTTTTAGGAAAATTTTAGGAGTGTATTTCAATAAAAACTAGATGTATATTTGTATACATCTAGTAAAACAACTTTGTATACATTGTAAAGAGTTTGCTTCACACCTCTCAACTATATATACTGATAGACTGCGCATGACATCAAAATTTCTGGCTCCAACATAAAATCACATGACATAAGTCAAAAAGATGGGTTACACCTGCTGTGCTTATGGTTGCTCTGAGCGATATAGTAAAGGAAGTTCTATGATTTTTCATGGGTAAGAAACGAATTACATACCTAAGTCAATAAAGTTCAATTACTTAACCAGAAACTTGCAGCTATTGATATAAAAATATAGTAATTTAAGAAAAAAAAATGGAATGCATGTTCCAAATTCTTCGCAAATGTTCATCACATTATAAATCAGGAAATGTAAACAACCCAATCATGCATGTATATAGCTCATAAGTAAACTTACCTGAAGAGTTTTCATTATATATGAGGCGCATTCACATAATACACCGGAAACACTGAAGTTCTGCAGCGTAAATTAGTAATCATAACAGCATTTTTACACGAAATTTGGAGTCTGATGATGACGTGTCCAATGTTGGAGCCATGGCGGCTTTGATGCAGCTATTGCCAATGCGCAGTCCATTAGTATATATGGTCGAAGTTCACACCCAAATTTTTTGCATAACGTCTAAAGTTTAAGTATGATATACTTCTAATGTTCAGTTCTTATCTTTTCATGTGTTATTATCATATTCAAGTATATTTACCACATTCAAGTTTTACTTTGAACATTAATATGCTGTTGAACCAGAAGCAATTCACAATTTTCACAGTAAAGTTTTCAGGTTTCACATTAAATTATAATATCCTAAAAAGGTAATTGAAAACCAAGAACTATGTACAATTGTTCACTGAATTACTTTTTTCATATTATTGTTTTAACTTTTTCCTGATAAGCCTATCTTTTTCTGCTTCCACCACAACTAATTTACTTTCAGTTTTCTTTATTTCAGCTGAACCTTGTATGATCAAGTTAGAGGCAACTGCTACTTCAACAGTATTTTGTTTTTCTACAGCTTTTCTCATTCTTTCTGTTCCCTCTTGAATTACTGTTAGGGAGGCATCTTTATCTTTTTTAAGTCTATTTATTTCTGCATCATTTTCTTTTATTTTGTCATCAAACTCAGCTTTTCTTTTTTCTCTAGCTGCTTTTCCTTATTTTCCCTCTCTTTCTGCTTCCTTTCTTTTACCTTTTTTGATTCTTCTTCCTTCAGCTTATCAACATACTCTTTATAAAATTTATGTGAATCACGAACACTATTTAACAAATTTCTTGTTATGGGAACTTTACTTACACATCCATAGGGTTAATGGCCCCTTTAACTATTCTTAATGTTGTTATAGTTGAGTCTTTTAAGTTAGCCTTGTCCTTCCTTAACAGAGCAGTGTTAACCGAAAATCCCCTTTCTGCATCAGCATTACCATGAGGTAAAACTAAAATTGACTTGATGAGTTTAGCAAGATTTGAGTATTTTTCTTTTCCGCTAGAGTCTTTAATACTAAATATATTACACCAGTAATGATCAATCCGCACTGGAATATGCCCTTCCTCTGAAAATTTTACGAGTTCATCTAGAGTTGGCTTATCGCAATTTAAAAGTTTCCACTCTTCTCTTACTCTATCAATTTGTTCCTCAGAAAGATGCAAAACACTTGAAATTCTGGTTATTTCCGAAAGTCCTTCAGTGACTGAAAGTTGAGTTGACTCTTTCTTTGGTTCTTTTACCTTTAAAACTTCTATGTCTCTTAGCTTTTGATTGCAGAACGGCAAATTTGACTTTAAATATTTTGTGGTTGCAATTAGTGATGATCTTACATCTAAGAGAAATAATTTCTGCCTGGTCTCCTGAACATTCCTGAGGAGATTTTTGTCTTCATACCAACTTCTAACTCCCTAGTTTTTTCCATGAATTTTTGTTTTCAAAATCTACATTCTTTAGGTCTTCTCCAAATTTCCCTGCAATAACATCATCTTGGATAAACTGAGCCATAACATTCCTCATTAAAGTATTTAAATCAGAATATAACTGGTGTATTTTTGGTTCTTCACTCTGATAACATAATGAAAACTTTTCAAAATTTTGGTGTGAAAATGAAATTAATGCTAAATAGCAAGGAGTTATAGCTCATTTTCAGGAAACAGTGAATCCTTTTATACCTTGCCGAATTGCGTAGTTGTTTTTCAAATATTTTTTGAGATGGCAAGAAGTTTAAAAAATATTCTGTAATATTTAGCCATTGATCCAAGAGCCTCTGGACTACAGAACCAACGGTTAACCATCTGTTGCTGACATGCCGCAAAGAAATTTGGCTGTGACTAATGTTATATCCTCGACAGATTTATAATCCTCTCGTCTTGCAGCACTACTCTTTAAAAAGTAATGCATATCAGTAGCAAATTTGTCAAAATCTATATTTAAGCTTGTCAAAAAAATTTTAAATGCATTACTAACAACATGCAGGTTGCAAAAACCTAGTTCCAAAGATTACCCGCCTGTTTCTTGTTTTACAACTTCATTGAATTTATGTGCGTAAAAAGCACTTATTTACATTTGGGCTGTCCATGGATACACAAATAATTCTGTTCAACGAAATATTGAAGGATGATAACACATCAAGAATTTCTTTTAGCAAAATATCTGCTGTTGCATGACCCAGAAAAACGCTTGTTAGGTATCGGCAGAAACTGAATTTATTTCTGAAGACCAGTACCTGAGATACACATCCAACTGCCGTTTCACTTGTGTATTTGTAGTTTCATCAAATGCTATAGTAACCTTTCCTGGGCTACTAGATGCAATGTCTTTTTTTCAAATCCTCTTCAAAATATTTTGACAATCCATGTGATATCACATAAGCAACTTTTTTTCTTTAAGTTGAATTTTGGCTGCAATAGCAGAATCAGGAAACATTTCTTTGAAAAGTTCAACTGTTTCAGTGCATGAAAAAAGATATATTGTCCTTAGCAACTTTCATGGCCCATAATGCTTCAACTTTAGCCAGCTGTAAATCATGACTCAGTACTTCACTAATATTTGTTTCGGGCTGAAGATCCCGTCCTCCAAAGGCTTTCAGGATGGACTTATTTTGAAATTTACTTTGAAATTTCTGCAAATGTTTTTTTTCCTTTATGATGCGCTTTTACTTGTGAAAAGCCACTATTAGAAATATTGAAAATTTCTGAACACAATATACACTTAGCAAAAAATATTGTTTCAGTTGCAGAACACCATTCTTTCAACTTCACTCCATCCAATTCTTTTGGCGAGCCACGCATCTTGAAATTTCGTTTTGGATTTAGGCATTTTAAACACTTGTATTACTAACCAGAAAATGAAAGGGAAGTACAAAAACACGTTCCAATATTGCAAAACCAGAGAACTTCCTGAAGTTTGGCTGCGAGGATGTCAGAAGATAGAAAAAAGAAAAGCAAGTCACCACTAGAGAACTGAACCTGCACACAGCACAGAGAACACCATAAAAGAGGCAAAACCAGAAACTATCATACGCATCTCATGCAAGTTCAGTCAAAGCGAGTCGGAGCCGAGATATATTGTGCATCGAAGGTCGCTCTCGTCGACGCACGATCGAAGGTCAATGATCACGTGCTCTACTGCCTGCCACGATAACACTCAGCTACCATCCCATTGTCATTACCGGAGGTTACGGAAGGAGACCACGTTTCCTCTTTGCTTCCATCCACCTGCGGTTTACAATAACAAAACATCAGCAAAAGAGGAGGGTCCACGAGGCATGTCCAAAAATAAAGTACGATCTTCTGCGTGCCACGGAGTTCGTCTGCAAAGCGCAAACCAGGGGTGAAAATGACCCCTCCCCTTTTCCATTAGATCTCTGTTACTCTCGAAAACTGTCTGAAGGCACAAAGGTGGAGCGCCCCCGCCCCGAAGCATGTGCATCTCGATGGCATCATTTTCCCTCCTTTCAGCAACGCAGCATATAGGTTGTGTTTCTACAATAACAGGTCTTTTTACCTTACCATAATGGTAAATTTATTGGCGTTAATAACGGTTGTATTTTTAATAAATAAGCTTACAAAATTTTTAGGAAGAATAAGTAAATTTTAGGTATAATTTTAGGAATTTAAGGAGGGTTACAAAATATTAGGAATTTTAGGAGGAATGTGATCCCTGTGGTAGTGAAGCAATGCTTTATTGCTGTACTTGTGTAACTCTTTCTCCGAATGGACAAAAGACTTTCCATTCATAGGAGAGGAAGAGAAAGACTTGTGTTCCACAGCGGATTATATGCTATCAACCCCACACAGTGAGAAGTGAATACTGTTTAACCTATGGCTGATATCTACAGTGGTTTATGTGTTTAGAGAGAGAGAAAGAGAGAGACACCATTCCAATTTCCTGTGTGATGGTGGAAGCGCCTACAAATTTTGTGCTTTTTCCTGTGGCAGGCTTACCGACTGTACTACGTGCAAGGCTGAGAAGAAATCTACATTTTACCTTCCTAGCATGAGATAAGTAAAAACTGACTAAAAGAAAAAAAAGGCACATATGTATAATTCATTAATTCTAAATAAAGATTTTTCAAACAATAAATCATAAACTACTTATGAACAAAACAAAAGGACAGACCGAATCCTTGCCATTCTCCAAATTACCTTATCATATATAATCACACAAGTTTCAAGATTTCATTTATGCTACCGCTGGGCTCCCATGCTGATAATCAATAAAGAGTCAGCACTCCAAATTCTTTATAGATCAGTGTCTGCTATAAATGAGTCTTGAAACCACCTGGTTTAACATCATGAACAAATGTTGAAATTTATGTTACTGAAAAAAAAGCTGCACCTAGTTAAAAGCTACATTTCACAGCTGTATGTTTGTAAAATCCAGTTTAATGCCACAGCATTATAATGGAAAAATAAGGTAATCATATATTCTAAAAGCTCAAAAATATATACAAACAAATGGTAATACTGAAAAAAAAAAAAATTAGTTCCACAAATATTGGAAGAATAGAATATGTAAAACTTACAACTAATTTTGGCTTGAAAGTTTCATCACTACTTTTGGAAAACACGAACATGTCATCATAACACACCTCAGTCTGCATTAGACCCAGGAACTTTAAGTCTGGATGAGACTCCAAAAAGGACCTAACATCACAAGAATCAATCATTGTGGTAAAACTTATTAAACAAGAATAAAAATGACTCTTTAAAAAACAAACTTTAAATATGTTAGTTAACACACTAAAAAAAAATGACAAAATAAAAGAACTGCTCAAAGCATCCACTTGTATTCTGCAAAGATGAAATTCCAAAAATAAAATACCACCTCATATGTAAGCAGTGTAAGATGCTAGGTTACATGAACTGAACAATTTGACACATCATCCCTAACAATCAGCAAGTGATCTCCTTTCATTTGAATAGAAACAGCCAACTATATTGGAATACATTTCCCTTTCTGAACATCTATATATATAAAATTAAATGTTTATGTGTCTGCTATACAAATCTACAGTTTTCAATTTAGAACCACCAAATTTGGTATACTATCTTATGGTGCCCTAACTTAGACCGTAGATGGTTTCTGGAAGGGGTCAGTAAGAGCCCGAGGTCAAGGGGCCCCCACACAAAATTTTCGTAAAATCTACAGTTTTCAATTTAGAACCAACAAATTTGGTATACTATCTTATGGTACTCTAACTTAGACTGTAGACAGTTTTTGGATGGGGTTGAAGCCCAGAGTCAAGGAGCCCCCATACAAAATGTTGGTAAAAAATTTCATTTTTTACTTTTAAGAACTTCAACACAATTCAGCACTTCAATACCCGATCTACAGTCTAAGTTAGAGACCGTAGATTTAACAATAAAGTGCAAAAATATCCGTTTAATGGTGTATTAAAAACACAAGTGAATAAACGTTAGCTTTCACCACCAATATGCGGCTTCATCATGCAGAAATATAATGTAATGTAAATAGAGTTTGAGATATTCAAAATTCAAAACAGTAACAAAAGGATGATCAATGTCAATGTCAAGTCGCATGCACACAACATGACATAGGTACATTGCATTTCAGTGTCACGGGATCCTCAGAAGTGCATGTCAGATGTATGGCAGTTCTATAGATTCTATAGATGTCTCCTCAAAGGTAAGAATTTTCATTCCTCTTCCTTTCTTTTTTTGTTTTGTAAAAGTAAATTAACTAAATCAATTTTTTTAATCACATTTGCAGTCATGCCGGCTCCTTTTTTTTATTTTTTATTTTTTATTTGGCAGAAATATTACTGCATCAGCCAGTCATTGGCAGTGGCTGGCATTAATTTGGAGGAACCCTGCTTTTCACATGGACAATTCTACGTAGCCTGCTCAAGGGTTGGCAATCCTAAAAATTTTTACATTTTTGCTCCCAATGGAAAAACCAAAAATATTGTTTACCAAAAAGTAATAACCAAAAGGAATTAAAATAAATTTACTGAAACATTACAGGAATATTTTTTCCATTCATAAACTTTCACCTGCCGAACTTGGTGATTCCACAATAGTAATATTTACCCGGAAATACCGGGTACCCCTGCTAGTTCATAACATAGTGTACCTTCCAGCAAATCCATGTGAGAAGAATAATGATGAATTTGTCTTAACACAGAAGGGTGCCTGGGTTCATCTAATATACCATGTTAAACAAACACGTCGGAAAACGCCACGGAGAGATGTACACAGCACTTTGGAAGCACTTCCAAAGTTCTTTTACATCATTTTTCGCATCTCCTAAATATTTTACTACTTTACTGAAATCTGTAAACACACTTGCACATCCAGATTAAAGTTCTTTCAAAAGACAGAAGTAATGCAATACTACCAGAGGGAGAATTTTTTTTTTTTTTTTTAAATGACTCAGAATTTTAGGATGTAATGAACACTTTTTTTAATCCTTTCCATTCAGAATAAAAAAAAATGTAAGCTATTAATAGTTAATGGAACTGGTTAGGGAAAAAAATCAACTAGATTTCTACAATCAATAAAACACATCCAGAAATAGAAACAGCTAATTACTGCTACTAGCAGCTGAAAAGTATGTTGCAAAAATAAACAAATTGTGCTCAAAAAGTTTCTTATAGAGATTTTCAAATCTAACAGTTAGAAGAAGAAATATAGAGGAAAACATGAGGTAACTCTACTTTCATTTTTGCATAATGGAAAAGGTGAAAATATGCAAAAAGCATTCTTCGTAGCAAATGTTACGCTAAGGAAAAAGAATATTTCAAATACATCTCCTAGAAGCACAGATAGTGAGAAATAGGTTTTCATATTTATGCCCCCCAATGGGAAAGCTGTACATTATTTAAAGATGATACTGTTCTCCATCCATCTTTAGAATTTTTTCAATAGTGTTTTTAGAAGTGGATATACAGCTGCAATCAGAAGTACACCAATATCACCTAGCAACAGAACTGCGCACTACAAAATTCCACAAGTACAAGAAGCAAAGTGTTCCACAAGGAAAATGGTATTCAGTGTTAAAAGATTTTTTTCAAATCAGACATCTAGAAGCAGGTACATAAAGAAATACAGATTTAACATTTGCACCTCCCGAATGGGGAGATAGTGGATTATTTTGGGAAGAAAATTCACATAAAATGTTTACATAGTAAGTAGTATCTGACTGGAAAAAAAATTTCCAGTCAAGTTTTTTGTACTGTACAGATTGCTGCAAATATGCTGTAAACAAAAATATGAGCTTACACTTTCTAGTGACACACTTGTGCATTAAAAAAAATTGAATTTACATGCAAAAAATTTCCCACGAGAAATGCTTTCTGGTAAAGGAAGAATTTTTCAAATCAAGACTCTTAGAAGCAGAGATAAACAAAAATAAAATATACCTTTACAAGAAAGCAGTGCACTATTTTAAACAGAAGGTATTCACAAAAGGTTTTTTGTGGTGAATAGTAATGGTCCATGAAAGGATTTTTTTAAATCGAGTTTTCAGAAGTGCAGATTGTACTGTAAATACATCAGAAATAGAAATATACACTTATGCCCCCTAGTGGCCAAACCATTCTTTACCAACAATTAGATTTTATAAGCAGAACATTTCTACCAGAAAGAATTTTTCAAATAGGACTTTTAGAAGCAGATGCAGAAAGAATTTTTCAAATAGGACTTTTAGAAGCAGAGATATCTGAAAAATTGCAATTTACCTTTATGCTCCCCAGAGAAAAATCTATACATTACTTGAAAAAGAAAGTGTAACCAAAATAGTCTTCATATAAATGGCATTGAAATGAAAGTTTTCTCAATGAGATATTCAGAAGCAAATATATGGAATAAAATGTATCTTGAATTTGATAGCATCGGAATTTATGCCCTCCAGTGGTGACGACATAAATTATGCATTGTAAAAAAAATGGAAAGCAAGGTTTATCGTTCTCACATTTCAAGCTTTCCAATGGAAAATGAATTTTTCAAACTGGAGTAATAGTTGCAGAGATATGTTGTCAACAGACAGGCAGGCGGACAGATAGACTGACAGACATACGGACAGACAAAGTAATACTATAAGCATGTACTCTTTTTATAAAAGACATGCTAAAAAAGGTTTTTTCTTTTAAATGCGACATGATTGATCATTATCTGATCTCAAGCAGCAGACAGTCCGTTCCTCTTGTCCATACAGATGTGCGTATTTTCCAGCGATGATCATACACATGAACATGTCTTGCTAAAGTTTAATATTCTGGACAAAAACTACAGTACAGGAAGCTAACATTGCTATAAATGAGTAGCTCATTCAACATAGTGATCTTAACGATGGAACAAAAAATATATTACTTTCATTCATTCACTTTTCACAATTTTCACGAATTTTTTCAATTTTCATCCTTTGAAATTCCTGATGAACTAAATAAAGAGCATGTATTACAAGATGCAGCAAGTTCAGACAAATGCAAAGAACTGACTACAATGAATAATGATTCACATATGTAACAAAAACTTCTAAAAAAAAAAAAAAAATTTTTAAACTCCAGAAAATAATAAGAGCATGGAATATGTTAGTTTCCAAATTTTGAAAATAACAAAAAAAAAAATTACCATATGTAAGTGGGAAATGAAATTTCTTGAAGAAATAATTCTTAACAAATACAGCGAAGGCAATACAGATGTAATTGTTGGCACAAATGGGCTGCATTTTCACTGTTTCCATGTAGCAAAATACAAATATATACACAGACTGATAACACCACTCATTTCCAAGGACCTTGATCACGATAGGGAATGAATTATGTAACTCCCTCAAGTCTGTGAAACTGTTAAGAACATAGGCTATTTTTTTCATACCACATGTGGGTTTGCATGATATTTCTAAGAAACTGTTCAGCAGAGCAGAACCATATTTTGTATGTTTGAAGTCAGTGATGTGCAACAGAATTTAGTGCAGAGCACAGAAGTGGTCAAAGATTGTTACAGATGTTACAGAATTTATTTTAAAGACATCAAGAAGCAGGGCAGTAGCTAAACCTTAGAAAGGGGAACGATGTTCAATTACTAATTAATGACATTCACCTCACACTGCCTGGGATTGATAAAAAAAAACACCCCCACCGTGAAACACTTACACTCTTTCACACTCTCTCCCTTTCCCCATAAACAGGATGTAAAAATCTTTTACCCATTAGAAAGAAGGGTTACATACAGAAATGAAGCAGTGGAAACAACAGCCATTTAAGTGCATAACTGTGTGCACATCTACAGCACCATCACCTCTGATGTTATTAGATATGAGTTGCAAGAGCAATTGAAAGTGTATTAAAAACAATAAACAAATAATATGTGTTACCCTTGATGTTATTTTAAACCACAGACGAAATGACTTTATGAAGTGCATTTTATTCCTTTTAGTTCTTACACCTGATGAAGTGACCACCTGAAGGTCTTGAAAGCGCTAGTGTCTTTTATGAATAAATTACTTAACATGCCTAGACGATTTTTATCTTTCTGCTTGAACAAATAAACAGTTTTCCTAACACCAACCTTCACTGTGTCATCTATCTTTGATTAAAGTAATACAACGTGATCTGCTAATGAATCGGCAGGTTGGGGTTGGAATGGTCATTACATAAAAATTTTGGTACATGTGTAGTTTAGCATCCTAAATTATTTCGTCGGAAATGTTGAAGGATTTTAAAAAAGTGAGATGTACAGATTTTAAGGTATGCAATTTCATGGCAAATGGTGAAAAAAATGTCATTTTTATAGTGCATTTTAAAGATTTTTACCGGAATATTAACATTTAAGTACGCCGTGAACAGAAGCTGTGGCTGGCCTAACACAACGGCACGGTGACCATTTGAAGCTTCGCTCCGTTGAAACGAAGGCCTTGTTCCAGTGGCCATTTTGCTGATGGAAGAATACAACAGGAAATGTTCTTGCCAGAAATGTGTTCTAATTTGTAGTGCTACTTAACAGAAAATAGTTCTTTATTTTTGTCGCAGTTTTTCAAAACACATGGTGACAATAGCTTCGATCTTACGCATATGATTCCCTGATACAAAATATAAAGTATGCAGATGCCTTTCTTTCTTCTACAAAAGTGTTAAAGTGCCTGTTCTGTTCTCTGCAATGGAAGTAACATGGCATCGGAAAGTTAACGTTTTGCTCCTCCTATTGACGGTGTGGTTTGCAGTAAATTCAAATTGGATTACAAAAAAAAAAAATGTCGACGAAGAAGAGACTTCATACATTACGCATCAAAAAATTCATATGTGAAAAAACCTAGAAATTGTCAGACTGTGCTGTGAAAAATTGAGACAGAAATGATGAGCTATTTTCTGTAGTGTAGTACTACAAAATGGAACACTTTCCTGGCAAGAATGTTCCCCCTTTCTCTTGTACTCTTCCTCCACCAAAATAGCTGCCGGAGAGAGACCATTGTTTCAGCGGAGCAAGGCTTTACCTCATCGCTGCAGCATTGTGTTAGGCCTGCCGCAGCTTCTGTTCACGCCGTCTTACTTACATGTAAATATTCTGGTAAAAATCTTTAAAATGCACTATAAAGATGACATTTTTTCACCATTTGCAATTTTTTGACATTTTTTTTTTTTTTGACATTTTTTCACCATTAAAGTATGCAATTGCATTGCATACTTTAAAAACTGTACATCTCACTTTTTTGAAATCCTTTAACATTTCTGATGAAATAATTTAGGACACTAAACTACACATTTACCAAAATTTCTTTTTGGTACGTTTACCTGATTCTTTAAACTAGGCGCAGCGTATTCTTGATAAAAAACCAAGCAGATAAATGGAACAGCAGTGTTATTCTCGGAAAATTACAGTAAATTTTCTTGAAATATTAAAAATAAATCAAATTTGCTGAATTTTCCTGGCTGTAGTTGAGTTACAGTTCTTGATCACTGGATAAACCCCCAACTAGCATGGGAAAATTATTTATTTTTCCCGTTCTGTAGACTTACACAATGGTACTCAGGAGTTAATCCTGTCATAATTCAACTCTTTCTAGCCCCTTTCTTTTTGCTGCACTTTTGACTTTCACTTTAATTGGGCATTCTCCTTTGCTAGTGGTCAGGGCAAGCTTCTTCTCTCCATGGACAACAGCCAAACTACTTCTTCACCCTGCTTGAAAATCATAAGCCCTCAGAATATTTGTCAACAAACCTTTTCTCCCTCTTAAAATATTGTGAAAGCATCCCTACTGAAAGCAAAACAATGAACTGGAAAAAGTCAAATGCCCTTTCCCTCTTCCCACCCCACTGCAGGAATTCCCTCCAAATGCCACTGTGTAATGTCACCATGGATGTTTAATATATTTATGGATGTGTGTATACGTGATGCCAAAATAGATAATACTGGTTTATGTCTTGGTGATATCCGTGTGTGCAGATTGCTGTATGCTGATGGCACTGTCCTGTTGGCAGAGAGCAAAAGTGAGTTGCAGAGTATGTTGTCCTGGATGTACAAAGTTTGCATGAAATTCAAACTGAGTATAAATAAGGGAAAAACCAAATTTATGGTTTGTGAGAGAGGAACTGGCAGCACTGAATGTAATGTAAGTATAAATGGTACAGTGATTGACCAGGTGAATAAGTTTGTGTATTTAGGAAGCATGTTAGAGAACAAATTGGATGGTGAAATTAGTAGGCGAGTGAATTCTTCATTGAAAGTCATAGCGGCTTTGGAAGTCATAGCAAACCTGGTTACTGCAGAAGAAACATAGGGCTTTGGAAGGTGTTCACAGGAATGATGGGTTCTCAAGAGAGTCCCACATGGCTGTGTAAGAGAGTGTAATTGTTCCTACTCTGATGTGTGGCAGTGAAACCTGGGTACTGCAGAAGAAACATAGGAGTCATTTGTGTGCTGGAGAAATGTGTTACTTACGGGTTTGTGGCAAGACACATTCTGATTGTGTGAGGAATGAAGACGTGTTGCAGTTCTGTAATATGAAGCAAAATGTTGTTAGCAAGTTGGAGACTAATATGTTTTGGTGGTTTGGCCATGTTTTTTTTAAATTTTTTTAAGTTGGGGGTTTAACGTCCAACGTGAGCAACTCAATGGGCTATAAGCAGTAGCCCTTGTCCCTAATTTAGGGCCACTGGCACCAGGGAAGGGAGAGAGCCAGTGTCATAAGACAGACACAACATCCATGCCTCAGGGATTCGAACATGGACTCTTCATGAACAAATGCTCATAAGCCATCACTTATACCACTGTGCCACCGGGGTGACTTGGCCATGTTGGAAGAATGTGTGATGAGATGCTTACTAAAAAATCTTTTCAGCCCAAGTGGCAGGAAGGAAAGGCAAAGGAAGCCCAAGGAAGTCATGGGAGGATCAGATTCAGGAGTGTCTGCATGAGAAAAAGATTATGAGTATGAAGTATAGAAGATTTTGTGTGTGGCGTGTGATGGATGTTAGTGAAGCCCAAGTTGTATGTCAAAATTGCTGTAAAGGGAGAAGTTTGACACAGCAACAGTAAGTAAAAATTATCTGGTAGTTTGTATTTCTTTGTGGAGCTAACCCTTTGAATCTCAGAGAACAGCTTAGTGATATGGATGTATGTATGTAGAAACTAAAACTTTCACACACCAATACTTCCTTTTAGGCAAGAAATTACCTGGAAGTTTTTAACAACATCTTAGCATCTCATAGTCACTTATCAAGGGGGCAAACCAGGTTTTCATCATCCGTAGTTCAATGCCCCCTCCCCCCTTATGTTCTTATGAATTTTACATCTTCCTGAAAATGAAAGGCATTTTCTTCTGCCCTGACCCTTGGCACCAACACACACTGCAGCCACATCATAGAGAACCACTGGGAGGGCTGTTCCTACTTGTTGACATCGACAGTCATTTCTTTTGATTTATGCACCATTTGCTCTACATCATTTTAAATTTGTTTTAAAAAAGTGTAATTCAAGAATAGACAAAATAAAATGTTTGTACTCATAAGGAAATACAAAGCAGTCTTCATAAACCACTGAAATGTCCAGAGCATTTACTCTAACGTCCACTTTCCAGGAAAATTTGCCTGCCCTGCAAGGGAGCTAATAGCTATGGCCCTGTCAGTAAGATCTGCTCAAGAGGTGGTGTACCTACTTTGAAAAATGTTTTGGATTATTTTTATAAACCCATATAAAAGTATTCTATAACCACTGTTTGAAACACAAGAGTGACCATGGAACACTTCATTAGTAAAATTCAGGTGTTTACAATGAAACAACTAAACTTACTTGAGGTCATCGACATCAATCCCATCTTTGCCAGATATATCCAATGACACAAGATTTGGCAAGCAGGTAGTATTTTTAGAAGATCAGTAACCTTATACTTCAGTGCAGCTGCCATGTCCAAGGGATCATCTTTGTCATCGGAGATGTCAAGGTGACGGAGCTGATGGAGTTCGTATAATATAGGAAAAAAGTCATCACAACTAAATATCTTTAAATTGTACATGTTCAAATACCTCAGTGTGTCTTTGCATTTTTTTAATGGAGATATGTCTTTTATCATTGTACCAGATATATCTAAATTCTCCAACAGTGGCAAATCTTCTGTGACAATTTCTAAGCCCCTTAAATTGAATTCAGTATTGCTGACATTTAAGGTTCGTAAATTTCTTAACTTAGACAATGCAACAACGACGCGCACTTTTTCATTATTTACAAATGTACTGTTTGAAACATTCAAAACTTCCAAGTTCTGAAGTGTCCAGTCACCCAGGCAACCAATGAGATCATTTACTGTGACTTTAGCTAAACCAGTCACTTCCAGTTCTGTGATTTTGTGAGATCGAAGAGCACGCAAACCTTTGGTTGTGATGCACTTCGCATTGTGGATTCGTACTCGCTCCAGTCTCGTTGCCTGCGAATCAAACAACAACAAAATTCTGTCGGAGATGGTCAACTTCCTGCTAAAGGCTTCTAAGAGTTGCTCTGAAACTTCACTATGGCAATATATCTCGCTATCCTTGAAAACATATTTCACAGAATTGTCATCAAGGTTACTCTGTTCTTCACAAATGGCACTAATGTTGTCGCATATGAAGTCCACACACACATTCTGCAGTGACTGTGGTGATTCATACATTTTTCTCAATAATGAAACAAACCAGAAAGGGGAAAACTATGGGACAAGTGAGCACATCCTCTGTAATATGATTTCCTGTTAAAAAGAGAAATGGCAACAGTTAGGTACACTACAGTATCTAATGCAATTTGTGGGTATATACAGATGCAAAACAATTAATAATTTAAACAATGACAGTACTGCCAACTGTATCATACATAATACACAGTGTATACAAAAGAATGTCACAAAAAGAATGTGTAAAAGAAAAAACATTGTAGCAGACGCATGGTGCAAAACAGCAGGGGCCTCCAAAAAAATTATTTAAGGCCCTACCCTCCAACAAAAATCAGTTTTCTGAACTTTTGATGATCTTGAATATTTTGCAATAACTTCTAGTCCCGTATATGCAATGCGTGTTAGCAGGGTTGCACTGTCAATCACATTCTTCGCAATTTATGAAAAAAGAAAATCCTTTTGGTGATGGAGAGAAAAGTTTTGGCAAAAATATTGGTGATTATATTTTCGTACTTATTACCGCTTTGGCGAAAAAAATTTGATTTTTGGCGAATGGGTTGGCAAAAGCTTCAAAAAGGCCAGAGCAACCAACTACTGTGTGTTAGTATATTAAAAATATGTATTATATAAATCATATTACTATATATAGTATTACATAAAAAAATCTAAAAGTGGGGGTGGGGGGAGGCTACACCCAAAAAGTGATAAAAAAGAGTAAAGGCCAAGTGGGAGAGATCAACTGCTGAAGAAAAATTTTGCTACTTAGCAACTTAATTGACTTCTCGGGTTTGGAAACCTATAGAAGATCCTTACTCCTACACAGCTCAGAAAGAATGGGACATTGGGGTTGAGGCTTAAGGGATCAGTCAAAAGCACTAATTAGGGGTCAGGTATGGTAGACAGCATCCTTGTCCTCTACATGGGGTTTAAGAAAAACCAAATAAATCCTCTCCAGCCTCCTTTAGTGCACTGAGAACATAAAAAGATTAGTAATGGAGCCTGCTTTAAGCAAGGATGATTTTTCCTCAGAAAATAATTTGAATTTAAGTGTTATGCAATGCTAAAAGAACAAATTTCTTTAACACTGCGATGGATGCTAAGGAAAATATTATTTGTAGGAATATCAGTGGTTCAGCACCACAGAGGCTGTAGGGCCTATGCTATGTTACCTTGTTTTTGTTAGTAATAAAGTAAGAATGAAAATTTTCTATTAGTGTTAACAGGTGGCACTGCATATATTAGATGAACTGAAGAAGCTAATGAGCATTCCATTAGAAATGTTCTCCATACAGCACAAGGCTACATGTGTGAAACGGTTCCTTGAAACCAAATCAACAGGTACAGTGAAATTTTATTTTAGCACATGCAGTGTGTGACCCACCAACAAGACGTGACACAAGAAATTGGTATAATTGCTAAAATGAAAATTGGCAATGGGTGGTGTTTTGAGGAATTCCTCTTAAGGAAGGCATCGTGTTGCTGACACAAAGAAGGAATCCATTGGGCAATCATTTTAACACAGCCCAAGCAAATCAACAAGACAGCCATCTTCAGGAACTTCAAATACAGAGGATTTTCACACATTTTTCGAACAACTTTCCAGCAATACAATTAATGTTTTAAATAAAATTCTTTTTTTCCTAAATGTTCTATCTGATAGTCCTTTCTCTGGATTATGAGCCTACATCTAGACTTTCAAGTTACTAGGACATTTCTTAAAATTGGTAGTGGTCTTTTATTCCACTCCTTTTCCACTGCTTTCTACAGTCCAATCATTGTTTTTTTTAGGTCTGCATTTAGGAAGCGCTTTTTTTTTTTCTTAGCAGTCTTAAGGCACAATAATCCATGGGTGACACATCAGGGGACTTTGAAGGAACATGAGGAAAAGGTATAGACTTGATACCTGTCTCTCTTATCATCTTTTCAAGAAATAGAGTAGTGGATCTGGATGTATGACTGGTAGCCTTATCCTGATGGATTTCTAATCTCTGAAGGCTCTGTGGATAAAGAAATTTTATTTCCTCTTTAAATATAGTCCAATCATTTAAATATGAAATTACTTTTTGGTAATCTATAGAACTGATTTCAACATTCTATATAAAAAATTATAAGGAAGATCAGGGCTCTGTGCTGACCAGTCCACACACGATACAGAATTATCGTCAAACCATGATGTAACAATCCTTGCTTTATGGCTCGGTACATTATTCCTGCTGGTACCAACAAAGCTCGGTTCCATAGTATTGCCACAGAGTTGGCAGAGCATAATTGTCCAGAATATCGAGGTAGACATGCTGGTTAAGAGGTTTGTCCACCATAACCAATGGGCCGGGACCATACCACGAAAAACACCCCCACACGAGTACACTGCCAACTCCAAACTTGATGGTAGGAACAGTAAACTGTGGTGCATAGCGTTCCCCCAACTGCCGACATACCGACACACGGTCATCAACTGATGGATCATGTATCTAGATTCATCAGTCCATAGGACCAGTTTCCATTGATCTGCGGTCCATGATAAATGCTCTTTACACCATGCTAAACGATGAGTAGCATTCCAAGTGGAGATGAAAGGCTTGTGAGCAGCAGCACAACCATGGTAACCTTTGGAATGAAGTTCTCTGTGAATGGTACGTGTACATACCGAGGTTCCAGCATTTTCACTCACCTGCACACTGAGGTCTTGTGCAGTACTCTGCCGATTAGCTGCAACAACCCTCCTGAGGCTTCAACGTCCTCTATCACTGATTTTCTTCGATCTGCCGGTACGTTTTGCTGCTTCAGGCACGCCATGTGTCTTCCACTTATTCAGCACATCCAAAACAGTTGACTTGGGTATGTTTAAATGCCTCTTGGTTTCTCTTATGGACACCCCACTAATATAACACCCAACAATCTTTCCTTTCTCAAAGTCAGTTCTTTCCCGTCGCGGCATTTTCACTCAACTTCACAGTGCAATATGATCGCAGTCAGCTGCCGGCTTGTTTTTATACGGTTTGCAGCTGTACCGCACATCTTAACAATGCAGCTGATCCGTTCATTTGCTTTTGAAGGGTTGTCCAGTGACTTTTGTCAATATAGTATACTTGCACTAGGTCTGCAGTACCCAAAACATGTTCTGCACTAAGCAACAGTGCAGGCAGCTACACTACATAAAATGGCACCCTCTCCTAGGAAGATGCTGAAAAGGACACCTCTTTAAGCTATCACCATCTATGTTAAAATTAGAAAACTGAAAGGTTGCGAGCTCTGCCGGGTTAAACGGAGCTGATTTCAATTGTACATAAGATATTCAGTCATCGTCAGCTTTAGATGAGTATTTATGTTATGTTTTAAAGCAAATCAATAAAACAGTTTTTCCAGTATACTTAGCCCAAAGGAAAGCATATGGACGCCTTGCCATCTATTTGAACTCTTCAGCCACCAAATGTGAATGCGTCCTGATAAAAAAAAAAAAAAAAAAAAAAAAAAAAAAAATGGGTGGACTCCTGATTAAGATTGCATTTATGTAGTTCCCATGTGTTCCTGCATTTCTCAGCCATGTTTACATACAGCCAACCAGTATCTACCATGAAGGGGCAAAGGAACTAGCTCAACATTAATGGGCATAGTTGTCTTGAAATTCTCAATTTTTCATTTTTATGTCTTGAATCTTAATTTTTTACTATTTTGTAAGGAAACTTTGAAAGAATAATCACTTTTGAAATTTATTTGTGTGATATCTGTTGTCTAAGGCAGATGTCGGCATCACTTACTTTTATATTTGTCCCGTCAACCTCTAAAACTTATGTTTTTGTAAAAGGTTTATACATATTTGATTTTTTTTTTTTTAATTTGTTGTAAGATCATTTTTAATCCCATTTCTTGACTCTTGTAATCAAGTTCCTGGATCATACTCTGTAGCTCTGAGGGTGTACTTGCCAAAATTGATTATGTCCTTAGCAAAACAATGGTTAAATAAACAATTGCCATTAATCTTTGACTACACAGTGTAATGATTAAAAGGCATCTGGCAATGTGGCATTGAAGAACTAGGAAAAATGACTGTTTTCAGCAGAATGAAGGCGGGTTCAAAACAATAATCATTGTTGCCTTGTTTTGCCAGTTCAGTGATAAAAGACATTCTGCCATGGGGCAATATGGTTAAATGTAGGTTTTGCTGTAGTGAAGTAAGTGTTTTGTAACGATTGGAAGTCATCGGGTCTTCCCTGAGGATTAGGCGTTGGCATCTCATTGGAAGTTACCTGCTCTTTCCTGGGATGATTAGGTGTAAATATCCTTTTCTGATAAGGCCCTCTTTAGCTAAGCATGGGCTTTGCATCAAAAAGCTTAACAAAGAAACAAATTGTCCCTTACAAATTTATGGTTATATCAAATTACTCCATGTAAAATATAGAGCAATTTGTATATGGGTCACTTTTTGCTATAAATTTCTAAAAACAGTTTGGGTGATGCAGATATTTATGTTGGTACCAATCTTTTATTGTTATTTTTGCCAGAGCTCAGAGCTATATGATCATTCTATTTGTTATTTTCAGTAATTATGTTGAAAAAAATCATTGGAGACTAACAGAATGTAAGAGAGCATGTTGAAAACATGCCAGAAGTAAGGCTACTACTTTGCCCAGTTTTGTTTATTTACGAGTTGTGGTAGGAACAACAGCAGGAATGTTTCTCATGTCAGATACAGAGTTTTCAATTATATTTTTTCTGTAGTCTCTGCCGATCACAATTATACTTGTTGAACTTATTAGTTCTGAAATTACCAATCTTAGTAAAACTTCATTTTTCTTAAGACATAACTGATAATTGATAATAAATTGATGACATGACTATTCCTAGACTTAATGGGCTACACATATCTCAAAATTATGGGGTTTTTTGTTCTAAGGAATAAAAGGATATTTATATGTCAAATTTTTGAGTAGTACCCCTATCCTACCTCAGAACTACAGAACTACTGTTATAGTAGGTGTTTCAATTTTTGAGGTAAATTACAACCTTTCAAATCCTTTAATGTTGTACCTCTTTTTCTATCTATTTCCAGCCCTTCTGCCATTTTTTTTTATATGCATAAAAACAAATGTGGCCACTCAATTTTTGAAAAAATAAATGTCCTAAATTCTTCAGAAATTTAAAAAAATGCTCAAAAGGTGGAATTAAAAGTTTCAGAAAAAAATAATCACCCTTCTATACTAGTCGCCAAAGTCCTTAGTAAAAAATAAAAGAATTGAAGTCAAAAACTAAGTTTCAATTAACTAAAAAAATTACTTAACATAAAGGCTGTTTGAAAAACTTCAGATGATTAGTGAGAAGTTTCTGGTCAGTCAGGCCCCAAGATTACAAAGTAAAATTAGTAATAACTTTTTCTGAAATTAAAACAAAATGAAGAAAACATCCTTTTACAGGAAGGTGTAGTACATAGCATAAAATGTGAGTGTGATCTCAGCTATGTGGAAGAGACAGGCAGACAGTTTAAAACCAGATCAGCAGAACATAAAGCTTCAATTAAAAATATGACAAACGAAACAGGTTTTGACAGACATGTACAAAATACAGGACATTGAGTACTTTGGAACACTATGGAAGTTCTGACACATCAACAGCACTTTTTCAAAAGAAAATTGCCAAAAGAGCTGGAAATAGAGAAAAGAAGAGGCACAACATTAAATGATTTGAAATTTCTTTAATGTTGAAATTTACCTCATGAATGGCAACACCTACTGTAGCAGTAGTCCTGAGGAAGGGTAGGGATACTACCCAAAAATTTGATTTACAGTGGGTACCGCTTAATGTGATCATCAAACAAAGATCTTCGCTCTTTCCACGTTTATAAGTGAGTCACGGAAAAATTCTCATTGGCCGCCACCGGGAGTCGAACCCAGGGTCTTCCAGTTACGTGCCGGATATGCTTCCGCTACACCACAGCGGCCTCGAATTCCTCCAGACTCACACATGCTAACTGCCAAGCCAAGTTGGTAGGTTGCTTCTTGGAGCCACGCACAATGCTGGGGATTCACCAAAGATGGTAAGCAGCAACTGAAGAAATAATTAGAAGGCGAATGAAATATTAATACAGACATTTAATGTGGACCAGGGACATCAAACAAAGATCTTCGCTCTTTCTACGTTTATAAGTGAGTCACGGAAAATTTCTCATTGGCCGCCACCGGGAGTCGAACCCAGGGTCTTCCAGTTATGCGCCGGATATGCTTCCGCTACAGCACAGCGGCCTCAAATTCCTCCAGACTCACACATGCTAACAAGCCAAGTTGGCAGGTTGCTTCTTGGAGCCCCGCACAATGCTGGGGATTCACCAAAGATGGTAAGCCTTCTAATTATTTCTTCAGTTGCTGCTTACCATCTTTGGTGAATCCCCAGCATTGTGCGGGGCTCAAGAAGCAACCTGCCAACTTGGCAGTTAGCATGTGCGAGTCTGGAGGAATTTGAGGCCACTGTGCTGTAGCGGAAGCATATCCGGCGCATAACTGGAAGACCCTGGGTTTGACTCACGGTGGCGGCCAATGAGAAATTTTCCGTGATTCACTTATAAACGTGGAAAGAGTGAAGATCTTTGTTTGATGTCCCTGGTCCACGTTAAATGTCTGTATTAATGTGATCATGTCGGTGCATTGGTAATTTGCAGTTGATAACATTAAACGTCATCGAAAGATTTTACTTAAGCAGCTGATTACATTAAGCGTCATCGAAAGATTAAGCAGTTGATAACATCAAGCGTCATCGAAAGATTTTACCTTATTTATAGGTACTGTAATATACACTGTATTGCAATTGACCTTTCTTTAAATATTTTTCAAATTCAAAATTATATTATTGGAATTTTATCGTACAGTTTCTTTTCGCCCAAAATCAGGATCATATGTAATAGGAAGGATAGGCTGTACATAAATGAATCGTAAAAAAATTATTTTTACATACCTTTGTGATATCTTACACTTTTCCAAAAAACATGTTAATAGTTGCTAGCTTTACTGGTGGTAGTCTTTTCCCTGCTAAAGTTTTGCAGACAGTAAAAACCTTCATAATTTTCAGCACTGATGTATAGCAGTAAGGGCCTCACGAGTTTCATTTGTCATTGAAGGTGCTGTATTAGGCTGCATCTCAACATCTTCACTTTCTTCCTCATCTTCCACCATATCTTTCATGAACGATATCATCAGTGAAAGGTGCAGACATGGATAAATTTTCATCAATGTTTATCCACTGCTGAAATCCCTCGCTATCCTCTTCATCAAAACTTTTTTCTGTGATTTCATTTTCTCGTTCGTCTCGCAATCCTGCTTTTGCAAAACAGTTGACTATAGTGTTTGCGGTCACACATTTCCAGGTGCTTTCCAACATATGCAGCGCATCTAGTACGGATATATATATATATTTTTTTTTGCAATTTCCGCCGCCATAACTTGATTGCTGGAACCAATCACTTCGATGATTTTCCTCTTCATTTCTTGCCTGTATAAGGTTTTCACTGTTTTAATTACGCCTTGATCTAGAGGCTGAATGAGAGATGTCATGTTTAAGGGCAAGAAAACCATTTTAATGTTCCTTGGCTGAAGATCGCTAGGATGTGCTGTGCAATTATCGAGAATCAACACAATCTTTTTCTTTTTCATTCCAAATCCCACTCTCTGATGGACTTTGAGAATATCGCCGAAGTCATTCATGCATTGGAATTCACTTCATAGTCTACTGGTAAATGTTTAACTCCTCGAAAACATCTCGGGTTCTTGCTCTTTCCAGTAACAAGTGGTTTCCGCTTGTCCGTACCTGCCATGTTGCAGGTTAGCAGAACAGTTAATCTCTCCTACTGCTTCTTTCCTGCCGACTTTGAAGAATTTTTAAAATCCAATGTATGGTCAGGAAGTGCTCTGCAATACAGTCTTATTTCATGAGTAAATGGACGATGTCATCACTCTTTCCACATTATTTTTTAAACAACGCATGGCGACTGAAAAATAACGTGGAAAGAGTGATGACATCGTCCATTTACATTATCTCCACGTATTTGATATATATTAACTTATTTCATGAGTATTGTAGATTTCCTCTGGTAAAAATTCCTTGAGAAGCTCAGGAAAGATTGACGTCCGCAGTGGGCTTATCAGCATCTGGCTTTTCACCATAAAGTTTCTTAAAAATGATGTTGTTCCTATGTTGCCATCACGTCAGTCAACCATCTGAAAACGTAAAATCTGTCTGCCCTAATTTCTCGGAGAAATTCGCTTTCTCTTTCAAAAGACCCTGACTAATTGGCACATTTTGCAGTCTGGCTTGTTTAAACCAACGCAGAAGTGCTTCTTCCACATTTTCACTTTTGCCACATCGCTTTCGTTGTCTCTGCAACTGCTTATTCTTTATCTCAGCCGATTCAATTTCCTCCTTGACTTCAAAATTTTACACAACAATGGCTGGGAAATTCTGAGTGTAGCTGCATTGGGGGCATTTTCTCATAGCACCAAACTTCTGAAAATTTCTTTTTTGACTTGTCAAATCTTTTCGTATTAAAGACATCAAAATGGAAAAGAAATACGAAAAATTGTGCCTTAACAATTTAACTACCAGCATATTTTATAGCAGCAAACAGAGCAGAGTGAACACAGGTGAATGCAGACAGGCACTGCCACACTGCTGCACTCTCTGAACTGCCGTCACCACCCACCCCCTCGGATGGCCGACCCATCTCACTGTGGAGAATCAGGGAAGGTCAGAGGAGGGTAATTCCGGGAATCACTTGCACACGCTTCAAACCCTTTGTTCCCAAAGTGCCCAATGTGCTGGGGGGGTCTTCACGCTTATCAGAGTTGCTTTTCTATAAACATCCTGTCCGTTGAGTGCCCTAGGGAAAAGCATTCTTGTTTCACAAATGAAGCCTGTAAGGGAAGTTTTGACAAGGAACACGAGATCCGTATGAGATAAACATATGAGCCAAATTTCTGATAACATTAAGCGGTGCTTTGGTAACAATAACCGATGATTTTAACATTGTTGTAAATACGTTCGTCTGGGTTTTCGCGATTCGATAACATTAAGCAGTTGATAACATTAACCGTGATCACATTAAGTGATGCCCATTGTATAAATAATGTCCTTTTATTCCTTAGTAAAAAACACATGATTTTAAGACAACTTTTTCTTTTCTCATTTGCGTTTGCCAAGCAGTTTTCGCTAAACTTACCCATCTTTGATTTCTCTATTACTATTTCCAATTGCTCTGTTCAAATAACCCGAATAACAGCCTTTTTTGTCTATTTGATTTTAACTACCATATTTGTAAAAGAAATCTTATGAGTTTTCAGTTTCATCTTCTGATGTGAACAACTGCCAAAGACTTTAATTGTAAACAACTGACATAGTACTACACTCATTTCCACCTAACAAATATGTAAGATGTTATGTTATCAAAAGCTCACAGCTTATGCGATACCCTGTGCACCAGAATAAACCATATTAGACCTACTGTGATGAATTGATGCTTACTATATTTAATTAAGATAAAATTTTCTACTTCTTTGACTGCTACTATCCCTTTTACACTTTATGTTTACTGACTGTACTTTTGATATCTTCTTAATCATGTAATACCATAATTTTCAGGCTCGCATTACGTTGGTGTAAGAGACATACTTGAAAAGTATTGCTGTTTGGGAGAACCATTCATTATAAGAGCCACATTGGCATAAGCACAGCATCCCAAACTTTTGAAATTCTTTAGCTATGGATGTAAGATCTTTAATGAATACCACTGTAACATATTAGGATCACTATTTGAGCTTTCTGAATATTCTTTTTTCATAATATCTTACAATATGTGTTATTTTCAGTATATATATAATGAGGAGACATAAAAATAAAAAGAAGGATTGCATTGAAAATCCCCGAGTTTTCATTATTTCATTTATTTTATGTGAGTAATTGTTGTTAGAAGATTCATGGTGATTATGAATTCCAATTTCTAAATGCAGTTTTCATAATAGAAATCATAGGTGTTATTTTTTGGTGAAAATTTTACTTATGTTATGTAAAAGTGTTTGAACAAATATTAGTTGAGAAATGTTAAATAGCAATTTCTCATAAAATAACTTTTGTGAAAAGAAATGGTATAAAATAAATGAATGCATAATGTGTGTGCTGAAAAGTGGAAGAAATGATAAAAAAAAATTATCAAAAAATAGGGCTATGAAAGAAAACTTACTAACCGACCAGCAAAATAAATTATTGCTGGAGAAGCACTGGGTCGAATGAGCATTGGACTTGTTTTCTTTTTTATTAACTTCCTACTATACCACATTATTTAGTTAGGTCAAATTTATTGCCAGGGAAGAGAAGTTACGAAACCATGCCCCAAATACATTTTAATGGTGGTACAAAATCATCAGAAAAAGAAAAAAAAACTTGGAGGATCAACAAATCCGTAAAATTAACATTTTGCCCGTGAAACAAGTTGCATTTCCGTAAATTTTACGGGTAAACCGTAATACCTGGCAGGTATGGAGCCAGTGCCATAAGACAAACAGAACATCCATGCCTCACCGAGATTCGAACTCAGAACCATTTTGGACAAATGATCAGAGGCCATCACTTAGATAACTGCGCCACTGGGGCGGCTAAAATTGCAATTAAGAACATTCCAAACGAAACAGGTTTGGACAGCTATGTGCAAAATATAGAGCAAAGTGATTTGGGACTGTGGAAGTATTTGGCCCACCAACAATACTTAAAAAAAAATACCTTAACAAACATTGTGAAGAGGAACTGCATCAAATAATCACAAGAGTTGGATATTATCCTAGGGATGGCAACACCTACTAAGTTTTAACAGTGGCTAGATTTACTGCTCAAGAATTTTGACAAATGAAAAATCATATATTCCTATGAAAACCCCAAATTTATTTAAAATATTAATAGAATACTAATCTTCGTACAGGGAATGACAATGCTAAGCTGGATATGATGAAATATAGAACAGCCATGCAAGGCTCTATTACAACATAACATAAACACATTTGTTTTTACATTCATTTAAAAATATTTCTAGACTACAAAAGTACTTCGACACATTATACACGCTTTTAAATGTGAGTTTTTATTTTTGTATGAAAACCTTTTTTTTTTCTATGAGAATTGTCAATGTTCTCTTTTCATTTCTGTGTGCAAATATTTAACCATTTTTCTACTCATACAGACTCGTTGAAACAAACAATCTGTACAACAGCAGCAATCAGTCAGCCTCTATATAAGGCCTAAACAGGGATGAAGGATAGCTCCAATCAGCTCTCCTATGCAAAGGACGACTAGAAAATATGCTAAAAATTATTTTTGGCTACACCAATGGCTGAGTGATCAGGGGCAAAGTTTCTAGCTAGTTGCCAAGCAGGACCTTGGTTTGGGTCCCAAGTAATGCATGTGTCTTATGGCACTGGTTCTCTTCTGCCATGGAACAAGTGGGCTAAATTAGGTATAGACACTTGTCTTCACAAGAGCTGCTCACCATGGTCATTAAAGTCACCCCACCTCTCCTCCTTCCCAAAAAAAGTTTTCATGCTTTAAAATGCAGTTACCATAATAAAAGGTTTCAATAAGAAAAAAAAAATCATACAATAGTGCATCTGTAAAATGCAGAAATACTCATTTTGACCTAAATGCCATTTTAACAGAAAGGGATTCAACTCCAAATATTTTATGGAGTGGACTTCACATTTATTTGTAATTATTACTATACCTGTATGACTGAATCTCATCTGGTGCTCTGATATGAAATTATAATGGTTGATGATCAAAACTGATTAAAAAGGCACAAGACTGCTCTTGTGTGTATGCGAAATGCTCCTCAGCTTCTTTATTAACTTCATTCCATCTAAGTTTGTTATCACAAAAGGTCTTTAAAATTATCTTTAACAATCCCCTGTACTTGTGGAAATTCTCTAAACCATTGTTGCTCACATTACAAGCATTTCTCTTATGCATCGCACATAAAGAGCGTCATTTATTTAGAAGTGACTCTGACGGCACCATCCCTGATCTAGCTAAATTTTAGAATCTTCTCGACAATCTGTTATCAGTTTTGATAAGGATTGGCAAGTCTCTGACCTGCAAACAGTCTGGTTTTTGCTCGGGACCATGTACTTTATGTGAACATTTCTTGCATTAAAAGACTGCTGGCATTTGTCACGTGAGCTTTTCTCAAGAGACAACTGGTGTTTGTATTTTTATAGATAACATGATGATATGAACGTGTTTTTCACAATTTGATTTTTAAGTACATATATGAACTACATTTCTTGCAAAGAAAGAATTCAGAAGTGTTGTTATTCAGGAAACAACTACTTAACACAGTGGAAAAGGGTAACGCAAGAAAAAATCTCACATGCAACCACTGGCGTTAACTGCGCAGCAACCAAACATGGGTTAAACACAACATTGATTACAAATAGGCAAACTCATATACATGGCAATGAAATATTTATCAATGTGTCAAAAATGGGCTGACACATGACTATGTGTTAAAAATGGGTTGACACATCCTTTTCAATTTTATGACAAAGCTGAATGCAACAATGTTTGATTGGTACACAGCTTATATCAACAGATGATAAAATGCTTGTGCAGTTTATCATGCTGCATGGTACTGCTGACCAGTGTTGGCTACTTCAAGAACTTTAAGTGCATCACGGTCTTTAAATATTTTTATTACATATGGCATTCCTCACATTTTGTACGTCGCCGGTGAAGTTTCTTTTTTTTTTTTTTCTTTTATTGGAGGTTTAACAACCATTGTGAGCAGCTCAGTGGGCAATAAGCAGTCGCCCGCCCCTAATTTGGGACCAGTGGCTCAAGGGAAGGTAGAAAGCCAGCATCGCAAGACAAACATAATATCCATGCCTTATGGGGATTCGAACCAGGACCCATCTCAAACAAATGGTCAGAACCCACCTGATATGTTTCTGTTCCATTATATGTATGCAACAGTGACACACAAACAAAAGAAACAGCTGACTTCTGTGGCCATCTAGTTAGTACCTCAGACAGGAGGAATTACTTGTAGAGACCAATTGAAGAAATGAGAATGAACCTGGAATGAAAGAACACAATGGCCTTGCACTGGGCCTGACCTAATAAGTTACCATACTGATCTTTTGGTCACCAGTGAACACCTAATAATTACTTGAATCTATCACTACTGTATCAGTAACAAGAGTTTGTCTCCAGTGCAAACTATTTACTTTGCAATCATTACCTGATTGATGGTATCAACCATAACTTTTAATAGAGTACTGCTAGTTTCTTCTGATGCAATTTTTATGATCGTCATTTCGAGGCATACATATGATAACGCAACTCACAAACAAAAATCATTAAATCTGTCTCGATTTCTAAAATTGATATCAAAGGTCATCTATTTTGACACATGCCGTTTAATGTGCAATAAAACTTGCAGACTAGGCTGCCTTCACTAGAAAAAAAGAAACTTAAGGATACCAGATTAGTCATCAAACTACAACAATCGCGTGATAAAATCCAAACATCTCGTATTTCATGGGATCGTTTTTCTTAATGTAGCACAGCTCAAACCAATGTAAAAAAGGTATAATAAATTAATTAAAATGCTAAACCTGCAAATATTTCAAAATTTTAAATGCTGGAAAAGATAAAACACCTGATGTTGAATTATTTATTACGCCACCATACCGATTGGTGCAGAAATCCAACTGTGACGAATAATTTGTCAGTATAATGTTAATAATACATCTTACCCTTGACTGCTTATAACATAGTTCATTTAACTCTGCCTCACAGATGCGATCACGACAAGACTTTCGGTTAACTAGAAACCTGGAAACTGGGATCAACAAGACACGGAGATGGACGAGTCCGCCAGGAAGCGCCACAGCTGGTACCCAGATTTCCTGTCAGGTGAAACCAATGGGGGAAACGGACGAGTTGTCTGACCACAGACTTTGTCACAGAGCACCACGGAGCCTATGGCAGACCACGTGCCTGTCTCTGACAGCTACATGCGTATTGCATTGAAAACTACCATTTCTTTTAATGGTCCGCATCTGCATTAATGTTTCCATAGCACCGCAGCTTTGATAACAATTTTCAGTCAGTTCCGGATTCCAAAATTTTTAAACAAGGTGCTGACTATCTATGGATGAACTGCGGCTTTAATTCTATTGAATTTTAATTTAACAAACCCCCATAAGTATCGGGACGTATGAAAAGTTTCCCTTCCTGATTTAGGAAGCAAATTCCAAGAAAAGGGTAAATGCATACATAAGAACAAACTTAACCTTTATATTTTACCCAGAATTCGAGGACATGTTGTTCTGTTTTTTGTTTCAGATTAGCAATAACTGTTTTAGATAAACACGCCACCCGTGCTTCTTCCGGAACTTGACCCAATTCCAAACTCGAATGATCTGCCAAAATCCCAATCCGACAACCGGTCACACGACAAGGCTGCAACAAAGCTTTTCTTTGCTTTTTTTTTTTTTTTTTTTTTATTGGAGGTTTAACGACCACCGTGAGCAACTCAATGGGCTATAAGCAGTGCCCGTCCCTAATTTAGGGTCACTGGTTCCAGGGAAGGGAGAGAGCCAGTGCCGTAAGACAAACACAACATCCATGCCTGACCGGGATTCGAACCCGGACCCCTTATGGATGAATGATCAGAGGCCAGCGCCTTAGACCACTGCGCCACTGGGGCGGCTGATTGGAGGTTTAACGACCACCGTGAGCAACTCAATAGGCTATAAGCAGTCACCCGTCCCTTATTTAGGGTCACTGGTTACAGGGAAGAAAAGAGAGCCAGTGTTGTAAGATAAACACAACACCCATGCCTCACGGGATTCGAACTCGGACCCCTTTCGGACGAATGATCAGAAGCCATTGCTTAGACCACTGCGCCACCTAGCTGATGCTGTTTGCATGGAAATACTTCTAGAGAAGATTTTTTTTCTAATGATGTCAAAATTATGTTTTTTAAACAAATGTGATCATTTTAGAAAAAAACTGGTAGTTTTATATATGAAAAAAAGTAATGTTAATTTCGAAATAGAAGATAGTTATTCCTTCTATTTGTTCTTTTTTCAATAGAAACATAAATGTCAAAAATTACAAATTTATCTAAAACAATTTTAATGCAGACTTTTGGAAAGCAGTCTTCTGACTTCTGATCACAAATTAAACGCTTTGAATTTATATCGACGAAAATGTCACACACCTTTTTTGCAATTTTTAAAAAAATTCGCGAGGGAGTATCTAGATCGGGCTTTTCCGATGGATCTGAGAATCATATGTTAACTCACGGTTATTACAATATTACTTTCCGCAGCCACGTTCAATAAAGCTTTCAGCTTCTTGGTTTACGTACGAAATTGGTCCACAAAAGAGTAGTAGTAAAATAAACAATATTTCAAAAACGGAGAAAAGCACTGCGCATTTTTTCTGACCATTCGGAAGTCCCTAAGGATAGTAAAACATGAAGCAAACAACCCTACGCATCCCCTGTGGCGTAGGGGTAGTTAAGACTCCAAATAAAAAACCCTTTCCTCCCCGGTATGAATACGACTTTGACTTGTGCGATGACTGATGGACCTGGGCGTATTACTTTCGTAATGTGTCCTCTCTTTTTTACCTTTGGGTATATTCCTTAACCAAAGAATATAAACGCTTAACTGTCTAGGGTCACTATCTGCAACCGTGTGTGCACATGTTTTGTTTGTATTCCCTTTAGCGATTAGTTTGGGTTTTGTTTTTTAATTGTAATTAACGTTAAGTATCTAAAACACTTAAGGGTCAACCGAAGAGTAAACAAAAGCCACTTGAATAAGTTATGCTGTAATTGCTATATATTTGACACTGTTTAACTCAAAGTTGTTTATTTTGTCATTTACCCATGACGCTGTACGATTTAAAAAGCGAAGAAGAAACGAAACTTTATCTGAGAAATTTATTCACAGAGTACAAATTTTTGTGTTATTACGAAAAAAATGCTGAAGGTAAGAATGTGGTCCTCATGTATTAGTACTTTATTGTTTTGGGGTTTAACCCGTGAGTGACGTTGTGCGTATTTCGTATCCAAAGAGTGTCGTACCGGTTGATTTTTTTTTTTTTTTTTTTGATTGGAGGTTTAACGACCACCGTGAGCAACAATGGGCTATAAGCAGTCGCCCGTCCCCAATTTAGGGTCACTGATTCCAGGGAAAGGAGAGAGCCAGTGCCGTAAGACAAACACAACATCCATGCCTCTCCGGGATTCGAACCCGGACCTCGTTCGACGAATGATCAGAGACCATCGCTTAGACCACTGCGCCACCGGGCGTCGTCGTACCGGTGACCTCTGTGTATATATATATATTTACACGTCTAGGTGATGATCTATTGCAAGAAGAACAATATTAACTAATGTTCTGCGTTTTAATAATACCTTGCAACACCCGAGTGCGACGAAAATTTTTGATGTTTTGCATTTTTTTTTTTTTTTGAGAATCACAAAAATACCATTGAAGAGGATCTTTAATGTTACATAACGTTTTAAATTCTTTTAAACTGTTCTATTATTGCGCATATAGGCTGTTGATGAAGTCTGCTTTGCCCCCGGTGGCGCAGTGGTCTAAGCGATGGCCCTGATCATTCGTCCGAACGGGGTCCGGGTTCGAATCCCGGTGAGGCATGGATGTTGTGTTTGTCTTACGGCACTGGCTCTCTCCCTTCCCTGGAACCAGTGACCCTAAATTAGGGACGGGCGACTGCTTATAGCCCATTGAGTTGCTCACGGTGGTCGTTAAAAATCCAATCAAAAAAAAAAAAAAAAAAAAAGAAGTCTGCTTCATAAAAATTAAGCATAAGTTCATCTATCTAGAACTTGCAGAAAAATGCAGGCGTTTGATGTTCAGAATTTGGGTATGTATACTCTAGGCATATTTTTGTGCAACACAGCACAAAATATGTCCAGAGCATATTTTTATCCAGGCATGCTGACTTACTGCAGGATGAACACAAATGTGCAATTTTGCACTTCTATGCTGTTGGCATAGAAAGATCTTTTTATATTTTCTCTTGCTAACTTTTCATCTTTTTTGTTCTTATTCTGTTCCTCTTTCTGGATTCTATGGATGCTTTTCATGGACAATCGTAATTACCATAACAGTTATGTTACTCAGTCTTTATTTTAGATGTGGGTGTATAAGCTGTTCAGATAGAGATTTCATGAAGTCCAACTGTGAAAGACCAGGATCACTGTGATACTGATACAGATACATAAAACTGACCAGATGGCATCTCCTTTTTTGGGAAAAATTCTCAGTTTTATTTTAGTCCCGCTGTTTTCATTGTTTGCTCATTGCTTGGGTATCTGGGTCATATTGGTACACCCAGCATTCATACTGTAGATAGTCACCTAGGAACCATTGGCTTGGACATAGTCACGTCAAAATGATATTGCATTATACTATGTTAAAACTGTAATTAGCAGTGGGCTGAACACTCTCACCCCCGAGAATGCATGTTGTTCTAAATTCTCCTATTGGTTGATTTATAAAAATAAACTTTGTATTTCATTATAAGCATAAATACTTTATTCTTTACTACACTTTTGTTTCAAAATTGAGATTCCACAAGACGAGTGATGGGCAACTCAAAAGAAATGACTTCTCGACGTGAAACAATAAGAACAACTGTGCCAATAATTCTTTACCACATGTGCACAGGTCTTGTTAGTGTCAAAGGTCAGGGAAGAGAGAAATACCTAGAACAATAAAAATTTGGAAGAACATTATCAAAAATACAAAAACGGAGTCAAAGGTGTAGCATATTGAAGTTATATACAGTAGTTGTGCGAGTGGCAACAGTGAGAATTTAGATAGTGTGATGTCGAAGCTGAATAAATCGTTTGTTTAACTTGATGGATACTTAAGTATTATTACTACTATTAGTCAATAACTAGTTCTAACAGAAGATGGTGGCACAATTGCACTGAAGACTGAACACTGTTCATCACTGGGTAAGAGGCTGTAAAATCCTAAGCTGCTGTTAAAAACTTACTGGTACAAGTACCTACAAAGAAGTGTCGTGATGAGGTTTAGCTAAACATATCCCTCTAGACTTGGAAAATAGCACTGGAGAGAAATCTTCATGCAAGCATGAGAGAGAGAGAGAGAGAGAGAAAGAGAGAGAAAGGGTGATCAACTTTCTGCTGCTTTGCTGTAAGTGTGATTGGTTTTATGATCCTTTTTGTGAAAAAAAGGAATTTGTTGGAGAGAATCTAGGATCTCTTGGGTTTTGAACTGAAAGGGGTTTGGCTTTTGACCCTGGTAAGAAGAGACTACCTTCGGTCACTAGCAAAAGAGAATGCACAATTAAAGATGGGGGAAATGGAATAATAAGTAGAACAGGAGGAGTCAAAATATGACATCAGTGACCGGAAATGACCAAAATATTAAACTTAAAACACTAATTTTTCAAATTTTGTTGGGAGTTTTGTTTTCTCCAGCAATAAGGAGCCTGGAACTAAACTACCACCAAGCAAATTCAGATAATGTGATTTATTTTCATATGTATATTTTTTTCATATTTTGTATTTTATTGTTTTTACATTTTGGCATGGAGGAATTATTCTCTAGTGAAGTAAATTAACAAGAGGGGTAAAAAAAAAAGCAAAATTCGCATCTGCATTGGTGCAAAAATATTATTTATAGCTGAAAACAGATCCTCCCACCAATGACTCTAGAACCCCTCCCCATGGTTCTAGAAACTAGCTACAGCCCTGTGCTGTGTATATATGATTAATGCCCAAATTAGCCTGCACCACAGAAACATGGTATTCATCCTTGCACCTTTGTCAATAAGTACCATCTTTGACAGTTTAATGACCATGTCATAAGCGATGTCTGGCAAAAGGTTCATCTTCTCTTGGATGATCAGTCAGTCATTGTACGTCATCATTTAAACTGCCTTTCCAGCTTTACATACATACATACATATCACTAAGCTGTTCTCTGATATGTATGTAAAGCTGAAAGGACATTTAAATGATGACTTACAGTGACTGACTGATCATCCAAGAGAAGATGGACCTTTTGCCAGACATCGCTTATGACATGGTCATTAAACTGTCAAAGATGGTACTTATTGACAGAGGTGCAAGGGTGAACACTATGTTTCTGTGTGCAGGCTAATTTGGGCATAATCATGTATACACAGCACAGGGCTGTAGCTAGTTTCTGGAACCAGGGGAGGGGCTCTAGAGTCATTAGAGGGGGGATCTGTTTTCAGCTATAAACAATACTTTTTTTGTTTACGATATTGCTCTAGAAAAAGCCTTCCAACATTATACAATCTCATATCCATTTTGGTATGAATTTATTTGAGTACTTTGCCTTATTAGAAGCAGGGTTCGCCAAGGTGGGCCCAGTTGAAAAGACCCACTTGGGTTTTTTCAAAATTATATTCTGCTTTTGCTTCTACAATATTCTAATTTAATCAGCACCCAATATAATATATTTTATATTATATTGGTGCAATATAATATTTTCTTTTACAATTAATAACAATAAGAATGATGACTAGATTCTCTTTCTTACCTTCTTCTCGAAGGTGATGGTTTACAGATTTTATTATTTAGCAACACAAAACAAACCTTTCAGATCAGCTGACAAAGCAACTGATCTGAAATAAGAAAATTATACCAGTTATCCCAAAAATAATGAATGCTGCATATAAATAGCTTTCTACCTATAAAGAACAACTATAGGATAGACTATTATACTATAGAATAATCTATTCATACTATAGAAAAGAAATAGAGAAACAGAATATGACATACTTAGCTTATAACTAAACTTTTAAAATGAAATTTGCCTGAGATATTGTTTGTGTGTGGCATTTAAACTGCAATGGATTTTGACTATTTGCAAAGATCACCTAAAAATTAAACAATGATACAGATAAAGTAATTTTGCTTTGTTTTTTACTAGAACCTCAAAAGCAGGCTGAAATTCTCATAGTTTTATGATCCACACAATTCTCTAATTTTTTCAAACCTTCTAAGCTTTTCAGTGAAACAGCCACATTTAAAATAATGTAATCGCTGGGTTTTAGCCAGAAACAAAACTACCAATCTACAGGAAATTTTGATCCATGCTGTGATCTTAGAAATGTATAAACTTTAACAAGTTTTGTGGATTTTTCTACCCCAAGCCTATTTCTTAACTTATTCCAAACTAGTTGAAATGTAGAGAAAATTCTCTCAATGGAGGCTGGTGCTGAATGTAGGCATACAAAAAAGTCACAAAATCCTGCAGGCAGTTTTGAATTTGAACTTTTTTCAGACTTTTTTGCCATGATTTGCCACCATTTTAAGGAAGAAAACTGGCTGATGACACTTTCTTTCATCATTGATGTTGGGTAATAGTCTGTGTCATTAATTTTGAAAGCCATTACACCAGGCAAATAATCAGGGTGAAATTTTGATATCCACTCTTCTGCAATACTCTCCTGTTCTTGGTTAAGTTTCTGACCTGTATATTTAGGATCCATGAGGTTTGCCAGAAAGTGTGGCCCAATAATTGCTTGTTCAAACCTGTTTTAAAAATCTAGATGGTGGGGCTTCAGGATTTCTTCTTGTAGTAAATCCAGCCATATTTCAACAGCAACTGAATTAGAAGTTGTGTCTCTCTGAAGTGTGTCAAGTGCACTAGCAACCACAGATAACTGCTTTTCCAGATTTATAGCTTCAAAGTAAATGTCCATGTTATCCAAGATTTTTGAAATAGATTGATCAAATTCCTCAATATGCTCTAAAGATATTTCTCTGTATTTGTGATAATTAGCCACAAATGTTGTAACACAGTCAGGATGAGAATTCCATCTTGTTTTGTTAGGTAATTGTGCCATGCTTTTCTTTTAACCATCCATGTGGTTGATGTACATTACAAAAATATTTTTGCACTTCCACAATTTGCTTTAAAAAAGTCTTTGGGGAAACATTTTTTTCTACCAAATTTAAGAGATGTGCTAAGCATCTGTATGTTATGAGAGTTGGATATTTTTCATTTAAAATGTTCCACATTTTTATCATTTTGCTTTTATTGTCAGTTACAACAGCAAAAACAGGTTTTCCAAATTTTTCTTCACATTCCTTAATGGTCATCGCTAATTTAGCAGCACAATATTTGGCTGTTTTCTTTTCTGATCCAGTATCATCAGCATACAGCAAAAAACATTCTGTTCCATTATGGACACTTATAGCTTGAACTGGCTCATTCTTCACACTGGACCAGCCATCTATGGTGAGAGTCAAACTGCCTAATTTTATTTTTTCTGAAAGCTGAGATTCAATTCCTTCTGCTGCAGTATCTAACAGTTTTCCACCAATGGCTTTTGCTGAAGGTGGTTGATAACCAGGTCTCAGTGTTTTGATCATAATTTTGAACTAATCCAATGATGCAGCATTGAATGGTATGTTAGCAGCATAAAAAAATCAGCTACTGTTTTATCAAGATATTCCTTTTGCAGTTTTAAAGCAGAATTTATTCATTGATTGTTGCTTCTTTATTTTTGCAACAGTAATGGGTGATGCTGTTCTAAGTGATGAGGAAGTGCTCACACTAGAAGTATTTGGACCAGGGATGGAAGAGCATCTGCCTTGATCACTGGCTTGAGAAACTGTTGAAGGTAATGCAGGTTCATGACAAACAGATTTAACTTCGTCACTTAAACCTTTAGATATAATCCTTCGAGCAGAACACTTCCTTAAATGGGACTTAGTACGCTCTATTTTGCAACTTATTGTACAACTGCAGTGTTTGCATTTGCATTTGGACTCCCATCAATTTTCAACATCTCATTTCATTCACTTGCTGATTTTCTGCCACTTCCCAGCACCTTTGGTATGTTTCTTGCTCATAAATGGACTAACAAAAAAAATTATGCCTTATACCTGATAAACGATTGTGTGATTGATGCGCAACTTATATTTTGCAGGTGTAATTCGACCTTTGACTGTGAAATAAATGGAAGGAGAATAGCTCAGCTAGCGTTTAGGGTAAGCAGGGGGAGGGGGGTCACTGGGATTGGGAGGGTCATAAATATGTCATACCTACAGCTGAGGTGATGCTACCACATATTACCATCCAATCGGCAACGATCTTTGAGACCAACTTCGTCCATTACCTGCTGCATCACATCGGAGAGAAATTGAGACTGTTGCTGTTCACTTTGCACGCTGGAAAGGGGGAGGGGGGCTTTTTTCGTAAGCAGCCATTAATCATTAATTCTTCCATTTGCAGGATCTAACAGCTAGCTCTCGTAAATTGTGAAAAATCTATTTCCGGAATCCTTTGGCAAATGCGTTACTGAAAGAAATTTCATTTGATAACACCGGAGATTTTTTATTTGCAAATTTTCAGCAATTGCAACAGTTTTTTAGTAACATTAAACTAATAACTGCTAAATTTCTACTTTTTACCACTTTCATAAATATTCTGTGTTGATGTTACCAATTCACACGAATATAAAGTTTAAGAGTGGAACCAGACTTAAAAGCAGCGACTGTTGTTTGTTTCGTCAGTAAGATTTAGATTTAGGTCATTCCATGTCAGATCCTATCCACCACCCCATCTTCGATCTGTCATACCAAGGCTTCATTCAGCATGACAAATCTAAAAACAACAAAGCATGACGGAACTTTTTACCGATGTATATATACGTACATACTTGCCAGAATTTAAAAAAAAAAAGTGAATAAGAAATACAAGTGATCCCCAAAATTAGCCAAAAAATTTTGCCGCATAATATAGCGAGAGAGGTTCATTGAAAAGGCAGGAGAAATATCTTGAAATCGTTGGTCTCAGCATTGGCCGTAGTCAAACCCCCCCCCCCACAAAAAAAAATTTGGTTTTGCATCGATTTTAAGAAATGATTTCGAGGATGACACAGAACACGGGAAAATTTCATGCACAATGTAAAACCTTTAGATGTTAAATGTTATGATAATCACTAAATTCTTCGTTATTGGGAAAACAAAATTAAAACAAAAAAGATGCATTCAATAGAAGCTCAACTTCCTGTTGTCTGATTTGATCAAATGTAATCAAAGTCAGACATGGAAGTTGATCACAGCATTGTAAGACATTGAAATATAAACATCGTTCATGAGCTAATCATGCTTTTTCAAAATAAAGAATCCCTTTCCTTTAAAACGTGAGTACAATAACATGGCAATGCGTCCACAGGGCATGATCGCTTCTTGCATGCGGGAAGGAGGCCTTTCTTCTTCCGGTACTACGTCTCCGCATTGCCGTGGCCACAACACTGACTCACAAAATGCTTCGCCGACTGTGCTTTCACCGTGGCAATGCACTGGCCATGCACCATGTTTAAAATTCTTTTCTTGGCGCTTAGGCAAAAGCTCACGGTTTTTTCTTTTCTTCATTTGATAGATTAAACCTTGTTCTGCAAAGAATAATAACTGCAGTTTTTTAAGTGCTGTACTACATTGCCTTTTTAAGCAATGAAGAAAGGCTTTCTCATTGCCCATAACTCAAAAACTACAGCAGATAGAAACTCGTGCATTGCACCAATGGATTCCTTGGTAAAAATTAAGAAAGAATTATGTTTTATGTATTTCTTTTCATTCAAAATAACGGAGATATTTGCGTTTTTACTCTGAATCTGTCCTGCGATGCACCAAAATTCAAAAAATAATATCTTCTAATGTATCACAAATAAAAAATTGAAATTTTCAGGGATTTTATAATTTGGAAGTAGCTACCTGTTAAAAAAATAAGAAGAATCGGCGATGTATTGGTGGAAATTTATTTCAAAATCTGCTGATTTCACGTGGAATGACCCATTTTCTTTTACTGTGCACCATTTTATTCTTTATTGTCAACTTGGCACTGGTTTTTGAAATTACCTCTCTTCTGCTATATTTTTTTTGTCAGTTTTTTTTTTAGTTTTTAATTGCACCTTTTTTTGCACCCCCCCTTTGCAGTGGATTTGTTGTGATTTGATGAATCTATGGCAAATAAAAAATACAGAAAAAACAGAATTTGCTGAAGCAAAAAGAGAAGTAAACAAGTGATACATTTAACACAGTAAAAAAAAAAAAATAGTGGACTACCTCGTGATTCAACAGACTTTTGAAAAGGAATGTTGAAAAATTTTTAGCCGCCCCGTAGCACAGTGGTCTAAGCGGTGGCTTCTGATCATTTGTCCGAGATGGGTCCGGGTTCGAATCCCAGTGAGGCATGGATGCTGTGTTTGTCTTATGGCACTGGTTATCTCCATTCCCTGGAACCATTGGCCCTAAATTAGGGAGAGGCGCTGCTTATAGCCCACTGAATTGCTCACGGTGGTCGTTAAACCTCCAATAAAAAAAATAAAAAATTCAAATCCTTTTTTTATAACAAACAAGACACAAGTAGCGGACTATCCATGTTTTTTTTGTTGGGCACAAACCTGTTGGTTACGAACAAATCGTTTTTTTTTTTTTAACTATTGCACGCAAATATGTACATAACATAATTTTGATACACACTCACCGCACTTCTATATTTTTGCATATCACTTAGTTTAAAGAAATATGAACTAATAAAATATGGTAAACTAGAATTCAATAAAACCTGAAAAAACCCAATAAAACCCGAAAAAACCCAAGTGCGCAGGGTATTTTCATAAAAGCCCGGATTTTTTCAAACCCTGGTTAGAAGGGTCATCTTCCAGTGCGTGCCTTTCCCCAATACCATATTCATTCTAACAATTAATGTCTTCATGACTTCCTCTTATTACTTTCAGTATTATAAATACACTGCTGCCCACCCAAAATGCAACACCAAGAAGGACACGAGATACCAAAGCCAGATTTACTGGACACATAACAACAGATACAAAGATAAAACGATTGAGCTTACAGGCCCATGCGACATGCGGAACATGCAGACATCAATAGTTCGTGTGGCCCCCATGGCAGGCAATAATGGCTGCTACACGCCGCAGCATCGAACAAAAGAGGCTTTGGATGTGGGCTTGGGGTATGTCGGTCCAGGCTGCTTCCACACATTGCCACAGTTCATCAGGCGTAGCTGTGGGAGGTTCTTCCCGGGCCACTCGGTTGCCTATCAGCTTCCAGACATGTTCGATGGGCGACATATCAGGAGAGCAGGTGGGCCACGGCAGCAGTGACACCTGGTGGGCAGTGAAGAATTGTTGCACAATGCGTGCCATGTGCCTTGTCCTGTTGAAACGTGGCCGCTGGCAGGTCCTGCAGGTAAGGGAGGACTACAGGCTCCAAAACATCAGAGATGTAGCGGTGGCTGTTGAGTGTACCGGCGATGCGTACCAGAGGGGTGCGGGTGTCATATCAAATTGCGCCCCAAACCATAACACCAGGCGACGGACCGGTATGGCTATGCATAATGCAGGTGTCATACAGTCTCTTGCCGCGGTGCCGCCACACGTGGATCCGACCATCGTGGTGTTGCAGGCAGAAGCCAATGTCGTGCCATTCCGTAGTCCAGATGCGGCGTTCAACGGCCCACTGCCGCCGCACTCGCCGGTGGTGTAACGTCAATGGTAATCGGAACAATGGGCGCCATGCGACAAGTCCCAGATCCTGCAGACGACATCAAACGGTACGTGCGGATACAGGTTGTTGCGCAACACACCCTAATTCCTGCACTAACGTTCATGATGTGGCGGTGCGAGCCGTCAATGCCCGCCGCACAAAATGCCGTTCCTCACGTTCGGTGGTGTGCCACGTCTGCCGCAATCGCTCGCGTCGGTCCATTCGTTCCTCCTGCACCCACCGAATCCATACTCGCCTCACTGTGGCTGGATGTTGTCCCACACAGGCACCGATGTCTCGGTACGATAAACCGCTGTCGCGATAAGCCACTATTTGTCCTCTGTCGAATTCCGAAACGTGCTGGAATGACTGCCGTATTCTGCGACGAGGCATCAGGAAGCTTCCCACGCACAGGTCCAGCAGCACAACACACTTCCACTACTTACACCCCGCCTTCTGTGCACCCTTCTTATAGTGCTTCTCGGTAGCGTGCTGGACGCACATGATTTGCATGTGCCCTGCAATGCTAATCATTTGCATGTCCTCTCGCGGGTGACGCGTGCTGCGAATTTCAGGCCAATCGAATGCTTCCTGCTTGGTGTTGCATTTTGGGTGTCCAGCGATGTATTTATAACGGGAATTATCGAGGATAAATATAGCAAAGTACATTACCTCTCAAATTTTCGATCTATACACTAGATCTTCATCAGGAGTTCTTGCGTCTTACTACTTCCACAGTTCTGGCGACGAAGCCTGATGGATTTTCCATCCAGCATGGTCATTAATGTTGCCACCTTGTGTCTTGTAAATTTCCAGGGATTCCTCTAATTTCCAGATAATTGCATGTGATTGATGTTTGATCACTTTTAAGGAGCACCAGTCCATTTTGTGGCTAGTTTGTTGTATGTGCCTGTCTAATCCCGTTTTATTTGAGATATTCCTTATTGCTGATTTGTGTTCTTTAATTCTGGTGGTTAATCTTCATCCTGTTTCTCCTACATATGATAATAATCTACATGAACACTCGATTTTATAAATGACTCCTTCCTGGAGTAAAGTATTTTCTTCTTTTTGTTTTAGGGATGGTAAGTATTTTTTAATTTTGTTATTTAAACCTGGAGCTAACCTAATTTTATATTTAGTGCTGATTTTCTTTAATTTTTCAAACAGTCCCTTGTGGTAAGTGATTTTCTTGTGAATAAATATTCAATTTTCTCTTTATTTTTGTCTGTACTGTCTGTTCTGTTCCTAGTAGGATTTTCTTCCAGTAGTTCACAAATTTATTTTGAAGGGTAATCATTTTCTAATAAGATTGATTTTAACTTATGTTTATCCTTAGCTTCTGAAGATGAATTCAGCTTTTCAACTTTTTCTTTAAATTGTAAAGCTATATTTTTCTTTATATAATTAGGGTGATCTGATTTATAATTTAGAATTTTTCCGGTATTTGTAGGCTTCTTGTATAATTCTGTGGTAATATATTTTCCTTCCCACTTCAAAGTAATATCTAGGTAATTCAGCTTATTTTCGCTTTGCTCTTCTGTATACGAATATTAACCTGAACAAACTCATAGATTACATAGCAGATGACCTATCAGACCTAGTAGTGTTTTATGAATATAATAAAGAAGAAGCAATAGGCCTTTATGAACTTACAGTGTTTGCTCTAAACAACATTTTTTACTGTGGAATTAATTTTTTTACGGGTCTTATAGAGGTTATTATTTAAAAAAGTTGATGGTCAAATTTTCGAACTAAAGCCTAGTTCGTCATCAGGACTGTGTCACTGGAGTAGTTGCTGCCACTCAGGTGGAAAGGTAGAAAGAGAAGATGAAAATACAGCAGCCACTTTAAGGAAAGAATTCTCAGACTGCGTCTCAAAATTTGTAAAAAAGCCAGTAAAAGTTGCTTACAATTTTGATAGAAAAGCCATTACTGACCTTAAAAAATTCAAAACCAATGATAAAGTAGTAGCACTGAAAGCAGATAAAAGCAAAGTTTTGGTATTGTTGGAAAAAAATAAGTATTACAATAAAATGGAAGCTGAATTGAGCAAGCCTTATTATGAAGAACTCATTGCTAACCCTATTGATCAAACTGTCAAAAATCTTAAGAAATTAATCAGCTCTTTAAAAAGTAAAAACCAGCTAAATGAGCTCTTCAAAAGCTTCTCCAAAATCCAGTCAAGAGTTCCACAGATCTATGGTACAATAAAAATTCACAAAGAAGGCCATCCAATAAGACCTATAATAGACACTAGAAATTCACCACTCTCCAACATTAATTATTATTTACTTACTCACCTCAGAGATGTTTTCCCTTCTCCTCCCTACCTTCCACGCAGCTGAAAGAAAAAACTAGACAACTTGCCAGAATTGCACGCAGCTGAAAGGAAAACTAGACTGAAAGAAAAACTAAAAAATTCGCAGCTGAAAGAAAAACTAAAAAATTCCACGCAGCTGAAAGAAAAACTAGACAACTTGCCAGAATTGATTCATCCAGTAATGGCAAGCCTGGATATAGTATCTATGTATACCAACATTAACCAGGACCTCCTGCTGGAATTCATTGCAGATGACCTGGTGGAAAAAATAGTCTTCCATAATCACAATAGAGAAATACTACTTGGCATATATGAAATACTCCTGTTTTCTTTCAAGAATAATTTCTTCCAGTTTGGAAAGAAATATTACAGGCAAACTTCAGGACTTGCAATAGGTTCTCCACTAGCACCTCTGCTTGCAAATTATTATGTAAATAAGCTAGAGGCAAAAATCCTTGTACAACCTTCAATATTTGCTCTCTATGTAAGATACATGGATGATGTCCTATTTATAGTAGATACTGAGGACCAAGCTCTACCCTCTCAAATTCTAGCAGAATTTGACTCCCTAGAAAATACCTTGCAGTACACCCTGGAACTGGAAAAAGACCATAGCATCAATTTCCTTGATTTAAACTTGACCTCAAGAGAGGGGAGAATATTCACTCAGCTTTTTAGAAAACCCACTAACACACGAAAGATGTTAGACTCCTACTCATTCCACCCTGATTATATTAAATTGAATACGGCGAGATAATTTTTGGAAAAAATTTAAGTCCTGGTCTCTTCAGATGCTCAAAAAGATCTTCACAGAGAAGAATTAAAAGAAATATTGGCAGAAAACAATTACCACTCCCCTTATGTTGAGAAATTATTCAGACAAGTGCCAAAAAAGGAGCAGGAAATAAACAACTTCCAATTTACCAGCAAAATTATGTACCACAAAGGACTTTTCGAAAAACTGAAGAGGATCGGAGCAAAATATAATATCAGGCTTGCTTCAGATCCAAGTAACAAATTAAAGAAATTCCTGCCAGCTTTAAAGCAGAAAGAAGTGGACATCCAATTACAAGAAGGAGTAATATATTGCATCGACTGTAACTGCGGACTCAGCTATATAGGAGAAACAGGGAGAAGTATTAAAGTCCGAATGAAAGAACACCAAGCAGCTATTAGGAACATTAGTAACAAAACAGGGCTAGACAGACATATACAAGCAAGTGGACACTCCATAAATTGGGACTCAGTAAGAATAATCGCCCACCAGTCAAACTTAGTAAAAAGGAAACTAGAAGAAGGGGTCGAAATAGCAAGAAGAAAAAGTACCACAATTAACGATAATTGTGGTTGGACTCTTCCACCTGAGTGGCAGCAACTACTCCAGTGACGTAGTCCTGATGACGAACTAGGCTTTAGTTCAAAAATTTGACCATCAACTTTTTTTAAATAATAACCTCTATAAGACCCGTAAAAACATTAATTCCACAGTATAATATGAATAGAGGTGCCATAAATTCATTTACAATAACATTTTTTTTTCAATTCCAAGGCTGCTTCTATAAGCAAAGATGTGGGCTAGCAATGGGTTCATTAGCACCTCTCCTAGCAAATTATTACATAAGTAAAATAGAAGAGGCCTTCCTATTGAAACTTTCAATTTTCTGCATGTATACTAGATACATGGATGATATCCTTTTCATCATAGATCAAGATTCGAGTGGATACTCATAAAAAAATTCTAGAAGGTTTTAATTCCCAAGATGAATCCATAAAATTCACTTTAGAAGAGCAAAATGAAAATAAGCAAAATTACCTAGATATTACTTTGAAGTGGGAGGGAATATATGTTACCACAGAATTATACAAGAAGCCTACAAATACAGGAAAATTTTTAAATTATAAATCAGATCACCCTAATTATATAAAGAAAAATGTAGCTTTACAATTTAAAGAAAAAGTTGAAAAGCTGAATTCATCTTCAGAAGCTAAGGAAAAACATAAAAATAAGTTAAAATCAATCTGATTAGAAAATGATTACCCTTCAAAAGAAATTCGTGAACTACTGGAAGAAAATCCTACTAGGAACAAGATGAATCCATGAAATTCACTTTAGAAAAGCAAAACAAAAATAAGCTAAATTACCTAGATATTACTTTGAAGTGGGAGGGAATATATGTTACCACAGAATTATACAAGAAGCCTACAAATACTGGAAAATTTTTAAATTATAAATCAGATCACCCTAATTATATAAAAAAAATGTAGCTTTACAATTTAAAGAAAAAGTTGAAAAGCTGAATTCATCTTCAGAAGCTAAGGAAAAACATAAAAATAAGTTAAAATCAATCTTATTAGAAAATGATTACCCTTCAAATGAAATTCGTGAACTACTGGAAGAAAATCCTACTAGGAACAGAACAGGCACTACAGACACAAATAAAGAGAAAATTGAATATTTATTCACAAGAAAATCACTTACCACAAGGGACTGTTTGAAAAATTAAAGAAAATCAGCACTAAATATAAAATTAGGTTAGCTCCAGGTTTAAATAACAAAATTAAAAAATATTTACCATTCCTAAAACAAAAAGAAGAAAATACTTTACTCCAGGAAGGAGTCATTTATAAAATCGAGTGTCCATGTGGATTATTATCATATATAGGAGAAACAGGATGAAGATTAACCACCAGAATTAAAGAACACAAATCGGCAATAAGGAATATCTCAAATAAAACGGCATTAGACAGGCACATACAACAAACTGGCCACAAAATGGACTGGGAACTCCTTAAAAGTGATCAAACATCAATCCCACGCAATTATCCGGAAATTAGAGAAATCCCTGGAAATTTACAAGACACAAGGTGGCAACATCAATGACCATGCTGGATAGAAAATCCATCAGGCTTGGTCACCAGACCTATGGATGTAGTAAGACGCAAGAACTCCTGACGAAGATCTAGTGTATAGATTGAAAATTTGAGAGGTAATGTACCTTGATAAATTTATCCTCAATAATTCCTGTTAAATATTTATCATATTCATTGTTAAATAAACACCCAAAATTTTCAGGCACCATCTCTTTCTTCAGGAGCCAGCTCATTTTGCTAGATATGAGGAGAATACCGTGATCAACCCCCTGAACAAAAACCATACATATAAAATTGTGATGAATAGTCAAAAGGTTATTTTTTTTTCTTAGACAACATTCAATAATTCAATGTGATATCCATAACTAAAACTAGGAAACATATTATACACTTATATTAATAATTGCATTGCAAAATAGGTTTTCATTTAAGTTCAATTTTTTCTTTTGGTATATAACACTCAATAAAACCACTAATGAATATACACACACACTTATAACCACCCCTTGTAAGATCAATACTATAGCTATGAACATCTCTGATGCTTACTCTGCATGTGTGCACATATTTGATTTGATTTGCATCGTGGAACTTCAGCCTGAATCATTATTGCTGCAGAATGTATAACTGCTGGCAATAGTGCTAAAAACAGATATTAGCATCTTTATTATTTTGATTTTATGGTTAGTATTCTACAAAAAATACATCAACAAAAAAATCAGGAAAAACTTACTGTTTTATTAAAGAGATGAAGCTTCAAAACAGAAATCCAAATTTTGCAAAATAAAATTTTCAGAGTGGAATTTGAAAAATCAGGTGCCATGACAATTAGGCTCATTGGATTTGTCTCTCCCTGATTCATATGTAATACCGTAATTTTCATTGTATTATCCGCACCAGCATATAATTCGCAGACCACGAAATTCACTTATATTTTTTTTTCCCCTTCACATAATCCACACTAGTGTAATCTGCAGACTGTGACATTCAGAAAAAAAAATCACTGTATAATCTGCACATCATAGTTGAACCGGAAGAGGAATTTTCAACAGAAAAGTCGGTCACATAATGACCCAGGAGTCCAAAGAAGTAAGAAAGAAAAAACGGTTTTATTAAATGAATTATTTCATTTCTAAAGGTTACTTTTTCATATTTTTATCTCCGGAAAAATGTCATAGAAATACCTTATGTACTCGTGTATTAGTTGAAAGTTTTTGGAAGAAATCCTGCTTTCAGATTTGGGAGATCGACTTATATGTGGGCCAATAAAAGTTAGGGCTAGACTTCCGTGAATTCTCTCACCGAATTTACCAATGAATTTGTTTACATTTTAGACTACAGCTTTTCACATGTTACTGTGTGATTGTTTTTTGACCTTCTCAAAACTATCGCACAGTGAAACGATCATATCCTCAACTGTGCCAACCATTTATAAATTTGAATTCGGCAGTGTAACTGAAATGTTTCCTTTTCAAAGACATCATGAATAGCAATGAAGGAAAATGTCAACAGCAAAGACAGTCAAAATGGCAAAGGACGAATAAACACAAGGCAGAACATGAGATCCAACAGGAGGAACGCATAGGTTCGTGCAGCAAGCGCTGTGTGTACATTTTCATTTGCTGGTTGACAAAAACAGAGATGGCACAACAGTCAGAGTTGTCCTCATCAATACAGAATTATCCCCGCTGTCCCTCCCCACAACTTTCCCAATCTTTCATGTACGACACCGCCTTCTCTACTTTGTACAAGCTCTTGAACTGAGCAAAATTTTGAGGGGTTCCTTTTTCAATTATATACCCTCTCCTGCACAATTACCCCGTAGATCTTTTTAAAAATCGTAAGGCCATAAAACTTTTTTTTTTTTTAAATTGGTGTATAATCCGCAGAACCTATATTTTAACAAATTTTGAAGATGACAATCCGATTTTTGGTGTAAATGTGATAAGGATGGTTGTTCAGATAATATCCGAAAACTTGAAAATTTCATCGTCCTGGGGCGGGAATCACTCCCGCGTCTCCCAGATAGCACCCGGGTATGCTAACCACTACACCGCCCAGAACGACCAAGTCTCAAGTTTCCAATTAATTTGAATAAAACCATCACAGGATTCGCTAGTTGAAATAACTGGCATACATGTTTAGCGAATCTGGAGGTTAAAAATCCTATCCTGTGATTGCCCAGAGGAGCAGATAAATCATGAAAGAAATACAGGATTACACCATATAATAAAAATTTTGAAGATGACAATACGATTTTTGGTGTAAATGTGACAAGGATGTAAGTCAGATAATATCTCTGAAAACTTGAAAATTTCATCGTTCTGGAGCGGGAATCAAACCCGCATTTCCCAGATAGCGTCCGGGTATGCTAACCACTACACCACCCAGAACGACCAAGTCTGGGTGGTGTCATGGAAACTTAAGGCTTGGTCGTTCTGGGTGGTGTAGTGGTTAGCATACCCAGGCACTATCCGGGAGACGCAGGTTCGATTCCCGCTCCAGAACGATGAAATTTTCAAGTTTTCAGATATTATCTGACTTGCCATCCTTATCACATTTACACCAAAAATCGGATTGTCATCTTCAAAATTTGCATTAAATGGTGTAATCCCATATTTTTTTCATGATTTATCTGCTCCTCTGGGCAATCACGGGATAGGATTCATAAACTCCAGATTCGCTAAACATGAATGCCGGTTGCTTTGACTAGCGAATCCTGTGATGGTTATATTCAAATTAATCAGAAACTTAAGACTTGGTCATTCTGGGTGGTGTAGTGGTTAGCATACCCAGGTGCTATATTGGAGACGCGGATTCGATTCCCGCTCCAGGACGATGAAATTTTGATATTATTTGACTTACCATCCTTGTCACATTTACACCAAAAATCGGATTGTCATCTTCAAAATTTGTATTATATGGTGTAATCCCGTATTTCTTTCATGATCTATATTTTAACTTTTTTAGCAGATAATCCACAGATTATACAAAAAAATATGGTGCTTTCTTTTCCCTCTTTCATACAAGAACTGTATTACCTACTAAGAGGAAAGAGTACATTTTAGTTGGCAACATTAAAACCTAGTAGTATACCTAATTGTAGTTCTACAGCTTATTTATTTCTATGTAAGGCTATGAACTTTTTTTCAACCCCCTTGTGACATGATTTACTCAGTGGCAGCTTATGCCATGGAGCTGCAAGGCTGTAGCCCTCTCTCTCTCTCTCTTTCCTATTAATGCTGTACTGAAGTTTCCAGTGTTTGTTTAAACCAGATACTCTGCTGCTGCAGCTGTAAGTTGACATTGTCATTTGAACACCATCTACTGGGAGCTGCAAAAGTTTTAGCCCAAAGTCTACTGGAAATAACTCGTGGGAGAATGCTAGTCTCAACAACTGACTCTCGTATCATATGGCTTATAGTTTTTATTTGCAAGGCATATTTTTTATCACTTTTGTGGAGCTGCTGTAGTATGCAGCCTAACAAACAAATCTATTTCATTGGTTGGAATAAAGGGAATAAGATAGTTTGAGAGGTAACCCAGGTCACAACAGCATCTATTGGTGTGCTGATGTTTTTCTCAGAACCCACTATGTTGCTTACCTGCCAGACATCCTTGTCTCCTACAATTGTAAAACTCATGGACTGTCCACACAGTTTGATGTCTCACCCACTCGTGTCCTTCAGTGTACCTTCCTTTATCAGTCAAGCTCTTCTAACAGGAAATGGGGGCTGAGGCTTCTTATTTGCTCTTTGGACTTGGGTTATGTAAAAAGAGGAGAGCTAGTATTGGCCTTTGGCTTCTCACAGTTCACAAATGGCCAGATTCATTTTGTTTGCCCTTAGGGGTTTTACTTTTTTATGTGCTCTCTTGTTTGGAACTTTAATGCTCTAGGCTACTAGAATGGAAAAGCCAAAAACTGGAAAAATTTAAACACATTCAGTTTAATAACTTAACTTTATAAGAAAATGTTCAAAATTCTCTTCAAAATTCCATTCTATATGTTATAATTAAAAGTGATGTAAATTTGGTTGATAGGTATTTATGCACCCAAAAAAAGGATAGCAGAATGAAAGTAATTTAGGTCAAATCATATGTAGAGGATTTTAAGAAGGGGAGTATCTGACCCCAGGTCATAAACAACCCTTTAGAAATAGGAAGTTAGGAGATTTGGGCTAGACTGCCCGATAGGAAAGTCACATGGAAGTGAGGTATAAAACGAGAGGAAGATGCTCTTATTTATAACCAGGGAACCAGTATCCACGTCTGAGAGCTTAATGTGCCCTTCTGATGCATAGTGGATATTTAGTGATATACAATTGGGAAACACATTTCCCTGAAGAAATAATTCTTCATAAATCATGAGATGCTACGATGGGGCAGGAATAGCTTCGACTAGCGCAAATCTGAAGGTTCCCAGATATCTACATTCAGTTGCTTGGGATTTCCTTTTCTTGGGTAGTGTAATGACTAGCATGCTCGATTGGAAATCAGGAGGTGCAGGTTCGATTCCCGCTCCACGGACCGCGATGATGAAAATTTTCAAGTTTTCTGAATGAAGTGATTACATGGAATACAGTGAAAATATGCCAATAATATGACATTTAGTGGTTCAAGCATTTGTACCTGCATGGGATTGATCCTGAGATTTTTCCATAGCAGTCATGAACATTGAACAGTAGGCATCTGCACACGAAAACAGTTCAAAACATAACATGTTTTTTTTTTTTTTACATAGGTCCTTCAGAAAGTAAAGAACGTTTGCGCATAGCATCTGTGCAGGTTCCTGGCCAATGCTCAATTAAGGTCATCCGGGCCCAGTGCACTCTTGGTTATCTCCTGGCACCGTTGTCATGTTTGTATTATTCATTTGTGGTTACTTATGATCTTTCAAAATGAACATGCAGCATCGAAAATCCTGCCAAATGCAAAGTTCAATCAGTTATTCATTTTTCGATTGCTGAAAACACCAGGCCTATTGACATTCACTGGAGACTTGTTCCCAAGTGTATGGAGAAGGTGTTATGAATTAATCCAGTGTCAGAAAGTGAAGCATAATGTTTACAAATAGAAGAACAAACATTCATGACGAGGAGCAGTCAGGGCACTCCTCTCTCATCATGGATGAACTCAAACAAAAAGTTGATAACATCATTAAAAAGAATTGATGCTTTGCAATTAGTAAAGTGAGTGAAAAATGCTCTGAAGTTTCTTGTACAGTTGTGTACCAAATTATGACTGAACATCTGAACTGTAAAAATCTGTGCAAGATAGGTCCCACAGATGCTTGCAGATGAACACAGAACTCAGCAACTGAGAGTTGCATTGACATTCTTGGAGCTTACCACCAAGATGACAACGAGTTTACTAACCAAATTTCTACAAAGGATGAAACATAGATTTCACACTACACCCCTGAGAACAAAAGACAGTCACTTGGGTGGCATCAACTTCAGTCACCAAAAAAAAAAAAAAAAAAACACATGAAAAGTCAAGTGAAATTTGTTTGCAAAGAAAATCCTAGCGAGTGTTTTCTGAGACTGGAAAGGTGTCTCACCTATCATTTTCTCTAAAAGAGTTGCAACCATAAATGCTGATGCCTACACTGCAACTCTGAAATGTTTACAGTGAGTCATTCAAAATCGCCACAGGGGCAGACTCTCACAAGGCATCTGTTTCATACAAGACAAGGCCCGCCCACACACTGCCAGGAAAACAAAGGAGCTGCTTATTGAGTTTTACTGAAAAGTTTTTGAGCATCCACCTTACAGCTCAGATTCGGCACCATCGTACTACCACTTGTTCCCCAATTTAAAGCAGTTCCTTGGTGGACAGTGATGATGTGCAAAAGGAGACTGTTATGGACTGGCTGAAAGGGTAGTGGCAGAGTTCCATGAGGAGGGGATACTTTATCCTAAGATATGACAAGTGCCTCAACTTCCAGGGTGAATGTGCAGAAAAATAGGCTAAGGTATGAGTTGAAAATTGTAAATAAAACCAGCGGCCATGCTGCCGATGGCATTCTGTGCAATTTGTAGGGGGAAAAATCGCTTTGATGATGGAAAAAAGTTTTAGCAAAAATATTGATTACCTTTTTGTACTATTATAACACTTTGGTCAAAAAAATTTAATTTGGCAAATGAATTGGCCAAAACTTTAAAACAGCCAGAGCAACCACTGCAATATTTAAAAAATTTAAATGTATATTGCTTTTATAACCAAGGTTCTTTACTTTCAGGGCCGCAGGTGGCCTAGTGGTTAGCGTTCATGACTGCCACGGAGATAACCTCAGGTTCGATCCTGGGCAGGTACGAAAGTTCCAACCACTAAATACCCGCCGTGCGTCAAATGGGCACGTTAAGCTGTCGGACCCCGGGTACTGGCCCCCCGGTAATAAATAAAGGCATCTTCCTCCCCCTTTCTACCTCGCTTCCATGTCACTTTCCTATCGGGCACTCTAGCCCAAATCTCCTATAGCTTCCTATTTCTAAGAGTTGTTTAAGACCTGGGGTCAGACACTCCCTTCCTAAAATCCTCTACATATGATCTGATCTGATGTGGTTCTTTACTTTCTGAATGACGCTCATATATGGTAACTGGTTATTGCGTGTACTTCACAATGCGTTTTGATCTTAAGTGTCAAGAGGAGAGTGTCAGCATTGTAAACAACCTAAAGCCAAATTCAAAGATGCATTGTTAGGCTTTGGGTTAAACGTGGTAGAAATGAAATTTTGGATGCCCCAGTGGTGCGGTGATCTAAGCGATGGCTGCTGACCATTCGTCCAGATGGGTCCAGGTACAAATCTCGGTGAGGCATGGATGTTGTCTCTCCCCTTCCCTGGAACCAGTGGCCCTAAATTAGGGATGGGCAACTGCTTATAACCAATTGAGTTGCTCACAGTGGCCATTAAACTTCCAATATAATAAATAAATAAATGATATTTTTGAAAAGCTGAATGGATAAAATCTTCAGAAATCCAGAAATAAAACCTATAGGGAATTAAAAACTGATAAAAGTGATCTTCCTGCTTTTGCAGATGCATTTGACATAAATTATCTTGGCATCTTTGTTGCTGTTTTTATTTGGTAAATATTAACCAAATGGCTTCTTACTCCGACTGCTGAACTCTCAGTGTCAAACTGACCTGCCAATGCAGTGGTTGCTCTAGGCTATTTTAAAGTTTTCCCTAACCCATTTGCCAAATTATTATTTTTTCTATCAAAGTGTTATAATTGTACGTAAGATAACTGCCAAAACTTTTCCCATAGCCAAAACATTTTTTTTTTTTTTTTAAGTAGTGAAGAATGCTATCAGCAGCATGACCCCTGCAATGATTTCCTTGTATTGCTGTTCATTACAGCCATCGACTGGACTGCCATCTCGTGATGAGTTTCTAGATTATTGTTGGTGTCATTGTTTCTTCTTTTTTTTTTCATTTCTTTCTGTACTATTTCCATGTATGTGATATAGCAGCAGGTGAGGTAGTGTTACAATACTGACTTTCTGATTATTGCTTTAGCTATAGTTATTTGGTTAGAACGTAGCTTTATATTTTCCTAGTCAGGTATTGTGTTGTTAGGCAATATTGGATCATTGATGTCAGGGGTAGAAAAATATTCTGAAAACTGGTGGCCAGCTAACTTTTTAGTGGCCAGAATCAAGACATTGGAACAGCTGGGGGGTAGGGGGGCTATATATGCAATATCAAAGTCATGTACACTTCTGTCCAAAAAATTATGTTTTACCCTCAGCCATTAGCTTATCTCTCTGTGGAAAAGAAAAACAAATGGTACTTACTTTTTTTTTCTGGGGCTCACAAATGCTTGAATTGCACGTTCTTCAGTGATGTTTTTCATGGTTGCCCTGGGCGACCAGGCGACCACATTTTTCAGTCCCTGATTGATGTGCTAGCTTTTTCTTGGCCCCAATCTTTTTGCTTGATTACTGGAGTTATCAAGTGAAAAGTACATAGAGATTGATTCTGGTTTTTAAAGGTGATACCCATTTTTGTAAAATTCAGCCTATTTTTGTGAAATTTTATCAAAAATATTTTAAAAATTCACAAAAGTACACAAAGGTTGAGTGAATTCATAGATGGAATCATCATTATCAAATCAGGACTTGCAAAATGCCATCACCAAAATGATTGGTCGGGGCATGTAAATAAGAAATGCAGTTGCCTGGCCAGCTTTGTAAAACAAAAATGTTTAACACCAACTGCCCTATTCTGCTTTCACAGCAAAATAAAGTCTGAATGAAACTGAAAAAAGCACATTAGTTAAAAACATGACAATATTCAAGCTGTTTCTTATGCTATTTTTTTTTTTTTTTTTTTTTTTTTTTTTTTTTTTTGTTAAAATAAAATATTTTGTGAAGGTGCCATTTGAGATAAAATTATTTTTGTGAAGCTACCGCCCAATGGTAACAAATGCAGCCTGGATCGACCCCTGATCAGCCGTGTAGCTACCATAGGGCGAAGTGGTGCAGTTGCATGATGGACCAGCTGCTTAAGGGTCCCATTGCTGGCTAATGATAACTTGTGGAAAGGGCAAACAGTAGCAATGACAAGTTGATGATAATATGAGATGCAGTTTCTGTCTGGTTGCAGAAAGTTTTTTGTGTGACATTCTCAGAGATGACACAGAATTCATCCCACAATAAGCGATTGAAAGACAATGGCAATATAATTATTCTGCATTATTGCACTTATTGAACATGCACTGATTGTCAGGATTAATCAGTTATTTTTATTATTATGAAAATAATTCCTAGAAAGTAGGTTTTTCCTTCCTTCTCTTTCCCTTATTTGATCTGTATTCTGTGATACCTTGTTATGTGTGATGTCGTGCTTTTTATCTTGCCGACTGTTGGAGATGATGCTTCATTCTCCTGTTCTTCCCTGATGATCACTCACATACCACCATATCTTGTAGGCGACTGCATAGTCGGTGGGTTAACACTGCTGCATGCTGTATTGATGACAAATATCCATGTAACCATGTGTCATTTAGTGTTGAGAAAACAAAATAGAGATCCTTCATTTAGTGTTGATTTGAGTATTGATGTAAGTAAACAACTTACAGCGGTTGGACAAAATAATATGAAGACCATAATTATAGGTATTAATGTTATTTGGTGTAGGCAATACTGAAAACAACAAACATTGTGATTATCTTTTGTATATCTTTTCTTTGTATATATTCTCTAGGTTGTATGCCAGTATAGTACAAGTTGTGTTCAGCAGCATTTGGGAAAATGAGTGACCTGTCAGTCTTTCAAAGAGGACAGATTGTGGGAACCCATTTAGCAGGAGCATCTGTTGCTACAACAGCCAAATTGCTTGGTGTTTCAAGAGCAGCATTCTCCATGTTTATGACTGCATACACAAAGCATGGCAAAACTTTATCAGTGAAGAAAAATAGTGGGCAGAAACTGAGATTGAATGAGAGGGACCATTGTACACTAACAAAGATTGTGTTTAAACAACACCGAACTACTGCAGCAGAAATGACAGCAGAACTCAGTATCCACTATGAAGACCCTGTTTGCATGAAAACAATCCACAGAGTACTTCACAAAGCCAACATCCATGGAAAAGCTACGATTGCTAAACCTTTTATCATAGAAACTAACACTACAGTGTGAAAAAGATGGTGGTGTGAGCATAAAACCTGGGACAGCTAATGATTGAAAATGTGAAATATGGTGTAACAAGTCCTCATTTACTTTATTCCAAACAGTTGGTCAGATTTCTGTATGGAGTACTCCCAAGGAAGCATACAGTTCAGAATGTCTGGTTCCAGTTGTCAAACATGGCGGTGGATCTGTGATTATTTGGACAACCATATCTTGGTATTCGTCTGGCCCCATAATTACCCTACATGGTTGAATTACTGCCAGCAAGTGTTTGGACATTCTAGATAGATGATCAGATGCATTCTGTAATCCAAATGTTGTTTCCAAATAATGATGCCTTTTTCAAGAAAATCATGTGCCCATACACACAGCCAGAAACATTCAGTCTTGGTTTTAAAAGCACCAAGATGAATTTCAACATTTGCCCTGGCAAGCTCATTCTGCTAACCTGAATATCATCGAGCCACTGTGGTCAGTTTTGGAGAGCAGAGTGAGAAGCAGATTCCCTCCTCCAACAACTCTGAAGTAATTAGCTGATGTTCTGATTGATAAATGGTACAACATTTCACTGAAGACTATTCACAAGCTGTATGAATCTATTCCAAGAAGGTTGGAAGCTGTGTCAAAGGCAAATGGTTGTCCAACACGTTATTAATAAAGACATATCTTCTATTTCCCAGGTGTTAATGTTATTATGTCCAACCCTGTATATATACAGCATTTTATACTGCTGATTTCATGATTAACTTCCGTATAGTACGTAAGAAAAATGGCATATCTAAAGTGAGATTTGCTACAATATGCCTATGCATAACTTACAGCTGTACAGTATTTCTATGGAACTGTGGGGCCCACTGCATGATTCTGTACCAGGGCCCCAACATTACTAGCTATGCTGCTGCCCCTGGTAGTCTGTAGTAATCAAGCGAAACTATGTGTAGAGCTTAACAACTGTATCCCATACTGAATCCTATTGCAGGAATTTTGAAAAAAGAATGCTTAAAATATAATTTGGCTTTTGCAGAAAATGCACGAGATATATTCAGACTATCAACTCAAGGACGAACGCATACAGTACTTCAACGTTTCAAAAAGCAGGTGTGTGTAAAATTCCCATTGAAAATTAACAAGATGAAAATAAGCTTGTAGTATACATAGAAAGTGCTAAAAGAAATTTCAAAATTCACTTGAATGAACACCTACAATATTGGGCCAAGAAAAGGCTAGTGCATGAATGATCCAATATTGCCTGGGGAATAATACAGTATCCAGCTGGGGAATTATAAAGCTAATATGTTTTCACCAAAAGCATAAATGGTTAATGATTGAAAAAAACTAGAAGTTACAATTGTAACACCAACCCACATCACTACATTACATGCATGGAAATTCTTAGTACTGGATGAAATGAAAAGGAAACACAAAAACAACATCCACAATCATCTGGAAACTTCCCACAATATGGCAGTCCAGTTGACAACCACAGCGTACAGGGATACAGTGACATAATTGATATGTCAGTATAACAGTGAACTCTCAGTTGGAGTATAGAGGCCATTTGGTCAACATGTACAAACAACAGCACTGAAGATGGCCCAAATAATTGTGCCAAAATGCATCTGGTGATTAAAATTAGCAGTCGCCATTCACCATGTGGTGACTAGGTAAAACAAAGTGGCCAGTAGAAAAAGTTGCTTTGCTTGCCACACTCGAAAATTTGTCTGTCTGCATGGACTCGTGGTCAAATTATTTTTTCATTGCTAAATAATTTATTTGCATTTTTTAAACCCTTCTAAGAGCAAGCGCATTTTCTATCATCCAATCTACATGTGAGGAAAAACAGGGCTCTGCTTAGTAAATAAAAAGGAGAAGTGATTTTTTATCCTCTGGGGCACAAAGTGAGGATAATGGCACTGAATTTCAGATGGAACTAGGATGTCATGTGCCGGCTTCAACAGCTTGCTTTTTAAAGTTTCTCAAACATTCATGGTTTTTCATTGCTTAGTCACTTCCTGCTTATCAATAGACATAAAGAGCAAACATTTTGCATTTCTTTTGTTATAAAGCAAAATTGAAGTTCAAATCGGGAACTTCAACTTTGCATTGCTGTCTTTCATCCCCTGTAGGTCAATTCGTGCTTCCTCGGCACAATGTGCCTGCAGTACCATTTTTGGTACATAATTTCGCTTTAAACGAAATAAAATGTTTTGCTGTGCCCCTTAATACAGCAAAATGTTACTAAAGATTGGGAAAACAAGTTTTAAGCTTAATTTAATGTCAAAAATCATACTCCATTGTTCACTCTGCTGTGTTTACAATTTTACTGGTCACGGAAATGACAGATCCATCACGGATAGATAAAGTACCTATTTTGAAATTGAAGGGGTTTTTTTAAAAGAGGGAGGGGGGCGAAAATGCTTGCTGTATAGATTGGGTTTGAAGGGACCATTAGAAATAGGAAACCATGCTCTTCATTAGAAAAAATTCTTAGATAATACGGAGCCACTCTTTTTCACTGTTATGAAAGGTATTAGGACCGAAGAATATGATAAAAAGAAAACATATATAAGAATATAATCACAAAGCAAAATGAGTGAACAAAAACAAATAAAAATAAACAAAAATAGCATAAAATAAAAACACAGCTTGGTAAAAAATTCTAAATTCCGAAAATCATGCAGCATTCTCATCCATGCTAAATCAATCAGTTTTGGGCAGTGAACAGCATGAAGACATCCAAAGTATAATCAAAGAAATGTCCTGATATTAAAAACATTCAATAAACAATCTCAAAAATGTTTAAAGAATGTTAGAATTTGGAACGTGAAAATAAACTTTGCACAAATGCTGCACATTATTTTATAGAGGTTTTCTTTCTATTTTCGTAGTATATTCAATGTTTTCCGTACTCCATAGTGACTATGGGGAGTTTGCAGTGTCTGTGGTGGTATCAAATAGAAAAACAATAACAAACAATTAAAATTTTACAAAAATTAGACATTTTTCAAAAAAAGAAAAGAAAAAAGAAAGTTCTCCGACACTGGGTTTAAAAACCGGACATATTCCAATCAAATCAGGACACTTTGTAACATTGCATGTGTTATCATTGTCACCACTGGCGCCAACTACAGGGGTGCTCAGGGGCTTGAGCACCCCTCCGAATTTTTGTTATATGTACTGGGTTCATACTTAAATATTTAGTTCCACTTTACATAAAATTAAATAAGATAATCGGAATATATCGCAAAAATTTGGTTTCTATAAACAAAAATCAATATCTTAAAAAAATTGTGTTTTAACCACTGATACCGAATAAACACTTAAGTTAAATAAGACAGCCAAGCAAGCGAGAAATCGGGGGTGTGGGATGTGGTTTGTACTCTACCTTCAAAATTGTTTAAAGCTACCGATTTTTTTTTTTGATTTTTTTGCAATCACGTTCCTTGCATATCAGTAAGTTGTCAGAAGCTCACCATGCACACAATGAGCTTCGGTAGGGTCATAAAGCTATGTCAGAACCGAAGTAATGAATGACCGTCCGAGAGCAGAAGACACACAGCGAGACTCGCTCAAAGGATAATTTTGAAGAGTTTTTTTTTTTTTTTTTTTTTTATGTTGTTGTTGCAGTTATTGTTTGTTTGACATAATTATGTTGAGGCTTTTTTTTTTTTTCACCCTGGCTTTATAAAACATATAAGCAGTCACCAATAGTAACACCAATCAATCCATGCAGGAGTGATATCAAAATCGATAACAACCGATTCACATGGATTGCAAGATGAATGATGGCAAGGTGGGGGGGGAGAGATTTCCAAGTTACACTTGTTGATCAAAGCAAAAATTTCACTGTGATGTATGCTGCGTTACACGCTAAATGCTAATAATAACAAGTAAGGAAAATAATACAGTGCAATGATTATGAAGCGCGTTCCATTCCAATACTTAACACGTCAGTTTGTTTGCTACTGCTAAAGCTAGCTCCTCAAAGGTATTGCTATTAGCGTACTGTCTGTTTTGACTAATGATATATACTGCCAATCTCAGCCTTTTTCAACAAGTTTAGTTTTCTGTTAGTAGTCCCCAACAAAATGCTCAAATTTGGTCCAAAAGAAAAAAATTATAGAAGCTCTTGTGCACACATTACAGAAAACTAAATCGAAAGAATTAAAACGGGGTTCAAGAATTTGGTTGCTATAAAAACAAAATGTAATATCTTTATCACAAAATCATGTATCGGTTTGTTTGTGTTTACACTGAAGACAAGGTCTATTTAAACATCTAAAATTTCAACACTGGAAACCGTACCTGCCTTTTGAATTTCAGCACCCCTCGAAATTTTCAAAAGTCGGCACCTATGATTGTCACTACTATCTTCTCAACAGTTGTGAAGGTTTATGAATGGTTTTAACACAATATTTATTAGAACGACACTGAAAATTACGGGTAACTTTGTTTTTCTCCATCTTGTGGTTTGGAATCATTGCAAGTATCAAGGTGACCAGTTGGCAGAGTTGTATAAAAATCAAATGTATCTGCGTACACAACCATTGAAACAGAAAGCTTGCTGCAAACCAGCGAAGCGCGAACCACGATGAAAACAGAATAAGATCATTTAAAGAAAAATAAATAATTATTAGAACCTTACAGATTCCAATGAGGACAAAATAAGTACATTACAATTGAATGAATGTGTATGAAATGGATCTTTATGGCAAAATATTAAAATATTGGACTGTGAACCTCATAAAAGCAAGACTAATTAAAGAAAGCTTTTATATCCAGAAAAACAGTTCCATTAATGAACCTTCAAAAATTATAAATGGCATTTTCAACAACTTAATTTTGCATTGATGCAAAAGGAGAAGATCTCATTGAACTGAAAAGTGGACATCTCTTCTACTATCGTGGGACAGATACTGGCAGAACTAGTGGTGTTGGATTTATAATAAACAAGAAACTGAAGGATAAAGTGGTAGAAGTTGAAAGTTCCTCTGACAGAGCTGCACGACTCGTTATCCAACTCTCGAGAAGATACAAGGCTCAGATTATTCAAACTTATGCACCCACCACAAGTCATCCTGAAGAAGAAATTGAAGAATTTTATGAGGAAATTCGTCATCTAAATAATAAAAGTAAGCAGCACTTGAAGATAATTATGGCAGATTTCAATGCAAAAATAGGGCAACGGTAACAGAATGAAACTTCAGTAGGTAAATTCGGTCACGGCAACAGAAACCAGCGTGGAAATACTCTCGTTGAGTTTGCAGAGGCAGAAGGATTTTTCATCGTGAACTCCTTTTTCAAGAAAAAGCCACACAGGAAATGGACATGGAGACATCCAATTGGGACGACAAGTGAAATTGATTTTATTATGTGTAACAAAAAATTCGTCATCGAAGACTGCAGTGTGCTGAACAAGTTCAACACAGGTAATGACCATAGATTGGTGAGATGTAAGATGCACCTCAACACTAAACTCGAACGTGGCAAGCTCATAAAGCAAACAAAATGTATTGACATAACCAACCTTAAAAAACACCATAATACTTTCAAGTTGGAACTGAAGAACAGATTCTCTGCTTTAGAAGGCCTAACATCGGAAGAAGTGGATATTTCGGAAGTTAACAGAAAATTAATCAAAGCTCTTATGGAAACAGCAACAAAATTAGCTGGGTCTAAGAACAAGTTGCGTGTGAACAAATTATCAGGAAAAACCAAAATGTTGATGCAAAAAAGAAGAGAGATGAGGACAACTAAGAAGATGTGACTTCCAAAGTGGAATATATAGAGCTATGCAAGACAGTACGAAAAAGTATCACTGAAGACGTAAGGAAATTCAACTGTGAGCTAGTGAGGAAAGCAATTGAAAACAACCAAAGCCTAAAGATAGCAAAGGGACATCTCAGTAAGGGAAGAAAACAGATTATGGCTCTGAGAAATGAAGATGGTTCTGTAACAAGAAATAGAGGCGAAATTTTGACAAGAGTGAAAGATTTCTACTCCAAATTATATGAAAGGGATGATACATGTACTCCAGACATCATGAAAGGGATGATACATGTACTCCAGACATCATGAAAGGTACCAGTATCAGTGTTCTTCCAGTCCTCCCAGCAGAAGTTGCACATGCAATCAAAAACATGAAGCGGGGAAAAGCTCCAGGAGAAGATGGAATTACTGTAGACATCATACAAGAAGCAAGTGGAGAAATTGAAACAGTACTCGCCCAAATTTTCACTCGATGCCTTAATGAAGGGAAGATTCCTGAGGATTGGAACAATGCTACAATGATCCTGCTACTTTAAAAGGTGACATTGAGGATCTCAAGAACTACAGACCTATCAGTCTCCTCTCAGTGGTTTATAAAATCTTCACTAAAGTTCTTTCACACCGCTTGAAGGTAACACTGGACATGGCTCAACCGAGAGAACAAGCTGGATTCAGGAGTGGCTACAGCACAATAGATCATATCCACGTACTGAGAGAACTAATTGAAAGAGCGAGGGAATATGAACTTCCATTGTGCATGGCTTTTATCGATTATGAAAAAGCCTTTGATTCGGTGAAACCATCAGCAGTTACCACGGCTCTGAAATCCTGCGGTATTGAAGATGCATACATTAATATTATTAATAACATCTATGAAAATGCAAGTGCAAAGATTCGGCTGTTTGAAAATACAACACACATAAAAATTGGAAAGGGAGTGAGACAAGGTGACACCATATCTCCGAAGCTCTTTAATGCCACATTGGAAAATGTCTTTCAATCATTGAACTGGGAAAACAAAGGGATAAAGATTAATGGAGATTATCTAACCCACCTTTGCTTTGCTGATGATGTAGTCATTTTTGCAACTACCCCATCAGAGCTGCAGAGTATGATCCAGGAACTTGCTGACAAGAGTAAAGAAGTGGGATTAAAAATGAACTTTCAGAAGACAAAAGTGATGTTCAATGCTTTTACAAGAAATGAAGATTTATCGATTGATGGAGAAAAACTGGAGATAACAGATACGTATGTTTATCTTGGACAGCAGATATTAAGTGAGGGTCACATTGATGAAGAAATTAATCGGCGTACAAAACTTGCCTGGAGAGCTTTTGGAAGAAACAGCATAATTTTCAAGAGCAATATGCCATTATGTCTTAAAAGAAAAGTGTTTGATCAATGCATCCTTCCAGTGCTTACGTATGGTGCAGAGACGTGGACCTTAGCTAAAAGAGACATACAAAGGCTGCAGACAACTCAAAATAGCATGGAGAGGTGCATGCTTGGTGTAACCAGGAGAGATAAGAAGAGGAACACGTGGATCCGAAAAATGACAAGAGTGGAAGACATCATGATCAGAGTTAAATCCCTGAAATGGCAATGGGCTGGACATACTGCCAGAAGGGCAGACCATCGATGGACAGCCGAAATTTTAGATTGGATTCCAAGGGACAGGAAAAGACCCAGAGGAAGACCACATGGGTGATGGGTGGATGAAATTCGAAAATATGCGAGAGTGACATGGAGGAGACTGGCACAAGACAGACCGTTGTGGAGGAAACTTGGGGAGACCTTTGTCCAGCAGTGGATTGATAATGGTTGACAATGATGATGATGATGATGATGATGAATTGAAAAATAGTAGAGTTACAAAGTTCATAAGGATAATATTTTAATTTAATAACTGGCAACTGCAAGAAGAACCTGGCAATAAAATTTAAATTCTTTCTGTGTAAACCGAAACTTTTGATAGAGTTCTTATTCATTGAGAACAGGCCTTGATAAAATCTAGAGTCCAGGAACGTCTGTAAAAGCAAAAGAACTCAGAAAATGTGAAAAATAATTGAACGTTCTTCAAGTCAAACTAGAATTAAGGATATTAATCTGAGTAAAGCCTTCAGTAAGTGCTTTAATTACAGTAAATAACATTTTTTAAAAATCTGCAGGCAAAAACTATCTGCAAAATATGCTAGCAATTTGGAAACTATTCGTGTACAGCATACGCGCATATGTCTACATTCTGCTACTCTGCCAGTTGGTTATTCTGTTTTCTCCCAGTCTGAGCTATGGTAGATGTGTGACTATGATTCAGTATTGGCAATCACACAGTACCATAAAATGATTCTGCTATGAGATATGAAATTCATTTTCATAAGCTATACAGCATATTTTGGTTCTGACTGCCAGAAAAGCCTAATCAAAAATAAAAGGAATTAAAAGAAAAATTTAGCTTCTGTATTTAATTTTCATCAAGACAGGTCTCTAGCATAATGGAAGCAGTTTTGAAACATTGTGTCTGAACATTTTCAACCATCAATAACTCTCCAGGAATTGCTAGAGAAACTGAAAATAAGTAGGTTTGAGTACATGAAGGTCATGACACAAATTTTTGAAATATTGCTGACCAGTATGCAAAGCAATGCAGAAGATGAGAGAGTATGGAGTAGCATGGACAATATTCTTAATGACAAGATAATGTTCATGCAAAAAATAACTTGAGAAAATAGGCAGCAAATAATGCAAGCCAAAGTGTTGCTTGAAAATTTTGACCCAACCACTGCTGTCAATTTACGGTAGATAGTTCTTATTCAAAGATATGTATATAGAGAGAGAAAGGCCAAATATAAATGATTAAATTATCTTTTCTATAAAAATTGTTTGACTAGAAAATTTGAGCAATGTTGTTGAACAAATACAAAACTTTTAAGCTTATATTTACTTATGCATTTGATTGCAATAGGCAGAGGTGTAACTGTAGTCCATAGAAGAACAGGCCTTTTTAGCTGAACCTTTAATTTCAACATATAAAACGTTTTTCAACTGTTTCTATATATAATTTTGAGGTGCTGATTCCAAATCTGGCGAGTGCCACTCTCTAAACTTTGTGGAAATTTCACAATCCATCATTAGTACCCACACAGACATGGGGCGCTGCCGCTTCTTGTAAAATCACATTTGAGGCCATTTAATGGTAAAACCATTACTCCCATAAAAATATTTATTCTACGCAAAAGTAAAAGGAATTAAATTCCTGAAAAATATGATGTCTAATAAGTTTCTGCTAGGTGCAGCGGTTTTCGTACAAAACATTAATTGGTGATACCACATCGTTATTTTCTGTAAAAAATTGTTTCCATCAGCTGTTAATCCACAGTATTTCTTTATTATTTGCGGGTTGTTAATGAGTGAATCTTATTACAGAAAAATGGATGAGACAAAGACCTGTATATTCTGTGGTGGCGGAAGAAACGTGAAAAAGTCTGAAAGGGTACAAAGCATAGAACAAGCAAGTTTACAGTGGAGCAATAATTTTCATCTGCAACTAGGATGCCTGGATTCTATTTGATGGCACCAAAACTGCTTGTCAACGTACTGCAGCAAACATCACATTGATTGTCATCTTCAGTGGTAGCAGCCGTTAAGAGATTCTGGAAACCAATAGCCAGAGAAAAGATTCACATTTAAAGAGTATTGCATCTTCTGTGGCATGCAGTGTTCTACACAACGTGATGATAGATGCCCATCCAGGTGGAGAGAAGCTTATTTCTGCCGTACCACTGATCGTGCTGGGAAAGTTACATTTAAAACAGCCATACTTAACCATGCTGTACAACAAAATGATCAGTGGGGCAGAGACGTCATCTTGCATGTAAGCAGTGCTATCAGTGACCTCAATGCAGTGGACAGCCGTTGCCATAAAAACTGCTTGCTATTCAAAGTTTTTCACCAACAATCTGTCAATTAATTCAGGTGAAGACGACAGTGCCTTACAAGTTTTAGTACATGAAATGGAAAAGGACAAGTCAATTGTGTGGAGTAGCATCACATCATAAATGGTATATGGAGTTGGGAGGGACATTAATACGACAGCAATTGGTGCTAGTCTTGTGTGACAAACTGACTGACCTTCTCATTCTTTCATCTCCTAGAGTTGCATCAATCTTGATTTTCCGTGAAACAGCTGCAACAACTCTGACAGTTTAACAATGATGACAATACTGACAATGATTTGGCAGCAGTCGCCAGAGTGGCATCCTTAATCCAAGGTGAGTTGAAATCCATAAACCTCGATCTAGGGCATTATACAACTAGAGTGTCCATTGACTCTGTTATAGAATACATTAGTCTGAATCTCTGCAGTCTACTTCAGAAAGTATCTTTGATTCAACAATGCCTATAACAATGATAGTTTCAATACTAGCCAGCATAGTGAAAAATCAACCAACTGCATTGGAAGCTGCCCTTTCTGTTGCATTGAATCAGCATAAAACTTTAACCTTTTTCATGATTTTGGTGTGACATACGCATACAGTGCGTATAAGAATTATAAGACCACAGCACGATCATATAACTGAGGGTCATTAATATCTCAAATCATTTGTCCAGGCAGTACTGAGGACATGGAGACATCAGGATAGTATATAAACATAGTTTGAACAGATAACATGCTACTGCACTGAGCAGCATAGAAAAAATGGAAAACAGGGTGTGTAAAAATTATAAGACCCCATGACAAAATAAACGAAATAGAACAAACTAATATTTAGTATAGCTGCCCTTTGCAGTTATGACATGAAATACTCTTTTCAGTCATGGATGCTATCAAAGAACACACAGTTTTGGGTGAAATTCGGGCCCATGCTAGACAAATAGCGGTTTTCAAATTGTCCACTGATGAAAACTGTCGACTGTGCACATAAACGTCTCTTGTAATGATGCCCCATAGGTTCTCAATAGGATTCAAATCTGGACTGACGGCTGGCCAGTGAATTCGTCGTATTTGCTTGTGATTAAACCAGTTTACGGTGTCTCGGGAGACATAACAAGATGCATTGTCTTGTTGAAAGATCCATTCATGTTCCCTGAAATGGCTGACAAATGGTATCAAATATGTTTCAAGAAGAGACTGATAGCAGTGAGAGTTTAACCGATGGTTTAAGAAAGCAACAGCAGTCTTACCTTTTGCACAAAACGCAGCCCACGCCAACACTGAGCCACCACCTGCACGACGACTAAATAAATGTTGCTTCTTACGTAAGTCGGGCCAATAGTATGCATAACCATCTGGTCCGTCGAGGTTGAACTTTTTTTTGTTGGAAAACACCACTGATTGCCATTCTCGGTTCCAGGATGTGTTTTTTTTTTTTTTTTTGCCCATTCCAGCCATTCTATTTTATGCCTTGGCTTCAGTTGAGGTTTACGTTGAAATGTACGTCGGACAAGACAAGGATGTCGTTTAATGTAATTGTACGCTGTTTTGCGATATATGGGAGTTGACGTTGCAACCATTACATCTCGTGCTGACACAGAATGATTTGAAACAAAGTGATGCAGTCGTCTCTGTTCTCTCATAGACAGTTTCAATGGTTGTCCAGACCATCATTTAGAACAATAAGATTCACATTTCCTCAGAACATTGGCGGCTGTTTTCGACCTTCCCACTGCAGCCGCAATTTTCCTCTGTGACATGTTTTTTTGCATGCAGTAATTAAATTTTGTGGATTTCACTTTCTGACAGTTCCGTCCCTTGCAGCATTATATGACTTTCTCTGCATTTGATTCATGTCGATGGTGTTGTTGCACTGCTCTTAACTGGGTATCCTCGTGTGTTAACATCCCGACCTATTTTGCATAACTAACTCAACATGTCTTCTTGTTTACAGTAGCGGTCTTATACTTATTACACACCTAAAATTCATGTTTTTCACTTTTATTAACTACCTTCTTCAGATGTTGTCCTGCCGCTATTAGTTTTATATGTCTCCGACATATATGCAAATTCAGGCGACGCTCATATGCTGCTGCATTGCATCTTCCTGGGTATAGCATAGAAATCTGTGTGGTCTTATATTTTTTACATGGACTGTTCTCTGAGCTAAGGCACTTCCGCAGCTGTTACAACTGCAAACATTCATCAAAGAAATGGAATGGTTAGACCAGCTACAAAAGGGCTCATTCAAGTTACAGCCGACAACTTTGATGCCAATATTTCCACTCAGAATGTCCTCATGTCAACACATGGAGTAGCCATGATAGTGACACAAAGGGATGTCAACGTTAGTTGCGAAAGAACATGACAGCATGTTAAATGGGGAGATGTACCACATGTTAAACGGCCAGATATTGAAGTACATCATTTTAGAGGACAAAAGATTGCCAACATGCCAATGGAAGTGGCGGACATGTTAAAGGAGGATGACATTTCTCCGCTTAAGGACCTGGCCATCACAGTGGTTACTAAATTGAAATTTAAGAGCTAGCAGCAGCCGTGGATTTTACTTTCTTGAATCAAGTTCTTGACGAAGGACTTGAATTCTGCGGCTGGAACACAAAATGTGCGTGTAAGAGGAGTGTGTCTGGAAGCATAGAAGCGAGTTGCATTTGTTCCATTAAGCGACATGGTGCCATCTGAACCAGACACAATGAAGACAGCTTTAATTGAGGCAATGAGAGTAACTGAAACAGCAGATCAGAAATGGACTGTGTTTACAAATGATCAACAAATTTATAAGGTTGCTGTTCAGCTTACATGGGTCGACCGTCCGTTACTCAATAATGTCTTACTAAGGCTGGGGAGCATGTGCATGCTCATGTCCTTTATCAGTTGCATTGGGACCCTAATGTGTTTTAGTGGACTAGAACAAATTCTAAAGTGTGCATTTGCTGGGGTGACAAAGATGTTTTTAGGACATAAGTTGCCACAGAACGCAAAAGCCCTTCAGATGGTCGCAGAAGAAATATTACAAGGAGTTGTTACTGGCCTATCATCCAATTGTGTGTCAAGCACTGATATTATGGAACTGATTCATAAAAGTCAGAAAGTACTCAGACATCCAAGCTATGGACTGATTGTTTTTTAGAGCATGTGTTCATAATGATGATGTTCATCCGTGCTGAGAGTGAAGGTGATTGGTTGCTGCATCCATGGTCTGTAGAGTCAATGCTCCCCTACTTCTTTGCTGCAGGGCATGTTAACTATGCATGCTATGGTTCTTATTACTTGAAGACAATGCAAAGACTTGATTGAGATCTATTCATAAAGTTCATGGAGGGTGAGCACATAGTTAGACATAGTAATGGGATATGGATCGATCTGTTCATAGAGTCAACATACATGCAGTATAGCCACAGCCCTGATGGCATCATTGGATTCACCACCAAACCAAAGACGTCTTTGCATTGTGGGCTCTGTCACTAAACTTTTTTGGTCAGATACAAAAGGGCCTGGAAAACATGAAGGAAGGGAAAAGAACATAATGTAGTGACTTGCCACAAAGAGGAAGCTGGTACTTGTATCAAGGCAGACTGTGCAGATCGGTTGAAGAACCCGGAGTATCTAGCATCATGCATCGGTTCTCTTGATGTCAGCAGTCATTCCAAACAAGGTTTGATAAACATTGTCACTGGCCAGATTATGCACGATAGCTCATTGAATGTGTACAATGCAGTAGCTACCGGAAGGAGTCAGTTTAGAGCGTTTATAGGTGATTGACCTTCAAGTTTTAATGGAACTATTAGTAAGAAAGTAAAAACAATAACAGCAGTTACTAAATCAGTGAAGCTAGGTACAACTGCTATACTGGAAGTGGTTGTGGATCATATGTTAAGTCCACAGTTTCAGTTAGTGCTGTGTTGGCTCCACCAACACAGCACTAACTGAAACTGTGGACCAAGAGGGGAAAATACCTGACTGGAAGAACGCCGTGGTTTTGAACTCTAAAGTAACAAGGGGAAATGTTTTCGTCTCCGAGAGCCTATATATCCATTCATATGGGCCTTTATGCTGTAACTCAGAACTTCCGTCATTCATTCCTCACATATGGAAAAAACTAATCCCCATCGATATGCCCGGCACCACTACGGACAATATTGTATAACCTTTCATATCTTCGAACTTTTGATTGTTTTTGATTTGCTATGTTGACCGATGTCAACGCCCACTGTGTTGCATCATGGGTCAAACCTGATCGTATATAAGTGGACCACTTGTTGTTCTTTATGGCCTTAAGCCTGAAGATGGGATCTAGGGATCCCGAAAGATCTTGCTTTTAACTTGCTTTTACTTGTGAATAAAGTTTTTTAAACTAGTCTATAGTATCAGCAGGGATAATTTTTTTAATCGTACGTAGTCAGCTTTTATGACTTACATGTTCCTTTTGTGCGAAACACAGTTTTTATCGGACGTTTTTAGCTGCATCTGTGTGTTTAAATAATCATCTGGTGAGTGGACATACCAACAGTCTGCATTACCCATTGGATTGTTTTTCATGGCCTAGGAGAATGGAAGTGGCCTTCAGAACATTCTGTACCTTCAGGAAAAAGATCGCTGTCAACGAAACCCACCTGAACTTCTTGGTCAACTGCAAATCTCTACAAGTTGTCCCAAGGTTCCTTACTATTCGATGTCATCCGATTTCATCTTACGATAAAATAGTTATCGAAAAAGCAGAATTCCGACGTCTAACTACTGAGATACGGCATAAAAGAAGTTTCTTGGATTTACTTAACAGAAAGGCTTACCATTCATACTCTACTTTGGTTAACCTAATACCATTCATTACCTTGGATAAGCAACTTGTAATGTTTTTTTCTTCATTACGAACATTATTAGATAGCATTGAAGCCAGTCATACCTCAAAACTTTGTTCGTTGGTTACATCTAGACCACGCAGAGCTACTAGATCCAACACCCATGAGGCAGCAATGCCTTTACCTGATACCTTTTGTAACTTCAGTTCTATCCAACTATCAACACCACTGCGCACAGCTTTAAATCGTGGGTATAAATTTTCATACCCGACTTCTTCGTTCAACTTCGTTCCATCCCTCAACTCGAAACAATCATTAGGTCATTACCAGAAGATGAAAGAGACACCCTACGGAGTGATCTTGTCAAAACCATATCAAGGAGCTCCAACTCTTCCACTAGCTTGAAGTATGAACGCTCTCAATTGATTGTCCTGTCCAATAACCCTAACATTTCCATAATCGGTGCAGATAAATCTTTAGAAATGGTCATTTTAGATCGAGGTGATTATGAAGCAAAAATGCAACAAGCCATTGAACAAATTCCTCATAAAATCATTAATTCCGATCCCACCCCTGCTACCATCTCAGATTTGAGCAAATTGAAAAATAAAGGCTCTTTACCAACTGTTATCTCGGCAATGATGAAACCGCCCATTGGGCCCAGGGTCCCGGAGCCTTCGGGAAAATGAAGACTCACAAACCTAATCGCCCACTCAGACTTTTAGTTTCTGGCTTTTCTAGTCCTACCCGCCCCCTTGAGACTTCTCTCGCTAAATACCTTCAACCACTTGCTAGTAACTCTCCTTTTTCTATTAAAAGCTCTACCCAAGCCATTTCACGTATAACTGCGGTTAACACTACGGGAACGAACTTCATCATGGCTTCATTAGACGTGGTCTCTCTGTTCCCGAGTGTTCCCCTTGATATTGTTCATTCCATCATTACCACCAAATTACAGGCCAATTTAACTATACCCCCCCCCCCCCCCACGAGATTGAAGCCATGAAATCTGCCCTCCAGTTGGTAGCCAAGAGATCTTATTTCAAATTTGGTGACAAAATTTATCTTCAAAAGGAGGGTGCACCTATGGGCTCCCCCTTTCCCCGGTTTTGGCGGAAATTTTCCTCCAGTCTCTTGAGGAATTAGTTATGTCAATTTTTCCTGCTCAACCTATTTTATTGATCAGGTATGTAGACGACATGTTAGTCTTTTGGCCACATTCAATGTTTCTACTAGAGGAATTTACCGAATGCTTCTCCTCACAGTTCCACACGATTAAGTTTACTTTGGAACTGGAAACTGAGGGCAAGCTCCCCTTTTTAGACATACTACTCACTCGAGACTTAAATACCAATTTTATCAGTTTTTCTGTGTATCATAAACCAACAGCTGTGCCCTGTATGATTCCGTTTTCGTCCTTTAACCCTATTTGTCATAAATCTACCTCCTTCTACTTCCATATTAAACGAGCTTATTCTCATTCGTCGTCACCCGGGGCCCTGGACAATGAACTTAAGTACATTCGGACTATGGCCCGATCCTTTGGGTACCCGGATTCGTACTTCGGACGCTTCATGAATATAGTTCAACGAACTCGATCCACTACCCTAACTACTCCAAAAACAACTTTACGGTATATAGGCAAGACTGAGTTTTCTCAACCACTTGTGACAATCCTTAGAAAAACATGCAAGAAATATGGACTTGGTTTTGGAGTCTCGACTTGTAACATCTTTTCTATTATCAGAACTGATCGTGACGTGATTCCCGATCTATCTAGACCCGGTGTATACCGCATACCTTTAGTCAACCCTAATAATCCAGAGGATGTGAAATATTATATAGGTTCGACACTCAGGACCTTAAAAGTACGATTATCGGAACACCAATATTACTTGAGGTCAGGCTCCACCAACACAGCACTAACTGAAACTGTGGACCAAGAGGGAAAAATACCTGACTGGAAGAACACCGTGGTTTTGAACTCTAAAGTAACAAGGGGAAATGTTTTCCTCTCCGAGAGCCTATATATCCATTCATATGGGCCTTTATGCTGTAACTCAGAACTTCCGTCATTCATTCCTCACATATGGAAAAAACTAATCCCCATCGAAATGCCCGGCACCACTACGGACAATATTGTATAACCTTTCATATCTCCGAACTTTTGATTGTTTTTGATTTGCTATGTTGACCGATGTCAACGCCCACTGCGTTGCATCATGGATCAAACCTGATCGTATATAAGTGGACCACTTGTTGTTCTTCATTACCTTAAGCCTGAAGATGGGATCTAGGGATCCCGAAAGATCTTGCTTTTAACTTGCTTTTACATGTGAATAAAGTTTTTTAAACTAGTCTATAGTATTAGCAGGGATAACTTTTTTTTAATCGTACGTAGACAGCTTTTATGACTTACATGTTCCTTTCGTGCGAAACACAGTTTTTATCGGATCACATGTTATTTATGCTTTCACCATGGAATTACTCGCATCATCACGAGATATCGACATGGATGAATGGATGACGTTCTCAGCCATGAATTAGCCCCACTGCCTTACTGCTCTTTTTAGTGAACAAGATGATATGCGGACAACTCCAAAGAGTGTGCTCAAAGGAAAACTCGCTGTCATGAAAAGTTCTCGAGCCTTATCATCGATTCCCCAAGCCATCATTCTTGATGGCTGTGCAATGCTTTGGTGTGTGGCATGGCAAACACAGCTGGCTACCGTGAAGACCTATATGTGTGCTTTAACAGCGATTGTGGAAAGACAACTCAAACAAACTCCTGTCCTGCATGTAGTATTTGACAGATACTATGACAAAAGTATCAAGGCTCCTGCACGATAGAAATGACAAAAGTATCAAGGCTCCTCCCGAGCAAATTGTGAAAAGCTACATAAACAGTCAGAATTTCAATTTTTATCACACATCATGGCACACTGTATAATTGTGTGATAAAAATTCATGTAGCATGCTCGTGATGTTACCCACGTTATTTTCAAAAATCGTCTTCGTTCTTTACGTGTTCCAATTCCCTGCGTTTTTATATCTACCATTGCCTTGAAAAGGCCTCCCAGTGGAGTGTGAAAGCTTGGCGAATCTTTGTGCTGATTACACTGCAAAAATAAACAGATTTAATATGCTATATGTGTTTCAGGATTATTCAAGTCTGGTGTATTTAAAAAAAAGTTATTGTCTGATTTAGTTTTCTTTGTTTTTTATATTATCTCTAGCTATACCAGGGGCTACTTTTACTCATTATAGTGATTCTATCAAAAACATTTCTGTATTTTTGACCCTCCCTAATATATATATATATATATATATATATAGAGAGAGAGAGAGAGAGAGAGAGAGAGAGTGAGATAATTATCATATTATATTAGTAATAATGTCAGGTGGTGTAATACACTTTTCAACAAAACACTAAATTAATGCCATACACCAATGCCCCACCAACAATGCCCCCTCTTTACGCAGGAGGTGCAATCAAACTGTGATTGTTTGTATAGCTTTTCACAATTGCTTGGAAGTTCGGACCTTCGGCACCACATGAAGTGGACCAAATTTAGCTACTAGTAGTGGCTCCAAGCAATACAAATGATCGAATAGCCCCCAGATAATCTTCAGCAATGTGAACCACATCTATGTTGCAATGTACATACAGTCCATCTAACTAAAGAAAAACTAGTTGTAAATGAATTTATGGCACCTCTATTCATAGTGTATCGTGGAATAACTTTTTTACGGGTCTTATAGAGGTTATTTTTTAAAGAAAAACTGCATACTCCATTGTTGTTGACTTCATTGTTGTCGTCTTTAGTTCGACGGACCATATAACCGTTCCTTCATTCCTGAATGTGAACAACTAGAATCCTCTGACAATTTTTAGGGAGAAACTCGACTTTTAAGGGTACCAGAAACTGGTGTAAAAGTTACTATTCTAATTCCAATCAGATTGCAAGCAGACGTTCTTGCACCCTGCCCTCTCTTGATCTGCAACCAAGGCAGCGTCTGCCCCGCCCTCTGGCAATAGTGTGTTCTTGTAACTACTAAACCATTACATATTTATACAGCATATTTATCTATATCTAAATATATGAAAGGTGTATAGTGCAGCAATAAAATGTGTATACAACACGAAATACCCCTAAGCCAAGTAGCCACTAGATTTTGACCATCCACTGGCCACTGGGAAAAATCACCAGTTTTTATCTTTACTGAAGATGTAGAAAAATTTCTGTTATGGGTTTTAATTCCCTAGATGTTTTATTTCTAGTTTTCAAAAGATTTTATCCATTCTCAACATTTCATAAATTTTAGTCCCATTGTTTTTATCCATCTTTTGGATTCTTTAGGTCGTACGCATTCTTCAACATTTCATCTTCGAATTTTGCTTTAGGTTGTTGGCAATGTTTACAGTTTTCTCTCGGCACTCGAGAATAATGCTCATCTTTTTTACGCTTTCCAACCGTAGGTTGAAGAAGCGTATATGCTCCAGCTTTTTCCGTCCATCTGTCGGCACGATAACTCATGTAAAAATGGTTCAATTTCGATGAAATTTTAGTATGTGGTAGGGGACCGCCAGGGAACGAACCCTATTGAATATAGGTGAAGTGGGGTCAAAGGTCACGACATAAGAGCAGAATTCATTCAATTGTCCTTATGCATCATAACTTACGTAAATATGGTTCGATTTCAATGAAATTTTAATATGTGGTAAAGGACCACCCGGGGACGAACCCTATTGAAAATACGTGAAGTGGGGTCAAAGGTCAGGACATAAGAGCGGGATGCATTCCATTGCCCTTATGCGGCATAAGGTGCGTAAAAATGGTTCAATTTCGATGAAATTTTAGTATGTGGTAGGAGACCACCTGGAGAGTAACCCTATTGAAAATGGGACAAATGGAGTCAAAGGTCAGGACATAAGATCGGGATCCATTCCATCGCCCTTATCCCACACTATTAAGGTGGACGTCAAGTAATTCTGCTTCCTATATTTCCAATGGAAAACCTTTTTAGCGCATTTCCTTCACAATTAGTGTGTTCCCAAGGATGGAAATTTGAACATCGATTAAAATAACTTCATACTATAACTTGGAATACTTAACATTTTGTAAAACATAAGCATAATTATATTAAAAAACAATAACATTTCCTTTGGTGGCGTTGAAACCAGAAAAAAGATGGCGCGACCTGTGCTTTGATGACGTCAGTAGACAAATAAATGTTGGATTGCATAATTACGGTTATGGTTTAGAAAATATTAAGTATTCCAAGTTATGAAATGAAGCTATTTTAATGGATGTTCAAATTTTCATCCTTGGGAACGCATTATTTGTGAAGAAAATGTGTACAGAAGTTTTTCCATTGGAAGTATAGGAAGCAAAATTACTTGACGTCCACCTTAAAGTAGCAATTCTTGTATGTATGTATGTACATTTTATTTTGAAAACGGCTCTAAGAATTTTGATGAAAGTCGTTAACCTACAGTTTTCTGGTACTAGAAATCGATTTAGCTTGATCTCGACTTTAGGAGAATTCGTTTAGTGGGTTAAATACCCACCCCGAATTATAACGTTTTTATTGGCATGGCGTCGTTCCATTAATGTTACCAATGCTTAGAAATCTTATGACGTCATAATCTCGCGTTTGAGAATGTTGGGGCGTGGTCACGCCATCTGTCTCATTACGTCACGCGTTGTGTGTGGATCCTATTAAAGTTTTATGACGTCACACTCTTGCAGCGAGTAGATGGTCGCCATTCCCATCTGCCTCATTACGTCACGCTTGTGTGCGTATGTCCGTCCGCACAATAACTCGTGTAACAATCGTTTGATTTCGATGAAATTTTAGTATCTGGTAGGGGATCACCTGGGAAGGAACCCTATTTAAAGTGAAGGAAATGGGGTCAAAGGTCAGTACATAGGAGCGGGATCCATTCCATTGCTGTTATGCGCCATAACTAACGTAAAAAGGTTCGATTTCGATGAAATTTTAGTATGTGATAGGGGACCACCTGGCGACAAACCCTATTGAAAATGAGTGAAATGGGGTCAAAGGTCAGGACATAGGAGCGGAATCACTTCCATCGCCATTACTTACGTAAAAATGCTTCGATTTGGATAAAATGTTAGTATGTTGCAGGGGCCTGCCTGGGGACGAATTCTATTGAAAATGGGCAAAATGGGGTCAAAGGTTAGGACACAAGAGCGGGATCTATTCCATAGCCCTTATGCATCATTACTAACGTAAAAATGCTTCGATTGCGACAAAACTTTATCATGTTATTTCGGAGGTATACTGAACCGGTTCTGTTGAATATCATCGAAATGGGATCAAAGGTCAGGGCACAGGACCGAGATTTATTCCACAGCCATTATTCTCATAACTTGAGTGATAACTTGAGTAATGATTTCTGGCATGTTGGAAAGTGTATCATAATCAGTGCATTGCATGATTTTACTAACTTGTTAGTCCTTGCAATAACTGGCCACTGTGTGCAAAATAACTGGTATGTTTTGAATTATTCTCTTTCTGCTATTCTTTTTTTTTTTGGCATCAGTAGCTATCTACCATACACCATGTGAAATAGTCTCAGAACAGCAGTGCTTTTTTTTATACAATACTGCATTTATGGCAAAATAAATTAAGCAGTTGTCCCACCTTTGGTCACAGTTACATTGTGCACTCTCTATGGCACACTTTCAATGAGGTTCTGGTAAGTAGTCGCAGGTGTATTGTTCCATTCCTCCTGCAAAGCAGCTGTCAAGTTCAGACACAGAAGTTAGACGTGTCATTTTAGCCCGAATCCTACATTCATGCTCATCCCAAAGAGCCTTTATAGCAGGGATGGCCAACACATCGAGAACCAAATCATTTTTGATCGATCGCTAACTTTTTGTGGAAAAAATATGAATTTTTTTTTAAGTTACTATGAAAATCGACAATGGAGCATTCAGACAAATGAGCGGCCATGTTTGCGCTCTTACAACTGCTGATGTGCGACTGCATCCACCAGGTGTCAAGGTCGTGTGCCTCCTCTCCCCTGATAGCAATCTGCCGTGGCTCTGCTTGCCTATATAATGAGAGCATTGACCGCAGAGTTAGATGCAGGAGATAACGTCACAGGAGGTGACAGTCAGCTTGGGGGAAAGCGTGCCATGCAAGTTAAGTGCGTAATGTTTATCATTTGCATCGGAGCTGTGGTTTTCTTCTTTGAACTATTTTGTTGATATTAAATTGTTTTGGTGAAAATGAGTGCCCTGAAAAGACCGAAAACTTATTAATTATTTTCATCAAGAATGGGAACTGGACTACTTTTTTGCTTTTTCGCTATGGTTAAAGACAAATGTTGCTGCTTAATTTGCAGTACTTCCATGGTGATACCAAAGAAGGGGAATTTAGAGCGGCACTTCAACGCATTGCATGGTAAATATCAGTCCAATTTCCCACTCAACCGTGAAATAAGAAAGAAAAAATTTACAGGAACTGAAATCTGGACTGCAAAGCTAAACATGTTCTCAAAACCAAACAATCAATCGAAGGCTGCAGCCACGCCTCCTTTCAAGTAAGCTATAAAATAGCAACAACACGTAAACCTTTTTCTGATGGCGAATTTATCAAAAATATTTTTGTGGACATAGCAGATTCTCTGTTTGCAAATCTCAAAAATAAGGGTGAAATGAAAACAGCCCTCCAAGATCTGCAATTTTCTCAGAATACAGTCCTGAGACGTATTGAAAAGTTAAGCCAAAATGTAAATGCGTAACTGCTAAAAGATATTGATCAATGTGTTTCATTTTCCCTGCAACTGGATGAATCATTGGATGTCAGTGACACTGCTCAACAGCTGATTTTTATCTGAATGGTTTTTCTGCTAAAGAAGAATTGTTGGGCATGATTTCATTGAAAGGAAAAACTCGAAGTCTCTATATTTTCACCGGATTCAAGGAACATATTGAAAAGATTAAGTTGCCTGTTATTTAAGCTTGTGTCAATAACCACCGACAGAGCAGCAACAATGACGGGTAAATCCAGTGGATTCATAGCCTTGTGTCAGAAAAACGAAGATTTCCCAGATTTCTTAAGCTATCATTACATCATCCATCAGCAAGTTTTAGCCAGCAAGAGGCTTAATACAAAATGTGTCATGGATATTGCTTTTAAAATCTTCAACTCCATCAGAGGTAAATCACTTCAAAGGCGACTTTTTAAAATGAAACTGGATGATATACAGCCAGATTTGATTTTGCACACGGACATCAAGTGGCTAAACCGAAGCAATATTTTGCAATAATTTCATGACTTGTTGGACGATATTATAAGTTTTCTTGAAGAGAGGGAAGATAATTATCATCAGTTTCATGATTTGGATTGACTATGTGATCTGGCATTTTTGGCAGATTTTACAGGAAAACTTAGTTTATTGAACCTGGAATTACAAGGAAAAAATAAAACAATCGGCGATATGATGATTTCTTCTCTCAAGGACCAAGCTCTGGCTATGATTAAGGATCTCGAAAATAAATGTTTTGATCAATTTACAAACATCAAGGATCATTTACAAAAAAATTCCACGTATGTATTCAGTTCAGGAAAATATGTAACCAAAATCCAAACTGTTCTTGACGACTTCTAAACCCGATTCAGTGAGTTTACAAAAATGGAAGATCTTATTCAATTTGCCATTTACCCATTCAAGGAGGACATTGACCCACAACTGATTGCTAGTAAATTTGCAGAGCTGTTTCAACTGGACAAAATTTCACTGGAAAATGAAATAATAACACTGTGGTGTCATATATTTCTGAAAGCCAGATCTTCAGAAGATAATTTCTGGAATTTTGTTTCCAAAGAAAAATAGGCCTACCCAATGTGAGCAAATGTAGTGAACATTTACATTCCTACTTGGGGTCAACATATTTATGTGAATCAGCATTTTCTTACTTAAAACAAACAAAAAATAAACATCGCTCAAATTTGATGGATCAGCACACAGAAGATTGCTTGAGATTGCCGTTGTCTGATTATACTCTAGATTTTTTAGCCTTGGTGGAAGAAATAAAGGCGCAAACTTCACATTAATTTTTTATTCACCATAAAAAATTAACATTTGTTCATAACATGTATAAATATTGAATAAAAATAATAAAATCAATAGGTTCTACCTACAGGGCAATGACAATATAGGTATAATGGGAAGCAACAAATTTTGGAGGAAGAAATTTTAAATTGTGAAGTAGAGTAGATTACTTGGAGTCGAGGGAGGAAAAAGTAGATTTTAGTCCCAATAAAGTTGGCCACCCCTGCTGTATAGGATTGAGGTCGGGGCTTTGAGCTGGCCACTCCAAATTCTGTCTGTATTCCCATATCCTCAAATCACGTCAAAATGGAGCATGCTTTATGGCACGGTGCGTTGTCTTGCTGAAAGAGGAATGGCCCGCATCTGTAAAACAGGTAAAGTATAGGCAGTGTGATGTTGTCTGAAATGCCCTGTTACTTCGTGGCCTTCATGTTTCTATCTTACAGCCACTAATGATCTGAGTCCATACCACAAGAAACATCCACAGACCATGATGCTGCCACCACCAAATTTAACAGTTAGAATGACATATTCTGACATATGCCACATCCAGCAGTTACCATCAGATTTAAAAACAGTGTAGTGTGATTTGTCACTCCCTAACACTTGTTTCCACTGTACTAGGGTCCATGGATGATGTGCTTTGCACCAAGCAATTTGCTTACTCACATTCTTACAAGTCATTAACAGCCTGTATGCAGCAGCTGGGCCATGGAAATTTAACTTCTGCAGTTCCTTACAAACTGTTTTAGTGCATACACTCACCCCTGTTGAATCCTGAAAGTCTTTGGTGATGATTTGTGCAGAAGAATGACTGTACCCATTGACGACACGTTTCAGAGTTCTCTTGTCCCTTTCCATCAATTTGCTTGGCCTTTCTGAACACTTCTTAGCAGATGTAAATCCCTCACATTTCCATTTACTAATAACGACTTGGACAGTTGACCGTGGGCGTTGCAGTTGATCTGCAATTGCATGCACGCACAAGTTGCTGATATAGCACCCTATAATTACATCTCATTGGAATTCGGTAAGCTCGACACGCATAGCCATGCAGGGTGAGGAGCTGGTCACCTTTCTCACCTTTTGTCACCGTTTTTTAAATTAGTAACCTTTTGTCACCTTTTTCAGCTTTTGTCACCTTTTCAAACCTTTTTTTTTTTTTACCATATTGAGGGAAAATGTAGAATTTAACGATATAGTTTCAAAAGAAGATGCTGGAAGTTGAAAGATTATTATTGTAAGTATGACTACAACTATGTGAGTGTAGTTATATAGTACAACTAACATGTTCGTGGGCAAGGCAGCATATGCCACTGAACATCCAGTGACATGACGTTATGTGCCGTCCAACTTTACTTCATGCTGTAAGTACAAATGGCAAATGCTGACAAAATTGTATGAAGGTTCCAGTTACTTTAAGTTTACTGTCCTGCTGAAAACATGAATTTTCTGCATTTTTATTACTGTCTGCAAATGTGTTAAGCCCCAATTTTTATGAATGAAGATGAGTTGAGGGGCATCTAAACCAAGAAATTTTTTTATAAAGCCAGTAACATTTTATCCTTTCATCCTCTGAGAAACTCCATTTAAAAGTGAAATCTTACAAGCTGTCATCAACATATTTTCCTTCGTGTGACAGAAGTTTCGAAAGCAGTCACTGTTTTTGATTGTATTCATTGGGTACATGCTTCTTGGCAAAATTTACAGGTTTCGACAATAGTTAAATATTTTTAGAAAGCTGGATTTCTGCAAAATGCAGAGATGAATGATGAAACTGAACTTGACAATACCACCAACAACCTGCTAGGAACATTACCTGAAGACATCAAAAATGACCTGCTAAGTGAAGATCAGTTCCCAGCAATAGAATTGCAATATTATAGTGCACGAAGACATGGCAAACACAGAAAAGGATATTTTTTCTGATGTGCTTTCAAACATTAAAAATCCTATTCTAGAGCATGTTCATGGTATTACATATTGAGTACTGATGAAACAACTAATGTTAAAGATAAAAAGGAGCTGCAAACAACCATCACATTTTGGTCAGAAAGCAAATGTGGCATAATGACACGGCACCTCAGAACTTTCTTTTTAGGTAAAGCGGATTGTCAAACATTGCATAAAAAGCTACGTGAAGCATTTTCTGAGGCCAATTTATCACAAAGCAGATGCCTAATGCTTGGATCAGATGAACCTAATTTTAATAAAAAAGTTTTTAGGCTTTTTAATAGTAATGTCCAGGAGACACAAGGGACAAGTCTTATAAACAAAGGTACCTGCAACATCCACACAATGCGTAATGCATATTCAAAATCATTGGAGTGTTTAGGTGAAGAAGCTTCTTAGCTGCTGATCAACATTTACCATTATTTTGACAGTTGGCCTACCCGTTGGGAAGAGTTTGAAAAAATCCAATCTAAATATAATTAAGCACATGCCTCTGAGAAAAAATGAGAAAAATTCTGCTGCCCTTCAATCCAATCCTACAAGGCTGTTGTGAGTGCCTTAAAGAAACCTTCAATAAAAGCTGAACTTCATTTCATTATTTCACAAGCAGAACTATTTGTGAAGTTCACACATTTTCTTTTTTTCTTTTTTTTCTTTTTTTGATTTAAGGTTTAACAACCACCGTGAGCAACTCAATGGGCTATAAGGAGCTGCCCGTCCCTAATTTAGGGCCACTGGTTCAAGGGAAGGGAGAGAGCCAGCACCATAAGACAAACAACATCCATGGCCTCCCCGGGATTTGAACCTGGACCCAACCTGGACGAATGGTCATAAGCCATCACTTAACCACTGCGCCACATGGGCAGCATAGAACGTTTTCAGTGCCAAGCACCCATGATCCACAGATTGCATGAAGAAATAGGGAACATTCTTCAGACCTTCATGGCTCATGTTTTGAAGACTGCTGCCATTAGAAAAATCACTAATTTTTCTAAAGTTGATCTTGATGAACTGTTTACAGTTGGTAATCTGCTTCCTCTTCAAGAACTTGTCTTAATGAAAAGGTCACACACGAGCTTTCTAACCTGAAAGAAAGTGATAAGTTGTTGTTTCTGAAGGAAGCTCAAAAGCACTATATTATTACTTGTAAGCATGAGATGGAAAAGACTTGCTTATCAAGTGGATCAGTTAAAAATTTTATATTTTTAGACCCAAAAGAAAGAATGAATGATAGAAGCTGCAGAGACATTGAAATTTGCAAATATTATGCCATTTCATGTTCAATCGGATTATTTGTTAGATGAGTGGAAAATTTTGTAACTGGAAACAGATGATACAGCATTTGAAAACAAAACTATTGATGATTACTAGCAACAACACATCTCAAAAAGGGACTCATTATCAAAAGATATAAATTTTCGAAACATTACAAAAGTTGTAAAGGCAGCTCTTTGTCACATGGAAATGCTGACATAGAGAGACAATTTTCCATTTCTAAGCATATATTAGGAGAAGATAAATCAGCAATGACCAAAAGATTTTTAAACAGTGCACTGACCATGAGGGATGCCTTTAAACAATATCCTAATTTTCTTTTTGTACCCATTGATCCAAAACTCATTAAGTAAGGACAACAAGCACATTCAAAGTACACTGCCATTAGTAAGAATGTAAGAGAAAAAAGAAAATCGAATTAGAAGAAAAGCAAAAAGAACAAAAAAGAACGAATTATGAAGATACAAAAAAGATGGAAAAGATAAAAAAAGTCAAACGAATGTGTGACTGCTGCTCTGAATGACAAGAAAAAAAAACACTTACAAACTAAGGAGGCAAGAGAAAAACTGTTTTTGGAAGCTTCAGCTGAACTGAAGAAAGCACTTGAAAAAATTATTTAAAGGGAGCAAAATTAGCTGAAGGCATGCTCGAGGGAGTAAAATGTATGCAAACGGAAGAAAGAGTGAGAGAAATGGAAGTGGAAATCATTCAGAAGAACCTTGAGAAAAGAAAATCAAGTATGATTACATCATTATTTTCTAAGATGCCTAGAAAACAGTAAACCAAACAGTTTTTTCTTCAGAATTGTTTTTCTGGAGTGTTGAAGGGAATTGTTCGTCATTAGGTTTTCAGAATTTCATTTATTTTTTGTTTCTGTAAAATTATATAATGACAATAAAATTGCCATACCCCATCTAGGACCATAATAAATAAATTTATTATGATTTTACCTGGCCTATTTTGGTAGTGAAGTATAAAAAAAAATAAAAAAATATTTTTTTATAACTATATTTGTTGTTTTGTGCTATTGGCAAGAAGTCTCTTTTAATCACCTTTTTAAAGAAATTTGTCACCTTTCTCACCTTTTTCAAAGGTTGCTTTAGCTCCTCACCCTGAGCCATGTCTCACAAGTAGGCCATATATGGCATCTGAGGAGTTTTAAAGGAAATCTGGCACACAACATCTTGGAATGTTCCATTTTTGTTGTGGAAGGGGGTGTCTGGGCTTTTCCACTGTTATATGTTGCTTCAAATTGTAAGATGTAAAACAGAATTATAAAGGACAATACTGATTCCCTGTAATATGCAAGGTAGGTTAAAAAGTTTTCACAGTACATTCTTCACAATGATTTGAGCATACATTAGGTTCTTCAACACTTGATTCCAGAAATGTTGACTCCAAACAACAAGAACTATTGCTGGAGACCTAATTACTATAGCTGATCAAGATGACAATTTTCTAAGCAACATAACCACATGAGACATAGTGTTTTTTGTACAAGCTGCAGATGAAACAGCACTACTGTGAATGAAAATCAACATCATCACCACATAAACAGAACCCTTGTTTGGACAAGAGTAAAAGAAAAGTAATACTGGAAGTTTTCTTTGACTCTCAGGGCCATGTCCACTAAGAATTTTTTCTAGGAGGGAGGACAGTGAATAAAGGAAGGTATGATGATTCCCTACGTTGCTTCAGAGATGCAATCTGAAAGAAACGTCCTGAAAAATGGACAACAAACAGTTGGTTTTTTCTTCATGACAATGCACTTGTACATCGATCCCCAATGGTCAAATAGTACTACATAAAACACAATATGATCACACTGGAGCATCCTACATATTCTCCTAATTTCACACCATTGGTTTGAATCTTTTCCAGAAAGTTATTATGGGTTTTATCTAGGAACTAGCTTTACTACCTGGCTTTGCCCAGGATTTAGGCTTATTAATTTCATATTCCCTTACATGTCACTGAAAAAATCGGAGAAAAAATTGATGCTTGCAAGAAAGAAAAAAGCTGATTTCACAAATTCAGTCATTACAAATTATTTATTCATAGTGTGATTATTTTAGCACTTGGCTGTACATTGCTGTCACAAATATTTCTCAAGAATTAAAGCAACAAAATGTACAGAATGTATGGAATCTGTAGAATCAAACAGACCAAAAGTGTTACGAATTATTTAACACGCATCCAGGAGAAACAACATTAGAACACTGACTGAACAATATTCGTTAACAATTTGTTATCGGCGATCAAATGCATCACATGCTTTCAGTTTCAGACGTCTTTGAAGGGCGAATCTCTGGGATAAAATAGTTAAAAACGTATCTTTGTTTCTGCTTGTATATTTCTGTTTACCGATGAATTAAAAATTCCGTGCCTATTTTAAAAAGTTTTGATTGGATTCTGGTGAAATTTTGAGGGACTCCTCTTATTACCAATTCATGGTGTTGATAAAAATTTCAGCTCATTTTGTTAAGATTTCGCAAAGTTCAGTTTTGCATTTTTTTATGCACAGTTCTCAAAGAAGGATGTGCTGCGGTGATGAATGCAGTCACACATGCTTTTAGATTTGGAACAGGAGTTTCAGACGTCTTTGAGAGGCGAATCTCTGGGATAAAAAAGTTTAAAACGTATCGTTGCGAATGTGAATATTTTATGAAACTGACTGAAATTTTGATGAACACCATATACTGTTAATAGGAACATGACCTCCAAATTTCGCCTGAATCGGTAAATAACTTTTTAAATTAGCCGTAAAAATTTTATTAACAGTTTCTGTGTATATATTTCTGTTTACTGATGAATTAAAAATTCCATGCCTATTTTAAAAGTTTTGACCGGATTCTGGTGAAATTTTGAGGGATTCCTCTTATTACCAATTCATGGTGTTGATAAAAAATTTCAGCCCATTTCATTAAGATTTTGCAAAGTTTGTTTGGTTTTGCATTTTTTTATGCACAGTTCTCAAAGAATGGAAACACCTGTAGATGTGCTGTGGTGATGAATGCAGTCACGTGCTTTCAGATTTGGACCAAGATATATGATGTAGCAAACGACGCTGACTTTATTGATTAGCTTATTAATTCATTCATAACTCGTGAACCAAACAACATAGAGTTCTTAAAATAGTTGCGTTGGCCTAGAAATTTCAGTATTAATAAGCTATGCAAATTTCACGATGCCACAGTTCGGCGTTTAAGAGTTTTTGCTGCTTCAGACAAACAGACGTTTTGTGTTTTATATATAAGATAAATACAAAATTATGTTAAATTTTGTCAAATTTTCAGATAGGAACCCGTATCCTTCTTCAGGACGATGACCGCATACAGTGTTGCCATTCACTCACAAGTGTCCATCCCCTAAAATCATTCATAGTCGTACCTCTTCTTGTTATTTCTCAACTTTCTGCGCGTTTTCTCTTAAGAAAATGTTGATTGAAATTCTGGCCTATGGACAACATTTATTCGATTGAAATTCTGGCCTATGAATTTTTTTTAAGAGAAAACTCGCAGAAAGTTGGAAAATAACAAGAAGAGGTATGACTATGAATAATTTTAGGAGATGGACACTTGCGAGTGAATGGCAACACTATGTGGTCATCGTCCTGAAGAAGGATAGGGTTCCTATCCAAAAATTTGACAAAATTTAACATAATTTTGTATTTATTTCTGGATAAAACCCATAATAACTTTCTAAGTTTTCTAGTTTCATAGAAGGAATAGCCATGACTTCACTTATTTCTAAGATCTTTTCCAGGGTTGAAATCTCTCCTAAAAGAACAGTGATTCACAAGTGCTGAGGACATCATCAAAAATGTGAAAAAGGTGCTGAAAGAGATTTCAAAGAATGGTTTCCATGAATGCTTCAAACAGCTTTATGGATGTTAGCAAAAGTGTGTAACTGCCCAAGGAAACTATTTTAACAGAAATGCTGTGTAAATAACAGTAATGTTAAAAATGCTGTGTACATAATAGTAATGTTAAAAAGGAATTTTTAGGAACTTTTTGAACCTTCCTTTTATATACTTATTTCCACATATACTTGCACTCAGTGAATATGTAAGTCATGCCACCACTGCAGTGAACTCATATATGTTCACCATGTGTCCTTTGCAGCATGGGTAGGAAAGCAAAAAAAAAAAAATAATAATAATAATAATAATAATTAAGGGCTTCTAGGAGGCTATATTGAAAAAAGATGTGAATTTCATTATTGTACCATGAATGATTTGTAAGAAAAAATATTAGACATTATATAGAGTATAAGTACACCTTGTTTGCTAAAAAGTATTGAGTGGCAACTCATGACAGTTGATTAATAAATATTTTGTTTCAAAGTTCTGAGTGAGAAAAATGTTTTAGATGTCATTTTAAAAAGTTCTCTCTCACACTCTTGCTTTTTCTAGGATGCCATCTTTTAGCTGAATTTATGAACACATTTAGAAAGGAATCTGAAAGTGCAGCAAAACTCTACAAAACTAATTGTGATGATTCCAGCTATGGTCGCAGTTGTTTGAAATTTGCAGACTTAAGCTATATTGGGAAAGGTAATGCAGACTAACAGTTATTTCTATTCTATTTGTTATTAAGATCATTCATTTATAAATGAAAAAATATATGCAATTCCCTACCATTAATATCTGGACACCCCTATATTGATAGTGAATTCAGTCTTACATAAGCACCATATAATAGAACCATTTATAAACATGCTTGAGACAACAGCATTACTGTTGATGGAGATGCCTTGGTCAGCTGAGTTAACTGATTTCCAGCACAGATATTAAATTTTCTGTGAATAAATATTATTTCTAGACCTGCAGGTGTTCAAATACTAATGGTAGGGCAGTGTATATAAGAAGTTCTTTATAACTGATCATTTCACTTGATGAACATTGTGCCTTGTAATTTAAGCTTTTTTTTCTTGATTTTTTGTGGACAGTTGAAAATGAAAAGTGAATTATAGTGCATATACCATGATCTTTTTTTTTTTTTTAAGCGTGTAGCATGTAGTTGCAGATACTAGTTAAGTTCACCCTTGATTTAGACAGCTGAAGTAGAAATTTTCAGGAAAGCATAAATACATAAGCAAGGCTCACATCATCGTTTCACCAGTTCATCGAATGTGGTGAAAACAGAAAAACAGACATCCTGGGGAACCAGAGGTAAAATTTGATAAATTTTGTGTGAATTCCATTCATTTTAACAACACTAGAGTTATGAAATAAAGGAAGAATAATCAAAGTTTCATGTAAATCAAAATAATAATCAAAGTTTCATCAACATTAAAATTCATTGCAGTCCTGTATTTCATAAGCAACAGCTACTGATAGAGATGTGTTATGAGAAGCAGAATGCTGAAGACCTATTGCTATGGACTGCTGCTGCTGCTGCTGCTGCTGCTGCTGCTGCTGCTAGCAGAATGGCCCATTGTCTGTGAAGCAGAAGTGTGTGTGCCTTTCTCACTGCAATAGTGGCTTATCCTTTTAATCAATCATTTTTCCCTTGTCTCCCACTCACCTCAAATGATCCCACTTTCTCTGTACAAGCCAAATCTGAACAACAAACATCTCCAGTGTTTAAGCTGTTGCTCACAGTTTTGCCAAATCGCGTTAAAGACAGTAATTTTGTGACAAAAGTCCCCATGAATCGCCAAAAAGGCAAATGTTGCTTGTCATGTTTCGTTTCATCATCCGATCCACCCCTGCTTCGCCCTTGCGTTGTTTTTCATCCCCGTCATTTTTTCATTCCGTCATCGTTGCTTCACCTTGCTGACCAAGTTTTTTTCCTGATCATTTTTTTCCCCATAATCCCGCCCACCCCTGCTTCACTCATGTGTTGTGTTTCATCACCGTCATTTTTTTCATTTCGTCGTCGTTTTGCCCCGCCGACCGGTTTCCTTCCCAGTAATTTTTTTATTTCTGTCATCCTGCCATGCCATTTTCATTCACTCTTGCGCCATGTTTTTCATCCTCGTCGTCGCGCCCATTCCTGCTTTGCCCTTGCATTGTTGTTTTTTAATTCCATCATTTTTTCATTCCGTCATCACTGCTTTGCCCTGCTGATCTGGTATCTTGTATATTTTCTTTTCATCGTCGCTGTTGCACGCTGCTTCACCCTGTTGTAATTTTTCCATTCCTGTTGTTCTTCTCCTATTGCAGAAAAGCACCAGTGAGCCTTGAGAGCACTTTTCACAAGGGCTTTGCTGCAATGGGAAGAGACTTTTTGTTTGTTTCTCTGGTAGTTAGCTGCTGCAGCAGCAAGCGTGGGAGCAATGCGCCCCGTTTGGGTTCATATTGATCAGTCAGTCCGTGTGTCATTGGTTGTAGCTTTGCTCAGTCCTGGTCTTTGTATGTGTTTTCACAAACTGCATGCATCAGCAAATGTATTTTTTATTAAAATTAGAAGTGTAAAAGCCTATTTAAAGTGCAAAATTTTATTTAGCCATTGCATTGTGCTTGTATTTTCATATGTAAATATAGCAAACAATAGAACCATAAATTTGGCTAATCTGCAAAGCAGTTTGCTATAACTTTTGTGGACAAAATAGCCAAATTGCTACAAGGGGAAAATATTCCAGCTTAAACACTGTATCTCAGTTTACATGGGTAAAGGAATTCAGTTTCATGCAGCAAATCTCATCTGTCCATGGAATAAAAATGTAATGGACCTTTAAGAGATGATTTTTTTTTTTCTGTTAGTCATTCTTCTTTATACCAGGTGAGTCAAAAGTTTGTCTTGTTTGCAGCTAAAACATTTAATTATGTGAGAAAGCCATACATGCTCACCTCATTCTGCAAAGTATAGTCGTTTCAAAATGGTGCCATTTCTCCAATCAGGATACACTTTAACCACAGCAGCATGTGAACAGTTTACAAACTGCACTGTTTCAGAAATGCTGCCACTCTTGGTCCCAGAGCCAATAATCATCCCTTTTTGCAAATCTGATAAATCCCTCCTTTTGCCCATGACAGCAACGAATGATATGTTTTCAGAATGCCTACAGCACACATTATATACCCTCCAAGCCAGCTCACGACACATGCCTTTTTTCATTGGCTACGCGCTGTTGACGTCAAAAGTAGTAGGTGGTCACAATAATGTGGCTCGAGTGTGTGAATATATACAGTATATATAAATATGGACAACAGAAATTCTAGACTGAATTCCAAGGGACAGGAAAAGACCCAGAAGAAGACCACATGGAAGATGGGTGGATGAAATTTGAAAGCATGTGGGAGTAACATGGAGGAAACTGGCACAAGACAGATTGTTGTAGAAGAAACTTGGGGAGACCTCCATCCAGCTGTGGATTGATAATGGTTGACAATGATGATGATGATGATATATAAAACTGAAAGAAGCTTGGAAAGATGCAGGCTTGGTGTAACCAGGAAAGATAAGAAGAGGAACTCATGGATAAGTAAAATGGCAAAAGTGGAAGACATCATGACCAGAATAAAGTCCCTGAAATGGCAATGGGCTGGACATATTGCCAGATTGGAGGGGAAGGGAAATAGAGCTCAAGGGGTGTCCCTCTTGCCTTGATGTTTTATAATATGCTAGTTTATAGTAATCTGTGGAAGCAATTAGAATTACTGTTTGCATACAGCATGTTCTTCCCCTCCAAAACTACTTCAGCACACCTGAGTCTCGTGTAGTGTTTTTATTTCTAGATTTATAAAGCTTCACAAACTCACCATACACAAACACAAGGAATGATATATAGAAATAATTCACCAAAGAGTGTGCAAAATAAATTTTATAATAATATCTAGAAATAAATATTTATAATTTGTTATACAATAAAATAATTCTTTATAAAAAATGGGTGCAGTTAGAGCAGAGGTGCCAACCTCTAGCAGAACCTATCAGTAATCAAAAGGGTACTTTTTCCGTAATGTTTCAGTAATGGAACACAAACTTTCAGTAGTATTTTCAGTAATGTAACAAACCATTTTTTTTTCATAGTTAAGGACAATATTATAGTGCTACTGTGTAACCTGCAATACTTGTATGAGGTGTCTACTGGTAATCACCATACAAAGCCTCATCGTTAATGCTGGGAAAGGGTATTTCATGAGAAATTAACATGCGAAACGTGTAATAACATTATAAAATCAAACACTTTATAACATGACCCTAATATTTTAATGGTTAATATTTTTTAATAACCCAAGTGGGAATGAATATCGACTAGATATCGAGCCGATATTGGTTATGATGGCTGAATGTCGGTTAATATCAGACCAACCAAAATTTTCCTAAGGCTGAATGTCGGTTAATATCAGACCAACCAAAATTTTCCTAAATCAAAAAGATTGCTTGCAAAAATCAAGATTTTCCCTAAAATTAAGAAGATTTATCTTAAAATCAAGATTTTCCCTAAAATTAAGAAGATTTATCTTAAAATCAAGAAGATTTGCGACAGTACCAGAACTGTTATTTCATGATTATCTATTATTAGGGGAGAGTGGTAATGTATGGGATGTGCTAGCAGTATGTTTGATGATACTTGTTTTCAATTATTTTTCTGTATCAGTCACTCATAGATGGAGTTCAGAAATTGTGATGATTTTCAAGGTTTTGATTTTTTTTTAATTGAATGAGGCAATTTTAGAAATAACTTGATTTCATTTAAGCAATGACAAGACAGTGAGTGACCTTTTTTTTTTTTTTTATGCCCTTGGATGACAATTTTATCCATCATGAATGCATGACAACATAATTTTAGATAAAGGATGAATAGTGTAACTTTGAGGATATGAATACTTTTGAACACAAATTTTCTGCTTTGTCACTTTCGTTTTCGAACCCCCCCCCCCCCCCCAACCCTCTCTTTATCAAGCTGAAATGCAAACCGTCTTTAGGGGGTGGGGGAATATTTAAGAATACAGGATACATGTTCAGAACATCGTTGGGAAAAAAAAAATACAGTTACGGGAAAAATCTTTTCCAAGTCCGATTTCCGTTTTCGGACATTATCCCTAGTCCGAAAACGGAAATCGGACTTAGAAAAAGATTTGAAATACAAATATTTATGAAATAAAATGATATCTAACAACAATACTACGCAGAAAAAACATCACATGAAAAATAAAATTACGATTACAGGAGAAATCTTCACCGCGTCTAACTTCCGTTTTCGAAAGTTTTAAAAGACAAAACTTCCATTTTCGAGTTTCAGGCAAAAAAAAAATATCTCCCCACTACCATTGCCCTGACATTTCTGTTTAGTTATGCATCGATCTCGAGGATAACTCAAATTATGACGAAACAGGAGAAGTTCCTCGAAGCCATTGCACGCTCATGCCTGGAGATTGCAGGGGAATTTTTGCGCCGTCGAATTTCCATTTTCGGAAATTTTCCCTCCACTTTCACCCTGAAATAAATGTTTTTGGAATAAAGTGATGTATAACAGCAATACTGGACAGAGGCAGCATTGCAGAAAAAGAAATTACGATTACGGAAAAAATCTTTATTTCATTTACTTCCATTTTTGAAAGACAAAATACCATCCCGATGCATATTTTAATGCGTAAACACACTTTTTGATGCATACTAGATGCGTAATTACGCATTTGGGCAAACTCTGCATAACGCAGCTATTCCAACACTGTGAGAGAGGGAGTTTGGAAGGATTGAGGGGAGGGGGTTGCGATCTATAAATAAATATCACTCCTTGCTGGAAACAGGAGATAACATAAGGTTCAATCGCTATCAGATCATAATAAAACAAAAGCAGGAGTTTACATTAAGCGACGATAACGATGATATCAATTTCCATCAATTAAAAAAAATTCACGAGCCGTTTTGGCAAAAATCCGGAAAAACTATCTTCCGACCGAAAAATTACCCCAAAATCCGTTCCGGGAAATCCGGAATGCTTGGCAGGTATGCAGACGTCATTGTGCCGATAACGGCTTTTCCGACATATTACGCAATATCGCCTTGCTGTTCTTCACCCGATATTGGCTTTGCCGATGTATCCAGTATCTGAATTTCAATGGAGCTTACTTAGAAACAGCACCAATTAAACGTTTTCGCATTTGTGCGAAAAGAACTATAAATGTATTTGCAAAATGCGATCGCAGTTTAAACCGTGATTTTAACAAAAAAAAAAAGGAAACAAATTTCAGAACTGTTACGAAATACAATGAAATCCGTAATTCTTCCAACCTGTCCATAATTCTGTAATCGGACAGCCAAAACCGTAATAATTATGGAAAATCCACAATGGTTGGCACCTCTGTTAAAGAATAGAAAGAGAATAGCATGGCATTTTGAAATAAAGGTCAAACTATATCATTAATTTGTAACTGCAATAATGTGAAAGAATAGACAATGGAGTGAGTAGCCACCCGAATGTGTATTATACGTGAAACATGGCCTTGAGGAATAGGCAACCAGCTGCTCTGTCTCTGCTGGCGGCAGGCTGCTGCCATGAGATGAACCTGTCCACCTACCTCCCTTTTAAGTCACAACAACTTGTCAGTTGTGTTTATCGTTTCAGCAGCCATGGTGTCGTGTGATGCACCTGCCTCCCTCTCCTCTCCTCCCCTCCCTGCTCCCTCTCAAGTCACAACAAGTTGTGTTTACGGTTTCAGTTTGGCACCACCCATTATGCTGTGATTGACATGTGTTGCGTGAAAGCTATTTTTTTTTTATTATTATTATTGTGAATTCCAGTACGTGTGCTATGTCACTGTTTCATTTAATTGTTCATCATTGACGTTATGCGTAAGATTCAGATTTTCAGATTTATAGTCTACTTGGTGTTTTGTAAAGCTGGAGTGGTGGTTAGTGTACTGAAACGTGAGATATAAAATGAGTTAAAAACCTAGCTGGAGTGACTTTAGGAAGAGGGCGGCCAAATAAATACAGGAAGAACAATTTTTTAAAGTAAGTTCCTAAAATTGGTTCAATTTTCAATGTGTGTGTGTAGTCTACCTCTGCTGCAACTTCAAATGCAGAGCCAGAGTTATTTATCCAAAAGAAAGAAGAAAAGGGACCTGACAAAAGTAAGGAAGAAGGTATTTATGACAAAAACAATAATTTGTTTGTTGGTTTAGAACATTGGGGAATTGATTATACTTTTAGTTTAGAAGACCCTGCAACATGGGATGTAAAAAACAAGTTGCACATTGAAAAAAATTCTTGACAATCCCATAAAGTAAAACATTAATTCTGATTTTCCCTAATCTGAACAAATATTTCGATGGTGTCACCATCGAAAAAGAGATATTTGTCAAGCAACATATTTAAAGCTATGCTTCCAAATGACGAAACCCTTTTTAGAGAATGGCTTTTATATTCCCCATCCACAGGCTGTGTGTACTGCACACCTTGTAAGTTATTTCAATTTTCACAAAAATATAATTCTTTAACTACAAGTTTTAGTGATTGTAAGCATTCTAACTAAATGAATTGAAGTTGAATTTGATGGCAGGAAATGTTTTGAAGCAAACACGTTTTTTTAAGATTATGGATTCTTTAATCAGTAATTTAGCAAACAGGAGAAAATCATACAAAGTTGTTCTGGAAAGGTTTGAACTCTTCGAGGATTTGAAAGAGACCAATCGATGCTCATGACATAAACGCTAGATCAAATAAACTTGTTCATAGGTACCAAGACAGAAAACTTTCTGAACAACGAATGTCTACATTTCCAGTCATATCATGTATGAATGCCAAAGACTTGAACACACCAGGGGCTACGTACAATTTCATCATTGATAGCAATCTTCAGAGTACATTTCCAAACTTAAAAATAGCTTTGAGAATGTTTTTAACCTTACCAGTTACGAATTGTTTTGCTGAAAGATCATTTAAAAAAAATGAATTAAAAAATGGAAAAAGGACTTTATGGGAGAAAAAAAGTCAAAAAAAGAAATAAAAATGAACAAGTTAGTAAAATCATGCAATGCATTGATTATGACACACTTTCCAACATACCAGAAATCATTACTGAAGTTATATGGATAGTGGCTGTGGAATGAATCTCGCTCCTGGGCCCTGATCTTTGGCCCCAGTTTGATGATATTAAGCAGAACCGATTCAGTGTACCTCTGGAACATGATAAACTTTTTTGTTGCAATCGAAGCATTTTTATGAACGTTATGACACATAAGGGCAATGGAATTGATCCCGCTCCTTTGTCCTGACCTTTGACCCCAGTTTGCCCATTTTCAATAGAATTCATCCCCAGGTGGTCCCCTACCACATACTAAAATTTAATCGAAATCGAAACATTTGCACGCAAGTTATGACGCGTAAGGGCAATGGAATGGATCCCACTCCTATGTTCTGACCTTTGACCCCATTTCGCCCATTTTTAATAGGGTCCGTCCCCAGGTAATTCCCTACCACATACTAAAATTTCATTCAAATCAAACCGTGTTTACACGAGATATCATACGGACAAAGCTGGAGCATATATGCTTCTTCAACCTACGGTTGGAAAGTGTAAAAAAAGGACTTTATGGGACAAAAAGTTTAACTCACTCATGATAATGTGCGTAGAAAAGGACATAACTCTAGGTATAGACTGTTCTTCAGTAATTGACAATTTTGCCCATGCAAAGGCCTGTCAAAAACCGATGATCATGCCATAATTATGGTGCAGTCAGACATTGGGTAGAAAAATGGGAAGTTACGTAAGTGTTAATCAAATTTTCATTTGCATCGTAAGTGTTCATTAAAATTGTTTTAATATTTGCTTCTTTTCACACATTATTGTCTTTTCTAGTGCATTATATTGTTTTATAATAATAAATGCTATTATCATGTATTTATTTTTCACAAAATTCTGAAGGTCAAAAATTTGAAAGATACACTATGAAATAGACCTACTATAATTTTCATTAATACGTCGTAATAAATATCATTGCAGAATTGCATAATATAACACAATAAAACACACTCCAGATAAACAGACACATACATGTCATGAGCCTGCATCGTATAGCAAAGGAACAAATTTGGTGGTGGGGAGGGGGGTGCCATCTTGTCTTGTGCTCATACCATCAGAGACATTTACTTTGTCCCTGGGTACTCTCTCATCCCATCCCCTTGTGCAGCTCCATTGGTTTCACTCGTACAATGTGAACAATAATAATAGTTAAATTATTTAATGTAATAATAATAACAAATATATCAAAGCATATTTCAAAAAGCCATCAATGCTTGAAATCTCTTTATGGTAACAAGCACCATGGCATTCTGTTCACCACGTTTAATACTGTTCGCAAGAAATTGAATATACTCCATGGTATAACAAAACATATTTAACTAGAATTTCCTGTACATACTTTAATTCAAAAGATGTTGAAATGCAGCTTAGTTGTCAATATTCCACAGAAAATCTTCTCGAAAAGGAGTCACAGTTCTTCATCGAAGCACGTATGTTTCCATTAGGCCTAAGGTCTTCATGCTGCTAAGCCCAGTTGCTGTTCGAACAAAGGCGTACATCGATCTCTGTCGATCTTTATGACTGAGTTTTCACGATTCTCAAATCAATATCCATAATGCACGACGTGAAATTACGTACTTTCTTTCGAGTTGAGATAGCTTTTAAACAATGTAATAATAATTTTTGATTAAAAATGACCGTGGAAATTGGCTAAAAGACGATGATATTTAAAACACTGGATGGTATGCACAATGAAAACGAAAATTAAATAAAGAAGTTGAAGTAATGAATGAACATTACAAGAACCTCTAAAACCATGGAATCACTCATCTCACAAACCAACACATCACCGGACGCATTTCGCCTGCAATTTTGCAAGGCATCCTCAACAGAAAGCATGAATCAACTGCAAGCAGTCTGCAAGTCTCATCATGACGCCAAACACACTCTGACATCATGTCATCAATGACAGTTCATGTTGCTGACATTACCCCTAGTGGTGAGTATAGGTACATATTTTCTAGATGTTTACTTAATTTACTTTTTTGTTTTTGTTTCTTTCTTTCTCATTACTGATAAGGTTCTTCCAGGCATAGGATAAGATTGCAGAACTATTATTATTACAATTGTGCTCTCGTGTTTTTTCAATATAAATGATTCTGCTGTCAATATCTCTGTCCAGTTTTTCTGTTGCCTGATATATTCAATGTCAGTCCATATAGGTAAAGCTTGGCTTTTAATGCAAAAGTATATTTAAGCAGTTGTATTTTGTTTCCTATTCCAGTTTTTAATATGTTCATACACTCTAGTTTTGATGTTACGTTTGGTACTACTACCAATGTAGTACATAGGTTTATTCAGTGGCGGCCCGTGACCAAAATTACTGGGGAGGCAAACTACTTTTCAGCCTGGATTCAAATAAATTTATTCAAATTTTGAAGATGACAATCCGATTTTTGGCGTAAATGTGACAAGGATGGTAACTCAGATAATATCCGAAAACTTGAAAATTTTCATCGTCCTGGGTGATGTAATGGTTAGCATACCCGGGTGCTATCTGGGAGATGCGGGTTCGAGTTCCACTCCAGGACGATGAAAATTTTCAAGTTTTATGATATTATCTGACTTACCATCCTTGTCACATTTACGCCAAAAATTGGATTGTTATCTTCAAAATTTGTATTATATGGTGTAATCCCGTATTTCTTTCTTGATTTATCTGCTATTCCGGGCAATCACGGAATAGGATTCTTAACCTCCAGATTCGCTAAACATGAATGCCGGTTGCTTCGACTAGCGAATCTTGTGATGGTTATATTTAAATTAATCAGAAACTTGGTCGTTCTAGGTGGTGTAGTGGTTATCATACCCGGGCGCTATCTGGGAGGCGCGGGTTCAAGTCCCGATCCAGGACGATGAAAGTTTTCAAGTTTTCGGATATTATCAGACTTACCATCCTTGTCACATTTACGCCAAAAAACTGATTGTCATCTTCAAAATTTGTATTATATGGTGTAATCTCGTATTTCTTTCATGATAAATTTATTCAATTTAATGCCATTTTTTTTTACAATATAATTTTTTTATTTACTTTCTCATGTGCGAAGTATGAAATAAGTAATGTGACCCGTGAAAAGATTTATAAAATTTTACCGGAAATGCACATTTTACATGACTTACCAACACAAAACCTGTTTATGTAAAGCTCCAGCCCTTCGCCTAAATATATTTTTTCCAGTCTGAATTGCCCTCTTGGACTATTTGGGAATTGTTAAGCCAGTTTGAATATGAAATATATTGCAATGAAATATATTTTTATTAAAGAGATCAACAGAAGATAAAAAGCAAGACTGAACTATACATCTTTTTCATCTCAAATGAAATTCTATTGTATGTACGCCTCTGCCTTCACTGACACCAAAAGAAAAAAGTCTTGAAGACTTCTGCTCAAAGCGTTTACCTATACAGCAAGAGAGAAAGCTTACCTTACGCTTATATTGTCTTGTATATGAGATCTATCTTTCGTTCTTTCTGTTTGGCGAAGTGATTTATTATATGGTCATACCATGTCTGTTCTGCTTTCATCCTCTTCACAAGCGCCTTCTCGATGGACAGAACTGATAAACTTGACAACCTTTCTTGCCCAATGGAGTTTCTCTTGTAGTTTTTTTTATCCTCTTCAGGCACGAGAAACTGCGTTCCACAGCGGCCGATGTTGGAGGAATTGTTACTACGAGGGAAAGAAGTCTAAATAGCTCTGGCAGTGCCTGTGCTAGATTATTATTGTATATGGCAGATAGAAGTTATGTTGTACTTTTGTCATTGTTCCACAGATCTCTGTCTGAATACAGAACCTGCAGCTCACTATGCAATTTGGTGCTGTCAAAGTATTTTTCATAAGTTTAAAGCAGAGCTTTAAAACAGTGTTCAGGAAAAAAATTCTAGAATGAGCTTCAAAGTAGTGTACATCGCCCAGCTGAAGAAATTTTAATTTCTCAATGTCAGAAAACCGGCATTTTAACTGAGTTGTAACATTGTCTATTACCTCATAATACAGTCTTCTGTATTGCATGGTGGCTGGAATATCATTGCTTCTTTTAAATCGTTTATTTGGAGAACCAACCTCACTGCACACGTTATGATAGAGATCATCAAACTGTCTCTGATCTCGGAAGTACAACAATTTTTCACATAAGCCAGTAATTCGTTTGTTACAAAATGTAACATCGGAACTATTTTATTACAGTACAGAGAAAGTCATCATCATCATCATTGTCAACCATTATCAATCCACTGCTGGACGAAGGTCTCCCCAAGTTTCCTCCACAACAGTCTGTCTTGTGCCAGTCTCCTCCATGTCACCCCTGCATACTTTCGAATTTCATCCACCCATCTCCTATGTGGTCTTCTTCTGGGTCTTTTCCTGTCCCTTGGAATCCAATCTAAAATTTCGGCTGTCCATCGATGATCTGTCCTTCTGGCAGTATGTCCAGCCCATTGCCATTTCAGGGATTTAACTCTGATCATGATGTCTTCCACTCTTGTCATTTTTCGGATCCACGAGTTCCTCTTCTTATCTCTCCTGGTTACACCAAGCATGCACCTCTCCATGCTTCTTTGAGTTGTCTGCAGCCTTTGTATGTCTCTTTTAGTTAAGGTCCACGTCTCTGCACCATACGTAAGCACTGGAAGGATGCATTGATCAAACACTTTTCTTTTAAGACATAATGGCATATTGCTCTTGAAAATTATGCTGTTTCTTCCAAAAGCTCTCCAGGCAAGTTTTGTACGCCGATTAATTTCTTCATCAATGTGACCCTCACTTGATATCTACTGTCCAAGATAAACGTACGTGTCTGTTATCTCCAGCTTTTCTCCATCAATCGATAAATCTTCATTTCTTGTAAAAGCATTGAACATCACTTTTGTCTTCTGAAAGTTCATTTTTAATCCCACTTCTTTACTCTTGTCAGCAAGTTCCTGGATCATACTCTGCAGCTCTGATGGGGTAGTTGCAAAAATGACTACGTCATCAGCAAAACGAAGGTGGGTTAGATAATCTCCATTAATCTTTATCCCCTTGTTTTCCCAGCTCAGCGACTGAAAAACACCCTCCAATGTGGCATTAAAGAGCTTCGGAGATATGGTGTCACCTTGTCTCACTCCCTTTCCAATTTTTACGTGTGTTGTATTTTCAAACACCCTAATCTTTGCACTTGCATTTTCATAGATGTTATTAATAATATTAATGTATGCATCTTCAATACCGCAGGTTTTCAGAGCCATTGTAACTGCTGATGGTTTCACCGAATCAAAGGCTTTTTCATAATCGATAAAAGCCATGCACAATGGAAGTTGATATTCCCTCGCTCTTTCAATTAGTTCTCTCAGCACGTGGATATGATCTATTGTGCTGTAGCCACTCCTGAATCCAGCTTGTTCTCTCGGTTGAGCCATGTCTAGTGCTACCTTCAAGCGGTGTGAAAGAACTTTAGTGAAGATTTTATAAACTACTGATAGGAGGCTGATAGGTCTGTAGTTTCCGAGATCCTTAATGTCACCTTTCTTATGTAGCAGGATCATTGTAGCGGTGTTCCAATCCTCAGGAATCTTTCCTTCATTAAGGCATAGAGTGAAAATTTGGGCGAGTACTGTTTCGATTTCTCCACTTGCTTCTTGTATGATGTCTACAGTAATTCCATCTTCTCCTGGAGCTTTTCCTCGCTTCATGTTCTTGATTGCATGTGCAACTTCTGCTGGAAGGACTGGAGGAACTCTGGTACTGGTATCTTTCATGATGTCTGGAGTGCATATATCATCCCTTTCATATAATTTGGAGTAGAAATCTTTCACTCTTGTCAAAATTTCGCCTCTATTTCTTGTTACAGAACCATCTTCTTTTCTCAGTGCCATAATCTGTTTTCTTCCCTTACTGAGATGTCCCTTTGCTATCTTTAGGCTTTGGTTGTTTTCAATTGCTTTCCTCACTAGTTCACAGTTGAATTTCCTTACGTCTTCAGTGATACTTTTTCTTACTGTCTTGCATAGCTCTATATATTCCACTTTGGAAGTCACATCTTCTTTAGTTGTCCTCATCTCTCTTCTTTTTTGCATCAACATTTTGGTTTTTCCTGATAATTTGTTCACATGCAACTTGTTCTTAGACCCAGCTAATTTTGTTGCTGTTTCCATAAGAGCTTTGGTTACTTTTCTGTTAACTTCAGAGATGTCCACTTCTTCCGATGTTAGGCCTTCTAAAGCAGAGAACCTGTTCTTCAGTTCTAACTTGAAGGTATTATGGTGTTTTTTAAGGTTGGTTATGTCAAAAGATTTTGTTTGTCTTATGAGCTTGCCACGTTCGAGTTTAGTGTTGAGGTGCATCTTACATCTCACCAATCTATGGTCACTACCTGTGTTGAACTTGTTTAGCACACTGCAGTCTTCTATGACGAATTTTTTGTTACACATAATAAAATCAATTTCACTTGTTGTCCCATTTGGATGTCTCCATGTCCATTTCCTGTGTGGCTTTTTCTTGAAGAAGGAGTTCAAGATGAAAAACCCTTCTGCCTCTGCAAACTCAACGAGAGTATTTCCACGCTGGTTTCTGTTGCCATGACCGAATTTACCTACTGAAGTTTCATTCTGTTGCCGTTGCCCTATTTTTGCATTGAAATCTCCCATAATTATTTTCAAGTGCTGCTTACCTTTATTATTTAGATGACAAATTTCCTCATAAAATTCTTCAATTTCTTCTTCAGGATGACTTGTGGTGGGTGCATAAGTTTGAATAATCTGAGCCTGGTATCTTTTCGAGAGTTGGATAACAAGTCGTGCAGCTCTGTCAGAGGAACTTTCAACTTCTACAACTTTATCCTTCAGTTTCTTGTTTATTATAAATCCAACACCACTAGTTCTGCCAGTATCTGTCCCACGATAGTAGAAGAGATGTCCACTTTTCAGTTCGATGAGATCTTCTCCTTTTCTCCTTACCTCACTTAGCCCCACGATGTCCCACTTGATCCTTTGTAGTTCCTCTTCCAATTCAAGAAGCCTTGAATCAGAAGATAGGGAGCGTCCATTGTAAGTAGCCAAGGTCAGCATCAGATGGCAGCCTAGTCCGGTCCTCCGGGGATTCTTAGCACCCTCTGCCTTCATGTCGCACTGGCCGCTGCCTTGGCCAGGTACATTCCAGCTGCCGGAGACTGAGGGCCAAGATTTAAGTTGTGGAATCATTTTGGAGGGGTTTGGCCATAACTCACCACGCTGGCCAAGCGGGTTGGTGAGTGTGGGATAGAATTTCCTCTGATCCCGATGGTATAGTTATACCGCTATGGGCGGTCGTCAGAGCCCCTTTAGTGGGAACAGGATGCACCACGAGAAGGCGGGGTTGACATTTGTCAAGGAGAGGCTGTGATGTTACGCATCACCTGACCTTACATCCCACAGAGAAAGTAACCTCAGTTAAATCAAATATTTTTTTTATATGAGAAGAGAAGAAAAATGAAATTAAAATCTTGGAGCCACCGTTTTAGTCCTGCTGCTTTGTGAATTGTCTTATCATCATAGTTGGAATTATCCTCAATTTTTTCAAATACTTCAATTAGCAGGCACCTGTGGTCAGCTAAGGTAGACACTGAACGAGATCTGAAGTTCAACCTGGTCTGTGATACACGAGGTGGTCTGGGTCCACCAGTAGATTCTAGTAAATGAACACGCTTTGTCGATTTGGAAAAGAATGCACAAATTGCATTTAAATTTGAAAACAAACAAACAAACGTGATTCCTTCAACACTGCCGCTGCTCTGCTCAAAACTAAGTTCAGCCTGTGTGGGTAGCAATGAACAAATAATGCTTGAGGGGCATCACGCTTCACTTTTGCTTGCAATCCATTTAGCTCTGATGCCATCATTGCTGTTACATCATATGTCTGTGCAACTAGTTTTTCTTTGTAGCTAAATCTTTCCAGCTCACGATTCTGTAATTCTTTGAGCGAAATAGCACACCGATCAGAACTTGCATCAAAAAATCCCAAAAATCTTTCTACTGGTACTCCATCTTTCACGAATCGAACTATAATTGATACTTGTGCATGGGAGCTAATGTCTGTCACTTCATCAATCTGCCAAGAAAAAAACTGGGCATTTTCAATATCCGCATTGATTTAATTCCTAATTATATGAGCAACTGATTCGATTAAATCATTCTGTATTGTTTTTGAAGTTCCTGAAAATGTTGTACTATTCTCCATAAACACTCCCAATGTTTCGTCACTCTTGGAGAGTAAATCAATCATCTCGAGGTAATTTCCCTTATTATCAGAGACTTCGCTCTCATCGTGTCCATGAAATGGGAGCTGTTGCCACGCCAGTAGTGTTGTGATATCAATCAACTTCTTCATTACATCACGATTCTTTTTTACTTTTTCATTATGACGTAAGTCACTTGTTCTCTTTGCTTCATTGAGAGAGTAGTCTATCCTTGTTTTGCCTAGCAACTCTAATTTAACAACTGTCAAAATGTGATCTTTACACTTTTTGTGCCTGTCCAAAGCATGTGGTAAATTTTTCAAATCATTGAAGCCTTTCTCTTGCCAGACTTCATTGCCACTCACAGGAAACAGCAAACATGGCCAACAATATAGTTTATTCATTGATGCACTACCAGTTAGCCATTGTTCTTTTCTGTACCAGTCAATATTAAAACCTCTGTTTGAAGTTTTGCCTTTTGAAGTCATCTTTTTCATTTCAGGTGTAGGCTTACCATCATTTTTAATTTGATTCTTTTCTTCAAAATCTCTTCTACTGAAAGGCTTTTCCAGTAAGCTATCCACTATATTAGATATGTTTGAAGCAGAGGCCATGGTCTGATAAACAACTCTTCATAAAACATAAATAAAATTAGTTACACAAACATTAGTGTGAAAGAAAAGCAACTAGGAAGAAGACGCTATGTAATGATGCTCAAAGCTGTCAGAATGAGGAGTTAACACAGTGGAGCTGCTCATACAGAGAAACAGCTGTTCCCATGAGGCAAAATAACATCTGCCTCATGGGAAGTCCACGGTGCGCGTGCACTCTTTGTGTTGGCAGTTCCACCGCCTACCTTCTTCAGTCTTTTCTGTTTTGTAATAGATGACAAATGGGTGGACTGTGGCTTGCCCACTGGTCCAGTGATAGCTCTGGGCTTCATCCTGATGAAGAAAACTATAATTTTCGGCAAAATTGCAAATGACGAGAAATTCTGAGTCCTTGAGGTTTTCCTTAGTACTATTCATAAAAGAGCTTTGCTGCTTAGCAATGAAGTCATGTCTGACCAAAGCAGACAGTTTTTCGCAAAACAAATCAATAAAATCTGAAGTTGATTTTTCTAATGTCTCCAAGTTGCATTATCAATTGTAATCTATTGGCAAAAGGTTGGTTTTTCAACCAAGTTCTCCTCAAAACCGTGTTCCATTACATTTCTTACTTCCTCATTTCCAGGACAGGTGGGACACTTCCCCAAATGACAATCTATGGAAGCAGGGTTGCACAATACTCTTGCAAGACAATGTTTGTAGGAAGATAATTGTCCATTTGTTAGTGAACCAATTCTTGCATTTTCCATCATCAGTTTTACATTTTGGTGTGTGGTGCATACACATACCGTATGAGTACCACTAGACCCTGCCAAGACACAGTTTTTTGGTCTGAGCACTGTGAATTTGGAAAAACTGACTTTCGTGCCTGCAAATTTATCTTTGAATGACTTATAAGCTTCTGTCGCAAATTACATAAAATCAGCCTCTTTGACAATTTAACTTTATCTCCGTTTTCAGTTCTAACAGAAACACAATCTTTCATTCCAGGTAAAACCCGACTAATTTTATCACTTTGTTAAAACGATCGTACTACTTCAACTACTTCAGAAGAGAGAGACTTACCTGGTTTTCTATTAAGGCTTTCCAAAATTCCTTTCTCCTTCAGAATTTTTTTTTTATTGTCTCTTACCATATAATTAGGAGCATTGAACTCTTGCATGATTTTCCTAACACTCCATGACTCTGGTAAGCAAGTCAAAATCATCAACTGTTTATTTCTAGTGAAGTTAGAAAAATTACTTTTAAGATTGTCCATAAGAGAGTCATGAAGTATTTCATCCTCATCATCAGATGACTCTTGAATATTTGTGAAAAGCTTCCGTTTCATAGCAGAACTGATTTTTGAATTTTGGTTGAAGCATAACATTTAGATTTTAGCTTTTTCTTATTGACAGGTGATTCACCCAATTCATGGAGCGAAGTATTCAGTGTTTCATACCTGCCAACTACTATGGAATGTCCGTAGTTTCTACGGATTCAGTCGCCTGACTACGGAAACCTTGGTGAAACTACGGATGAGTCTACGAATTTTCCTTTTGTTTTTCAAAATTAGTGTTTCTGCTAATATTTCAGGATATATATAAATGCTCTTTGTCATAAACTGGAATTGGTGTAACAGTACGATCATGTGGTAAGTGGAAGTTAGCGCAATGCGTGTTCACGTGCTGGAGTTCGCTCTGGTCAAGCGTTGGGGGATTCCGAACGCATCAGATTGATTGTTACTGGTGGTTGTTTTGAACTGAAATCTGGCAACGTTACCTGTTCTGCTCATGTTGTCTCAAGATGTTAGACCTGCGTCAGTGAATCGACTTCGAGTTTTGCTTGTGCTAAGTTCGCTTCATTAGTGTGTACGGTTGTTGTATTGCGCGTTTCTTTTTCACAAAGATGGATCGTTTCCTGAAAAAGCGTCAGAATGAAGCAGCAGCTTCAGTGCCACCAAAAAAATTGAAGAATTACCATAAATTTAAAGAGGAATATTCCAAACAGTGGCCCTGTATTGTTGCATCATCAGAGAAAGACGGATATGCCTATTGTACGGTAGGTACTTTGAATTTTCTGTGGTTCACGGGGGACGTGACGATTGTCAGCGCCATGTTGCAAGCAAAAAACATGTGGAATTTGTGAAAAGTAAAGCCTCAAATCACAGCGTTTCATTATTTTGTACTAAAGATGATGATTTTAGTACTGTGCGATCCGAAAGTCTTTCTGCAAGATTTCTAATCGAACATAATATTCCGATTTCGGTTGCAGATCATGCAGGCCCATTGTTCACAAAAATGTTTCCGGACTCTATTATTGCTAAGAAATACAGCAGTGGGTGCACAAAAACAGATGCCATCATTCGCATAATGGTGGATTCCAGCAAATCAAAGATTTGTGATATAATTAAAAATAATTCATTTGCATTAGCGACTGATGGCAGCAATGACATCGAGGCCAAAAAGCTATATCCCCTAGTTGTTAGCTATTATGCTCATGAAAAGGGCCAAATCGTAACCACTTTGCTTTCATTATTAGATTCTTCTGATAACACTGGAGAAGGAATATTTAAATTAATTGATTCTGAATTAACGAGACTGGGCATAGGGTGGAATAATTGTGTATCCTTTTGTTGTGATAATGCGAACACTATGACTGGCCATTTCAAAGGTGTAGCAGCTTATATTAAAAGCAAACAGCCAGATATCAAAGTTGTTGGTTTTTCATGCCACTTGATATATCTTGCTGCTCAGAAAGCAGTAAAAGTGCTACCTACCAGTTGATGTAAAAATGTTAGTGGTCTAAATATATTATTACTTGGAAAAAAGTAGCAAAAGAAAAAATGAATTAAAAGTATGGCAAAGTCTGTGTGGCGAAAAAGCTCACAAGATGTTGAAACATACATGTGTCTACTCGTTGGCTTTCTCTTGAAAGTGCTCTGAATAGGATTGTGGAACAATGGGAACCTTTGCAGGTTTTTTTTACTTGTGATATGGAAGTTTTAGAAAAGAAAAGTCATCAGTTTTGCACAATTAAAAAGTTACTTGAATCACCTGAGACAAAACTGTACTGTCTTTTTGTGAAGACTGTCATAACAACATTTACCAAAGTGAATGTTACCCTTCAAAAAGAACAGCCTTGTATTCATATTTGAAAGGATGAATTGTCTAAACTGTTTTTTGAACTACTTGTTCACTTCATAACACCTTCAGCCATTTCGAAGTCTGAATCTGTGTTTAATGTTGATTTCATGAAGCTTAAAAACCAAAAAGATGATGATGAACTTGTTTTGGAGCATCGACAAGAGCATTTATAAAAGATGCAAATTTTTCAAGCAATGAAATAAGAAAGTTTTTTTCATCTGTTTGAAAAAATTTCTGCAGCATGCAACTATGTTCTGAAAAAAATGCCTCTACAGGATAAGTTTTATAACCATGCAGCTGTGGCAAATGTAAATTCACGTCATTCTGCAAACTACCAGTCTGCTAAGTATTTTGTGGATCTGTTTCAGTGTTGTCAAGATAGTGATGAGTTGGAACTTGAATTTGCACATTACCAGTGATCAATTTCCTCCAGATATAACAGAATGTGAAAGGATGGACGTTGCCTGACATAAAATTAGTGAACTCAGAAATGGAGATGAGACTTACAAATACTCCCTTTTACCTAAATTAATGCTGTCTGTGCTTGTGGTGCCACACAGTAATGCTCCAACAGAAAGAGTATTCAGCATGGTGCAGAAAAATCAAACAGAATTTAGATCAAGTTTGGGTACTAAAACTTTGGAATCACTGTTAATTGAGAAATTAAACGTGGACTGTTGCTACAATAAAAATTTTACTCTTGAACTGAAAAAAGCAAAAAGTGCATGTTATAAGGATCTTAGCTCAAGGTGCTGAACTTCATTGTATGTTTTATTTTATTTTTATTTTACTTCAGATGCAATGTGCCTTAGTCTAGCTCATAGCCACATATTTGAATTTCAGAAACAATGATACTTAAGGTAGTAATAATGTATTTTATAACTGAGGGGATAAAGTTGTCAAGAAGAGTTTTTTTTTATGCTGGTATTTGTTATTGCTAAAGGTAGGCAATTTTTTTGGAAGTGCTGGTATTAATTCAACAACTATAGCAAAATAATGTATCTTTACCTGTTGGATATTCTGATAGTTCTTTCCAATTGAATACAAAGCCATAAAAAAGTGAGTGAAATGGGAATGTTAAGAAATGTTCAGAAATAGGTATGACTGAACAACACAGTGCATTTTTTACATCAACACTGTATGACAAAAATCCATATTGCTTTAGTTTCGAAAAAAGGAAACTTATTTTGGCAGAGTACAACAGAAAAAAATAAGGTAAGCTCCTTTAATTTTATTTTATGCATTGAAGTTTGCTATTTTCATTGTTTCAAATAATCCAGTAGTTCATTAGATAAAAAGTTGCATTGAGCCATTTGAGCATTGTACTATACATGTATAACGAACAATTATTAATTCCATGAAATATAAACCACTCACCCAGCTGAGAAAGCAGCAGTAAATTAAATTATAACTCAAAAGTAATTGTGGAATAACTTTTTACGGGTCTTTTAGAGGTTATTTTTAATGAAAGTTGGTTGTCAAATTTTCGAACTAAAGCCTAGTTCGTCATCAGGACTATGTCACTGGAGTAGTTGCTGCCACTCAATTGGAAGAGACCATCCGCAATTATCGTTAATTGTGGTACTTCTTCTTCTTGCTATTTCGATCCCTTCTTCTAGTTTTCTCTTTACTAAGTTTGACTGAATAGCAAGAAGAAGAAGTACCACAATTAACGATAATTGCGGATGGTCTCTTCCAATTGAGTGGCAGCAACTACTCCAGTGACATAGTCCTGATGACGAACTAGGCTTTAGTTCGAAAATTTGACAACCAACTTTCATTAAAAATAACCTCTAAAAGACCCGTAAAAAAAGTTATTCCACAATCACTATGAATAGAGGTGCCATAAATGCATTTACAACTAGGATCAAAAGTAATAGTAAATTAGTTTTAATAAAAAAACTGTGAAATTGAGCCATTTAGAAGCATGTAAGGAATTACTTTATCACGGTCAAAAGTAGCTGTTACATACACCGCGTAACAGTACGAGTTACTACTGATAGTGCCCTGGTGGCAGGTATGGTGTTTCAATTACTTCTGACGTAGATGCAAAATTTTTGTCCATTTTCTCATCAGCACAGGTTTCATTTGCTTCTTGACTAATTTTAAAGTTTTCGGCTGCTTTCTGCAAGAATCAAAAATTTTAGTCTCTTTTGATAAGTCATCAAAATTTTCCAACATCCAGTCTGTCACATTTCTTAGCTTTTTTTATCTCTTACTCTATGGTCACTTTTTTTAAATGGATTGAAACATTGTATTACTGCATATCTTGTACTTTCCATTGTTGATTATTTGTGCATAAAATATAAAATTCAAATAGTAAAAAACTGCCTCCCATTACCTGTTCTTTTTATTTTTCCTAAAATAATCATGCGCAGCTTCAATTCATAAAAGTCTAGTTTCAAAACTGAAAAGGATATACTTTATTCAATTTAAAGTTTTCAACCACAAGAGTTTTCAAACACATCACTTTCACTGCATGAAACACATATGATCACCATCAAAACCTAAAGCAGACTGAGAAACACATCTGATCACCATCAAAACCTAAAGCAGACTGAGAAACACATCTGATCACCATCAAAACCTAAAGCAGACTGAGGTCTGCAAGGTAGGAACGCAAGTTGCTGCTTGTTGCGTCTTGTTACCAATGATCTAATCAACAGAATCAGTTTTTCAAGTCAGAACCTGCAGAGTTTTGTCCAAAACAAAATGTAGCCTACAGTACAACTGCACAGTCTTTTATTTTTTTATATTGTATTGTGAATTATTACAAATTCTGAATAATGAAATTAATAAAAATTTTAAACCCAATGTAGTCTCAGATTTTAAACAAATCAGTTAAAAATAAGACATTGTTTAAATAAATAGTTTTAAATAACAAAAATACTATATCTACTGTTATTAATGAAACTTTTTTAAGATTTAGCCCAAATTTAGTTTCAGTTTACATGTTTTTTTCATTTTTTTCATTAAACTCTTGTGTTAGGCTAAATTTAAATATAGTTTTTTAAGTACACCCATTTTCATCCCAAGTTACAATTAACACAATCAAATACCAAACATATAAAGATTGTTTAAAAAAAAATTCAAATTTTTTTGAGTGTCGCATTTTAAAAAATTCAAAATTTTAATTTTAAAATTTGAAATGTTTTTAATCTTAACCCCTATGGTGTTGTACATAAAATAAAAGAGCATAAAAAATACTACAAAAAGATACCTTCCCCATCTCTCTATCTTAATTAGGGGAGCTGCAATCACAATTTAAAAACATATCAATCTTCCAATTTTGGGGTGTTTTTGGACATTTTATATAGCTGTATTTTCAAAACCGGTGGATATATGACGATGAAATTTGGTATTTTTCTTAATCTATATAGAGGCCACTTATGTACCAAATTTCATTAAAATCTGAGATGGGCAAGTCAAGTCGCTGTGTTGAGTTGATACGGAATGACCCAGGTTTATTTTGTACTCATCCCTGTAGAAGAATCGCGGCGACAGGCAACGTACATTGCACGTTTATTTTGTACTCATCCCCAAAGCAGAATTGCGGCGATGGCCAACGTACATTGCATCGCATTTTGTACTCATCCCCGAAGCAGAAGCGCGGCGACGGGTGACGTACATCGTAGATTTATTTTGTACTAATCCCCGTAGAAGAATTGTCGCGACAAGCAACGTACATCTCAGGTTTATTTTGTACTCATCCCCGAAGCAGAATTGCGGTGATGGCTGACGTACATCGCAGATTTATTTTGTACTCATGTCCGTAGCAGAATCGCGGCAACGACCGAAGTACATTGTTGATTTATTTTGTACTCATCCCCGTAGAACAATCACGGCGACGGGTGACGTACATCTCATACTCATCCCCGAAGCAGAATCGCGGTGACAGCCGACGTACATCGCAGATTTATTTTGTACTCATCTCCGTGGAAGAATCGCGGCGATGGGTGACGTACATCGCAGGTTTATTTTGTACTCATCCCCGTAGACGAATTGCAGCGACGGGTGACGTACATCACAGGTTTATTTTGTATTCATCCCCGTAGCAGAATCGCGGCGACGGCCGACGTACATCGAAGATTTATTTTGTACTCATCCCCGTAGAAGAATCATGGTGACGTACATCGCAGGTTTATTTTGTACTCGTCCCCGTAGCAGAATCGCGGCGATGGCCGACGTACATCACAGATTTATTTTGGTTCTGCAGACAAATGATATTCCCTGAGCCCTATTAAACAATCTTGCAGACTTACTATCATGGATGCAAGTTTTCTGCCTTTTAAAATTGCCGAATACGGAAGTGAGGCGGAGTGAGGATTTCTCCTGTAATCACAATTTTTTTCTCTTCCAATGTTCCCTCGATGCTTGAAGAAAGGATTAACCAATATTGTTGTTAAATATCATTTTATTGCATAAATATTTGTGTTCTGGTTTGAAAATGGAGGCAACAATTTCCAAAAACCAAATATTGACTGAGCCCAGCTTGAATTTTTTTCTTGTGACATTCCCACAGCCCTTTATGGTAATTAAATATCATTTCATTAGATAAATGTTTGTATTTAAGATTGAATATGGAGGAAAATTTTCTGAAAACCAAAGTTATACGGAGCAAAAATTTCTCCCTCTAATAACCCTCCAGATGCTGTGCTTCTGTATTATTGTTTAATCATCATTTAATTACATATATGTTTGCACTTGAGATGGGAAATGGAGAAAAATGTTCCGAAAACGGAAGTAGAATGAGCAAAGACTTCTCCTCTTATGACAATTCTTTCCTAGTGATGCCTCTGCACTTTATTGTTGTTAAATAACATTTTATTCCATAAATCTTTGTGTTTCAGCTTGAAAATATTGGCAAAATTGCAGATACAGAGGACCAAAGCATTGCAATTGCCATAGTACCTAGGTTAGACATTTTTTTAGGTAGAAAAATATGTCTGTGCAATGTTTTTTTATTTATTTATTTTTTTTTTTATGCATTTAGTAGTTATCTTGCACAGTGACCAACTATTTTGTGACACAATGATATTTGTTGCAGACTGACCTGGAACTTTCTGCAATGGGACCATGCCAATAAATTGGATCACTAGTATAGTTTTACTGTTTTCTACATAATTGGTGTACTGTTACTTGTTATTAATTCTGAGGATTTGCCTTTCTGGAAGCCCAAGTTGCTTACATAAATTTGCTACTGCTATCTCACTGAATGTTACATATCTCAATGTTGTGTGGCCAACATGTAGGATCTAAGACTTTTGTCCATTCCATTTAAGTGTTGCCAGAGCCATATATATATATATATATATATATATATATATGGGATGTAAGGTCAGGTGATGCGTAACATCACAGCCTCTCCTTGACAAATGTCAACCCCGCCTTCTCGTGGTGCATCCTGTTCCCACTAAAGGGGCTCTGACGACCGCCCATAGCGGTATAACTATACCATCGGGATCAGAGGAAATGCTATCCCACACTCACTAACCCGCTTGGCCAGCGTGGTGAGTTATGGCCAAACCCTCCAAAATGATTCCACAACTTAAATCTTGGCCCTCAGTCTCCGGCAGCTGGAATGTACCTGGCCAAGGCAGCGGCCAGTGCGACATGAAGGCAGAGGGTGCTAAGAATCCCCGGAGGACCGGACTAGGCTGCCATCTGATGCTGACCTTGGCTACTTACAATGGACGCTCCCTATCTTCTGATTCAAGGCTTCTTGAATTGGAAGAGGAACTACAAAGGATCAAGTGGGACATCGTGGGGCTAAGTGAGGTAAGGAGAAAAGGAGAAGATCTCATCGAACTGAAAAGTGGACATCTCTTCTACTATCGTGGGACAGATACTGGCAGAACTAGTGGTGTCGGATTTATAATAAACAAGAAACTGAAGGACAAAGTTGTAGAAGTTGAAAGTTCCTCTGACAGAGCTGCACGACTTGTTATCCAACTCTCGAAAAGATACCAGGCTCAGATTATTCAAACTTATGCACCCACCACAAGTCATCCTGAAGAAGAAATTGAAGAATTTTATGAGGAAATTTGTCATCTAAATAATAAAGGTAAGCAGCATTTGAAGATAATTATGGGAGATTTCAATGCAAAAATAGGGCAACGGCAACAGAATGAAACTTCAGTAGGTAAATTCGGTCATGGCAACAGAAACCAGCGTGGAAATACTCTCGTTGAGTTTGCAGAGGCAGAAGGGTTTTTCATCTTGAACTCCTTTTTCAAGAAAAAGCCACACAGGAAATGGACATGGAGACATCCAAATGGGACGACAAGTGAAATTGATTTTATTATGTGTAACAAAAATTCGTCATAGAAGACTGCAGTGTGCTAAACAAGTTCAACACAGGTAGTGACCATAGATTGGTGAGATGTAAGATGCACCTCAACACTAAACTTGAACGTGGCAAGCTCATAGGACAAACAAAATCTATTGACATAACCAACCTTAAAAACACCATAATACCTTCAAGTTAGAACTGAAGAACAGGTTCTCTGCTTTAGAAGGCCTAACATCGGAAGAAGTGGACATCTCTGAAGTTAACAGAAAAGTAACCAAAGCTCTTATGGAAACAGCAACAAAATTAGCTGGGTCTAAGAACAAGTTGCATGTGAACAAATTATCAGGAAAAACCAAAATGTTGATGCAAAAAAGAAGAGAGATGAGGACAACTAAAGAAGATGTGACTTCCAAAGTGGAATATATAGAGCTATGCAAGACAGTAAGAAAAAGTATCACTGAAGACGTAAGGAAATTCAACTGTGAACTAGTGAGGAAAGCAATTGAAAACAACCAAAGCCTAAAGATAGCAAAGGGACATCTCAGTAAGGGAAGAAAACAGATTATGGCACTGAGAAAAGAAGATGGTTCTATAACAAGAAATAGAGGCGAAATTTTGACAAGAGTGAAAGATTTCTACTCCAAATTATATGAAAGGGATGATATATGCACTCCAGACATCATGAAAGATACCAGTACCAGAGTTCCTCCAGTCCTTCCAGCAGAAGTTGCACATGCAATCAAGAACATGAAGCGAGGAAAAGCTCCAGGAGAAGATGGAATTACTGTAGACATCATACAAGAAGCAAGTGGAGAAATCGAAACAGTACTCGCCCAAATTTTCACTCGATGCCTTAATGAAGGAAAGATTCCTGAGGATTGGAACACCGCTACAATGATCCTGCTACATAAGAAAGGTGACATTGAGGATCTCGGAAACTACAGACCTATCAGCCTCCTATCAGTAGTTTATAAAATCTTCACTAAAGTTCTTTCACACCGCTTGAAGGTAACACTGGACATGGCTCAACCGAGAGAACAAGCTGGATTCAGGAGTGGCTACAGCACAATAGATCATATCCACGTGCTGAGAGAACTAATTGAAAGAGCGAGGGAATATGAACTTCCATTGTGCATGGCTTTTATCGATTATGAAAGCCTTTGATTCGGTGAAACCATCAGCAGTTACAATGGCTCTGAAAACCTGCGGTATTGAAGATGCATACATTAATATTATTAATAACATCTATGAAAATGCAAGTGCAAAGATTAGGCTATTTGAAAATACAACACACGTAAAAATTGGGAAGGAGTGAGACAAGGTGACACCATATCTCCGAAGCTCTTTAATGCCACATTGGAGGGTGTTTTTCAGTCACTGAGCTGGGAAAACAAGGGGATAAAGATTAATGGAGATTATCTAACCCACCTTCGTTTTGCTGATGACGTAGTCATTTTTACAACTACCCCATCAGAGCTGCAGAGTATGATCCAGGAACTTGCTGACAAGAGTAAAGAAGTGGGATTAAAAATGAACTTTCAGAAGACAAAAGTGATGTTCAATGCTTTTACAAGAAATGAAGATTTATCGATTGATGGAGAAAGCTGGAGATAACAGACACGTACGTTTATCTTGGACAGCAGATATCAAGTGAGGGTCGCATTGATGAAGAAATTAATCGGCGTACAAAACTTGCCTGGAGAGCTTTTGGAAGAAACAGCATAATTTTCAAGAGCAACATGCCATTATGTCTTAAAAGAAAAGTGTTTGATCAATGCATCCTTCAGTGCTTACGTATGGTGCGGAGACGTGGACCTTAACTAAAAGAGACATACAAAGGCTGCAGACAACTCAAAGAAGCATGGAGAGGTGCATGCTTGGTGTAACCAGGAGAGATAAGAAGAGGAACTCGTGGATCCGAAAAATGACAAGAGTGGAAGACATCATGATCAGAGTTAAATCCCTGAAATGGCAATGGGCTGGACATACTGCCAGAAGGACAGATCATCGATGGACAGCCGAAATTTTAGATTGGATTCCAAGGGACAGGAAAAGACCCAGAAGAAGACCACATGGGAGATGGGTGGATGAAATTCGAAAGTATGCAGGGGTGACATGGAGGAGACTGGCACAAGACAGACCGTTGTGGAGGAAACTTGGGGAGACCTTCGTCCAGCAGTGGATTGATAATGGTTGACAATGATGATGATGATGATATATATATATATCATCATATCATCGTCATCATCATTGTCAACCATTTATCAATCCACTGCTGGACGAAGGTCTCTCCAAGCCTCTTCCACAATGGCCTGTCTTGTGCCAGTCTCCTCCATGTTACACCCGCATACTTTCGAATTCCATCCACCCATCTCCCATGTGGTCTTCTTCTGGGTCTTTTCCTGTCCCTTGGAATCCAATCTAAAATTCCGACTGTCCATCGATGGTCTGTTCTTCTGGCAGTATGTATGTCCAGCCCATTGCCATTTCAGAGATTTTACTCTGATCATGATGTCTTCCATTCTTGTCATTTTTCTGATGTTGAATTCCTCTTCTTATCTCTCCTGGTTACACCAAGCATGCACCTCTCCATGTTTCTTTGAGTTGTCTGCAGCCTTTGTATGCCTCTTTTAGTTAAGGTCCATGTCTCTGCACCATACGTAAGCACTGGAAGGATGCATTGATCAAACACTTTTCTTATAAGACATAATGGCATATTGCTTTTAAAAATTATGCTGTTTCTTCCAAAACTCTCCAGGGAAGTTTGATACACCAATTAATTTCTTCATCAATGTGACCCTCACTTGATATCTGCTGTTCAAGATAAACATATGCATCTGTTATCTCCAGCTTTTCTCCATCAATCGATAAATCTTCATTTCTTGTAAAAGCATTGAACATCACTTTTGTCTTCTGAAAGTTCATTTTTAATCCCACTTCTTTACTCTTGTCAGCAAGTTCCTGGATCATACTCTGCAGCTCTGATGGGGTAGTTGCAAAAATGACTACATCATCAGCAAAACGAAGGTGAGTTAGATAATCTCCATTAATCTTTATCCCTTTGTTTTCCCAGTTCGGTGATTGAAAGACATTTTCCCCGCACGGGGATAACTGGTTTTCCAGTTATTTGGGGAGCGGCGCCCCCACGGCCCGAGCTGACCTTGTGACGGTTTTTTGCTTTCTTGTTTTTGTGCTTTCACGTTACCGCAGGGACAGCTGTTCATCCAGCTGATGGGGAGTAGCGACCCCACGGCCCCAGCCGACATGTTATGTTTGATTCTTCCCATTACAACTTTGTGTTGCCACCACCTTGACAGCACCCGCCTCAGTTGTTGGTTGCTGAGGTTGTGATTATGCGCCAGCCCTTTCCTTTCCTCTGGCTTTCCTCTCCCTTTCCTGTTTTTACTTTCTTCTCCACTACCTGTTCTTCTTTTCTACTCAATTTTCTACTCGACTTGCTTCTCCATTTTCTGTTCCTCTCTTGTTTTTCCGGGCTGGTTTGCTAGACCTACCTGCACGTTTGCCGTGTGCGGTGACCCGTAAGATGGAAAAGGGGATGCTGGAGGCTGAGGTTTCTGGTGGCCAGGTTGTTGTTGTCGCCAGTCGCCAACACTCCTCTTTGCTCCCTGCTTCACCCTAAACGGGCGGCTAGGAACTAACCTACTCCTAGTCAATCGGCTTGTTGTTTCGTACAACAGGGTGAGTTTGGGGATAGTGCGGGCATGCCAAAGGGGTGTTACCGAGACCTGGGAAAGTCTCGGTACTCGCTGAGCGCTTGTCTGCACTATCAACATGCTATATCCGTTGCTTAACCCTAGAGTTTAGTCCTGCGTCCAATTGGGCTTGCGGACCTCCGGCTCTCCCCTGTTGGGCTCGGTTGTGGGCGGGGAAATCGGCGGACGAACTTTTCACTTCTATTCATGGCTAACCAAAAAATTTCCCAAGAACTTCAAACGAAGCGGCCCATTGAGGAAGGGTCACCCCTCCCAACAAGAAACCTACACCTGATTCTGCCAATGTTCGGTTCTTTTGCATCCACTCCTTGGACGCTTCAAACCCATTAAACACCAGAAGCCCCTTCTGGATAAATAAAGCATTGCAATCAATTGCCAGCTCTCCTAAGAGCGTTAAGAAGCTCCAATCTGGAGATCTTCTTGTCGAGATGTCGAGTCCCAGATATGCTACAGTGCTTTTAAACACTACCTCTTTTTAGATTGTCCAGTAAAAGTTACCCCTCACGGCTACCTCAATTCCTCACGAGGTGTTATCTCTTCTCAAGACCTTCTGGAGTGCAGTGACCAAGAACTTCTGGAGGAACTGAAAGACCAACAAGTGAGTGGAGTCCGGCGCATCCTATTTTGGCAAAATGGCCAATCTGTCCCATCTCGAAACATCATACTGACCTTTAACACCCCATCCCTGCCAACATCAATTAAGGCAGGGTATCTACATCTTGAAGTGCGACCCTTCATACCAAGTCCTCTACGATGCTTCAAATGCCAAGCATATGGTCACTCCCAGCAGTCTTGCAGGAGCACTGCTCGGTGTGGGCGTTGTACTGCAACAGACCATACTTTGCAAGATTGCAATGCCGAAGCCGAGCTGTGCTTCAACTGCAAGGGATCTCATGCAGCATCATCGAGAGACTGTCCAAAGTGGAAAGAGGAAAAAGAGATCCAACGCATTAAGACCGTTGAGGGAATCTCCTACCCAGAGGCCAGAAGAAAGGTCGCTCCAAACCAATCAAATCGGCGATCCTATGCATCAGCGGTTGTTGCAAGGACTACAGTCGGTACCCAGACTGATAGCCAAATCCCAGTGAATTGTCCCTACAAGCTAGACGACATCATAGCTGCTGGTCTGGCAGCACTACAATCCCGAGCTAGGGACGCGAAAGCTCCAACAACCACTGTGCCTAAACCTGCTGCAACTAACACCAGCACCACCGGGACTTCAACAACCCCGGGAGGAAAGAGAAAGGGAAAAGAAAAGAAGAAATCTCCAAACTCCCATCATAAGAACCAGGATCGGGCAAAGATCATCTGCGACACAGGAACCAAAATACCGCCCCATTTTACCACCAGAGACTACAGGGCGTCGGACAAAACAGTCCCAAGCGCAAATGGACATTGCAGACAAAATGATGGAATCGGACAACTTTTAGTTGTCCCAGTTTTTCTCGGGTTTTGTTTTTCGTTTTTTCTTTTTCTCATTCACCACAATTCAAACCATGGATCAAATCGTTCAGTGGAACTGTCGAGGCTTTCGGACAAGACATGACGACGTGAAACATCTGCTTTCGTCATACTCTCCGGTGTGCCTTTGCCTCCAGGAGACAAAACTTAAACCATCAGACCTCCTTTCAGTTCGAGGCTACAGTGCATTTCAGAAAGATAATGTTTCAGGAGATATAGCTTGCGGGGGAGTTGCCATCCTTGTCCCCCACAGTGTTCCAGTTTCTCCCGTTGCGGTCTCAACATCTTTACAAGCCGTTGCGGTGCGTATCTCCATGCCTGTGCCTCTAACTGTTTGCAGCGTCTATCTGCCGCCGGACGAGGACGTGAGCGTGTCCGTTCTTGAGAGCTTAGTTGGGCAGCTGCCGTCACCTGCTCTTCTTCTGGGTGACTTCAATGCTCATAATCCATTGTGGGGTAGTGTCAGAACAGACACACGAGGCCGTAGGATCGAATCTCTTCTTTCCTCGACCTCTTTGTACCTGTTTAACATCGGTGCTGACACTTACTTCCACGAGCCTACACGAAGTTTCAGTGCAATCGATTTATCTTTGGGTCAACCATCGGTTATGGCCGACTGGTCGTGGACGGTGTGTGACGACCTCCATGGAAGCGACCACTTCCCAATTGTACTTAGGTATAATGTGAACGTACCATCTTCTGCCTCCCGCCCTCCTCGTTGGAGGATGGATCGTGCCAAGTGGGAGGTCTTCACACCGTCTGCAGTAATATCTTTTGCCATGGTGACCCGGGGGTCAATTGACGCAGCTGTTACTGATGTCCCAATGTGTATCATTCAGGCAGCAGATCTCTATCCTAAAAACATCAACGACGCTCCCAAGACGTCCGAAGCCTTGGTGGAACCCTGATTGCGCAGCGGCTAGGAGAGTTCAACATAAGGCCTGGTGTACTTTTCGGCGTTATCTGACCGATGCTAATCTTGTTAAATTTAAAAGAGCAAAATCTTACGCTCGGTTGGTGCGTCGACGAAGCAAGAGGGAGTCTTGGATGAAGTACGTTTCATCTATCAATTCATGTGCCAGTTCAAAAACTGTTTGGGAAAAAATTCGTAAGATCCGGGGAAACTATAGTTCCCGCCAAATTTCAATTCTTGAGAATAACGGCTGCACGTATGCTGAAGTTGGGGAGATTGTGGATTGCTTGGGCGAAGCGTTTGCCTCAGTTTCTAGTTCTCAGGCGTATCTCCCGTCCTTTCAGAGGATTAAAACAACCGCGGAACGCCAGAAAATCTCCTTTGCGCCTTTTTATAACACTGAGTATAACTCCCCTTCAGCATGGTTGAACTACGGGTGGCTCTGCATCGGTCCGGCGCAACATCTGTCGGTCCCGACGGCATCCACTATGACATGATTCGTCATCTCTCGCAGTCGTCTCTCGAGAATCTGTTAGTGCTTTTCAACCGTATTTGGTTGGAGCACAGTTTCCCGGACTCTTGGCGAAGAGCTTTTGTTTTACCTTTTCCCAAGCCTGGCAAAGACCCCAAGTCTCCCTCTAGTTATCGGCCAATTGCCCTCACTAGCTGTCTGTGCAAAATCCTTGAACGAATGGTTAATTCCCGGCTAATTTATTTTCTTGAAGAACATCGAATACTGTCTCCATCACAAAGCGGCTTCCGTCGTCATCGTTCAGCTCCTGCTCCTTGAGACGTCTGTTCGTGAGGCGTTCGTACGTAGGCAGCACCTGGTGTCTGTATTTTTTGACATCGAAAAAGCTTACGATAGAGCGTGGCGTCACGGTATCCTCCGTGACCTCCACGAGAGTGGGTTGCGGGGAAACCTGCCAACCTTCATTGCCAACTTTCTTCGTAACCGTGTGTTCCAGGTGCGCCTGGGTACAACGCTGTCCGCCTTTTTCCATCAAGAACAAGGCGTTCCTCAAGGCAGCATTCTTTCGGTGACTCTGTTCATCCTCCGCATTAATTGTTTACTCAAAAATCTTCCTCCTACGGTTTCGGCTACCATTTATGTTGACGACCTTCACATCTTCTGTTCGTCATCCAGCATGCATTTCGTTGAAAGGCAGCTGCAGTCTGCAATTACCCAGATTGTTAAAGCCGCTAACAATAATGGGTTTGTTCTTTCTCCCGACAAGACAGCCTGTGTCCATTTCTGCCGGAGGCGTGGCCTCCATCCTGATCCAGAGCTCTATTTGGACCGTGCAGCCATTCCAGTTTTGCCGGAAACCAAGTTCCTTGGTTTGACCGTTGACCGTGCTCTCACCTTTCGCTCGCACGTTCGACGGCTAAGGACTTCCTGTCTGAGAGCCTTGTCAATCCTTAAGATCCTTGCCTCAGTCTCCTGGGGTGCAGACAGGACTTCTTTGTTCCGTATTTACCATTCTCTCATTCGGTCTAAGCTGGATTATGGCTGTATGGTGTATGGCTCTGCGCGTCTTACCGTTCTCCGGCCGTTGGATACCATCCACCATCAAGCGCTGCGTCTTCGTACGGGAGCATTTCGCACGTCACCCATTCCCAGCCTTTATGCCGACGCGAACGAACCGTCGCTTCATTTACGCCGTCTGCAGCTGTCTCTTCAATTTTACCTGAAACTTAAATCACTCACAGACCATCCTTTATACGATGCAGTTTTTCATTCCCAGCATGCTCGTTTGTTCGATATCCGTCCCTCGTGCATTCGAACCTTCGGTCTTCGTATGGCGGCCGTAGCTCGTGATGCAGGGCTCGACTTGTCACTCGTTGGAGAGACCAGGGGCTTTGAGGACCCCCCATGGCATCCTCTTGGTGTCATGGTTGATACCAGCTTTACATCTTTTGACAAGTCCTCAACCCCTGCGTCAGTGTACCAGCAGCTCTTCGCTGAACACCGTTACGTCAATGCAGACTTTATTCCTGTTTTCACCGATGGATCTAAGGCGGCCGGTGTTGTTGGATCCGCCGCCGTCTGCGTTGACGAAGTTTCTGTTGCCCGCATTCCTCCTGAGGCCACGGTGTTTTCGGCGGAGATGCATGCTGTGTATCTTGCACTTGTTCACGTGCAGTCGAGTTCTCATCAGCGTGCTATTGTGTACACTGATTCCTTGAGTGTTGTGCAATCATTGTCATCTTTGGATTTCACTGGCCACCCACTTCTTTTTACCGTACGGAGACTTCTTCATTCTTTGCTCGAGGCTGATGTCTAGATTCGGTTCTGCTGGATTCCTGGGCATGTTGCGATACCAGGGAACGAGTCTGCCAATGCTGCTGCTAGATCTGCCTCCTCTTTTGTCGTCACACCCTTGCCACTGTTTCACCGTGATTTTCGCTTTCTTGTTCACGATCATATCAGACGAACGTGGCGGAGTCTGTGGGACCAACAGGTGGAGAATAAACTGCACCGTATAAAACCTAACCTTGGAATCTGGAAATCATCGTGTCGCCGGAACCGTAGGGAAGAAGTTGTTCTTGCGCGTCTCCGCATTGGGCATTGTCGCTTCACGCATAGCTATTTGCTGTGTGCTGACGCTGCCCCAATGTGTGAGGCGTGCGACTGTTTGCTCACCGTCTCTCATGTTTTGTGTAGTTGTGTCCGTTTTCGTAATCATCGGTTTCACTATTTTCAGTCTCATCTACTGGATGACGGCGCAGAAGTAAAAAAAATAAATAAATAAATAAATAAAAAAAGTTATACAAATTATAACAGTGAATTAATAAATTTATATATATAAACCTATTTAACTAACTAGTCTTCACAGCTTTCATCATTCTTTTTTCTAACTTTTACCAAGCCTGTCTGCTCTTAATCATTTCACCCCGCTTTTAAAAATCTTTAACTGATAGTTCTGTGTCTGGCGCTCTTTGGCCAAACCTGGCCCTTGCGCCACTAAAATCAATTAACTAACTAACTAACCAAAGGCATTTCCCAATGTGGCATTAAAGAGCTTGGGAGATATGGTGGCTCATGTCTCACTCTCTTTCCAACTTTTATGTGTGCTGTATTCTCAAACAGCCGAATCTTTGCACTTGCATTTTCATAGATGTTATTAATAGTATTAATGTATGCTGATGGTTTCACTGAGGCAAAGGCCTTTTCATAATTGATAAAAGTCACACACAATGCAAGTTCATATTCCCCCGCTCTTTCAATTAGTTCTCTCAGTACGTGGATATGATCTGTAGTGCTGTAGCCACTCCTGAATCCAGCTTGTTCTCCTGGTTGAGCCATGTCCAGTGTCACCTTCAAGCGGTGTGAAAGAACTTTAGTTTTTATAAACCACTGATAGTAGGCTGATAGGTCCTGTAGTTCCTGAGATCCTCAATGTCACCTTTTTTATGTAGCAGGATCATTGTAGCATTGTTCCAATCCTCAGGAATCTTCCCTTCATTAAGGCATAGAGTGAAAACTTGGGCGAGTACTGTTTCAATTTCTCCACTTGCTTCTTGTATGATGTCTACAGTAAATCCATCTTCTCCTGGAGCTTTTCCCTGCTTCATGTTCTTGATTGCATGTGTAACTTCTGCTGGAAGGACTGGAAGAACTCTGGTACTGGTACCTTTCATGATGTCTGGAGTACATGAATCATCCCTTTCATATAATTTGGAGTAGAAATCTTTCACTCTTGTCAAAATTTCACCTCTATTTCTTGTTACAGAGCCATCTTTTCTCAGTGCCATAATCTGATTGTTTCCCTTACTGAGATGTCCCTTTGCTATCTTTAGGCTTTGGTTGTTTTCAATTGCTTTCCTCACTAGTTCACAGTTGAATTTCCTTACGTCTTCGGTGATACTTTTTTGTACTGTCTTGCATAGCTCTATATATTCCACTTTGGAAGTCACATCTTGTTTAGTTGTCCTCATCTCTCTTCTTTTTTGCATCAACATTTTGGTTTTTCCTGATAATTTGTTCACATGCTTCTTGTTCTTAGACCCAGCTAATTTTGTTGCTGTTTCCATAAGAGCTTTGGTTACTTTTCTGTTAACTTCAGAGATGTCCACTTCTTCTGTTGTTAGTATCCTGTTCCCACTAAAGGGGATCTGACGACCACCAATAGCGCTATAACTTTACCATCGGGATTAGAGGAAATGCTATCCCACACTCATCAACCCGCTTGGCCAGCATGGTGAGTCATGGCCAAACCCCTCCAAAATGACTCTATTTATATATATATATATATATATACACTGGCAGAAAGTAAAAAAAGAACACCAAGAAGGAGACGTCTGATACCAACGAAATTTATACAGCATAATAACGGAATACAGAGGATAACGTGATCAAAACATTATGGCAAAATACAGCTGTATTTGCTGGTAAACTGAAAAATAACATTTCCACGTACATGGTTAGTACGAGGTTGAACCACCTTGAACTGCGTCACACTGTGTAATTCTGACATGGAGTCTGTCGTACAGTTGTTGGATGTAAGTTTGGGGTATTGAGTTCCAAGCATCCTCAACCTGGACGCGTAAATCCGGGATGGTTGTGGCTGTCCGTGGAGACCGGATAAGTCTTGTCCCATAAAATCCCACACGTGCTCGATGGGGAACAAATCCGGTGAACGTGCAGGCCATGGAAGTTGTCTCACACCCTGAAGTGCATGTTGCGTTGCACGTGCCGTGTGTGGGCATGCATTATCTTGCTGTAAAACACCACGATGGACCGACCTTACAAATGGCACAATAACGGGCTGAATGATGTTGTTGATGTAGGAGGTGCTGTTTAACATACCCGGTACAAACACTAGTTGTGTACGGGAGTTATAGCTGATCGCTCCCCACACCAAGAGACCAGGTGTAGGCCCTGTGTGTCGCTGGCGGATGCAAGAAGGGTGGAGACGCTCTCCTATGCGTCTGCGAACACGCATACGGCCATCGGAGGCTCCCAAGCAGAATCTGCTTTCATCGCTGAACACGACAGATCGCCATTGTGTTCTCCAGTGCAGACGTTGGCGACACCACTGCAGCCGTTCCTGACGGTGGGCTGGAGTCAGAGGCACACGTGCACGTAGTCCTGTATCCAGTAGACAGTTGCGGATTGTTCACACAGTCACCTCAGGTGCAACGGCAGCTAAGATTTGTGTCGCAGTGGATGTTCTGCTTGACAACGCCGCTCTTCGTATGCGTCGATCGGTCCGCCAGTTCCACGTCTTCTCGTGGAACTGGTGGACCGATCGACGCATACGAAGAGCGGCGTCGGTCGGTGACTCCCAGTTCCACGTCTTCTCGTGTGGGAATGTTCCTCAGACCATCTATGCCACGATCGTACCACCACCGATACTTCCCGTCCAATTCGCTCCGCAATACGACGATACGACCACCCGGCCTCACTGAGTCCGACTAGACGACCTCGCCCAAAGTCCGATAACTGCTGAAATTGTACACATCTTCCCTGTTCAGGCATTGCAGCTTCCTCAGGGTCTTCGCACGTGTCCGTACACTGACGACTGATTACATTCACTTCGCCGTACTTCTTAAATACCACTGACAATAATTTGCATATTATGCTGTGCTGTGGCGTAAGCGCTCACCGGTTGGTCCCAAAATTAACATCACACCTACGTAAACTCAACCCCATTAACATATGTAAATTTCATGATCGTCCGCCAATTCCTTCTTGGTGTTCTTTTTTCACTTTCTGCCAGTGTATATATACATAGGGGATGTAAGGTCAGGTGATGCGTAACATCACAGCCTCTCCTTGACAAATGTCAACCCCGCCTTCTCGTGGTGCATCCTGTTCCCACTAAAGGGGCTCTGACGACCGCCAGTAGCGGTATAACTATACCATCGGGATTAGAGGAAATGCTATCCTACACTCACCAACCCGCTTGGCCAGCGTGGTGAGTTATGGCCAAACCCCTCCAAAACGACTGATGATGATGATATAAATAGAGAGAAAGAAATAGAATGAGTTTTCAAACCAAGAGTTCCAGTTGTCAGAATAGGCAAAATAAAGCATAATTGAACAAGCTTTGAAACTATTTGCTTTTAGATGAACCAGGCTTAGAAATACTAACTAAATGCAGAAAATAAAAAAGAAGACTGCAAATCTAAAATAGTGGAACCAGCACATAAGGCTATTTCAGTTTCAGTTCTTATGCAATGCTCCCTGTATTTTGTCATCAACCAGAAATTTGGATTTCTGCCTATGGGAGGTCTTTGTGTAAAAGAAGTAATACTTTTGAAAGGTTTTTTAAGCTAAACTGAAGCAATAAATTGCTCAGAATAAGCTTCGTTAGTCAAAAAGTAGAGAAACTTATAAGTGGTAACAAAAATTTAAAACAAATTTGGAAACTAAAAATTTGAAGAAAAAAAGGGGAAATAAAATAAAAATTAAAAAAAATCTTTAAATTAAGGACCTCACAAAGCCCATCCATCCCAAGCTAAGACAATGAAGAAAAAACTACTGGGACTTAGTAAGCCATTAAAATTTGAAATGTTTCAAGTGACAATGTATTGTAATATTAGTTAATTATGTACTGAATATAAATTTTGAACTGCTTAAAATAAGTTAGAGTTCTTTCTTAGAAAAGAGTGGCTGTATTGGTAATAAAATAAATTTTTTGTCCATCCCCATGTTTTCGAAATATTGTTTGTCAAAAAGTGTCTTTATTTGTAAAATGTTTTTTTTTTTTTTCTTTTTATTAGGTTGTGATAAAAATTGGGAAAGAGCTCTTCACTATTATAAGAAAGGCTGTGAACTTAATCAGTATAAAGCTTGTCTTCTAGGTGGAGCATTGTTGAACATTTCAGGGAACAAACATGGCGTCAAATGTGATAACATTGAAGCTATGAAACTTTATGAAAAAGGCTGTGAAGGTGGATTGGGCATGAGCTGTTATTATGCTGGTAGTTTATACTTTACTGGTGCTGAAAATGTTCCCAGAGACATGAATAAAGCATTTGTGCTGACTAAAAAAGCATGCGACTTGGGAATTGCTATGGCTTGTGCAAATGTTAGTAATATGTACAAAAAAGGTGATGGTGTAGTTAAAGATGAAAAATTAGCTGAACTGTATAAACAGAAAGTCGCAGAAATTAATGATCCGAAGAAAATAGATCTTCAGCAATTTTCTTGAAATAGCATTTAATAAATACTTTTTCCTGTCTGTAGGCATCAATAATGTAATTGTATGCAAAGAATAAAGAAGAATATTTTCAAAAGATGTGGTGTTTCATTGCTTAATGATGACTGTAAATCTGATTTTGGTGAGAGGTTTGCTGTAGACTTTTTCCCCCTTTTTTTAATGTGATTATCAGGACCAAACTGCACTAACATTAGGTTGTTCAGGAAGTATATGAATGCTTTCAACATTCTATCATTCCTGTAATGGTAAAGCAGTGATCACAATATTTGAGGGTAACTATTAGTAGTTCCCATCATTATAAATAATACATTCCCAAACTGTGGATAGTTCATGAACACCATTAGAATTACCATTAAGTCTGTGGGAAAATGTCTGCGATATGGAGATCCACATCATTTGTTGTAGTAGCAAGAACCAGACATTCCCATTTCAAATAACCAAAACAGTTGAATCACAAGGTTTCATTTCTGGTGAATGGGGCACCTCTACCTAACTGTTTAATGAACAATCTGGGCCCAGTGCAATAGTGTGCTCCCTAGAGCCTTTTTACAAGGCAACCCGCCCAGCTAATTTTGTCTGCCACCCGGCTGTATTTCCTTTAATGAATCTTTTCACAATGCACATAATAGTAAGAATGGAAAACTTATTCTGACATACACCATCAATGTTGATGAAAACTGGCTGAAATCTGTCACTGCTCTGGTGGTGCAGTGGTCGAAGTGCTGGCTTATGACCATTCGTCCAAGAAGGGTCCAGGTTCGAATTCTGGTGAGGCGTGGATGGTATGTTTGTCTTACGGCACTGGTTCTTTCCCTTCCCTGAAACTAGTGGCCCTAAATTAGGGACAAGCGTCTGCTTATAGCCTATTGAGTTACTCACAATGGTCGTTAAACCTTCACTCCATTAAAAAAAAAAAAAGGAAATCTGTGGCGAATATGATTTCTTAGTTAAATACTCATTTTTTAAATCATTTTTGTACAGTTTTCTTTGTTTATCATGTTATGTTACGTTAATGCCTACCACACCACTAAAGATGTTTAGTAAGTATAATAATGTTACACAAAACATTTTTTTTTTTTTTCGATTGGGGAAGGTGTCCTTAAAAGTACCACTCAGCTAAAATTTCTTGGTGCCTGGCCGTAAAAAAAAAAAAAAAAAAAAAAAATAGGGAGAACACTATGCCGCCATGTGCTGTCATGAATGATGGGTGTCATACATGATGTTGCAGTGCTCATGCTAGGTAGGATATGCTGCTTTAGAAGTGGTTTATACTACTACTATGTCATGGTGATGTTCTCATCATATGTCTTCCAAAAAGCCATGCAGCAAACATCCATGCCAATGACCAGTAAGATTGCACTCTTGCAACTCAACACAGGGCAAAGACATGGTAAAAATACTGGGTTCAACCCAGGACCATGACTGATGTTGTTTCCAGGATGCATAACGTTCCACCCAACTTACATTAAACAGAGGAACCTTATGCGCATCCTATTACTGCATTGATACCATAGAAGGTTACTCAGTACAATTTCATAGCGTAATTCCTTCTATGTCATGGTTAGCGTGTTTGGTACCCATGTTCCTAGTTTGCTTATTAGGCCTAAATCTTACATCAGCACTGTATAAACCATTGTGTATAAAGGTCATTGGTATTCACTGTACAAAACTGCTGCAAGACCTCTTGGATGCTCCTTTTGGCTTCTTGTCTGGGAGTCTAAATTGGTTTGGGTGATGTCCTGCCTTCCTTATCTCCTTTCATCTAATCGTGCACTGCCATGTGCTTAAGGGCATTTTGACCAACTGCTATCCCCAGAAGAATTTGTGCCATGCACTTTGAATAATGTAATAAGACACAAAGCTAAAAACAGAAAAGAAAAAGCATTTTTTCCACTGTCACCGATTAGCTCAGCTCCTTTGTTATTACAACTTTCACTAACCAATCGGTAGACACAAACTGAGCCTGAGGTGCATACTATACAACTACCAGACATCACTTGTGTTGTCTCTTCAGGTTTCCAAAACGTATGCTAATAAAAGTGTTTGCATACTTCCCGAATGGCCTAATATTTGAGTGACGAGTTGTGAATGTTATGATAATCAAATGAATTGCATCAGTGTTATAATCTACAGGGTTAAAGTGATGATGTTGATGGGCAAGAACATATAACAAGAGATAACCAATTTAACCCTTAACAACCCAGGTCTGGTCTCATGGGTTTTATTAAACTAACATGAAGTAAACGGTAAAAATGTGGTGGTCTGAGACACCGGTTGTGTGTTGATATGCGACAAACATAAGACCTGGGCAGTTAAGGGTTAGGAAAAATAGATCACGCTTCGTTGCATAAGGTGATTAGAATTTTTTTAAGTTCAAAAGGTGGGAGCTTTCAACCTTGTCTTAGGTATCACGCTAACGAAGGACAAGAAAAATTGATTACTTTTTGTTACGTATGATTAGAACTTTTTAAAAGTTCAAAAAGTTGGGAGCTTTTAATGTTGTCTTAGGTCTTCATCACGCCATGACTAAAAAAGGGGATCATGCTTTGTATGTAAGGAGATTAGAACTTTTTAAAAGTTTTAATCTCCTTACGTAACAAAGAGTGATCCTTTTCTCTTTAATTTAGCTACAATATTAAGTTCATGCTTTGCCTTCATTGTTAGATCAACTTTTGTTGGTGCAGGTCAGTGGAGTAAAAAGAAATCATACTGTACACATACAGGATGATCATAATTAGCACAGGGTTCATACGCAACCTTGAAAAATGAATTTTTGCTGTTTTTTTTTTTTTTGTTTTTTATAAAGGTTGAGAAAAAAAAAATTGCTATCGGCAAATTTTAAATTGTTTAATTTTATAACAATAAAAAAAAAGCTTTAACAAAATGAGCGTCTGAAAAACCGTTTCTTACAGTAAAGCATACCTGCCAGGTTTTATGATTTACCCATAAAATTTACGGAAACGTGACTTGTTTTACGGGCAAAATCTTAATTTTACGGATTTTGTGATTCTCCAAGATTTTTCTTTCTTTTTCTGATGATTTTGCACCCACAATTAAAACTTTTTTTATTTAACTTAATCCATTCAAGGTAAAGTGCCGACGTAAGTTACGAATAACTTTTCAGTTACATGTGTTTATGTGGGAACATTTGCCGCCATTTCCCCACGTTTTAGGTTTATTTTGTGTTGTTCCAACACTAAAACTTGTGCTGTGCATAAAATTTAGTGCATAAACCACAAGCTGGGCTTGCTTCTCTTCTCTCTCACTGTCCCCCCTCCTCCCTTCTCCTTTTCAGATAATGCATTGTTCGTCGCCCGGGTCGCAACTTCTCAGAAGGCCAGTGTGGGGTGTGTCTTGAATTGGAGCCCATCTTTATTACTCCCAGTTCGAAATGCTATCTCAGAATGTAGTTATCGTAGAAAAAATTCAAACGGATTTTAAATTTGTGGAATTTTTAAACCCAGATCAATATCCAACAAGATTAAATTAAGCAAAAACTGCCAGTTTTGTGAAATTAAAAATGTATTGGGGCATGGTTTTGTAACTTCTTCTCTGGCAATAAATTTGACATAACAAAAGAATGATACTATAAGAGGAAGTTAAAAAAAAAAAAGAAAACAGTCGAACGTTCATTCGAACCAGTGCTTCTCCAGCATTGATTTATTTTGCTGGTCTGTTAGTCAGTAAGTTTTCTACGCTTTCCAACCGTGCTTTTTATTGTTCGTCACTCGATAACATGCATAAAAATGTCTTGGCTTGATTCGACGAAATTAATATGTTGGGGTACTATTTTTTCCTCCGCAAATTGCATCTCTTTAAACTGTTACTCTTTTACTATAGCAGTTTTACTTGCATTTTTTTTTCAAGTGTCAATAAATTTAGTATTAGTGATTCGCTGTGAGCAGCAATATGAAAGGGGGAAAAAGTACTATAAAACATTCTGTGATGCGTATTCTGCGGAATTCCCGTGTATTGCAAAATCTTCAAAAAAATGAAAAATACGCATTTTGCAATACGTGTCGATGTAATTTCAGTGTTTTGGGTGATGGAAGGAATGATATTTCTAGTGTCAAGCATAATCTAATGTTGACTACATAGAGAAAAAAAATATGAAATTAACTTCTTTTGTTAAAAGTTATAATGAACTGGATGCGATTCGTGCAAAATGTTTGTTCACTTCATTGTTAGTTCAGCATAATTTACCAATTAGTGTCCCTCAGTCACTCATTTCATTTTTTTTTTTTATTTGACTGTCTCATCGTGCATCTCTCTGCAAGATAATCCTAGTATGAAAATGGTTCGTTTTTGAAAACATTTTAGTTTGTTACGCGACGGCGTGGGATACGATCCTGTTGGATTTGGGGGTCAAAGGGTGAAACATCCTTCCCTTTAGATGCAAACTTCCATAAAAATAAATTTTCATCTCTTTATAGATCATAATGATAAAGCATAGTAATGAGAAATTATGTATAGATCCTATTTTAATCGAAATAAACGTGCCAATAAATTCAAACATCTGTAGTCATATCAATTAAAAGTTTATACTTGATTTAGGTAGCATATCATTTTTTAATCAATATGTTCAGTACATTTAATCAGTATGTGCGACAAGTTATTTCACTGAATATATCGATTAAAATTTTCATCGAATATATCGATTCATATTTTTTTTTACGGATTTCGATTTCTGAAAGTTGGCAGGTATGGTAAAGGTCGCTTTGCGGAGAGTCTGTTATCAGATTTTGCTCATTGTGGTCGGTCGCCGCTGAATCACTTGAAATGGTTGCGCATACACCCACGCTCCTGTCGGCACAGTGAGAATACGACAACATGTTTTCAGCGTGTCATATTTTTGCAGGAAGGAAAAGATTGAAGAGCGTCGCAGCTTCCAGTCCTAAGAAAAGTGTCTTTGATTTAAAGGATTTGGGGAATTTTTAGGTAGCCAGGCCTTTTGTTTATCTGCCGATACTGGAAACTTTTGTAGGATATTTACATGTGTTGTGGATTTACTGCAATTACCAAGCTTCTCATTTCTGTCATGTGATTTATCAACACTTGTTCTTTTTGGACTTTTATCTTCATTAAGCTTCACAAGTCATTTACGTTGTCGAAATGGATAAGTCTTCCTTTCAAGAACTGTGGTTGAAAAACCCATCATATGCCACATGGATTGCAAAGAAAAATAGCAATAATTATATTGCAAAGTGTATTTTGTGTTGTAAAAATGTGGATATTTCTAGCATGGGGGAATCTGCTTTGAGAAATCATATGAAGAGTAAAAAGCATGTTTTACTGTCACAAACTTCTAGAAATATGACTATAAATGAAATAATGCCACTTGGGATATAATAAATTTGCATCTGTGTTATCACCAACTTTAAGGATTGCCGAGAATAACGTGACTATTAAAGCAGAAATTTTGTGGGCATTGAAAGTTGTAAAATCTCATTTTTCCTACCATTCATGTGTGGGTATTGATGCCTTATTTCGACTTATGTTTTCAGATAGCATCATTGCAAATAATTTTTCTTGTGGAGAAAAGAAATGTTCTTACATCTGTTGTTTTGGATTAGCACCACATTTCAAGTCGCTCCTGATTCAAGAAATTAAATATGAAAACAGAAACTTCGTTGTTTTGTTTGATGAAAGCCTCAACAAATTTACACAAACAAAAGCAAATGGATGTTCATGTCAGATTGTGGCAAGACTGCAAAGTAGTGACAAAGTACTTTTCATCCGTGTTTTTAGGACGTTCAACAGCTGAAGTATTGATGATTGAATTCCTTAGGTGCATTGAACCCTTGCCATTATGTAACATTGCCGAACTTTCAATGGATGGTCCCAGTGTCAACTGAAAATTTTGTGGGATGATCCAAAATAAAATATCGGGTGATCATGATGTTTCACTTTTGAACACTGGAAGTTGTGGTCTTCACATAGTGAATAATGCTTTCAGGCATGGTGCTGCTGCTCGTGAGTGAAAACTTGAAAAACTGTTCTCTGGCCTATATAGACTGTTCAAAGATACACCAGCCAGGAGAGAAGTATTTACCAAAATAGCTCCTGAAGCAAAAATGCCACTGAAATTTTGTCCCCACAGATGGCTTGAGAATTCAGTAGTATGTGAGCGTACTTTGGAAAATTTGCAATTAGTTCAATTATATCATTGCCAAGTGACAGAAAAATAAAAGCTGAAAGATCCTAGTACCACATCGTTTGACAATGTGAAACAATTTTTGAGAGATCCCTTAATGAAAGTGAAATTGCATTTCTTTAACTCTGTGGCTATGCAACTGTCTTCTTTTTAAAAGTTTACCAAAGTGACAAGCCCCATGACCCTATTCATTGCCAGAGACTTGGAGAAATTTTTAAGAAGCTTAATAAGTCGCTTTCTAAAAAAGATGTTTTAGATGGTGCTACATCTGCTTTAAAAATGCTTCATATAAATGTTACAGATGTCAAACAGTGCTGCAATTATAAGATTGACATTGGGTTTCAAACTGAAAATGCTGTAAGTAATGTAGTAGATCATGTCACTGAACGGCAAATCATGGAGTTCCAAACGCAATGCAGGGCTTTCTTACAAAAGCTAGTTTCTAAATTTCTAGAAAAAAAAATCCGTTGAATCACTTCTTTGTATGTCACATGAAATGCTTGGATCCATTTCTGACGTCTTCCAGTGATGTGTGCATTGCAGATTTAAAGTCTATTTTGAAACTTCTTGCTGATGCACACAGGCTTCAACCCAAACACTGTGATGCAGTTCTCTGGCAGTTTCAGGAATTAATCACAGCTGTGGCTAAAGTAGAATCAAGCTTCATAGATTTTGATTCCTCCAATGAGCAGTGCAGGGTAGATGTATTGCTAGTTGCTACATGAACATATGTCTTCCAGCACATCTTTCAATGACTTTTGGAAGGTTGTAAACCTGCTCTTATTAATGTCACATGGGCAAGCATCTGTTGAAAGAGGGTTTTCTGTCAACAAGCAGCTAATTGTTGAAAATATGTGTGAAAAATTCTATCATTGCTCAAAGGCTGCAGCAGTGAGGGTTATAGATACCATCCTTTTTATACATTATGGATCCCATCCTCATAACAAACACTATACAGCAGCTGCTATGACATTTTAGTGAGGTGAGAGGGATTAGTCACTCTTTTCAAACAGCATGGCTACCTTGTTCACCAAATCTGAACCCTGTGACTTCTGGTTGTGGGGGACACCACAGACGCATGGTTGTTCAGACCCATGTGCCTGACTTGGCAGCTCTGAAAGACAGGATAACATTGCATGTGAGAAACATCACAACAGACCAATTGCATTCTACCACTGAGCACACTGTTTAGCAGATGCAGTTTTTGGTGCGTCATAATGGAGGGCACGTTGAACATTTCCATTATAGCCTCCATTCATTTCAGTAGCACCATACAGTGTAAATCAGCAGCACAATTAAATTTATTGATCAGGCTTCTGTGTGGTTCATTTGTCTTACAATTACACCCTTACAGATCAGCCACCAATGCTTTCTTGCTGCTTACAGCACCACTGTCCTTACTGAGGATTTTGGAATTTTTTTATTACTGCAGAAAACACTTCTGCATGTTTCAAAAAGTATTCCTAAGTTTGGTTGATTTTCAGCTGCTAGCTGTTGGTTATTTTAATTATGATTACCCTGTATGTATGTATGTATATATGTGTGTGTGTCTATACACACATTATTTAACTGGAGTGCAGAGTCTGTGTGTACAGCAGCATATAATTTTTGCTTTCATTCCCACTGACTGCTTTTATTTTACTTTTTTAACAAAGTTTTAAATTGGCTGAAAATCAGTATTTGCAGGTTTTATTCTCCCTTCAGTATAATGCTGTTTTAAATTTTTGGATGTAATGATGGTTTTCTGATAAATCCTCATAGATAAAGGTAACTGATTATGTTTCTGCAAAAGGAACAATACTCTGAATAATAAAATGTGTTGATTTTTGGCATTTGAATGAGCTTGTGATTTTTTCACCTTTATTCCTATGGTATCTGGAAATATGATGGCTGCCATAGAACAAGTTTCTTTACCACCAATGACTTTAGCATAAAATCCTGTTTTCTCTGATGAGTTGATTGGGGTGGTATAATGACTTACAGAAAGGGACGTAGCAGCCTAGGGAAGGGTTCAAGGGGTCCAGACCCATTCCCAAATTTTCCAGCTGCGATATTTTTTCATCGTTTTCATACAATCCTTTTAAAATGCATACCTCTTACAACATACAGTGGAATCTTTATATTCATCATTAATCCGTTCCCGAGAGACAGACGAATATAGAATCAATTTTTTCCATAGGAATTAACTAAAATTGGAATAATCTGTTCCCAGCCCCGAATCTCATACATAAATACTGTAAATAAAAATTTAACACGAACTTTACCTTTACTGAAGAGTGATGATGGCCTGAGCTGAAGAACATGAAAGGAATTATTGTTTTGAAGGGGAGTCGCCTTCCATTAAAACATCAGTTAACTTCAATTCTAGTGATTGATGTCTTTTTTGTGCCTTTCCCGACAATTCACTAGCACTCGATTTAGAAAAGAACTTTTCCAATGTTGTCTGTTTTTTACGCTTTCCAACCGTAGGTTGAAGCATATATTCTCCAGCTTTGTTAGTCTGTCCGCGCGATAACTCATGTAAACATTGTTCGATTTCGCTGAAATTGTAGTATGTGGTAGGGGACCACCTGGGGATGAACCCTATTGAAAATGGGTGAAATGGGGTCAAAGGTCAGGACATAAGAGTGAGATTTATTCTACAGCCATTGTCCTCATAACTTGAGTAGTGATTTCTGGTATGTTGAAAAGCATATCTTAATCAATGCATTGCATGATTTTACTAACTTGTTTAAAATTATCCGAAAGTAGCCAATCACATTATCGTTGAATGTATTTATATTTTAATTAACTATGGCAATATTCGGGTGCTACTTCTCAACCATACTCTGTGTTTTGGCCCAATTGGACAGCATTTCCTCAATGTCAGCAGTTGGAATGCTGCCTTTACTTGACCCTTCCTCCACTGCTTCATCTTCCTGTTCTTTACGATGGTCCAACAGTTCTGTGGTGAGCTCCCTTCTATGGTCCTCCACCAATTCCTGTACATCCTCACTATCAACCTCCAATCCCATGGACCTGCCCAGAGACACAATTTCATCAACAACAGGCTCTGACCTTCAAAGTCTCTTTCTCACTCACACTCTGGCCACAATTTCCTCCAGGCAGAGTTCATTGCTCTGGAAGACCCCCCCCCCCCCCCCCCATGTGTCTTACCAATTATCCTCAAACAATGGAGGATATTGAAGTGGCTTTTCCAAAATTCTCTCAATGTAAGTTCTGTCTCTGACGTCACTTCAAACCAGCTTTGAAACAGGGCTTTTGTATAAAGTTTTTTAAAACAGGCAATGACCTGCTGATCCATTGGTTGGATTAGAGGAGTTGTGTTTGGTGGTAGATATTTAATTCGAATAAAGCTGTATTCCCCTGACAAATTTTCTTCCAAGCCAGGGGGATGAGCAGGAGCATTGTCCAAAACCAAGAGGATTTTATAGGTAAATTATAACTTTCTAGTTAGGCTTTCTTCACACTTGGAGCAAACACTTCGTGAATCCACTCCAGGAAAAACTGTCTTGTTACCCAAGACTTACTGTTAGCCCTCCACATCATATTTAGTTTACTTTTTATGACATTGTTCTTAAAAACTCTCAGATTTTCTGAATGATAAACAAGCAATGGTTTAATTTTGCAGTCCCCACTAGCGTTACCACACAGCAAGAGTGTTAATCTGTCTTTCATTGGTTTGTGTCTGGGCAATGCTTTTTCCTTTTTTGTGATGTAGGCTCTTCTAGGCATTTTTTTCCAGAATAGGCCTGTCTCATCACAATTAAAAACTTGTTGAGGGATAAATCCCTCAGTGTCTACATAGTTTTTGAAATCTTCAACAAACTTTTTAGCATCTTCTGCATGCCTAACTACACCATAAATGCCCGTTCACCTTTTAAGTTTTTTGAACCAGCCCCTACTTGCTATGAAATCCCCACTGGTTCCTGGGTTCTTCTGCTGCAGGTCATCATATAACTACCTTGCTTTTTCGCTGATGATAGATTCTGAAATACTATCGCCAGCCATTTGCTTTTCTGTAATCCATACTAATAAAAGATCTTCCATGTCTTCATACATTTTTGGACTTTTAGCAGCAAGAATTTTTACACCTTTTGCCACTTCAACCGCTTTAATTGCTCCTTTATTTTTAATTATGCTGCTTACCGTAGTTCTTGGCATGTTAAATTCTAACGCTAAGTTAGAAACACGTGCTTCACTTTCAAACTTAGCAATGATTTCTTTTTTCAACTCAGTTGTGGTTCTCGCAGCTTTCCTTTTTGATTGTTTTTCTTCACTACATTTTTTGGGGCCATGGTCACTTCTTTTTACAAAGATAACTACAAAAAATTGCAGAATTAAAAAACTTATTCAAAGAGATAATAACAGGTGATGCGCACTGAACTATCTCACAAGGCAGACAGCTGGGCTATCACACGAGGCTGGCTGTCGAACTGCACGAGCGATTGCACGAGGCTAGGATGGTCATGTGGTGGGTGACTTTTCGTGATGAATATTGGATTTTTGGATGAATATCAGAGCATTTTTTTGCCGAAAACCTGTGAAAAAATATAGGGGCTGAGGAATAAAGAGGTTTCACTGTATTTACAGTTTGTTTGCATTGTTTTTCTCCTCAAGTTTGGAAGATTAAACTGGTGAGCTGTACATATATATTACAACTCACTTTGAACATACATTATTATGTTACATGTTCAACATTTTTTCTGCTCATAGTTTGTCAACTTCCAAAATATCTACCTCTCTCTCTATTCATGCTTAGAACACACCAGATTCTGTGCAGTAAGGACTAAAGTATCTCTCGATAAAATGTATTGCATCACTTTGAGCCGTATTTCCCAATGGCTGTGAGCCCCCACCAGGGGTTCAGCAAAATTTTAAAAGACCAAATACCATTGTGAGCATCCCTAATTTAGAGCCAGTTTCCAGGGAAGAGAGAGAGCCAGTGCCATAAGACAAACACAATATTCATGCCTCACTGGGATTCAAACCCAGACCCTTCACAGACAAATGGTCATAGGCCAGCACTTAGACCTCTGCGCCGCTGGGACAACTTACGATGGTGTAAATGTATATGTTGCATATCAGATGTAAGAATAATGAAAATGAAATGTAAATATGCTTCATTTTGTCTGTGGAGAGAGTGCCATTCTGGCAGGGCAATTTTTCACCTCAAGGAAAATTTTGTTGATGAACTTGCTACTGCATCAAGAGGAGAAACACACTTGTGGTGACCTGCCTTGTGCCCTCTGGCACAATGCCAGTAGTTCCAAGAATCTGCAAGCCGCCAGCACTTTCTGCCCGCCAGCGATAAGGTGCCCATTCTTCCTGGAAATCCCGACTCTAGAAACATCCAGGCTCATAACTTCTAAAGTTCCTCGAACATTCCAGACTTCCTCTATCAGCCCATAGTGCTTTAATCAGTGATATCATACTTTAAGTTCTGTTGCTTGTGTAAATGCTTTTGTGAACATGGTGTGAACAATTAAGACTCGTGTGTTTTGAAGATGTGGAAATTTGTAAAACTTATTCGTACATCACAGGATCAAGAAGACAGTGCAGAGAGCAGTAGACCTACCAGTGAACCAAGTAAGGTAAGTGATAGCAATTCCATGTCAAAACCAACTACAAGTAGCAAGGGTCGGGAGGTAACAGACACTAGGAAGAATTTTATTGTGAAAGCCACATAAATGAGATTATTCGGCGTATTTGCTTACTTCCGGTTTTTTTTTTGGGGGGGGGCATCATTTGGGCCATACTTGAGATCGATGCAAAAATGAAGAGAAATTTTGTACGGATTAATGGGGGGGGGGGTGTCCCATCTGGAACGATATTTATTTTGTCTTCCAAAACTTTCGAAAATGGAAGTCAAACGGAGTGAAGATATTTCAATAATAGTAATTTCTTTTTTCTCAGGATGTTGCCTCTGCCCAGTATTGTTGTTAAATAACATTTTATTGCATAAACGTTTGTATTTTAGCATGAAACTGAGGGCAACGATTTCCAAAAACGGAAGTTAAGACGGGGCGAAGATTTCCCTGTAATCTTCAGGCACGAGATTCTTCCATGGATTTGAGGAAATTTGCCATTTTGGTTTTATCATTTGAGGCATTCTCAAGATCATTGCACAACTGAACATATATTTTGGAGGGGTGATGGGGGTCGTTTTCTGTTTGAGGATGGAATTCCATCTTTCGAAACTTTCAAAAACAGAAGTTAGATGGAATGAAAATCTCTCCCGTAATCGTAATTTTTTCCCCGTGCAACGCCCTTTCTGCCCAGTATTGTTGTTAAATATCCATTTATTCCAGAAATATTTGCATCTCAGCTTAAAAATCGGGATAAAGTTTCGGAAAACGGAAGTCGGACGGAGCTAAGATTCCTTCTGTAATCGTAATTATCTTTCTCCCGCGATGTGCTCACTATCCCGTGTTGTTGTTAAATGATACTTTCCCCCATAACAGTTTGCATTTAAGCTGGATAAGGGAGGCGAAATTTGTAAGAATTGATGCCTCTGGAGAATATCGGGGAGTTTTGTTTGTCTATATGAAATTACAGTATATTGTTAATCATACTGATCTTTTTAATTTCATTCGTTTTTCATTTATTTATTTTTTTCGGTTAGAACCGCTTTACAACTAGTAGTTTATTCCTCCTGGTGTGTGCAATAAAGTTTGACTGATTGATCTTTTTTTTTTTTTTTTTTTTTTTTTTATTGGAGGTTTAACGACCACCGTGAGCAACTCAATGGGCTATAAGCAGTCGCCCGTCCCTAATTTAGGGTCACTGGTTCCAGGGAAGGGAGAGAGCCAGTGCCGTAAGACAAACACAACATCCATGCCTCACCGGGATTCGAACCCGGACCCCTTATGGACAAATGATCAGAGGCCAGCGCCTTAGACCACTGCGCCACCGGGGCGGCCACTGATTGATCTCTAATAGTGAAGGCTTTGATATACATTCATGGTCCTCAGGCTGAAAGTTCTTTCAGCATGATGGATAAAATTGTCATCTGAGAAAATATTATAAAGAAAAAGAAATGAGACAATATATAAATAGGAAGGGAAAGGTATCAGCAGAAAATAAAATTAGACAATGAATGCTGTGCAGCTGCAGAGTCAACAAAAGACAAGTGTGGCCACTGAACTTGTTGAGGGGAAAGCAATACAAGATGAAGCCTGAGCTGATGTTCTAGTAAGTAAAACAAAACAAAAATCTGTGTTTCAAGCAATGTCTTTTAAAACCATATTATTTTGTTTTGAATTCAATGATTTGTATTATGAATATGGTGATGTGCTCCAGTTTAATATTTATATAAAATAAATTACACGAACAATTCCATCTCATGCTGCGTTATATTCACAATTTCTCGTCGTGAGTTCTAATTTTTTATCCGTTTAAAAATTTCAGCCTTTTTATTTCTTGGTGGGTCTCGTGTATGAAGCTATTACCAGTGGGTTTTACTAGGACTGGTGATGAACATTGTCCTATTTCCATTGTGTATTATGTGTGGCAAAAACTAAACTAACACTGCTATGGCCCCAGCAAAACTGAATCGACATTTTATAACTAATCAGGGCCAACAAAACTGCAAAAATTATTTTACAAGTCTTCGGCTCTCAAGAAAAACTAAGTAAGGCTTTCATGAAAACAATAAATGTTAGTGAGAAACCTCAGGAAACAAGCTTAATTGTAGAAATAGTTGCTCAAAAAATGAGTAGTCATGTAGAAAACCTAATCATGCCTGCATGTAAAGTTATGGTCAAAACAATGCTTGGGAAAGGCTGAAAATGAAATAAGAAAATTTCCCATTTCCGATACTATTATTAACAGACAAATAGATGATATTTCAAATGACATTGAGGAAGTTTTATCAGTCGCTTAAAAACTGCAACCTTGCATTACACGCTGATGAGTTAACTGACATCACAAATGAAGCTCAACTTTTGGCATTTGTACGATTTGAGTGCAAGGGAGAAAGTGTAGAAAACTTTCTTCGTTGTAAAGATATTGCTACACTGTCAAGGACAAGATGTTTTTGATATTTTATCTTCGCATCTGGAGTCAATTGGTTTACCATGGGATCGCTGTGTCAGAATCGGCGTGGATAGTGCTCCTTCAATGATTGACTTGATAAAAGGCCTTGTTACTCTTAGAGACAAATCCAAATGTAATCACAACTCATTGGTTTCTTCATAGGGAGTTTCTAGTCTCAAAAAAAGAGGAAATTAAGCAAGTACTTAATACAACAGTAAACAAGCTTAACTTCATTAAACAGCATCTGCTTCAGTCATGCTTATTTACAAAACTTTGTTACTCTCCTACACACGCATCTTATGGCTTTCGCGGGGAAAAGTTTTAATACGGGTGTTTGAACTGCGAGATCAACTACAAAGAGAAAAATTAAGTATTTTTTTGTGTGATTTATTTGATGATAAGTTCTGGCTCTTGACATGGCATATTTAGCAGATATTTATCGGTTTCTCAATTCATTGAATACTAACATGCAAGGATGCAAAGAAATTATTTTAATCTCAACTGATAATTTGCTTTCGAATGTGAGAAGTTTATCTGTTTGAAGAAAGCATATCTGCACTGGTAATGTCAAATCTTTCCTCTGTTAAGCCAACAACCAGTGTAGTGAACACAACAGGATGAGTTATTATATTGTTTTTTTCTTTTAAAACAAGCATTATTTCTCAGTATATTCAATTAGTAGTGTTGACGACAGAACTTGGAACACTATGCTTCTTTTTTTTTTTTTTTTTTTTTTTGGTTGGAGGTTTAACGACCACCGTGAGCAACTCAATGGGCTATAAGCAGTCGCCCGTCCCTAATTTAGGGTCACTGGCTCCAGGGAAGGGAGAGAGCCAGTGCCGTAAGACAAACACAACATCCATGCCTCACCAGGATTCGAACCCGGACCCCGTTCGGACGAATGATCAGAGGCCATCGCTTAGACCACTGCGCCACCGGGGCGGCACACTATGCTTCTTAGGACTGTTTTAAGAAATAATGTGAGAAACAGTAAGAAATGCTATGGACTTTTTCATCTACAGCTCATTCGTTATATAATAAGCCACATATGACAGTCAATATTCTTATTGAACAAATATAATTAAAGCCAGCTGTGGAGTCGGGTGGAGAAAAAACACGACTAAATCAAACTTTAATGTAATTTGTTTCAGAATCATTGTTTAAATCTTTTTTCATCCCAATTCAATATTATTTATGTCATTTTATTAGTTCTTTTTTAAATAGTCTGATAAAACAAATATTATGCAAATGGCTTAATATCACGTAGGCCTGGCATAATTATGTGAGCTGGGATTCCAGGATGTCTGAAGGACTACTTCAAGGGTTCTGTGAAGTAAAAAGGTTGGGAAACATTGACTTGTAGCATTATTTTGGAAATCTGTTTTGTGCAATGGTACAGTCATAGTACCTTATGTGGTGTGAGAAATGGAAACTGAAGCAGACACCAGAAAAATTAATATCTGCTGATGTCACTGCAACTTTTGATGTTGCCTATGTACAGAAATTCTAGCCAAGTATGTGTTCATGGTCTATTAAAAGTTCTGCATTAGCTCCTAGTCTCGACAACAAATAAATAGTCCTTTTCAATGATGAAAAGGGTTAAATCTGCTTTAAGGAATAAAACTGGATGGCATGACTAAATGGTTAGAGTCTTTTTCAGTGCATTCAGATTTTTCTTATATTTCAGATGAAGCTTTGGATGCAATGCCTCTCCACCCAAAGTGTCTCCCTTTTGCTCTCCAATAAAATATTTTTACAGTGATTAAAAGTTTCTGAGTAATAATTGCAGAATAGAACATGAAATACATGTTAGAGGATATAGGATAAATCTAAAGAACTTCAGTCACTTCTGGTAAATTCAATATGAATACACACGCATACACTAAGAGTAAAATAGGATCTCAGCTAAGTTACTGCCGACAAGGGCAGGTGGAAATTAAAAAATATGATTCAGTTCCCTCTACTGGGTAAGATAGAGCACAGATAACTTTTCTGGGGAATTCTCCAAGTAGGTGAAAACTGCTAACTGTTGTCAAAAATAATGTTCCATTCCTGCTTCTTGGATTTACCTGAAGTTTCCCCTTTGCTGGGGATTATATTTTCTTAGCAGTAGGGGCAAATCTGTCCATCTCGGTTTTTAAGTATGCAGATCAATCAGAAAAAAAGGCTATAAAGTAAATACATGAAGTTGTACGAGTAGCATAGATTACATGCCGCATTCGAGAGATGGTGCTAGTGCTCCAGGCACCTCTGTGAACTACTGTGCCCCAGCATGAGATGCGTAGTGACTTTTCGAAATGGTGACGCAGTTGGAAATGTCTCGGGTCGAAGTGAGGGTATTGATAAGGTTTTTATGGGCCAAGAACGTGCTCATAGCTCGTTGAAGTATATGCTGACAATGTTATGTCTCGACAACACGTGGCAAAATAGTGCCGTTCATTTCAATCTGGCATGGATGATGTGGAGAATCAATATCATACAAACAGTAGACGTCCAAGTTTGTTGATGACAGAGATCAACACTGCACGTGTGGAAGAAATGATTCAAGATGACTGAAAGGTAACTTTGCACCACATTGCATCAGAGCTGGGATTAAGCTAATGGCACTGTTCTACATCTTGTGGTGGATGTTTTGCAGTACTTCAAGGTTTGGGCCAGATGGGTGCCACATTCATTGTCTGCCAATCACAAAGTAGCACAAATGATGGCACGTTTGATGTTCCTGCAGCGTTATGATGAAGATGGACAAAGCTTTCTTGACCACATTGTGACTTCGCTCCCAACAAAGAAAGCTTTCATGCAATGGAAACATGCTACTTTACTGCTGAGGAAGTTTAAAGCCACACAGTCTGCTGGAAAAAATCACAGCATCCATTTTCCAGGATTCCTCGGGTGTGCTTCTTAGGGCGTGAACACACCATCAACGCTGATCGGTACTGTGCCACACTGAAAAAATTGCACGAGAGTAACCGAGGAATATGACCAGATCTGCTCAGCGGTGGTGTCATTCTCCTTCATGAGAACACGAGACCACACACTGCCAACACCATGCAGCACTTACTCTACAATTTCTGGCAAGACATGTGAAAGCACCTGGCCTACTGCCCAGATTTAGCTTCTAGTGACTTTCGCCTCTTTTCTGCCCTGAAACAGCACCTGTCTGGTATTAGCAATTCTTTATGAAACTGGCTGAAATTTTTACACACTCCATAATCAGCTAAGAGCAGTTAACTGTCAAAATTTTGCTTTAATTGGTTAAAAATGTTTTTAATTAGCCACGAACATTTTTATTAAGAGATTTAAGAGGGACAGGCACACAGGAATGTTTAATAAAACTTTTCATGGCTAGTTTAAAAAGTTATTAAACAATTCAGGCAAAATTTTGCAAATCCATTCGTAACAAGGATTTATGGTGCTTATAAAAATTTCAGACAGCTGTCTGAAAAATTCGCAAAAATGCATTTTTCATTTAAGGTCAGCAATCATGTGAGCTGAAGAGGAAGTTTTTCCCTCTTGCTCTTGTCGCATTTTGCTGGCCCCACCCGATATCACGCTCCCCTTTTCAGCCATCCCTCTCCCGCAGTTCACTAAAACACTTGAAAGCCGCAGACATACATACACACACACTACGCACACCCTCATGTCGAACTGCTAGCAGTTAACAGAACTAAGTCTACGGAGACTGCGCGGGAGATGCAAGATTAAACGTTTGATTTTTACCCACATAAAAATAAAAATGAGCAAATTTCTTAATGGTAACAAGGATTAAAAAACAAACAAAACACAATTTTTAGCATTCGTTTTTTGAAGATTCAGGTGAAATTTTTTTGGTGTATTTTGCTTGTCGCGATTTGGCGAAAAAAAGTGATAGGCAGACAGTCTCTAGGGAGAGCAAACACTATTACGTATATCATTAGTAATATTTTTCAAATAGAGAAAACACAAAATATTTTAAAAACCTTTAAAAAGATCTTAAACATTTTTTTTGTCAGCTGAAAAATAAAAAATTTCGATTTCTCAAACCTTCTTTTTTACCCGTCTGTTAACACTAACCGGTGTTCGAATCCACACGGATTTTAGGGAATTGAAGATTTTAGGAATTGTACTGTAGTTTTAAAATGAGTTTCGAGAATATACTTAGTATGGTAGTTTGAACGGAAAGGGATATTTAGCACTGTACGAATGAGGAAAGTTTCGTACTGAGGTCCATCTGGCTGCGGGCAGTAATTGATCAGCACTGTTTGTGTGATAATCGTATTAAGCCACTGCTGTTTGAAAGTGGAACGTACCCCATGGGTGTGCCTAAAACCGTGAAAAGAGAGGTTTGTTTACCGGAGTTGTGTCTGTAAATGCTACGCATGTATCTTTTGTATGACAGTATGTTCTGTATTTTTACTGTAGCTTTGGTATTAAAAGATGTTTGATATACTCGTAACGGAGGTGTGAAACAAACATTGCATTACAATGTTCACTATTGTTTGTTTACAGTGTGCTGTGAGGTTATTTTGTCGCTATACTTTGTATGTGGCTTTTTTTTTCGTGATTCATATTGAATGAGTTGTTTCATTAAGAGCTCCGTGCCATTTTTACAAAATGGATGGCCGAAAACGATCAAGTGGCGCAAAATATCGCAGATTAACGAAAGAGAAGAGAACGGAAAGTGAATTGTTGTCTCAAACACCAAAGCTATACTCTTTTTTCCCCAGAAACACAACTCAAACGGAAGCAACTTTGTCTCAATTAATCGCCGAAAATAAAAATGGTGTTACAGAGAAACTTAATGAATGTCCACCTACTTTTAGTAGTGTTTCCCAGTAGGTCTAGTGTTGGTAGTGTAGACAATCTAGTATCGAAAAAAAAAAAATTTAAAACCAAAGGATGACCCGTTTTTGGGGTGATAAATGTCACACGGAACTACTTTGCCCAAAATGGCGTGAATCAAAATATAGACAGCAATTTTTCTAATTCTAAGCGGATTTATCCAGACAAACACAGCGTCCTGACAAAAGCACTGTTTGAACACAAACTTTTAAATGGAGACATTATGAAACGTGACTAGTGTATTCCTGCAGCAAAGGATCTGTTTTTTGTGCTCCATGTAAACTTTTTGGAGGAACATCAAAACTTGCTGCAAGTGGCTTTAATGATTGGAAGCATGCTGATCATCAGGAGAAAGAACATGAGAATTTCCAATCACATCGTGATTGTGTGTTAATGTTTAAAAGACGGGGCAATGAACTGTGCAGAGTTGACAGACATGTACTGTGTCAGTTTGAAGAAGAAGTTAAATATTGGAGATGTGTTCTCCAGAGGGTAGTGGCTGTGGTAAAAAAACTGTCCTCTAGTGGGTTACCATTCCGGGGCACAGATGAAATGTTTGGTTCTGTACAGAATGGAAATTTTATGATGTGCTTGGAGCTTATAGCAGAATTTGACCCGTTCTTGAAAAGTCGCATAGTCCAGTATGTAAATCATGGTAAAGGTAAGACTTCATACTTATCATTAGTACCTATGAGGAGCACATACAGATTATGGCAAAAACAGTCATTAATGCAATAGTAAGGGAAGTGAAAGAATCCAAATATTTTGCAATTATTGTGGATTCCACACCTCACATAACACGCATTGACCAAGTAAGCTTCATTGTCAGATATGTAAACAAAGAAGGTGCTGCGGTAGAATGCTTTTTACAGTTCTTAAAAAAACCTGGACATGCCAGTAAAGAGCTGGCTAATGCTGTGGATTACTGTCCTTTCAACCCACGAGTTAAACAAGTAACTGTCAGGGGGCCAAACCTACGACAATGCTGCTAATATGTCCGGGATATATTCTGGCCTGCAAGCAAGAATCAAAGAGGCCAATTCATACTGTGTTCAGCCCACTCCCTTATAATTTTAGTGGGATCGAGCACTGCAACTTGTTGCAGGCTGGCTATAACCTTCTTTGAGGTGCTACAAAATCTGTAAAAATTTTTCTTAGCATCAGCCCATCGTTGGAAGCTTTTAGTCCTTTTTCACATCTGGAAACCTTTCTCTCAAAACACTTTCTGTAACAAGATGATCAGCACGAGAAGAAGCATGTAAAAGTCTAAACCATGATTTTGAAACCATTATTAAAGCCCTAAAATGTATAAAAGAAGATGAAAATGAGAAGTACATCACTAGACAAGAGGCAAGGATAATTCTGTAAAAGTTGTACTCTTCTGAAATTACTTTTATGGCTGCAGTTTGAGGAGCTATTCTGGAAAGATTCAATGCTGTAAGTGAAAAATTACAATCTGAGGAAATGGATGTTGGTACTGTGGTCAAGTTGTATAACTCTATCATTACCTTTCTGAATGAAATGAAACTGTCATTTGAAGTTTATAAGAGCATTGGAGAAAAAAAATCAAAACATTCAACTAGTAGAAACAGAGGAAAAGTAGGCCTAAACAAATTAAAAAGCGTAAGAGATTCTTTGATGAGTCAGAATCTGAACCTGACAATGAAAATGATGTAAATTGTATCCTGCAGACCAGTTATATGGAGATATTGCACAAATTGTCCACAGAATTAAAAATCCTAATATCTGTTTACAATAAATTTTCTGAAAGATTCTTATTTTTGTCAAACTTCACAGAAACTAATCCTGATGAAATTCACAAATCAGCTGACAAATTGCAACAGATTTACTCATCAGATATAGAAGAAACATTTATAACAGAATGTATCCATCTGAAAAGTTTTCTCTTAGAAGAGGGACATAATAGCCTATCATTACCACTTTTGAACAAACTTCTGATTACTAAAAATCTTTTAGACTTATATCCCAATGTTTCTATTGCTTTGAAGATTTATTTATGTACTCCTGCTACAAACTGCTCAGCTGAAAGGTCCTTTTCAGCACTTGGGAGGGTTAAAAATTATTTACGTTCATCTCAAATTCAACAACGCTTGGTCAACCTTGCTGAGCTTGCCATTGAAAATTATTTAACTGCAAAATTAGACTATGAAAATGTTATAGACAAATTTGCTAATGAAAAAGCAAGACGTAAATCATTAATCCGCTAATTGTAATTGTTTTACTTTTTACTGTTGAGTGAATAAAGTATTTTTGTCAGGACATTTAGGTTTGTTTTATTATGCTTTGATATTTTACAATATAGGCTTATCAAGTTCTGAAAAGAGGGGGTGCAAAAATCCTTGGGGCCCATGGGCGCTGCAGTAGTTAAATTCGTCCCTGGGTATGCTGAACCACATGTCGAAGAAGGGTTTCAAACACACCTTTCAGAAGTGGATAAAAAGGTGGGACCCGGTACATTCAGGAAGAGGGAACTTTGAATGTATGTTTACTGCATTACACTTCTACTCCATGTAAAATCAGTCTTATTACTTTTTGAATGACCCTCATATATAATTATATATATAGAAAACTACTGTGCGCTGCCATGCGCAGTAGTTTTCTAACCTGTCTCAACACAAACAAATTCGCCAGTAAATTCCGCAGGAAAATTCATATAACACATTGGAAGTTCAATCCTATTTTTTACTGACCCAACCCTTTCACTTTGAAAGCAGGATTTCTTCTAAGAACTTTTTAGTACGCAAGTATTATACAGTACATTTTGAAGGTACCATCACTAATGTTTATTGGTTGATTTAGTAGGATCCAATGTCTAGTGACCATGTAAAGAGAACCCATGGAAAATGTTGTCATTCCCTGTATATATAGTGTGAATTAATAGAATACACAAACGGTTTTGATACCAAATCATTCAGAAGTTTTAATGACATCATTATGTAAAATTTTTGAGCACCTTTGGTTTCATGTCTTCAGTTGATAAGTTAAGAAGAAACACCTCTTTTAGGCAACTTTTATTTAACATTTGAACAGTATGACTTGAAAATTTCGTGCTACCTATGGCAATGGAAAGCAAAATCAAATCAATAAAAATAAAAAATAATAATAAAAAAAGTACGTGAAAACCTAAGCACAAGGAAACTCACTTTCCACAACCGAATTTATTAACATGTGACTTCATCTTCATTAATCTGTAAAAAGATCATTAATGTGAACAACTTTGCAAATTTCTCACTTTAATTTTTGATCTCATTAAAAAAAAAAGGCAAGTGTACGGATTTCAAACATTGCATTTTTTTTAAAGAAAGAAAACCAAATCTATTAAAAAAAGTTGTATTAGTGTTATTTTAGTTTAATGGAAAAATGATTTAGATATGTCCATATTGTGTTAGACTACAAAGCACAAGAAGCATCTTCTGTACAGGCTGAAAAGTAAGGCTAATTTGGCCAGTAACTGTTTAGTTGATTTGCCAATGGTCTCAAGTTTTTCATTTTTAATTATTATTTTTTTTCACAAGGCATTCTGCAAGATGTTTACGTCTTGTGTCACTGAGCAATCATTGAACACAAAGGTAATGTCCACTAACAAGTCATTTCATTCTTTATATGCAAAATAAGATAGCTGTGACTCATTCATCAAAATTTTGAGATAAAAGGAAATTGGCTGCAAGGTTTTCATTCTTGTCACATGCAAAATATGCCTGTACAACCAAATATTCAGGGAAGCCCAGTGCTTTCAGCTAGAAAAAAAAATTATATTGATTAAATGCTATATAAAAATCTTTTTGGAGTACAATTTACGATGACACAATATGTCAAATTACTGACACTATGAACTTACAAAACACAGAATATTTATTATAAACAATCACAAATTATAATCAAACCTGTATGCACAGGTTTCGTACAAATTTACAGGAAATAAATTCCAAGACTTTTCCAAGAATCATAGTGCTTTGTTTTACATTTTGCAAATTGGGGTTAAACTTACTATGCATTTAGAATTCTTATGAAGCCACATGAGTTCACCTGTTATATTAAAATCTTCAATGAGGTGACAAAATTTCTCCATATAAGAACTGCACTCAATAAAACTTATATCAATCTGGAACTAAGCACAATGATAATAATAAAAACAATTTTGCCATGGCACTGAAGATTCCCAATTCCATAGTAATCCATTCCAGGGATGTCAGATATCAATCTCCTTCAGTGAGGAAAGCATGTGATAGAAGGAATGGCCATCTTGGACTCGTAGGAAGGTTTCCACACGCTGTTGTGACTATAACTGCAATGCAGCAAACCAAAGTTGTTGGAAATATGGCTCTCAAACATCTTTCACTGCAGTGTCACATAATGGCATCACATATCTGCACTCCACTAAAGTGATATCATGAGCAGACACCACACAAAGTGACGCAATCAATCCAAACCTTTCAATCGCTTTTTTTTTTTTTTTTTTTTTTTTTTTTTTCATTACAAGAAAAAAATCCTGGACTATTTACAGGACCTTTCATGAAAATACGAAAAATCAAGAACTTTACAGGCCTGGGAGAAAAAAAGGAAAATCAAATTACAGGACTTTTTCCAGGATTCCACGGGCTGTGTAACCCTGTATATAACAAAGCTGAAGGGAAAACTGCAAACAATTAAATATATACGAAATTCATTATAAACAATCTGAGGGGGGGGGGGCTTTTGGTATATTATGTTGTGTCCAGTTAAAAATTGCAAATCAAACTGTTTACTAATTAATGTCAAAGGTAAGGAATACTAGTCCATAACTAGCAATAAAATATGAATAAGATATGTAATAAGCACACAAAACATTTAATTAACATAAAAATTAAAATAACTAAATATTTTTTTTAATTTCACCTGTTAGATTTGTTCAGCTGTTTACATGTTATTTTTTTTAATGAGTAAATGTCGCTTGTTAGGACAACAGCTCCCCCTCCCCTTCACCAAAAAACTTTCTTTAACACAACAGTTTGAGATGTTTTTAGATGCAAAATAAACTCTTAAGATTTTCTGAACTCTCAATAGGGAGCTAAGTCTGTTTAAAATTTTCTTTTCTAGCTATTTCTTCATCATAATTTTTACCTGCAATAGGCTTTATTTACTATGTCAACATCTGTGATAATTCCCTCTTGAAAATGTCTTTTAACACTTAACAAACCATCACTGAATTTTGGCTTCAATTTATTCTTGTTTTTTAAAATTACAGATAAAAAGTTGGAGAAACATTCTTTTGCAACTTTAAAATTTTTAACTCCCCCTTTTCCTACTAAACCGACTGCTTCAATTTCCTCACTTTAATGCTTGTTTAAAGCCATGATTTTTTTATTTTCACAAGCACATTGCACTGACTGAGCAGTCGAATTTCAAATAAATTTACCAAATGTGACCCACATCATTCTTTGTTTACCTAGGAAACACTACTTAAACAACACCCATTGAACAGTGGGTGCCATCCCTAAAGAGATGAGAAATTCCATTTTGGAATTGTGTTGCCAGCATGACATCATTAGCCCAGTGTCCTGCCCCACACAAACAGGCTCACAGCAGTCCCTAGCAGAGATTGACGGAAAGGTGGCAAGTAAAGGGCATAAAATGCAACATTTCCCCAGGAGCATTGTATGCGTGATTGGGGGGGGCTGAAATGTTCTTGTCTTGTTGCAAACTAATCCTTATGTAAGGTAAATACTCTGGTGTTCCAAGAGTATTATAAATAGCCCATAATCCCTAGATTCCCGGTGGAAAAGGAAGCGGTAAAAAGATTGGATGAATGTCACTTATTTTGTATGCTTATAACTGTGCTGAATTTCGATATCGGTTTCTCCAAAAACTGTTGTTTACATGTGGTTAAAATAAACAAGGAAAATGTCACAAAAAGTTCAAGGAATCTATAAAACTTTAATTCATGTGGAACTTCATATTATGTGAGTTTGTTACATGTGAGTTCAAATATATATGGCACAACATTACAATACAACAAAGAAAGAAAAATTTGATCTTAAAGCCAAATTATGAATACAATCTTTAAAAACTAAATTAAAAGAAGAAAACATTGCTACATATACAAGTGGCTGAATAAATGAACAGAAGGTTATCAGCAACGAAACTGATATACCACAAAACATTTATTTTTTGCACTCTGATCAATTCCAAGAGAAATATGTTCCTAATAAATTTGAAAATATGCAGAAGGAAATCACAACTCTTACCATGCTCTTTAATTTTTTCTCCATTTATTCCTAGGTGGGTTAAGAAGTAAGTTCATTGAATGAAGCAGACGGGTAAGTTACACTGAAGTTATCATTGAAAGTTGAAATAATGTCTGTTCCTTCATTTCAGATTGCTGAAAATCTCATAGTGCTATTTTTAAGTTTTTGTTCTTTAGTACTTTACTCCAAAAGAAGAATGACAAGATTTCACATAAAATATGTGATGAAATGCAAGGGGTATGAACCAAATGAGTTTTAAAACTTGCTTAATTGAAGTTCATTATTTAGTAGCAAAATGCCAGGTTCTGGCAAGCTTTATTATTGCCTATGCACTTCGAGAAAACCTATATTGTTTTTCAGAGGAGGGTAACATTTTTAATGCTGATGAGACACTTCATTTATTTACCGGGTGTTTCACTGGGTAGCAACAACTTTCCTGTGGAATAAATCATTAAAAAATAACTGGGTGGCGCTGTAAGTCCGAGACGTCGATCAGCAGGTGACAGGCATTCGTGAGGAAGTAGTGGGACTCTGGACTTGCGATTTTGGACATGCAGTGATATAACACGGAAGAAGAGAGTTTTCTTGATGAAAAATTGGTATGCAGTGGGCAGAAATCCCACAAAGGCAATACGAAAGTGGGGTACAGCATTTAAGAATCGTTGTAAGCCATCCTGTGTGTATCTGACGAAATTGGTAGCGAAATTCGAACAAACCGGCAGTGTCACAGATGACGTGACAAGCATGGCGGCGAAGAAAAGAACAGCGCGGACAACATCGGAGCCACACAAGAACTCCTGCATGAAGAAGCCAGTACAGTACGTCAACACGAAGACTTGCACAGCAACTAGACGTTAGCCCAGCGTCCGCATGGCGCATTGTGACATCGGATTTGGACATGTTTCCCTACAAAATCCAAGTGCATCAGCCTTTGAGCACAACAGCTGTCCAGTAGCGTTATGAGTTTGCGAATGACATATGTTCACTGATCGATGAGCACAACCTTGATGTGAAGAGCATTGTCTTCAGCGACGAGGCGCACTTCTGGTTGGATGGCTACGTTAATTAGCAAAATTACCGCATCTGGGAAAGCGAGGAGCCGGCGCGGTCTGTGTTGTGAAACCCCTTTATCCGCTGAAGGTAACTGTTTGGTGTGCAATGAGTGGTGATGGTCTCATTTGGCCATTTTCTTTGGAGTCCACAGTTACTGCTGCCGTCTACGGTGCCTACAGTGACCTTTTGAAGGTCTTTTTGACTGTAAAGGTGTTGTCCATTAGGAGTTCGTACCACTCAGACAAACGGTCAACGCTGCATTTTACGTGGAAGGGCTTCAGCGGCTGAAGAACAGAGTTGCGCGCATCTACCGGGAGATCACCAACACTTGGGTTCTTCACCGCGATAATGCGCTGAGCCATGCGTCGCTGAGAGCGAGAGAGTTTCTGGCGAAACACAACTTGGCAACGCTGCTCCAACCTCCCTACAGCCCGGATTTGGCCCCGGCTGACTTTTTTGTTTCTCCGGCTCAAATCCAGCCTGAAAGGACATAATTTTGGGACTGTTACAAATGTGCAAACTGCTGCGACGAGTGCTTTGAAAGCGATCCCTGTTACCGACTTCCAGGCAAGCTACGCTGCTTAGCAGAACTGCTGGCAGCAGTGTATTGATGTTCAAGTATGTTATTTCGAGGAATTTTAATGTTATGTAAGTATAACTTTAAACGTCTGTTATTGAATGAGTCTCATTACTTTCCGGACAGAGAGATATATATACAAAAGTCCGCAGAATAAATCCATGGCTTTTAAATCCAATGCACACCTTGGCAGAAAACACAGTAAAGATTGTATCACCTTTATGATCGCTGCAAACATGTCTGATAATTAAAAAAAAAAAAAAAAAAAAAAAAACTGCCACTTTTATTAATCGGAAAATCTAAAAATGGAAAAATCAGCACTTCTTTTGCACTTCGCTTCTAGATTTGAAAATCTAAAAATGAAGTGCTCAACTGTTAAAGACTTCCCATTTTGCATAAGAACAACAAAAAGAAAGGCCTGGATGGCACCTGAAATGTATGAACCTTGGTTCCACAAAATAGAATAAGAAATTTGCCATTCAAAATAGAAAATTTCTGCTTTTGTGGATACAACTGCCCGCACAGCTGAAAGTTCTAACAAACAAACATGAGGCAATTTAAAAAAATCAAAGTTGCATTTTTACCCCTAATTTAATGCCAAAAGTTCAGCTAACTGAGTAATAAAGCCTTAAGCACTTTTTCAGAAAACTCGTTATGGCAAGGTCAATTTCTGCAATTAATGAGAAAAACTCACCAGAAATAACACTTCTCGACTGCACTACAAAAGCTCATAAAGCATGGGAAAGCATGAAGCCTGAAACTATTGCACCGTGTTTTAGAAAAGCAGGTTTTTGCCACCCTATGACAGAGGTGTAAACCCAAGTGGATTACCCATATATCAATAACAAAGACGTGTGAATATGAACTGAAATTCGTCACAAAAGTGATTACTTGTCCCAAAAGATGTAACTTTTGAGAATTACACTAACATAGATAATGTGCTTATAGTTTCATGACATCATAAGACAGTAACCATCAAATCAATCATGATGATGGAAATTCAAACTGATTATAAATAAGGAAAAAACCAAAGTTATGGTTTTTGAGCGAGGAACTGTTCGTACTGAATGTGAGATAAATCTTAATGGCAGAGAGATAGACCAGGTGAATGAGTTTGTATATTTAGGAAGTATGTTTGACAGGGAGGACAAACAGAGTTCGAATTACCCAATGGTCCGCTGGCCATTGGCCAGTAAAACTTCCGGACCACTGAACTATTCATTTTACTGGCCCGGATAGCCAATAAGTTTTTGTTGTTTTTTTTCTAATTTGTCACAAGTTAAAAATGAATTTCTATTTCTTTTACCTTGCTTATATGGATTTCTCTGTAGGCTGCAAACTAATGATATGTTAAAAAACAAATATTAGAGATTAATTCCATTGAAATCATGTTATTTTTAATATATATTGTAAATATCTTTAAATTTTTATTATTATTATTTTTACAGACCAGAGGCCATTTTGGTGGACCAGTGATCGCAAATTCTAGTTGTCCGCTGGGACAGGTGAAGATTTATTTCTAATTCTAACACTGACACAAAATTAGTAGGCGAGTGAATTCTTCATTGAAAGTCATACCTGCCTTAGGAGGATTTCACAGGAATGGTGGGTTATCAAGAAGTCCCAAATGGCTGAATATAAAAGTGCAATTGATCTACTCTGATGTATGCCAGTGAAACCTGGGTACTACAGAAAAGCCATAGGAGTCGTTTGTGTGCTGGGAAGATGCTTTACTTACTCTTGGGGGGGGGTACTTACAGGGGGTGTAAGACACACTGATTATGTGAGGAATGAAGATGTGTTGCAGATGTGAATATGAAGCAAAAATGTTGTTAGTAAGGTGGAGACTGATATTCTTAGGTGGTTTGGCCATGTTGAAAGAATGAGTGACGAGGTGCTGACTAAAATAATTTTTTGAGCCCAAGTGGCAGGAAGGCCAAGGAAATCATGGGAGGACCAGATTCAGGAATGTCTGCTTGAGAAAAAGATTATGAGTATGAAGTACAAAAGGTCTTGTGTGTGGCGTGTGATGGATGTTAATGAAGCTCGAGCGGTGTGCCAAGATCGTTGTAAATGGATACATTTGATACACAAGCATTAAGTAAATTCTAGTTCTATCAATTAAATGTGTACTTGCCACATGGTCTTTCTTTGAGGAGTTAACCTCTGAATCTCACAGAACAGCTTAATGATATGTAGTATGATGCAACCACAGATGAAGATGATGCTCATGATTGTTTTAATAATCCAACAATTCAGGAAGCTTTTGATGTTGCAGAAACTTCAGTGTTTTGCAGAGTAAGAAGAATTTGATCACACAGCATGTTTGAGATACTGCATATTTGGATGCTTTATCATTAAATGAAAATGCAAAAGTTACTGTATGTTTAAGTGCATACTGGAATTCTGTTTTAATAAGTTGTAAATTTTAAAACAACTGATATTTTTGAACAAATTAGAGATTTATGGACGACAGTACAGCACTTGAAGTATAAAATGAATGGGAAACTAAAGCGCATTGCTGATTTAAAGAAATCTCACACTTTTTAAATGTTGAAGGTTATACATTCTGTCCGTCCGTCCGTCTGTGCGTGCGTGTGTCACATTACAGAAATGTCTTTTTTTTTTTTTCTGCACCCCAATAATATAACTGGATAGAGTTTAAATGGAAACCAATATGGTCACAGTATGCCAGCTTGTGTGGCAGGCGTTTCACTATCCCAACTACCCCATCATACACTCTCCTTAAGAGATGTTGCATAAAATGCAACATCAGCAGATACCAAAGTTGATGAATTTCCAGTGGATATGGTGGTCATCAGACATTAATGATTGCTTAGCCGCCCATTTTCAAAATGATTTTGTAAAACACTGAAGACAAGTGGCAACTGAGGAATATCAAGAGTCATGAAGCATTTTTCTTCTGATGAAACAACTCTGAATGAAGGAAGAAGTATTCCTTATTTCATTTTATTTTTTTCTTTGAACTATTTTGTGAATTCCCGGATTAGAGTGGATACAACAAGCAGTTACATGTTGCAGAAAAGAAGACTACCAGGCAGGCTGTTGTCCATTTGTATGTCTAAAGAAGTGAAATAAATTCATAAAGAAATAGGACCAGTTAATGGAGAACAGTACCGTGTTTCCCCGAAAATAAGACCAGGTCTTTCAATAATATTTGCTCCAAAAGACGCATTAGGGCTTATTTTCAGGGGATGTTTTATTTTTTATTTTTTCATCTACATTTATTCATGTACAAAAATCTACATTTATCCAAACACAGTCACGCCATCTTCTTCTGGAACATCGTCATAACTCTCCAAACCCCGAATTCTGGCCTGAATTTCTTGCGACTCCATTTCCTGTAGAACCACTGACCCCAATCTCTCATGTCCAGCAATAAAGCTCTCCTTAAATGAGCACTTCTTATCCATGTAGCCTGCTCGTAGTGCATTGGCAACACAGCTGTCAGTGATTGTATCCCATGAATTCTTCACCCAAGTCACAACCTCTTGCAGGCTAGGCTTCACAAAGTTTCCATGCTGATTTCTCTCCATTCTATTTTCAATGTAGTCATTGATTTCCATGCGCAAATGATCCTTGAATGGCTTGTTTATTGCAATATCAAGAGTCTGGAGACAGGCAGTCTTTCCTGCGGGAATCATTATTTGATCTATTCTTCTTTCTGCAAGGAAGTTCTTCACGTCTTTAGCGTGTTGAGTGCTGGCTGAATCTCAGACTAGCAGAATTCTTTGGCCACCTCGCAAAACAAGTGGCAGCATTATATCGATAGATTTCCTTATAACTGCTTGTGTGCACCAGGCTTTTTCGGTTTCAAGAACATAAATCCCTGAAACACATTCAATTTTATCTTTCTTGCCCTTAGTGATGATTAGAGGTAGGGCTTTCTTTCCATCCAGACAAATTGCCAAAACACAGGTAACACGTGCACTTTCGTAACCAGTGGAGGGAATGTAGATTGACAAGACACCCCTCTGATCAATTGTCGTTTGAGATCCTTGGCCTATACACACTGCAGTTTCATCCATAGCAATCATGTTGGAGAGTTGGTATTTAGAAAAGTCAATGTCATCAACAAAGGACTTGAATGCGAGTGCACGTTTAATAACTTCAGTATCTTCCAGCTTGAACTGTGTAGTCAATTTTCTTAGAGACAGTTCATATCTCTGAAGGAAGCCATCCAACCAGCGTTGTGATGCTTTGAATTCTTCTGGGGATATTTCTAACTGTGGTGCCATTGCAAGGGCAAATGCTTGAATATCAGCCCTGCGCACAACTAAAGCCTTTGCTCTCCTGACAGCAATCCATTCACAGATGTCGTCCACCAGCTCAGGAAATAATGGTTGCCGACCTGATCCACACTTGTGCTTCTTAGCATTTCCCTCGTCCATCTGCTTACTGAGGTTATCGTAGTACTCTGCTCGCCATTTTTGGACCATTCGGAGATCCAACTTCTCTTTGCAGAAAGCCATAAGATTCTTACCCCGGGAGACCTCCACGATTTTTTTTTTTTTTGTACTCGACGGAATAGCTCTTTCTTTTTGCACTTATCTTATCTGGGGGTCAAAATATTATTCCCTTTAAATCTAGCATTAAATCAAGTGTTAATTGAAGACTGTGTTAATTGTTAATTGACACAGGAGTGGCAACAAAAATGATGACAGTTAAGAATGTACGTTCGGCCCCAAAATATTAACTCTCTGATTTTTAAAGAATTATTTCAGTCACCGTTGCCAACACAATAACTTGGACAGGGACGAACCCCTTTCATAATCCATTGTAGGCGGTTAGAACACTTCTTACCTTTTTGCATATGCCCCCCCCCCCCCATTTCTAAAAAAACACATTGCCTGTTGATGAATAACTTTTCTGCCAAAGATAGCGTTCGCCGGTCAAGTTTCCCACGTCGGATTCCCTTTTCGGAACTGGATGTTACAACTGCTGAACAAAAGATGGCTTTCCATTGGCTTCGACACTACCAATGTGTCGAAGCCGATGCTTGGTGGTAGATGTGTGACAGTGAATAATACCCTATTGCATGAAGCGGTCATTAGTCCTGGGTCCCTAGCATACATGAGCATCTGCATGTCTAAAGACTTAGAGTGACTGTTTCCAAGATTGCTGACACCTTCCTAAATTTTCAATGAATCCAATGTCATGAACAAGCTCGGGAGCTGTGTATGGTGGTAACTTTTATGCTCAACTCACAACAATAGACCATGTTAGAACTTGGACCAAGTGGCATGCCAAGAGAGACAATGTTGTATAATGTTAGAGTCGAAACAAAAACACCAAAGTGTTGGAGAAGAGGAGCACAATGTAAAAAGGATAGCAAAAAGAAGTGTTCTAACAGTGATTTTCAATATCCTTGTTTTTCAGTTTGTAGTAATTAATGTCTTTGTGTATCTCATTTAGTGTTGGAATAAAATAGAAAAGCACTCTGTGGTGTTCCTACTATTGGATACCTCAATTTCTTTGTCCTTTCAAACCTAGAAGGAATGACATGCCATCATTCCTTCTAGGAATGATGGCATGTCATTCCTTCAAGATAAGAACAAATAGAAGTCATAGCTCTTTCCATGTTTATAAAGTGAATCATGGAAAAATTTCTCATCGGCTGCCACCGGGAATCGAACCCAGGGTCTTCCAGTTACGCGCCGAATATGCTTCCACAGCGGCCTCGAAATTCTCCAGACTCACAAATGACAAACTGCCAATCCCCATGGCAGGGTTGTTTCTTTGGAGCCCTGTTCTAGTTATTTGTTCAGATGCTGCTGTTCATCTGTGGTGAATCCCCAGCATTGTGCGGGGCTCCAAAGAAGCAAACCTGCCATGGGGTTTGGCAGTTTGTTGTTTGAGAGTCTGGAGAATTTTGAGGCCACTGTGGTGCAGTGGAAGCATATCTGGCGCGTAACTGGAAGATCCTGGATTCGATTCCCGGTGGCAGCTGATGAGAAATTTTTCCATGACTCACTTATAAACGTGGAAAGAGCGATGACTTTTATTTGATGTTCCTGGTACACGTCCACTGTGTATTTATCATCAAGATAAATTTTATTAGCAGCTAAGTACTTACACAGGATTGTAGAATTTGCACTAATAACAAACAGAATGGTTAATAGATGAATATTAAGTGTACCAATATTACCAAAAAATAAAAGAAATAAACTAATAGTGGAAATACTCTTTCCCAATGTCATAAAAGAAGGGGGAGCCACAGTGCTAGCCAAAAAAAGTGATGTGGTAGGTTTTGTTATATATATATTTTTTTTTATTGGAAAAGTATAAACCACACAAATTACTGACTAATGAGCTGTATAACCACTGGGAGGGAGGGGGTATTATTACTGGAATTTGTTGACTATGCTACTACAAGAGGCAATAAAGGCAAAACACTGGAAATGCTGTTCAAAGAAATCTACCTTCCTGCTAATAACATAACAGCTCATACAGTAGCCCTGGCATTCTGGTTTCCATGTCAATGCAGCTATGAGACAACAGCCCCCACCATACTCCTCTGAACTAGCACCTTCTGACTTCCTCTTCCATAAAATGTAGCAATTGTTGTGTGATCAGCACTTCCTGACTGATACAGACATAATTAAGGCTGAAGCCTAGTTTACAATTCAAAATGAAGGTTTATATTAACAAAAGCCCAAAACAGCTGGTACAGTGTACTTACTTTCTATTACCAAGACTGGTGGAGCTGAGGGGATGCATTAATAATAATCAAACAACATGGATAATCCAAAATTTGGATTTTAGTATGCTTCACAAACAGTTACAAGAAGCTTCAGTATTTAATTGATAGCATGTATTTTTCACCTAGTTTCAAGAATCTTTGACATGTTTCCCGATATTTCAGCATGATACAATTATTTTGTACATCCCACTGACGTAGTGCTGTGTGGCAACTCATGTGCTTTCTACCACTGCAATACCTACAATTGTTAATTTCTACTTTTTCACTCTCACTCTCTCTGAGTTGATTCACAACAGCACTCATAATATTGTGTTCCCAGCTTAATGTGAAATGCTTTGTAACTACCAATCAAGGTTTTCTTTGCCATCATTTCCAAAACCTTCTAAATTATTCATTAAATCCATATATTTGCTTGCTGATTCATTAGAACCTAACAAACAATATTTTTTATTCCACAGAATTTCCCTCCATGAATAAGCAAATGTTATTCAGTACATACATCCACAGTTCATGGGGAAAACTCAGATGCCCAAGAAAAAAATTTCCTTTTCAGAGGGGCATTTGACTATCCTTGTGAGTTACACAGCATCAAATTTTATAGTTTGTATATAATTATAATATGGAATTTCATGAATCAATGAAGAAGTATTGAGCATGAGTAATTCACATCCTGATACTTGTGAGAAAAATGTGTTGCCATAGATATGTACGGAAGGACTAAGCAGCCTGCATAGTTTTCGTGTATCAATTTATTGACTGCCCTCCACATTTCTAATGCTTTAAGTGAACTAACTCATCAACAGTCTTCAAACTGCCATTCTAAATTTGTGTGAAAAAAAGTTAGGGGAAAGCATGTTACCTTTTTTTGTTTTGTTTTTTCAGAAATGTTAATCATACAAACACTTAAAAAAACTTGTCTAACAAAAGAGATTATTTTCTTGTTTGTCTAACGCACAGTAAATTTACACCTGATAAGCTATAAATCTTATGGAAAAAAAAATAAGATACAACACTGGCATTGCAAGCATAACTCCTAGAACTCAAAATGAATTTTTAAATGATATGATTATAGACTTATTAATATAATGTTGACGAGCATACATTCATACCACTAAGCTGTACTTTTGAGATTTTGAGGTTAGCTCTTTAAAGTGAGTTTATCTGCCAGATTCAAGTATAAAACTGACAGAACTAGATTTTACTTACTGTGGTTATATCAAATGTCTATATTTATAGTGTTCTCAGCACACATCTTGAGCTCATTTGACATCCATCACACAAAGACCTTTAGTACTTTATATTCATTATCTTTTTCTCATGCAGACCCTGAATCTGGTCCTCCCATTATTTCCTTGGCCTTCTTTTAGCTTTCTTCCCTGCCACTTGGGCTGAATAAATTCTCTTAGTAAGCATCTCACCACCCATTCTTATAAACATGGCCAAACCACCAAAGAATATTTGTCTTCACCTTACTTAAAAACATGCTTGCTTCCCATTTCATTCCTCACATGATCAGAATGTCTTTTGCCACACATTCCCTATAAGTAGTGCATCTGTCCAGCACACAAGCAACTTCTAAGTCTTTTCGGCTGTTCATCAGAATAGAAACAATTATAATTTCATACATAGCCTTTGCGATTTTTTTAAGAACTCATCATCCCTGTGAAATCCTCCTAAAGCAGCTATGACTTTCCAAGATGAATTCACTTGACTACTAATTTTACCATCTAATCTGTTTTCTATGTCAAACATGCTTCCTAAATATACAAATGCATTCACCCCTGGGCTATCTCCGTACCATTTGAACTGAGATCTTGCATTTAGTACTAACAGTTCCTTGCTCAAAAACCGTAACTTTGGTTTTTCCCTTATTTATACTAAGTTTGAAATTCATACAAACTTTGTACATCCAGGACAACATACTCTGCATCTCACTTCTGCTCTCTGCCAAGAGGACTGTGTCATCAGCATACAAAAATCTGCATACAAGAACATTGCCAAGACATAAACTAGTACTGTATATTTTGGCATCATGCATCCATAAATATATTAAACAACCAGGGTGACATTACACAACTTTGACTCCTGCACCAATAGAAAAACATTTCAATGAAACACCATTCACTCATACACATGCTCTACTACCAACATACATAGCTTTCACACTATTAAGCAGTTTCCCAGTTACATCATATTTATTCAAAACCTTCCATAAAAGTATCCTGTTTACTTGGTCATAAGCTTTTTCAAAATCTATTGAAGGCAGAAAAAACTTTTTTTCCCCAACAGACAAATATTTTTTTATCATCATCTATAATGCAAAAATTTGGTTAGTGCAGCCTTTACGGGCATAAAACCACTCTGTACATCCCACACCTTCTCTTATGTAAAATCTTGTACCTTATTGATATACCTTTCCAAACACTTTCCCTAGCACATTCAGCAGGCTGATACCACAATAACTCCTGCATTCAGTCTGATAATCTTTTCCCTTATACAAGGGAATGATGATAGCATCTCTCCAATTCTGACCTGTTTCAGATATTTTCAGTAGTACTCGTACAAATTTTCAGTAGTTTTGGCCATTTTTCAGTAGTCATATCAAAAAGAATAATTTTAACCATGGAAAACAACTCATTTAATTTAATTAGCATTCTTTTACTTACTTATTCATGTATATACATGAAGATCTGTATAAAAATATTCCAAATTTTTCACGTGGAAAATAATATACACCACGGCTGATACATTTTTTTTTACACAACAAACAATTTATTAAACAGCTTTCTTTGGTGATTTCACTGTACAGTGTTTTGCAGATTTGAGTTCCTCAGCAGAAAATCTTTTTTCATAACACACTTGCCCAGAGGAGAACACATTCGTTTTTGCAATAAGAAGTGCTTCTACAGTTTCTAAACCTAAATTAGGTTGGAAACGGGCTTGATTTTTTCACACTAAACTAAAATCTCTTTTACTCACAAGCATTCGAGTGTGGAACTACAAGTATTCCAAACATTACTTTCCAGAGACTAGTATACTTAACCGCTCCATTACAGCCTCTTAATTTTGAGATTTCTGACCAAGTGACATCTATTCTATCCGTTACTGCTATGGTCTCTAATTTGTCAGCTTGATAACAAACAATTCCGCTTCCAGTATATCAAGTTCATTTTCAGTTATTATAAATGGAAGGCGTTTGACTATGTGTAATACAGAAGTAAATTATGTTATGGCTCTAAGTGAAGTATCTACTACTTCTGCATGTTTTAAAAATTCATCATAGATCAGTATCTTTTCTTGAATATAAGAACATTCTTCAATGTGAAATTTACCGACAGATGTATAGAACTTAGAAAGTTCATTTTCGTTTAAAATGATTTTGCTTTAATACATTCTTGTTTTTACTCCAATTACCAGTTGTGTCCTTTCTGATTTTTCTTTTTTGAAAAACTGTTATTTGAAAAATTAAGCTCACCATCAGCTACGACAGTAGGCTTCACAAACCCCCTGGATACCATGACAATTTTATCCATCGTGCTGAAAGAACTTTCAGTTTGAGGAGCATGAATGCATGACAGCTTTCACTATTTTAGATAAAAGGCAGTGCAACTTGGAGAATATGAATGCTTTTGAATATCATGCATCAATTTTTACAAATTTTTCAAATTAGTCACTTTCGTTTTTGGACTCTCCCCCTTTATCAAGCTGAAATGCAAACCTTTTTGGGGGAAATATGTAAGAACACAGATTACACGCTCAGAACATCGTTGGGGGAAAAAATTACAGTTACGGGAGAAACCTTTGCTACGTCCGATTTCCGTTTTCGGACATTTCCCTTCCATATTCAAGGTGAAATACAAATATTTACGAAATAAAATGAAATTTAACAACAATACTAGGCAGGGAAAACATTGCGTGAAAAATAAAATTACAATTACGGGAGAAATCCTCACTGTTTCCGAAAGTTTTGAAAGACGAAATTTCCGTTTTCGAAAGTTTCAGGCGGAAAGCATCCTTCACCACTACCAATTGCCCCAAAATTTCTGTTCAATTATGCATCGATCTCGAGGATAACCCAAATTACGATGAAAAGGCAGAAATTCCTCGAAGCCAAAGATTACACGAGAATTTTTGCGCCATCGAATTTCCGTTTTCGAAATTTCCCCTCCATTTTCAAAGTGAAATACAAAGATTTATGAAATAAAATTATGTGTAACAACAATACTAGACAGAGGCAACATCGCAGGAAAACGAAATTACGATTACGGAAGAAATCTTTATTTTGTTCACTTCTGTTTTTGAAAGGCGAAATGCTGTCCCGATGCGTATTTTTACGCGTTGGTAAAATTCTTCGACGCATAGTTTTATGCGTTTCTTGATGCATATTTTTACGTGTTGATGCGTACTTTACGCGCTTCAGGACGTGTATTTCTACGTGTCACGAAAAATTCCTGTTGCATATTTTTACGCGTTGGTAAAATTTCGATGCGTACTAGACGTGTAATTACGCATTTTGGTGAACTCTGCAACGAAATCCAAGCATACTTTTCTGAAACGCAAGAAAAAAATCTTCAAAATATTAATTACTGACATGAATGGTAGACGCACGATTTAATAAAAAACTCCGATGCCAGGCAATGACACTCACGTTCTGCACCAAACGATTTTCAACAGCTTGCCACTGCACTGCGAAAGAGCTTCAGGCCAAACTTCACCCATGTCCACCACCAAAGCGGGCTACGCTCAACGTCCCCAGAATGTTGCATGCTGGGGAGGGAGGGTTTCGAGTACCGGCCGCTCGCGTTAAGATCCGAGCAGCTTCGAGAGGCAGAACTGGAAGTGAGCAGCATCACAAGCATGACGGGTCGTCAGTTGGCCGCCGTTGCGTTGGGAAGAGGAACAAGCAAAATAAAAATTAAAAACTACCGCTAATTTTCCGTATTCCGTAGTACAAGAGCTTTTTCCGTAGGAACTACGGAGAATCCGTAGTTGTTGGCATCTCTGCATCTGGCAAATTTCAGTTAACCAGTCAATTAGAGTTATCATATTTTAACATCTTAGCAGTTATACCATCTACTCTCGAAACCCTTTCATTCTGAAGTGATTTTAGAGCTTCACAGACATCTTTCCCCGAGATCTCTCCTGTGCTTCCTTCTTTCACAGTGGCATTATTTGCTTCCGCCTCAAAATCACCTTTGCTTTCGTGTTCTAATAACTCGCAGAAATATTCGTCCCCATCTTCCACTTTACTGATTAGGCTCCTGTATCACTTCTCTGATCCTATTCTTAACACAACTTAGAACTTTATTTTCCCATGTCTTGTGTACTACCAGAATGTTTTCCTATCTTTTCAAAAACCTAAATGCATTCCACCTTATCCTTGCTATCTTTTGCCTTATCTTGATGAACCAACTTAGCTGCTTCCCATTTTTTACGGCAATATTCATCCTCAGAAACTGCACTTTCAACATATCAAAACATGCTTTCTTCTCTCTTTACTGCTTCTTTGATCTCATTATTTTAAACAAAGTATCACATTTATTAATGCTGCCTACTGTTGCAGCACAATAGACCTCTTCAACAACAGTGACAACACAGTTCTTAAAACATGTCCACATATTTTCTACAACCCTCTTACATAACTTCAACTTATTTGGTTGTTCTCTGAGTATTTCACAATAACCTTTCAGCTGATCCCCCACACTGACGTACTTTTATTATTTTCAAGAATTAACGAAAGAATTTAAAGGACTCAAGTGTGGGATTTGGTGGGCCTACCATACTTGAGAAGTCTAGTCCACCACTGAATTGGGCTGGAACTAAAACGACGTATCAGAAAGATGTGGGCTGAGTGAGTGTAAGATTGGTTTATGGAATACTAAATGGGAAGATGAATGAGATGATTGAAGAAATAAATACGTATAAGACTGGATGTGCTGTGTGTATGTAAGTGAAACTAAAAATTGGGATGGAAGAAGTTAATGGAATGGTGAGTGTGGATCTTGAAGAGAACAAGCTAGTGTAGGTTTGATTTTATGTGAAAAGATGAACAACTTGATTCACAATAGCTGCATAAGTGAGAGAATTATTTTGTTTCTTTTGAAAATGAAACTTCTGATAAATAGTAATTGCTGTTGTATATTGTGTTCCTTGAGACTCGGAACCTTCTGATGGGAAGGATGATTTCTGGAATGAGCTGAAAGCTGTTTCGAACCAATTTAAAAAAACATAGTGTGTTAAAAGGGCATCCTCTCCAATGACTTGCAGCTGCTAATATGTGGTGACTACTCTTCCACTGTGTCAAAATTTGTGACTTGTTTTAGTTATCTAAAAGTGAAAACACCAAAAATATGTATTTTGAAAGAGAGTAATCATCACATGGGAAATGAGCAATAGGTTTACATTGCAGATTATTGCAACACCTACCATGGAAACTAAGGAAACTGGAAGAACAACTCTCAGTTCAGCCTTGACAGTGCACCAGTTTATCATGCACAGTGGTCAATCTCAGAAAGAAGAAAGAACCCTTCATAGACATTTACTTGCCCTATATCATGAAGTTTGTTGCTATCAAGGTTCATACTCTTCCAAGCAAAATAAATTCAAGCAATTTTTAAGGACTTTTTAAAACCAAATTACCACATGTGTGAGCTGTCAGTCTGTCAGAAGATAGGTATTTTAGCAAGTTTAAACCATTAAACTTAGCTGGGACGGGCACACCTTTATTGACCTGCCTAATTATCCTCTGCCTCGCTGTTGGTTTATTTTATTAACTTTGAATTGCCCTTCTGTTTTGGTGTTTTTCGAAATTATTTTATTTCGCGGAATATTTTGTAAGGACACATTATTTTCATATTCATCCTCAGGCAAGCACGCACCTCTAACCCCAGTCAACACAAAAAGCCCATCACGATTCGTGAATACATCATTCCACTTAAAATAATTTTACTCCCATGGCTGATGTTTTAATCTGTAGTGATGTCATAGCCAAGGTACCAGATGTGTACGCACTAACCCAAGTTGAACACAAGTTCTGAGCTATTTGATCAGCTTGGTGTTTTTATCAGAACTACACAGAAATCTCCTATACAACTTTTTAGCACAAACAATTATTTTACAAATGCTCTTTCATATCATTACTCAAAAAAACAAACAAAAACATTCTCCAAGTGCTTTCAAGGACTTGAAAATGAACTTTATTTTTTTCTACGACTTTTCAAGGCTTTTACAGAGCGTACAAATCATAGCTATACAATGGAGAAGGAAGTGGTAGAACTCTTGGCCAAGTAAATGAATGTGTACCACACACCAAACTCTGTATACACTAGACTCTTCATGCCTGTCACATTTGCTACCATGAAAACTAAACAATATGTTCCGAGATGACTGTGTGCATTAAAAAATCTCGTGCTGGATAAAATACTGATTGCATATCATGCTATGGGCATATACACACAAATTCATGACAAAGGACTTAAACTGTATACACTTTATGAACTTTGTCACTGTTCAAAATACCCTATCTGTAATTATGCATGCATTAAAGTACATATATTTACATTTATGGATATACCACATGCAGGGTAATTTTAACCAGTAAAACTACCAGCCTCATAGTTTTGTTACAACTAAGTTTTACAGTAATAATTCTTAGAGTTACATTTGTGTGTGTGTGTGTGTGTGTGTGTGTGTGTGTGTGTGTGTGTGTGTGTGTGTGTGTGTGTGTGTGTTTTGCACTGAAAAAAAAAAAAAATTTTCTCAGTAAATGCGGGGTTCACGAGAATGATAAGATTTGATAGTTGATTTCCTCATAATTTATGATGCAAAGATGTACAGTATGTATCAGTTTAAATACCTACCATACCCAAAACTGGCATGCAGATTCAGCAATAGATAGAGCAATGCTGTGGATCAGTAATCTTATGACAAGCTGACTAGACTCAAAACCTGGGGGAAATGAGACCGTCTCTTATAATGCATGTAGTGTTCTGGACAACAGCACCATGAGGATTATGTCAGACACAATTTTCTGGTTGTTGTGCCTACAAGTGCCTTTCACATCATGACACTTTATGACTTGACAAATAAGTACAACCTTACTGCCAATATGTTATACATACAGTGGTGTGCAAAACTTAAGGACAAAGTGAAAAAGTAAAATAATGCTGTAAAATAGCAGCATTACTCAAACACAAATTAACTCAGGATCACCTCTGAGAATAGGAGCAACAGCACAAGCATAATAATGAAGCATGATGTGAGAACAAAATACGCTTACGCAGTCCAACAACATCAGTTGAATGGAAGTCATCGGACAGTACGCACAAATGTTACAGACGCTCAATTGTGTTTGTTGTGTTAGTTAGAGACGACAAAATGTCCTGTCGAGAACATCTTTATGATTTTACTCATGGTCGATTAATTGGGCAACTTGAAGAAAGGCTAACTATGACAAGTGTGGCTCAAGAATTTGATAAGGCCCAAAGCATCATATCGAGTGCAGGGTCAGCCTCCAGGATTACAGGTCTCCCCCCCCCCTTAAGGACTGCCAATATAATCTGCTCTTACAGGCCAAGAGGGATTAACACCAGACAGCATGTAACCTTGCAAAACAACTGAACATGAGCACAAGATGTACAATATTGTGGTTTACAGTGGCCAAGTGACTACACAAAGGTGGACTGTTTGCCTAACAACCAGTACGCTGCGTTCCACTAACAACTGCTCACTGCAGACACAATTTACAGTGGTCCAGAGACTATAAGTACTGGAAAGCAGAACAGTGGGGTACAGTACTGTTTACTGATGAGAGTAGATAAAGTCATTCCAGCGATTTTGGATGTCAGCTAATCTGTCATGTGACAGGCACTTGGTATCACCCCAAAAACATCAATGAAAGGGACAGATATGGTGGTGGTGTGTTCTTGTATGGGGAGGCATTCTGATCAATGGAAGTACATAATTCTAGATACTGGAAGAGGTGCTGTAACCAGTGTGTGCTACTGTAATGAGGTAATCCTTCCCCATATTAGTCTGTTCTCAGGTAGTATTGGCCCACAGTTCACGTTAATGGACGGCAACACCACACTCCATTGTATGGTGGCTGTTGATAAGCTCTTGGAAAGTGAAAACATTCAGTGGATGGATTGGCCACCATGTTTCCCCATCCTAAATCCCATAGAACATGTGTGGGATGATCTGGAGAGATGCGTTGTAGCACACCAACACACACCGGAAACTTTCCAACAGCTAACGCAGTGCTGACAGAAGAATGGGTGATGTTACCGCAAGAACTCAATAACCTAGGGTGAAATATGGGCAAATGGTGCAAATCATTCAACGGTGTTAAGAGTGATTATATCTCCACTTCTGAAGACCTCCTTTTTCCTTTGTACTGTCTTTGGCAATGATGCATCTGTATCATGGCACCCAGTGCTGCTATGTAGCTAATTCTGAATAAAGTTTCACTATATTCTTTAGTATCTGCAGTTGTGTTGGTGTAGTTTCTGTCATCATTTTGGTAAGTAATGGAGTTCCTATGGTTTAAATTTCACATATCCAGGCCACTCCTGTACAACACTACAGGTCAAAACCTGGCCCATCCTTAAGTTTTGCACACCAGTGTAAAACTTAAGGATATCACTAGGCTGTTTGCAAAGATTCAGATTACCTCCTCAAACAAAGATCACCTGCCAAACCAAAGTTACTAATAGTATTTGATTGTATTAATTGTTGATGTACTGAGTATACAACTATGCTTAAAAAGCTCTGGAACTCTTTGAATATTTGCCAAATGTCAGTGAATTAAGTCATTCCCCGCTGAGCAAGCGAAGAGCATCATGTGACCAACCAGCCAGAACCGGTTTGATCCAGATCCAACACGTACAGCGTATGTGCGTAGTTCGTGATTACAGGCATTCGGGCGCTTCGTCGCGAGGACAACAATGTCGAATTTTGAACAGCGTTCAAGTGTCACATTTTGTGTTCTGCTTGGAAAATCTTTTGCCGAGACTTTTCAAATGATTAAGTCAGTGTACGGTGAGAGTGCAATGAGTCGAACTAGAGTTTATGAGTGGCATCGACAATTCGAAAACAGGCAACAGAGTATGGAGGATGATGAGAGGTCAGGACGACCTTCAACATCCACAACGGATGAAAAAATCGCCATCGTCAAAGAAATTGTGAAAAGTGACTGTTGAAAAACTGTTGCAGCAATTGCAGAAGTTGCCGGCATCTCAGTTGGAAGTTGCCATGCCATTTTAACAAAGAAACTGGGCGTGCATCACATGTGCTAATAAATTGTTCCCAAAAACCTGACACAAGAAAAAATGGATGAGTGCATGCAAGTTTGCGGGGATAACATCGATGCACTGGATTCAGATCCTGAACTCTTGAATCGATTGATCACTGCCGATGAGACTTGGTGCTTTCTGTACGACCCCCAATCCAACCGACAGTCAAAAGTGTGGAAATCACAGCCTTCACCACGACTAAAAAAAGTTCAAGGCTGACCACTCCAAAGGAAAGGTCTTGTTAACAGTCTTCTTCGATTGCAAGGGGATTGTACACAGGGAATTCCTTCAACATGGCCGTGCAGTCACTAAAGAAGAGTACGTCAACATCCTGAAACATCTCTGAGAATCAGAGAGACACAAGCGACCCGATCTTTGGAAGACCAACTCGTGGGTGCTCCATCACGATAATGTGCCAGCTCACAGATCCCTCCTGGTGTCCAATTACCTGTCTAAACATCACATTCTCGTTCTTTCACAACCAGCTTATTCCCCTAATCTCGCCCCCTAATCTCGCCCCCTAATCTCGCCCAGTGTGACTTTTTTTTCCTTTTTCCCCGAATGAAGAATTTGCTTAAGGGGCGACGCTTCAAGTTCCGAAGAAGTGCAACGAGCTGCGACAGAGGCACTGGAGGATGTGGCAAAAGAAGGCTTGCAATCTGCATAGTTGCACAGGGTAACTATTTTGAAGGAAACATCACATAAACAGGTGTTATCTGAACTCATTCTTTTTTAATATAAAAAGTTCCGGAACTTTTTGAGCATAGTAATAACTAAGGGAAAAATCAAAGTTATGGTTTTTGAATGAGAAACTATTAGAATTAAAATGCAAAATCAGTCTAAATGGTACTAAGTTGCACCAGGTCAATGAATTTGTGTGTTTAGGAAGCATATTTGACAGAAAAAAACAGATCTAGATGGTGAAATCTGTGAACCATACATGAGACTGATGAAAAGAAAAAGCTGAACTTCTTCACCGGGTGAAAAGTCAGAACACACACTGCAAAAAAGTAGGAATATAATGCAGCATGAGCAGGACAGAATTGTTCACTGAAGTATATTTATGTAAATATTAAATTGAAGCACATCAAAATATAAAATTACTGACATTTAACAAAAAGAGCACAGGATGGAGGGAACATCACTAGGAAAAAAAATATGATTATGGGTGAAATATTCGCCTCTTCCACCTTCCGTTTTCAGAAAATTTCCCCCCATTTTCATGCTAAAATACAAATATTTATGGAATACAATATTTACCAGCAATACTGGGAGATGGAAGATTGAGAGAAAAAAATTACAATTACAGGAGAAATCTTCACTCCGTCTAACTTATGTTTTCAAAGGTCTTGAAAGCTGGAAATCTGTCTTCAGATGGAAAAGGACTCTTACCGTCACCACTAATCCCTCAAAAATGTCTGTTCAGGCGTGCACCTACCTCGAGAACCATAGAAATGATAATGGAAATGGTGGAATTCCTCAAATTCTCGGAAGAATCTTGTGCCTGGAGATTATCTAACTTCCGTTTTCGAAAAATTTTCCTCCATTTTTTAAGCTGAAATAAAAATATAGAATAAAATTATATTTAACAACAACACTGGATGGGGAGCACCCCCCCCCCCCAAAAAGGGAAATTTTCACTCTGTTTAACATACAGTTTTCATAAGTTTTGAAAGATAAACCATACACTGCAAAATAAAACGTCATCCCCCAACTAGTACCCCCAAAAAATTTCTCTTCAGTTTTGCATCGATCTCGAGTATGACCCAAATGATGACAGAAAAAACAGAATTCCACAGAAGAATCTCGTATATGGTGAACAAGAGAATTCAGCTTTGAAAGTCATAGCTGCTTTAGGAAGATTTCACAGGACTGGTGAACTCTTAAAATGGTCCTAAATGGCTAGGCATGAAAGCATAGTTGTTCCTACACTAATGTATAGTACTGAAACCTGGGTATACTGCAGAAGTCGTCTGTACTGGAGAGATTACTTATGGGAAGTGGGGGTGGCAAGATATGTCCTAATCATGTGAGGAACTTAAGTTTTTTGTGTAACATGAAGCAAAATGCTGTGGGTAGGGTGGAGATAATATTGTAAGATGATTTGGCCATATTGAAAGAATGAGTGAAGAGGTGCTTGCAAAAACTACCAATTTGCTTTTCTTTTAGGTCATCATATTACACTGCAAAACAAAATAGCCTTTTAAACTAAAGGTGTGAAGTTATGTTTTTGCGACTTCAGGGTAGTTTCACATATGTACCAAATTATATTGGGCCTGTTTAGACACTTGCAAGACATTTTGCTATTAAACTTTTTTTCTAAATTAATATTCAAAGCTTTGCCACATAGAATGGTTTTATCCTCCAATATGTTCATAACATACATTAATTAATATAAAAATATGTTTTTCAAGGAGGTACGTGGTATAGAAGTGCATTAGGAAATTCACTGATTTCGAGTACAAATACACTAGAAAAACTTGTTTTATTTAAAAGGATCAAACTTCTGTTGAACAGTGTTATCAGTCATGGGAATCAATTTTAAAAGCAAAAAGATATTTCCTTTGCTAAACAAAGGAAGGTTTCAGTAACCCTGAGATAAATTTTGTCCCCCACATGACATGTCATCCCCTTTGATACATACATGAGACCTGCAAAGGGGGGAGCTGAAATTTTTAACTGAGTGAAAAATCAAAATGCAGGGTAAGAATGTGAACCACATTCAGTGTCTTTTGTTGCCTGTGCAGCTGCACAGCATTCATTGCTTAATTGTTCTTTCTGCTGATATCTTTCTCTTTCCATTGTTGCTTTTCATTTTTTTATGCTCTCAGGTGACAATAATTTCATCCATCATGCTGAAAGAACTTTCAGCCTGAGGACCGACCATGAGTGCATGATACCAAAGTTTTAACTATTTTAGATAAATGGTGTAACTTTGAGAATATGAATATTCCATGTATTAATTCTTACAAACTTTCCAACTTCATCACTTCTGTTTTCGGAAATTTCCCCCTACCTTATCAAACTTATGGGCACGGGGAATAACATTTAACAACAAGGCAGAAGAGTGGGAACATTGCGAGAGATAAAACTGTGGTTTTGGGAGGAATCTTTGCTCCATCCGCCTTCCGTTTTTGGAAATTTTTCTCCCATTTTCAAGCTGAAATATACATATTTATGGAATAAAATTATGTTTAACAAACATACTAGGCATAAGAAACATCGTGAGAAAAAAAAACTTCGATTACAAAAAAAACCTTTCACTCAGTTGACCTTCCGTGTTTAAAAATTTCAAGATTAAATTCTGTCCACTAATTGACACCTCCACCCGTCACCACAAACCCTCCAAAAAATTCTGCTCAGTTGAGCATCGATCTCGCTAATGACCAAAATGATAACGGTGAAGACGGAATTCCCCGAATTCTCCGAAGAATCTCATGCCTGAAGATTACAGAGAAACTTTTGCGCAGCATAACTTCGATTTTCGCTATTTGTTGCCTACAATTTCAAGCTGAAATACAAACATTTATGCAATAAAATTATATTTAACAACAATACTAGAAAGAGATAACATCGCGAGAAGAGAATTACAATTACGGGGAAAATTTTCGCTCAGTGTAAATTCGTTTTTCGAAAGTTTTGATTTTGAAACACGAAACGAAATATTGTCCTTAGACTGAAAATGACCCCACCCCCTTCCATCGTCTCTTCAGTTTTGCATCAATCTCAAAAGATTCCAGATGACAAAAAAAAAAAAAGAAAGAAAAAGAAAAAACGAAATTCCATGAAACCGCAGAAGAATCGCATGTATGTTCATAACATGTTAACAATTCTATGTATAATACTTGAATTACATAAATATGAAACATTACTTACCCTTTCAATTGCTTCTTTGTCTTGAGGAGTAACATGTGTGGTCACCTGAGCCAGCCCAGCTTCTATTGGAGACCCACCACCGGAACTAAGGCCTGTCCCTGTGCCTCCATCTGCACCAGCAGAACTCCTAGGCGAAGAATTCTCGTTTAACATTCTCACGAAAGCTTCTTGATTTTGTGATATTAGTTGCAAAAGTTGAGGATTATTTTGTCCTATTTGTTGTAACACAGCATTCAAGAGATGCGGGTTCTGTTGAATAACTTGGCGCATTTGTTGAAACTGTGGCTGATTCCTCAGAAAGGCTAAAGGATCTGCAAAAAGAACGAACACATAAGAAAAATGCATTTTAAAAACTAAGATGTAAAAATAAATATAGGCATCCCACATTTTTAATATTTCCCACAAAACTGTTCAAAACATTTCCACAGACACACTTGCAAAATACTCAGGAATGAAAGAAGCAACAAAAGGGTTTTGCACAGAGAGAAAGAAAATGGGATATACTTGAATTTAGATGGAAAGCAACCTTGCGAATGGGATTCAGTTGTTGCTTAATCAACGAACAAAACATTTTAATATGGAAGAACATCCAACATCCTATACATCATCTAGTTACAAGCTTTACTGGCATATCTTTCCACCTGTTTCCCTTTTGGTTGCTATGGCACTCCCATTGTTAATGGACAAAGAAAATAGTTAAGGCTTTTTTGCCCCTGGTAGGTATAGAGATAGACACCCTGTCTGTCTATCTCTATACCTACCAGGGGCAAATATTCGGGTCTGCTAGGTGTGTGGTGCACACACACACACACAGTCGTCGCACTTTATTTAACCTATACTATTGCCATTACATTTTAGGATTTATTTCTAATAAAACTTGCCAGAGTTTGTCTTAAGGCTTCGAGTGGTGGCTAAAATTAATTCCCTCACACAATGTTTTCATTAGGAGGAGAAGGTTCCTTCATTAATAATAATATCACATTTGTGTTAATTAAATTTTGAAGACACCCAGCGGTTTACAAGCAACTGTGGTACAAGCGCTCCCTAGATGGCGCTGCAGGTCACGTTTTTATTTCCCTTGGTTTCAAACATTACAGCTGATCTCAGGGTGTGCTAGCCAAGTACAGCACTGCTTGCAGTCTGACGATGCTCAAGCACTTGTGGTACAAGCACTCCCTAGATGGTGCTGCAGGTCATGTTTTTATTTCCCTGGGGTTTCAAACATACAGCTGATCTCTCAAGGTGTGCTGGCCAAATCAGCACCCCTTGCAATCCCATGGAGCAACACAATTCAACGCTATGATACGATGTTGCTATTATATTATGATTTTAGATAGCAAAACTCACCAAAGTTTGTCTTAAGGTTTTGAGTGATGACTAAAATTTATTTCCTTATACAATGTTTTCATAAAGTGGAAAACGTTCATTGCTTCGTTGAGTAAACAAAACAGTTTTGTAGTGTTCACATCCGTATGTGTGCTATTTGGTCAGTGAACACCCGAGGCGTGTAAAGCAATTGTGATACAAAGATCTCCAGATGGCACTGCGGCCCACGTTTTTATTTCTGCAGAGGCTAAACTTCCAGGGTGTGCAGGCATAAAAAAGCACTACTGGTCATACATTTACATTTGGAATCACGTACAGTCAGAAATACAATACAACGTTCTACCAGGAATTTCAGTTTTTGTCTTTTCATCGCCGTGCAAATCGGTGTGTTTATGAGCACAGATTTAAAAACAGAAATTGAAGTTTTGTTATCCATATAGGATGGGATAACAAAAATTCCCTTTTTTAGCACGTCTTTTGTAAAAAAAGATAGTGCTTATGTTATCGGTTTGTCCGTCCGTCAGTCCGTCCTTTGTACCCACGGTATCTCTGCAACTATTAGTCCGATTCAAAAATTCTTTTTGCATTCGGAAGCATGAAATATGCGGATGATCCTTCATTTTTTTTTTTTTTTTTTTTTAAGATGTACAATTTTGCCGCTAGAGGGTGTAAATGCAGATGATGTCGAATTCAAAATTACGTTTTATTCCACATATTTCCTTCTAAACATCCGATTGAAAAAATTCTTTTATCTTTCAATTCCATTTATGTCGAAGAGTATTTTAGATATCGTTTCTTTTTCAAATTACGCATAGATTTTCCACTAGGGGGCGTAAAAGTAAATTACATTTTTCCCGATAACTACACTCCTAAAACTCCGATTTGAAAAAAAAAAAAAATTCGGCAGATACATCTCCTGATGGAAAATCTTTTGCATATAACTTCAAATTTTTGGTAAAGAATACTTTGCCCACCAGGGGTCGTAAGTGTTAATTTTTGCTTCTGATGTATTTGCCATAAAATCTGAGCTTCTAAAATATCGATTGAAAAAATTCTTTCGTGGACTGATGCCACTCACATCGATAAACCTTTTCGGAATATTTCCTTCCTAAAATATTCCACAGTTTCTCCGACAGGGGGTGTAGATGTATATCTTATTATTGTCAATATCTCTACTTCTAGGAGTCCGATTTGAAAAATTCCTTCTTTGCTGGATAGTGTTTTTCGTGTGGCATGTTTTTCATATAATTTCAAAATTTTCAAGTAATTCATAGACTTTCCGCTAGGGGCGTAAAGGTAAATTTTGTTTCTCCCTTTATCTCTGCTTCTAAATCTCCGATTTGAAAAATTCTTTCTGCACCGGATACAGCTCCTGATGGGAAATCGTTTGCACATAATTTATATTTTTTGTAAAAAAATGGTTTGGCCACCAGGGGGCGTAAACCTTAATTTCCGCTTCCGATGTATTCACAGCAAAATATGAGCTTCTGAATTCTCGATTGAAAAAAACGTAGTTTGTAGACCGACACTACTCATGTCGACAAACCTTTTAGGAACATTTTCTTCTTGAAATAGTGCATGGTTTTCACGTCAGGGGGCGTAGACGTATATCTCATTTTTGTCAATATCTCTACTTCTAGGGGTTGGATTTGAAAAATTCCTTCTTTGTTGGATAGTGTTTTTAGTGTGACATGTGTTTCATATAATTTCAAAATTTTAAAGTAATTCACAGACTTTCCGCTAGGGGGCGTAAAGGTAAATTGCGTTTTCCCTATATCTGCTTCTAAATCTGTGATTTGAAAAAATCTTTCTGCACCGGCTACAGCTCCTGAAGGGAAAGTCGTTTGCACATAATTTCTAATTTTTGTATAAAAAAAAAAAAAACGTTTGGCTACCAGGGTGCGTAAGTCTTAATTTCCGTTTCTGATGTATTTGCAGCAAAATATGAGTTTCTAAATTCTCGATTGAAAAAACCGTCATTTGTGGACCGATACCACTCATGTCGACAAACCCTTTTAGAAACATTTTCTTCTTAAAATAGTGCATGGTTTCTGCGCCAGGGGGCGTAGATGTATATCTTATTTTTCTCAATAACTCGACTTCTAGGAGTCCGATTTAAAAAATTCCTTTTTTGTTGGATAGTGTTTCTAGTGTGACGTGTTTTTCCTATAAATTCAAAATTTTCAAGTAATTCATAGACTTTCCGCTAGGGGGCGTAAAGGTAAATTGCGTTTCCCATGATATCTCTGCTTCTAAATCTCCGATTTGAAAAATTCTTTTTGCACCGGATACAGCTCCCTATGGAAAATCGTTTGTAAATAATTTCTAATTTTTGTAAAAAAAAAAAAATGGTTTGGCCACCAAGTGGCGCAAGTCTTAATTTCCGCTTCTGATGTATTTGCAGAAAAATATGAGCTTCTAAAATCTCGATTGAAAAAAAAGTCTTGTTGACCGATACTACTCATGTCGACAAACCATTTGGGAACATTTTCTTCTTGAAATAATGCATGGTTTCTACGCCAGAGGGCGTAGATGTATATCTTATTTTTGTCAATATCTCTCTACTTCTAAAAGTCCGATTTGAAAAATTCATTCTTTGTTGGATAGTGTTTCTGATGCAAAATGTTTTTCCTATAAATTCAAAATTTCCACGTAAATCATAGACTTTCGCTAGGGCGCATAAAGGTAAATTGCGTTTTCTGCTCCTAAAACTCCGATTTGAAAATTCTTCCTGTGTCGCATACAAGACCTGGTGGAAAATATTTTTCACATAATTTCTAATGTTTGGTAAAGAATGGTTTGGCCACCAGGGGTCATAAGTGTTAATTTCTGCTTCTGATGTATTTGTTGCAAAATCTGGGCTCCTGACAACTCAACTAATTTTTTTTTCTTGGACCGATACCGCTCATATGGATAAACCTTCTGAGAATACTTTCTTCCTAAAATAATGCATGGTTTTCCCACCAGGGGACGTAAAGTCACATCTTATTTTTGTCGATAACTCTGTTTCTAAGAGTTTGTAAGCTCACGATTCCGTTTACACCAATATCAGAGGGATTAAAGACCCGATTGAAAAACTTCTTTCTTCCTTCAGATACCATTGTTTTCCATACCGGTTCCATTGACTTTGAATAGCTGTGATAAATTTAATTTGCGTCAGAACGGATTCACAAGACGTGCTTATCACACCCGAAAATTCGGTGTCACCTTTCTTGTTTTGTTTTTTTTATTCAATGACCGCTAAATTAAAAAAAATGCTATTGTGTTTTCAAAATCAATGCATAAATTTTTTTAGCTCAGGTTACATAGTAAAACTTTTGTGTTGTTGTTTTTTTCTCCAATAACAGCACACATCCTACCTAAATGGGCACATGACACCACTGATACCTATATCTACCTCTATACCAACCTACCTACCTTTTACTTGTAATAACAGTTTAGTGGTGTGTGGCTTTTTTTTCTTTTTTTTTTTTTAACCATTTTCTCAGTGAGTGAAATAGTGGTGTGTGGCATTTGCACAGATTGACATTAAAAATATTAATAACTAAAGATCCTAGCATGAATGAGTTGGAAGAAAATGGTCTACCGATATAGAAAATGCGTTTAGAAGATTGTGAAACCATTGTTCACACCTCCAATAGATACAACAGCAAGATACAGCTTGTTCCAGTATTTCAGAAGACATTCGTACGGAAAAGGGGTGAATCAGTTGCTCATGTCAAAGCCAAGTGGTTCGCTCATATGAATTTACTCCCGGAAAAAGTTATGGTCCACACATAAAGTTTTGCGTATGACTTTGATTATGCCTCAGCAATGTACGAAAGTATTGCTGATGCAGGAAGAGGAACATCTGATCTAACTGTTTCCAATTACTACAGTTACTGCAGAGAAGTACTGACTAGCTATATGTTACAGAGAAGTAATGACTAGCTATAATAATAGCTGGAAACTCGGAATTTCAGGTTCAACTGAGCACAGAAACCTGGAATACATACAGCACTGCATTTGGTTTTCTAGCTGGCAGCATCACCTTCACTGTAGCCTGAGGCATGTTTGAATATTTCATGCATAACTGCAATGAGCTTCTAACACACGAGCCATTTTAGTGCAGTGCTGCTACTTCCCTGTGGAAGTATTGTTTCCTAATGAATAGCCTTTGCTTTCCCATATGGTAGTTTAGAATTCTGCTTCTCCTTTCCTTGCTCTCACTGCTTTATGCTAATCTTACTTGTAAATTAGGTCATTCGTGGCATACCACTCCTCAATGCCATAATTAGCGCTTTTCATGTGCATTGTGCAAGGTTTTATTTTTGGACCCTTAATTTTTTTGGGAGGGGGAGAATAGTAATAAAACAAATACAATATAACAATTGTTTATAAATATTTTTTGTGTACACATGAAATATAAAAATATGAAAATTATTTTAATTGCACTTTCTGGCTTTCATTTCAGCAAAAAAATTTGTGATTGCATCACCATAATCTTCAACAGGATTACATTCAATCGAAATTATGAAAAGATTGGGCAATTGTTTTTTGTCTGATAGTCAATCTTAAATAATTCTTAATTAATTTTAACTTGCTAAAACTTTATTCACATGAAGCCGTAAAAACGGGAAGAGTGAGAAATATTCGGAACGCAACACTGATACTCGGATATGACTCAATTAAGGTTGTCTTTGAATGAGTCTTAAGACTTCATCTTCTGCGATAGATGGCGCAAAATATCACTCCTTGGGCGTGGCTTTTTACGTCTTGGGGGACTGTCCCAGAAGTTGGCGTCAGCGAATGACTGAAGACCTTACCATATTCAGAATGGAAGCGGTCTCTTGTAGGCTCCACAATGAAAAGACAAAATATGCGTTGTTACGTTTTAACCAATGCCATTGTTTGGGGGTGGAGCTTAGTAGGTAGGTGTAGTTTCTGTCTCAAATTAAAGTGTTTTCTGGTAATGTACACATTTTCTCTTCAAAAAAGGAATGTACAGTAGAATATAAGATGATCTATAAAAGACAAGATTCCAATCTCACTTCAGTGCCCATTCTTTGATTTCTATTTGGCCTAGATAATTAAAAACATCAGACAGAAATGAGAGATTTCATTTCTTCCACACAGAAACACTGCCAAGCTAACTTCTGGCACGATCTAGTGCCAAATTGGAATACTTTCGAGTCAGAAAAAGTGAATTTAAAAAAAATCTAACAAATTTTTCGGAAAAATAACTGCGACACGTATTAGCTATAGGTTGTTTTTATTTGTGCTCAAAATTTAAAACACTACAAAGTAACAGTTTTTGAGAAAATGTGTACAAAAGAATTTACATTACAGATATAGGACAGAATCTCTGTTACACTCATTCAAAGACAGCCTTAATCCAAAGTCATGAAAAAGCTTGTAGAATATCAAGCGGAGTTGCAGTTTTAATCTTTTATAATATTTCTGTTGAGGCATCAAACTTAAAGCTTTGAATTTCACATGTCATCTTGTACATATTTAAATCTTAACAGTGAGATCGTCAAAGACAGTTCAGTAGCTACTGAAATTGTCAAAGACAGTTCTCAGTAGCTCCTAACGCCAATCTATTTGAGATAACAGAGTATCAAAAACATTATAAATTCACACTTTAAATAATGCTTCAGGTGTCATGCTACTTTTTTCATCCATCCAGTGCTTCTATCTCCATTCTTAAATCTTCTGTTTATTACAAAATCCAATCTTTACATCTATTGCTTCAGTCAAAGTTTTTGTTTCTAGGAAATTCTGTTTCTCATAGTCCTTGTAAAGTACCAGTAGTCCAACTAATTTTGTTGCATGGTCTATCGATACTTTGTTGTAATGCTTTATTTGTTCATTCAATGCATTGTAGAATTTTATTCCATACTTCTTGAAAGAGATAGAAAAATCTAAAATTTATTTGTAACAGCAAACTTTTTGCATTTGATACACCTTCTGGATTTGACAAATCATTTGCAATCATTTTCAATTATTTCTTTACTTCGGATAATTGTAAACATAGTGACTTGATTGCATTCGTCTTTGAAAAGAAAAACTTTTAAGTGACAATTTTAAAGACTTCATTAAAATCCCCAATCGTGTTGTTGAGAAGGTGAAAAAATTAAATAATATCTGCACAGTACTATAAAAGTGATCATTTCTGCCATTGTAAATGCGGCGTGGACCAGCTAAATTTAGATTATGAGTAGCATAAGGTACAAATAGAGCCAAATTATTAATTTTCAAAATATGTGCTCTTTCTCCTTTGGACTTTCTAGCCATATTGCCACGATTGTCATATCATTGTCCTCTGGCATCACAAATATCCAATTTATCAGCATCTAGTTTACCTAAAATTCACGTGATTGAATGAAGTTGATAAAACCTACTTCTATCATCACCTTACCATTGGAGTCAACATGGGTGTATCTTATTTGTTCTTTCCTTGAGACATCAGGAGTGTATCAAATAAAATTGTGCAGAACTTTGGTAGCAAAACTAGAAATGAAATTTTATGCAGAATTAAGAAAGCAATCAATTTTATTTCATTTTCAATTCTTTTAAAGTAGTGTTATAATGGCTAGCAAATTAACTTAAATTTTAAAAAAATACTCAAAATTTGGATCTCCAATTATTTCATTTGAACCTTAGGAGCAACATTTTTGGCATAGAATAGAATGGCATCTATTTAAAATTTTCAATATTTCACCCCATATATATTTTTTCCTTGTTAACTGAATTAACTAAATAATCATCGAGTGAGTTTCCTGATCTTACATCTTTTTCCATCACATTCTATTTCACATAATTGTTTCAGTGCTCAGAGGAATTTTCATGTTGGCAAATAAAGGGATGAAGATGCCTCCAATCATTGAATCCTTCTGTGAGTTTGAAAGATCCATGCAAAGTGTCCCAAAAAGCATTATAAGGAAAACAAAATATTGCATTTTGAGTAATAGAATATAACATTCTTTTTTGTTTTCTTTTAACTGTTTCTCCATTAATTTAACATAAAACCAGACCTTTGTAAATTTTTGCCCTAATTGCCTGATACGGAGGTATTAAAGTTCATGTCGTCACCTTGATGTGGATCATGTTTGACAAGGGAGCATATTAATTTAGTCACCTTGATGTGGATCATGTTTGACAAGGGAGCATATTAATTTATTTGTAATAGCAGGCTAACAATAAGGATTGCCATAATTTAGCAGTATTTCTTTTGGAATATCGTCCTTTGGAGCAGCAGAGCGCAAATTTAGCGGTATTATTGAAATGTGAAGCAGTACTGTGTGCACGATTCTCCTCCGACATATCGTCGTTCCTTAAAATATTGGGGTGCGTCTGTAGCACAGTATCTTGAGAAGCAGTAGATTTCTCCTCTTGATCGGGCCCCTTGTTTTACTGTTATATTTAGTTGTTTTTTTTTATTTCCCAGTCAATTTTCTTACTACTCAGATGATCTCTCTTATTTTTTTAATAAAATTAATGGGGTGCATTTTGAGAAATTAAAGGTCAAAACAGATAACCTTGAAAATTCAATTGCACATAACATGATTGTGCACTATTTCAAAAGAAAGCTCATCTTTCAAAAGGGCTCAATATGAGCTCTGTTTTGACCTTTAATTAGTTGAAATGCTGCAGTTATTTGTGATAGGTATGGTAGACATAAAAATGTCTTTTTCCTAAATTTCAAAGTTCTATAACTATACAAGTATTGCACATAGGGAGCTGAAATTTTGTACTGATTAGTTTCTCTATAAAGCATGCAAGTCCACAAAGTTTCATGAAAGTCGAAAAGGGTTCAGGTTAAAAATAACTTTTTGTTCTGAATTGACTGGGTGTGTGTACGTTTTTTTACTGACAAGCATGCCTCACTGGGCAATGTTACAAGTTTGAAAATTTTTTGGTCCTCTGCACCATGATTGATTGTTAATGTTTAGCTGGAGGTCATCCAGTGCTAGTGAACAATATAGGTGAAGATAATAAGAAAAGCTCTTCCATTTAAACTGTTAAAATTACACTTGTAATTCATTTTGTTGGTTTACAAATTCAGCTGAAAACAATCAGTCATATTTACTGTTCTAAATATAGATATTTCTGCTGTTGACTAAGCTTAGTTTTCTGTAGGAACAGTCTGCATTGACACAGTTTTTGCACGTGTACAGTATCTATTTCTGCACTGACTTCCAGATTTGCTCAGCCCAAACACAACTGACATACAGAATTAACTTAAGCCTACCCTCCAAACAATGGTCACTTTTTTCCAGTCCGAAAGGTGACAATTATTCAGAGGTTTCACTGTACCATCTGTCAATTATTTGCATTGATACCTAATAATTTTGTTCATTAAATGCTTCTGGTAGCATTTCAACTGACTACCAGAATGAATTAAAAGTGAAACTGCTTCATCCCACACAATCAGGTGGACTGTGAGTAAAACAGCCTGGATATTTTGTCAGACCTTGAGAGTATATATGTTTGTACTCTTCAACAAAATTTTTAAAATAATTTTTATTAAGTAAACACTGCTTAAAGTTCAAAATGGCTTCTTACCATCAGGATTGGAAGGTGGATTAGAGCTGTTGTTACTTGGTACATTACTAGCTGGGGCGGATTCACCTTGCGACTCCCGTTCAGGAGGTAGCATACCCTGAAACAATAAGCACTTATGAACAAAAATATTCTACCTTATTGACATCCACATACAGCAAGACTGCAAACTTCAACAACACATTTTATAAAAGAAATAATCATGAAATGAACTTCATAAATCAGAATTTAAAGTCAAAGAAATAAAATAGGTCAATATCATAACATACAAGAGAAATGAACTTACATGCATTATCCTCATACATAATCTTGCATGACTGACTGTTTCAATACCATACCTGCCAACTTTCAGAAACCGAAAATCGTAAAAAAATTTAATCGATATGGTTGATGAAATATTTAATCAATATATTCAATAAAATTACTTGTCGGGCATATTGATTAAATGTACTGAACATATCGATTAAAAAATGATATGTTACCTAAATCAAGTATCAACTTTTAATTGATATGACTACAGATGTTTAAATTTATTGGCACGTTCATTTCCATTAAAATAGAATCCATACATAATTTCTCATTACTTATGCTTATCATTATGATCTATAAAGAGATAAAAATTTATTTTTATGGAAGCTTGCATCTAAAGGGAAGGATGTTCCTTCCACCCTTTGACCCCCAAATCCAATAGGATCGTATCCCACGCCGTCATGGAACAAACTAAAATATTTTCAAAAAACGAACCATTTTCATGCTAGGATTATCTTACGGAGAGACGGACGATGAGGCAGTCAAATAAAAAAAAAAATGAAATACACGAGTGACTGAGGGACACTAATTGGTAAATTATATTATGCTCAACTAAAAACGAAGTGAACAAACATTTTGCACGAATCGCATCCAGTTCATTATGACTTTTAACAAAGGAAGTTAATTTCGTATTTTTTTCCACGCAGTCAACATTAGATTTATGCTTGGCACTAGAAATATGATTAGTAATATCATTCCTTTCACCATGCGAAACGCTGAAATTACATCGACACGTAGTGCAAAATGCATATTTTTTCATTTTTTGCAATTCACTGGAATTCCGCAGAATATGTATCACGGAATGTTTGATAGTACCCCCCCCCCACCTTTCATATTGCTGCTCATAGCAAATCACTAATACTAAATTTATTGACACTTGAAAAAAATGCAAGTAAAACTGCTATAGTAAAACAGTAACAGCTTAAAGAGACGCAATTTGCACAGGAAAAAATAGTACCTCAACATATTAATTTTATCGAATCAAGCCAAGACATTTTTATGCACGTTATTGAGCAACAAACAAAAAAGCACGGTTGGAAAGCGTAGAAAACTTACTGACTAGCAGACCAACAAAATAAATCATTGCTGGTGAAGCACTGGCTTGAATGAACATTGGACTTACTTTTTAACTTTTCTACTTTTTTTTTTCAACTTCCTCTTATAGTACTATTAACTTTTGTTAGGTCAAATTTATTGCCAGAGAAGAAGTTACGAAACCATGCCCCAATGCAATTTTAATTTCACAAAATTGGCAGCTTTTTGCTTAATTTCGTCATGTTGGGTATCGATCTGGGCTTATAAGTTCTAGAGAATAAAAATCCGTTTGAATTTTTTTTTCTACGATGACTACGTTCTGAGATACACGTGCGCTAATGCAAGACACACCTCACACTGGGAGAGGGGGGAGCCAAGCCCAATGTTAAACAAGACCAGCTGAAAACCTAAAACATGGGAAAATTGCGGCAAATGCCCACATAAACACATGTAACTGAAAAGTTATTTGAACTTACATCGGCCCTTTACTTTGAATGGATTAAGTTAAGTAAGAAAAGTTTTATTAGTGGGTGCAAAATCATCAGAAAAAAATCTCGGAGAATCACCAAATCCATAAAATTAACATTTTGACTGTAAAGCAAGTCACATTTCTGTAAATTTCATGGGTAAATCTTAAAGCCTGGCAGGTATGCTTTCCCTTTTTCTGAGAAGGATATCTTTGTTGAGTAACTTTTAAGAGTGCCTCCGCCAGTGGTGGTTGACCTTTTCTAACGCATGCTCAAGAATACAGCGAATTAACTAAACTTGGAGATATCCCTCCAATAGGAGGGGCATTTTAGAAGAGGTGTGATGACGTGTACCCAGACTTCTGGAGCGCTTGCCACGCCCCTCTCGCACTGGTTTTGAAGAAGCTGTCCCTCCAATGGCCTACATGGCGTGGTTTTATATTGTTTTCTACTCAAGTTTCTTTTCCGATCCCATAATTTGTTACTTTTTTTGCATTTGAGAATTTTTTTTGAAACCGTATGGTATGATCACTTAAGATGGGAAAAAAATGCATTAATTTACCAATTTAAAAAAGAAATTCTACATAGACTGGCTATTCACTAAAATTTTTCACTCCTCGCTAAAGATTTATTTCAGATCGCCAGTGACGAGTGGGCGACCAGAGATTTTGTGCCCTGGAGTAACCACCGATGTCAATCATCGGTGTTACCCGCCGATGTGCCCTTCGTTACGCAGAGACCAGCTGCATAGCGTGATGGGAATTGAGGTCACCAGCGTTGCACCGCTTTTGGTTGCGCAGGGGAAGGTGAGGCTGGGCACATGACTTTTCAGCCGTAGTGATTCATCCAAAGTCCACGGGCAGCAGGAAACCGTGCCGCTCGCACATTTTCGTCAGAGCGGATTTTTTTAATCATCTCATATTAAGGATTTTTAAGTGGAACAAAGATTTTTTGCTCTTGAAATGGGGAAAAAATGGGAGGGGAGTGAATGGGGATTTTTAGTATGTGAATGAAAAATTGGAAGAAATCACTTTCCAATTGGAATATCGGAAAGATACTCCAAAATCGGAAGCTTTCCAGGTAAATCGGAAGGATTGGCAACTATGCAATATTACCCACCACAATATTCATTTCTACACTAGAAGTCAGATTATCATCTCTATTTTCCTTGAACACCTCGGATGAAACTGTTTTCTCTGATACATGTTTGTACTATCTTCTGAGGAGTGACCACTGCATACATGAGACTGACCAAGGAGCAAAAAAGCTGAACTTTTTAATTGGGCAGAAAAAAATCAGAACATGCGACAAGAAAGTGTGAATATAATGCAGCACGACCAAGATGGAATTGTTCACTGTATTCACAATATAAATTACTGAATTCAAAACAAAATAAAGTGATTTTAAAAAACACTGCTTCAAACACACATCTATCACCCCCCCCCTTTTTTTGTGCTTGCTAGAACATCTGCTCAATTTTCCTCTAGTGTTTCATTCTTCTCAGCAAGTTCCATGGCCATATTTGTCTTCTGTTGACTCTGCAGCTGCACAGCAATCTTTGCTTAGTTTTTCTTTCTGTTGATATAATTCCCTTCCTATTTCTTCACCACTTTTCTTTCCTCCTTCCCTTTTATTCCCTCAGATGACAATTTATTCATCATGCTGAAAGAACTTTCAGCCTGAGGACCATGAACACATGATATCAAAGCTTTTACTACTTTAGATAAATGGTGTGACTTTTAGAACATCAATACTTTTGAACACCATGGATCAATTTTAACAAATTTTCAAACTCAGTCACTTCCGTTTTTGGAAAATTTCCCCTCCCTTATCAAGCTTAAATGCAGACATTTATAGGGCAAAGTAACACTTACCAGCATCACAAGATAGTGAGAACATCACAGGAAGAAAACAAAAAAAGCGATTTTGGGAGAAATCTTTGCTCTGACCGACTTCCGTTTTCGGAAACTTCTTCCTCCAATTTTAGGTTGAAATGCAGTATTTGTGAAATAAAAGGATATTTAAAAACAATACTGGGTAGAAGGAACATTGCGAGAAAAAAAAAGATTACGGAAGAAATCTTTGCTGCATCCAACTTCCGTTTTCGAAAGTTTCGTAAGACGGAATCCTGTAGTCAAACAAAAAACGAATCACTCTCTCCCACCATTACCCCTCAAAATTTCTGTTCAGTTGTGCATTGATCTCGAGAATGCCCAAAATGAGAACGGAAACTGTGAAATTCTTCGAATCCATGGAAGAATCAATTTGCCTGAAGACTACAGGGAAATCTTCGCACTGTCTTAACTTCTGTTTTTGGAAATCGTTGCCCACAGTTTCATGCTGAAATACAAACATTTATGCAATAAAATTACATTTAATAACAATATTGGGAACAGGCAACATCATGAGGAAAAAGAAATTAGGATTACGGAAAAAATAGTCACTCCGTTTAACTTCAGTTTTCTAAAGATTTGAAAGACAAAATACTATCACCAAACGAAAAACGACCCCCCCCCATCCCATTTATCTTCAGTTCTGCAGCGATCTCGAGATGACCCAAATGATGAAAAAAAAACGGAAAATAAAACGGAATTCCGCGAAAGAATTTTGTGTATGCCACCGAGTCTACAGCATGTTCAGAATTATACATCGGTTTTATATACACATAGTCTTTACACATAAAACCCTACTATTATAAATATTTTAGGAGGTGCCCTTATTTTTCATTTTAAAGCATGTGGTCTACTGAAATTCACAACTTTTCTTCTATTCACCTTTTGAAATCAGTGTTAGTAATATAACTATATCAAATTTAGCCGAACTCTTGCAAGTACCTCAGTCACATACCTGCCAACATTGGGTAGAGCTTTGTCAGTAATAATTAGTATTATTGCGCGGCATACAGAGACTTTTTTATAAAACGATTCATCTCTTTGTGAAAAAGAAATACGCACCACAACAAAACGTTACAACAAACAAGGACTCTTAATGAAACAAACTTAACTCATGTAAAACACAAAGTTGATTCCTCTGCTGGCAAGGGCATGATAGGTAACATTGCGGGATTTAAGTTCGAAACTTCCACCAATAAAAATCAGTCAGATGCGTTAAGAATTCCACAACACTCGACAGATGGGAAATACAAGCAAGTGAATGTGCAGCATGCGAACCTTCACTCACCATATGATCATACTGCCTCTAAAATTGCAGTTTTTGACAAGATAAACTAAAGAAGAAAAAAAGGCTGGATGCTTTAACTGGGTGAAAAATCAAAACACACAGCAAGACTGCGGACCACTGTTTGTTTTTTTATTGACCTTGCAGCTGCGCAGCATCCATTGCTTTCTTTTTTTTTTTTTTCCCCGCTGATATCTTTCTCTCCCTATTTATTTATTGTTGATTTTCTTTCTTTTCTGTTTTTTATTCCTTCTGATAATAATTTCTTCTAGCATGCTGAAAAAACTTTCAGCCCGAGGACCATGAGCGCATGATATCAAAGCTTCAACTATTTTAGATAAATGGTGTAAATTTGAGGATAACACTTTTGAACACTATGCATCAATTTTTACAAATTTTCCAACTTTGTCACTTCCGCTTTAAGGAATTTATCCTTCCCTTATCAAGCTTAAATGTAAAAACTTAAGGGATGAGGGAATATTTAACAATGCAGAAGAGTGGAAACATCGTGCACGCGAGGGGGGGGGGCAATCATGTTGAGAAATGGCTTCCTAGTTTCTTAATTCAATTACTAATCTAAAACAGCTATTATGGGAATTTTACTAGGAATTTTTTTCATTTAAATTGCAAATTTTCGGAGAAAACTCTTCTCCTTTTTCAGGCTGTCTTTTTGTTGTCACATATTCCTGTCACTATCGCGGTTACGGTTAACCTTGACGGGTTAGGTTATTTTTCATCAAATCCTGCCAGATGTTAGGCAGGGAAAATCCTTTGCAGTCATTGATGATGGAATTTTGATTTTTCTCAATCTCTATTCCTTCTTTCAGCTTTCTTTTTGAAAATTGCTTTGGAAACTGATGACTTAAACGGAATTCCAATCCAGGCTGTGACTAGTAATAAGCAACATTTTTATATTATTATCAAAAAGGAAAAGTAGAAAATGAAAAGAAATTTTCTGGAATCTTAAGAGATACAGTAAAAGCAGAATTGGATGACTGGCTAAAAATTGGAATAAAAAACAAAAATAAGAAATTTGTTAAAAAGTTGAACCTTAAAGAAAAGAAATTTTTGAAGAAAAACTATTCTAGTAAAAACAAAGAAACTGCAGTTCTTAGTCATGTAAAGGACAACACTGCTACTGGAGTTAGCCAAGAATTATTACAAGTGATAAATAAAGGAAGTAATTTCAATCTATCCAAAGAAAAAATAAATACAGAAAAATTGGTAATTGAATTGGAAAGCATCTGCAGCACTTTAGAAAAAGAGGACCAAATTAAAGCAGACCTCCTCAGAAAAGATTACTACAATAGCCTTACAAAATTCCAGAAGCAAGTAAAGAAACCTCAAAAAAAATTTTATAATAGTCAATTAAAAAGCTCTTAAAGATTTCAGAAAAAATGAAAGTGTGAAAAAATGAAAGTGTAATGAAAGTGAAAACAGACAACAGTAAGTTGATTACTATCATGAATAAGAAAAATTATCAAGAAAAGATGGAAGAAGAACTTAAAAAAAGCCTATGTATGAAGAAGTAAAAGAAAACCCACTACCAGATTTGATTAAAAAAGTCTCTAAGCTTATTTCACTTCAAAAAAAGAAAACCAGCTTCCAGAAAACTATAAACAATTCTCAAAATTACAGTTCAGATTACCTCAAATATATGGAATAGTCAAACTGCATAAAGAACACCAACCAATTAGACCAATAATTGACTCAAAAACTATTCTTTCAAATCTAAACTACTTTTTAAAGTCACACCTTCAGAATCTTTTAAAAGAGCCACCTAACTTGATTAAAAACTCAATGCAGCTAAAAGAAAAATTAGAACTTCTTCCTAAATTAGATTCTCCTATTATGGGTAGTTTAGACATAGTGTCTATGTATACTCACATTAATATAGATCAACTTATAGACTTTATAGTGGAAGACTTGGCAGACCTAATAGTTTTTCACAACAAAGAAAAAAACATATTAGTTGGAATTTTTGAAATGTTTACCTTCTCTTTGCAGAACAACTACTTTCAATTTGGGAAAACATTTTTCATTCAAAAATCGGGGCTAGCTATGGGCTCCCCACTCTCCCCACTCTTAGCTAACTATTATGTGGGAAAACTAGAAGAAAAGATACTAGTACAACCCACATACTTCTGCTTATATAGCAGATACATGGATGACATCTTATTTATAATAGATAGCTCAGAAATTATTACAGAAAGAATTCTAGACTCATTCAATGAATTAGATGATTCCCTTAAGTTCACTATTGAACTTCAAAAAGAAAGAAAGAATTAACTTCTTAGATATTAATATCTATTATGAAGATGAAAAAATTCCTCACTAGTTGGTATAGAAAACCAATGAATACTAATAGCCTATTGGATTTCAATTCCTATCATTCAGTTTCTATTAAGAAAAATGTAGCAAGTCAGTTTTTAGAAAAAATTAATAAAATAGTTTCTATAGCAGATAAAAAAGAAGCCCATAAAGAAGAACTTAAAAGTCATACTCTTGCAGAAAATAACTATCCTAAAAAGAAGAAATTGAGAAGCTTCTGAATTTTAATGGTATGAAGAACCCGCAAAAGCAACAAGTAAAATTCACTAGAAAAATTTCTTATCACAAAGGTTTATTTGAGTCTTTAAAGAGAATTAGTAAGAAGTACAATATTAGGCTAGCTCTAAGTTTAGAGAACAAAGTTTAAAAAATTTTCCCTAAAATAATTCAAAGAGAAGAAGATATTTTAAAAATGCAAGGAGTAGTCTATGAAGTAAAATGTAGTTGTGGACTATCTTACATAGGTGAAACAGGTCGCAGACTAGAAACTCGTATAGCAGAGCATAAAGCAGCTATAAAAAATTGCTCCAACAAGACTGGATTAGATAGGCATGTTAGAGAAACTAGTCACAGCATGGATTGGAATTCCCTTAAAGTCATCAGTTTACAAAGCAATTTTCAAAAAGAAAGCTGAAAGAAGGAATAGAGATTGAGAAAAATCAAAATTAAATCATCAATGACTGCAAAGGATTTTCCCTGCCTAACATCTGGCAGGATTTGATGAAAAATAACCTAACCGTCAAGGTTAATCGTAACCACGATAGTGACAGGAATATGTGACAACAAAAAAACAGCCCGAAGAAGAAGAGTTTTCTCCGAAAATTTGCAATTTAAATGAAAAAATTTCCTTGTAAAATTCCCATAATAGTTGTTTTAGATTAGTAATTGAAAGAAATTCCGATTACAGAAAAAATCTGAATTCCGTCGACCTTCCGTTTTTGAAAGTTTCTTAAAGATGGAATTCCGTTCTCAGACGCGAAATCTCACCCCACCCCCAAGATATTCTCTTCACTTGTGTATCGATCTTGTAAATGACTAAAACAATAACGAAAGGGCGGAATTCCTCGAATTCGCGGAAGAATCTCATGCCTGAAGATTACGGGAACATTTTTGCGGCATTTTAAGTTCCGTTTTCCCAAATTGTTGCCTGCAGTTTCAAGCTGAAATACAGACATTTATGCAATTAAATGATGTTTAACAAAAAAAAAAAGTGGACACAAAGGCAACATAGAGAGAAAAAAAAAAAAGCTTTAAGGCAAAAATTTTCACTCCGTTTAACTACCGTTTCAGAAAATTTTAAAACTCTAAATACCGCTTTCGAGGCCGATCTAGATGCACGATGACCTAAAAAAAAAAAAAAAAAGGCGGAATTCTGCAAATCCTCTTACGAATAACATGTATATCATGAAATACTAGAAAAATGAAAAAAAATCTAAACAAAATGAAAATTCATAGAATCCGTAGTTTCGACAGCGATGTCCGTAGTTCCGTAGTCAGACAACTAAATCCGTAGAAACTACGGACATTCCGTAGTAGTTGGCAGATATGCAGTCACAATGAAAACTCATATGTCAATAAAAATGGAAAAATATAATGATGCTTTCCATTAACAAAATATAGCATGCCTGCTAGAAATTTCCCACCTTGTTGTAAAAGGCAAACTGCAGCAGTGGAGTTAGAAAGCAAAGTACCAAAAAATAAATTTATAATTGTTTACTGGATAAAATCATCAAATACTGCTGCAGCAAAGGAGGTTGCTCAACAAGGAAAATTATTTGTGCATGGACAATACAAAAGATATTTCGATTACTATATCTGAATACCCTTTCAGCAGTTCCTAAAAATGCAAATGATTTTTTTTTAATGTAATGTATGTCTCTAGGAATTATTTAAGACAGAAGCATTAAAATACCTACAGAGATAACCAACCAGTGGGTCGTTGGCACTTAACCACCAAAACTCCCTATGCCAATCATGAGATATTGATAACACTACACAGCTCTGTCTCCTTGGTATGTATCCTACTCCTAAATATGAAGAAAAAAATTGGCTCATTTATAGAATTGACCTACATACTTGAGTCTGTCATAGGTGATGCTAAATGTTGCCATGTCCACTCATTTGGCTGTTGAAAGGATAATTTGTGTATTGGGGAAGCAAACGAGTATTTCTTTTGAAGAAAAAAAGTGACATTTTGTTCTTATGAATGAAACTTCTCTGAGTGATAATGAAGGAAATCAACTTCCCAGGCAAGGAATGACGAATATCCCGACTTTAATTATTTCAATGATCCCGGATTGTAGGCACACATGAAAGAAGTATGAAAAAGCTCCAAGTGGAGGCATGCCCAGCAAACTTACAAGTCTTTTGACATCCTATCGTTCAGAAGCACAGAGCCTTCCTCCCCACTCTGAGTTTGAGACATTGATGGATAAATTGGATGCATATCATTGGTTGCAATAGAAGTGATACACATACCTGATGTTCAATCACTCCACCAGGTTTGGGGATCTACATAAACAAGGCCTCACACCTAATTCATTGAGGGACGGTGGCATCTCCTTGAACACTGCTTCCTTACCAAAGGAGGCAAAGGATTTAAGCTGACAAGGGAAGATAAACAAGCCAAGTCTAGTAATTGAGATTGACAAAGCCAAGATATTTGCATTCCCATTTCCTTCATTGCCTACCATTGCATTTGTAAGAAACAAAATGTCCCTTGTCTTTCAGAAGAAATACTTTTTGCTTCTGCAACACTAAAAATGTCCCTTTAACAGCCGTTTATAAAACAGGAAATTAAAAAAAAACATGTGTCTAAAGCTTTGTTATTGCACAATGTGAGTGAACAGACGTGGCGACATCTGGTGCCTTTTCTGACATGCTCAAGTACAGGGGTCCATTCCATAAGTGAATCAAAAAATTTATTGCATTATTGCCATTTGGACAAAAACCCTATAGCTACTCCTTTCTACAGAAAGCTTAAAAAAATAACCCCATATTAATTTTTATTGCTGCTGTCTGGGAAACAAATATGACAGCATATAAAAATTGCAGCTTCTTTTCTTGGTCACCAATGAATTGTGTCTCTCACAAAGTTTACATATTCATATTAGGTAGAAGCTTTGAAAGATAGTGGAAAACCATTTCACAAGAGGGTAGTGTGGCCTGCAAGGGGATGCCATGATAATATAATTGTATGCAGGCAGCGCTTCATCAAGTTTCACGGGATGACTCAAGATTCATGTGTATTAATTATTAACTTCAAAATCTCTTCAACTGGATACCTAGGAACATGTTAAAAACAAGATTCCAAGTAAGAAGCAGACTAGAGTATATCAGAAATCTGTACATCAGACAAAACTAGAGAAGTCTACGACTTTGTTCAGATCGCAATAGAAGGATTCAGTTACTTGGAAATCAAATCTGAATTTCATTCGTAGTGCAAGAAAATGCAAATTTTTAAATTTTCTGACCATAAAATAATATGTAAGTAAGTTAGTATGTAAACCTTAAAATATTAACAAAAATCTTACAATTTTAGAACTAAAGAAAATATTATGCATGTATTTATCAACAACACTCATTTCAAAAAAAAAAAAAAAAAGCCAGTGGTCTCTTTGGTCATTACAGGGGGTGGGAGAGGCTCTTCAGCCTCAAAAATTTTCTGACCCCTGCTCTCAACTTTATCCTTCCTTTGCACTAACAACTCAATCTTGTAAAGCAGGGTATGCTTGAAATACTGTACCATATATAGCCAGCTGCCATTTTTATCATAGTCCTTTCTCAATGATGTGTAAGTTCGGTAAAATTAAGAACAACCTCCTCCTATGTTTGCTAATTCCCTGGCAACAGAATTGTGGTGACGTGCAACGAACACTGCAGGCTTTATTTTGGTCCTGCAGATAACAATAATATCCTGGAACAATTTCTAACCCTCTTGTGTGCAGATGGAAATTTTCTTCTTGGGAACAGAATTCCATCTTTCCAAACTTTTCAAAAAAAAAAGAAGTTTGACGGAGTACAGATTTCTTCCGAAATCGTAAGTGCTCTTTTTTTTTTTGCAATGTTCCCTGTCCATATGATTGTTAAATATCCTTTTATTCCATCAATGTTTGTATTTCAGCTTGAAATTGGAGCCAACAATTTTGAGTTAAATGGAGCACTGTAATCTGAAATTCTTTTTCTAGTGATGTTTTTCCTGCCACTGTGTTGTTTTTAAATAGCATTTTATTTCATAAATATTTGTGTTTCAGCTGAAAAAAAATCTAAAAAAGTAGTTGGACAGCAGACCAAAAGATTTCTCCTGTAATATTAATTTTTTCCTTGTGATGATCCCTTTCCTCACTATTATTGTTAGATATTGTTTTGTTGCAGAAATGTTTGTGTTTCAGCTGGAAAATGGAGGCAAACATTGCGAGAAGCCAAAGCTAAAGTTAGCAAAAACTTTTCTGGTGATCGTATTTTATAAATCATTGTTTCCACTTGAAAATGGAGGTGAAAAATGTCCATGTAACTATTTTTTTCTTTGTGATGTATTGTTGTTAAATATGTTTCCATTCCATAAATTTTGATATTTTGGCAGGATGGTATGTCAAGAGGTCTTACTTTGCTCTTAAAGCTTTGAAAGGCGTACCAAAATATGCACATTCAGGGAGCAGAGTGTTATTGATCATTGCAATTGCTGCAGCAAGTAGTCTTGGCTTTTATTTTTATTTTTTTAGAAGAAATATAATGTGAGGAGTTCCTTTTTCTCTCTTTCTATATATTTTTTATTTTTACCTGGGCAAGTTTTTATTGTTTGTCGCACCAAATACACAAAAGCTTAAAACAGATACAGGTTAAAAACAACGACATGAGATCTTTCGAGCTCCACCATGGGCTCATCTTCAGATTTTTAATATCAAGGAATGTCTGTGCTCAGGCTATAAAATATCATGATAGATCATATCTTTGTAATGATGTGTCAAATCACCTGCATACATGTTTAACAATCCATTAGGAAAATCGATAGCATGCAGGATGAGGATTACAATAACGTGGTTGTGTGAAGGCGTGGTCTTCTACATTAGACCTCTGGTCCCTCTGAAACAGCATTTTCCAGACACGCAGGATGATATCTGGAATAGAGTAATTATAACTTATATGTTCTTGAGCAAAAATACATAAACTTCCTGTAAATAAGGGTGATGACGCGTTGGAAGGTGTGGTGAGAATTTTAGCTTCACTTCATACAGGATAATATGTCCCACTATACGTTAGATGTGCTTAAGTGGTAGTCATAGCTCCAGTTCGAGCGTTATATGTGTGTTCTGCCAGGTGGGTTTTTAAATTATGTCGTGTAGAACCTATATAAATTTTTGAATCCTAGTTATTGTCCACAGCTTTCAATGGGATGCTATATACTCCCAGTTTTTCTCCATTTTAATGGGGTCTCTCATATTTAATAATAGATAAAATATTTGATGTTCTGATTCCAAAGGCTAAATTGTAGTGTTTACAGATGTTTTTAATATTGGGGTGGTAATAGGGTGGAAATCCACAAAACCAACATACTTTGTTCAACGAATGTCTTGACGAAGTGTAGTAGACATTGACAGACTAAGTTTTCGTGAAAGGTTGTGCATGATGTGGTTGTCGTACCCATGAAATCTAGTTATTTCTTTGTTAATTTCAATCCTACATATTCTGAGGCTTGATGAGTGAGTGTATGCTTTTTTCAACATGAATCTTATGGCAGAGATCTTGTAATTCATTGGGTGGGCTGACGCAAAGGGAATGATAGTGAGGTTTGTTGACGGTTTCCTATAAACAGAGTAACTAAGGGATTGATTAAACGGTTTCTTACTAGAAGGAAGTCCAAATATGGCAAATTATTATTTTCTTCAATAGCCCATGTGAAGTTAATTGTATCATATTCTTGTGACTTGTGTTCTGCAAATGCTGAAAGCTGATCAAGAGAGTGCAGCCAAAACATTAGAACATCATCTACATACCTTATATAGAATAGCGGTTTGAACGGGTATTTATTCAAAGCATCTTCTTCTAGCCTTTGCATGATAATTTCTGCAAGTATTGGAGAGATTGGGGAGCCCATGGGTGCCCCTCCTTCTTGTCTATAAATGGTACAATTAAAACGGAAATAGGTGCGGTTTTTGATGAGGCGTAAAGAACTCATTATAGCCTGGATCTCAACAGGTGGAATATCTTGAATTTGTAGTTTAGAATTGGTAAGACCAAGACACAAATAAAAGGACTTCCAGCTCGACGTTTAGTCTCCAGCCATGCAAGCCCTACCCATCCACTAGAAAAAGTGGTAACCAGATATCTTAAGTCCCTTGTCGCAGGCTCAAGTTACTCAGCCACCAGTTCAACACAAACCATTCATAGGATTTGAACTTTTCAAGTAAGAAACACTCTGTACATATTAACCTCTGTCAATGCCATTTCATTGTACCCAAGTGTACCTATAAAGACCTCATATACCATCATTGATTCTAAACTACAAATCAAGATATTCCACCTGCTCAGATCCAGGATATAATGAGTTCTTTACACCTCGTCCAAAATCGCACCTATTTCCGTTTTAATGGAACCATTTACGGACAAGGAGGGGCACCCAAGGGCTCCCCACTCTCACCAATACTTGCAGAAATTATCATGCAAAGGCTAGAAAAATATGTTTTGAATAAATACCCATTCAAACTGCTATTCTATATAAGATATGTAGATTATCTTCTAAAGTTTTGGTCGCACTCTCTTGATCAGCTTTCAGCATTTATAGAACACATGTCACAAGAATATGGTACAATTAAACTTCACATGGACTATTGAAGAAAATAACTGTCAACAAACCCCACTATCATTCCCTTTGCTTCAGCCCACCCAATGAACTACAAGCTCTCCGCCATAAAATTCCTGTTGAAAAAAGTATACACTCACTGATCAAGCCTCAGAATACGAAGGATTGAAATTGACAAAGAAATAACGAGATTTCATGGGTACGATGACCACATTGTACACAACCTTTTGCAAAAACTTAGTCTGTCGATGTCTACTACACTTCATTGAGACATTCATCGAACAAAGTGTGTTGGTTCTATGGATTTCCACCCTATTACCACCCCAATATTAAAAAACATCTGTAAACACTACAATTTAACCTTTGGAATCAGAACATCAAATATCTTATCTATTATTAAAAATGATAGAGACCCCATTAAAATGGATGAAAAACATGGAGTATATAGCATCCCATTGAAAGCCATAGACAACAACGAGGATTCAACATTTATATAGGTTCCACACAACGTAATTTAAAAAACCACCTGGCAGAACACACATATAACGTTCGAACTGGAGCTATAACTACCACTCCAGTACGTCTAACACATAGTGGGACATATTATCCTGTATGGAGTGAAGCTAAAATGTTCACCACACCTTCCAATGCGCCATCACTCTTATTTACAGAAAGTTTATGTATCTTTGCTCAAGAACATATATGTTGTAATGACTCTATTCCACATATCATCCCGCATGCCTGGAAAATGCTGTTTCAAAGGGACCAGAGGTCTAATTTAGAAGGCCACGCCTTCACATAACGACGTTACTGTGTTCCTCATCCTGCATGCTATCGATTTTTGCTAATGGATTATTAAACGTGGGTGCAGGTGATTTGACACGTCATTACAAAGATGCGATCTATCGTGATATTTTACAGCCTGAGCACAGACATTCCTTGATATTAAAAATCTGAAGATGAGCCTATGGTAGAGCTCGAAAGATCTCATGTCGTCGTTTTTAACCTGTATCTGTTTTAAGCTTTTTAGTAAAGTTCTTTTGACTCAAAAGGATTGTGCTTTTATTGAGTTTTTATCGTGTGCAAAATGGTATAACCATGTTACTGATATTTAACAGCGCGAAATGAACCTTTTTTCAGATTTAGTACATGCTGTCAATGCAAAAATTTGCATTTCCTACAAATTTTACGCAGTGCTCTCTACAAAATTGCAACAGATTGTTTGGGGTTTCAGAAATTGTGTTCATGCTGGGTGCTGAACATGCTCTCCAAGGAACACAAAAGCTAGTGGGTTGGTGGTGCATTGACCTTTCTCAAGTAATAAAGTGAGCAAGGCGATGGGTTCTTAAGCCATATCGTCACAGGTGATGAGACATGAATTAAAGAAGTAGCCCATGGAATGGCGGCACACCTAATTCACTGAAAAGGAAGAAATTCAAGCAGACAATTTCGAGCTGCAATGTTATGTGCACAATTTTTTGCAACAGGCAAGGAGTTTTGCTTGTTGAATTCTTCCCTAAAGGCAGAACAGTAAACTCATCAGCCTATTGCAAGAACCTGGAGAAACTGCATTACATGATCCTGAACAAAAGGCACAGTATGCTTACTCACAGCATTGTCTTGCTTCATGAAAACACTTGGTTTCACATTTCTGCACAGACTCGAGCACTCATCACGTCATTTGGCTGGAAACAAATGGACAACTCCCCTTCCTTACACAGCCTGTATCTTGCATCAAATGACTAACACCTCTTCTTGCATCTCAAGAAGTTCCTTGCTGGTTGGCATTTCTTTGGCAATGATGAAGTCAAATGAGCAGTGCAGAAATGGCCATTTCACAGGCTTCCTCACTCTACAATGAAGGGATACAAAAACTGGTGCCATGTAATGATAAATGCTGCAATAATGACGAAAACTATGTAGAAAAGTAGTTTAATGTATAGCGAATCAGATAGAAAAATATTTTTTTTTTGCAAATAAATTCTCATTTAACTTTAACAGCCAAATGGTACTTACTTTCCATGTGCTTCATATGTACCTAAAAGGTTGCTACACTAAGCTTAATTTTAGATTAATTTTAGCAAAACTGTAACTCTCATTTTTCACAAACAAAAGCATGTGCTACTTCATAAGCACCTATGGTTATCCAACTTTTTTTGGTAAGCACTAACATCCCTATCATTTTTTTTTTTTTTTCTGCCTATCCATAAGTTTCAGGATTTACACATAACAGGATTTCAAAATATTCACTTCATTATTACACTGACCTGTGATATCAGAAGCTGGCCTTCATTTTTCAGGTGTGCCATGCAATGCAGACAGGCTTGTTGAGTGTTTCTGGCAGCATAACACTCGGTATTCCCACAGTTTAATTTTGACATTCCTCATATACAGTTTTGCTTCTGGCTAACCAATCTCTTGACCCACTCAGTTAGCCTCCAATCTAAAGCACCAAAATTTTTGCAGAGCTCATTTCAAGCATATTTCACAAGGCAGGGCACCTTGAAAACCCTTATACTAGTCATGTACTTGCATTTAAGTATAAAAAAAACTCTGCCTTTGCTACTTTGAAACTGCATTATGTACTAGCATATTACAGCATGCAACTTTAGTTCATTTAGATTAATAAATGATCTAACACTCCTTGAGGTAATAATTACCCCAGGCCTTCTTTCTTGTTTTTTGAAGTATGCACAACTTTCCTCTTGTAATCTTACAATGAACCCTGAATTTCCTAAATTTTTTCTTTAACAGTTTTGCCCATTTCTGCTGGGCAGGAGGAAGTTTGAACTTTCCTACCCTTCCATACTACACATATAACACTACAAATGTTACATCTGCTTTCTAAAACACAATTCTTTAAGGTTCTAATTTTAAAACATCCTTGGGTAATTCTCTTCTGCAAAACCTATTACACTGCTGCATCTTTGATGGTTTTTTTAAGTACTTGGTAAATGACCAAGAGTAGATACTACTAAAATGTGAGCACAGCTGATTTCTGAATGTAAATTCATTTTCTCAAAAACTCTCTGCTCAGTAGAAACTTAGTTTCTTACTGGTGAGAAAAGAACCATCTTGTTTGCTTCATTAGGTAATCAAGAATAATAAATTGAAGCTTACATAATAAAATTATCACACGTGTGCAAGCCAAAACTTACAGATTTACCTATATTTTCTGATTAAATTCATTCAGTTACTCAAATGGGATGGATCGTTCAATAAACTTAACATTGCACTACAGAAAACTATTCCTTAAAAAAAAAAAAAATTATTGAAACTAGAATTGTTTTACTTACACTTAGTAAATATTCTACTGCTCTGTCAGGGTTATTGAAGCTTGCCCTTAAGGCCCTCTCTACATCTTCTTTTTCATACCCCATTTCCATTATTTGTGAAACCATTCTCTGATAGTCTTCTCCAATAACCAAAGTTGATTCAGCTGCAGAAATATCCAGGGCATTTGCTGCTGCAGATGGAGAGCTGAAAAAGAAGTTTTTAAAAAATTACACATTATCTACTTTTGATACCAATATGATTCTATGATATATACACTATCTACCAACAAGTAATTGGACACCTGTGATAGCAAAAGAAAACAAAGTTTATTCACCTTCAATAGTTGGTGGAGCCTCCACGAGCGGCAATTACAGCTGCGACCCTCCGGAGCATACTCTCGACCAGCCGTTGTACGACGGCTAGCGGTATTTTCTTCCACTCGGCTTGGAGAAGACAGGTCAGTTCCTTCACAGATTTCGGACGGTGGGGTCACCCCTTAAGTCGACCCTCCAACTCGTCCCAGAGGTGCTTGATAGGGTTAAGGTACAGGCTCTGCGCAGGCCAGTCCATTCGATTAACCCCATTGTCACCATACCAAGCCATGGTGGACCTCGCAACATGACAGGTGGCATTGTCATCCTGAAAGTAACATGGGTCCACCCCATAAAACTGCCACAACGTAGGAAGCGCATGGTCATCCAAAATGGTGCAGGTCTCTGCATTGAGTCTACCAGGAATTGCGACCAAGGGTCCCGTGCCATACCAGGAGAAACACCCCCATAGCATAATTTCACCGCCGCAGAACTTCACAGTTGGCACAATACATTCCAGCAGGAGGCGTTCTCCAGGCAGACGTCAAACCCAGACCCTGCCATCCGAACGGTAGAGGGTGAACCTTGATTCATCGCTCCAGAGAATCTGTTTCCACTGTTCAACGGTCCACTGTCGACGTTCTTTGCACCACGTTAGCAGAGCAGCGCTATTGGACTTGGTGATCAAAGGCTTGTGGGTGACAGCACATCCATGATAACTGAGCAGATGGGCTTCCTTACGGATGGTATTCATCAAAAGAACACTCCCGGATACCTGTTGAAACTCCTCGCGGATGTGGCCCATCGATTTGGTGCGGTTCTTCCGAATTTCTCTGGCCAGCACCCGTCGGTCTCTAACTCCCAGTTTTGTGGGTATGCCGGGTCAAGGCACATTCCGACAGTCACCTCTCATCTTCCACTTGCCAATCACGTAGGCCACTGTCGATTTTGGGTACTTCAATTCGCTGGATATGTCACGTATGGATCGGCCATTTCTGTGATACCCGACGATTACACACCTTTCTCGAAATCAGAGAGCTCCGAACTGCGTGGCATCTTGCATTAGACTGGTTGCGTTGTTGTTTCCCACACGATATTTAACGGCAGCGGCCGTGACGTGTATCAGGACCGCAGATATCGATTGCAGGGGTGTCCAATTACTTGTTGGTAGATAGTGTATAACCACAGCCAAATATTGCTATGTCAAAAAATTAGGAAGAATTGAAAGAATACAGAGGTGCATAAAAGTATCGTGAATGGAATACAAGATAACACCATACAATAGCATACTCGGGCACTATCCGGGAGACACTGGTTTGATTCCCTCTCCAGGACAACGAAATTTTCAAGTTTTTGGATATTATCTGACTTACCGTCCTTGTCACATTTACACCAAAAAATGGATTCACATCTTCAAAATTTGCATAAAAGTATGTTTAAAATGCATAGAGCTTTTGGCAGATTTTCAGTCTTTTTTCACCATAAGTACAAAAAGATTTTCAGATTGGTTAAGAGATCCACAATGCTACATTCAATTATTTATATTTAAAAACTAACTCTTTATCTTGGTTCAACATATTTCTACCCTTCCATTTTCTAATGCTTTTCTCCATTCCAGCTATTGTTTTAGGGTTATTCCATGTCAAATCAACAAGGCTCACAACCTGACCTACCTTTTGATTTCCTTGAAATTTGATGTGATTGTTAGGCATGTAGACTTATGCATCAATCCCAAATTTTAGATCTGTCTACCCATGGGGTTTCAAGTTGCATGACCTTGAGCATTAGAAAATCATAACCTTCAGACAATCTTTTAGTAGTTGTATCTCATTACCTAATTGGGCTAGAAGGTTGAAATTTGTGTCTTTTTACGGCATTTTATGAGCTTTCAAATCACATGCTGAAAAAAAAAATTAGGTTGACCTTTCCAAGGTCACAGAAATAGCATTTTCCCTTGAATATTATAAAAAAAACTACATTTTTAAATTTTTGAAAAAATTGCATGGCATCCTTAGAGTTTTGTTTACTAGTATACCAACTTTCAAGTTGGGACCACAATGGGGCCATCATTAAGAAGGTAGTGTAGAACACGCTAAGTTATGTATAAAAGTTTAATGCAAATATACTTCAGCCATTACTATGGCCTTCATCAGTGTGACTACGATTGGTTTATGTTGCCAGATTGGAAAAGTAAGTTTTGTAATGGTAACTTCGGGTGACGTGATACAATGAGGGATTTCCAGATGTAAGGAACGAAAATGGGGAGCTCAGAGATGCAATTTTTGGAAGATAAAATTTTCATACTTTCTCTAAACCTCAGAGCATACCGATTTTGGAAGGGAGCCAACTTTTTAGTATCGGACCAAAGTAGAATAGCGGAAGTGTCAGCCATGGTAAGGAGAGATAAGGCAGATGAAGGTTTTCCAAATTTCACATCAGAGTTGTGTTCCTGAAGTCTTAAGAGAATTTTCCAGAATGAACTTCCTATGTACGCGGTTAATCCAACGTTAGTCTTGATCGGAATTTTATACAATCCAGGCGAAGAAAGCGAAGGTCTTGGGTCTCTGTCATTACGAAGTATAACAGAAATTGAAGGGGAAGAACAAATGGCAAGTCTATATCCTTCTCTTTTGAAGATGCTGACGAGTTTGTAGGCAGAAGATTCGTGTTAAGGGATTGAGCCAGCAAATGTTAGTTCCTTTTTTGGTGAAACAGGTTGAAGAGCTAAAAAAAAAAAAAAAGAACATTTTGGGAAATGTGATTTGATCGTGTACAAACAATTTTTGGAAATGTTTATACACAGTCGAGTCACATTATTGTGACCACCAGCTAATATCCAGAGTAACCGCCATGTGCAGTGCGAACAGCAGCTAGACAGGCTGGGAGTGAATTAATAAAGTGCTGGAATGGAAGGTGTTCGCGGGTATGTAGAGCCATGCTGACTGCAGTGCATTTGACAGCTGCTGGAGGGTGCGTGGTGGAGGATTCATAGGGCAAACAACACGATCAAGGTGGTCCCACAAATGCTTAGTTGGGTTTAAGTCTGGGGAATTAGGGAACCAGGGAAGTACTTTGAAGTCTTTGTCGTGCTCTTCCAACACCACTCTTGAACATTTCTAGCTGTGTGACATGTCACATTGTCGTGCTGGAAGATCCCATCTGCCCCAGGGAAGACAATCAGCATGCATGGGTGTACGTGGTCTGCAAAGATGGATTCATAACGAATTCGGTCCATAGTGCCTTCCACAGGTATGAGTGAACCCAGAGAATGCCACGGAAACATTCCCTAGACCATAACACTGCTCCCACCAGCTTGTGTTCTTCCAGCAATGGTTGAAGAGTGTTTGCTCTCAGTCCATACAATCGATGAAGCAGAAAAGGTTACTCATTGGAGAAGGCAATCCTTTGTAAATCAGTGGAGGTCCAATTTCGACACTGCTGAGAAAATTTCTGCCGATGCACCTTCGTCAGCATAAGTGCAGTGACCATCCGTATGCATCAGAGCCCCATATGCAGCAGGATTCACTGAACTGATATATTAGACATACTTCCAGTAGCCCCTTAGTTCATTCAGCCAGCGAGTTGCTCCACCGTAGCGTGTCGATCGGCCTTCGTGCACCTTCGAAGCCGACATTCACCTCTCACATCAATGGCACGTGGTGCTCCAGTTTTCCACATCGCTTATTCACAATGGTGCCATTTTTCCAATCAAGATACACTTTAACCACAGCAGCATGCGAACAGTTCACAAACTGTGCTGTTTTAGAAATACTGCCACCCTCCGAAAGCATATAATCATCCCTTTTTGCAAATCTGATAAATCGCTCCTTTTATTCACGACAGCAACGAGCGATATGTTTTCAGAATGCCTACAGCACACCTTATGTACCCTCCAAGCCAGCTCACGACACGTGCCTTCTTTCATTGGCTACGCGCTGTTGATGTCGAAAGTAGGAGGTGGTCACAATATGACTCGACTGTGTACTTACATAGAAAATACTATAGAAGAGCTATTTTTCGATATAATTGCCTGGTTTATGGCACGAGTTTGTCTATAGCATGGCACGAGTTTGTCTATCCCTTCCTGAAAAAACTGTCGTCCAACTTGCGATAACTATTCTCGTGTCGCATTTTTGCTGTCTTCTTCAGAGTGACATCACCGCTTCACAAGGTCATTTTTCATGTGGCCAAACACATGGAAATCACAAGGCAAAAGTTCTGGACTGTATGGAGGGTGTTCCCATACTTCTCATTTGAAATTATTAAGGAGAGTCTTCGTGATGCGTGTCGAATGTGGTGTTGCGCTGTCATGCAGAAGGACAATGCCTTTTGACAGTTTTCCTGGCAGTTGATTTTTAACCGCCTTTCACAGCCTCTCAAGTGTTTCACAATGTGATGTCGCATCAATCGTGGTGCCCTTTGGCATGAATTCATAATTCACAACATCTTGCGTGTCGACAAAAAGGATGAGCATAACCTTTCCGGCAGAAACAACAATTCGGCACTTTTTAGCAGGTGGAGAATGTGGATGTTTCCATTCCACTCACATAAAACCTGCTTCATTTCTGGTGAGAAATGATGGACCCAAGTCTTTTCTTCAGTCATGATATGATCCAAAAATTAATTTTCTTTTCTGTGATAATGTTCCAAAAAAGCGAGAACTACTTGAAAATGTTGTGCCTTGCATTATTCTGAGAGCAAGCAAGGCACCCATCAAGCAAACTTTTCAAAACTCAAGACACTTAGTGATGATGTGGTGCACACTTCCATACAAATATTCAGTTCATTTGCTATCTCATCCACTGTGATTCGCCTGTTTGCATGAATCAATTTGTTAATGAGGTCCATGTTTTCATTTGTCGTCAAAGTTGATGGCCTTCCCTCCCAGTAATCATCTTCGATATCCATGCATCCTTCCTCGAACAACAAACACCATTTTGCGATCACCTGCCATGAAAATGATTTGTAACCATACACTTCAATTAACTGGTGTTGAATTTCAGTGGGGTTCAGCAATTTGGCCCACAAAAAACAGATGAATCACTGTGCGTATTTCAAATTTGGACGCTACTTCCAATGGACACGACATCTTTAACAAGTGATAACAGATGAACTGGAAGTACAAGTGGCACCCCACATCTTTTATGCAAAAAAAAAAATTTGTGGGTGCATGCAACTAAATTTTGTCTGCCCCTTAATGGGGTGTTTATCTTCAGTAGTTAATTTTGTCATCTGACACCCTAAAAACAGGACTTTAAAGTTTTGAAAAATTGTGATGCACACATGTATACTGCATGCACCACTTGCTCCAACAATGATAAAAAATTTTCGGATGAAATTCTGCAAACTTTGAGAAGCCAGTTTTTACCTTTGGGTATACAGCAGCCAAAGATTGTTTGTGAACATCTTTCAAAACATGCAGAGTCTATGTGCTGGCTGAGAGGAGTTGGTATTTAGCTTTTTAAACAGATTTTAATTTTGTACATATTCCATGGTTTGTAAAGTCGCTATCGACATTAGGCATAGTTGCAATTGAGGGTTTGAGATTTTTGTTGAATTGTTCAAATGCCGTTTAATTGTATGTACATAGTCTTCAGCTCATTTTTTAAAGTATTTTTAAAATCGTGATGGTACGGAAGGCATAGTTAATATCGTGAATTTGTTCTTCAGATTCATTTAATGCAATTTGTTGCGTAGGTTCAGGAATGAAGTTTGTTAGCGTTTTTTTGCATGAATTTCAAATTTGTGCATATATTTGTTGGTTTTGAGGTTACGGTGTAAAATTGGTGATGTGACTTAATGGATTTTAGGTGTTTTCCAGTGTAAAGGGCATATTCATCGTTTCATTACAGATTTGCATGAAATTAGGTTGACAACTGTTTGCATGGTTTTTTTAGGTCGTCTGGGTTAAATAATGAATGAGTTAAAATGTCAATCATCTCGCTGGCAAGATACAGCTTGAGCAAAGTCTATGTGCCAGAAAATTATAATTGAAACAATGTACATTATATCAGCAAGTAGGCTCATTGTTTATTTATGTTTAATCTTTCAGATTGTTTAACGAGAGCCCTCCCCCCCTTTATTTTTGTTAATGTTTTTTTCAACTAGTACTGTTACTGCAACAATCTTTTTCCCAGGCATTGGCCAGCCAACATAATCATAGCAATAAAAATCTTGTGCCAGATCAGCTGTCTATTGTTTTAATATCTTTCATATCTTTAGGTTTGGAGTTGATAAAATTCTCATTTCCTCTCAACTCTCATTCTTTGCAAATGGTTTTACCTTTCTTGCCATGTAATGTGAAATACTGAATTCATTTTGCAAGTTTTGAAAACTCCAACTTTTTGGTAGTAAAGTTAGAATTTGCAGCTTTTACACTTTTCACTTTGAATCATTTAATATTTCTTTCGGCTGAGCAAATAATTTCTGGTTTCAGGTTAGATGTTGAGAACAGCACCAGGAAAAGATTAGCGTAACTTTCTACTGTGAAAACCATTTCATTATTTTCAAATTTGCATAAGTATGTTTTCGTTCATGCAGTTTTTTTTTTTTTTTTTTTACGGGAGTTTAGTCAATTAACTGTAAAAATACGTTCAAAATTTGTTATTGCATTTTCAGGAGTTTTCTTACTTATTTCACTTTCACTACTGCTCTAGCTTATGATAAACTAGCTTTACTACCCAGCTTTGTCCGGTATGTATGGAATCTGTAGAATCAAACGGACCAAAAGTGTTACGAATTATTTAACACGCATCCAGGCATTAGAACACTGACTGAACAAAATTCGTTAACAATTTGTTATCGACAATCAAATTTTAGATTCGCCCCCTAAAGACAACGTGCTTTCAGTTGTCTTTTAGGGGCGAATCTCTGTGATAAAAAAGTTAAAAACTTACCTTTGCAAATATTTTATAAAACTGGCTGAAATTTTAATGAACACCATAAATTGTTAATAGGAACATGACCTCCAAATTTCGCCTGAATCAGTAAATAACTATTTAAATTAGCCGTCAAAATTTTATTAACTGTTTCTGCATTTATATTTCTGTTTACAGATGAATTAAAAATTCCATGCCTATTTTAAAAAAGTTTTGATCGGATTCCGGTGAAATTTTGAGGGACTTCTCTTATCACCAATTCATGGTGTTGATAAAAAATTTCAGCCCGTTTCGTTAAAAGTTCCTTTCGCATTTTTTTAAGCACAATTCTCAAAGAACACAAAACTCCTGTGGACATGCGTGGATGTGCCGCGGCAATGAATGCAGTCACATGCTTTCAGATTTGGAACAGATAATGATGACGTAGCAAACTATACTGACGATATTGATTAGCTTATTAATTAACTCATAACTTGGGAACGGAATAACTTAGAGATTTTAAAATAGCTGCGTTGACCTAGAAATTCCAGTATTAATAAGCTATGCAAATTTCACGATGCTGCAGTTCGGCGTTCGAGAGTTTTTGCTGCTTCAGACAAACAGACGTTTTGTGTTTTATATATTAGATTAGTATCAGCTTCATCAACATGTGAGCATGACTGGCTGTTATAAGTTCAAAGTTCGTGTGTATTTAGTCTTTAAAAGATTTTTTCATAACTTGTCACAGATTTATTTTGTGAATAGAAATTAACTACCCACTCCGAGAAACTGGACGTATATTATTTTTCATATTATAGTGCCCCTTTTCTTGAAAAGAGTTATAAAGGTTTTAAATCTGTAACATTTTAACACTTAAAGAGCGGGGAGAAATTCAGCAACCATTTCCCACCAAAAATACCAGCACTATTAAAAAAATCTACTTATTTACATGCAGTGTATCTTATCTTTGATGTAATACCATTTGAGAGCAGAAGAGTAAACAAAAAGGAACATAACAGCTTAGAGCATAACATATTACAGACTTCCTGCAATAAATAACAGAACAAAACCAGAAGTATGAGATGGCTGCAGCTGACTGTTGTATATGACTAATGAAACCGAACAAAGCTATGATTAGGTGATGAAAGTCAAAAGCAAACTGAAAACTAAACTTGCTATTTTCATACCCCAAGGTAAGTTTTTGGTTTAGAAGAGACAGCAGGGTTTGTATGCTACCCCATGAAAGCAGCAAAACACATGGGGGCAAACTTGGTGCCAAAAATAACAGCAAAATTTCAGGGAAGGAAATGAATGTTTTTGCTAAAAACCTGGAAAAATCAGGGAACTTGTAATCCTATGCTATTAAGGAACTTCTTATTCATGATGATAAAAAAACTGCCATGAAAACTGATTTTCACATTTTAATGTTCTAGTCTTAGCATGGCTCTTTCATTTTCACTGCCAGCAGACCTTCCTTGCTGCAATGGGAAGAAGCATTTATTGCATCATATGGAGGATAAACTTTGTGTTTTATAAATATATCAGGTTAATCTTGTTAAATAATTGTCAAATACTTGCAAAATGCAATTTTGTCGCTTTTTTTTTTTTTTTTTTTTAAGGTTTAATGATGACAGCAAGCAACTTGATGGGTTATAAGCACTTGCTCATCTTTAATTTAGGGCCACTGGTTCTAGGGAAGGGAGACAGCCAGGGCCGTAAGTTAAGACAAACACAACATCCATGCCTCACCGGGATTCAAACTTGAAACCATCTCAGACGAATAGTCAGGAGCCAGTGCTTAGAACACTGCTCCACCGGGGCAGTTGTCGCTTTTGGAAAGTTTTTGGGTAAGATTCACTTCAGTTCAAAATTTTAAACGAAATATTTCCATTGTGGTCCCAACTTGAAAGTTGGCGACTAGCAAACAAAATTCTAACAATGCCATATATTTTTTTAAATTACAGTTTAAGATATTCAAGGTCAAAGGTTATTTCTGTGACCTTAAAAAGGCCAACCTAAATTATTTTTTTCAGCACATGATTTAAAAGCTCATATAAAATGCTATAAAAAGATACAAATTTCAACCTTCTAGCCCGATTAGGTAACGAGATACAAGTACTCCAAAATTGTCCGGAGATCACAATTTTCTAATGTTCAAGGTCATCTAACCCGAAACTCCACGAGTGGAAAAAGCTAAAATTTGGGATTTATACATAAATCTACATGCTAACAATCACACCAAATTTCAAGGTAATCGAAATGGGTAAGTTGAAAATGGCCATTTCACCAATTGATTTCACACAGAATGACCCTTTTGTCTTTCTTTCAGATGAAGTATTAAAAGATTTACTGGTGGATAAGAGACCTATAACACTGTATTTATTAGTTACATTTTAAGACTAATTTGATCTACAATGCTGTGCAAAAAAACTATTGCTTCATCTGCAAAAACTGTGAATTTTTAAGTTCAACTCTTTTTTTAACTAACTAATTTTCATAGTTATTTCATTGGTTATATGTCATTAGATGTTAAATTTAATGGAGATTTCAAAAATGTCTTTGCTTTTCCTGTGGCTACTTCTGTTCTTAAGATATGGCATAAAATATAGGGTTTGACAAACACACTGAAATTCACTTTAGCTGCATATCAGTTGTTACAGCCAACCATAGACATACTTTTACCTGATTCGCAGCTTCCTAACGCTATCCTACTCCAGCCTTTATAAGGGTTGATGCAGAGCTACTAGAGCATTGTAGTGATCGCTTCTTGTTATTATGGTATAATTTGTGTACATTCTCAATAATGGTTAAAACTGTGGAATTCTCCACAGCAGACAGTAAAAATAGTTGTTCTGCATGAAGAAGGTTATTCTCCAAGCAGAAAAACTATTTTTAGTGAAGCAGACTCCTCATAACAGTACATCAACTGTTATGAGGAGGCTGCTTCACTATGACTTATGTGGCTGCAAAGGCAGGCATAAACCACTGTTAACTGCAAATCAAAGACAGCATAGACTCCAGTGGGCAAAAGAGCATGTCTCATGGACAACCAAGCAATGGAAAAATGTTCTTTTCAGTGATGAATCAGAGTTTTGCCTTAATGGGAATCACAGTAGTCTATGTAAGGAGATTCCAGCATGAAGAATTCCAGAATTCCATCCAAGTTGCTTAGTGACTACTGTTAAGCATTCGGTGAAGGTCATGGTTTGGAGCTGCATGTATGCACATGGTGTTGGGAACGTCCACCACAATGTCGATGGTACAGTAATTTTTTTTTTTTTTTTTTTTTTTTAACTGGAGGTTTAACGACCACAGTGAGCAACTCAATGGGCTATAAGCAATCGCCCGTCCCTAATTTAGGGTCACTGGTTCCAGAGAGCCAGTGCCATAAGACAAACACAACACTCATGCCTCACCAGGATTCGAACCCGGACCCCTTATGGATAAATGATCAGAGGCCATCGCGTAGACTACTGCGCCACCAGGGCGGCGTACGGTAAATGCCCAGAAATACAACTGGATATTAGAAATCAAGATGCTACCATCATCTAGAAGACTTTATGATGGCAACTTGATTATTCAAGATGACAATGCTGCCTGTCATTATGCTAAAGTAGTTAGAAAAAGTAGTTTCAGGAAAAAATTGTTCAGCATCTTGATTGGCCACCACAGTCAGCAGACTTAAACCCGATCGAAAATTTCTGGTTCAAAGTGTCGCATGAACTATCGAAAAAGAAGCCAACAACCAAAATTCAACTCATTAAAGATGTAATTCAAATTTGGAATCGTATTGTTCAATTCCGTCTTTTATACAAATCCTTGTTCACAGCATGCCAGCAAGATGCAAGGCTGTGATTAAAGCTAAAGGCTTGACAACAAAATATTAGGTACATTTTATAATTTTGCTTCATTACATTTCTATATTTAAACTGTTATTTCATTCCTTATGAATTACAAAAATGATTTATTGCTGTAAACCTAAGTATTGGATAACTGATCCTTTTCATAAAAATTTCGACTTGGTCATGATTTTTGTAATGTATATGAAGAACAGAAGTATTGTAGCTATAGGAAAAGCTTTTTGAATGGACATTTTTGAAATATCCATTAAATTTTGCATTTAATGACAAATATGAATTAACTACGAAAATTTGTTAAAAAAAAAGAGGTAAAACTTTAAAAATTCGCTTTTTGCAGGTTATGCAATACTTTTGCACAGCACTGTATGCTCAACACATATCTCCATTTAGTTTTCCTTTCATTTTATAATGCTTTCCTCCTTCATATCAGTCTTGACACAGTTTTTTTTTCTTTTTCTTATACAATTTCTTGGCATCACCTACAGACATACGGTAAACCTGTTATCATTTTTCAAACCTGCTGTTATCAAATCCAAAGTGATATCAAATAGGAATGGACAAAACACTAATCCTTGGTGCACTCTGTCAAGTTAAATTCCTCTGTCTGCTACCCTACATTAATTCCAATAAGAGTAAGAATCCTCTCTATATGTCCTTTATCACATTTCTCAAGAGACATTTTCTCTCTCCTGATTAATCAGCACTATTACATGCTATTCTCTCCTGTATAATTCACACTATTACATAATAATTTACACTATTACATGCCTTTTTTAAATCTTTAAAGTAAAGCTTGATCTCATAGAAGGTGTTCTTGAAACCAAGTATTAGTAGTGTTAATACTGCACTAAAAGTTATACACTTGCCACTCCACCTGGAATGGGATGATCAGTGTATTCCTAGAAGATTCAAGCCCAGACAAAGGGTATCAAAACTTGATGTAACACTTTACAAACTGCTCATCTATGAAGGAGTTCTATCAATAGGAACATATGTGAATTTCCAAAATACTATAAACTGCAAATCCATTCATTTTTATTTTTGATATACTCAAGTTAATAACAATTAGCTACTAACATAAATGAATGAGGTTTGTACTGCTGCACATAGAATCAAAGGCTGGAAAATAATTGTTCTTCAAAACCACAAGATTAAATAGACATAATGAACTGGTCAATGTTAAAACTTTTCCACATTTAACATTTGTTGACCATCTTAATAAATGTTGAACAGAGATTTTACTGAATTATTAAAATAAATTTTACAGTAAGAAGAAAATTTAAGTCAATACTTTTAACTTGAAGTATTAATGTGGTACAGCCATATTAGTGATTCGTGTTAAATGCAACGACTTTTAATTGACACGAATACTGCATTATCGCTCAAAACCAAAAGGTATAGCCACATCTTCCAAGAAGTCAAAATATCAAGCATTAGAACATAGAACAACTGTTGTTGCAATTCATTTGCATGATGCAGAAGCAAGGAACTTACTTTGATTCACTCTCTGTTTTCACCACCACCTCTTCTGGTTGTTTAGTTTCTTCTGCCTGAGCACCTGCTGTTTCAGTCGAAACATTTGGCTTTGAGTCACTAGCAGGGGCATTCTGTAAAGGAACAGATGCAGGTGCAGGTGTTGCTTGAACTGTTGGACTGGCTGCAGCTTGAGGTGCTGCTGCTTCTGAGGTGTTACTCTCAGCAGACACAGGCTGAGGCTAAAAATAGATTTATAAGTTATGCAAAATACTGACATGAATATATTCTTATTTATAAGTCAAGTCAAAATAATGCCTTCAATTCCAAAAATCTCTGAGAGAAGAAACAATTAGTCTCAGAGGACTGGAACTTGCACATTTGCAAGATACACTCAAAATGTTTTATTGAGCAAAGGCACCAGCAGTAATTCTAATGTTTGCCACCAGAATGCAGTTCAACAGCAAAATGGTGAGTCAGCAGATGATGTTTTGGCGGGCATCAATTTCATTCAACTGTGACTATTGCACAGTAAGAATTTAGAAGTACTGAAAGTTGCTACCAAAGACATTTAAAAATGGTAATGCTGCATGGAAACTAGTTGTTGCATCTGCCAAGCAAAGATTTAAGCTAACTGCGTGTGAGCAAGAAAATTGCTCATTATGTGCTTGGTGATCAGTCCTTTGATGCCTACACAAGTTAACAAATTAGTGTAACTACAGTTTGAATGTATTACAAAAAAAGCAAATTTTTTTTAAAGCTACTTGCTTTGGCCTTACCCACTGCAGCTGTTGCAAGTGAAGAACAATGGGTTAGTTACATTATGGAACTTTATGTCTCAGCCAAGGAATATGAAACCTTTCTATTAATTATGTTTTGGTGACAAAAAAGCAACATTTCATCTTTCACAACAGGGAACACATATAGTAACTATATAATATCAAGATAGCAAAATTTCACACACCATTGCTGAACACAAAAGATAATCTAGAACTAAATATATACTTAAAACCTTCACACTTCTTACCTAAATTGTAACTCTTATCATATCAATTTAATTCCTTATTACTGCCTTTCATAATTTGTACATATTTTAGAGCATATTTTGCTTATTAAATTTTTAAGAGTATGATTTTATATATAATGGTCTGCATTTATTCCAAGATTAAGCAGACTTTCAGAAAAGTCTAAACCCAGCTGTTATCATAGACGTACAAGGGACTGACAAAGAGAAAAACAAGCTGAACTTTTTAGTCGAGTGAAAACCAGAACACATGGCAAGAAAGTATGAATATAATGCACATGAGCAAGACTGAATTGTTCACTAATATATGTAAATATGAAGATGGAGCACACCACTGTATTTACAATATAAAATTACTGAATTCAAAATAAAATATGATAGTTTTGAAAGACATTACTTCAGTTTATTTCTTGTTTTGTTTGTTGTACTTGCTAGGACATTAGCTCAAGTTTCTACTTGTGGGCAAGCCTTGCTTTCTGTTCAGCAAGTTCCACAGCCTAATTTGTTTTTGTTGACTCAGCATACATTACTTAATTTTTCTTTCTGCTAATATCTTTCCCTTCCCATTTCTTTATTGCTTTTCTTTTTCTATGCTATCAAATGAAAATATTTTTATTCATTGTGCTGAAAAAAATGTTCAACCTGAGGCCATGAATGCATGATATCAAAGCTTTTACTATTTTAGATAAATGGTGTACTTTTAAGAATATGAATACTTTTGCATATGAATACCATGCATCAATTCTTACAAAATTTCAAACACCCTCACTTTCGTTTTTGGAAAATATTCCGTCACTTATCAAGCTGACTGAAATGCAAACATTTCTGGAGGAAAGTAAGATTTCATGGCAACACAAGTAGAGGGAACAAACATTGTAAGAGAAAAAAAAATTATCAAGGGAGAAATCTTTGTTCAGTCCACCTGTTTTTGGACATTTCCCCTCCATTTTCATGCTGAAAAACAAATATTTGTGGAATAAAATGATATTTAACAACAATACTGGGTAGAATGAACATTGTGAGAAATGGGAAATTACAATCACAGGAGCAACCTTCACTCCATCTGACTTCTATTTTCAAAAAATTTGAAAGAGTGAATTACGACTTCAGATAGAAAACAATCCTCATCACCATACAACTGCTGCAAAATTTCTGTCCAGTTATGCATCACCCTAAAAAATTACCCAGACCATGACGGAAAAGGCAAAATTCCCTGCATCCGGGAAAGAATCTGAAAAATAGAGGGAAATTTTTGTGCCGCATAACTTCCATTTTTGGAAACTGTTGCCTACAGTTTCAAGCTGAAATACAAACATTTATGCAATAAAATAATATTTAGCAACAATACTGGAGAAAAAGAAATTACAAAAATCTTCACTTTGCCTAACTTCTGTTTTTCAAAGTTTTGAAAGACTAAATACAGTCCCCAGATGAAAAATGATCCCCTTCCCCAAAAATAACAAAAAAATTCTCTTCAGTTTTGGATCTATTTCGAGAATAATCCAAATGATGCCAAAAACAGCAAAATTCTGTGAATCTGCAGAAGAATTTCATGTATGTGTTATGTAATCCTGGAATGAACCTTGAGTAAAAAGAAGTCTTTGACCTTCAGAAAAGAGGAAGGAGAGCATTTTTTTAATTAAAAAAGGTACCACTTGTAAAGGAGAAGAGTGTATACTCTGAAAACAAAAAGTGCATCAGTTTTCATTTATACGAACAAACATGCTATAGTTACATTAAATGTAAAATAATTTCTTTATTCTTTTAGGATTCCAAGAAAGAAAAAAATTATTCTTTACGTAACCAAAGTGTGTTTGTACTTATAAACTTCATCTGTTTGTTGCATCTGAATTTCATTCTTCATATTAGTAAGAAGTTTGCATGAAATTCAAACCGCCTATAAATAAGGGGCAACCCAAAAAAGTCATGGTTTTTGAGAGAGGAACTGGTAGTACTGAATATAAGTCTGAGGAACTGGTAGTACTGAATATAAGTCTAAGTGGCACAGTGATTGACCAGGTGAATGTAATAGTGTATTTAGGAAGCATGTTTGACAGAGAGAACAAATTGGATGGAGAAATTAGCAGGAGAGTGAATTCTTCATTGAAAGTCGTGGCTGCTTTGGGAGGTTTTCACAGGAATGATGGGTTCTCAAGAGAGTCCCGCATGGCTGTGCATGTAAGTGTAATTGTTCCTACTCTGATGTATGGCAGTGAAACCTGGGTACTACAGAAGAAACATATGAGTCGTTTGTGTGATGGAGAAATGCACTACTTACGGGTGGGTTGTGGCAAGACACGTTTTGATTGTGTGAGGAATGAAGACGTGTTGCAGTTGTCAGGGGTGCTTATTCTGTTAAATGAAATTTCCTGAAACCAAAACCAAATTTCCTGAAATTAGCGTAGATCAATACTAAAAAAAAAAAAAAAAAATCAGAATATATGTGTTACATTTGTAATTTATTTCCCAAGTTCTGATATTTTTTTAAAGAACAGTGGCCTTTATAAAATTTTACTAATTGCAAATTTCCAGTGTTTGGCCCTTCAAAGCTATAAATAATACTTATAAAAAGTAAAATACTGAGAAAATGAAAATTAAAAAGGCAACTTACATAATTGATGCCTTGCCTGTGCAGAAAAGACTGAAATGTATATGACAAAGTTTGTTCAGTTTATACTTTAAATTATTTGTATATTCACGTAATAAGTCATTTTTTGGTGTAAGTAAAACTACAGAATAAACTAGTAGTTGCAGTTGAATATAATGTTTTAATGAATGCAGAACTGCATTCATCTCTGTTGAACACATCAATGCTGCTGATGGAGGCAAAACTTATATTTCATAATGCTTTAGAAAAAATTTTGGTTATTTTGTTTTTATTTTGCTGCACATCCTTTGTGTGAGATTTACGTTTACTGCACCCAGGTTCCTGCTTTGGTGTTGACAGATTTTGTGTTGGAATTTTAGGGCTCACCACAATCTTTGTACTTACAGAGCTAGCTGCTGATGATTTATTTATTCCAGAAAAATGATCTCAAATTACTTCATGCCTTCTATCACACTTTTCTTTAGTTGATTTGTGATGAATTTTCCAGCTTTGCAACATGTTTTGTAACAAAGTTTTGTCAACTGCAGTGGTGATCGGATTTTCAACACCAAACATTTCAAACGTTGAACATTTCTTTGCTAAGAGGTTATATTTGATGGTATGATAACTATCCAAGCTTTTTGCATCTAAACTAGTTCTGTGCTGTGTGATGATATTATCCATGAAATTAAATTAGCTTTTCACAATTGGCCCATGAAAGCATGAGATGTTTACAAGTTTACTTTTACAAGTTTACCCAATGTGGAGTACTTTTGTATTCCATCATGTGAGCACATTTTTGACACTGCAGCCCAGTATTCATCAATGCCTTTGGGAATTTTTTTTTTTTCACATTTCTCATTGGCTGAGTAATTAAAGATATCACTAATTGCTGTAACGATTTGATATGATCTGATTTCTTCATCGATAACAAGCATTTCGTTAGCAGATAACACTGAGCTACATGCATCAGTCAATTTTGAAAGAGCTATATAGATAGTAGTTTGGCCCCTAAGAGAGGGGTCTAACCCTGAAAAACTAATCAGAGTAGAATTTCCCACAGGAAGTTTTTGGATCATGTATAAGGAGTATGCCAGATAACATTCCTTTAGTTCTTTCTTAAATGAAGATACCATATAATCATTTGATGTACTTGCAGCAATAAGTTTTTTGGCTTCTCCTCCAACATAAATAAATTTGTCTGGCAGGTGATTATTGCCACTCTTCAAATCTATTTTCAAAAGATCCTTGTGAGTTTTGCACTTTGAGATTATTTCATGTTTAATGAAAAAAGATAAAATTTTCTTTATCAACACAAAAAGTTCAACATGCAATCTATGCAACATAGGTTTCTCGGTCTGAAACAGCTTTTTGTATTCATTGAATATAGGCAGAACAGCTTTGTACAGATGGATTTCAAGTAATGTTTTCTTTTGCACCACAAAAATGCTTTTGATAATTTTATTCTTCCTTTCTTTTCCCATTCCTGTTAAACTTTTTGATTTCACAGAATCTTGGATTTTCTCAAGTTTGGACACACAAGAATTACTAATTTTTCTTTCCTCGTACACTTTATCCAAATTGGACTTATACAAATTTCTGTCTGAATCTTTAATCCAAGAATAATAAAAGATTAGCAAAGCATCCCACAACAAAATCATGCGTTCAACTGCTGGGAGCACACACAGCCATCTAGGATTTGGTCGTGAAAGCGGGACAGCTATTGAATTCCCAAAATAGTTTTGAAAAATAGTTCTCTTTTGTCAACACTTAGCAAGTCAAAGTGAATGTTGTCACACAATGATTCAATGTGCATTTTAAAAGGAGCAGTGAATCTTTTTACACTGTTGTTAACAGTATGGCAGCTATCACCATCAATATGAAGTAGATGCGGAGCTTTGTTGTTACAAACTAATGTTTCTACACCATTTTTTACCCCTCATAGTGTTGCACGAGTCTATCAGGAGACTAATTAGGTTACTCCAAGGAATACCATTTCTTTCTATTAAATTTACTATTTTTGAGTAAATATTGGCTGCAGTACAAACACCTGAAGTTGAATCGATGATAAATGTTGTATTACGACTTCTTGTTGCTCAGGGCAAAGATATTGTGCAAGAAATAGTTAAGACACTACAATTTGCCCGACTTGTGCGCTCTCATCAATATTTAATGAGAAGGAAGTCTGTCTGAGGGTATCGACAATTTGGTGTTTTATTGTACGAGCAAGGCCATCTCTCATTTTGTATGTAACAGTTGACCTATTCATACTTAATGCCTTTGGGTCCTTTGACAATGTCTGGGCCAGTTTTATAAGTTGAGGCTTAAGTGTATAAGGAAGAGAGTGTTCCGCTATAAACGAACATAAAATTGCCTCTGATCTGTACGGGTACTTAGATCTAGTGGCTTTTCATCACCAGCAGGGTTTTCTGCAGACGTATAAGAATACAAGTTCATTGAACTCTTTACAGATGTTTTTGAAGATTTGTGTTGTGTGCAGATTGCTGTATGCTGATGACATTGTCCTGTTGGCAGAGAGCAAAAGTGATTTGCAGAGTATGTTGTCCCGGATCTACGAAGTTTGCATGATATTCAAACTGAGTATAAATAAGGAAAAACCAAAGTTATGGTCTTTGAGAGAGGAACTGGTAGCACTGAATGTAATGTAAGTCTAAATGGCACTGTGATTGACCAGTTGAGTGAGTTTGTGTATTTAGGAAGCATGTTTGACAGAGAGAACAAATTGGATGGTGAAATTAGTAGGAGAGTGAATTCTTCATTGAAAATCATAGCTGCTCTGGGAGGTTTTCAAAGGAATGTTGGGTTCTCTAGATAGTATCGCATGGCTGTGTACGAAAGTGTAATTGCTCCTACTCTGATGCATGGTAGTGAAACCTGGGTACTACAGAAAAAACAGAAATATTTTGTGTGCTGGAGAAATGCGTTACTTACGGGGGGGGGGTTGTGTGGCAAGACACAGTCTGATTGTGTGAGGAATGAAGATGTGTTGCAGTTGAGTGACGTGAAGCAAAATGTTGTTAGCCAGGTGGAGACTAATATGCTTCGGTGGTTTGACTATGTTGAAAGAATGAGTGATGAGATGCTTACTAAGAAAATCTTTTTAGCCCAAGTGGTGGGAAGGAAAGGCAGAGGAAGGCCAAAGAAGACATGGCTGGATCAGATTCAGCAGTGTCTGCATGAGAAAAAGATTATGAGTATGAAGTATAAAAGATCTTGTGTACAGCGTGTAATGAATATCAGTCAAGCCCGAGTTGTATGTCAAGATCGCTCTAAATGGAGAAGTTTGATACGACAACATTAAGTAAAAATATCTGGTAGTTTGTATTTCTTTTTGTAGCTAACCTCTGAATCTCAGAGAACAGCTTGGTGGTGCGTGCGTGTGCGTGCGTGCGTGCGTGTAAAATGCTAATTGAGTGACAATTTTTAGCATTAGAGAAGGCAGACCAGGATTTTCCACAACTCAAGACACTGTTTCATGAAAAATGCCTCAAATGAACAATGGATAGATAATATGTACATTGAAAATGACTACAAGAGGATGGCATTTGCAGGAAACTTTGGAAAATTATTTTTTTTTAATTGGGGGAAGGAGGAAGAGAATGAAAAGCAAAACAAACATATTCTCAGTGCATTCACTATTACACATTTTGAATGTTCTTAGACTTCAGTATGAAGCAGACATTTTTCTGAAGTCACTGTATGGGAGAGAAATAAAAACAAAGAGAAAACAGAATTTGAGTATTTTACTTATTCCATACTAGACAAACTCAATGGGCTATAGTTACACTAAATTTTATCTTCTACTCACTATTACTGTCAGGGGGTGGGGAATAAAATCTGAATTTCCACACTCCTTCCCCATATGACTAAAAAACTTCTGCAAGTCATGTGTTTTCTTTCACCCAAGGAGCAGGGTTGTGCATAGTTACCTGGTTTTGAATAGTAATGGCACATAGGGCTCTTAAAGTTCTTTTATCTCTCTCTCTCTCTCTCTCTCTCCTTTCCTCCCTTCTTTTGAAGAATATTTAAAGACAATTTGCATACCTGTACAATTAATTTAATTTTTCCCATTTTAAAATGTAGATGTTACCCTTTCATTTAAATCACTGAAGTTAATTTTCAAGAAAAAGAGTAACCATGAAGGGAACTCCAAAGCTTTTTTAATGCAGGAGGAATGAATGAGTTGCCAAAGCCCTTCTTGTGGCAGTTATCCAGCTGTGAAGCAGCTCAAGCATGGTGACACCCACTGCAGATCTTAGAAAAGATTCAACTTTTTCTATTACTATTTCTTAAAATAATAATCATATTCTGCAAAAATTTTATACAATTCATGCAAATTTAGCTTACAAAGGCCTCTCATTTAAAAGCAACAACACATGCATGATAGGCAGAAAATAATGTGTAACTGTTGTTATATTACACAGGAAGTCTAGTACATTTATCATCTAGCATGGCTAGCAGTAATCATGCAAAAATACTAGATGATGCGCTGTTTGTGCACAGGATTTAGAAATAAAGTTAAAACATGATGATGGCAAAGTACTTGCTTACTGTTTCCATTGCGGGGAAGCTTTACTGAGCAAAAGCTTGCAAAAAAAAAAAAAAAAAAGTTTGCACAGTCGAGGTGATAAGTTTTAAACACCAGCAAGTAGGACATTTCAGGATTCTGAGAAAGAAACACACAAGCAAAGTATGATCTTGAAGGTGTGTGAAATTGAATCTCTCTCACACACATACACACACAGTCTCCTTCTTAGACTTCAGTACGAAGCAGACATCAATGTATCCTTTCAATAAGATCAGTACTACAACACAAAATTACAAAAGCCATTACCTGATGGGGCCTCTCTAATTAGTCTACAATCAACTTATTACAGGAATGTATACATCATGTAAAGGATTCTCTTGAGGGAGTTCATAACTTTTATCTATCAACTAAATAAGAAAGGGAAAATAAAGTAAAAATCTTACTTCATTTTATGGATTTAAACATCTTCATTATTATTCGGATATTTCAAGCCTTGGTTTTTAAGGTTCAGGAACATCTGAGGAATAATAAAGAAGTTTACATCCATAAAATGAACTAAGATCACTTCTCTTCCCCTCTGCTTTTCATACAAGGATAAAGTCTATGTTTGACTTATCCAGAAAAATAAAAGTTTGCATAATTATCTAAATCTTAGCCCATTTGTAAATGTTCTGCTTCACCACTGTTTGCATAAATTTTATGGCTAATTTGACATTCAGATATTTATTTCCCTTGTACAGTTTTTTTGGTTTTCCTATCTGAATTGCAGACTTTGTTGAAAGAAAAAAATCTGCTACTATGTTCTTGTATGTCATATAAAAATTACTTTGTTTTTAATTTAATAACTGGCAACAGCAAGAGAAACCTGGCAACAATGTTTTAATTCTTCCAGTGTAAACTAAACTTAAGATACAGTTTCTATACATTGAGAACAGGCCTTGACAAAGAAACTAGAGGCCAGAAACATCTGTATAAACAAATGAACTCAGAGGAAGTGGAAAACATAATGGAAAGTTCAAGATAAAATAGAATTAAGTACATTAATATGAGTAAAGCTTTAAGTGGTTAAGTTATTTTGTCAACTTTGCTTTGTGTAGCATGAGAGAAACTGTAGGTGGTAGGACAAAAAATATAAAAAAGTACAGAGAATAATATCAATGTTAATAACAATAAAAGACACAAATAGGGAACTGTCATTTCCAGTAGGAACAGAATTGAAAAGTATCAGTGAGTTCAGATTGCTAATTAGGCAAACTCCCTCTTTTCCACACAAAACCAAGGAGTTGCACGCTAATTTGAGTGCATTAATTCTAAAAGTGGGAACAATACTACAAAACTGAATGAACTCATGGTCATGTAATGTCAAAAACTGTTTATAATGCCAAAATTTTTAGAATTCTCTGAAAAGTTTTTAACTGATTCACACCCAACACAAGAAAATAACTACCACCTAGAAAGATGAATAGCTTACTATCTCATATGAGCTTGCAGCAGATTAGACTACAGAAGAAATGTGGCTAAGTTAAAATACATGAAATATTGTTTGTGGTCAAAGGCCTGAGATACAAATTTTAATTTCTTCGGCCGCTTGTAAAAATGCAAAGTTCAAGGAGAAGGCAGCAATGCAGAACAATCACTGCCATTCATTATTACCATGTGAAGAACCAGGGGTGCAGCCATGGCAGCCAAGAGGTCAGGGGGTGTGGGTTTCTGGCTTGCCAACTGAGCAAGGTCTGGGTCACAAATAAGGCACAAGCGATATGCTTGTCTTACAGTGCTGGGCCTCTTGCTTCCTTGGAAACAGTGGCCCCAAATTAGAAAGAGATGACTGTCTTACAGTCCTTTGAATCAATTGTGGAGGTCAATAAAGGGAAAATTTCCAGAGGCTCCAAAGAAGTTAATCTACTGATTGCAGAATTACATACTTTTTCAACAAATGCAGAAATGTCAATGCCAACCTATGATTTCTGCAGTTTACATACACAGGGTGTCCATAAATCATCTTTACAATTTCAAGCATGAAAAAAAAAAAAATTCAGGGATACAGATAAGTTGATGCAGTTTTCTGAATTTAAAGGATAAATTCTAATGGAAATTTTTCTATTTACTTGTGGGTGTGTATGTGGCATTTGTAACATATCAAAATAGCTGCAACAGATGGTTACTCCATGAGTGAAGGCCCAGTGAATTTGGTGGTTAATAGAAGACGAAATCAGATACCCAATCCCAATGGAATCACAAAGCCAAACATGGAAGGGAACGTCCATCACGACCCACTATCTATATGTGGCACATAAAGTTTATGAAAACTGGTAGTGTGCTGCGACTAAGGATGCTCACGTCAAGCTGTAATGAACACTGTAAATAAAATTTTGAATTTTTTTATTTTTCAAATGCAGTAAACTGCATCTCAATTCCTGAGTTTTTGATTAATTAATGCTGAAACGTGTACAGATAATTTATGGACACCCTCCTGCATATGGAATGTAGAGAAAGTTGCTTGTTTATTTTTGGAATTCATTGATCTCTCTACTTAAAACATTTCTTCTGTCCAATGCAATGAACACAGAATTAGATAATTTTATCCCTTTTGAAACCAAATTTAATAGCACCTGTAATATCTTCTGCATTGGTTGCTGATAGATTAAGTAAGCCATGAGCCTGAAACACTTTTCATCTTATATTGAACTATTATAGTTGCTCTCATTGTGCATCGTATATGCTAACAAAGCATAACAATCTTTATGTGATAAAGTGGCCATTTTAACTTCAAGATATGCAGAAATTGTATATGTCGTCCACAGTAACATTAGCCACATATTCCACTTTTTACACACACACCCCCTCCCAGTTGCTTATGTGACAGTCAATTTCTCTGTCACCTAGCTTCTCATCTAAAAACTTCACAAATGATGGAAAGTTTTGATACATGCAAGCCCATTGGGTTTTTTTTTTTTTTATCATGAAACAGAATTTTAATATATTTTACTAGTTTTCAATTTATGCTCTACTTTTAACTGTTTCTGTGCCTTCTATAATTTTTAAGCACTTCTTTGTTGGATGTAGTTTGTTACATAACAGCAGCTTGCTCATGCTTTCAGCTGTTTGAATGTTTCTTGCAGGATGTCCTCCAAATATGATCTTTTTTTCTACCCAAGGTCTTCCCCATGAATCTTTCCAACAGTATGTAATTGCCGAACCACTGTTAACTGATTCACACCCAACAGTACTGCTAGTCCTGCAGTCAAATGGGTGGCATCCTTGTCCAGAACAGTGTAAATCTGCACTCTGCATCTCTTTTGGCAGTGTGCTATGCTGATTTTCCTCCATGCTGCAATCACCCCATCTGAATTTCACAAACCACTCAAGACACTTGCTTGCACTTACAACTTTCTCTCTGTATGCCGAACAAATTCACTCTAGTGCTTCAGGAGCAGTTTTCCTGATATTAAACATGAACAACAGACAGTGATAAATAAGCACCTTGTTGGTGACCATGTCCTAGCTCAACGAATGATGTGTGAGCTATTCGCTAACACGTGTTGTTTGATGCAGTGTTGCCACCTTACCCCTATGACATGAAATTCTGACAAAAGTTCCAACTGTTTTGCTTTTACAAACGGCTCCATGGAGCTCCAGAAAATAATAGACATAATTCATATAGTGCTGTATCCTATTTATGCCTATTTTATGCATACCTTCATGACAATTTCCTCACCTCCGTGTATCTGTAAATAGTTTTGTGCATTGCATGGTCCAGCGGAGACAGAGGAAAAAAAAAAAAAAAAAAAAAAAAGGAATTGTCATACGTTGTTTTCAATCTTTTTGGGAGGGGGCTTAAGCCCCAAAGTGCCCTCCCAGTGGGTGCACTAGAGGCATGGTCTGGCTTAAGATTGGACTCAGCAATCTGTGAAGTAAACTGCCTAAGCCCCTACACTTGGAATCCAGTTCACACATACATATGCCACTTACATTCCTGAGAAGTACAACACACTTGGCCAAAATTTTTGGAATTCTCTGAAAAGTTTGTCATTTTGTCAAAGGTCCAAAATGAACTGCACCCCTGAATACTAAGCCATTTCACATGAAATCACCTACTTTGAAAACACTGTCATGCCCTTACACCATGTAAGCATGCATGAGTCATGATAATTTTTTTCAGACATTTTTTTTTAATTTAAATAGTTCCTGAGCACTCACAACTTTGAAACCATTTCGTTTGTTGCCAAAAATGTTACACCCATTAAATTACTTAATCACAGCTCACTTATTTATGAAACCAATTTTGTTGAATCTATTGAAAGCAAATTTATATTTCTCAAATTCTTGTACTTCACTTTGTTTATCTGGCCAGGGTCACCAATCCATTTCCTATTCTTAAAGTGTCTCTGACCTAATTTGATCACTGCATCATATCCAGTTGCATGACCTTACCATAGGTAAATGCACAGCTAGCTAAATCTTTTAGAAAGTTTTCATTTGTCAATTTTTCATTTATGAGACACAAATGTTTCACACTCATTTTAAAGTGCAAATCTTAAATTTAATCTGACACCAGATCTAACAAAATTAGGATGTACACAAGCAAGTTAGGATTAATTTAGATAATTACTACCATAATGGGAATAATGACTTTAGCAAAGGAAAAATATTTTTAGAATGCCAGCTGGAAGCCAACAAGTAAATAATAGAAATCGGAAAAAAATTAAATTGTAATCAATGTACCGGAAAACAATTTAGTCGTCACTCATGCATACCTAACAGGAAAAAAAATTTAAGAAAATCTGAAGTACTGCTGCACATAGTGCTAGACTACTGCATGTGAAATACACTATTTTGTGTTACATAGAACAAGTTGACTAGGCACAGAATTAAATTTAACCTCTTCACTAAGAAAACTTAGAAGGCACTGAAACAAAAACATGTTTTAATCACACAGCTGTTTTAAAAAATGGGAACATAGCAAACATACTTTCGTCACCATAATAACCACGAACTTCTTCTCATCAATATCATAGTCCTTAATCTTGGTATCATCATTAAGAATTTTCCCTGAAAAGTAAAGAATGCAAAATAAAGGAAACAGTATAACTGTAAATTACATGCTCAAAAATCAGAATTTAAGATACATAAAAATGAGACCAAGGCAATTTCTGTAACAAAATTGGTATTTGAACAGAATTCATAAATATAAAATTCCAAATTTTTGAAACTACAAAAGTAAAACTCTTCCCACAACAGCTTTTTGAGGTGCTTCTAATAACTTATAGGCTTCAACATTTCTTGCAACTTGACAGCCCAGAAGCAGAAACTTTTTCAGAAGCGTGCAAAGCAGAAAGGAAAACCTAAAAACTGCCTGCAAGATAAAAAGCAGCTTAAATTTTATATTTGCTTTAAAATTTATTACTCTGCATAGTGATAAAAGCAAAGCTTTTTAAAAATGAGCCAATTTGAATTCTGATAACAGTACAAATTAAAATTTAGTCACAACAGTCAAAGAAAGTATTACAAAAAATCAGGTCCAGAAAGAATAATAAAGCTGAAATCCATAAATTGAAATAAAACTTGGATATTTTGCGTGAAACAGACATCTGCCCTTACTATGTATTTCCAGCAGCAATAATATTGCACTAGGTGCCCTATCAATGATAACGTACATGACTATGTCAACTTCGGACATAACAGTAGTTTGATATTACACAATTTTAAGGTAATATTTGACCAGTCCGTTTTATTCAAAAATTGCTAAAATGTCCTTGGATGCTGCTGCTTCAGCTTATTCACTTTATTCCCATGATTGCGCAGGAAGTTTTGTGGCTGTAAGGTTTCTACACAATCAGAATGGAAAATATATTCTTATATCACCATTGTCACATTTAACTTGATTTGAGAAGAATCTATATAGGTTTTTTTGTTTGATACCCACTTTGTGAATTTACCAAACAGTTCTGACAAAAATTGTACTGAATTTGTAAAAATGTGGGAGCATTTGTCAATATAATGTAACCCCCATAATGTTATAAAATTAAAGCAAAAAAAAAAAAAAGGCAATGGTTCTTGTAAAGAAAAAAATTTTGACCATCAGCTTCCAGAATTCCATGTTGTTAATATGCAGCCATAACATTAAAAATGCATATAAATGTATTGTAAAAAAACTTTACCTCATCAATCTATCTGAAATGAATATAAGAGAGAGAGAGAGAGAGAGAGAGAGAGAGAGAGAGAGAGAGAGAGAGAGAGAGAGAGAGAGAGAAATTTAAATGAACAAATACCCTGAGCAGTGTATACCAAAAGTTGGTAGTTCATTCATTTTTACTGGTCCAGAAATGGCAGAAACACTAATACATTTTGTATGCACATGGCACTAGTATCCAGGACGGTGCCTTGATTATAAGGGCACTGATATGAAGCACTATGCAGTATCAGTGCATTTCATATAGTGCACTGATTGTAAAGCACTTTGCAACATACCAAAAGCCACCTTCTTGGAATCCCTTACTTCAGTGTGAAAGGCAGAAGGTTCTCCCATGTGCACAGAAATACAATTTTGCAAAGTCAGAGCATAAATGGTTCTTCAACCTCCAGTTGAGAAACAATATAAAAAACCCGTCTATACTCTGCGGTCACCACTTGGGCAAAAAAAAAAAAGTATTTTGAGTCTGACCTCTGTTTCCTACAGTCAAAAATTTTTAGAAAACTGAAGTATGGTTTGCAATTCTGATATTCAGTTTTTGAGCAGAATATCTGAATTTCAAAAAACTGAAAACTGCCATAGCAAAACCAGAATTATTTGAAATATGTGGTTCAATTCTTTACAAACTTACAAATTCCAAAACAAACTAAAAAAAAGAAAAAAAAAATCTTACTAGCCACCCGGGCCAGTAACATAAAATTTTCAGTGGTCCAATGGGATTTTTACTAGCCAATGGCTAGCGGACCACTGGGTAATTCGAACGCTGCATGGTATTTTTCAAGTCCTGATTAGAGATACCTACCTAATATAGCATGTTGGCCCTCCTCTAGCATGAATAACAAACAGCCTGTATGTGCTGAGGCATCAACTCCACCAGATTCTGGAGGTAATGCCAGTCATGCCTGTGGCACCATTGTTCACAACTCCTCCCGAGAGCTTGGTTCAGGATCCATGGATCTGATATTCCACTACATGGCATTCCAGAGAAATTCCACAAAGTTTAAATCCAGAAACCTTGTGAGCCACTAGATGGTTCCAAACTGAAAGGAATGTTACTCAAGCTATGTGGGGGTAACGTGGCCAGGTGCGCTTTGTTCTGTTGAAACAGACCATTAGCAGAAGGATGCACGAAGGCCATGGAAGTGTGTAGGTGATCAGCCAGCATATGCTGATAAAGGACTTCTCGTGACACACTGAGGAACCTAACTGCATGGTCCATACACTTTTTCAATAACAGAATTCCAGGACTTTTCCAGGACATATGATCCAAATGCTCCTACTTAAAATATAGTGAACCTGTAACCTACAATAAACAATTCCCTGCATGTTTGAAAAAATTTAAATACAGAATGCAGAAAGTTGAAAATGATGTCTGATAAGAAACTGAGTTTTGACTTAATAAGAAACTCAGAATCACAGATAAATAATGAAATACCAAAACTGTCACTGAAAATGTAACCAAGTTTAATTTCTACAAAACTTCTGTATACATTATACTATACTGATTTTGAGAAAGAATTATTTTTCTACTTTGCTTTTAGTTCAAATATTGAAGCAAATTATAGAATAAAAAAAACATAAAACTAAAAAATAATAATAATAGGTATAAAATCTACAGTTAGAACACAAATGTGGCATTACTCTTGAAATGCTTTCATATACCACACAATCAATATACAAAACACTATATTTAATTATTTTGAAATAATGCTTACATTGAAAATTTAAGGAAAACGAAAGGTGAAATATTTGAAACTTTTTCAAAGAAACAAAGGGATAATTATTTCTTAAACAAATACTCGTGGGAGCAAGGATTTGTGTAACATTTTATTTAGGGAAGGAATTATGAACATAATATTGATGCTTGAGCTTCTAATAATGATGCTCCAACTATATTTTAAATTTGTACTCACCAGCAAACAAAGTACGCACAAAAATTTCCAAAATGAAATGACTGAATAACCTTAAATACGAGGGCTATGTGCAGCAGCATTCTTCAGTGATCAAGGCATTTCAACTGGGCATGATTAGAAAACTAATTATAGGCTTATAGCAGATGGAAAGTGATTAGTCAGCTCAGAAAATACTAAGAAACAACTAGATTTAAATTTCTGATAATAGAAAGCAATCAGATTTTATGGCAAATTTTGACAATGTATTCATTAGCAAATTTTAGTAAAGGTCAAAATAAGCCACAAAAAAGTAAAAAAAAAAACAGCTACTTACTTTCCACAGAGGCTAAAAAATGTTACGAAAATTAACAAATGGAGCACAAGAAGCTTTTCATAGCAGAAGTCGGGTATCAGAGACAGATTTTCAAATCAAACAGCTAAAAGAAGAGATATCGAAGGAAAGATGAAAAAACTCTATGCCTTCTAGCGGAAGAATTTTGCATAATGGAAAAGTTGAAAATAGGCAAAAAGTATTTTTCACGGCAAAAGTTATGGCTAAGGAAAAATAACTTTTCAAATATGTCTCCCAGAAACAGAGATAGCAAAAAAAAAGTTTTGACCTTTACAGGAAAAGTTGTGCATTATTTAGAAAAGATCTTATTGTAGCAAAAATCTTATTCTTTCTCCATCTTTATTGTAGCAAATAGCATACCATAAAAAAAGAAATCACTCAACAGGGTTTTTAGAAGCAGAGATACTGCTGCAAACGAAAGTACACAAACACCACCTAGCAGCAGAACTGTGAACTACAAACCTCCTAAATATAAACCTAAAATGTTCCATAAGGTAAACGGTATTCAGTTTTAAAAGGATTTTTTTAAATCAGACATTTATTAAATATTTGCACCCCCTAGCGACGAAACTGTGCATAATTTTGGGGGGAAATATACACAACGAGTTTTCATAGTTAGAAATATCTGATCGAAAAAGAAATTTTTTCAATCGAGTTTTTAGTCCCGCAGATATTGCTGTAAACGGAAACATGAACTTACGTCCTATAGTGGCACACTTGTGCATTAAGAAAAATTTGAAATTATATGAGAAACATTCCACACTGAAAATGCTCAACAAAGAAAATATTTTTCAATCGAACTCATAGAAACAGATGTCGACAAAAATAATTTTTAAAAAATAATAAGCCCCTGGTGGAAAAACTATGCACTATTTTAAGCATGAGGTATTCTCAAAAGGTTACACTAGGTGAGCGTTATTGGTTCACAAAAGAATTTTTTCAATCGAGTTCTCGGAAGCTCAGATTTTGTTGCAAAACATCAGAAGCCGAAATAAACACTTACACCCCCTGGTGGCGAAACCAGCCTTTACCAAAAATAAGAAATTATATGCAAAACATTTCCCATCAGGAGTTGTATTGAATGCAGGAAAAATGTTTTGAATCAGACTTTTAGAAACAGAATATCAGGAAAACATCTCTATTTACCTTTAGACCCCCTAGCGGAAAATCTATGCATTACTTCAAAAATGAGACTAATTAAAATTGTCTTCACGATATAAATGGCATCGAAAGGAAAAATATTATTTTCAATCGGATATTTAGAAGCAAATGTACGAAATAAAATGTATTTTGAAATTGATAGGATCTGCATTTATGCTCTCTAGTGGCAAAGTTGTGCATCGAAAAAAAAAAACCCGGAATTAAAGAGGTCATCATTCTCACATTTCAAGTTTCCCAATACAAAAAGAATTTTACAAATCGATCTAATAGTTGCAGAAATATGGTCCCAGCCAGCCAGCCAAAGTGATAACATATGTCTGATTTTTTTTTTTTTAACAAAATATGTGCTGATAACACAGCTTCCAGTACTGCTAACAGACAAGAAAACTAACAGTTCCCCCACCTCCGGTATATTGCAGGGAGTGGGGAGGTAAATTTGTCAAACACAAGTTATATCAGTAGAAAAATCCTCAACTACAAAACATCGTGCAGGGACAAGAAGGCAGGAATCGATAAAATTCCAGGACATGTAACAGAATTTTAGAACATTTCCAGGATGCGTACGAACCATGTTTTGTGAGAAGGCTCCCCAAACCATCAGAGCCAAGCTGGCATGATGGGGCCATGGCCACATGCTGTCGATGTAGCACCTGCACCCTCCTGTCAGCTCGGTACAGCTAAAAATGGGATTCACCTTACTTCATTGATGAGGCGCCACTCTACAGAGGACCAGTTTTTATGTTCCCGGCACCAGGCGAGGTGTAATTTTCTATGACACAAGTAAACGTTGGCTCCTATAGCCCAGGATATGTGCCATACCATTCACTCGCTGACGCTGCTTAGGCCTCCAACATTTAACTTGGATGTGATTTGTGCTGCCATTGCCAATCGGTTGTTCTGTTCATGCCTGGATAGTCTACATCGATGGCATGTGGTCGGCCACCGTTTGCTCTCTGGGCGCTGGTACGTCTAATAGTATACTCATGGTACAACCTTGATACGGTTGCCCTCGGGTTCTCACCACTTGCACGATGGAATGATCTGTCTTGCACCGACAATGTGCCCATGATCAAAGTCGCTCAAATTACCAAATTTACCCATGTTAATCGATTGCGACACACAGTTTGGAAGCCCTGCTGTCCACCTATTTATTGCCTGTGTTCGGTTTAAGTCGGTCCCCCATTTGCAGGGGATGCCCCTTCTTGCCCATCATCCCTATCTCTAAAGGTTGTCTACTGAGTGTATATATACAAATTTACCATATTAATCTAACTGAAATTAAACTATCTGGTAGCCAAAAAGAGGAAATTTTACAACCATCATCTTCCAGAATGCTGTGCAAGATGGCCATGGTGGAAATGGAGATGTTAAAAGTGAGCACAAGTATCCCTGCCTAGCTTTGAAGTTGAAGGAAAGCAATATATTTTTGCCAGGCCGAAGTAACAGAAAAAAAGAAAATAAAAAAAAATGAAGCAAAACAGTTGCTTATGTGATACATGAATTGTAGCAAAATTTCGCATTATGCCATAATTGCAAAATATTATCCTCAATTTTGTTTTCACACAAAAGATCTCTATTTAAAAAAAAAAAAAAAAAACTTAACATGCTTTGAAAGGACTAATGCACAGAATTCATCAGCAACACTCATCAATTTGTGAATACATGTCACTGGGCACAATATGCTTCTACTGAAAACTAAACATTAGTTCTTCCAAACCACATTCAACATTTTGTTCACTGTTAATTTTATTGTGTCAACAAAGAAAAAAGAAACATACACAAGGTTTCACCATAATTTTAATACTTATCAACATGATCTATATCATACTTAATTTCTGCATGTAAGAGAATGTGGTGAATGATAATTTGTTCTAGTTTTACACAAAACAAACTAAAAAAAAACTTAAGCAGAAAGTTTTCTCTAGAGCTCTTCATAATGTTGCTTTCTTTCCTTTCTTTCTCTTCATACTGTTGCTTCCCATCAGGAGCTGTATCTGGTGCAGACAGAATTCTTCAAATCCAAATTTTAGAAGCAGAGATATCAGGTGAAACGCAATTTACCTTTACGCCCCCCTAGCGGAAGGTCTATGAATTACTTGAAAATTTTGAATTTATATGAAAAACGTCACACAAGAAACTATCCAATAACGAAGGATTTTTTCAAATCAGGCCATTAGAAGCAGAGAGATTGACAAAAATAAGATATATATCTATGCCTCCTGGCAGAAAAACCATGCAATATTTAAAAAAAGTATTCCAAAAAGGTTTGTCAAAGTGAGTGACATCGGTCCACGAATGAAGTTTTCCAATCAAGATTTTAAAAGCTCAGATTTTGTGGCAAATACATCAGAAGCAGAAATTAACACTTATGCCCCCCTGGTGGCCAAAGTATTCTTTACCAAAAATTAGAAATTACATGCAAAAGATTTTCCATCAGGAGCTGTATCCGCTGAAGAAAAAAATGTCATATAGTTTTAGAAGTAGAGATATCGGGGAAAACACACTACTTTTACGCCCCTTAGTGGAAAATCTATGCGTAACTTGAAAAAGTTATTATACCTAAAATACTCTTCAACACAAATGGAATCGAAAGGTAAAAGATTTTTTTTTTTCAATCAGATGCTTAGAATTAGAAGCAAATATATGCAGGCCTGCCAACCTTCAAAATCTGAAAATTGGAAGACTTTTGCAGCTCATAAAATCACATGAGCGCCATTTTTTTATCAACATTTTCAAGACGTAAGAACAATTTTATAGGAGTAGTATTATTGATCCATTAAAAGTTCTGGAGGAAAAAAAAAAAAAACCGCAGAAATCAACAACCCCTACCATACTGAAATTCGTTTTAAGGTACGTCAATTTCACAAGATGATGAAAACGTAAAATAGCCTGCATGTTGTTGTTTTTTAGAAATAAAATACCAGCCAACTGTTTTTAGTTTCTTCTTTAGGTTGTGTGCGAAGGCAAAGACGACAGAAAGCATCGTATTAACATCGCCTTTTGTTACAAGGCGAGGCCAACTGTAACTTTTTCCCTTTTGTAGTTAACTTAATATACTGCAACTCAACTCTTCATCATCACTTAGAATGTGCACGGCTCTGTTCAGGCGAGGGGTTGAAACACTGAACTGCAAGGAGATGGCAGGGCAGCTCCCATTTGTCAATCAATTACTGACTCTCCCTGTCATTCTAGTGCCAGAGCGGATGAGCTCTTTGCTGAAGGCGTCATATAACAATCGAACAGGGAAAAAATTTTTAAAGAAGATTTTTTTACAACCCATCTCAAACGATTGGTCACAAGCCAGCGCGCTTAGACCACTACGCCACTAGGACAGCTTTCTTTTTGCAGACAGGAGAAAAGGAAAAGTATGAAACTGATGACTGTAATGCCGCTTTGCATCGACGCAGAAAGAAAAAGATTTCATAGGCAGTTCAAAATCATGGTGGTTGATGGAATTTCAACCACCCTAATGGCTAATTCTCAGTGAAAATCAGGAGAATTTAGCATTTCATCCGGAGGGCAGAAGGAAGGACTGAAAATACAGTCTCCCACTAAATCCAGAGAGTTGGCACGTCTGTATATGGAATAAAATGTATTTTGAATTTGATATCTGCATTTCTGCTCTCTAGCGGCGAAATTGTACATCGTAAAAAAAGGAAAGGAATGCAGGATCATCATTCGCTCATGTCTAAAGCTGACTAATGCAAAAGGAATTTTTCAAATTGGACTAATAGTTGCAGAGATATGGTATCTACAGACAGATGGATGGACAAACCGATAATATGAGCACGATCTTTTTTTTTTTTTTTTTTTACAAAAGACGTTTTTATTGAAAAACAATAACAATCTCCTTTCCGCAGAAACTAAAATACAAAACCTATTAACCCGTAACGTGAAATCACCATCTACATAAGCACGATCTTTTTTTACAAAAAATATGTTAAAAATGTAGCTCCAAAGACCTAGTGTTTTGTGTTTCAGCACACTGTTTAGAAGTTCATTCTAGTAACTCAATTGCAGGTGTCAAATCTGAGGGAAGCTTGTGTTTATTTTTTGCTTTTCTTTCTTTGTTTAAGGTGGTTCCACCTAAAATCTCTGCCTTATGTTTCCAATGGTAAAACTTCTTTACATATTTTCTTCGCAATTAATGTATTCCCAAGGATGAAAATTTGTGCATCGAATAAACTAACTTTAAGTTATAGCATGGGATACATAATACTTGCTGAAACATAACCATAATTATACAGGGTGTGCCATATAAAAGAGGCCCAAGTATAATGAACGACAACAGTCAGGCAATGTTATTATACATGGTAAAGAATAGTTGAAATGACAGAAAACAGGAGTAATTTACCTGCGTTTACAATAATTGCTGAAAGTGCTATCCTCCGACATTAAGACACAGCTGCACGCGACGAAACATGTTGTTTATAATGCGCCACAACTCATTGGCAGTAATCTGGGCTATGGCATCCATAATGTTCACTTTTAATTCATCAAAGGTGTGCGGATTAGTTGCGTACACTTTTTCTTTCAATTGCTCCCCACATATAAAAGTCACAGGTGGAGAGATCGGGTGATCTGGGTGGCCATAGTCTCTTTGATACAGTTCTGTCCTCCCCAAACACTTCATACACAGCACGTAGACTGTTCTGCGCAGTATGCGCCATTGCACCAACCTGCTGAAAGAAAGCATATGCTCGCTCTTCTTCTGTAAGTGCGGCAATAAATGAGTTGAACAGTTGCTGAACATAGTGCTCTGAGTTGATGTTGTCAGTGAAAAAGAATGGGCCGAATATCCTCTTCGTAGACACAGCACACCAAACGCCTATCTTTTGATTGTACAGGAGTCTCCATTGTCCATCTGGGATTCTTGTCAATTCAAATCCTGCTGTTTTGCGCATTGACATACCCAGACAGATGAAACCATGCTTCATCTGTCATGTAATAAAGTGTTGGGTCCATTTCACCGCTAACAATGGTCTCCTGAAACCACTTACAATATTGCATCCGTTTTGCATAATCAGAAGTTTTTAAGTTCTTGGAGCGCCATAACTTTGTACGGCAGAAAATGCAAATCCACCTTAAGTATGTGGCGGCAGGACGTGACAGATATTCCCGTCGCAGACGATAATAGGCGAATCGACTTTCGAGGGCTTTGTAACACCATTGTGCACACATCCTTGATATTGTCTTCAATACGAATTGTCTTGGGTCTGTTTCTTTTCCTGTTGCACCCCGTGTCGGTTTCACGAAATTTCCACACTAACTTCTGTACCTCTGATTTCGCCGGTGCTGCACAATGTGGAAATTTTTCTGTAAAGAACTCATTTAAAACCTTGTATGAGTTATTTCTGAAATACTGTTCCACAATAAAAATCCGCTGTTCCGTACTTAAAACCATTTCCGTTGCCTTTGTTCTCTCTTCACTCTGGCTGTGACTAACCACTCCAGAGAATTCCTTTGCAGCTGTACATGCAGAAACCGGCTAGAAGTGGAACAAAGCGGTTTTAACTGGAAACCCACCAAACAACTTTAACCCGCCTAATAACGTCTGGCCACAGGGCCTCTTTTATATGGTGCGCCCGGAATTAAAAATCAATCATTTTTCTTTGAGTAATGTTCAGACCTGTTAATAGATGGCGCCACCTGTACACTGATGACATCAGTAGACAAACAAATGTTGGATTGCTAAAATTATGGTCATGTTTTAGCAAGTATTAAATATCCCATGCTGTAACATAAAGTTAGTTTTACCGATGTGCACATTTTCATCCTAGGGAATACATTAATTGTGAAGAAAATGTGTAAAGAAGTTTTACCATGGAAACATAAGGCAGAGATTTGAGGTGTAACCGCCTTAAGAGACTGCCCTCTGCTGTGGCATCCAGCTGGCCTGCCTGCTTTTCTTGGTGGAATTCCCCCTTTCCCTCCCCCTCCCCCCACACTGCTAGTCAAAGTTCATTTAAGTGAGTCAGTTCCCTTCATGGCAGTGGCAGATAAACAAGCCTGCAGGGATCATCTTTAGAGCCTCCAAACAAGCAATACAAGCTTCATCGAGAACCTGGCAGTTTATGAAAGAGAAAAAAAATGCTTTGAAAAGGTTTACTTATCATCTGTGTGGAAGTTTCAGAGGGGGAAAAAAGTAATTACAGAAAGCAAATTCAGCATATCAGCAGCACCACATTACATGTCGCGTATTTGAAAAAAAAAAAAAAACTTATTATAACAGCCACGGCTGTTAACAAAGAAATTACGGTAATTCAATGAGAAAAGTTTTACTCTCCAATGACTGGAATTTCGCGCCCTGCAAAAGGGGTTTTTTAAGAAGATACCACAAGTGTGTCAATTTTCCTTAAGAAACAATGGAATCACATTTAAAAAATCATACTTAATGAACACAGGCCGTTTCACATGAAATTACTCATTTCTGCTGTATTATATATACAAAGTAGTGTTGGCAAAACTGTTACAAAATGGTTCAACTATCATACCCTCAACAATGCCAAAAGATATCTGAAGATACTCCATTAACTATATTGTGATTTTTTTTTTCTTCTCAGGAGTTGCAAAATGACAGAGCTTAAAAGTCACTGTATGTAATTTCTGAAATCAAAATAGGATCATTGAAGCGATTATTCCATATTAACAACATTCCCCCCATTCCCACCCCTCCCAGTGAAGCTTCTCTTTACTCAAGATATATGTTCAACCTGTTGCAGTTTTAAGAATCCACTTTTGTTACTTTTTGAAATTTGAACTCTTGAAATGTCTGGTTGTGAAGGGTACACAAGATTTACTAAGGCCATGAGGATGCACGAAAATGTTACTTGAACTTCACTGACACCACTCTGCAATGCACAAGCAAGCCACCACTTTCTATTATATAGTTATTAAACCTCCACTGTCCTCTACTTTTACACTGTTGGTGTAGTACATGTTCAATCTTTCATGTATTGGTTTGGAAAGAAAGTAATGTCAGCAAATGTAAGGCAACAGAAAAGTGCTAATTACCGTATATACAAGTACAAATCAGTCCAAATGTAGTTGCCATCGTTTGCCACGACCTGATCCAAACGTCTGGGCAGCTGTTGGATATCGTGCCTGTAGAATCATGGTGGCTTGGATGCAAAGAAGTGAGTAAGTACGCATTCAATATTATCCCAGTTGGTGTTAACAGCTGTCCATCCAGGAAATGCTGCAACGACTGGAAAAGGTGGTAGTCGCTTGGGGGCAATGTCCGGGGAATAGGCTGGATTGCAGCAGCAGCTCCACGCCCAGGTACCTAATCTTGTGACAGGTCATCCATGCTATTTGAGGTATCATTCCATCCTGCTGTAAGAGGACACACTTGCGGTTCAGCAGTCTTGGTTGTTTTGACACAAGCGATGCATGCAGATCGTCGAGCTGACAGCAGTACACATCCGCAGTGATGGTAGTGTTGTCCAGAAGCAGCTCAAAAAACAACACACACCGCATTTCACACCAAAGAGACAGCAGGACCTTATGTGGGTGTACGCTAGCTTTGCTGGTCGGCATGGACTTCTGTTTTGGGTCCAACCACTGTTTCTGGGTGCTAACATTGTCATGCAAGACCCATTTCTCATCATCTGTCACAATGCGTTCCAAGAATGGTTCAACTTGGTCACATGCAAGCAGGGAAACACATGCAATTTGCTTTCTGCTCAACTGCGAGTTGATGGGTTACCCAAACTCTCCTCGTTGTGCACCTTCCCAAGTAGACGCAGGTGTGCGATAATGCTCGTGTGGATAGGAACCAGCTGTTCATCTAACTCCCAAATGGTCACACGTGAGTTGGTCTCCGCTAAGGTCTTCAGCATGTCCATATCCCTGTTGCGGGTCTTCAGGCTTTGAGATGGTCTGACAGGCCGAAATTTCCCTCTCTAAACCGTTCAAACCAACAACAGCACTGACAATGTGATATGATATTGGAGTTTCACACAATGGTAATATTCCTTACAGCACTTGCGGGGTTGCAACAGCAACAAAACTCATACAGCATGCAATGGCGGATGTGCTCCTTGTCCACTTCCATGTTGGCTGGCAATTACACTCTTCGCTTCTCGCAGCTAACGGCCGCTGACTTAAGCCACCTACCTGCTGATGTCATGTCGGTGTGCTGCACAATCTGTGTGCCACGGCCGGGCTTCGACTTTGTGTTCATCCGTGAGTAAGTGGGGAATCCACTTTGCAATGGTTTCTCGGTACCCCAACCAGTTTCTCACAATGTCATCAGCTGAAACAACGGACACCTGCATCACATTAGCAACCTCCTCAATGGTCATTTGGTGATCTTTGCGCAGGAGTCTCAATGGTTTTGACAACCTCCGCAGTCGATGTGGAAGGCCTACCGGAGCATGGTGTACCTTCCAGACACTCTTCACCATTCACATATTTCCTGTGCCACTCAAAAAACTCTTGCACAGGACAAAGCATTTTCCTTATATTCCAAAATGATATATATTAAATATATACGTACATCTCTGATATATATCATTTCATGCATTTCTGTGGTGGTTTTATTCAGACGCAAAAATTTTATAGCTGCTTTTTGCTACAGGTTTACATCCACACAGGCTACAGAAACAAGTCTGAACTTTACGCATTCTGTTACAAGAATGAACTAGCAGAGCGCTGTAACAACATGTCATGATGTGACTGACTGACTGACCTTGCAGGTGTTCCATCACAGGCAGCTGCATTTTTTTTTAGTGCGTTTGTTTTGGCGCTATGACATCAGTCATTACTTTATGAACAACCTATGTACAAAGATAAACTACTTGTGTAATTTACCTTGGTATTTAATTCTGAATGCTATATGTAAGAATGTTCATAAAAAGATCTTCAGAATTTCCACTTTTAACTAAAGATTAAATGTCAAAAAAGTAGTGTAGCTAGACACTTTTCTGAAAAAGTAGTGGCAGCAAGCACTTTTTTTACAAATGTAGTTGTAACAGTAACTTTAAAAAGTAGCTTTTCAATCACTGTCCATATCAAATTTTCAGTGCCACAGCCAGATTGTACAAGAATATAAATTGATTTAGAGTGCTGCTATGCCTCATTTCAACCATCACATATCCACTTACAGTGGTGCCACATTCTATATACGTGGTCAGCCCCAAGATTCATATCGCACGGGAAATAGAGCTAGGAAAGAATCAATCAATGCGTGCTGGCGGCCCCTGTGGTGCGACTCTGTCAATGATTTTAAAGGTTTTCCTACCATGAACGAGGAAGCAAAACATATTACTCAGATGGGCAAGCACATTGGGGGTGAGGTGGGGTGAAGGCTTCGTCAATATTCTGGAAGAAGAAATAACAGATTTGATTGTTTTGATTGGACATCAAGAACCATTGAAAAAAGAAGAGTTAGAAGAACTTCTGAAAACTTCCTTGGACAAAGATGATGATTACGACGCCGACGAACAAGATGAAACTGCCAGCGGTAATCTGCACAAGTTTGCAAAAATTTCCAAGCAACAAAGCACTTGAAATATTTAATTTCTAACTATGATCCCTCTATGGAATGTAGCCTTAAAATAAACCAAAGTATTGTGGATTTTTTAATGCCGTATTATGAGATTTTTTAGCGACTAAAGACACAGCGGCAACAGTTGCCGATAACAATATTTTTCCAGAAAAAACTTCTTTTACTGGCTCCTCATTGTCCCGCCCAGAGTCTCCGACAACTGCACCTAATGCATCAGCTTTGGACCTCAGCTTTGATGACCCTGCAGTGGTGTTACGTAGTGAAGGCAATGATTAGGTAGGTATGCATAAGGATTTGCATCATGCTATCTCATATTTTAACTGTAACTGTTACAGAAGTACGACGTATGTACACATTGTTTTTTGTAAAATACACATTATACTGTAATACATATATGTAAGCGAATAATACCATATATATACAGATGCCAACCTGTTTCATATAATTTCAGTAGTACTCATACAAATTTTCAGTAGTTTGGGCCATTTTTCAGTAGTCATACCAAAAAGAATAATTTTAACTGAGGAAAACAACTTATTTAATTTAATTAGCATTTTTTACTTACGTGTTCTTTATATACATGAAAATCTGTAACAAAATATTCCAAATTTTTCACATGGCTTATTTAATTTAATTAGCATTTTTTACTTACGTGTTCTTTATATACATGAAAATCTGTAACAAAATATTCCAAATTTTTCACATGGAAAATAATATACACCATGACTGATACATTTTTTTTACACAACAAACAATAATTGATTAAACAGCTTTCTTTAGTGATTTCACTGTACAGTGTTTTGCAGATTTGAGTTCCTCAGCAGAAAATCTTTCTTCATTACACACTTCCCCAAAGGAGAACATATTCATTTTTGCAATAAGAAGTGCTTCCATAGTTTCTAAACCTAAATTAGGTTGGAAACGGGCTTGATTTTTTTTTTTTTTTTTTTTTGGGCACTAAACTAAAATCTCTCTTACTCACAGCATTCGAGTGTGGAACTACAAGTATTGCAAACATTACTTTCGAGAGAATAGTATACTTAACCGCTCCATTACAGCCTCTTAATTTTGAAATTTCTGACCAAGTGACATCTATTCTATCTGTTACTGCTATGGTCTCTAATTTGTCAGCTTGATAAAAAGAAATTCCACTTCCAGTATATCAAGTTGATTTTCAGTTATTATAAAGGGAAGGCATTTGACTATGTGTAATACAGAAGTAAATGATGTTATGGTTCTAAGTGAAGGATCTACTACTTCTGCATGTTTTAAGAATTCATCATAAATCAGTATTTTTCTTGAATATAAGAACGTTCTTCAATGTGAAATTTACCGACAGATGTATAGAACTTAAAAAGTTAATTTTCGTTTAAAATGATTTCGCTTTAATACATTCTTGTTTTTACTCCAATTACCAGTTGTGTCCTTTCTGATTTTTCTTTTCTTGAAAATATTTCGCTTAAATACATTCTTGTTATTACCAGTTGTGTCCTTTCTGATTTTTCTTTTTTGAAAACCATGAATGCATGATAGCTTTCACTATTTTAGATAAAAGGTAGTGTAACTCAGAGGATATGAATGCTTTTGAATATCATGCATCAATTCTTACAAATTTTTCAGCTTCGTCACTTTCATTTTCGGACTCTCCCCCTTTATCAAGCTGAAATGCAAACCTTTTTTGTGGGAATGTGTAAGAACACAGGATACACGTTCGGAACATTGTTGGGGGAAAAAATTACAGTTACGGGAAAAACCTTTGCTACGTCCTATTTCCATTTTTGCACATTTCCCTTCCATATTCAAGGTGAAATACAAATATTTACGAAATAAAATGAAATTTAACAACAATACTAGGAAGAGGAAAAATCACGTGAAAAATAAAATTGCGATTACAGGAGAAATCTTCACTGTTTCCGAAAGTTTTGAAAGACCAAATTTCCGTTTTCGAAAGTTTCAGGCAGAAAGCATCCTTTACCACTACCAATTGCCCCAAAATTTCTGTTCAATTATGCATTGATCTCAAGGATAACCCAAATTACGACGAAAAAGCAGAAATTCCTTGAAGCCGAAGATTACACGGGAATTTTTTGGCCGTCGAATTTCCGTTTTCGTACAATTCCCCTCCATTTTCAAAGTGAAATACAAAGATTTATGGAATAAAATTATGTATAACAACAAAACTGGACAGAGGTAACATCGCAGGAAAACAAAATTATGATTACGGAAGAAATCTTTATTTCGTCCACTTCCGTTTTTGAAAGGCGAAATGTTGTCCGATGTGTAGTTTTATGCGTTTCTTGATGTGTGTTTTTGCGCTGTGATGTGTGTTTTTGCGCTGTGATGTGTATTTTATGCGTTTCTCGATGTGTATTTTTACGTGTTGATGCATACTTTACGTGCTACACGAAGCGTATTTCTACGCGTCACGGAAAAATTCCCGATGCATATTTTTACGCGTTGGTAAAATTTAGATGCGTACTAGACGCGTAATTACGCATTTTGGTGAACTCTACAACGAAATCCAAGCATACTTTTCTGCAACGTAAGAAAAAAACTTCAAAATATTAATTACTGAAATGAATGGTCAACGCACGATTTAAAAACAAACAAACTCCGATGCCAGGCAATGACACTCACGTTCTGCACCAAACGATTTTCAACAGCTTGCCGCTGCACTGCAAAAGAGCTTCAGGCCGAACTTCGCCCATGTCCACCACCAATGCGGGCTACGCTCAATGTCCCCAGAATGTTGCATGCTGGGAAGGGAGGGTTTTCACTACTAAGCGCAAGGCCACACACTCTTCGAGTGTCGGCCGCTCGCACTGAGATCCGAGCAGCTTCGAGAGGCAGAACTGGAAGTGCAAGCAGTATCGCAAACATGACGGATCGTCAAGTGGCCGCCGTTGCGTTGGGAAGGGGAACAAGCAAAATAAAAATGAATAACTTCCATTAATTTTCTGTAGAAAAATCACGGTTTTCCGTATTCTGTAGTACAAGAGCTTTTTCCGTAGGAACTACGGAGATTCTGTAGTTGTTAGCATCTCTGCATATATAACGAAAAAGCGTGTGAAGTGATTTATTTAGAGGTGTTTGCAAGGCAAGGCACGAAACCCTGAAATCATCGGCGTCTCCCAACGGTGCCAATGCATAAACTCGAGACATAAATAAACATGTGAGAGTAACCCCCCCCCCCAGCACAACAAAAGTATTTCTGTTACTACTAGTACCTTTAATTATTATACTTATCAGCAAAGCTGTTACCGATACTTCGAAAGATAAAATGGTTTCACTTTGGGAATTACTTACTACCTACCTATACCTTTTGCTCACAACAGTAAACTATTTTGAGGTTGAGCTTGTAGTATTAATTTGTTGCTAAAAAAATAAATTCCTTCAGTGAAATTTAAGTAACTTTGATTTCGACAACTACATGATATTGTCTTTAACATATACCACACTAAGAATGTTAATAAAAATTTTGCATTTGCATAAAATAAACCAATTACACACATACCTTTTAAAAAAGTTTTGCCTTTCTTTCCAATTGCAAAATTACCCATTTGGCAAATAAATAAAAGAAAATCTGCAGTCAAGTTCTTATGTTACTAGAAGGGCAACTCCTTTTTTTCATAGGATATTGATCTTTTTTTAACAGAAATTTTAGTCGTTATGTTTCAGTCAGGTGGTATTGACCTAAAGTTCTAAATTACTAATAAAATAACAGTATATTTAGTAAATTGGATGTTGATCTAAAGTTCCATTTATTAATAAAAAAAACCACATCAGTCTGGTGTGGTGTTAATCTAAAGTTATATTTACTAATAAAATAACACATAATAATTTCTTAAAAAAGGGTGCAATCTTCATTTGTTTTTTAGCGGAGACGCTATCAGGCTGACAGCTTACGTTTCCAACATCCTTCATTTGCAGTGTCTTGTTTGTGTACCGAAGAGGAGAAGAACCTTTACTATTACAAGCAGCCGTTATAATTGCTTCAACAGGTTTTGGAGGCAGAACTGTAGCACGTACTCCACTTATATATGCAGAAACATGACCCAGCTGTATCAATTTTCCAACACCATATCCCAGCTTTCTCCTTTTGGGTGTCTTTTTTTCCAAGCAATCCCACCGGAATTTATTTTTGACTGAAGCCTCTAATGTCTTGAGTCTTGAGATCGTCAGTTTTGGTTAAAAATTTCATCGTTGATGACGAATTTAACTTAAACCGTGTAAACTTTCAAATTCCTAAAAACATTCATACATCACACTCACATACACACACACACACACAAAAAAAAACATCCCTTTTGCCTAAACAAAAAACCACAAACGTTTCATCAGGGAAACAAAAACACCTCCTCTCAGTCACTGACTTACTAATACAATGAGGCAGGCTGCTCCCACGCGTAGGTGCAGACGCGTGAGCGACATACTTTATTTGCTTTTTTAACTCGCTCCCTCCCCCGCCATCTCCAAGTTCCAATCCCACATCACTCATCAGAGCGAAAAACTGTTGGTTTTTTGCATCGAGGAGCAGAAGCGCCGACGAAATGACTGAGAATTTGCGCGCATGCCATTCCCACAGAACAACGGACAACCACAGCACGAACTGCCGGCTCCGTGTGTCAAGCTCGAGTCAGCTGCATTGGCGAGGAAGACAATATAATTATTACATTAATTCATTGGTGAAAAGCAATTTTTTTTAGTTAATACTTTTGCCATGAATCGTTTTTAATTGTTAGTTTTTATGTTTTTTTTTTTGCTTTGTTGCTTATTAGAACTCAAAATTTAACAGTCTTAAAAATGTCTTCAAAGCTAAATAAAATCCGAATTCCGGGCATGAAAGATCGCCCAAACCCGGAACACAAACAGCCCTGTTTATTGTATGTAGTTTTATTATTGGTTTTGAAAACATTCGCGGTTTCGGCTTTACGCTGTCTCGTCAGAACGTAACCCCCGTAAAATGCGGCACTACTTTACATGCTACATTCATATGTACAGATAGAGGTTGTAGCTGAACGTGCATCTTATGTTTCTTTTCTAGCATAACGTGTATGTTCTACTACAATCTACAGAAGTTGTCCAAAAGAATGGAAACACCTTGCTGAAAACAGTGAAATGGTATGTGCTGCTTTTTAAGTAAAACGAACATGTAGTTACAATTTTATTTTATTTATTTTTTGTAAAAAAAGTGTTGCTTAGTCTCAAGGGTCTGTGTTATTGCATTGTAAATTGGTGTTTGCATAATTTCGTTCCAAGTGAAGGCACAATGAGTGACATGTCGAAGTTCCAAAGAGGGCAGATTGTAGGAGCCCGTCTGGTTGGTGCGTCGGTAACCACAGTGGCACAGGTATTGGGGGTACCGAGAGGTGCCATGTCGAAGGTCACGACAACATACAATGTTCACAGCACAACGTCATCTGCAAGACACAACTGTGGAAGGAAAACCAAACTTGCTGTGAGAGACAGGAGGACATTAAAGACTATTGTGACCACAAGGAGGAAGACCACGGGGACGAAAGTGACTGCTGAGCTTAATGCACATCTTCAAAACCCAGTGTCGACCCATACCGCACAAAGGGAATTGCATTAGCACAATATTTACAGTGGAGCTGCGATTGCAAACCCCTGGTGTCACAGGTGAATATGAAACGGAGACTACAGTGGTGCCAGGAACATAAAACATGGACTGCGGATTAATGGAAACATGTCTTGTTTTCCGATGAATCAAGTTTGTCACTATTGCCCACCACAGGGCGGGTTTACGTGTGGAGAACTCCTGCAGAAACCTATAACCCAGACTGTCTCCTTCCTACAGTGAAGCATGGGGGCGGTTCTGTAATGGTTTGGGCTATGATCTCGTGGTTTGCAGCAGCTCCCATTATCACCTTACACGGACGGATCACTAGCAGTGACTATGTTACTCTTTTAGTCGACCATGTGCATTCAATGGTGCAGACATTGTTTCCATCAGGGTATTGCACCTATCAAGATAATAATACCCCGATTCACAGAAGTCAAACTGTTTAATCATGGTTTGAGGAACATGAGGATGAAGTTGCACACCTTCCCTGGCCTGCACAATCACCGGACTTAAACATCATTGAGCCCCTGTAGTCTGTGTTGGAAAACAGAGTGCTATCCCATTATCCTCCTCCGGCGTCTCTTAAGGAATTGGAACAGTTTCTGCAGGAAGAATGGTACAACATATACCACTTACCACCATCCAGGACTTGTATGCATCGTCCATTCCAAGGGGGGTTCAAGCAGTTTTAAATGCCAAGGATGTTCCCACACCATATTAGGTGCGTAAAACCTATTGTTTCAAGGCGTTTCCATTATTTTGGACAACCCCTGTATATTTATTTGTTACGTATGCTTTGCATTATTTCAATATATGTACAGAATTTGGAACATGGAAGTAAGCTATAAGATGTACACCAAAACAATTTTGAAAAATTCTTTTACCTGCCAAGGAAATTTCAAACAAAAGCATCAAAATAAGTTTAAATAAAAAAAATCATAAAATTATGTTATGCTTACACTGTGCTATGGCTTCAAGATAAACAAAATTAAATCATTTTACACACCTGCATATATCAGCTTTTGACAATGTGCTGGAAAATCATTTCCCTGATGAGCTTCAATTTTCTCTTTGAAAGTCCTTACCTATTTCAAAAATGATAGTAGTAGTAAAATAATCTCTTTAATTAGATATCTGAACATTGAGGAATAGGAAAAAATACATGAAACCAATCTACTACCTATCTTTAACAACTCAATGTGCACACACATAAACCAAAATCTGTTCATGTCATAACAAAAAATATTGCACAATAACTTCCAAAATCATAAGTGGCACCCAAACCTTACAGGAATCTATAGTGATATACAAATATAGTGAAAAAGAACATCACCCCCCCCCCAAAAAAACTGCAGAAACACTGAAAACCTAAGAGCACAAAATAGCTACAGAATGTGTGTGTGTATTTTGGAAGGCATTCTGCTCAAAATATAGAGCATCTTATTTCCCTACCATATATCAAACCTTAAGAGACAGCTAAACTAAATCAAAATTTTTAATTTTTTTAATCTACATCAAATTATAATATCTAAACTTAACTTCCCATTCTAATGCCATCACAAATGATTTAATTTCCCAAGCACATGCTAATCCAGAGAATATCACTTTTGGCACTAAAATACCACCTACAGCTTTGACCCACACATGTGGAGAACTCAAAATTCAAAAATCGCAGAAATCATCACTTCAGAATGATATAATTCATAAGTTTCTGAGCTGTCTTTACACTGACTGTGGTTTTTGAAGATGTGCTTGTATGCCAAGAATAATACTCATTACATATACACAGAAGTGCCAGAAAAACTGGTACACCAGTCTAATACTTAGTACGTCCCCTTGGAAGCACAGGACTGCAGAAATACAATGGGGCATGAACTCCACTAGCTTCTGGAAATATGCTGTAGGCAATGAACACCATACTTCCTGCAGAGCATTCCACAATTCGGGTGTATTTCGTGGTCTCGGATTCCTGTGTTTGATAGCTAGCGGGTTGCATGACATCCCAAATGTGTTCTATCACGTTCAGATCTGGGGACTTGGGTGGGATGGCAACACCCCAAACTCAGATGAATGCTCCTCTAACCATATTGTGGCATCCCGACACTTGTGTGGAGGTGCATTGTCCTGTTGGAACAGGCCCAACCCATCAGCATGAATGCAGGACATGAACGGGTGTATCTCGTCAGAAAGGATGTGCACATAGTGTTGGCCAGTCACAGACGTTTGTAGATGTACCAGGGGTCCAAGTGAAGTCCAGCTAAACACACCCCATACCATTACGGACCCTCCACCAGCTGGTACAGTTCCCTGTTGACAGGCGGGATCCATGGCTTCATGGGGTTTGCGCCACACACGAATCCTTCCATCTGCCCGATACAGTTGGAAACACGACATCAGACCAGGCTACTTGTTTCCAGTCATCAAGTGTCCAGTGGTGGTGTTGCCGTGCCCATGCAAGGCGCATAGCTCTGAGTCGTGCACCCATTGAGGGGACTCGAGTTGGGCGTCGGCTCCCAAAGCCCATATCGTGCAGGGTATGTTGCACAGTTCAGACGCTGATGCTTGTTGAGGCTCCAGCATTGAATTCCGATGATACCTGCGAAAGTGTTACACACCTATCGCAAGAAACGATTCTTGACAGCCGACGATGGGCACGTTCACCCAATGTTTTTTTACGGCCACACTGGTATCGTAGGTTGGAGGTTTTGCCGGAATTCTTGTAGTCACGGTACACCCTTGCAATGGTCGTCTGTGAAAATCCGAACTTCATTTCTACCTCCGAAATACTATGGCCCATCTCACGAGCGCCAACTATGACACCGCGTTGAAAATCTCTTAAAACATTATTACTTGTCATTCTCATGCCGAAAACAGCTCTGACAGCTGGCAAGGATGTCTATCGCTTTATATACGCACTGACGGACGCAACCGAGTACGCGCATAGGTGACGTTGCTATGTATTTTGCATAAGTTCGTCTGTACCAGTTTTTCTGGCACTTCAGTGTATGTTTCCAATACTAATGCAATTATTATACTATCACAGATATATTACATAGCAACAGGAGGGAGGGGGTTAAGACATTCATATGTGGAATTGCCAAAATGTAAAGTCATATGACGCTAAAAAAAAGCAACATTATCTTACATACCGTGTTTAGGCTAGTTTTCTTTTTCTCTTAGCAATTTGGCTACTTTGATAGCAAAAATTGCAGCAAAATGCTATGCAGAATAGCAAAGTTTACATTTTTTGTTCCGTTTTTTTTTTCTTTTCTTATTTTGAAAAACAAAAAACCATACAATGCACAATCTAAATTAAATTTCATACTTTAAATGAAATTTAAGAATAAAATACAACTTATGCTGATTTTAACAAAAATAAATATATAGATCTGCTTGTTAATATAGTTGAATAAATTTATATACATCACATTTATTTTTTATTTATTTTCTTTTACATTCATGGCTGCTATAAGTTACTGGATTTTCTTTTGTCCAGTAATGAAAAGCTTTATGTCCAAAGCTTTTGTGTCTATTAATGTCCTTTCTGGGACATTAATAGACACAAAAGCTTTGGACCTTTATGTGACAAGTATAACACAATAACAATGTATTTAAAATATCAGCTTTTTGTTCTTCGCATGTGTTAATTTTATTTTAATATTTCATCTGAGTGCTGAGCAATACAGTTGGCAAATCCTAAGAGTCGATACAGGTCTTCAACTGCTTGCGTGACACAATCCTATCAGGTTCATCATGCAATGCTTACATCTTCTACATTGAATTTTCCTCAGAAGAAAGCTAATCTTACTTGTTTTTCTCACCTTTGAAGTAAAAGTTGATAGACCAATAGTTAAGACAAGAAGGCAACACTAGTACATGACAGAGCATTCAATGATACAAATTTAAATTAGAATGAGAACTTGGACAGCCACAGTGAAGATGATCTTGAATGGTGAAATTGAAATATATTCATGCATAGATGTCAACTAATACGATTTTCCGTAATTTTACGGAAGTACGGAAACACCGCTGAAATTACGGAAAATCGCCATTTGATTTAATTTTCTGAGATAGAAAGCAAATTTTCATCAACTTAAAAATTTTTGTTGGTTCTTCAAGTTTTTTTTGGGGGGGGGGGAATTAAATGCTACATTCAGGGCTGCCAGACCTGCGCCAATTGCGCCAGCCCGCGCCAAAACGTTGTTCTTGCGCCATTCTGCTAAAAAATCGGCATTTCGACGAAATCTGCGCCAATTTTGTGCCAAAAGTTAAAATTTACCGGTCATCGATATTTTAGCGTTATCTTACGACATTCGAAATCGATTCAGCGGTTAAATCGTACGTGAGATTCTTCCGCGGATTTGGAGTCCCCTCCGGTTTTTTTTTTTTTTTCGAGATCGATGCAAAAGTGAAGAAATTTTCGGATATTAGTTGGGGGGGTCGTATTCCGTCTGGCGACGTTGTTTTGTCTTTTTAAACGTTCGGAAACGGAAGTTAAACGAAGTGCAGATTTTTCCCATAATCATATTTTTTTCTCTCGCGATGTTGCTTCTGTTCAGTAATGTTAAATATAATTTCATTGCATAATTTCAGCTTGAAATTGTAGGCACCTGTATTTCCGAAAACGGAAGTTAGGCCGCCCGAAAATTTCCCCGTAATCTTCGGCGACGAGACTCTCACGCTGATTCGAGGAATTCCGTCTTTTTTTGTTATCATTTGCACCATGTACGAAATCGATGCATAACTGAACTTAAATTTTGGGAGGATTGGTGGCGGCGGCTGCGGCAGCAAGGGGGGGGTCGTTTTCTCCGTCGGAGGACAGAATTTCATCCTTCGAAAACGGAAAGTAGACGGAGATAAGATTTCTCTGGTAATCGTAATTTTTTTTTCTCGCGATGTTTCCTCTACCCAGTATTGTTAGATATCATTTTATTCCATAAATATTTGTATTTCAGCTTGAAAATGTTGGATAAACTTCCGAAAAGTAAAGTCAGTTCAGCTTGAAAATGTTGGATAAATTTCCGAAAACTGAAGGCTTGAAAAACCGTTATTTCAAGCCATGTTTCCTGATTCAGCGATCGCAAAAAAAATATTCGTGTGGAAGAACCAAGGCTACTACTGCACTAATTCAGCACATGGCCAGTGTTTCTACAAGTAACATCGTATCTGAAGTTAAAAAAATCCCTTTTCTCTATCTACAGACGGAAGTAATGATGCTCAAGCAAATAAACTATATCCCATTACAATAACATATTTTGACGAAAAAATAGGGGAAAATTCAACCGTTTTGTTATCACTGGTTGAATCAAGTAATAATACAGGTGAAGGAATATTCAACGTTTTGAACAATGAGTTTGTTAAAAAAAATATCTCATGGAGCAACTGTGTGTCATTTTCCTGTGATAATGCTAACACTATCATAGGTCAAGTAAAAGGTGTTGTTTCTCACATAAAGAAGGTTCAGCCTGCAATCATAGTGCAGCGATGTTCGTGCCATTTAGTAAATTTAGCTGCACAGAAATCTGCTACTCAACTGAAAGGATTTAATCAACTGAAAAGATTTAATGTTGAGCAGTTTCTGATACAGTTTTTTTTTTTTTTTTTTTTTTTTTTTGAGAAAAGTTCAAAGAGGAAACGATCTAAAATTGAGTCAAGCTGTTTGTGGTACTAAACCACACAAAATTCTAAAGCCTGTCAATACTTGCTAGTTATCACTTTTGGAATCCATTGACAGAATTCTAGAACAGTGAGAGGCTCTAGAACATTATTTTAGTGACAATGAAGAAGATAATTCACAGTATAAGAAAGAACCTTGCAAGTATGATTGGAAATCCTTCATCTAAACTTTATTGTCTTTTTTTATCTGCTACTCTTCCTTTGTTTACATCTGTTAACGTGTTCTTATAGCAGGAAGCTCCGCTTGTGTATGTATTAAAAAGAAAACTTCATAGTCTGTTATCTGAATTGCTTGTACGATTTATCAAGCCATTGGCATTTGATGTGACAGCAACATCTCTTGCAGATGGAAATTTTGAAAGAAGAAGAAATCAAAAAGAAAACTGTGATCTCGTAATTGGGTCAAAAGCGAGATCTTATATAGGCACAACTGCAGATCTGAGTGAAGACACAGTGGCTACTTTTTATTCTGAGGTAAGGGAATTTTACAAGGCAGGCTGCAATTACATTTTAAGAAAATTTCCACTTAATGATGAATTTCTGAGTCATGCTGAAATTGCAAATGTAGCATTAAGGCAAAGTGTTTCTTTTGCATCAGTCCAATATATGTGTTCCCTGTTTCCAGTTTTGAAACCAGAAGAATCTGACAAGGTGGAATCTGAATTTGCTCACTACCGGTTTGAAAATTTTAACTGTGCTGTTACTTCTGGGAGAATGTATGAAGTGTGGCACAGAATTTCTTTAATGAAAAATGAAAGTGGCCAGTTAAAGTATGATTCATTAAGCAAAATTATGAAAATGATTTTAATAGTCCCTCATAGCAATGCAAGTACAGAAAGAATTTTCAGTATTGTGAAAAAAAAACATGAATGATTCAGACCTAATTTAAGTAGTCATGTGCTGTCTTCTTTATTAGTAGAAAAAATAAACAGCATTGCACACAGTGAACTATGCTATCAGAAGAAGTTTTCACAAATTGAACTAAGGAAGGCCAAAATGGCAACTACAGCCAGTTTATCATAATAATTTGGCAACATTCTAAGGAATAATTTTTCTTCATGTCTGGAGGTAATTTATTATATTTTTCTGGTAGACAGTATTTTAAATTTTCCCACTAGCAAATTATTGTTTATTATTATTATTATTATTATTATTATTATTATTATTATTATTATAATTTTGTTAATAGTTCTGACAGATTAAAATTTGTTGCAGTGTTAAATACCCAAATTTGCAGCTGTACACTGGATTACTGAAAATTACTGAAAAAAAAATTGTTACTGAAAATTACTGAAAAAAAAATTGTTACTGAAAATTACTGAAAAAAAAATTGTTACTGAAAATTACTGAAAAATGAACATGTTGGTTACTGAAAACTACTTTTAGAGGTTGGCATCTATGTTCATGCAACTTTGTATTCCTTTTTAAGGTCTTCACAGGAGATATATTTAGTGTCCTGCATTGAAGGAAAGTTAGGTCATGCCAAACACAGGAAGGCTGAACTTCAATATGTGAAATGTACCAAGATATCCAGTGCCCAAGTATTACTTAACCAGCATATTAGCAAAAGGAAAGAGGGAAGAAGCAGGGAAGAAACTATACTTGTCACAACTGCCGTCAGTCCATCAACACATCCTTCAAAGGTAAGAAAAACTACAGAAAAGTTAATATAGATGTAAGCATTTCCATGTTGAATTTCATATAACTGTGTGTGTCATACAAGGAATTTAATAGAAGGCATGAAAAGACTTATAAGGCAAGGGTACACAAAATCCAAAAATTTTCATGAGTCAAAACATTTTTTCAAGAGATACACGAAAAAAGCCATGAACTACCTACAGAAAAACTACATACGGTACGTAGAATTGTGACCTTCAGCCATCAAAATTAATGTAGTATTTCTTAGATACTGTTTAATAATTCAGTGCAAAATCCACAACTAAAACTAGGGAACATACTTAAGTATGTTAATTGTTGGCACAAATGTGCCATATAATATTCACTCCATGTAGCAACTTCTTCAGAAAACTTGAAAATTACATTACATCACCCTGGAGTGGGAATCAAACCTACATCTCCTGATTTCTATTTGAGAGTGCTATCTGTTACACCAACCAAGAGTTCCAAGCAAATGAAGCTAAGCAGACGTAGCTTAGAAATCTGAGAACCATTCAGATTTGCACTAGTCAAAGCTATCCCCATATCCTTGCTTTTACGAGGAAGCACACTACTACATGGAAACATTGAAAATATGGCACATTTGTGCCAACAATTAACATCTGTATTGCTTTCCATGTATTTGTGAAGAAGTATTTCTTCAGGTAGATTCGTTTCCCACTTATATGTACGACATACACATGTATTAAAGTCGCATTTCAAAACGGTTTTCATTTCAGAAAGTTCAGCTTTGTTTTCCAGTGTATAACATTCAATAAAAACACTTATAAGTACTCAAAGCAAAATCAATGAATTGCTACAAACAAGTCTGATACTCACTCTGCATGTATGTATGCATGTCTTTTGGGTTGCACCATGGAACTTCAACCTGAATTACTACTGCTAATATTACTGCACAATGTAAAACCCTAATGGTGATAGTACCAAAACTTGGTACTGGCACTGTCATTATTCTAATTTTGTAGTAGTAGTCTACAAAATACACAAACAACTGTATGTTGTACTTGTATACTAAAACTGGAAACTTCATCATACAATTCCAAAATCTGAAAAATAAAATTTTCAGGAATTTGAAAACTCAGTGTCAGATGAAACAAGTGCCATAGGGATTGAGTGTCTTGAATTTGTCTACCCCTGCTCTTAGGAATTATAAACTGTATCAAAAGCCCTCAGAAGGAACCTTAAAATAAAATCAATACCTGCAAAGAACAGAAATCTGATAATTTTTATATATTGTCACTGACTTTTTATTGGATCATCATACTGATCCTCTCTCACGGTCTACAGTGCACAATGGCAAGAATGCTGCAAATTCTAGCATACTGCTAACAGTTGGAAAGTACGATTTTATGCCATTTTTTTGTTGAAACATAAAAATTCCAGTAGTGTCAAGTTTTGGCACCTCAAATGCATAAATGAGTTAAATTTCCAATCAACTTTGTTACTTCAGGCACAGAAATATTTAAGTGAACATACATTTCCATTATTTCTTCATCCACACATTAAAGAAAAACAGGTCTTTTCTGGAAAACTTTTGGGTGAAATGCTGAGAACATTTTAAACTTTTTAATATGTCACCAAATCTCTCAGCAAATTTTCATGCATGAAATGTGCCATTATATACTGTATTTTCTCATAACGCTGCAGCGCTAAACTCAATTTTACAAACATGTAGCTTTGAAATATGGCATAAACTATGTGTGGCTTGTAACTGTTTTCGGCAATGTTATAAATTTCAACTGTCATTCACAATATTAAAATAAATTTCGTAAACCATTTTTGGCAGACTCTGAGCTATAAAGAATTTGGAGGGTCAGCTCTTCCATTTGTCATGGAAGCCAAATAGTCACATAAATGAATTCTCAAAACCTACATGATTATGTGTGAATAGGTAATTTGAAGAACAGCAAGGATTCAACCTGACCTTTCATTTTGTGCAGAAGTGCTTAACGATTCAACATTTGTTCCTTACCAAAACGTACACAAATGTGAAAAATTTCAACTCCATCAAAAAATCTTTTGAAGTTTCACAGGGAAGAGACTTGAAATTAACATTTCATTTCAACAGGCTCTTCCTGAATATATTCATTATCTCTGTTAATATCATATCACTCTACAGTAGTCAAGGTCAGTCAATTTCAGCCAAGCAAAACAGTGTAGAGTGCAAGCACAGAATGTGCATTCCTTGGCACACTTTTCAAAGTTTTAAGTACAAAGTACGATGTTCTAACTTGAAAATGAAACACAAACATTTACTGGATAAAATGATATTTAACAACAGTACATGCCAGAAGGGTTAACAATGAAGAAAAAAATTATGATTACGAGAGAAACCTTCATTCTGCAATTGAACTTCCATTTTCAGAAACTTTTCCTCAATTTTAAAGCTAAAAAGCATATATTTATGCAGTAAAATTATATTTTACAATACAGAGCAAAGGGTACATTGCAAGAAAATGAAAAATATGATTACAGAAGAAACCTTCACTCCATCTAACTTCTGTTTTCAAAAAGTTTCAAAAGACAATTCTGTCCATAGATGGAAAACTTGCATTTTCTTAGGGCCATAAACTATTTTTTCCTAAACCCAATGATAATTTAAGTCAGTCTTTGCTGATTTGAACTTGGTACTTCATGAAATCTAAGTCAATATTTAGTCTCTCTCTCTCTCTCTCTCTCTCTCTCTCTCTCTCTCTCTCTCTCTCTCTCTCTCTCTCTCTCTCTCTCTCCTGTCACTCCAACAAATTTTACAATGGTAATTATTTTCAACAGCCCTTGGCTAAATACACTCTTGTCTTCAATTAATATAGACACAAACCTTTTCCAATTTTGTTTTATTAATGTAACTGAGTGCCTTGACAACCATCTAAAAGCAGAGATTTTAATCAATTTTTTAAGGCATTCTGTCCAAGATTTTAACTTCCTTGTATTGCAGAATGAGTAGCTAAAATATGCAAATATTCTACTCAGTATCCTAGTATTTCACAAGGTACAGCACAGAATCTACTGCTTGGGAGCTAGCCTGTGGGATATATAGTAGCACAATATCATGTGTAGTAGTGTGGTAATTCTTGCAGGGTTCATACTGATTTTTTAAAATCCGTTTAAGAAATGAAATGTTTCAGGAGTCCAAAGCCTGTTTTCCAGGATTTGATAACAGAACTTTTTGAATTCCCTGAAAATGCAGTTTCCCCATTTCTTAGTCATTCTTGTAATATGAACAGCCAAAAAAAAAGAGAGAGAGAGAGAACATGCATTTTTACTTTTGCTTCTAAAAAAATTAAGTTCAAAATTCGAACTTCAACATTCCATCACAGTCTTTTCCTTCCTCAAAAGTCCTTTTTTGTGCAGTGTGCATACATTAGCATTTTTTAACATTAATTTCACTAAAAAAAAAAAGAAATAAAAAAAGAGATCAAATGCTTACTTTGCCTCTTGATAAACGAAAAGATTAAACGGAATGGAAAAATGCAGATTTTGAGCCAAATTAAATATCAAAAATCAGCACTGCACTGTTCACTCTGCCATGAAAACTATTTTACAGGTCACACAAAATGACTCAGATTTTATCAAAAATGGATTAGGCAACAATTTTGAAATTTAATTTCACTTTGAAATGGGTGGGGGAAATGCTTGCTTTACTGATTGGTTTTGAAGAAACAACTGTTAACGAGATAGGAAAGTCATGCACTACATTAGAAAATCTTAAAAATCAGACTTCTTTCTCACTATTACTGAAGTTAGTAAAAATGAGGAACATGATAAAAAAAATAATAAAAAAATATGCCCTAATATATCTGGAAGAGCACTGAGGGGTCTAAAAAAAAGAACCTGGGACAAAAAAAAAAAAAATTAGAAAACATTCTTATACCCGCTAGAAAAGTAATTTTCAGCTGACAAACAGCATAAAGACCCAAAAAATATCAAAGAAATGCCATAATACAGTGAAACCCCTATTTTACGCTTTTCAGGGGATCAGCATAAAAAGCCGTACGATACGGGAAAACTTAAAACCGAGGTCAAGGTAAAATAAATTTTACAGGCATACAAATATGTACAAAAACTAGAAACCAATGTGCACTAGTAGTACAGTACTATACTAGTACACAGCATGTATTGTAGACACATTAATGTAAGAAAAATGCTGTATAACTATATATGTACATATGTATGCACTTACATTGTGGGATGTTGGTTTAGAAAAAATTGGTAATTTCCTTTTGCTTTCTATTTTTAGTGTTTAGCTCAGGCAAAGCTTTCTGAATAATTAAAAAACTGTGAAAGTGTTTTTGTTGAGAATTGTGACCAAGGAAAAAGTGTTTCACAAGTTTTAATCCATTTAATGCCACATTGAAAGAAAGCATAGGTTCTGAAATTTTGGCTACATTGTCATTATCTTCTTCCAATGAACAATCATCCATTACATCAGAGTTTGTTTGAATATTCGCTGCTCAAGTTTGGCATTTAGAGGTAAGTTTGTGGCTCGAGCTTGCCTGAACCACGTCATTAAAATTGTTTCCAGTTCACTGTAAGGCAAACTTTTCAAAGTCCTTCACTTTTATTAGCACATTTGACCTAACCTTTCCGAACCAATTTTGATTGACTTTCCGTTTTAAAATTATTTTGAGTGTTGAAACTGGTAATCCAAGAGACTTGGCTAATTCAACTTTAGTTCCATGAAATTCGCTATTATTTTGTATAATGGAGCCTTTTTCAGCTAAGGAAAGACATTTGTGCTTCTTACTCGCCATCTTCACTTTCACATATAAAAAGCAAGATTTAAACAGACAGCAAACTATCTAAATTGCTCTCAGAACCTCACACCGTTTTAGCCAAGCTGGGCCCATTTAACACAGGGATTTACGACACTATACGAGGCACTCTAGCAAAGTTGCTAAGATAAGACACGTACAAGTCTGAGGAATGTGGCACTGCCCCAACTGGTAATCACGTGTTTTCGACAAATTCTGGGGAGGAAAAACCAGTTTAAGGCAACCTGTTCATCAGATTCTGCTGACAAACATGGCAGGATGGGGGAAAACCCGATTTAAAGCAATCCTACACGTACAGAAACCGAGAAAGATACGAAATTAGAGGAAAATCAGGTTTGGCACCATAAGTTTTAAACAACGTTCAATGCGAAAAATTGTGTGGTTGGAAAAACGTATTGCATGGAAAAAATGTAGGAGAATTAACAGGACTTCAAAAAAATGTTCCTTGAAACAGATAAACGTAAAACTAGGGAACGTAAGATTGGGGTTTTACTGTATTAAAAACATCCAAAAAACAATCCCAGAAATGTTTAACAAATATGAAGAATCATGCAGACATGAAAATAAACTTTACACAGATGTTGAATAACAGCAGTTCACTGAGATTTTTGATTTCATAGTATATTCAATGTTTCCCACATTTTGTGGCACACTGACGATTCCCATAGTGACCAAAGAGAATCCAAAGCACTTGTAGTGTTTGGATTCTCTTTGGTCACTATGGGAATCGGAATAAACGGGGAAACATATTACAGCAAAATGTTAACAAATCATTCAAATTTTACAAAAACCGGATTCTCAGGGAACATGGCAGCCATGTTTTTACCATGATTTGTACAGTTTATTACTTAAAAGCACAAAAATATGTTGACTGAATAAGAGTTTTAGAAGTATTTTCAGGAAAAAAAATAGGATAAAACAAAATTATTAAAATTATACTACGCCAGCTTAATTTCAAATGAATAACATATCAAATATGTTAAAGCTACTGCCATGACTTAATTACAGTAAGAAAGAAAAACTTATTCCCTCTAATTCATTTTATGTTGACCCTTCCCCGCGCTTCATTCTGCACTCCAACGAAAGTTTGGTATTTAGAAGAAAAGAAAAATTCAGAGAGCCAGCCAGTTTTTAGGGTAAAGCAAATATACAGGAAATGCAGTCACTATTAGCAAAGCTCTTTGGGGCTGTCCATAAAGTACGTCCGAGATTACAGGGGGAGGGAGGGTTCCTGACAACCGGACCAAATGTGACATGGGGGAGGGGGAGGTTTAGTAATTCAGACGTCCAGCGGCAAAAATTTGTGGATAATATTTCTTTATTTTGTGAAAGACAATAAAAATAAAAAGTGAACTCCGTTTATTAGGCGTAGAAAATAAGGGAAACAAAAGATGCTAGCTTTCACTACCTCCGGGTAGCTTCATCAGGCATTTAGTAGTTAAAGATCGCAGAAGCAACTGGAACAAATGTATTTCTGAGAATATAATTAAATTCAAAATAAATAAATAAAAGGTGAACACGATGTCACGGGTTCACTTTTTATTTTTATTGTCTTTCACATTAATTGGGCGTACAGAAACCAGTTTCTTCATCGATCGTATATTTGTTTTCTTTATTTTGTTTTCTCTTTTTTTTTCTTCTTTTAATAGTTAAAAAAAGGTATGAAATATTTGAAATTTCTGATGACATTTAGCTAAATCAGAATATTAAGTTCTCGTATTTGTACTACTAAATCTATCGTGTTTTGTAGATGGTATGATCGGGTGTGTTGCAACCTTGAATGCATGCGTTCATTTGTAGATCTTTATTTCAGAATGATAAAGTTCGGGTAGCATTTGGGAATAATTTAATGCCTAAAACATAAATATTTTTTGAAGAAAAAGTGTAAATATATGGAAGATTCCTTTAAAGAATTACTTGTTTTCTATGTTTCCTAATGGACTTCTAAAAGCAGCAGTAAAAAATAAAGGTGGTTGTGGGAATTAGAACATACTTTTTAGGGGGGTCAAAAATCAGACAAAATGTGACATGTGGGAGGAGTCTAAAAATAGTAAAAAAAATCATGGAATTACTTTATGGACAGCCTCTTGGGTAAAGTAAGTGTACACTTATAAAAACCTCTCTCCCTTTCCTGTGTGTGTCTGATATGACTATCAAGAATATTATGCAAATTTTCAGTGCTCAGTTAAAATAAGTTTCACTGAAATAGTAACTATTGAAAATGTAACAGCTATTTTCTATTTTGTGCAATGTAAAACTGTGGCAAATGCTAGCAAAAACAATATAGTGGTACAACTTTTATTCATATTCTAATGGAGAGCATGGCAGCTCCCACAATCGCATGTAAATTGTCCCCACAATCACATGTAAATTAGTTTTTAACATAGGAATACAAATAGTTCTTAGAATGTGCACACTACAGTGACCAAACAGTTCTGCCCATAAACTTTTCTTCAGATACCTACATGGAACACAATTAATCCAAATCATCAAAACATGATCTGCAAGTTATATCATGCACAATGTTTTAACCTGATTAATAATAATCACCCAAGAAATTAAAGAAATGTTGAAGGAGCTACATCGGCAAAAAAAACCTGCATTTCTCATTTTTCATTATCTTGTCAGACAATGAGCCCTTATTAAGTGAGGTCTGTTGGACATTCCATGGTGGGTTTTAAGTTTTCTCTTTTTTATCCTTAATTAAAAGAGAGGTACTACCATTTTTAAGTACCACAACATACTGTAAATTTGGTAACAGGTGATACAATCATAGGCTAAAAATTTTGGCAACTGCTACTTGCATTGCATCATTCAGTAACAGAAACAGTCATACAATTCTCTAAATTGGCAACTGCTCTTGCATCATATGTTGTTTACCCTTTCAGCAGTTCTGTTTCAAGCCTTCTAGGGCTACATTCTATTCTAATATATTGTTCTTTTGTGTTAAAATTATAGGAAGGCTGAAGTCATTTTTATTGTGTTCAAATTAGATGCACTGAATTTTAGCATCTCTTTTTTAAAAAATGTTAGATGAAATATTTAAATTACTAAAAATCCTACTAGATTTTTTTTTTAGATTCACTAACATTAATTACAAAAAAATCCATGCATCCCTTACAATATTATTACATAAGTTTACAACACACAGTATGCTACTGCTTCTAATACATGACATACATATCTTTGCATCTGGTATGATAATCAGAGCTTTTAAAAAGCACCATCTGAAATTTTTCTTCAGCACACAATACACGGCAATTGGAACCTAAACTCTTCATACATTTTTCAACCACTTCTCGTGAGAAATGCATAATTATGCTAATTAGTAGGTAACTTTTTAAAACATAGGTTTTTAGTTTGACACTATTTTTTCAGCCTCACAATCAACAAGAACAGTTCTTTTAACATCAACGATCAACTGGCTTTAGCCATGATCAGTATGATCTCATACTACCGGATTTTCCAGATACATTACTTTCCTGCTAGGATGTGTCATATCTTTTCCAGAGTGTATAAAAATTGTGACTTTTTTTTTAAATTAAAGAAATCCGATTTTTTTTATTTAAATTGAATTTTTTAAATTTACATCAGATTTTTTATTTAAATTGATTTGTAGGCTTAATCCTATCCATTAGCAACAAAACATAAGCATTAAAACACAAGCAATTAATTGCAAAAATTTAATTAACTGGAAATTAATAACAAAAATAATTAAAAATTATTCATGCATTTTTCCAGTTGCAGTAACATTTCTACTGCAAACATGAGATAGTGTAGATATAGGTAATCAGTTAAATTTTAGCACTTTTTCCATTTAAAGATCTATATAAAAACACAAGTTTAGCAGCCTTTTCTACCCCCAGCTGATTCCTGAATTTACTATGCACGAGTCCAAAAGTAGACTCCATCAGATGTAGCTTTGCATGTGTGAAGTGCTTCAATAGTTTCAAGTCCTTTTCCAGAAACAGTCCTTTAGCAAAGCTAATGACCTCCACCAGTCCAGTGTGTGCCCTACATACTTTCTTTCCAAGCTCAATCTTTTCAGTAAAATAGCACCAAATTGAGTCTTTTTTCTCCCAGCAGACATATTTGTAAAGTATCTGAGAGCATACATGGCACTGGCTCTTGTTAAGTAGAAAATACAAATAGTGTACTCTGTATAAAGCTGAGTACAGAGGAACAAAGGCAAACAATGAACAACAACAGACTGTTCTACTCTAAAGAACAGTAACCTTGTGATCTGACAGGTCATTGAGCAGAAGATAAAAACCTGTTCCCAAACTAAAGGGACTGTTCCTTCTTCTTTTACCCTTACAACTTGCATTGCAGTTCCCCCTTTTGCCCTGAAGCTGAAGAGACCACTCCATAATCCCTATTTAAAGAGCCATACATGGTTAATCCCTACTTCTAGACTCTAGAATAAGATACATATGCTCTCTGTACCCTGTAAACATGTATGTTTTGAGTTTTGCTTACCAACATGAAGAAAGTTCTTCCACAAGGATTTAAAACTCATTTTTTTACTTCAGCAACTGTGACTGATCACGTTAAAGCCAATGCTTAATTCCAGTTTTGTTCAGTCTAAAATGGTAATAAAAAAAGTAATTTTTTTTTATTAATCAGTGATTTTTTAAATAAAAAAAATTGTGATTTAAATCACAATTTAAATCAATGATTTAAATCATGCACACCCTGATCTTTGCATTCAGTTAACTCATTTGAAAATTCTTTTTTCATTTGAGAACTTTAACTCTTGATTTTTAATATACTTTAAGGTTTTTTAATATAAAATTTTCCTATCAGACAGTGTAAATTTAGAATATTTTTCATGTTTACAGCCACTACCTCTAAATTGTTGCACCAGTTGGTTTTTACACAGGAAAAGGCTAGAGTTCAACCGAAGTTACCATGCCCAAATTCCTGTTTAGCTACTGAACATTCGTCCGAGATGGGTCCGGGTTTGAATCCAGTGAGTGAGGCATGGGTGTTGTGTTTGTCTTACTGAGGCATGGGTGTAGTGAGGCATGGGTGTTGTGTTTGTCTTACTGCACTGGTTCTCTCCCTTCCCTGGAACCAGTGACCCTAAATTAGAGATGGGAAACTGCTTATAGCCCACTGAGTTGTTCACAGTGGTCGTTAAACCCCAAATACAAAAAAAAAAAAAAAATCCTATTTAGTCCAAGAACTTTTTACTATATAGGCCTACTTATATTTCACTCAACATTTTTTTTATTTGCTTCTGTGTATTGCATAACTGATGAAACTTTTCCACAACTGTCTTCAGCAGTTCTTTTTTACACTATTGTAACATGATTCCTAATCGCCTTCACTGGTAATTTTCTTTGAATAATGTACTTCTGTTGTTCAACACTGCTCATTCAAGACTTGCCCAGGCTCTGCTGTTACAGCAGAAAAGTTTTAATACTACCATCTATGTTGAGAACTCGTACATTTTTTCAGGTCCAGTTTTCTTCCTTTTTCAGTTCACTGCCAGTAAGTAATCTTTGTTACAGAGATGTACCCACAGTGTTTTTCAAATGAGCAGGTTCACGTACTGATGAAGGGCTTGAAAAATATCTGAAAAGTTACATGCCCAGTTGGGCATGTGCAGAAATGTTTTACCTGCCCAGGTAGTAAAAGCTGGACACCCAGGAAAATTTATCTTTTAAGATAAAAAATATGATGAAATTTTTTACATGTTTTGCATTCCCGTTGTAAGGGTCTGTATTCAAAATGTTCAATGCACGAAAGCGTGTATCTCAAGTTATAAGATGATGCTGAAATTGGTATGATGATGAGAAATTGGTATTTTCTGAAATTCAGTGATTCTGCCATGTTCCTTTCATTAAAGTTTTCGTCCTTTGTCACTAAACACCAGAAGGACATTCATCCATCGCTGACTATGAACATCAGAGGCATGCATCCCATCACTGACAGCAAATAACATTTCGAGCAAAACTTCATATGGTTCCAATTTTTGGACCTAGAGCACAATATAATTAAAGAAGTGATATTTATTCTGTTTTTAGCACTCCGCAACAATAATACACCTTCCCGTAATTAGCAGTGAAATGAAATACGACATGCAACGACTGTCTTTTTCTTTTACTAGGAAATTCTGTTCCAAATTTTATTTCTTAATTTACTTGCCCAGACCAGGCAACCAGATTTTATTTACTTACCCAGGCCAATAATTTACATGCCTCGGGCATAGTATTTTTCAAGACCTGTGATGTCTAGGGCTGTAGCTCTGTATGTGACCACGTGGTTGCACGAGCTCCTATATATAATGAATTCCAAAACTGGAGAATCCCCAGAGGTACAACCGGAGGAGGAGGATTAAGATTCCAAACTTAATATTTAACTAAAACACAAAATGCTCAAAATGGGTTGTTCACTGGGATCGCAAATCTGACAATGGAACATTAGGTGTGCATGATGAGGACCAGTATGTGAAATACCAAAGTGAATGCAACATGATTAGAATGCAATGGGCCATTTACTGGAATTGTGAATAAGACAAGTAACAGACAGACGAGAGAGAGAGAGAGAGAGAGAGAGAGAGAGAGAGAGAGAGAGAGAGAGAGAGAGAGAGAGAGTCCTGTACTTCCACAGGGTGCCTGTTCCTGAAGTACCAAAACTACCTCAGTGGCTAGTTGTCTGAGGTGCTGGCTTCTGACCATTCACCAGAGTATAAGTTCAAGACTGGGTGCAACATAGGTGGCTGTTTGTCCAACACTGCTGGCTCTGTATCTTCCCGGGGGGGGGGGGGCAATGGCTCCAAATTAGGGACGGGGAATTGCTTATAGCCCTTAGAATTGCTTATTCTCGTTGTTGAACTCCAAAACAAAAAGTATGAAAATACCAATGAATGAGATACAATTTAAAGAGAACAGCAGGGATTGAAAACTCTGCTAGTCTAATGCAGGAGTTAAAATTCAGGGCAGGATGGCGGGATTCCCGCCCAAAAATTTAAGCTCCTGCCGAAATAAAGTTGTTCGGCGGGAGTATCCCGCCTAATGAAATTTTAAGAAAAACTATATATAAATATAAAATCTTGGGTCCGTTTTTGGACCGCTCGCAAAATTTTCGCGTTAAAAACGTATTATTTGTAAAAATACGTACTTTAGAAAAGGACCTTTCGGAGTTCTGAAAATTGCAATCAAATACATCATTCATGTCGGGAACATCAGTTTATGGACCTGTGAATTGGCTATCATGCGTAGCCCCATGAGCAGTTCATTTTGCATATCGCGAACTGTTACGAATCTGGCACGAGATTGTTCAGATTTCGCTACATCTCAGTTATACTCGAGATCGACTAAAAAAAAAAAACAACCGAAGATAATGTTTTATTTTTGGAGAGTCAGTGGGGGGGGCTCATTTTCCGTCTGGGGAATGCTATTTCGTTTTTCAGAACTTCCGAAAACGAAAGTTAAACGAAGTGAAAATTTTTCCTGTGATCGTTATTTTTTCTCACGGTTTCCTCTTTCCAGCATTGTGATTAAATATCAGTTTATTGCATAAATGTTTGTACTTCAGCTTGAAAGTGTAGATAACAATTTCCGATAACGGAAGTTCAACGGAGCAAAAATTTCCTTGTAAACTTTAGGCACAACTTTCTTTCGCGGATTCGAGGAACTCTTTGTTGTCATCATTTGCGTCATTCTCCAGAACGATGCAAAACTGAAGATAATTTTGGGGGGTGGGGTGTTGGTGTGTGTGGCAGGGAAAGGGGGGGGGCACTTTACGGCTAGGGACGAAATATCGTCCTTCAAAACTTTCGAAAACGGAAGTTAGGTGAACTGTAGATTTAATCTAATCTTAATTTTTTTTTCTCGCGATGTTTCCTGTGCTCAGTGTTATTGTAAAATATAATTTTGTTTAATAACTGTGTTTCAGTTTGAAAACGGAGGAAAGATTTCGAAGAACGCAAGTCGGATGGAGCGAAGATTTTTTGTAATCGTGATTTTTTTTTTTTTTTTTTTATCGCGATGTTTCTATTGTCCTGAATTATTGTTAAATGTTATTTTCCCTCTATAAATAGTTGCAAAGGGAAAAACTGGACATTCCTCATATCAGAAGAATGGTTGAATCAACTAAGTTTCAATTATGTGAACTGTAAACATCTCCTACATAGTATTCAAGAAGTTGTTTTTTTTTTTCAGAACTGAAAGGAAGCATGTTCAAAAAATAATAAATTAGTGTACCCTTGTAATACTCAACTTGCACATCACAATGTCTATTGAAGGTTTATTTTATCTTTTGTGATTGAGATAGGCTGTAGATTTCCTTCCTCCACAATGGAACTCTTTTTGAAGTTTGAGTGTGTAGAATCTGAATCTGTGAAGCAAAACACACACACGTTCTGGTACAGTGTTTCAAAAGCCTGGCAGACCGGTCTCTTTTTCTTAATTAATGCAGATACGGTTATGAAATTTTTACTATTCAAATATAGCTGTAAAAAATGAAAAGTATATGTGCCAATGTCTAAAGTTTTCTAAGAGTTTTATAAACAACCATCTGCACACATTTCCATCAGTGTCAAAAGATTGTTCTGCAAGTAAATCTTGTGTTATGTTTAACAAATGTACCATGTGAACGTGGCTTTAGCACACACAAAACAAAATTTAGAGATTCACTGAGCAACAAAAATCTTAATGCATATTACTGAAATTAGGCCAGATAACCCCTCAGAAATAAAACAGCTGATTAAAGCTTGCTGACTGTGGCAAGGAATGCAAGACAGACATACATACTTCAGTATTGTTCTCCCTACAGCCTTTTTGCTGGGCAGCCTACCCAGCTAATTTTCTCTGCCACCCAGCTAAATTTCCTTTAATGAACATTTTCACAATGCACATAATAGCAAGAGTGGAAAACTTATTCCCACATACACCATAAATATTGATAACTGGCTGAAATCTATGTCAAATATGATTTATTAGTAAGTATTCATTTTATCATTTATGCACAATTTTCTAATGTTGTTTATCATGTTTTGTTACATTAATGCATGCCACTTTAACTAAAGATGTTTAATAAGTGTAATAATGTTAAGCAAAACATCCTTCTTTTTCGATTGGAGGGAAGTCATTAAAAGTACCACCCAGCTGTAAAAAAATCTAGAAAGAACACTACTTCAGGCAAGACAGACATACACACTTCAGGAGCAATTTTATAATATTGAAAAATTACTACGGTTTTCCCAGAGTCTTAATATTATTAAGTCACATATTCAAAACTCCCAACCAAAAATTTCCAATCCCCTCCATTTACAAACACAATTGGGGAGACTCCCTTCCATTTCAAATTTCAACCCCTGTAATGTCACGGACTATCAGTTTTTATCTGTTCAAACTATAGCAAAATATTTTTTATTATCACGAAATTACTGTTTAAAAGAAGGCTTTTTTCCCCCTCAAGGCTACGACGCTTTGGTCGGTGTATTTTCCCAGATACTTTACATGGTTTATATATACACGACAAGCTAAACAACACGACAAGGTATATTATACCACTTTTGAGCTTTGCATGTTTTGATGTCTAACATTTCTATTTCAGTGCTGTGGAGTACGAGTGTTGTGGGGTTAAGGAAATCAGGAGAAAAAGGAGATATTGATCAAGGTTGGCTGCTTTCCAGTGTTGAACTAGGAATGTGAAAAAAAAAAAACACCCTCTCCCCCGAAGTTAGATGCGAGTGGGTTCTGTCGGAAGGGAAGATAAAGTGTTTTGTCTGAATGTCATAGTTTGTATAACCAACATTTCCTACATTTATAGCTTTACTTTATCCTAATTTGTTTGGGACTTAGTGAATTTTCATTTCAGGTACACCAGGACTAAATAGGAAAACATTTTCAACCCCTGCACAGTCTTATTCACAGGAAATGCAGCAGTAAAAAAAGAAAAAAATGCAACATAATATAAGTCTTCTTGAATAACAAACAGATGAATAAGGAAGCAGTAAAAGAAGACAAAAAACAGCAGGGAGTAAATTCATTAAACTTTAAACCACAACACTCAAAAATAAGGTGACTTATTCCAGTGAATGAATTAAAATGAAAATTGAGGAATACGTTTGCAACTCATGCCACATAAGTAACACGTACTCAACTCAGACCTGTTAAAACTAATTTTTTAAATGCCAATTTACACTAAGCTAAAGATCATTTTAAGATGTTCAACAAACAAAACATCATATGGCATTACAGATCATCAAGATCCCTGACTGCTACAATTTCTCTTCATAACTTCTCTATCTTCCAGTTCCATCTCTCCACAATTCTGAATTCCTGGTTTTTCCAGGTCTTGTCTTATACAGTCCATCCATTACTTTCTAGTGTTCCTCTAGGTATTCTTCCAGTAATGTTCCATTCCAGCATCACATGGCCATGCCGTTGCAGTTTTCTTAATCTCACTACATTTGTTATGAATGGTTGGATCAACAAAGCTCCTAATTCAGAGTTAGATCTTCTCCACCTATGCTCTTCCCCCACAGCAAATCTCGGCGACGGGCGACGTACGTCGCAGATTTTGGTTCTGCGAAAAAAAAAAAACTTATATCCCCAGAACCCTATTAAATCTTTTTCAAAATACTCCCAATCATGGCTCAAGGTTTTTCGTCTTTCAATTCTTTTTTTGGGGGAAGGGGGGTAACAAACACCATGAGCAACTTGATTTGGGTATTATCAGTCGCCCTCCGTAATTCAAGGTCACTGGTTCCAGTGAAGGCAGAGAGCCAGTGCCGTAAGACAAACACAACATCCATGCCTCACCGGGATTCAAACCCGGACCCATCTCGGACAAGTGGTCATAAGCCAGTGCTTAGACCACTGCGCCACTGGAACGGCTTCAAAATTATGGAAAACGGAAATTAGATGGAGTGAAGATTTCACCCATAATCACAATTGTCTTTCCTTGCGATATTCCAAGAGAGGATTATGGTATTGTTGAACATTTTATTGCATAAATGTTTGTGTTTCAGTTTGAAAACGGAGGTAACAATTTCCGAAAACAGAAGTTAGAGGCCTGTATTCTTAAATTCTTTTTTCCCTCTGATGTTTTCTTTGTCTTGCACGGTCATTAATTATTTAATTAGTTTGTATTTAAGATTTGAAATGTAAGAAAATTTTCCTAAAACAGAAGTAGGACATTTTAATTTAAATGCACAATTTTTTTCTATGAATGCCTGTCCATTATTGTTAAATATAATTTTATTCCATAAATCTTTGTGTTTCAGCTTTAAAATGGTGGGGAAACTCTAGGCACAGAGGGCAGAGTGTTTCCAATCCAACTTATTATTGCAATTTGCTGTACTACCTACAGTCATAGACATTTTCTTAGATAGAAGAAATATACTACCAGTGCAAATTTTTTACTGTTCTTCACACCTAGTAGTTATTTTTCCAAGTCACCACCCGCAGAATATTTTGTGGCACCATGTTATCCGTCACAGACTGAACAGGAACTTTCTGCTATGGGGTCCTTCTGAATCAAATATTGAGCCATTTTTTTATTTATTTTTTCTAAGAACACAGTTTTTAAACATCTTTAGCCTGTTCTCCATTTTTTTTTTTTTTGTAGTCACCCATACCTCACATCCACAGGTCAGTACTGGTCTAAATGAAAAATAAGTTCGCTTTTCATTTTTAATAAAAGAATGAATTTCCTTTAATGAATTTCCTATTATTTAAATAATCAAGATGGTAGGAATAATGGATTTTCTTTGCTAGGCACTACTGGAAACAACATAATGAGTGGGTTGTATAATAAGTCACAGGTCCTGTGTTATGATCCAGTAAAAACTATACATCAGGACTCAAAAATTATACTGCCTGACATATGCCTAGGATATACATAAATTTTGTCTGAGCATGTAAAGAATCCAGCTCTTTACAGGATAAGCAGTTAGAAAAGAAGTAATGTTTCTTATTTCCCAGTCAATTTTCTTACTACTCAGAGGCTTATTCCCTCTATCATTCTAAACATGTATGTTAAGCTTATTTCCTTCTCCCTGGTAGTAACACGCCATTCCAATGTGGAATGGGGCAGCATTCTCAGGTGCTTCAGGAGTAATGGCTACAAGCAGGTAGTTTTAGGGAAGAACTGATGGTAAATGTGTAGTTTAGCATCCTAAATTATTTCTCTGGAAATTTACAAAAATTTCCAAAAAGTGAGACCTACAGATTTTAAAGTAGGCCTATGCAATTTCATGGCAAATTATGGAAAATTTTTATCTTTCCAGCGCATTTTAAAGATTTTTACCGTAATATTTACCTGCAAGTACGATGCTGTGAACAGAAGCTGTGGCAACCTGAAGCTTTGCTCCACTGAAACGAAAGTTCATTGTGGTGGCCAATTCATGGGCAGACGAGTAAAAGACAAACCGGTTACAATGTTGCTAGGAGAGTGATCCATTTTGTAGTGCTATGCTACAGAAAATAGATCCACATTACCCCCCCCCTTTTTTTGTTGTCTCCTTAACAGTAATTTTGTGCAAGCACGACTAAAAAATTACTGAATGAAATTGTCAGCATGTGCTTTAAAACAGCAAGAAAACACTGAACTATAATCTGTAGCATAGCACTACAATGTGTAACTCTTTCATGACAAGAACGTACCCAGTTGCTGTTGACGTCTTCCGCCCGTGAATTGGCTGCTGGAATGAACATTCTTTTCAACAAAGCAAACCCTGACGTCATTGCAGCAATATGTTACGCCTGCCGCAGCTTCTGTTCACAGCGTCGTACTTGCAGTTAAAAATTATGGTAAAAATCTTTAAAATGCACTAAAGATTAAATTTTTTCACCTTTTGCCATGAAATTGCATACTTTAAAATATGTACATCTTACTTTTGGAAATTTCCAGCGAAATGATTTAGGACGCTAAACTACACATTTACCAAACTAACAGCTTATACACTGAAGTGCCAAAAGTCATGGGATACATACTCAGTATTGTGTAGGACCTCCTCTATCCCGGAGAAGTGCATCAATTTGACATGGCATCTATTCCACAAGTGGCTGGAAGACTTCTGCAGAGATGTTCAGCCATGCTGTCTGAATAGCCGCCCATAGTTCCATGGAATTTGTAGGTGCAGAATCTTGGGTGCAAATGGACCTTTCAACCACGTCCCATAAGTGCTCTATTGGATTCATGTCAGGCATATGGTGGCCACCCCATCCATTGGAACTGTCCAGAATGCTCCTCGAACCAATTTTGGTCAACTTGGGCCTGATGACATGGTACATTGTTTGCCTGGAAAATCCCCTCATTGTTGGAGTACATGAAGTCCATGAAGGGCTGCAAGTGGTCACCCAGCAGAGCAACAAAGTGATTACCGGTTAATGACGTGTTTACAAGGACCAGAATGCCCAAACCGTGCCAAGTAAAGATACCACACACATGTATGGAACCACCACCAGCTTCCCTAGTGCCTTGTTGACAGCTTGGGTCCATGGCCTCATGGGATCTGCACACCCGAACCCTACCATCAGCTTGTAACAACTGGTAGCGTGACTCATCGGATCACGCCACACGTTGCCAGTCTTCCACCTGGGGTCCGATTACCATGTTCACAAGCCCAATGTCATGTTATTAACAAAGACACTGGTGGGTCTTATGCTCTTATACCTCATGGATGTTAAATTACACTGCACTGACCTGATGGTACCTCCTGCATTGAATGTGGATGTTACTTGAGCCAGTGTCACTTGTCTGTTAGCATGGACAATTCTGGTCAGACGCTGCTGGTCATTGTCATTCAGCACCTGTGGTCGGCCACTGCGCTGTCCATGGTGGGTGGTAATGCCTTCCAGGAGGTATTCTTGGTACACATGTGACACCATGGAACGAGGAATGTTGGTGCAACTTCAGAAACTGAATATCTCATCCGTCTGGCTCCCACTACCATACCTCATTCAAACTCTGATAATTCACATCAGCTTGCCATAATCCTACTGGCAGTTATTCAACTTGACTCACGAGATTACACCTCGCAGTTGATACAAGTAATGGCGTGCGTCGAAGCCTTTATGCGACGGCAGCGCCAATTAGAAATTTGCATAGTGCTATCCCATGACTTTTGGCACTTCAGTGTATATATATGCATATATTACACTTTGGACAACACACCCAATAGGGCATGTTACAGTTCTGAAATTCTCTAGCCCTACTGTTTTTTTTTTTTTTTTTTTGATTGGAGGTTTAACGACCACCGTGAGCAACTCAATGGGCTATAAGCAGTCGCCCGTCCCTAATTTAGGGTCACTGGTTCCAGGGAAGGGAGAGAGCCAGTGCCGTAAGACAAACACAACATCCATGCCTCACCGGGATTCGAACCCGGACCCCTTCGGACGAATGATCAGAGGCCAACGCCTTAGACCACTGCGCCACCGGGGCGGCTAGCCCTACTGTACACTATATTATATAAAATTTGAAAAGCCATAATGTTCTTACTCAATTTGTAATTAATTTCTTTAATAAATAATAATCTCCAGTATTACTACACAACAAAATGCCTGTTAGAAGTGAGACCATTTTGCTTTGCCACTAACCATTGGCCCATGATCACTCTTATCAACCATATTTGATCCTCAACTGATTCAAGATACATGGTCTTGCAGACTTGATCTAGCATGAATAACTGAATTACTGTGCGCCAGTGTTTTTTTTTTTTTTTTCGTACGCTTTATCATAGCTCGCATGTGCAAGTTTCCGTTTTGCAAACGATGTAGAATCCGATTCTGAAATTAAGTCACTGAACCATGCAAAAGACGAATTTGTAATTACCGCTCACAGATCGGGAATTTCACATAATATTTTACTATGAGATATACTGTCATTGCCGGATTTAAAAAAAAAAAAAATCTTACATCCATTACTAAATACAACTTATATCCGCAGCTAACACGAACTACTGTTCTCTCAGATAAACTAAGCTATCGGCGTCAGTAATTTTCGCTCTTCTCCCGGTTAAGCGGAACGCATTGCGCAGGCTCATTCTTAAACGAAACTTAGCTTTTGTTTCAGTAGTACTGCTGTCCGTTCGTGGGGGAAGGGGCGTGCGTGCGTGGGTGGAAGATTCCACTTATCCCTCCCTCACTCGTGCAAGTTATATCAGGGACCCCACTCCACCCATGGTACTGTGCAATAAATAATCCGTTGTCACTTTCTCCCCATAAAGCACGGCTTTTTTCCCCATCAGTCTGCATCCTCCTGTTTCATGGCAGTTTATGCATTTGGCCACTAACACCGTAGGCTAGTTTCATTAGAGGCATGCATCCTGTTGTTAACTGTAAACAACATCTGGAGCAAAACTATGTATGTCATAATATAATTGAAGCCCTATTCTTCTGGCCTTGGCACTCATTCCGTAACAATACAACTTCTGGTGATTGCAGTAAAATGAAAAACACACGACCACCATCTTTTTTTCTACAGTAGAAAATTCGTCATTCCAAACCTTTTTTTTTCTTTAAATCTAGTAACTGGATAGTGTCCTTTTACTATTATCATATGCTTGTCTCTTGTTTTTTTAAATACATATGTACTAAGCATAGTAAACTTCTATGTAATATTAAATTTAATGAAGAATTAAACTGAATTTTTATGCATTCTTAGTAATCCGGCATCCCTCTGTGCAAGGAATGGCCGGATTAGCAAGTCTACTGTACTATGATCATTCAGAAATTGCACTTTTCGTTTTTGACATAATTTTATTGAAAATGTGAAGACTGTAAATACCCACCATTTGTAAACATCAATTAAAATGGAAAAGTTATGTGAACTAGAGAAGGGACCCGGGCTATGACAAAAAGCCAGGAAACAGATCCAGGCCTGCCGCATGCTCTTATATCAAACCATCAACTAAAACCTGGGCCTGTGTTAATTTTTCCTTTTACTTTAATTTTATTTAACACTGCTAACTGAATTAACTAGTGCAATGGGAAAACACACAACTGAACATTTAGGCTATATAATCTCACTTTTGTCCTTTGCCTAAAATTCTTAATTACAGCATTTTTTGCATACATTTCATAACTCAAAAAGTTTAGTGTTTTAAATAATTATGTATTATTTCCTAAATACAATGAAAAGTGACAGTAAAAGTTTCTCTGGCACCTAAAATTTAAAGTTCTGCTGGCTACAGTATGAAAAATGGGAGTTTTCGGTCATTCAGTGAAAACATGGTGAGCTGGGGTAAACAAATTAACTTGATACACTTGGGGAACAAAATTGACATTTTGTTACCTGAATATGATCCACACAATAATAATTATTTCTCTTGGGGAGGGGGTGACATTAAAGTGAAACCCTGTTACCTACCTGAATATGATGCACATAATAATTCTCTTTCTTTTTTATGGGGTGGGGCGAGGTTGACATTAAAGTGAAGCCCTAACATTCTTATTGGATGATGAAAATATAAAAGATAAAACAGTATGCTTCATTTTTGCCATATTCACAGAGGGATAATTTGCACAAATGTTCAAATCTGGGCCAGTCAAATGATATAACAGGCCCGGGTCCTTTAAAAAAAAAAAAAAAAGATCCTGTATTCATCTCTAATGTGAATGCCACCAACACAGCACTCTGCTCAAACAAAATACAAAATGAGCCAGCACAGAACAAATGAGTATTAGGTAGCAAATGGAAGAAAAAGATGCTTTAGGGAGAAGCAGGGCTCGATTTCGACCAGTAGTTTGTAGCAAACTGTTGGCAAGCAAATGCATTTTGCTAGTAATAAAAAGTGATTTTAGCAAATGTTGCTGGTGGAAAAATTTTGAATGTTTTAGTGTGAACTGTAAAACGCCACTGCATTGCGTATGTGGAATATTGGTACTTACGTATTAAACAGAGGACCTCAGCAGAGACCGATTTTGGTGCAGTGATCATTTGTTCCGAAATTCGTTATGGACTCGTGATGTCACGCGAGAACTTTATTTGATATATCATTCGATTCTTTGTTTCTCGTTCTTAGTTTGTTTCGCATTCTGTGTGCTTCTATCATTAATTGCTAATGCTGTTTAATTAAGTAGGCTTTTGCCATTTTGTGAAAATATGAATATTTGGGATCTACCCAACACTGAAGAGGCAGTGAGTTTTTTTCAGAGAACAGGAATATTGCCAAGACAGCATATATATGTAAGAATGGCCATAAAATGAAATTATACTTTTCATTTAAATCTTGGCAGTGTAATGTAAAAAGTTGTAAGAGTAGCTACGAGTGTTGGAAATTGGCTCGAAGAATCTTTTATAATTTTCGTAACTGCTTTACGATTTATTTATTGTTGGTGTGAAGAGCTCACATCTATTGAGTAGTGTAAAAGGCAACTTGATATGTCAGACAAAACTGTAATTGACTGGAACAACTATATGAGAGAAGTTTGTGTTGAAATTTTGGATAAAAGATATAAGAAAAAAATCAGAAAGACGAATATAATAGTGGAGATTAATGAAAGCTTGTTTGCCAAACGAAAGAGCAACTCAGGACGAATATTCCCACAGCAGTGGGTTTTGGGGAGACTTTGTAGAGAGACAAATGAACGTTTTACTATTCAAGTTGCTGATCGAAATGCTTCGACATTAATGAATGCTACTGTTCAAAATATAAATGAAGGCAGTACGATATATTCAGATTCGTGGTGAGCGTACAAATCTAATGAACTTAAAGAGGCTGTTTTTCATCACTTCACTGTGAATCATAAATACAATTTTGTTGACCCACGACAGCGGTTATGGGCAGGGCTCAAATATGTTCTAGATCTAGGAGCCAGCTCCAAAATTTGGGCGCCAGGTGAAACAAAGTCAATAACGCATTAACACATGTTTGGTTATGACGCTGGAACGAAAAGTGGTAAACCATATTTGTTATCATTTTTTTTTCTTCTTACCCAAACCACTTATTGCAAAATAAAGTTCCAATTTGCTTCATAATTTTCTTTTTATATCCTTTCAGTAGACGATCTCAAAAAATTTCAGATTTCGATTTTATTAAAATACTATTGCGGAAGTCATATGTTTTACATATTAATTTAAAGTGCCATTTTTTTTCTTCGTATAATCTGTAAACCATAAAATTCAGAAAAAAAAATTTTGTTTGTGAGATCCACAAGGGTATATAATCCAAAGGCTGTGAAAAAAAAAATACCACGTATAATCCGCTGCGGCATATGATCTGTAGATCATGAAATTCTGAGAAAAGCAATTTTTTTCCTTTGCATAATCTGCAGCATGTCGCTGAACATGATATTTAAAAAAAAAAACAGTCCATACCTGCCAACAGCCTTGTTACTAATAACTATGGCATACATGGACTATTTTATGAAATAATCCATCTCTTTGTAAAAAACAAATATGTGCCTCAACAAAACATTACAACAAACAAGGACTCTAATGAAACAAACTTAACACATGTGAAACACAAAGTTTTTTCCTCAGCGAGATTCGAAACTTCCACCAGTAAAAATCAGTAAGATGCGTTAAGGATTTCACGATGCTTGACAGACAGGAAATCCAAGCAAGTGAACGCGCAATGCACGAACCCCCACTTACCACATGATCATACTGCCCCTAAAATAGCAGTTTAAGGAGATGAGACCAAAGAACGGGGAAAAAAGCTGAATATTTTAACTGGTGAAAAATCAAAACAGACAGCAAGAATGCGTACTACTGTCAGTTTTGTCTTTTATTGACTCTGCAACTTCACAGCACCACTGCTTAATTTTTCTTTGTGCTGATATCATTCTCTCCCTACTTCTTCACTGTCACTTTTCTTTTCTTGTTTTTTATGCCCTCTGATAAAAACCTGTCTGAGGACATGAGTGCATGATATCAAAATATCAAAGCTTCAACTATTTTAGATAAATGGTGTAACTTTGGGAATATTAATACCTTTGAACACCATGCATCAATTTTTAAAAATTTTCATCACTTCCGTTTTCGGGAATTTTCTTCTTCCTTTAACAAGATTTAACAGCGCTGGAGAGTGGGAACATAGCGGGGGGGGGGGGTCGATTACGGGAAATCTGTCCGACTTCCGGTTTTGGAAATTATTCTCCTATTTTCAAGCCTGAAATACAAAAAATTATGCAGTGAAATTATACTTAAAAATACTGAACAGAAGTAACATCACGAGAAAAAAGAAATTATGATTACGGAAAAAATCTGAACTCCGTCAGCTTTCCTTTTTCGAAAGTTTTGTAAAGACGGAATTCCATCCTCCTCCGACCCCCCCCTCTTCAAATTCTGTTTACTTGTGCATCGATCTCCTTAGTGGCCAACATAACAAAAAAGACGGAATTTCTCGAATTCGCAGAAGCCTGAAGATTAGGAGGCAATTTTTGCGGCGTCTAACTTCTGTTTCCACAAATTCTTGCTACAGTTTCAAGCTGAAATACAAACATATACACCATAAAATGATATTTAACAAGAATACTAGACACAAACGCATAATCGGGAGAAAAAATTATGATTAAGGCAAATTCTTTTTACTCCATTTAACTACTGTTTTCAAAACCTTTGAGACAAAATACCGTCCCCAGACGGAAAATGACCCCCTCTCCCCCCCCCAAATTGTTTTTAAGCAAAATGAAAATTTGTAGAATCCGTAGTTTCCAGCGTGAGTTCCGTAGTCAGACAACAAAATCCGTAGAAACTAGACATTCCGTAACAATTGGCATGTACGACAGTCCTATATTCCGCACCTATCATGTTAATCGGGAACAGTAATTTCCGACAGAAAACTGCGATTCACAGGACCGCCTCAGACATCTAAAGATGTAAGAATGAAATGATCGTCTTATTGAAAAAAGTAACTGTCATTTTGAAGTACTTCTGTGCTACTTTTAAGTAAATAAAGAACTAAAATCGCTAGCTGTTGCAGCATTACTGTAGTTCATTAGTTACACTAAAAAAATCCGTTGAAATTGCGAACAGTCCATAGCATTGTCTTATTTCTGGATACGTTTTAACTGAATACCGAAAATCAAAAAGAATGAACTAACACAATTAGCGCACCAAAACTAGGCAATGCGATTCGCAGAAAGGTTACATGCTACGGAATAGCTTTGCAGGATTCCCGAGAGTAGCCGATTCTCACACCACGTAGGCTTCTGCAAGCGCGAATAGTAACCACGCCTTCCTTGAGTCATATTTTCTGTCAAAATGCTTCTAAAGTACAAATAAATATATATATATATATATATATATATATATATATATTCTTACATTATTTCGCTGTTACGTTACCTTTTTTCTGTTACCGCATTTTCAGTACTTTCCAAATAACAGCACCTCTCCTGACAATTACCTCGCCGACTTTTTTAAACGCTGCGTCGTTTTTTGTTTTTTTCCTTTAGCGGTGTCCGCGTACCTAAATTTATAACTTTTTAATAGATAATCTATGGATTATACAACAGAAATTACAGTATTTATTGCAAATTACGAAATTTCAAGTAAGACGAAAATTAGGCGCCACGGCCCGAGTTTTAGGCGCCTGGGATTTGTAGAGCCCTGGTTATGGGGTTCTACGAAATGGCGCAACAAGAAACATGATGGTACTGCACATCATCATATCAAATCTTATTTGGCAGAGTTCATATGGCAAAGTATGACACAAAGAGATGAAAACGTGTTTAAAGCCATATTTACCGCTATTGCTAATGTTTGTCCAACATCAGAATAGCTGGACTGATGCCTCAGTATGTTTATTTTCTTTATGTTGAACTATTTGAGTTTTGTACGTGTAATTTAGGCAGCACATGTTGACTTTTGTATGTGCAATTTAGGCAGTATGTTTCTTTTTATATTAAACTGTTTCACTCTTGTACATGTACTTGCCGTCGTTAGATTTGCGCCAAAATCGGTCTCTGCTAAGGTCCTCGGTTTAATACACAAGTACCAGAATATTTTAGACACATACAAACAGGAACAACTGCTTTCTGGAAACTAATGTTTCTTGAAAAGTACTAACATTATAAAAACATTGTGGAACTAGTAGAAATATCCAGTATATTTCTCTTATATATTTCTGCATGTGAGTTGGGTTCAGTTTCATGAAGATAGTCCAGGGTGATTGGAGGGGCAGTTTAAACTTAGAAAAACTGAATGCTCTCACGAGTATTGAGTTTGAAGGTTTGTCCGAAGACAAGTTTGACCCCAGGCCTGGTTTCGAGTCTTTTCAAGTGGCATAATGAAAAAACCCAAAACCCAGATCGTAAACCATACGGGAAATAACTTAAGATTTTGAATAGTGTTCTTCAATTCTGTGAATAAAGTTAATAAAAAAAAGTTTTTTTAAATATTTGCATTCCAATTAAATTGTTAGAATTAATCTATCAGACCATGAAAAGGTGAGTTATATCTAAATATTTGTAATCTTTTCAGCATTACAATGTGACAGTTACAGAAGTGAAATCGAAATTTGTCATGATTGACTAATGGAGGGGAAAATGTTATTTCTTTTGTATAATATAATGTTAATAATTTTCACTAGTAGATAATGCAATTTGCTAGTAAAAAATAAGGCCACTAGCAAGTGTTGCTATTGATAAAAAAAAAAAAAAAACGAAATCAAGGCCTGTGGGGCTTGAAAAATTCTGTTCACTGCTAAACACTCAGTGGGGCTTTCTGCAACAGGAAACATGACTAATCAGCCGTTCATTCCTATGGCATATTTACACAGGCCACATAGGTTAGGCATATCTGTATATTGTTCTATATCCCTCTGCTATTTTAGAAAATTCCTTTCATTCACTTGAGGGATCCACACCTCACCTAGTGTTGTCCTGTAGCCTGGTTAGTTGCATAGAATACTGTATGCAGATAACTGAAGCTCTTAAAGAAGAAAATACTAAACTCTTTTTCGGTAAATTTATTCATACATTGTGCATTCCCAGTTTTTACATACCTCAGAGCATCAATATATGGCATATTTTTTTTTTTTTTTTTTGATTGGAGGTTTAACGACCACCGTGAGCAACTCAATGGGCTATAAGCAGTCGCCCGTCCCTAATTTAGGGTCACTGGTTCCAGGGAAGGGAGAGAGCCAGTGCCGTAAGACAAAACCAACATCCATGCCTCACCGGGATTCGAACCCGGTCCCCTTCAGACGAATGATCAGAGGCCAACGCCTTAGACCACTGCGCCACCGGGGCGGCATATATGGCATATGATGATTACATCAGAAAGGCAACCCACATCCCTGTAATGGCCCTCATTCTATGTAACTAAATGTCTTTTTTTTTAAGTTTCTTTTATTTTTTTTTTTATTGGAGATTTACCGACCACCATAACTAAATATGTAGCTACTATGATTAACACATTGATCAACAAAAATATTCCAGTAGAGATAATTTTCACTTTTTTTTTTTTTTTGCAATTTTTGAAAAATTGTGTGTGCCTCTGTGGCTACTATCCCGCTAATTATGGCTTTGAAACAAACCACTGATTTTTTGTTTGTGGCAGCGGCACTAACATTATTGATTTCTAGGAAAACAACAATTAAAAAGAAAAATTGTATGTAACTATGACAGCCCTGCGAAAACTGACGTGCATGTTCGTACACCCAACCATCGCAAATGTTTTCCTTAAACTGTTACGAATATTTAAAAAAAAAATAGAATGGACTTTCAAAATCTTGGCTCACCCAAGTTCACGTGATGATTTAAAGCAACAACAACGAATTGCATCCTGTGAAAATCGGAATACGAATTTCTACACGATAATCGCATACGTCGAAGATACAAAACGTACAGCTACTTGCAAGAACTTTTGTATATATGCGTTTAGTGGCGGTACACTGCGCATAATAGGCAATCACAGCAGTAACACAGTAAAAAAAAATAAACATAAAACGAATAACTTTAAGCCTACTTACAGATTCGGATTCATCAACCTCGATTTTAAACGTCTGCTGTTTTAATGTTTTCAGTGTTATAATCATCTTTTATAGGTACTTAGATAACGCTAAAATTCAATAATCTACTAATTTGCAATGACTAAAGGTTGCAATTCACTTCAAACATTCACACCTTCCCCTAACTACACGGAGTAGCCATTGAAAGTGACGTCAAAACGTGATCTTCTTTTTCTTAAACCTCGTTCTCCTAAAATCGCATGCAAGGATGACAAGCAGTTAATGCAGGACTGAAAGTTATATTGCAAGTCACGTGCTCAAGACCAGCCGCAGAGCTCAGCCAATTACACAAAACAGTGTGAAAGAATTTCATCACTCAAGGATAACCCTTTGCTTATTGGTGTCCATATGGCTGAACATATTCTACCGAGATGTGATTCATGATAGTGGTAAGAAATAAATAGAATTACCTAGGCAAAGCCTCAAATTAAAGGGAAGAAAAAGAAGCTTAAAATTTTCGTTTTGAAATTATATTAAATTTACAGTCTCGCGAAATAAAGCAACGCTCCTCAGGATTACCCAAGGAGATTAGAATAATACTTCTGGAGATGCCCTCAGTCTCTTAACCGTGAAGCTGCAAAGTGTGCGAATTTCACATTGTTTACATGATACTTACGAAATTTCAACTGTGTGTATCAGTGGCGGCTTCTCAGGTGAAGTAAGTGAAGTGCCTCTTCACCTGTTTTACTCAACATAAAGTTTTATTCAGTATTTTTTATAATACATTCTTTTATGCCTTTATCAGTTCCAAAATACTCAAAATTTTGAATAGATATTAATTCACATGACGTGCTCAATACGAAAAACAAATCCTTATGCGCAAAACAGTGCAAGTGAAGAGCCGAAATGAGAATGCTTAGAAGTCTGCAGTTTTCCGCCGAGTTGCCATGGTAACCGTGACGTCACCCTCCCGAATCTGCTCGCTCAAGTGAAGTGTTTCAGCTTCACGCGCCTTTACTCTGCATCTTTCAGTTTTTGAGCGTAAAGTCGTAAGCGATCACGGTGAAGCGAGTGTTAATTTTTTTTTTTTTGCCCTGCTTACTGTTTAGTAATAAACATTCGGCGTGGAATAAAGACGGATTCTCAGATTTATTAAGCGTAACACGGTCACTTCATAAACATCGTGATTCTAGCGAACACCTGAAATGCGGATTAATGTTAAGGAATTTTGAAAAAATTAAAAACACTATTGCCGATACCCTGAGGAAGAATGCTAAACTTTTGAAAACGCATTTTAGCCGCCCCGGTGGCGCAGTGGTCTAAGGCGTTGGCCTCTGATCATTCGTCCGAAGGGGTCCGGGTTCGAATCCCGGTGAGGCATGGATGTTGTGTTTGTCTTACGGCACTGGCTCTCTCCCTTCCCTGGAACCAGTGGCCCTAAATTAGGGACGGGCGACTGCTTATAGCCCATTGAGTTGCTCACGGTGGTCGTTAAACCTACAAACAAACAAACAAACAAACAAACAAAACGCATTTTAACGAAAACGTTCCTTTAAATAGACTTTTCCTACAGACAGTGATTGATGCAGTATTAATCTATACTGTATTTGAGCAAACAAGAACTAGCATTTCATGGCCATGGCGAAAGCATGGGATCGATAAATCGTGGAAATTTCATTGAATTACTTTCATTGTTGATATGAAGAAGTTCTTTAGACATTGAAAATCAATACGAAAAGATAAAAAAATCATTCAAAATGAATTAATTGAATGTATTTCTGAATATATGAACGATCACGTCAAAAATTAAATAATTTTTGATTGTTGACTCGGAAGGTGTATTGGTTGAGGGATTTTTGGGTTTCCATGATGTGAAGGAAGATAGAACTTCAAGAGCTTTATACAAAACGCTAGACAAAATTTTGGAACAGTCTGATTACCAACACAAATAAATAGGACAATGTTACGATGGGGCAAGCATATTGTCTGGATACTTAAATGAACTGCAGAAAAAACGCCAAGGATAAAGCTTCTCAAGCTGTTTTTGTTCATTGCTTAGTTCATCGTTTGAATCTTGTATTACACCAGAGTTTTTCTAAAATTTCTAAGTGTCGAATACTCTTTGCAAGCCTCAGTGGAATTGCTTCGTTTGTTCACCATTCTGCGAAGCGGTCTTATACACTTATATCAACAACCGCAAGATGATTGATTGATTCCCAGCAAATACACAAGTGTTGGGAAACTGCTGGCCACCAGCTGGCATTGATGGGTCACTGCTGGCTGAAATCTGCCGCTCACGGCCCGGTAGTGGTCCGTTGGTGGCAGCGCTATCAGTTGGCGAGACATTGATGGCCCTGCAGCATCGCCGTGAATTGTGGGCCTCCAGGCAAGTGCCACTAGTGGCCCGTTGCTGGCAACCAATGCAACCCCCAACAGCAGGTGGAAGCATTGGGACTGCGCATGCGCAGAAGCAACACTTGCTGTTTCTCTCAGGGTACCAGTTAGTTGAAGACGACGCTATCGCCATCGTGTTATTTTAGTGGATGTTAAAAAAAAAATCCATATGTGGAGAGGAGAATTAATTTCCTAATGAAATTTTACGTCGACGAAGATATCAGATTAAGCCGTGAAATACTAGATTACAGCCATGAAATACACCCACTCCATTCCCATGAATAACAATTCATGGAATGGAGTGGATGAATAACAAGAAAAAATTTGAAACGGCTTGAAACACATATCCTGGAAAACCATTCAAATAGCGTTTGTTGAAAAAAAAAAAGAATTATACGCGTACAAAATTTATTAATTATTTGAAAGAAAAAAAAGCAACGCTATGTGGTGTACTCATCCATGGGTTGAATACACAAGACTAGGAGGAATTAGCTTCTAAAAATAACAAGTAAAATAAAATATCTTTTACTCTTTAAAACAAATGTAGCTTCGGACAACGGAAAAGAAAGACATAATGTTAAAAATGTAACAGAATGTGACATGAACCCGGGTAAATATATATTTATTCAACAATCTCTTTTCAAGACGGCAAGGACAGTACAAAACTTTGGAAAGCGACTCAAAGTATGTACACGCCTTGAAAATGAGTGAAGTTCCCTTAAGGTAAAAAAAAAAACTATCGTTACGTTGAAAAAATTAATTTATCAATTATGTGAAACTGACTTTTATGAAAAATACCTCGCAATATTATAAAATGAAAGAGGGAAGCATTCGATTACAAATTGCATACCAAACAAATAGCTTCCAGCACATGCCCGAGCGTCGTAAATCAGTCCAGTCGGTAGCGAGCGCGGCTTCCATGTAAACTGCCCAGGATCGAATCTAGTCAGATGCAAACGACGTTTTTCCGGCCTGTCGAGAAAATTTCCCCAACGCAGTGCGTTAATTCACAATCTTCGTAAGGGTAAAATAAAAAAAATTGTAGAATTAGGGAACTGCGGTTATCCTTGCTTTTTTTTTATTTATTTATTATTGCTACTACTGGGAAATTGGCGGACAAGATTTGGCAAGACACCAGTTACGTCACGTGGTTGCTGGCTGCCACTAGCGGACCACATTAGGCTAGCCATAATGTCTGGCAAGTACTTGCAGGGCCACTGAAGGGCCACTTGTGGCAGCTACTGCCTGTGATGGACCACTGATGGCCCTGTTGTGGCATATGACAACTGATGGCGTGCCAACTGTTGGCCAGCTGTTGGCCTGAACTGCTGGCCCTTCTGTTGGCCGCCCGGACATTTTATTGACGGTTCGGCAGCGGCAACATAGTGCTGGGCCATTGCTGGCAGTGCTGGCTGCCAGTAATGGCCCACTGCTGGCCCAGCAATACTGTTTGATTGATTGATTGATTCATTGATTGGAGGTTTAACGACCACCGTGAGCAACTCAATGGGCTATAAGCAGTCGCCCGTCCCTAATTTAGGGTCCCTGGTTCCAAGGAAGGGAGAGAGCCAGTGCCGTAAGACAAACAAAACATCCATGCTTCACGGGATTCGAACTCGGACCCCGTTCGGACGAATGATCAGAGGCTATCGCTTAGACCACTGCGCCACCGGGGCGGCAAAACCGCAAGATGCAGACCAATCATAGCAGAAACTCGATGGTCCTCCACTTCGAAATTAGTAAGTAAGTGTACCCAGCAAAAACAGTGTTGCTGGGCCAGCAGTGGGCCATTACTGGCAGCCAGCACTGCCAGCAATGGCCCAGCACTATGTTGCCGCTGCCGAACCGTCAATAAAATGTCCGGGGGCCAACAGAAGGGCCAGCAGTTCAGGCCAACAGCTGGCCAACAGTTGGCACCCCATCAGTTGTCATATGCCACAACAGTTCCATCAGTGGTCCATCACAGGCAGTAGCTGCCACAAGTGGCCCTTCAGTGGCCCTGCAAGTACTTGCCAGAAATTATGGCTAGCCTAATGTGGTCCGCTAGTGGCAGCCAGCAACCACGTGACGTAACTGGTAGCTTGCCGGATCTGGTCCGTCAATTTCCCAGTAGTAGCAATAATAAAAAAAAGCCAGGACAATCGCAGTTTCCTAAAGCTACAATTTTTTCTACCCTTACATAGCTTGTGAATTAACGCACTGCGCTGGGGAAATTTCTCGACAGACCGGAAAAACGCCGTTTGCATCTGACTAGATTCGACCCTGGGCTGTTTACGTAGAAGCCGCGCTCGCTACCGACCAGACTAATTCACGACGCTCGGTTACGTGCTGGAAGCTATCTGTTTGGTATGCAATTTGTAATCGAATGCGTCCCTCTTTCATTTTATAATATTGCGAGGTATTTTTCATAAAAGTCAGTTTCACATAATTGATAAATTAATTTTTTCAACGTAACGATAGTTTTTTTTTTTTACCTTAAGGGAACTACACTCATTTTCAAGGCGTGTACATACTTAGAGTCGCTTTCCAAAGCTTTGTACTGTCCTTGCCGTCTTGAAAAGAGATTGTTGAATAAATATATATTTACCCGGGTTCATGTCACATTCTGTTACATTTTTAACGTTATGTCTTTCCTTTCCGTTGTCCGAAGCTACATTTGTTTTAAAGAGTAAAAGATATTTTATTCTACTTATTATTTTTAGAAGCGAATTCCTCCCAGTCTTATGTATTCAAGCCATGAGTGAGTACACCACATAGCGTTGCTTTTTTTTTTCTTTCAAATAATTAATAAATTTTGTACGCGTATAATTCTTTTTTTTTTTCAACAAACGCTATTTTAATGGTTTTCCAGGATATGTGTTTCAAGCGGTTTCAAATTTTTTCTTGTTATTCATCCACTCCATTCCATGAATTGTTATTCATGGGAATGGAGTGGGTGTATTTCATGGCTGTAATCTAGTATTTCACCGCTTAATCTGATATCTTCGTCGACGTAAAATTTCATTAGGAAATTAATTCGCCTCTCCACATACGGATTTTTTCTTAACATCCACTAAAATAACACGATGGCGATAGCGTCGTTTTCAACTAACTGGACCATGAGAGTCACAGCAAGTGTTGCTTCTGCGCATGCGCATTCCCGATGCTTCCACCTGCTGTTGGGGGTTGCATTGGTTGCCAGCAACGGGCCACTAGTGGCACTTGCTTGGAGGCCCACAATTCACGGCGATGCTGCAGGGCCATCAATGTCTCGCCAACTGATAGCGCTGCCACCAACGGACCACTACCGGGCCGTGAGCGGCAGATTTCAGCCAGCAGTGACCCATCAATGCCAGCAGGTGGCCAGCAGTTTCCCAGCACTTGTGTTTTTGCTGGGTAGTTGTTGAAGATTGGAATAAATTGAAGGAAGTGTTCGGATTTCTGCCGAATAGCGAATAATCAGGCAAAAAATCAATTCATCCTGCCAAGGGGTTTTGAATGATATGAACACTTTCGAATTTACATTTTTGGCTCCACCGATCTATTATTCGAACTTTTGAAGAAAAAATAACTAAACATAAACTACTGTGTAACTCAAATAATAAAAAAAAAACTCGTGAAATTTTGAGCCATAAAAGGAAAGATGAGTTACTTGAAACACAGTTTGGAAAAGCTAGCAAAATCACAGAAATAAGCACGGGAATATGCTGCTCTTACACAGGAAACAATTTTTGAAAATTATAAACAATTGTATTTTAAAATTTTGGACCACATTCTTATGGAAATGGATATAAGATTTCAAGACTGTAAGAAACTTCAATTTGTCTGACTTGCTGACACAACCAAACTCGAATAATTTAATGCATGCTTTCCCTCTCGCGCTCTTGAAAATCTACATTTTTGCGGAAACATATTTACTAAACACAGCGCCTTAAAAATGAACTGAGTCTTGTATATGCCGACGAAAAATTAAGGAATATATTGACTCAAGAACTCCTTCGAGTGTTTCATGGAGACAAAGACATTTTTACAGAAGATTATAAATTGGTTTTCCTCAGTTTAACAATTCCATCTACAAGTGTGCCAGTGGAAAGAAGTTTTCTTAAAAGAATACAAACTTGCTCAAGAAACACTAGTTCCTAAGCGGCCCGTCAGGCGGCCCGTCAGATGAGGCAAGTGAGGCGCCGCCTCACCTGAAATTCCGCAGAATGAGAAGTGAAAAAAAAAAACTTCGGTCAGTAACAAAGATATAAGAACTTTGCAGGATAAATGAAACACTGAAATTTACATTGTGATTCATGAATTAGGTTTAAAAAAGGCTTTCAAGAAGAGGAATGAATCATTATTTTTGCAAAGCAGCTGCATGTTTTAAGCGCTTGGAGGCGACCGGCTGAGTCGTCTCGATGAGAAGCCGGTTTTGGGAACTGGGGATCAGAGAAGAGCCCTACAGAGTGAACCCCAACCCCCACGGTCTACCTAAGGAGGTGCCGGACTTCCAGTAAGAAAAAGAAATTTCTGAGGCGACCCTCCATTTCGCTTAAACTAGAATCGCATCTCTGCTGTTATTGGAGAACCCAAGTATTGTGTATCAAATGGGGCGCGGGATAATGGATTTGGATTTTGGATTGGAGGTTTTACGACCACCGTGAGCAACTCAATGGGCTATAAGCAGTCGCCCGTCCCTAATTTAGGGTCACTGGTTCCAGGGAAGGGAGAGAGCCAGTGCCGTAAGACAAACACAACATCCATGCCTGACCGGGATTCGAACCCGGACCCCTTATGGACGAATGATCAGAGGCCAGCGCCTTAGACCACTGCGCCACCGGGGCGGCCGCGGGATAATGAGCAGATGACTTTGGTAAAAAGTGGTTTTACAGGCGATGACGCCATTCGCCTCTATATGCTTTGGAGTAGGATGATTTCTACGTAGCTTAACTATTCGTCAGAGTGTATTTGAGTCTAACTTTTTGTAGTGTGTTTTCAATCCTCTCTTCTGCGGGTGTTGGCTAGTTCATAGTAATGTTGAGTTTTTCTTCTTTTTTATTTTGTTATTGTTACTAAACAGCATATTTTGATTTTGGTTGGAAAATATGAATGGCCCAACAAACGACGTGATTTGTGTTCTGGAAGAAATTCCTTTTAAACACTGGAAAGATTATGATAAAAGGGATGTTCTCATATCTGGAAGACCGACACCTATAATAAGTTCAATATCTAAAGATAAGAAGTGCGGCAAATCGTTTTTTAGGTCTTTCAATAAATCATGGTACGAGATTTTCCCCTGGCTTTCTGGTAGCTATTACAAGCAAACTCTCTTTTGCTGGCCATGTTTACTTTTGAGCAATAAGAAAAATGTGTGGAATACAACGGGTTATTTTGATCTGAAAAAACTTTTCTCGTAGTGCAAAATTGCACGAAAGCTCTAAAGAGCATATAACTAATCACGTAGGTCTGAAACGAATGGAAAAAAATATAAACACTATTTCTGATATGCTCAAAGAAAATGCTGCTCTTCATAAAGCTAAGTTTAATGAAAAGGTCAGACTAAATAGGCTTTTTATGGAACATATAATCGATTTAGTTGTCGTTCTAAGCAAGCAAGAACTGCCTTTTCGAGGACATGATGAATCTATTTCCTCATTAAATAAAGGTAATTTCAAGGAGATGTTCCATTTGTTACTTCGTAGGAGCACCCCAGAATTAAAAGCACATTTTGAAGAAATACGAAGCTTATTTTCTGGACAATCTAAAACGATACAGAATGATTTACTGGAGTGTATTCATGAATATATAAATGAATGTGTTAAAAGCGAAATTAATGAGTCAAAATTTTTTTAGTGCAAGTTGACGATAAACTGATATTACTCAAAAATCACAGTGTTCAATAATTGTCAGATACATATTGGACTCAAATTGTGAAGTAGTTGAGCGCTTCCTTGGTTTTTATGATATCAGCACTGACAGGACTGATGTGGCACTGTATGATCTGCTTGCATCGGTTTTGGAGGAGTTTGATTTTAAATCAAAGTTAGTAGGCCAGTGTTATGATGGTACAAGCGTTATGGCTGGAGAGTTGAGCAGTCTGCAGAAAAGAGTCAAGCTAGAAGCCCCGCAAGCTTTGTTTACCCACTGTTTCGCCCACCGCCTTAACCTTGTCCTACAACAGGGGTGCAAAAGTATTGTAAAATGTCGCATATATTTCGCAACTGTATCCAGCATGCCCTCATTTTTTCATAAATCTGCCAAGAGAACCCACGTAGCAGATTCAGTTGTTGGGAAACGGATTCCTCAAATAGCGGAAACACGTTGGGCATCACGTTCGCAAATTTTGCGTTTAATTGTAAGCGAATGGGGCAAACTAAAGAATGTGTTTGAAAACATAATGAATGACCCGGAATCAACGGCAGAATCAATCAACGGAGCCATAGGATATTTGAAAAATTTCACTAATTTTGAATTTGCTTTTTTATCACTGATTTTTGATGACATTTTTGGAATTACGGATGTACTGTTTGATGTTTTACAAAAAGACTTTAGATATCAGTTATTGCCAAAGACAAATTAAACAATGTTGCGAACGAATAAATAAGAAAAGGAATGTAACCACTTACTTGAAACATTTCAGTGAAGCAATTAGTTTGAGTGGAGGTCCTAAATGTCGCCAAAAGAAACATTTGACTGAAAAAGAAGTGGAAAACTATTACAAAATTTTGTTTTACGAAATCGTTGACAGCATAATAGTCCAAATAAATACCAGATTTGAAGATATGGGAAAGCTCGAGTTTCTGCAGCTAGTTGACAGCTCAAAATACCATAGTTATTCAGAGTCATTTCCATCCAGTGCCCTTAACACTCAAAAAATTTATCCAAACATTTTTACAGACACACAACGACTAAAAAACGAATTAGATTTTTTATATAATGATCACAACTTCAGGGAACTCAGTGTTCAGAAAACCTTGAAAACAATGAAAAAAAACGAGCTGAAAGATGTATAACGAAGTGAATTTCTCCGTCATTTTTATCCGCGCCGGGGTTCGAACCCGGGTCCACTCATTCCGGAATAAGTTGCTCTACCAATTAAGCTACGCGGACATTGATTCTAATTCCTATCTGCCGTTATGTCGTGTGCGTCCTTCTGGCAGGTACGTCACATCTCCTGGTACGTTACATCATCTCCCCCTTATTTTTCTTTCGAAGTGCTGCTCATATTTTTCCTATCTCGCGGTGTGGAAATAACATCACACCAATGCGAGATTTTGAACGGTCGGGTCATCCGGATAGTTCGGGCGCCATTATAACGAAGTGAATTTCTCCGTCATTTTTGGTCTACGCCGGGATTCGAACCCGGGTCCACTCATTCCGGAATAAGTTGCTCTACCAATTAAGCTACGCGGACATTTGTTCTGATTCCTATCTGCCTTTATGTCGTGTGCGTCCTTCTGGCAGGTACGTCACATCTCCTGGTACGTTACAGATGTGTTACCAGAAGCCGACAAATTATTTTCTCTTGTATTGACACTGGCATCAACAAGTTCTTCTGCTGAAAGGAGTTTTTCTTGTTTGAAGAGAATTAAGACTTACCTCCGTAATACAACGGCACAAGATCGTTCGTCTTCACTCGCTAAAATTTCAATCGAGAAAGAATTGCTGAACCATCTAATGTCCACTCAATCATTTTATGATCTGATCATAGACAAATTTGCAGCCAAAAAGGATCGCAGAATTGAACTTATTTATGAAACATAAACTGAAAGCATTCTGTTCGAGACCAAAGCAAATTAATATCGTATTCCTCTGTTTTTAATTCCAGGTTTAAATTACCTAATACTTTTTTATATAGAAATGTGCTTCCTTAACTTGACTTCTCCTGTACATAGTTATCACGAGCCTGGACTTCAGTTTGTGACCCGTGCTAAATGCACCTTCACTAATATGCCAATCGAACTGTGACTTTTATTCAAGCTCAAGAAACATTTCGTGAGAAAACAATTTCTATTCAAATGATTTACTTTGAATTTTTTAAGAAGTGGATCTCCGACTGGCGTTGGGATGTGAGTGACTCATTGACTAGCTAAAGAAACCGCACAAATTGCGTATTTTCGCTTAAGTGTATTACATAAAAGAATACAGGTGAAATATTTCTTTCTTTGTTATAAAATTATCGAATAATTGTTTTCATAAAAATATTGTTGCAAAGGTAGCGTATATTACACACACACACACATATATATATAGTGGTATATGCACATTTTCCCTCTAAAATTTTTGGATTTTTTCGTGAAGAAAGACTCCCCACGCCGTGTTTCATATATTTCTATAATTTTATTCCATTGCTGTTGAATAATATTTGTATATAAGGGCTAAATGGCATGGGCTGAAGCCCTAAGGGATGGGGTTTACAGCTGTTTATAACAAGGCGCATACCCGAGACCAATGGCTTAACGAGACTTCCGAATCTCAGTGGATTTTAATGATTCAGCCGACTCGAACCCAGGACTTCAAAGATATCCGATGGGTGATACTACCTTTGACATGAAACTTTTTGAAGGGGGGGGTTCTGCACTTCTACTGTATAACTGTGTATAAGTACATGTAACAATTTGGGGGGGGCGCTTCGACAAATATTTTTCTATTGGTACGTACGCACATCTTGAACATTAATACAAAACGAAGCTAATTTAATAAAATGAAGAAAATGCAATAAATTATAGTTGTTTTTATAAAAATTTAATAAAGCAACTTCTTTGGCCGCTTTGCTTTACTTTCTCTTCTATTATCAAGAAATTACATTGATATTATGTATCAATGAAATTTATTTGTATTACATTGTAAGTTATGTAAAAATCAATGAATTTAAATAGGGAAATTATCTATAAAACGTACTTAGAAAAGCTAACTGTCTCGTCTACTTAGGGGGTGCAAACCACGACCCCCGGCTACGCCACTGATATATATATATGTTCATATAACGTTATACGAATTTATATATTTTTCAATAACATATGTTTTACTGATTTACATCAAGACCGTTCGCCTCACCAGCATTTTACACCACGAGCCGCCACTGTTCCTAAGATAGACTTGCTTCTTTGGCAAATATTTCTATTCAGGAAGACATTTTATTGATGCTCACGAAGAAACAACCATCTAACCATCTTATGACGACATAATCGACAAATCTGCAGCTTAAAAGGAAGAAAAATTGATTTAATATAAAAAAAATAAGTAAGTTCTCATTAAGGGATTTTCATTGTAGAGAGTAGATATATTTTCATACTGCTCTTGTACCTCTTCACCTATTTTTCCAACCACGAGCCGCCACTGGTGTGTATTTTGTAATTGCGTGGTTTCTGCTTGCAGAAATGGTGTTAATATCAAACCGGAATTAATTATACTTCTTACAGGATGAAGTTTTCAATTCTAACGTTATGTTTTGTTTAGAATTCTCACTAACATTCCTGTATTTCAATTTAAAATAAAAATGGGAAGGACCAATTTTCTGACACAGCGGCAGCAAGTTACGCTGCGAAATAGAAAACATTTGCGAAGAAAAAAGGCGAATCGGCCAAGACAAGATGCATTGCAATAGCTTTGAAAACCATCACTTTCCCACACTTTGACGGCCGTCGTTCGCAGTTATGGGCTTCACGCAAAGTAGTACTGATCCATTAACAAGGGCAACTCCAGATATCTTATTCCAACTTCCTTGGGATGACCCTAACCCGAATCTCGAGCATTTTGATTAATTTCGATATTGAATGCCAATATGAACGTAGAAACAAAAACTGTTACTGTTAATTAAATGTTACCTGCTACCGTTTATTTTATCTACTACCGTATATTTAATACAATTACTGTTACCTAAAAAAGAAAAATTTTCCTGGTCGAGATCACTGGTATGATATATCAGACACTAATCGCCCAGCAGGTTAGGTATGACGTACTATATAGGCAAGGAGGTTAGAATAAGATATCTGGAGATACCCATGAAGCAGTACCACTTGGCGTGAAGCGTATAACCGCAAGAGACGGCCGTCAAAGTGTGGGAAAGCTGATGGTTTTCAAGCAACGAGATAGAAATACATAGAGTGCTTCTGTGATTAGTTCTCTGCTGTGGCAGCTGAAGCCAACGAAGGGAGAGCCTTCGTTGGCTTCATCTTTGATGAGGTACAAATTCTGCGTGTGTGAAGGAGTCACCTCGGTTCTTTCAGCTGCTCGGCGATCGTGTTATGATTTGTGAATATTCACAATTATCAGCACATTTTGGATAATTATTTCAACAATAAAATGCCATTTACTCCACTTTTGGAAGGTTAGCCCTACATTTCTCAAGTAAGCATTTTTAAATAAGGTTGAGCTGTAAACGCTCAGTTAATCAAACGCAGAAAATAGGACATCTAATCCGTGTAGCTGGTGATTAAACCAGCATATGAACCATTTTAATATCTGTGTTATCTTAAGACTTTTTATTCCTTATATTTCGTAAACAGTCGTACTCAATGTGAACACTGAATCATGTTTATGGGAAGATGAGGTTAATTGTGAGTTACCAACTTTGAGGCTTTTTGGGAACAATTTTTACTTATGCTAGTGTTTTTTTTTTTGTTTTTTTTTACATATACTTGATGATGTTTTGCAAATGGCATTTGTATATATATTCTAGAATCTGTACAGTGTACTTGCAACTTGTCTGACAAGACAACAAATATTTCAAAATCTTAGGAAGCAGCAATTTCTTTTAATGTGATAAAGATCATGTACCCATGGCTAATCCCCATTAGATAGCAAATACTGGAAAAGCAATCAATTTATGGTTACTTAAATTGCAGAAGTAATAATTGTGATTGGTAATATAAATTTATTGCTGGCTAACATCTGTCAGGAAACAATCTAGTATTTCATCTGAAAGCACTGGGTCACCCAGCTTGTGTTCTAGGCATTTGTCTCTGATTAGTGATTAATCTGTAGTATTACTGCAACAAAGTGAGAGTGGGGAGCTTGAAAATTTCTTGACAGAATACTCTTTATTTGTGAATGTGTTAGTACAATGTGTGTGGTTTTTGGGTAGCAAAAATACAGGCAATATTGATTTAAAACTGAAAATAGGAAACAGGGAGTACAATGGTACCTCAAAAATGCAAATAACATAAAATATTTATGAAAACTGGCACAAACGATTATGAAATGACAATTGAAAAAAATTATGGAATAATACAAAAGAAAGGGACTAGCAACATTTTGTAATAACTACTTGCATTTGATTTTTGCGTGATAGGTGGTGTTTTTTTTTTTTTTTTTTTGAAGAATGTGACCTCTGATTCATGATGAATGTACAGTCAGTATGTCCATGCATAAATTGCCAGTTATTCCTATTGCATCAACCATATATATGAGAGGTTAGTATTGAACAAATATCACTCACGTAAATCAATCTTTCTTTGAATTGAACAAGTTGTGCCTGTATTTCTCTAAAATACAAATCAGACGCACTTGTATTTCCAGCAAGACTGTTGAAGGAACCCACAAAATAACAACACAAAACATAAACATTTGCTCGCCAAACTTTTTGCACATCATGAATATAAATCAGTGGTTATTAATTTCTCACTTCATATTAATAAGAGGCTGTGCCCTTAAAATTTAAACAAGCAAAAAAAAAAAACTATGTGCAGTACATCTTAACAATTGCCAAAATGTGTACAAATATCAGGTGAAAACTACAAAATTTCAGCTTTGGGACAACAAAAAACTAGGCTTCTTAAAAAAAAGTAAAATATGAAAGTGCAAATAAAAAATATTAAATACTTAATACTGAAACAAAAAAAAAATACAATTTTTTGTCCCATAAAAAAATTAAAGTCCATAATCTTAATTTTTTGGTCACTCAGCCCAGAGCTTGAAAAATATCTAAAATAATACATGCCCAGAGAAAATTTACCTGCCCAGATATTAAAAGCAGATGTGTAGAAAGATTTTTCTTTTGATACCAAAAATTATAAGTCTTTTTAGGTTGAAAAAGTACATAAAACTATTTTTAGCTACTCGGTACTGGTGTTGCTAACTGTAAATAGCATTTAGAGCATCATATTGCCCCAATGTCTGTCTATACCTAGGTCACAGGGGAGTTACAGAAGTGATATATATATATATATCTGTAACTACAACATATATTAGGTCACCAAGTTTATTTAAACTGCACTTAAGAATAATTATTTTCAATTCTTTTTCTTACGGATAAACCTTGGAAGATAGTTAAATAATACATAGCAAATAAACATATGTAGATACATAAATGAAATAATTTTCATCAAAAAAAGGGTTAGCCTATTCCTGCTGTTAAAATACATCAAAAAGTAAACTGACAGAATAAAAAATACAGGAAAAAGGTAAGTAATGTTTATACGTAATGTTTTATATATATAGAGAGAGAGAGAAAGAGAGGGTGGGCGACATCATAACCACGTGTATATATATATATATATACTGTATGTATGGCCTTAACTAAAAAAGAAAAGCAGGATGTGTAGAAAGATTTTTCTTTTGATACCAAAAAAGACATGCAAAGAATGCAGACAACTCAAAGAATATATATATATATATATACAGAGAGAGAGAGAGAGAGAGAGAGAGAGAGAGAGAGTGAAACCACTGAAATGGCAATGGGCTGGACATGTTGCCAGAAAAACAGACCACCGATGGACGACTGAAATTTTGAACTGGATTTCGAGGGACAGAAGACTCATGGGAGATGGGTGGATGAAATTCGAAACCATGCCGGAGTAATATGGAGGAGACAGGCTCAAGACACACAATTGTGGAAGAAACTTGGGGAGACCTTCATTCAGCAGTGGATTGATAATGGTATATATATCATCATCATTGACACTTATTATCCTTACAATATATCTATACTGTATATAATCAATATATATATATATATATATATATATATATCATTATCATCATTGTCAACCATTATCAATGCACTACTGGATGAGGGTCTCCACAAGTTTCTTCCGCAACTGTATGTCTTGAGCCTATCTCCTCCATGTTACTCCGACATGCTTTCGAATTTCAGCCACCCATCGCCCATGGGGTCTTCTGGGTTTTTTTCGGTAACACTTAAGCTATGATTTAACTTTGGGGCTCCAGATGTTTTTCCCTAGAGAGTGGTTTGGGGTTCCTGAGTTGTTTTATTCTATGTCATTTTTGTCTAGAACCATGAAAGTGGGTTACTTCTTGTTAATTCTATGTTTATTTCTACTACGTCTAATTCCTGCAGCAAGGTGCAGTGTTGATGTGGTCTAATTACTACATGAGTGTGCTTTACTTCTTTTTACTGATATATGTATAACATAAACCATTATCAATCCACTGCTGGATGAAGGCCTCCCCAAGTTTCTTCCACAGTTGTCTGTCTTGAGCCTGTCTCCTCCGTGTCACTCCTGCATGATTTCGAATTTCATCCATTCATCTCCCATGGGGTCATCTTCTGGGTCTTATATATACATAGAGAGAGAGAGAGAGAATTATATTGTGTGAAGTATTTAGTGTATGTGCTGGAAGATACCTTTATTATGGTCAAGTTACCACAATTGCCTGGCCTACCCACGAATAAGGCTTACAGATCTGTGTTGTCGAATGTTAAGGCTAACAAACAGATTAGAAACATGCCCAGTGCTAAGGACTTTTAATTTTTATTAAATAAAAACCAGGTAAGTAGTAGTTTTCTTCTGATTATATAAGATAGGGGCAGTTGGTAAAAGTATTTTAATATTGGTACCTCTTGGCTGTGTAAACTCATTGTTTGTTTTCCGTTTTTCTTCGAAATTTTTTTCTTCATTTAAAACTCTCATAAAATATTTGGCGTCTATGTATTTGGAGTGATAAGCTGTGGGATGATTCAGCATTCTCATGGTGATGACCCACGAATATCTAAGATTTTTACCGAAATTGCGGATTGACTGCAACTGTATTTTTTATTTTTTTATTTCTTTTTTTTTCATTTACTCTATTACCGCTGACTTATATTTCACTGAAAATTGGTTCCAAAAAATTTGTGAAATGTCAAAAAATTACGGCATGAGATTTTATTCAACGAGAGCAAGCTGCATCCATTAAAATATCATTTTCTTTTTAAAACACTATTGCCACCAACTAACAATGAAAAGCGTTATTTGATACGTTAAAGTTTTAGTCTCACCCCCTAGGTGTTTATAACAACATTTCTGAGTTATATCCTTATTTAACATCAAACCATATATTAGGAAAACTCCCTTTCTTAACACGGAACGGAAATCGTTCTGTACCTCATCAAACATGGCTGCCACTTGTTTCCGGTGGCTTCACCCGTTCCCCGACGTAAGCGCTCTACGTACTTTTATCTCGTTGTTTTCAAGGCTATTCCAATGCATTTTGCTTTGGCCGAATCGCCTTCTTTCGTTGTAAATGTTTCGAATTTCGCATCGTAACTTGCTGCCAATGTGTGAGAAGATGCTGAATTTCCTAATTTCTTAATTATTTTGAGGCTCTTTCCCATTTTTATTTTAAATTGAAATGCAGGAACGTTAGTGCGAATTCTAAACAAAACATAACGTGAACTTTGAAAACTTCCCTCGTATAAGAAGTATAATTCATTCCGGTTTTGTATTAACACGGTTTCTTCAACCAAAAACCACACAAGTCCAAAATACACACAGTTGAAATTACATAGATATCATGTAAACAATGTCAAATTCCCACAGTTTGTGGCTTCACGGTTAAGAGACTCAATTTGCTTTTGTGTGTGTGATTGTGATTGAAGTCTTGACGACCACCATGAGTAAGGTGACCAGATATTGGAACACTGATTTGAGGACAAAAGGGCGTGGCGTCCCCAAATCAGCAGTTCATTTGGGGACACATACGTATTCAATATAAATATGCCAATCTTTTTTATCACAAAGCTGCATTGCTTCAATAAGTGTGATTTGCATATAAAAATGTGTGTCATAAAAGGATATATCTTGCAGAATGTTCGTAATTTTTATTGACAAAGCAGAACTATGAAGACGAGAACATATTAGCAAAAATAAAATGCTTTACCTTCAGCATATGTGCATTTTCTGGAAAGTGTTGATCGCTTTCTTAACTGAGTAATAAGCCCTCTACTGTCCTGGAAAATTTTCTTTTAAATGTTTATATATAAAAATAAGACTAACGAATTCTAGTTCACCCTAACACAGATAAACAACAGCACAGCAACGCACGACAGCAAGAAAAGTAGGGGCGATTGTAGAACAGCGCCACCAAACAGTGTACTAAAAACCGCAACATCTTTTACCATGAGGGGACGTACAGCGCGCTTCGGCACCAGTCCTTCTAGTACAACATAATCTGGTCACCTTATTGTACACACGGTCTGTTAGTTCCTTACACCATGAATATAGGTAGACAGAGCTGCTCCCGTTCACGCAGCGGTGAGAGAACGGCACAAACATGTCAAGCGGGTTAGTCACGTGATATGTGTCAATATTGATCTGAGGGAGCAGGTAATGGCGATGCTCAACAGTATTTACCGTAGACCGTGAAAAAGGCATTTGCACGGTGACCCGTTCAATATAATTTTACTACGTTTATCTTCATAAAAAATCATAGCGATCTAAGTTTATCTTCATAAAAAATCAAGTGGTTTATTTTTCTGCCCACTAGTTCTTGTGGTACAATTTTTTAAAGTTCAGTCAGTCTGGTTGGTGCTCTCGCTGAAGTGTTTGTTTACATATTTTTACGCAATTTTGCTGCCTCCCCCTACAATGCAGGATTTTTTTAGTAAAATAACCATTAATCTTTGCACCTTTAGCTTTCATTGTGTATACTTTTTGTTGGCCGCCCCGGTGGCGCAGTGGTCTAAGCGATGGCCTCTGATCATTCGTCCGAACGGGGTCCGGGTTCGAATCCCGGTCAGGCATGGATGTTGTGTTTGTCTTACGGCACTGGTTTTCTCCCTTCCCTGGAACCAGTGACCCTAAATTAGGGACGGGCGACTGCTTATTGCCCATTGAGTTGCTCACGGTGGTCGTTAAACCTCCAATAAAAAAAAATACTTTTTGTTGTTATAGAGCGCATATACAATCTATTACGGTTTTCTAAGGTTGTCCCATTACGTATATATTCTGTATTGGAGTATAAAAGTTACCTTATTTCTCAAACTCCCCATTTAAATTGTGCGTAGTGTTCCACAAAAGAAAGTACTTTTCTCTCATTGAAGACAGTATAAGTGTTTTTCTGTGAAAAATTTGTGTTGATAAGTCAATTATTTTTGGGGTTACGAGTGTGTGAAAGATTTCCGAGGTCTGTAAATGGAGGAACTGTTTACTACCAACATAGCGAGATGTAGGAAATATTAGAAACACATGTACATACATACTGATGCACACAAATTTTAATGTATAGAAATACTCCAATTTTCAGACTAACAGCCACAGCCTACATGTTGCAAAAATGAGATATTTTGCCAAATAGTAACCCTCATTGTGTTGGGGGGGGGGCAAAGATGGTGTGTACGTTTGTTTTTTTATTTCCGCCGGGTTTTTTTTTATTTTGATAATGCACACCAGTTTTCTGTTTGCTTCCTGAAACAACAAACCGTTAGTTAGCAAGGGCTACACAAAGTCTGCCATAGCAGTTACTGCTAATAAAAAAATAAATCAGAAGCTGCACATTTTTAAATTATAAATTTTGGACGATTCTTTTTTACAACAACTGAGGCCACTTGCCTCGTTTTTGGTCTAACCTATGTAAATACTAAATCCATGAATATAACCGTTGGTCTTATGTTGGGCCGGTTCTTTATATAAATATAAATTTCTTTCCCTTGGAACAACTTTTGCCATTACTCCCTGTTTTCCCAACCCGTGGTGTTTGACTACGTCTAAGGGTTACGCTTGTATCATCCACTTTCTCCAACTGAGCTCAAGGAAGACGTTTCACAGCAGTGGCGTGTCAGCTACAGAAGAGCTCTCCACCTACGACAACTCGCTGAAGCCAAATGATGATTGCTATATTATATGGGATGAACGACGGCGAAACCTACTTACTGAATGGGTCATCAACCGACTTTATGGAGGCCAGCTGGTCTACAGAACTTCCAGAAAATTAGCTGCAAAATATTCAGATTTCTGCTGTTTACCCTCGGACTATTTTCAATGGTGGAGCAACTTTGTGTAGGATGAGGCTATCGTTTATCTTTCGTATCGCAAATGGCTTCATGCAGCAGCGATCTCCCCTCGACAACTTCAGCTATTCTTGGTTAAAATGTCTCAAGATTTGGGTAATTCTTGCCACTCCGACGCAATTCTTTTTGCTCAGCGCCATGGCCTACCGACGTTTTTCGCTTGCTCTTCCTGCGGTTCAAGCCTGATCTGACATAACGCCGCCATGAATTTCACTTGTCAACCAATTCTCCCTTCCTGTTGCTTCAACTTATCACCCACTACAGGAAAGTGGAGTTTCTGGATTTTTTTAGCTTTATTCTATTAATCAATTCAATAGAAATAAGTGGAATTTCTGGATTTTTTTAGCTTCATTCTAATAATCTATTCTGTTGTTTACTTTTATTTCCAACATGGCGCCCAGTCACTACCATTCCGAAACCACGACTGCTTAGCCATTCGCTCCAAAAAAAAAATGTTTCTCTCTTTTACCCTATATTGTCCAACTTTTCAACCCCATTTTCCCATTCCCCTTTGCTTTCCGCGGCTCCTCAAAAAAACACTGTCGAAAACGGGGCGGTCTCAGTGCTCGTAACAAATTACCATTTTGGAGAATCCCTCACACACAGGCTTTAAGCAATGATTATTTATGGGTTAAAGAGCCAGTGTTAGTTGTGCCTCAGCTTACATAAGAAAATATCAGCATACAGTAATCTGTAATACATACAATAATTTGCATTTGTGGTTGCATTTGTAACATTTCTTACTTTTTGCTAAGCCTTTTGCCTTTTATAGTCAGTCCTGTATTTATATAGAAACCCATGTATGCTCAGTAAGTGTATGAATTACACATTACTTTTTATGTGTGACTTGCATTTCAATTTTTTATACAGCGGGAACTTATATGTTAAATTAAATCAGAATTTTCCTAATTTTTTCACTTTGGAATAAAAAAAAAATTATTGGCATTTCTGGAATCGAATTACCCATGCATTTTTCAAAGTATTTATTTAAATCTAATTTAAATTACATTCAGTCAGATTATCTGGCACAATAAGACACCCGAAGTGCTAAAATGAAGCAAATTATAGTTACAGTAATTACAGAAAAATATTTTTTCCTAGATAATTATTTATTTCATTTATTTTGCTTTTGTAGGGGGGCCATTATTATATACAATACACAGATACTGTGAATTTCCAACTTGGTTGTTTTTATAAAAGTAACAAAAACATGTAAAATTTATTTTAAGTTTTTTTTTGCCAATTTTAAAAATGTCAACAATTTTTTTTTTCAAATGATTTCCGAGTTAAAATAAGAGGTTAGAACGGAGAGGACATGGCATCAGCCGCACGCCCTGCTTTTTCTGTGGGCTCCAATTCGTATCAGCTGTTAATGCCCAGTATGCCCAACTTGGACTGCTTCAGTACTTTCTACGGAGAAATTGTCGACTTTGAAGAGGTTTTAGAGGCACTTGTGCAGCATGTACAGTCAGGAAAAAATGAGACTAAAATAAACTTGCACATAACTAAAAATTTGCAAAAAATTACAGAAATGCTGTTTAGTATTTTCTAAAAAAAATTAAACAAAATTATGCTTCGTAGAGCGGAAGTGCATATTGCACATTAGCCAATCACGGTCTTGCTAAAGCTGTGGGAGCCTTGTTGACCTTCAGGAACTGCTGCAGAGAGTAAGAGATGGCCGCTATCAACCTGTGCTGCAGCACAGGTCTTCAGGAAGTGACGCCATGTCACTCAACCCTCCCCACCCGGAGGGCGCAAGAAATAAGATTTGGCTTACAAGTGGCTGATGATGCCATTTCCTCTCTCTTCTAACCTCCTTGGTCCCCAACTGTCCGAAGATAGGGTGGGTCAACTGACTGTACAACATATTTTCGCCTTTGTCACTATGACCTCAAATAGGTTCTCGTCTCCGAATGTAAAACTAGATTTTTGTATTTTGTGGGAACCCAGACAAACCGAAGAATTTTCTTTTATAAAGGATGCAGTTTTAAATGCTCTTAAACAACGGTACTTGAGGTATTGTCTGTTGCGTCAAATTTGATGAGCGCGGACGAACACTAATTCTTTTTTTAGGCACAATAAACAGTCTGAGGGGTAAATTTCTATACACACTTTCTATATATAGTAAACGGGTAATGGCCGCCTTGGTGGCGCAGTGGTCTAAGCGATGGCCTCTGATCATTCGTCCGAACGGGGTCCGGGTTCGAATCCCGGTGAGGCATGGATGTTGTGTTTGCCTTACGGCACTGGTTCTCTCCCTTCCCTGGAACCAGTGACCCTAAATTAAGGACGGGCGACTGCTTATAGCCCATTGAGTTGCTCACGGTGATCGTTAAACTTTCAGTCAAGGAAGAAACAAGATAGTCTTGTAGTTGCACGTGTATAATACCATGTTTTAAAATTGTATGATTTCTCAATGTTTCATAATCTCTAAAATAGCCGGATTTTGAATAGTGTATGAAGACTTTTGTGATCCACTGTATGTTATTAACCATTTAATCTTGACAATATGTACTGCTTTTAAAATAAAGTTGATCTTACTGTCCTGTTTTACCCATACCCTGATCAAATTCAATCACTGAAGTATGTAGTCTTTGCACTATATAGGGCCTTCAGGTGCTAATAAAAAAGTATAATATATGGCTCCGAATACACACCCATGTTTCCAGCATTTGTTGCGCTAGTCCACTAATGTAATGTTATTAAATTTGTGTGGGGAACTATTTTTATGTGAATTATAATATTTTATTGCTTTAAAATATTTTCTATGTAAATAAATGTAAAGGCAACACTTTTAAAAATCAAGTAGTAATACTTAAGACTTTAAAAAATAAGATTACATTTTTAACTTCTTTGACCACCTGTAAATTTGAACCCCAGAAATGTTCCACACAAAGGTATGACAAAAACAAACAAAAAAAAAACGGGGAATGAATAATAAAACAACACTTGAAGAATTTATAACGAAAAACAAAATTTATACATATACACGTACACTTAGTTTTCCCACGAAATACGCGCAGAAATATTAGGGGTTCGAGGAACCCATAACAAAATCCATGCGGGTTCAAAAAGTGTCTCAAACCCACGAAGTCTCCACCTATGGTATATCTACTACATCTATTTCTTTGGATGATATACATTACCACATGTAAGCAGCATTTCATCATAAAATGTAAACGATCTTAACCTGTTATTTTTTACTTACCTCCAGACGCTCTGCAAAATTTGCTCAACCAAAAAGCAGTTTCCAAATTTCGATTTTTAACACAATTTTCCTGAATATACAGTGAGATGCAGATGTACAGAACAAATGATTTATTAATATTTCCTGAATATACAACAAGTTGCAACCTTTACTGACCTTTGAATATAGTTTCTTTAGCATTAAGGCTTCGAACTTTGTGGGTCTGCAACTTCTCGGTTATCAGCCTGCCATTACGGTGAAGTCTTATACAAAAATATTCATAGAAAACAGCTTTCATTAGATATGTCCTGTGGTCTTCAGTGGGACACTGATCCAGTATATGGTCGTGCAAAGAAACAAAGGTGGAAGGCCGAACTTCTGTCATAGACTTCAATATCAGAATGGACATCATGTTCTTATGGCGGAACTTTCCCATAACTTGGAATGTACGGAAGTACCTCTCAGCAATTTTACAGAGGTGCACAACATCATTTGAAGGAAGAGCCAACCCACCTCTGTTCTTACGAGCAATTAGGGAGCTCTCGTCTGGTGATGTAGATGTAAGTGCTGCAAGGCACTCACCACACTTCAGTTTGGCTTTCAATTTTTCTTAACAAAACCTGAAATATGTGACACAACATCTGATATGTAATAACTTATAAATTTTACAGGCAAAATACTAGATTCTTCACTACTTAAAGAAGTGCCATCAAGGCAATACATCTTTCGTGCTACAGAGTGATTAGTACTGTTAACATGAACATTTTCCTGATGCCCAGTACTTGATACATGTAGTATCACTGTTTCATCCAGCATCATACTATTGGAACTTTCTGATGACTAGATTTGATGATGCACAAGTAATCTCTTGTATGTCACCTTAAACTATTTTGCAGTTGGATTGTTATTTTGACCTCCTTTACTTCGGATAGCACTAAAGAATGTCTCCAAGTGGTCCTGACTGAGTTTGTAGGTCAACAAAAATTGCAAAGGTGAACTGCTGGTCTCAATGAAGTCACGGTAGATGCCCTGAATGCTGTGAACGCACGTAAGAAAGCCCAAAAATTCAGTTCTGCGGTTGCTTTATAGTATAGATGGTCCATCTATTGATGTCTTTAGGCCACATATATAACTTTCCGCTGCATTTAAAAAACTTTAAAAGTTACATTTTTTGCTAACTTGCAATGGAGCTTTAAAACTCTTACTTAAAAGGTTGCGGCTGTTCAGCAAGTCGAACAAATCATTAAAAATTCTTAGAAATTCTGCAGTAGCATCACTTCCTACAAATTGTGGAAGTTTCAGATCCATTTCGACAAACTGTAATGCATCAGCAACGCTGCTGCTTAATGTCTGGGCAGCAATTTTGACTTTCATCTTTTCTCGTTCCCACTGAATATGGCGATTGCCCAATTTAGTGGCTGCTAAAAGCCCTTCACTTTTCTGGAAGGCTTCTAGCTGCACAATATGGTCCCACTTTATTAATTCGTTGCATGAATTCGAAAGGGACCCTATGGCGGCTAAAGCATTCCGAACCAGCTTCAGCATATGGCATGCATCAAGCAAAATTTAAATTTTTTCTTTACTAACTGGATGTAGAAAGTATGTTCTCATATTCATTGCATCTAATGCGGCACCTAATTCAGCAGCTGTAACTAAATTGGAACTTGCTCCATCAAATGTAAGTGAGATTACATGAATTCCAGTGCCATAAATAAACTTTAGTGCTTCATTAATTAAATTTGCACGTTCTGTAGCATTTAGCCCATTAATGAGGAAGTATCCAATGGGGACTTTCCAGTGCCCGTTGACAGCATTTAACATGAATGTTAAAGCTTCTTTGGCTACAGGCAGCTCATCTCCATCCAAATCTGTTGCAAAGTCTACATATCCACTAAACTTATTTACATCCCATTCCACATGGTGTCGTATTGCCATTTCATCAACAATTAAAGCACACACAACAACTTTATTTTTTGACAAAGCCTCTTCGACTTTTACTTTTAGTGCAAATACAGATGCTTCTGTAAACCCTGGAGAGCCATCAATGGAACGATACCACTTTTCAAGGGTTGTTGGATGGGGAAGACTAGTATTAAACACCTTACGTACGTAATTATATGCCTTATTGGAATAAAAGGGCGAGGTTAGTGCAAAGGCACGAAGCTCAGGCGGATATTTTTCGCTGGTGGTACCATGTTCAACTCTATGAATTAGTTCCACTGCTGTTCCAGGCAATGATGACTGAAAATAAAACAAAAATGAGTTATACAGTGCAGAAAATTGAATTAATCTGGCAAGAAATGAAAAATGCACAAACTCATTAAGAGCAATGAAAAAAGAAATATAAAACCTACATGCAGTATTCAATAGTGTTGGAACTAGATTATTTTATATTGTCTTTGTGAATTTTCTGTTTCAATCCTCACAAAGTATTACTGATTACCTGGCTAGGGTGGTTGTAAAAGGACTGACCTCGCTGGCTCTTGCTGTTGTCACACTCAATATTGTATAATATAAAAAAAAAACAAGAAATCATGAGCCGCCCCGGTGGCGCAGTGGTCTAAGCGATGGCCTCTGATCATTTGTCCGTAAGGGGTCCGATTCGAATCCCAGTGAGGCATGGATGTTGTGTTTGTCTTACGGCACTGGCCCTTTCTCCCTTCCCTGGAACCAGTGATCCAAAATTACGGACGGGCAACTGCTTATAGCCCATTGAGTTGCTCACGGTGGTAAGTGTTGCGACTTCTGAGCTCCGTCAATTCGTGCGTATTTTGTGTGTTTCTAGAGAGTTGTGTACCCCAAGTTTCACAGCATTTCCCTTTGGACGGTTCCGCTATAGTTTGTGATAACTCCCAGATTGGTGAGTTGCTTTTTTCTTTTGCTATTACAACTTGTTTATCTCTCGGCCGAGCTGGTCGAAGCTACGATAGTCGGCGCCATTGCAAATGGCGTCTTCCGGCGGTGAGGCCCCGGATCAGGATCTCACTTCCGGTGTTCCTTCGCTGTTGATGACAACCTCTTCTTCTTCCATGGGTGCTGCTTCGCTGCCCTACACACGTGGCGGCGTTGCACTGCCCTCAACTCGTGACGTGAACAACCCCTTTCCTCAGGCTGTTCCGTTGCCTTCTCACTCATCTCAAGCTGCCACCACCTTCGTTGCTGACGATGACGCAATGGATGTCTCGTGCAACGGTGCCTTCCCCATGTCATCAAAACATCTGACGTCATCGTTTACGTATGCCAATGCCATGGCCTCTTCCACTGTGCAACGGCCCCCGCAAGGCATGTACGCCGGCGCCGAAGCTCTCCAATCACAACTACAACGTGACGGAAATACCATTTCTTTAGAAATTCCCCAAGACTCGCCAGCAGGTACTGCTTTCACTACGATCTTAGACAGAGGTGTTGTCTTTGAATCCTTGCCAAACACCTTCTTCAAAGATTATTCCACCGCTTTAAAGCGGCAATTTCCCAAACATGCCATTTCTCACATGTTTCGGCGAGGCCGAACGATTGTGGTTTACTTTTCCAAGGCCGACTCTGCTCGTGCTGTGACGAATGCCGGTCTCACCATTGGTGATCAACATCTTCTTCCCAGCCCAGTTGCCGAGCGCCCATTGAATGTGTCCTTCTACCCGGTACCCCCGGAGGTGACCGATACAGTTTTATTTGTGGTTCTTGCGTCATTCGGCCGCGTGGTTGGAACGATTCAGACATATTCTGCTGCCCCTAAAGACCCCGACGACAACACCCTGCTCGGCGCTCGGCGCGTGGGTAGAGTTGTTTTCTTCCCCGGAGGACATCCAGACCATCCCGACTCAATTCAAAGTCAAGTGCGGTAACCAGATCCGCTATATTGATGTGCTCACTGAACATCACTGCAGCAAATGCAAGAAGTTTGGGCACTTTTACAAGCAGTGTTGCAATGCTGATGCTGCCCCACAAGATTCACCGCAGGTGACTTCTCTTCAATCCTCTGACTCGCCCTTGCCTCCACGACTATCGTCTGAAGCACCTCTGAGACGAGAAAGGGCTCCTTCATCGACTGGTGTGCAGCCATCTCTCTCTCCGCGACTGACTTTCCAGTGCTGCCGGAGTCCTCCACATTCCGCGCCCCTGATCTACCTGCTGACTCCGCGGACGACCGTGTCTTGTCAGCTACTGAAGTATCAATTGCAGATACTGACGGCGCTCCCACCAGTACGTAACAGACCATGAGTGACACCTCCGAGCCTGATCACAGCGCTCGCCAAGATAAGAGGACAGCGCCCAAATCTCCTCGCAACACCACCAAGCGAGGGAGAGCTGCTGGGAGCTCCACTCGCTCCTCGTCCCGGACCCGCCAGAAACCATCTTATCTTCAAGACTTTGATACCACTTCTGACCCTTCCTCTCCAATGGTTTCATATGAAGACTTTGATCAGAGTCTTCGCGACACATCGTTCCCGTCTTTGCCTCTTACGTATGAGGAGCTACATGCTCTCACCTGTTACACGCAAAAAGCGCACGGCTTCCTCCAGTATGCGAAGACCCATGAAGCTGGACTTCCTGCAATCCTGCAACAGCTTTCCGATCTGGATAAGCTTGTGGACAATTCTTCTTACTTATCTGGTCCTTCCGCTAAGACGGCCAAGTTCATTCGTAAACAGATCCACGGACTCAAGATTTCTATCACCAGGCTCACCACGTCGCCGGGTGACCTGGCACTTTCACGGTAGTTTCCTTCAACTGTCGTGGGTTTGGATCCCCCGAGGTGAATTCCGCCGTGCACGAGGACCTCTCGGCAATTTGTGCCGATGTCCTCCTGCTCCAGGAAACGTGGTGCTCGCTACAACACCTTTCCATCAGTGGCGCCGATGGCAGTACACCTTCCATCATGCCCATCGTGTACTGCGTTCAGGCGGAATTGCTGTCGGAATACATCACCGTTTTCGCCCATCTATCACTTCTGTTGCTGTTACCAACTTATTTACCGATCAATTACAATGTTTTACATTTTGCATCAATTGTGTACCATATCATATCTTTAATGTGTATATTCCTACTGACGACTCTCAACTCCTTCCGCTTTTTCATTGCTTTCGGGCTGCGCTTGAGGTGGTCCCCCCCGGGGACTTCTCTTCCTCCGTCAGTTGCCAGCACTAGGCACCATGAGTGCGTACTTACAGCATTTGCAGATGACGCAACCTTCTGTCTCCGCCAGGACGTCCAGTTCGACAATCTTCTCTCCACCTACCATCTTTACGCTACTGTTTCTGGCGCTTCGCTTAATGTCACCAAAAGTACTGGTTTGTGGTGTGGGTCGTGGATGGGCCGGACCGATACTCCCTGGGGTGCGGTCTGGTCCTCCTCGACTCAGAAGATCCTTGGAGCCCATATCGGTCACCCCTATACTGCGGGCTTTTTGACATGGACCAGTTTGCAGTCTAGGTTACGCCATCAAGCAGCGTTTTGGAGATTTGCGATTCCCATTACTTCTTACTGTCAGCGAGCTCACATTGTTCTACGATACTTACTTTCCCTCTGCACCTATTCCTGGACGTCCATCGTCTTCTTGTCAACCCGCTTGACGGAACTCAACAGCATCTTTACTTCAGTAATCTGGGCCTCCAAGCACTGGTCAGCCGCTCCGACGCTATATCTCCCTGTCAAGCATGGGGGCATTAATCTTATAGATGTTCACTGTTACTATCGTGCATACCGCATCACCTCCTTCCTTCGTCTCGTCACTTCGCCTTCTCCTTCTCTTACACTTTCTCTTGACGTTATTCTCTCTCTTCGCGATCCATCCTTCACTTTTCTTCTTTTCCTCAGGATGGACTGCTTTACTATTCCCTCTTCAAACTTTCCTACTATTTTATCTGAGGCTCTAGCGCTTTTCCGTTCCCTCCCTCTCTCTCGCTCTCCTCCTACCACCACCCTGGATCTCCTTGCAGAACCACTCTTTTTCTCTACCCTGGTTCACCCCCCGATCAACCTTTCTTTCTTTTTTTCTCATGGTTCCGTGCCGGCATCCTAACCGTGCAGGCCCTCATTAATCCCGATTTTTCCTGGAAACCCCTCGACTTACTCTTTTCCACCCCAACTCCTTCCCTTGAGGACGACTATACCCTTCTCCGTTTCTCTCCTCAGCTTCTCTATCCTTCTCTTGTTTCTGACAACGGCCTCCTCGTCGTCCCCGGCCCCAGCCATCTTCTCCCTTTCTTTCTTCCTTTTCGTGACTCTGTCGCCCCTGTCCTTTCTTTTACTACCGCTGCCCTGTACCGTCTCCTTCGAGCTCCCTCTGAGTCCCCCCATCCCATTTCCGGGGGTTCTCCTTCCTCCTCCCTGGCCGTTTGGTCTGCTTCTTCTTCCCCCCTTTCTTCTCCGCTAGAACGTAACACCCACTGGCGGTTCCTTCATCGCCGGCTCCCTGTCCCCCATCTTCTCTATCGCATGTCTCTTATCTCTTCTCCTCTCTGACCTTTCTGTGGCGTTGACGGAGACGTCGCTCATATGTACTGCCACTGCCCTATCTTGCTGCCACTTCTTCATACTGTTTTCCGGTTAGCTGACATAATTTGCTCCAAGGACTTGCCGTTTCAAGCATATCCGTGGCTGTTGCTCACAAAACATCCGCCCACCCGCCTTCCGGATGCCTGCTGCTTTCTTTTCGTACTTACCTAGCAAGTGATTCACTCATTTCATCAATCTCTCAGGAATTCTCCTGAACTTCCATCCCTTCTGTCGGCCGGTGGGCGGCTGCGGGCTAGCTTTCGGGGCCGGCTTGTGGCGCGCCTCCGGTTGGAACTCACAGCTGCAACTTCCGCACACACAATCGACTCCTTTCAGAACACCTGGGCCCAGCGCACCGGGTGGTTTTCTATTCATGGTTCTGCCATCCTACTGGTGACTTGATTGTGTCCTCTTTTGGATTGTCTTTGTTTTGGTGTTTGGCTGTTCTCTTCACCTTGCTAGTACCTTGCTTACTGAGTTATTTTACTTATTTTTGTTCTGCTCCAGCAGGCTGTGCTTCTGCATGTAACTATGTATAGTATGTTACTTGCTCTTCACTTTTCTTGTTTTTCTTAGCATTGTATATTAAGTGGTTTCTGAACTGTTTTGTGATCTTCTGATATGTCAATGTGCACCACTCATGTTATATGCACTGTGCTCCTATGTAGTGCTGAGTTCGAAACTTTATCTTCACTGTTTATTTATTGTGCATCCTGTATTTTTAATGTATTTTCAAGCTCTATATATTGTATCACAGGTCATTGACCTAAAGTCTTTTGCGTGTGTTCAGTGTCACATGTCTGTCCCCATTGTGGGTTTTAAGCATTTTGTATTTATCCTTTTGGGTGGCTATGCCCCTTCTTCATGTATATATCATTTTCATGTATCATTCATATTTTTCTCTGTATTTTTTCCTTGTCCAGTTTGACGAGCTGTATCATGTCTTTTGTCAATAAAATGTTGAAATGCTCACGGTGGTCGTTAAAACCTCCAATCAAAAAAAAAAAAAAAAAAAAAGAGAAGAAAACATGACAATAAAAAAAGATTACATAAAAAATTATCTTTAATTCTGGATTTTCTATGGAGATTATATTCAAACTGAATCAGAATATTCAGTTTGAATGAGGATTTGAACACCAATTTTTTTTTATTGAAGGTTTAACGACGACCGTGAGCAACCCAGTGGGCTATAAGTAGTTGCCCGTCCCTAATTTAGGATTTAGGACCACTGGTTTCAGGGAAGGTTAAGAGCCAGCGCCGTAAGACAAACACAACATCCATGCCACACCGGGATTCGAACCCGGTCCCCGTTCGGACAAATGATCAGAGGCCATTGCTTAGACCACTACGCCACCGGGGCGGCCAAGACTACCTGCCTAAAATATGTAAATGTTACCAAGATATATTCACAGGATATATTCCTAAAATCTATAAAATGTCAGTCGAAAAAATTTGCACAGTTCGCGATTTCTCGGGAAGAATATCAAACTCACTGTTTGTCCGCAATCACCATCAACAGGCTTCAATGTAATCTTAGCTTTGCTGTGAGTCTGAGTGCACATGAGCAAAGTTCATCTTAGCGGGTCTACGACATAACATCGCCGGTCAAAACATCGCACGACATATGATCGCCGACAAAACATCGCAGGTCAAAACATCGCGGTGGCATAACATCGCAGTACTAAAACATCGCAGGTCAAAACATCGTGGCCCCATAACATCGCAGGGCAAAACATCGTGGTACCATAACATCGCAGGTCCATCGCAGTAATCCCTAAATAAATTGCTTTAGATAGATTTTGACGAATTGCTAAAATAAAGTATATTTAAGGGGAGGGGGACTTCATAGAAATTGATGTCCTGATTAAATTTTGTTAGAAATTGGGGTTACCCGTATCGCTTTTCCAACAGTGCCCAGGCCCGGTGTCCAGGGCCACTCAATCAAAATTATCGTAAAATCTACAGTTTTCAATTTAAAACCACCATATTTGGTATTCTATCTCATGGTGCTCTAACTTAAACCGTAGACAGTTTGGGGAAAGATAAGGGGCCCGGGGTCAAGAGGCCCCCATACGCAATATTTGTCAAATCTACAGTTTTCAATATAAAACCACCAAATTTGGTACACTATCTCATGGTGGCAAGTAGTTCAAAGTAGACGGTTTTTGGAAGTGGTCGGAGCCCGGGGTCGAGGGGCCCCCATAGAAAATTTTCGTAAAATCTACAGTTTTCAATTTAGAACCACAAAATTTGGTATACTTCCTCATGGTGCTCTAACTTAGCACGCAGAGGGTTTATGGAACGAATGGAGGCCTGGTCCGAAATGGCCCCCCTACAGAATTTTCGTAAAATGTACAGTTTTCAATTCAGAACCACCAAATTTGGTATTGTATCTCATGGTGCTTTAATTTAGACGGTAGACGGTTTTTGGAAGTGGTCGGAGCCCCGGGTCGAGGGGCCCCCATAGAATATTTTTGCCAAATCTACAGTTTTCAATTTAGAACCACCAAATTTGGTATACTACCTCATGCTGCTCTAACTTAGACCTGAGACAGTTTTGGGAAAGATAGGAGGCCCGGGGTCAAGGGTCCCCCATACGCAATATTCGTCAAATCTACAGTTTTCAATTTAAAACCACCAAATTTGGTATACTACTCATGGTGCTCTGACTTAGACCGTAGACGGTTTTTGGAAGTAGTCGGAGCCCGGGGTCAAGGGGCCCCCATATAAAATTTTCGTAAAATCTACAGTTTTCAATTTAGAACCACAAAATTTGGTATACTTCCTCATGGTGCTCTAACTTAGACCTTAGACGGTTTTTGGAAAGGTAAGGGACCCGGGGTCAAGGAGCCCCAATATGCAATATTCATAAAATCTATAGTTTTCAATTTAGAACCACCAAATTTGGTATGCCATCTCATGGTGCTCTAATTTAGACGGTTGAGGGTTTTTGGAACGAATGGGGGCTCCCATAGAAAATGTTCGTAAAATCTGCAGTTTTCAATTTAGAACCACCAAATTTGGTGTACTACCTCATGGTGCTCTAATTTAGACCGTAGACAGTTTTTGGAAGTGGTCGCAGCCCGGGGTCGTGGGGCTCCCATAGAAAATTTTCGTAAAATCTGCAGTTTTCAATTTAGAACCACCAAATTCGGTATACTTCCTCATGGTGCTCTAACTTAGACCGTAGACGGTTTGTGGCTATAAACATCGAAAAAAGTTTGAAATAATAACCCGGAATTTCCCCCATCCTGTCAGCCTGCTTATTGTAAGATCATTTTTCACGAAAAAGCGCGGTAACAGTGAAAATACTAACCCGGAAATTTCCCCACCTCATCCAACTATTTGCAGTACCATAAACTGCAATAAAGGTTTGAAATGTCGAACCCGGAAATTCCCCCACATATTTGTGCTACTTGTACTGCTGAATGTTGTTTTAAAGTGGATAAAAACAGAAATAATGACACCGGAAATTGCCCCCACTCCATCCTAAAAGTCGAAATGCCGACCCCGGATTTTTCTCCCACCCTGTCAGCCTGCTGATTGTAAGACCGTTTTCCACAAAAAAGCGCGGTAAGAGTAAAAATACTAATCAGGAAATTTTCCCCACCTCATGCAGTTACTTGGAAGACAGTTTTTTTACTCTAAACAGCGATAAAATAAATGTTTGAAATGCCGACCCCGGAATTTCTCCCGACATATTTTTGCACGTTATTCGGCTGTATCTTGTTTTAAACAGCGTGGAAATTCAAATTATGACCCTGGAAATCTTCCCCAACGTTCGATATTTTGTGTCAAATGCAATTCGTGCATGGTCCCTTGCTGAAAAAGGTGGGGGACTTTTCCGATGTGGGTTTTTTCGAATGTGTGGGACTTTTCAGAATGCGGGGAAGTTTTCCTGTGGGGGACTCTTCCGTCCATCGTTTTTCTCTTGTTATACGGCTGTAAACAGGAATGACAGTAAGGCTGGTTCCAATTCAGAAAGAGGGGGCGGGTGTCTATTGCTATGACGTTACGGGGGCATATACAAATTGCATGGATAACAAACTGCAGTAAATTTGTAGATCTTTTAAAGCTCTGGTGTCCGGTGAAACAACAGAACTATGGTAAGACTGATTCTAATTCAGAAAGGGGTAGGGTGTGATTCTTTTTCCCCTTTTGGGTAGGGAAAATTGAAGAGGCTTAGCAAATTTAATCGGCCGTGCTGTTATGCATTATGCTTGCATAACAAGTTAAAGCTTGTGGAATTGCGTTTTCACTCAGGCACAAACATTAATTAATGGGCCCTAGCAATTTTCAGCCCGCCGCGGGCTCATATTCTTAACGTTTACATATCAAATCCTGTTAATAATGTTGCTCCTTTACTCGGCCACGAAACATTACCTGAAAGGCACTAGGCCTAGGCATTTCTAGCCATTTTTGCATCCGCCGACCTCAGATTCTGAACGTTTACATAACAAGTCAAGGTTACAGTATTGCACTTTTACTTAGGCACAAAACATTTATTAACAGACCCTAAGCCTAGGCCTTTTAAACGGTTTTTATTCTACTGATGTCACATTCACAACGTTTACATATCAACTCATGTTAATAATATTGCACTTTTACTTAGGCACTAAATATTAATTCATAGCCCCTAGGCCAAGGCCTTTCTAGGAATTTTCAATAAAATTTGGTAGAATAAGAATTGTTTAAAAGGCCTAGGGGCTATGAATTAATATTTAGTGCCTAAGTAAAAGCGCAATATTATTAACATGAGTTGATATGTAAACGTTGGGAATGTGACATCAGTAGAATAAAACCCGTTTAAAAGGCCTAGGCCTAGGGCCTATGAATTAATATTTAGTGCCTAAGCAAAACCGCAATATTATTAACGTGAGTTGATACGTAAACTTTATGAATGTGACATAAGCAGAATAAAAACTGTTTAAAAGGTCTAGGCCTAGGCAGTGGTGCACTCAGGAATTCTTTTTGGAGGGGGCTATATATATACATATATACACACATGTATAGCATATGTACACAATGTGTGTGTATATATATATATATATATACACGTCACAACCGTATGTTTTGTTGTGACATACGGTTGTGACGTATGTCGCTCTTAATCTTTTTGGGAAGAAGACACTATGTAATTATTTGAACATGTAAAATAATATTTTTGCATATTTAATTTGTGACATAATCGTTCTTGATATCTTTGGGGAGTAGCTCCGGTGGCACAGTGGTCTAAGCGATGGCTTCTGAGCATTCGCCCAACGGAGGGGTCTGGGTTAGAATCCCGGATAATGCATGGTTGCTTGCGTTTGTCTTTCTGAGGTTTATTCGCTGAGTTCCTAGTTCACATATGTACATTCCTGTCGTTGAAACACAGAATGTCTATACTGTATATGTCTGTCCACCAAGTTCAGTGTGTATGTCAATGTATCTTTGGAAAACTGTTACACATAATTCAGAAACTTGGAAAACTGCCACAAATTCGAAGTGCCCCTCGGAGGAACAGCAACTTGTGCTCGGCCCCTTAATGAAAAACATGTGGGAGATTTCCTGTTTGGCGGTTTATAGTGAACTGGATCTTACATGTCATTTTATGTAAGTAGGAATTTCCTATTATAATTTTATGCCACTATTATAACTCATACACTTTAACAAATCTAGTACGAAATGCAATTTGCGTATACATTTCCTTATGCACTGAGTGCTGGCCACTTTATTATGACCACCCCCTCAGTACTTCGTTGGGCCACCTTTTGCCTTTAATACTGCGTCGATTCTTCGTGGCATGGACTCCACGAGATGTTGATAGGTGGTTTGTGGAATCTGAGATCATGCTTGATGAATAGCAATTTCCAGGAATGTGAGATTGCAAGGTTGTGGATCCAGCTGTCTGATGGCTCGTTCAACTTCATCCCACAAATTCTCAACAGGGTTGAGATCTGGAGACTGTGGGGGCCACCTAAGCAAAGCAAACTCACCGGCATGTTCCTGAAACCAATCCTGTACAGTACGAACACTATGGCAGGACGCATTATCTTGTTGAAAGTAGCCATCGCCATAGGGATAAACCATCCACATGACAGGATGCACTTGGTCCGCAACGATGTTTAGATATGATGTGCCAGTCATACGTTGATCAACACGAATTAAAGGGCCCAAAGCATGCCAGGAAAACATTCCCCAAACCATAACGTTGTCTTCACCAGCTTGAAGGGTTGTAGCAATGCATTTGGGGTCCATGCTTTCGTGCTGTTTCCGCCAAATTCGCACTCGGCCATCGGCATGATGCAACTAAAAACGTGATTCATCGGACCACATAATTTGTTTCCAATTATCGACTGTCCAATCCTTGTGCTCCTGTGCAAACTGGAGACGTTTTCTCTTGTTAACTGCGGACAGCAAAGGTGTTCGAACAGGCCTTCGGCTGCCATATCCCTTCTGATGCAGTGTACGGCAAACAGTGCGTGCAGAGATCATTTGAGGGGATCCTTGACTAAGATGGTCTGTTATTTGCTGCACTGTTGCCCTTCTGTTGTCTGTTACCAGTCTGGACACTCTCCGTTCCGCCCGAGCAGTCACTAGTCGATGACGACCACACGTTGCACGTAGAGACCCAGTTTTTTGGCTGACAGTCCAGTTTTTAAACAATTTAACAACAGCTGCTCTGGAACATTTCACGAATGCGGCGGTTTCGGTGATACTCGCTCCATGGCTCCGAGCTCCTACAATGATCCCACGTTGAAAGTCCGTCAAATCGCATTTTTTACCTATCTTGTTGCCCAAAAATCACTTCTACTACTGTCGCAAGCCCTAAGCTTCCCCTTTTTATACTAGCCTCGCCCTCTGGCGGCAACAGCACGCAGCCATAGCTCAGTTGCTGAAAACTGTCAGGTGGTGACTTAGTGTCTAAGGTGTAGGAGTTTTCCTGCGGTGTATTTTGCTAACGGTGGAAGAAAGAATAGGAGTTTTCCGCCAAGAGAACAGCTGTTCAACAACGACAATCACCAAAGAGGAAAGACCTTCCGTTAATGCAATTTGTATATGTCCCCGTAACGTCTCACCAACAGAAGGGTACCAATCTCCCGGGTACGAGTTTTCTAAAATTCAATTGTAGGAAAATGCCGTGATTGCTTCAATTTGTGAAATAAATTACGAATTCGAAGAGGGGAAAATGTATCGGAATAGTTAGAAGATGTGAAGATGATGCCAAATCCTGAAAATCAGGCATTAAAACTGAACAGGAGGGAACGAAACTGCATGGGTACGAGTTTGCTGGGCGCCAATTTGCCGGGTACCAATCTCCCGGGATCCATTATTGGATTATTCAACATTGTGTCTAAATCATCATCATCATCATCATCATTGTCAACCATTATCAATCCACTGCTGGACGAAGGTCTCCCCAAGTTTCCTCCACAACGGTCTGTCTTGTGCCAGTCTCCTCCATGTCACCCCTGCATACTTTCGAATTTCATCCACCCATCTCCCATGTGGTCTTCTTCTGAGTCTTTTCCTGTCCCTTGGAATCCAATCTAAAATTTCGGCTGTCCATCGATGATCTGTCCTTCTGGCAGTATGTCCAGCCCATTGCCATTTCAGGGATTTAACCCTGATCATGATGTCTTCCACTCTAGTCATTTTTCGGATCCACGAGTTCCTCTTCTTATCTCTCCTGGTTACACCAAGCATGCACCTCTCCATGCTTCTTTGAGTTGTCTGCAGCCTTTGTATGTCTCTTTTAGTTAAGGTCCACGTCTCTGCACCATACGTAAGCACTGGAAGGATGCATTGATCAAACACTTTTCTTTTAAGACATAATGGCATATTGCTCTTGAAAATTATGCTGTTTCTTCCAAAAGCTCTCCAGGCAAGTTTTGTACGCCGATTAATTTCTTCATCAATGCGACCCTCACTTGATATCTGCTGTCCAAGATAAACGTACGTGTCTGTTATCTCCAGCTTTTCTCCATCAATCGATAAATCTTCATTTCTTGTAAAAGCATTGAACATCACTTTTGTCTTCTGAAAGTTCATTTTCAATCCCACTTCTTTACTCTTGTCAGCAAGTTCCTGGATCATACTCTGCAGCTCTGATGGGGTAGTTGCAAAAATGACTACGTCATCAGCAAAACGAAGGTGGGTTAGATAATCTCCATTAATCTTTATCCCCTTGTTTTCCCAGCTCAGCGACTGAAAAACACCCTCCAATGTGGCATTAAAGAGCTTCGGAGATATGGTGTCACCTTGTCTCACTCCCTTTCCAATTTTTACGTGTGTTGTATTTTCAAACAGCCTAATCTTTGTACTTGCATTTTCATAGATGTTATTAATAATATTAATGTATGCATCTTCAATACCGCAGGTTTTCAGAGCCATTGTAACTGCTGATGGTTTCACCGAATCAAAGGCTTTTTCATAAATATGTATTTATATTGTCTAGCTTAGGCGCCGACTTTGTGGGTTCGAGACAGTTTTTGAACCCCCAAATGATTTTGTTGTGGGTTCCTCGAACCCCTAATACTTACTTTTGCGCGTATTTCGTGTGAAAAATACACGTACGCATATGTGCATAAATTTTGGTTTTCGTTATCAATTCTTCAAGGTTTTTATTATTCATTCCCGCTTTACTATACATAAAAAGTGTGTATAGAAATTTATCCCTCGGACTGTTTATTGTGCCTCAAAAAAGAATTAGTGTTTGTTCGTGCTCATAAAATTTGACGCGACAGACAATACCTCAAGTACCGTTGTTTAAGAGCATTTAAAACTGCCTCCTTTAGAAATTCCTTCGGTTTGTCTGGGTTCCCACAAAATGCAAAAGCCTAGCTCTACAATCGGAGACGAGAACCTATTCGAGGTCATAGTGATAAAGGCGGAAATAAGTTGTACAGTCAGTTGACCCGCCCTATCTTCGGGCAGTCAGGAAACAAGAAGGTTAGAAGAGAGAGAAGATGGCATCAGCAACCGCTGGTGAAGCCAAGTCTGATCATCTGGTTTCTTGGGCCCTCCGGGTGGGGAGGTTCAATGGCGTGAAGTCACTTACTGAAGACCGATTGCTGAAGACCTGTGCTGGAGCACAGGTTGATAGCGGCCGTCTCTTACTCTCAGCAGCGTCCCTGAAGGTCAACAAGGCTCCCAGAGCTTTAGCAAGGCCGTGATTGGTTAATACGCAATATGCACTTCCGCTCGACGAAGCATAATTTTGCTTAATTTTTTTAGAAAATATTAAACAGTATTTCTGTAACTTTTTGCAAATTTTTAGTTATGTGCATGTATATCTCGGTTACATTTTTTTCTGATTGTATATGATGCACAAGTACCTCTGAAACCTCTTCAAAGTCAACGATTTCCCCATAGTATAAGTACAGAAGCCGCCCAAATTGAGCATCCTGGGCATACACAGCTGATACGAAGTAGAGCCAACGGAAAACGCAGGGCGTGGGGCTGATGTCATGTCTTCGCCTTTCTAACCTCCAATTTAAACTCAGAAATCACTTGAAGAAAAAAAGTTTGGAATTTTTAAAATTAGTAAAAAAAACCTTAAAATATATTTTACATGTTTTAGTTACTTTTATAAGACATAGTATCTGTGTATTGTATATGATAATGCCGCGCCTATACAAAAGCAAAGTAAATAAAATAAATAATTATCTAGAGAAAAAAAAATCTGTAATTAACTATAATTTGCTTCATTTTGGCATTTCAGGCGTCTTATTGTGGCAGATAATCTCACTGAAGGAAATTTAAATTAGACTTAAATACTCTGAAAAATGAATTGGTAATTCGATTAAAAATTTCCGGAACCCCCAATAATTTTTCAAGTCGGCGCCTGTGTTGTCTACTGTTACATAAGTGAAAAACATCCAGTAAGGATTCAATTAAAGTATCAGGTTTATGTGGTTGCAGTTTATAACGAAGTAAATTTCTCCGTCATTTCTGTCCACGCCAGGATTCGAACCCGGATCCCCTCATTCCGGAATAAGTCACTCTACCACTTGAGCTACGCGGACGTTTTATTCTGATTCCTATCTGCCTTTATGTCGTGTGCGTCCTTCTGGCAGGTACGTCACATCTCCTGATACGTTACATCATCTCCCCCTTATTTTATTTTTTTTTGAAGTGCTGGAGAAGGGATTCTTTTATTTTTCCTATCTCGCGGTGTGGAAATAACATCACACCAATGCGAGATTTTGAACGGTCGGGTCATCCGGATAGTTCGGGCGCCATTATAACGAAGTAAATTTCTCCGTCATTTCTGTCCACGCCAGGATTCGAACCCGGTTCCCCTCATTCCGGAATAAGTCACTCTACCAATTGAGCTACGCGGACGTTTTATTCTGATTCCTATCTGCCTTTATGTCGTGTGCGTCCTTCTGGCAGGTACGTCACATCTCCTGGTACGTTACAAGTTCCTTTAAGTCATGACATACTGTTTTTAAGTTATTTTCAGCGAATGATAAGGACATTTATTTTTCATTTATTAATTTCATTTTATTGACGGATCAATAGTTTGCTTCATGTATTGATTAATAAATGGTAAGATAATTGTAACAAAACATTTATTTTGTGGTAAATTGTTCTTCCGACTTTTGACTTAAAATTCGTTTTTCCACAAAACGGAAGAATGCGCCTTGTCACTGGGTGACATGTGATCTGTAAGAACAGCTCACAATTCCCAAAGCCATCTGGATTTGGGAGGAGGAACTAATGAAGAAGCATTGGTATAGTTAAGTTCTTCATCCCCCCCCCCTTGTTCATGAGGGAAGCAATCTTAGTATGTGCCCGTCGCATTGTGATTCCTTCCCCACGAGACTACTTCCTTAAATGAGGACAATGGGTTTGGTCTTTAAAAGTAAACCGCAACAAGTAAACATCTGGAGATGGAGTGGTTGTTTTGCTATTGTTCCACAGAACGGCGCAATGTGGAGGAGGTAAAAGAGCGTAAAAACTCAGGGCTATTGGTACAAAGGCTGGTTCTTTTAGCGAAGCACAATTTGTTTCATATTCGAAGATCTAAAAGCTAAAATTATCAGCAAATACCCATATTTTTTTATTGGAGGTTTAACGACCACCGTGAGCAACTCAGTGGGCTATAAGCAGTCGCCTGTCCCTAATTTAGGGTCACTGGTTCCAGGGAAGGGAGAGAGCCAGTGCCGTAAGACAAACACAACATCCATGCCTCACCGGGATTCGAACCCGGACCCCTTTCGGACGCATGATCAGAGGCCATCGCCTTAGACCACTGCGCCACCGGGGCGGCTCATATTTTTGACCCCTGAAAAAAAGGATTTTCGAAAAATGACCTGTCCATAGAAATTTCAAGTTCTCTCCACAACGTACTGCATCATTCCAAGTCAGAAATAACTTTTAGTTCAACTCCAGTAGATTCCAAACCTTGATTTATTTAAAAAATGCAATATTTTTTTCATTTGTAAGTTAAAGAATATTTGCTGCTTCCATTGCGATAGTAATCCTCGGATTAAAAAAAATTGGGCTTTTTTTTTTTTTTTTTTGATTGGAGGTTCAACGACCACCGTGAGCAACTCAATGGGCTATAAGCAGTCGCCCGTACCTAATTTAGGGTCACTGGTTCCAGGGAAGGGAGAGAGCCAGTGCCGTAAGACAAACATAACATCCATGCCTCACGGGATTCGAACCCGGACCCCGTTCGGACGAATGATCAGATGCCATCTCTTAGACCACTGCGCCACCGGGGCGGCAAAAAAAAAATTGGGCTTTCTGAAAGGGCAAAGAATTTTGTCCATTCTGGTGTCGTAGTATAGCCTAGAGTCAATATGAATTTCGCCAAAGCTTAAAACATAAAGCTTTACAGAGCGATTTAAACTTTCATAGCTCCCCCCCCATCAATAAAAAGACATCGTGTAGAATGCCTGGATTACGGGTAAATTTTGCGCACCATCTTTTCAAAGTAATGGAATAATGTTTTTCCCATTCCAGAAGTCATATATGATATTTCTAAAGAGAGCTCTTATTACGATGCATTTCGATACATCTTCAGGTTCCCATTTTATCCATTGCTTCCTTTCGTAAGATCACTTGGGCGTCGTAAATATATCATGGATACCTTTACCTAATCTTTCCAACATACTGTAGTTTCTCTTAATTTCTTTTAATTGCTTCTTGAGTTGGATAATTTGTTTTGACCAGGACCTTGTAATGATGTATGCATTTCTGATTTGTGCAGAGATATTTAATAATCTCGCGTTTCTCATTCTTTAAAGCGCCTAGTACACTTTCAAGATCAGATATTTTTTCCTGCAGTCTTTTACTCTCCTTCATCTTTTCACATTTCAAACATGTGAAACAAGATAGTAATTTCAAACATGTGAAACAAGATAGTAATTCCGCAACATGAAGTTGCGGAATTACTATCTTGCTTCGTCCTAAATCGAATCTACCCCGCCGCTGATATGGGACTTTTTTAATTTAAAGTTTTATTTCGATCCAAAGAACTTTCTAAAATTCTTGGTCTCCTATAAACCGTCTCATACGAAAACTGCCACACATCTTTCAGCAACTTGGAAAACTGCCACATGCTTTTCATAAAGGGACCGAGCACAAATTGCTATTCCTCCGAGGAACACTTTGAATGTGTGTCAGTTTTCCCAGTTTGCGAATGCCTAATGACGGTAAAGAGTTCTTTTGTTTGTCGAAATTTTCATGCCGGTTCACACGAGTTTACGGCAACTGGCCACAAAAGTTCAGCGGGGAGGGGGTAATGAATAAAGATCGCCGTTTCTTGGCATATATTTTTTTGAGAGTAGAATTGGGAACTCCAAACAATGTCAAGAAAGCGCTGTACGTAAGGTAAGCGAGAACTGCACTTTAATTTGAAGAAACACTGTAAACTGCCGAAAATTTCATATGGGGGCCCCTAGACCCCCCTTTTCCAAACCCGCTACGGCCTGAGTTAGAGTACCATGAGGTAGTATACCAAATTTGGTGGTTCTAAATTGAAAACTGCAGATTTTACGAAAATTTTGTAGGGGGCCCCCTTCGAACCGGGCCTCCACCCGTGTCAATAACCGTCACCTTCTAAGTTAGAGCACCATGAGGTAGTACACCAAATTTGGTTGTTCTAAATTGAAAACTGTAGATTTTACGAAAATTTTCTATGGGGGCCCCTCGACCTCGGGCTCCGACCACTTCCAAAAACTGTCTACGGTCTAAGTTAGAGCACCATGAGGTAGTATACCAAATTTGGTGGTTCTAAATTGAAAACTGTACATTTTACGAAAATTCTGTAGGGGGGGGCCTTCGGACCGGGCCTCCACCCGTTCCATAAACCCTCTACGTGCTAAGTTACAGCACCATCAGATAGTATACCAAATTTGGTGGTTTTAAATTGAAAACTGTAGATTTGACGAATATTGCGTATGGAGGCCCCTTGACCTCGGGCCCCATATCTTTCCCAAAGCAGCCTACGGTCTAAGTTAGAGCACCATGAAGTGGTACACCCAATTTGGTGGTTCTTAATTGAAAACTGTAGATTTTACGAAAATTTTCTATGGGGGCCCCTCAACCCCGGGCCCTCCACTCCTTCCAAAAACCCTCTGCGTGCTAAGTTAGAGCACCATGAGATAGTATACCAAATTTGGTGGTTCTAAATTGAAAACTAGATTTTACGAAAATATTGTATGGGGGCCCCTCGACCCCAGGCTGCGAACACTTCCCAAAACCGTCTTCGGTCTAAGTTAGAGCACCGTGAGTTAGTATACTCAATTTGGTGGTTCTAAATTGAAAACTGTAGATTTTACGAAAATTTTGTATGAGATGAGAGTTTAATTAGTGACTCCGCCTGAAATATTTTGATAAGTGCCATATATTAATCTTCCGCAAATTAAATCAGTGTCTGAACGAATTTTTCCTACTAAAGATCAAATGTTTAGAAAAATACATAAGAAAAAAAAAATTAAAAGAAAAAAAAGCCGTTTAATTAATGCCCGATCCTGAAATGTTATGGCTCGCGATGTTATGGCTTGCGATGTTTTGTCACCGCGTTGTTTTGACCTGCGATGTTTTGTGCCCGCGTTGTTATGACTTGCGATGTTTTGTCACCGCGATGTTTTGTGTCCGCGATGTTATGGCGTGCGATGTTTTGTGTCCGCGGTGTTATGGCGTGCGATGTTTTGTCACCGCAATGTTTTGACCTGCGATGTTATGTCCGCGATGTTATGCCACGCGATGTTTTGACCTGCGATGTTTTGACATGCTACGCATCTTGGCACATTAGTAACAATGGATCCGTGGAAGAAAATGTCTCTAGACATGAGAAATGTGATTGTGAAGTTACAAAAAGGAAAGAAATGGTATGGTGAGATTTCAAATATTGTTGGGAAAAACTGCTGAAGTGGAGAAATTAGTTTTTATTGAGGGTACAATGGAAAGACTACAGAACTTGAAGATATTGCATGGGAATCTATGGCCATCCATCAAAATCTGGGGGGGTGAGGCTTAGTAACCAATGGGTTTTCGACCCAAAGCATGAAACCAAGGTTGTTAAGGAGTGGATCGTTTATAATATACCACAACTGCAGTGGCGGCTCGTGGTAGGAAAAATAGGTGAAGAGCTACAAGAGCAATATGAAAAGATATCTACTGTCTTAAATGAAAATCAGTTAATGAGAACTTACCTATTTTTTTATATATTAGATCAATTCTTCTTCCCTTTAAAGCTGGAAATTTGTCGATTATGTCGTCAGAAAATGGGTGTTTCTTCGTGACATCAAGAAAATGTCTTTCTGAATAGAAAAATTTGCCAAAGAAGCAAGTTTATCTGGAAAAATACTGTTTCTAGAGTAAGTTTGTATTCTTTTAAGGCAAGAAAAACATCTTTCCACTGAAACACTTGCAGATGCAATTGTTAAAATCAGGGAAACCAATTTATAAGCTTCTGTAAAAATGCCTTTATCTCCATGAAGCACTCGAAGAAGTTCATGAGTCGATATATTCCTTAATTTTTCATCAGCATATACAAGACTCGGTTCATCTTTAAGGCGCTGGTGTTTAGTAAAAAATTGTCCGTAAAAATGTTGTAGATTTTCAAAAGCGTGAGAGGGAAAGCATGAATTAAATTGGTCGAATTTGGTTGTGTCAGCAAGCCAGGCAAATTGAAGTTTAAGTTTCTCACAGTCTTGAAATTTTATATCCATTTCCATAAGAATGTGGTACAAAATTTCAAAATACAATTGTTTATAATTTTGAAAAATTGTTTCTGGTGTAAGAGCAGCATATTCCCGTTTAGATCTGCTTATTTCTGTGATTTTGCTAGCTTTTCCAAACAGTGTTTCAAATACCTCCTCGTTCCTTTTATGGCTCAAAATTTCATAAGTTGTTTTTAATTTGAGTAACACAGTAGTAGTTTATGTCTATTGATTTTTTCTGCAAAATTTCGAATAATAGATCGGTGAAGTCAAATATTTAATTAAATACTATTCCCAAAAATGTAAATTCAAAAGTGTTCATATCATTTAAAAACCCTTGGGAAAGTTGAATTGATTTTTTTCTGATTGGTCACTATTTGTGAGAAATTCGAATACTTCCTTCAATTTGTCCCAATCTTCAACTATTACACATACTAACTTCTAAGTGGAGGACCATCGAGTTTCCGTTATGGTTGGCATGCATCTCGCGGTTGTTGATGTGAGTATATTGTTTTTTCACCACTCAGCGAAGCGATCGCTTCGCTGAGTGGTGAAAAAACAAAGGAATTACACTGAGGCTTGAAAAAAATATTCGACACTTCGAAATTTTAGGAAAACTCCGCTGTAATACAAGGTTCAAACGATGTACTAAGCAATAACAAAAACAGCTTGAGAAGCTTTATGCTTCATTTTTTCTGGAGTCCAGTCAAGTGTCCAGACATTACGTTTGCCCCATCGTAACATTTCCTTTATGATTGTCCTATTGACTTGTTTTGATAATCACACTGTTCCAAAACTTTGTCTAGCATTTTGTATAAAGCTTCTGACGTTCTATCTTCACTCACAATATGGAAACCCAAAAATCGCTCAACCAATACACCTTCCGAATCAACAGATCTTATTATTAAAGAGCACTCAGAAGTCTGGCTATGTCTTCCCATCTACTTGAATATAAAAGCATTGAACTTCATTTATTTCCTTTTTGACGTCATCGTTTATATATTCAGAAATACATTCAATTAATTCGTTTTGAATAGTTTTTGAGTCACCTGTGAAGACATTTTTTATCGTTTCGTATTGATTTTGAATTTTTAAAGGAGTTCTTGATATCAACAGTGAAAGCAATTCCTTGAATTTCTACGATTTATCGAGTCAATGCCTTCGTCATGGTCACGGAATGCTAGTTCTTGTTTACTCAAATACAGTACTGCATCAATCATTGTCGGCAGGAAAAGTCTATTTAAACGAACGCTTTCGCTGAAATGCATTTTCAAAAGCCTAGCATTCTCCCTCGGGGCATCGGCAATGGTATTCTGATTCTTTTCAAAATTATTCAGCATTAATTCACATTTCAGGTGTTTGCTAGAATCCCCACGTTTGTGACGTGACCGTTTTATATTTAAGAAATCTGAAAATTGTCTTTATTCCAGGCCGAATTTTATTACTAAAAAATAAGAAGGGCCAACAAAATAGTTTTTGTAACACAGAAGGGCTGCAAAGCCATTTATATTCAGTAAACCAACAATTTTTAAAATTAATATTGTAAGATTTGCCGCTCTTCTTGATTTCTTTCTTGGCGACAATTGTCAGTGAATCCGTCGGTCGTCGTTGAAGTAAAATGTCTCTTTTATTTTCATCTTTCCACCGATTGAACGGAGTTTGCAATCAATTACAGACAATGTCGTTCACAGGATACATACTGAAAACTAAAACTATCACTGTCAGTTAAACTGTACACGAAACTAAAGTAACTAATGAAGTTTTTAACAAATAATCACAAAACACGAAAAAACAAATCTCTTTCGGAAAGTATGTACCGAAACACCGCAAAGCCCTAGCTAGTGGATTGCCAAGGATTCCCGTTCCACTGCGATCTCTTCGGAAGGTCGCGGCTTCAGGTGCAGAGGCTTGGCGTCTCAAGCTAAAACACTTCACTTGCCCGGCAGATAGGGGAGGGTGACGTTACAGTTACCATGGCAACTCGGGCGAAAATTGTAGACTTCCAAGCATTCTCATTTCAGCTCTTCACTTGAACTGTTTTGCGTATAAGGACTTGTTTTCCGTATTGGCCGCGCATTGTGAATTGATATCAAATCAAAATTGTGTGTATTTTAGCACGCAATAAAGGCAAAAAAAGAATATATTTTACGAAATTATTAAATGAAACCTTATTTCAAATAAAATAGGTGAAGAGGCACTTCACCTACTTCACCTGAAAAGCCGCCACTGCACAACTATTTCATTCACCTACCAGTCTTCAGATTAAAATCCGCCCCAAACACATCTAGGATGAACTTGAACGAAAAGGTTGTAAATATATCACAGGTCGGGGGTGGTCTAAAATTACAGCATGTACAACAAAAACATCTTGTGTTTTCAATGCCAAGGAGACTGCAATTGATTCCATAGGAGACCACACACAATATAAATTTGATTTCCAGAGCTAGTAGTCATGTACATAAAATTTACTTTCCTCTGTAGATAGACTTTTGCAGCATCAATCTGTTAAAAAAAACATTTCTTACCAATGTTTTTGAAAACAAAACTATATTACCTTCTGCTCGCTGTCTAGCACGATATAAATATTTATTCTAGAAGGAAATGGAAAATAGTATAATTGATAGGTGACACCGTGGGGTTCGGGTATACTAGATTCAAGTAAAAGATTAAGAGGATACGATATATATATATATATATATATATATATATATCATCATCATCATCGTCAACCATTATCAATCCACTGCTGGACGAAGGTCTCCCCAAGTTTCCTCCACAACGGTCTGTCTTGTGCCAGTCTCCTCCATGTCACTCCCGCATACTTTCGAATTTCATCCACCCATCTTCCATGTGGTCTTCTTCTGGGTCTTTTCCTGTCCCTTGGAATCCAATCTAAAATTTCGGCTGTCCATCGATGGTCTGTTCTTCTGGCAGTATGTCCAGCCCATTGCCATTTCAGGGATTTAACTCTGATCATGATGTCTTCCACTCTTGTCATTTTTCGGATCCACGTGTTCCTCTTCTTATCTCTCCTGGTTACACCAAGCATGCACCTCTCCATGCTTCTTTGAGTTGTTTGCAGCCTTTGTATGTCTCTTTTAGCTAAGGTCCACGTCTCTGCACCATACGTAAGCACTGGAAGGATGCATTGATCAAACACTTTTCTTTTAAGACATAATGGCATATTGCTCTTGAAAATTATGCTGTTTCTTCCAAAAGCTCTCCAAGCAAGTTTTGTACGCCGATTAATTTCTTCACCAATGTGACCCTCACTTGATATCTGCTGTCCAAGATAAACGTACGTGTCTGTTATCTCCAGCTTTTCTCCATCAATCAATAAATCTTCATTTCTTGTAAAAGCATTGTACATCACTTTTGTCTTCTGAAAGTTCATTTTTAATCCCACTTCTTTACTCTTGTCAGCAAGTTCCTGGATCATACTCTGTAGCTCTGATGGGGTAGTTGCAAAAATGACTATGTCATCAGCAAAACGAAGGTGGGTTAGATAATCTCCATTAATCTTTATCCCTTTGTTTTCCCAGTTCAGTGATTGAAAGACATTTTCCAATGTGGCATTAAAGAGCTTCGGAGATATGGTGTCACCTTGTCTCATACATATATATTTAAGTTTAAAACAGGTTAAACTTTTTATATCGTGCTGAACAGCGAACAGAAGGTAATACAATTTTGCCTTCAAAAAACACCATGGTGTTTCCTACCAAATATGCTATTTCCCATTTCCGCCGATAATATATATTTATATCGTGTTGAAGAGCAAATAGAAGGTAATATAATTTTGCCTTCAAAAAACATTGGTTTCTTTACCACGATAAACTTACATTGTTCCCCTGAGAGCTATCTCAAGATAATAACCAAACTAAAATAAATTTCTTATATTTTAATGTGTTTTGTTTCCTTTTCCCCTCAACATATCTGCATATACTTAATGTATTTGTGTAATAGAAATATTTTTCGTGCGTTGTTTACAGTTACTTGCATAATGCAACATTTTATGGTGTATGTAGACTTGTGTCTCACTATATCAGTCAAATATGCTTACCTTTAGTAGAGCACTTGCTGAGTCACTAATTAAGGCCTTTTGTTTTAGTTCGGAAAGCATTTCATTCAGAGATGTAACACGTTGCTCCAATCGACGTTTCTTTTTGGTACTATTGCGAGCTTTGTGCTCATTTCTTGCTATCCGCTGCTTTGCAATATGTAGAAACTTTTGGGCTTTTGATGGATAATACACATCTTCATCCGTGAAATCTCCAACATAAGCCAATCGCCTTTTAACAGAATTGAAAATTTCAGATTATCCCAGACTTTGTGTGGAGGTGCTTGGAAGTTCAATTTCTTTAGCTTCATCCAAAGGAAATACTTTCTCTTTTGGTGGCTTACGTTTCCTTTGTTTTGAAATCAGATGTTTAGGGAAATCAAAAATAGTGGTACTTGCACCAGATTTCAGCCATCTAACTCCCCAAAACCTGCCAGTGTCAAAAGAGTCTTCCGTGAAGTGCTTAGAACAAATTTTACTATACCTTCAGGGGTTAAAATTTTCTCTGTGAAGTTTCACTGTCCATAATTTTTTCCTTTCTATATCCGTTGGGAAACTATATAGAAAAAATAACACAATGTTAGTTAAACTAATCCTGCTAGTAATATAAATATGAATCATACTGGAAAGTGGAAACTAGCAGGTCAACAATTACACCATTATTACTATTATCTATACATACTATATAAAAGAGAAAGTTTGCACAATAGTGGCCAAAATTGTAGAAACCTTTTGGAAATAGTGTATTTTTTAGGTTTAATGGCTCGTAACACCACTGTTTTTTGGAATAATACCATAATATTATATATCAATGGAAAGATAATTTCATCAGGAATGTAATTCAATAACTGTTATGAAGGATTTTGTATTAGAACAGCAGTTATAAAGAAGAAAAGTTAAACATATAGAAAAACTGAGATATACAAAAATTCTCACCATGTCAGTTAATACTTAGTTGGGTAACCATTAGCGTTAATTACGGCCTTACAACACCTTCCCATGTAGTGAACCAAGTTTTTCAGCTCTGAGCTGTTATAATGTGAAACCAAGATTGAATTATTGCTTCTATTAATTGGGTTTTATTGCTGGGTTGCTTCTGACTAAGAAGTTTCTTTAGTCGGCTCCATAGATTTTCGATAGGGTTAAGGTCTGGGCTATTCCCAGGCCATTCCAGCAGTGGAATATGATTATCTTGAAACCACTTTTTTACACAGCAGCAACATGACATGGAGCTGAATCCTGTTGAAATATAAATGCTTAATTATCTTGGAAAAGATCCCGTGCAGAAGGCTTCAGTTTGGCCTCAAATATTTCATTAATGTATTTTTGGCCATTTATATATTCCCATTAATCACGCAAATTCTGCCCACACAATTTGATGTCATACAACCCCAGTTCATAACGCTGACTTGGTGTTTCACGGTACATGTAATGCAATCAGGATGCAAATCTCCGATTCTTGTCCTTACGTATTTTATGTCATCACTATCAAACAGGGAGATTTTGGTCTCATCACTCCAAATAACACTGTTCCATTGTTCCGATGTCCAGTCAACATGTGTTTTAGCTCAGTTTAATTTTTTCAAACTCTGTTTCAGAGATAAAAATGGATTTTTTCGTGGAATTCTAGCTTTTAGACCAAATTCCTGCAGTCTACGCTGAACAGTCCTTGCACTCAACTTCACATTGCATTGTGCCATTTTATCTTGTATACACCCAGATGATTTTCTTCTGTCACCTAGGCACTGTATCCTAATTCTTCTATAATCACTTGCTGTTGTGCACCTTTTCCTGTCTTTGCGAGTTTGCTTTGTAGTGACCAAGTCTCCTTATACCTCTTCAAAAATTTAGAAATGCCACCTTTGGTTAAATTTCCACCAATTTTTCTTCTAATTTCTTCATAACTGAAGCCTTGTTCACTTAACAGTACTATTTTACATCACTTTCTGGGTGGCCAGTCAACTTTTTGTGCCCTTTCTTTGATTTTATTACATTTTACAAGCTAACTAAATGAAAGAACACACACACACAAACCCAACCCCAACTTGATAGCAATCACATAACACACTGACAAATGTCCTCCTCTCAGCTCCAATACATGACATCAATAGCTGGATCCTACTGTGACCTGATTGGCTCATTGCCAAAACAAAATGACACCTGATTGGCTCTCTAAACAGTCATGCTCATTGACTACATTCAAATGAAGGAAAGCTACTTTATATCAACCTAAGTTGTGATTCCCTTTTCTGGTTATTTGGCACTAACTTCATAGAATACAGATAATTAAACAAACTTTGTTGCATTACATTCTTGATAAATTATCTTTCCATTGACATATAATTTTATAGTATTACTCCAAACAAAAGGGGTGTTATGAGCCATCAAACCTCAAAAATACACTTTTTCCAAAAGGTTTCTACAATTTTGTCCACTAGTGTATATTTGTTTGTTTATCCACTATACAAATCTAGTTTTCAATTTAAAATCACAAAATTTGGTATGCTATCTCTTGGTACTCTAACTTAGACCGTAGAAGGGTTTTGGAATGTATCGGAGTCCGGGGGGGGGGGGGGTCAAAGGGCCCCCATACAAAATTTTCGTTCTTTTAGTTAAAATTCCCACAGTTTTCAATTTAGAACCACCAAATTCGGTATACTATCTCATGGTACTCTAACTTAGACCGTAGACGGTTTTCGGATGGGGTCGGAGCCCAGGGGTCAAGGGGCCCCCATGCTAAATTTTCATAAAAGTTCCATTTTTTTAGTTTTACGCTAGCTTTCACCACCAACAGGCTGCTCCACCAGGCAGAAATATAATGTTGCGTAAGTAGAGAGTTCCAGATATTCAGAATGATAAAGAAAAGGATGATCAATGTCAATTCGCATGCACGTTACCAAGGAGGTTATATTACTGGAGACATCACTGGCTCTGCCGCCATAGGTCACAGCTAGTCTGTGGTGTGACGTCACAAGCAGGCAAAAATGAACTAAATTATACCGTTGATGAAACAGTAAGCTTGTGTATCATTAATAAAGATTATTGAATTACTCATTTTTGTCTGTTTATACGCTTAGAAGCTTTTGTTTCATTGGTTTCCAAGCAGCTTCTCTCCGGCTGCGTCGTGCCTGCTCATGACGTCATTTGCAGCATAGACGGTGACTTATGGCGGCCAATGCTACGTGGATAGGAGTGGTGTCTCCAGTAATATAACCTCCTTGCACGTTACATGACATAAGTTCATTGCATTTCAGTGACGCGGGGTTCTCATAAGCGCTCGGCAGATGTACGGCAGTTCTATAGATGTCTCCTCGAAGGTAAGCATTTCCTTTCCTGTTACTTTCTTTTTTGTTTCGTTAAAATAAATTAACTAAATCGAAATTTTTTTTCTTTATATTTAACATTTATTTATTTTTATTTTTTCGTGTGTGTGTGTGGGGGGGGGGGGGCAGAAATATTACTGCATTATAACATTTTGTGTCGGCAGTGACAGTTATAGTTTTTTTGCATTCCATTTTGTTTTATTTCTTTTTAGAATAAAAATTAAATTAAACCGGGAAATACCAGGTACCCCTGCTAGTACTGGATACACTTGTAATCCCGCTATCGATCAAACAGTACAAAAGAGAGCTATCATTCAAGGTCTATAAAAGTGATTCGATGCAGTTTGTGTATTAATAATGACAGCAAAAAATTTTACTAATCGCATCACAGTCAATCCTGTCACGAAGGTTATAAATTTCGTACCTATGAAATGACACCGGACCACCCTTTACAAATCTTTCCTTACATCCAATAGCACAACATGTCCACCCCATGGTACAAATTTATTTCATAATTTCAACCACAGAAATTAAAATCGCTCACTGAACTTCAAGTAATCTATAGCACAGTTACGAACTACGCGCCGTGAAAGCCGGTGGTTGACACTCATCACGTGACTACCCTCTGGAGATGTTTGTACCGCCTTCTGAGCTCCTAGCTCTGTCTACCTATATTCATGGTCTAAGGTCTGTCCCTTCATTTTTAACTTCTGTGCCTGCTGCATTGTATCTTTAGACGTTTAGTTTCATTGACCTTTTCTTTCGTTTTAATTAGGTTTTCATTATCGTATTTTTTATTCATTGTCTTAGCAGAAAAAGCTTTCATTCTTGTCTCTGGAGACATAGCGACTAAGTCCGTACTTCCTCCAAACATTTTTATTTCACGTTTTACTACTTCGTCAGAAAAGCAGGTGCTTCCAAACTCCCGTAGTGAAAATGTCGTATTCCCCTTATTTTAATTATTATATTTTTCTTTCTGTTCAGTGTTGTATGATTCTTCAAACTTTGGTTTATTTTTATGAAACTTCTTTTTTTCTTAGTTTTTTTCCTGATTCAACCTATCATTCTTTTCCTATCGATTTAATTGCTCTTTTTTTTTCCATTCGACTTTACTTTTGAACAGAAATGTATCTAAAATCTTCAGATGTATTTTAGTCTCTAAGGTCGATTCTTCCCTATTTCAAATAAACTCATTGTAGGATTTTAGTGTAAATGCCCATAAATCTTTAGAACTTCCTTTTCATAGTTAGATACTAATTCCTCGAGGTTTACATTAAAACATGAAATAAGAGTGTTTTTACGTTCTCCCCAGTGTGTGAGCTTTCCCCAGGAAATTAACTTTGAAATCCCCCCTCTTTCTGTCGGAAACTGACTATCTTGTGCGACTGTTTTCACGCGTCTAATGCTTGCTGGAAAACCTCATATGACATGAAATCACTTTGCTTGGTAGAAAAAACTAAATTCTGGTTTTGAACTTCGAACGCAAAAGCAAGCTCGTAAAAGCATAGTTTTCTGAGTGAACTTAAACTGTCTAAGATGACAAAAATCTAAAACTGGTGACTCAATGGGACAGAGCGTTTGAACTTTACCGTTCATTCACCCTTTAAGAGATCCACCGTGAACCACTGGAAGGGAAATGAGCAGACCATGATTTAGTCCACTGTTTCCAAGGAAGGTAGAAAGCTAGTGTCTTAATTCAGAATCTCATAACTCAAGCCTCCCCAGGATTCAATTTCGGGCGGACGAATAGTCTGATGTCAATGCTTAGACATTGAAAAATTACTTCATTTAAGTCTTTCAACCCATTTCTTTCTCTTCATGTTTCATTCCATAAACTTTCTTCAAATTCCTATATATCCAAGAATTTTGTTAAATGTCCAAGTTCGACTACCCCAGAAATTTTCTGAAAATGATAGTTTCCATAAACTTTCTTCAAATTCCTATATATCCAAGAATTTTGTTAAATGTCCAAGTTCGAATCCCCAAGAAATTTTCTGATAATGATAGTTTCTCTTTTTAAAAAAATCCAGAATAAGAATTCCTTCACTGAAACAAGAAATTCCTATTCAAAGCATTCCATCCCTCTTTCTACTTCAAATACTCTATTTGTAAATCTAAGGAACTGTTGTTTTTTAATATTCATATATTTCCCCCTCTAACTTTAGAAGATATTTTCTCAAAATGTATGTACATATTACGATAGTAAAACATCTTACAACTGCTTGATGATCAATTCACTTCACACTGTCTTAAGGAAATTCTTACATTTTCTCATAACACATAGACATGTATAACGAAGTAAATTTCTCCGTCGTTTTTGGTCTACGCCGGGATTCGAACCCGAGTCCGCTTATTCCGGAACAAGTCGCTCTACCAACTGAGCTACGCAGATGTTTTATTCTGATTCCTATCTGCCTTTATGTCGTGTGCGTCCTGCTGGCAGGTACGAACAAAAATAAATATAACCGAACAAAATAAATATATTTTTGGTCTACGCCGGGATTCGAACCCGAGTTTGCTTATTCCGGAACAAGTCGCTCTACCAACTGAGCTACGCAGACGTTTTATTCTGATTCCTATCTGCCTTTATGTCGTGTGCGTCCTGCTGGCGTCCAAAAATATAATAAATATATTTTTGGTCTACGCCGGGATTCGAACCCGAGTCCGCTTATTCCGGAACAAGTCGCTCTACCAACTGAGCTACGCAGACGTTTTATTTTGATTCCTATCTGCCTTTATGTCGTGTGCGTCCTGCTGGCAGGTACGTCACTAAGAAAATAAGATTGTGATAATTAGAACTAAGAAAATACGAGTTAAGAAAAAAAAACACTAATTAGAGAACATGGAATGTATACCTTAGTATGTAGACTTTTATAAATTATAATATGAAAATACAAAAGCTTATCCTACGGCCTGCGCTTCGCTTGGCCTCCGGAACGCTTTTGCATTTTCATATTTTTATTTATAAAAGTTTCTATCTTATGGTTTATATTTTCCTAACAATAAAAAAATAATTGAGTGATGTTATTTCTTAATTACAACAATGAAAAATAATTATACGTTCCGAGAGGTTATTTTGAGATGCCTAAAATTTCCTCACTCTCATTTTGAAATTTCTATGGTTACACGATCCATAGAGTTAAATTGTAAAAATAATTTCCTCTATTTTGTAATGAATTAATCTTCCCCCTCTTAAAATTTTGAAAAGACTGACGAAAATAATATTGTTATGAAATCAGTCTGCTACTTTTTCTTTGAACTATCTGGCAACACTGGTTGTATTGCCTACGTGCCTGAGTAAAATAACAGGCATCTTAATATTATAAAATAAAGAAAACACTACACAACAAACACAAAATACACTACACATAACACATACACACACACCATAATGAAATAAACATGAAGGTAAGTGGAAAGGTAAGTTTTGTTTTTAATTCTGTAGTTTCCATATCTTAGGTAGGAAGAAATGTTAGAATGATCCAACAGTTTCTAATTATTGAAAAATATCAGGTAGCGTTCTTCATTGAGGGGATGTTGTATATGTAATTGACTGGTAATACTGGAAGAATTATGTTCTTGATATGTTTGTAACAACAAACATATCAAGAACATATTGTTATGGGGGGACGGGAAAATAAATTCTCTGTCAGTCTTTCAAAACACAAAAAATTCCCCAATTGATTAATCCACTGCTATTAGCCACTCTTAAATCCAGCTATAATGTTATATAGCCACTCTTAAATCCAGCTATAATGTTATATAGCCACTTAAATCCAGTGTGTTCTCTCGGTTGAGTCAAAATCATTATAGCATTTCTCCACTTGCTTCTTATCTACAGTAATTTCATCTTCTAAAGCTTTTTTTTTATTGGAGGTTTAACGACCAAAGTGAGCAACTCAATGGGCTATAAGCAGTCGCCCGTCCCTAATTTAGGGTCACTGGTTCCAGGGAAGGGAGAGAACCAGTGCCGTAAGACAAACACAACATCCATGCCTCACCGGGATTCGAACCCGGACCCCGTTCGGACGAATGATCAGAGGCCATCGCTTAGACCACTGCGCCACTGGGGCGGCCTTCTAAAGCTTCCCCCCTGATTTCATGTTCTTGACTGCAACTTTTGTTGGGATTTATTTTCTTTCCTTACTGCTCTCCCAATTATAGTATAATCCCCACTCCTAAGATTTACCTCTGTAGAATGTTTCATCTTATCTTACTCTCCCTTTCATTTGTACCCTCACTCTTTCAATTGATCTATAGTACTCACATACCGTCTATAAGACCTAATCTTTTTTCTAAAGTCCCATGATTTTCTCAATAAATCTCACTCCTGACCCCCATTTCAATGATATTTCCCCTTCAACTAACTGTACAAATTCTGAATTATCATGAGTACTTAACCACTATAGGAGGCATCTGTGTATGGTAGCAAAATCATTATAGCAATTTCTTCTGTTGTATAATGGTAATTCTCCTCTTACAACTTTACAGGTACAATACATAAAAATATAAACCATAACATAGAAACTTTTTTTTTATTAATAATCTAAAGCAACTTATGGGATTTTACTAGGAAATTTTTTTCTTTAATAGCAAATTTTCGGAGAAAACTCTTCTCCTTCTTCAGGCTGTCTTGTTGTTGTCACTTTTTCCTTGTCACTATCACGGTTACGGTTTACCTTGACGGTTACGGTTAACCTTGACGGTTTAGGTTATTTTTCAACCAATCCTGCCAGATGTTAGGCAGGGAAAATCCTTTGCAGTCATTGATGATGGAATTTTGATTTTTCTCAATCTCTATTCCTTCTTTCAGTTTTCTTTTTTGGAAATTGCTTTGGAAACTGATTACTGTAAGAGAATTTCAATCCATGCTGTGCCCAGTTTATCTAACATGCCTATCTAATCCAGTCTTGTTTGAGCAATTTTTTATAGCTGCTTTATGCTCAGCTATACGAGTTTCTAGTCTGCGACCTGTTTCACCTATGTAAGATAGTCCACAACTACAATTTACTTCATAAACTACTCCTTGCATTTTTAAAATATCTTCTTCTCTTTGAACTATTTTAGGGAAAAATTTTTTAACTTTGTTCTCTAAACTTGGAGCTAGCCTAATATTGTATTTTTTACTAATTCTCTTTAAAGCCTCAAATAAACCTTTGTGATAAGAAATTTTTCTAGTGAATTTTACTTGTTGCTTTTGTGGGTTCTTCGTACCATTAAAATTCAGAAGCTTCTCAATTTCTTCTTTAGGATAGTTATTTTCTGCAAGTATGACTTTAAGCTCTTCTTTTTGGGCTTCTTTTTTATCTGCAATAGAAACTATTTTATTAATTTTTTCTAAAAACTGACTTGCTACATTTTTCTTAATAGAAACTGGGTGATACGAATTGAAATCCAGTAGTCTTTTAGTATTCATTGGTTTTTTTATACCAACTAGTGAGGAATTTTTCATCTTCATAATAGATAGTAATATCTAAGAAGTTTATTCTTCTTTCTTTTTGAAGTTCAATAGTGAACTTAAGGGAATCATCTAATTCATTGAATGAGTCTGGAATTCTTTCTGGAATAATTTCTGAGCTATCTATTATAAATAAGATGTCATCCATGTATATATTTAGACTTAGAAACTTTTGTAAATTATATATATGAAAAAATACAAAAGTGTTCCGGAGGCCAAGCGAAGCGGTAGGATAAGCTTTTGTATTTTTTTCATAGTATATATAATTTACAAAAGCCTACATACAAAGGTCTACATTCCTACATTTTAGCCTTTATTTCTAAGTACTTGTAGAGAATATGGAAGATATGTAGGCTTTTGTAAATTACATGAAAATACAAAAGCTTATCCTATGTGTGTGAAGATATCATACCCCCATATTTTCTCCTATGTGTGTGAAGATATCATACCCCCATATTTTCTCCTATGTGTGTGTGTGAAGATATCATACCCCCATATTTTCTCCTATATGTGTGTGTGAAGATATCATACCCCCATATTTTCTCCTGTGTGTGAAGATATCATAACCCAATAGTTTCTTGTGTGTGTGTGAAGATATCATACCCCCATATTTTCTTGTGTGTGTGTGTGAAGATATCATACCCCCATATTTTCATCTACGTGTGGTATGGAAATTAGTTTTTGCTCTTTACTGTTTCCTTCACTCAGCAGTTTGCCAGTTTAATCCAAGACTGGAAGAGTGTAGTCTCTTTTAATATTGAAATCCAAGACTAGAAGAGTGTAGTCTGTTTTAATATTGAAACCCAAGACTGGAAGAGTGTAATCTCTTTTAATATTGAAACCAAAGACTGGAAGAGTGTGTTCACCTGAAAAAAATGTAAACAGTCTCTTTTAATATTGAAACCCAAGACTGGAAGAGTGTAGTTAAGGTTTTTCATTTTGAATTGATTTGAGGTAACTTTACTCACAGAGGAACCTCAATATTTTTTTTTTGATTGGAGGTTTAACGACCACCGTGAGCAACTCAATGGGCTATAAGCAGTCGCCCGTCCCTAATTTAGGGTCACTGGTTCCAGGGAAGGGAGAGAGCCAGCGCCGTAAGACAAACACAACATCCATGCCAGACCGGGATTCGAACCCGGACCCCTTACGGACGAATGATCAGAGGCCAGCGCCTTAGACCACTGCGCCACCGGGGAACCTCAATATCAAAAGAGATTGTTGGAGCATAACGATACACACACTGAATTAAGGTTATTTGAAAGACATCTTTTTCTAAAGCAGAAATGCAATACCGAAGTTATACCTGCAAATTTAATTTCTGTTTTATAAAAAGTTATTATACAACAAAAGAAAGATTAGACAATTTTGAAATACATTTATTTTTATAAAAATAGTATACACAAGAATAAATTTCCATAAAAGGGCATATGCTCAACATGAGATGTTTTAGAACACAAACGAAAAAATTTTCATCCTTCTCAGCTAAGAAACACTGTTTTTATATCAGTGCAATAGTCCGCACCAGCACCGTTCTGAAAATGAAGAAAAAAATAATTAAATAGTTTTACAATATGATACAAAATATTCAAATGGATGTAAATTATCTTTAACTTTCATCAGGTGTAAAAAATAATACCCAACCCCCCATATTTTCTCCTATGTGTGAAGATATCATATTGTCTTATCCTTCATATTTTCTCCTATGTGTGTGAAGTACCCCCATCATCATCATCATCGTCAACCATTATCAATCCACTGCTGGACGAAGGTCTCCCCAAGTTTCCTCCACAACGGTCTGTCTTGTGCCAGTCTCCTCCATGTCACCCCTGCATACTTTCGAATTTCATCCACCCATCTCCTATGTGGTCTTCTTCTGGGTCTTTTCCTGTCCCTTGGAATCCAATCTAAAATTTCGGCTGTCCATCGATGATCTGTCCTTCTGGCAGTATGTCCAGCCCATTGCCATTTCAGGGATTTAACTCTGATCATGATGTCTTCCACTCTTGTCATTTTTCGGATCCACGAGTTCCTCTTCTTATCTCTCCTGGTTACACCAAGCATGCACCTCTCCATGCTGCTTTGAGTTGTCTGCAGCCTTTGTATGTCTCTTTTAGTTAAGGTCCACGTCTCTGCACCATACATAAGCACTGGAAGGATGCATTGATCAAACACTTTTCTTTTAAGACATAATGGCATATTGCTCTTGAAAATTATGCTGTTTCTTCCAAAAGCTCTCCAGGCAAGTTTTGTACGCCGATTAATTTCTTCATCAATGTGACCCTCACTTGATATCTGCTGTCCAAGATAAACGTACGTGTCTGTTATCTCCAGCTTTTCTCCATCAATCGATAAATCTTCATTTCTTGTAAAAGCATTGAACATCACTTTTGTCTTCTGAAAGTTCATTTTTAATCCCACTTCTTTACTCTTGTCAGCAAGTTCCTGGATCATACTCTGCAGCTCTGATGGGGTAGTTGCAAAAATGACTACGTCATCAGCAAAACGAAGGTGGGTTAGATAATCTCCATTAATCTTTATCCCCTTGTTTTCCCAGCTCAGCGACTGAAAAACACCCTCCAAAGTGGCATTAAAGAGCTTCGGAGATATGGTGTCACCTTGTCTCACTCCCTTTCCAATTTTTACGTGTGTTGTATTTTCAAACAGCCTAATCTTTGCACTTGCATTTTCATAGATGTTATTAATAATATTAATGTATGCATCTTCAATACCGCAGGTTTTCAGAGCCATTGTAACTGCTGATGGTTTCACCGAATCAAAGGCTTTTTCATAATCGATAAAAGCCATGCACAATGGAAGTTCATATTCCCTCGCTCTTTCAATTAGTTCTCTCAGCACGTGGATATGATCTATTGTGCTGTAGCCACTCCTAAATCCAGCTTGTTCTCTCGGTTGAGCCATGTCTAGTGCTACCTTCAAGCGGTGTGAAAGAACTTTAGTGAAGATTTTATAAACTACTGATAGGAGGCTGATAGGTCTGTAGTTCCCGAGATCCTCAATGTCACCTTTCTTATGTAGCAGGATCATTGTAGCGGTGTTCCAATCCTCAGGAATCTTTCCTTCATTAAGGCATCGAGTGAAAATTTGGGTGAGTACTGTTTCGATTTCTCCACTTGCTTCTTGTATGATGTCTACAGTAATTCCATCTTCTCCTGGAGCTTTTCCTCGCTTCATGTTCTTGATTGCATGTGCAACTTCTGCTGGAAGGACTGGAGGAACTCTGGTACTGGTATCTTTCATGATGTCTGGAGTGCATATATCATCCCTTTCATATAATTTGGAGTAGAAATCTTTCACTCTTGTCAAAATTTCGCCTCTATTTCTTGTTACAGAACCATCTTCTTTTCTCACTGCCATAATCTGTTTTCTTCCCTTACTGAGATGTCCCTTTGCTATCTTTAGGCTTTGGTTGTTTTCAATTGCTTTCCTCACTAGTTCACAGTCGAATTTCCTTACGTCTTCAGTGATACTTTTTCTTACTGTCTTGCATAGCTCTATAAATTCCACTTTGGAAGTCACATCTTCTTTAGTTGTCCTCATCTCTCTTCTTTTTTGCATCAACATTTTGGTTTTTCCTGATAATTTGTTCACATGCAACTTGTTCTTAGACCCAGCTAATTTTGTTGCTGTTTCCATAAGAGCTTTGGTTACTTTTCTGTTAACTTCAGAGATGTCCACTTCTTCCGATGTTAGGCCTTCTAAAGCAGAGAACCTGTTCTTCAGTTCTAACTTGAAGGTATTATGGTGTTTTTTAAGGTTGGTTATGTCAATAGATTTTGTTTGTCTTATGAGCTTGCCACGTTCAAGTTTAGTGTTGAGGTGCATCTTACATCTCACCAATCTATGGTCACTACCTGTGTTGAACTTGTTTAGCACACTGCAGTCTTCTATGACGAATTTTTTGTTACACATAATAAAATCAATTTCACTTGTCGTCCCATTTGGATGTCTCCATGTCCATTTCCTGTGTGGCTTTTTCTTGAAGAAGGAGTTCAAGATGAAAAACCCTTCTGATCTGCAAACTCAACGAGAGTATTTCCACGCTGGTTTCTGTTGCCATGACCGAATTTACCTACTGAAGTTTCATTCTGTTGCCGTTGCCCTATTTTTGCATTGAAATCTCCCATAATTATTTTCAAGTGCTGCTTACCTTTATTATTTAGATGACAAATTTCCTCATAAAACTCTTCAATTTCTTCTTCAGGATGACTTGTGGTGGGTGCATAAGTTTGAATAATCTGAGCCTGGTATTTTTTCGAGAGTTGGATAACAAGTCGTGCAGCTCTGTCAGAGGAACTTTCAACTTCTACAACTTTATCCTTCAGTTTCTTGTTTATTATAAATCCAACACCACTAGTTCTGCCAGTATCTGTCCCACGATAGTAGAAGAGATGTCCACTTTTCAGTTCGATGAGATCTTTTCCTTTTCTCCTTACCTCACTTAGCCCCACGATGTCCCACTTGATCCTTTGTAGTTCCTCTTCCAATTCAAGAAGCCTTGAATCAGAAGATAGGGAGCATCCATTGTAAGTAGCCAAGGTCAGCATCAGATGGCAGCCTAGTCCGGTCCTCCGGGGATTCTTAGCACCCTCTGCCTTCATGTCGCACTGGCCGCTGCCTTGGCCAGGTACATTCCAGCTGCCGGAGACTGAGGGCCAAGATTTAAGTTGTGGAATCCTTTTGGAGGGATGTAAGGTCAGGTGATGCGTAACATCACAGCCTCTCCTTGACAAATGTCAACCCCGCCTTCTCGTGGTGCATCCTGTTCCCACTAAAGGGGCTCTGACGACCGCCCATAGCGGTATAACTATACCATCGGGATCAGAGGAAATTCTATCCCACACTCACCAACCCGCTTGGCCAGCGTGGTGAGTTATGGCCAAACCCCTCCAAAAAGTACCCCCATATACTCTCCTATATTTATTTATTTACAATGAAGTTGGATTTGTTTAGAATAAGTGTAAAAATGTTTAGTTCATAAAAATCTTAAGAGCAGTGGCATAAAACTTGACTGAAGAGTTATTTGAAAAGTCCCCACTATTGTAAATGCATTCTCATGTCTAACACACAAATAAAAAGTTATCACAAAGTTTTCTCATTTCAACTGCTAAAATGTGCAGTAAGGTAATCAGATTTGAAGTAACTGAGTGTGCAGCAAAAGAAAAAAATTTGGCAAGACCTTTACTATGTAATCACACTATCAAAGATCAATCACATGTATTTTTTTATTTAACAAAGAACACAACAAATAACAACTTACTCTGTAATTTTCTCCTCTCATAGAGGAGTTTTATGTCCACATTGGTATTAATTTTTATTTTATTCGGTTCGTTGTCATTATTCAGCATTGGTTTGTAAGAGATTCTTTTCACTTTTCGTAAAATTGTGAAACAGACTTCAAAATATGACGAGGACTTCCCGAGAATACCGTGTTGTCAGTTAATCATAAGAAAATGTTATTTGTAATGGGTATTTAAGAACATTTACTACATGTTGACCTTAATAGTATGCACTCAAGTCACCTCATTTTTTTGTTTAAATTATAAATGCAGTCCAAATTTGGTTTATTATTTGGACGAGAACACTGTGTTGTCAGTTAATCATAAGAAAATGCTATTTGTAATGGTATATGGGAAGATGACCTCACAAAAATGAATTTGACGAAGATATTGCATTGTCCGAGAATCCATTTTAACAACAAATGATAAGATAAAATGTAATGATATTTTTTTTGGGAACTGTACTTCATTGGGAACATCTTTGTAAGCAATATCTATGCGTTTTTCCGAGAAACCATTTCGTCAACGAATGATAAGGAAATGTTATTTAAATTGGCATCTAGGAACAGTTCCTGTATATTTACACTAAGAACATACTTTTAAGTCACTTTATACTTTGTTTTTATGTTTAAGTTAATAATGCAACTCAAAATTGGTTTATTCACACTTGTAAAGATCATACCCCCCAAAATAGAAAAAAATCCTAAAAAATCAAAATAACTTAACATCATGGAGTTTATTAGATTTAGCAATTTCTCATAATGATAATAATATCATTTTTGATCTGACAAAATACGTTAAATTAAAAAAAATATTTGAATTTTAGCAAATTTTCACTATGACGAAGATTCCGAGAAACCATTTTTGTCAACAAATGATAAGAAAATGTTATTTGAATTGACATCTGGGAATGGTTACTGTATATTGACATTAAGAACATACTACCAAGTCACTTTATACTTTGTTTTTATGTTTATATTAACAATGCAACTCCAAATTGGTTTATTCACTATGTAAAAATCAAACGCCACAACAGAAAAAAGTCAGGTACTGCTTGTAAACATAGAATTACCTTAACATCATGGAATTTATTAGATTTAGCAATTTCTCATAATGATAATAAAGTCATTTTTGATCTCACAAATAGTTTAAATAAAAAAAACAAGGTGAATTTTGGCAATAACGGCAAGGAAGATTAAATTTCCGAGAAATCATATTTTGACAAAATAGTAAGATACTAATTTTTTTGGGGGTGGACTAGTTTTATTATATATTGACACTAATAGCACACTGTTAAGTAATTTAAAACTTCAATTCTATGCTTAAATTAAAATGGTAACTGAAAATTTGGGTTGATTTCACTTGTAAAAGATCACACACCACAATAGGAGAAAAAATCAAATTACCTTAAAATCAGGTGGTTTGTTGGATTTTGCAATTTGGGCCTCGGGTGGCCGAGTGGGCAACGTTCGTGACTGCCGCGGGAAGGGTCTCCGGTTCGATCCCAGCAGGTGCGAACGCTCGATCCACTAAATAACCGCCGTGCGTCGGATGGGCACGTTATACCGTCGGACCTCGGGTACTGGCCCCCCGGTAATAAATAAGGGCGTCTTCCTTCCCCTTTCTACTTCGCTTTCGTGTCACTTTCCTATCGGGCACTCTAGCCCAAATCTCCTAGTTTCCTATTTCTAACTGTTAAGTGATTTAAAACTTCAATTCTACACTTAAATTAAAAATGTAACTGAAAATTTGGGTTGAGGACTGCACAGAAATGATTTATTGGAATACCCAACAATATAACGAAGACTATTAAGTAAACATAATATTCTGTGTTTAAATTAAATAAAATAGTTCAAATTGATTGATTTTACTTGTAAACATATTTTTAAAAACACAAGGAGGCTTTAGAAGCTCAATTACCCCTTCCCTTGCACAGGGAATAAAAGTTAGTGAATATCTGAATAGAATCTGATGAAGTGAATACAGGGGGATGAGGATTATGTATAATATATATTATTGTTAAAAGCATTTTGAAACCAGGCAATTAACAAAAGCGGATAACAGTTGTAGAAATGAATACTTTAACTGGCAGAAAAATTGGTTATCTTAATGTAAAGGATAAAATATGAAGATAAGATTCTCAATAATAAAATAAAGTCTTGCCTCATAATCAACGTCTGACTTAATCAAAAAATTACTTACAATTTATTTCGAAACTATACCTTCAGGAAGATCAAAAATGCCGTCGACATACACTTTTCCCGTCCAATTTGAGGTACTAGTTTACTAGTACCATTATTATATTCACCAACGTTAATCCAGGAAGAAATGGTGGAACTTCTGAGCAAACATGAAGAGCACAGAGCAATGTCAACATGCATTAACGTCCATCCAGAAAATGCACCCCGTTCCTCAATGTCAACAAATAGCTCCATCAAATGCACCACGGCTGTAGTACACAGCAGCGAAGTCGCGAGCTCTGTTATTCTGGCCTGCTAGTGAGTGTTTCTACCTCTCCTGTACTGTTTGTTTTGTACCAGCCTTAAGTTTAAGGTCTGGTTGTTCTTCCTGTTTTGCTCACGAGTTGGTGAGTCGTTATTTTATATCGTTTTGCTGTTTTGTTTACGTTTTGACCGGGCCGGTTGGCTCCGGTGCGTCGGCGCCATTTGCAATGGTATCAACCGAAGTGATGGACCGTTGCAAACACAGAGAAGAGAGGTGGCTGCAAAGAATATAAACGCTTCGCGTCAGTGTTGCCAACTCACTCATTCCGAAAGTCTCCAAATAAGCCATAAAAAGTCTCCAAAAGTGGTAAAAAGTCCCTAAAAACAGATTTTTTATTATGTTAAATTTTTGCACTTATCCGTGTGCCATTTAAAATTAAATGACACATTTCTATTATTATCTATTTGATACTTTTTTTTTTGATTGGAGGTTTAACGACCACCGTGAGCAACTCAATGGGCTTAAGCAGTCGCCCGTCCCTAATGGACCTTATTCGTGTGACGTCAGAAGTGGATTTCTGTGTACCAACATGGCTGCTGATTCAATGTTTTCGCTATTTGATTATCCCTTACTGTTGACTAATTTTTACAATCCTAACGTCATGGATTCTGCCGAGGAATTGATAGAGCGTCAGGGCGAAGAAGAAGAAATTAATTTCTTAGATGAACAAATCAAGGTTGCAATCACAGATATCATATAAAGGACTAGATTGGACATCCGGCCAGTGAGACGTGACAGCGTAGGAGCCATGTCGAGCGGGTCAACGCTGCTTCCCGTAGCTATAGCGTCTAAAAGGGGAAGTGTGCCGTGCGAACTCAAAAACTGCGTTCGAAATATGTCCCACGCCTCATCGCGGCGCTGCAGACGGCGTCTGTGTCAAAGATTGTGTGTACTGTTGTGCAATGTGAACCAAACAACAGGGGTTGGATTAGGATATGTACGATTTTCTTAAGTGTGTGATTATGGAAACACATTTTATGGTTCAGTGAAATGTCTAAGTCTGGCGCAGAGTGCAGCGTCGGCAAATGTAATTGAAAGTATAATTATGCGTGATTTAAATTGATATGCTACCTCCTCGAAGAATGCCTACCGAAACGCTAACAAATGGCTTGTATGTGCCAAGTAAAGACGTGCTGTTTGGAAAATTTAAATGTATATCACTCAGTAGCGGCTAGTGGTAAGCTGAGTTGGAGGGGCTGCATTCAAATTTTGTAGATATCACTTCGAAAGCTAAGTTACTGAGCCTGCTCATGCTGTCTCTTTAATAATAATTTATGTATATATATACTCGTAGAAATGAATATTTATATTTAGCAACTGATGGGGAAATTCTAGAGGTAACCGATACCTGAATTAGGCAACAGATATCAATGGGTGGCCACATTTATAAAGAAAATAATCGGCGTATAAAACTTGGTTTGATGCATTATTTCTTAAAAGAAAAGTGTTTAGCATATTTTGTAGTCACAAGTCACTTTAATGTGAACTTCCAAATCGAATTGTAGTGCTATCCAGTATTTTCGTGTATATTTCCTCATTGCTTACCTTGTGGATAGGTACCCACGCATACACCGGGTACTGGCCCCCGGTAATAAATAAGGGCGTCTTCCTCCCCCTTTCTACTTAGCTTCCGTATCACTTTCCTTTTGGGCGTCTAGCCCAAATCTCCTAGTATCCTATTTCTAAGGGTTGTTTAAGACCTGGGGTCAGACACTCCCTTCCTAAAATCCTCTACATGTGATCATTTGATCATCACCCACGCATATCCCATTGTACAGCAAAGAAATTAGTTCCACATACATTTCACACAGGACCCTTATTCTAACGATCCTAACATGACTCTCATTAATCAGTGCATCCTTCCAGTTGTTACGAATAGAGCAGAGACGTGGACCTCAACTGAAACAGATATACCGAGATTGCAGACAACGGGGAAAAAGCATTGAGAGATGCATGTTTGATGTAACCAGGAACAGGGAAGATACAAAGAGGAACTCTTGGATCGGGAAAATTACAAGGACGGAAGACAGCAATGATAGAATCCCTGAAATTGCAATGGGATGGACATATTGCTAGAACAAAGAGCCAGCGAGAAATATTAAACTGGATAGCAAGAGACAAAAAAAAAAAGACCCAGAAGATGATGTGGGAGACGGGTGGATGAAATTCGGGAGCAAGAAGAAAACTGGCTCTAAACAGACTGTTGTGGACATCCAGCAGTGGATTGAGATAGTGGTTGTAAATGATATATAAATGTAGATACTGTAAGAGCAACACCCACTCAGTTACGGGAACCAGTTTTCAAGTTAAAAAAAATAATGTGTGTGCCAATGACAGCGGACACGCACTCAACGTCATATACGCATTTTCAGGTGTCAATTGTGACCCCTAGAAATATAATAAATATTTTTCTTCTGATACGCTCCCTTTGGAATTTTGACTCGCAGGCATTCTCTTTAATAAATACGAATTGCAAACATATTCCCAGTTTCAATTTTCAAGCCATGATTACAATTTAGTGTAGAACAATTTGTTTTCAAAATTTACCAACTTTGTAAATTTTCTAAACCGTTGTGTTTGATTAAATGTTGTGTTCAAAGTAAAGCTTTGGGGGGGGGGGAACGCATATGCAGCAGAAAAGTAAAATGTGGTCAATGGAGCAACTTCAGTGTTTTTTGATGAACAGAAATTTACACGAGTTTAAAAGCGAAAATTTCACTGTGCCTGGTAAGTGATAATATTAATTTTGTGCAGGTATCTCGCTGCAGAAATTAGTCATTTTTATTTTTATTTTTCAATTTATCCATTACTGAACTTTATTCTTAATCACAATTTGTTCACATGCCCATTTTGACCAGAAGTGAAACTTTTTGGTAAAAATCTCGGCAATGAGTATTTGTTGTTAGCAAACATGAATTATCTCCAGTTGTTAGAATTATCATGTTGAATAAAAGTAGGAACAAACCAAAAATTGAAGGCCCGGCGATAATTCGCAGCCAACGAGAAACTGCATTGTAGCTACGTCACTCGCAAACAACTGCGAGGACCACTTATATTTGCTGTACCAGCAAGAGCTGCCGTCCCCAGGGACGTTTTATACAAAGGAAATGAACTGATGTGGGAATAGGCAGAGTTTCCCACATGAGTTGGTTTCAACGTTGGTTTCAATAGGTCAGAGCAGCGCGCCAGCGTTCTTTTCGCTCCCAGTGGCGTGAAAAACTTCCAGCAGAGTTCAGTAAACTTCTCTCTTGGTGTGGCATGAAAAAAAAACTGCTTTGGGTAGGGGTGTGGTGGGGGCTGCAGCCCCACAGCTTTATTGCAGGAGCCGCTCCTGCTATATATACAGAAATTGCAAGGTTTTTTGTATGGGACATTATATTGAATACGCTTATTTTTAATTGAATGCTAAAGTGTCAGCATCGGCGATGTTGGCCAGTGACCATCAGGTACAGTGGCGTAACCGTGTTTCTAAATCTGGGGGGGGGGGGGTCTGATCACATAATATATATATACGCCAGCGATGTTGGTAACCATGGTTAATCGACATCGCTGTTTTATTAAGTACGCATTATACATGTGTTCGCATTCTACGAAAAATTACAATCTTATATTATTAAATAACTTAGTTGGTTCATATCATTATATTCCCGAAACATTTGGAGAATCATTTACATTGGGGATCCCACTCTATGAACATCTGGGGGTCCTGATCCTCCCAGTGGTTAGGCCTATGATCAGGTATAAGTAATGCCGTGGTTCAACAAATTTAATGCTGCCAGTCAGAGACAGAGCTCTCCTTAAAAACAATTTAGGGACAGCGGGCAAAATTTACTGTTTGAAGTAAATACGTGGGAGTGTGTAAATATAAAGTTGTGCTTCCATGTATCTACTCTTCAAACGGTTATACAGGAACAGCTGATATATAGCATCTAAAAGGGGAAGTGTGCCGAGCGCCCAGCGTATGTAGTGATTAGCGTGGATATAGCAGATATATATAAACGTTGAGTAAGCTATACGTATTATTAAGAGGCTTAACAAAAATTATTTTTGCCTGTTACTGACTGGTTTAAAAAACGGTGTGTACCACCTTATTTAAGCTGTGTCACACGTATTTACAATGACATTCTTCTCTGACTGAAGCATTATTTGGTCATAATGCATGCATGAGAAAGCATTTACCAGTAATTGTTAAAAAAAAAAAAGAATGGGGTTGATTTGGAGGGATGTTTTTTATACCGTTAGATAAATTTTACTATTAAATGAAGAAATATTGTGCGGGAGCAAATAATTTACCAAGACATTTATTTGTTCTTAATTTCTGAAATTGGAATTATTTCAATCTAATACTGATATCCCCTCAGTAAATCCAGAAAGGTTTATCGTCCCAGTAAGGTGCGCACAGTGACATATTGTGTACAATGTAAACATGTAACAACGTTGTTTAATGCCCCTAGTAGTTGGAAATACAGATATAATTTACACTAACTGAAACAAATGTTGAAGCACATGTGAAAAAACTGACCTCTGACGTGGATCGGTTTTGAGTATTGAACTCTCATCAGCATGGGGACCAAAGGCGTGCTGATGAGAGTTCATTATAAATGGCTTTAGGCATTTCCATACAGAAGCCACATGCAGTTTGTAATAAAGCAATGTTTTAATCTTACATTGCTGGTATGTACCAAGCATTATTTATTACAATATTACCACATCTCAGCACATTGGTTAAGCTTTATTTAATTTATACAGTGAGGCAAAAGAAAGCATCTCATTTTAAATGGTTTTTTTTTTCATTTTTATTTTTTATAAAGTAGAAGCTTGATTAATTCATTGTGGACTGTTATATGTCAAAGGCTAGTGCAGCAGTTGTTGAAATTTTTATCAAAAACCGTTTCTCAATTGTATAGCAACAGAGAAATTTATCAGCAACAGAAAGTGGGAGGAGGATTTAAAAAGTAACATTACACAAAAAATAAATAACACACAACTTGATGTTTAGGCATCTTAGAAAATGCAATTGAAAGAGCAAGAATTTGTGAATACAACTATTAGATGTCTTCACACGTAATTAAATTTACAGAAATAAATTTAATACGTGTTTAGTTTCTTTTTATTACTTTTACACCACCTTGTAAAGAGTAAATTAGTCACTCATGGCATTTTGCAAGTTTTCTTCAAAATACTGAATTTTGTAGTATATAATTCCATCATGGAAGCCCTAGTTAGCAATACTGGAAATGCCAAAGCTAAATGTTGATTGAAAAAAGAAGTGTTAATATCAGATTACCACCAGTGGTTTTGGGATTTGAACATTAAAAAAAAAGAAAGATGAAGGGGTGAGGCAGTTTGCTAAAGAATCCCACAGTTCTAAACATTTTTAATAACAAATAGTAACTCTGCAATATTATTACCACCACACATGTTCCTTAAAATCTTTTTGTACATTAATATCTTATCTGCTGAACTATTCAGTTACTGGGGGCAAAAAATTTATTTTTTAAAAATAAATACATTTACAGAAAGGAATTTTGAATCTCTAAATAACTTACCAGTTTTTGGAACTTTCTTTTCTAAGTTTGTTAACAACCTGGACATTTCTTGACCTCATTATAGGCTGAGGTTACTTATTTGCATATGCATTAGGCTTACTGTCTGCTATGTGCATACATATCATATTTAATGAAGGAAAAGTTAACTAGCCACTGCTACATACTCCCAAAGTTATCCAATCTTTTTAATACGGTCATATGCTTCTGCTCTGCTTGCTCAGAGTTGAACATTGGTAATGTGACTAAGTTCAAACCCCTGGATTTGAATGACAGAACCTGTTCTGTTGCGAAGTTCTTATTAACTGTTAAAGTAGTTTTGAGGGAGTCTCGGGGTGAGGGTTTGAGCTGTAGCATTACTGTGGAGTCTGTATATATTTACCGACAATAATTATAAATGAGAGCTATTGACTGACTCCACATACATTTACTCACTCCACAGTAATTATAAAGCTGTCTCTCACTTGCTTCCTCATAAAAAGAACCTCAGCACCCAGATCCAGGGACTTAATATTTATTTGCAGCGTCTCAGCTTAAGGTACTTCATTTTTTCTTGATGATCATTGTGAATCTTATTAAGTCACTTTATATAAAAATATAACCATTTCAGTAAATACAATTTTGCAATCTTACATATCACATCTTTACTGTGTTCTGCACAACCAATGAATTTAATTTTCTTTATCATCAAGATAGCTAAAATATCAATGATGCTATCTCTGTGTAGTTTTTCGGTGCTGAAATAATGTGTAACAATACCTTCCAGTTGACTGACAAGAACTAGGAGTTCCTTTGATGGATATAATAAGCCACCTTTATCAAAATCTCGTATCAGCGTTCCAGAAAATCTGGCCTTTTCTTCAATACTGCAAGTTAAACACATTTTGGTGCAATCTTTGCATTTAGTTAGTGCAATACATTTCTAGCTACATAAACTAGCAACTGGTTATGGGAATTATGTAGGAAAAGGGAAGCACAGTCAGAATATGCAGCACTATTCAAGGTATCTTTCACATTATATAGCATTCCATCACTTAAAAGTTCATTTAAATTTAACAAAACATTAGGTTTGCAACTGATGGAGTCACTTGGCTCAATAAGGGAATTGATGATTTCTGTTGTGCAGCCAGTACCACACTTTACAGGCTTGGCCAGATTATAAAAACTTAAACACTGAATGGTCACTAAAAGTTCTGCTGCAGTGGGGTGGTCATTGCAGCCTGACAGTTGTCGAATAATGCCAAAAATGTTTTCTATCGAGTCTTGACTCAAGCACGATGACATTACATACTTGTGGTTCAAGGTTTCGTATAGATATTTTAGTAGAGAGATAGCACTGCTTATAGTGACTCATAATCCTGCAGCTGTGCTAGCATTTAAAAACCCAGTCTTCTTATCTCCTGCAAAAGCTTCCCATTTATCTAAACATAACAGAACATCGCTAAGTACTTTGCATCCCTCAGAATCTATGCGGAGACTACTTGATGGACCCCTAGAGGCCATTACAGTAATTAACTGCATCATCAACTTTATGAAAAATGCAGTTGCATTAGTACTTCCAAACTGTATTTCAATATGATGCTTATAGAGAAAAAGGCCTTTTAATACTTCGTTGCTAAAAAGCTGCAAAGCATAGCTTGCCCTCATTTTCTCAAAGTTATTCGGGTTAATATGAACACGTGTAATTTTTGGCATGGCTTTAGAGTAGTTATGTCAGAGTCCTTCCTCCATGCTGCTTCAACATGCTCTGGTCTTGCTTCTCCTTCGGGCAGAAGAAAACCTCTGGTAACAAATGCGTTCCGTACACATTTTATTAAGTGAGGAAAATCTGATATGAAATGTAAACTTCTAGAACAATCTGTAGGATGCATAATGCTGTATTTAGTTCCAGAACAATCTGCTGATATACCAAATGTCTTCCACATATTCCTGGTCCAAGAAGCCCCATCACACGTAATGAAATTAACAAACAGACCTGCATTTTCAGTGAGAATAACAGCTTCAATAATTAATTTTGCAAGCAAAGTTCCACTTATATTGTTACTTGTGGCAAAAACACCAATTATTTGGGTCCAATCTCCATTTAATGACTGAAACACCATTACCAGTCCGTGATTACATGGGGTATGCTTAACAGTTTCTTAACTGTATGGCCCAATATGAACAAACCCTAATATTTCACCAGATGATTTTGCATGCAGTTTTTCTGTAAGCTTCACTTCATCTATTAATATACCACCATGTCTTGCAAAAGGCTCCATTTCACTTGTTTTCTTTGAAATAGTTCCAAACGTCAGTGCATTGAATCCAAAACCACTGTTGTAATTTGAAATATACTTTCTAATAGTTGTTCTATTAGGTAGGATCATGATTTTGTGTTTCCGTATGTGCTCGTACAATTTTGGACTTTTTATGTGCATTAGTAAGCATTCAAGTAACCATTCTTTGGTATATGACATACCTCTTGCAGATTTCTTTTTGCTGCCTTATGACAATGAATAACCATTTGCTGCTGCTTAATGGGTAATTCTGCTATTTTTTCATTAATGGAAAGTTCTGTAAAATTCCTTTTTTTTTTTTTTAAGTTTAATTAGAGAGCGAAATAACTAGTTTCTTCAGCCTGTTGATTTTCCGAACTGTATTTTGATACTTATTTTTAAATGTAGCCTTTCTTCTATGATAAGCTATTTTGTGCAAAAGTAAGCGCTGCAGATACTTACATCTGAGGCAAGTCTTTGTTGTTCCTTTCCTTACACAATTTTTGCTGTACAAATTATTCTAAAAAATAACTCCACTTTCAAGGTACTTCATGTTATTTTCAAATTCTGAAATGGAGCCTGTGTCATGACATACTGTTTGTTAGCCTATCAGTGTCTCGAATAATGGATTTTAATTCATCTTTAGAAGTAATATTAGAAACTGAGTTAATTTTAATCCACGTAAATACACTTTACAGGTAACCTCTGGTTCACTTTTGGTTACAACAACCGGTTTTTCTGTTGTCAATGAATTTGACAATTCACATTTGAATGAATGAACATGGAAAATTATGCACTTTGAATTATTTGCAGGAATTTGCTTACCCCCAAATTCTGAAGGCTGTGATATTCAGAAGGCAGTTCACTGTAACTCTTTGGGAAGTAAATTCCAAGCTATTTAAATTACCATCAGGCTTATCATTGGTTTCCCTAACTTTCCTGTATTTTGCCAGAAGTTTTGACAAATAATGGGGAAGGTTTGGAAATATTGTTGGAATTGCATCTGTTGTCAAGATGGGCCGATCTCTGGGTATTAACACAGTCTCCTCATTTATTTTATGCACAAAATTTCGAACCACAAATCTCTCATCAAAGTGCAGTTCACATACAGCACTAAATTTGTCTAAGTTTTTATCTGCACCGGGAATCAATCTTTGCCACTGCTGTAAAAGTTTATCATTTTTGGGTATTCCAAAGAGTGACGGCTTACTGTTTTTGTACTGAGTATTGCAACCTGGCACAAAACTATGGTTATTTCTCTTCCGCATAATGAGCTAAGTATAACTTATATACAATATTTAGGTAATCCACATTCCTTCTAAAACCTAAAACATAACACGTTTTCGTCTAAATTACCGTTCTTTTCACAGTAAGCAACAGGAATTTAGTTTCCCGCTCCCATCACAGTAAGAAAGAGGGAAGGCGATCGGAGCGCCATCTACGAAGGGGACAAATTTCGGTATCCACGCCAATCATTACGTACGCTAGGCGCTCGGCACACTTTCCGTTCTAGACGCTATACCGTAGCTCAACGAAATGCGTGTTTCGTAGAGCGATTCGCTGGCTCAGGTTAGATGATAGGTATCTAGTACACATTTCGGGGAGAAAATACGAATAATTATATTGAGAAAAATTGATATTTATTAGTACTGTACAAGTGATAGCTTTAAGGCGATTGCAAAGTATTGCGGAAATCAGATATTAGACCACAACTTAAAATACTCCGGAAACGGCGTTTCGATGCCTACGATTAAAAAAAAAGTCACTGATTCATGGGAAGTCTTGCAGTTCATTTTTTAAAATAAACAATGAATTTGAGATATAAGCAACTTATTTTCGAGGGGAGAAATTGGTTCAATAATTCACGGAAAACAATTTCCGACGTTCATCGATATAAGAGTCCACAATTTCTTAAAAACAGATTTTTAGTCCAAAAATTCATGATGTCAGTTTTAATATGCAAGCATATCTGCCAAATTTTATCATTACGAAGGATCAAAAGTGTGGTGGTATTATTCATATTCCTGATTCTTAATAGACAGAGAATTCGTCCAACAATTTCTGCATTTGTTTTCTAACATATGTTAAAAAATAAGGAGTTCTAAAAAGATCTGCTCATTAGTGAAAATTGGAATCACACAAGGCGTGGTTATTCAACTCATAAAGGTGATTACTTTTAGTTAATGAGAAAGAGAGTTGCTAACACAGCAGCCCATATGTTAATTCCCACTTAACCTACTTTTTATGGTGACAAAATATATATTGCAGAGACAATTTGTTTCTGGAGTATATCCATGTACAGCCACAAGTTATCTAAAAATTATAAATAAAACATTTTGATGCTGCACATTCAATACCTAGTAACATACAAATCTGTATCTCAGGGGCAATTTCTGTTTGGAAGTATGTGCATATTTACATATCTAAAAATTAAAAATAAAGCATTCTGATGCTGCATATTTGGTAATATCTACTAACACACAAATCTAGATCTCGGAGGCAATATCTGTTTCTGGATTATATAAGCATATTTACATTAGTTACCTAAACACTAAAATTAATAGATGCTGCATATCAGGAGAGATAGGAAGAGGAACTCGTGGATCAGAAAAATGACAGGCGTGGAAGACATCATGGTCAGAGTAAAATCCCTGAAATGGCAATGGGTTGGACATATTGTCAGAAGGACAGGCCATTGATGGCCAGCCAAAATTTTAGACTGGATTCCAAAGGATAGGAAAAGACCCAGAAGAAGACCAAATGGGAGATGGGTGGATGAAATTCGAAAGTATGCGGGAGTAACATGGAGGCGACTGACACAAGACAGACGGTTGTGGAAGAAACTTGGGGAGACTTACCTCCAGCAGTGGATTGATAATGGTTGAAAATGATGATGATTTGGTAAAATCTAGTACACACAAATGTAGATCTCGGAGGCAATTTCTGTTTCTGGATTATATATGCAAATTTACACAAGTTATCTAAAAATTAAATTAATACATTCTGCTGCTGCATATTTGGTAATATCTAGTAACACACAAATCTATATCTCAGGAGCAATTTCTGTTTCAGAAGTATATACATATTTACACACAAGTCATCTAAAAAGTAAACATTCTGATGCTGCACGTTTGAGTTAGCAACACACAAATCTATACTTCAGAATCAATTTCTGTTTTCGAAGTATATGCATATTTACACATGCAAGTCATTTAAAAATAAAAAAAAACATTCTGATGTTGCACATTCAATACTATCTAGTAACACACAAATCTATATCTCAGAAGCAATTTCTGTTTTGGCAGTACATGCATATTTGCACACACAAGTCATTTCAAAACTTAAAATAAAATATTCTGATGCTGCGCATTTGATAATATCCAAGGAGGTTAGAATAATACTTCTGGAGATTCTCCGAATCTCTTAACCGTGAAGTGGCAAGGTGTGGGAATTTTATGTTGGCTATATGATACCCATGTAATTTCAATTGTGTGTATTTTGGAATTGCCTGGTTTTGGGTTGCAGAAATCATGTTAATATCAAACCAGAATGAATTATACTTCGTACACAAGTGAAGATTTCAATTTTAGTGTTATGTTTTGTTCAGCATTCACAGTAATGTTCGTGTATTTCAGTCTAAAATAAAAATGGGAAAGTGCCTCAAAATAATTAAGAGTTTTTTAAATTCAGCATTTTCTCACACGATGCAAAATTGGAAACATTTGCGATGAAAGAAGGCGATTCGGCCAACATAAAATACACTGCAATAGCCTTGGAAACCATCAGCTTTCCTACACTTCAACAGCCGTTGCTCGCTGGTATAGGCTTCACGCAAAGCGGTAGTGGTCCATTAACAAGGGCATCTCCAGATATTTCATTCTAACTTCCTTGATAATATCTAGTGACAAGTCTATATCACAAGGGCAATTTCTGTTTCAGAAGTATATGCATATTTACACAAGTTATCTAAAAACTTAAGACTTAAAATAAATTTTTAAGGCAAAACTTTTGCATAATGAATGAAAAAAATGACTAAAATTGTTTTGGTGATCAATAATAAAATATATAACACTGCATTTTATTAAATTAAATTAGAAAATGCCCCAAACCTCACAAATTTTAATGGTTGGATAAGGAACAATATAATCATAAGGTTCCTTAAATAAGCTTTGTATGCTTCATTTGACATATCATTAAATGAATATTTCAAGAAATAGTACCTGGTCTGACATAGTTCAAAATAAAATGTACAAAAGTTAATAACAGTTAGATACATAATGCAAATACAGTGAAACCTGGGTTGTATGTTTTTCTAGGTGGTTTTAAAAAACATAAATGAAATTCCAAGAGGTTAATAAATAGTATTGTTAAATTTACGCTTTAAAGAATAAGATGTTCCTTAATAATGATCTATTTAAAGTCAAATTGGTAGTCAGGAAACAAAAAAATGAGTGTTACAAATTATAATATATTTTATCACATTGAAGAAAATCATAAAAGTCTGAAAAACAAGCTTTTCTTTCAATGATTCTCTCGTTCTATAAAAATCATGATTCTACAGATCAAGTAAAATCCTCACAACTAAAAATCTGAGACCAGTGCTTCAGTATGGAACTCATTAATTAACAGCTTTCTTCTTCTGTGGATCCTAAGTGCATCCCTTTTAAAACCAGAATGTTGAAAATTGAAAACACATTCAAGATTCTATTCTATTATGCCACAGAATAGTGGAGCCACAAGGTTTCGTCTCTGGGATTTAACATTTTTTTTAAATCCAGCATATGTGCGTGTGTCATGAAACCTATTTTTCATCAAAACCGAATGTTTCGATATGTTGAATGTAAACAACATACTCTTCTCTGATACGACATTGTTTAACTTTGGCTACACCAACTCGTCAGCACTGTCTCAATTCTCTCAAAGTTGTAACACATTGAGTTACATATAAAAGAAACAAAGAACCATGTATTGTTGATAATCTGAAATTCAAATTTTAACTTATAAACACAAAACGTGTATAAATGAATTATGTATAACAGAGTTAAAAGTGATAGAAACTATAGTGAAATATCGGGACTAATGCAGAATGGCATGTAAAAGAGATAAACATATAACTGAGGTTCCACTGTACTTTCAATTACTGGTCAGATTGTGGCAATCAAGTAAAATTCAAACCCCAATCATAACATTACGAGCCTTAGTATACAAACGTGAGCAGGCCTTCACCCTCTATTGCGATGACAATAGCTTCTATTGTGAAAAACATGTTGTGTGCAATAAAAAAAAAGTACTGTAGCAAAGTCATTTAACTGGGAAAAATTATGTAATTATGGTTCCGCTACACTGTAATAACACTAAGACATTTTTGCACATTTATCATCACAGATCAAAAACTATTCCCATGAAAGAAAATGGGAACCTCTACAATAAATGCCAATCACCCTTGCTCCCTCTTCACCTGCATAAAACAATCTTTAATTAGCTTGATTTTAAAAGACGGAAAATTTTCAACTGCACTCAAGCTGCAAAATTTAGAGGGAATATTGATTCTGGTTAAAAACAAATATCTGTTGACCAGTTCCTTGCCAAACTTTTCGGGTATCACTGAAGAAATTCCTACAGTAAAAACATCCACAGAAAAATGCCAAACCTCAAAAATATGCCCAAAACCCCAATATTCCTACATAAAAAAAAAAAAATATTGCTTAACTTAAATTATCACCTGGTTTACCATGTGCATCAATTTGGGGTATGTAAATTAATGCCCATAGTATTAATTACATTGGTTTTTTGATGTCAAAAACAATTTTTGACCTGACAAGGGTATAAAACTGGTTTAAATCATCAAAAACTACTAGACCGAAAAATAAAGCCTTACCTACTGTTTTTAAACAAATTATTAGCATTAAATACATTTATTAAAAGTTAGAACTCGCCTTGTAGGTATTTATTTTTTTCCTTTTGCAAATTTCTTAACACCGAGGAATAAAAGTGTTATTTTTGTTAACATTTTCATTTTTTTTCATATGCACAAAATAATTACTTTAACATAACACTCTGCAGAGTTAATACTAATTACAAGTCTGGCTGATTTTTTTCCTTGTAGCATATATCACATCACTAATTTTGCACATTTATTAACACCTAAATGAATTTGTAGGTTAGAGTGCATAATGCCAAAGTTAGAAAATATTCTCATTATTGAGGCAGGACAACAGCAAAATCATTCTATTTGAACAAGTTCGGAAACAAGACCAGTCTTACAATTTTCACATTTGGAAATTCCTTTCCACTAGATCACAGGATTGGTCATCTTTTCACTTCTTTTAAAATAGGATGGAGGGACTGGTGTTTTCTCAACTTCGTAAGAAATTATTGGAGGAAAGCACCCACTAACTCTTTCCGCCACCCATATGCGGACTGATCATTTTTGTGTGTTGATTAATCCTTCGTCCATATGTTTAGCATGCAAAATGTAAGTCAAATAATAAAATGGGTTCAGAATTTGCTCTATTCATTTTTTCACCTTTTCAATATGTGATATAAGGGAACTTTCAAGAGACTAAGCCAAACATAGCATGCACCAACAGTTGTGGATGCATCTATCTAGAATATGTTGCATAATATAAAGTTACACTACTTAAAGAACCTTACTACAGGCATTATATTATTCACCTGTTAATAATTAAATGTTACACATGTTCATGCTATGTATCTTAAAAGGCTATTTTTAAATTAAAATGGGTTTTTTGAGGTTTTTGACACCAGAGTTTTTGATGACTGTTTAAATCATGGTTAAAACCATCAAAAACTAGCCAACCCTGGTTTTTGTTATTTTCTTCACAATTACTTTATTTGTTAATATAACGAAATAAAAAAAAGGGAAGAATTTTGAGAAAAGCATAAGTTCTGGCAAGAGATTAAAAACTTGTAGGAAAATCTTAAATTCCTGTGTGTTTAAAAGTTAGCAAATATGTGCAATTACAGCACATAAGAATAACTGAAAATTTGGAAATCCTTATTACTGATTTTTAAAAATTATAGTACGAGTGAGTGATTGACGTACGCGTGATTTGTGTAGAGTCAAGTTAAATGACTTTGCTATAAAATGGCATCTTACTTTTAAAAAATTCTGAATGATAATTTTTAAAAATCTGTATTTGTCACAATTCACTGTAGGAAACAAATTCTTTTCAATGATAAGAGTCTGAAGCATTTCAGTTTCAAGTTTCAAACCCCAATTTGATGTTTTTTTTGTTATATCAGAAAGATGGCAAGTACATCTAACAACTTTTTCAATCAAATTAATAGCTTTTACTAAATCTCTTGAAGGATATGTCAATCCACCATTATCCTTAATCAATATTAAGAGGCAATTGGTGTTTTCTGTGATAAGAGCTGCACGGCAAGTATCACAATCAGCGTGTAAAAGGCATTTTTTGGCTACAAAACCAGCAATGTAAGATAATACATTATCAATTAATGGTGAAAGTGGCACGTTTCCTAAATAATTGTGATCATATTGTACATGTGTTAGAAATGATACAGCAAGTTCTGAACATTTAGAATCCGTACTTTGTGTTCGTTCACCACTTATGTCAATTAAATCTGTAACATCTAATGGTATTACAGAGCCATTTTTGCTTGGTGCTACACCACACCGGCACAGCATTTTTTTGTAAATGCTACAAAATTCTTTTGTTGTAGGGTTGTTGTTAAACCTACCAGCTTGGCGAACAGAACCAAAAAATAGTTCTAAATGATCCTGGGACCACTTGTATGTCAACATGTATTTGACAGGAGAGGAAACATTTAGAACATGTGTTTCAACAAACCAAATTGTACTTTGTATATTAAAGGAAAATCCAATGAATGCAGTTTTTCTTCTTCCCATGTGCAGGGGTTTCCCATCAACTGTTTGGAGAGACATTAAATAGCTCTGAGCTTTTAGCAAAAATGATTGTTTAGATTTCCAGTTTCTACATGAAATGGGTGCCTTATATCCATAAGCAAAAGGATTCCTGCTATTCAGGATGTCAAATAGGTAATTAATTATTTCTAAAAACTCAACTGTAGCCTCACAATTTTTAAAACTGTTATATCCAGCCTTTTGACAGAACTTTAGGGCTGCTGCTATAGAAGAACTCAACACTTGAGCAGCAAATTTTACCTTCATTTTATTTGGATGGTACTGAATGTGCTGTTTTGTTAATTTATTTGCTAATGTCAGGCTCTCTGATGCTTGCAATACTTCCAAGGCTGAAATGTAACGCCATTCAATGTTACCTTTTTCTGATTTCAAAATTTTGTAATCAGCAAAACAATTTCTTACAAGTTTTAACATATGGCATGTATCTAGAAATACTGGAATTTTCACAGCACATTCTTCCCTTTCAATGGTGATGAAATTATGTAAAGCATCTTGGGATAAATTAGCACCTAGATTTACCAGCATCTGCTGATTACTAGAACATCCATCACAAACAAACCCGACAACATCAACATTACAATCAAGCATGTTTATAATTACTTCTTTCATCAAAGAGCTTAACACTACACCAGTTATTTTATCAATTAAAAAGTATGCTAATGGCATTTTCCAATTTCCCAATACCCCAACTGCCATAACCACTAAAGCTTCTGATGAAACTGGAACAGTATCGCAGTCAGTGGTTCCTGCTCCATAATCCACCAGCCCAACCATCTTCTTATTGCTGTGGTCCCATTCAACATGTTTTTTAATAGCCATGCTGTCAACCATTATAGTGCAATATTTAAACTCATGCTCACCATCAGCTACTTTTTTCTTTATGAATTCAAATACCTGTTTTGAAAGGCCTGGTTTACCATTGATCCCTTCCATCCATCTTCGCAAAGTGCGTTTACAAGGAAGATTCAAAATTTTTCTCACATATTCATATGCCTTTGGAGAATATAAATTTAAGGTGCAAGCAAACTTTTGCACATCATCACCATATTCCTTTTGGTGTTCTGTAGTGAACAGTTTCAGTTGTAAGTCACTAAAACATTGGCCAAGAAGTGTTTTTTCATCGTCCAGCAACAATTTTTGTTTCTGAAGATCATCCAATAGGTGAGCAATTGTATCAGATTTTCTTGCACCTTTCATTTTTTCACTATGCAACTTTTTCTTAACATGATTTATTGTTGCCTCAGATTCAACAAGTTTACGTTTCAAATAGGTGATTTCATCTGTTTGTATACTATACGTGTGGTCATGTTTTACTTGGAAAATAGTAGCAGAGACACTTTTTGTGTGTGTGTGTGTGTGTGTGTGTGTGTGTGTGTGTGTGTTTTGTTTGGGGAGATAAATTCATTTCTTTGTCGTGCTTTGACATTTCCTGGGAGTTCAAACACAGATGGCACAGCATTATCTCGAAGAATTTTCCGCTGCTGGAGAACTTCAAAATCACTAGGTACAAAATGCTTTGAGCATAAGTAGCAAAATTTAGAAGGTTCCCACACAGAGCCTTTTGTTTTCCCCTCCCTCTTTGTGGCAAGAGCCCACTCTCTTCTCAACTTCTCATTTTTGGGGAACCTACAATATCATAAAATAAATTCAGTTTGCAAAACTTCAAGAAATAAATTGCTTGCAAAACTTTGAAAATTCAGATTTATGCAATACATTTTTGACACAGGACACTTACATATGAATGCATAAACTTGATTGAATGTATGCCATAGTAAATGCTTCAAATATTAAAATTTGATATACATAGAAATAGTTGATATACAGTAGATTCCCATTAATTGGGCCATTGATTAATTGGGGAAAGGCATTTATTTGGACAGTTCTTGAAGAATATCCCAAATTAGCTCTTTGGGATAAAGCTTCACAAAACTGGGTCCGCACTTAACTGGGCCAAAGTGTTCTAGTCCTAATTTACCAGAATCTACTGTACAGGGAAAGTTTAGATAAGAATATTCTTTTTGAATTAGTATGGTGCAAAATTTAGAAATTTGTTTTGAAATAAATTTTTAGTTAGTTCCACTATTAACATTTCTGAAGCATAACTAAAAAAAGTAGATAACAGCAAATATGGAGAAACATTAGGTTTTCTAGCTGCCCAGTGCCAATCATTAATTTCCTAGTTAAAATCAATAGCTTTTTTTACTTCAGTAGCTACATATGGCTTAAGTACAATGTTTGTTTCTACATCACTTTAAAACTCTGCCACACTACATTTTTTAAATTACTTTCCTATCATTTTATATACCATGCTAAATCAATTTCGAATTTCCCTCCTCAGCTAACGCCTTCTTCCTTGTCTCCTCCCCATATAACTGAGTTACAAGAAAAAGAAAATTCGTTTTGGTTAAGCGCTAATGAATTTTCATTGAAAATAGTATTAATCATTATAAGCATCTCTACATTCACTGAAATAACAGAGGGCCGCGGGTGGCCTAGTGGGCAACGTTCATGACTGCTGCGGAAAGGACCTTAGGTTCACTCCCAGGCAGGTACGAACGCTCGATCCACTAAATACCCGCAGTGCGTTGGATGGGCACGTTAAGCTGTTGGACCCCGGGTACTGGACCCCCGGTAATAAATAAGGGCGTCTTCCTACCCCTTTCTACTTTGCTTCTGTGTCACTTTCCTATCGGGCACTCTAGCCTAAATCTCCTTGCTTCCTATTTCTAAGAGTTGTTTAAGACCTGGGGTCAGACACTCCCTTCCTAAAATCCTCTACATATGATATCAAATAACAGAACAATACTGTTTCATATAGCACACCTAATAACCTTAACTTGACCCATTTCAAACTCAAAATTGGTATGAAATCAGATATTCAGATGGACTTTTTTTGCGGGGCCACAATATTTTATATCAACTTTTAACCACTATCACTAACTCGTGATTTTGATTGCAACTGACGTGCTATGACTTGATCTCCAATTGATACAGCCAGTGAAAGGTTGTCAGATTCTTGTAATGTATTGCCATTCAATAAATTCAGTATTAGATTTAAGAATTTGATAATCAGCAAAACAGTTTCTGACCAGTTTTATCACATGGCAAGTATCAAGGAACACATGTATTTTTATTGTAGATTCTTGTTTCTGAATTGAAATAATGGTGTCATACTTTCTGGTGCTAAATTTGTTAACATTTGTTGGTTGCAGGGCGTACACACGGGGTGGGACCATTGGGTCCGGACCCCCCAATTTTAAAATACCTTATTCCGACTACAGCGAAATTAAAAAAAATATTTCTGCACATGTTTATAGAAACTAGCTGGCTGTGGTGCGATTGTATCAATCACAGAGAAATCAGAGAGCTCTGATTTCTGTGATCAGAGAGCTCTGATTTCTGTGATTGAATACAAATCACAAATTTTCAGAGTCCTCTCTGAAAAGGTAGTTCGACAACTGTAATAGTTTTCAAACGATGAGGAATACTTAGGTGAGTTAAATATTGTTTACTTAACTTTTTCGTTTTCCAATGATAATGTGTCTGCTCTTTAACAGTGTAATGAACAGTGCTGTCAGGGAAAGCATATAATTTATATATATTATTTAAAGTGAGCTTAGATGAAAATGTTTCTGCATTACAGTAAGAGAAGCGATTTAAACTTCATTTTTCTGTACATCTTAAGGTCTTACATAAATATTAATGGATATATTAACGCACATTTAATTTAGCAGACTTATTCAAAAGAGTAAGGTTTTTTTAACCTGTGAACACATCAGTGCTGATTTATGCTAACAAAAATAATTTACACACACACACATATATATATAATCCATATGTGTGTGTGCCCAATTTCTAGTTTCATTTGTCCCGTGCATATTTTTTTTGTCGGACAACCCCCCCCCCCTTTGAGGAAATTCTGTGTGCACCCCTGGTTGGTTGTATGCACATCCATCCCAAATAAGCCCAAAAACATTTATGCTACACTCAATTAGATTCAATGTTTCTTTCACCAAACAGCTTAACATTTTCCCTGTAATTTTGCCAATAAAAAAATATGCTAATGGCATTTTCTGATTTCCTAAGACTTCAACGGCCATAACAACCAAAGCCTCTGATGCAACAGGAACGGAATCACTATCAACAGTTCCAGCTCCATAATCCACTACACCATGTTGCTATACTTATCAACTAGACATTAGCATCCACAGCTACCAGCAAAATATTTCACCAATGAATATTTCCCATAGTGAGCAGATAGGTTTTATCACAGCAGCACAACTCATCAAAAAAGTGAGCTGCTTGGAGCATAGAGCACATTGGTGATGCTTTTCACTTGGGTGAAGAAGCATATACATGAAAGATGACCTTTCTGAGCAAATTGTTTTGAGCATCCATCACATTCCTGAAGTTTTTCACTTGTGTGAAGAAGCATATGTATTGAAAGACCACTTTTATGAGCAAATTGTTTTGAGCATTCATCGTGATGGAAAGATGTTTTACTTGTGTGAAGTGGCATATATGTTGCATTTAATAAAATAACTGTCAATATTTTGTTCGAACTATTGCAATATTCATTACAAACTGTAATTAATATTAACTAGACATTAACGCTATTACAAATTAACAGGTGGTATATTCCACTCAGATGAATCTTACACACTACCATTGGGTCAACTTAATATTGAACAGAAATCTTTAAATTCGTAAAACTGACTACAAACACTCACCTGTGAAATGAAATCCCAAGTTCTTTGCTGTTTTTATTGTCTCGGGCACTGCAATTTATTACAGAACAAGCTTTCACCATATTCGATATCTCGTAACACACATAGAGATCACAGAACACTCTATCAAACTGACCCGCTCAATGTGGCTCGTTGATGCCACGTCGTAAGAGTGTTACACAAATAGCGGGCAGCCAATCTAGTTCCTTATATGATATCTGTGATTGCAATATATATTAAATTTTTATGTTCTTATTGCCAGATATTGGCGAAATATCTGAAACATAAAATTTAGTACCTTGTTTTGTAAAACAAAAACATTTAAAACCTCAGACAAATACGTAATAAGGAAACAAACTAGGGTTCGCACGCTAGGCAATCTGCTTAAAAATTAAATGAATGCGTAACATTAAATAAAAGAGAAATTATAGATATGTTTGTTTTATTCTTTTAAGAAAGTAGAACTTAATTCGTAATTTACCGATCCAAATATTCCATTTATTTTCTCCTACATTTTTTGTCTTTTTTTTTTTCTTTTTTTGAAATTGAAATTCGAAGGAATACTACGAGGTTTCAACTGCCTTTGATTCGTAGTGTCATAATGGGAACGTCAACGAACTATAGGGTGCGCTGCGCATACGTAAACAAACTTCTCTAGTACGGGTAACGTCGCACGTGTTTCCATAAAGTCGAATGTTAGAATGGCTGGTTTGTCGCTTTCAATCCTTGAAATAATGAAATTTGTGGACGTTTCCAAAAATTCAAGATGCATTAAAGAAGGGGAAGTGATTCTTAATGTAGGCCATATAATTTCTTGTGGAATTAAGAAGGAAGATGGAAGAAAAATTCTCATAGTTTCACACTGCATTCAGTCCACGGCAATAACGTCGTCGCCTCACTCCATCAACGGTGTTTTAGATACAAGTAACAGTGAAATTTCTATAAAGTCATTTGAGTGCTCTTGCAAAGCGGGGAGAAGTGGAACGTGTAAGCACTGTGTAGCAGTAATGCTTTACTGTAACAGGTAATTTTTATTTTTACATTTTCAGGCAAGTGATATAGTAATACCGACAGGGGTGTTCTAATCCGGATTACTATTAAAAGCTGACATTTCGTTTCACTTGACGTTTCCCAGGACCCATTTTCAATACTGTCAACAATAACATTTATAATTTTGAACATTCTATTCCTAAAAGTGTTTGTGAATTGGTAACTGTTGATCATCATTGGGTTCTGCGTTTTTGAACCGATGATTGTTGACAGAATATTGCAAATATTGTTCCATAATGAAGTTTAAATTTATATGAATAACAGCAATTATTTGTTTTCAAGATTATGTAGAAATGCGGATTTCTTAATTTCTACTATGCAATAAAAACATGCTGCCTTGTTTATTATTCATTCAAAGACGTTACTAGGTTAGTAGCATTTCACTGGAAGGATTTCAAACGCAAGGCACAAACGTTTATACTAACTTGTGAAAAACATAGCTGAAACCTTGGGAACGACATTGCGGGACACAACAATATGATTTGTTCTTCTTCACGGAATTCTCCATTATACACTGCCGGACAATTGCTAAGGACGGATGACAATAGCAACGATAGCAACCATAAAATGGAAGGCAGGAAAATGTGGAAATTAGCATAAGTGCGGGATACAGTAAGACGTGTTGTGCGTATGCAAATTTTGGATTGCCGAACTAGTTCGTGAAGTCATAGCGCTGATAAGAGATGTAAAGGATTTGACGCGTATTGATCGTTGTTGTTCAAACGCAAAGTTGAAAGGGAAAGAATCAATTGACGAACTTGCAATTTTCAGTATGTCTTCCCGACATCACCTAGACGATTTTACGCGTGGCCGTATTATTGGCAAGATTGAAGAAGGGCGAAAAATAACAGATGTTGCCAGGGAGTTCGACGTCAGATACAGTGTTGTTTCAAGGCTGTGGAAACCATTTCAAACAAATGGAGAGTGTAGCAAACGTCATGGGGGAGGTCGTGTTCGCAGTGCGACACCTGCAGAAGATCGATACGTAGTACTATCAACAAAAAAGACACCGGCGCAGCACAGCTAGTGAGGTAGCAAATCAGTTTATGGCTGCTACTGGCAAGCGGATCTCCCGAAAAACTGTCGCCAGACGTTTGCATGAAGGAGGGCTATACGCCCGCCGTCCTGTTGTGTGCATCCCATTGTCCAGATGTCACCGTACCGCCCGTTTGCAATGGTGCCATCAACATCGCAATTGGACTGATAACGACTGGTCTGCTGTCCTCTTCTCAGATGAGAGTAGATACAGTCTATCGTCTGATTGTCGACGACAACTGATCTGGCGTGATAGTGGTACTGCATATTGTCCAGCAAACATACAGGAAAGGGACCGATATCCGACATGTAGTGTCATGGTATGGGCTGGCATCATGATCAATGGCGGTACGTCCCTCTATGTGCTTCCAACTGGGACTATGATTGGCCAACGATACATTATCGATGTTCTGCTACCTCATGATTGCATGTTCCGTGTTGCTGTCGGTGATAGATTTATTTTCATGGACGACAACGCAACATGTCATCGAACAGTCGCTGCCCAGGAGTGTCTTGAGAGCGAGGATATTCAACGCCTCGTATGGCCAGCACGTTCTCCAGATCTGAATCCCATTGCAAATGTGTGGGATGATTTGGGGAGGAGTCTTCCTGGTCGCCAATGCCCTCCCATAAACAAGGACACCCTCATCCGTGCACTGACAGAGGAATGGGATAAATTACCCCAACAGCTGCTTGATAATGTTGTGCAAAGCATGACACAACGTGTGGAATATTGCATCGCCCTCCATGATGGCCATATCCCGTATTGACATCTTACGCCGGAACGCCTGCGGACGGTAATTGCATTTTTTTCACGTTTACGTATTCTGCACAAAATGGCCTGTTTGTCCCTTGAACACGTTCCAAAGTTTTCTGGATTTCAGAGCACAATAAATTGTCTTTCTTGCAATGTCCTAGCATTCTGACATTATTTTATTCCACATGGCATCCCACCACACTTACTTTTTTATGCGCTATATAGCCGTTTATGATCCGTCCTTAGCAATTGTCCAGCAGTGTACAACTCTAATTCCAGAATGAATGCAAAAATACACCACCAAACTACGACAGCCGCCCCGGTGGCGCAGTGGTCTAAGCGATGGCCTCTGATCATTCGTCCGAACGGGGTCCGGGTTCGAATCCCGGTGAGGCATGGATGTTGTGTTTGTCTTACGGCACTGGCTCTCTACCTTCCCTGGAACCAGTGTCCCTAAATTAGGGACGGGCGACTGCTTATAGCCCATTGAGTTGCTCACGGTGGTCGTTAAACCTCCAATAAAAAAAAAACAAAAAAAAAAAAAAAAACTACGACAACTGAACGTAATGAGTGATCTACCAACCGCTAAACATTGAGCCAAAAACGTTACCCGTACTACAGTAATTCTTCCTTTTGCCGCTAGAGAGAGAGCGAACCGCTGAGATTGCCAATATCCAAAAGCTTTTTCGTTAAAGTGGACAGAACATATTGAAGAGTGCACATCGGAATGGAAATCACCGCGCTTCATTTTACACAGCCATTCCCTTAATAACTTCGTCTTTTTCAGCGGAAAATTAAAGAATGTTTTTCTTTCGTCTACACAATTTACGTTGCAGGATTTATTAGTACAACCATACGATGAGCAAAAGTTATACATGTCGTTAATAAATTTACGAAAGCGCGTTTTTCCTGAACCCTTGCAACGTAACTCCATGTTAAGCAATGGGAAAACGCATGTAAACAAACTCTTGTTGGTCCTCGGCCACGGAAAGGCTTTCCCATGATGCAATGCGAGGTGAATAAGGTCCATTTGGGGTCATTGGTCCCAGGGAAGGGAGAGAGCCAGTTCCGCAAGACAAACGCAACATCCATGCCTCACCGGGTTTCGAACCCAGCCCCTTTCGAACGAATGATCAGAGGCCATCGCTTAGACCACTAATAATAATAGCAATGTGTGGCCACCGGGCGGCTTTGATACTTTAAATTAATAACATTATAATAATATATTAATGTAAAAAGAAGTGAATGTGATGCCTTTGTTACTTAATATGGTTGGGTGGGGGATAACGAACACTGTGAGCAACACGATAGGCTGTAAGAAGTCACTCATCTCTAATTTAAGTCTACTGCTCCCAGGGAAGGAAGAGAACCAGTGCTGAAAGACAACTTTCATACCTCACCGAGATTCGAACCCGGACCAAACTCGGGTGAATGGTAATATGGCTTCAATTGTACACAGACTTAGGAGGGAGATGATACAGAAACAAGTTTTAAATGGCTAAGAAGACCAGCTAAAAATACTTAATGTAAAGCATGGTAAACCAATAAATTATAGCGTTGAGGATGAATTTTCTTGCAAAAGCAAGCGTTTTATTCAGTTTCGCGTTACTGTTACTTTGATTTATATTTTGTTTTAATGAAGAATAAAACGAAAGTTTTGTATAATGATAGAATATTTTTGCAAGTGGATACACTGTAGCAAGTCCCACCACTATCACACTCGCTGTCTAAGGAATCCCAGGAAAACTGATCGAGCATCGGCAAGCTTTCTGTGACTGTGGAAACAAAGGCGGGAAGCATTAAAATTTACGGTTATGGCTATTAGATCTGCAGAAAGTGAAGAAGACATTCTCCTGATTCAAAAACCGTATTTAAAATGCATAAAACTGTAAATAAAAGAAATCGCTGAAATTGTTACAACAAAATAAAATCCCCTAAAAAAGTCGCTAATCCCAAACTACTATTTTTGTCACTAACACCAATCCAGAATCCCCTAAATTTAGCGACTTTCCCCCAAATTGGCAACACTGCTTCGCGTGAAGAAGGCAACGAGATAGAAATACGTAGAGCGCTTACGTCGGGGAACGGGTGAAGCCACCGGAAACAAGTGGCAGCCATGTTTGATGAGGTACAGAACGATTTCCGTTCCGTGTTAAGCAAGGGAGTTTTCGTAATATATGGTTTGATGTTAAATAAGGATATAACTCAGAAATGTTGTTATAAACACCTAGGGGGTGAGACTAAAACTTTAACGTATCAAATAACGCTTTTCATTGTTAGTTGACGGCAATAGTGTTTTTAAAAAAAAAAAAGATATTTTAATGGATGCAGCTTGCTGTCGTTGAATAAAATCTCATGCCGTAATTTTTTGACATTTAACAAATTTTTTTGGAGCAAATTTTCAGAGAAATATAAGTCAGCGGTAATAGAGTAAATGAAAAAAAAAAAAGAAATACAAAAATAAAAAATACAGTTGCAGTCAATCCGCAATTTCGGTAAAAATTTTAGATATTCGTGGGTCATCACCATGAGAATGCTGAATCATCCCACAGCTTATCACTCCAAATACATAGACGCCAAATATTTTATGAGAGTTTTAAATGAAAAAAAAAAAGTTCGAAGAAAAACGGAAAACAAACAATGAGTTTACACAGCCAAGAGGTACCAATATTAAAATACTTTTACCAACTGCCCCTATCTTATATAATCAGAAGAAAACTACTACTTACCTGGTTTTTATTTAATAAAAATTAAAAGTCCTTAGCACTGGGCATGTTTCTAATCTGTTTGTTAGTCTTGACATTCAACAACACAAATCTGTAAGCCTTATTCGTGGGTACGCAAGGCAATTGTGGTAACTTGACCATAATAAAGGTGTCTCCCAGCACATACACTAAATACTTAACACAATATAATTCTCACTCTCTCTCTCTCTCTCTCTCTATGTATATATAAGACCCAGAAGAATACCCCATGGGAGATGAATGGATGAAATTCGAAATCATGCAGGAGTGACACGAAGGAGACAGGCTCAAGACAGACAGCTGTGGAAGAAACTTGGGGAAGCCTTCATCCAGCAGTGGATTGATAATGGTTGATGTTATACATTTATCAGTAAAAAGAAGTAAAAAAGCACACTCATGTAGTAATTAGACCACGTCAACACTGCACCTTGCTGCAGGAATCAGACGTAGTAGAAATAAACATAGAATTAACCAGAAGTAACCCACTTTCATGGTTCTAAACAAAAATGACATGGAATAAAACAACTCAGGAACCCCAAACCACTCTTCAGGGAAAGACATCTGGAGCCCCGAAGTTAAATCATAGCTTAGGTGTTACCGAAAAAACCCCAGAAGATCCCATGGGAGATGGGTGGATGAAATTCGAAAGCATGTCGGAGTAACATGGAGGAGATAGGCTCAAGACATACGATTGCGGAAGAAACTTGGGGAGACCTTCATCCAGTAGTGGATTGATAATGGTTGACAATGATGATAATGATATATATATTGATTATATACAGTATACATATATTGTAATGGTAATAGTTGTCAATGATGATATATATATATATCATCATTGTCAACCATATATATATAGCATAATCATTGTCAACCATATATATATAGCATAATCATTGTCAACCATATATATATATATATATATGGTTGACAATGATGATATATATATACCATTATCAATCCACTGCTGAATGAAGGTCTCCCCAAGTTTCTTCCACAATTGTCCGTCTTGAGCCTGTCTCCTCCATATTACTCCGGCATGCTTTCGAATTCCATCCACCCATCTCCCATGAGTCTTCTGTCCCTCGAAAACCAGTTCAAAATTTCAGTCGTCCATCGGTGGTCTGTTCTTCTGGCAACATGTCCAGCCCATTGCTATTTCAGTGATGTCACTCTATCTCTCTCTGTATATATATTCTTTGAGTTGTCTGCATTCTTTGCATGTCTTTTTTTGGTATCAAAAGAAAAATATTTCTATATATCCTGCTTTTCTTTTTTAGTTAAGGTCATACATACAGTATATATATATATATATCATCATCATCATCATCAACCATTATCAATCCACTGCTGGACGAAGGTCTCCCCAAGTTTCCTCCACAACGGTCTGTCTTGTGCCAGTCTCCTCCATGTCACTCCCGCATACTTTCGAATTTCATCCACCCATCTTCCATGTGGTCTTCTTCTGGGTCTTTTCCTGTCCCGTGGAATCCAATTTTTTATGAATGAAATTTTTTTTATTTATGTATCTACATATGTTTATTTGCTATGTTTTATTTAACTATCTTCCAAGGCTTATCCGTAAGAAAAAGAATTGAAAATAATTATTCTTAAGTGCAGTTTAAATAAACTTGGTGACCTAATATATGTTGTAGTCAGATATATATATATATGTATATATCACTTCTGTAACTACCCTGTGACTTAGGTATAGACAGACATTGGGGCAATATGATGCTCCAAATGGTATTTACAGTTAGCAACACCAGTACCGAGTAGCTAAAAATAGTTTTATGTACTTTTTCAACCTAAAAAGACATAATTTTTGGTATAAAAAAAATCTTTCTACACATCCTGCTTTTAATATCTGGGCAGGTAAATTTTCTCTGGGCATGTATTATTTTAGATATTATTCAAGCTCTGGGCTGAGTGACCAAAAAATTCAGATTATGGACTTTAATTTTTTTATGGGACAAATAATTGTATTTTTTTTTTTTGTTTCAGTATTAAGTATTTAATATTTTTTATTTGCACTTTCATATTTTACTTTTTTTTTTTTAAGAAGCCTAGTTTTTTGTGGTCCCAAAGCTGAAATTTTGTAGTTTTGTTCAATTCAAAGAAAGATTGATTTACGTGAGTGATATTTGTTCAATACTAACCTCTCATATATATGGTTGATGCAAAAGGAATAACTGGCAATTTATACATGGACATACTGACTGTACATTCATCATGAATCAGAGGTCACATTCTTCAAAAAAAAAAAAAAAAAAAAAACCACCACCTATCACGCAAAAATCAAATGCAAGTAAGTAGTTATTACAAAATGTTGCTAGTCCCTTTCTTTTGTATTATTCCATAATTTTTTTTCAATTGTCATTTCATAATCGTTTGTGCCAGTTTTCTTAAATATTTTATGTTGTTTGCATTTTTGAGGTACCATTGTACTCCCTGTTTCCTATTTTCAGTTTTAAATCAATATTGCCTGTATTTTTGCTACCCCAAAACCACACACATTGACTAACACATTCACAAATAAAGAGTATTCTGTCAAGAAATTTTCAAGCTCCCCACTCTCACTTTGTTGAAGTAATACTACAGATTAATCAGTAATCAGAGACAAATGCCTAGAACACAAGCTGGGTGACCCTGTGCTTTCAGATAAAATACTAGATTGTTTCCTGACAGGTGTCAGCAAGCAATAAATTTATATTACCAATCACAATTATTACTTCTGCAATTTAAGTAACCATAAATTGATTGCTTTACCAGTATTTGCTATCTAATGGGCATTAGCCATGGGTACATGATCTTTATCACATAAAAAGAAATTGCTGCTTCCTAAGATTTTGAAATATTTGTTGTCTTGTCAGACAAGTTGCAAGTACACTGTACAGATTCTAGAATATATATGCAAATGCCATTTTCAAAACATCCTCAAGTATATGTAAAACAAAAACAAAAACAAAACAAAAAAACCACTAGCGTAAGTAAAAATTGTTCCCAAAAAGCCTCAAAGTTTGTAACTCACAATTAACCTCATCTTCCCATAAACATGATTCAGTGTTCACATTGAGTACGACTGTTTACAAAATATAAGGAATAAAAAATCTTAAGATAACACAGATATTGAAATGGTTCATCTGCTGGTTTAATCACCAGCTATACGGATTAGATGTCCTATTTTCTGCGTTTGATTAACTGAGCATTTACAGCTCAACCTTATTTAAAAATGCTTACTTGTGAAATGTAGGGCTAACCTTCCAAAAGTGGAGTAAATGGCATTTTATTGTTGAAATAATTATCCAAAATGTGCTGATAATTGTGAATATTCACAAATCATAATACGATCGCCGAGCAGCTGAACGAACCGAGGTGACTCCTTGACACACACAGAATTTGTACCTCATCAAAGATGGCGGGCTCTCCCCTCGTTAGCTTCAGTTGCCACAGCAGAGAACTAATCACAGAAGCACTCTATGTATTTCTATCTCGTTGGAAGAAGGCCAGCTCTCGTAGAGATAATGTAAGACATGCGACATCAGCACCACCGCACCACCAGGGAGGACATGCTCTGCGGGAAAGCTAACATTCAGGCGCAAAAAGCGCAGGGGACGACGGGAAGCAAAGCCTATTCTTTAGACAGAACGGAAGCGAAGCTTTGATCGGTGATCGTTTCCTTGGGTCTGAGACTAAAGCAGTTCTTTTTTTCTGAGTATCCCTCCTGTATAGCGTCTAAAAGGGGAAGTGTGCCGTGCGAACTCAAAATCTGCGTTCGAAATATGTCCCACGCCGCATCGCGGCGCTGCAGACGGCGTCTGTGTCAAAGATTGTGTGTACTGTTGTGCAATGTGAACCAAACAACAGGGGTTGGATTAGGATATGTACGATTTTCTTAAGTGTGTGATTATGGAAACACATTTTATGGTTCAGTGAAATGTCTACGTCTGGCGCAGAGTGCAGCGTCGGCAAATGTAATTGAAAGTATAATTATGCGTGATTTAAATTGATATGCTACCTCCTCGAAGAATGCCTACCAAAAGGCTAACAAATGGCTTGTATGTGCCAAGTAAAGAAGTGCTGTTTGGAAAATTTAAATGTATGTCACTTAGTAGCGGCTAGTGGTAAGCTGAGTCGAATCTGACGAAAAAGACAGGCTACGGTGCGAAATAGTCACGTGCACAACTTAGTGCTGTCGCCAAGTCAATCGGTTGAACAGCCATTGCGTTTCATTGTTGGTTCACATTTGTTTGTATTGAGTGAGTGTTCCGTTTATTGCCATTTGGATACACGTATAGTTTTGTAAGGTAGGTATTATTATATTTCTAAGGTAAGGTTAATTCTTAGTAAACGTTTTATTTAGTTTTAGTAATAATTATAGGTTTAATGAGTAGATCTTAGTTTCACACGTGTTGAAATCTGTTCATGTCTCGTGAATAGTGAAGTATAAAGAAGTGAGTTATTCTGTAGTGTTGAATTCTTATTTCAAATAGAATAATTAATATATTTTGCCAATGCCGATTCACATAGAGCTTGAATATTACCAGAAATCAGGGCAACTTTTCAGGAAATTAGCCTTCGTAATTTGTATAACATTTGCATCTCCAACAATCGTTAGCCCTTTCTTTACGAAATTAATGCTTGAACTGTTGTTGCATTGTAATGTGTCTCTGAATTAAAGAGTACATTTTTAATTTCGTAACTTAATGCAACTGTGATATAGCATTTGTCTGATTGAATTTACTAAAGCTGTCTGAACAGTGTGGACAGATTATGTTGAAAAACTTGCATGATCAACTTTATTCTAACTGTACAAAACATAGGGAACTACTTTCGATTAAAAATTTCATATCTAGTTCTTCACTTGTATTAAAAGGTGTAATTCTTTTTACAGGAATTGCCAAAATTTGCCATGCCACAGTGTTGCAGTGTTAGTGGCTGCTAGTTAAATTATAGAAGTCAAAAGGAGACTTACAACTTTTGCCATACCAATTGTCTTATACAAAATCTGCTGCATACATTTAAACAGACAAAGTTCTGATTTTAGATTTCCTTGTTCATTTTCCGTGGAATGTTTGTGTATGAGTAGCTTGAAAACTAAATAGGAAAACATAACTCTCCTCAGCTGGAAAATACTCTTGAACAACTTAGTGAAAGCCAAACATGACAACTGAAATTATTTGAAATCACGTGAAAGGAAAATTAAGAAGTTGAAAGTCTGAACGCTTAGTTTTGTGTGCCTCTCCTTAGTGCATAGTGTGCACAGAGTAAGTCCTGAGATAGGAAAAAGAGTTCAAACTTATCAAATATTTTATATGCAAAAGTGTATAGCCAGGTTGGTTAAAGTATTGAAATGTATTTTTCTTCTGTAATAAATGAAGATAACATTTCTGAAAAGTTATCTTTGAAACTGGAAAGTAAAGATCCGTCATATTTGGTTTAATTTTATTTGAAACTTGTATACCAGGAAGCAGTACTTCAGTTAGCTTCTCGTAACATATTTCCAATCTTTTTTCTGCTTCATCACATATTCACACAGTGATGCGGAGTGGTTGGTGGCATTCTGTACTGAAGATTTGTATTTAATATTTAGTGGTGTCTTTTTTTTTTTCAAATTGGAACTAATACTGTTTGTGCAGTGGTTGCCCGTCTTCAAAATGGACCAGAGGTCCTCATTTACTAGCAGGTTTGATTTCATCTGTCAAAATTCATTTGAAAATCTATGGACTATTTTCTTTCCGTGGAAGATGATGCTGTACTCCTTCGCGTCATGGGGTCCGGCTAGTCCCTCAACGCACCATGCCCGTACGAGTTCCATGTCACTTATTTTCAGATTAATAAATGTTAGCAGTAATATTGTAGCATTTTTGTTTGTTTCAATACTGTACCAAAAAATTCCAGGAAATTTCTCTTATTTTTCATACTTACCACTATGACTTCATTGCCATAAAATTTTTGATAAAAACACCTGTGAGAAATTAACTGAAGTGTTACTGTGTGTGTGTGTGTCAGAGCTGAGTTCGGGCTGAATTTCAAGATCCTGAGCCTGAAGTATGTCAGCTCGAACGAGCCCCGAAAACTATGATTAACCTGTTAAGCATTGAAAAAAGTCTTCCAGACTTCCACTCTTTCCTACCCATGCAATTAACTGATGTCTTTCTCAACTGCGGAGTGGAGAAGGGATGTCTATCTATTTCTATAGTTACCTTTAACCATTCATTTATTCCCGAAATGTTTTTTTGGGGGAGAGGGGACATCTGGAGGCACAACAAACTATGTCGTATGTTGCTCAATAGAATTAGCAGGGAGCTGCCCCTTTGAGGTAGGGAGCAAAATTCCGTCAGCTTGCTATCTACTATCTATGCTTCTTAAAACTTATCCTTGGCAGAAATCCTGTAATTCATGGCCTATGGTATTTTGTTATCCAAGCCCGGAATGGATAGCCCTGCAGAATTCTACTCCCCATTTGACCCAGTTGCTGAAGAATTCTCTTTCACAACTAGAAAGTGTAAAAAGTCTCGTGTGCTAAATTATATAAAATCACATTAAAAGAAAAAGGAAGAAAATTCTTCCCCTCTCTCCAAGCCCGAACTCCAGTAAGTATTACACAGCCAGCCCGGTTCGGGCTCGGCCCGTTCCAGCACTGGTGTGTGTGTGTACTAGTGCTTAGCTTGACATTTATAGTAGGTATATTGAAAGTAAAAATTTAATTTTACTATAATGAGCAAATTTGGCTTCTAGTAAAGAATGTTAGTAAAATGTATAAATTTCCTAGTGTTATGAAAAACTACTAACCAATTCTGCTTAATTCCTTTAGAAATGTGTGGGAAATATTTATTTATACTGTTAAAATGTTGTCTAATCTAAAAAGTGATATCAAATATGTTTTATAAAAAAGTAGATCACAGGTATGAACATTACAAGAGTAGATTTTAGGTAAAGAAAATAATTGACATAACTCATACATAAAATATTCAGATGGTAACACACACTGGAGGATCTAAAGCTGAGATAATTTTGATGTAACTTGTGATGATTCAAACTATTTGAAACAGATGTCTTAATTTCTGCCATTGGTTAGCAAGAATTCTTTTTTTATTTTGTTGTGTGTATCTATAACTTTGTTGCAGATGCTATCACATAAAGGAAGTTTGGGTAACAATCTGAAGCTGAATACTGTTTAGCTTGTGATGACTTCCTTCTTTCAAACTATTTGAAACAGACATTTGAGGTACATTTATGTAAAAGAATGGACCCATTTGTTTATTTTTAATAGTATTTTTTACTTTGTTCCGCTTGAAGATACAAGACAAATTCATAGTCAATAGGTAAGTTGATACTTTATCCAAATGTAGTATTTATGCTAATTTTTAAAACAAACTAAAAAATTAATTTCTGAATTGTAGCAAAGTGCTTTAATAATATGAGGGTGGATCAAAAAGTTAGTTACACTGTTGAATAAAAAAATCAAGGATATACTCAGGGGATGTATGTTGGTTTACAACATTAATTCATTTTTCGACATAGTCGCCTAAGGACTGTAAACATTTATCGGAACGTGCGATTAACTTTCCCATACCTGTACAAGAAAAGTCCAGTTTGGTGCAACTAGTTAAGGACCGCACTTTTCACAGCCTCATCCGTTGGGAATCATTGTCCACTAAGCTCCTGTTTCATTTTACCGAACAAATGGTAGCCGCATGGGGATAAGTTGGGGCTGTAAGGTGGATGCTGCCACAATTCCGACTTGAATTAATGCAGCAATTCCCTTAGTTTTCCGTGCTGTGTAATGTTCTTGGACATCAGTGTGACACCTTCGCTCAACTTACCCCGGCATCTGTCCTTAATTGAATTTCGCAAATTTAATGGTGTTTGGCAATATGAGTCACTTGATGGTTGTCTCTTTTGACAGAAATTCTGTGTAAACAACAGATTCACAGTCATCATGACCACTCCCGCAGACAGAGACAGTTGGACTTTTCACGTCTTCCTTGTTGGGGAGGTGACATGTTTCCATTCCATGGACGATCGTTTGATTTCAGTTACGTAACAGTAAATATGTGATTTCAGATTGCTTATAGAGATATATTTCCCACGTATAATAAGAAGAAATATTTCTTCCCAGTGTTTACCTGTATAACTGGGAATTTGCTAAGCATCGACCTGACTCTAAATAGCTGAGCTACGATGAAGCAAGGCTCGCTTTGACTGGCGAAAATCTGATATGAAATGTAAACTAGAACAATCTGTAGGATGCATAATGCTGTATTTAGTTCCAGAACAGTCTGCTGATATACCAAATGTCTTCCACATATTCCTGGTCCAAGAAGCCCCATCACACGTAATGAAATTAACAAACAGACCTGCATTTTCAGTGAGAATAACAGCTTTAATAATTAATTTTGCTAGCAAAGTTCCACTTATATTGTTACTTGTGGCAAAAACACCAATTATTTGGGTCCAATCTCCATTTAATGGCTGAAACACCATTACCAGTCCGTGATTACATGGGGTATACTTAACAGTTTTTGAAGTGTATGGCCCAATATGAACAAACCCTAATATTTCACCAGATGATTTTGCATGCAGTTTTTCTGTAAGCTTCACTTCATCTATTAATATACCACCATGTCTTGCAAAGGCTCCATTTCACTTGTTTTCTTTGAAATAGTTTCAAACGTCAGTGCATTGAATCCAAAACTGCTGTTGTAATTTGAAATATACTTTCTAATAGTTGTTCTATTAGGTAGGATCATGATTTTGTGTTTCCGTATGTGCTCGTACAATTTTGGACTTTTTATGTGCATTAGTAAGCATTCAAGTAACCATTCTTTGGTATATGACATACCTCTTGCAGATTTCTTTTTGCTGCCTTATAACAATGAATAACCATTTGCTGCTGCTTAATGCGTAATTCTGCTATTTTTTCATTAATGGAAAGTTCTGTAAAATTCCTTTTTTTTTTATTTATTTTTTTTTTAAGTTTAATTAGAGAGCGAAATAACTAGTTTCTTCAGCCTGTTGATTTTCCGAACTGTATTTTGATACTTATTTTTAAATGTAGCCTTTCTTCTATGATAAGCTATTTTGTGCAAAAGTAAGCCCTGCAGATACTTACATCTGAGGCAAGTCTTTGTTGTTCCTTTCGTTACACAATTTTTGCTGTACAAATTATTCTAAAAAATAACTCCACTTTCAAGGTACTTCATGTTATTTTCAAATTCTGAAATGGAGCCTGTGCCATGACATACTGTTAGCCTATCAGTGTCTCGAATAATGGATTTTGATTCATCTTTAGAAGTAATATTAGAAACTGAGTTAATTTTTATTCCACGTAAATACACTTTACAGGTAACCTCTGGTTAACTTTTGGTAACAACAACCAGTTTTTCTGTTGTCAATGAATTTGACAATTCACATTTGAATGAATGAACATGGAAAATTATGCACTTTGAATTATTTGCAGGAATTTGCTTACCCCAAAATACTGAAGGCTGTGATATTCAGAAGGCAGTTCCGATGTAACTCTTTGGGAAGTGAATTCCAAGCTATTTAAATTACCATCAGGCTTATCATCGGTTTCCCTAACTTTCCTGTATTTTGCCAGAGTTTTTGACAAATAATGGGGAAGGTTTGGAAATATTGTTGGAATTGCATCTGGTGTCAAGATGGGCCGATCTCTGGGTATTAACACAGTCTCCTCATTTATTTTATGCACAAAATTTCGAACCACAAATCTCTCAAAGTGCAGTTCACATACAGCACTAAATTTGTCGTAAGTTTTTATCTGCACATCTGCACCGGGAATCAATCTTTGCCACTGCTGTAAAAGTTTATCATTTTTGGGTATTCCAAAGAGTGACGGCTTACTGTTTTTGTACTGAGTATTGCAACCTGGCACAAAACTATGGTTATTTCTCTTCCGCATAATGAGCTAAGTATAACTTATATACAATATTTAGGTAATCCACATTCCTTCTAAAACCTAAAACATAACACGTTTTCGTCTAAATTACCGTTCTTTTCACAGTAAGCAACACGAATTTAGTTTCCCGCTCCCATCACAGTAAGAAAGAGGGAAGGGAAGGCGATCGAAACGCCATCTACGAAGGGGACAAATTTCGGTATCCACGCCAATCATTACGTACGCTAGGCGCTCGGCACACTTTCCCTTCTAGACGCTATACCTCCTGTCCCTTCTTTTGGTGAAACAAATATATACAATAGCAATTAATATTATTTTAACGACATATTAGCAGTTTTATTCTCACTCTAAGCACCAACTTTTTCAGTCTTGATATTGAATACGTAGGTACCAAAATGCCTCAAAATTAATGTCATGGGAAAATAAAATTGCTTGCAATTTTTAAATTCTCTCAAATGTTAAATTCCGAGTTGTTTTAAACAAAGAAACATATTGTATTTTTTGTAAAAATCAAGAAATCATACTAACCCTAAAAAATAAAATGACACGAACTTCACAACTTCACGTAAAACATGCAAAACGAAATGTAGCTGCAGCTTAACATATTAACGAAAAAAAATTGTAATAAAGTGATGCATAAAACGCGCCCTGTCCGAACGATTTTAAATAAAAAATCCACTTTTTGGGGAAGATTCTTTTTTTAAGCTGCAAACAACTTTTTACTTATCAAAAATGATTTTTTTTGTTGGAGGTTTAACGACCACCGTGAGCAACTCAATGGGCTATAAGCAGTCTCCCGTCCCTAATTTAGGGTCACTGGTTCCAGGGAAGGGAGACAAAAATGATTTAAAACAGACTTCAGAAATACAGCTTGAGGCTCCAATGCTGTCAGACGATTTCAATTTCATCCGGTACAGTTTCTATTTATTCTGCACATACACCATTAGGCTTTAGATCCCAAAGTAAAATGATGCAATAACTTACCTTGCTTTTCCGATCATCTTGTGAATATTTTTCAATTATTGGTAATAAAAAAAGGTTAAGTCAGAAAAGAAGATTGAAAAAAAAACGACAATGCTCTTAAATTATTTCTAAAATAAAAAGGATACATATTTACTATTAAATAATTTTATTACTTCATTGATCATAGATGTTACATGTGCTGCAATTTTACACACCAATAAAGAATACAGGGCGTCAACAATAAGTATCGATAATAGATACACTGCAAAATAACATTTTTCGAGAATCAGCTGGTGTTAAATTATGCATTTTTCAACACAACTAGTAATGGAAAACCATGAAATAATTTTATGATTACTCTGACTAAACACTTGTGACACATTCACTTCTTTTTCCCGTACAAATGAAGTATACATGGCGTCATTTATAAGTACAGATAATAGATACATCGTAAAGAGAAAAAAATCAGCTGCTGGTAGGTAAATTATGCATTTTCCAACACATTACTCTGACTAAACACTTGTGACACATGCGCTTCTTTTTCCCACACAAATAAAGTACACATGTGTTCAGTAATAATTACACACAATACATGCACTGCAAAAGGAAATTTAAAAAAAATCAGCTGCTGGTAGGTAAATTATGCATTTACCAACACATTACTCTGACCAAACTCTGACTAAAAAATTGTGACACATGGGCTTCTTTTCCTCATACAAATAAAGTATACATGTGTTCAATAATAAGTACACACAATACATGCACCACAAAATGAAATTAAAAAAAAATCAGCTGCTGGTAGGTAAATTATGCCTTTTCCAACACATTTCTCTGACTAAACACTTGTGACACATGCGCTTCATTCTTCCATACAAATAAAGTATACATGGCGTCAATTATAAGTCCAGATAATACATACAGCGCAAAATGAAATAAAAAAATCAGCTGCTGGTAGGTAAATTATGCATTTTCCAACACATTACTCTGACCAAACACTTGTATAATGAATTAGCTTTGTTTATCTTTTTGCTAAGCTAATTATTATGAATGAATAATGCTCTAAGCTTCAAAATGATGAATTCCCAAAAGGGTGTTGTTACTCGTTAATTATGAACTTAAACAAAGTCTCAACGCTGGTTATTTATATTAAGTAATCAAAGTCATAAACCTAACAGCCAGACAGAGGTCTGACAAAACTAAGAATTGAGAAAGACTGAACTTACAGAACAACTTGTTTATTATGAAGACTCCTGGTCAACTAAGGCACTCATATATCACTACTACATAACAACACAACTCCAACGCAACAACACAACTACAACGCAACCAACACAACCCTCAACTCCAACGCAACAACTACACAACTCACACTTCTCGATGAACGCGCCTATATACGAGCTACCACCACGTCATGACTTACACTCATTGCCAGATCTCATTCAGCGGGGTGAAATAATATTTCGTTCAGTAGGAAGATAATTTACATAGTAAAATAAAATAACCAGAGATAGTAAAATCAAAAGGAAAGTGAATATAGAGTATACGTTACATCATCTCCCCCTTAATTTTTCTTCTTTTTTTTCTTTTTTTTTTTTTTTTTTTTTTTTTTTTGGTTTCCGAAAAATCTATCAATTTTGGAGTGTAAGTCTTACATTTCGATGATTGACGTTTCTCGATCTTTTTTTTTTTTTTGATTTGTTGTTTGGTGGTAGCCGTATTTACATTATTAACTTGGCATAACAATTTACGAATCTGTATTCGACTGTGAAATTTGTAGTGTAGAACAAACCAAACCTGCATCGGCATACTTTCCTTTTATTCTGCCTAGCAGGAATCACTTTTTTAATTTCAAATTACGTGCGCCTCATCCGTGGAAATACATAACAACTGTATCAGCAGCGAAGATTGCCTGAAGCTGCCTAACAGTAACAATTTTATTATTTTCATTTCAAATTACGTTTGCCTCATGCGTTGAAATACAAAACAACTGTATCAGCAGCGAAGATTGCCTGAAGCTGCCTAACAGTAACAATTTTATTATTTTCATTTCAAATTACGTTTGCCTCATGCGTTGAAATACAAAACAACTGTATCAGCAGCGAAGATTGCCTGAAGCTGCCTAACAGTAACAATTTTATTATTTTCATTTCAAATTACGTTTGCCTCATGCGTTGAAATACAGAACAACTGTATCAGCAGCGAAATTTACCTGGAGCTGCCTAACAGTAACAATTTTATTATTTTCATTTCAAATTACGTTTGCCTCATGCGTTGAAATACAGAACAACTGTATCAGCAGCGAAATTTACCTGGAGCTGCCTAACAGTAACAATTTTATTATTTTACCCCTAAGCACATAGATATATATAAAAAAAGTGGATTAGTAGATGGACACAGAAGAAATATAAAAAAAAAAACACATATATACACAAAAAGAATGCATAGGCCCACACGAAAAAATGAAATTCTGACACGCCAACTGGTCGAGCAGGAAAAACAATAAACTGAGAAAAGAACCTGTCCACGAGAACTTACTTATCTCGAGGACGCATAAAAAATTCTAGTGCGAAAACGTTTTCCAGGCCTAATGGGACTGGGGAAATCAGGTGGCTTGGATCTCTTCCGGGACGGTAATGGAACATCGGTCTGTTGTCGGTCAGGAATCTGGCGGTCTGGAAATCCCTGCGGCTGAGAAGAACGGTCAGGAACGTCAGAAGTCTGGCGGTCCGGAAATCCCTGCTGCGGCTGATAGGAACGGGCTCCCCCAGGCTTTGGATATGAAGTCCCTTGATGCTGGGGCCCGTTGTGTCCTTCCAGGATCTTTTTGGAGGGACGTGTCTCCGGCCACATCGCTTGTTTTCGTTTACGCCCACGGGGCATGATAGTAGTAGCCGGCATCGGCCCTGTTTGCCCTGAACGGAGGTTCCAGGGGCGAAACCCGGGCGGATGCAAAGATTTCTGCCTTCGTCGCTGTTGCGGCGAAGCAGATTGGGGAGACAAGTGACGTTTGCGCCCAGCTTTTGGTGGTGCTGGACGGTGTGGAATATTAAATGTTGGATTCATAACTGACAAATCCGAAATGTCCGACGCCTCTGAGTCGCTGCTATAATTCAGCGGTCGTGCAGGGCGATGTTTGGATTTACCTATAGGAATACTTTCCGATGAGGTATTCAAAGAAGAAGTATCCCGCGTTGGTGCAGAGGTAGCCGGAAACGGCGCAACAATAGTCTTGGCAATGGTTGGAGGGAAAGGAACGATACTAGTATTCGACGAACGCGAATCGAGCCTTGTCTCACGGGAGAATCAGGTTGCGGTTGTAGAAACTCGTCTGGAGGGGGAGGGTGAAGGAAAAATCACTGGTGATTCGTCAAAAATGTTCGGTGGGTCGTCCACAATTTCTGGCGGTTGAACATGAGATATAGATTCTTGAGTCTGTGGAACAGAAGGTTGAGTAGGATTGATAATGAACTCGATATCCCGTTCGTGATACTTGCGACATTGATCAACATGTACATATTGAAAATTGTTGTTCGATTTCTCCAGAACAATATTATTTTCAAAGACATTTGCCACCCGATATGGACCTTCGTAGCTGGGTGCAAATTTCTTCACTAAAGTATGCGAAACAGAAGACTGGAAGTGCGTTTCCACGAGAGTGAGATCTCCAACGACAAGATCTGGTTCCCTACGCCTAGAATTATAATATCGTGCTTGAGCCGCTTGTGCTCCTAGCATTGCAACACGAGCTTTTTCTGCCATAATGTGTACTGATTGCGGAGTTGGTCGCTGGTTTAATTCGTCGATAATCCCCGTTAAATTTTCAAAAGGGGTTTTAATTTTGCGACCCAGAAAAAGTTCTGCAGGAGTAATTTTAGTAGACGCGTGGACAGACGAGCGGAGGGCGAACGCAAAAAGTTCTAAATGTTCATCCCATCTTTCATGGTGGTCCATTACGAAAGTCGCAATCATTTTCACTAGCGTTCGGTTAACGCGTTCTGCAGGATTACTCTGGGGATGATATGGGGAAATGAATTTGTGTTTAATGTGTAGTCTCGCACACATTCTTTCAAAAATGTCAGAAATAAATTGAGGACCATTATCCGAAACTACTTTATTAGGTGCACCATATCTAGAAAATACTTCATTAACTAAGACATTACAAATAATCTCAGCCGTAGCGGCTTTAATGGGAAAAACTTCAACCCATTTAGAAAAATTATCAGTTAGTACTAAAACATAACGAGCTTTATTTTTAACAGATAATGGATAAGGTCCCAATAAATCTATGGAAATAATATCAAATACATGAGAACTTGAACTAGATTTCAAGTGACCGGCCGGTCTTACATTACGGTAATTATTAATCTGACACAAGTGACATGATTGAACGTATGCGAGCACACTTTGGTACATTCCAGGCCAATAGGCAACATCCCGCAATTTACAACGGGTCTTGCGAATACCTAAATGGCCTGCAAGAGGTTTGTCATGAAATTCATTTAAAAGAGCCATTCTAAGGGTTCGCGGAATACATGGGCGAAACTCTGCCCTAGTAGTCCGAGACTTTGTATAATAAAGAAGACCCTCTATTACTTCAAAATGTTGTGACCTTCCAGCCAGAGAAGGATCACTTGGTAGGGGCGAACCCGCAAGCAAAAAATTGTAAATATCCCCAAAATCTGGATCATTTATTAATTCTGCCATTATCTGCTCTCTGGATGTGATATCAGCTATCAGAAGTAAAGGCTGACATCCAGGAGTAGATTCGGTGGGGACCCCACTAATCGGAACGCGAGATAATGCGTCCGGTAATTGATTCTTATTACCTGGCTGATACGAAATTTTGATATTGCTCTCTTGTAACTTCAGAGCCCACTTCATAAGTCTTTGAGATAGGTGTTTAGCAGAATTCAAATACTGAAGGGCAGAATGATCCGTAATTATGTTAACTGTCAATTCGTTAAGATAACATTGAAATTTATTCAGTGCATACACAACAGCAAGACATTCACGTTCCGTAGCTGAATAATTGCGTTCAGCTTTGGCTAAAGTACGAGACGCAAAAGCTATTGGATGCCCAGCTTGTGACAAAACGCAACCAAGACCAACTCCGGATGCATCAGTATAAATATCAAATTCTTTAGAATGATCCGGGAAAGCCAACACCGGAGGCTGAGTCAATGCAGACTTCAGTGTTTCGAATGCAGCGTTAGCTTCAGGTGTCCAAATAAACTTCTTGTATTTACGCTTTAAAGCATACAATGGCTCACATATTGTAGCATAAGCGGGGACGAACTGCTGATACCATCCGGTCATTCCCAGAAAGCGGGATAGTTCTTTTGCTGTTTTAGGCCGAGGAAAGTCAGCAATAGGCCTAATTTTTTCATTATCAGTGAATAAGCCGTGGGGAGTAATTTTCAACCCCAGATATACAATCTCGTCCCTCGCTATCTGGCATTTACTAGGTTTTAACGTCAGGCCAGCATTGTATATAAGTTGGAACACCTGTTTGAGCAGAGAAAGGTGCTCGTCAAAAGTCTCTGATGTGATAATAATATCATCCAAATAGACATGCACATGAGGACCCAGGACAGGTCTGAGAACCGTGTCCATAAGCTTTTGGAAAGTAGCAGGTGCAGAAGCTAAACCAAAAGGCATACGTAAATATTCATAGGCCCCAAAAGGAGTCACAAAGCCTGTTTTATCGACCGAGTCCGGATGTACTGCCACCTGCCAATATCCACTCGCCAAATCCAAAGTTGACATCCATTTGGTTGACGACAAGTCATTTAGAATATGTGACATGACAGGTAGGGGATAATTGATTGTTTTTGTGACTTGGTTGAGTTTGCGAAAATCTGTCACGAAACGAAATTCATTTGGTTGTTTCTTTGGAACCAAGAAGGCAGGAGCCGCCCAGGCGCTTGTTGACTCCTGATTATGCCCTGCTTAATCATTTCCGCAATTTGACGTTGCATTTCCTGTTTTTTATGTGGAGCACAAGGGTAAGGTTTCGTCGCAATGGGTTTCGAACCATCAGTGTCAATAACATGATAAACCACCTGTGTGAAACCAGGTTGATCCGAAAATAAACCAGGGCTTTCCTGTAAAAGGAGAGAAAGCTGGTCTCGTTGCCCCTCATTCAATTGGTCACTCAACAATAAACTCGTAATATCTACAGGAACCGTCGGAATCATTTCGACAGGTTCCGGAAAGGAAATCACATGTTGTACAAAATTCAAAGTTATTTGAAACTTGTTAATAAAGTCCATACCCATGAGACATTTCACGGGTAGCTCGTCTATAAGCAGGAAAGAATGTGTAAAACGAGCTTTTCCCAGCCCTAAAGATAATGTGACAGTTCCTGAAATACTGAAGATTTCGTTATTTGCACCTCGCAAATACTGCGTTGCAGGCTGAACATGTATTGCAGAAAAAACATCATTGCAAAACTTTGTATTTAGGGCTGATATCTCAGACCCAGTGTCGAACTTTGTCTCGACAATAATGTCTTCAAGTGTCAAGAATACATCAGGCAACTGAGGAGTTTGAACAGTCACTAATACTGTTTTAGGGTCAGGATGTTTGGTATCAGGAAGCAGGACCGACCCTTCGTCTACTTCCTGTGGAAGTTTAAAGGAATTCTGGTGGTGTTATCATGTGGTCGGAAACCTCGACCCTGCCGGGTATCGGGAAAATTTTCACGATAAGGAAAATTGCATGGACCCTGCGTCGGGAACTCCGCGTGTCTGTTGAGATTTTCATTTTCGTTACGTCTGCCCTCAGCACGGGCAGAAAAATTATTATTGCCCTGAGCATGATAACGTTCCGAATGCTGCTGAGTGGAACGGGGTCGAGCATACTGTGCATTATGACGATACCCCGTAGCTTGCTCCGAAACTCGTTGCTGGTTCGCCACTCTTCTGTGTGGTGGAACGTATGAAGCTTGGGTGGGCACGTGTGTATGCTCGCGCTGAAAGTTTTGTCTATTATGCCGCTGAGGGTTTTCGGAATAAGCCTCGCGGGGTGCCCGAGCATGGTGAGTTGAAGCATGTTTGCCATGTCGCTCTTCATACGTGCGTATGAGGCGAAGGCATTCATGAATAGTGGCAGGGTGTCGAACCTCAAGAAAATCTTGCAAGAATGGGTCGAGCTGCTGTACGAGGGTATCCAACATGTCAACATGACTGGCATGTGGATCCCATAGATTATATAGGCGTGTAGTTTCCAACGCAAATGCAACAGGGCTATCATTGGGACCCTGCTGACGAGAAAACAGCTGTTGAGCAAGACTAGCTCGACTGAGGCCGAAAGGAAAGACCTCCAAGAATTCTGCACGGAAATTCTCATAATGAGAATCCGGGTTCGACCCTCGCCACTGCCGATACCAGGTCTTGGCGGTATCTCTCAAGCAAGTTCCGGCAATTTGGACCTTGCAGTCTTCCGGAATATTATATAAATCAAAATGGTCTTCCAGATCTTCGAGGAACTTTAAAGACCCCTCCAAACCATTGAAATAAATTGTTCCTGCATGCGGCACGAAATGGGCAAGCATTCTGCTTCGCTGAGAGGATTGAATTCCCTCAGCTACGACCCGCGACTCAGAGTGATAAGAAGCTGGTGCATTCCGAAATGGTGAAGAATGCTTGGGTATGTGTAGATTATTCATATCCAAGTCAGAGCCACAGGCTTCGTACCAATTGTCCAAACAAACACCATTACCCTCGAGACTTGCCGGAAGGTGGAAATTTGCAGTTGTCTCAGGTAAGAAAGCCATGGGTAATAATAGTCAGGATCTCGTGTTCGAGAAAAGTTCGGGCGCCAATTATAATGAATTAGCTTTGTTTATCTTTTTGCTAAGCTAATTATTATGAATGAATAATGCTCTAAGTTTCAAAATGATGAATTCCCAAAAGGGTGTTGTTACTCGTTAATTATGAACTTAAACAAAGTCTCAACGCTGGTTATTTATATTAAGTAATCAAAGTCATAAACCTAACAGCCAGACAGAGGTCTGACAAAACTAAGAATTGAGAAAGACTGAACTTACAGAACAACTTGTTTATTATGAAGACTCCTGGTCAACTAAGGCACTCATATATCACTACTACATAACAACACAACTCCAACGCAACAACACAACTACAACGCAACCAACACAACCCTCAACTCCAACGCAACAACTACACAACTCACACTTCTCGATGAACGCGCCTATATACGAGCTACCACCACGTCATGACTTACACTCATTGCCAGATCTCATTCAGCGGGGTGAAATAATATTTCGTTCAGTAGGAAGATAATTTACATAGTAAAATAAAATAACCAGAGATAGTAAAATCAAAAGGAAAGTGAATATAGAGTATACGTTACACTTGTGACACATGCGCTTCTTTATCCCATACAAATAAAGTACACATGTGTTCAATAATAAGTACACACAATATATGCACCACAAAAAGAAATTTAAAAAACAATCAGCTGCTGGTAGGTAAATTATGCATTTTCCAACACATTACTCTGACCAAACATTTGTGACACATGCACTTCTTTTTCCCATACAAATAAAGTATACATGGCGTCAATTATAAGTACAGATAATAGATACATCGTAAAGTGAAATAAAAAAATCAGCTGCTGGTAGGTAAATTATGCCTTTTCCAACACATTACCCTGACTAAACACTTGTGACACATGCGCTTCTTTTTTCCATACAAATAAAGTATACATGATGTCAATTATAAGTCCATATCATACATACATACATCGCAAAATGAAATAAAAAAATCAGCTGCTGGTAGGTAAATTATGCATATTTCAACACAACTAGTAATGCAAATCCATGAAATAATTTTATGATTACTCTGACTAAACACTTGTGACACATGTGCTTCTTTTTCCCGTACAAATAAAGTACACATGGCGCCAATTATAAGTACAGATAATAATAGATACATCGCAAAATGAAATTTTAAAATAATCAGCTGCTGGTAGGTAAATTATGCATTTCCAACACATTACTCTGACTAAACACTTGTGATACATGCACTTCTTTTTTTCATACAAATAAAGTATACATGTGTTCAATAATAAGTACACACAATAAATACACCGCAAAATGAAATTAAAAAAATCAGCTGCAGGTAGGTAAATTATGCATTTTCCAACACAATTAGGAATGCAAAACAATGAAATAATTTTATCATTACTCTGACTAAACACTTGTATAACGAAGTAAATTTCTTCGTCATTTTTATCCGCGCCAGGATTCGAACCCGGGTCCCCTCATTCCGGAATAAGTTGCTCTACCAATTGAGCTACGCAGACGTTTTATTCTGATTCCTATCTGCCTTTATGTCGTGTGCGCCCTTCTGGCAGGTACGTTACATCTCCTGGTACGTTACACTTGTGACACATGTGCTTCTTTTTCCCGTACAAATAAAGTATACATGGCGTCAATTATAAGTACAGATAACAGATACATCACAAAATGAAATTTAAAAAAAATCAGCTGTTGGTAGGTAAATTATGCATTTTCCAACACATTAGCCTGACTAAACACTTGTGACACATGCGCTTCTTTTTCCCATACAAATAAAGTATACATGTGTTCAATAATAAGTACAGACAATACATACACTGCAAATTATTAGGTGTGCAACTTAATTCTCAGCCACAGGCATGACACATTAACAACAAAATATAGCAAAATCGAATACGTACCTAATGGGGGAAATAATCCCCATCGTGTTGGATACATTTGAGCCATTGGTCAGGAAGCTGCCGAAAACCACTGTGGAAAAAAGAGGGCTGTTTTGAGTTGATAAAGTCATCAATACTTGTGTGGACCTTTGACAGAAGTGAAGTTCGTATCGCTCAGGTGTTGTTGTTGGGAGCGAAAGAGGTGATAATCCAACGGGGTGAAGTCTGGAGAATACGCCGGGTGGAATAATCTCCCATCCCAGGTCGGTGATCTTGTTTAAAGTCGTTTTCACGATGTGAGGACGTGCGTTATGCTGAAGCAACAGGACCGACCTTCTGCCCTTGCTGGTGTGTATGGCCTTTTTGCCTCCACTGCGTCACTCACACGAATGAGTTGCTGACAATAATGTTCAGCAGTGACCGTTTTACCAGGTTTGAGCAACTCATAGTGTAAGACACTGTGCTGATTCCACCATATGTACAGCAACAACTTCCTGGCATGGATTTTTGGTTTGGCGGTACTGGTGGTAGGCTGACCTGGATGAACACACGATTTGCGCAGCTTAAGATTATCGTCGAGGATCCACTTCTCATCACAGGTCAAAATCTTGTGGAGGAAATCCTTCTTCTTGAATCTGGAGAGCAAAGGACACAGCAACATCGTATCGCCAAAACTTGTTCGCAGCTGTGAGTAGGTGGGCTACCTAACGGCCCTCCTTGTGAATCCATCCAAGCTTGTGCAGGCACCTTGCAATGGCTTGCCATGTTACTCAGAGTTCCTAGGCAAGCTCTAATTGTGTGCAACAGGGATTTGCGGCCAACAGTTGTTCCAGTTCTTCATCGTCAACTTTCTGTGGCTGTCCCGGACGTTCCGCATCACGGAGATCAAAATTTCTCAGCTTAAACTGCTGGAACGACTTCTTACACATATTGTAGGACACAGCAGCCTCACCCAAAACAGCACAGATCATTTGCTCGGCTTCTGCGGCACTTTTTCCAGCTGAAACGTGAACATTAAGTAGTGCCTCAAATGTTGCTTTCCAAACGACATTTCTTTCACCATCAACTTTTGTCCCTTCTGCCACTACAGCTGTGAGCGGTTATGGTTGCCTGGATAACTTGGATGGCGCTGCAATCAGCCATTATCGCACACAGCTATTTGCATTTGCCTACGTTCTACGATCGCTTGTGGTTAGGGACCGACAATTGAGTTGCACACCTAATAACATTTTTAATTTACGCATTCTTCATTTTCCAATACAGATTTCCATGCACACAGATATCTATGGGATTCAAATCAAGTATCCTGGACAAAGACACTGAAGAAGATATTTACTTGAAACACCACAACTTAACCCTTGTAAGAAGGAACAGTCAATGACCACAGTAAATTTGATATTCTCCTGGTCAAGGCTGTTTGCAGTAAATAAAACAGTTCAATCTATTTTTCTCCAAAGTGAATTCAAAATGAAATTGACTTTGTCAAAATATGATTTCATATCCAACTGTGGACTTCATGAAATATAAATTTGATGGAATGTAAACACTAAGGATTTGTACAACACCCTATTATAAAAATCCTACAAAGGATGTATCCATAACCCTAGAAATACCCTAAAATGGTTTAAGCATCTGTGGCAAAAGATTTTTTTTTCTTTTCTTTTTCTCTTACAAGGGGAGAGAAATCTGGACTTGCACCCAGGCTGCAAAGGCCGTAGGTGTGTTCCTGAATAAAGATAAAATGCTTGTTTTCAAAATAAAATGCTAAACATGTTTTTCAATTTTCATGACAATTTTTGCATTTTTTTCAGTGGTTTTTTCCTGTTTTTCAGATCCCAACACATTTCTTTAGCTTTTTATGTAACCATCAAATGAACATAATACCCAACAAGGTATTCCCACATTTTTACTTTGAATGCTGCAGGATAACCAATTGTGGTCAACTTCACTAAGTTTGCCAACCAATTTTTTATGTGTCTGTGGTGGCAAATCTCATGAAACTGTGAAGTAAACAGTTCACCAAGTTTACAGACAGTCTGTAACAATGCTTCAATAGGATAAGTCAAACCTTTTTTGACATCATCAAATTCTTTGAAATGCAAGAACAATGAATTCTCAGTTAAGGTTTTGTCACCAATTAAATCAGCAGTGCAAACTTTACACAAAAATGTGCCTGCTACATTTTTGGCCACAAACCCTGCTACTTGTTTCGAATTTGTTTCTAAGTTTGAAAATATCCTATCTGAAGCAATCAAACTGTTTAATGAACTGTCTGGATTGTCCACATCACTGCTGTTTATCAGCTCAGGGTTTTCAGACACATTTAATGTATGCATGGGAATTAAAATTGTGTCATCATCAGGCTCACAATTTGCCATTCCACAAGTGCTAATGATACTCTGTGCCATGATTAGCTTTACTCTTTGTTGAAAGTCATATGCAGTAGGATGGTCATTGTTACCTCCTTTGCGTCTAACAGAAAAAAACTTTCCATGGCATCTTGGTTAAACCTGCACATTAAAATGAAAGGAACATCATTTAAAAGTGTAGGGATCATATGCAGAAAGGCAGACAAAGTAATTTTAAGGCCTAATATGCATGGAAATGAAATTTTTCTACCTTTGGTGTCAAAGGATAATGATTTCACAAATTGCAACTGTTTCTTCCAGAATTCTATGTGAGAAGAATTTTTTATATCAGCGGACAGCAAAGGCAGAGTTTTATCTTTCAAAACTCGACTGTTCAAACTGTCAAAGAGATCATTGACAGATGAACAAAAGTCAGCTGTGTGGGCGGAAGAAGAAGGTAGATAACTCAGTGTAGCCAGCAAACACAAAGCTGATGCCACTGACTGGCTTAGCACCTGAGTGGCAAGCTTGACATTCATGGCACTTAGCCCATCCACCTCTACATGCCGTCTCTATAATTTAGGAAAAACTCTGTGTTTCTGCTTGGAATCAAATTCATACAAGGTAACAATATGGTCCCAGGATGCAATTTTGTTACCTGAAAACTTAACATTATATCTCCTGAAGTTGTTCCTTACACATTTTATCAAATGTGGAACATCACACAATGTGAAGATCTTTTGACCTTCAAATATGAAAAAAGGTCTCTCCTCATTAACACCAAATTCCACACCATACAACCTTTGGTTGTTGGACCATTGGTCACAGACAATTGCGATGAGTGTTAACCCGGAAGCAAACAATTTTCCGAGTGCTTCCAGGACAAACACCTTCAGAGTTGCTGCTGGTGTGGTATCGGTTGAGAAAAAGTACCCAACAACCTGTTTCCACTTTTTGCAAAGCCCACGAACCATAATAGCAAGCACGTGTGTTGCAATACGAGGAGTATGTAATGTATACTCTAGATTCAGTTTCCTTTTGATTTTACTATCTCTTGTTATTTTATTTTCCTATGCAAATTATCTTCTCACTTAACGAGATTTAACGACCACCGTGAGCAACTCAATGAGCTATAAGCAGTTGCCCGTCCCTAAAGGGTCACTGGTTCCAGGGAAGGGAGAGAGCCAGTGCCGTAAGACAAACACAACATCCATGCCTCACCGGGATTCGAACCCGGACCCCTTTCGGGCGAATGATCAGAGGTCATCGCCTTAGACCACTGCGCCACCGGGGCGGCAAAGGAATCAGTTTGTTAATGCGAACAACGTCAATAGATGGCCCTGCGTCCCAACTCATCTTTTCTGTCCTCGCTGTTTTTGCTTAATGTTACAGCCTGATAGGATCGAGTTCAGCCTGTGTTAGGTGATTTGTTTCTAATGTGTTGCCATCTATTGGATGAGTTGGTAGGTATCAGTCGTAAGTATAATTCTTTTGTGTAGAAATTTTTGGGCTATTATTTGTTCGTAGAAACAGATGTATTTTTTTTCTTTGTTAATTTGTGTGATTTTTTGTAATATTCTTTTTTTTTGCCTTTTTTTATGGATTTTTTTATATAAGTGATTTCCAGGCTGTGTCTAGTGTGGTGGGGTCTTGTAAGTTGCATATTTTATCTTTTTTTTTGTTCAATTATAACGCTTTCGGAAATTCTTAATTCTTTTTCGTTTGTGTGGGTGGTTAGTAATTCAATATTTTCAAAATCAGGGTATTGTTTATGTTTAACATAGTGTTGGATAAGTGCAGTTTTTTCTTCTTTTTTGTTTCAGTTTTTTATATGTTGATGTAATCTTTTTATTAATCTATTTTTTGTGCAGCCAATGTATATGTGGTCTTCAGAACTCTGTGAAACATTAGGAATTTCATACATGCCTGCTGATTGTAGTATATTATTGTTACTTTTTTCTTTATAATTAAGTCACCAATATTTTGAACTGAATGTCCAAAAATAATGTTGTGTTTCTTCATTAATCTTAAAAATTTTCCACTTAGTCCTCTAATAAAAAGGAAAGAACCTGAATATTTTAGATATTATGCATATTTTAGGTAAAAGTACGTTCAAATAATGCGTTTTGTTTAGTAATTTTTGTATCAGTTGTAATAGATGTCAAAGGTTTTTGTTGAACTTCCTGGTGTGTCCTGATATTTCTTTTTACATCAATAAAAACAGTAAGGTTTTACCCTTAAAAGGAAATCAACAGTAAACATGGATTCATGCGAAAGTACATATATTAAGCCAGTTAAATGTATATGGTTCCACATGTGGTTTTTCTGGAACTTAGGTTTATCCTTAATATAATTTCTTTTCTTTTGCTTTCAGGCTCATCATTATAACTGTCGAATAACAGTCGGGAAAGCTATATTTTGACATGACAGCTGCAAAACCCAAAATATGAATGGATCTCTTTCTTTTCTTTGCGTAGACCTCGTACATACCAAAGGTGGCCCTATAGATCATAGGACCACCTTTGTAATATACTGAAATGAAGGACAGGTAGTTTAAAACTAAATTCACATAAGAAACATAATTGAATATGATTTTAATTCCCACAATTTCACATAAATGTCTTATTGTTAGTCTAAACTGCAAAGGAACATACCTGGATTTTTAAAAATTGTAGGAATGGCAGGCTTGTGGAGGAAGTGTCTTTTTGTTGAAGCCTAATCATGATCCTGGAAATGGAGGGAGCATACTTTATAATGGGAAATGTATAAAGAGTTTGGAGATTTTGCTTCCACAGCCCTAACAGTTTTGGGACACATGTGTTCACGGCATGCCGAAATCCAGGATGAAAATCTAAGAAAGAACACTGTATTACACACTTTGTAATCAATACATAGAAACATACCATTTCAAATGGTATTAAGTAGTGAAAAACTATAAAAAAATAAGTTCCCCTAAATATATATTGTGTCATCACACAACTGACATTTGTGTGATGACACAATATAAATTTGGTGCTTAGGACAACAAGAAATTAAACAAAAGTAATGAGCAAAATAATTTACAGCTCAAAGTGAATTCCATAAAGAAATTTTGCTGTAATTTAAAGAAATTGTATTTTTCATATTTTTTCATTACATTAGCACTTTGTTGCACATTGCATTAAAACATTGACAACTGACATGTGTTTGTTAAGCAACTAAATTTTTTAAACACAAGTTACCTTTTTTAAATATTACATTGCACTAGCTATGCAAAACATGCAGCTAAATGTTAACAATGCTCTATTTTAGGTAAATAACCAAATAACCTACAACTTAGATAAATGAACATAATTTAAGAATAACTAATGCAATTTTTGCCAAAAATTAAAACATTATCCTGAGAAAGTAGCAAAATAAAGGAGACTCACCTACTTGACTCTTTGGGAAAAGAGAAAAACCTGCGGTCAGGGTGAGATCTGTTTTCTGATTTGTAGATTACACAAATCACATGACGATTCTTTTTCCTCCTGAAATATAAAAATATTTCATTTGTTATTTCTAGTATTTCATTTCAGTTTAATTTTTGACATCTCTAATGAATCATAATATAATACCTTAAATAATTAAATGAAAATTGTAATTTCTACATGTAGGCATAAGCTGTAACGTAGAATTTGAACTTAGCAGGCTGCACACATGTAGTAGTGTAAGCAGTGCTACCTTACTACACATGATTATGAACAAACTTTGCTTAGGGACAAGCCACAATAAAAGGATACAAATTCCACGTTCACGTCTATACAAAAAACAACAACAATTGTGGATACAGTTACTTGCAACTGGAATCGTAAGTCACCTCTCCATTCCATAGTAGGGATAATTGTGGTTCAGTGATTAGCATTCTCCGAATTGTGACGCGCAAGATTAATAATGCCACAGAAGGTGTACCAACCACATGACCACGCACATGTAAAGTTTGCACATAAAATTACCTAAAGATCAATATCTCATAGTGGCTAAGCGTCATAAAAATATATATATGTTTTCTGACCAGTGAGTCGGAGGATATTGGAACAGTGTAATAACTTGAAATAGTTTCATTCCAGTTGAGCCACTGAGTCAGTTATGTAAGATCAGAGGAAGAGTTATATGTTTGTCATTTGAGTGATGTAGCATAGGAGCCCTTGTATAAAGAGGAAATTTTTTGTTTAAGTGGCTAGCTATTCAAATGTATTTTAGAAAATTCTAGAAACCCTTAAAAGGGAAAATAAAATGCTTAAATTGTAACGTGCAGCGCTTAAGGCTAAGCAGTCACTTTGTCTGAAGGTGGGTACTGGAGAAAAAGTTTTTTCAGGTGCTTACTGTACATAGTATGTATTCAACATAAGTCGTATGGGAACCATGGATACAAATCTCTATGGCAGGTAACGATTTCCTGGCAAATTTACCTTACATAGTTTTCTCCTTTTTGCTGTCATAAGGCAGTTTAAGAATTTTATTTTGTAAACTGACAAGGAATATCTCTCTCATCTTTCAAGCTATAATTATAAAAATAGCATGTCTGTAGTACTCTCTAATATGCTCAGATGACTCTGTGTTCAGTTGAAATACTGCGGAAGTCTAAAAGAATAGTTGTGTGGGATATTTTTCTTTCTTTGATTGCAGGTGTAACGACCACGGTGAGCAAGCAGTTGCCTGTCCGTAATTTAGGGTAACTGGTTCCAGGGAAGAGAGAGAGAGAGAGCCAGTGCCGTAAGACAAACACAACATCCATGCCTCACCGGGATTCAAACCCGGACCCTTTCGGACGAATGATCAGAGGCTGTTGTGTGGAATAGTGTTGCCCCTCTGACTCATATGCTCAGATGACTCCCTTCTAACAGCTGAAATATTGCGAGAGGGAGTCTTAAAAGAAATAGTTGTGTGTGATAGTGTTGCCCCTCTGACTCTGGGGTGAGCATAACAAGAAGTTACATATGAAATCCCAATATCTTATTACCTTGTGAAAGAGGTGTTTGTTATATTATTATTACTGAATGGGTATGAAATTATGTCCACTAATGTTAAGTCCAGAAATTGAATTTTCCTAAATTGTGTTACTCTGTTATGCTCAGGAAGGTCAAAAAGGTCATCAAACCAGAGTTATTAACTTTGTATTTGTTTTTTCATTTTTTTCAACTGCCCGTCCTGAATGTTGCGTTTGCAAATAAATAAAACTACTGAAAAATTTATTTGGCACTCATAATTTCTGAACCCAGCATGTCACAGCTCTGACTGTGGCTTTGGTCTAAGGATTTGGGAACCTGGGAAAATACATATTGTATAACCATTTTGTCCTGCTATTGATCTATATTGGCCACAGAACTGATACACAGGTAAAATAAATATTGTGTAACACATAAGTTACACATGTAACACAGATACTTTAAGTACTACCAGGTGCAAGTGTGTGCAGCAACAAACAAAACCACAAACAAGAAAAAATTTAATAAGTTGTGTACACATTAAATATACATTCTTACACTTTGCTTAGTTTCCACCACAACACCAACATGGCAATTGTAGAAAAGTACCTTAAAGTAAAAAAAAATGCCCTGCTTGATTTGGGAGGTATGAAGAGGAAGTTCTATTTCATTAAACTGCTGACACAAATTTCCCATTTTTAGTATTAACTAAAATATACTATACCTAATTTTTATTCAACCCTAATTTAGAGGTGTTTGGTTTATATGGAACCATTATAAATATTATTTTGCATTGCACGTGCATCAGCATGGCCACATGATCAAGGAAATCACACACATGTGCAATTTGCACAGAAATACCTACAGATAACTACTTTATAGTAATACCCGGTTGCTTGCCATGAATTTCATATTAACAATATACCTTAAATGTCAAACGTGCTGAGGCCATTTTTGAATTTCAATGGGTTTTGTTCGTGTTACCCTGAAGTATTAAAAATTGTTTTCGTGGAATTCTCAGAAGCACATGAATGGATTCTCACAAAACGTACACGTTAGGTAGGAGAATCTTTAAAATTTACATGTAGCTTGTAACCTTAGTTATATTCTTTACTTAATGGCTGTGAATCCTAAGAAAACATAATACTGAGAATGATTCTACGTAAAGGCTGGAAAAATGATTAACCTCTATGTCAACATGCATACAATGGAACAATGTAAGGCTCAAAATGCTTCCTTTAATAACACTTAAAAAGGAATGGAAAAAAAACCGTAATTACTCACCTAGTAGATTTATCATTTTCTTCCATCAAAGACATGCCTTGCTTGATACAGACTACCAAAATAAAACTGTAAGTCCACTTGAACAATTGCAGATCACTGAAACGTCTACGGCATATAATGCAGAGCTAGAAGAGAGAATTGAAGAAAGTCAACAAACCAAAACAAACAGCCCCACTAAACACAAACGCGCATGCTCAGTCTGCTCCGGCATCAGCCTGTATGTTGACTTCTGTGCACTGCATGTTTTCCCTAAAGATACGGCTGCCCTAGTTACGTCTCGCTACAGTGCCTAGAAGACTCTAGGCACTGTAGGCACTGTAGTCTGGCTGAGCCTTAAGGCTCTACGAGACCTGACCCCAAAATCATACAGTCCAGGGCGACGAGCTGTTGAGAGACCCAAATGGTAGGAGCAATGAAGTGTCAATCAAACGAGTCCAGAAACTCAAAGCACTGGGAGAAAACCCCCTCTGACCACAAACAAAGCAGGAGAGGGATGTAGATAACTCACATAACCCCCACACCCCCGATACCCGTCATTCTTATAGCATTTGATGGCACCAGTGGGGAGAGCACGGGGGAGAGGGTCCGGCCAACAGCGAAGAGGATTCACTACCAAGTAATCTATGTCGTCCGTTGTTCCAGTGAAGTAAAAACTGATTGGGTTGATTACTTGTTTTTATAAACATTTTTACTGTAAGACTTTTACCTAACCCTTTTTGCACAGGGTCAAAAACATAATTAAGAAAATATTACTTTTTTTATGAATATGTCAAACTTCGTTAATTACTTTAAATTTTTTTCGGAGTTTTGGGAATTATAGGCGACAAATAATATATAAGCTTGGGTGGTAGAAGGTAGGGGACATGGGGGTCCGGACCCTCCATGGAATTTCATGGTTCTCTCACTGGAGTAGGGTCTTCATATGAAATATCTTAAAAAGTTATGGTTCATATGAAAATTTTGGGGAGACCATCACCACGTTCAACAGTTTTCTGGAAAACGCTTCAAATGGAACTTTGAAAAATGATTTTACACAAAAGAGTTGAAAAGTTAACTCACCTTTGTGTTTTCCAATTTAAAGAAGATCGTTCAAAAATTCTCAAATGGCAGTAGGCTGGAGATGCAATGGGTATGAGGAAAGAACCCCCACTTCTCGAAAATAGGAAAAAAATTCCCACAAGTAACTACAATGTAAAGGGCCCCGACACAAAATTGAGGCACATTTATTTAATTCTAACCATATAAAAATTAATGAAGAGCCAATCGGAGTATTTATAAATAAATAATCTTACAAAGTGAACACGCAAAAAGCGATAAATAAATGAATAAATAAATAATACTGCATCCGTTACAAACTATTCATTCCATTTCGTTGTGATCTCAGAAAAAAATCAGAATTTTTATTACATTTTTGTATACTGCTGTATAAAAAAATGGATTTGTTCGCCTTCCGTCATTAATTCTTTTTAGCTACCGACCAGCGAAAAAGACCTCCAGACGTAGAACACCGAGCTACCTGGATTTCTGAGGTGTCGTGCACAACAAGTCTAATATCTAGTTTACGTAAACGTAACTACAAAATCTGTAGTGGCCTCCACTGGACTTTTTCATACATAAACTGAGATGCGCAGCTGCATAGCAAAATTGAAAAACTGCTAAGGGAACTCCCACTTTCGGTTTCCCGATTTCTACCAAAATTTAATCAGCACAAGATAATATAACGTAATTCCTAAATATAAATTTTCTTGTCGACAGCTACAATAGTTTTTCAGCTACATAGAAAAGTAACAAAACCGATGCGGGGAACGCCCAGTTCTGGTTACCCCAATTTTACCAAAATTTTATCAACACATGAGGTTATCACGCAATTCCTACATACAAATTTTCTTGTTGATAGCTACAACAGTTTTTCAGCTGCACCGAAAAATCGCAAAAATGGTAATGGCAACGCCCACTTCCGGTTCCCTCGGATTTACCAAATTTTTATCACCACTTATAACAGAACTCGTAAATATAAATATTTGAGTTGATACCTATAATACTGTATGAGCTTCATAGAGTAATCGGAAAATTGGGGTGGGGAACGCTAACTTCCTGTTTCCCTGTTTCTACCAAAATCTAATCAACACGTGAAGGTACCACAAAACCCCCAAATATTAAATTTGGTGTTGATAGCCATAATAGCTTTTGGTTATGGTAGACATAAACCACACACAGACACCACGGCGAAAATAGTGAAATGGTATTCCGGTGGCCATAAAACCTGTATTGTCATTGAAATCTCGAAGTCGAATTTTTTCACGATTACAATACTTCGTCATACTACGTAATGTATGAGAAAGTAAAAACTCAGGGATAATGGCTCGGATAATTCTACAACGAGAAAAATCTGTAGTGCCGCCACAGGACTTTTTCGTACATAGATTAAGATGTGCAGCAGCATAGCAAAATCAAACAAGAAAGATGACACCGAATTTTCGGGTGTAATAAGCACGTCTTTTGAATCCGTTCTGACTCAAATTAAATTTATCAAATGTATTCAAAGTCAAAGGAACCGGTATGGAAAACAATAGATCTGACGAAAGAAAGAAGATTTTCAATCGGGTTTTTAATCCCTCAGATATTGCTATAAACTGAATCGTGATCTTACTCTTAGAAACAGAGATGTTGACAAAAATAAGATGTGACTTTACGTCCCCTGGTGGGAAAACCATGCATTATTTTAGGAAGAAAGTATTCTCAAAAGGTTTATCCATATAAGCGGTATCAGTCCAAGAAAAAAAATTAGTCGAGTTTTCAGGAGCCCAGATTTTGCAACAAATACATCAGAAGCAGAAATGAAAACTTATGACCCCTGATGGTCAAACCATTCTTTACCAAACATTAGAAATTTTGTGAAAAATATTTTCCATCAGGTCTTGTGTGCGATACAGGAAGAATTTTTCAAATCGGAGCTTTAGGAACAGAAATAACGCAGAAAACGCAATTTACCTTTGTGCCCTCTAGCGGAAAGTCTATGATTTATTTGTAAATTTTGAATTTAAAGGAAAAACATTTCGCATCGGAAACACTATCCAACAAAGAAGGAATTTTTCAAATCGGACTCTTAGAAGTAGAGATATTGACAAGAATAAGATATACATCTACGCCCTCTGGCGTAGAAACCATGCATTATTTCAAGAAGAACATTTTCCTAAAAGGTTTTTCGACATGAGTAGTTTCGGTCAACAAACGACTTTTTTTTTCAATCGAGATTTTAGAAGCTCATATTTTGCTGCAAATACATCAGAAGCGGAAATTAAGACTTACGCCACCTGGTGGCCAAACCATTTTTTACAAAAATTAGAAATTATGTGCAAAGAATTTCCCATCAGGAGCTGTATCCGGGGCAGAAAGAATTTTTCAAATCGAAGATTTAGAAGCAGATATATAGAGGGAAACGCAATTTACATTTACGCCCACTAGCGGAAAGTCTATGAATTACTTGAAATTTTTGAAATTATATGCAAAACATGTCACACTGGAAACACTAACCAGCAAAGAAGGAATTTTTCAAATCGGACTCCTAGAAGTAGAGATATTGACAAAAATAAGATGTACATCTACGCTCCCTGGCGGAGAAACTGTGGAATATTTTAGGAAAAAAATATTCCAAAAAGGTTTATCGATGTGAGTGGCATAAGTCCACGAAAGAATTTTTCAATCGATATTTTAGAAGCTCAGATTTTATGGCAAATACATCAGAAGCAAAAATTAACACTTACGCCCTCTGGTGGAAAAAGTTTTCCTTACCAAAAATTAGAAATTACATGCAAAAGATTTTCCATCAGGAGATGTATCCGCTGAAGAAAAAAATTTCAAATCGGAGTTTTAGAAGAAGAGTTATCGAGAAAAATGTAATTTACTTTTACGCCCCTAGCGGAAAATCTATGCGTTATTTGAAAAAGTAACTATATCTAAAACACTCTTCGACAGAAATGGAATCGAAATATAAAAGAATTTTTTCAATCGGATGTTTAAAAGCAAATATGTGGAGTAAAACGTATTTTTGAATTCGACATCATCTGCATTTACGCCCTCTAGCGGCAAAATTGTACATTTTAAAGAAAAAACGAAATGAAGGATCATCATTCGCATATTTTAAGCTTCCCAATGCAATTTTTTTTTTCAAATCGGACTAATAGTTGCAGAGATATCGTAGGTACAGACGGACGGACAAACCGATAACATAAGCACGATCTTTTTTTACAAAAGACGTGCTAAAAACAACTAAGAGAATTCCCACTTCCGGTTCCCCGATTTCTACCAACATTTAAGCAGCACAAAAGAGTATAACTCAATTCCTAAGCATAAATCTTCGTGCTGTTAGCTACAATAGGTTTTTAGCTACTCAAAAAATAGCTAGAGTATACACTGAAGAGCAATTGAGTTAGATACAGCTGGCGTTATGCAAATGTGGCGCTGTGGGCGGCCCTGTAAACGGAAACGACATAACGTATGCAGCGATCCGACAATATAAGGAATGATGCGACGGGAATCAGTAAGAGTCGGACGCAGCATGGGTAAGACGAAGGATTTAAGCGCATTTGATCGTGGGCAAATTTTCGGAGCCCGACGAATGGGTCATTCCATCTGGGAAGTCGTGCAACACTGGGATTATCATGAGCCACTGTGTAACGGGTGCACCGTGAGTACATCGAATCCGGTAAACCCATCTCTGCAAGGGCCGACTGCCGTGGACAACAGCGTGTGGATGGACGGGTCATCGTCGGCTAGCTCGCATTGTAACAGCGGATAGACGGGCCACAGTGCAAGAAATTACTCGGCAATTTAACGCTGGTGCACAAAAACGTATAAGCAGCCACGCCATCCAGAACCATCTCTTTGCTATGGGGTACAGAAGCCATCGTCCCACGAGGGTACCGCTGCTGACCGGACATCACAGGGTGCAAAGATTAGCATGGGCACGGGAACATCGCCATTGAACCCTAGACATGTGGGAAAATGTTGCCTGGACTGATGAGTCGAGATTCACGTTGGCACATGCGGATGGCAGGATACGAGTACGGCGCAAACCACATGAAGCGATGGATCCTTCTTGCCAGCAGGGTACTCTTCAAGCTGGTGGGGGTGGCATTCTAGTCTGGGGACTGTTTACGTGAACTGAAATGGGACCCCTGGTACGCGTGATATCGTCCCTCACAGGTCAACGTTACCGGGATATCCTGGACGACCGTTTGCTCCCGTTTGTGCGTCTTCAACATCCCACTGGGGACCTCATCCTGCAACAAGAAAATACACCGTGCCATCGCTCCCGAATTGTATTCGAATGGTTGGATGAACACTCCACCGACGTGACCTCGCTTCCTTGGCCAGCTAGGTCACCTGACCTCAATCCCATCGAGCACATCTGTGATGCCATCGAGAGAGATGACTCCCCTCCATCAAATCTTCGTGAACTGTGGGAGCTTGTTCAGGGGTCGTGGATCCGTATGGCTTTCCAACACTTCCGGTGTGTTGTCGAGTCCATGCCGAGACGAATCGCCGCCGTCATCAGGGCGAAAGGTGGGGCTACACGTTACTAGACAGGTATATCTAATTCAATTGCTCTTCAGTGTGTTACCTGAGGAATCAATGGGTACCACTTACCGAAGTGAACGGTAGACGCGCGATTTGTTTTGAGAGTCAGTTATCCGCGGTAAATGCTCTAGAGGTCAGTTGTCTTGCGTAAAGGCTGTATAGGTCAGTTCACTGCCCGTCTGTTATCAGCGCAGTTATGATGCGCGTGCTTTTCTTTATCCAAAGGACTGCGCATTTAGCCATATAAAGTTTATCTGAAGTAATGTTACCCGTAGAAGTTCGTTTTTTATCGCACATGGTAGCAGTGTGGTACATTTGTTTAATAACTCCAATGTTAGGATAATAATGCTGAGATGAGTAACACAGCGTCATTCTTATAACAGCAAAGATAAAAAAAATTGCGTATAAATATTATCAGGGCCAAACAAACGAAATGCAGATTTTCTGCTAGATTACAAGGATATAATGGAGAGTGATTTTTTTCTTTCTTTTCAGTATTATGTACCTACTAAGTAAGCTATTTATACTGGATATAAATGAAAAATATAATGATTAAATATTTTAAAAACTAGTTTTTTCTGAAGTTTTGTCCCTTGTTTCTTTTCCTGTTTTTAGACAGGAAGAGCTTACCGTTCTTATTGTGCCTCATGGCGAACAAACTATGTATATAATAAGAACACAAGGAATATATGGTAGAAATACCAAAAACAAAGAATGAAAGTAAAGGATACTAGAAACAAGAACAGTGCACATATTGGTAATCGGAAAAGTCCTCCACAGGAAAAGTACCCCATCTTTTTCAGTCAGGAACCGTGCACAAATTGCAGATTACACAAAATATCGAATGTAGGGGAGATTTCCGGGAACATCATTTCAACTTTTACCGCGGTATATAGTAAAGAAACGTTCTTACAAGTAGCTGGATGAGGTGAGAGAAATTTCTGGGTTAGCATTTCGACTGTTACCGCGGGTTTTAGTGACAAACGGTCATACATTTAGCAGGGTCGGCATTTCGATTTTCACCACAATTTACAGTAAAAATTGGTCTTACAATTAGCAGGATGGGGTGGGGGAAATTTTTGGGGTCGGCATTTCGACTTTTACGCAGTTTAAAACAACATGAAGCCGTACAAGTAGCACAGATATGTGGGAGATTTTATTCCATCATGCTCATGTTCATAACGTTTACGTAACATTTCAAATTATTAATTTGCGATATTACTCAGGCAGAAAATATTGTTCTGTCTAATATAGCTATTTACGAAAGCTCTTCTAAAAGTTTTCATTCTGTCATTCACATATTCCTAAAATTTACATAACAAGTAATGTAAATAATATTGCGCTTCTACTTATGCACCATATATTAATTAATAGGCCGTAGGCCTATGCCTTTTTAACACTTTTTTTCTTCGCCTATGTGATATTCGTAAAGTTTTCAAAAAGGTCAAGTTAATGGCTTTGCACCTTTACTTAGGTATTCAATATTAATTATTAGCCCTAAGTTCTGCGGACAGTTTTTATTCTTCCGATGTTATATTAATAACGTTTATACAACAAGTCAAGGTAGTACCTTTTTCTTTTACTTAGGCACTAAATATTAGTTCATGTGCCTTAGGCCTAGGCCTTTTAACAGTTTTTATTCTAACGATGTCATATTCATAACGTTTTACATGAACTGAAGTTAATCATATTGCACTTTTACTTAGGCACTAATTTTAAATTCATTGGCCTTAGCTCTAAGGCCGAGTAATTAATATTGAATGCTAAGTAAAAGCGCAAAGCTATTAACTTGACTTTCTTTGTACACTTTACGAATATCACATAGGGGAAAAAAGTGTTGAAAAGTCCTAGGCCTACGACCTAATAATCAATGTATGGTACATAAGTAGAAGAGCAATATTATTGACATTACTTGTTATGTAAATTTTAGGAAGGAATATGCGAATGAAAACTTTTAGAAGAACGTAGACGTTAGTTCTTTTTTTTTTTTTTTTTTTTTTGATTGGAGGTTTAACGACAACCGTGAGCAACTCAATCGGCTATAAGCAGTTGCCCGTCCCTAATTTAGGGTCACTGGTTCCAGGGAAGAGAGAGAGAGCCAGTGCCGTAAGACAAACACAACATCCATGCCTCATCGGGATTCGAACCCGGACCCCTTTGTGAAGAATGATCAGAGGCCATCGCTTAGACCACTGCGCCACCGGGGCCGCGACGTTAGATCTAATATTTTCTGCCTGAGTAATATCGCAATATTAATAATTTGACATGTTAGGTAAACGTTATGAACATGAGAACGTCGGAATAAAAAATGTCGAACCCGGAAATTTCCCCTACCCCTGCCTGCTAATTATAAGACTGTTTTTTACTACAAACTGCGTAAAAGTTGAAATGACAAACCCGGAAATTTCCCCCACATATTTGTGTTCATTTTACGGTTGCATCTTATTTCAAACAGCATGGAAATGGTGACCCGGAAATCTCCCCCACATTCGATATTTTGTTTAAACTGCAATTTGTGCACGGTACCTGACTGAAAAAAAATGGGGGAACTTTCCCTGTGGAGGAGTTTATCTATGGGAACCTTTTCCAATGTGGGGGGCATTTCCTGTGGGGGACTTTTTCGTCCACACTGCACATATTACGTAGAAAGCATAAAAAAAGAATAAAATAAGGGAAACATTCAAATAAGAATAAGGAGTGAAATTCAAAAGAACGATAATTTTTTTTTTAAATGCAATAAAAAAAAGGAACGAAATAAGATTGAGGAATAAACTAAAAGTATGGAATATATATGTATAATAATAAAATACAAAATCAGAACAAAGAATAAAATAAGAACGGAAAAATAAACCGAAATCAGAACAAATTACCAAATGCCAATGTAACACCAATGAAGAATAATAGCCGCCCCGGTGGCGCAGTTGTCTAAGGCGTTGGCCTCTGATCATTCGTCCGAAGGGGTCCGGGTTCGAATCCCGGTGAGGCATGGATGTTGTGTTTGTCTTACGGCACTGGCTCTCTCCCTTCCCTGGAACCAGTGACCCTAAATTAGGGACGGGCGACTGCTTATAGCCCATTGAGTTGCTCACGGTGGTCGTTAAACCTCCAATCAAAAAAAAAAAAAAAAAAAAGAATAATAAAAATATCTATAAAAACCAAATTTGATGCACAAAAAGACAGAGTTCGAAGAATGTCAGCTGAACACAAATGCCTTGTGTCTTGTGTGACGAATGTCGCTGAAGCTTTTCTTGAGATAACTTCTTTTGCCCCATCAGTTCCCCTGCAGGGTCATTAAGACACCCCTCGACGGCTCCGTATCGCAGGGAGGGAATTGCAGTCACCCGTGGGGAGGGGAGGTGTCAGTAGGCGTGACCAGTTGTTGAGATGTTTGAACCATCTTTTTCAATACGTAGTGACTTTATTTCACAAATTGCAGCTAATATTTTTCACCAATTAAGTAAATTTTAGTATTTTCAGAAAGTGAAGAATCGTAGAATTGCTTTTCTGGTTTCAGAATTTTTATTGACCTTTCCCTTCATTTTTTATCTGCAGCGAAAGTCGTAGCAAGGCGTCTTCCATAGTTTTATTAATTAATAAAAAATACTTAAGGGGTCCAAAATGAAAGTCTGAAACCAGAGAGTTCTTTATTTATCATATATCTTGCGTTAGCCACAAAGAGCGTTCCAAAATGTGCAAAATTGCCCGAGCAATTTGTGAAATACGCTTGCCCATTGGTTAACAAGAGAAGGCAGAATACAAGATGGCAGGTCTCGTAGAGCCTTAACTTCTTCTCGTTAGATATTCTTTGGTCAGAGCTCCATCCCCACTTCAGGTGAAATCACTTCTTGCTCTTCTTCTGCGTCTACCGATGTCACAGTGCCTTCTCTGCCAGGCGGCGATCAACTACCCTCCAGTGCTGCTTCGAACGACTGCCCTTCTGGTGCCCTTCCTGTAACTGGCTCAACGTGTCAAAGAGTTGCCAACGCTGATGACGTCCTGGATACTACTACCCCTGGGGTTCCTGCTCCTTCTACTTCTTGTCCACAGACATCTACCTCGTATTCAGCAGCAACATCCAAACCACGCCCTGCTTTCGTGAAATGTACAGTGAAGCACACAGTTTGACGCCCCTCCTACACCGAACTGGGAACACCATTCAACTGGACATTCCGGTGGAATCCTCGGCTGGACAATCTTTCAAAACGATTCTCGATCGTGGAGTGGTCTTCGAAGCTCTATCGAACACACCTCTCTATGTGTATGAAGATGCCTTAAAAAGTATGTTTACCTCTACCTCTATTCAGTTCATGGCGCGTAGACCATCTGTTGTAATAGTGTATTTTACAAAAGCGGAATATGCATATAAGGTTCTTGATAAGGGTTTAACCATTCGTGATTGTCAACTCTTTCCCGAGCCAGTTGCGTACCGGCCGGTCAATGTTTATTTCTATCCTGTACCGCCTGAAGTAACAGATACCATGCTGTTTGCAGTTGCTTCTTCTCTTGGTAGAGTTATTGACCCTATTCTTACTCACTCTGCGGCTCCAGCCAAACCGGAGGGTCGAGCTGTTGCTCGTGAAATTCAAGGTGCAAGACGAGTTGCTCAGGCTGTTTTTCCGAAGCAAGATTCCATTGAAAACTGTCCTACTCAGTTAACCGTCAACTGTTTTTTATTGGAATTTTAACGACCACCGTGAGCAACTCAATGGGCTATAAGCAGTCGCCCGTCCCTAATTTAGGGTCACTGGTTCCAAAGAAGGGACAGAGCCAGTACCGTAAGACAAACACAACATCCATGCCTGACCGGGATTCGAACCCGGACCCCTTACGGACGAATGATTAGAGGACAGCGCCTTAGACCACTGCGCCACCAGGGCGGCTAACCGTCAACTGTGGGGAGCATCTTCGCAGGATAGACGTACTAACTACTTATCACTGCAATAAGTGCAAAAAATTTGGGCACCACCAGAAAGATTGCCAGAGTGTTCCCCCACAGCAGGCTCCAGCTAGGGAACGTGCGCCTCCATCCAAGACCGTTGCCCGAGATGTTCCCGTCAACTCTTCCTCTGTGATTTCATTTGACCTGGATGTTGGGCAGGCGGCGCCTTGTCCGCCACCCAACACCACGGAAAACTACCAAGCACTACCTATAACACAGCCTTTCCGCACTCCACAATAAATTTCTTATATTTTAATGTGTTTTGTTTCCTTTTCCCCTTAACATATCTGCATATACTTAATGTATTCGTATAATACAAATATTTTTCGTACGTTGTTTACAGTTACTTGCATAATGCAACATTTTATGGTGTATGCAGACTTGTGTCTCACTATATCAGTCAAATATGCTTACCTTTAATAGAGCACTTGCTGAATCACTAATTAAGGCCTTTTGTTTTAGTTCGGAAAGCATTTCATTCAGAGATGTAACACGTTGCTCCAATCGACGTTTCTTTTTGGTAATATTGCGAGCTTTGTGCTCATGTCTTGCTATCCGCTGCTTTGCAATATGCAGAAACTTTTGGACTTTTGATGGGGAATACACATCTTCATCCGTGAAATCTCCAACATAAGTTAAACGCCTTTTAACAGAATTGGAAATTTCAGATGATTCCAGACTTTGTGTGGAAGTGCTTGGAAGTTCAATTTCTTTAGCTTCATCCAAAGGAAATACACTCTCTTTTGGTGGCTTACGTTTCCTTTGTTTTGAAATCAGATGTTTAGGGAAATCAAAAATAGTGGAAATGGCATTAGATTTCAGCCATCTAACTCCCCCAAACCTTCCAGTGTCAAAAGAGTTTTCCGTGAAGTGTTTAGAACAATTTTTACTGTACTTTGAGGGGTTAAAATTTTCTCTGTGAAGTTTCACTGTCCATCTACATCCAAACAATTTTTTCCTATCTACATCCGTTGGGAAATTATATAGAAAAAATAACACAATGTTAGTTAAACTAATCCTGCTGGTAACATAAATATGAATCATACTGGAAAGTGGAAACTGACAGGTCAACAATTACACCATTATTACTATTATCTATACATACTCTATAAAAGAGAAAGTTTGTACAGTAGTGGCGAAAATTGTAGAAACCTTTTGGAAATAGTGAATTTTTTAGGTTTAATGACTCGTAACACCACTGTTTTTTGGAATAATACCATAATATTATATATCAATGGAGAGATAATTTCAACAAAAATGTAATGCAACAACTTTTATGAAGGATTTTGTATTAGAACAGCAGTTATAAAGAAAAAGAGTGAAACATATAGAAAAAATGAGATATACAAAAATTCTCACCATGTCAGTTAATACTTAGTTGGGTAACCGTTAGCGTTAACTACGGCCTTATAACGCCTTCCTATGGAGTGAACCAAGTTTTTCAGTTCTGCAGCTGTTTTAATGTGAAACCAAGATTGAATTATTGCTTCTATTAATTGGGTTTTATTGCTGGGTTGCTTCTGACTAAGAAGTTTCTTTAGTCGGCTCCATAGGTTTTCGATAGGGTTAAGGTCTGGGCTATTCCCAGGCCATTCCAGCAGTGGAATATCATTATCTTGAAACCACTTTTTTCACACAGCAGCAACATGACATAGAGCTGAATCCTGTTGAAATATAAATGCTTCATTATCTTGGAAAAGATCCCGTGCAGAAGGCTTCAGTTTGGCCTCAAGTATTTCATTAATGTATTTTTGGCCATTTATATATTCCCATTAATCACGCAAATTCTGCCCCCACCTTTTGATGTCATACAACCCCAGTTCATAACACTGACTGGGTGTTTCACGGTACATGTAATGCAATCAGGATGCAAATTTTCTCCGATTCTTTTCCTTACGTATTTTATGCCATCACTATCAAACAGGGAGATTTTGGTCTCATCACTCCAAATAACACTGTCCCATTGTTCCGATGTCCAGTTAACATGTGTGCCCAGTTTAATCTTTACAAACTTTGTTTCAGAGATAAAAATGGCTTTTTTCGTGGAATTCTAGCTTTTAGAGAATTCCTGCAGTCTGCGCCGAACAGTCCTTGCACTCAACTTCACATTGCATTGTGCCATTTTATCTTGTATACACCCAGATGATTTTCTTCTGTCACCTAGGCACTGTATCCTAATTCTTTTATAATCACTTGCTGTTGTGCACCTTTTCCTGTCTTTACGAGTTTGGTTTTGTAGTGACCAAGTCTCCTTGTACCTCTTCAAAAATTTAGAAATGTCACCTATGGTTAAATTTTCACAAATTTTTCTTCTGATTTCTTCATAACGGCCTTATAACGGCCTTGTTCACTTAATAGTACTATTTTACATCACTTTCTGGGTGACCAGTCAACTCTTTGTGCCCTTTCTTTAATTTTATTACATTTTACAAGCTAACTAAATGAAAGAACACACATACACACACACACACACACACACAAACCAACTTGATAACAATCACATAACACACTGACAAATGTCCTCCTCTCAGCTCCAATACATGACATCAATAGCTGAATCCTACTGTGACTTGATTGGCTCATTGCTAAAACAAAATGACACGTGATTGGCTCTCTAAACAGTCATGCTCATTGACTACATTCAAATGAAGGAAAGCTACTTCATATCAACCTAAGTTGTGCTTCCTTTTTCTGGTTATTTGGCTCTAACTTCATAGAATACAGATAATTGAACAAACTTTGTTGCATTACATTCTTGATAAATTACCTTTCCATTGACATATAATTTTATGGTACTACTCCAAACAAAAGGGGTGTTATGAGCCATCAAACCTCAAAAATGGACTTTTTCCAAAAGGTTTCCACAATTTTGGCCACTAGTGTATATTTGTTTGTTTGTCCACTATACAAATCTAATTTTCAACTTAGAACCACAAAATTTGGTATGCTATCTCTTGGTACTCTGACTTAGACCGTAGAAGGGTTTTGGAAAGAGATCGGTGTCCGGGGGTCAAGGGGGCCCCCATATAAAATTTTCGTTCTTTTAGTTAAAATTCCTACAGTTTTCAATTTAGAACCACCAAATTCGGTATACTATCACATGGTACTCTAACTTAGACCGTAGACGGTTTTCGGATGGGGTCGGAGCCCGGGGTCAAGGGGCCCTCATGTTAAATTTTCATAAAAGTTCCATTTTTTAGTTTTACGCTAGCTTTCATCACCAACAGGCTGCTCCACCAGGCAGAAATATAATGTTACATAAATAGAGATTTCCAGATATTCAGAATGATTAACAAAAGGATGATCAATGTCAAGTCGCATGCACGTTACATGACATAAGTTCATTGCATTTCAGTGACGCGGGGCTCTCATAAGCGCTCGGTAGATGTACGGCAGTTCTATAGATGTCTCCTCGAAGGTAAGCATTTCCTTTTCTGTTACTTTCCTTTCTGTTTCGTTAAAATAAATTAACTAAATCGAAATTTGTTTTCTTTATATTTAACATTTATTTATTTTTATTTTTTCGTGTGTGTGTGTGTGTGGTGGGGGGAGAAATATTACTGCATTATAACAGTTTGTGTCGGCAGTGACAGTTATAGTTTTTGCATTCCATTTTGTTTTATTTCTTTTTAGGATAAAAATTAAATTAAACCGGGAAATACCATGTACCCCTGCTAGTACTGGATACACTTGTAATCCCGCTATCGATTAAACAGTACAAAAGAGCGCTATCATTCAAGGTCTATAAAAGTGATTCAATGCAGTTTGTGTATTAATAATGACAGCAAAAAATTTTACTAATCGCATCACAATCAATCCTGTCACGAAGGTTATAAATTTCGTACCTATGAAATGACACTGGACCACCCTTTACAAATTTTTCTTTACATCCAATAGCACAACATGTCCACCACATGGTACAAATTTATTTCATAATTTCAACCACAGAAATTAAAATCGCTCACTTAACTTCAAGTAATCTATAGCACAGTTACGAACTACGCGCCGTGAAAGCCGGTGGTTGACACACATCACGTGACTACCCTCTGGAGATGTTTGCGCCGCCTTTTGAGCTCCTAGCTCTGTCTACCTATATTCATGGTCTAAGGGTTGTTGATGTGAGTATATTGTTTTTTCACCACTCAGTAAAGCGATCGCTTCGCTGAGTGGTTAAAAAACAAAGGAATTGCACTGAGGCTTGAAAAAAATATTCGACACTTAGAAATTTTAGAAAAACTCTGCTGTAATACAAGGTTCAAATATGTACTAAGCAATAACAAAAACAGCTTGAGAAGTTTTATGCTTCATTTTTTCCTTGAGCCCAGTCAAGTGTCCACACATTACGCTTGCCCCATCGTAACATTGTCCTATTGACTTGTGTTGATAATCAAACTGTTCGACATTTTTGTCTAGCATTTTGTATAAAGCTTCTGACGTTCTATCTTCACTCACATCATGGAAACCCAAAAATCGCTCAACCAATACACCTTCCGAATCAACAGATCTTATTATTAAAGAGCATTCGGAAGTGTGGTTATGTCTTCCCATCTACTTGAATAGAAAAGCATTGAACTTCCTTTATTTCATTTTTGACGTGATCGTTTTTATATTCAGAAATGCATTCAATTAATTCGTTTTGAATAGCTTTTGAGTCACATGTGAAGACATTTTTTATCGTTTCGTATTGATTTTGAATTTTTAAATGACTTCTTGATATCAACAGTGGAAGCAATTCCTTGAATTTCTACGATTTATCGAGTCAATGCCTTCGTCATGGTCATGGAATGCTAGTTCTTGTTTACTCAAATACAGTAGTGCATCAATCATTGTCGGCAGGAAAAGTCTATTTAAACGAACGCTTTCGCTGAAATGCATTTTCAAAAGCCTAGCATTCTCCCTCGGGGCATCAGCAATGATATTCTGATTCTTTTCAAAATTATTCAGCATTAATTCACATTTCAGGTGTTTGCTAGAATCCCCGCGTTTGTGAAGTGACCGTTTTTTATTTAAGAAATCTGAAAATTGTCTTTATTCCATGCCGAATTTTATTACTAAAAAATAAGCATGGCCAACAAAATAGTTTTTGTTACACAGAAGGGCTACAAAGCCATTTATATTCAGTAAACCAACAATTTTTAAAATTAATATTGTAAGATTTGCCGCTCTTCTAGATTTCTTTCTTGGCGACAATTGTCAGTGAATCCGTCGGTCGTCATTGAAGTAAAATGTCTCTTTTATTTTCATCTTTCCACCGATTGAACGGAGTTTGCAATAAATTACAGACAATGTCGTTTACAGGATACATACTGAAAACTAAAACTATCACTGCCAGTTAAACTGTACACGAAACTAAAGTAACTAATGAAGTTTTTAACAAATAATCACAAAACACGAAAAAACAAATCTCTTTCGGAAAGTATGTACCGAAACACCGCAAAGCCCTAGCTAGTGGATTGCCAAGGATTCCCGTTCCACTGCGATCTCTTCGGAAGTTCACGACTTCAGGTGCAGAGGCTTGGCATCTCAAGCTAAAACACTTCATTTGCCCGGCAGATGGGGAGGGTGACATCACAGTTACCATGGCAACTCGGGGGAAAAGTGCAGACTTCCAAGCATTCTCATTTCAGCTCTTCCCTTGAACTGTTTTACGTATAAGGACTTGTTTTCCGTATTAGACGCGCATTGTGAATTGATATCTAATCAAAATTTTGTGTATTTTAGCACGCAATAAAGGCAAAAAAAGAATATATTTTACGAAATTATTAAATGAAACCTTATTTCAAATGAAATAGGTGAAGAGGCACTTCACCTACTTCACCTGAAAAGCCGCCACTGACTATGAGTCGTTACATAGAGTCATTTCTCCCATTCTCAACCTTTGGTGTCATATTTTCTTTAATGACAGTGTCATTTCTCACATTCTCAGCCTTTGGTGCTACATAATGATGGATAATTGTGACAACGCCATTGGAAACGTTCAGATGGGTTGCCTTCACTGTTATATGGTGAGAATAACGGGACTTTTTACGTCGGACGGGTTTCCTTCCCCTTGAAATTGTAAGAATAACGGGACTTTTCACGTTCGACGGGTTGCCTTCACCTTTAAATTGTGAAAATAACGAGACTTTTCACGTTAGACAGGTTGCCGTCATTTTTTAAATGGTGGGATGGTGTGCTAGTAACGGGATTTTAGCATTTAGACGAGTTCCCTTCCCCTTTTAGGTTAACGTGATCTATCAGTTTTAATTTTGTTCGGATACATACTGGAGTGACTGTACCATTTTTGGACCTTTACAAAGCAGAAACAAAACGGCCATAACACTTGGAATACTGTCTCCTGTCAAAGTTTGATAGGGGATATGTCCACCCCTCACTGCAATGCACGCATGACATTGGTTGTTCTTGACAGGATTATCTAGCAGATTTTGAGGTAGGTTGCGCCATTCCTGTTTCAGCGCCATAACCAGGTCTACTTTGGTAGGTAGTGGAGGATTGCGTTCCGCCTTGCTCCTCTCTAGAGCATCCCCTATATGCTCTCTGGGATTCATGTCAGGGAAATACGCAAGCAACTCCATGCGGTCTATTCCTTCGCTGTTCAGCAGGTCGTCAACACAGGGCGAACGATGGCAGCGGGCATTCTCATCCATAAAGATGAAGGAATTTCCAACAGAAAAACGAAGACTGCATACATGAGAAACGATAACATCCTAACAATAACGCTGAGCATTCATGGTTCCACTTTGCAACACGTAAAGTTCGATATCTCCATTCCTAATGATACCGCCCAGACCATCACCCCACAACCTCTGTAATGGTCAACTTCCACGATGTTGGTGGAAGAATAGGCACTGCGTGGTTCACGCTAGATGTATTGGCGCCTCGAATTGGACGACAAACAAAATCTACTTTCGTCCGAGAACAGGACATTGGCCCGTTGCTGCTCAGATGGCGTGTTCACAACACCATTGATACCTGTGTGCTTTGTGTGATGTGGTCACAGGTACACGTCGTACCAGTTTGCGGGCGTACAAATCTACACTATTCATATCGCCTTGACACAGTCTGGCGCGATATTGTAGTCCCCTTGCGTGCCTGGAGGTCTCGTGATAACGTGCTAGCAGTTATGCGGCGATGTTTTTTTCCTGTAACAATTTTTTAACGATCATCAGCAGTGGTTGTTTTGCGTGGTCAACAATTGCTGTACCGTCTAGTAACTCTTCCGCTTTCGGAAAATGCTCTCCACAGCAGCGCGACTATACTTTTGCCGACTCCGAACTCATTGGCTACATCTCGCTTTGAACTTCCTGCTTCCAATTTCCCCCCAGTTCTTCCACAGGTAAAATCGCAGTGGTCTAAGCGATGGCTTCTGATCGTGAGTCCCAGATGGGTTCAGGTTCGAATCCCGGTGCGGCATGTTGAGTTGCTCAAGGTGGTCGTTAAACCCTCAATTAAAAAAAAGTCCGTAAATTGCATATGGCTTCTGCCCCTTAATTTATGGATATCAGTGTATATAGTTTTGGATTTATAAAGCATAATTCCGTTGTCCATTTTTTATATTACATTAATAAAATCTTGTTTCACTTCATTTTCACCAGAAAAAAAACAAATTCTTTACCTGTAAGTTTTTGGAAAAAAAGGAGAAAAATATCAGGACTGTTTGTTTTTAAAGAACGGAGGAGTAGCGATCGCCCCATGCTGAATCCGTCACTGTGAGCTGTAAATTCGTGCAGAGAGTCGCGCACAAAAAAAGGAATGTATACATTTACAACTGGAAGCCTAGCAATTCGGTCTCCTGTGTCACTTGACATTTGGTAGTTTAATGCCTTTTCCGCTCCGCTAAAATACGACGTCAGAGAGATTAGAGTTCACAAATGCACTGCTTATCGGATGGCAACCGGAAGTTCCTCGTAGCGACGACACCTCCTCTGCCGTGAAAACAACTTTACGTGGTGTTGCTAATGGCGGGTGTCGAAGCATTATAGCTGGTAGGTACCGATTTTGAAATTTCATTTTGACCAATTTAAACGCCAAAAGTGCGTGATCCGCAGACGGATTTCATAATATCAGACCACAAGTAACGGGAAAACATGAGTTTCATGAAGAAATTCGGGTAAATTGTATGAAGGGACGTAAGTAAACTAGTACCCAGTTTCCTATCCTTTCTCAAAATGTCAATTGGTAATTCTGCTTTTATAGTCAAGATAATGTTGTTCATTCGGATTACAGGAAATTTTCTTCCTATTCTACTTCCCAGAAACTTGCAAACCTTGTTGATTACGATCTTGTGTAATGATAAACCAACTTCTTACAATGCTGCCATGAATAAGGAGAAAAGAAAATATTAGCTGCGATGCGAAAAATGTTATGGTGTGACTAGTTTTCCCCGGATTCGTAAATAAACTAAAATATTGTGGGATTGTTTACTGTCGCATAATCGTTCCTTCACGGAAAGACACACAGCAAAAAGAACTTGAATCTTTGACCACATTCTAAGAATTATGTTTTTTTCCCTGTAAAATATAAATGTATAAATATGAAAGCTTTCAAACACTAACTACTTCAGTTTGCCTGATTATAGGAAATTCCCTTCCTATTCTACTTCCCAGAAACTTGCAAAACTCGTTGATCACGATCTTGTGTGTCGGCAGTTGCGATGCGAAAAATGTTATGGTGTGACTAGTTTTCCTCGGATTCGTAAATAAACTAAAACATTGTGGAATTGTTTACTGTCGCATAATCGTTCTTTCACTAAAAGACACAGCAAAAAATACTTGAATCTTGGTCCGCATTCTAAGAATTATGTTTTTTTCTGTGAAATATAACTGTATAAATATGAAAGCTTTCAAACACTAACTACTTCAGTTTGCCTGATATCTCTTACGGAATATTACGTGTAGAACTCCAAAGCGACAATTTGCCAAGTTAACGTAAGTAAAACTTTTCATGTCGTATTCTACTTTTCCAAACACACTTCGCCGCCCCGGTGGCGCAGTGGTCTAAGACGCTGGCCTCTGATCATTCGTCCGTAAGGGGTCCGGGTTCGAATCCCGGTGAGGCATGGATGATGTGTTTGTCTTACGGCACTGGCTCTCTCCCTTCCCTGGAACCAGTGACTCAAAATTAGGGACGGGCGACTGCTTATAGCCCATTGAGTTGCTCACGGTGGTCGTTAAACCTCCAATCAAAAAAAAAAAAAAGAAACAAAAACCCACATATAATACGATTTAAGAGTGAAAAAATGCAAGACATATTCTTAACTTACCACAAACAAAAACACGAGGTAGTAATCAAAAGCCTCATGTTTCACAATTTATCATACATCCTTGATGGGCGACATTTAAACACAGCACCATTTTTAAATGAAGATTTCTTTATTATTGCCCTTTTAAAAACAGAATACACAAAATTAGGTAATCCAGACATATCATTCCTTGACACTTACAATGACACATGGTCTTTTCATGACATTTTTTTAACGCTTTAAAAAAAAACAATCAAACTTATTTTAAAAAGATGTTCACAACATTATGTGAAAAAGTGAGGGGGAATTCCAGTTATTACAAAGTTAACAAATCAAATTAACAATTCATTCAAATCCTTTGAAACACATTTCACTGTATGTCTAGTTAAATCTTTAAAGTAACTAGACGTGCAGTGAAATGAATCAAAATTATTACACAAACCTAAACATTAAAACTTTCATCATATCAAATTCTCATACATTTCTTTCCTCTTGCTACCACCAAAGATGACCTTTTAAAGATGGAAATACAGATGAAAAGGACCACTGGCTGCTATCGTCAAAGATGACCTTTTAAAGATGGAAATACAGATAAAAAGAACTATTGGCTGCTACCGTCAAAGATGACCTTTTAAAAATGGAAATACAGATGAAAAGGACCGTCAAAGATGACCTTTTAAAGATGGAAATACAGATGAAAAGGACCGCTGGCTGCTACCATCAAAGATGACCTTTTACAGATGAAAAGGACCGTGCCGCCCAGGTAGCGCAGTGGTTTAAGCGATGGCCTCTGATCATTCGTCCGAAAGGGGTCCGGGTTCGAATCCCGGTGAGACATGGATGTTGTGTTTGTCTTACGGCACTGGCTCTCTCCCTTCCATGGAACCAGTGACACTAAATTAGGGATGGGCGACTGCTTATAGCCCATTGAGTTGCTCACGGTGTTCGTTAAACCTCCAATCAAAAAAAAAAAGACTGCTAGCTGCTACCGTCAAAGATGACCTTTTACAGATGAAAAGGACTGCTGGCTGCTACCGTCAAAGATGACCTTTTACAGATGAAAAGGACTGCTGGCTGCTACCGTCAAAGATGACCTTTTACAGATGAAAAGGACCGCTGGCTGCTACCGTCAAAGTTGACCTTTTAAAGATGGAAATACAGATGAAAATGACCGTCAAAGATGACCCGCCCACCCAACCCCAGAAATAATAACTTACTTATATAGAAAATACTACCCTTAAAACTAATTGAGCTCGTCCACTACAGTATGAACAACCAGTCAAATCACTGCATTACTAAATGAACAACCAATCAATCACAGCTGTGTAAGTAAAAAACCAATCAAATCACTGCATTCTAAACACGACAACCAATCAAAGTCTTAAAAAATGACGTCATTTCCGGAATGAAAAAAAAATATCCATTGGAATGAAGAAACAAATGACCACAATATCTAAGAGGTATTGTGTACAACCCTTGTCAGACAGGTTGTCTTCACCATAATATCTAACAGATATGGTGTACATCAGACAGGTTGCCTTCACCACATTATCTAACAGATATTGTGCACAACCCTTGTCAGACAGGCTGCCTTCACCATAATTTCTGTCAGTTATGGTGTACAATCCCTATCAGACAGGTTGCCTTCACCACAATATCTAACATATATTGTGCACAACCCTTGTCAGACAGGTTGCCTTCACCACAATATCTGTTAGACGGGTTGCCTTAACGGGACCCCTATCAAACGGGTTGCCTTCACCATACATCTTTCAATATTGTGTACAACCCCTGTCAAGTGGGTTGTCTTGACCACAAATCTTTCAATATTGTGTGCAACCCCTGTCAAACGGGTTGCCGGTCCTATGTGAATAAAAGGATTCTAACCAGTTCAGACGGGTTGTCTTCACCTTACAAAGTCAAAATACGTATCGCGTGATATCCAGATTTTTTATTTTTGTTCGGTTATATATTTGAGGGACTGTACTTTGCATCACTCAGAATCTATGCGGAGACTACTTGATGGACCCCTAGAGGCCATTACAGTTATTAACTCCATCATCAACTTTATGAAAAATGCAGTTGCATTAGCACTTCCAAACTGTATTTCAATATGATGCTTACAGAGAAAAAGGCCTTTTAATACTTAGTTGATAAAAGCTGCAAAGCATAGTTGCCCCCATTTTCTCAAAGTTATTCGGGTGAATATGAACGCGCCGCCCCGGTGGCGCAGTGGTCTAAGCGATGTCCTCTGATCATTCGTCCGAACGGGGTCCGGGTTCAAATCCCGGTGAGGCATGGATGTTGTGTTTGTCTTACGGCACTGGCTCTCTCCCTTCCCTGGAACCAGTGGCCCTAAATTAGGGACGGGCGACTGCTTATAGCCCATTGAGTTGATCACGGTGGTCGTTAAACCTCCAATCAAAAAAAAAAGAGAGTATGAACGCGTGTAATTTTTGGTTGGCATGGCTTTTGGAGTAGTTATGTCAGAGTCCTTCATCCATGCTGCTTCAACATGCTGTGGTCTTGCTTCCCCTTTGGGCAGAAGAAACCCTCTGGTAACAAATGCGTTTCGTACACATTTTATTAAGTGAGGAAAATCTGCTATGAAATGTAAACCTCTAGAACAATCTGTAGGATGCGTAATGCTGTAGTTAGTTTCAGAGCAATCTGCTGATATACCAAATGTCTTCCCCATATTCCTGTTCCAAGAAGCCCAATCACATGTAATGAAATCAACAAACAGACCTTCATTTTCAGTGAGAATAACAGCTTCAATAATCAGTTTTGCTAGCAAAGTCCCACTTATATTGTTATTTGTGGCAAAAACACCAATTATTTGGGTTCAATCTCCATTTAATGGCTGCAACACCATTACCAGTCTGTGATTACATGGGGCATGCTTAAGAGTTTCTGAAGTGTATGGCCCAATATCAAGAAACCCTATTATTTCACCAGATGATTTTGCTTGCAGTTTTTCTGTAAGCTTCACTTTATCTATTAATATACCACCATGTCTTGCAATAAACTCCATCTCACTTGTTTTCATTGAAATTGTTTCAAACGTCTGTGCATTGAATCCAAAACCACTGTTGTAATTTAAAATATACTTTCTAATATTTGTTCTATTAGGTAGGATCACGATTTTATGTTTCCGTATGTGATCGAACAATTTTGGACTTCTTATGTGCATTAGTAAGTATTTAAGTAATCATTCCTTGGTATATGACATACCTCTTGCAGATTTCTTTTTTTGCTGCCTTATAACAGTTAATAACCCTTTGCTGCTGCTTAATGGGTAATTCTGCTATTTTTTCATTAATGGAAAGTTCTGTAAAATTCTTATTTTTTTTTAGTGTAATCAGAGAGCGAAATAACTCGTTTCTTTAGCCTGTTGATTTTCCGAACTTTATTTTGATACTTATTTTTAAATGTAGCCTTTCTTCTATGACAAGCTATTTTGCGCAAAAGTAAGCGCTGCAGATACTTACATCTGAGGCAAGTCTCTGTTTTTCTTTTCCTTACACAATGTTTGCTGTACAAATTACTCTAAAAAATAACTCAACTTTCAAGGTACTTCCTCTTATTTTCAAATTCTGAAATGGAGCCTGCGCCATGACATACTGTTAGCCTATCAGTGTCTCGAATAATGGATTCTAATTCATCTTTAGAAATAATATTAGAAACTGTGTTAATTTTTAATCCACGTAAATACACTTTACAGGTAACCTCTGGTTCACTTTTGGTTACAACAACCGGTTTTTCTGTTGTCAATGAATTTGACAATTCACATTTGAATGAATGAACATGGAAAATTATGCACTTTGAATTATTAGCAGGAATTTGCTCACCCCAAAATTCTGAAAGAAGGTTGATATTCAGAAGGAAGTTCAGTGTAACTCTGTGGGAAGTAAATTCCAAGCTATTTAAATTTCCATCAGGCTTATCATCAGTTTCCCAAACTTTTCTGTATTTTGCCAGAGGTTTTGACAAATAATGGGGAAGGTTTGGAAATATTGTTGGAATTTCATCTGGTGTCAAGATGGGCCGATCTCTGGGTCTGTTTATTTTATTTACACAGTATCCTCGTTTATTTTATGAACAAAATTTCGAACCACAAATCTCTCATCAAAGTGCAATTCACATAAAGGACTAAATTTGTCTAAGTTTTTATCTGCACGGGGAATCAATCTTTGCCATTGCTGTAAAAGTTTATCATTTTTGGGTATTCCAAAGAGTGACAGCTTACTGTTTTTGTACTAAGTATTGCAACCTGGCACAAAACCATGGTTATTTCTCTTCCGCATAATGCGCTAAGTATCACTTATATACAATATTTAGGTAATCCACATTTTTACTAAAACCTAAAACATAACACGTCTTCGTCTAAATTGCCGCTCTTTTCACAGTAAGCAATACGAATTTTGTCTACCGCTCCCCTCACAGTAAGAAAGGGGAAAGAGAAGGCGATCGCAGCGCCATCTATGAAGGAGACAAATTTCAGTATCCACGCCAATCATTATGTACGCTAGTCGCTCGGCACACTTTACCTTCTAGACGCTATAGTAAAACCTAGGTTGGAACCAGAGATATCATATACAAGAAGCTAGATTGGACACCCAGCCCATGAGGCGTGAGAAGGTAGGCGCCATTTTCAGCGGGTCATCACGATCCATTTAAGCAAGGCTAGTTTGCATTAAGTGAAAGAAATACGAGTTTGGTACTGTGATTTTCTATTTATATTGAGATTCAAAGCAGTCAGTACCCATTTAGCGGCGGAAGTTATAAAATTTAAGTAAAAAACAGTAATATTCCTTAGTGCTAACTAGAATGCCAAGTTCTTGCAAAATATTGAATTATTTAAGATTCGGCCAGGTCTTAAATTCCAGAGAAGACATTCCGGTATCTGCGATATAAAAAAATATCACGCTGGTTTTAATTTGCTGAGAAATATGATTTTGACGTTCCTTGTTAATGAATGCTTACATTTAATACGCCATTTCGTTGCTATATTGCCCAAATAAATGTGAAATGTTAAAAACTGAAATTTTTATAGTGCATAACAAGACGAAATATCAAAATTTTTGGTGAAATTCAAAACTTTTTGAGCAAACATAATAAATAAATCAGAATGACAGAGGTAATAGCAACAAGCAAAAAGATTCACATTATTTCAACTTTTCTATGTAAAGCATGTGGAAGCCTTTTTTTCGGGTTCAAATCAATAGTTTGCTGGATTTAATAGCTACTTATTGATTTTAAATAAATTATTATTTGCGTTTATATTATTTTAAATCGTTGCCGCATTACCTTCTTAAAAATGTTTTCTAATAATTTTCTATACTTGCATACAATACCAGCTTTAAATTTTAATATATATATATATATCATCATCATCATCATCATTGTCAACCATTATCAATCCACTGCTGGACGAAGGTCTCCCCAAGTTTCCTCCACAACGGTCTGTCTTGTGCCAGTCTCCTCCATGTCACTCCCGCATATTTACGAATTTCATCCACCCATCTCCCATGTGGTCTTTTTCTGGGTCTTTTCCTGTCCCTTGGAATCCAATCTAAAATTTCGGCTGTCCATCTATGGTCTGTCCTTCTGGCAGTATGTCCAGCCCATTGCCATTTCAGGGATTTAACTCTGATCATGATGTCTTCCACTCTCGTCATTTTTCGGATCCACGAGTTCCTCTTCTTATCTCTCCTGGTTATACCAAGCATGCACCTCTCCATGCTTCTTTGAGTTGTCTGCAGCTTTTGTATGTCTCTTTTAGTTAAGGTCCACGTCTCTGCACCATACGTAAGCACTGGAAGGATGCATTGATCAAACACTTTTCTTTTAAGACATAATGGCATATTGCTCTTGAAAATTATGCTGTTTCTTCCAAAAGCTCTCCAGGCAAGTTTTGTACGCCGATTAATTTCTTCATCAATGTGACCCTCACTTGATATCTGCTGTCCAAGATAAACATACGTATCTGTTATCTCCAGTTTTTCTCCATCAATCGATAAATCTTCATTTCTTGTAAAAGCATTGAACATCACTTTTGTCTTCTGAAAGTTCATTTTTAATCCCACTTCTTTACTCTTGTCAGCAAGTTCCTGGATCATACTCTGCAGCTCTGATGGGGTAGTTGCAAAAATGACTACGTCATCAGCAAAACGAAGGTGGGTTAGATAATCTCCATTAATCTTTATCCCTTTGTTTTCCCAGTTCAGTGATTGAAAGACATTTTCCAATGTGGCATTAAAGAGCTTCGGAGATATGGTGTCACCTTGTCTCACTCCCTTTCCAATTTTTATGTGTGTTGTATTTTCAAACAGCCGAATCTTTGCACTTGCATTTTCATAGATGTTATTAATAATATTAATGTATGCATCTTCAATACCGCAGGATTTCAGAGCCGTGGTAACTGCTGATGGTTTCACCGAATCAAAGGCTTTTTCATAATCGATAAAAGCCATGCACAATGGAAGTTCATATTCCCTCGCTCTTTCAATCAGTTCTCTCAGTACGTGGATATGATCTATTGTGCTGTAGCCACTCCTGAATCCAGCTTGTTCTCTCGGTTGAGCCATGTCCAGTGTTACCTTCAAGCGGTGTGAAAGAACTTTAGTGAAGATTTTATAAACCACTGATAGGAGGCTGATAGGTCTGTAGTTCCTGAGATCCTCAATGTCACCTTTTTTATGTAGCAGGATCATTGTAGCATTGTTCCAATCCTCAGGAATCTTCCCTTCATTAAGGCATCGAGTGAAAATTTGGGCGAGTACTGTTTCAATTTCTCCACTTGCTTCTTATATGATGTCTATAGTAATTCCATCTTCTCCTGGAGCTTTCCCTCGCTTCATGTTCTTGATTGCATGAGCAACTTCTGCTGGGAGGACTGGAAGAACTCTGGTACCTTTCATGATGTCTGGAGTACATGTATCATCCCTTTCATATAATTTGGAGTAGAAATCTTTCACTCTTGTCAAAATTTCGCCTCTATTTCTTGTTATAGAACCATCTTCTTTTCTCAGAGCCATAATCTGTTTTCTTCCCTTACTGAGATGTCCCTTTGCTATCTTAAGGCTTTGGTTGTTTTCAATTGCTTTCCTCACTAGCTCACAGTTGAATTTCCTTACGTCTTCAGTGATACTTTTTCGTGTTGTCTTGCATAGCTCTATATATTCCACTTTGGAAGTCACATCTACTTTAGTTGTCCTCATCTCTCTTCTTTTTTGCATCAACATTTTGGTTTTTCCTGATAATTTGTTCACATGCAACTTGTTCTTAGACCCAGCTAATTTTGTTGCTGTTTCCATTAGAGCTTTGGTTACTTTTCTGTTAACTTCCGAAATATCCACTTCTTCCGATGTTAGGCCTTCTAAAGCAGAGAATCTGTTCTTCAGTTCCAACTTGAAAGTATTATGGTGTTTTTTAAGGTTGGTTATGTCAATACATTTTGTTTGTCTTATGAGCTTGCCACGTTCCAGTTTAGTGTTGAGGTGCATCTTACATCTCACCAATCTATGGTCACTACCTGTGTTGAACTTGTTCAGCACACTGCAGTCTTCGATGACGAATTTTTTGTTACACATAATAAAATCAATTTCACTTGTCGTCCCAATTGGATGTCTCCATGTCCATTTCCTGTGTGGCTTTTTCTTGAAAAAGGAGTTCAAGATGAAAAATCCTTCTGCCTCTGCAAACTCAACGAGAGTATTTCCACGCTGGTTTCTGTTGCCGTGACCGAATTTACCTACTGAAGTTTCATTCTGTTGCCGTTGCCCTATTTTTTGCATTGAAATCTCCCATAATTATCTTCAAGTGCTGCTTACCTTTATTATTTAGATGACGAATTTCCTCATAAAATTCTTCAATTTCTTCTTCAGGATGACTTGTGGTGGGTGCATAAATTTGAATAATCTGAGCCTGGTATCTTCTCGATAGTTGGATAACGAGTCGTGCAGCTCTGTCAGAGGAACTTTCAACTTCTACCACTTTATCCTTCAGTTTCTTGTTTATTATAAATCCAACACCACTAGTTCTGCCAGAATCTGTCCCACGATAATAGAAGAGATGTCCACTTTTCAGTTCAATGAGATCTTCTCCTTTTCTCCTTACCTCACTTAGCCCGACGATGTCCCACTTGATCCTTTGTAGTTCCTCTTCCAATTCAAGAAGCCTTGAATCAGAAGATAGGGAGCGTCCGTTATAGGTAGCCAAGGTCAGCATCAAATGGCAGCCTAGTCCGGTCCTCCGGGGATTCTTAGCACCCTCTGCCTTCATGTCGCACTGGCCGCTGCCTTGGCCAGGTACATTCCAGCTGCCGGAGACTGAGGGCCAAGATTTAAGTTGTAGAGTCATTTTGGAGGTGTTTGGCCATAACTCACCACGCTGGCCAAGCGGGTTGGTGAGTGTGGGATAGCATTTCCTCTGATCCCGATGGTATAGTTATACCGCTATTGGCGGTCGTCAGAGCCCCTTTAGTGGGAACAGGATGCACCACGAGAAGGCGGGGTTGACATTTGTCAAGGAGAGGCTGTGATGTTACGCATCACCTGACCTTACATCCCTATATATATATATATATATATATATATATATATATATATATATTGTTTTCAGAGGCAAATAAGTAACAGCAATTATATTGTTGTCTCTCTGCGTAAGATTTTTATCTGAGGTAGCTTTCACCATGATTTATACAATAACCAAGCCCAAACTGTCCTGCGTAACGTGCCATGCTCCGCCGCCATCTGGATCCGCTCAATGTGGCTCCATGCTTCTTACAGTGCTAGCCCATGCTCAACAGAGCAGACAGCCAATCTAGTCCCTTATACGATATCTGTGGTTGGAACAGGTAGACTACGCATGACGTCACAAACTTGAAGCATTTTGAGCTGACGACTTTTATTCTTAATCAAATTCTAAATTGAGAACCTCAACGAACTATAGGGGGCGCTGCGCAAACGTAAACAAACTTCTCTAGTACGGGTAACGTCGCACGTGTTTCCATAAAGTCGAATGTTAGAATGGCTGGTTTGTCGCTTTCAATCCTTGAAATAATGAAATTTGTGCACGCTTCCAAATATTCAAGATGCATTAAAGAAGGGGAAGTGACTGTTAATGTAGGCCATATAATTTCTTGTGGAATTAAGAAGGAAGATGGAAGAGAAATTCTCATAGTTTCGCACTGCATTCAGTCCACGGCAATAACGTCGTCGCCTCACTCCATCAACGGTGTTTTAGATACAAGTAACAGTGAAATTTCTATAAAGTCATTTGAGTGCTCTTGTAAAGCGGGCAGAAGTGGAACGTGTAAGCACTGTGTAGCAGTAATGCTTTACTGTAACAGGTAATTTTTATTTTTACATTTTCAGGCAAGTGATATAGTAATACCGACAGGGGTGTTCTAATCCGGATTACTATTAAAAGCTGACATTTCGTTTCACTTGACGTTTCCCAAGACCCATTTTCAATACTGTCAACAATAACATTTGTAAATTTTTAACATTCTGTTCCTAAAAGTGTTTGTGAATTGGTAATTGTTGATCATCATTGGGTTGTGCGTTTTTGAACCGATGACTGTTGACAGAACATTGCAATGCCGCCCCGGTGGCGCAGTGGTCTAAGGCGATGGCCTATGATCATTCGTCTGTAAGGGGTCCGGGTTCGAATCCCGGTCAGGCATGGATGTTGTGTTTGTCTTACGGCACTGGCTCTGTCTCCCTTCCCTGGAACCAGTGACCCTAAATTAGGGACGGGCGACTGCTTATAGCCCATTGAGTTGCTCACGGTGGTCGTTAAACCTCCAAAAAAAAAAAAAAAAAAAAGTACATTGCAAATCTTGTTCCATAATGAAGTTTAAATTTATATAGATAACAGCAATTATTTGTTTTCAAGATTATGTAGAAATGCGGATTTTTTAATTACTACTATGCAATAAAAACATGCTGCCTTGTTTATTATTCATTCAAAGACGTTACTAGGTTAGTAGCATTTCACTGGAAGGATTTCAAACGCAAGGCACAAACGTTTATACTAATTTGTGAAAAACATAGCCGAAAACTTGGGAACGACATTGCGGGACACAACAATATGATTTGTTCTTCTTCACGGAATTCTCCATTATACAACTCTCTAATTCCAGAATGAATGCAAAAATACACCAAACTACGACAACTGAACATAATGAGCGATCTACCAACAGCCAAGCATTGAGCCAAAAACGTTACCCGTACTACAGTAATTCTTCTTTTTGCCGCTAGAGGGAGAGTGGACCGCTGAGATTGCCAATCGTTTCACTAGAAACGAAACCAATGTCTTTGGACGAAATCAATTTGGCTGAAATTGTACGAAGTGAGAATGGCAATTTCCGGTTAGAGTTATGACGATCATGTAAATGTTTGTTGTGGTGTTAAAAGCAAGGAGGTTAGAATACAACCTTGGTTAAAAGAGAGTAATTTTATAGCTGACACTTGTACTCGGTGGTAGCTGTTATTAAAACAGAACTGTTCATTATAATAGTCATAATGGATACCGGTGGGAACTTAGATTTAGCTGGAAAGTGTGACAATCTGTCTTCAACTCAAAGGGGAAGCAATGGTTGTTCATTTTTTATGCCTGGGAAAAATAGGTTCTGCAAGATGAAACCTGAAACTGGATTGAGGTATTGCCCGCAGCATGCACACTTGTGTCCAGATCAAGTAAGGAAATGATCGAAAACTGGTTGTATTTTAGTGTTTTAACGTTACCTAACCTATAGTGGAACTGTGTGTGTGGGTTTTTTTTTTTTTTCCTGATCGTGTATGTGCAGGATTTCCGCAAGCAGTTATATAAATATGAGAGCTGTTGTCACCAAACATAGAATCTGGAAACCGGGATATGCCCATCCCACACCACGCCCGGAGTTTTGGTAATTTTTAGCCACCGATCAACACAGGATGCTCTCGGAATTACATCAGAAGACGAAATTTCAAAACATGGGGGGGGGGGGGGGGTCTCATTTAAAATGTTAATTTTTTTTTTTTTTTTTGATTGGAGGTTTCACGACCACCATGAGCAACTCAATGGGTTATAAGCAGTCGCCTGTCCCTAATTTAGGGTCCCTGGTTCCAGGGAAGGGAAAGAGCCAGTGCCGTAAGACAAACACAACATCCATGCCTCATCCGGATTCGAACCCGGACCCCGTTCGGACGAATGCTCAGAGGCCATCGCTTAGACCACTGCGCCACCGGGGCGGCGATGTTAAATTTAGAAGCACATTTTATTTATCCAGTATCACAGATGTGACTTACATTTTGAGTAGTGACATTTCTATATAATCGCAACTTACTGATGAGAATTACGAAAAATATTTTATGAACATAGGGAAATATTTTTCGGGGAAAGGGGTGGGTGTGAATCAGAAAAGGTAGTATTTTCAAGATTCACTCAGCATTTCAAGGAGAAATAAAGAACCCACCTGGAGCAACTGTGTTTTTCTGAAAATGCAGAGTGGGCAATCCTAAAATCTCTGCCTTATGTTTCCAATGGTAAAACTTCTTTACATATTTTCTTCATAATTAATGTATTCCCAAGGATGAAAATTTGCACATCAGTAAAACTAACTTTAAGTTGTGGCATGGGATACTTAATACTTGCTAAAACATAACCATAATTAAGCAATCCAACACCTGTTTGTCTACTGAGGTCATCAATGTATATGTCGCACCATCTGTTAACAAGTCGAAAAGAAAAATGATTGATTTTTAATATAATTATGGTTCTGTTTTAGAAAGTATTAAGTATCCTATGCTATAACTTAAAGTTAGTTTTATCGGTTGTCAAATTTTCATCCTTCGGAATACATTAATTGCGAAGAAAATATGTAAAGAAGTTTTACCATTGGAAACATAAGGCAGAGATTTTAGGTGGAACCACCTTAAGCTTAATTCGTAGGCATCTCTGTTATAACTCATGTAGTTTAATGAATTATGCTTAACAAGTATAAATTGTTACAAGCACTCAGTTTTGGTTAAATTTAAGAATAGAACAGGTCATTTGGTTTGTGAACTAATAATGTGTTCTGGATTGTTAAGTGTTGGAAACTTATAATTTTGTGGTATGCTGAGAAAGGGGACTGTATCCAATACTTTCTTGTCATGTCTTGAGTTCAGCCTTCTTCCCCAGGCAGAGAGGTAATCCAGCTTCAGAGGTTAAGCTATGGTTGTTATTTTCGTGAAATGCGATCTGGAGAAAAGTTAGTATTCGTTGCAAAATGACTCCACCTATTTAAATATTAACCCATCAAATTCTGCTCTAGCTTTTCTATTTCAGTGAAAAAGTTTAAGAAATTCAGGCAGTGATTTGCACTCTGCTGTTATTTTCTTAGTCCTTAACATATGTTCCTACAAATAGCACCTGTTGGCTCAGTTGGTAAATTTGTAGTTTAGCGTGTTAAATAATTTCGTCGGAAATGTTGAATGATTTTGAAAAAGTGACGTACAGATTTTAAAGTATGTAATTTCATGACAAATGGTGAAAAAATTTCATCTTTGAAATGCATTTTAAAGGTTTTTGGGTCATTTCCATGACAGGCCATGGAACCAAAGGCTCTCAGTTTTTCTTTAAATTTAGTACACAGTCAGTACTTGAAAAGAAAAAAAAAACCCAATTTTTAGATAAATATATTGAATAGTTTAGAAGTTTGGTGTGGGGTGTACAGAAGCCCATCTTGAGGATGGCGCTATAATTGGCTTAGGTTTTACTCTTTTGCTGATAGAATGGAAACTGTTAAAGATATGGTTTTGAAACTTGGTACTCTGTTAGTACTTAAGTCAGAGATTTCAAATATACCCACATTTAATTTTTATGACTTCAACTTTTATACTTATGAAAAATTTTTAAACCACTTTTGCAATGTTTTGAAAGAATAAGTGGGTCCTCTTCAAAATTTTTTTCTACAATGTGGTACAACATTGTTCTTGCACTTTTTTAAAAGGTAACTGTGTAGACTTCCATTTTATCCAAAAAAATTATGGCTTTTTTAGTCCAACATAAAAAAAAAAAAAGCTTTTTTGAGGTTTTCTCACCTTGTTACCATAGAGGCGGCACTTACGTTAGGGAGACCACAGCCTTACAGAGCAAATTTGGTGCTTATAAGAAAAAAAATTACAATAATGTATATCTAACAGTGTTTTATACTGGTAATGGCACAATCTTTCCAGTGCTGCTGTGCGCCAGCCAGTCCCCCCCTCCTCCTCCCATACCACCACCACCACCTGTTTGAGCCATTTATGTGCATAAGGTAAGTTTGTAACTTTGTGTGTATCGCCAGGGGTGCAGAAAATGTTCAGGGCCCAATATTTCCCCAGAATACATTTTTTTCGTCTGAAATTTCCCCCAAAACTGTAGCGGATTTTCACAGCAGTTAAAGCGATTGTTAGAGTATATGTCGATGATCAAGAACTATCCTTAAAGCCGATTACTTAAAAATTAAAAAACAAAAACAAATAAAAAACCAATTTATTCCAAAGAACAACTAGCTTTTTTTTCTCACGAAAAAAAATTGTCCTTTTTTTTTTTTTTAACGCATGAAAGATTTAGTGCTCCAGGTGAATCACTCCCCTCTAGCAGGTGAAAGTTTTAGGCAAGACAGGAAAAGGGGAATCAAGAATTCTTGCCTTGCCTAAAATGGCGGAACCTATTAACTTTTGACGTTCGAAGAATAGATATAACCCAACTATTCATCTTGAATCATTGCAGACTAGCAAAAAAGGGATCCGAATTCCATGTCCTCTTGACCCTTCTAAGTAAGTATAACTTATGAATTAGTTTGTGTAGCATAAAGATTTACAGTACTGTACACAAATTCTGTAGAACACACTGCTTGCGCCTGTTATCTGATAAAGGGTTATGCTGTTTAAGTAAATTTCATAATTTAAAATTTATATATAACCTTTGTTTATATAAAACTTGAGGTTCAGACATGGGTTAGCAAACACACACATAAAAAAAAAAAAAAAATGGTTTTTGCAACAAACTTCCCATCTCTTTCCTTATGTTACAAATAAAACTTGGATGTTCGGACATGCAAAATGCTAAATATCACCATATTATGGTTTAGACTGGACTATAACCATAAGTAAGACATGGCTAAATTATCATACTAGAACAATAGGTTTATTACTGTTATTATAACTGTTTCACACATTATAAATAACAATGTCTTTAGTGCATTCTGCACCAAAGACATGATTATTTATAACGTTGAAACAGTAATAACAACAGTAGTAAACTTATTGTTAGAATATGCTAAATCAGACATGCAAAATCTAAATATGCAAAATTATTATTATATTTAGCCACATTGAGGAATCAAAACATATTTTCACATTTAGTGCATAGTTTTGTACATATCCTAAAAATTCTGTAGAAAGCACTTTTAAAAAATGAAATTATCGTTTTTTAAACTTAACTCTTAACAGCTTTGTGGTACAATAAAAAAATCACTTGTTAAAAATTTCTTCCTTATTAAAAATGGCAATATTCAAATGAATCAACTTCCAATCAAAAGAAAAGCATTTAGCCTACATACGAGAAGGAGGTATCAAGCACTAGGGCTGTTTTTTGTGGTTTCAGCTAAGGCCCCTGTTTCTAGTAGTGCTTAGAAATCAATGTGGCTGCCTATGATTGCATCCTCTACAATTTTGTGCTCCCAACATTATAGCAACAGTTTGGTGAAAACTCTTCCCTTTACCAACAGCACAATTCTGTAATTAACTTATAATTTATTTCATTCTAGCACTCCAGGCTTCTAATTGTGCCAGATAATTTTACTAAATAAAATTTAAAGTCAACTTAAATCCTTTGAAAAATGCATGCACTTTAAAATGTTCAAAACCCCCAATAATTTTTCAAATCGGCACCTGTGACACATTCGCTGCCATTATTATTATTTTTTTCTATTGGAGGTTTAACGATCATCTAGAGCAACTCAGTGGGCTATGAGCAGTCGCCCGTCCCTAACTTAGGGCCAGTGGTTTTAGGGAAGGGCAAGAGCGAGTGCCATAAGACAAACACAACATCCATGCCTCACCAGGATTCGAACCCGGACCCATCTCAGACGAATGATCAGAAGCCATCGCTTAAACCACTGTGCCACAGGGCGGCCCATTAGTTTCAGAGGCATTTATTAGCGCGACTAGTGGCTGTTGCGTCGTACTTGTTACTCACACCACGCTGTCTGCGCCTTGGCATTAGTAAAGTTTAAAATGGCGGAACCCAGTAAAGTCGTTTAGGCTTGGTGAATCGTTTGCGAGCGGCAGTACGTCACAGCTCTCATAATCTCTTGTATTCAGAACTACACATTTTTCAAAATGATTACCTGATTACTGTGAAGTAAATTACTCCTATTTTTCACGTTATATTCGTTGTTAGTAAGTCAATTTTTTGTTTTATTATTACTATTATTATTTTATATCCGGGCAAAAATTTCCCCAGAGCTGCTTTAATTTCCCCCGAACCTTGTTCGCGCGTTCGGACATATTCTGCTCCCCTGTGTATCGCAAGAGTAAAAATTTTGCTTGAGATTTCTGTTCCTCTTTCCCAAAATTAATGTTTGTTACTGAAAATATTGGAACCTGAAAAACTGATGTACATTCAGCCTTTGAAGGAACTGAATGACTTTTTAATCAAATGTATCCTTGAAGTAAAAAAGTATTTTACATTTTATAGGTGTATTCACTCACCACTGGGTGTAAGTATATCATGCAATTTTTTTAAGTTCATTGGAAATATAATACAAATTGATACAATAACATTTAATTAGTCATTATTACAAAAAAAAAAAAAAACAAAAAAAACTTTAGTGGTTTTAAAGTCCAACATTAAAAGAAAAAACATTTTTTTAAATTCTCACATGAACTTGTGACCAGAGCTACAATTAAATGTTTACAAGTTAGATAGAACCTACAGAAAAAAATTCAGTGCTTATAAGAAAAATTATGCAGTCATTTTTATTCAATAATATTCCATATTGTAAACCACGTAAAACCTTACAGTGATGTTGCTTTGCTTGTCCACCCTCATGCCTTATTCCCGTGCTCTGATATTGAGTTTGGTAGGTGCATAAGGGAAGGATGCTCTCAAATTGTGTATTGAGACCCCTCACCCCATTTTTTTTAACTTTGAAGGAACTGAATGATTTTTATTGCAAGTTAACTTCTTAAAAAAAAAAAAAAAAAAAAAAAAACACCCTCCAAATCCCGACAATAGAAAGCCACTCCTTTCACACTGTGACATCATCCGTCGTCGTCAAATACCTGAAAAGAATAGCTAGATGCAAAAATCTCAAATTTCCAATACAAGAAATCAAGAAAATGATTAATAAAATTTAGAAATCAAATCAAATAGATTCCTCTAATTTCTTTTGAAGCTTGGATATTGTGGAAATAAATCTCTTAATTAGGGATGATAGTGTCCCTCCACCATCTTAACGTTTTCGTGTTGACATTGTGCATTGAAGTGAAAATACAACATGCCATATTTTTGAAAGTAATTGATGAAATTGATAGCAGTATTCTGTTTTCTAAATTGGAACTTGGGTACATTATTACCGAAACGGTTTTAGACATTTTTAAGCACTTGGAAGAAAATTTTATTTTCTGCTTACAAGATATCAGTAGCAATGTTTGATCACTTAGCAAGTCTGTATTACATTAATATCTTAGCATTTTACTTCAACCTTCATAAACTACAACCTAACTTACTGATATTATTAACTTGTGCCCCTCCCAAAAAAACACAAAGGATCCCCCCCAACAAACCACACTATCTGCGGGAGAACACATTTTTTTCCCCCTGGAGTATCTAGCAGAGAATTAACCTTTGATTTCAACTGACAGCCAACAGGAATTTAGTTTTGGTTTACCCCCCCCCACTACTCTACGTTTTAGTTTTGGTTTTAGTCTGAATGTCACTAGGATTGAGTTGAGTTTTGGTTTGTACTTAGCTTTGCAGCCAATCAAGAGGAATTTACTTTTAAAGTGCTTAATTTCACTATTTGCTGCAGGTTGTCCAAGAACCTCCCATGACCCTGTGAATAGATGTTGCTTGTTTCTGCCTATTACTTAATTATTGTGATGTGACTAAAATTAATGCAGTACTACAATGGAGAAAGAAGGAACCAGCACAAATATAGAATGCAGTATTGGGTATAATCTTAGTGATACCTGTCATAAGACAACTTACACAAGTGCAAGTGGCTTAAAAACTTTGGATGAGCTTTCAGAGGAAGAAAAACAGCTCTTATTGTGGAGAACTGGACTAATTAATGATGCAGCCATAGATTTTTCAACCTTCACATTGTGCAGACATCACAAACAACTGTATTTACTGAGATATGTAAATCAACAAACCATTTTCTGCAATCCATTTTCTATACATAAGAAACTCATTAAAAAGTCATTATTAATTATAAACTTGAAGCATGCTGAAGAATTAGTCAGTGGGAATTTGTGTTATACCCGGTAAAAAATTATGTCCACAATGTCGTTCCTCGTGTGACACAAAGGTAAAAAGCTGTGCTGCAGAAACTGATAGTTCAAGTAGTCGTCAGAGGTCTGAGTGTGACACAGAATTTCAGACATCAAGCAGGCTAGCAGATAAAGATAGCTTGAATGCTAGGATTAATGAATTAGGATGTTCACCTTTAAAACTCCATTCATTTTCATGTGAAAAGAAAAAGCATTACATCAAGAATAAAATGTCACAAATAAAAGATTCAGTAAAGAACAAGTTGGTACAAGTAATTGATTTAGGAGAAGGATCATCACACACCCAAGAAAACATTTCTTCAGAAAGTGAATCATGTGAACCAGGTGTGCCTGAAATAAGAAAAAAAGCAAGGAATTTAGATGAGATAATAGCATTAATACAAAGTAAAATCCCCCAAGTAAGTAACCGGCACAAAATTCAGTTGCTAACAGTTGTTCCCAGTTCTTGGTCTAGAAAGAAAGTTAGCAAAACATTTTGCATTTCTGAATACATGGTTCGTCAAGCACGTTTACTCACTAAAGAAGAAGGAATTTGTGCTTTACCACAACTTCATGGTGGCAGAAAATTATCTGCAGAAACAACTAATTTGATACAAAACTTTTATCAAGGTGATGAGAATTCTTGCCAGTTACCAGGAATGAAGGATAAAGTTAGCATTAGTAGAAACATTCACATGCAAAAATGCTTAATCATATGTAACCTGAAAGAATTATATTCAGCATTTAAAACAAAATATCCCAAACAAAAGATAGGCTTTTCAAAGTTTTGCTCACTGAGACCCAAATGGTGTGTTTTAGCTGGATCCAGTGGAACACACTCAGTTTGTGTTTGTGCACTGCACCAAAATGTCCAGTTAATAATAGAAGCACTTAATCTTGAAAAAAAAACACTCCGACTTAATTAAGAAAACAGTTTGTGATCTAGAAAATAAAGACTGTATGCTAGGAAAGTGTAATTAGTGTACTTGCATTGATAATCTCCAACAATTTTTGTCCCAAAACTTAAATGATTTTGAAGACTATATTGAATTTAGCCAGTGGGTAACAACTGACAGAGCAGAAATGATAAAACAACAGCTACCAGTGAGTGATCTTATTGAAAAGTTGCTATCACAAATACAAGCTTTAAGGTGGATGCCAAGTAATTTTTGCTTCCTATACTTCCAATGGAAAAACTTCTGTACACATTTTCTTCACAATTAATGCATTCCCAAGGATGAAAATTTGAACGTCGATTAAAATAGCTTCATTTTATAACTTGGAATACTTAATATTTTTTAAAACATAACCATAATTATGCAATCTAACATTTATTTGTCTACTGACGCCACAAAATACAGGTCGCACCATCTTTTTTCTGGTTTCAACACCACCAAAGGAAAAGTTATTGATTTTTAATATTATTATGGTTATGTTTTAGAAAATATTAAGTCTTCCAAGTTATAAAATAAAGCTATTTTAATCGACGTTCACATTTTCATCCTTGGGAACGCATTAATTGTGAAGAAAATGTGTACAGAAGTTTTTCTATTGGAAGTATAGGAACCAAAATTACTTGACGTCCACCTTAAAACCTTGCATGCATACATTGCTAAAGCACAGTCACATTATTTTAGAAAAAAAAAAAAAGACACACTGGAAAATGAGACTGAGGTGGTAGTTCTTGACTTTTCAAAAAATTACAGTTTTGTGGTACAAAATGAAATCCAGGGTATCACTGAAACAAATCAATGTGTACCTTGCACCCAATGATTGCATATTACAAAAAGAATTCTCTGTTGTGCTCACTCAGTCTCTGTGTGTTGTCAGATGACGTGGGCATGATGTTCCATTTGTACATGAGGTTCAAAGGAAAACAGTAGCACTTCTGAAATCAGAGATTCCACTTCTTAAGAAGATTGAATATTTTAGTGATGGATATGCTATGCAATACAAGAATTGTAAGAATTTCTTTCATTTATGTTGTCATATAAATGACTTCAGGGAAATAACAGCTTGCTGGTCTTTTTTTTGCTACCAGCCAGAGTAAGTCTGCTTGTGATGACATAGGTAGTACTGTCAAAAGAATAACTGCACGCTCTAGTCTGCAGAGTCCATATAATGAACAGATTTATACTCCTTTACAAATGTACAACTTTTGCAAGAAAGAAATTTTAGGAATACATTTTGCATTTCTGAAGGAAGATGAAATGATTAACATTCGAAAGCAGCAACAAGAGATTTTTATTGGTGAAAACAATAGCAGCAACCCGAAGTTTTCGCTGCTTTCTTCCACAGAATGATTCAACAATAACAACCAAACGAGTCAGCACAGATGAGGATTTTGCATTAGTGTTTAACTTTTGCAGACAAGAACCACTTTCACAAACATTTAAATTAAATGCTTATGTATGCTGTGTGTATGACAACAGATTGTACTTAGGTTTTGTTACAAACATTGAACATGAAACTGGTGAAGCACTTATTCATTTTATGCACTCCCCAGGACCAGAAGTTTCCTTTCAATGGCCTGAAAGGGATGATAACTGCTGGATTCCACTTCAGCATATTTTATGTAACATACCAGCACCAACCACATCAACAGGGCACCAGTACAGGTTAGATGATGCAAACATTGAGTTCATAAACAGAAAATGGACTGATTACAAGCAATTAGGTATGACACTTTATGTCATCCTCTACTTCTCAGTATTCTAAATGTGGAATTATTTATCTGTGTGTAATTAGGTATGTGCCGTGTTCTTTAGTAAAATTTTGAAAACAGTTTAATATTAATTAAATGTTCATATGTCAATTTGTATTATATTTCCAATGGACTTTTAAAAATATTAAAAAAAAAACCTTGTGAGCATTTAAGTGCAGCTCTGGTCACAAGTTCATGAGAGAACTTTAAAAAACATTTTTTCTTTTAATGTCGGACTAAAAAATCCATTAGTCTTATTTAATAGTTAGTTAAATGTTCATATGTCAATTTGTATTATACATATTTCCAATGAACTTTAAAAAAATTCTATGAAATATTTACTTACACCCAGTGGTAAATGCACTTGTAAAACATCAAATACTTATTTTATTTCTTGGATAGCAGACACATTTGAATAAAAAGTTATTCAGTTCCTTTAAAGGCAATGCTATGTACATCAGTTTTTCAGGTTCCAATATCTTCAGTAACAAACATTAATTTTGGGAAAGAGGAACAGAAATATCAAGCAAAATTATTAGTCTTGTGATTGTGATACACACAAAGTCACAAACTTACCTTATGCACCTACGTGACACAAACTGATGGTAGTGATATGGGAGGGGGTGAAGGGAGGGGAGCTGGCTTGCACACAACAGCACTCAAAAGCTTGTGCTATTCCCAGTATAAAACACTTCTAGATGTACATGATTATAATTTTTCTTCTTATAAGCACCAAATTTGCTCTGTAAGGCTAGGGTCTCCCTAACATAAGTGCTACCTCCGTGGTAACAAAAGTGAAAAAACTTCAAAAAAACTTTTTTTTTTTTTTCTTGTGTTGGACTTTTTAGCCATAATAATTTTTGGATAAAATGAAAGTCTACACAATTACCTTTTAAAAAAGTGCAAGAACAATGCTGTACCACCTGTGCTACATAAAAAAAAAAAAAAAAAAAAAAATTGTGAAGAGGATGACTCACTTATTCTTTTAAAAAGTTGCAAAAGTGGTTAAAAAATTTCCATAAGTATGAAAGTTGAAGTCATAAAAATGAAATGTGAGCATTTTTGAAATCTCTGGCTTCAGAACTAACAGAGTACCAAGTTTCAAAACCATGTCTGTAACGGTTTTCATTCTGTCAGCAAAAGAGTAAAACCTACGGCAATTATAGCGTCATCCTCGAGACCGGCTTCTGTACACCCCACACCAAACTTCAAAATGGCATAACTTCTAAATTATTTAATATATTTATCTAAAAATTTAGGTTTTTTCTTACCTTGACAAGTAGTGACTATGTCCAAATTTTAAAAGAAGACTGAGAACCTATGTTTTTTGTTTTTTTGTTTTTTTTTCCTGGATGATTTGACGTGGACTGACCCTTTTACCATAAAACTCTCCTCCAAGTACGACGATGTGAACACCAGCTGCTGCAAGCCTAACATAATGCTGTGGTGGCCACATGAAGCTTGGCTCCGCCGAAACTATGGTCTCATTTTGGCGGCCATTTTGCTGGTGGAAGAGTACAACAGAAACAGGGAACATACTTGCCAGGAAAGCATTCCATTTTGTAGTGCTACGCTACAGAAAAAAGCTCATCATTTCTGTCTCCTTTTTTCACATCACAATCTGACAATATCTTGGTTTTATTGCATATTATTCTTTAAAACTGGTTTTTAAAATGTAAAGTGGAACACAATTTTCTATTGTTTCTGATAGGTGTGAGGTGTCCCTAAGTAGGAATTTCCATGCAAATCGATTGTTTTTCGGTGGGGTTACGGACTTTTATTCCTCCAGACGGATGGACAGACTGATGATGGATAGATGGAACATAATTTTGTATCATATCTGATAGGTATGAGGTGTCCCTGAGTAGGAAGAGACTATTTCCGTGCAAATCGGTTGTTTCTCGGAGGATATTTGTTTATATTCTTCGGGATGGACGGACAGTCGGTGGACGAATGAAACATAATTCTGTATTGTATCTCGTGGATGATTTATTCCTGAGTAGAAAGAGACCATTTGTGTGCAAATCGGTTATTTACTTGTTAAGAAATATGGTTTTCACGTGGCCGTAGTCACATTTCAATTTGTAGATGGTCCCTTAAGGGAACCTGTCTTTGTTTTGCAGGTGATTGTTACATGTGCAATTTGTTTACGGTCCCCTTAAGGCTACGAGAGTTGATGGTCTTCCTCAATGTGAAATGCCGTGCCCTCCAGTGCTTTATGCAGAGAAGCTCAACTGTATGTGCTATTGGATTTCAAAGGTATCTATCTGTATTAGGACATTACCAAAGATTAATTGCTCTTCATGATAATAGTGTTTCAGGATGTATGCAAGCTGGAAGAACATAGGTTTTTCATTTGTAAGTTGTAATCTGATATACTGTATAATAATCTCTGTAATGTAAATGGTAAATTCCTTTATTGTTTTGTTCCATAATATATAGGTGCATGTTCAGTATTTATGTACTGTAATTTTTTTATTCCTTTTGGCAAGAGTTAACCCAACTATTCATCTTGAATCATTGTAGACTAGCAAAAAAGGGATCCGAATTCCATGTCCTCTTGACCCTTCTCAGTAAGTATAACTTATGAATTACTTTGTGTAGCATAAAGATTTACAGCACTGTGCACAAATTCTGTAGAACACACTGCTTGCCTGTTATCTGATAAAGGGTTATGCTGTTTAAGTAAATTTCATAATTTAAAATTCATATATAACCTTTGTTTATATAAAACTTGATGTTCAGACATGGGTTAGCAAACACACACACAAAAAAAAAAAAATGGTTTTTGCAACAAACTTCCCATCTCTTTCCTTATGTTACAAATAAAACTTGGATGTTCGGACATGCAAAATGCTAAATATCTCCATATTATGGTTTAGACTGGACTATAACCATAAGTAAGACATGGCTAAATTATCATACTAGAACAATAGGTTTATTACTGTTATTATTACTGTTTCACACATTATAAATAACAATGTCTTTAGTGCATTCTGCACCAAAGGCATGATTATTTATAACGTTGAAACAGTAATAACAACAGTAGTAAACTTATTGTAAGAATATGCTAAATATCAGACATGCAAAATCTAAATATGCAAAATTATTATTTTGCATATTTAGCCACATTGAGGAATCAAAACATATTTTCACATTTAGTGCATAGTTTTGTACATATCCTAAAAATTCTGTAGAAAAGCACTTTTAAAAAATGAAATTATCGTTTTTTAAACTTAACTCTTAACAGCGTTGTGGTACAATAGAAAAATCACTTGTTAAAAATTTCTTCCCTATTAAAAATGGCAATATTCAAATGAATCCACTTCCAATCAAAAGAAAAGCATTTAGCCTACATACGAGAAATAGGTATCAAGCACTAGGGCTGTTTTTAATGGTTTCAGCTAAGGCCCCTGTTTCTAGTAGTGCTTAGAAATCAATGTGGCGGCCTATGATTGCATCCTCTACAATGTTGTGCTCCCAACATTATAGCAACAGTTTGGTGAAAACTCTTTCCTTTACCAACAGCACAATTCCCTCATTCACAAAGCAAGGTCTGTGCAAGAATGGTTGGATGGGATATGTGTGGAAGAACTTCTCTGGCCTGTACAGAGCTTGATCTCAATTCCATGGAACACCTTTGGGATGAATTGGAATGCCAACTAAGAGCCAAGCAAACCACCTGACATCGATGACCAACTTTACTGAGTTCTTTTGGTGGAATGAAAGCGATTCCTGGAACAACATGTGTCAAAATCTAGTGGAAAACGTTTCCAGCAAAATGGAGGTTGTGTTAGCAGCAAAGGGTAGACCAACTTGATGTAATTCTTTTCATATTACAGGGAGTTTGTGGATAGGCAAATGTCTGGATAATTTTGATCAGATAGTGTATATGAATCCAACTGGAAAACTTTCAGGCATGTTGAATGCATTTTCTTCTATTTTAGTGCATATTTCTTATTTTTTTTATGCATAAATGCCTACTTATTTTGGAGATTTTTAATGCTTGAACATCCAGGCTTTAGTTATCAGATTTTCTGAAATAGCTGATGGTTAAGATTCACACTTTTGGTACAGACATGTGAAAACTTTTATGGTGCCTAATGAAGTGGATGTGTTGTAAATTTCCCAACACACATGTCCATTTGGGTTTTGTTTCACCTGTGTGTGTGAAGGGCTTCCGGTTTCATAAAACTTTAGTGTGATCTTAAGGTTCTTCTAAGCAAAAAACTACACATCAGTGTTTTTAAATATATTAACAAGTACAGATTAAAACTGATGTTTGGATTTTTTGAAGTGGAGATATACGTAGGTAAAAACAGAAATACACTTTTGCACCTACCAGTGGCAGAACTTTGTTTTAGGAAAAATTGGAAAATATATGTAAAACATTACTTGTAGTGAACACTATCTAACATCAAATTTATCTTTTTAAAGTATAGATACTGAGGAAATATCATATACACATGGTTCGTATGTGTCCTGGAAAAGTCCTGAAATTCCATTTTGTCCTGGAAATGTCCTAAAATTCTGTTACATGTCCTAGAATTTTATCCATTTGTGCCGTTTTGTCCTTGCACAATGTTTTGTAGTTGAGGATTTTTCTACTGACATAACTTATGTCTGACAACATTTCTTACCCCACCCCTTGCAAAATGCAGGAAGCTTTAAATGTGAAAATGATGATCCATGAATTCCGATTCTGTTTTTTTCCAATGCACAATTTTGCCGCTAGAGGGCGCAAATGGAGATTGTATCGAATTTAAAATGCGTTTGACTTCATATATTTGCTTCTAAATATCTAATTGCACCCCCCCCTTTTGATGACATTTATATCGAAGACTATTTTAGTTACAGTCCCTTTTTCAAATAATGCAGAAATTTTCCACTAGGGCGTAACCTTAAATTGCGATTTTTCCAATATTTCTGCTTCTAAAAGCCTGATTTCAAAAATTCTTCCTGCGTCAGATACAGCTCTTGGGGGGAAATGTTTTGCATATAATTTATCATATTTGATAAAGAATGGTTTGGTCGCCAGGGGGCATAAGTGTTTATTTTTGCTTCTGATGTATTTGCAACAAAATCTGACCTGGAAACTCGACTGAAAAAATTCCTCTGTGAACCGATACTGCTCACCTCGAAATTTTTGTTTAGAATACCCCCTGCTTAAAATAGTGCATAATTTTTCCACTAGGGGCATTCACGTATATCTTGTTTTTGTCCGTATCTCTGTTTCTAGGAGTTCGATTTCAAAAATTCTTTCTTTGTTGGAGAACATTTTTGGTGTGAAATGTTTCTCATATAATTTCAAATATTTCTTAACGCACAAGTGCACCACTTGAGGGCGTAAGTTCACTTTTCCGTTTACAGCAATATCTGTGGGTCTAAAAACCCAAGTTTCTGATTAGCTGCAACGCACATCATTTTTAACATTCTGCATTAAGTTTGCCCAAACATATAAGAAGTTGTTTGTTGTAGGTTACACGTTGAACAAACCTATGGCTTCACTATATTTTAAGTAAGAACGTTTGGATTGTATGTCTTGGAAAAAAATCCAAAAGTTCTGGAAATGTCCTGGAATAGTCGTGGAATTTTGTGATTGGAAAAGTGTATGAACAATGTATACATTTGTATCACCTAGCAGACAGAAAAAACAACAACAACAACAACAAAAACCCCAACAACTGTGCATTACTTTGAGCTGGAAATAGTGTAAAGTATCCTGCAAAAAAAAAAAAAAAAAAAATCTTCCAGTTGGGTTTTTGCAAGTAAAGACATTGTTGTAAATAGAAAAATGCCTTTGTCTCCCTAGTGGCAAAACTGGTAATTATGGAAAAACAGAAAATATATGCATAATTTTTTTTTCTCCATGAATTTCTTCAGAGGCAGAAACTATTTTACAAATCTGACTTGCAGAAGCAGTGATGTTGAGAAAAATATATGTAAAACTTGAACAGGAAGCATAAAATAAGTAAATGGAGAAGAGTGGGTTACAGTAACTCACCAAGTTTCTTAGAAAGTACAAAATATGTAAACATGGTAGTTACAATATAACTCACCAAGTTTCTTAACAAATCATGATTTGGGCTCCATTAATGTTTGTTAAATGTCCAACCAATATTCCTCTTCTTGCTATGTTTTCGAATATCATAGTCGTAACACTGCTAATTGTGTCAGTTATTCATCATGTAAGTTACTGCAAATCTGTTACTGGGGTTGTGTAGACCAAATCCTTGACATAACACCATCGGGGAAAAAAAAAAGTCTAGTCGGTTTGTGTCAGGTGATCAAAGGTATGGTATTGTTCCAGCATGCCTGATTCACAGATGTGTGAAAGTTTCTCATGTCTGAAATCCAGCATGGGTGCCCATATAGGGAGGCAAGAGGAGGCATTTGCCCTCCCCTGGAACAATATCATACAGTTTCTGTTCTTGGAAGGTACTACAAATATTTTTTTCTTTTAGTTGTAGGTTTAATGCCCATCATGAGCAACTCAATAAGCTAATTTAGGACCAGCCAGTGCCATAAGACAAATGCAACATCCATGCCTCACTGGGATTCGAACCCAGACCCATCTCGGATGAATGATCAGAAGCCATCGCGTAGACCACTGCGCCACAGGGGTGGCCTGTAAAACTTCTGGGTGCATGTGTATGCCGTAAAAATACAATACGAATAAGGTTGGGAATTTCCAGTAGAAAAAGTGAAAATGTACAATAGAAAGTAATAAAATTTCCCATTGCATGTTGTGGAACAGCATACATATGTAAATACATTATGGAAAAGTATGAAAGGCAAAGACATGAAAAATATATCAACTTCTCTCTGTGACAGCTATTAACTGCTGGACAAATATTTTTTGAAATTTTTTCCAGAAATTTGTCTTGAGGGTATTTTTTCTTCCTTGATGACCAATTGAGTATTCTGGGGTTTTGTGGAGCATGCGACCCAAGTGGGCGAAAGGATTAAGGTGGGAGCAAAATCATCTAGTAATTTTGCTCCCCATACTTCAAATGGACACAATGTTGACCTTATTTCTTCAGCGAAGAAAGACTTCCCATACATCAAAAATGGCCCACTGATAAAAAAACACCCTAACTTAGATGGTACAATCGGTGCTTTTTTCAAAAAACATTTTCTGAACTATATTAAAAATCAATAACATTGCTTTGATGTAGTTATAGTTTACATGTGGTGCAATTTTTCCTGACCACTACATCGAACTAAAGTTATTGATTCCTAATATAGTATAGGAAAGCTTTCTGCCAAAAAATGCCAATTGTACAATCTACGTTAGGGTGTTTTTTACCAATGGGCCAATTGTGATGTATGGGAAATCTTTTTTTGCAGAGGAAATAGGATCCAAATTTTGTCCAGTGGAAGTAAAGGAGGCAAAATCATTAGACATCCACCTTAAAAGAACAACAAAGAAATGTCCTTATATTACCAACAAGCTATCTAAATTTCATTTATTCACCACTTTCATGTGGTTCTGTTTTTGGGTCATCTGTTTCCAGTTAAATTTATGTGCTGAGAGTGAGGTAAAAGCTGTTAGATAACAGACACAGTGGAAATTTGTATGTTATTTGTAGTTATAATTTCTGTTTGCCCCCTCCTGAAAACTAAGCTGTGGACGCCCATGAAATGTGTGGTGGATCACGATCTTGCTAGAAAATGACGTAAGGTTCCAACTCTTCAACTTTAAGTCACACAAATATAATTTCAACATGTCGAAGTAAACACTTCCCATAATCAGTTTTTTGACACAGAAGAATCAACTAATGACTCTATTCTTCATTAGCATGAACCATGTGTTCACCTTAGGACTGTCTCATATGATACCTGGGTCACGTGTAGATCCTTTGATCCCCAGGAAACCCATTGTGCCAATTAACATGGTCACTGATATGAAACATCTCGTCTGAGAACACTTTTGTTAGATACTCATTATTGTTACCAATGCAGCCAAGTTTATGTAGTGAAATCTTTGTATTGTAGACACTCATTTGGTGCTCATTTCTTGTATTCTATGCACATAAACACAGATATTTGTGAAGAACATCATGTGATGCTTTCCTAATGAATTTATGTGGATTTTTTAAAATGCTTCGTGAATGTATTTGACATTCTTCATGTTGAATGTAGCCAAAAAGTTTTGTACTAATATATTATCAAAGCGTGTGGTGCATCTCTCCCATAAACATGACAGAAATTGCTCTGCACTGTGATTACAGACTCTGTTTTTGCATATCGTACAACATATTGCATCTTTTCTTGATTGATCACAGCCAGGTTCACAGTCAAAGGATCAAATCAAGCACATCAACCCTGTCCACATGCTGCATGCGGTTGCAGCTGGTACATTGTCTGTGAATGGAAATCTAAACTTTTTAACTTGCTGCCAATTAGATTCTACTATGCCTTGTAGATATTGATTTAAAATGGGTAGATTTCAGACATCCTGTGAATTTACATCACCTAGCAAGGAAAACTGTATATTATTTGAAGCAAAAAGTCTACATAAAATGGCTTTCATAATGAAAGGTACACAAAGGAATAATGGATTTTTAGAAGCAGTTATGTTGTGTAATACATTTTGAATTCAACAGCTTATAAATTTATGTCCTGTAGTATCAAGATTATGTATTGGATAAAAACCAAAACAGACAGATCTTCGTTTTGGTTTCTAAGCTTTTCCGTGTAAAAAGGATTTCTCAGATTTGACCAGACAGTGCAAAAATATTGTACCCACAGATAGATGGACGGATAAACATTGTGATATATACTATAAGCATGAACTTTGATGCAAAAAATGTGCTGAAAGAACTGGCGGAGAGTGTCTGTGGAAAGTAGAGCCTGACATACAGGCTGAAGGTTTCAGCTCTTGTTAGTAGTTTTCTTGTAAATGAAAATTGTTTGTTGATATGCAGATGTTCGAATTTTGATGATAGGACAATTTGCATCTCAGCATGAAAAATGCAGTGCTGCTTGCGAACTTCAAGACTGTAGTGCTAGCATGATTTGTGCAGTGATGTAATTTAATATCCAACTTTTGAAAGCTAGGTGAGGTAAGTTTTACAAATTGCTATGCAGTATTCTGAAGGTGGAACATCATCATAAATGTTTGAAAGTGATGGGTCTAAAAAAGGATTCAAGTTCACTATGCTTATTTTCTGAAAGGGTAAGTGTAAAGGAACCCAGCCAGTACTCATAACATGTCTATTCTTGTTCAGAGTGGTTCATATGTGGTTGTTTTTCTCAGACAACATGAAATACGTTTGTTTCCTTATCCAGCCTGTAACCTTCTTACTTGGTCCAGTGAGTCAACCCCCCCCTTGTGTACATTTTTAATAAACATCATAGTTTGCATGAAATTAAAACTGAGTGTAAATAAGGGAAAAAAACCAAAGTTATGGATTTGAGAGAGGAACTGGTAGTACTGAATGTAATACAAGTCTAAATGGCACAGTGATTGACCAGGTGAATGAGTTTGTGTATTTAGGAAGCATGTTTGACAGAGAGAACAAATTGGACGGTGAAATTAGTAGGTGAGTGAATTCTTCATTGAAAGTCATAGCTGTGCTTTGGGAGGTTTTCACAGGAATGATGGGTTCTGAAGAGAGTCCCGCATGGCTGTGTATGAAAGTATAATTGTTCGTACTCTGATGTATAACAGTGAAACCTCGGTACTACAGAAGGAACATAGGAGTCATTTATGTGCTGGAGAAATGCGTTACCTACGAGAGGTTTGTGGCAAGACACGTTCTGATTGTGTGAGGAATGATGTGTTGCAGTTGTGTAATGTGAAGCAAAATGTTAGCAAGGTGGAGACTAATATGCATCGGTGGTTTGGCCATGTTGAAAGAATAAGCGATGAGATGCTTACTAAGAAAATCTTTTTAGTCCAAGTGGCAGGAAGGAAAGGCAGAGGAGGAAGGTCAAGGAAGTCACGAGAGGATCAGATTCAGAAGTGCCTGCACGAGAAAAGATTATGATTATGAAGTATAGAAAATCTTGTGTATGGTGTGTGATGGTGAAGCCCAAGTTGTATGTCAAGATCGCTGTAAATGGAGAAGTTTGATACGGCAACAGTTGTAGTTTGTATTTCTTTGTGGAGCAAACCTCTGAATCTCAGAGAACAGCTTAGGGATATGTATGTATGTTTTCATATAAATGCTGTGCATTTACTGTTTTCCATGTAGCTACCATTCAGGACTCAGGACACTTGAAAATTACATTGCCCTGAAACGGGAATCGAATCTGGATCTCTTGATTTATGTTCGAGCATGCTACCATTACACCACCCAGGGCAACCAAGTTTGAGGCTACTAAACCTATGCAGATGTGGTTTAGGAATTCAAAAAACTTTCCAGCTGTGTGCTAGTGGAAGCAATCCCCCTTCATTGTAATGTCAGCAACCATTTCTCTGCTATGTATTGAAGAAGGTCAATTTAAGCTCCAGTGATACAGATCATAGAAATAAATTGAAAGTGAATCCATGGACGAAATAATTCTTCACAAATTCATGAAAGGAATATTCATATCAATGGTCACATTGCCGATCGCATTCTTTGCAATTTGTGAAAAAATAATCATTTTTGCGATGGAAAAAAGTTTTTTGAAAATATTGGCAACTACCTTTCTGTACTATCATAACACATTGGCAAAAACTTTAGAAAAGCTAGAGCAACCGCTGCATATCATTGTTGGCCTAGATGGCATACATTTTACTCTTTTCCACATAGCCACAGCCTTCAGAAAACTTGAAAATTACATTGCCCTGGAATGGGAATTTTTCATGTATTTCTGAAACAGGGTCAGGAAATTTTTGAAAAAATGTAACATTTCAATTGGTCATGTTGTCGATGGGGGGTGGGGGGATGTGCATACATATGACTGAACCAAAATTTTGCATGCCCAAACTCACCTGCACATACCTACTGTACTATTTCTTTCTAAACATTTCAGAAACAATATAAGAAATGAAGTACTTTTACATTTCATAAAATGCCCCCAGCAATGAAATTTATACCACCTTTATTTCACTGCATTTCATTATTTGCACACAACAGTGAAATATAAACTCATCTAATTGTCATTCTGTGTCAAATCAACACAAAATAAGTAATATTTTTGACCCAAACACCTTTTGATTTTGATGAAATGTGGTGAACTCGCTGGTTTTACAGAGAAACTAATCAGTGCAAAATTTTAGGTTCCTACGTACAATATTTCTATAGTGATAGGACTTTGAAATTAAAAAAAAAAATGGCATTTTTGTGTCTACCATGCTCCTCCCAAATGCCAATAACTGTAGAACACCTAACTAGTCAGCAGAACCCATATTGTGCCCATTTGAAAGCTTACTACATACATATGCTTCCTTTTGAGATATTACAGTCAGAACACGTGTAATTTAATTTTCAAGGTCATCTGCTTAGACCTTTCTCAAAATATGCCATTGATTTTATTAAATAAACCAAAGGGAGGGATCCTCTGAGTAATAAAAAAATTGACTGGGAAGTAAAAAAAACATCACTTTTTTAAAACCTCTTAGCTTGTGAAGAGCTAGAATTTTTACATGTCTGATCAGGCATGTAGGGAAAAAATACATACCAGGACAGAATTTTTCAGTCAATGTAATTTTCAAAACCCTCTTGTGAAGAATTATCTCTGTGGGGGTTTGCTTCCCATTTATTTTATTTTTTTAATAAATGTTTTCTTACATTATGAGCTTAAATTTTTTGTAAAGACTGCAAAAATATGACTGATTTTATGCTTTTTCAGTACTTGTTATCTGTCAAGACTAGAACAACACAAAAAGAAATGTAATGCCAGAGAAGGAGATAAACCAGTTAGTACCTATTTTATGTACTTAATTTTTATGCATTTTTGACATAGTATTTTATTTCCAAAATCTTGTTTTCTTTGTGTATTAATTAAAGAATAGTATTTGCTTTCTTCACTGTATTTTCCTATGTTTGGCAGAAAGTATTTTTTTTTCTTGTGTGTGTGTGTGTGTGTGTGTGTGTGTGTGTGTGTGTGTGTGTGTGTGTGTGTGTGTGTGTGTGTGTGTGTCATTACGAGTGGTTTGATAACTCTGCAGCATTTGTATGTAGTCCATATCTAGTAATTCTGCAGTCCTTCCACAAGAAAAGAATTGCTAGTGTTTCATTTTTGTTTACCAGTAGCTCATATAAGAGTCATTCAAATGAAAATGAGCCAACAGGCATATGAGAAAGATATTGTGACTTACCTTAAAAATAATCCCCGTGGCTATTAAGGCACATATCTGGGTGAAATCTGTGACCCCGCAAATGCTTCTTCATCTCCCTGAAAATGTGAAAGTCACAGAGGGACAAATCTGGGCTGTATGCTGGATATTGAACTGTTTCCCACATGAATTTAGAAAGGTAATCCTGGACAATTTTTGCATTGTGGAGGCGGGTGTTGTCACGAAGAAGACTTACTCCTGCGGTGAGCAGTCTGGGCCATTTGGACTTGAGTGATGCTCTCAGAGATTTGAGTGTGTCCTCATACCAGGCAGCATTTCTGGTGGTGAGAAAGTTGATCAACAGGGGAGGCCCTTGTGGTCGAAAAAAAAAGGTCAAAATGACTTTTCGTGTACATGTCTGCATTCCCTTTGACTTCTTTAGTGTGGTGGATACGATGTGTGTTTCTATTGGCTGCTTTGTCATTTGCTTTCAGGCTGATAATGAAAGCACCATGTTTCATCTCCCTCAATGATTCTGTCAATGAAAAGATGACTTTCCTCATGATAATGCAGTAAATGTTCCAAGGACACACTAATGCAAATGTCTTTCTGCACAGATTGCAAGTTGTGTGGTACCCACTGCACACAAATCTCCCAGTACTACATACAATCACAGATAATGGTGTGCACACACCCTTCACTGATTCCAACTTTCTCAGCAAGTGCTTCTACCATGACTCTGCTGTCTTTTCGAATGAGACTATCCACTTCAGCAACGGAAACTTGGTGATCACACGGTGTGCCTCTTCCATCCTTGAATCATCAGTCAATGATGACTTCCCTCCCATAACTGTTTACTCTAGTCTTTAGCATATGATAAAGATATGCAGTTTACGTACACGTTACTCATGTGGCGATGAATTTCTGCCCTCCCAGTTCCTTCCACGGTTAAAAACTGGATAACTACAGTACAAGACACGTAATTCGGAATCCCGAAATCCGAAAAAACCCAAAATTCGGAATTTTTTTCAAACAATTTTTTTTTTGGGTGATTTGGGGGGGGATTTTTAAATACTGTATTTTTAGACATATATTTTACGGTTTTTAGAGTTTTTATGTTTATTTATATTCACTATTTTAATGAAACAACAACAACAACAACAACAACAAAATTTCATCCCAAGTCTGTTCATATGCAAACCACAAATCCCAGATTACCTTGACATTGGAATACCTACTGTATACTAGAAGTGAAATGCTTTAAAACAAGCTTGTGTAAATAAGATATGTATTGTTTGTTCCCTTAATGCGGTGAGCAAGGGTTTTACTTATTTTTTCTGAAGACTGGTGCCAGTGTTAAAAGTCCTCCTAGCTTTCAGCTGTGAAGGAACTCAGTAAACCATCATGCTTATTTGAAAGGAAGAAAATGAGCGTAAAAGGGGAGAATCTCTCTCCCACTTATAGCCCGTGTGTCTTTTTGTAGTCAGCAGCAAAGACTGGATCTTTCTCAGGGAGGAAAAAAGGGGACCCCTGCTGTGTTATCTCCCTATCTTTCTTAAATTCCCTGCCTCTGCTGGGGGAAGGGGTGCCACACTGCAAAATCTCTTCCTGTTTTCTACTGTCCAACTTGTTCCTCCTTCCACCATTAAGATGCCTCAAATCAAATTACAGTAACATACATACCTTACCTAGCTCCCACCTCCCACAAGCACTCCCAGTGAACTTGGTCCCTGAGCAGGGAAGACAAAAGTCCTGTTTGTTATCACTTCCAACTTTTCTTTCTCCTGAATGCTGGCAATGACGGTTGGTTAGCTGTTAGCTTCATAAGGTGGTTGGTGTCTTGATGATTGTTTTAACCGTGGTTGTTTATTCGATTTTTCACACATGTCAAAAAGGGCTGCAACTACAACATATACATATGTACATACAGTATTTTGATGCATAAGGACCCAAAATCTGGAAATCCAGAAATCGTTTGGTCCCAAGCTCTCTGGATTTGGGATCCCATACTGTACTGTCTGTTCAATGTTCATTGCTTCAATTATGACTGGTTGGACCAAACACGTACACCAGGTCTTGTACAAAGGCAGCTGCTTCTATCATTGTGTGATCACACTGCCACATTTCACTGCATCATAAGACTACAGTAGTGCCACCTACGTTTTGTGTCAACGCTGCAACGGTAAACCCATTCGGCAGTTTGCTATGTCCATTGGCCCATTTTCATTTGAATGACCCTTATGCTAACATGCACAGTCGAGTCACATTATTGTGACCACCTCCTACTTTTGAAGTCAACAGCATGTAGCCAATGAAAAAAGCCCCGTGTCGTGAGCTGGCTTGGAGGGTATATAAGGTGTGCTGTAGGCATTCTGTAAACATATCGCTCATTGCTGTCATGGATAAAAGGAGTGATTTTATTTGATTTGCAAAAAGGGATGATTATAGGCTTTCGGAGGGTGGCAGTATTTCTGAAACAGCGCAGTTTGTGAACTGTTCATGTGCTGCTGTAGTTAAAGTGTATCGTGATTAGAGAAAAGGCACCATTGTAGAATAAGCGATGTGGAAACTGCGGAGCACCATGTGCCATTGATGCGATAGGTGAATGTTGGCTGCGAAGGCGAGTGAGGGCCAATCGCCACATTACAGTGGAGCAACTCACTGGCTGAATGAACCAGGGGGCTGCCGGAAGTGTGTCTAAAATGACAGTTCAGTGAACCCTGCTTCGTATGGGGCTCTGATGCAGACGGATGGATGGCCACTGCACCTATGCTAACACAGGTGCATCGGCAAAAAAGGCTTACAATTGCATGGCAGTATTGGAATTGGACCGTTGCTGATTGGCAAAGGATTGCCTTCTCCGATGAGTCACGTTTTCTGCTTCATCGAACAAATGGACGTTGGTGTATAAGGCGAAAAACATCGGAGAACAAACACTCTTCAACCATTGCTGGCAGAACACAAGCTAGTGGGGGCAGTGTTACGGTCTGGGGAATGTTATTGTGGCACTCCCTGTGTCCACTCATACCTGTGGAAGGCACTATGGACCGAATTTGTTATGAATCCATCCTTGCAGACCACGTACACCCATACATGCTGATTGTCTTCCCTGGAGCGGATGAGATCTTCCCGCATGACAATGTGACATGTCACACAGCTAGAAATGTCCGAGAGTGGTTGGAACAGCATGATGAAGACTTCAAAGTACTTCCCTGACCCCTAATTCCCCAGACTTAAACCCAATTGAGCATCTGTGGGACCACCTCGATCGTGTTGTTTGCTCTATGGATTCTCCAGCAGCTGTCAGATGCACTGCAGTCAGCATGGCTCCACATACCTGTGAACACCTTCCAGCACCTTATTGAGTCACTCCCAGCCCGTCTAGCTGCTGTCCGCGCTTCACACAGTGGGTACTCTGGATATTAGCTGGTGGTCACAATAATGTGACTTGACTGTGTATAATTGTATTATTCAAAAGTTAACATGTAAAGCTTTTCATCTCTTTTAGTTAAACATGTTAAGAAATATTAAAAAAAGTTGCCACCTGTGGCCAAATGGTCTGAGGTGTTGGCTTTGGATGATTCATCCAAGTTGGGTCGAGGTTCAAGTACTAGATGAGCATGGGCTCTGTGTTTGTCCTCTCTCCTATTGCTGGAACCAGTGGCCTTAAATTAGGGATGGGTGACTGCTTTATAGCTCAACAAGTTGCTCATGGGATTAGTCATTATTAAAACCTGATATATATTTATATACATATAATGAATAAAAAATGGAAAAGGAGTAGAAAATAGACATGATGTTAATTTATTAAATTTTCAACAAAAAACATGGAATTAATTTACTCAAAGCATATGAGAATCTGCAAATTTGAGTAGATAAAACAGAGGTTGGTTAATCATTTATGATATGAAATAAAATCACAATGTTTTTGGCACTTCTTTAGAAGGATAATATAAAGAGATGTACATAAAAACTGCAGTTAATAGGGAAGTACATTTGCATGTCACACAATATTTTTGCTTCAAAAATTCAATTTAAAACATTCTTTTGTGTGCAGCAGTTATAATAATGACCAAAGTTTTCAATATACTCCCTGAGTTTTGTTGATGCACTGTTTTCCCAATAGTTTGTAGTAATTTTGATATTTAATTTAGTGATATTTCAGCTTCTATTGGTTGACATTTCTTTTTATTCTGCTGAGCTGTGACTATGATCAGTGTTATCCACTTAATGTTTTATTTTCCAGATGTGCAGAGTCCCTGCTAGGTGTTTTAATAGTACTTAAATTTAGCTTAGGGATATAATTTTAGATTTTTCTTTGAATTATCAAAACTCAGATCACAAGAATTTTAGTAAGGAATTTTTCTATTATGACCACGTTGTGCAGAGGCTGTTATTGTTGCTCTAGGTGGCTTCACACGATACTGAGTTTTGGAGGGAAAAAATCTTGTATAGCTGTACAAATGTAATCAGTTATCTCCTATAAGATGAGAAATGTGTGATATAAATTTCATTTGAATAGCGCAATTCCTTCTTGGTGTTTCAATTTTTACCAAAAGTAGTGTAGTTGTTTATTTGTTTCTTTTAATTACTGATTGCATACTTTAAAACCTTAATATACCTTAGGTATTCTGTTTTATTCTAATTTAATGTTTAATATGTAGGATAATTAAATTTATTCTGAATTCCAATATTTTTTTTAATATTCAAATTTCTTACTAGTGAGGTAACATATAAAAATTTTGTGTATACTGCATGAAAATTTTTGAAGATTTTTTTATCTTGTTCTTAGAGCACTACTGATTTTTAAGTGGCTTATGGCTTCTATTACTTGGTATTTAGTATGTTGTATTTTAAACAGTAGGTAAGAATTTTTCTTTTTTCATTTCTAGCCATATTACAAAGAAAATGTTAATTCTGGAGATAAGTCAGAGAACAAAACAAAAGTAAGTTGTAATGCTTTACATTTTCAGTTGACTAGTTCCCCCCCCCTCTTTTTTACGCTTTCCAACCGTAGGTTGAAGAAGCATATATGCTCCAGCTTTGTCCGTCCGTCCGTCCGTCTGCACGATAACTGGCATAAAAATGGTTCGATTTCGATGAAATTTTAGTATGTGGTAGGGGACCACCATGGGACGAACCCTATTGAAAATGGGACAAATGGGGTCAAAGGTCACGACGTAGGAGCGGGATCCGTCCATTGCCCTTATGCGTCATAACTTGTGTAAATATGGTTCGATTTCACTTAAATTTTAGTATGTGGTAGGGGACCGCCTAGGGACGAATCTTATTCAAAATCGGTGAAGTGGGGTCAAAGGTTAGGACATAAGAGCGGGATGTATTCCATTGCCCTTATGCGTCATAACGTGCGTAAAAATGGTTCGATTTCGATGAAATTTCAGTATGTGGTAGATGACCACCTGGGGACGAAACCTATTGAATGTGGACGAAATGGGGTCAAAGGTCAGGACATAGGAGTGCGATCCATTCCATCGCTCTTATCCCATATTATTAAGGTGAACGTCAAGTAATTTAGCTTACTATACTTCCAATGGAAAAACTTTTGTACACATTTCCTTCACAATTAATGTGTTCCCAAGGATGAAAATTTGAACATTGATTAAAATAACTTTATTACAACATGGAATACTTAATATTTTCTAAAACATAACCATAATTACATTAAAAATCAATAACTTTTCCTTTGGGGGTGTTGAAACCAGAAAAAGTATGGCACGACCTGCACTTTGATGATGTCAGTAGACAAACAAATGTTGGATTGCTTAATTATGGTTATGTTTTAGAAAATATTAAGTATTCCAAGTTATAAAATGGAGCTATTTTAATCGATGTTCAAATTTTCGTCCTTGTGAATGCATAAATTGTCCAGAAAAAGATGGAGCGACCTGTATTTTCATGACGTCAGCAGTCAAACAAATGTGCGGATCCTATTAAAGTTTTATGACGTCACACTTTTGCTAGCAGATGGCCGCGATTCTCATCTGCCTCATTACGTCACGCGTTGTGTGCGTATGTTCGTCCGCACGATAACTTGCGTAAAAATTGTTCGATTTCGATGAACTTTTAGTATGTGGTAAGGGAACACCTGGGAAGGAACCCTATTGAAAGTGAACGAAATGGGGTCACTAGGTCAGGACATAAGAGCGGGATCCATTCCACTGCTCTTATGTGTCATAACTAAAGTAAAAAAGGTTCGATTTCAATTAAATTTTAGTATGTGGTAGGAGACCACCTGGGGACAAACCCTATTGAAAATTGGCGAAATGGGGGTCAAAGGTCAGGACATAGGAGCGGAATCACTTCCATCGCCATTATGAGTCATAACTTACGTAAAAATGTTTTGATTTGGATGAAATGTTGGTATGTTGTAGAGACCTTTCCTGGGGACGAATCCTATTGAAAATGGGCGAAATGGGGTGAAAGGTTAGGACACAGGAGCGGGATCTATTCCATAGCGCTTATGCATCATAACTTAAGTAAAATTGCTTCGATTGGGACAAAACTTTATCATGTTATTTCGGAGATGTACTAACCAGTTCTGTTGAATTGCATCCAAATGGATCAAAGGTCAGGGCACAGGGGTGAGATTTATTCCACAGCCATTTTCCTCATAACTTGAGTAATAGCTTGAGTAATGATTTCTAGTATATTGGAAAGTGTATCATAATCAATGCATTGCATGATTTTACTAACTTGTTTTATGTTAACCTTTTGTGTGTTCTTCCCCAATTCTGTAGCTGCATTTTCTAATTATTTTGGAACGTGGAAAATCCATCTAAATAAAAACTACATGTACAGTAGTATTGCAACCAACAGTCAAAATTAATGCATTGTTTCTTAGATGTTGTTCAATAATTCAGTGCAATGTCCACAACTAAAACTAGGGAACATATTATATACACTTGTATCAGCAGTTGTATTTCAAAGTAGGTTTCCGTTTCAGAAAGTTCAGCTTTGTCTTCTGGTGTATAACGTTCAATAAAACCAATAATGAGTAAATACTATTATGAGCACATTACACGAAATCAATGTAACAGGTACGGACATCTTTGATACTTTGCATGCGTGCACATATCTCTCTTGGGCTACACCGCGGAACTTCAGCCTAAATGGCTACTGCTGATATTGCTGTAGAATGCATAACTCTGCTGGCTATAGTGTCAAAAACAGATATTAGCCTCTTCACAATTCTGATTTTATGTTAAGTTGTGTTGACAAAAATGCAAACAGGAAAATCCATTCACTGTACTTGTTGCTTTATTATAGAGATGGAAGCCTCAAAATAGGAAGCCAAATTTTGAAAAATAAAATTTTCAGAATAGAATTTGAAAACTCAGGCACCAGGTAAAAAATTTTCAGGCACCATGGCAACTGGGAACCTTAAATTAGTCCACCTCTGCTATTGTACCTATCACTTTGCAGGCTTTGACTAATGTTTCTTAAAACAATGAGTTCAGCTGTGGTATGAATAAGCTCTTGTGTGCCCCCCCCAGAATGATTTGATTAAGATTATTTTTTATAATAAGGGAAATTATGATGGTTTCGTTACTTTAAATGTAATTTTAATGACACAGTACGTGCATTAATTTAGGGAATAATCCTTATGCTCATAGGTAAAAGTAAAATTAAATAAGATGAATGTGTAGTTTATAGTCACATTTCTTCATGAAATCATATGAAAGTGCATTTTGTATTTTATTTGATTGATGTGGTATATCGTGCTATATGAGCAGAGTCGCCTAATATAGATGTACATATGTACCCTAAAGATAGCAAAGGGACATCTCAGTAAGGGAAGAAAACAGATTATGGCACTGAGAAAAGAAGATGGTTCTGTAACAAGAAATAGAGGCGAAATTTTGACAAGAGTGAAAGATTTCCACTCCAAATTATATGAAAGGGATGATACATGTACTCCAGACATCGTGAAAGGTTCCAGTACCAGAGTTCTTCCAGTCCTTCCAACAGAAGTTGCACATGCAATCAAGAACATGAAGCGGGGGAAAGCTCCAGGAGAAGATGGAATTACTGTAGACATCATACAAAAAGCAAGTGGAGAAATCGAAACAGTACTCGCCCAAATTTTCACTCGATGCCTTAATGAAGGGAAGATTCCTGAGGATTGGAACAACGCTATAATGACCCTGCTACATAAAAAAGGTGACATTGAGGATCTCAGGAACTACAGACCTATCAGTGGTTTATAAAATCTTCACTAAAGTTCTTTCACACCGTTTGAAGGTAACACTGGACATGGCTCAACCGAGAGAACAAGCTGGATTCAGGAGTGGCTACAGCACAATAGATCATATCCACGTACTGAGAGAACTAATTAAAAGAGCAAGGGAATATGAACTTCCATTGTGCATGGCTTTTATCGATTATGAAAAAGCCTTTGATTCGGTGAAACCATCAGCAGTTACAATGACTTTGAAATCCGGCGGTATTGAAGATGCATACATTAATATTATTAATATCATCTATGAAAATGCAAGTGCAAAGATTCGGCTGTTTGAAAATACAACACACATAAAAATTGGAAAGAGAGTGAGACAAGATGACACCATATCTCCGAAGCTCTTTAACGCCACATTGGAAAATGTCTTTCAATCACTGAACTGGGAAAACAAAGGGATAAAGATTAATGGAGATTATCTAACCCACCTTCGTTTTGCTGATGACATAGTCATTTTTGCAACTACCCCATCAGAGCTGCAGAGTATGATCCAAGAACTTGCTGATAAGAGTAAAGAAGCGGGATTAAAAATGAACTTACAGAAGACAAAAGTGATGTTCAATGCTTTTACAAGAAATGAAGATTTATCGATTGATGGAGAAAAGCTGGAGATAACAGACATGTACGTTTATCTTGGACAGCAGATATCAAGTGAGGGTCACATTGATGAAGAAATTAATCAGCGTACAAAACTTGCCTGGAGAGCTTTTGGAAGAAACAGCATAATTTTCAAGAGCAATATGCCATTATGTCTTAAAAGAAAAGTGTTTGATCAATGCATCCTTCCAGTGCTTAGATATGGTGCAGAGATGTGGACCTTAACTAAAAGAGACATACAAAGGTTGCAGACAACTCAAAGAAGCATGGAGAGGTGCATGATTGGTGTAACCAGGAGAGATAAGAAGAGGACCTCGTGGATCCGAAAAATGACAAGAGTGGAAGACATCATGATCAGAGTTAAATCCCTGAAATGGCAATGGGCTGGGCATACTGCCAGAAGGACAGACCATCGATGGACAGCCGAAATTTTAGATTGGATTCCAAAGGGACAGGAAAAGACTCAGAAGAAGACCACATGGGAGATGGGTGGATGAAATTCGAAAGTATGCGGGATTGACATGGAGGAGACTGGCACAAGACAGACCGCTGTGGAGGAAACTTGGGGAGACCTTCGTCCAGCAGTGGATTGATAATGATGATGATGATGATGATGTACGCCGTATGCAGATAATTTCCAAATTATTAGCAGATTTTGCAGATAGTTTTTGCTTGTAGATTAAAAAAATGAAAATGTTATTTACAGCAATTAAAACACTTACTTAAGGCTTTACTGAGATTAATATATTTACAGTAGTGGCCAAACTTGTGGAAACCTTTTGGAAATAGTGTATTTTTGAGGTTTGATGGTTCATAACACCACTTTTTTTGTTTTTTGGAGTAATACCATAAAATTATATAACAATGGAAAGATAATTTCATCAAGAATGTAATGCAGTACCTTTTATGAAGGATTTTGTATTAGAACAGCAGTTATAAAGAGGAAAAGTGAAACGCATAGAAAAAATGAGATATACAAAAATTCTCACCATGTCAGTTAATACTTAGTTGGGTAACCTTTAGCCTTAATTACGGCCTTACACCTTCCCATGGAGTGAACCAAGTTTTTTAGTTCTGCAGCTGTTATAATGTGAAACCAAGATTGAATTATTGCTTCTATTAATTAGGTTTTATTGCTGGGTTGCTTCTGATTAAGAAATTTCTTTAGTCAGCTCCATAGATTTTTGATAGGGTTAAGGTCTGGGCTATTCCCAGGCCATTCCAGCAGTGGAATATGATTATCTTGAAACCACTTTTTGCACACAGCAGCAACATGACATGGAGCTGAATTCTGTTGAAATATAAATGCTTCATTATCTTGGAAAAGATCACATGCAGAAGGCTTCAGTTTGTGCTCAAGTATTTCATTAATGTATTTTTGGCCATTTATATTCCCATTAATCACACAAATTCTGCCCACACCTTTTGATGTACATGTAATGCAATCAGGATGCAAATCTTCTCCGATTCTTCTCCTTATGTATTTTATGCCATCACTACCAAACAGGGAGATCATATCACTCCAAATAACACTGTCTCATTGTTCCACTGTCCAGTTAACATGGGTTTTAGCCCAGTTTAATCTTGTCAACCTTTGTTTAAGAGATAAAAATGGCTTTTTTCGTGGAATTCTAGCTTTTAGACCAAATTCCTGCAGTCTGCGCCGAACAGTCCTTGCACTCAACTTCACATTGCATTGCACCATTTCATCTTGTATACACCCAGATGATTTCCTTCTGTCGCCTAGGAACAGTCTCTTAATTATTCTATCATCACTTGTTGTTGTGCACCTTTTCCTGCCTTTACCAGTCTGGTTTTGTAGTGACTGAGTCTCCTTATACCTCTTCAAAAATTTAGAAATGCCACCTTTGGTTAAGTTTCCACCAATTTTTTCTAATTTCTTTGTAACTGAAGCCTTGTTCATTTAATAGTACTATTTTGTATTGCTTTCTAGGTGACCAGTCAACTTTTGCACCATTTCTTTAATTTTATTACATTTTACAAGCTCACTAAATGAAAGAACACACACACAAAACAAAACAACAACAACTTGATAGCAATCACATAACACACTGACAAATGTCCTCCTCTCAGCTCCAATACAGGACATCAATAGCTGAATCCTACTGTGACTTGATTGGCTCATTGCCAAAACAAGATGATACCTGATTGGCTCTCTAAACACTCATGCTCATTGGCTACATTCAAATTAAGGAAAGCTACTTCATATCAACCTAAGCACATTGAGCTTCCTTTTTCTGTTTATTTGGCTATAACTTTTCATAGAACACAGATAATTGAACAAACTTTGTTGCGTTACATTCTTGTTGAAATTATCTTTTCGTTGATATATAATTTTATGGTATTACTAAAAAAAAAAAAAAACCCTCAAAAATACACTTTTCCCAAAAGGTTTCCACAATTTTGGCCTCTACTGTAATTCTATCTTAATGTGAGAATGTTCAACTATTTTTCACATCTTCCGTATCTAGTGAGTTCTTTTGTTTTTACAGATGTTTCTGGCCTCTTGATTTTATCTAGGCCTGTTCTCAATATATAGGAACTGTAACAAAAGTTTTGTTTACACAGAAAGACTTTAAATTTTATTGCCAGGTTCCTCTTGCAGTTCCTAGTTATTAAATTAAAAGCTTTTCCTTGTGTGTTTTATGTCTTCTATTTTTGAATTAAGTTGTTAAAAATGCTATTTATAATTTTTGAAGGTTCATTAACGGAACTTCTTTTCTAGATATAAAAACTTTCTTTTAGTTTCTTGTTTTTATGAGGTTCATAGTCCAATATTTTAAAGTTTTGGCTAAGGTCCATTTTACACACATTTCTGCACATTCAGTCGCTATGTACTTTTGCCCTCCCTGGAATCTGTAATGTTCTAATACTTATTTATGGTTATATTCATTTTTCTTTAAATTATCTTATTCTATTGTTATCGTGATTCACGGGTTTGCAGCAAGTTTTCTGTTTCAATGGTTGAATGCAGAAACATTTTATTTTTATACAACTCTGTATATGAGTAACTTCTATTGTAGCCTAATAAATTCTGCTCATTATTAGGTGTGCATAATACACTGAGGTGCAAAAAAAACTAGGAAGGGTGCTACCGTTTTCATTACATGCCACCACAACCTATGAGGTAAATGGTATTTTCTGCAAATGATGTATATATAGAGACAAATATCTCCACAAGCTCAAGTAATAGCATTTGCAGTTCAGATAGCAGCCTATCAGGATTTAAGTGATTCCAAAGGTGGTATGATAGTCGTCACCTGGGAGATGGGTGACTCCATCTCCTACCACGAAATTTGGATCTACATGGTCCACAATTTCAAGGGTGTAACTTTGACTACACAAATCCTGGGAAAACATCCAAAGTGTGAGACCAGTGTGGCCGTTGAAAAGTCTTGGACAACAGTACCTTGCACGCACCATAACATCCATCCAGCATGCAACATTGCCACAAATCAATGCGTAATTCAATGCTGGGGCCAGTAGTAGCATCAGCAGTCAGACAGTGCAACATTCCCTGTGTTCTATGGGGTTCCAGAGCTGACCCGGGTGCCATTGATCTGATGACACAAGGCTGTGTGCCTCACCTAGGCTCAGGAACACAGCAATTGGACACGATGATTGGAAACATGTTGCCTGGTTCAACAAATCGCAGTACCAGCTGTTTCAGGCAGATGGCTGACTCTGGGTGTGGCGACAACTCCATGAGGCAATGAATCGCGAATGCCTACGAGCAACAGTGGAGGCTGGCGGTGGCTCTGTTATGGCGTGGAGTGTTTTCAGCTGGCACACATTAGGACTCCTCATGCGTCTGCAGATTGCTGTGACCGGTGGAGGCTATGTAACCATCCTTGGGGATCATTTGCACCCGTTTCTGTCATGCAACCTCTTTCAATGTGACAGTGCGAGACCACACATTTTCACAGTTGCCCGATTATGGCTGGCGGAACATTCCATGGAGTTTGGCATCCTGATCTGCCCCCCCCTTCACTGAATTTAAATGCAATAGAATAGATTTGGGATGCTGTTCAACATGAAGTCAATGCCAGGAATCCTTCACTGGTGAATATTACGGAATTGTGGGACACTCTTCAGGAAGCAGGGTGTGCACTGTGTCCACAACAGTGGCGCATATTCAAGGCTAGCTGCGAAGCTTAGAGAATGCACAAATAAAACTGAATGAAATATACACAAATAAAAGTCAATTATCAATGGTATTAATATATGTCAATGCTTTCGGTGCGAAAAAAAAAAAACCAACGCATGCGGATTCGCTTCTTTTACTCAGTCTGGCGAGCAAAAACCGATGGCATAACACAAGCAGCTCTTCCAGAGTCTTCGCAGTTCTGATGCGAAAACCTTCGTACAATCGCCTGCTAGCGTTTCCATGACAACACGAATCAGCTGATAGAGGGGAATGGGCCATTGCTTTGGGAAACGGTTCGCTCAGAAAAAAGAAGAGTTAAGACTATCTCAGTCACTCGTATACTCCCGCCTGTAAGTGTTTCGTGAGAGTTGTTCAGTTTTTGTGGTGTCAATGAATTAAAATCGGAGATATTATATTTTAAATTTGTGGTTTTGTTGGATTCGAACTGTTTTGATAAATTTTGTGAAAGCTTCCCTGAACATCTACTGTCAGAACTTAAAGAACTCTATGCTTTAAATTTTGATATAGTTTAACTGAAAAATGAACTGAAGGTGTTTTATTCCTTTGATGAATACAAAAAGAAATCATTAAGAAACATTACGTGTTACATAAAGTTGAATAAATTGGACATAGTGTTTAGTGAGGTGTACAAATTAGCAGACCTATATTAAACTTTCCATCAACAACTGCAACTGCCAAAAGAAGTTTTTCAGCATTAAAAAGAATCAAGATATAACTTAGAGCCACACAAGGACATGCACATTCGGAAAACTTGGCTGTTTTGTCAGTAGAGAAAAACATTCTTTTTAAATATGAAAAAGTACTCGGAAGAAACATTTTATGAAAATGTAGCACTCAAGTTCACACAAAAGGAGAAGAATGAAGTTCATGTACAAATAAAGTATTCAGAAGAAGAATGGAGTTCATGTACAAATAAGTGTTCAAATCCTAATCCTCGTTTATTTGGTATCATTTTAGCAATGGCATGTACCTAAAATTTAGAAAAAAGTTATTTCTATTACTTAACAATTAAAAAATTAAACTTCGCAAAGTTAAAAAAAAATACAGCACTGGGGGAGGGGGGGGGATAGCCCATGTCTTGGACCCAAGATACGCCACTGCTCCACAGTACTACAGTGAGCTTGTGGAGTTCATGCTCCATTGCTTTGCTGCTGTTATCTGATCACGAGGAGGACCAGTGCAGTATTAGAGAGGTATCTCAGTTTTTTTTGGCACTTCAGTGTATATTACAGTGGAAGAACCTCTTTTTGCCAAAGTTTGTTTCATATGTTTTTCTGTTGGTATGTTAGGGTGGTGGTATACAGAGAGTGGGTGATTCTTTAAAAATATTGGGTGGGCATCTATGTTTCTTAACTAACATTCGTCTTAATATAAAATGGATGAAAGTATGATGATGATTGTTTTTCCTATAATTCTAAGTCTTTTTGGAGAGTAGCTTGAAAAATTTCCCTCCCTGAAAATATGGAAAAACAAGGAAAACATGAATTTTCAGAACATTTTGGTGGGGATGCATGACACAGTCCTGAAAGATATCACTACCATCTACCATCTTAAAAAATCGTGGAAATTTTGAAACATGTTGATGATGCTGTGGATATGCACAGCAGTATTTTTTAAACAATTGGTGAAGTACTGTAGTTGTTAAAACATTTGTGATTGCATTTAAATAAATACAGTAATTACAATAACCCTAGGTCCAAAAACTATGTACTGCTTTCTTAGGCAAATTTAGAAAATTTAGCAGCACATGCCACTGGTGGATTAATTCTGTAACTCGAATTTTCTACAACTCGAAGTTAATCATAATTCCTTTGAAGATTTGAGTTATGGAAGTTTTACTGTAGTCTCTTTTGCATTACATTACATATCACTAAGCTGTTCTCTGAGATTCAGACCTTAGCTCCACAAAGAAATGCAAACTACCAGATAAAATTTTAACTGATTATTTACTTACTGTTGCTGTATCAAACTTCTCCACCACAGCAATCTTGACCAGGCCTTGATTTCTTTTTTTAGCAGTAGCTACACTTGCCAGTGGCCTTATTTTTTACTAGCAAATTGCATTATCTACTAGCGAAAGTTTATTAACATTATACAAAAGAAACTTTAACATGGCCCTCTCTATTAGTCAATCATGACAAATTTTGACCACTGTCACATTGTAATGCTGAAAAAATTACAAATATTTAGATATAACTCACCTTTTTTGACCTGACCGATTAATTCTAACAATTTAATGCAAATGCAAATATTTAAAAAACCTTTTTTTATTTAACTGTATTCACAAAATTCAAGAACATTATTCAAAATCTGAAGTTATTTTCTATATGGTTTATGATCTAGGTTTTGAGTTTTTTCATCATACCACTTTAAAACAGCAGGCCTGGGGTCAAACTTGTTTTTGGAGGGACCTTCAACCTCAATACTCATGATAACATTCAATGTTTGTAAGTTTAAACTGCCCCACTAATCGCCCTGGATTCTCTTCACGAAACTGAACCTAACCTCACATGCAGAAATAGATAAGAGAAATGTACTGGATATTTCTACTGGTGCCAAAATGTTTTTATAATGTTTGTACTTTTCAAGAAACATTCATTTCCAGAAAGCAGTTGTTCCTTATTGTATGTGTCTAAAATATTCCACACGAACAGTGCAGTGGCACTTTACAGATTACACTAAAACATTCAAAACTTTTCCTCTAGCAACTTTTGCTAGAACCACTTTTATCACTAGCAAAATGCATTTGCTTGCTAGCAATTTGCTACTAACTACCGGTCAAAATCGAGAGCAACAATGTCAGAACATCGATGTTCTTGATTTCAACCAACACAGATGTCAGTGAAGCCCAAGTTGGTACACAACTTGGACTTCACTGACATCCATCACATGACATACATGAGACCTTCTGTACTTCACACTCATTACCTTTTTCGTATGCAGGTACTTCTGAATCTGATCCTCCAATGACTTCCTTTACCTTCCTCTGCCTTTCTTTCCTGCTACTTGGGCTGAAAAAAAATTTCTTAGTAAGCATCTCATCACTCATTCTTTAAACGTGGCCAAACCACCTCTGATGGGTTCCATTTCAACTCGGGCAGGGTTGTACCATCATGGCCTCAGATTTCTCTAAAAAATTTAAGGGGTGTTCCTTGACTAAAATAAGGAGACCTATATTTTTCTTTCGGCAAGAAAAAATTTTCCCTTTGAGATAGAGGGTTTCAAATCTTGCACCGTCAAACAAGCTCTCTAGAAAACGGTTATTTTTCCTAACTTCAGCGAGTCATTGCAGCAGAGTTAAAAAAGATATCGTGTTCTTGTATTTTTTACATTGTGTGTATAACATATAATAATATATGGTGCTAATATTTGCTACACATCGTATGATTAAAATAAAAAAAATCGTAAACTTTGTGAATTTAAAAAAATTTGAATTTTTTTAAGTTTTTTTTAAACAGGTTTGGATGGAGTTTTTCTATATTCGTTTTTTTCGTTCAAGACATACAAATGTGCACTTTATTTGTAATTTTTTGTTTGTCTGTGAAACTGCCAGTTTCCGCGTTTCGGCAGCGTTAAAAAACAGCCGATTTTGAAAAATCTCTAACTTTGCCAACGATTTTCTCAAAAAGGCCATTTTTTAAAATTCTGGAAATTAAATCCCTGTTTTATTATCAACAGGAGAATATCTCTGTAAATTTTCACGGACCTAAAAACGCCCGTTTCCGAGTTAGACGCGTTTGAATTCGGTTTGAAAGCCTACGATTTCCCGTGTTCTTACTTAGGTGCCATTTTGGAAAAATCTCAGGCGCAAAGTACGTACGTTATCTCTTACCCGAATCAAAGCGTTAGATATTCTTTGCCCGAATGGTGGAATGAAAGCATTGGGTCAGCTGGCCCTGGTTGGATACATCCACCTCACCCTTCCCCGAGTGATGACATGCCTATAAAAGTGTCGGGGGGGGGGGGGATAACCAATACATAAAGAAAATTCTTGCTGCTCCACTAACAAAGTTGAGTTGCGAAAGACAGCAGCAATTGTTTGTTTGTTTACGTATATACTTAAACATTGCATAAGAAAAGACTATGAAAGAGTAGAAAACTGTTGTGAAATAATTTTAAGAAAAAGAGTGCAGCCACGTGTAACTGTAAGTTAATTTTCGATGGCTAAACAACCTCGAGTTTTTCTGGGAGTTGCTAATTGTAGGCTACTGTCAGAAGAGCAGTTGCTGTTTTGTTATAGTTGCTAAAGTTAACCTCAGTTTTTCGTAATAGTAAAATATTCGCTCAGGAGAGTTTTGTCCTCTGCAAACAGGGGGAGAAGGTGCAATGCTCTTGACCTCGCTGCTGAGTTGATAGCGCTGGTCGCTACCGAAACTCTGCTTACCTCCTCTCCAAAACGTAAATGCAATTGTCTAATCTACTAAATAAATAACAATTAACACATACGCGTGCATGCTTATTCATAAAATGTAAGTTGAGTATATTTCCTGTTCAATCAGCTGATTTTACTAGTAGAATTCATATACAACTTATGCGCTTATAATGGTGTAAAGATTTTTATCTATTTAAAACATATTCAAAGATTTCAATTTTTTTAAAGAGGGGGGGGATTGTGTTCGTAGTGATCTCCACCTGGGCCACGATAAACCATGCACTGCCCATGTCTTCTGTTCCTTTAGAAGATAATCCTGGATCGATGGGAGACCAGCAGAGTTTTGACAACCCCCCCTTCACCACCACCACCCGCCTCACGTGGTGGTGAGGTGTCTCAAAGCTAGGTAGCTTTCAAAAATGTTTCAACTTAGTTGGCTGGTAATAAGAGAGGGATTCCATTTCAACTCTGGCAGGGTCTTACCATCACGGTCTCAGATTTCTCTAAAAAAAATTAAGGGGTGTTCCTTGATTGAAATAAGGGGACCTATATCTTTTCTTTCCGCAAGAAAAAATTTTCCCTTCGAGACAGAGGGTCTCAAATCTTCCACCGTCAAACAAGCTCTCTAAAAAACCGGTTATTTTTCCTAACTTCAGCGAGTCATTGCAGCAGAATTAAAAAAGATATTTTGTTCTGGTATTTTTTATTACATTGTGTGTATAACGTATAATAATATGTGATGCTAATATTTTTTACACATCGTATGATTAAAATTTAAAAAAATCGTAAACTTTGATTTAAAAAAATTGAAATTTTTAAGATTTTTTTAACTGGTTCAAATGGAGTTTTTTGTTTTCTATACTCGTTTTTTGTTAAAGACATACAAATGTGCACTTTATTTGCAATTTTTTATGTGTCTGTGAAACTGCTAGTTTCTGCAGCGTTAAAAACAGCCGATTTTGAAAAATCTCCAACTTTGCCAACGATTTTCTCAAAAAAGCCCTTTTTAAAATTCTGGAAATTAAATCCCTGTTTCATTATCAACAGGAGAATATCTGTGTAAATTTTCACGGACCTAAAAACGCCCGTTTCCGAGTTAGACGCGTTTAAATTTGGTTTGAAAACCTACGATTTCTCCGTGTTCTAAAGGCGCCATTTTGGAAAAATCTAAGGCGAAAAGTACGTATTCTCTTACTCGAATGAGAGTGTTGGATCCGTCCACCTCACCGTACCCTGAGCGATAACATGCCTAAAAAACGGTCTTGGAAAAAAAAATAACAAATCTATATATAGAGAGAATTGAATGTATGTCAATTTAGAACCATCAAACTTGGTATACTATCTCATGGTACCCTAACTTAGACTGTAGACGGTTTTTGGAAGGGGGAGCCCGGGTCAAAGGGCCCCACGCAAAATTTCCGTAAAATCTAGTTTTCAATTTAGAACCATCAAATTTGGTATACTTTTTCTTGGCACCCTAACTTTGACTAGACGGTTTTGGGAAGGGGTCGGAACCCGGGGTCAAGCCCCCACCCCTACAAAATTTTCGTAAAATATTTTACAAAGTTAGGGTGCCAAGAAAAAGTATACCAAATTTGATGGTTCTAAATTGAAAACTAGATATTACGGAAATTTTGCGTGGGGCCTTTTGACCACGGGCTCCCACCCACCCAGGGCTCTACCCCCCTTCCCAAAACCATCTACGGTCTCAGTTAGGGCACTATAGTTTACAAGTATATTTTACGGAAATTTTGTGTGGGGGCCCTTTGACCCAGGGCTCCGACCCCTTCCAAACCAAAAACAGTCTGCGGTCTAAGTTAGGGTATCATGCTATAGTATTCCAAATTTGGTGGTTCTAAATTGAAAACTAGATTTTATGAAAAGTTTTGTGTGGAGCCCCTTGACCCCGGGCTCCGACCCCTTCCAAATACCGTCTACGGTTTAAGTTAGGGTACCATGAGATAGTATACCAAGTTTGGTGGTTCTAAATTGAAAACTGTAAATTTGTTTAGCAGACATACATTCAATTCTATATATATATAGATTTGTTATTTTTTTTTTCCAAGACCGTTTTTTAGGCATGTTATTGCCCAGGGTAGGGTCAGGTGGACGGATCCAACGCTCTCATTCAGGTAAGAGAATACGTACTTTGCGCCTGAGATTTTTCCAAAATTGCGCCTTTAGAACACGGAGAAATCGTAGGTTTTCAAATCAAATTCAAACGTGTCTAACTTGGAAACGGACGTTTTTAGGTCCGTGAAAATTTACACAGATATTCTCCTGTTGATAATGAAACAGGGATTTAATTTCCAGAATTTTAAAAAAGGGCTTTTTTGAGAAAATCGTTGGCAAAGTTGGAGATTTTTCAAAATCGGCTGTTTTTAACGCTGCAGAAACTAGCAGTTTCACAGACACATAAAAAATTGCAAATAAAGTGCACATTTGTATGTCTTTAACAAAAAAACGAGTATAGAAAACAAAAAACTCCATTTGAACCAGTTAAAAAAATCTTAAAAATTTCAATTTTTTTTTTAAATCAAAGTTTACGATTTTTTTAAAATTTTAATCATACGATGTGTAAAAAATATTAGCATCAAATATTATTATACGTTATACACACAATGTAATAAAAAATACCAGAACAAAAGATCTTTTTAATTCTGCTGCAATGACTCGCTGAAGTTAGGAAAAATAACCGGTTTTTTAGAGAGCTTGTTTGACGGTGGAAGATTTGAGACCCTCTGTATCGAAGGGAAAATTTTTTCTTGCTGAAAGAAAAGATATAGGTCCCCTTATTTTAATCAAGGAACACCCCTTAATTTTTTTAGAGAAATCTGAGACCGTGATGGTAAGACCCTGCCAGAGTTGAAATGGAATCCCTCTCTTATTACCAGCCAACTAAGTTGAAACATTTTTGAAAGCTACCTAGCTTTGAGACACCTCACCACCACGTGAGGCGGGTGGTGGTGGTGGTGGTGGTGGGGGGGAGGTGAAAACTCCGCTGGTCTCCCATCGATCCAGGATTATCTTCTAAGGGAACAGAAGACATGGGCAGTGCATGGTTTATCGTGGCCCAGGTGGAGATCACTACGAACACAAACCCCCTCTTTAAAAAAATTGAAATCTTTGAATATGTTTTAAATAGATAAAAATCTTTACACCATTATAAGCGCATAAGTTGTATATGAATTCTACTTGTAAAATCAGCTGATTGAACAGGAAATATACTCAACTTACATTTTATGAATAAGCATGCACGCGTATATGTTAATTGTTATTTATTTAGTAGATTAGACAATTGCGTTTACGTTTTGGAGAGGAGGTAAGCAGAGTTTCGGTAGCGACCAGCGCTATCAACTCAGCAGCGAGGTCAAGAGCATTGCACCTTCTCCCCCCATTTGCAGAGGACAAAACTCTCCTGAGCGAATATTTTACTATTACGAAAAACTGAGGTTAACTTTAGCAACTATAACAAAACAGCAACTGCTCTTCTGACAGTAGCCTACAATTAGCAACTCCCAGAAAAACTCGAGGTTGTTTAGCCATCGAAAATTAACTTACAGTTACACGTGGCTGCACTCTTTTTCTTAAAATTATTTGACAACAGTTTTCTACTCTTTCATAGTCTTTTCTTATGCGATGTTTAAGTATATACGTAAACAAGCAAACAATTGCTGCTGTCTTTCGCAACTCAACTTTGTTAGTGGAGCAGCAAGAATTTTCTTTATGTATTGGTTATCCCCCCCCGACACTTTTATAGGCATGTCATCACTCGGGGAAGGGTGAGGTGGATGTATCCAACCAGGGCCAGCTGACCCAATGCTCTCATTCCATCATTCGGGCATATCTAACGCTTTGATTCGGGTAAGAGATAACGTACGTACTTTGCGCCTGAGATTTTTCCAAAATGGCGCCTTTAGAACACGGGAAATTGTAGGCTTTCAAACCGAATTCAAACGCGTCTAACTCGGAAACGGGCGTTTTTAGGTCCGTGAAAATTTACAGAGATATTCTCCTGTTGATAATAAAACAGGGATTTAATTTCCAGAATTTTAAAAAATGGCCTTTTTGAGAAAATCGTTGGCAAAGTTAGAGATTTTTCAAAATCGGCTGTTTTTTAATGCTGCCGAAAAGCGGAAACTAGCAGTTTCACAGACACACAAAAAATTACAAATAAAGTGCACATTTGTATGTCTTTAACAAAAAAAAACGAATATAGAAAAAACTCCATCCAAACCTGTTTAAAAAAAACTTAAAAAATTCAATTTTTTTTTAAAATCACAAAGTTTACGATTTTTTAAAATTTTAATCATACGATGTGTAGCAAATATTAGCACCATATATTATTATATGTTATACACACAGTGTAAAAAATATACAAGAACACGATATCTATTTTAACTCTGCTGCAATGACTCGCTGAAGTTAGGGAAAAATAACCGTTTTCTAGAGAGCTTGTTTGACGGTGCAAGATTTGAAACCCTCTATCTCGAAGGGAAAATTTTTCTTGCCAAAAGAAAAAATATAGGTCTCCTTATTTTAGTCAAGGAACACCCCTTAATTTTTTTAGAGAAATCTGAGACCGTGATGGTACGGCCCTGCCTGAGTTGAAATGGAACCCATCCTAAGAATATTAGTCTCCACCTTGCTAACAACATTTTGCTTCTCATTACACAACTGCAACACATGTTCATTTCTCACATGATCACAACGTGTCTTGCCCCTCCCCCTCCAATAACTTACTTAAAATGTTTGTCAAAAATTGAAATTTGGAACCATGTTGAGTGGCATGATCATATAGTGCAGGAAGTATGTACACTGTTCACATGTTTTAACATTGTAAATTTAGAGATTGATGGAATTTGGATTGGGAGAAGAAAATCTGGCTTAAATATAGGTAAAATAAAAGTACTATGAAACTCACACACTAATATTACACTACATGTACAGCTAAATATTGAATGATTTGGGAATGTAGTATGAAGACCTAGGCACAAATATATATTCATTTTGGTACTTCAAGCTTTGTGGAATGAGAACAGGAAGTAAGCAAATTATAATCAGTTTATTGCCTTTTTGTGTTACTAGTATTACTAAATCATTTATGCTTGCATCATTATTAATGTCTGTGCCAATGTTGTACAGAAAGTAAAGATATACTTTCTTTTCAGTCTCATGTTAAAGTATGTATGCTGTAAGGCAGGAACATGTTAATCATTTTGCATGTTATTTTAGTCTAAATATCCTCATCTGTGCCAGTGCATTTACAATACCTAACAGGCTTGCATCCTTTGCAATATTGTGGGCTAATAACTGGATAATGCAAGTTATGTAATTGTTCCGTGATGGTCATGAGAGAGAGAGATATTACGAGTAAATAATGTATGACATTCATTGTAGTGGTTGATAGTAACTGCTATAATATACAGGGTGTCCGAGAATTATTGGACACATTACAAAATTATATAAAACAAAACAATAAACAGATAGAAAGAAACTTACTAACTTACAATGTAACTACACAAGTTAATAAATTTCGATGTGAGATGCCTTGGTTGCTCGTAGTGCGTCCAAGCGATACTCGATTTCATGCCATGTATTGGCAAGCATCTGAGGAGTTATGGAATTAATAGCAGCTGTGATATGCTGCTTCAGTTCCTGCAAATCAGTACAAGGCGTCTGATAGACACGATCCTTCACATAACCCTACATGAAATAATCCAGTGGAGTTAGATATGGAGAGCGAGGAGGCCACAGAATGGGACCACCATGCCCAGTCCATCTGTTGGGGAAATGCTCATTTAGGCACTCATATATGTATAACTCGTGCCGACTTGTTGGAAAACGACATCATATCTTTTTATCTGGGGTATAGCGAAATTTTCTAGCATATCCAAGTACATGTCACCATTTAAGGTTTTTTTTGCAGAAGAAGAAAGGGCCAATCACTTCTCTTTTTGATAAGGCTCACCACACATTAACTTTTGGAGAATCACGTTCCAGTTCAATAGCAGCGTGTGGCGGTTCACTTCCCCATATCTTACAGTTGTGATGATTCACAACACCTTATACATGAAATGTGGATTCCTCACTAAAAATTACAGTACTGAGAAAGTTTTCGTCGTTTTCCACTCGATTCAGCATATCCACAGCGAAATTTTACCACAGAGTGTGATCATTTACATGCATCTTTTGCACTATTTGAATTTTATAAACATGAAACTTTAATTTCTTGTGCAAGATATCGTGAACTGTCTATTTCGGAATGCACAGTTCTCTTTTTGCTTTACGAACAGATTTCCTGGGGCTTCGTTGGAGACTTTTCATTAACTTGGTCAACCGTCTCACCGCTGACTCTAGGCCTACCAGCTCCTCCACGATGTTCCACATTGCCAGTTTCTTTAAACTGTTTGATCCACCGCTTACTTGAATTCGTTGACGGAAGATTACAACCATACTCTAAACGGTACTGTCTTTTAACGTTAATGACAGACTTTAATTCCGCAAACCATAACACACACGTCGCCTTCTGCTGTATGGATGACATGACTACTGATTGCGCATTTCTCATACATTCCTCATCAGGCCACACCTAGCGCCATCTATCAGATTCTGGGAATAACAATTCTGCAAAACAAAAATATAGAAACCGTGTTAGTAATATGTGACATAGAAAAACAGACAATGCTCATAGTTTTTTTTTTTTGTACATAATTTTGTAATGTGTCCAATAATTCTTGGACACCCTGTAGTTAACCCTTTAAGCAGCATCTGGCAACTTTTATGCAGAAGAACAATCTTAGTATTTTTTTTTCCAAAGAAACTTTTCAACCTTGTTGGTAAAGATTAAAAATGACTCAAATTTACTTTTTAAAAACTGTGAATATAGCATTTCAGTAGAAATCTGATGTTGTAAATTTTACTTTTGATGATTTTTCAGGTTTCAGTAAGTGATACCTCTGATGAAGAACTGTTGTATTTGATAGATAAAGTTGAAGAGTCTTATAAAAGTAAGCATACTTGTCAAATGTAAACTGTCTTAATTGTTTTTTTTTAATCCAAAAATAAACTTAAATAATGATTATGTGCTTTTCTGCAAAATTCATTATCCCTGAATGAATGAAATGCACTACTAAATAATAACACAAAGAACTTTACACCAGTTATGCGTAAGATAGTATAACTATACTAGTAATCCGAATTTATTGGCATAGAATAAAAATAAAAGTTTCCAAGCTTTTGCACATCAACCAGATGGCATTTTCAAGGAAGATAGACAGCAAACTAGATAATAGAACACATCAACAATTTGAATGCGGTGACTTGGCTTGACAATAAACAAACAGGTGCAAATATGATTATTCATTCAAAGACACGAGGCATCATGTTTGTTTAGCACGCAAAATCCTGGGAGAAAAACAAAAGGCATTCACTATTTGAAGAATTGGTTCCAAATTCGTGGTAACTCTAGTGAGATGCTATCATTGCAGGACTCACTGTTGGTAATGATCTTCAAAGTTTCCCAAATATCAGTGGATTTAGGGGTAGAGTACAAAACTAATTTCTTTGTCATCCCATGTAGGTGCAGTGGACTTGAGCTGGACTTCTCTGGATAGGGATGTGGTTAATTTGCCATTCTTTGTGTCCCTGCTATGCTCATTGACTCTAATTCTAAACGAACGCTTGGTCATTCCAATGTAATATCACTTGGAGCTGTCCGGATATTGTAGTGGTATTGCATAAATACTTGCTTTATTGGAAAGTGGGGGCTTATCAGTATTTTCTTTAAGTATAGCATATAAAGATATAGGAGATCTTATGCCAACACCGAGGTTCATCTTCTTGAGCATGTTCTTGAGTTTATAGGAAACATTTCATATGTAAGCATAGAAAGATTAGCATGACTGTTTCTTTCAATATATCTATGTACCATGTTTGGGGCGTATTCCATCACAGTGGCCAATTCAATAACGTTTTTCAATTTGCTTTGTGTAGAAGGAACATCAGAGGAGATTGCAAAGGCTCTTCTGATTCAAAAACAGAAGAAAGCTGTCTTTTAATCAGCTGAGCAGAATGAGCTGCAGAGCATCAGGTTGGGAACAGATGTGGGTTTATAACAGATTTGTGTATGAAGGCGTTTTTGGGCGATTTACTCCGTAAAACATCCTGATAAGACAATGCATTATTGTGTTCTAGCTCCATAGTGAAATTGATCATAGTGTGTATATCATTGATTTTATCCAGGAAAAGTGGGAGAGTCTCCTTTCCATGAGGCCATATGAAAAATCCATCATCAGCATATCGCAGCCAAGTGGTAGGTCTTGGGGTAATGCTGGTGAATATACACTGACGGAAAAAAAAATCCCAACACCACGAAAAAATAGTTGTAGAGGAATGAAATGGCGGCAATACATTTGTATAGGTAACATATTTAATCGATTAAGGTTTCAAGATCACAGCTTAATGTAAGCGCGAGAAGAGCCATTTTAAATGTGAAATGCTGGGACATAAATAACCGGTGTAACCGCCAGAATGTTGAATGCAAGCACGCAAACGTTCATGCATTGTGTCGTACAGGTGCTGGATGTCAGTTTGTGGGATAGAGTTCCATGCCTGTTGCACTTGGTCAGTCAATATAGGGACAGTTAATGCTGGTTGGGGGTGACGCTGGAGTTGTCGTCCAATGATGTCCCATACGTGCTTGATTGGTGAAAGATCTGGTGATCTAGCAGGCCACGGCAACATGTCTACACTCTGTAGAGCATGTTGGGTTACAACAGCTGTATGCGAGCGAGCGTTATCCTGTTGGAAAACACCCCCTGGAATGCTGTTCATGAATGGCAGCACAACAGGTTGAATCACCAGATTGACGTACAACTGTGCCGTCAGGGTGCGTGGGATAACCACGAGAGTGCTCCTGCTGTCATAGAAAATTGCTCCCCAGACCATAACTCCAGGTGTAGGTCCAGTGTGTCTCGGCCGCAGACAGGCTGGTTGCAGGCGCTCACCTGGCCTCCTAACCAACACACGGCCATCACTGGCACCCAGGCAGAACTGGCTTTCATCAGAAAACACAACAGATCTCCACTCCGTCCTCCAATGAGCTCTAGCTTGACACCACTGACATCGCAAACGGCAGTGGTTTGGAGTAAGTGGAATGCACGCTACAGGGCGTCTAACTCGGAGCTGTCCTTCAAGTAACCAATTTGTAAGAGTTCGTTGTGTCATTGTGGTGGCAACTGCAGCTTGAATTGCAGACGCGGTACGATGCGCCACGGCCATACGCCGTACACGGGTGGCCGGCCGGAACGCGGTCTTCTTGAGGCAGTACCTTCCCTTGACCACCGCTGCCAACAATCATGCACAGTGGCTACATTCCTGCCAAGTCGTTTTGCAATATTGCGGAACGAAAATCCACCTTCTCGTAGCCCTATTACTTTACCTCGTTCAAACTCCGTGAGCTGTTGATAATGGCTTCTTCGTCTTCTTAAAGGCATTCTTGACTAACATCAACACACTACGTCGAATCTCAATGATAACTAACGCTCACGAACGTTACAGCGTGTATTTACAGCAAACCTGCTTTGCATGTTCTGAGGGGCGCTACTAGCGCCACACGTATGCGCCGAGCGCAAAATTTGCATAGACATCTTACAGATGTACTCTCACCGCCTACCAACTGTTGTTTATCTAACACAACCCATTCTTGGTGTTGGGATTTTTTTTTTTTTCAGTCAGTGTATGCTGCTCGATTGGGCAAAGGATTGCTTCCGTGAGAATTGCTGAAAGGGAAGATCCCATTGGAGCGTCATTTGTCTGTTTATAGATTTTTCCTTGGAAAGCATAGTAGCTAGAATTTGAGACTAAGTCCGTTAATGTGAAGATGTCAAAACAAGACTCTTGCGATTAAAGTGATGAAGTAGATATGGCCTCTTTTAACCATCTGATGGCTTCAAGCACGAGGACCGAAGAGTAAAGAAAAACGATGTGGAAACTGCCAATAATGTCATGTAGTTGGACAAATTATGCCAAAAGAAGAAATACATCCATACATATCACTAAACTGTTCTCTGAGATTCAGAGGTTAGCTCCAAAAAGAAATATAAACTTCCAGATATTTTTACTTATTGTTGTCGTATCAAACTTCGCCATTTACAGCAATCTTGACATACAACTCGTGCTTCACTGATATCCATTACACGCCTTACACAAGATCTTTTATACTTCATACTCATAATCTTTTTCTCATGCAGACACTCCTGAATCTGATCCACCCATGTCTTCCTTGGCCTTCCTCTGCCTTTCCTTCCTACCACTTGGGTTGAAAATATTTTCTTAGTAAGCATTTCATCACTCATTCTTTCAACGTGGCCATTCTTTCAACGTGGCCAAATTTGGGTGTGGAGTATAATTTACATCATACTCCACACCCAAATCTACTGCCATTCGCGAAACCTTGGAAATCTTGACCAGCTGCGAGGCTTGTAACGATAGCGTCTCTCTGGAGTTACCACGTATTTGGAATCAATTCTTCAAATAATGCTGAGATTTCTACCATAGTACCGCGTGCCCAACCAACGTGACCTCGTTTCTTCGAAATATCACGTTTGCTCCTAATCATTTATTGTCTAGTCAAGTCACCGCGTTTAAAGTGTTGAAACGTTCTATTATCCAGTTTGCAGTTAGCTGTCTACCTTCCTTGAGAAAGCCATCTGGTTGATGTGCGAAAGCTTGGAAATTTTGATTATTTATTCTACGCTAATAAATTTTCGGATTTTTAGTATATAGTTATACTATTTTGAGTACTTTTCAATCATCGTGCGTAATGCAAAAATCTGGTTAGTGCAGCCTTTACCAGGCATAAAACCACTCTGAACATCCCACACTTTCAATGATGTAAGACCCCGTACTTTTTCAATAACAACCTTACCAAACACTTTCCCTGGCACACTCAGTAGGCTAATACCACGATAGTTCTTGCATTTAGTCTGATCACCTTTTCCCTTATACAAAGGAACAATAATAGCATCCTTCCAATCTTGAGGGACCATTCCTAACTCCCAGCACAACTGGCAAATTTCAGTAAACCAGTCAATTATAGAGTCACCACCATACTTCAACATCTCTGCAGTTATGCCATCAACTCCTGGAGCCTTACCATTCTGAAGAGATTTTAGAGCTTTACACACTTCTTCTCTTGAGATCCCTCCTGTGCTTTCATCCCTCATTGTGACATCATCTGCGTCTGTCTCAGAATCATTTTTGCTCTCCTGATCTAATAACTCACAGAAGTATTTACCCCATCTTTCACTTAACTCATTGGGCTCCCATATCATTTCCCCGATCTCATTCTTCACACAACTTACAACTTTGTTTCCCCTATTTTTCCTGAGTCTCATGTACTTCCAGAAGGACTTCCTATCTTTCCAAAAAGCCAGTTGATGCCTTTCCACTTTCTCCTTCCTATCTTTTGCCTTACTGTGGTGAACCAGCTTAGCAGCTTCACGCTTCTTACAGCGATTCCCAAATAGGCTTCCTTCTTTTTCTTTACTGCCTCATCAATCTCACTATTCCACCAAGCTTCACCTCTATTGTTACCCACTATTGTGGTGCCACAGACCTCTTTAGCAGCAGTGACAACACAGTTCTTAAAACATTCCCACTTCTTTTCTACATCCCTCTCACAAGATTTCAGATCCTTCAGTCATTCTCTGAGTAAGTCAGAGTACCGCTGATGATCTTCAAGGAGCCTATCAACCTTTATTATTTCTATCCTGGGTCTCTTCCTATTCCTTTTCCTCCAACCAACATTAAGTTTCACCCGTGACACTACCAAGTAATGATCAGAACCAACATCCGCACCTCTCATCACACGGGTGTCAACAACTGTTTCAAACGCTGATCGTAAACAACAAAATCTATCACACTCTTTTGACCAAGAGTACGATTTTCCCAAGTATATGTGTGTATATATTTGTGGGTGGTTGAAAAATATATTAGATACACACAACCCATTCTCAATGCAGAGTTCAATTAATCTTTCACCATTATCATTCACACAAGGATCATTAAACTTACCCAGAACATTGTCAGAAATTGCATTCTGCACACCTACTCTAGCATTGAAATCCCCTGCTATTATAACTTTTTCTTTAGCGCCAAACTGGCGCAAAACAGCTTTTAGCTCATTCCAGAAATATTTTTTCTTATCAGAAGGTTCCGAGTCACAAGGAGCATACACTACAACAATTACAATTCTCTGAAGTTTCACTTTCAAACGAATCCAGAGAATTCTCTCACTTATGCAACTATAATGAATCAAGTTGTTCTTCATCTTTTCACTTAAAATCACCTTCATCTTTTCACTTAAAATCACACTTACACCAGCCTGTCGTCTCATATTATCCAATACTCCAGACCACACACTCACCGTGCCATTCACTTCTTCTACCCCAATTTCCTTCTTTTGGTTTCACTTACACACAGCACATCCAGTCTATACTTATTCATCTCCTCAATCACCTCACTCATCTTGCCATTTATACCTCTAGTATTCCATACACCAATCTTACATTCACTCAGCCGAGATCTCTTTCTCATACGCCGTTTAGAAAGTCCAGGTCGATTCCGTGGTGGACCGTCCTTCTCAAGTGTGGTAGGTCCACCATATCCCACACTTGAGTCATTCTTAATATTTCTTTTTGTCTTTTTAATCAGGTAAGTACATCAGTGTGGGGGATTAGCCCACAGCTGAGGGTTCCAGTTGGTCATTCAACCTAAGGATTCTGGAACAAAACCCAGTGAGTTGGGGTCTTTTTGCCAATGTCACACAGAACTAGCTTGCACCTCTCCAAGATTCACAGAGGCCTAGTTGCTGTTGTGTGTGCCATTGTTACCACGGAGCGCCCCGAGGAGGCAAACCCATCGCTCACTACGACCGCCCGAAATGAAATGATAAAGAAATGATCTGAGATAAATAATATTTTCCTCATATTAGAGAGAGAGAGAGAGAGAGAGAGAGAGAGAGAGAGAGAGAGAGAGAGAGAGAGAGAGGGGGGGGGGGTTAGGGGAGAAGAAACTAAATGATGCTGTACAAGAATTTCGTCATAGTGTCTTCTTAGAAATTTGATGCAAAGAATTGTATCTGGGAACGAAGAATGATTCTCTAAAATAATTCTGATGCAAAACAGTCAGTATTCTGTATTCTCCAAGAGTGCACTAGAAAGAATTCTATTATACAAAATGTTAGGATAGTGGCTTTTCTGTTGTCTGAAAGCAGCTTGTTATCATCCCCTTTTCATAATCTGTTTTTCATTGTGTCTTTATATATACTGGGTAGTTCCATGTACTAGTGATAAGTCTTCACATACACTCAATGGACAAAGCATTAGAGATACCTACCTAATAGCATGTTGGTTCTCCTCTAGCATGAGTAACAGCCTGTACACATTGAAGCATTGACTCCACCAGATGCCAGAGAATTTCCAGAGGTAATGCCAGCCATGCCTGTTGCAGCATTGTGCACAACTCTGCCGGAGACATCGTTTCAGGATCCGTGGGTCTGTTTCCCTCTATGGCATCACAAGAGAGCTTCCACAGGTTTTAAATCTGGGGACCTTGGTGGTCACTGAATGGTTCCAAACTCAGATGAGTGTTTCTCAAGCCATGCCTGGGTGGTTGCATCCTGGTGGGGCTGCACATTGCCCTGCTGGAACATACCATCAGCTGCAGGATGTGCAATGACCATGAGAGCTTGTAGGTGATCAGCCAACATGTGCTGGTCATGTGCAATGCTTAAGAACCTCTCCAGGCACACTAAGAGACTTAATGTATCCCACAAGAAGGCTCCCGAAACCTTCACAGAGCCAAGCTGGCATAAAGGGGCCACAGCTTCATTCTGTCAACACCACACCCGCACCCTCCTATCAGCTTGGTACAGCTGAAAACTGGATTCATCTGACTGCATGACATGGCGCTATTCTGCAGAGGCCCAGTTTTGATGTTCCGTGGACCAGGAAAGGCGTTATGTCCAATGACGAGCAGTCAATAGTGACATATGAGTAGAACATCGGCTCCCATTGCCCATAATATGCAGCGTCGCCATACTGTTTGAACGCTGATGCTGCCTGTGCCTCTGACATTTAACCTGGATGTGATTTGCGCTGCCGTTGCCAAACAGTCGGTCTGTACAAGCGTGGATAGTCTTCGTCGACCCCGGTCATCAGTGGCATGTGATCGCCCACATGCGTCAATGGTATACTTTATACATGAGATTCTTCCGTTTTTTGTCATCATTTGGGTCATTCTTGAGATTGATGCAGAACTGAAGAGAAAGGGGGAGGGAGGTCGTTTTCCGTCTGGGGATGATATTTCGTCTTTCAAAACTTTCCAAAACTGAAGTTAAATGAAGAAAGTGATGATTTTTTCCGTAATCGTAATTTCTTCTTTCTCACGATGTTGCCTGTTCTTAATATTGTTATTAAATGTCATTTTATTGCATACATGTTTGTATTTTAGCATGAAACTGTGGGCAACGGTTTCCAAAAACGGAAGTTAAGATGGCTGGAAGATTTTCCTGTAGTCTTCAGGCAAAGATTCTTCTGTGGATTCAAAGAATTCCACCATTTCCGTTATCATTTTGAGCATTATAGAGATCAATGCACAACTGAACAAATTTTTGGGGATAATGGTGGAAGAGAGAGATTCATTTTTTGTTTGACGAAGTGATTCCGTCTTATGAAATTTTCGAAAACGGAAGTTATATGCAACGAAGAGTTCTCCCGTAATCTTTTTTCTTCCTCTCGCGATGTTTCTTCTGCCCAGTATTGTTCTTAAATATCCTTTTATTCCACAAATACCTGCATTTCAACCTAAAAATGGTGGAAGAAGTTTCCAAAAACGGAATTCGGCCGGAGCGAAGATTTCTCCTGAAATCACATTTTCTTCTTCCCCGCGATGCTCTCACTATCCTGTGTTGTTGTTAAGTGTTACTTTCCACCCATAAATGTCTGTACTTAAGCTTGGTAAGGGAGGGGAAATTTTCCAAAAATGTAAGTGATGGAGTTTGAAAATTTGTCAGAATTGATGCATGGTGTTCAAAAGTATTCATATTCTGAAAGTTACACCATTTATCTAAAATAGCAAAAGCTTTGATACCATGCATTCGTGGTCCTCAGGCTGAAAGTTCTTTCAGCATGATGGATAAATTATTGCCATCTGAAGGAATAAAAGCAGAGGAAGAAAGAAAAGTGGTGAAGAAATAGGAAGGGAATTATATCAACAGAAAGAAAAACTAAGCAAAGATTGCTGTGCAGCTGCAGAGTCGAAAAAGATAAATATGGCCATGGAACTTGCCGAGAAGAAAGCAACACAAAAGGAAAATTGAGCTGATATTTCAGCAAGTAGAGAGAGAGAGAGAGAGAGAGAGAGAGAGAGAGAGAGAGAGAGAGAGAGAGAGATGTGTTTGAAGCAGTGTCTTTTAAAATCACTTTATTTTGTTTTCAATTCAGTAATTTTATATTGTGAATATACAATGAACAATTCTATCTTGCTCGTGCTGCTTTATATTCACAATTTCTTGTCCTGATTTTTTTCGCTCTATTAAAAGTTCAGCTTCCCCCCCCCCGGCCCCTGGTCAGTCTTGTGTATGATACTTGTGGTACACTCTTAAAATGATTGCCCTTAAAAATGTGTCCACAATCAAAGTCATTTGAATCACCACATTTACCAATGTTCATCGATTGTGATACATTGTTGGGAAGCCCCGTTGTCTGCCTATTTATCTCCTGCATTCGGTTTGGGTTTGTTCCACTCTGTGCAGGAGATGCCCATGTCAACCGCCCATCACCCCTATCTCTAATGTTTTGTCTGCTGAGTGTATATCCCGTCAAGTATCTATTTGAGGAACCATATTACTGTGAAATGTGCTAAAAACAATTTCATTTAGTCAAGTGTCATGGTATGAATTTGTAATTTTTATGATGTACACTTGTCTGTAAGGGGAATGCCAAACATAAAAACTGTTAATGTACTGTTAATAGTAATGAACTGTTTTTTAAATTTGTTTTCACTAATTTTTATGTAGAAAACTACATGTTGGGGCAGCTGATTTTTGACTTGTTTAGGAAGTGGTGTTCCCACAATTCTACTTCCATGATATGACTTTCTGAAACCACCAGTTTTCTTTATTTCATTACTTATGATGCTTGGCTTCTGGTATCTTTTGGCTACTGACTATACAATCCAATCTGACTGAATAAATAACTATCTACTGTATTTAAAATACTGTCTGTAAAATAACATTGGCCGCCCAAGTCGCGCAGTGATCTAAGCGATGGCTTCTGATCATTCATCCGAACGGGGTCCGGGTTCGAATCCCGGTGAGGCATGAATGTTGTGTTTGTCTTACGGCACTGGCTCTCTCCCTTCCCTGGAACCAGTGACCCTAAATTTGGGACGGGCGACTGCTTATAGTCCATTGAGTTGCTCATGGTGGTAATTAAACCTCCAACCAAAAAAAATAAATAAAATAATAATAACATTTTCTAAAATGCATTTTTGATTTTAGAAAATATTATGATTTTCCTTGACAATAAAATAATTTGTTGTACTATAAAGTACACTATCTACCAACAAGTAATTGGACACCTGTGATAGCAAAGGAAAACAAAGTTTATTCACCTTCAATAGTTGGTGGAGCCTCCACGAGCGGCGATTACAGCTGCGGCCCTCTGGGGCATACTCTCAACCAGGCGTTGTACGACGGTTAGCGGTATTTTCTTCCACTCTGCTTGGAGAAGACAGGTCAGTTCCTTCACCGATTTCGGACGGTGGTGGCACCCCTTAAGTCGGCGCTCCAACTCGTCCCAGAGGTGCTCGTAGGGTTAAAGTCCAGGCTCTGTGCAGGCCAGTCCATTCGATTAACCCCATTGTCACCATACCAAGCCATGGTGAACCTCGCAACATGACAGGTGGTATTGTCATCCTGAAAGTAACATGGGTCCACCCTGTAAAACTGCCACAGCGTAGGAAGCGCATGGTCATCCAAAATGGTGCAGTAGGTCTCGGCGTTGAGTCTACCAGGAATTGCGACCAAGGGTCCCGTGCCATACCAGGAGAAACACCCCTATAGCATAATTCCACCGCCGCCGAACTTCACAGTTGGCACAATACATTCCGGCAGGAGGTGTTCTCCAGGCAGAGGGTGAACCTTGATTCGTCGCTCCAGAGAACTTGTTTCCACTGTTCAACGGTTCACTGTCGACATTCTTTGCACCACGTTAGCTGAGCAGCGCTATTGGACTTGGTGATCAAAGGGTTGTGGGCAGCAGCACGTCCATGATAACCGAGCAGATGGGATTCCTTATGGAAGGTATTAATCGAAATAACACTCCTGGATGCCTGTTGAAACTCTTCGCGGATGTGGCCCATCGATTTGGTGCGGTTCTTCCAAATTTCTCTGGCCAGCACCCGTCGGTCTCTAACTCCCAGTTTTGTGGGTCTGCCGGGTCGGGGCACATTCCGACAGTCACCTCTCATTTTCCACTTGCCAATCACGTAGGCCACTGTCGATTTTGGGTACTTCAACTCGCTGGATATGTCACGTATGGATCGGCCATTTCTGTGATACCCGACGATTACACCTTTCTCGAAATCGGAAAGCTCCGAACTGCGTGGCATCTTGCATGCGACTGGTTGTGTTGTTGTTTCCCACACGATATTTAATCGCAGTGGCCGTGACGTGTATCAGGACCGCAGATATCATCAATTGCAGGGGTGTCCAATTACTTGTTGGTAGATAGTGTAGTTTCAGATTATTTTTTAAATTATATGCAACTGATTTTTATTATTATTTATGAAAGGTGTTTGAAAATGATTTGGATAGAAGCTATTGCTTTGGTAAATAACTAGCTGTTGTACAGTCATGTCATAGTACATCATTCCACCATCAAATGTCAGTCATGCGTGCTTGTGAAGAACTGCCATGTCATTACTGAGTCTTGTAGTTGAAGCACATGAACAAGAGTTGCAAAATGATAGGCAGAGATGGACCATGTGATTCCTGTGGAAAGAGGGTGTTACAATGTGAGGTACTTGATCACAACTATTTTTGACTTGCTAATATAAATCAAATGCACCTAAAAATTATAGGTAAGGATTTGAAGATGAATAAGGTGTATGTGCATTTGGTCCCACAAGACCTAATGTAGCAGCAGAAATAGACAACAGTGACTTTATCGTCAATTGCTGGCACCATAAAATCAGGACATCAAAGATTTCTTTGAAATATTAGTCACAGGTGGGTCATTCCACACGAAATCATCAGATTTTGAATTAATTTTCCACCAACACATCTCCGATTCTTACGATTTTTTTTAATGGGTAGCTACTCCCAACTTATAAAGACACTGAAAGTTTCAATTTTTTATTTCCTATAGGTTAGAAGATATAATTTTTTTAATTTTGGTGCATGGTGGACATATTTTGTATAAAAACACAAATATCTCTGTTATTTAGAATAAAAAGAAATGCATAAATCATCATTCTTCCTTAATTTTTACCAAGGAATCCATTGGTGCAATGCATGCGTTTCTATCTGCTTTAGTTTTTGAGTTATGAGCAATGAGAGAGCCTTTCTTCAATGCTTAAAAAGGCAATGTAGTACAGCACTTAGAAAGCTGCAGTTATTATTCTTTGCAAAGAAAGCTTTAATCTATCAAATGAAGAAAAAAAAAAAACCTTGAGCTTTTGCCTGAGCGCCGAGAAAATATTTTTTAAACATGGTGCATGGCCAGTGCATTGCCACGGTGACAGCGCAATCGATGAAGCACGCTGCGTCATGGCCACGGCTGTGTGGAGACTTGGTACCAGAAGAAGAATGGCATTCCTCCCTCACGCAAGAAGTGATCCCACCCATTACCCCCACCATGGGGAAGCATGTATTGTTGAACTCACGTTTTGAAGGAAAGGAATTTTTTATTTAAAAAAAGCATGATTAGTTCATGAACGATGTTTATATTTATATGTCTCTCTACACTGTGATCAACTTCCATGTCAGTTTTTGATTGTATTTAATCAAACCAGGCAAGAGGAAGTTGAGCTTCCATGGAACACATTTTTTCCCCTCCCGATAACGAATTTGGTGATTATCATAAAATTTAACATCTAAAGGTTTTAGAGTGTTCACTAGATTTTCCCGCGTTTTGTGTCATCATCTGAATCATTTCTGGAAATCGATGCAAAACAAAAACTATTTGGGGGGGGGGGTGATTGCTACCAATGCTTTCGCTCTAGACGAGAGATCGTGGAGAAATTTCTTTGGCTAATTTTGGGAATCATCTCGTATTTTTTTTTAATCAACTTTTTTTATTTTATTCTGGCGAGTATGTGTGTATGTATGTATGTATGTATGTATGTATACATGGAATAAAAGTTCCATCGTGCTTTGTTTTCAGATGTATCATGCCGGCCATGAAATGAAGTCTCTCTCCTTTTTAGATGTTGTTTGTAGAGGATTATTACTACAAATGACCTGACGCTCCAGACCTTTTGCGCACTTTGTCTGATCAACATCCTGCAAATTTATTGCTTCTCGTAAAGATATCGTTAAGTATAAACTTGCCACCCCGGTGGTGCAGTGGTCTAAGCGATGGCTTATGAATGATCATTAGTCCAAGATGGGTCCAGATTCGAATCCCGGTGAGGCATGGATGTTGTGTTTGTCTTACGGTGCTGACTCTCTCCCTTCCCTGGAACCAGTGGCCCCAAATTAGGGATGGACGACTGGCCCACTGAGTTGCTCACGGTGGGCGTTAAACCTCCAATAAAAAAAAAGAGAAGTATAGACTTGCCATTCGCCGCAGGATAAAAAATGATGTTGACAAAAAAGTGTTAGAATTTTATATGCGCACGCAAAATCTCCGATTATTTTCTGTGAAGGTAATACGATACTTTTTCTGTTGCGTGGAAACTAAATATGACCCGCGAGAAAATTTAATGTTCTTGTCACCGATGTAAACCAATCAGTTCTAAACTTTCGGGTTTTTGAAGTTTATGAATTGTAGCCTCTTAAATAAAAAAGCAAAATGGCATTCCTCATGGCTGTTAGTTTGTGTGCTTATGGGAGGGAGGGGGGGGGGGTTGGGGGCTTCTTCGAAATAATTTCTAAGAGAGCAGCAGAAACATGCGTTTTGGAATTATAGTTTAAAATTATCAGAGAGAGACAGAGAGAGGACTAAGTAAGCTAAAATTGCAAAGAAATGGTAACTTGTCATAGAGATTCATATCCACGGTTCCGATACTACATACGTTGAATAAATACTATGTACAGTATTCACATGAAAACTTTTTTTGACTGGGGATAGCATTATCAGCGTCGAGTAAAGTGCACATGAACGGAATTTTTTGCCAAAAATTTCTGCCAAACACTTCAAAATGTGTGCCTATTCTCTCATCATGTTTAGCCCCCCCCTCTTGATGGCCCACCCAGTTCTGAGCGGCTAGCATCGCCACTGCCCTGCGTTTGCTAATTTATTTGCCGTTATGGAATAACGTTTTCTGTTCGCCACAGATGTAGAACTGTTTATTTTTCTTAGAGACGATCTACTCTTTTTATCCGTGTTATGGCCGACACGCTTGCTTCTAGTTTTTTTTTCTTAGACCTCGAACCCCTCAGGTCCTAATTTACGACCTCTACAAAACAGAGGTTTTGTAGCTCACCGCAAGTGGAAAAGCTCCGTAGTGTATTTTCTCAGATCACTTTTACTCTCTTGCGATTTGAAAGTTGCTGCCTAGTTTTTCAGCGCCTTTGTGCATTGCGTTTGTGGCGTAATACGTTAAACAAAAAACTAATTCTTAATTCAAGAGACAGCTAAAGTAACTTGTCAATATGAGGACGATAACTGCGTTGCTACTGATAAAGAGAAACAGAAGCTCATAAAACAGAGGACAAATTATGACCTCTAAATAGTAACACGAGTTCCATACTTGTCTTACATAAATTGGTAATCAATAATTGCGATACATTGGGTATTACATTAACGAAAACATACTCATACTTTCGAGATCTGTTAATGTCTCCCATTATTTCTAAATTTATTGGCATGATTAATAAAAAAAATAATAATAACGGAAATAAATCCAATTGCTACCACTCTGATACTGGGATGTGTTTAGGAGGCATACAATTTTTCATTCAGTGTAACCATTAAACTGTATTTCCCTATTTTTGGGTGACACCACGAACAGTTAAACTGTGTTTTCCTCATTTTAGGGTATTGTGGTGCGTTTTGTTTCATATGAGCTCTTGAGAGTTTCGTGAGCTCCCACCTGACGCGTAATCTTTAAATAAGCAACTGAAATTTCAAAAAAAAAAAAAAAAAAAAAAAAAAGGCAAGATGACTACTGCAAGATAAATTCGTTCATTTAAATACCAGATCTACCAGAAAATAATGGATAACATTTTTTCTAACCCGACGCTGAGCCTTGCTAACGTCATCATCTGTGATCGTCAAGTATCTGACATTAACTAAAACGCAGTATATATCCCCTCTACTTCGCAAGAATAGGCACCGAGATATATAATCCCGATTACTTTATTTCTCAATCTCAAGGTGTCATTCCTTGATCATTTTCTCTTATGGCAGGCGTGGAGAACTAGACAATTTATTAATTCCTGAAATAGAACTATTTCATGTCTAAAAATTCTGTCAGATATTGCGTGAGCTGTAGATATCATTAATCAATTTTCCAAAAACTGTATTCAACGTCAATTGCATAATTTATAAGCATCAGTACTGTATATTGGTAAGCTATACAGGGAGAAAAAAGTTTATATTAGTTCTTCTCATCATTGAATGGCTAAGAATACCAATATATTTTCGACGTCTGTTGCATAATTTATATGCTTTATTTGTGTGTAACTTTTTTCACGTTACAGCTCATATTGGTAAGCTGTACGGAGAAAATGATTTATATTAGTTTTCCTCGTCGCCGAATGGCTAAGAATGTGGTGGATAGCATCTGACGATTTGGCGTGAAATGACCCTTTTGTAATATTTTACAGTTATATTATTTGAAATGCCTTTAAACATAAAATTAATTCACTATCCTTCCTCCTTCAAGCATCACATCAAATGATCGTGCGATCTGACCAAACGCGTGCAATGGTATCTTGGTTTGCCGCCTGTCCGAAGGCCAACATCCACTGCCGCTAGGCTGGCTACCAACGCTATTTGCAGTGCACAGATTCACAGTGGCAAAATACGAGCCGTGCACCATATTTAAAAAATATTTTCTCAGCGCGCATGCAAAAGCCCAATTTTTTTTTCTTCATTTGCTAGACTAAATTTTTCTTTAAATACGAAAAACAATAGTGATCTTCTAAGTGCTGTACTACATTGCATTTTTACGTTTTGAAGAAAGGCTCTCCCGTTGCACGTAACTCAAAAACTAAAGAAGATAGAAATTTGTGCATTGCACCAATCGATTTCTTGCGGGAAATTACGAAGGAGTGGTGATTTTGGTACTTTTTTATCCAAACAACAGAAATATTTGCGTTTTTACGCGATTAAGGCCCGCCATGCACCACATATCCATACCTAGCAGTGTCATAGTTTCCCACACAAGTTGCTATGATGACCTCTGTTTTTTTTTATTTTTGGTGGTTGTTTTTGTGAAGAAGTAATGTACCACTGCTGAATTTTCTGGTGCTGTATGTGATAGCACCAAAAGAATTTCGAGCATTTTTAGCAAGATGTGAAGACTTTTCTTTTTTTTGTTTAGTATCTGTCTCCAACATGAATCTCTTTTGTAAGGGAGAGAATGCCAGTTGAGTATCGCTTATTGTTCTGGCCACTACTTTCAAAATCTGATTATTTCGTATGTCAGTCAGACTTGTGTCTAGTGAACATGCAAGTATATCTGTGTAATTCTTCCAGAACTGACAATTTCAGTCATGTATAATATATCATCATCATCAACCATTATCAATCCACTGCTGGATGAAGGTCTCTCCAAGTTTCTTCCACAATTGTCTGTGTCTTGAGCCTGTCTCCTCCATGTCACTCCAGCATACTTTCAAATTTCATCCATCCATCTCCCATAGGGCCTTCTTCTGGGTCTTTTCCTGTCCCTCGGAATCCAGTGTAAAATTGCTGCTGTCCATCGGTGATTCGTTCTTCTGGCAACATGTCCAGCCCATTGCCATTTCAGTGATTTCACTCTGGTCATGATGTCGTCCACTCCTGTCATTTTTCTTATCCACAGGTTCCTCTTCTTATCTTTCCTGGTTACACCAAGTATTCATCTCTCCATGCTTCTTTGAGTTATCTACAGTCTTTGTATGTCTTTTTTAGCACGTCTTTTGTAGAAAAAGATCGTGCTTATGTTACCGGTTTGTCCCCTCCCTCCGTCCATCAGTCCGTCTGTACCCACGATATCTCTGCAACTGTTAGTCCGATTTGAAAAATTCTTTTTGCATTGGGAAGCTTGAAATATGCGAATGATGATCCTTCATTTCGTTTTTTTTTATGATGTACAATTTCGCCGCTAGAGGGCGTAAATGCAGATGTCGAATTCAAAAATACATTTAATTTCACATATTTGCTTCTAAACATCCGGTTGAAAAAATTCTTTTATCTTTCGATTCCATTTATGCCGAAGAGTATTTTAGATATAGTTACTTTTTCAAATTACACATAGATTTTCTGGCGTAAAAGTAAATTACATTTTCTTCTATAACTCTTCTTCTAAAACCCTGATTTGAAAAATTGTTTCTTCAGCGGATGCACGTGCTGATGGAAAATCTTTTGCATATAATTTCAAATTTTTGGTAAAAAATACTTTGGCCACCAGGGAGCGCAAGTGTTAATTTTTGCTTCTGATGTATTTGCCCTAAAATCTGAGCTTCTAAGATATCGATTGAAAAAATTCTTTCGTGGACTGATGCCACTCACATCGATAAACTTTTTCGTAATATTTTCTTCTTAAAATGTTCCACAGTTTCTCCGCCAGGGGGCGTAGATGTATATCTTATTTTTGTCAATATCTGTATTTCTAGGCGTCCGATTTGAAAAATTCCTTCTTTGTTGGAGTGTTTTCCGTGTGTCATGTTTTTCATATAATTTCAAAATTTTCAAGTAATTCATAGACTTTCCGCTAGGGCGTAGAGGTTAATTGCGTTTCCCCCTATATCCCTGCTTCTAAATCTCCGATTTGAAAAATTCTTCTGCACCGTATACAGCTCCTGATGGGAAATCGTATGCACATAATTTCCAATTTATGTAAAAAAATAGTTTAGCTATCAGGGGGTGTAAATCTTAATTTCCACTTCTGATGCATTTCCAGCAAAATATAAGCTTCTAAATTCTCGATTGAAAAAAAAACGTCGTTTGTAGACCGATACTACTCATGTCGACAAACCTTTTAGAAACATTTTCTTCTTAAAATAATGCATGGTTTCTATGCCAGGGGGTGTAGATATATATCTTATTTTTGTCAATATCTCCACTTCTAGGAGTCCGATTTGAAAAATTCCTTCTTTGTTGGATAGTGTTTCCAGTGTGACATGTTTTTCATATAATTTCAAAATTTTCAAGTAATTCATAGACTTTCCGCTAGGGGCGTAAAGGTAAATTGCTTTCTCCCCTATATCTCTCCTTTAAATCTCCGATTTGAAAAATTCTTTCTGCACTGGATACAGCTCCTGGTGGGAAATCCTTTGCACATAATTTCAAATTTTTGTATAAAATGGTTTGGCCACCAGGTGGCGCAAGTCTTAATTTCCGCTTCTGATGTATTTGCAGCAAAATATGAGCTTCTAAATTCTCGATTGAAAAAAAACGTCGTTTGTAGACCGATAGTATTCATGCCAACAAACGTTTTAGAAACATTTTCTTCTTAAAATAATGCATGGTTTTCTATGCCAGGGGGTGTAGATGTATATCTTATTTTTGTCAATATCTCTAATTCTAGGAGTCCGATTTGAAAAATTCCTTCTTTGTTGGATAGTGTTTCCGACGCGAAATGTTTTTCCTATAAATTTAAAATTTTCAAGTAAAACATGGACTTTCTGCTAGGGGGCACAAAGGTAAATTGCATTTTCAGCGTTATTTCTGCTTCTAAAACTCCTATTTGAAAAATTATTCTTGTATCACATACAAGACCTGATCGAAAATATTTTTCACATAATTTCTAATGTTTGGTAAAGAATGATTTGGCCGCCAGGGTGCATAAGTGTTAATTTCTGCTTTTGATGTATTTGTAGCAAAATCTGGGCTCCTGAAAACTCGACTAATTTTTTTTTTTCTTGGACCGATACCGCTCGTATGGAAAAACCTTTTTAAAATACTTTCTTCCTAAAATAATGCATGGTTTTCCCACCAGGGGACGTAAAGTCACATCTGATTTTTGTCGATATCTCTGTTTCTAAGAGTCCGATTTGAAAAATTCTTTCTGTGTTGTTGAGCATTTCCGGTGCGAAATGTTTCTCATATAAATTCATGTTTTTCTTAATGCACAAGTCTCCAACCAGAAGGCGTAAGCGCACGATTCAGTTTACAGCAATATCTGAGGGATTAAAAATGCGATTGAAAAACGTTTTTCTTCCGTCAGATACTATTGTTTTCCATACCGGTTCCATTGACTTCGAATAGCTTTGATAAATTTAATTTGCATCAAAACGGATCCAAAAGACGTGCTTATTACACCCGAATATTTGGTGTCATCTTGTTTCTTTTACGGCTATTTCTGCATGCAACACACACGCGGGGAATCTTCGTGCGGTTTGTGTTGGTGGCCTGATGATGCAGTCCATGTGACCGTGAAAGCACTCGCCGTGATAACATCAACAGAGTGTGTTTTTGAGTGAACCGCGTCTCCCAACCCGATAGTATCATTTGTTTCTAATGAGATATGTTTTAATTAATGGATATTTTTAGATGTATGAGTGTTTCAATCAGTGAGTGTTCAATTAAAAATTGTAAATTAATATTTTAACTAAAACGCTTTATTTGTAAATATCTTTTAACTAATCAAGACTTTTGTTGCATAATTTTGGCTTCTCTCGGGGTGGGAGCACGTGTCTCACTGAGCGTGTAACATGGGATATATGGTTCAGTATTAGGTACGCAATACCTTTTGATATTTCATTTGTTCAATTTGATGCACATTTTACTATGAAATTATCCCTAGGGATATGTCTCATGATATGTATATGCCTTTTTTAGTTAAGGTGCATGTTTCTGCTCCTTACAATAAGCACTGGCAGGATGCATTGATTAAACACTTTTCTTTTAAGACATAACGGCATACTGCTCTTAAAAATTGTACTGTTTCTTCCAAAAGCTCTCCATCCAAGTTTTAAACACTGATTAATTTCTTCATCAATGTGACCCTCTCTTGATATCTGCTGCCCAAGATAAATGTAGGTATCGGTTGTCTCAAGCTTTTCTCCATCAATCAATAAATCTTCCTTTCTTGTAAAAGCATTGTACATCACTTTTGTTTTCTGAAAGTTCATTTTTAATCCCACTTCTTTACTGTTGTCAACAAGTTCTTGGATCATACTCTGGAACTCTGAAGGGGTAATTGCAAAGATGACTATGTCATCAGCAAAATGAAGGTGAGTTAAGTAATCTCCATTAATCTTTATTCCTTTGTTTTCCTAGTTCAATGATTTAAAGACATTTTGCAATGTGGCATTAAAGAGCTTGGGAGGTATGGTGTCACCTTGTCTCACTCCCTTTCCAATTCTTATTTGTGCTGTATCCTCAAATATTCGAACCTTTGCACTTGCATTTTCATAGATGTTATTAATAATGCTAATGTATGCACTTCAATACCGCAGGCTTTCAAAGCCATGTAATATATATACAGTGTAACCTGGATAATTTGAAGCTGAAGGGACTACAAAAATAATTCGAATTATTGACAAATTCGAATTAGGCAAGTTTGAATATGGGCACATTTAAATACTGTAAAAAACAACATATTTATTCATAACATACAAAAAAAAGTACAGTACAGTAAATTTACAAATTTTTTGTAAGATAAAAACGTGAAATTTTGTTCTGCTTCTTAGAATTTATGTTATGGATAAGTGCAAATTCCTCAAGTTTATTGAGTGAATGAAATAGACAGTCACTTACATTCTGCTGTCCCTCAACAAACTTCCTTAGCTGTTGGAGGTGAACCAAGGCTTCTACTGAATTTGGAAGGCGCTCTCTTCAAGAAATTCTGGCCGTTCCAGTTCTTCATCTGAAGATACACAGTTGGTCTTCTTATTCATAACATCAACCAAGATCTTATCATCTGTGAGCTCACCACAAAGAGCTAAATTGTCATCAACTCTCACAAAAGCCTCATACGGTACAACACGGCCTATGTCTTCCCAGTACTCCACAGTGGGTATGATCTCCTCGCTACCAATACCTTGATGTAGTTCAGACTCATCATCAGAGTGATGGGAGCCTGCTTTTCCGAAGCCGTTGGCTATAGTTTCAGGTTTAACTTGTTGCTTCATCCAGAACTTGGAACTTCATCCAGAACAGTATGTACCCATTTTAAAAGGTAATTGTTAAAAATACGAGAAAACGAAAATGGGGGTTTCTTTGAATCAAACAAAAAAAGTTCAAATTAAGGTGTTTTTTTTAACATTATTTATATAGAAAATTCAAGGGACCGAATGAAAAATTCAAATTAACCAAGAGTTCGAATTAAAAACGTTCGAATTAGACAGGTTACACTGTATATATACAGTCGAGAGCTTATTGGTTGGCTTAAAGAGATTGCAAATTCAGATCCCAAGCCAACTAGTTGCTACTTGTTTTCTTATCCTTTTTTTTAAATTTGCTTGTTTGTTTATACCTTAGTGTGTTTTAACACCTTCGTAGAGCTGATGTTACACAGTTGAGTGGAGCACTTATTCTGTCCCTTTTTAGCACGTCTTTTGTAAAAAAAGATCTTGCTTCTGTTATCGGTTTGTCAGTCCGTCCGTCCGTACCCACGGAATCTCTGCAACTATTAGTCCGATTCGAAAAATTCTTTTTGCATTCGGAAGCTTGAAATATGCAAATGATGATCCTTCATTTCGTTTTTTACGATGCACAATTTTGCCGCTAGAGGGCGTACATGCAGATGATTTCGAATTCAAAATTACGTTTTAATCCACATATTTGCTTCTAAACATCCGATTGAAAAAAATCACTTATCTTTCGATTCCATTTATGTCGAAGAGTGTTTTAGATATAGTTTCATTTTCAAATTACGCATAGATTTTCTGCTAGGTGACGTAAAAGTAAATTACATTTTTTCCGATAACTCTTCTCCTAAAACTCCGATTTGAAAAATCTTTTTTTCAGCGGATACATCTCCTAATGGAAAATCTTTCGCATATAATTTAGAATTTTTTGGTAAAGAATACTTTGGCCACCAGGGGGCGCAAGTGTTAATTTTTGCTTCTAATGTATTTGCCATAAAATCTGGGCTTCTAAAATATCGATTGAAAAAATTCTTTCGTGGACTGATGCCCTCACATCGATAAACCTTTTCGGAATTCTTTCTTCCTAAAATATCCCACAGTTTCTCCGCCAGGGGGCGTAGATGTATATCTTATTTTTGTCAATATCTCTACTTCTAAGAGTCCGATTTAAAAAATTCCTTCTTTGTTGGATAGTGTTTTCCGTGTGACATGTTTTTCATATAATTTCAAAATTTTCAAGTAATTCATAGACTTTCCGCTAGGGGGCGTAAGGGTAAATTGTGTTCCCCCCTATATCTCTGCTTCTAAACCTCCGATTTGAAAAATTCTTTCTGCACGGTATACAGCTCCTGATAGGAAATCGTTTTCACATAATTTCTAATTTTTGTAAAAAAAAATGGTTTGGCCACCAGGGGGCATAAATCTTAATTTCCGCTTCTGATATATTTGCAGCAAAATATGAGCTTCTAAATTCTCGATTGAAAAAAAAACGTCGTTTGTAGACCGATACTACTCATGTCGACAAACCTTTTAGAAACATTTTCTTCTTAAAATAATGCATGGTTTCTATGCCAGGGAGTGTAGATATATATCTTATTTTTGTCAATATCTCCACTTCTAGGAGTCCGATTTGAAAAATTCCTTCTTTGTTGGATAGTGTTTCCAGTGTGACATGTTTTTCATATAATTTCAAAATTTTCAAGTAATTCATAGACTTTCCGCTAGGGGGCGTAAAAGTAAATTGCTTTCTCCCCTATATCTCTCCTTTAAATCTCCGATTTGAAAAATTCTTTCTGCACTGGATACAGCTCCTGATGGGAAATCGTATGCACATAATTTCAAATTTTTGTAAAAAATGGTTTGGCCACCAGGTGGCGTAAGTCTTAATTTCCGCTTCTGATGTATTTGCAGCAAAATATGAGCTTCTGAAATCTCGATTGAAAAAAATTCTTTTGTTGACCGATGTCAACAAACCTTTTAGGAGCACTTTCTTCTTGAAATAATGCAGCATGGTTTCTACGCAAGGGGCGTAGATGTATATATTATTTTTGTCAATATCTCTACTTCTAAAAGTCCAATTTGAGAAATTCCTTCGTTGTTGGATAGTGTTTCCAATGCAAAATGTTTTTCCTATAAATTCAAAAATTTCACGTAAATCTTTTAAGACTTTCCGCTAGGGCGCATAAAGGTAAATTGCGTTTTCCGCTCCTTAAACTCCGATTTGAAAAATTCTTCCTCTATCGCATACAAGACCAGATGGAAAATATTTTTCACATAATTTCTAATGTTTTGTAAAGAATGGTTTGGCCAGCAGGGGTCATAAGTGTTAATTTCTGCTTCTGATGTATTTGTAGCAAAATCTGGGCTCCTGAAAACTTGACTAAATTTTTTTTCTTGGACCGATACCACTCATATGGAAAAACCTTTTGAGAATACTTTCTTCCTAAAATAATGCATGGTTTTCCCACCAGGGCACGTAAAGTCACATCTTATTTTTGTCGATAACTCTGTTTCTAAGAGTTCGTAAGCTCAAGATTCCGTTTACACCAATATCTGAGGGATTAAAGACCCGATTAAAAAACTTCTTTCTTCCGTCGGATACTATTGTTTTCCATACCGGTTCCATTGCCTTTGAATAGCTTTGATAAATTTAATTTGCTTCAGAACGGATTCAAAAGACGTGCTTATTACACCGGAAAATTTGGTGTCATCTTTCTTGTTCGATCTACTTCTGAATTTCTAGAACATTTTGTTGGGAACTCTGGAAAGTTTGCTGTTTCATAAGAAGTAAAACATCTGTTAAAGGTGTTATTGAAATGGCACCAGTGATTTGTCATTGTTAAAATAGAACATCTGTCAAAGGTGTTATTGAAATAACACTGCTGGTTTGTCATATTTCCTGACCACAATGGAAGAAATCTTCAGTTCTGCAGTTGTAAGAATTCCAAGCTAGAAACAGGAAGTCTTCTATTGTATTCAACTGATTTAAAAAGGAGAAGCTTCAAGTGAACTTGCATAATTTTAAGTGCTCCCCCACCCCTTTTTTAATTTATGTGTTATTTTAATTCTGAAACTTGTAGAGAATTTTTCAAATGATGTAAGAGTATAATTAAAATACTTTAATTTTATTAATGTCTGAATCTCCTTGTATGTTTCAGGAGAGGTACCTATTCTGGCAGAAATCAACACTTTTCACCCAGTTTTGAAAACTGAAATGGACAAATCTGAAGTAGGGATGTACTCTATTAAGAATCTTCAGCAGCAAGCATCTTTGTTGTCAGCAATGGAGCAATATGGTCTTTTGCACAAAGGAACTTGTTTCATTGAGTTTGGAGCTGGGAAAGGTGCACACTAACTGTAAATACTTATACACATATGTTGCAGTTTTATTATATGTTATTTTTTTCTTTTGCATAATGAAGCAGTAAAAAAATGCTTTATGACATGCAAAATTGTACATTTTTTATCTACCAAGGATTATAAAAATCGTGAACTATTTTTTATTTGCATCATCAATCATTCCATGTCACTCTAGCATGTTTCAAAATTTATCCACCCATTTCCCACATGGTCTTCTTTTTTTTGGGTCTTTTCCTGTCCTTTGTGTCCAGTGTCCAGTCTGGTATTTCAATTACCCAGTGGTGGCCAGTCCTTCTAGTAGTATATTTGCCTCATTTACACTTGAATGTCTGTATTTCGTTCATGATGCCATCCAGTCTTGTAATTTTCCTGATATAAGAGTTTTGTTTCCTATCTTTCTCGGTTAACCATATGTAATTAAATGTGTGGTGGTCACACAAACAACTTTACATGCTGACAATTGCATTTCAGTAATTTGATTTAGTATTAGTGTTGCATTTTATTTATTTAAAATGTTTAAAGTATGTAGGATGGCTGATAAGTAATGTAAATGCAAGCAATGTGACCTTGTAGCTACAACAGTGGCAAGTTTCATTCCTTTTCTTACAGCAGCTGTGAATCAATGTATGTTTACATGGCATCATGTTTTGAGGATATGTCAACAAAGTTCAAACAACATGCAGTGATTGAATTTTTAGGTGCTGAAAATGTTACTTCACCGTTTAAAGGCTGTGTATGGTGAAAACATTGTTGACAGAATTCCAGTAAATTGTTGAGCCATTAAATTTTGCCAGTGGGAACCAGGGGATGCCAATCTTGTCGACGAACTTCGAAGTGGAAGACTGTTTTGGTGACCGATGAAAATCATGAGAAAGCAGTAGATGAATTCATCCAAAACTAGACAAAACCCGTCTGAATCTACGGTTAGTTTTTTTTTTTTTTTTTTTTTTTGAGAAGGATAAACTCATATGAAACAACAAATGTAAACTTTATTTGATTGGCAAATTCATTCAACCACTTCAGTAAAGACAATAGTCTAAGTTCATGATTTTTTTTTTTTTTTTGACTGGAGGTTTAACAACCACCATGAGCAACTCAATGGTCTATAAGCAGTCGCCCGTAATATTTTCACTAGCAATGGTCAACGGAATGTTTATTTACATCTTTACATAATGGGAAATGTCTTACCTACGTGAATAAACTGGATCGAATGAATATTAAATTGTATATATACATCACACAGTCCAACAGCATAACACAATCAGGTCTTAAAGAGTGTTCGCTGTTTTGATGAGTTCGATGAGAAGAACTTTTATACGAATGCCTGCTAGCGTTGCTTTGTGCAATAGTTCACGCAGAAAAGAGAAGACTTTGGGCTATCTCAGTCCCTCCATGGTTCCGCCTTCAGCAGCGCATGAGTCAACCGTACGCTTCTCTCATAGACTTTACATGGGAACTTTGCCGCCCCACAACGCTCGAACCACTGCCCTAATCTCATTTTTCTCTTTGACTGGCACATCTACATGGTAAGACCTTTACTTTGATACCTCAACCATATCTTTACATTCAACCTTTCTCTCAAAATAGGACTCACAGTAAAAAAAACTTATAGAATTAATATATAGATGACTGCCATATCACCCAAAACTGGATTGCAGCTAGGATCAGAATCTCAAAAGAAAGAGTGGGGTATATCACCGCTTCACTTGGCTACACAAAAATCTGTCCTTGATGCGGGGCCATGCATGTTGATGCCAGAAAGCAATCATCTTGAATGTTGTGCAAAACTTTTGAAGCATCATCGTGAAGAGGACGATCAATTACTGAATTACTGTTGAATATTGTTACTGGGAATGAGTCATGGATCGAGACATGTCCTGAAGAAAAACGACAGAGCATGGAATACCAACACACTTCCTCTCTTCATCCCAAAAAATTCAGAACAGTGTCTGACAGCAATTTTGGTTCTTTTGACTGTTTTGAGGAACTTGCATGAAGTTTACCTGACAGAATTTTTAAAGCTTAGAATACTCTCAAGTCGGCATGTTAGTTTGAAAGGAATCACATTACAGTACAGAACCTGTGCCTGTGGATTGTCAAGTTAGGAAGTCAACTGCACCAATTTTGTTACTGCATGATAATGAAAGACCACATTCCTTGCACAACACTTGATGGTCTCCAGAGGCTGAAATTTGAGGTTCTTTCCCATCTGCCCTACAGCCCGGACTTGGCACCATGTGATTTTCATTTCTTTCTAAATCTGAAATGGGATCGTGAGGGGACTTGTTTCACCTCTGATGATGAAGTGAAGCATACTATCATATCTTGGATCGGATAAAAAAGCCCTGAATTCTGCATTGACAGCTTGTGTACATTTGTGTTACGTTGTGAAAAATGTATAGAAGCACCTGTCAATTTGTACCTACCATATTGTACTTTCATTTCAGTATCCTGGATATTTGACTCTGTGCATTGCTTATCAGCCTACCCTCATAATAATTGTTTTTGTAACTTCAAGGTATTCTGATGCACTTTGACTGGTGAAATAGTTGTTGCAAATTTATATATCTTCTTGATAACTGAGGTTGATTTGGATTTGTGCACCTCCTGGAATTTAAGGAGAACTCCTTAAATGGGCCTTTTTCCTTTATTTCCCCTTAGACTCTTGAAAAAGTCCTTAAATTTAATTTTGACCTTTGGAAATTTTTGTCCTTTAGACTGTCTCGATGCCTTCCGTTCCTCATTTACCAGGCAGGAGGTGAACTTTTTTTTCTTTGTCTCTAAATTCATTATTTTTCTATGTCCTCTGGAAGCCATTTTTAGGTCACCTTTACCAGCTAACATGCACTCAGTCCTCTCCTGTTGAGGTGAGCATCAGGTATGATTGGATAAACTTCATCATGTGCCTCAGCATTGCTTCAGAAAAGTCACAGAGACACCAAATGCTACGGATTCTCCATAGTCTCTACGGAAATCATTGATTTGCTACAGAGTACTTGAAATTAAATATACCACAGAAATCAACAATCTTCAGTGAAATAATGTTATTCACCATCCGTGTGAAGTTTATTTTCATGTTTTCAAGATCCTAACATTTATTAAACATTTTAAAAATTATTCACTGTTGTTTTTTAATATCATGACATTTCTTCTGTGTTTTTTATTTATTTCTTGATTTTCTTCATGACATATGAAAATGTTTGGAACCACTGGAAATATTGCTCTAGCAGGAATGAAAATGTTCTTTGAGATTTTCACAATTTCAAATTTTTCTGTCAAAGCGGTGTCCCCCCCTTTTTTTTTTTCTTCCTGATTATATTTTTTTAGTCTATATTTTTCTGATAATGTTCCTCATTTTTTATATGCTTGGTGATAGTGAAAAAGAGTGACTGTATTTTTTAAGACTTTTTTTCTAATAAAATGCATGTTTCCTATTTCAGGCTGTTAGAAATAGGAAACATTCTCATTTTTTAAAGTGAAATTAAATTTCAAAATCTGTTTCTGGTGGAATTTGTGCCATTTCCAGGACCCATAAAAATTGTTTTCATGCCAGACAGAACAATGCAGTAGCAATTTTTGATATTTAATTTCAATTAAAATGTGTGGGCAAGCATGTTTTTTTTTTTTTATTTAAAGCTAAATTATGTTCAGAAAGCACTACTGCGTATTCAGTGGGCAGAAAAAACAACTTTACGGGGAAAGAAAGGCACAACGGACAGTTGAGTTCCAGTCAATTTTTTTGTAAACAAAAGGAAAAACGTGTACTCTTTTTGTCTGTTGTTGTAGCAAAAAGTGACTAGAAAATAAGGAATCGTGCATTTTTGGAGAATTTAAATTGTAAAAAGTTTTGATGTCGTCGTTGACGCTGTCATAGTGAGCAATGGGTTTGCCTCCTCGGGGCGCTCCGTGGTAACAATGGCACACACAACAGCAACTAGGGCCTCTGTGAATCTTGGAGAGGTGCAAGCTAGTTCTGTGTGACAATGGCAAAAGACCCCAACTCACTAGGTTTTGTTCCAGAATTCTTATGTTGAATGACCAACTGGAACCCTCAGCTGTGGGCTACTCCCCCACACTGATGTACTTACCTGATTAAAAAGACAAAAAGAAATATTAAGAATGACTCAAGTGTGGGATATGGTGGACCTACCACACTTGAGAAGGACGGTCCACCACGGAATCGACCTGGACTTTCTAAACGGCGTATGAGAAAGAGATCTCGGCTGAGTGAATGTAAGATTGGTGTATGGAATACTAGAGGTATAAATGGCAAGATGAGTGAGGTGATTGAGGAGATGAATAAGTATAGACTGGATGTGCTGTGTGTAAGTGAAACCAAAAAGAAGGAAATTCGGGTAGAAGAAGTGAATGGCACGGTGAGTGTGTGGTCTGGAGTATTGGATAATATGAGAGGACAGGCTGGTGTAGGTGTGATTTTAAGTGAAAAGATGAAGAACAACTTGATTCATTATAGTTGCATAAGTGAGAGAATTCTCTGGATTCGTTTGAAAGTGAAACTTCAGAGAATTGTAATTGTTGTAGTGTATGCTTCTTGTGACTCGGAACCTTCTGATAAGAAAGAAGATTTCTGGAATGAGCTAAAAGCTGTTTTGAGCCAGTTTGGTGCTAAAGAAAAAGTTATAATAGCAGGGGATTTCAATGCTAGAGTAGGTGTGCAGAATGCAATTTCTGACAATGTTCTGGGTAAGTTTAATGATCCTTGTGTGAATGATAATGGTGAAAGATTAATTGAACTCTGTATTGAGAATGGGTTGTGTGTATCTAATACATTTTTCAACCACAAGTATATACACACATATACTTGGGAAAATCGTACTCTTGGTCAAAAGTGTGTGATAGATTTTGTTGTTTACGATCAGCGTTTGAAAAACTTAGTTGTTGACACCGGTGTGATGAGAGGTGCCGATGTTGGTTCTGATCATTACTTGGTAGTGTCACGAGTGAAACTTAATGTTGGTTGGAGGAAAAGGAATAGGAAGAGACACAGGATAGAATGATTAAAGGTTGATAGGCTCCTTGAAGATCATCAGCGGTACTCTGACTTACTCAGAGAACGACTGAAGGATCTGAAATCTTGTGAGAGGGATGTAGGAAAGAAGTGGGAATATTTTAAGAACTGTGTTGTCACTGCTGCTAAAGAGGTCTGTGGCACCACAATAGTGGGTAACAATAGAGTTGATGCTTGGTGGAATAGTGAGATTGATGAGGCAGTAAAGAAAAAGAAGGAAGCCTATTTGGGGATGTTGCAAGGTAGAGTCTCTGTGGATGAATATCGCTGTAAGAAGCGTGAAGCTGCTAAGCTGGTTTGCCACAGTAAGGCAAAAGATAGGAAGGAGAAAGTGGAAAGGCATGAACTGGCTTTTTGGAAAGATGGAAAGTCCTTCTGGAAGTACATGAGACTCAGGAAAAATAGGGGAAACAAAGTTGTAAGTTGTGTGAAGAATGAGATCGGGGAAATGATATGGGAGCCCAATGAGTTAAGTGAAAGATGGGGTGAATACTTCTGTGAGTTATTAAATCAAGAGAGCAAAAATGATTCTGAGACAGATGCAGATTGTGTCACAATGAGGGATGAAAGCACAGGAGGGATCTCAAGAGAAGAAGTGTGTAAAGCTCTAAAATCTCTTCAGAATGGTAAGGCTCCAGGAGTTGATGGCATAACTGCAGAGATGTTGAAGTATGGTGGTGACTCTATAATTGACTGGTTAACTGAAATTTGCCAGTTGTGCTGGGAGTTAGGAATGGTCCCTCGGGATTGGAAGGATGCTATTATTGTTCCTTTGTATAAGGGAAAAGGTGATCAGACTGAATGCAAGAACTATCGTGGTATTAGCCTACTGAGCGTTCCAGGGAAAGTGTTTGGTAAGGTTGTTATTGAAAAAGTACGGGGTGTTACATCATTGAAAGTGTGGGATGTTCAGAGTGGTTTTATGCCTGGTAAAGGCTGCACTAACCAGATTTTTGCATTACACATGATGATTGAAAAGTATCTGGTTGTTGGGAAGAAAGTTTTTACTGCCTTCATTGATTTAGAGAAAGCTTACGACCGAGTGAATAGGACACTTTTGGGGAAGGTATTGAATGAATATGGTGTTACTGGGAATCTACTTAATAGTGTAAAAGCCATGTATGCTGGTAGTAGAGCTTGTGTACGAGTGAATGGTGTTTTATCAAAATGGTTTTCCATTGGTGCAGGAGTTAGACAAGGTTGTGTAATGTCACCATGGCTGTTTAATATATTTATGGACGCATGCATGCGTGAGGCTGAAATAGATAATAGTGGTTTATGTCTTGGTGATATCCGTGTGTGCAGATTGCTGTATGCTGATGACACTGTCCTGTTGGCAGAGAGCAAAAGTGAGTTGTAGAGTATGTTGACTCAGATGCACGAAGTTTGTATGAAATTCAAACTGAGTATAAATAAGGGAAAAACCAAAGTTATGGTGTTTGAGAGAGGAACTGGTAGCACTGAATGTAATGTAAGTATAAATGGCACTGTGGTTGACCAGGTGAGTGAGTTTGTGTATTTTGGAAGCATGTGTGACAGACAGAACAAGTTGGATGGTGAAATCTGTAGGCGAGTGAATTCTTCTTTGAAAGTCATAGCTGCTCTGGGAGGTTTTCACAGGAATTATGGGTTCTCTAGAGAGTCCCGCATGGCTGTGTATGAAACAGTATTTGTTCCTACTCTGATGTATGGCAGTGAAACCTGGGTACTGCAGAAGAAGCACAGGAGTTGTTTGTGTGCTGGAGAAATGCGTTACTTACGTGGGGCTTGTGGCAAGACACGATCTGATTGTGTGAGGAATGAAGATGTATTGCAGGTGTGTGATGTGAAGCAAAATGTTGTTAGCAAACTGGAGACCAATATGCTTCGGTGGTTTGGCCACGTTGAAAGAATGAGTGATGAAATGCTTACTAAGAAAATATTTTCAACCCAAGTGGCAGGAAGGAAAGGCAGAGGAAGGCCAAGGAAGACATGGGTGGATCAGATTCAGGAGTGTCTGCATGAGAAAAAGATTATGAGTATGAAGTATAAAAGATCTTGTGTAAGGCGTGTAATGGATATCAGTGAAGCACGAGTTTTATGTCAAGATCGCTGTAAATGGCGAAGTTTGATACAACAACAATAAGTAAAAATATCTGAAAGTTTGTATTTCTTTTTGGAGCTAACCTCTGAATCTCAGAGAACAGCTTAGTGATATGTATGTATGTATGTTGACTCCTGAAAAACAAGTTTCCGGTTCCTGAAAAACTCCTTAAATGGTCTTCCAAAAATCTGCACAAACCCTATGCATAGTGAATGGAATAGCATTGAGAATGCAGGTAAACTTTTGCTGGTGGTCAGGATCATTTGCTTGCTGTTACTTGCAAATGTTATCTAGGAACAAAGCGACTGACATGCCTTTTTTCAGTGGAATAAATGCTTTTACTCATTCATTCCACTGAAATGTTTTATCAGCATTATTATTATATGTTTTGTGTGAATTTATGGTGGGGAGTGTGTCTTAAACTACAATTACTCTTATGAAATTTTACACAGAAATTTAGGTGTGTCACTCCTGTCACTGAGGTGATATGAGTAATTACATTGACCCAAATATTTATGTAATAAAGAAAAATAGACAGAGATATAGGTCATTCCCTGCCATTGATTAAGATGGAGCAATTTGTACCAAGGATTCTTAGTAATAAATAAATAAGAGGTAATGATAATACAATAAACTAATTGTTGCCCTTTGCCATGTATTTATACAGACGTCCGTATTTGGTTAGTTTAGTCAATTAGAAGCAACATCAGATATTTTTCAAAATTGTAACATGCCTAGCAGGGCATGTTGCCCGCAAAAATACACGCCCTTTTCCCCCACACACAAAACTATTTTTCAAGGTCATCTGTTTTTACCTTTAATTTCTTAAAACACACCCCATTAATTTTGTTAAATAAATCGGAGGGAGGGATCTTCTGAGTGGTAACAAAATTGACTGGGGAAAAAAAAAAAGTATTTCTTTATTTTAAAACGTTTTATCCTGCAAAATGCTAAATTTCTTACATGCCCAATCGCACATGCAGCAAAAAGAAATACTTGCCCAGTGCCCTGGGCATGTTGGGCAGTATAATTTTTGAGTCCTGATTAGAAATGTATGCATATATATGCACTGGGTCTGAAACCTAAGGGCCAACACTATTTTGAAAGGTTACAACCACAAAATCAGATGCAACAGTGTGTGGCAATTTGCGTAACTGGGGACGTTCAGTAGGAAACCAGTGCACATGCACAGTGTTTGAATTAAAAATAAATCTTCTACTGGTCCAGCAGACCACTAGAATTTGCAAACCACTGGTCTGTAAAAAATAAAAAAAATAAAAAAAACAAACCTTAAAGACATTTACAATATATGTAGAAAATAATGTATCCTTTCAATGGAATTATCTCAAATATTTGTTTTTAAACCTGTCATTAGTTTGCAGCCTAAAAAAGAAAACCATACAGCAAGGTAAAAGAAATAGAAATTAATTTTTTAACTTGTGACAAATTAGAAAACAAAAACAAAAACATGCTAGCCATCCGGAGGGCCAGTAAAACCAGTAGTTCAGTGGTCCGACGGAAGTTTTACTGTCCAATGGCCAGCAGACCACTAGGTAATTCGAACGCTGCATGAAAAATGTTGAATCGCGTGCACAGGGGTCACGTGGTGCCACTTACACAGATAAAAGAGTAAAGGACGCTGTATGCAACATGTATGAAGGAAAATCTGGATGTGAAGGTATAAAGGTACGAATGTGTAATTTACATTATGTCTCAAAGACATCATCTAGATGATTTTACTCGGGGAAAAATTATAGCGAAACTGGAAGAAGGCCTCCAAGGGATTAATGTTGCCAGGGAGTTTGGAATCATGTATAGTGTGGTATCCAGGCTCTGGGCAGCATTTCAAACTAATGGAATGTGTTCCAGGCACATGCTATGAGGTAGCCCTCGGTTTACTACGACACATGAAGACAGATTTTTAGTGTTAACAGCAAAATGTTATTACTGCACGATGGCTGGTAGCTTTGGAGTCGCTTCCATTTGAGCACAGGATTGTGGATATCCCGACAAACTGTGGCAAGGCATCTGTTACATATAGGGCTATATGCTGAAGGTCTGTAGTCTGCGTCCCTTTATCCAGAGCTCAGTGTAGCACACATTTTCAGTGGTGTTGTATCAACAGAAATTGGACTTGTCATCAGTGGGCCAATGTACTCTTCACAGATAAGTTATTTCAGTCACCTGTTGATTTGGCATGAAAGTGGTACTGCATACCAGTGCGAGAATGTGCAGGAAAGGGACAGATACTGCAGTGCCGGGCTCATGGTGTGAGGCGGCATCATGATTAATAGACGGACTGAGCTGCAGATGCTGAATATCGGACTATGACAGGCGAAATATATTGCAATGAAGTTCTACGCCGTGTTCGATTATTCCATGGTGTTGTAGGCAAAGACTTTCTGTTCATGGGTGACAATGCGCCAACTCATCATGCGAGTGCAGTGTAGACACTTCTGGAGACTGAGGCTATTTGTTGCATCGACTGGCCAACTTTTCCCAGACCTCAATCCCATCAAACATGTATGGGACATAATGGGGAGATGCATTAATGCTCGTAACCTCCCCTCCAGAAAACAAGGAGGCAAAAATTTGTAACTTTTGCGCAAACACTGAGTACCATTTAATTTGTGCATCATTTATAAAAAAAAAAAATTGTCTTTTTTTCATGTGTTCGCATGCTGGCAGTATAATTATTTCCCCATTTGGCTGCAGTTATTTATTGTTCTTCTTGTACGCGTAAAAATGTAGTCTGTCCTTAGGTTTTGGACACTAGTGTATATGTGTGTGTATATACACTGAAGTGCCAGAAAAACTGGTACAGATGAGCTTATGCAAAATTCATAGCAACGTCACCTATGCGCATACTCGGTTGCGTCCGCCAGTGCGTATATAAAGCGATAGACATCCTTGCCAGCTGTCAGAGCTGTTTTCGGCATGAGAATTACAAGTAATAACGATTTAAGTGATTTTCAACGCGGTGTCATAGTTGGCGCTCATGAGATGGGCCATAGTATTTCGGAGGAAAACCAAAGTTTGGATTTTCACGGATGACCATTGCAAGGGTGTACCGTGACTACAAGAATTCCTGCAAAACCTCCAACCTAAAATACCAGTGTGGCCGTAAAAACACATTGGGTGAACGTGACCATCGTCGGCTGTCAAGAATCGTTTCACGCGACAGACGTGCAACACTCTCGCAGGTATCATCGGAATTCAATGCTGGAGCCTCAACAAGCATCAGCATCCGTGCTGTGCAACGTACCCTGCCTAATATGGGCTTTGGGAGCCGACGCCCAACTCGAGTCCCCTTGATGGGTGCACAACACAGATCTATGCGCCTTGCTTGGGCACGGCAACACCGTCACTGGACACTTGATGACTGGAAACAAGTAGCCTGGTCTGACGAGTCGCGTTTCCAACTGTATCGGGCAGATGGAAGGATTCGTGTGTGGCGCAAACCCCACGAAGCCATGGATCCCTCCTGTCAACAGGGAACTGTACCGGCTGGTGGTGGTCTGTCCATAATGGTATGGGGTGTGTTTAGCTGGACTTCACTGGGGCCCCTGGTACGTCTACAAACATCTGTGACCGGCCAACGCTATGTGCACATCCTTTCTGACGAGGTACACCCGTTCATGTCCTGCATTCATGCCAATGGGTTGGACCTGTTCCAACAGGACAATGCACCTCCACACAAGTGTTGGGACGCCACATTACGGTTAGAGGAGCATTAATTTGAGTTTGGGGTGTTGCCATTCCCACCTAAGTCTCCAGATCTGAACGTGATAGAACACATTTGGGATGCCATGCAACACGCTATCGAACACAGGAATCCGAGACCTCGAAATACACCCGAATTGTGGAATGCTCTGCAGGAAGTATGGTGTTCATTGCCTACAGCTTATTTCCAGACGCTAGTGGATTCCATACCCCATTGTATTTCTGCAGTCCTGCGCTCCCGTGGGCTACCTACCAAGTATTAGACAGGTGTACCAGTTTTTCTGGCACTTCAGTGTGTATATATATATATATATATATCATTGAAATTATGCAAGTATCTCTCTCTATATATACATTGAAATTATATGAGTATATAGATATATATATATATACTCATACTCATGTAATTATATATGAGTATGAGTGTGTGTGTATATATATAGTCAACTCTGGATATAGTGAACTCTGTTATAGTGAAAATTCGGCTATAGTGAACTTAAATCATTGGTCCTGACCCGCAACATCGAAAATGTACATTAAAATTTTTGTTTATAGTTAACCCTCAACTTCGGTTATAGTGAACCTAAAAATAAAACTTCAAAGAAAAGAATGTATTTGTAACATGAAGTTCCAACGTATTTCAAAACAAACCTTCTTGTAAAGACTTGAAAAATGTGTTGAGAACAATATTGTAGGCCTACTACTCCTTATGTGCATTGAAGGACAAAGGTAGGATTAAAAACCTCAGCAACATCAAGCTGGTGTTCCTGCCTGTCAACACCAAGTCATCTTCCACCAACCCATGGATCAAGGTGTCATTTGCAGCTTTAAAACCTATTACAGAAGAGAAGTAATGCTTCATTTAATCCAGGTCTTGGAATCAAGTCAGAACACATCATTCAATAAATGTTCTGAATGCTGTATGCTTTGGAAACAAAGTGCGGAGGAGTGTATCAACTGTCACTATACAGAACTGTTTCTGGAGGTCTGGTTTGGCTACTGGACATGTGGCATTCGAAGAGGAGGATGATGTGCCTCTCAACGGCCTGCTTCAGCATATCGATGCGAATTCCACTGAAGCTGAAGAGTTTATCGATGCTGACTGTGAATTAATAACGAACGAAATCCCGTCGGATGAAGCTATTGTCGAGGCTGTGAAAGGCGGTTCCAGCACGGAAGAAAACACGGAAGATGATGATGAGAACCATAATAAAGGACGTGTTCCAACAGTGAAAGAGACATTGGAGTGTGTTGGGACTGTGCTAAATTTCCTAGAATGTATAGAAAATGTAGAATTGAGTGTAGCAAAAGCACAGACTCCAGAAAAGGACATAGAGAAAATATTTATTAAAACTATTTGCAGCAAGCAGCGGCACATAACAGACTATTTCATGTTAATCAAGGTAATGTAAAATTAATTTTGTTTACTTAATTTAATGAATATACATTACATACATAAAAATATTATTTTTTAGATACATATGTACATATTTTATTTTCTTGTTCACCATTCCACTCAATTTAGGTTAAGGGAAGACACTTTGGTTTTAGTGAACCTCCGACATAGTGAATGAAATATGCAAGTCGACAGAGGTTCACTATATACGGAGTTGACCGTATGTATATATATCATCATCATCATCATTGTCAACCATTATCAATCCACTGCTGGACGAAGGTCTCCCCAAGTTTCCTCCACAACGGTCTGTCTTGTGCCAGTCTCCTCCATGTCACCCCTGCATACTTTCGAATTTCATCCACACATCTCCCATGTGGTCTTCTTCTGGGTCTTTTCCTGTCCCTTGGAATCCAATCTAAAATTTCGGCTGTCCATCGATGATCTGTCCTTCTGGCAGTATGTCCAGCCCATTGCCATTTCAGGGATTTAACTCTGATCATGATGTCTTCTACTCTTGTCATTTTTCGGATCCACGAGTTCCTCTTCTTATCTCTCCTGGTTACACCAAGCATGCACCTCTCCATGCTGCTTTGAGTTGTCTGCAGCCTTTGTATGTCTCTTTTAGTTAAGGTCCACGTCTCTGCACCATACGTAAGCACTGGAAGGATGCATTGATCAAACACTTTTCTTTTAAGACATAATGGCATATTGCTCTTGAAAATTATGCTGTTTCTTCCAAAAGCTCTCCAGGCAAGTTTTGTACGCCGATTAATTTCTTCATCAATGTGATCCTCACTTGATATCTGCTGTCCAAGATAAACGTACGTGACGATTATGGGCAAAACACGTAACAATATTAACAAAGAAAGGTAACTTGATCACGCTAGTTACGTTAACTAAAACTTTTACAAAAAGTTCGTAAGTTGGAAGCTTTCGACCTTATCTTAGGTCTTCATCACGCCAATGGAGGACTAAAATTGTTGCCAGATTCTACATTTGAATTTTTCCTATTTTTGTTGCCAAAACTTAGAATTGATCTCCAGATCAACGGAATGTAGAGAGGAGATTCGGAGTTGCAAGTCATTGAGTTGAAAATAATTTCTATGCTTTCACGGTAACGGAGGGCAAAACGATTGTCAAACGAAGCAATTCGTTTTGCTTCGTTCCAGTGGGGAACTGCAGATGTGTCTTCCATTGTCAAAATAGACAAGGCAGTGTTGGGATTGCCTTTCGAAACATCTTTTCTGTGTTCTAAAATTCTATGGCTAATGCTCCTGTATGTGCTTCCAATGTATAAGTTATCCCCAGTAGAAGAAGAGATAGGAATGCAGTAAACTCCTGGGAGGTTCAGGCTTTCAACTTTGTCCCTTATCCCTTTGTAGAAGTTTCAAGATGTTTGGGGTAGATTTAATGGCAAGATGGTAACCAAAACTTCTAAAAAGGATCTGTAACTTATAAGCATAGGAAGGATGGTAAGGAACAGAACCACAGAATTTCAGGTCTTCTTTCTTGTGAGGAAGGAGGCATTCGATTTTCGAATGGTTTTCATATTTCTTTATGAGGGAGTTAACTGTAACAGCAGGGAAACCATGAGAGAGGGCTATTGTAGAAATTTTGGAGAGTTCTTCTTGAAGAGAGAGTTGGTTGTTGCAAATGATATGAGCTCTGTGGATGTAGGACTTCAATGCTGCAAGCTTGTAGAGATGCAGGGTGCAAGATTTGTAGGGAATGATGTTAGTGGCTGCAGAAGGTTTTCGATAGACGGAACGAGTAATGGAGAGATCAGCGTTTCTGCAGATAGATACATCCAGGAAATCAATTTTGTGATTTACTTCCTTAGATATAGTGAGCTTAATGGAAGGAAATTTTTCTGTAATGGAGTTGATCAGTATCTGTAGCTCAGACTCGGAATGTGGCCAGCTAATGTAGAATCTTTGTTTCCCTCTGTACCATATTTTGATTCCTACATGCTCCTCATGAAGAAATTGATTCTTCATTTTGAACCCCCCGGTCCTCTTATCAAAGATCTTTATGATTGTTTCCACACTATTCATCAACACAGTTGTTTTGTTTTCAACAAAATTGTGTATAGGCAACAATCTGGTCTCCCCATGGGCTCACCTCTTTCCCCTCTGCTTGCTGAAATCTACATGCAACATATTGAAGTTTCCATAATTCCTCTACACCCTTTTCAACCTTCCCTATGGTTAAGATATGTAGACGACATTTTCATTAGCTGGCCACATTCCGAGTCTGAGCTACAGATACTGATCAACTCCATTACAGAAAAATTTCCTTCCATTAAGCTCACTATATCTAAGGAAGTAAATCACAAAATTGATTTCCTGGATGTATCTATCTGCAGAAACGCTGATCTCTCCATTACTCGTTCCGTCTATCGAAAACCTTCTGCAGCCACTAACATCATTCCCTACAAATCTTGCACCCTGCATCTCTACAAGCTTGCAGCATTGAAGTCCTACATCCACAGAGCTCATATCATTTGCAACAACCAACTCTCTCTTCAAGAAGAACTCTCCAAAATTTCTACAATAGCCCTCTCTCATGGTTTCCCTGCTGTTACAGTTAACTCCTCATAAAGAAATATGAAAACCATTCGAAAATCGAATGCCTCCTTCCTCACAAGAAAGAAGACCTGAAATTCTGTGGTTCTGTTCCTTACCATCCTTCCTATGCTTATAAGTTACAGATCCTTTTTAGAAGTTTTGGTTACCATCTTGCCATTAAATCTACCCCAAACATCTTGAAACTTCTACAAAGGGATAGGGACAAAGTTGAAAGCCTGAACCTCCCAGGAGTTTACTGCATTCCTATCTCTTCTTCTACTGGGGATAACTTATACATTGGAAGCACATACAGGAGCATTAGCCATAGAATTTTAGAACACAGAAAAGATGTTTCGAAAGGCAATCCCAACACTGCCTTGTCTATTTTGACAATGGAAGACACATCTGCAGTTCCCCACTGGAACGAAGCAAAACGAATTGCTTCGTTTGACAATCGTTTTGCCCTCCGTTACCGTGAAAGCATAGAAATTATTTTCAACTCAATGACTTGCAACTCCGAATCTCCTCTCTACATTCCGTTGATCTGGAGATCAATTCTAAGTTTTGGCAACAAAAATAGGAAAAATTCAAATGTAGAATCTGGCAACAATTTTAGTCCTCCATTGGCGTGATGAAGACCTAAGATAAGGTCGAAAGCTTCCAACTTACGAACTTTTTGTAAAAGTTTTAGTTAACGTAACTAGCGTGATCAAGTTACCTTTCTTTGATAAACGTACGTGTCTGTTATCTCCAGCTTTTCTCCATCAATCGATAAATCTTCATTTCTTGTAAAAGCATTGAACATCACTTTTGTCTTCTGAAAGTTCATTTTTAATCCCACTTCTTTACTCTTGTCAGCAAGTTCCTGGATCATACTCTGCAGCTCTGATGGGGTAGTTGCAAAAATGACTAAGTCATCAGCAAAACGAAGGTGGGTTAGATAATCTCCATTAATCTTTATCCCCTTGTTTTCCCAGCTCAGCGACTGAAAAACACCCTCCAATGTGGCATTAAAGAGCTTCGGAGATATGGTGTCACCTTGTCTCACTCCCTTTCCAATTTTTACGTGTGTTGTATTTTCAAACAGCCTAATCTTTGCACTTGCATTTTCATAGATCTTATTAATAATATTAATGTATGCATCTTCAATACCGCAGGTTTTCAGAGCCATTGTAACTGCTGATGGTTTCACCGAATCAAAGGCTTTTTCATAATCGATAAAAGCCATGCACAATGGAAGTTCATATTCCCTCGCTCTTTCAATTAGTTCTCTCAGCACGTGGATATGATCTATTGTGCTGTAGCCACTCCTGAATCCAGCTTGTTCTCTCGGTTGAGCCATGTCTAGTGCTACCTTCAAGCGGTGTGAAAGAACTTTAGTGAAGATTTTATAAACTACTGATAGGAGGCTGATAGGTCTGTAGTTTCCGAGATCCTCAATGTCACCTTTCTTATGTAGCAGGATCATTGTAGCGGTGTTCCAATCCTCAGGAATCTTTCCTTCATTAAGGCATCGAGTGAAAATTTGGGCGAGTACTGTTTCGATTTCTCCACTTGCTTCTTGTATGATGTCTACAGTAATTCCATCTTCTCCTGGAGCTTTTCCTCGCTTCATGTTCTTGATTACATGTGCAACTTCTGCTGGAAGGACTGGAGGAACTCTGGTACTGGTATCTTTCATGATGTCTGGAGTGCATATATCATCCCTTTCATATAATTTGGAGTAGAAATCTTTCACTCTTGTCAAAATTTCGCCTCTATTTCTTGTTACAGAACCATCTTCTTTTCTCAGTGCCATAATCTGTTTTCTTCCCTTACTGAGATGTCCCTTTGCTATCTTTAGGCTTTGGTTGTTTTCAATTGCTTTCCTCACTAGTTCACAGTTGAATTTCCTTACGTCTTCAGTGATACTTTTTCTTACTGTCTTGCATAGCTCTATATATTCCACTTTGGAAGTCACATCTTCTTTAGTTGTCCTCATCTCTCTTCTTTTTTGCATCAACATTTTCGGTTTTTCCTGATAATTTGTTCACATGCAACTTGTTCTTAGACCCAGCTAATTTTGTTGCTGTTTCCATAAGAGCTATGGTTACTTTTCTGTTAACTTCAGAGATGTCCACTTCTTCCGATGTTAGGCCTTCTAAAGCAGAGAACCTGTTCTTCAGTTCTAACTTGAAGGTATTATGGTGTTTTTTAAGGTTGGTTATGTCAATAGATTTTGTTTGTCTTATGAGCTTGCCACGTTCAAGTTTAGTGTTGAGGTGCATCTTACATCTCACCAATCTATGGTCACTACCTGTGTTGAACTTGTTTAGCACACTGCAGTCTTCTATGACGAATTTTTTGTTACACATAATAAAATCAATTTCACTTGTCGTCCCATTTGGATGTCTCCATGTCCATTTCCTGTGTGGCTTTTTCTTGAAGAAGGAGTTCAAGATGAAAAACCCTTCTGCCTCTGCAAACTCAACGAGAGTATTTCCACGCTGGTTTCTGTTGCCATGACCGAATTTACCTACTGAAGTTTCATTCTGTTGCCGTTGCCCTATTTTTGCATTGAAATCTCCCATAATTATTTTCAAGTGCTGCTTACCTTTATTATTTAGATGACAAATTTCCTCATAAAATTCTTCAATTTCTTCTTCAGGATGACTTGTGGTGGGTGCATAAGTTTGAATAATCTGAGCCTGGTATCTTTTCGAGAGTTGGATAACAAGTCGTGCAGCTCTGTCAGAGGAACTTTCAACTTCTACAACTTTATCCTTCAGTTTCTTGTTTATTATAAATCCAACACCACTAGTTCTGCCAGTATCTGTCCCACGATAGTAGAAGAGATGTCCACTTTTCAGTTCGATGAGATCTTCTCCTTTTCTCCTTACCTCACTTAGCCCCACGATGTCCCACTTGATCCTTTGTAGTTCCTCTTCCAATTCAAGAAGCCTTGAATCAGAAGATAGGGAGCGTCCATTGTAAGTAGCCAAGGTCAGCATCAGATGGCAGCCTAGTCCGGTCCTCCGGGGATTCTTAGCACCCTCTGCCTTCATGTCGCACTGGCCGCTGCCTTGGCCAGGTACATTCCAGCTGCCGGAGACTGAGGGCCAAGATTTAAGTTGTGGAATCATTTTGGAGGGGTTTGGCCATAACTCACCACGCTGGCCAAGCGGGTTGGTGAGTGTGGGATAGAATTTCCTCTGATCCCGATGGTATAGTTATACCGCTATGGGCGGTCGTCATGTATATATATCATCATCATCATCATTGTCAACCATTATCAATCCACTGCTGGACGAAGGTCTCCCCAAGTTTCCTCCACAACGGTCTGTCTTGTGCCAGTCTCCTCCATGTCACCCCTGCATACTTTCGAATTTCATCCACCCATCTCCCATGTGGTCTTCTTCTGGGTCTTTTCCTGTCCCTTGGAATCCAATCTAAAATTTCGGCTGTCCATCGACGATCTGTCCTTCTGGCAGTATGTCCAGCCCATTGCCATTTCAGGGATTTAACTCTGATCATGATGTCTTCCACTCTTGTCATTTTTCGGATCCACGAGTTCCTCTTCTTATCCCTCCTGGTTACACCAAGCATGCACCTCTCCATGCTGCTTTGAGTTGTCTGCAGCCTTTGTATGTCTCTTTTAGTTAAGGTCCACGTCTCTGCACCATACGTAAGCACTGGAAGGATGCATTGATCAAACACTTTTCTTTTAAGACATAATGGCATATTGCTCTTGAAAATTATGCTGTTTCTTCCAAAAGCTCTCCAGGCAAGTTTTGTACGCCGATTAATTTCTTCATCAATGTGACCCTCACTTGATATCTGCTGTCCAAGATAAACGTACGTGTCTGTTATCTCCAGCTTTTCTCCATCAATCGATAAATCTTCATTTCTTGTAAAAGCATTGAACATCACTTTTGTCTTCTGAAAGTTCATTTTTAATCCCACTTCTTTACTCTTGTCAGCAAGTTCCTGGATCATACTCTGCAGCTCTGATGGGGTAGTTGCAAAAATGACTACGTCATCAGCAAAGCGAAGGTGGGTTAGATAATCTCCATTAATCTTTATTCCCTTGTTTTCCCAGCTCAGCGACTGAAAAACACCCTCCAATGTGGCATTAAAGAGCTTCGGAGATATGGTGTCCCCTTGTCTCACTCCCTTTCCAATTTTTACGTGTGTTGTATTTTCAAACAGCCTAATCTTTGCACTTGCATTTTCATAGATGTTATTAATAATATTAATGTATGCATCTTCAATACCGCAGGTTTTCAGAGCCATTGTAACTGCTGATGGTTTCACCGAATCAAAGGCTTTTTCATAATCGATAAAAGCCATGCACAATGGAAGTTCATATTCCCTCGCTCTTTCAATTAGTTCTCTCAGCACGTGGATATGATCTATTGTGCTGTAGCCACTCCTGAATCCAGCTTGTTCTCTCGGTTGAGCCATGTCCAGTGTTACCTTCAAGCGGTGTGAAAGAACTTTAGTGAAGATTTTATAAACTACTGATAGGAGGCTGATAGGTCTGTAGTTTCCGAGATCCTCAATGTCACCTTTCTTATGTAGCAGGATCATTGTAGCGGTGTTCCAATCCTCAGGAATCTTTCCTTCATTAAGGCATCGAGTGAAAATTTGGGCGAGTACTGTTTCGATTTCTCCACTTGCTTCTTGTATGATGTCTACAGTAATTCCATCTTCTCCTGGAGCTTTTCCTCGCTTCATGTTCTTGATTGCATGTGCAACTTCTGCTGGAAGGACTGGAGGAACTCTGGTACTGGTATCTTTCATGATGTCAGGAGTGCATATATCATCCCTTTCATATAATTTGGAGTAGAAATCTTTCACTCTTGTCAAAATTTCGCCTCTATTTCTTGTTACAGAACCATCTTCTTTTCTCAGTGCCATAATCTGTTTTCTTCCCTTACTGAGATGTCCCTTTGCTATCTTTAGGCTTTGGTTGTTTTCAATTGCTTTCCTCACTAGTTCACAGTTGAATTTCCTTACGTCTTCAGTGATACTTTTTCTTACTGTCTTGCATAGCTCTATATATTCCACTTTGGAAGTCACATCTTCTTTAGTTGTTCTCATCTCTCTTCTTTTTTGCATCAACATTTTGGTTTTTCCTGATAATTTGTTCACATGCAACTTGTTCTTAGACCCAGCCAATTTTGTTGCTGTTTCCATAAGAGCTTTGGTTACTTTTCTGTTAACTTCAGAGATGTCCACTTCTTCCGATGTTAGGCCTTCTAAAGCAGAGAACCTGTTCTTCAGTTCTAACTTGAAGGTATTATGGTGTTTTTTAAGGTTGGTTATGTCAATAGATTTTGTTTGTCTTATGAGCTTGCCACGTTCAAGTTTAGTGTTGAGGTGCATCTTACATCTCACCAATCTATGGTCACTACCTGTGTTGAACTTGTTTAGCACACTGCAGTCTTCTATGACGAATTTTTTGTTACACATAATAAAATCAATTTCACTTGTCGTCCCATTTGGATGTCTCCATGTCCATTTCCTGTGTGGCTTTTTCTTGAAAAAGGAGTTCAAGATGAAAAACCCTTCTGCCTCTGCAAACTCAACGAGAGTATTTCCACGCTGGTTTCTGTTGCCATGACCGAATTTACCTACTGAAGTTTCATTCTGTTGCCGTTGCCCTATTTTTGCATTGAAATCTCCCATAATTATTTTCAAGTGCTGCTTACCTTTATTATTTAGATGACAAATTTCCTCATAAAATTCTTCAATTTCTTCTTCAGGATGACTTGTGGTGGGTGCATAAGTTTGAATAATCTGAGCCTGGTATCTTTTCGAGAGTTGGATAACAAGTCGTGCAGCTCTGTCAGAGGAACTTTCAACTTCTACAACTTTATCCTTCAGTTTCTTGTTTATTATAAATCCAACACCACTAGTTCTGCCAGTATCTGTCCCACGATAGTAGAAGAGATGTCCACTTTTCAGTTCGATGAGATCTTCTCCTTTTCTCCTTACTTCACTTAGCCCCACGATGTCCCACTTGATCCTTTGCAGTTCCTCTTCCAATATATATTTATATATATCAATAAAATCATACCACAGAACCAAACATCAATTGGAATTCAAATATCTGCTTCAATATATTGAAATATTATCATTTTACAATTTCATTGGATCTTGGATGTCTGTAATAGTTCAAATGGGTTGACTGTCGAGTTGGGAATCTCTGGAGAAAAGTCTGCAAGAATGAACTACCAATTGGGTCCATTACAAGATTATTTAAGCAACTACTCACTGATTCTAAGGCCTGGGATTTTTTTGCAACTTTTCAACAATTACATTTTTCAGATATTATTAATATAAGCCATACAAATTTAATAACTTCGGTTGCTAAATGCCACTCGGTGGGCTGCTTGTGGCTAAGTATTTACTAATATTCTTTATAGGCTCTTCACACAGTTTACACGTATTTGCATATTGTTACGGATTTCCGCTTACGATATGGACCAGGGGGACCATGGTTTTTTGCTTTTTGTAAAAGGGTCTTTAGTATATAAGTCTGTATCTCTAGTGTTCTATCAGATTTGTCCTTATCTGATGTCTACCATAACCTGGGGAGCACCTCAGAGGGTCTTGAATTATTCTGACTTTTGCTGAGTTTCAAAAGGTCATGATCCATGAGCCGGTGTTCCCATGATGAGATTGGCTTGAAAAGTTTGATTTTTTCTTTAGAAAGAGTTTGCAATGTGTTTTAAGACTTCTGGTATAAGTTTTTGTTTTTTAATTGTGGTTTGTGGTGTTTGGTTCTGTGGTATGTTTTTATTGATATTATGCTGGGATTTGTTACAGATTGCTACTTAGGCGCTTCTGTACGAATTCTACATTTGTATATTGTCTGTTTTAGCTTGCTTCCTTTTTATTAGTATACACTGAAGAGCAATTGAATTAGAGATACCTGTCTAGTAACGTGTAGCACCACCTTTCGTCCTGATGACTGCAGCGATTCGTCTCAGCATGGACTCGACAAGACACCGGAAGCGTTGGGAAGCCATACGGATCCACGACCCCTGAACAAGCTCCCACAGTTCACTAAGATTTGATGGGGGGGGGGGGGTCAGAGCCTCAAACATCTCGCTCGATGGGATTGAGGTCAGGTGACCTAGCTGGCCAAGGAAGCGAGGTCACCACGTCGGTGGAGTGTTCATCCAACCATTTGGATACAATTCGGGAGCGATGGCATGGTGCATTGTCTTGTTGCAGGATGAGGTCCCCAGTGGGATGTTGAAGACGCACAAACGGGAGCAAATGGTCGTCCAGGATATCCTGGTAACGTTGACCTGTGAGGGACGATGTCACACGTACCAGGGGTCCCATTTCAGTCCACGTAAACAGTCCCCAGATGAGAATGCCACCCCCACCAGCTTGAAGAGTACCCTGCTGGCAAGAAGGATCCATCGCTTCATGTGGTTTGTGCCGTACTTGTATCCTGCCATCCGCATGTACCAACGTGAATCTTGACTCATCAGTCCAGGCAACATTTTTCCACCTGTCTAGGGTGCAGCCTGTGATGTGCGGTCAGTAGCGGTACCCTCGTGGGACGATGGCTTCTGTACCCCATAGCGAGGAGATGGTTCTGGATGGTGTGGCTGCTTACACGTTTTTGTGCACCAGCGTTAAATTGCCAAGAGATTTCTTGCACTGTGGCCCATCTATCCGCTGTTACAATGCGAGCTAGCTGACGATAACCCTGTTCATCCACACGCTGTTGTCTACGGCAGTTGGCCCTTGCAGGGATGGTTTTACCAGATTCGATGTACTTACGGTGCACCCGTGACACAGTGGCTTATGAAAATCCCAGTGCCTGCACGACTTCTGAGATGGAGTGACCCATTCGTCGGGCCCCGACAATTTGCCCATGATCAAATGCGCTTAGATCCTTCGTCTTACCCATACTGCGTCCGACTCTTACTGATTCCCGTCGCATCACTCCTTATATTGTCGGATCGCTGCATACGTCATGTCGTTTCCGTTTACAGGGCCGCCCACAGCGCCACATTTGCATAACCTCAGCTGTTTCTAATTCAATTGCTCTTCAGTGTATATATATATATGTGTGTGTGAGAGAGAGTATATACGTGTGTGTGTGTTCTTATAATTTCAATGATTCGGTTATTATGTTGTTGTTAGAGTAATGTTTCTGAAAGCAGAGCCAGTGAGGCCCCTAGTAAATGATATGGGCATATCACAATCAATCATAATCTTGCATAAGTAAAAGCTTCTTTCTGCCAGGCTGTGAAGTTCACCCAATAGTGCTAATTATACTTGTGCACAAAATTAAGGTAACAGAGGCAAAAGTGAGGATAATGTTTCAATGCTGTAAGCAGTGTAGGTGATGTTGTGTACAAAACTATGGTACAGTTTGACGCTTAATGATATTAAAAAAGTGGAACCCAGTCACCTTAAATCACAGAAGTATTGTGATGTAATGATGATTCCTCAAATGAAGTCATTATGGTGTACGATCTCCTCTAACGGCTATACAGGTTTGACATCAGTGTGTCATGCTGGAGATTAGAGAGTGTTCAGTAGAAGTTGTGGCAACAATTTCCATTGCTCTACAGGAACCACCTTGAGCGCCGCCCGGTGGCGCAGTGGTCTAAGGCGCTGGCCTATGATAATTCGTCCGTAAGGGGTCCGGGTTCGAATCCCGGTGAGGCATGGATGTTGTGTTTGTCTTACAGCACTGGCTCTCTCCCTTCCCTGGAACCAGTGACCCTAAATTAGGGACGGGCGACTGCTTATAGCCCATTAAGTTGCTCACGGTGGTCGTTAAACCTCCAATAAAAAAAAAAAAAAAAAGAACCACCTTGAGTACGCAGAGGGTCTGAGGAGGTGGTTGTAGACTTGCAAAGTTCTCTCCAAAGCATCCCATACATGTTTGTTAGGATTTAGATCAGCTGATCTCACAGATCAGCCTATTTGTTGGATATCATCTGTTTCCATATACTCCACCACCAAGTGAGATCTGTGAGGGCAAGAATTGTCATCCATGAAAAACATTGTGGCCAACAGCACCCATAAAAAGTTGCAGCTAAGGTTCAAAACATCTTTTCAATATGTCTTGCTATAGGTGCAAATTAGCACTTGCCAGATGGCGATTAACTGGTAACTTTGACGATTAAATTTATTTTAGTGGTCACCAGCTTGGCCATTTTTAATTTTACTGTCAATTTACAAAAATATAATAATTCAGAAGTAAAGGTAAAAGAAAGTGAAACCAGTCCTAACTAGGGATGGCAAAAAAAACCTTGATGTTTTTGAACATCGAAGTTTTGCTACTGATAATAATCGATATTTAAACCTCGATATTGCAGAACCCCTTTAGTGCGACGGCGATCGATTCATCGGCCTGCTCGTGTTGTGCTAAAAGCGTGGGCTGAATGATCATCCTACGATTTTGACCCAAATAGTTCCTCAATCAAACAGCAGATATCTGCGTGATTGATCATATCATTTATTAATCATATTGTTAGGAAATGAAACTTCCACTAATCATACCGTCAAACAGCAATATTATTGAAAAAATCATGATAATATACAGTCTGTAAGATAAATATCGTAAGTTCGCGTTCGCTGTAGTATTTCCACGGACTTTCCACTTTCGCCACGTGACGGAAGGAAAGCGAATCTTAAAACTTTTCCAATACTAACTTTTCCGAAGGAAGGCGAGCCAAAACTTTTCCTAATACAGTTGAGGCAGGCCTGTTCGCATGGGATTGTGGGTGAATTATAGAACTTTACACTGTCGGAAATCACTTTTTCGAGCCCCGTTCAAAGTGCAATTAAGTGCAACTCGTGGTTCAGTGACAACGGCGTGCTTATTTTTCTAGCGGACTTTGCTGCGCAGGAGAACGAAATGTGTTTTAACTAGAAAATCTTTTTTCCTTAATAAATCGACACAATCGCAAAACCCGTCAAATTACGAATCTCCCACATCTTTTTCCGAATTCATCTGTTAGCTGAGGACGAACTTTATTGACAGCTTGTTCCCTTTTGAATCACCTTAGAATAACATCAACCTGTAAGCAAATCCATAAAGTTCAGGGGAAAAGTTCGGCCCAAAATATTAAAATTTATGGAAAGAACACCTTTTTTCTTGAAGCTTGTTTCTAAGAAAATGGCTTAGTATTTCTGGCATATACACACACATTTCATATAGCACTAAAAGGGCTTAAACCTCGATGTTTCAGAAGCTGATACATCGAAAAAACATTGAGATTTCATTACTGATGTTTGAAACTGGTAAAGAATATTTTCTGTGTAAAGTAAATGAATTTCTTTTGTTGCATTCTTGTAAAGAGGAAGGTAATACCATATTTTTATGTTGTGCAATGGCTGTTTTGTTCGATGTTTTATCGACGAAATCGAGTTTTTTTCCTCGATGCTACAGGAACCGATATATATATATATATATAAACATTGAGGTTTCCACCGATACATCGAGCGTTTTAACAGATTATTATTGGCTACTCGATTCCGTTAGGTGAGTAATCGCCATTATATTGAGCAGAGATTTTACCCACTGATGTGCCCATTTATTGCTGCAGATAGAAAAGTAAGAATTCATCGGCTTATTAGCAAAAACATTGAAACATTGAGGTTTCCACTGATATGTGGTAAATTTCCGTCAATACTATCGAGGTTTTGGGAATGAGTAAACAGAAGAAAAAAAAGATTATAAAATGGTTTTTATTTTGTGCAGTGAGTGGCTTTTATGTTCAGATAAAGCCATCCATGTAAATAATAGCAGTCACATTAAAGTTCCTATTAATCCCCCACACTTTTATTTTATTATGCTGGAGGATTCTTTTTGGCCTCTCAGATTTGTTAACTTACCAGTTAGTTTTTTTCTTTTGTGGCCACTAACTTTTTTGGACTTACTGGCCACTTAGCTAAAATTCCAGTTTGCACCTATATGTCTTGCCATTTACAGATAACAGCAATCATACACATGAAGAGGAGTATGGCCGTTGATGGTTATGCCGCCTCACACTAACATGCCACAAGCACCATAAGCATCCCTTTCTGCAATGTTAGAGGTGCGATTTCTCATTCCACATTCTATTGAAATGTAACTGCATCTGGAATCTGGTGTCAGACTAAAACATGACTCATCTGAGAAGAGTGCATTAGCTCATTGCCCATGAGCCCACCTGACATGTTGGCATCTCCAAATTAAACAGGCTCTCTGGTGGCTAAAGGAAAGTGGAATATAAACTGCTGACTTTCTAGCATACAGTCCCTTTTAACCAAGCTGTCATGACACAGTTCTTCTCAAAACTGCGATTCCTGTGTTCTGTAGACAGCTTGAGAGACAGTTGATGCACTGTCATCATCCTGTTCCACTTTGCTGGATGAAAGAGATGTCAGTCCATTTGGGGTGACAGAATTCTTGGCTGACTTAGTCCTTTCTTCCTGACTATGGTCCATGTTTCTTGGAATTGTTTCCATAGTGTTGAAATCACTTTTTGGGACACATTCAGCCATCAGGCCACTTTTGCCTGTGACTGTCATGTCTTCCTGCCACCCTCCATTGCAGAGAATCTTCTAAATGTTGATGAGTTGTCGTCTCTAAACAGCTGGCTTGCAGTCATGGAATTCAAACTCCTTCCAAGCAACAGTTGTGAATTCTTTGATCTTGCAGCATTCATCTCTTGTTTTTATAGCCAGTACTGTTTGCACGTTGTAATGTACATATCATGGAATTGCAGGTTGATACTGATGGGATAATCTTGATTTTGCATACCTATTTTACTTATGTTTTGTTCTGTTTCTTTCCCATCCAGTAGACACACAACTTTGAACAATTCATGAAGAACACGTTGCTACAGGTTAATTTTGTGCACCAGTGTATTAGCTCGCAATACATGGCATTTATAGGAATTCAGAATTTCTGCAGCTGTTCTCTCTTTGTATGTGTGTGAATGAAACACAAATTGTAGTAATATCTGTGCAAAGCTATTGTATATTTTCATTGTGTGGCATGTTCTTGCTCTGTTGATAAGCATCTTAATGTGTTTGTCACTTATATTTCCAAAGGGCAGCTGATGTATTGGGTGATTCTGATTCACCGTGAAAATAAAGACAAGACATACATCCTTGTTGACAGAGCTGCACAAAGATATAAGGTAACTGATAGTGTAATTTTTATTTATCACTCCAAAAGTATATTCTATGTAAATGTAACTTACACTGGTGTGCAAAAATTAAGAACGGAGAGGAGAAATTAGCATAACAGCGGAACGAGCAGGCAGAACGGACCAAAAGACCTCTCAGCAGATAGACTAGGGTCCGGTACGGTAGGGCATGTACATATATGCAGCATGACGTGCGGGTGTGTGTGTGTGTGTGTGTGTGTGTCAAAAGGGTATAAAGCATACGGGTGGTGTACGCTCAGCAATTCGGTGAAAGCTATTGCACTGTGTACATCGGTTTGAACGACGTCGAGTTGCTGCCGCCCTGTGATATGGCCAACAGGCAATCCAGTAGATGACATCTGGATGACTTTACCCGAGGTCGCATTATTGGGAAGTTGGAAGAAGGTCGAAGTGTGACTAGTGTGGCCAAGGAGTTCGGGATCACTCCCAGCATCGTTTCACGAGCTTGGAGAGCATTTCAAATGACAGGAACAGCTGTCCGAGAGTTTAGCAGTGGTCGTCCACGAGCAACCACGGCGGCGGACGACCGGTATATTTTCCTACAGGCGAGAAGAGACAGACGACAGACAGTGAGAGAAATCGCAAGGCACATGCAACAGACAACTGGACGTCCGTTATCACGTTTTACCGTGTCCAGGAGGCTGCACAAAGGTGGTCTATTTGCACGACGACCAGTACGGTGTGTGCCATTAACGCCTGCTCATTGGAGACGGCGGTTTCTGTGGTGCCAGGAACACAAAAACTGGACACATCAGCAATGGGGTCGAGTTATCTTTATGGATGAGAGCCGATTTAGTCTGACGAGCGATTCTGGACTTATACACATCTGGAGAGAGCAGGGAACACACAATCACACCTCCAACATCATCGAAAGGGACCGGTTTGGAGGTGGCGGAGTTCTCGTTTGGGGCGGTATCATGCTTGGTAGACGTACTGACCTCCACATCTTCCAAGGAGGTTCATTCACTGGTGTCCGCTATTGTACCGAGGTTCTCCTGCCTCACGTGCGTCTGTTTAGAGGCGCTGTGGGTCCTGAGTTCCTCTTCATGGACGACAACGCTACACCTCATCATTCAGTGGCTGTCGCAGAGCTGTTGGAGAGTGAAGATATTCAACGCATGCATTCGCCCGCAAGGTCCCCGGACCTAAATCCAATTGAACACATGTGGGATCTTCTCGGGAGATGCTTGGCAGCACGTCTACAGCTGCCAGCAACGATTCCGCAGCTGCGATTGGAGCTACAAGAGGAATGGGCCGCAATGTCTCAACAGCTCCTTGACAACCTCGTCCTCAGCATGGACAGACGATGTAAATCCTGCAACACAGTCAGGGGTGATCATATCCCCTACGAAAGACTGGATTTTTCTTGGCAGCCGCCTGTCACATACACGTTTCTGTCTTCTGTCCAGTTGTGCTTGAAGCTACCTTTTCAATAAAGTGCCTTTGTATCCTTTGGATTCCTTGTTTGGACGGTTTTGCTCACTTGTCCCATATTCTTACATCTTGGGGATCTTATGGTATGATTTTAGTCGATGTGGAGCACTTCTGCACGACGTTACATTCGAAAAACTGTCTCGTCCTTAATTTTTGCACGCCAGTGTATTTTTGTAATTCTATACTTATTTTCTCATGGATGGCTCTTTAAAGAGATGCAGGGTTCGTGCACCTCCTGGAATTTAAGATCTCCTTAAATTAGCCTTTTTCTTCTTATTTCCTCTGAGATTTCTGGAAAAGTCCTTAAATTTATTTTGACTCCTGGTAAATATTGTTCTTGGGACTTTTTCAATTACTTCCATTGCTTATTTAGCTGGTAGGAGGCAAACTTTTTTTTTTTTTTTTTTTTTGCGTTCATGATGTCTCTTTTGTCTGCCAGAAGTTAGTTTAAGTTTGCCTTTTCCAGCTGACACACACTAACTAGGTCATCTCTCCTGATGAGTGTGAGCAACAGGAGTAACTGGATTAATGTCTTGATATGCCTTGTCATTGTTTCAGAGAAGACCCAGACACTCCAAGTGCTTCAGATTCTTTGTAGTCACTACTGAAATTGTTGGCCCACTACATAGCGCAAGAAACCGAATATACTACGGAAATCAAAGATCTCAGTGAAGTAATGTTATTCAACATCTGTGTAAAGTTTATTTTCAAGTTTCTAACTTTTATTAAACATTTTTAAATTATTTATTGAATGTTTTTAATATTGTGACTTTTTTTAACTCTTTAGCAAAAGAAAATTGAATTTGGTGAAAACTTTTAAGAAAGTCAGAGCAACTGCTGTATATCACACACACACACACAAACGTGCACACACCTGAATTGCCAATTTATTAAATGGTACACCTACCTAGTGGTGTGTTGCACTGACCTTGGCCTTCAGAACAGCCCGAATTCATCAAGTATGGAATATACCAAATGCTGGAAGCATTGTGCAGGATATTTGAAAATGATTGAATCATGCAATTGCTAGAAATTGAATGGTGGCACAGTCTCACAGCAAATAGCTGATTCCATCTCATCCCAGAGATGGTCAATGTGGTTTAAAATTGGGGATTGCGTAGACCACTGAAGCAAAGAGAATTCATTGGCATGTTCCTGAAACCATTCAGTGATGATACGAGCCTTGTGAGTGGGTGTATTGTTGTGCATCTACTTGAGGGTAAGTTGTGATGGAATGAATTTGGTCAGCAATGATGTTCAGGTACACTGTGGTGGTCAGGCTACACATTCTGAGGTTCAATTGTAGTAATGTTACTGAAGTTGATCTCTGATCAGTCTAGTTATTTGAAACCTAGTGTCAGCTAGAGTAAGTCAAATGATTTTTAGATTTTCCTGTGTTCTTGTTCAAAGATGGTGGTAATCACAGTTTTTTGATCTTTTAGAATTATTCTCCAGATTTTCCTATCCATGGAAAAAATGTTACAAATATCTTTTAAAAAATTACATTATGGTGAATATTTTTTTAAACAAATTTCTTGCTATATTTGACTAGCAAAATCTGAGGTTGTTCAGAATCTGAACAATCTCAGATTTTGCTAGCCAAAGTAATGCTATGCTTTTTGTAGCATCAATGACCATTTCAAATCTAGGAACAAATATAGGTCATAAATTGCCAGTACCCCAGATACAATGAAGTACTTAGTGATTTATGAGATGTTACATGGTGTTTAGTAAAGTACAGGCAATTCAATGCACAACTCTGATTGCTGTGAATAATCTATTGAATTTCCCATGTATTTATGAGGAATATTTCTTGTATTTATGAGGAATATTTCTTCCTTAATTTCTATATCTTAGTTTACCTTGATTTATATATTTTCAAAATGTACAAAAGTTTATGGTTCACTGTATTAACTGTATTTAATAAGCTTTTTGCTTAATAAAATTGTTGCTTGCTTATTTACTCCCTTCTTCTTTTTCCACAGAGTAAAGTAACTGAGTGCTTTTTCTTTATTTTTTCTTAGTTTGATAATAAGTTTAAGCAAGATAGTGAGGTAAATGTTGAGAGAATAAGAATTGACATTGAGCATCTGTATTTAGGTAGGTACATATCTGTTAATAATGTTTTACTTTATATCTGCTGTGTGTATGTGTGTTTGTTTGTTTGTTTGTTTGAAGAATGAACTCTTGTAATCTTTGAGTTTGAAACCCCCAGACCTTGTCTATAGTACTGGGATTGTATTATTTTGATCACTGAAAATTTAATTTTGAAACGGAAAATATAATTTTTTCAGATAAAGCTAATACAGGTGAACTCATTGGAACTTTTAATGTACGTCTGTACAACTTTATTTTAAAACTAGCTAAATACCCGTTCTTTGAATGTGATATTAAAATACAGTTGAAATACAGATGATATATATGATATACAGTTGAAATGGCCATACACTGCATATTTCTTTGCTCTTTTGAGAAACACATGTCTGCCTGACTTATTGTGCCAGATGACACATGAGCAATTTCATTCATAACTGTAAATTTAAAACTTCAAGCCTACACAAAACAAATCAAAATACGTCATGACTCTTTCATTTTTAAAATATTAATAAACAACAGAACAAAATATGCCATTGCTTTCAGCATAAATGTAAAAAGAACCTTGCTTGTAAACAATTTTGTAAACAATTTCTTTCGAAACTGTACATTTAAAAGCTAGCAAGTCAGATGTTTTTAGAAGCGTGAGCAAATTGTATTGCCATCTCAAGGGGGAAATATTTTTTTTTCAAATTTCAATTACTATGAAAATTTACCCGCATATTTATATTTACATTCACTTTACCACTTATATGACATCACTGTTGCTTCGGTGAAAACGAATGTTGGTACGTCTCGCACGGAAGACTGACAACCGCCTTATCCAGGGAAGTGGTTACCCATTCCGCCATCCCGAAATGGGACCAGATAAAGCGAATCGGTCCTTATACTACCACCAGGGGCACTGCCGTCAGGGAAACCATGGAAATTTTGAGTAACCCTGTGGTTTGCAACGATGACGTCTCACTTGAGCTTCCCTAGATATGACGCACATTTCTTCACGCTTAGCACGTTCCTGTTGACATCTCTCGTTGTCGCATGCTCCCGACGCAACATATCACGTTCTCAAATTCTGTTCATGTTTATTTTATTTTAAAAATTTTCTATTCTTTGTTTCTTTTATCTTGCCCAACCACGAACAAGTCTGAAGAAGGCACCCGTTGGTGTTGAAAGCTTATGCTTTATTCATAACATTTGTACGTCAATAAACGGATATCGTATTTCCTTTGCATACTGATTCTTTGACGTAATCTACCCGAACTTTAGTTTTATGTGATAATTTGATTTTGACTAAAAAAAAAACTTATATGATGTCACCGTTGCTTCGGTGAAAATGAATGTTGGTAATTTGATTTTGACTCAAAAACCCTTGACATTCGATATGTCAAATGATAATAAATGTTTAAATGCAAAGCATATTATGATATAGCACTTTTTAAGTGATTTTTAAGGTTTTTTGTTTAATAAATTCGGAACAAATAAATTTAGATTCTGATTAAAAGCATCTATAGCGGAGGCCACAGCTGTTCTTAGATTTACGTGCATACCAATGTAATATTTACAAGGTAACTTACCTCTTTCTACACTTCACCACACGTTACATTCTTTCAGCCTTCATGCTTGGTTAAGGCCCGCGGTGTGGTATTCCATTTTGGTCCTCAGGTTCTCTTGAATGCTTTACCAACTCTTATGTGACATGAAGTGTCCTGTCGTCTTGTAAAAACCTAACCCTCATTGCTAAAAACCAATTATTGAACTCAAAGACTTATGATATCATAGACAACTACGAAAACCTATGTACAAACATGCAAATTCCGAACCAAAAAATTTAAAATCATATATACAATTATTTACACACAACTCATTCACTGGACTTCTCGAAAACTCCCGAACAACCAACCACACCCTGGGCCACTCCCAAGCAGATTGCCTCGAGTACTTTCCGTCCTCTACTAGACTATCTTCAGGAGGTGTTTTCTCTTCTGCCACTGTCCCAGTTCTGATACCATACCTGATGTTTTCTCTTCTGCCACTGTCCCAGTTCTGATACCATACCTGATGTTTTCTCTTCTGCCACTGTCCCAGTTCTGATACCATATAACTCAACACACCCTTATGCACAGAAATGTAATAGCATAAAAACATTAATTAAAAGAGCTACCACACATTCCTCTACAGAAGTATTTCGTAATGAAGAAATAAATTATATTAAAGAAATCACATACAACTATGGATACCCTCCACAGAAGATAAATAAATGGATTTATGAAGTACAGGTAAAGATGCAGGATACTTATTCACCTAACAGAAAAAAACAATTACAATATGTCGGAGCAACACCTTTCCTTCCAGGAATCTCTAGGGAAATCAATAAATTATGCAATAAATATGGAATTCAGATGGGAACCAAAGTAATGACTATTGGAGATATGATAATTAATAACACTGGAAAATGCAGTATCTTGGAAAAAGCTGGTGTGTACGAAATACCAATAACTGGAATCCCACCAATGTCATATATTGGTAGTACTAAAAATCAGTTAAAACATCGATTACAACAGCATGTTAAAAATTGGCAAAAAAAAAAAAGAAGCAAAAACAGCACTGATACAATACTGCCTAGATAACAAGACATATCCAAATTTTGATGAAATTAAAATAATAAAAACATGTCGTAATGAAAGACCCCTACGTATTGCAGAATCAGTAATAATTGAAAAAAATAGATACCGAGTATGTAATAATAACGATCCTAATATACTTAATGAGAAATGAAAGGAATTAATAAAAATTGACCAAAAGAACCAAAAACACAGAAAGGGAAAGAGAAAGTGAAGAGTTCACTAAAGTCAATGACAGATGGAGCCACGGTGGAAGCGTTTCATGGATGACGATGGGGTGGGGCGAAGAAGCTGGGCGTATCGCTTACTCTTGCTGCAGTGGCAGAAGAGAAAACACCTCCTGAAGATAGTCCAGTAGAGGACTGAAAGTACTCGAGCCAATCTGCTTGGGAGTGGCCTAGGGTGTGGTTGGTTGTTCGGGAGTTTTCGAGAAGTCCAGTGAATGAGTTGTGTGTAAATAATTGTATATATGATTTTAAATTTTTTTGGTTCGGAATTTGCATGTTTGTACATAGGTTTTCGTAGTTGTCTGTGATATCACAAGTCTTTGAGTTCAATAATTGGTTTTTAGCAATGAGGGTTAGGTTTTTACAAGACGGCAGGACACTTCATGTCACATAAGAGTTGGTAAAGCATTCAAGAGAACCTGTGGACCAAAAATGGAATACCACACCGCGAGCCTAAACCAAGCATGAAGGCTGAAAGAATGTAATGTGTGGTGAAGTGTAGAAAGAAGTAAGCTACCTTGTAAATATTAAATAAATTTAGAATGAAATATTTATATTTATTGCAGCCACCTTACCACTTATATGATGTCACCGTTGCTTCGGTGAAAACGAATGTTCGTAATTTGATTTTGACTAAAAAACCCACTTATATGACGTCACCATTGCTTTGGTGAAAACAAATGTTGGTAATTTGATTTTGACTCAAAAAACTTTGACATTCGATATGTCAAATGATAATAAATGTTTAAATGCAAAGCATATTATGATATAGCGCTTTTTACGTGATTTTTAAGGTTTTTTGTTAAATAAATTCCGAAGAAATAAATTTAGAACAAAATATGTACTAAGCAGGTCAACTCCAAGTAATTCAAAACTTAGCGTAGAGCTTCAGTTGCTGGGCAGCAATGGCTCTATCATTGCAAAACATCCTAGCGTTATCAAAGCTGGGTTATTTAAAAATCCCATTTTGACCCACTTAAACTTGTCATAGGAAAAAATTCTTTTCTTAGTGTCCCTCTATGTTGTAAAAGGAACATAGAGGCACCTGCTAAATATGGAAGTTCTAAGTTCAGTAGTCTCTGAGATACAGTGATGAGTCAGTGAGGGCTTTCAGTTTTATATTTACAGATGGAAGAATTATGGTACATGTAAATTTAATGCTTGGTCTTTTGCTTTTATTTTATGTGCAGCTAAATTTGTTCTGAAGTTTGTTTTTAATGAAATTCATTATTATTTTTTAATATTTTTTTGTTGCAATTGTTTCTCCTATAGAAGTATTTGGTCATATCAATATCTGGATTGATTACTATGAAGTTATTTCTTTTATTTATATTTCTTTAGTTTCTCAGCCAGATATGTTGCATTCCATGGTTACATGCTTGTGCTTGCCCCCCCCCCCCCCCAAAAAAAAGAAAGAAAACTTGAGTAGTTGATCAGGGCTTTCTAAATTTGTTAAATGAAATATTTAATTTTTAGTTACTTTGAGACTTTATTGGCTCAAGTTCTATATGAGTATCTGGTTTCTTCTTAGATATTTACAATATAACCATTTTGCTTTGTTCTTTGGCAATTTGCTGTGGTTTTTAAATTTGGCCAATTTTTAATGGCATATTTCAACTGTTTCCATTTCATTTCTCCTTGGCATTTCTATTTTAGGTGTGTGTCAGAAATGATTATTTGGTGAACTTTATCTGCCAGGCAGTGGCTATTTTTGATTATTTCATAGTTCTGGTAATGCTTCTTGATTTGCCTTGGTTTTAATTCACTGTGTTCTTCTATGTTTTCTATTGATAACTCTGTTCATTTTGAACTTGGCAGTATGATTTGTTTTATTGCTAATGTATGATCTTCTGTTGTTCTGGTTTCTGTAAAGAGCATATTTTTTCCCCTTGTAGCTCTTTTATCTGTTTATTTATGTATTTTATTTATTTGTGCATACACTAATTGTATTTTTGCTGTATTTATATATTTTATGTCAATTCTTCAACTTGGATTATATTATTCTGTTCTGTTTAGGCATCAAACTCTGAGCTAGAAACACATGTGGATCTGTATGCACTATTAATGAAGTAGTCTAAAATAAGCATGTGTATGTGTGTGTGAGATGTAAGGTCAGGTGATGCGTAACATCACAGCCTCTCCTTGACAAATGTCAACCCCGCCTTCTCGTGGTACATCTTGTTCCCACTAAAGGGGCTCTGATGACCACCATTAGCGGTATAACTATACCATCGAGATTAGAGGAAATGCTATCCCACACTCACCAACCCGCTTGGCCAGCGTGGTGAGTTATGGCCAAACCCCTCCAAAATGACTCCACAACTTAAATCTTGGCCCTCAGTCTCCGGCAGCTGGAATGTACCTGGCCAAGGCAGCGGCCAGTGCGACATGAAGGCAGAGGGTGCTAAGAATCCCCGGAGGACCGGACTAGGCTGCCATCTGATGCTGACCTTGGCTACGTATAATGGACGCTCCCTATCTTCTGATTCAAGGCTTCTTGAATTGGAAGAGGAACTACAAAGGATCAAGTGGGACATTGTTGGGCTAAGTGAGGTAAGGAGAAAAGGAGAAGATCTCATTGAACTGAAAAGTGGATATCTCTTCTGCTATTGTGGGACTGATACTGGCAGAACTAGTGGTGTTGGATTTATAATAAACAAGAAACTGAAGGATAAAGTTGTAGAAGTTGAAAGTTCCTCTGACAGAGCTGCACGACTCGTTATCCAACTCTCGAGAAGATACCAGGCTCAGATTATTCAAACTTATGCACCCACCACAAGTCATCCTGAAGAAGAAATTGAAGAATTTTATGAGGAAATTCGTCATCTAAATAATAAAGGTAAGCAGCACTTAAAGATAATTATGGGAGATTTCAATGCAAAAATAGGGCAACAGCAACAGAATGAAACTTCAGTAGGTAAATTCGGTCACGGCAACAGAAACCAGCGTGGAAATACTCTCATTGAGTTTGCAGAGGCAGAAGGGTTTTTCATCTTGAACTCCTTCTTCAAGAAAAAGCCACACAGGAAATGGACATGGAGACATCCAAATGGGACGACAAGTGAAATTGATTTTATTATGTGTAACAAAAAATTTGTCATAGAAGACTGCAGTGTGCTAAACAAGTTCAACACAGGTAGTGACCATACATTGGTGAGATGTAAGATGCACCCCAACACTAAACTAGAACGTGACAAGCTCATAAGGCAAACAAAATGTATTGACATAACCAACCCTAAAAAACACCATAATACCTTCAAGTTGGAACTGAAGAACAGATTCTCTGCTTTAGAAGGCCTAACATCGGAAGAAGTGGATATTTCTGAAGTTAACAGAAAAGTAACCAAAGCTCTTATGGAAACAGCAACAAAATTAGCTGGGTCTAAGAACAAGTTGCATGTGAACAAATTATCAGGAAAAACCAAAATTTTGATGCACAAAAGAAGAGCGATGAGGACAACTAAAGAAGATGTGACTTCCAAAGTGGAATATATAGAGCTATGCAAGACAGTACGAAAAAGTATCACTGAAGACGTAAGGAAATTCAACTGTGAACTAGTGAGGAAAGCAATTGAAAGCAACCAAAGCCTAAAGATAGCAAAGGGACATCTCAGCAAGGGAAGAAAACAGATTATGGCACTGAGAAAAGAAGATGGTTCTGTAACAAGAAATAGAGGCGAAATTTTGACAAGAGTGGAAGATTTCTACTCCAAATTATATGAAAGGGATGATACATGTACTCCAGACATCATGAAAGGTACCAGTACCAGAGTCCTCCCAGCAGAAGTTGCTCATGCAATCAAGAACATGAAGCGGGGAAAAGCTCCAGGAGAAGATGGAATTACTATAGACATCATACAAGAAGCAAGTGGAGAAATCGAAACAGTACTCTCCCAAATTTTCACTCAATGCCTTAATGAAAGGAAGATTCCTGAGGATTGGAACAACGCTACAATGATCTTGCTACATAAAAAAGGTGACATTGAGGATCTCAGGAACTACAGACCTATCAGCCTCCTATCAGTGGTTTATAAAACCTTCACTAAAGTTCTTTCACACCGCTTGAAGGTGACACTGGACATGGCTCAACCGAGAGAACAAGCTGGATTCAGGAGTAGCTACAGCACAATAGATATCCACGTACTGAGAGAACTAATTGAAAGAGCGAGGGAATATGAACTTCCATTGTGCATGGCTTTTATCGATTATGAAAAGCCTTTGATTCGGTGAAACCATCAGCAGTTGCAATGGCTCTGAAATCCTGCGGTATTGAAGATGCGTACATTAATATTATTAATAACATCTATGAAAATGCAAGTGCAAAGATTCGGCTGTTTGAAAATACAACACACATAAAAATTGGAAAAGGAGTAAGACAAGGTGACACCATATCTCCGAAACTCTTTAATGCCACATTGGAAAATGTCTTTCAATCATTGAACTGGGAAAACAAAGGGATAAAGATTAATGGAGATTATCTAACCCACCTTCGTTTTGCTGATGACATAGTCATTTTTGCAACTACCCCATCAGAGCTGCAGAGTATGATCCAGGAACTTGCTGACAAGAGTAAAGAAGGGGGATTAAAAATGAACTTTCAGAAGACAAAAGTGATGTTCAATGCTTTTACAAGAAATGAAGATTTATCAATTGATGGAGAAAAGCTGGAGATAACAGACACGTACATTTATCTTGGACAGCAGATATCAAGTGAGGGTCACATTGATGAAGAAATTAATCAGCGTATAAAACTTGCCTGGAGAGCTTTTGGAAGAAACAGCATAATTTTCAAGAGCAATATGCCATTATGTCTTAAAAGAAAAGTGTTTGATCAATGCATCCTTCCAGTGCTTACGTATGGTGCAGAGATGTGGACCTTAACTAAAAGAGACATACAAAGGCTGCAGACGACTCAAAGAAGCATGGAGAGGTGTGTGCTTGGTGTAACCAGGAGAGATAAGAAGAGGAACTCGTGGATCCGAAAAATGACAAGAGTGGAAGACATCATGATCAGAGTTAAATCCCTGAAATGGCAATGGGCTGGACATACTGCCAGAAGGACAGACCATCGACGGACAGCCGAAATTTTAGATTGGATTCCAAGGGACAGGAAAAGACCCAAAAGAAGACCACATGGAAGATGGGTGGATGAAATTCGAAAGTATGCAGGAGTGACATGGAGGAGACTGGCACAAGACAGACCGTTGTGGAGGAAACTTGGGGAGACCTTCGTCCAGCAGTGGATTGATAATGGTTGACAATGATGATGATGATGATGATGTGTGTGTGTGTGTGTGTGTAGTACGTTTTTTAAGTTTTAATTGAAAAAGAAAATTCCATTTAATTCTTGATGGACTTGCTTTATTTACATTGCAATTGTGGGAAGGGCAGTGTTTTTTTCACAACCAATGTCTGTTAAACTTTGACAGTGAAATATGAATATGCATAGAAATCACATATGCTGTAAATATTGTTTACCTAGTAGTCAAAAGATTAGATTAAAGAAAAATTTCCAAGTTTCTTTTGTCTGTTTTTTTTAAAAGTATTTATATTTAATAATTCAGTTTCCACTTTCACTTGTATAGTTTTAACATGTGGATAAAATGATAATGTGATTATCTGTCCACAAATTTTGTTATGTAATAAAAAAATTTGCTCTGTCAAAATATTGAAAAAAAAAAGGTCGTATTGATAGAAATTGTGAATTCTTATTATTTTTCAGCTATGTGTGTACAAATTTCTATTGGAATTAAAATGAGTGAAATACATTATTTAACATGACAAAATGCTGCTTGTATGATTAGATTACTAATTTTATTTTATTTTTTTATTTCTCTTTTGAATTAGAAAAAATTGAATGCATAGAATTAAAACCTCATAAAATTGTTGGCTTAAGTAAACACCTGTGTGGTTCAGCAACAGGTAATGGTTATATTCTTCATGTTTGTAACAGATTTATTTATTTTGCCAAATTATTTTAGTAACATGTGAATTTTTCTGACTTGCAGCACCTTTAGTGCTAGTAACTTAAAATTAAAAAAAAATAATTTTCCTCCAGAATGCTGCCATAGTATTTTATTGTTTAGTTCGTAGAAGTTTATGTATTTATCACACGCACGCAAGAATGCATGTGTGCACACACAGCTGTTCTCTTATATTCAGAGCTTAGCTCCTCAAAGAAAGAACTTACTGTTGCTGCCAAACATCTCCATTTAGTGCGATCTCTGCACATAGCTCGAGCTTCACTGACATCCATTACACAGCACATACAAGACATCCTTTACACAGCACATACAAGACATTTTTTACTTCAAACTCGTAATCTTTTTCTCATGCAGACATTTCTGAATCTGTTCCATGATTTCCTTGGCCTTCCTTTACCTTTCTTTCCTGCCACTTGGGCTGAAAAAGTTATCTTAGTAAGCATCTCATCGCTCATTCTTTCAACATGTCCAAACCACTTAAGAATATTAGTCTCCACCTTACTAACAACATTTTGCCTTACATTACACAACTACAATGCATCAGTAAGTAAACCATCTCTACGGCGGCACACAAATGATTCCTATGTCTCTTCTGTAGTACCAAGGTTTCGTTAGAAAGGCCATTTCATGTAATATGAAAAAACCAATAATGAAGCAAAAAAATTCACACATGATTTACTACGTACTAAACTTTAGGAATAGTAAGATCTTTCGGCTGAAGCATCAGCCTTGTTCACATTAGAAGCAAGCACTCTCATGGTTGACATCGTTTCTTTAGCTGTTGCTAGTTGAGATTTCCGAATTATTGGAATATTGAAGGGTGAGTCCATATTGCAAGAGTTTTTATTAAAGAGAATTTAAATGCTTTCTCTGTAGCATAATGAAAATTTGTTTGAGAAGGGTGCAGTCCTTTTGGTACAATTCTAGTTTGGAGAGGCAGAGGTATCTTCAATAGTCAGAAGAGAAAGTGCAGAAGTCAAAAGACTTTTTCTGACATCTCTTTTATGCTCCAAAATTCTGTAGTTTATTGTATGAAAGATACTACCAATATAACAGTTTTCCCCTGAGGAAGTAGGCACAGGGATGAGGTATACCCCAGGATGGTCTAAAGGATCAAGAGGATCTCTGTCTTTAGATATTGATTGGATGGTAGTGGGAGGAGGATTGATTGCAAGCCTGTAACCAAAACCTTTGAAAACTTTGACAAGTTTGTAAGTATAAGAATGATGGTTGTAGATTGAACCAATAAAGGAAAGGGACTGTTTCTGCAGAGGAAAAAGGTGACAGACAACTTGATTGGCATCAAACTTTTTGAAAAGTTTTTGACAATTCCGAGGGGAAACTGATGGTTTGTGGCAATTTCTTGGATGATTCCATATTCTTTTTGTAATGAGTGGGGTTCATTGCAAATGACATTGGTGTGGAGAATGAGTGATTTTAGAGCAGCAAGCTTATAGGAAAGAGCAGTATTAGAGTAAAACGGGATGATGTTTGTGGAAGAGGTGAGTCTTCTGTAGACAGATGTACGGAGTTTGTTATTGATTGTAGTTATTTGGACATCAATTTCTTGGATGTTCAAATAACTAGAATCAATAACAAACTCTGTACATCTGTTTACAGAAAACCCACCTCTTTTGCAAACATCACCCCGTTTACTCTAATACTGCTCTTTCCTATTAGCTTGCTGCTCTAAAATCACTCATTCACTGCACCAATGTTATTTGCAATGAACCCCACTCATTACAAAATTAAAAGAATATGCAATCATCCAAGAAACTGTCAAAAAAAAAAAAACTTTTCAAAAAGATTGATGCCAATCAATTTATGTGTCACCTTTCTCCTCTGTAGAAACAGTCACTTTCCTTTATTGGTTCAATCTCCAACCATCATTCTTGTACTTACAAACTTGTCAAAGTTTTCAAAGGTTTTGGTTACAGGCTTGCAATCAATCCTCCTCCCACTACCATCCAATCAATATCTGAAGACAGAGATCCTCTTCATCCTTTAGACCGTCCTGGGGTATACCTCATCCCTGTGTCTACTTGCTCAGGGGAAAACTGTTATATTGGTAGTACCTTTCGTACAATAAACTGCAGAATTTTTGAACATAAAAGATACGTCAGAAAAGTCTTTTGACTTCTGCACTTTCTCTTCTGACTATTGAAGATACCTCTGCCTCTCCAAACTGGAATTGTACCAAAAGGATTGCACCCTTCTCAAACAAATTTTCATTATGCTACAGAGAAAGCATTGTAATTCTCTTTAATAAAAACTTTTGCAATTCGGACTCACCCTTCAATATTCTGATAATTTGGAAATCTCAACTGGCAACAGCTAAAGAAACGATGTCAACCACATGAGTGCTTACTTCTAGTGTGAACAAGGCTGATGCTTCAGCCGACAGATCTTACTATTCCTAAAGTTTAGTATGTAATAAATCAGGTATGAAATTTTTGCTTCATTATTGGTACCCAGGTTTCACTGCTGTACATTAGTATAGGAACAATTACACTTTCATGTACAGCCATTCAGAACTTTCTCGAGAACCCAAGGAGAGTTAATATATTTCGTGTCTGATCGTGATGAAAAGGTAGTCTGAAATTTTCTGTTAGTTGTGTAAGTAACTTTTGAGCAATAAAGCAGCATTTAAATTCTTTTGTGGTCCAAGATCACAGAAGCCCATTTGGACTTCTGAAATCAAAGTGGTGGTAAATGTGCAACTCCCCCCCCCCTCGATATGAAGTTGCAGCATATTTTCTGTTTATGGTAGAAAGTGAATGACTTATTAGTTATTACCACCCTCTCTCAAATCCAGTGAATAAAAATTGCATAATCGTTCCATTGGGGAGGGAAGGTTCCAAAGTAAATCATGTTAAAAGTGAGCAGCCCCAGGCAAGCACAAAAAGCTAGAGTTGGCAACCAGCTAGCCAAACACATTGCGGATAAGAACCTCCATTGCACGATGGAAATACTGAGAGGAGAGTACAGTAACTTTTCTCTTCAGTGTCAGGAATCTTTGTGCGGGAAGTGCATTGTTGCAGTGGCAAACTGAAAAGCATGAGTTTAAAAAGTTAATTTTGCATTTATAAGTTGTATTCAGTTAGATTCTATTAACATGTGACATTATACAATGCTGGTTCTGAATCTCAGCAGGAAAAGGGGGGGGAAGCATGTGAATCCAAAAGCATTTGTGATAGAAGATGCAATTATGATCACATACATTTCAGTGGTAGTGGCTGAGGACTTTTAGTTGCCTTCAGTATGATTCTGAAGCAGACAAAATGTTGCGTTCACTTTATGAAAATTCTATCCTTACTGATAAACAGCCAGCATTTATTGCTGGAAGTGATAACTTTGAAATTGATTCTGTCAAGATGCATGCAAGTGGTATATGCCATAATTGGGTAATAAATTTTAACACAACTTCAATCAAAACAAGCATAGGGATCATTTGAAATCAGCAAAGCTTTATTGTCACCAAAAGAATGCCAAACAAATTGGATGTCTAATTTGGTTTTGTACTGCTCTCACATTAGCCAAAAATTCTTGGCCATTCACTGATTTTATATGGCCGAGCAAACTGGATATTATGAAAAATGTGGATGTTGAGCAAGTGGATAAGCAAGTGGATAAAGCTTGTAAATAATTTATGTCATTAATCTCTAAGGCATATCTTCAACAACTTGTTTGTGAGGACACTTATTTTTCCATAATGTGTGATGAATCTACAGACTCGGCCAATATGAGACAGCTAATTATTTACATTGTTTATTGCAACAGCTGTATGCCTTCAATAAAGCTTTTTAAGTATCTGTTCACTTAACAAGGCAGATGCTGAATCAATCTATTTCATCTTACATGTTGCATGCATAAATTTACGTGTTCTTATTCCATTTTAAAAGCTTTTGTTTTTTTGTAGCTGATGGGGATGCAACAATGTAAGGCAATAGAACAGGTGTTGGAAAATGGAATGTAGAGGAACAATCAACTATCCGCAAATTGTTGTTCTTTATTGTGATTACAGATCAGCCGATAAATGGCACCACATTAGCCCCTCTGTTGGTTTGAGCTCAGCACATTGGCACTCTTAGAATCTGTTAGTTACAGTGTTTCTTGAATGTGTATTTTGTAGTTTGAAGTGCCCTTTATTGTGCTTTAAGATGTGCAATTGGATGAGATTTTTCGATGAAATTGGTAGGGAAGAGGCTATGTTTATAGTGTGAACGACAAAGATTACTTTCAGCTTGTTCAGTGGGTCGCCCAGTGACTTTCAGAGTGGATATGCCTCGTCATTTTGGATAATTCAGATGTCGGAAGAAGCACGTTTCGTGAAAGGATGAGCTGTTTTCCCATGTAATTGAAACTCAATTCTCAGATTTCATATTTGTCTTGATATCGTTATGATTCTAGCATTTTGTTTCGCCAAAGGATTGTCCCATGATATGAGGCAATCGCAAAATCATCACAGGGTGATGTTACCGCATCCACTGAGACAGTTAGTGACTGGTATCAGTATTCCAGAGAACTAATTTGCATCCCTTCAAATGCAAACTAGAGGGAAATCAAAAATTCATTTTGCATACCATATTCTGGAATATTTATTCTGACGGAACTGTTGTCTTTCCTCCGAACACTGCTTTCAGGTGTTGATTCGCATCATCAGGCAGTTCTTACCTGGCATGTAATCAATTGATTTTAAATTTATGTAATCAGTTGATTTATTCTTCCAGATAAACACTTTCCCATTCATGAGGAAACAAAACTTTTCTGTCATAATAAATGTTTCAGAGTAGAGACACAATTAGCATTCATAAAGGTCCTTTTAAGGGCCAACAAAAAATAATCATGAAACAGGACTATTACACAGCTCGTGCAGTACCTTTCTGAGGGGCCGATAGATGGCAACACACTGGCGCTGACTTTTAAATTGCAGAGAGCGGGCTGCAGTTAAAAGTATAACCCTAGAATTTGCCTTTAAATGTATACTTAAATGTTTTAAGACGTATTATAATGTGAAAGAATTTCTTTTGCAGTCTTACAAATTTTATCATAACAGCCCATCACATTGGTCTCAGTTCAAGGAAGTGTGCAAGTCATTGAAAATTAAACAACTGATTTCCTCCAGAGTTGGTGGAACCTGATGGCTACCATGTTTGTATAAAGCACTGAATAATTGATTGTGAAAGTCTTCCAAATACGTGGAGACAATGTGAATAGACAAAGTCATTGCTCTTTTCACATTTTTCTCTAATTAACACACAGCAATAGAAAAAATGTTATCCAGACACTGCTGGGATCATACTCTAGATCTCCCGATAACTAGCCAGTGCATTCGCCTTACGCTATGGTGGCCAACAATCTACGGCGCTATGTGCGTTTATCTGTCAGCATCTGACTTCACAAATCCGTAGAGATGGGCTCAGCAACTGAGACGTATCCATCTGGTAAGCCCATCTCCATGGATTTGTGAAGTCAAATGGTGACAGATAAAAACACATAGTGCCGTGGATTGTTGGCCACCAGAGCGTAAGGCGAATGCACTCAGCTAGTCATCAAGAGATCTGGAGTACGATCCCAGCAGTGTCTGGATAACAATTTTTCTATTGCTGTGTGTTAATTAGAGAAAAACGTGGAAAGAGCAATGACTTTGTTTATTCACACTGAATAGTTTTTGGGCCTTTTTGTGCTCTAAAACTACATCTGAAAGGCTTCCGTTTGTCATCCAAAACACAGTCTGCATCTCTTACTCATGAACTGCTAAAGTGCATAACATCAAGGACATTAATTTGTGCTGCAACAGAATTATCAGAGGTGGTCTGTTGTTTACAAAAACTTTCCATAACTTTACAACGCTAAAAACAATTGGAGGATGGGTTATCTAGGCCGAAATTAAAATATGATACAAAATGGAAAGTTCAAGACAGTGAATATAATTTCTCCTAGTTTATTGAGCAAATCTGAGCAACTGAAGAAAGCTAGATATCCCAACATCGATAGAAGTTTAATTTGAATGAATAGAATCTTATCTTTGTCTGAATGGCCACTGAACAAGATTCAGATGGAGAGAGCTGGTATGGAAATTGGGATTTCTATAAACAAGTTAGTAAAATCATGCAATGCATTGATTACGATACTCTTTCCAACATACCAGAAATCATTACTCAAGTTATGAGGATAATGGCTGTGGAATAAATCTCGCTCCTGTGCCCTGACCTTTGACCCCATTTGCATGATATTCAACAGAACCGATTCAGTATACCTCCGAAACAACATGATAAAATTTTGTTGCAATCAAATAATTTTTATGTAAGTTATGATGCATAAGGGTGATAGAATGGATCCCACTCCTATGTCCTGACCTTTGACCCCATTTTGCCCATTTTCAATAGGGTTCAAACCCCAGGTTGTCCTCTATCACGTACTAAAATTTCATCGAAATCGAACCATTTTTACGAGAGTTATCGTGCGGACAAATAGACAGACGGACAAAGTTGGAGCATATACGCTTCTTCAACCTACAGTTAGAAAGCGTAAAAAAAGTGACTGTATTCCTGCAATGTAGAACCCAGTAAATTGTCATGGGAAGAGATAAACATTTGCAGTATCATATTGAGCTTGGAAATATGAGGTCCAATTAAAAGTTCCGAGACTAGGCCGATACACAACAAAGTACTTACATTACTTAAGTCTGGCTATAATCTCCATCAAAGTAGTCTCTTTGGGCAGCGACACACCGCTGCCAGCATTTTTGCCTCTGTTAGAACGCTCCCTGGAAGTCCTGTTCGCGAATCGTGTCAAGCACTGTCTGCGATTTGCGCTGGATCTCGTCCACGGTTTCAAAACGGCAGCCCTTGAGCTTCAGCTTCATCTTTGAGAACAGAAGGAAGTCGCAGGAGTCCAAATCTGGCAAGTAGGGGAAGGGTGAGGAAAGTTAGTCGTGCTGTTGCGACTGCAAAACTGGCGTGTTGCTAATGCTCTGTGAGCTGCTGCATTGTCGTGATGGAGCAGGAAATCGCCCCTGCGCCACATTTCAGGTCATTTGCAGTAAATGCCCTTCCTAAGACGATGCAGATAATTGCAGTTAAAAAGGGTGGTGATGGTCTGGTCCTGGGGGCCAAATTCACGGTGCACAACCCCACAAATGTCGAAGAACACGATGAGCATGCTTTTGTTTGCTCTCCGGACATGTCAGGCCTTCTTCCTTCGCGGAGATGCCGGGCTCTTACCCTGCGACAACTGTTATTTGGTCTCCGGGTCGTAACCGTAGACCCAAGTCTCATCCCCAGTGATGACCCGCGACAGGAACATTTCATGTGTCTCTGTTCCCGATTTGTCGAGTTTGACGCAGAATTTGATGTTTGCTCACTGCTCTAGTTTGCAGTCCAAACCGAAACCACAGCTGGGTTCTGCACGTGGTCACCAAATATTGTGTAGCACAGCTCCCAATGTTCACAGAACGACGCTACTCGGCACAATAACTCATGAAGGTCACTGCCCACGACCACTGCTCGCGCATCCGCATACTGCGATCTGTTGGTGCGCTACGTACCTAGTCTGGGAACTTTTTGATCGCACTACGTATTTTAGTTCTGATCGACGTTTTACTTTCTATTTCTTGTGCATAGCTAAACGTGAACAAGGGTTCAGAAATAAAAGGGAGGGAGGGGGTCAAAACAGACTGACAAAAGAAACTGAACACTGAAACTGTTTCAGACTTGATAAGGGTATTACTAGTAGATGTTGTGCAATGTGATCCACTTCTGGCAATGTCATTATGAATCCAATAAGATGAAAAAAAAAAAAAAAACGCTACTGAAACTTTCACCTATCAAAATACTAACTAAAGTTAAATGCAACTTACATATTCATTAATTGGCATACAGACTGCAATCAGTGGAAATATTGTTTCATAAAATTTACATTCTATTATTTGGTTAATTTGAAATTAAAATTTATGCTTCACTGTGCTCCATTTTGAAAGACAATAAAACTGATTAGTGTGCATATTAAATGTATTAATATTTATGCCCTTTTGTGTACCAGTAACAATGGGTGTGGATCATTAACTTCTGGTATGAACTGGCCCACAGGACCAGTAAAGTTTTTTTAATTTTTTTTAATTCCACAACTGCATATAAAGGTTCTAATATTAAACTGCAGTAGATCAGAATTTCTTTTTACTTGGTAACCATTTATTCTTATTGTGCATGTGTAAGTATATATGTAATTACTGATATCCCAAAATATTAAAATCCTTAAGTAATTTCCACTAATTCTCTACTCCTAGTTTTAAAAACCCTAGTTACACTGTAAATTGCTTCTCAGAAAAAAATTCCAAAAATAGAAAATGTAATTTGTATTATTGTTGAGTAGTTTATATTTATTTATTTTTCTAATTTTTGGCTTCTTCTCATCACTTAAATCTTCCTAACACAAAGAATAGGTTCTTGTACTGAAGAAAGGTGTCTAAGTTATACAGGGTGTCTACTGGTTATGAAAGTCATGAAAAAGTAATGAAATTGAGCAGGTGGTGATGAAGTAATGAAAAAGTAAGGAAATTGAGTGGGTAGTCATGAATTTTTTTTTCTTTTTCTTCTTCTTCTTCTTCTTTTTTTTTTTTTTTTTTTTTTTTTTTTTTTTTTAATCAGCACCTGAATGAAGACAAGTTTGCACACCTAGAAAAAAACACGAACTGGCACTCTTAAAACCGGCGTGTAGTCGATGCCCCATGACATACATATAAAAAAACATATGGATTCATCAAAAGCTGATGTTGTGAAGAGGGAATATTTGCAATTTTGTGAATCTTCTAAAAAACAACTGAAACAGTTCAATCCTAAGGAGGACAAACTTGATCACTTCATGATGAATTTACAACAAAGTGTGAACCATGACTTTATCAAGTTCTTACAGAAGCTACTATGCATGTTTCACGGCAATGCTGCAGTTGAAAGATGCTTTTCTGTTAACAAAGAACTTTTAATTGAAAACTTAGAAGAAGATGCAGTTGTTGCAGTGCAGAAAGAAGTGTTTACAGTGCAATACAATCGTTAGGTGGTTTAGCTAATAGTGAGAAATAACTGAATGTTGACATCACAAAATCAGTGACATTATCTGTCAAAAATGCTTCACTAAAAAAAAAGTAGAAGCCTTAAAGAAGAAATCTGACAAAGATGAAGTGGCCAATCGTAAAAGGAGATTAGTCCAAGAACTAAAAAAACTCAAAGATAAGAAAAGAAAGCTTATAGAAAAGGCAAAAGAATAAGCTGAAGTTCTAGATTCTAAGATAACAAGTTTAGCTAAGATACTTAAACACAGAGTCTTTTACTATGAAATTTCAGTCTCCATAAATTTTGTACATTCATAGTTTTTATATTGCCTTAATAAAAACTTGTAAGTTTTTACAGCATTACCATGTTAAAAAGAATTTGTGTATTAATAGATGTAATGATAAATATTTCTGAAAATAGCCATACCCCATCCTAGAGGAGAGTTGAATGTTTTTATTTCTTTAAACACATAGAATTTAGTGAATGGCATAGTGCAAGTCATACATAATTACATTATTCATGTTAAGCAATTTTAGTGACATAAAAGTTACATTCAGCTTTCATCTCAACTTGCTTTCAGGTAGGGGTTCATAAAAAAGCCCCCCCCCCCACACACCATGTAGCCATTTTAGCAGCAATGATATTATAGACACATAGACACATCGGTTTTGCCTAAACTATTGTCGCATGGAATTAATTTCATTGTTTGTAAAAATAAAAAAAAAACCTGGGATCTCAAGCCAAGGGTACTAGATTATGAGTCTAGAATGGTTGTCATTGTGCCACGCATTGTCAAGGTCATGAATTTAACTGAAGATGTCATGGAAAAGTCATGAATTTGGTTCATTGGAAATCAGTAGACACCCTGTTATAGAAAATTTGTTGCTAACTCCAGGAGTGATTTTCTTTATTGTACTACTTGTTTTTGATGTGTGTTGGGCTTGGCATCACTTTCAAAATTATAGTCAAAAATCTAAAAATAAATTTTATTTTATATAAAAGCAAAGAAATAAAATCTGTTATGCATAAGCCCCCTTCCCAGACTTCATAATAACTAAATAAATTTGAGAATTTTTGGTTACTGTTTTTTGAAACATTGAATTTTACTGCTTATTTTAAGAAAAATAATGTTACAAATGAAAATTTTAATTACCATTGGCAGAAACACATTTCTCTAGGTTGTTGCAGTAATGGAGGGGGCATCTTGTGTGTCAGCTACCAATGAAGCCATAGAAATGACTCATCTATTTTCTGTATTTCTAAGAATTTTATTTCGTTTTAATTCCTTAGTTTCAGTTTTCCATACTTAACTTCTGCACTAAAAATATTTGCAGTGAATTGAGATTCCTGTTTTGTAGACAAGAGTTTGCCATTTTTCTTCAAAAACATTTTTGATAATTATTTGGCATTCTGAAAGTAGCAATACAAAATTACATCTCTTGTTTTTATATTTCTTGTAATTGTAGATAGTTGTTTTTCAAACCTGTGGTGCATCCTATTCCAGTCTGAACACTGGATAAGAGTATAGATTACCTTTCAAGCATTTTATGTATGTCTTTTTTTAGCAGCATTTTGGTTAAACTTTTACCACTTTGTAGCCAGTTTAATTTTTTTTTTCTTCTCTTTATACTAGATTTGGCATTGAGATGTATGTTGGGAACAACAAAATCTGATGAAAAATTGAAGGTTCAGAAGACTGTGTAAGTAATTATTTTGTATTGTATCATGTAGAACATTATTTGATTAAGATAGTTCAGAAGTACTTAATAATGCTGGGTATTTGTAATACATTCTTTCAGTTATGATTGAAAAATTTCTTGTATTTAAATATTCCATTTGCTATCAGTTTGTTTCAACAATATTTGCTTCTAAGCAAAAACTAGAAACTGCTCATGTAAAACTTGCATTTTGAAAAATCTTTCATGAAGCTCAATGTTCTCTTCCATAACATGTGTACATTGCATGAAAAATATGGAGTTGTTAGATATGTTTCATATTTTTCAGCTTCATTTATTGTTATCTAATACAATTTACTTATGTAAAAACATGTTTCCCACCTTCTGCAAACAGTACAGTTTGACATCATAGTGATGAAGAAATAATCTTCATAGATTGGTTATACAGAAATACAGGGTGTCTGAGAATTATTGGACACATTACAAAATTATGTACAAAAAAACATTATGAACATTGTCGGTTTTTCTATGTCACGTATTACTAACACGGTTTCTATATTTTTGTTTTGCAGAATTGTTATTCCCAGAATCCGATAGATGGCGCTAGGTGTGGCCTGATGAGGAATGTATGAGAAATGCGCAATCAGTAGTCATGTCATCCGTCCAGCAGAAGGTGATGTGTGTGTTATGGCTTGCGGAATTAAAGTCTGTCATTAAAGTTAAAAGAAGGTACCGTTTAGAGTATGGTTCTAATCCTACATCAACGAATTCAATTAAGCGGTGGATGAAACAGTTTAAAGAAACTGGCAATGTAGAACATCGTGGAGGAGCCGGTAAGCCTAGTAGCGTCAGCAGTGAAACGGTTGACCAAGTTAATTAAAGTTTCCGACGAAGCCCCAGGAAATCCATTCGTAAAGCAAGCAGAGAACTGTGCATTCCGGAATCGACAGTTCACGATATCTTGCGCAAGAAATTAAAGTTCCATGCTTATAATATTCAAATAGTGCAAAAGATGCATGTAAATGATCACACTGTACGATACGATTTTGTTGTGGATATGCTGAATTGAGTGGAAAACGACGAAAACTTTCTCAGTACTGTAGTTTTTAGTGATGAATCCACATTTCATGTATCAGGTATTGTGAATCATCACAACTGTAGGATATGGGGCAGTGAACCGCCTCACGCTGCTATTGAACTGGAATGTGATTCTCCAAAAGTTAATGTGTGGTGCACCCTATCAAAAAGAGAAGTGATTGGCCCTTTCTTCTTCTGCAAAAAAACCATAAATGGTGACATTTACTTGGATATGCTAGAAAATTTCGCTATACCCCAGATAAAAAGATATGACGACGTCATTTTCCAACAAGACTGCGCGCCTCCGCATTGGTCAACGTGTGTACGTTAGTGCCGAAATGAGCATTTCCCCAACAGATGGATTGGGCGTGGTGGTCCCATTCCGTGGCCTCCTCACTCTCCAGATCTAACTCCGTTGGATTATTTCATGTGGGTTATGTGAAGGATCATTCATGTCTATCAGACGCCTTGTACTGATTTGCAGGAGCTGAAGCAACGTATCACAGTTGCTATTAATTCCATAACTCCTCAGATGTTTGCCAATACATGGCATGAAATTGAGTATCGCTTGGACGTACTACAAGCAACCAAGGTATCTCACATCGAAATTTATTGACTTGTGTAGTTACATTGTAAGTTAGTACAGTCAGTTTCTTTCTATCTGTTTAATGTTTTGTTTTATATAATTTTGTAATGTGTCCAATAATTCTCGGACACTGTGTGTATTATTTTGCAGCAATCAGATTTCAGTACAGAATTCAATTGTGTTTAATTCACTGTTTTTGTTTTCTATGTAACATCTCGGAAAACCGGAAATCAGAAAGCATGCAGCATCACCCTGGAGTACAAGCCATAAATCTGTTCCTAATGTGTTGTGGCTGATATCTTTTCCTTGATTAGAAAAAATCTTCAATGCTTCAAGGAAGCATTTAATTGCTTTTGCAGATTTGTAGTTGTTTGCATTCCAGAGCTACAGTTACTTGGAAGTTTGTTGTCCTGGGTGGTGTAATGGTAGTGTACTTAAGCAACAGTCAGGAGATGGGAGTTCAATTCCTACTTTAGAGTGATTAAATTTTCAAGTTTTATGAGGAAATATTATTTGGAGGACAGTGAACTAAATGTAATTCAGTACTGAAATCTGACTGACAAAAATTAATGACACAGTTGACTGATTTCACTTGAATTGGCCACACATATGCAGGTTTCATATCTGTGCTAAGAGAGAGTAGTCATGTTCAGTAGCAGATTTTTTGCACTGTGACATCTTGTGAATATTTCAAATGCTACAAGCTGATTGGGTAGCCATGAATACAGGGCTTTGTGCATGGTGATAATAAAACACGTTCATGAACTAGCTGACAACAAAACATCTGCATTGGCAATTTTATTACCATTGCCTATGTTACTTTTAGTTGAGGAATCTGTTTTCTAATAGTAATTTGTAAGCTTAAGATTATATTAAAAATTTACACTTACCCTACTTTATTTGTAGGATGTTCTCAATATTTTAAAATTAACTTTAAAGAGATGGTAATAAAAGGGAACTGTGAGGCTGTATGTCCTTTAATTCATGTTCCAACAGTTCCAAATTTTGGTCATACTGAACACTGTTTGTAATAGTGGAACACAAATGGTTGACATTAAAAAAAAAAAAAAAAAAAAAAAGAAATGGAGAACACATGCACATACAAAATATGATCCAAACATCCAAACATTCCCTTGCAAAATTTGAAACTGACTATGGCAAAGCTGATGTTGGTGCACAGTATAGTTGGAATCACATGTAAGACCAATGATCAAGCATATTAGAAGATCCCACCATCCTTAGAAGACTGCACCATATCACTGAGCTGGAGAAATATTTTTACCTTATGGAAAATTACTTTTTGACGAAATATTTTGCATAGCATAGGTAAAATTCAGCAAAAGGGATGCAGTAACAAAGTTGATGATATAAAAATGGTCAAATTGATTCTGTAGCTGATCATTGGCATAATAATAAGTCTCATGTAGTGGTTTCCAAATGTGTTTTGCACTTTCAGTTGCTGTAATTCCCAGTCTCTGTGGATGAAGTATTCATTTAGGCAATATAAGTTGTGAATATACTATCATGTGATGGATTGTGGATGGCTGGATCTTTTTACAAAATGTAATATATAGATTCTCTCTGCATTGTACAAGTGTAAAATGATGTCATTATATTATGCCAATCAGTTGGGATACTAGATGTTGAATATTCTGAGAAGCCAAGCTTTTGGGTGAATTTAAAATGTAAATTCCATTCAGGTTTTCAATCCTAAAGGAATAGGTATCATATGTTCCAGGTTTGGGCTGCCATGTCACATAGGTTAGGGCATGATTCATTTTTATTATACATTTATAATCACTTTATCAAGGGCACATGATTTGTACAGTATCATCAGTATTCACACAGATACTAACTTGTCAAAAGGTTAATTGTGTGTGTGTGTGTGTGTGTGTGTGTGTGTGTGAGTGAGTGTGTGTGAGAGAGACAGAGAGAGAGGGAGAGGTGGTAAATTCATGTTACTCTTTAAAATGGGACAAATGTTTTGTGCTGTCCTGGTGTCTGAATGGCCTGGGACACTGGATTCTGATCATTGATCCTAGCAGAGCCTGGGTTCAAGTCCCAGATGAGGCATGGGCAGTGTGTTTGTTTAATGGCACTGGCTGTGTCTCTCTTATGGAGCCAATGACCCTAAATTAGGTATGGGTTATTGCTTGTAGTTCTCAGAGTTGCTCATGGTGGTCATTAAACCCCGAATAAATAAGTAAGTGTTTTTTTTTTTTTTTAATTCTTAAATGTCATATTCTTGTTATTTTAGTGTTGTTTTTCTATTTTTCAGTCAAATGTAAGAAATCTTCAAGTTCAGAAATTTACTAAAAAGGATAATTTTGTAATATTGCTGATGTGTTTACTAAGATTAACAATGTTGTTGAGAGAAATATAATGGTGTTGAGATATAGATTAACAATGGTATTGAGAGAAATATTTTCTAGTAAATTATATTATTATGCAAGAGGCATGTTTGAAAGCATACAATTTTATAGTAATTAATGATATTCTTCATGTTTATGCATATGGAAATGTTATAAAAAAAAAAAAAAGGAAAATGTGGATTGTTTTTTTACTCAGTCCTTTAGGCTTGGTTATGGCTCAGTGTTGCCATCATCGTTGCACCTGGGGATCTTATGTTGGAAAGGATTTCATGGAAAAGAATGGTTTCACTGAAAAAGAGTTTCAGTTGATGTGTCGTGTTGCAAGCTGGGCAACGTGTGGTACCAGAAAATCAAGTGCTCGTAAGTTTTTAACAAGTTATCGTAGGTTCTTATTGTATCAAAACTGCATTTTGAAATCTTTTGCTCAGGAAATTATAATTATAATTTTTCATCATTGTTTGAAATTTTTGTTGTATTTTAAGATGTTGACTGTCTATAAACTCTGTATTTGTTTGACTTATAAGGTTAACTGATATCTCTTCTAAGGCATATTTAAGGGTGGTAGGACTAGATTATTTGTGTATGTTTTAACTTTTTTAGGATAATAAAATTAGTTTCAGTTAACAATATGTATACATACATACATACATACATATCACATCACTAAGCTGTTCTCTGAGATTCAGAGGTTAGCTCCAAAAAGAAATACAAACTTCCAGATATTTTTACTTATTGTTGTCGTGTCAAACTTCTCCATTTACAGCGATCTTGACATACAACTCGTGCTTCACTAATATCCATTACATGCCGTACACAAGATCTTTTATACTTCATACTCATAATCTTTTTTTCATGCAGACACTCCTGAATCTGATCCACCCATGTCTTCCTTGGCCTTCCTCTGCCTTTCCTTCCTGCCACTTGGGCTGAAAAGATTTTCTTAGTAAGCATTTCATCACTCATTCTTTCCACATGACCAAACCACCGAAGCATATTGGTCTCCACCTTGCTAACAACATTTAACCCCACGTAAGTAACGCATTTCTCCAGCACACAAACTACTCCTATGTTTCTTCTGCAGTACCCAGGTTTCACTGCCATACATCAGAGTAGGAACAATTACAGTTTCATACACAGCCATGTGAGACTCTCTAGAGAGCCCATCATTCCTGTGAAAACCTCCCAGAGCAGCAATGACCTTCAAAGAAGAATTCACTCGCCTACTGATTTCACCATCCAACTTGTTCTCTCTGTCAAACATGCTTCCTAAATACACAAACTCACTCCCTGGTCAATCACAGTGCCATTTATACTTACATTACATTCAGTGCTACCCATTCCTCTCTCAAACACCATAACTTTGATTTTTCCCTTATTTATACTCAGTTTGAATTTCATGCAAACTTCGTGCATCCGAGTCAACATACTCTGCAACTCACTTTTGCTCTCTGCCAACAGGACAGTGTCATCAGCATACAGCAATCGGCACACACGGATATCACCATGACATAAACCAGTATTATCTATTTTGGCATCACACATGCATGCATCCATAAATATATTAAACAGCCATGGTGACATTACACAACCTTGTCTAACTCCTGCACCAATAGAAAACCATTTTGATAAAACACCATTCACTCGTACACAAGCTCTACTCTCTACTACCAGCATACATGGCTTTTACACTATTAAGTAGATTCCCAGTAACACCATATTCATTCAATACCTTCCACAAAAGTGTCCTATTCACTCGGTCGTAAGCTTTCTCTAAATCTATGAAGGCAGTAAAAACTTTCTTCCCAACAACCAAATACTTTTCAATCATCTTGCATAATGCAAAAATCTGGTTAGTGCAGCCTTTACCAGGCATAAAACCACTCTGAACATCCCACACTTTCAATGATGTAACACCCCGTACTTTTTCAATAACAACCTTACCAAACACTTTCCCTGGCACACTCAGTAGGCTAATACCACGATAGTTCTTGCATTCAGTCTGATCACCTTTTCCCTTATACAAGGGAACAATGATAGCATCCTTCCAATCCCGAGGGACCATTCCTAACTCCCAGCACAACTGGCAAATTTCAGTTAACCAGTCAATTATAGAGTCGCCACCATATTTCAACATCTCTGCAGTTATACCATCAACTCCCAGAGCCTTTCCATTCTGAAGAGATTTTAGAGCTTTACACACTTCTTCTCTTGAAATCCCTCCTGTGCTTTCATCCCTCATTGTGACATCATCTGCATCTGTCTCAGAATCATCTTTGCTTTCCTGATCTAATAACTCACAGAAGTATTCACCCCATCTGTCACTTAACTCATTGGGCTCCCATATCATTTCCCCAATCTCATTCTTCACACAACTTACAACTTTGTTTCCCCTATTTTTCCTGAGTCTCATGTACTTCCAGAAGGACTTCCAATCTTTCCAAAAAGCCAGTTCATGCCTTCCCACTTTCTCCTTCCTATCTTTTGCCTTACTGTGGCGAACCAGTTTAGCAGCTTCACGCTTCTTACAGCAATATTCATCCACAGAGACTCTACCTTGCAACATCCCCAAATAGGCTTCCTTCTTTCTCTTTACTGCCTCTTCAATCTCACTATCCCCGCACGGGGATAGCTGGTTTTCCAGTTATTTGGGGAGCGGCGCCCCCACGGCCCGAGCTAACCTTGTGACGGTTTCTATTGCCTCTGCGGCTTTAACGATTACATCACCGAAGGGACAGCTGTTCATCCAGCTGATGGGGATGGCGTCCCCACGGCCCGAGCCGATTTTCTCTTATTGTTTTGCTTTTTTGTCTTCAGTTCATATCTTGACGTGTACCCGCCTCAGTTGTAGGCTGCTGAGGTTGTGATGAGGCGCCAGCTCCGGGTTTTTGTTCCTCGTTCACTTCCCTGTCTTTTCTCTTTTATGCTACATTTTCTGTTTTTCCGGAGCTGGTTAGCTTAGACCTACCTGCATGTTTGCCGTGTGCGGTGACCCGTACAGGTGGAAATGAGGATGCTGGAGGCTGAGGTATTTGGGGGCCGGCTTGTAGTGTCTCCAGAAGCCAACACTCCTCTTTGCCCTCTGCTTCACCCTAAACGGGAGGCTGGGAGCTAACCCACTCCTGGTCAGGAAGTCTGTGGCCGAGTTGCGTCCCGACTTCTAGCGGCTTGTCATTCTGTTCGGCTGGGTGAGTTGGGGGGTAGGGTGGGCATGCCAAAGGGGTGTTCTCCGGGCACGGGAAAGTCTGGGTGCACGCTGAGCGTGTGTCTGCCCTACCAACTTGCTATATCCGCTGACTATCCCTAGAGCCGTGTCCTGCGTCCTCTTGGGCTTGCGGACCTCCGGCTCTCCCTCGTTGGGCTCTGTAGTGGGTGGGGAGGTCGGCGGACGAATCTTTTCTCTTCTTCATGGCAAACAAAAGTGTTTCCCATGCTGTTCCTTTGAAGCGCCGTGTGGAGGATGGGTCGCCCTCCTCCACTAAGAAACTACTCAGTTCCAACTGCAACGCTCTGTTTCTTCTTATTCATTCTGTTGATCCAGCACAATCCCTCGGTTCGAAGAGTCCTTTCTGGATTAATAAGGCTCTTCAGGCCGTTGCGGGCTCACCAAAGAGTGTCAAGAAGCTCCCGTCAGGGGATCTTCTTGTGGAGACTTCCAATCCTCGTCACAGTGCCACCTTGCTGGAGACGACCGTTCTGCTGGACGTTCCAGTCCACATATCTCCCCATGGTTACCTCAATTCCTCTCGCGGTGTTATCAACTCCCGCGACCTGCTGGAATGCAGCGATGAGGAATTGCTGGAAGAACTTGGGGAACAACATGTCACTGGGGTTCGCCGCATTCTTTTCCGGCGGGATGGGAAGTCTATTCCCTCCCGGAACATCATGCTCACTTTTGACTCCCCTACCCTGCCGACTTCCATCAAGGCGGGGTACTTGCGGCTCGATGTTCGCCCATACATTCCGAACCCCTTGAGATGTTTCAAGTGCCAGCATTACGGTCACTCCCAGCAGTCTTGCCGTAATGTAGCGAAGTGTGGACGCTGTGGGTCGCCAGAACACTCTTTGGCGGACTGCTCCGCTGCGGCGGATCATTGTGTCAATTGCGAGGGTTCTCACCCGGCTTCATCTAAGCAGTGCCCAAAGTGGATCGAGGAGCAGGCTATCCAACGCCTGAAGACGACAGAACATCTGTCTTATCCTGAAGCCAGACGGCGGATAGCTCCTCTACCAACAGGCCGGCGCTCCTATGCATCGGTTGTGGTCCAGAAGGCTACTGTTGCGGTGCAGACTGATGTGTCCCTCCCAGCGCGGTGTCCTTATGATCTTGAGGACATCGTTGCTGCCGGATTGGAGGCACTGAAGTCTCGCCGCATTGAATCCAAGGCGCCATCCACATCGACGCCTAAAACATCCTCTGTGCAGACAACATCCTCTGCCAGCACTGGGACCCAGTCCCAGGGCGCATCTAGGAAGAAGCCGGCAAAGGTAAAACCAGGATCGTCCCCCTCGAAACAGAGCGGGGTAACACCACAAAGACCCCGGTGGCGCGGCCCTGTGTGAGTAAGCACAGCCCTGTGTTGCCTCCGGACATTGCAGATGGTCAGGAGCTGATGGACGACTCGGAGACATTCTAGTCGTCTGTCATTTTCGTTTTTCATCCTTTCCTTTTATTTTTCATTATGGCTACGCTCGTTCAGTGGAATTGCCGAGGTCTGCGACCAAGAATTGATGATCTGAAAGGCTTACTGTCTTCGCACACACCTGTGTGCGTTTGCCTCCAGGAGACAAAGCTTCGAACAACGGACACTTTTCCGCTGCGGAGACATTCCATTTTCCGCAAAGATCATGAGGAAGGTGTCATCGCCTGCGGAGGAGTGGCCGTTGTTGTTCCTCATGGTATTCCTGTCACTGCAGTTGTCCTTCGGACATCTTTGCAGGCAGTGGCAGTGAGACTGTCTGTGAACACACTGTTCACAGTGTGTTCCATTTACATGCCACCAAATACAGCAGTGAGCCTTTCGGATCTGGAAGATTTAGTCGACCAGCTGCCGCCTCCTTTCTTCATCTTAGGAGATTTCAATGCACACAATCCGTTGTGGGGCTCTACCACTCGTGACTCCAGGGGCCGTGTTGTTGAGTCTCTTCTCTCCAACACGTCCCTCTGTCTCCACAACACCGGGGCAGTCACTTATTTTCATGAACCCACCCGCTCGTACTCAGCCATTGATCTGTCCTTGAGTTCGCCATCGTTATATCCTGACTGGTCCTGGAGCGTGTCTGATGATCCCCTTGGCAGTGATCATTTTCCCATCTTTCTCCGTCTAGCAGGTGACGGGTACCGTCATCCTACTCGCCCTGCTAGATGGGTTTTCGATCGAGCCAAGTGGGACTCATTCACGGCTTCAGTGATCATTACTCCAGTCATGGTGACCTCGGGTACGATCGATGCAGCTGTTGCGGCGGTTACGGATTGTATTGTGCAAGCGGCTGACTTTACCATCCCTCAGTCTTCGACTACACTTCCCCGTTGTCCGCGACCTTGGTGGAATTCCACTTGCAAAGCAGCTCGTCAGGCCCAACATCGGGCTTGGGGTAGGTTTCGTCGGTACCCCACCGACGCGAACCTACTTGCTTTCAAGAGGGCCAAATCTTACGCGCGTTTGGTACGTCGTCGTAGCCAACGGGAATCTTGGATACGATACGTATCCGGGATTAACACCACTACCAGCTCTAAGATCGTTTGGGACAGGATCCGCAAGATTCGGGGTACGTACCCTTCTGGGGAAATCTCCATTCTTGAGAGTGGTGGAGGAACGGTTGCTGACGCTCAGGGTATTGCTGACTGTCTGGGCGCCGCATTTTCTTCGGTGTCCAGCAGCCGCAATTACGCTGCTTCGTTCCGGCAGGTACAGCCGCGGCTTGAACGGTCCAAGGTTTCCTTTGGACCGTTTTCCGCTGCCGATTATAACAGCCCGCTGACTGCCGTCGAACTGAAGATTGCCCTGAATCGGTCCGGCCGAACATCTGTCGGACCGGATAACATCCATTATGACATGCTGAAGCACCTTTCTCCGTCCTCTCTTGACTGTCTGCTGGTCCTGTTTAACAGGATCTGGCACGAGCGTGACTTTCCCGAATCTTGGCGCACTGCCATTGTCGTTCCTGTTCTCAAACCTGGTAAGGATCCCGCTAACCCGTTGAACTACCGACCTATTGCTATGACGAGCTGCCTCTGCAAAGTTCTAGAGCGCATCATCAATTTTCGTTTAGTTTTTTATTTGGAATCACGTCACCTTCTTTCACCTCATCAGAGTGGATTTCGGAAATTCCGATCCACCTCAGATCATCATCTACGCCTTGAGACATCTGTCAGAGAGGCGTTTGTCCGGCGTCAGCACATGGTCTCCGTGTTCTTCGATATGGAGAAAGCTTACGACCGCACCTGGAGATACGGCATTCTCCGTGATCTGCACGAGTGCGGATTGCGGGGAAACCTACCATCTTTCATCGCCGGATTTCTCCGGGACCGGAGTTTCCGTGTGCGCGTCGGGTCGACCTTCTCTGCGTTATACCCACAAGAGCAGGGTGTCCCTCAAGGCTCCATTCTTTCTGTGACATTGTTCATCCTTCGTGTTAATCATCTTTTCACCCTCCTTCCTCCGACGGTCCGTGGCACCATGTACGTGGATGATCTGCAGATCTCTTGCGCATCTGTCAACATGCGCACTATTGAGCGGCAGCTGCAGACGGCCATTAATAAGATCTCTACCTGGGCCTCCCACAATGGTTTTGGCTTCTCGACCCAGAAGACCGTTTGCGTGCATTTTTGCCGCAAACGGGGCCTTCACCCTGACCCCAGCCTCCGTCTGGGGTGTTCTACCATCCCTGTGGTGTCAGAAGTCAAGTTCCTTGGGCTAACTTTTGACCGAGCACTCACCTTCCGACCTCACATCCAGTCTTTAAAGGTGAAGTGCACGAAGTCATTGAGTGTCCTGAAGGTCCTCTCTCGAACATCTTGGGGGGCTGACAGGTGCTCCATGCTTCGCATTTACCATTCTCTGATTCGGTCAAAGTTAGACTTCGGTTGCATAACGTATGGTTCGGCACGTCCTTCCGTGTTGCGGCCTCTGGATCCTGTCCATCACCAGGCTCTGCGGCTATGCACTGGTGCTTTCCGTACCTCTCCCGTGCATAGCCTGTATGTCGAGGCCCATGAACCGCCGTTGTGCATCCGACGTAAGCAGCTGTCTCTTCAATTCTTCACCAAGTTGAAGTCTCTTCCTGATCATCCACTGCATGGTTCCATTTTCCAACCACAATGTGTCCGCCTATTCTCACACCGGCCTTCCTGTGTTCCGACGTTTGGGATTCGGTTGTCGACCTTGGTGCGCGATGCTGGTCTAGACTTGTCAAGGATTGGTTCGACCCGGTTCTACAATGAACCGCCTTGGCGGCCGGTTCAAGCAACGGCTGACCTTTCCCTTTGTGTGTGGCCAAAGTCTTCCACTCCTGCTCTGGTGTACCAGCAGCTCTTTGCCGAGAAACAGTCTCTCTTCCCGGATTTCGTGCCTGTCTTTACTGACGGGTCGAAATCCGGTGAGGTTGTTGGTTCCGCTTTCGTGTGTGGCGATGCCTCCCATGCTGAGAGGCTTCCGCCTGAATCTACTGTCTTTTCGGCAGAGATGCGTGCGGTACACCTCGCTTTGTGTCACATACGGTCTAGATCTCATCGTCGCGCTTTGATTTGCTCCGATTCCCAGTCCGTCATCCAAGTTTTATCTTCTCCAGAGGACACGGACTCACCTGTCATCCGTGATGTCCGTCGTCTTCTTGGAACTTTGGAGGGTGATGGCTTCCTGGTCCGATTCTGTTGGGTTCCTGGCCATGTTGGGATCCGGGGTAACGAGCTGGCAGATCTTTCTGCCAGGTCTGTTTCCTCCATGTCGCCAGCTCGGCTGCCACTGTCTTTCCGAGATTATCGGCCGTTGATCCGGAAATTTGTTATGGATGAGTGGCAGTCCCTGTGGTCTCAGCAGGGCAGCAATAAACTCTGTGCCATCAAACCACAGATCGGTCTATGGAAGTCTAGTTTGCGGACGAACCGTCGTGAGGAAGTTGTTCTTGCACGTCTCCGCATTGGGCACTGTCGTTTTACTCACCGCTTTTTGCTGTGTGGCGAGGGTGTCCCGGTGTGTGAGACGTGCAACTGTCGTCTCACTTTCCTTCATGTTTTGTGTACTTGTGTTCGGTTTTGTGATCATCGTTTTCGTCATTTTCACTCTCATCTGTTGGACGAAGGAGCAGCTACGCTGCAGACAATTATTGGCGAAGCCTGCGACATGAAAGCAGTGTTTTCGTTTTTACACGATATTGACTTTTTTAAACTTATCTAGATTTTAACTTGTTCACTTTCATATTTCATTTTTACCGCATCAGCCTGTTTTTAACCTTGTGTACGTTTTTATTGCTTTAGTTTTGTTTTGTTGTCTTTTGTTTTGGCGCTCTTTGGCCAACCATGGCCCTTGCGCCAGTAAAATCAGTTAACCAACCAACCAACCAATCTCACTATTCCACCAAGCATCACCTCTATTGTTACCCACTATTGTGGTGCCACAGACCTCTTTAGCAGCAGTGACAACACAGTTTTTAAAACATTCCCACTTCTTTTCTACATCCTTCTCACCAGACTTCAGATCCTTCAGTCGTTTTCTGAGTAAGTCAGAATACCGCTGATGATCTTCAAGGAGCCTATCAACCTTTATTCTTTCTATCCTGTGTCTCTTCCTATTCCTTTTCCTCCAACCAACATTAAGTTTCACTCGTGACACTACCAAGTAATGATCAGAACCAACATCCGCACCTCTCATCACACGGGTGTGCGATTTTCCCAAGTATATGTGTGGATATACTTGTGGTTGAAAAATGTATTAGATACACACAAACCATTCTCAATGCTGAGTTCAATTAATCTTTCACCATTATCATTCACACAAGGATCATTAAACTTACCCAGAACATTGTCAGAAATTGCATTCTGCACATCTACTCTAGCATTGAAATCCCCTGCTATTATAACCTTTTTATTTAGCACCAAACTGGCTCAAAACAGCTTTTAGCTCATTCCAGAAATTTTCCTTCTTATCAGAAGGTTCCGAGTCACAAGGAGCATACACTACAACAATTACAATTCTCTGAAGTTTCACTTTCAAACGAATCCAGAGAATTCTCTCACTTACACAACTATAGTGAATCAAGTTGTTCTTCATCTTTTCGCTTAAAATCACACCTACACCAGCCTGTCCTCTCATATTATCCAATACTCCAGACCACACACTCACCGTGCCATTCACTTCTTCTACCCCAATTTCCTTCTTTTTGGTTTCACTTACACACAGCACATCCAGTCTGTACATATTCATCTCCTCAATCACCTCACTCATCTTGCTATTTATACCTCTAGTATTCCGTACACCAATCTTACATTCACTCAGCCGAGATCTCTTTGTCATACGCCGTTTAGAAAGTCCAGGTCGATTCCGTGGTGGACCGTCCTTCTCAAGTGTGGTAGGTCCACCATATCCCACACTTGAGTCATTCTTAATATTTCTTTTTGTCTTTTTAATCTGGTAGTACATCAGTGTGGGGGTTTAGCCCACAGCTGAGGGTTCCAGTTGGTCATTCAACCTAAGGATTCTGGAACAAAACCCAGTGAGTTGGGGTCTTTTTGCCAATGTCACACAGAACTAGCTTGCACCTCTCAAAAAAAAAAAAAAGAACAATATGTTATAAATGGTAAAAATATAAAAAGTACACAGACATCATTTATGGCATTTGCAGTGTATAAAATCTGGCTGGTTCTTACAGAACCCCTAGGTGCTGTTGTAAGGCAAATAAAATAATTTGGGGATGCACAATAATAAACTGGTATAAAATGATCAGTATATTAATGCAAAACCAAATATTTATAGCAATCAGCCTGATGAGTTCTGCTTAAGTATCTGCTTCCAGGGATTAAAACTTTTATGTAGTACCTGCTCGAACTCCATGGTCATCACTGTTTGTAGAGTCCTATAATATCCACTTCACTGAATTATTTCTCATTTCTGTAGTGAAAGAATAATTTCAGAATGATTTCTTATTTCTTTAATACAATTTGGAGCACTTATGCAAATGGTATTCAGAAAGTAATGGCATTTTGTCTGTATCTTGAAACATGTAGGTGATCAAAAGAGCAAAACAAACTGTGGAATATCTTCTTTCAGGTGGTGTATTCATTTTTCTGTATAACTTCCAGTGACCTCAGTGCATCTTCTTAAAGGGCAAACAAGTTTTCCGAATCTATTCATGAAAAATCCTAGTCTTGATATGGCACCTATCATCTCATGATTGTTTGCACATCATCATTTGAGATTACCAATTCACTTGAAGATGTTCATTTAGTTTTGTAGAGAGAGAAATGGAAATTTTGAGAATTAAGTCAGGTCTCAGCTTTACAAAGAATGGGGCAGAGTTATTAAATATTGACATATGTGCATAGTTTCCAAATTATTAGCATATTTTGCAGATACCTTTTTGTTTGTAGATTAAAAGAAATTACAATTGTTTCTTTTTTTCAAGGCAAAATTTTCTTTTTGTTTTAAATTTTCAGGGTGTTTATTGGGTCACAAAAGTCATGGAAAGGTGGCAAAATGAAGAAAAGGTAATAAAATGATGCAAGAATCCTCTGTCTTGTGCACGATCAAACAAAACTTGTCAAACACTCAAACAGTCGTGGCTCCAAGCATACTTTACTCTTTAATCACTATGTTTAAAAATGACAGGTTAGAAACTTTAAAAGAAGACATTAAAATTTGAGATCTTTTGTAGGAACTGTGCCTTCATCATCAGGAAATGGACATATGCAGTGTTTAGAACTTATTTCAAAATGATGACAACCATTACTTCCGCGCAGACTCAATGTGTTGCGGTGGGCTCCATTAGGTTAGTGATCAACACTAAGGGGGTGGGAGTGGGGGGAAGATAAATTAATTGGCGTCAAACAATTAGTAACATAGGTCAATGATACAAACTTTTTAATTAAAGGTAACCAAGATTGAGTAAGTTCGCATAGTGCTTCATCATTACAACATACAAGACACAAGAGGTGCTTCATCATTACAACATGTAAGATTGCGTCTTGTATGTTGTAATGATGAAGCACCATGTGAACTTCCTCAAACTTGGTTACCTTTACTTAAAAAGTTTGTATCATTGACCTATATTACACATTTTTTTACACTAATTAATTTATCTTACCCCCCCCCCCCCCCGACACATAAGTTATGTAACTCATTGGATGCTTGCTAAACACAGCATATGTTCATTTCCTGATGATGAAGGCACTTGACTTCGAAAGATCTCAAATTTTAATATTTTCTTCTTTTAAAGTTTTTAACCTGTCATTTTTAAACATAGTGATTAAAGTTCTTTTTTTCAAGGCAAAATTTTCTTTTTGTTTTAAATTTTCAGGGTGTTTATTGGGTATGCTTGGAGTCACAATTGTTTGAGTGTTTGAGAAGTTTTGTTGGATTGTGCATAAGACAGAGGATTCTTATGTCATTTTATTACAATTAGCACAATCTTTTTGGCTTCACTTACACACAGCACATCCAGTCTATACTTATTCATCTCCTCAATCATTCACTCATCTTGCCATTTATACCTCTAGTATTCCATACACCAATCTTACATTCACTCAGCCGAGATCTCTTCTCATACTCCTGGACTTTTTAAACAGAGTATGAGGAAGTGATCTTGGCTGGGTGAATGTAAGATTGGTGCATGGAATACTAGAGGTGTATAAATGGCAAGATGAGTGAGGGGATGGAGGAGATGAATAAGTATAGACTGGATGTGCTGTGTGTAAGTGAAACCAAAAAGAAGGAAATTAGGGTAGAAGAAGTGAATGGCAGGGTGAGTGTGTGGTCTGGAGTATTGGATAATATGAGAGGACAGGCTGGTGTAGGTGTGATTTTAAGCAAAAAGATGAAGAACAACTTGATTCACTATAGTTGCGTAAGTGAGAGAATTCTCTGGATTCGTTTGAAAGTGAAACTTCAGAGAATTGTAATTGTTGTAGTGTATGCTCCTTGTGACTTGGAACCTTCTGATAAGAAGGAAGATTTCTGGAATGAGCTAAAAGCTGTTTTGAGCCAGTTTGGTGCTAAGCCTGGTATTTATTCCTATGTGAAGAAAAGGTTATGGACTTGAAGTCATTGGTTATGGTACTAGTGGGGATTTTTGAGAGTTCTGTGAATTCCTGCATTTAAAATTTTTTTTGACTTAGTGTCACTCTCTTTTATTTCATTTCCTTGATTATGTTTCTTACTTTTAATATTTTCATGATTATGTGCCTGATTTTTTTTATTTTTCCTGTAATAATGCAAAAGTGGGACTTCTTATTTTTTAAGAATTTTTCCAAATGAAATACGTTTTCTCATTCCTAATAGTCGCTTCAAAATCAGTACTTAATCAGTCCATTGTGGGATTGGCACAATCTTCTGACTCAAGAAAATGTTTACATGGCGGAGTAACAGAAGTGCTGATTTTAAAAATTAAATTTCACTTAAAATGTGAGTTTTTCCATTCCTTAGTCCTTTTTTGTCAAGGAACAAAGCAAGCATTTTTCTTCTTTCTTCTTCTTCTTTTTTTTTTTCTTTTTCTTCAAAGTACTATTACAGTTCAAAAAATGGTATTGTTGGCAATTTGCAGAGAAAACGACTTTACGGGTAACAAAGACAATAATGTACAGTTCCAGTTTTAAAGTTTAATTGCTTGAAAGACAAAGGAAAAAATCCTCGCTCTTTTTGCTTTTTGATATAACAAGACGTGACTGGGGAATAGAAAAACATGCATTTTAAGTTAAATTAAATGTCGTCTAACAGCTTCATTTCAGGTAAAAGTTAAAATATGAATGCAGCCATTCATTGCTGCACATTCAATCATAACACATTTATTTTGTCATCATTCATTGTCATCTCTAATATTCTAATAACTGTTTTATTAATTTTACTTTAAATGATCTTATTCTGTTGTTTTCATGCTATACCCATTATGGGTTTGCAGCAAGGTCGTTTCTATGAAGTAGGATTGTTAGTGCCTACTTCTGAGCTGCCTCAATTGCAGCTCATAATGTGCTCTCTGCATTATTACATTGCCATGATGTATGATGGAATTTATTTATTTCATAACGACCTTTATTGATTCAATCTCCAATTTTGCCAGCATTTCAATGAAATGCATTTTTGCACCATCTGCATCCCAAAACATGGACATCATGTATTCTTTCCAATTTATTCTTTCTAAATGCTATTACTATTTCTATGAATATATGTGCAAAATTCCTTCATATTGGTAAAATAGGAAGTGGCTTTATCACCAGATACCTTCAGGCTGTTTTATTTTACTGTGATTTCCATAACACAAAACCTTGAAGATACACAGACTTTCAGCAGTATTTTTGAAAGTGAACAAGCTTATGATGAAACTGCTATTTTTAAATGAAGAAATTTCAGTATTTTACAATGTACATGTTTCATGTAATCAATAGTAAATTCCAAAATGTCTGTAATATTTTATATTTATAGAAATCAATTCGTGAATTTTCAGCTTGTGAAAATGACTCCATACCCGAAGATCAGGGAGATGCTACTGAACCTACACCTGGTGATCTAGTAAACAGGTAAGTTATTTCTCAGCAATAATTTGGGGGTGACTATTAAATTTTGAGGATTCAAAGGAACTATAACAGATGTTATTATTTTCTCTTCACCTTCTTTTTTTCTCTGAAAGATCAGTTTTTATTTACTGAGGAGATCAACAGATGGCTACCAGGTTCAGTTATGGGATAGCAGCAGTCATAATTAGTTGACCTGCATGTTGTTATTGCAGGCTTGCCAACCCTCCGGGTTTAGGCCGGCAATGCCGGATTTCATTACATCTCTCGGAATTTCGGATTATAAATTAATATTGCTGGATTCCATCATGATTTCCATAGCGTAAGTTAAAAAGTAACGAGGAGAAAATTTAAGTTTTCCGATGCATCGGAGAACTTCAATGATTATCGTAGCGTAAATTAAAAAGTAATGAGGTGAAAAGTTCGAAGTTCTCCGAACAAGGCATCAGTTCATTAGCAGAGAAGCGACCTTTCCCCTCTGAGTCAGCAGTTCTGCTCTGCCGTTGGCAGGGATGTTTACTCTTCTGTCCGCTAATGATCTCTGGTGTTGCAGGAACAGGCTTGGCATTGACGGGCACTGTACGTACTGACGCAACCATCCACTTAGATTTTCTACCGGACCTTACGAGCGCTGTGTCACGCGATGATGTCATCTTTGACTCGCTGGCTTCGTGGCGTCAAGCGGTAGCTCTCTTTCCATTGGAGTGCTGAAGTGATGTGCCGAGCCCAGAGTTCGCCAAAATGCATAATTATGCGTCTAGTACGTATCAAAATTTTACCAACGCGTAAAAATACACATCTGGAATTTTTCTTGATGCGTAAAAATATGCGTCAGAAATTTCTTGACACATAAAAATACTCATCAGGAATTTTTCTCTGCGCGTAAAACTACGCATCGAATAATTTTACCAATTCATAAAAATACGCATCGGGACGGTACATCTTTCAGAAACGAAAGTAAACGAAATAAGGATTTTTTTCCGTAATCATAATTTCTTTTTCCTGGGATGTAGCCTCTGTCCAGTATTGTTATATATCATTGTATTCCATAAATATTTGTATTTCAATTTGAAAATGGAGGAAAAATTTCCGAAAACGGAAATTCGACGGCCAAAAAATTTCTCTGTAATTTTTAGACATGAGAGTGTGACGGCTATGAGGAATTTCTCCTTTTCTGTCATAATATGGGTTATCCTCAAGATCGATGCATAACTGAACAGATTTTTTTTTAATATTTTTTAGCAGTTTTTTTTTACATTTTTTATATGCGCTAATGTAACAATTAGTGCTTCAAATTATGTCCATTGATATTTCAAACATACAAAAGTATGTTTGTAGGATTTTCATAGAAAATTGCAGGATTTTTCTCTTCTTAAGGTTGGAAAGTCTGTTATTGCATAACATGAGCATTTTCACTCTGTGATTTCTTCATGATTTCAAGTGTGGATTGACTGGAGATCTCAGAAAGATTGCAGAGAGCCTACCTAGGACCTTCACCATCTCACACAACCATTTATGAGTGCTCATAGAAATACAAGAAGAAATATTCAAAAATACCTGGGAGATTCACAAGATTATTTACAGCTGTCAGTTTGTAATACTGAATTGCTTATAGTTTTCTGTTCACCATGTAATTAATATCTCTTCAGGAATAAGATGGTAAATAATGTTGTGTTTATGAGTCAGTCTGGTTTGTGGAATTTTGTCTAAGGCAAAAAAATCCCTGAAAGATGAAGAGCATAAGGACCACCCGGATACAGCAATCACAGAAGAAAATATCGCCCGTGTGGAAGTTTTAATGAAGAATGATCTGCAGATAACTTAAAAAGAGATGGAGCAGACTGTGGACATTTATTTGCAGCAGGTTTTGGAAATCCTATACAAATATTTGCATGTACAGAAACTTTTAGTTGCCTTTGGGCATCTTGTAAACTCACAGAGACACAACATGAAGCCAGAGTGGAGTAAAGTCATGAAATGAACCAAACCTTTGCAGATGAGAACTATCAACATGTCCTTTGCATCATCACAGGCAATGAAGCTGCATAGACCAATATGACCCTGAAATGAAACCTCAGTCGGCAGTCTGGGCACTTTATTTATGATTTGTCTGTGAATGCCAATTGTCCCAGAAGTGTTGGAAGAAAAGATTGTAGCCTAATTTTTTTCTGCCAGAGGACATGTTGCAATGATCATATAACAGCTACAGCAGAATGTGTATGTGTGTGTGTCAGCCCAAATTCTCCCAAGTGATAAGTGAGAGAAGGCTAAAAACAGAATTCAGTGGAATCTCATTGCACAAGGGCAATCAATACCTTTGCCTACAGTGAACTGAAAGCACTGGACACTCTGCAAGAATTCAACATCTGATTGGTGAGCCACCCACCACATAGCCTAGCCAAGCTATGTGTGACTTTTTTCTGTTTCCAAACATGAAGGAAAAGTTGTACAAATATTGAGAGTCCAAAAGAGGTCATTGCTGTGTATGATGAACAAATCCAGATCATCCTGAAACATAGTGCTTGTGTGTGTTTATCTTTGGTTTTGGAAGAGGCACCTTTGCATAGAGAGTTAGAAAGTTGCAAAGAGCTCTTCAAGAAACTGTAATTGAAATATGAGTGCTTTAGATTAAACAAATTCTTAGAATCTGAGAAATTTAATATGACCTATGTAATGATAGAGATATGACAAAGGTTTGTAAAAATAAATTTGGATATGCTAATCAGGAACAAATTTTGGTTCCCTATCAGTTTGTCTGTGTTCCTCCTTTCATCCATGTTTATTTGGCCCAGTTCATTTTGTCCACCTTTCACTTTGTCCACATTAATTTCATCCTCAGAATAAATGGAATATGGCGGAAATTTTCTGTTTTGATGGAATTTTTGTTACTAGGCAGAAAAAAAAAAAAAGTCAGCGGACATTGCTTACATGGGATTTTTTTTTCTTCTTTAAGTTTTTTGATTAAAATACAATGATTTTAAATGTTATTTAAAGTAAAACAAGGAACTGAACTTTGAAGACCTTTTTAACTCTTTTGTGTGGTATGATGTCAGTTGTCAAACATTATGACACATTAGTCAAAGCTTATTCCATTGGCCATAAATGTGTTGAATTGAAAAGAAAAAAATTTTAGAGCCCATTTCTTCTTTATGTAAAAAGTCTCTATTTTCCTTCTCTCACACCACAAATTCACAGTAAATATCAATCTAAACTTTTTTTCACCGTTTTACTTTTATGGGTTTTTTTTTTCTCACTTTAAATAACTATGACACATATAGAGAGCATTATAGTTCATTCATATAAAAATTAGTAATGCGAAAATTATAAACAATTAATAATCAAAATAAAAAACGAATAAACTGAAAATTATAAACAATTAATAATCAAAATACAAAATGAATACACTGAAAAGCTAAGAACTATATGAAAGCAATATACAAGATGTGTTTCAAAACATTAAAAGTGAAAGGTTTTTTTAAAACTTTGATTTATGTCATAGTGATTGGCATTGTACCACATGAAATAATTAAAAAGCTCTTCAAAGTTCAGTTCTTTGTTTTACTTTAAATACCATTTAAAATTGTTTTGTATTTTAATCAAAAACTTAAACCAGAAACAAAACAGCATGTAAGCAATTTCAACTGATCTTTTTTCTTCTATCCAGTTGCAAAAATTCCATCAAAACAAAAAATTTCAACGGTATTCCATCTGTTCTGAGGGTGAAATAAATGTGGACAAAATGAACTGGACCAAGTGAATGTGGAAGAAATGAACATGGGCAAAGTGATCTGTCACCCAAATTTCAAATTCCTTTTGTTTTATATGATGATTGCCACTTAATGAAACAGTTAGTACATAAGCAAAGACTGTGGTGACAGTTTATTTTATTTTTTTCATGTTTGACACCATTCTTCGATGTGTCTCTGTTAAGTAGGATTATCACTGGTACAACAAAATGCCTTTGCCTCTGTTTAGTTGTAATAAGGAATTTCTCTACATTTTTATGCTTCTGGGACATTCCATGTTAAATTGAACAATGCATAACTTTGATGTTACAGATTTCCTTTGACATTGGTACACTAACATATGAGGGGAAAAAAAATTCCCCAAACTACTTGCTGCAAGTTAAAGTTTATGGCTGCTATTACAGCAACAGGCCTGGCCTTAGTTCCATTGTAAAGCACATGAAGTTTGTAAAATCCTTGGTTTCATCTGAAGCACATGGGTTCTAAATGAAATCTGGCATATTATTGTACATATTTTTCAACCATATAGTTGATATATTGTGTACTGCTTCTCACGTTATATGAACATTATAGTGCTCGTGGGAAACATTCTCTCTTTGTCTAACATAGGGCCAATATTGTTGAGTGCAACCTGATATTATAAAATTAGGGTAAAAATATTATGTGAATGAAAACAATTACTCATGTTCTGTTTTCATGGAGTATTCAGGAATATTGAGCTTTATTCTGCGATATTCCAAGATTTCTTGAATTCATCGAAGTCACTTTCAAGCAGTCACTTCGTGACGATTTTAGGCATGTCTAGTTTCAATAGTTGGGCAACCCTTCTTCCTATTGTCTTGTGATTCCAATGTTGAAATGTCTAAAACAATGAACTGTTGAATGGTTTAACCTTCAATTTGAAGGGGAATCAATTTGGTAAAATATTCAGTCATAAAGCATTCCTAGACTTTGTTTTTACTTGATACGTTAAAAAATTGATAAGCCAGTATTCCTTTTCATTGAGTTGTACCTCCAAAAATGACATTTAAAAGCTTAAAAATATTGAACATTCAAACCTTTAAGTTGAAGGGAAGTCAATCATGTACGAAATATTTTGTTTTGTCAATAGTCCGAACATCGTTTTCTGCTGCACAAAATACTCCCAAACAGTTTCGACTATAATTTTCGTAGTCATCTTCTGAGGGCTAAACGATGTGTCTTTCATTGCGCTTGTTGTACATTGGCCTACTATCTCACAATTAGCTGGATGACTCGAAAGTTCCATGTCGACCGAATCTTTCTGCGCATTCAGATTTTAGTTTTATTGTGCATTCTACGTCATGCACGTAATAGTTCTTGATTGGAACGCCTAACTTTGCTCCCGATTTCAAATTATCTGGTGTCGTCATCTTCCGTACATCAATTAACTCTGTATTTGTCTTGTTCTTATATCTTTTATTTTGGCTGTTTTTTCTTGTTTTTTTCCTCTTTTCTTGCTCATTGTGATATCTCCATGCATATGGAAGGTTCGTTGTAATTACAATTTCTTTCTCTGTTTTTTTATCATAACTGCTTCTGATGTTAAAATTTGGGCCTTAGTTTTATGCAATGTTATTAATTTAGCTTCTGGCCAATCTGGAATTGCCTCATTTTGAATACAATGTTGTATTAAAGATGTTTTATTATCTTTTTATTCCAATTAGATATGTGTTCTACCAGTTTTGTCTTAAATCTCCTTTTGGTACTTCCTATGTATATTTTATTCATTTCATCAATTCTCTCTGTATCTGTAGAGTTTCTTGTTGGAATGCAGTATACTCACGCTCTTTCAAAAATCGATCTTTTTTCATTTTTCAAATCGATCTTTTTTCTTGAAAGAGCGGGAGTTTACTGCATTCCAACAAGAAACTACAGATACAGAAAGAATTGATGAAATGAATAAAATATACATAGGAAGTCAAGTACCAAAAGGAGATTTAAGACTGGGAGAACAATGGGAGAACACATATCTAATTGGAATAAAAAATATAATAAAACATCTTTAATCCAGCATTGTATTGAAAATGAGGCAATCCCAGATTGGCCAGAAGCTAAATTAATAACATTGCATAAAACTAAGGCCCAAATGTTTACATCAGAAGCAGTTATGATAAAAAACTAGATAAAGAAATTGTAATTACAACGGACCAATGAACTTTCCATATGCATGGAGATATCTCATTGAGCAAGAAAAGAGGAAAAACAAAAACACAGCCAAAATAAAAGATATAAGAACAAGACAAATACAGAGTCAATTGACGTACGGAAGATGACGACACCAGATAATTTTAAATCGGGAGCAAAGTTAGACGTTCCAATCAAGAACTTGTACATGCATGACATAGAATGTGCAATAAAACTAAAATCTGAATGTGCAGAAAGATAAGAAATATTGGACGAATTCAAGAAATTCAAGAAATCTTGGAATATCGCAGAATAAAGCTCAATGTTCCTGTATACTCCATGAAAACAGAATGTGAGTAATTGTTGTCATTCATATAATATTTTTACCTTAATTTTATAATATCAGGTTGCATTCAACAATATTGGCCCTATGTTTGGCAAAGAGGGAATGTTTCTGTGAGCACTATAACATTCATATAATGTGAGAAACAGTACACAATATATCAACTATATGGTTGAAAAATATGTACAATAATGATTATAACTACATAATAAAGTTCAACATAAAAATGTGTTTGAAGAATTGATTGAAATCTGGTATGACTAGTTTCAAAGTGGACGATTTTCCAAAAGTATCAACTTTGAATTTTCAAAAACCAGTCTTTTTAAACTTTGAAATAAAAAGTCAGATAATTCTATATAATTTTCATCAGTGTCATATGTGATAACAGTTTTATTTAGTTTCAGTGTGCTTTTATGTTGTGGTAAAAAAAAAAAAAAAAAAGGCAGGTTTTTTGCAATATATATATAAAATGAACTGTTTTTTCAGTGCTACATGTTGACATGAAAATGTAAGTCAGAATATGCCATATTTGGTTGGAAAGAAAGCAGGGCTTGAAAAATATCTGAAAAATTACAAGCCCAGCTGGGCATATGCATAAATTATTTACCTGTCCTGGAAAATTTATCTTTTAAGGTAACACATCAGAATCCCAATTCTTTTTTAAGTTAAAAAACATGACAAACTTTTTTTACATGTTTTGCATTTCCATTTTAAGGGTCTGTGTTCAAAATGTTCAATACACAAAAGCATTTATCTCAAGTTTTAGGATGATGATGCTGAAATTCGTGTGAAATGGCATGATGATGAAACTGGTATTTGAGAAATTTAGTGATTCTGTCATGTTCCTTTCGTTGAAGTTTTCACCCTTTGTCACTAAACACCAGAGGCTAATTCCATCAGAGGCATGTATCCTGTCGCTGACTATAAACAACATTCGGAATAAAACTACATATGGTTCCCATCTCTGGACCTAGAACATAATATAATTAAAGAAGTGATACTCTTCAGTCTTTAGCCAGGGTTCCCACTCGACCTGAAAAACAGGGAAAACCTGGAATTCTCAGGGAATTTGAAAATGGTTCCAAAAATCAGGGAAAACTCAGGGAAAATTACCCTTTTTGTAAAAATCAGGGGAAATACCCCCCCCCTTTTTTTTTTGTAAAAATCAATAGATACTTTACTTTGCCAAAAAAACTTATTTTTTCAAGATTTCAAACTTTTGCTTGCAATTACTGCCTGCCTAGAATTTGGTAGATCTTACTTTCAGTTATATTAAGTATTTCCTTTATTCTCTAAAAAAAGATGCAACATTGATTTTTTTAAATTGCCAGTTATTAAGCTTTTGTTCAATTTCTGAAGGCAGTTCTCATAAACATGGAACAATTAGGCACAATGGCTCCTGCTTGAAGAAACACTAAACAAGAGAACCAATCAAAAGATGGATCAAAGTCCTTTGTCTGTTGGTTCTCTTGAAAAAATGTTACTTTGAACAGAGCCATTCCATCGTTAAGCTTAACTGCATTGTGTTATAGAAAAACTGAAACTATTCAACTGACAGATTTTTTCTTACATATGACCTGTTTCTATGGGAATTTATTTACAAATTCCGTGTGGGTAGTATTCAGAAAAGTTCACGGAACTTTGGTACAGAAAATAATGTGCACAGTTAGTTGTTATTAATGAAAAGCAGGTAATTTTATAAAGACAAATTACGTAAAGAATTTACAAGTGTGTGCTTTGGTGAGAAAAATGAATGGAATGGAATGGAATGAAATGTAACAGTTCTTTGCAACATGCCACTCTGGAAAACTTTAAAAACCACCTGGAGAACCTGGAAAAGTCAGGGAATTTTTTTATTACTTTTGAGTGGGAACCCTGTTAGCACTCTGTAACAATCATACAACTTCTGGTGATTAGCAGTGAAATGAAACACATGTGATGACTGTCTTTTTTCTTGTAGTAGCAAATTCTATTCCAAACTTTACTTTAAAATTTAGTTGTCCGACCCAGGAAACTAGATTTTTTATTTACCTGCCCAGGCCAGTAATTTGCATGCCCTGGACATTTCGAGCATGCCGTTTTTCAAGCCCCGGAAAGTAATCATACATGAGATTCTTCCGCGAATTCGCGGAATTCCGCTTTTTTCGGCATCATTTTGGTCATTCTCGAGGTCATTGCAAAAATGAAGAGAAATTTTTCAGGATTTTTTGGGGGGGGGTCGTCGTTCTATAGCAAAAAAAGCGGAATTCCGCGATTCCGCTTTTTTGTGGACTAAAAGAACTAAGCGCTTTCTAGCTGAAAGCGTTGTTTTTGGAGCAGACGCGGGGGCAAGAAGAAATGTTGGAGGGTGGAGTCAGGAGCTCAATTTGTTTAATGCTGTCAACAATGGATGGGTTGTCAGTCACTTGAGCATCGCAGCGCAAAGGGTGGAAGCTCCGCCTACTTCGTGCGTTAGGGAAACTACCGCAGCCCTTTCCGTGTCTTGCGGAAATCGCCACTCTGCATTCTATCAGGGCCAAACTATCCGCTTGATTCTATCCGTGACGTCATCGCCAGAAACTCTTGTAATTTGCAAATGTACCCGAATGCGTTCCCGCTTTTCTGAGATCGTTCGAGAATCGAAGCTCTCGTGAATCCTCTTCCTACGGAGGATGCCAAAAAATACAGAATCTCCGTAATTCTTCTGGATTTCCCCCCGGGATTACGGGTGACTAACAAAAAATTATGGATATTCAGATTTTCGCTGTTATTAAGAAAGTTTTACTGATTTTGTAAATAATCGACGCAAAAGCCTCTGAACAAAGTTCGTAACACAGCCCTTTGTCTTTTTTTTTTTTTTTTTTTTTCTCAGGTGGTGGAATTTGTTTTGCTTGTTTCAAAGTGTGAAAAAAAAAAAAAAAATGCCCGTCGTGCTTCTTTCGCCGTGGCCCGGGATTACGTCGACCTGAAGCATCTAAATAAAGTTCGTGACGCAGCTTTCTTTTCTTAAATTCGTTCTACCTGCCCCCCCCCCCCCGAAGAGAAGGAATTTGTTTTGCTTGTTTGAAAGTTAAGTGGAAAGGAAGAATGGCGCCACGCCGCGGGATTATGTAGGCCTGGCGGTCTTCTTTTGCCGTGATCCGGAATTACGTTAGTTCGGATGTGCTTCTTTTGCCGTGATCCGGAATTACGTTGGTTCGGACGTGCTTTTGCTGTTGCCCGGAATTGCTTCTGCCCGATGCCTCTGAACCATGTTCGTGACGAACCTTTTTGTTTTTGTTTTTTCTAAGGAGGAGGAATGTGTTCTGCTTGTTTGAAAACTTAGTGGAAAGAAAGCACGGCGCCCGGCTAGGATAACGTCTGCCTGAAGCCGCTGAACAAAGTTCGTGACGCAACTCTTATTTCTTTCCTTTTTTTTTTTCTAAGGAAGAATGTGTTTTGCATGTTTGAAAGCTAAGAGTGGGGGGGGGCACGGCTTCGGGCCAGTATTACGTCGGGCCGAAGCCTCTAAAACGTTCGTGACGCAGCTTTCCGGTTTTTTTTTTCATTCTTTCTTTCTAAGAAGGAATTTGTTTTGCTTGTTTGAAAGCTAAGTGGAAAGAATGTGTCATGAGAGGCTCAAAAACAGGGTTAAAAACAAGAATTCGGCAGAGAAAATCTCCCACTTGCTTGACGTTGATGGAGATTCATGTCACCATATTCACAATGCAAGCAAAAAATTTTGCAAGCCATTTTATAAGGTTACATTGAGAAATACTTTATTGACTTCTTCAATGACTAAAAACTAAGCTGTGGATATATGTTTCTAATTCTTGCAAGTTTCTAATTGCTTGACTAAATTCACAAACTTTCCTAGACAAATACTTTTCACCTTAGGATTTAGCTAGTAAAGATTCACATGTAAGTTTTAAATCTGTTTTTTTTAAATATTTCATTTTATTTTGTTCTTAAATCCCTACTTTTCTATTGTGAATATAATAATGTGCTTCACTTTAATATTTACTTACATAATTTACAGAAAATAATTCCATATGGCTAGCGTTCTCTTAAATATTGTATATATGCTGTATTTGAATTTGCTCACCGCGCGTTCGCGTGTCCCAATTTTCCACCCAGTTAAAAAGTTCAGCTTTTTTTGTCATCGGCCGGTCTCATGTATGAGTAATGTCTGCAAATGCAAGACAACAGAAAAGTGCTAATTACCGTATATACAAGTACAAATCAGTCTAAAATGTAGTTGCCAACATTTGCCACGACCTGCTCCCATCATCTGGGCAGCTGTTGGATGCCATTCCTGTAGAATTGTGGTGGCATGGATGCAAAGAAGTGAGGAAGTGCGCTTTCAACATTGTCCTGGTTGGTGGACCTCTGTCCATCCAGAAAATGCTGCAATGACCGGAAAAAGGTGGTAGTCACTTGACGCAGTGTCTGGGGAATAGGCTGGGTGCGACAGCAGCTTCCAGCCCAGGTTCCTGATCTTGTGACAGGTCACTCGTGCTATGTGAGATCTCGCTCCATCCTACTGTAGGAGGACACCCTTGTGGTTCAACAGTGCTCATCATTTCGGTGTGAGTGATGCTTGCAGATAATCTCATTTCAGTACATATTGACAATGATAGCAATGTTGTCTGGCAGCAGCTCAAGAAACACGACGCCCTGCATATCTCACCAAACAGACAGCAGGAACTTATGTGGGTGTAAGCCTGCTTCGGGGGCTTCATAGGCTTTTGTTTTGGGTCCAACCACTGTTTCCGGGTGCTGACATTGTCATACAAGATCCATTCTTGTCACCTGTCACAATGCTGTCCAAGAATGGTTAGACTTGGTCTCGTGTTAGCAGGAAATGCATGCACTAGTACAATTTGCTTTCTGCTCAACTGAGTTTATGGGGTATCCAAGCTCCCCTGTTGTGCACCTTCCCAAGTTGACACAGGTGCATAATAATGCTTGTATGGGTAGTCCCCAGCTGTTCGACCAACTCCTGCATGGTCACACGTTGGTCGGTCTTCACTAAGGTCTTCAGCATGTCCTTACTCACTATTGCAGGTCTTCCAGCTTTGGGATGGTCTGACAGGTCAAAATTTCCCTCTCAAAACCGTTCGAACCAATGATGGCACTCATGATGTAATGTGGTATTGGGGTACACACTGGTACAACACTTGCAGAGGTGCTACCGTGACGAAACTCATACAGCATGCAATGGCAGATGTGCTCCTTGTTCACTTTCCATGTTGGCTGGTGCTTACACTCTTCGCTTTCTGATGGCTACCTGCTACTGACTTAAATAACTTGCCTGTTGATGTCATGTCGGTGTGGTGAGTAGTCTCAGTGGCCAGCATGCGCTGAGGCAGGGGATTCGACTTCGGGTACCTTGTCATCGGACATTATTACTTTCTTTCTAACCCAATACATTAAAAACTGATAATTAACACAGCAATCAGACATCTCTGAATTGACTGGATTTACTGTGTCACACGTAATATCAATCACATCAGAAAACTTGAAAATTTCATCGCCCTGAAGCGGGAATTGAACCCGCATTTCCCGATTACTGTTCGAATATGTTAACCGTTACACCCCCCAGGATGAGAAAGTCACAAGTATCTGAGTGTTAAGAGCATCGGAAAGTAGTTCGATTGCATTCTTAATCGAAGCAACTGTGCTGCCACCTGGTGTTAGGCATATCACCAGTCGTCCAAGTATACAATGTTTCCACGTATTATGAGAAGAATGTTTCTTCCACATTATATACTTGGACGACTAGTGATATGCTCAACAACGCTGGAGCAGGAATCGAACCTTGTAGCATTTCAAAATCCTAAACATACAATTACGGATTTCCCACTCAACCTGGAAAACAGGGAAAACCTGGAATTCTCAGAGAATTTGGAAATGGTTCCAAAAATCAGGGAAAACTCAGGAAAAAATTACCCTTTTTTATAAAAGTCAGGGAAAACTTAGAGAAAATTGACCCTGCCCCCCCTTTTTTTTGTAAAAATCAATGGATACTTTATTTTGCCAAAAAAAACTTATTTTTTCAAGATTTCAAACTTTTGCTTGCTATTACTGCCTGCCTAGAATTTGGTAGATCTTACTTTCAGTTATATTAAGTATTTCCTTTATTCTCTAAATAAAGATGCACCATTGAATTTTTAAAATTGCCAGTTATTAAGCTTTTGTTCAATTTCTGAAGGCAGTTCTCATAACATGGAACAATTAGGCACAGTGGCTCCTGCTTGAAGAAACACTTCACAAGAGAACCAACCAAATGATGGATCAAAGTCCTTTGTCTGTTGGTTCTCCTGAAACATGTTTCTTTGAACAGAGCCATTCCATCATTAAGCTTAGCTGCATTGTGTTATAGAAAAACTGAAACTATTCAACTGACAGATTTTTTCTTACATATGTATGACCTGTTTCTATGGAAATATATTTACCAATTCTGTGTGGGTAGTATTCACAAAAGTTCACGGAACTTTGGTACAGAAAATAATGTGCACAGTTAGTTGTTATTGATGAAAAGCAGGTAATTTTATAAAGACAAATTACGTAAAGAATTTACAAGTGTGTGCTTTGGTGAGAAAAATGAATGGAATGGAATGAAATATAACAATTCTTTGCAACATGCCACTCTGGAAAACTTTAAAAACCACCTGGAGAAGTCAGGGAATTTTTTTATTACTTTTGAGTGGGAACCTTAATTAGCATAATATCAGATTTAACTGGAATCAGTTCCTTTGGCTTCTGAACATTTGTCATTCAAAACTTTTCATATATCCTATTCATTTTATTTAAATCATATGGCAACTTTTAACAGTAAGAAAAAAAAAAAAAAAAAAAAAAAAACCATTAAATTGCCAGCTTGTAGCAAACTGCTGATACTAGAACCATGAGTGTCTATCAAAAATTTCGCTGGGTTTTTTTTTTTTTTTTTGTTTTAGTTTCTGACTTTTTTATTTAAATTAAAAACAAAGTTGAAACTGCTTCCATTCCTGTTATTCCCGTTAACTCCAACCACTTAGCAGTATTTCCTTTGATTGCGAATGTTGTAAACTAGCTACAGTAAATTGTTTAAGTACATAGCTTCTTGACAGACCAAATAATTTGCTCCAAGGATCCACATTTCAAATCTTTTGAAGTCAGAAAACATATCCTGATCCTAGTGCACTTCATGGAATTTACAGTTGTCAGAGCACAGCTCTGACATCCTATGCCAATCCTAAAGTCAATGCTATCGTTTTCTGAGTTAAATTTCTAACTTTGTGGCAATTTATTTACTAGGTACATATTCACGTTGTCAGAAGAATGCATATTTGAATCTGTGATGAGCATGTGTGCTCCTCATAAATTTAAATCAGTCTCTTGAAAATCTGTCTAAATAGATCATTAATTTGAAATGCTTTTCCTTCTCCTTTGTTGTGCATTAAGAAATAAGTTTACTGGTACTGCACTTGTAGCAGTAAAGAACTAAATTAATAGCATTAACCCTCAGCATCAGTATTTTCCCAAGAATGCATACTTGTTTTATTATGGAAATTTTTGTGGAAACTTTCCCAGAAATAATGTTTCAATGCATTAAAATGCAGTTATATAACTCATACAATGTCATTCAAATATGTTGGTATGTGCACTTTGCTAAAGTGGAGGATTCTGTGAGAGTGCAAATGATTATTCTTGCTATTTATCTGCTGTTTGTTGTGAATTAATGCAAAGTTAAGATTTTTTAATGTCATTATCAGTGCAAAGGTGCAGCATTTTCACTGTTTCCTATGAAACTGCTTCTTTAGAAAACCTGAAAATTACATTACTCTGGAGCAGGAATCGAACAAGCATTCCCTGATTTCTATTTGAGCATGCTGCTGTTATGCCACTGAGCATAGTGAAGTCCGAAGCAACTAAAGCTAAGCACATGTAGTTTAGAAATCTGAATATTATTCAGATTTGTGCCAGTGGAAGAAATCTGATGCTTCCTTTTAGCATCAACATGGCTTTTTCTCACATTCATATACAGATACAGGTCACCAGTTCTAGTGCTTTAGAAAACATCTTCTCTCTCAAGGATGCCCGCACGGGGATAACTGGTTTTCCAGTTATTTGGGGAGCGGCGCCCCCACGGCTCGAGCTGACCTTGTGACTGGTCAACTTCTGATGTCATGCCACCGCTTGTTTTTTGTTTCGGTGCTGTTGGTGTTTGCAGGGACGGCTGTTCATCCAGCTGTTGGGGAGTTGCGGCCCCACGATCCCTCGCTGGTCTTGTGTCTCGCTTTTTCGTTTTTATTTATTTTCTCCACTGGCTAGTTGCCCGTGTTGTATTCTCTACCTAATCGCTACCACGTTATGTACTAACACCCCGGTCTTGTGGTTTTGTTACCCTCCACCACTAACTGTTTTATATTAACCGCTCAGTTCGTAGGTTGCTGAGATTCCGTTTAGGTTCCCTTCCAGGATTTGTCTTCTTTGGATTTCTTTTTTCCTTTTAGCTGGTTTGGGTGCTAGACCTACCTGCATGTTTGCCGCGTGCGGAGACCCGTGAGGCGGAAATGGGATGTCTGGCGGCTGAGGTCGTAGGAGACCGGTTCAGTGCCTCCTGTGTACCAACACTACTCTTCGACCCCGGCTTCGCTGTAAACGGGAGGCTAGAGACTAACCCACCTCTAGTCAGAAGTCTTGTACCAAGTTGTGTACAGGGCTTTAGCGGCTTTTGTCGTATAGCACGGCAGGGTAAGCCCGGGGGCTGTGGGATCATGCCAAAGGCGTTGGCATGACGGTACCAGGAGGCCGAAGTGTCCGCCGAGTGCGTGTGATCACAGCCAACGGACTATATCTGCAACGTATAAGCTCCAGAACTGTGTCCAGCGTCATTTTCTTGGCTTGCGGACCTCTAGTTCTCCCTTGTAGGGCTCTGTGGTGGGTGGAGTAGTCTGCAGACGAATCTTCCTTCTTTTTTTCCATGGGTAAACCCAAAAACAAACGCTCCAAATTTAAGTCACCTGAGACAATGATAGTTGCAAACGACTCTCCTTCGTCTTCTCACCCTACCAAGTCTCATAACCTTAAACGGTCTTTAGACCATGACCTGGACCCAGAATGTGGAACCTCTTCTTCGGCAGCTGTACCAGTCGCTCCGAAGCGTCGTCTCCCCTCGCTTGCTGTGAATACGCATGCCACACACTTAGTTGTGGAATCCATCGATCTGAATGAGAGACTGTCCACCAGATCTCCGTTTTTCATTTCTAAAGCTTTGGACGCTGCGGTTGGCCCTTGAAGTCTGTGAGGAAGCTTCGCTCTGGGGACCTGCTTGTCCAAACTTGCAGTGTTTCTCAGAGTAACACTTTTCTGCACCTTTCTAGTCTTCAAGGCATTCCTGTTAAAGTGACACCTCACCCGTTTCTTAACACCTCTCGGGGTGTTATTTCTGAGAGTTTGATCTCTTGCCATGCAGCAGTGAAGACGAATTGGTGACTGAACTTGCAGATCAAGGTGTTGTTGCTGCTCGTCGTATGATGTTCCGGCGCGATGGTTCCTTGATTAAGTCTAAAAATGTCATCTTGACTTTTCACTCCCCGAAAGTTCCGACCGAAATCAAGGCTGGCTACTTGGTCTGTGGTGTTCGCCCGTACATTCCCAGTCCTCTGCGCTGTTTCAGGTGCCAGAGGTACGGGCATTCCCAACGTTTCTGTAAGAGTTCCGCTCGTTGTGCAAATTGTGGCTCCAGTGAACATGACGGGGATGGTTGCACTTCTGCGGCCTGCTGTGTTAACTGTGGTGAGGCCCATGCAGCTTACTCCCGCAACTGTATGAAATGGAAGGACGAGATGGCGATCCAGCGCCTCAAGGCCCTGCTGCCAAGGCCAAGTTGGGTATACCCACCACCCGACAGCGTACTTTTGCCGCAGTAGTTCAGTCTCTGCCACAACCCGTGCAGCCCTTTGTTCCACGCCCTGTAGTTCTCGCCGCCCTTGCCAAGCGATCTACAGCAGACCAAGCGACACAGGTGTTTTTCCCCGAGCTCCAGATTTTTCGAATACCTGATTCTGGGCCTTCTTTTGCAGCCGACCGTCTCTTCCAGTTTCCAGCCGAAAGCCTGCACGTGCGGAAGACCCGGCCCTCAATCCGCAAAGGTGTGCAGTGTCCATCCAACTGTCGCGGTCCGCCTGACCAACATTGCAACTGTCTCGGCCTCAGCGAGGTCCCCACCCTCAACCAACATTATAGAGGAACATAGGGGGAGGAGAGTGACAGTTCGTCCCCAGCCTCAACCAACATTGCAGAGGAACATGGGAGGGAGGAGAGTGACAGTTCATCCCCGCCCTCTGCCAGCATTGCAGAGGAGTGTGGGGGGGAGGAGAGTGACGGTCTCGTCCCCCTCCTGGTGACTCATCCTTTGTGTAGTTGTGTTTAAATAAAATAAAAATAAATAAATAAATTATAATTATAATAGTAAATTAATAAATTTTTATATAAACCTAATTAACTACCTTGTCTTCACAGCTTTCATCATACTCTTTTCCATCTTTTACCAAGCCTGTCTGCTCTTAATCATTTTCCACGCTTTTAAAAATCTGTGGCTGATAGTTCTTTGTCTGGCGCTCTTTGGCCAAACCTGGCCCTTGCGCCACTAAAATCCACTAACCAACCAACCAACCAATCTCTCAAGGATGATGTGATTTTCAAGTTTTTTTGGTAAAGGTAGCTACATGGAAAGCAGTGAAAATGCAGCCATGTACTTGTGTAGAATTGTTTCTTCAGGAGGATTCATTTCCCATTGATATCTAAGATGGTTAATTACTGACTTCACTTTGTGCAATATTTCTTTGTAGATATATAAAACTAGGCTTGTCCCCCTCTAAGAGAGAAGAGATTGGGAGGAAGTGCAAGCGACTGATTGATATGGGAAGAATTCATTATTTGCAGCAGCACAATCTAACTGCAGAACTTGTGATTTATGTTGACAGTTCAGTAACATTAGAAAATGTAGCTATTATTGCTGTATCTCAAAGTGTTTAGTAAAATAAAATATGAAGTCTCTTTTGTCATCTTGTTATTTCATTCATTTTTTTATTAATTAATTAATTTATTTATTTGTCCTCTGCTATTCTTTTTGGATCCATCCATTCATTATTTTCTTGAGCTTGCATATCAGCATGTTTCTCAGAAGTGCATTTAGCATGAACCACTAGTAAAAAAAATGTTCCTGTTTGCAATAAATTTTCATCATCTGTTTCTGTCCTGCAAGGTTTTTTTCTCCAACATATTGCTTCTTCTGTTATCAATAGTTAATGCGCACACCTTCAATCCATCTTGTTCTAGGTCTACATCTTTGTCTGTGGCCCGATAACACAGTATTTAACACTTGTTTATATTTTGAATTGTAATTGGATGTGTAGTTAAATGGATAATACCAACACTCCAATTGACACAGTACACAATAGAAAAATATTTTTTTTTTTGCTACATCTTCATTCAAGGCAGGGTAACGGAAAGATGTGTGCTTAACAGAAATGGAACAGAGAACTCATCATGCTAACAAAAATCAAATACAGACTTGAGTTGTGTGCAAACAAGTAGAAAAGTTTAACTATAACACAAAAGATGATACGTAGGCACAATGACATCCATCTTAAGGTGAAATATATACAACACATAGATGCCCCACGAAAGTACAATGATATATTTCGTGCTGACACCATATTTGTTGTAGAAGTTGACTTCAGTTGTACCACATTTACATTGTTGCTAGAAAAACACTTACTTAATAACTAGAAATACACATCTAAAATAGTACAACATAACTGAGTCTAATGATCAGGAACACTACGTAATAAAGTTGCTTCCTTTCACAGAAGTATTTAGTTCTATTAACAAACAACACCCACCGATATCTTCATAACACACAACCCCACGCTATTACCATCAAGAGCACACATGAGAAAGAGTTTCCTTCCCAAACGTTCACTTGAGAGAGAGAGAGAGAGAGAGAGAGAGAGAGAGAGGCAGGCAGGTAGGCAGAGACCCGGATGTGTCCATCCAAGGTACACCACTCCTCTCTCAATGAGTGAACAGCAGCTGCACATGCCACACAGTGATTTTGCAATCCATTTGGAATGGCTGCAAATTTTCTCTGAAGATCTGCATTTTTAAGCTCTGGGAGGCTATAATTTTAACAGTTTAGACAATCATCTCAGCAGTATGTTGTTATTGTTTTTTTTTGTCCCCCCCCCTTTCCTTTCAAAGGAATACCCAGTTCAATTCAAATATTTTCATTAATGTTGCTGTTTTGCCACTGAATTCACTTATTTTCTCCAGATAGTCCTCTTATCACACTCATGTCTGAAGCTTCAAACCTCATACAGACTCCTTTGTGCTGCAATCAACACTCACTGCAGTAAAAAGAGGGCAGAGCCCGTTATGTTACACCCAACTATTACTGTTGTAAAGGGAGGGACATAGCTCCTTATTAGAGATATGTCATTTGCAAATGATTTATTGAAAAAGGACAAATCAAACTGAATCATTGGGGAGTGAATCTTTCCTGAAAAGAATTGATTCCGCAAAAGAGCCGATTCTCCTGAATGAATCAGCAAGAATCACTTCTTACTAGACATAAACATTTCACCACTATGTCTTGGTGAGATTCATGTTCTAGCTAAAAAAATCTTACTTTATTCAAAAGTATACAAATGTAATAAATTAAATGAACGTTTCAAAATGAACCTAAAAAAAAAAAAAACCAAGAAAAAAGATTTCTATAACGAATTAAAAACAAATTGTAACTCAAAAATCTGCCACTAAACTGGAAACTCAATGAACGAAAGGATCAGACTCAGTATTGCTTCCCTAGTTACAAATCATTTTCTAAACCGCAAGAGGCGCAGTGGTCTAAGCGATGGCTTCTGATCATTCGCACTGAAGGGGTCCGGGTTCGAATCCCGGTGAGGCATGGATGTTGTGTTTGTCTTACGGCACTGGCTCTCTCCCTTCCCTGGAACCAGTGACCCTAAATTAGGGACGGGCGACTGAAAGAATCACTGACCGAAACAAACAAACAAGCATCAGACTTGGAGTCATTGGAGTTGATTCTCTGGACACAAATCGTTCGCTAAACTGGAAGAATCAAATGATCAAAATGAACGAATCTTTTTGGTGAGTCGAATAAAAAGAATCTATTCTTTCAAAAGAGTCTGTTTGCCTATCTCCATACTTCTTATGTTGCACCAAACTCTCACAGCCATAAAAAGAGGGTGGACTGAGTTCTTTATGTTGTACACAACTCTTGCTGCCATTATATATATATATATATATATATATATATCATCATCATTGTCAACCATTATCAATCCACTGCTGGACGAAGGTCTCCCCAAGTTTCCTCCACAACGGTCTGTCTTGTGCCAGTCTCCTCCATGTCACCCCTGCATACTTTCGAATTTCATCCACCCATCTCCCATGTGGTCTTCTTCTGGGTCTTTTCCTGTCCCTTGGAATCCAATCTAAAATTTCAGCTGTCCATCGATGATCTGTCCTTCTGGCAGTATGTCCAGCCCATTGCCATTTCAGGGATTTAACTCTGATCATGATGTCTTCCACTCTTGTCATTTTTCGGATCCACGAGTTCCTCTTCTTATCTCTCCTGGTTACACCAAGCATGCACCTCTCCATTCTTCTTTGAGTTGTCTGCAGTCTTTGTATGTCTCTTTTAGTTAAGGTCCACGTCTCCGCACCATACGTAAGCACTGGAAGGATGCATTGATCAAACACTTTTCTTTTAAGACATAATGGCATATTGCTCTTGAAAATTATGCTGTTTCTTCCAAAAGCTCTCCAGGCAAGTTTTGTACGCCGATTAATTTCTTCATCAATGTGACCCTCACTTGATATCTGCTGTCCAAGATAAACGTACGTGTCTGTTATCTCCAGCCTTTCTCCATCAATCGATAAATCTTCATTTCTTGTAAAAGCATTGAACATCACTTTTGTCTTCTGAAAGTTCATTTTTAATCCCACTTCTTTACTCTTGTCAGCAAGTTCCTGGATCATACTCTGCAGCTCTGATGGGGTAGTTGCAAAAATGACTACGTCATCAGCAAAACGAAGGTGGGTTAGATAATCTCCATTAATCTTCATCCCCTTGTTTTCCCAGCTCAGTGACTGAAAAACACCCTCCAATGTGGCATTAAAGAGCTTCGGAGATATGGTGTCACCTTGTCTCACTCCCTTTCCAATTTTTATGTGTGTTGTATTTTCAAACAGCCTAATCTTTGCACTTGCATTTTTATAGATGTTATTAATAATATTAATGTATGCATCTTCAATACCGCAGGTTTTCAGAGCCATTGTAACTGCTGATGGTTTCACCGAATCAAAGGCTTTTTCATAATCGATAAAAGCCATGCACAATGGAAGTTCATATTCCCTCGCTCTTTCAATTAGTTCTCTCAGCACGTGGATATGATCTATTGTGCTGTAGCCACTCCTGAATCCAGCTTGTTCTCTCGGTTGAGCCATGTCCAGTGTTACCTTCAAGCGGTGTGAAAGAACTTTAGTGAAGATTTTATAAACTACTGATAGGAGGCTGATAGGTCTGTAGTTTCCGAGATCCATAATGTCACCTTTCTTATGTAGCAGGATCATTGTAGCGGTGTTCCAATCCTCAGGAATCTTTCCTTCATTAAGGCATCGAGTGAAAATTTGGGCGAGTACTGTTTCGATTTCTCCACTTGCTTCTTGTATGATGTCTACAGTAATTCCATCTTCTCCTGGAGCTTTTCCTCGCTTCATGTTCTTGATTGCATGTGCAACTTCTGCTGGAAGGACTGGAGGAACTCTGGTACTGGTATCTTTCATGATGTCTGGAGTGCATATATCATCCCTTTCATATAATTTGGAGTAGAAATCTTTCACTCTTGTCAAAATTTCGCCTCTATTTCTTGTTACAGAACCATCTTCTTTTCTCAGTGCCATAATCTGTTTTCTTCCCTTACTGAGATGTCCCTTTGCTATCTTTAGGCTTTGGTTGTTTACAATTGCTTTCCTCACTAGTTCACAGTTGAATTTCCTTACGTCTTCAGTGATACTTTTTCTTACTGTCTTGCATAGCTCTATATATTCCACTTTGGAAGTCACATCTTCTTTAGTTGTCCTCATCTCTCTCTTCTTTTTGCATCAACATTTTGGTTTTTCCTGATAATTTGTTCACATGCAACTTGTTCTTAGACCCAGCCAATTTTGTTGCTGTTTCCATAAGAGCTTTGGTTACTTTTCTGTTAACTTCAGAGATGTCCACTTCTTCCGATGTTAGGCCTTCTAAAGCAGAGAATCTGTTCTTCAGTTCCAACTTGAAGGTATTATGGTGTTTTTTAAGGTTGGTTATGTCAATAGATTTTGTTTGTCTTATGAGCTTGCCACGTTCAAGTTTAGTGTTGAGATGCATCTTACATCTCACCAATCTATGGTCACTACCTGTGTTGAACTTGTTTAGCACACTGCAGTCTTCTATGACGAATTTTTTGTTACACATAATAAAATCAATTTCACTTGTCGTCCCATTTGGATGTCTCCATGTCCATTTCCTGTGTGGCTTTTTCTTGAAGAAGGAGTTCAAGATGAAAAACCCTTCTGCCTCTGCAAACTCAACGAGAGTATTTCCACGCTGGTTTCTGTTGCCATGACCGAATTTACCTACCGAAGTTTCATTCTGTTGCCGTTGCCCTATTATATATATATATATATATATAATATGTTTTATTAATAAAGTACAACACTGGTGAAATGAGAGGACCCACATCCAGCTGGAACCTACAGGAAACCCAGAATCCTTACGTGCAAGAAAATGTTTAACAGAAGCTAACCTGAAAAGGGTAAGCTGATATTTATTACTATAGTGTTTATGCACGTAAATTTAGCGATAGTTTGGGCAGTAAACAGCCCCAGATACTACACTGCTGGACAATTGCTAAGGACGGATCATAAACGGCTATATAGCGCATAAAAAAGTAATTGTGGTTGGATGCCAAGTGAAATAAAATAATGTCAGAATGCCAAGACATTACAAGAAAGACAATTTATTGTGCTCTGAAATCCAGAAGGCTTTGGAACATGTTCAAGGGACAAACAGGCAATTTTGTGCAGAATACGTAAACGTGAAAAAAATGCAACTACCGTCCGCAGGCGTTCCGGCGTAAGATGTCAATACGGGATATGGCCCCCATGGAGGGCGATGCAAGATTCCACACGTCGTGTCATGCTTTGCACAACATTATCAAGCAGCTGTTGGGGTAATTAATCCCAGTCCTCTGTCAGTGCACGGATGAGGGTGTCCTTGTTTATTGGAGGGCATTGGCGACCAGCAAGACTCCTCCCCAAAGCATCCCAACACATTTCCAATGGGATTCAGATCTGGAGAACGTGCTGGCCATACGAGGCGTTGAATATCCTCACTCTCAAGACACTCCTGGACAGCGACTGTTCGATGATATGTTGCGTTGTCGTCCATGAAAATGAATCTATCACCGACAGCACCACGGAACATGCAAACATGAGGTAGCAGAACATCATTAATGTATCGTTGGCCAGTCATAGTCCCAGTTGGAAGCACATAGAGGGACGTACGGCCATTGATCATGATGCCAGCCCATACCATGACACTACATGTCGGATATCGGTCCCTTTCCTGTATGTTTGCTGGACAATATGCAGTACCACTATCACGCCAGATCAGTTGTCGTCGACAATCAGACGATAGACTGTATCTACTCTCATCTGAGAAGAGGACAGCAGACCAGTCGTTATCAGTCCAATTGCGATGTTGATGGCACCATTGCAAACGGGCGGTACGGTGACGTCTGGACAATGGGATGCACACAACAGGACGGCGGGCGTATAGTCCTCCTTCATGCAAACGTCTGGCGACAGTTTTTCGGGAGATCCGCTTGCCAGTAGCAGCCATAACCTGATTTGCTACCTCACTAGCTGTGCTGCGCTGGTGTCTTTTTGTTGATAGCACTATGTACTGATCTTCTGCAGGTGTCGTACTGCGAACACCACCTCCCCGTGACGTTTGCTGCACTCTCCATTTGTTTGAAATGATTTCCAAAGCCTTGAAACAACACTGTGGCTGCCGTCGAACTCCCTGGCAACATCTGTTATTTTTCGCCCTTCTTCAATCTTGCCAATTATACGGCCACGCGTAAAATCATCTAGGTGATGTCGGGAAGACATACTGAAACTTGCAAGTTCGTCAATTGATTCTTTCCCTTTCAACTTTGCGTTTGAACAACAACGGTCAATACGCGTCAAATCCTTTATATCTCTTATCAGCGCTATGACGTCACGAACAAGTTCGGCAATCCGAAATTTGCATACGCACAACACGTCTTACTGTATCCCGCACTTATGCTAATTTCCACATTTTCTTGCCTTCCATATTATGGTTGCGATCGTTGCTATTGTCATCCGTCCTTAGCAATTGTCCGGCAGTGTATTATAGAGTGCAGAACTCTTTATGCTGTACTGAACTCTTGCTGCCATAAGAAGAGAGACGGAGCTCTTTATGTTGCACCCAACTCCGCCATAAAAACAGGATAGGGCTAAATAGTGTGTTATGTATGATGAGTTTAGTTCTCTGGTGAACCTCTTTCTTGGGGTATACAGACGTGCCAACTCTCCGGATTTAGACGGGAGACTACCGATTTTCAGCCATTCCTCCCGCCCTCCGGATAAATGTCAAGTTCTCCCGATTTTCGCCGATAATTAGCCGTTACGATGGTCGAAATAACGAAATTCCATCAACCACCGCCTTGGATCGAAGCAGAAGAAAAATATTTCGAACCGCTTGTGAAATCTTTTTCTTTCTGCGTCTATGCAAGACGGCATTTACAGTCATCAGTGTCGTACTTTTCCTCTCCTCATATCTGCAAAAGAAAGCCACCCCTGGTGGCGCAGTGGTCTATTTTATGTTGGTTACAAACACACTCGCGCGCCGTCTGTGACCTACTTATCGTTTCACGTCTCCCCGCTCTTAGCTGTGAGCCTGTTTATGTTTTCTTCAGAGTTTTGAGGAGTGATTTTTGGTTTTTCCTTTACTGTGGAGATTTTTATTTCTTGTTTTGCACCATGTTTGTCTCTTTTTCCTTCTTTGTCGCATTTTGTAGAAGATTAATGTGCTCCTTTGTTCATCTGTAATTGCGAATCTGTTATTGTCTGCTTTGTTTTATCTTCTGTTGTAGCATTTTGTGTACACTTAGTTTGTGAATTTGTTTGTTTTTTCTCATTCTTTTCGCTTACTTTTTGCGGGAGATTTTTCCTTTTGTATTACGCCACTTTCGCGGTTTTTAATGTTTTATTTTATGTCATATCTTTGGCAATTTTTTCTGCTTTACATATTAGATGTTATTGTCTTTGCTGCATAATAAAGTTGTGAAACTGAGCGCCTGCTTTCGACAAATTGGCCGAGATGGGTCCGGGTTCGAATTGCATTGGGGCATGGATGTTGCATACTTGCTATAACTTTTACGGATTATCCGTGAAATTTACAGATTTCTGCTTAATTTTACTGATTTACGGTTAGAAGTCTTTTTTTTTTTACGGATTTTTTAATATTTCAATCCCATGCAGGCTGCAACCATCCATTTAGATTTTCTACCGGACCTTACGAGCGCCGTGTTACGCGATGATGTCATCTTTGACTCTCCAGCTTCGTGCGGAGCCATCGAGTATAACGATGGCTCCGCGTTGTGCGGTAGCACTCTCTCTCTCCACGGGAGTGCTCAAGTGACGTGCCGACCACAGTTCTCCAAAATACGTAATCTAATTACGCGTCTAGTACGCATCGAAATTTTATCAACGCGTAAAAATACGCATCGGGGAATTTTTCTTGACGTGGTTTTTTTTTTTTTTTGATTGGAGGTTTAACGACCACCGTGAGCAACTCAATGGGCTATAAGCAGTCGCCCGTCCCTAATTTTGGGTCACTGGTTCCAGGGAAGGGAGAGAGCCAGTGCCGTAAGACAAACACAACATCCATGCCTGACCGGGATTCGAACCCGGACCCCTTACGGACGAATGATCAGAGGCCAACGACTTAGACCACTGCGCCACCGGGGGCGGCTTTCTTGACGTGTAAAAATAGGCATACGGAATTTTTCTCCCCGCGTAAAAGTACGCATCGTGAATTTTTCTCGGCACGTAAAACTACTCATCGAAGAATTTTACCAATTCGTAAAAATACGCATCGGGACGGTATTTCGTCTTTCAAAGACGGACGTAAACGAAATAAAGATTTTTTTCGTAATCGTAATTTCTTTTTCCTGTGATGTTGTCTCTGTCCAGTATTGTTGTTATATATCATTTTATTCCGTAAATATTTGTATTTCAGTCTGCAAATGGAGGAAATATTTCTGAAAACGGAAATTCGAAGACGAAAAAAAAAAAATAAATAAATAAAAATGACAAAAACTGAAAAAATGCTATTAATTGTATCTGGTTGACAACTGTTTTCACTATGCTTTTTACTTTGCATATAAACATAGTCTGCATTTAGAATAACTTTTTAAACATTAAAAATGCTATGTACCAATAATACTACTTTTGGAAAATTGCTCCTGCATCTGAAAAATGTCGATAAAAAATAGCGCTCATGTGATTTTATGAGCTGCAAAAAATCTGATTTTTAGAATTTGAAGGTTGGCACGTCTATGTATAGTCCGAGTAAACTTTTGTATATATCTGCAGTATCTGTTTCAGTGTGCTTTGGACAATTATAGCTCTTACATGAAGGATTTTTCAATTAAACAAACTTTCATGGCTAGCATTCTTATACAGTCAACAAGTCATAACTTGCGTAATTGTTTTCTGCTGGTAGTTTTATCAGATGAAGTATTGTCATGGTATTTGTGTAACATCTTGATAACACATATTCGTTACTTATGTAAAATATTCACCACAGAAAATATTGTTTTTAGAATAGGGTTTGGCTCATGTTGAAAAGTTCTTTTTCAAAAAATTTAGTTACTTTTTGGTTACAGAAAAATCTGGAATTAAAATGTTTTTTGTAGGGTTTTTTTTTTTTTTTTGATCGAAGGTTTAACGACCACCATGAGCAACTCAATGTGCTATAAGCAGTCGCCCGTCCCTAATTTAGGGTCACTGGTTCCCGAGAAGGGGGAGAACCAGTGACGTAAGACAAACACAACATCCATGCCTCATCGGGATTCAAACCCGGACCCCTTGCGGACGAATGATCAGAGGCCATCGCTTAGACCACTGCATCACCGGGGCGGCGGCTTTTTGTAATGTTAAGTTATTTAAATGAAAGCCTATGATTGCAATCAGTGTCATTCACAGGTTGCATGAAATATTTCCTGAGCACTTTATTTTGTGAAATGAAACATTTAATGCAGATGTTGGCTCTACATTCAGAATATTCAAAACAATCTCAAACTTCAATGACATTCTTAACTGCATCAAAACTCGCCTCACTGCTTCATGCCACCCTTCAAAGTGAATGAATCAAACTCATGATGAAAATTTGCAACACTTTTGTCAGTCGGAGGGAGACTCCAAGCTCATGAATGTCTTAGTTTAAAAATCTCACGATAATGATAAAATGCATTATGCAGGGTTAATACACCTGGATTTTAAGAACTCCTATACGAACCGTTTTCTCCTTATTTTCCCTCGGACTTTTTCGATGTCTTCCATTGCTCGTTTAGCGGGCGGGAGGTTAATCTTTCCTTTTTCTTTTTTTTTTTAATTAGAAATTCTAGATTTTCTTTTATCTGATGGAAGATGTTTGGAGCTCATCTTTTTCAGCTGACATGCGCTTGGTCTTCTGCTGATGGAGTCAGCAACAGAAATGATTGGATAAACTTCGTCACGTGCCTCGGCATTGCTTCGTAGAAGACGTAATTAATACGGAAGTCCTTCGTCAACTACGAGAAACCGAATATACTATGGAAATCGAACTCTCTCTTCCCTGGAGTCAGTGGCCCTAAATTATGGACAGGCGACGCTTATACCCAATTGAGTTGCTCACGGTGATCGTTAAACCCCAATCCAATCCCCCCCTCTCTCCCTTCCCAAAAAAGTTTACCTTACGTATCTTCAAGTTTCTAAAAAAATTAATTAAAATTTTTTGAGGTTGTTTAGATGTTTTTAATATCGTGGCGTTTGTTTGATGCCTTTTTTACGCTTTCCAACCGTAGGTTGAAGAAGCGTATATGCTCCAGCTTTGTCCGTCCGTCTGTCGGCACGATAACTCGCGTAAAAATGGTTCGATTTCGATGAAATTTTATAGTATGTGGTAGGGGACCACTGGGGACGAACCCTATTGATAATGGACGAAATGGGGTCAAAAGTCAGAGATCCATTGCATTGCCCTTATGCGTCATAATTGCGTAAATATGGTTTGATGTCGATGAAATTTTAGTATGTCGTAGGGGACCACCTGGGAATGAACCCTATTGAAAATGGGTGAAATGGGGTCAAAGGTCAGGACATAGGAGCGGAATCACTTCCATCGCCATTATGTGACAAAACTTGATCATGTTATTTCGGAGGTATACTGAACCGGTTCTGTTGAATATCATCGAAATGGGATCAAAGGTTAGGGCACAGGACAGAGATTTATTCCACTGCCATTATCCTCATAACTTGACTAATGGTTTCTGGTAAGTTGGAAAGCGTATTATAATCAATGCATTGCATGATTTTACTAATTTGTTTTTAATATACACCGATGAGTCATTTTATTACGACCACTCCCAGCCTAGAGAAATGAGCGCGCCTGAAAACCGAACGGGGGCGTTAGTGAAGTTCACAGGCCAGTATACAGTATATACAATCCGAGGATGGGCTTTTCGTTAGTAGTTTTCGGAGTCAGAATGGGAAAAGCTGCCGATTTATCGGAGTTTGATAAAGGACAAATTTTGATGGCTCGGCGCCTTGGAACTACGATCTCGGAAACGGCGCGGCTTGTGTGTTGTTCACCTGTCGCTGTAGTGAGTACGTACCAAAAGTGGTGCACAAATGGCCAAATGACGAACCGTCGTTTGGCCGTGTGTCGTCCGCAGCTCATTGATGCCAGAGGGGAGCGGAGACTGGCACATTGCTCGCAGGGCCACAGTGCAACAAATCACCCGCAGCTACAACAGTGGTTAAGAGGGCAATGTGTCACAGCACACAATTAATCGCAGCTTTCTGCACATGGGCGTACGTAGCCGAAGACCCTGCCGGGTTCCCATGCTCACTATACGTCATCGCGAACGACGCATGAAGTGGGCCCAAGATCATCGAGATTGGACTGTGGATGATTGTAAGAAGGCCGTCTACTTGATGCACCAGAATCAACATTCCTGGTGCATCAAGTAGATGGCCGAGCGCGGATACGCCGATTGCCAACGGAGGCTATAGCACCTGGATGCAGTGTTGGGCGGAAACAAGCTGGCGGTGTTATGCTGTGGGCAATGCTTTCTTGGGACACTTTTTAGTCCCCAATAGCACAATCTCTGATGACAGCTGACAGGCATCTGAACATCGTTGCAGACCAAGCTCACACATTCATGGCAACTGTGTTCCCTGCTGCTGATGGCCGTTACCAACAGGATAATGCGCCATGCCACACTGTCAAAATCGTCAAGGAGTGGTTCGAGGAACATGCTGGTGACGTTTTGTTAATTCCCTGGCCTCCAAATTCACCTTACATGAACCCAATCGAACATATGTGGTTCGACTTGGAAAAGCGGAGTTCGCGCTAAATCACCACAACCCCGAGAGGTACGAGAACTAGAGGATCTGCTGTTGACATTATGGCACCATCAGGTACCCCAGGATACCTATCGCCACCTCATCGAATCGATACCTTGCCGAGTGGGCGCTGTTTTGTGGCCATTATGACCACCTATCTAATAAGCTGTTTTATCAGCTCATTAGATAGGTGGTCATAATGTAATTGCTCATCGATGTATAGCCCGTCGAGTTGCTCACCCCTCCCCCTTCTTTAAAAGAACAACAAAAACGAAAAAAATGCACTACCGATTTTAATGTTTAATTTCGCTCAAAACGTGAGTTTTCCATTCCTTAGTCAGTTCTTGCTATATCAAGGGACAGAGCAAGCATTTTTTGCTTTCGTTCAAAGTGAAATGCCGCTCAGGTAGCGCAGTGGTCTAGGCGATGGCCTCTGATCATTCATCCACAAGGGGTCCGGGTCCGAATCCCGGTGAGGCATGGATATTGTGTTTGTCTTACGGCACTGGCTCTCTTCTTTCCCTGGAACCAGTGACCCTAAATTAGGAACCGGCGACTGCTTATAGCGCATTGAGATGCTCACGGTGGTTGTTAAACCTCCAATAATAAAAAAATAAATAAAGTGAAATTCTTCAAAAACGCTACTACGTGAAATTTTTTCAAACACGCTATACTACGTACACTCTGCTCACAGAAAGTGACTTTACGACGAACGGACTGCGGCAGAGAGTTTGAACTTTGTTTATTTGTAAACCAAAGGAAAAATTCATGTGCGATGGGTCCGAGTTCGAATCCCGCCCGCTGAGGCATGGATGTTGATTTAGTAAGAAGTGGTTAAGCGATGTGAAACCATGTTTCTCTGAGAAATTAAACTTTAAAAAGTTCTGAAGTCGTCCACTCTTGGAAAAATAGGCTTCGGACGCTTGAAAAATAGGTTTTAGGGTTTTGAACTTCTGGAAAACAGGTTTCGGACTCCTGGAAAATAGATTTCGGAATTCTGGAAAATAGGTTTGAACACTCCTTAAACGGACTTCCAAAACTCAGTAGAACTCTACATTATGCTAAATGGAAGTGAACTCATTTCGTTGAAGTTACACTCAGCAGTAGTGGTAGTTGGAGGAGGGGGATGGGGGGCAGAAACAGTGGGAAATACCATTACCTTAAGAAATTGGTGAGGAAATGAGTTTTCCAGAGGTAAGTAGTTGTGAACAAAAGCATGTAGAAATGGGGGGTGGGTGGGGGGGGGGTGGTGCTAAGCTGTAATGAAGAAATAATTTTGCCTGTCTGATCTGTAGTTTTTAGAACCCACTGAGGCAAAATTTCTTCTTCGGGTTGGTAGCTACATACAGGCTTGCATTTGACTTTATTATTATTTTTTTTCGCGTGGTCTCCTATGTCGATCTGTGTAGATAAGGATCTTAAATCGTCAGCGGTATTGCTGTTTAGCTTTAGAATACAATACTCAAAAGATGAGAGAAGTATTATTACCATATTTGCTATTTTAAATAATAAGAAAACAATAGTCGAATTTGAAAAGCTTTTGGAAAAAAAATTCTGCCTTAAACAGAAGGCTTTGTTATATAGGTGATTTCAATTGAACTGAAAACTGAATTTTTATTTTGATTTTTTTTTCTACTTATACATTGCTATCAAACACCAGTAACATGCGCATCATCATCATCATTAATCATTCTCAGTCCAAGTCTCTGGATGAAGGTCTCCCCAACTATATATCTTGAGTAGTTCGCATGCGTTCAAATTTCATCCACCAATCTCCCACGTAGTAACAGTCAGGGTCTTTTTGGAAGCACCCCCCCACACACACATACACACACTTCTGCATGCTTTCTCCCGTTGTTTAGTGAAGCGATTTAAGCCTTTGGGACAATACAGATTGGCTTAAATTTGTCATAAACTTAACAATGTCTTTTACATATTGTCTTTAAGTGGAAAATTGCCTATAGCTTGCTGTTCTTTTGGTTACATACTGCATTATGTGATTTATCCTTCTGTGCAGCAATTTTGTGCGTTTCAGATTTTCAAGTCTCGGTTGTTCAGTCACATATCAACCTTTCAAAAAATCACTTCAACATTTAGCTAACATTTTTTTTAATCTTATGTGTGTTAGTGTACCGAAGTGCCAAAATTCATTCATGGAATAGCAGTATGCAAATTTTTAACTGGCGCTGCTGTTGTGTAAAGGCTTCGATGCGTGCCACGATTTTTATCAGTGGCGAGGTGTAATCTCGTGAGTCATGTTGAACAACCGCCATTAGGATTATGACAATCCGACGTGAACTGTCGGAGTTTGAACAAGGCATGGTAGTGGGAACCAGATGAATGGGCCATTCAATTTCCGAAGTTGTGCGAATATTCAACATTCCTCGATCCACGGTGTCACGTGTGTACCGAGCATGCCCCATGGAAGGCATTATCAGCCACTGTGGACAGCGCAGTGGTCGACCACTGGTGCTGAATGACCGTGACCAGCGGCGTCTGACCAGGATTGTCCATGCTAACAGACACGCGACACTGGATCAAATAACATTCAATACAGGAAGTACCAGAGACATATCCATCAGATCAGTGCAGCGTAATTTAGGGTCCATGGGGTATGGGAGCAGAATACCCCACAGCGTGCCTTTGTTAACACCACGACATCGGACACAGCGCCTCACCTGGGCTCGTTAACACGTGTGACGTACCTGCCAGCAGGACGCACACGACATAAAGGCAGATAGTAATAAGAACGAACGTCCGCGTAGCTCAATTGGTAGAGTGACTTATTCCGGAATGAGGGTACCCGGGTTCGAGCCCCGGCGTGGACCAAAAATGACGGAGAAATTTACTTCGTTATAATGGCGCCCGAACTATCCGGATGACCCGGCCGTTCAAAATCTCGTGCCGCCCCGGTGGCGCAGTGGTCTAAGGCGTTGGCCTCTGATCATTCGTCCGTAAGGGGTCCGGGTTCGAATCCCGGTCAGGCATGGATGTTGTGTTTGTCTTACGGCACTGGCTCTCTCCTTCCCTGGAACCAGTGACCCTAAATTAGGGACGGGCGACTGCTTATAGCCCATTGAGTTGCTCACGGTGGTCGTTAAACCTCCAATCAAAAAAAAAAAAAAAAAAAAAAAAATCTCGCAATATTGTGATGTTCTTTCCACACCGCGATATAGGAAAAATCAGAGAATCCCTTCTCCAGCGCTTCGAAAAATAAATGTGTGTGACGTTGCATTCCACACACCAGACTGACTGGGAGTTCTCAAGTGCACGTTCTACAGCGGATGGATGCCTGCAACGATTCATGGTAACGGCTGACCCGTGGCCTATGCCCCCGGCCCTCTTTGGGGGGGGGGAGATGTGACGTACCTGCCAGCAGGACGCACACGACATAAAGACAGATAGCAATCCGAATGAACGTCTGCGTAGCTCAGTTGGTAGAGCGACTTGTTCCGGAATAAGCGGACTCGGGTTCGAATCCCGGCGTAGACCAACAATGACGGAGAAATTTACTTCGTTATACACGGTAATTGGACCCTGGAAGACTGGCGTGGTCCGATGAGTCACGCTACCAGTTGTTACGAGCTGATGGTGGGGTTCGGGTGTGGCCCAGACCTCATGAATACCATGAACTCAAGTTGTCAACAAGGCACTGTGCAAGCTGATGGTGGTTCCATACATGTGTGGGGTGTCTACGTGGCACAGTTTGGTCCGCGTGAAGACGTCATTAACCGGTAATCGCTTTGTTGCTCTGCTGGGTGACCATTTGCAGCCCTTCATGTACCCCAACAACGATGGGATTCTCCAGGCGGACAATGCACCATGTCATCGGGCCCAAGTTGTCCAAAATTTGTTCGAGGATCATTCTGGACAGTTCCGACGGATGGTGTGGCCACTACTTTTGCCCGACATGAACCCAATAGAGCACTTATGGGACGTGGCGGAAAGGTCCATTCGCACCCACGATCCTGCAGCTACAAATACCAGAGAATTGTGGGCGGCTATTCAGACGGCATGGCTCAACATCTCTCCAGAAGTCTGCCGGCCACTTGTGGAATCGATGCCACGGCGAGTTGCTGCACTTCGCCGGATAGTGGAGGTCCTACATGACACTAGGTATGTATTCCATGACTTTTGGGACTTCAGTGTATATATATATGGGAGGAGTGTGGATGAGTGTGTAGTGCGTATAAGTACATCTATACAAACATGTAGCAACACTTACCCAAAAAATTTTTGCCAGTGGTCAGAGGAGTAGTTTTCTGGCTAGTCATGCAATTTGGTTCTGAGTTCGAACCCCCGGATCAGGCATGGTTGACGTATTGGACTAACTTACATTGTTGGCTTTTTCCCATCCCTGGAATCAGTGGCCCTAAATGAGGGGCGAGAGACTGCTTATAACCACGAAAAGAAAACAAATTATCATTGAACGCTTTAAGCGGCCGGTGTACCTAACCCAAATGGTGTCAAACATTTTCTGCACTTCCCTTAAAGAAATGTTCCCACAAAAGCCGGGTTTTAAGAAAGCTATGGCAAAACAATCCTTTCCCCCTCTCATCTCAGTAGTTCAGAACATAAACCTGTAACTGCATGGTAATTAGTGCTTCCTTTTACTCTTGATGGGTAAGGATGGACATCATGCCACTGGATAGAAACAAATGATTCAAACATCTCTTTCGTTTAAACTAAAACACTTCCTTTCAATGGCGTAAAACTAATGCACAATTTAAACCGAGCTTTTGCGCTCCACCGGAAGGCTTCGTCTGGGCACTATTATAAGGAAGTGTTTTAGTTTATAAACGGTGTAAAGTCTTCGACAATCTCTTTCGTTTCTTAGATTTGTCATCGTTGCTATATCCCTTTTAGCAAGTAATATGGCAGAAAGGATAGGTGTCAATCTCCCCCCCCAACGACCACTTTAAAAAACAAAGCTGATGCTCAGGTTCATCGTCTCATCCACGTTCGGTCCACTTCTTAGCGAGTATATTCGTTCGAACTGATTTCAGCCCATTCTTCTAACCCACAGTTAATTCGTTCCAGCAGGTTAAAAGGTTAAACGCTGCATTCATGTAAAACAATTCATCAGCACACATCATTTTGATTTTACGTTGTTTTTGAATGGTACAATCATGAACTGGAAACATAATAAAGGCAAAAATGATGAATTTATTTTACAATCATGAAAGTCAAAGCTACAGGTATGTCACGTACTCAATAACACATAAGATCGAGTGATGTAAATTAGTCGTCAAAGGCATCAAACTGACCAATAAATAGTATTACACCATTGTTACGGTTGCGGATGAAGAAGAGAAAGGGATGATCTACAACTACTGTTCGTGGTGTGCTGAGTGGGACAACAAATGCTCCAGTGTTTGCAGCAGCTTCAGTTCCTTTTTCATCTACATCTATTACACCCTCGTGTGAGAGTTTTGAAACATACAAGCCAGTAGCATTCGTCATTCTTCCAAAATTTGCTTTACCGGAGATGAAGACGTCCCTCATTCCCATTTCTTTCAAGACGTCTTCCATATCGTATCTACTCCTGAGAGAAAATCGAGGAAGTGATAGCTTTACAAGCTGAAAATCGATTTCACTTAGGATTACATATAGTTGTTGATAACTTAGTTGGTCTTTTAGCTTATAAATACCGTCGCGCTCCTCTGGGACTAGGATAACCATACTGGTTTCTTCTCCCTCGTAAGCGAGTTCAATTATCTGAGCGTTCAGGGTGGCGCTATAACCAAGCGGAAAAGTGCCAATCTGTTTCATCATCGTTACTTCTACTGGATTCTTGCCGTAATTGTAGAACATTGCGGTAGTGGTCAAGTACATATCGAAAGGCTGGATCCAACGTCCTTTGAAATACACTGCATTTAACACGGCGAAAACTGTTTCTGGTGGCAGCTGTTCCGTCAAGAATTCTTCGATTTTGCCGTGAGTTTTACGGTTTACCCAGTCATTGACACTGCGTTTTATGTTTAGACCATCTGTAACAAAGTCCACAGATCCCAGCAGTGGTTTGTAATGTTTGTAAACAGTGTTGCTAAATTCGCCTTTGAAGAAAAATTTGTTTTGCAAGAGAAGCAAGTTGGCATTTTCGAACTGGTAGTCGGAACGTTTGCTCTTCAGTGACTTCATCAAACGTCTGAAGCCGACTTTCACATCATCGGGCCGGATGTTTGACTCGGTCAAGTGCAGACTGTTCATCATCTGAAGCGCCGTCATGTTAGACGCTCCTTCGAGGACTATCGCTAAAGCTGCAGACAAACTGAGTGGGGAGAAAAACAAGTTGTTGGTTTCCTGCATTTTGCGGTAAAGCCCGAATCCGAAATTGTTTATGGCGTCTGCCAACTTCAACGTCAGTATTTCTTCTGGAGTACCAGCGAGAACTTTGTTATCCCCTAAAACCCAACTTTTTAAAGAAGAAATCTCTTCGAGTCTTCCGGTTTCATTTAGTGGCATCCTGGATTTTGCATTAGGAATACTGGTTACTAAGTGTTCTTCATTTAGTGGCATCCTGGATTTTGCATTAGGAATACTGGTTACTAAGTGTTCTTCATTTAGCGGCATCCTGGATTTTGCATTAGGAATACTGGTTACTAAGTGTTCTTCATTTAGTGATAAAGGCAGCTGGGTAACTGGCTCTATCGGTAAATTTCCACCGATTTCCGGCACTGAACTAAATGCAGCATCAAAAATTGTGCTGTCTCCTTTGGGAGAAGGTGGTGGCTGAGTGGCCTCATTTGATATCACATGTATTACTTCTTCGTTCGAAAGTTCTGGTTTAGCAGGTTCGTCTGATGGTTTCACGTAAATGGAGTGTCTGTCGCTGGCTGAAGGAATCTGATGAGTGTCATCTGCTATTTCCGGATCACTTTCGGGTAATGTGGTGCTGGTTTCTTCCTGAGAAGAGTCTGAGCTGAAATCATTAGGAACTTCTGGATGGGCGGTTGTAGTCTCGGCAATCTGTGGAGGGCGTGGTTTTCGTCTAGAAAAAGGTCTTGCATGTGGAGCAATGGGTTTAAAGTTATCAAAAGGTATCCGTTCGTTGCTGATTTGTGGTAAAATTCTCGAAGGTTTCACCGGAGGACGGCTGCTCACATGATTCCTTTTCGAATTTGCGATGACTGTCTCTGTGCTGTATGAGCTATGCGGAGTTTTATTCCCTATGAGAAAGTTATCCGAATTAGAAGGTGCAACAGATAGTGATGGAACTGGTTGTCTGATATGATCCAAGGCTAAATCAGTGCGTACTGGTTTATGGAATTTTTCTACTGATACTTCTTTTTTACTGTGTTCTGGAGACGGAACTGATGGTGGTTGAATGAATTTTACTTCATGGAAAGGTCTGTTATCACGCGATGGTGGTAGCATAGGAGGTGGTGGAGCCGAATGTTTCTGTGACGAGATCTCACCATTTGAGGTCACGATCCTTTGAGGTGGTAGTTGTGCTTTTATTTCATCTCTCATGGAAGGCGACGTCGGCAGAGGAATGTTTTGGCGAAGCCTTGTTAGCCCAGTAAACTGAACAACAGGCTGCTGTGGAATCTGTTGAACAAAGGGAAGAGGATATGCAAAGTTTGCGTCACCTGGATGGTAACCTCCTGTTGGGGAAAAAGGAACAATTGGTCTTGGTATGTAAGAGAATCTATTAAACCCTCCCAAAGTTGCTTGAATTGTACTGAACAAATTTGGAAGAAATTTGCTATGTGGAGGTTGTTGGCTCTGGCCGTGGATGGGACACGACAGCAGAAACAACAGCAGTCCTTTCAGGAGACATCCGCTTGCCATCTGAAATAAAATTAGTAATATATACTGAACATATATTTATACACGAAATTAAATAAATCAATACATTTACCGATAAACTATATGAAAATAAGGCACATCGGCCAATAAAACAACTCTTAGTAATAAAATGTTCCTGTATACAAGCAAGGGCGCCCATAAGGGGGGGTCTCGACCCCCTAGCCGTTAGTATAGCCAAATTTTTGATAAATTTAAAACACTAAAGTAGACGAAACCATTTTATAAAGCATTTTTAAAAATAATAAGATATTAATGATTGATTGTATCAATTATTTTTGTTGTATTTTAGTATTTTGTACATTTACTAAAATGTTTGACAGCCTTGAGGTAAGGATTTGTCTTAGCCCACCCACCCCCTAAAATTACTCATATGGGTGCCCACTGTATACAAGGTATCGCTTTGTGTGTAGCTTTGCAAAAACTAATTGAAATTTTATTTTCATACAGTCGGACGCTCATATAACGAGGTCGGATCATGAAGTTCCGCATAAACGGAATTTTTTTTTAGATTCCTTGAACGACATAATATTCTTCTTTGTTATTTTAACCTCATGTTACGGATAACAGCTTTTGGAGAAACCGCATTTATAAAAGTTTAGCACGGTTATCAGCAAACAAAATGATTGGCGTTCACCAAGTTGTTACTCCTTCCTGTTTCACTAGAAACTAGGGATTACGGGCTCTTTATAATACCCGTGGTTTTCCTTATAGGTAGGTCACTTTACGCGAAGACACTGTTTCAGTTGTCTTCATGCAAAATGACGTATCTGTAAGGGAAACAGATAATCCCACTTCCTATCTATTCCCCTTAGGGATATTTTAGCCCTCTGTACTGCCACACGCGCGCCTATTCTAGGCAAATGCTATATTTTACACCCTCCTCTCGGCGCAGCCTCGAATCTGCTTGTATAGGACGGGACACCGGGTTAATGCTGCCAAGCTAGATTCCCGACTGGGATTCCTGATCTCTTCGGGGAACCCCGAAGAGATCAGGAATAAGGTGAGTCTCACCTAGGTAACAAAGAATGACGTTAGTCACATTTGGAAAATTTAGTTGACTTCGACTTCGACTACTGTGTTGTCTGTGCGGTGTGCTTAAAAAAATCGAAAATTCATGGCTTTAAACAAGTGTAAAACTTTAACGTTAAGTGAGAGAATAGAAGCAATCAGTTTAGTAGAAAAAAAGGGGAGTTAGATATTTTTGTCTGCCTGCATTTTTGTCCCACTTCCTATCCGTTCCCCTTACGGATTTTTAACTACCCTCCGTTGCCACACGCGCGCATATCCTAGGTAAATGCTATCTTTTATGCCCTCCCCTCGCCATCTTGGTGTGGCGTCAATTCGTCGATGACGACGATTCGTCCTCCGTCAATTCGTCGCGGACAAATTCGTCGACCACGTCAGTTCGTCGCGGTCAAATTCGTAGCGTTTACAAATTTTGGTTACATACAAGTTTATATGCAGGAAAACGTACGATTTCGGCTGTCTTCCGCCGTGATCGTATTTATAAGGTTCGGACACCCACACAGGTTAGTAATATTACGCTTTTTCTTAGGCACTAAAAACAAATAAATATGCCTAGGCCTAAGCTTACGCCTTTTTAACAGTTTTTATTCCATCGTTTTCATATTCATAAGGTTTAGACACCAAGTCTAGTTAGTATTATTGCGCTTTTACTGAGGTATTAAATACTAATACCTTGGTCTAGGCCTTTTTAACAGTTTTTATTCGATTGTGTTCATATTCATAAGGTTTAGACACAAGGACTAGTTAGTATTATTGCGCTTTTACTTAGGCATTAAATATGAATGCCTTGGCCTAGGCTTAGGCCTTTTTAGTAGTTTTATTCCGTCGTGCTCATATTCATAAGGTTTAGACACAAGGTCTAGTTAGTGTTATTGCGCTTTTAGTTAAGCATTAAAAAATAATATCGTGGCCTATGCTTAGGCCTTTTTACCAGTTTTATATCGTCGTGCTCATATTTATAAGCTTTGCATCAAGCCAACTTAGTAATATTGCGCTCTTACTTAAGAATAAATATTTCATACACTTGAACAAAATCTGTCAGAAAGACTTGGATTAAGGGCCTATTTATTAATATTTAATGCCTAAGTAAAAGCGCAATTGACTTAACTTGGTGTCTAAAGCTTATGAATACGAAAACGATGGGATAAAAACTGCTAAAAAGGCCTAGGCCAAAGTATTAATATTTAATGCCTAAGTAAAAACGCAATAATAGTAACTAGACTTGGTGTTTAAACTTTATGTATATGAGCACGATGGAATAAAAACTGTTAAAAAGGCCTAAGTTTAGGCTTAGGGCGTAGTAATTTATTTTTAGTGCTAAAGAAAAAGCGTAATATTACTAACCTGTCTGGGTGTCCAAACCTTATAAATATGATCACGGCAGAAGACAACCGAAATCTTACGTTTTCTTGCATGAGATTTGTATGTAACCAAAATTTGTAAACGCGATGAATTTGACCGCTACGAATTGGCGTAGTCGACGAATTGACGCTGGCGACTAATTGAAGTATAACCATCACCTTTCAATCACTTTACCTCTGCTCCGTGCAGGCGCGAATCTCTTTGTATGGTACAGGACACCGTATTGATTATGTCAGGCTAGCGGTATGATTCCCAACTGGGATTCCTGATTTCTTCGGTGATGTCACCCTACTCTTCAATGGGTATAAATAGTCTCACTTAGGTGACAAAAAATGACGTTGGTCACATTTGTTAAATTTAGTTGACTTCGACTACTCTGTTGTCTGTGCGGCTTACGAAATTTGAAAAATCATGGCTTTAAACAAGCGTAAAACTTTAACGCTAAATACGAGAATCAAAGCAATCAGTTTAGTAGGAAAAGAAGGGGCTAAAAATTTTTAGGTTGTGAAAACGTTTGGGATATTCCACCAAATTCTTGTTCAATTTTTTTTTTTAATGGATGAATTTAAGTCAGTGGTTCGCCGAGTGTTGAAAAAAAAAAAATTAGAAGGAATTCACACAGATGTTTACATAGTGAAGCACATTCAGGGCAAGAATGATGATCTGCCAAGCGACGAAGAAATCACTATACAAAAGAAAATAATTTCAAACAGACTTGCTAGTGAGAGTAGAAAATCTTGGAGTTTATTTTCCATCTAGAAACTTTCTTTATTATTATTGAAGGTTTAACGACCGCCGTGAGCAACTCAATATACTATAAGCAGTCGCCTGTCCCTAATTTAGGGTCTCTGGTTCCAGGGAAGGGAGAGAGCCAGTACCGTAAGACAAACACAACGTCCATGCCTCACCGAGACTCGAACTCGGACGAATGATCAGAATCCAGCGCTTAGACCACTGCGCCACCGGGGAGGCAAGAAGCGTTTCACCCACTGCGTTAGAGGAGGACGAGAAAAAGATAATAGCTGGTGCCATAACAAGCACAAAACAAACGACAACTGACTCATAACGTGCAAACAGCGAAATAAATGTAACAGCTGAGATTTCCAATTTTTGCAGTTTAATTTTTACATTAATTAATGTTTTGCTTGTTGCAGATCTCATCGTTTTTTTGTTGCTAGCTAGCTACAGTTTTTAATTGACAAGTATAATTTACCTTCCATTAATCAGTAAATAGCTCATGATTGAATATATTTTACCAGACACAATGTACTATGTTTAAAAATTGCCCTTTTTGATCTGTTAGGTTATAACGAAGTTAGCATACGTTGAATATCTTTAACTCTTCTTCCAACTTCGTTATATATGGGTTCGACTGCATATACATTGAGTGGCCAAATTATTATGACCACCTAATTAGTACGTTGTTAGGCCACCTTTTGCTCTTAATTCTGCTTGAATTCGTCATAGTACAGACTCTATTAAATGTGGATAAGTGGACCAGAGACCCTAAATTAGGGACAGACTCTATTAAATGTGGATAAGTGGACCAGAGACCCTAAATTAGGGACAGACTCTATTAAATGTGGATATGTGGACCAGAGACCCTAAATTAGAGACAGGCGACTGCTTATGGGTATGTTAGATCAAATGTGACGAACTGTTCTTTCCAGCTCTTGAACATTTGATGGCAGCGGATCTAGCCGTCTGAGACCCTTTCGACTTCATTATACAGATGCTCCATTGGATTGAGGTCCGGTGATTGAGGAGGGTATGTAGCAGGAAAAGTCTTCGTGATGCTCCGCAAACCATTCGCGTAAAATGTAAGCACTAGTATGACATGGAGCATTGTTCTTCTGAAATTATTCATTTCCATTGAGATAAACCATCAATACAACTGGATGGACTTGGTCAGCGACGGTATTTAAATACCTTTGGGCCGTCAGACGTTGCTTCACAAAAATCAAAGGGCCCAAACACTTCCACGAAAACATACTCCTGACTGTAGCGTTGCCTCCGCCAGCTTGAAGAGTAATGACGATGCAAGATCGGTCCATACTTTCGTGCTGCTGTCTCAATATCCTCACCCTTTCATCTCCATGGTGTAGTTGAAAATGGGATTCGTCGGACCACATTACCCTTTTTCACTCATTTGCTGTCCAATTGTTGTGTTCCTGAGCAAACTGGAGACGTTTCTCCTTGTTCGCTACAGATAGCAATGGCTTCCGGACAAGCCGCCTGCTTCTGTAGCCCATACGATGTAATGTACGGCGAATTGTATGTTGAGAAGCAATCGGACTTGGTCACTGATTCAAATTGTCTGTAATCTGATGAAGTGTTGCCTTTCTGTTGGACTGAACAAGTCTTCTTACACTCTGCGCTCACCTCGAGCATCCAGTAACCTTTGACGACCGCACGCCTTGTGATCAGACCCGGTTTTTTGACTGGTGGTCCACTCTCTGTAAACTTTAACAATTGCTACCCTCGAACATTTCACATGTGCAGCCGTTTTGCTGATGCTCGCACCAGTGCTTCGAGCACACACGATCATTCCACGTTTAAATTCGGTTAGATCGCGTCTTTTCCCCATTACTTCTTGCGCACTGCACTTCATTAGTCTCTGCATGCCTTCAGCATTCCTTTGTTTTTATACCGATTCAGCCATCTTGGATCAGCAGCACCTGCGGGATAGCTACTTTGCATAAAATGGTCTGGTGATCGTAATAATTTGGCTATTTAGTGTATATGGTAGGAACATCAATATATCAGTTTCTACAATATATGGTAAAAAGCCTAGAAAAGCAAAGTAAATTATGTTGATTAAGAAGGAAAATAAATTTAATAAACGGCAGTTATTTCAATTGAATTCAGATCCATGGAGAAATCCACAAAATAACATGACGATGTGTTGAAATGTATTGACATTGGGAACAGGATATAAAAAACACGTTCTAACAGATCGTTCATCGTACTCAGTGAGTTAGTACATAATCTGCAGAAGACAAACGATGCATAATGTTACTATCAAGTAGTCCCAAAAATACTGTCGTTTTTGCACCGCGTGAAGAAAAGAAAGAAAAACGCACCTGGAACAGATGTTTTAATCCATATAAGTGCCCCCGGTAGTTACAACATTCTCCCATCGATTGACAAGGTTTTGAATCGCAGATTTGTAGAATTCCATGGGTTTCGATGCAAAAAAGGCAGAAAGGGTTCTCCGTACCTCCTTCACATTTCGAAGTATAGTCCCAGCAAGATGGTTTTGCAGGCTGCGAAAGAGGTGGTAGTCGGATGAGGCGATGTCAGGGTAATATGCTGGATGCGGAAGGGTTTCCCATCCGAAGTCCTGCAACGTGGCACTGGGCATTTTCGCTGTGTGTAGTTTTGCGTTGTCTTTCTGCAGCAGCACGCATTTACGATTCACGAGTGTTGGACGTTTATCCTGCAAAGCAGTGCGTAGATGCTGCAGCTGCAGCTGCGGACAGTAGACCCCTTGTAATGGTTTTGTTGGGTGGCAGCAGCTCGTAATGGATTATGTCCTGCATATCCCACCACACAGGCATCAAAACCCTTTGTGGAAAACGTCCTGGTTTCGCCAATGCTGCAGGCACATTCCCTTTGGGAAGCCACTGCCGCTTACGCTTAATGTTGTGATAAACAATCCATTTTTCATCGCCCGTGACAATTCTGTGCAAAAACCGCTCCCTTTTTTCACGGGAGAGCAAAGAAGTGCAGATGTCCACACGCTGTTGCAGCTGTTGTGGAGTGAGATCATAGGGTACCCACTTATCCAGTTTTGACACATAACCGAGGTGCCTCAGATGCCGGTGAACAGTGGAATGGGTTGAATGAACAAGGCTGTTGCCTAATTCCTAGGCTGTTGCGTACAGATTTCCCTCAACAGCAGCTTTCAGCAGCACGTCGTTATCCAGCACAATAGGCCGTGCGGGTCGCTGCATATCCTTGAGACTGGTGTTGCCCCTTCGAAATTTCTGGAACCGGCGTTGACATTTCGTGACCTCCAGGGTACCAGGCCGATATACGGCATTGATGTTTCGTGTTGCTACCGTCGCTGAATGTCGATGGTGGAACTCATGCAGCATAATGTACCTAATGTGGTCTTCTGACACTGCCATTTCCTATGCGGTTTAAGTACATAACGACTGCACTTATAGAACTCCCGTTAGCGATCTCAAGTGACTTGAAGGTCTGCTCGCGTGATCCCTCTTATACTCACCGAGGTCGACGTCATAGTCTGGACACCAGGGGGAATCACTACTGTTGGGCTTACGCAAAACGATATTACTTCTGGGATGAGCTGGTACTTTCACGTGGCTAATGAAATGACATAAGACATTGGTGATATACACGTATCATACGGAAAAAGTGGAACAGCAGTAAACCTACGAAATTTAGCAAGAGTAGTCATAAGGTGCCCATATAGGGGGCAAGCGGGAGCATTAACCCTGCCCTGGAAATCGGATTGTGCCCTTTCTTTTCTTGTACTGAACTACAGAGATTTTCACGATAACACAAATTCGGATTGCTAATTTTTCTGTTGAACTTTTGGATGCGTGTGTATGCCGTAAAAATAGGAAAAGCGTTGGGAATTTCCAGTAGAAGAAGCGAAATTTTACAAGAGAAAATAATGATATTTCCCATTGCATTTCGGAGAACAGTGTACAAACGTACAGTTTGGAAAAGTATGAAGAACTAAGAAATCAAAAATATGTCATCATCTGCAATAGCTATTCACTGAGATCTCTCGAAAAATTTTCGAGAAGTTTGTCTTGAGTATATTTTTTCATTTTTGCTCACCAGTTGAGCTATCTCTGGGGATTTCGTGGAGCAAGCTAACTAAGTGACCAAAAGGGTCAAACGAACGACAAAGAAATTTCCTTATTGTCCTAACGTGCTCTCTAATTTCATTTATCCATCTACATGCATTTTATATACTATAGATTTCGGGTCTTCTCGTTTCCAATTAAATTTATGTGTTGAGAGTGTGTTAAGAATACCAAGGGGATGCGAGGGTGGGCTGAAGCTCACCCTGAAATTTGTCTTGCCCATCCTCCCGCCCACCTAGTTCTAAATGTGTCATTTTCAGTATATTTAACTTTAAAATATAATCTGGACTTTGCCAAGTAATACGTCTTGTGTTTTATTTCATGTAACCCTACGCATTCCCCCCTACGAAGAGCGTTATTTACGTCTCCAAAAAATGTTATCAAAATAGCATCCGCAGTGCTATGAAAATTCAACTGTTCTCCTCTCTTTCAATTCCTTAGTCTAAGCCTCTTTTTCAGGTTTGTATGGCCAGGGGGCTAATGAAGAGGGTGGATAGCAATTCACTGAGGGGTCACTACTAATTGCTCTGTTTGTTTTCTTTACAAAATATGGGGTTCCAACACGGAAAGTGAAGTCTAAAGCTACACTAGCGCTCTTAATACTGCCTCGAAACAGTGAAAGTGCAGAAAGTGGCTGGCAACTGCTTTGTAGGAGAGGAGTGCAAGGCAAAGTAGCTGGCTTGAAGGAAGGGAGTTAAGGAGGGAAAAGGGCCGCCCCGGTGGCGCAGTGGTCTAAGCGATGGCCTCTGATCATTCGTCCGAACGGGGTCCGGGTTCGAATCCCGGTGAGGCATGGATGTTGTGTTTGTCTTACGGCACTGGCTCTCTCCCTTCCCTGGAACCAGTGACCCTAAATTAGGGACGGGCGACTGCTTATAGCCCATTGAGTTGCTCACGGTGGTCGTTAAACCTCCAAAAAAAAAAAAAAAAAAAAGGAGGGAAAGGTAATGTGTCTGTGTAGCACGACGTTAAAATTTTACTTATTTAAGTAAAAACGACATTTTCTTTTAAATAAATTGTTCAAGTACAGTACTATTTTCGTAATCAAAAATGCAAAATTTTGGAAAGCAATTTAAGACAATGCATTCAGAACAAGCAAAAGTTGAAGGCCACCTCCGTGGCGCAGTGGTCCAAGCGATGGCTTCTGACCATTCGTCCGAGAAGGGTCCGGGTTCGAATCCCGGTGAGGCATGGATGTCGTGTTTGTCTTACGGCACTGGCTCTCTCCCTTCCCTTGAACCAGTGACCCTAAATTAGGGACGGGCGACTGCTTATAGCCCATTGAGTTGCTCACGGTAGTCGTTAAACATTCCATAAAAAAGAAAAAAACAGTTAAATGCGACATTCTACCAACACCTTTATCTTACAACAGGTGGGTAACTAGTTAGATTCGTGTATGTATGTGTGCCCAGGTGGAGCGGAAGGGGATTGCACAAATTCCTTTGTAGCCGATTGTGAAAAGAGTTAAAGGCGCAGTGGTCTAAGCGCTGGCTTGTGACCATTCGTCCGAGAAGGGTCTGGGTTCGAGGCAGGGATGTTGTGTTTGTCTTACGGCACGGCCTCTCTGCCTTCCCTGGAACCAGTGACCTTAAATTGGGGACGGACAACTGCTTATAGCAATTGAGTGCTCACAATGGTCGTTAAACCTCCATTAATAAAAAAAAATGCATTAAAAATTCATTCTCTCAGTGTTTCGTAAAAAAAGAAGTAGCTATCAAGCTTGCCCCACGAAAAATAATGCTCGCCCACCTGTCGCCCATCCTGATTTCGAAGTCTGGCGACGTCCCTGTTTAAAAACTGTTCGATAACAATAAGGCACAGTGGAAATTTTCATATGGTGTTTGTATATATTATTCGTAGTTACAATTTCTGTTTGTCCTCTCCTAAAAACTGAGCTATGGGCGCCTATGAGAGTAGTTAGTAAGAAGCATTTCGGCAGGTTTGTACGGGAAAGGGGTCAAATATTTGAACACTGGTTTCAATGTGTGTTTTATTTTTACTCTTACGCCGATACTTGTCGCCCGGGTGGCCAGGTGGTCTGAGGCGCTGGCTTCTGACTATTCGTGGAACCACTGACCCCAAATTAGTGATGAGCGATTGCTTATGTCCCTCATGTGGTCTTTAAACCCGTAAAAAGTTTTTTGTCATCGTCTCGCGCAGGCTACATTATTTCTGCTACTTGGTGAAGATAATACTTACATAAAGTCACCGAGGCATCGGAACCACTGGAGCAGAGGGCGCAGTTGCCCCCCACGCAAATGAGTACGAGGGCAAAACATCTCATTTGCACCCTCACTTTTCTTTCTTTTCAGATTATGTTCGTGATTGGAACTTTCATAAACATTTGATATTTTTCCCATTTAAAGTTCCTTTTGATAAAATTAAGTATAGTTCTTCATTTTTACCACGAACTGTCTAGAAATATGAAGATTCTGAGACTGTCCTCGCTCTGTCCAGTAAAATCGCTTCACGAAATGCTAGCCGCAGTAAACAATCTAGAAGGCAGCCCTTTCAAAGGCCAGTAGCGTTTTGTTTTTCGTTAGGTATAAAAAATTCTCCCTTTTTCTGAAAAACAACAACAAAAAAACAAAAACCAGGTAGGCTCAGTTCTAATTGAGCCGTCAGTTTGGGACGTAGGACTGCGACTTGCAGATCGGAGAGTTGAAATGAGCGAGTTCGGGATGGGCCGTACGGGTTTTTTTTTTTTTTTTTTTTGGTTGGAGGTTTAACGACCACCGTGAGCAACTCAATGGGCTATAAGCAGTCGCCCGTCCCTAATTTAGGGTCACTGGTTCCAGGGAAGGAGAGAGCCAGTGCCGTAAGACAAACACAACATCCATGCCTGACCGGGATTCGAACCCGGACCCCCTTACGGACGAATGATCAGAGGCCAGCGCCTTAGACCACTGCGCCACCGGGGCGGCCCGTACGGGTTCGCTCGGTGTGTTGGATTTTTATTTGGCGACGGCTGCTTCAGGCGTTCTCGATACTCTCTAGTTTGTTTGGATGCAGTCTTCTTGGGCTTTTTACATTCCTCATCAGTTGCTCTTGCCTCTCGTTTTGATTTTCTCCACTTTTGCTTGAGTTCATTCTGCCAATTTCATGGCATTGTCGGAAATGTTAACACGTTCACACGAAAACAATTAAAAAAAATTAGTTTAAACTTCTGCGACATGTTCTTTATATATTTGAACAGATCTCGTCGAGAGCTTTAAAACGATACCACGCACGGTCGTTTTGCACTCACGGTTGTCCAGATAAACAGCGATATTGTCAAAAGTGTTCACCGGCTCACAACGAAACAATTTTTAAAATGCTCACTTCAAACCACTGCGAAATGTTCTTCGTATATTTAAATAGATTTCGTCGAGAGCTTTAAAATGATATCACACACAGTCGTGTTGCGCTCACGGTTGCCGAGATAGACTGAGTCAAACGCGGCGGCACACCCAGAAATATTGCATCATCTCCCCCGCGCACAGGGAGCGTCGCGCGCACGATGTATTGCGCAGTACGCGAATCGGACTCCATGCTGTTTACGAATATGCTAACACGATTAGTGTGCGGCACGTATTTTTAACGCTATAATGATTTTAATTGGGACCTATTTTGGTCACAGGTGGTCGGCCGTAAGTCGCCCCATACTACCCACGGAGTTAGACAGAGTCCTACGTCAAAAGGAGGAGGGGGCAGGAAATCGAAGTACGGTGAGGAAAGAAATATTTATTGTTTGATTATTACGCCTATGGCTGGCTACAGTTCTTGTGGAATTCCTGCCAATGGAGAGGTATCAAAACACCGTTTATATTGATCAATTTTACATCGATATGAAACAATATTTTGCGTAGGTGAATGTTTTATCGATATAATTGTTTTGTCTGCAGTTTTTCTTAATTACGTCAGCTTGTTCTATTTTATAACAGAACGGTGGATTTTATGTTCTGATCAAAGCTTTTTGTATTTTGACGTCTTGCCCCAGCTGTCAAAAAATTGTTCCGACGTCCCTGTAAAGTCATAATTTAAGCAAATAAGTATTATTGGAACCGTTTTAGGTTGAATGAACAGTCTGGCAGGTCGTTACTCATAGCTGATCATGATGCGGGAGGATAATGTTGGCAACGGTAATCTATAGTGAAAATCAGTTCAAGTTCGAGGAGGTAAAAATGTGGCGGGAAGGGAGAAATAAGCGTAATGCTCAACCGGTCTCTGTTTGAGATTGAGAAGTAGATGGCCTCTGTGCCACCCTCAAAATGACCAAAAAGGAAATACCAAGAGTATTAACAAAAGATAGAAGAAAAAGGTGGAAAGGCATGAATTGGCTTTTTGGAAAGATAGAAAAACTTTCTGGAAGTATATGAGACACAAGAGAAATAGGGGAAACACAGTTGCAAGTTGTGTGAAGGATAGGATCGGGGAAGTGATAGGGGAGCCCAATGAGGTAAGTGAAAGATGGAGTGAATACTTCTGTGAGTTATTAGGTTAAGAAAGCAAACGTGTTTCTGAGGCAGAAGCATATGATGCCATAGTGAAAGATGGATGCACAGGAGGGATCTCAAGAGAAGAAGTGTGTAAAGCTCTAAAATCTCTTCACAATGGTAAGGCTCCGAGAGTTGATGGCATAACTGCTGAGATGTTGAAATGTGGTGCATGGTGACTCTGTAATTGACGGGTTAATTTAAATCTGCCAGTTGTGCTGGGAGTTAGGAATGGTACCTCGAGATTGGAGGGATGCTATCACTGTTCCCTTGTATAAGGGAAAAGGTGATCAGACTGACTGCAAGAACTATCGTGGTATTAGCCTACTGAGTGTGCCAGGGAAAGTGTTTGGTAAGGTCATTATTGAAAAGGTACGAGGTCTTACATCAGAGAAAGTGTGTGATGTTCAGAGTGATTTTATGCCTGGTAAAGGCTGCACTAACCAAATTTTTGCATTACGCATGATGATTGAAAAGTATTTGGTTGTTGGGAAGAAAGTTTTTACTGCCTTCATAGATTTAGAGAAAGCTTACGACTGAGTAAATAGGACACTTTTGTGGAAGGTATTGAATGAATATGGTGTTACTGGGAATCTACTTAATAGTGTAAAAGTCATGTATGCTGGTAGTAGAGCTTGTGTACGAGTGAATGGTGTTTTATCAAAATGGTTTTCCATTGGTGCAGCAGTTAGACAAGGTTGTGTAATGTCACCATGGCTGTTTAATATATTTATGGATGCATGCATGCGTGATGCCAAAATAGATAATAGGGGTTTATGTCTTGGTGATATCTGTGTGTGCAGATTGCTGTATGCTGATGACACTGTCCTGTTGGCAGAGAGCAAAAGTGAGTTGCATGGCATGTTGTCCGGATGTACGAAGTTTGTATGAAATTCAAACTAAGTATAAATAAAGGAAAAACCAAAGTTATGGTTTTTGAGCGAGTAACTGTTGGTTCTGAATGCAGGGTAAGTCTAAATGGCACAGTGATTGACCCGGTAAATGAGTTTGTATATTTGGGAAGCTTGTTTGACAAAGAGAACAAATTAGATGGTGAAATTAATAGGCGAAGAAATTCTTCACTGAAAGTCATAGCTGCTGTAGGAGGTTTTCATAGGAATGATGGATGCCCAAAAGAGTCCCGAATGGCTGTGTATGAAAGTGCAGTTGTTTCTACTCTGGTGTATGGCAGTGAAACCTGGGTACTACAGAAGAGACATAGGAGTCGTTTGCGTGTTGGACGACAGTCGTTGTTTACTTCGTGCTCGTATTTTGCTCCATTTGGGATAATTTCCTAGTCTACAGCTCCTAATTTTGTGTGTGCAGCGTGTGTGAAGGTGCCGTCCTACTTCTGATCCATTTACCAGGTCGGTAAGTGCCCTTTCTGTGTTGCATTCCTCATTTTCCTGCTTTGGTCGGGTTGGCCAAAGCTCGTAATCTTATCGCCATTGCAAATGGCAATTTCCGGGAGTAGCGGAGCTTCTATCCTCGCTTCCGGAAGTGACTCTTTATCCCTCTCAGCTGCTCAACAGCAATCCGCCAATGGAGGGCTTCCTTTGATAAGCCCCTCTTCTCCGCAGCGTGACAAAGTTGCCTTGCCCATGGAGTCCTCTCCTTCCCATCTGACGAAGAGTGGTGAACCATTGCCTTTCCCTGTGCCTTCTGACGACGCCATGGACGTCACACTTCCACCAGCCACTTCCGCGTCGTCATCACAACGCGCGCCAGGTGTGACGTATGCTGCCGTCACCTCAGGTGCGTCACTTCTTCTTCTTCGTCTCACCAGCCCCCCTTCTTCAAAGTGCCCTTATCAGATGACGTATGGTACAGACCAGATCTACGTGGATGTTCCGACTACTTGCCCTCAAGGTCAGCTTTTTCTTGATAAAATCGAGCTGGGTGTATTTTTCCGCAGCCTCCCCAACACAAACCTGACGGCGTAAAGCGCTGCCCTTCGACAAATTGTTCCAAAAGAGGCTGTTACTCACGTGGGTAGAAGAACCAGTCCAGTAATTGCTTATCTTGCGACTCCAGCCTTCGCTCTTTGAGTTCTGACCGAAGGCATTTCCATCGGCGATCGCCATCTCCTTGCGACTCCACTCACACAAGCACCTACTACAGTCAGCTTCGCCCCTGTTCCTCCGGAAGTATCCGACGACCTATTGCTCTCCGTCGCTCAGAATTATGGACGTACTGTCGGATCGGTCATTACGTACTCCTCCTTTCCGGGAGTCCCTGAGGACCGTTATCTCTTAGGATTTCGCCGTAACGTACGTGTGATATTTCCCTCGGAGGAAGCCATGTTACGTGTTCCATCGGTACTCAATGTACGCTGTGACACTCATATTAGGCGCATTGACATCACTGTGGGCACCCTTTGCTCGGTATGTAAGAGCACTGGTCACCCTAGTGCGCTATGCCCTCATCGGGCAGCTACTGCCTCCAAATCTTCAGTACAGCCTACTCAAGGGTCAACTGGACCACCGGCATCTTCATCTGGCGCCTCTGACCAGCGGCAATCGAGTTATTCCGAAAGTCTGCATAAAACCGTTGGTCAACGCGTGACTTCGTCGCAACCTTCCACTTCCAACTCAGCTTCTATACTCCAAACATGCCCACAACAGGAGAATTCTTCGACCGGAGACCAGTTGAACTCTCCTCTGCTTTCTGCATTTACTCCACAGCACCTTTCAGAGCCCGATAATGGGGTCGATGCGCCTGATGCTTTCACAGTGCCAGACAATCATGCCTTTAGTCCCGAGCAACAGAGTGTACGCTCGAAGCGTCGTCGGACTACTCGTCGTCGCAATAAGAAGACACGCACATTTCCCACCTTTCAAGGAGGACGTGATCGCTCGGAAAGTCGTTCACTCGCATCTGACGCTTCTAGCATCTCCATCTCCGACTCTGACGACAGCACACTGGTCCCACTTACTCTAGAGGATTTCATACAGCAATTGGAAGATTCCTCACTACCACAGACACCGATTTCTGGTGCGGAGTTATACTCCTATCTCATCGGTCCTCGTAGCAAAACCATGTCTCATGATTTTCTCCAATCCTATCTCACGGAGCTTGCAGCAACTATGACGCAAGTGGCGGTTGTTCGATCTCATCTCCAAGCCTTACCATCCACATCGTTCGGCGAAAGCGGTTGTCTCAAGAAAGTCTGCGATCGTCTCTCTCGGCTCCAACGAGCCGCTGACAAGCTCCTTGAACCGCCGTCGGACATTTCCGTTCAAGATAACGACACTGAACTGTAGGGGGTTTGGGTCCCCTCTGGCGAACTCGCTTGTTCGTGAGGATCTCCATCACCTCACAGCAGACATTCTTTTGCTCCAAGAGACAAATTGCCTGTCTACAACGCCCTTCAATCGATGGCGTACGTGGAACCATCAGTTCCACCACGCTTTCCGACACTCTACAATCGGCGGTCTGGCCATCGGCACCCGCACTCAGTTCTGTCATGGCGAAAATTTTAACCTCTGGTGAATTTCAGAGAGACCTGATCAATCTTTCTGTTGGTTTATCAGAGATTAATTAATGCAAAAATTTTCTTCCATGACATACGTTAGAAGAAAATTCTGGTTGAAAGGCAGGGGAATTCATGCGCAAAATTCGCTTGTCTTAATCACTACCAGGAAAACAAAATTTCATGTTGGAGAAAAAAAAAAAAAAAAAGAATAATATTTGATTTAACTGACTTTGGGGTTTTGAAAATAATTATTTTATCTGTTCTTTTATCGCGATAGGAAAAGGCGAGTAGGTGTGCAGCTCAGAGAATCAAAATTAATTTTAGTTTAACATCACGGAACGAGGGAAAAAAAAAGAAAATTAAAACTAGTGATTTTCTGCAAAGCAAGAATTCGCCATAATTTTTTTGCGTTCCTGTTTCCAAGCGAGAAGTCGCCCAAAAGTGTAACATCTTTTCGTCTTTTGGGGTAGGGAATTCAGCAACAGAATCTATTTTTAGATCTCAGGGTCAAGAAAAAAAAAAAAAAAAAGCTTGGTCTACACGTGTGAAGGTCAGAGGTCACTCGAGGCGTGGGAGTGAAGATTCCGTTGGGAGAGTCGTGAGTTGCTAGGCTGAAGTTTCGACCAATGAGAGGGTCAGCGGTTTCAAGCACCCCTGAGTTTTTATCCGTTGAGAGTCACTTTTTGTTCTGGTACTTCCTGGCTGGCAGTCAGAGAAAGAGAGGAGACGGCGGAGTTTTTTTCCTCCTCGCCTTTTGGCGGGAGAGAACCTCAGAAAAAAAAAAGTTTCTTCTTGATTTTGTTTTGCTGACCACCAGTCCACCACAAGGGGACACTCTGGATCTGGGCTGCCTATTGAACATTTTGACGATGTAGAACGCAGTTAAAGCGGCATTCCGCCGGCCGGGAACCTCGCCCTGAGGAACAAAATGGCGGCAGGCTGGGACAATGTCGCTAAGGAAAAGAAGGGGGACATGCCTTCTCCCTTATGGAAATTCCGGAAAGAATGGGCCCAGCCTCTACAGCTTCACCCTCGGCTGATACTCCGAAAAGGAGGCCTGCCTCAAAGGTTCCATCTCATCCCGAGGTTTCGAAAATGGTTACCTCGGCTATTAACCGTTTAAGGAAGGGAACTGGGAGGAAGAAAACAAAGAAAGCAATTCTAACGAGAATGTGGTTGTGCCAGGACTGTAAACTGTGGTGAAAACAGAAAGGAAAAAAAAGAACGCCAGCTCGAAGGTAATGTTTTAGTTCATATCTTTTTGTATTGATATATAACATCCCACGCAGGGTACCTAAACTTCGAGCTGAGCATAAGAAACAAAAGAAAAAGAGCAAGTTTTTTTGTTGCCTCTGATTGTGGCTGTGTTGTCGTTCAGCTTTCAAAATTAAAATGTATTAGTTACTCAGGTACGAATTCAGAAAAAAAGAAAGAAAAAAAGAGAGGGGAGTTGAAAATGCTTTCATTTATGTTTTTTTTTGTGCTGTCATGTCTGGTATTTTAGCAACTTCCCAGGCCAGTAAATTTTGATGTATCGGAAAAATTTAGTTTAATAGTTGGGCACAGTGAATTTTGGTGCATCGATAATAGTTTAGTTGGGCATGTGATAATTGAAAAGCAGTGTTATTGTGATGTCGTGGGTGATAAAATAATTGTAAACATTTTTTCTCTAGCCTTTTTACAGCGTTGAGTTATTTTTTGAGTGAAGATAAATTATGGGATGATTTATATTGGAATTTTGGGAACATATTATAGTGTGATGAAATTGGAAACCTAAAGTGCTGTTTACATTCTTGGAGTGTTGAGTGTCGAAATTAAGATGGTAGTGTTATTTGAGGACCAGTATTTTACATGCTCCAGATGAGTGTTAATCTCCCATTGGAAAGGGGTGATCTTAGGGCAAGCAGGGAACTTGTCCTAGGGCAGAGGGCTCTGAGTAGAATTTTCACCAGGATGCGATATGTGCAGAATAGAAGTTAAAGTATTTTTTTTGTTCTCAAGTTTAGTATTTCACAAAAAGAATGAACATCATGGGTTGAGAAGACACACTTTTTGCTCACCAGTTCCAGTATTAATTGTTCTTTTCTTTGGCCTAAATTTTCTTTGTTTTTATTCTAAGGGTAAAAGTCTAAATGTAATTTTAATTTTCAATAAGGTGAAAATATTTAGTGGGTTATGTAAATGGTCAGTGTTATTGTCTGAAGTGGACCTGCGCATTGCCATGGTGCAGAAGAGAGTTTCCTTGCTAGTGATTTTTCCTGGGATATATGTGGAGAGAGATAAGTGAATTTTCCTGGGATATATGTGGATATAGTGATTTAGGATTTCTTGGGATATAGAGAGATAAAGTGAATTTTCCTGGGATATATGTGGATACTGTGATTTAGGATTTCTTGGGATATAGAGAGATAAGTGAATTTTCCTGGGATATATGTGGATATAGTGATTTAGGATTTCTTGGGATATAGAGAGATAAGTGAATTTTCCTGGGATATATGTGGATACTGTGATTTAGAATTTCTTGGGATATATATAGAGAGATAGGTGAATTTTCCTGGGATATGTGTGGATATTGTGATTTAGAATTTCTTGGGATATATACAGAGATAAGTGAATTTTTCCTGAGATATAGTTGTGTTAGTTCTGGGCCAGATGTGCCTGGAGTATTTAGGGTTGAAGTACGACAGGCTCTTGCAGGCGTGGTTGATCAAGGTGGGATCATGCATTGGTTCGAAAAGGGGAGATCCTTGAAGACGTGGTTTTTGGGGGAAAACTTGTCTTCAAACCCCCCAGTAGTTTCGCTGCTCACGGAGATATGTACTGCCAGCTAGGGTCGGTCGAGCGTTGCTTCAAGAAATGTGGTGAGATCATGTTAGAGGAAATTCTGTGCCTGATGATGATGTGTCACACTTGAGGATTTTTTCCTTTCCCTTTGCATAGGCTGAAAGTGGATTCACGACCCAATTTCACGCCTTCAGCCTGACTTGGTATTTTCTTCCTGTGTTGGTTCTCAAAACCCAGGGTAGTGTCTGAACTGAGAGTATTTGCCTCACCGCTACCTCAGTAATTCACTGCAGGTGTTAAATTCAAGTTTGTTTGGTGATTTAAAGTATCTAAATTTATTTGTTTATGATTTGCTGTAGTGCTAGGGATGTAAATTCTAAATTCTGGTTGTTGGTGTTAGTGAACTTGATATTTAGTTTGGAAATCTAGTTAATTGGTATTTTGAGCTTTTGTTTACAGTATAGAGTTATTAAGTATCCTGAGCTATTATGTGAAGTGCAGAGTGAGGTGATTTTTATGAGCAAGCTAGTGCAAGAAGATTGTTTGAATTTCTGAATTATGTTGATGTTATGAATAGTGATAATTTTTAAGATTAGTTAGTGAGGTTTCTTTATAAGTGAAGTAGGTTCATTCAGGATAGTTCTATGGGTTATGTAATGTTAATTAATGCTTGTGCTCAGTGTAAATTCTGTTTTGAGGATAATTTACTTGGTTTGTTTACTTGCTGATAGTAGATTTGTTAAAGTATAATTTGTAGCTCTTAAAATAACTGTAAATTTAATTGAAGTCTTTGAATCTGGTCTGGGAGATTGCGGAGTTTGCTAAGAGTGTTTAAATTTAAATCAATAAGTGTAAAATTGTAAATTGGTCATTGAGCTAACTGGGTGAGAGAGAAGAGAGTACGTTTCAAAAGAACAGAATTTGTCCACCTTGTGGAATTAAAAATAATCCAGTATTTTTTTTTGTAAGCTATGTGAATCATGGTATAATTTTGGATGCATGCCTAGTGTTCAAACCAACTGTGTTGAAATATGTAAAGTTGTGCTGTTCATAAGGCCAGTGGCCAAATAGAAATAGAAAGAAAATTGAGATTCTGTTTTTATACTGCTGTGTTTAAGCAAACAAGAGAAAAAAGGAAATACCATCTGTTTGTCCACTAAATTAACTTATTAAGTTTTTAAAGAAAAATAATAAATACAGGCAGTAGCCTTTCAAAAAAAAGTTCAAAATGAGTGCAGTGTAAAAGTTTTTGTGTGCTGTTGTCTTCCATGACTTGGTCCCATGTACTCCCCTTAGCTTGACTAAGGCTATCGATCCGAATCCTGGTTTTCTAAGGTATTTCATAACTGCAATTTTTGTTCTAACCTTTTTAAATTGACTTTCACCGCCTCCACAAGTTGTTATTGAACGAGTACATTTTATCGTATGACTTATAGTGACACATTTTCATACACATGCAACAATATCCACTTATTTTTGCACTTTCAGGTGACTCAACTCTGCTTGAACACAAACAACGCAAACTTTCCAATAACTTCTTGTGGAATGTAAACTTTCAGATGCATTATTGTTTAGGATGTTCATGGCCTTTTCTAATACTTAGAAAATATTTTTGTTTCGAAATGCATCCACCCATCTCCCAAATTTAATTTTTCTATAATTTCCATATGAATTTCAATACCAGCATAAATATAACGCTTTTAATAAATAACAATCAATTCAATATAATCAATATACTCAAAGTAAATTCAAATTTTTTTTCTCACCAAAACATTTGGTGCCGTGACCAGGATTCAGAAACTGTGGCACACCCAGGTTTTAAAAAACCTTGGAAAGGATTCGTTCGAAGTTTTACTTCCACAACATGTATTCAGTTGTAAAAGCCTATGTAGAGAGTTGCCACAGTTGTCTGAGTAAGAGAGCATACCAGCCGGGAAGAAAGGCACCCTTAGTTAGGGCTGAGCTACCTAGCCGTCCATTTGAGAAGATCGCAATGGATGTGGTAGGGCCTTTAGTAACCACAAGGTCGGGAAACAAGTTTATCCTTGTCATTACCGATTTTTTCACCCGCTGGGCTGGCCAGAAGCTTATGCTCTGCCTGACACTAAAAGTGAAACGATTGCACGAGTACTGGTGGAGGAATTTATAGCCACTCATGGCTTGCCGTCTAAGATTTTAACAGACAGGGGGACCAACTTCTTGTCTAAGGCTATGATGCAAGTGTACAATAGACTTGGCATAAAGAAACTGAATTGCAGCCCGTATCACCCTTCTGCCAATGGTCAGTGCGAGAAGTTGAACGCCAGCCTCATTCAGTCAATCAGTCACCTGGTCTCGGAGAGTCAGGATGATTGGGATCAATGTCTGCCTATGGCGCTCCTGTCTTTTCGGACATCAGTGCATTCCAGCACCGGTGAGACTCCAGCTTATCTCACCTATGGTAGGGACTTGGTGCTACCCTATCACTTGATTGGGAGCCCTACCACCCGTACTTACTCTTCTCAGAGGGAATACTGTGATGAAGTAACTGATCGCCTAAATAGAGCTTTTGAGGTGGTCAGGAAGTAACCTGGAAAAGGCTGCGGAGAATCAAGAGAAGCATCGCGCCAAGGTTGCAGTGGACAAACACATCACCCTGAATGACAAGGTCTATCTGTACACACCTGCTGTTAAGCCAGGAAAAAGCAAGAAATTAAGTAAGTTGTGTACAGGGCCTTATAGGGTGACCAAGGTCCTTCCACCAGTAAACTATGAGATTACCTTCATACCTGATCCCCGGCGTAGAGAGTTGGTTCATGTAGACAGGCTCACCAAGGTGAGAGATCGACCTATGTTTCCCAGAGTAAATAGGGAAAGTGATAATTCACACAGTCCTGAGAGGCACAGTGAACCTCAGGAGGCTGGTTCTTCCTGAACACAGCCAACGACATCATCAGAAGGAGCAAACACCTATTTCATGCCCTGGTTGGTAAGGCGGCCCACAGAGCCGAATATGTCAGTACCAGTGAGAGATAGTACTCCCTTTATGAGTCAAGAACCTGTGAGAAGGCAAACTCCTACGAGTACTCCCAGGAGGGAGGTAGTTGCACCCCAGGTTAGAGAGACACCCGGCGAGGGAGGTCCCAAATTCCTCCAGATATGGCCTGCGTCCAAGGGACAGCAGGGGTTTTGTGGCTCGGCTAAACGAGTAAGCTTATGGTATCAAGGCAACGTTGCTTGTAAATAGTATTTGTACATACCTCTGGTGCACCAGTAAAATATTGTATTATGCCATGTGTTGTTGTGCTAGTGATTTTATTTTCTCCTTCAGTAGTAGTGGGGAACTTTAGTGTTGACAGAAATATGAAGGATAAATTTGCCTTATTTCTCCATTTATTGATATAATTTTTTTCTCTCCTTTCAAGTACTAGGAGATTCTGGGAAGTAGGGAAGGTATTTGTTGTATGGTGGGTTGAGGTGAAATTGATAATATTTTGTGTTTTTTTTTGTTTCGTTATGAAGAGTTTCTTCAAGTTCGGCAGGACAGTGATTTGATACATTTATATGAAGGCGAGTTGCAGAAATTGATAAATGATAGTTTCAGGAAAAGATATAGTGGGTTGGTGATTGAGTGTGATACCATAGTTGTTTCCTGAATAATGTAAATATGAGGAAATTTTGATTTTCTTTCCAATTCTGGTTTTCTGTCCTCATGTTGGGGTCTACTTATCTAAGAAGGCAAGTAGAGATGAGTATGCTAAGGGCAAACTATTCTAATGAGGTAATGTGTGGTGCCTTGAAGAAATTTTGGGGCAGGAAAGTGAATTTTTCCTTGGTAAAGTACCCAAGAACGTTGAGGAAAACTGAGATCTGCAAGTTATAGTGTGACAATTTTAAGTGATTATAGAATTTTGGTAGTATAAAGATTGTGTAAAGGTTCTTGATATGTAATTTAATGTTTTGGGGCTTGTGGTTTTTCAATTGTGATTCTCGGGAAATTGATCCTGGGCAAAGAGTCACGACTTAGAGTTACAAATGTAAGTTGAGATTGTGACAATAAACGAGCTGGTATGTGATGCACTAGTAGGGGTGGCCATATAAAGCCCATGGTCAATTCTGAAAAGAAAATAAATAGCAAAGTTCAGGGTAAGAGAAAAAAAAATTTTTTTCAGTGGTCTAGCAATATAAGTTAAGCTTTGTTCCGTGTAGTGTTTTTGTTATCAGTGTATTTTGGGTGTGGGTTGTGAGAAAAGAGGTAATCCAAATTCGGATTCACAGTCTAGTGGTCTGAGTGTCTGATGATGTGACGGTGTTTGCCTTTGGGTGCAACGTAGGTGTATGATGTGCTTGAGATTTCGTATTTCGCCATTTCATTAGATTGCATTCGTAAGGTCAGCTTAGTCAACAGCAGTGCATTCATGCCTTTTGACTGTTGTAGGGTTTGCTTACCAATGGGTTTTTTTTTGTGTGTGTGTTAGCTGTACGTCGTTAGGTACACAGAATGCCTGACAGTAAGTTCAGATTTCGAGTTTTTTGTGCTTCCTGCACTCACCTCTGGGAATCTTTGCCTTTTATTCCCGGGGAAAGAATGTATTGTCCTGTTGCTCAGTCCTGGAAACACATAAATCTGGCCAATTTATGTGAATTTTCATTCAGGACTGACAACAGTCCAACGCATTTTCTATAAAAGAAAATGAGAAAATGTGTGATCATAATTTTTTTAGGTGGTCTCTCACTTTTCTTGGCATTGTGCAAGTGGTGGATATATATATCCATATATATGTCCTCTTAAGAAAAAAAAAAAGGTTGAGAAAAAGTCAGAAATCTTGTCTCAGAAATTTCTCTTTCAAAATTAATCTATCTTTCTGGTGAGTGTACTCTGTGTGTGTGTGTACTTTAGGTAACTGTAGTTCTTTTTTTTTATGCTGTCAGTAGGTCGGAGTGAGGATATTGTATTTTAGGTGAATCGTTGTAACGTCATTTCATAAATTTGTTTTCCTCTTTTATTTTTCTGGAGAAGAAGAGAAAAAAAGAGAAATATATATATATATAGGTATATGTGTGTGTATAGTAATTATGGTGTTGATCGACCATCTACTTGTATTTATGTAACCACCATTATAAAGAAAATTCTGTGTCGATTACAAATATAATTAGGAAATAAGTATTTGTTGTATGGAACAGTCTGTCCCGCGTAGAATTATGGATATATATGTATAAAGGTGCCATATAAATGTACATGATAACTTTGAGATTTATTTTTTTTCTTTTATTCCTCCCCCGTCTTCTGTCTTGAAGTGAAGCTACCACGTAGAGATGGTTAACCAGAAAGGTTCCTTGCTTTCCCCCCCCTCTTTCTTACGGGATGGTGTGAAAGAAAAGCTCAGCTTGCTTCCGGCCCCAGTAACAGGGAAAAGCTTTACGCGTACTCGGGTTTACCAAGTGTTGCTGGTACGCAGAGGGGGGTGGTTTGCAGCATCTCTCTCTTTATTTATGGGATGACCAGAAGTTGGTCAAGCATTTCCGGCCAGCAGTGCACCTGCGTTCCCAGGAGAAGAGAAAGTCGTTGAAGGCAGAGTGGTATCAGATTACACATTTTGGAATGCGTTCACTCTTTTGCAAATGGTGATAAATTTCGCATCTGGAATCGCCCTTTCCATGTTATGTCATAAGACGCAAGCGTTAGTCAAGCGGTGTGGGGGGCGACCGCGTTTTTCATGCAACAGCTGGATGGGGGCAATCTTATTGGAGGAAAGTAGCGTCGGTGCAGAGGGCGCTGGCGTACTCTCATCCTTCGGAGAAGACGTGTGAGTTGAAATTTTTTTTTTGACACTCTTCGATTACTTTTTTTGGCTGCTAAGACCGAGTCCTCTCCGGAAGATGAAGAAAATTTCGTGGTCCCCGAGATATCCCAAATTCTCGGGAAGTCCTTTATAGCCTGCCCGGTAAATGAAAGATGAACGACGGCAAAAAGGAAACCGAAAACTAAGAGCAGCATAGGATTAACAAAAAAGGGATTTGCTCCCTGTCTCCATGTGCGGGTTTGTAACCGGAGCGTCGGCTCTTGGAAGAGCCTGCTTACCTCAGCGACCGGGCAAGTTCGCTAATCAACCCGTCACATCGACTCATCATTAAAAAAAAAAAAAAAAAAAAAGGGTTATCATCCTGGGATGTGCTAAGGGCTGCTCGGAAGGAGAACTGCTGCTGTACTACCAGTCCCATGGTAGATGTAATTAGAACATCAACAGAAAAAAAAATTTCACATGGCAGTCCTAAGGACTAAATTCCTGGACTTCTGCTAGTGCCACTCCTGTACACTGGAGGTACCCATTTCTTCAGAGACTAGAGGTGAAACAAAACGTGGAGAGGTATGCTGTATTCCGGAAGCGGTAAGCAGAAATTTTTAAATCATCCTCGTCACACCGAACGTCTAACCTACTAGCCGCCATGTTGGTCCTTCAGAAGTTGACTCTTTTCTCACTACGAGACTTTCTTTTTTTTTCACCTTCCTATTTGAAAACAACAAACAAACAACTAAACTAAATACAAAAAAGAAAAATCTACTCTGTTCTGGGAGTTACTCCCCAAGGTAATATTTCTGTCAGTTTAGAAAATGTGGTGACGTAAAAAAAAAAAAAAAAAAAAAAAAAAAACTAGATTTTAGAATCTTGGCCAACACCTCCCATGTAAGAGTAAAATTGCCTGAAAAATATATATATATTGAATAACGCTAGAAAGTATACAACATTTTTTTCTCAAAGTTGTCCTTAAGGAATCGAAAAAAAAAAATTGCTGTGTAGAAATATAAACAAAAAATGTAAAATTTATGTAACCTTCCTGTGTGTTTGTGGAAAGCAAAGCAGAAATTCAAATTACAAAAAGAAAGGGAATTTAAAATCACTGATTAAATTGTTTACAAATAAATGCAGACCGACTGGTCTTTTACAAAATTGATTTCTTGAGTTTGTGATGTGTTGTGTGATTAATATATGTTAGTCAATAGCATGTATCCACATTAGCTTAGACTAGTGGGTGGATCGGATTTGGGGCTCTGCCCATTTATTTTGCACGTCACAGACAGCAAAAGTCCTTGAATAACACAAATTGTTTTTTTTTGTTGTTGTTGTTGTTTGTTTTTTCGGCCATAAAAGTGGAATAACTGTCATGTACTGCAACAACTAATTTCCTATTATTGTCATCAGTTGTGGGAATAAATTGGGTCTTCATATAGAAATACCCGTAAGTTTTGCTTGTCTACTTTAATATCCATACTCTGAGGGAAAGGGTGGAATTTTAAATTTAAATTTGCATATGCCAACTTCATTTTAATTTAGTATCCTCCCACCCCCACAACAGTTCCGTCAAGTTCTATCTTCAGTGACGGTGCAGATTTTCTGCCGTGACTTGCTTCAGCCCCGTACCTTTGTTCTGGACGAGCGTCGTTATGTTGTTTTCAACATCTACGTTCCGTGCACACCTCAACATCACACCCTCCTTTTCATGGCGCTCCGTTCAGCTCTTCAGTCAACGTTGCCGTCGGATCACGTGTTGATCGGCGGCGATTTTAATTGCACGCTTGACCCTGATCTTGATCGTGCTCCAATTCATAAGGAAACTCGCTTACGTCTTGTGGAGCAATTACACTCCCTCATCACGGAGTTTGATCTTCGGGACGTCTTTCGTCAAATTTATCCTACAACGGTCTCCCATACGTGGAGATCCTGAGCTGCCACCTCGTCATCTTCCGCTAGACTTGACCGTTTCTACGCAACCACTGCCCTTCTGCCCGTGGTCACGGACTGTCAGCATCTACCCACCGCCTCTTCTGACCATTGTGCTGTTGTGGCCACCTTCACCTCTTCTTTCCGTCAACGCTCCGAGTTTCACTCCTGGACATTAGATACCTCTCTCCTGGATGACCAGGCTTTGTGTTCGAACGTCCGGAATCTCCTTCAGTCTTATCACCCTGGACTGTCCACTGCTTCCTGTGCACTAAGTTACTGGCTGGATGTCAAGTCACACCTGCTCCACTTTCTCAAGAGCCACTCGTTCACAGTTGCCAATCTGCGCACCATGGAAGAACGCAATCTCCGACAATTTCTCGCCCAGCGTGGAGCCTCTCACTCCCTCTATCCAGCATATTTGGTAGACCTCCGTGCTCTTCTAGAACCTCGAGCCCGGAAAGCCATTTTACGACTTCGTCTCCAGCACTTGTCTCCCGAAGATTGCTCTTTTGAGTTCTTGTCTTCGTTAGAGGGTCAGCGCCGTTCTTCTCATCGACTCCGTGTGCTGCGTCTGCCTGACGGTCATGTGGCTTCAGACCCAGATGTGCTTTGCTCCCATGTTCGTCAATACTTCTTCGACAAGTACAGTGATACCCCTCCACCTCCTGCTTCTGCGTGTAATACTTTACTTTCTTCTCTCCCTCAAGTCCCCTCTCACCTCTCCGCTTCTCTTCTTCAGCCTATCTCTCCATCTGAACTTAGGACTGCACTTTCCCCTCTCAATCCCCGAGCCGTTCCTGGTCCTGACGGCCTCCCTCTATCATTTTATCTTTTTACCTTCTCTCCTTCCTTTCCTTCTCGCTGCTTACTCTTCTGCCTTTGCATCTATCTTCCTTCCGAGGGGCTTCACTGTTGCTCACATGGTACTTTTCCTTAAGAAGGGTGACCTCCTTGACCTGGGGAACTGGCGTCCGATTTCACTAATAAATGTTGATTACAAACTGTTCACTAAAATTCTCTCTCGCAGCCTAAATCAAGTTCTTCCGTATCTTCTCTCTTCCGACCAGTCCTACACGGTACCTGGTCGTTCTATCGCTACTAACCTTCACCTCCTTCGTGATCTTCTGTATCTTGCCCGGACTAATTCTGAATCTCTTGCCCTACTAAATTTAGACCAACGTGCAGCTTTTGATAATATCTTCCAATCATTTCTCTCAACTACTTTACACGCTTTTGGCTTTCCTTCTGTCTTCGTTGCCACTATTCTTGCTCTCTATCGCGACGCCGTCTTTCAGGTCAAGACAGCCGCCTTTCTGACAGTACCCATTTCTTTCCGTCGTGGAATACGACAGGGGTGTCCTATTTCTGGGCAATTATTTGCTCTGGCGTTTGAGCCTTTCCTACGCACAGTACATCGTGCATTTCTTGCGGCTCTTCCTCCTCCCACGGCAAGCACCAGGCACTTCTCTATAACCTACCCCGCCTACGCCGACGACGTGACTTTCTGCGTTCGGATGGAATCGCAATTTAATACCCTCGCTCATGTATATACACTCTACTCTTCTTGCTCCTCAGCGATGCTCAACACTACCAAGAGTGCCGGCTTGTGGTGTGGTGCCTGGGAGTCCAAGACGGACACCCCATGGGGAGTCTCCTGGACTGCCTCTTCTTAGAAATTTCTTGGTGTACACCTGGGAGCTCCCATAGCTGCCCGAAACAACACGTGGGCTGCTCTTCGTAATCGCCTTGCTCGATCGGCTGCCTTCTGGCGGAAAGCTCAGTTCAGCGCCTCTTACGTCACCCGGGCACGCCTTGCTCGTACATGTCTTCTGTCTCCTTGTCTTCATGTGTCGGCAGCTGCTCGCATGCCAGCTTTACTATCTTGCTGAAGTCACACGGATCATGACCGGATCATTTCTACTATGATCTGGTCAGCTCATCATTGGATACAAGTCTCAACTCTAAGTCGTCCGATCTCCACTGGTGGTATTGCGCTCCTGGATGTCCGCCAATTCTACAAAGCACACCGGATAGTATCTCTTCTGCGTCTACTCTGTGAACCAAGATCCGCAGCCTCTCTTCTCCGAGATGTGATGATTTCTCCCCGGAACCCCCGCTTCAAATTCACAACTTTTCTACTGATGGATCGCTTTTCTCTCCTCCGCTCCCGTCTTCCCCCCGTTTATTCAGAGGCGCTTTCCTTTCTTCTCTCTCTGCCACTACTCTGTGCCCCACCCGCTACCACCTTAGAACTTCTAACTGAACCCCTCTTCTATTCCCCCATCCTCCATCCTCCTAACGCACCGTATTTCACTGACCTTTCCTGGCTCCCCGCTGGAATCGTATCCGTCCGAGACTTACTTTCCTCCGATCTAACATGGAAACCCTTTTCCGATCTCTCTCCTTTCCTTCCATGCACCTCTGCTTCTCTTGCAATCTACGATTCTCTCCGCTCCTCGATCATTACTCTTTTTCCTGCTCTCGCTTCTCCGTCTGGCCTCTTTCTCGTTTCTTCTGCTTCTCTTCCCCTTCCTTTTTTTTCCCTGTTCGTGGCTCTTTTCTTCCGATCTCCAGTTTCACTGTCCGTACTCTCTATCGTTTTCTCCTTCTGGATCCATCGCCACCCGCACCCCAGCTCATTTCAGGAGTGCCGCCAGCCGCTCTTCCGAGTGTGTGGTCGGCAACAGCTTCACCCATCTCAACACCAGATGAAAGGAATATTCACTGGCTCTTCCATCACCGCCGCCTGCCAGTGCCGGCCACGTTATTTCGGATGACGCTGGCAGCCGCACCCACCTGCATCTTCTGTTTTGAGCATGCTGATGTTCTACACATCTACCAGTACTGCCCGGCGATCCTTCCTTTACTACACCTAGCCTTTACCGTTGCCAAGTGTCTCTGTGCCAAAGAGCTGCCTTTTTCTTCATACAGTACGCTGCTGGTTTCTTGTTCGCCACCGGTGCCTTTATCTGAGCCATGCGCATACCTCTTTGTACTCGCAAAGCATGTGATTTACTGCTTCCATCTGCAACTCCGTCATACCTCTAATGTGCCTACGCTTCTTCAAGCAGGAGATACCCTCTGTGCGCAATTCCGCAACCGGCTGACCTCCAGGCTCCGACTGGCGTTTACCTCTGCCAGGGCCACTGACCAGAGCCTGCAGTTCCTGAGTGTATGGTCACCATTACACCGCTGGTTTTCCGGGCCTTCTGCAGACCTACGTCTTCTGATTTGACTTCCATCCTCTACGTCGGGACCTTCCCTGCTTTGATCTTTGTGATGAACCCTGGACTGGCTTACCGGATCCGGAGAGTGTCTCCCTAAGCTTGTCAGACTTAGTTCTTCTGTACATTCTTCTTATTCCCATCTCCAGTTTATCTTTTTACTGTTAGCGTTTGCAGGTTATTCACGTGCACTTACTTTGTGGTGCCCTCTTCTGAATAAGTGATTTTTGTAGTGATTTTTTTTTTCTGTGTGCCTCACATTGTACCTGTATATTCAATATTTTTATTTCGTCATATATCTTCTGCTCATTCGTTCGTCATATCGCTCATATAAATTGTACATACACATCCTGTATATTTCGCTGTTCATTCTGTACATATACATAATCCTAGGTACTGTGTATGCTCCGTTTTGGAGCCGTCGTACAAGCTCATTCTTTACTGTCTGCATCTTACATATCTCAGTCATGCACTTTTTGTACACATCTGTATATAGTACACATTTCAATTGCATCATTATGTTCTGCGTCATTTGTATTTATATTTTCATTGCATTGTATGTATATCTCACTTGTTGCTCATAGTTCGTTCCCTGTTCCTATATGGCTTCACGCACATCTGTATATATTTCGCCTAAATTGTACATTTATTCAGTCTCACGTATATCTTTTCCATTATCACACCCTGCACTGTTGCACTTATGTTGTATCATCGATCATCTATCTCACTAGCACTGTATTATATATACACCTCTCATACTGTAACTTGCGCATTCGCTGTATATATACACCTTTCATACTGTAAATAGCGCACTTCTTGAATACATACTCGGTAATTTTGTTTTGTAGTCCGCTCATCTATTTCACTTGCATTGTATATACCCCTTGCATAATGTAAATTGCACACACTTTGTATATATCTGACTCCTGTTATTATGATTTCAGGCATTGTAAAGGCGCATGCCGCCTACCGCCTTCGTTCCCTGTAAATTTCGCTCAGAATAAAACATTTTGAAAGTTTGTGTGCCGGAGAAATGCGTTACTTACTGGGAGTTTGTGGGAAGACACGGTCTGATCATGTGAATAATGAAGATATGTTGCAGTTGTGTAATGTGAAGTAAAATGTTTTTAGCAAGGTGGGGACTAATATTCTTAGGTGGTTTGGCCATGTTGAAAGAATGAGTGACGAGATGCTTACTAAGAAATTTTTTTCGGTTCAAGTGGCAGGAAAGAAATGCAGAGGAAGGCCAAGGAAGTCATGGGAGGATCAGATTCAGGAGTATCTGAATGAGAAAAAGATTATGAGTATGAAGTATAGAAGGTCTTGTGTACGTCGTGTGATGGATCTCACTGAAGCTCGTGTTGTGTGCCAAGATCGCTGTAAATGGAGAAGTTTGATACGGCAACAGTAAGTAAATAATCAGTTAAGAATTTATCTGGTGGTTTGTATTTCTTTGTGGAGCTAATCTCAAAGAACACTTTAGGGGTATGTATTATCAATTAAATGTTTAATGGTCAGATGGTCTTTCTTTGAGGAGCTAATCTCTGAATATCAGAAAACAGCTTAATGATATGCATGTACAGTATGTATTATTGTACAAATCACGGGCGGCGGAAGGTAGGGGACACGGGGATCCAGCCCCCCTTCTCTGGAATTTCATGGTCCCCTTACTGGGGGGTGATCATGTGAGGAATGAATCCTACGAAACGACTTAAAAATTTGTGGTTCACATATGATGTAAGAGTTAGTGTTTTTGTTTTTGTTTTGTTTTGTTTTGTTTTGTTTTTTCATGAAGATTTCCTGATGATCATCACCACGTTTCGCAGTTTTCTAGAAAGCGCTTCAAGTACAACTTTGAAAATTGATTTTGCACAAATAAGGTGAAATGTTAACTAACCCACCGTTGTGTTTTTCACTTTAAAGACGATCGTTAGAGAATTCTGGAACAGCAATGCGCTGGATTTATTGATAGAAGAACTAACTACCTTCAAACAACTGAGATGTTAAATTGAATTTCACCATAGGGCAGAGGAAGACCCAGAAGCAGACCACCTGGGAGATGGGTGGATGAAATTTGAAAGCATACTGGAGTGACTTGGAAGAGATATGCTGAAGGCAGAAAATTATAGAAGAGACACTCATCCTCCAGTGGATCCGTGACAGTTGACGATGATTTGTATGAGTACTTGCATATATACATATACTACGGGGTTTTTTTCTCTTTCTTTTTATTGTTTTAATTCCACCTTCCGGAAATTATTGGGTTCCGCTGACCATGGTACAAATTATTACTCACCTGGTATATACCTTCACATGTCTCTTTCAACACATTGTCTGTTAGGATCAGTTCGATGGCAAGAAACGATTGTGCTGAATGTTGGAGCTAAGAGAAAACACTCACAGCGTTAATTTGTCTACTCTGGTGTAGACAATTCCCATAGGTGGACAAGCTCTCGGAGGTACTTCAGTTAGTGGGGTACGCAGGAAATAAAAAAAAAGAAAGAAAGAAAGAAAAACGCATGAACGGCCCTATAATCCGTTTGACCTCAATAGACTCCTTCCTGGTCTGACGTTGAAGGAAGCCCTATGAGGGCGATATTTCCGTCCAATGAAGACATCCAAACAAAGTTCAAGCAGTAACTCAAGTAGAAGTCTCATCGTGCTTACCAGTAGTTTCACATATTGGTCAACCATGATGACTGATGCAAAGGTCTAATTTATAAACAAGAAAGATGACACCTAATTTTTAGGCTATAATGAGCACGTCTTTTGTATCCTTTCCAACGCGAATAAAATTTATCTAACTTATTCAAAGTCAATTGAACCGGTTAGAGAAAACAGTCAACTGGATTTCTACCATCGATTGGGCATCCAGAAATAGAAACAGCTACTTACTTCCATTAACGGCGAAAAGGCATGTTACGAAAACTAACAAATAGTGCACAAAATGTATCAGAGAGAGAGATTTTCAAATCGAACAGTTAAAAGAACAAATATAGAAAGAAACATGATATGGCTCCACACCTCCTAGCGATAGAATTTTGCGTAATGGAAAAGTTGAAAACATGCGAAAAGTATTCTTCATGGCAAAAGTTATGCTAAGAAAAAGGAACCTTTCAAACGCGTCTTCCGGAAGCACAGATAGCGAGAAAAAGGTGTGACCACCACGCCCTCTAGCGGAAAATCTGTGCATTATTAAAAGAGGATAATGTTCCCTATCTTTATTGTAGCGAATGACATACAGTAAAAAAAGAAATTTCTCAATTGGGTTTTTAGATGCGGAGATACAGTACAGCTCCAAATAGAAGTAAATAAACACCCCTAGCAACAGAACTGTGAACTATAAAAACTCTTCAAATACAAACCTAAAGTGTTCTACAAGCTAAAAGGTAAATTGCATCCTGTGTTAAAAGAATTTTTAAATCGTGCATTTATGCAGCGAGATGTCGAGAAAAACAGATTAAGAATTTGCGCCCCCTTTGCGGAAAAATTATACATTTTTTTGGGAAGGAAATATGCACAAAATATTTTCATAGTTGGTAGTATCTGACCGAAAATGAATTTTTTAAATCGGGGTTTTAGTCTCGCAGATATTACTGCAAACATGCTGTAAATGGAACCGTGAACTTCGGCTCTCTAGCGGCACACTTGCACGTTAAGAAAAATCTAGAATTGTCGCCCCGGTGGCGCAGTGGTCTAAGGCGCTGGCCTCTGATCATTCGTCCGTAAGGGGTCCGGGTTCGAATCCCGGTCAGGCATGGATGTTGTGTTTGTCTTACGGCACTGGCTCTCTGCCTTCCCTGGAACCAGTGACCCTAAATTAGGGACGGGCGACTGCTTATAGCCCATTGAGTTGCTCACGGTGGTCGTTAAACCTCTAATCAAAAAAAAAAAAAAGTCTAGAATTATATGAGAAATATTTGCACCCAAAATGCTCTCCGATAAAAAGAAAGAATTTTTGAAATCGGACTCTGAGAAGCAGAGATATAGACAAAAATAAGATGTACATCTACGCCCTCTGTAGGAGAAACTATGCATTATTTTAAGCAGAAAGTATTTTGAAAACTGTTTCCGAGGTGAGCGGCATGGGTCCACGAAAGAATGTTTTTAAATCGAGTTGTCAGAAGCTCAAATTTTGCTGCAAATGCATCAGAAACAGAAATAACCACTTACGCACCCCTGGTGGCCAAACCATTCTTTTCCAAAAATTAGAAATTATATGTAGAATGTTTCTCATCCGGAGCTGTATCTGAAGCAGAATTTTTTTTTTCAAATAGGACTTTTAGAAGCAGGGATATCGGGGGAAACGCAATTTACCTTTACGCCCCCTAGCGGAAAATCTATGCATTACTTGAAAATGGAACTGTATCCAAAATAGTTTTCGTTGTAAATGACATCGAAAAGAAGAAATAATTTTTCAGTCAGATATTTAGAAGCAAATATATGGAATAAATAGGGGATGTAAGGTCAGGTGATGCGTAACATCACAGCCTCTCCTTGACAAATGTCAACCCCGCCTTCTCGTGGTGCATCCTGTTCCCACTAAAGGGGCTCTGACGACCGCCAATAGCGGTATAACTATACCATCGGGATCAGAGGAAATGCTATCCCACACTCACCAACCCGCTTGGCCAGCGTGGTGAGTTATGGCCAAACCCCTCCAAAATGACTCCACAACTTAAATCTTGGCCCTCAGTCTCCGGCAGCTGGAATGTACCTGGCCAAGGCAGCGGCCAGTGCGACATGAAGGCAAGGGTGCTAAGAATCCCCGGAGGACCGGACTAGGCTGCCATCTGATGCTGACCTTGGCAACGTACAATGGACGCTCCCTATCTTCTGATTCAAGGCTTCTTGAATTGGAAGAGGAACTACAAAGGATCAAGTGGGACATTGTGGGGCTAAGTGAGGTAAGGAGAAAAGGAGAAGATCTCATCGAACTGAAAAGTGGACATCTCTTCTACTATCGTGGGACAGATACTGGCAGAACTAGTGGTGTTGGATTTATAATAAACAAGAAACTGAAGGATAAAGTGGTAGAAGTTGAAAGTTCCTCTGACAGAGCTGCACGACTCGTTATCCAACTATCGAGAAGATACCAGGCTCAGATTATTCAAACTTATGCACCCACCACAAGTCATCCTGAAGAAGAAATTGAAAGAATTTTATGAGGAAATTTGTCATCTAAATAATAAAGGTAAGCAGCACTTGAAAATAATTATGGGAGATTTCAATGCAAAAAATAGGGCAACGGCAACAGAATGAAACTTCAGTAGGTAAATTCGGTCACGGCAACAGAAACCAGCGTGGAAATACTCTCGTTGAGTTTGCAGAGGCAGAAGGGTTTTTCATCTTGAACTCCTTCTTCAAGAAAAAGCCACACAGGAAATGGACATGGAGACATCCAAATGGGATGACAAGTGAAATTGATTTTATTATGTGTAACAAAAAATTCGTCATAGAAGACTGCAGTGTGCTAAACAAGTTCAACACAGGTAGTGACCATAGATTGGTGAGATGTAAGATGCACCTCAACACTAAACTTGAACGTGGCAAGCTCATAAGACAAACAAAATCTATTGACATAACCAACCTTAAAAAACACCATAATACCTTCAAGTTGGAACTGAAGAACAGGTTCTCTGCTTTAGAAGGCCTAACATCGGAAGAAGTGGACATCTCTGAAGTTAACAGAAAAGTAACCAAAGCTCTTATGGAAACAGCAACAAAATTAGCTGGGTCTAAGAACAAGTTGCATGTAAATAAATTATCAGGAAAAACGAAAATGTTGATGCAAAAAGAAGAGAGATGAGGACAACTAAAGAAGATGTGACTTCCAAAGTGGAATATATAGAGCTATGCAAGACAGTACGAAAAAGTATCACTGAAGACGTAAGAAAAATTCAACTGTGAACTAGTGAGGAAAGCAATTGAAAACAACCAAAGCCTAAAGATAGCAAAGGGATATCTCAGTAAGGGAAGAAAACAGATTATGGCACTGAGAAAAAGAAGATGGTTCTGTAACAAGAAATAGAGGCAGAAATTTTGACAAGAGTGAAAGATTTCTACTCCAAATTATATGAAAGGGATGATACATGCACTCCAGACATCATGAAAGATACCAGTACCAGAGTTCCTCCAATCCTTCCAGCAGAAGTTGCACATGCAATCAAGAACATGAAGCGGGAAAAGCTCCAGGAGAAGATGGAATTACTGTAGACATCATACATGAAGCAAGTGGAGAAATCGAAACAGTACTCGCCCAAATTTTCACTCGATGCCTTAATGAAGGAAAGATTCCTGAAGATTGGAACACCGCTACAATGATCCTGCTACATAAGAAAGGTGACATTGAGGATCTCGGAAACTACAGACCTATCAGCCTCCTATCAGTAGTTTATAAAATCTTCACTAAAGTTCTTTCACACCGCTTGAAGGTAGCACTGGACATGGCTCAACCGAGAGAACAAGCTGGATTCAGGAGTGGCTACAGCACAATAGACCATATCCATGTGCTGAGAGAACTAATTGAAAGAGCAAAAGAATATGAACTTCCATTGTGCATGGCTTTTATCGATTATGAAAAAGCCTTTGATTCGGTGAAACCATCAGCAGTTACAATGGCTCTGAAAACCTGCGGTATTGAAGATGCATACATTAATATTATTAATAACATCTATGAAAATGCAAGTGCAAAGATTAGGCTGTTTGAAAATACAACACACATAAAAATTGGAAAGGAGTGAGACAAGGTGACACCATATCTCCGAAGCTCTTTAATGCCACATTGGAGGGTGTTTTTCAGTCGCTGAGCTGGGAAAACAAGGGGATAAAGATTAATGGAGATTATCTAACCCACCTTCGTTTTGCTGATGACGTAGTCATTTTTGCAACTAGCCCATCAGAGCTGCAGAGTATGATCCAGGAACTTGCTGACAAGAGTAAAGAAGTGGGATTAAAAATGAACTTTCAGAAGACAAAAGTGATGTTCAATGCTTTTACAAGAAATGAAGATTTATCGATTGATGGAGAAAAGCTGGAGATAACAGACACGTACGTTTATCTTGGACAGCAGATATCAAGTGAGGGTCACATTGATGAAGGAAATTAATCGGCGTACAAAACTTGCCTGGAGAGCTTTTGGAAGAAACAGCATAATTTTCAAGAGCAATATGCCATTATGTCTTAAAAGAAAAGTGTTTGATCAATGCATCCTTCCAGTGCTTACGTATGGTGCAGAGACGTGGACCTTAACTAAAAGAGACATACAAAGGCTGCAGACAACTCAAAGAAACATGGAGAGGTGCATACTTGGTGTAACCAGGAGAGATAAGAAGAGGAACTCGTGGATCCGAAAAATGACAAGAGTGGAAGACATCATAATCAGAGTTAAATCCCTGAAATGGCAATGGGCTGGACATACTGCCAGAAGGACAGATCATCGATGGACAGCCGAAATTTTAGATTGGATTCCAAGGGACAGGAAAAGACCCAGAAGAAGACCACATGGGAGATGGGTGGATGAAATTCGAAAGTATGCAGGGGTGACATGGAGGAGACTGGCACAAGACAGACCGTTGTGGAGGAAACTTGGGGAGACCTTCGTCCAGCAGTGGATTGATAATGGTTGACAATGATGATGATGATGATATGGAATAAAATGTATTTTGAATATGACAGCATCTGCGTCGACGCCCTCTAGCGGCGAAGTTATGCAAGAGGAAAAACTAGAAACCGAGGATCATTGTTCTCATATTTCAAGCTCCCCATGCAAAAAGAATTTTTTAAATCGGACTAATAGTTGAAGAAAATGGTGCTCAGAGACGGTCGGATATAGGACATTTTTTCGGGGGAATGGGAGAGACGAAAAATGGAAGTTTTTGAGATCCGCCAGAACAAAATAAAAGTTAAAAATAGAAGAAAATAACTTAACCTTTTTTCTAATGTAAGATGATGCATTTTTATTAAATTAAAGCATTTTCCCCTATGTAAATCGCACTTTAATCAAAAACATAAAAAAATGAAACACTTTCGGGGGCAAGTCTCCTTAGCCCCTACTCTAAATAAGCACCAGCCATAAACATATAATTCGTTTTACAAAAAACGTGCTAAAAACACACTGCAGATTGTATGTTCTGTTATCGAGCGTACAACGCTTGCATGATGTTGGGAAGGGTGCTTTTTGGCATCCCATTCAGAAACAGTGAGCGACGCCATCTATGGGTCTCCAATAGCCTAAAAGTTTCAGCACAAATACATCGAGGAACAGCGATTTGAAAGAGGCTGTTGGTTTCTACTTTCTTGTACTGTTGCACGAGATGGGCTCGGAACCTAGTTCCGGATCAGGCATGGATACTGCTGCTTTCCCACTGCTTTGGCTCTGTTCCTTTCCTGAAACCAGTGACTCTAAATTAAGGACGGGTGACGGAATATAACTTTATAACTTACGGCGGTTATTAAGCTCCCGTAATAAACAAAAAAATAAATAAATAAAGGTGAGTGTTGCGTTTATCTTTATCGCACTGTTTTCCCTTCCGTGGAACCTGTGTCCCTAAATTAGGACTAGTGACATCCCTCTTGCCTTAGCTGCTCATGGGTTGAAAAAGGAGAGGGGGGGGGGTGATGGAATTCTTCCTGGTTTTGTGTGAAACTTGAAGACTTCGAAAACATGGTCCTCATGGCTCGCACAATATCAAAGACTTATTCGTTGCACTAAACTCCAAACGTATTGCTTTTGGCCAAAAGAACTTATTCTCTTTTCTTACTGAATGAATATATATTCTGTATGGCACGGGTGGGGGTCTTCAAGTTCTACGTTCTTGCAATCTGATAAATAATGACTTGAAATTCAGGATTTTTTTTCTTTTACAGTTCAGGAGCTTAATTACTGTCAAGAGCAACTAAAAGCGCTATAAGCAGTCGCCCGTCTCTAATTTAGAGCCACTGGTTCTGTAAGAGACAGAGGCAAATATATCACCTTCTTCTAGCTGTCTTCTGCAGCTCAAGGAAGAGAACGAAACTTGAACATCTGGACTATCTTACGTTTTTCTAATCATTAGCACGTCTTTTTTTAAAAAAAAAAAAATCGTGCTTATGCTACCGGTTTGTCTGTCCGTCCGTCTGTTGACACTATACCTTTGCAACTATTAGTCCGATTTGAGAAATTCTTTTTGCATTGGGAAGCTTGAATTGTGCGACTGATGATCATTCATTTCGTTTTCTTCCTTTTTTTTTACGATGCACAATTTAGCCGCTAGAGGGCGTAAATGCAGATTATATCGAATTCAAAATACATTTATTCCATATATTTGCTTTTAAACATCCGATTGAATTTTTTATTTTTTTACCTTTCCTTTCCATTTATGTCGAACACTATTTTAGGCATAGTCGCTTTTTCAAGTTACGCATAGATTTTCCACTAGGGGGCGTAATAGTAATATTGCGTTTCCCTCGGTATCTCTGCTTCTGAATCTCGGAATAAAAAATTCTTTGTGTACCGATACAACTCATGCTGGGAAATTTTTTGCATATAATTTATAATTTTTGGTAAAAAATGGTTTGGCCACGAGGGGGCGTAAGTATCAATTTTCACTTCTGATGTATTTGCAGCAAAATCTGAGCTTCTAAAATCACGATTGAAAAAAAATTCGTTCTTGGACCGATACTACTCACGTCGATAAACCTTTTCCGAATATTTTCTTCTTAAAATAATGCATAGTTTCTCCGACAGGGGACGTAGACATATATCTTATTTTTGTCAATATCTGTACTTCTAAGAGTCCGATTTGAAAAATTCCTTCTTTGTTGGATAGCGTTTGCGCTGCGAAATGTTTGTGGCACAATTTTAAAATTTTCAAGTAATTCATAGACTTTCCACTAGGGGGCGTTAAGGTAAATTGCTTTTTCTTCAATATATCTGCTTCCAAAGCTCCGATTTGAAAAATTCTTCCTGTGTCTCATACAGCTCCTGATGGAAAATGTTTTGCGTATAATTTCTAATATTTTGTAGATAATGGTTTGGTCACCAGGTGGCGTAAGTGTTAATTTCAGCTTCTGATGTATTTGCTGCAAAATCTGAGCTTTGAAAACTCGGTTGAAAAAATTCTTTCGTGGACCAATACTGCTCCCATCGGAATACCTTTTGAGAGTACTTTCTTTTTCAAATAATGCATGGTTTCCCCACCAGGAAGCGTAGATGCATGCATATCTTATATTTGTCGATATCTCTGCTTCAAAGAGTCCGATTCGAAAAGTTCTTTCTTTGTTGGAGAGCGTTTCCGCTGCGAAATGTTTCTCATGTAATTAAATTTTTCTCAAAGCACAAGTCTATCACCAGAGGGCGTAAGTTCATGTTTCTGTTTTTTTTTTTTTTGTTGTTTGTTTTTTTTTATTGTAGGTTTAACGACCACCGTGAGCAACTCAATGGGCTATAAGCAGTCGCCCGTCCCTAATTTAGGGTCACTGGTTCCAGGGAAGGGAGAGAGCCAGTGCCGTAAGACAAACACAACATCCATGCCTGACCGGGATTCGAACCCGGACCCCTTACGGGTGAATGATCAGATGCCAGCGCCTTAGACCACTGCGCCACCGGGGCGGCATGTTTCTGTTTAGAGCAATATCTGCGGGATTAAAACCCGATTGAAAAACTTCTTTATTCTGTCAGGTACTACTGTTTTCCGCACTGGTACCATTCATTTTGAATAGCTTTGATAAACTTAATTCGCGTCAGAACAGATACAAAAGATGTGCTCATTTCAACCGAAAATTCGGTGTCATCTTTCTTATTTTTTCTTTCTTTAAATGTAGACTTACAAGCATTTGTCACCAGGCGCAGAGAAAAAACAAAAAAAAAAAAACAAAACAAAAAAAACTTATGCACCTAATGCTCTGTTGTGCATAAGTTTTGTCCAAACACTGTATTTTCATGTAACCAACCGCCCTAATTTTCTGATTTAAGCTCCGCTGTTTTCGGCTGATTTCATTTAGTTTAACTCGCTTTTGCTTATCAGAGTTAAGTGCCATATAATCAATCACTATATCAATGTATAGCACGAAATCAATAAAACTACAATTTTTTTTTCTCATGAATGTATTATTTAAATTTGTGATAAAAACGTGAAATTCGTTGTATACGAAACTGAAATTCGTTGAATAGAACTTCGGTTTATGCGAAACTTCGTATTTTGCGAGCTCGTTACATGTGGATTCTACTGTATATACGTATTATTTTTTGTTTGGCATCAATACATTTCATTATTGCATGACAGTAATGATAATTGCCTTTGTAACTAGATTAATCTACGAAAGTATAATCCGCTTCTCTGCTCTGGTTCTTTTAAATACACTGTTTGTGAAAATTTCAACACCATGAAGAACTGTTGGCATTAGCTTGAAACTTACAGGATGTATATAGCAGACTGGGACATGAAAATGATTAAAATGTCAGTGAAAATGCATATGAGGTTTCGCAGCAGCGCCCTCTGAACTGTCCGGTCTTGGGTATAAAGATCTGGCTCAAACAAGATGTTGCAGTCAGGACCACGGGTGGCCTAGTGGTCAGCGTTCGTGACTGCCATGGAGATAACCTCAGGTTCGATCCCTGGCAGATACGAACGCTCGAACCACTAAATACCCGCCGTGCGTCGGATGGGCACGTTAAACCGTCGGACCCCGGGTACTGCCCCACCGCGGTAATAAATAAGGGCGACCCCCCCCATCTACTTCGCTTCCGTGGCACTTTCCTATCGGGCACTGTATCCCAAATATCCTAGCTTCGTATTTCTAAGGGTTGTTTAAGACCTGGGGTCAGACACTCCCTTCCTAAAATCTTCTACATATAATCTGATCTGATGTTGCAGTCAGTGAAGTGCTGACATTGAGTCCTAGAGTGTTTCTTGTGTCTCACTATGATCCGTCGCCGAAGAAGGTCTCATTGTGAACACCAGATGTACTTTGGGCGAGAAAAGATTGTTGGGCCGCCCCGGTAGCGCAGTGGTCTAAGCGCTGGCTAATGACCATTCGTCCGAGATGGGTCCGGGTTCGAATCCCGGTGATGCATGGATGTTGTGCTTGTCTTACGGCACTGGTTCCCTCCCTTCCTTGGAGCCAGTGTCCCTAAATTAAGGACGGGCGACTGCTTGTACTCCATTAAGTTGCTCACGGTGGTCGATAAATTTCCAATAAAAAAAAAAAAAAAAAAAAAAAAAAGGTTTTTTACATGAGAGAAGCTGGATTTTCCTATACCGCGAAGTTGTCACCCGTACGAAACACCAGTACAGACAGTACAGCAATGCGAACATGACGTCAGTGGCCAGATGAGGCTCGGACGCTGAGAAATGCCAAAAATGAACCTCAAAATCGCACGACTGCATGGGATGACAGACATCTCTATCGTATGGCAGTGACCGATCACACAGCCACATCCACGGTGTTAGCGCAGCAGTGGAGCACTGTCACAGGTCAGGCTTTGTCCTCCACCACATATCGACGTCTTCTGCTTAAGGCTGTCTTTGAATGAGTGTTAGGATTCATCTTCTGCGATAGATGGCGAAAGATATCACTCCTTGGGCGTGGTTCTTACGTCTTGAGGTTGGAGTCAGTGAATGACTACAGACCTTACCATATTCAGAATGGAAGCGGTCTCTCGTTGGCTTCGCAATTGCTAAACAAAATACGCGCTGTTACGTTTTAACCAATGACGTTGCTTGGGGTGGAGCTTAGTAGGTAGGCGTAGTTTCTGTCTCGAATTCAAGGGTTCTCTGCTAATGTACACATTTTCTCTTCAAAAAATGAACGTGCAGTAGGATTTAAGATGATTTATGGGAGACTAGTTTCCAGTCTCACTTTTGGGCCCATTTATTTATTTCTGTTTGGCCTAGATAATTAAAAAAAACAGACAGAAATGAGAGATTTCGTTTCTTCCAGACAGAAGTACTACTAAACTAACTTACCGCGCCATCTAGTGCCCAAATTGGAATACTTTCGAGTCAGATAAATTGAATTTTAAAAAAAGCTCTAACAATTCTTTCGGAACAATAACTGTGGCACATACTAGCTATAGGTTGTTTTTATTTGTACTCAAAATTTCGAACACTACAAAGTAATAGCCTTCGAGAAAATGTGTACAAGAGAATTTACATTGTAGATATAGGATAGAATTTCTCGTACACTCATTCAAAGACAGCCTTAGCAGAGGACTGGTCACTAGCAGCTCATTGCTGCGCATTCCATTGACCCTCAACCACAGGCGCCTCAAGCTGCAATGGGGTCTCGAACACAGACATTCGCGCTGATTGGCAACAGGTCGTGTTTTCTGACGAGTCACGATTCAACTTGATGCACCATGATGGTCGCACGCGTGTTCGAAGACATCGTGGTGAACGGCACCTTGCAGCGTCATGGTTTGAGGAGCCATTGAATTCGATTCCCGATCTCGTCTGATACGAATTGAGGGAACCCTCAACTACCAGCGATATATCAGGGATGTTTTAGAGGCAGAAGTGATACCCTTCCTCCAGAGTTGTCCTGGCGCTATATTCCAGCAGGACAATGTTCGGCCACATGTGGCCCGGAATGCCCAAGACCTCATCCATGCACGGCAGATACCGGTTCTTCCCTGGCCTGCACGTTCGCCGGATATGCCTTCAATCGGACATGTCTGAGACATGGTAGCTAAGCGACTGGCCCATCAAGCGCCTTCGCCAGTCACCACAAATGAACTCTGGTCTCGCATAGAAGCAGCCTGGAAGACTATTCCCCAGGTCAATATCAAAAACTTCTTCCATTCAATGCCACGTCGTGCAGACGCTGTTATTGCTGCTCGTGGTGGCTTCACACGATACTGAGTTTTAAAGCGAAAAAATGTTGTAAAGCTCTCAAAATGTAGTCCGTTATCTCCTGTAACATGAGGAATCTGTGGTATAAATTCAATTTGAATAGCGCGATTCTTCCTAGCTGATGCAATTTTCACAAACAATAGTATATTTGCGGTAAACATTGTTTGATGCCCCGATGCGCATTGGTCTACGCGTTGGCTTCTGACCATTCGTCCGTGATGGGTCCGAGTTCGAATCCCGCCGAGACATCTAAGTTGTGTTTGTTTTATGGCACTGGCTCTCTCCCTTTCCTGCCTGGAACCAGTGTCCCAAAATTATTGACAGGCAAATGCTTATTGCCTATTGAGCTGCTCACGGTGGTCGTTAAACTTCAAAAAAAAAATAATGTTTTTGAAATCTTGGTTTACTTTTGCTAAAACATTTATAAAATATTTAATCTTTGTGCGAAATTCAAATGTGTTTCTCCATGAACTTTGACTGCAGTTTTATGCCTGGTTTCAGTTAAAAATTTCTAAAACAGGCTTCCTATTTCGTAGCTCCAATTTGGATCCACGATTCATCTGTAAGAATGGTGACGTCTTAGAGTGACGTCATCGATTCTTCGTGTGGAAGTGGTCGATTTGTCCTAGACCTGGTTTCCGCCAGAAATTAGTGACACTTCATGTGGCACAAATTGTCACGTGATTGGCGAGACATGAGTGTTGACAAGTGTTCCCTAAGACAGGCAATAACGAATTTACCTATCATTAGGAAGTCCCACAGGGAAGGAATTGCTGTAATCATCCAGGCATCACTACTTTTTGCTTGAAATACCAGTTACCTTTTTTAAAAAAATTTAGTGCACGATGTTTGAAGTCAACTCAAATTTTGAGGAAAGTCAAGTAATTTGCGGGAAGCCATGCGAAGTTCAAGGTTTTCTATGTGGATACTATCGCGAGCGTGCAGGAAATGCTCATGTAACAACAAACGTAGACACGGAATACTGGTGAATAAAATTTTTATACCAGGATGTTTTACTGAGTACAGAGGGAAAAAAATGCATGTATTGTAATCGGAAGAATGTTGAGTTCACTTTCCGTGAGAAGAAATCTTAACGCTGGTGAGTAAACATTTTACTACATCATATGGAACGTTTTTCCTTAAATTTATGGTAGGGCGCATAGGCTGAACGGAACATTCCAGGATGCACCAACCAAATAAATTTTAACAAATCAAATCTGGGAGGTGCTTTTTTAACATGTCTTTTGTGAAAAAAAAAGTTCGTGCTTATATTATCACTTTGTCTGTCTGTCAGTCTGTGGGCACCATATCTCTGCAACTATTAGTCCGATTTGAAAAATTCTCTTTACATTAAACAGCTTGAAATGTGAAAACGATGATCCCGGATTTCCCGTTTTTTTCTTATCTTTTTATTTTTTTCAGTGCATAGCTTCGCCGCTAGAGTGCGTAAACACTGCTGATGCTAGTGAATTCTAAATTTTCCGCTAGTGGCGTAAAGGTAAATTGTGACTTCTCCGGTATCTCTGCTTCTAAAAGTCGTATTTGAAAAATTATTTCTGCATTGGATAGAGCTCTCTTTGGGAAATGTTCCACATATAATTTCCAATTTTTGGAAAACAATGGTTTGGCCACCAGAGGGCCTAAGTGTGTATTTCCGTTTCGGATGCCTTTGCAGCAAAGTCTGTGCTCTGAAAATTCGTTAAAAAAAAAAATGTTTCTTCGTAGATCGATACCACTCACCGCGAAAAAACCTTTTGCGTCCCCTAGAGGGGAAATTGTGGTTGCACTTTTGAATTTTTTTTTTTTTTTTTTGCCTTCTGCTTAAAATGGGGCATGGTTTTTCCGCCAGAGGGCGTAGTGTATGTTTTATTTTTGTCGATATCTATGCTTCTAAGAAGAGTCCGATTTGAGAAATTATTTTTTTTATCGGAGCGAAATACTAAATTAAATTTTCTGGTGCGAAATACTAAACTAAAATTTTGCCGTAATGCTAATTTAAAATTTTACTTAACGTACATGTGTTTCACTAGCGGGCGTAAGTTCATGTTTCTGTTTACAGGATATTTACAGCAATATCTGCGAGTTTAAAAATCCGATTGAAAAAATTCTTTTTCGGTCAGATACCACTAACTATGAAAACATTTTGCGTGAATTTCCTTCCCAAAAGAATACACAATTTTCCCTGTAGGGGGCGCAAACATTTAATCAGTGTTTATCGATATCTCTGCTTCTAAATGTCAGATTTAAAAATTCTTTTAACACCGGATACCATTTACCTTGTTCAACACTTTGCTTGTACTTTTGATTTTTTTTTTTTTTGTTCTGTCGTGAGGTGGTGTTGGTGTACTTTTGTTTGCTACTATATCTCCGATTTTAAAAATCCCTATTGAAAAAATTCTTTTTTTGCTGTGTGCCATTCGCTACGATAAAGATCGGGAATATATAATTCTCTTTAAATAATGCAAAGCTTTCCCGCTAGGGGTCGTAAACGTCAAACATTGTTTTTCACGATCTCTGCTTCCAGGAGATGTATTTGAAAAATTCGTTTTCTTCAGCATTGCTTGTGCTAGGAAAAATACTTGTCGCATATTCTTAACTTTTTCATTATGCAAAATACTTCAGCTAGGGGGCATAAAGTTATATAATGTTTTCCTTTGTATCTCTTCTTCTAACTGTTCAATTTGAAAATCGAAAATTCCTTTGTCTTTGATACCTTCCTTTATCTATCAGAAACTTTTTGTGCACAATTTGTTAATTTTCGTAAAATACTTTTCAGCCGCTAGTGCGAGTGTGACGTACTACAGATGTGAATCACGTGTCAAGACGACAAATATGCAGCTGTACATTCCGTCCGTGTAGCTTAGTTGGGAGAGCAATTTACTCCGGAGTGAGAGGACGCGATTTCGGGTTCCGTCACGGACAAATTTTTGTTTTCACATTAGCGCCCAAACGTAAAAATGGATCTACTGGCCGTTGGATTCTACGAAAAATGTGTGATGTTTGTTCCACACGTCGGCTGGAATTAATGAAAAATACCTGCTCCGCTTGTGAAAAAAAAAAAAAAAAAAAAAAGAAAGAAAAGAAAGAAAAAGTTAAGAGGGAGATGATGTGACGTACTGCAGAGGTGAACCACGTGTCAAGACGACAAATCTGCGTAGTACATTCCGCCTATGTAGCTTAGTTGGGAGAGAAACTTACTCTGGAATGAGGGGGCGCAGGTTCGATCCTTGCCACGGGCAAATATGTGTTTACATAGGAGAAAGGATTTCTATTTCTAGATGTTTTTATTGATTGTAGAAATCGAGTTGATTTTTTTATAACTTGTTCCATTGGCAATGAATAAATTTGAAATATTTTATTCGTGTCGGAAAGGATAAAGGATCCAACAGACGTGCTCATGAATAAACAAAGACATCCCTCTTTCCACGTTTAGCAACGCACAGCAACCGAAAAATTGTTATTCGGCCGCCGCCGGGAAATTGAATCCCGAATCTCTCGATATCTAGCCGAGCGCGTTAACCTTACACCACGGTGGCCAAGAATCCACGGTGCTATGTGTGTTTTTCTGTCAGCATCTGACATTATAAATCTGTCAGATGGGCTCAGCTACTGAGACGTCTCCATCAGGTGGGCATTAACGGCACTGGCTATATATTAATTATAGCAGTAAATCCAAAGTGAAAATCCTCCAAATACGCGGCGTCAGTGAATAAATAAAGACATCGCTCTTTCCACGTTTAGCAACGCACAGCAACCGAAAAATTGTTATTCGGCCGCCGCCGGGGAATTGAATCCCGAATCTCTCGATATCTAGCCGAGCGCGTTAACCTTACACCACGGTGGCCAAGAATCCACGGTGCTATGTGTGTTTTTCTGTCAGCATCTGGCATTATAAATCCGTCCGATGGGCTCAGCTACTGAGACGTTTCCATCTGGTAGGCATTAACGGCACTGGCTATATATTAATTATAGCAGTAAATCCAATATGAAATGTTTAGCAACACATTCCTCGGCGGCGGCTGAATAACAATTTTTCGGTTGCTGTGCTTTGCTAAACGTGGAAAGAACGATGTCTTTATTTATTCACTGACGCCACGTATTTGGAGGATTTTCATTTTGAGACGTGCTCATTACAACCGAAAATTCGGTGTCAACTTTCTTCCTTTTTTTTTTTATTTTCCGACATGGACCTATATCTACGGCGAAAGAAGGGCGTTAAACGGTGTATGAAAACACAAATTTGCCGGTGGCGGATATCGGAACCGAGTCGTTTTTCTCCGGTGCCGAAGTCTTTCCCAATTAAGCTGAACCGACGAAATTTATCGCTGCAACTTTGTCGTCTTAGTATATGCTTCACCTATGTACGAGTGACAGTCAAAAAGTTAGTTGCATGCGTTCAATTTTTTTTTTTTTTGTATAAAATATTTTTGAATGCGATGTGGAGCGCTACTTGTACTTCCTCCTCGAAGCCGCCATGTTAACTTTGTACACATGGCGGGAACAGTTCTGTTATCACTCGTGAATGATGTGTCCACTGGAAGTAGCGTCCAGATTTGAAATCCGTGCAGTTATCCGTTCTTTTGTGGGCCCAAAAGTTGAACTCCACTGAAATTCAACGCCAGTTAACTGAAGTGCACGGTAACAAATCATTTTCGTGGCAGGTAATCGCAAAATTGTGTTCGTGGTTCAAGAAGGGACGCACGGATGTCGAAGACAGTTACCGGGCGGTAAGGCCGTCAACTTCGATGACGAATGAAAACATGGACCTCATTAACGAATTGATTCATTCAAACAGACGAATCACAGTGGACGAGATCGCGGATGAATTGAATATTTCGTATGGAAGTGTGCTCCACATCATTACCAAGCGTTTTGAGTTTCGAAAAGTTTGTGCTCGATGAGTGCCTCGCTTACTCAAAAGGCGCAAAGTTTTCAAGCAGCTCTCGCTTTTTTTGGATCATTATCACAGAGAAGGAAATGAGTTTTCGGACCATATCGTGACCAGAGAAAAGACTTGGGTCCATCACTTCTCACCAGAAACGAAGTAGACGTCCTGTGAGTGGAAGCATTCCCATTCTCCGCCTCCGAAAAACAATACCAAATTCTTCCTTCCACCATAGGTTATGCTCATCCTTTTCTTCGACAATCATGGTGTTGTGCATTATGACAATCAAGGTGTTGTGCATTATGAATTCATGCCGAACGGCACCGAGATTGATGCGGCATCATATTGTGAAACCCTTAAGAGCAGTTTTGCATTCAGAGAGTTTTTTCCCGGGGGGGGGGGCAATTACAAATTTCGAGGGGACTAAAACTTGTTGACTGATTATACACATATAATCACAGTTTTGTTATATATATATATATATATATATATATATATATATTTAAAAGAAAAGTGTTTGATCAATGCATCCTTCCAGTGCTTACGTATGGTGCAGAGACGTGGACCTTAGCTAAAAGAGACATACAAAGGCTGCAGACAACTCAAAGCAGCATGAAGAGCTGCATGCTTGGTGTAAACAGGAGAGATCAGAAGAGGAACTCGTGGATCCGAAAAATGGCCAGAGTCGAAGACATCATGATCAGAGTTAAATCCCTGAAATGGCAATGGGTTGGACATACTGCCAGAAGGACAAACCATCGATGGACAGCCGAAATTTTAGATTGGATTCCAAGGGACAGGAAAAGACCCAGAAGAAGACCACATGGGAGATGGGTGGATGAAATTCGAAAGTATGCGGGAGTGACATGGAGGAGACTGGCACAAGACAGACCGTTGTGGAGAAAACTTGGGGAGACCTTCGTCCAGCAGTAGATTGATAATGGTTGACAATGATGATGATGATGATGATATATATTAATATATATAAAAATTTTAATTAGAGTACAAAAAATGTCTTATGTTTTTATATTGCAAATGCAGATGCGAAGAAATCTACACATACAAGTAATTAAAAATGAAAAAATGTTATAGCTTTGTTTTAATTCAGTAATAGATTACGGATTTTACCATGGGGTGCTGTAAAATTTTGAGGACGCTAGAAAAGAGTAAGGCTGTGCTGGAGAAAATCCCCCCTAAGACATTTGGGGTGGTAAAAATGTCCTTGCCTTACTATATACATTATACAAGCGTGTTTCTGATTATTAAGGAATCATTACAGTGTTACCTGAAAACGTATGGTGTAAGCCATTCCCCTGCCGTTTGGTTTCAATTCTTTTATACTATTTAGATTAGCAAACAGTAAGAAAAATACCAAAAACTAACTAACCGTTTCGATGCCAGTTTGAGGTGCCTCAATTTTTTTTTTTTTTTGTCGGTAAATTACTACCACCAGAAAAAAAGAAAAACCGCATTATGGGAACAATTTCTGACAATTTTCTATTGTTAAAAATTAGGTAGCAAATATTTTGTTGTATTGGAAGCCCTAACGTCACGTTAACTACACTAAGGCTTAACCGTATGCATGGAACGTCGGCATCCATGCAGAAGACGAAAATTAAACTGAAGGCCAGCTTCCAAAATATGATTATAAAGTATTGCAGTGCAAACATCTCTGCTGTGTGGAATTAGGTTTTTATTGCGGAAGTAGTCCGAGTTGTCAGTGCTTGAAAAATTGCCCCTTCAGCGAGGACTGTTTAATGTTTTGTTGAAGGATGATAGAAATTTCAGACTAAAGCTCATGTGGATATTATTGTAATATTTTCCCTCATTTTTCTTAATTTTTTAAATTATTTCTCTAAATATTCAGTTATAAACGAAACAATTAGACTAAATATAAGGGAAGATCGCCCAAAAAACTACGGGGGCATTCATAGATTGGGGGCTAAGCCTGGCTAAGCACCCCCAAGAAGATGCCTGAATACATCACTGCTTAAGAGGCTGCGAAAGGCTATTAAAGATCAACGGCCAGGAAAACTCTCAAGAGGTATTGTCCTTCTGCATGACAACGTGACACCATATTCGGCACGCGTCACAAAGGCCCTCCTCGACAAATTTAAATGGGAAGTGTGGAACACCCTCCTTACAGTCCAGAGCTTTCGCCTTGTGATTTCCATGTGTTCGGCCGAATGATTTTGCGAAGCGGCAATATCACTCCAATGAAGACATCAAAAATGCGACGTGATAATGGTTATCGCAAGTTGAACTACATTATTTTCAAGAAGAGATAGACAAACTGGTGGCACGCTACGATAAATGTTTAAATAAATAAGGCGATCACATCGAAAAATATCTCTTCTATTGTATTTCCGGCGTAAGTATAAACATTTCCGAACATGTTCACTTTTTTTTTTCACATGCGAGTGCAGCTAACTTTTTGACTGCCCTGTACGTAACACGTCAGATACACTATATTGACAAAAGTCACCGGACACCTAGAACAGAAACACAACATAGCTTTTATTGACATACATTAGTACGGTGTCGGTCCACCTTTGGCATTAATACATGCACTGACCCTTCGAGACATGCTTTCGACAAGGTTTTGGAGAACAGCGATAGGTATGCGCTTCCATTCAGTACATAATGCAGCCACTAACTGTTGCTTAGTAGTAGGCCTTGGTTACAAAACTTCTTATGCGGCTCCCTAATTCATCCCATAGGTGCTCGATAGGATTAAGATCAGAGATCTGTGCAGGCCAGTCCACACACGAAACGGAATTGTCACCAAACCACGCCGTAACAGTCCTTCCTTTATGGTTCGGTGCATTATCCTGCTGGTACCAACAAGGCTCGGTTCCACAGTATTGCCATAGAGTTGGTAGGGCATAATTGTCCATAACACCGACGTAGACGTGCTGGTTAACAAGTTTGTCCACGATAACCAATGGGCCGGGACCATATCACGAAAAACACACCCACACGAGTACACTGCCAGCTCCAAACTTGACCGTAGGAACAGTACACTGTGGAAAATAGCGTTCTCCCGACTGCAGCCATACCCGCACACGGCCATCAGATTAATGGATCGTGTATCTGGATTCATCAGTCCATAGGACCCGTTTCTATTGATCTACGGTCCACGATAAATGTTCTTTACACCATGCTAAACGACGAGTAGCATTCCGAGTGAAGATGAAAGGCTTATGAGCAGCCGCACGACCACGGTAACCCATGGAATGAATTTCTTTGAGAATGGTACGTGTACATACTGAGGTTCCAGCATTTTTACTCACCTGTACACTGAGGTTTTGTGCAAGTACTCCGTCGATTAGCTGTAACGACTCTCCTGAGGCTTCGACGTCCTCTATCACTGATTTCCTTTGGTCTGCCGGTACGTTTTGCTGCTTCAGGCACGCCATGTGTCTTCCAGTACTTATTCGGTACATTCAAAACAGTCGACTTAGGCATGTTTAAACGCCTCTCGGTTTCTCTTATGGACAACTATCTAATATAACACCCAACAATCTTTCCTTTCTCTAAGTCAGTTCTCTCCGGCCGCAACATTTTCACTCAACCTCACAGGGCAATATGATCACGGTCAGCTGCAGCTTTGTTTTTATACCGTTTGCAGCTGTACCGCGCATCTTAACAACGCAGCGGATCCGTTAATTTGCTTTTGAAGGGATGTCCTGTGACTTTTGTCAATATAGTGTATATTTCCCGCTTGAGAAAGGTGGGGAACGAAATCGCAGGTTTCAGGTCCACCGCAAACCATGCTTGACATTCTGTAGAACAAAGGGAATTCTAACTAATTCCAGAGGCTGTGTGAAAGAAGCATCACACAGTTTTCTAAGCGAAGAAAGGAATTCTCATTAATTTTAGACGATGTGTGGAACAAACATAACACATTTTTCGAAGAACCCAACGGCCAGTACCACAATCGGGTGCGAATGTGAAAACACAAATTTGCCAGTGAGAGGGATCGAACCCACAACCTTCTTCTGAGGAGCCGAATGCTTTCTTAATTAAGTTACACCGACGGAATTTATCACTGCAACTTTGCCGTCTTAACATGTACTTCAGCTCTGTAGTAGGTCACAGGTGCACAAACCTAAAAAGAAATTCTGCAATGATGGAGCAAAAAAGAAAAAAAAAAAAAAAATGATGAGCAGAGCAAGCGAAAGACTAGACGAGATGTGAATTCACCTCATTGCATTGACTCAAAGGTAAGACAAGTTAAGCGATCAAGGTTGCTGATGTCTGAATGCTTCCATTAATTGCAGGAAACGAACGATAACACGAACAATCTCACCGCTGTGGTTCATTACGTTTCCGCACATTATTTCTTTGCCCCACATAATTCTGGGGTTACTTCGAACTAGAACAATATTCCCTTGAAGCTCCGGGAAATCACGCTCCAGTGGCCTTGAGACAGTTAAAATTCTGAATAATGTTTCCGATCGCGAACATTTCCTATGCAGCTGGCAGAAGACGTTCTTCCTAATATTAAAGCTACGTTTGCGGCAAATCACGTAATTTGGTGACATTTCAAATGAATATTTTTTGCAAACTGCTGGAAATTAAGAAACACAAGACACGAGGATTTATGCCGTAGAACTGTTCAAATGTAACATGGCGATCACAACTCTTAGGGAATGATTTACCCAATGAGGAAAGTGTTTCCTTAAGGACTTCAAGCTGAAGTTTGATATTTGCAGAACTGATTTTTTTTTTTAATTGGAGGTATAACGACCACCGTGAGCAACTCAGTGGGCTATAAGCGGTCGCCCGTCCCTAATTTAGGGCCACTGGTTTCAGGGAAGGAAGAGAGTCAGGGCCGTAAGACAACATCGAGGCCTCACCGGGATTCGAACCCGGACCCATCTCGGACGAATGATCAGAAGCTTGCAGAACTGAATGCGTGAGCACTAAATGTGAAACGTTAACTTAAAAGGCTACCGTACAGGTTTTGGAGAATTATGTTCTGTGTAGTAACATAGAACGTCCACCGACGAGCCATTTCATTATGGCGCCACTTGCAGCCTTGAGAAATGAGCGCGCCTATAGATCGAACCGTGACGCAGGTTAAGTTCACAGAGCAGTATATATATACATCTCGAGGGCTGGCTTTCGGTTAGTAGAGTGTTCGGAGTCAGAATGGGAAAAGCTGCCGATTTATCGTAGTTTGATAAAACACGAATTGCGATGTCACGGTGCCTGGGAACTACGATCTCGGAAATGGCGCGGTTTGTGCGTTGTTCACGTGTCGCTGTAGTGAGTACGTATCAAAAGTGGTGTACAGATGGCCAAACGACGAACCGTCGTCGAGCCGTGTGTCGTCCGCAGCTCAGCGACCGTAGGGCCACCGTGCGACAAATCACCCGCACCTACAACAGTGGTGATCAGGGCAATATGTCACAGCACACAGTTCATCGCAGCCTTCTGCGCATGCGTCTGCGTAGCCGAAGAACCTGCCGGGTCCCCATGCTCACTGCACGTCATCGCCAACAACGCATGAAATGATGGGCCCAAGATCATCGAGATTGGACCTTGGAATGATTGGAAGAAAGTGGCCTGGCCTGACGAATCAAGATTCCTGGTGCATCACGTAGACCACCGATACGCCGATTACCAACGGAGGCTGCGGTACTTGGATGCACTTTTGGGCGAAAACAGGCCGGTGGCCGGGGTGTTATGCTGTGGGCGATGCTTTCTTATGACACTTTAGGCCCCATTGTCCCAATAGCACAATTTCTGATAGCTGTCAGGTATCTGAACATCGTTGCGGACCAAGTTAACATATTCATGGCAACTGTGTTTCCTGCTGGTGATGGCCATTACCAACAGGGTAATGCACCATGCCACACTGCCAAAATCGTCAAGCAGTGGTTCAAGATACATGCTGATGAATTTCTGTTAATGTCCTGTTCTCCAAATTCACCTGACATGAACCCAATGGAACATTTGTGGTTCGACTTGAAAAAGCGGGCTCGCGCTGAAACACCACCACCCCGAAATGTACGGGATCTGAAGGACCTGCTGTTGACATTATGGTACCAAATACCACACAGGAGATATATCGTCTGCTCATCGAATCGATGCCTCGCGGAGTGGCTGCTGCTTTGCGGTTAAAGGGTATTCCGTTTATTCCAGAAAAATCCGTTTCAGGTTTTTCCGTGTTTAAACTGAAATTTTGCAAAAATCAAAGAACCTGCACTTTTCAGCCCTTACAACGGATAATCCGTATTGTACCAGTCAGGATCGAACCCCCGTCGCTTGTGTAACATACAACGTGCGCCTTTAACCACTAAGCCAGAAACACTCGACGATTTAGCTTACATTCATCGTAAAACAAATTACGCGACGATGACATTTTTTTGTTATTAATGCGAGTGATTTAGTCATTTTATTTTCTGTTGGAGCTTGTTAATTTTTCTAATGGGTTTTTATTAAATCTTTTTTCTGTAGGAGGGGACTTTCCGCAAATTAAGCATTTGTCATCGTGATTTTTCGAAGCAACAAAATGCTTTGCAACTTGATCTTTATGAACTGACAATGACTTTAAATTATCTTTTAAAGAAGGTGAAATGTGATTTTTTACGCTTTCCAACCGTAGGTTGAAGAAGCGTATATACTCCAGCTTTGTCCGTCTGTCCGCACGATAACTCGCGTAAAAATGGTTCGATTTCGATGAAATTTTAGTATGTGGCAGAGGATCACTGGGGACGAACCCTATTGAAAATGGGCGAAGTGGGGTCAAAGGTCAGGACATAGAAGCGGGGTGCATTCCATTGCCCTTATGCGTCATGACTTAGGTAAAAATGGTTCGATTTTGATGAAATTTTAGTATGTCGTAGGGAACCACCTGGGGACGAACCCTATTGAAAATGGGCGAAGTGGGGTCAAAGGTCAGGACATAGGATCGGGATCCATTCCATCGCCCTTATGCGTTATAACTTAAAAATGCTTCGCTTGAGACAAAACTTTATCATGTTGTTCCGGAAGTATACTTTACCGGTTCTGTTGAATATCATCGAAATGGGGTCAAAGGTCAGGTCATAGGAGCGAGATTTATTCTACAACCATTATCCTCATAACATGAGTAATGATTTCTAGTATGTTGGAAAGCGTATCATAATCAATGCATTGCATGATTTTACTAACTTGTTTATAGTATTATTTCGCAAAACTCCTAAATATAAAATTTACTCTTGATAGTTATAGTAGCTTTTATCTTAAGCTGTCCAAAGACTGATATACAGACATCGTATAATCAACTGTACAATAAGTTAAGTACCCGGTTTCTTACAGTAACGCAATATATAACAAATAGCTGGTGCACAAAATGAGAGAGAAGAAATATTATGTACCACAATAAACAAAATTCATGCGATATGCTATTTACAATATCCGACCTCGCTGCAGCACTTCAAAATCAAATACTTTGACCTACTATTGAAATTTAACAGTTAATCTAACTTCCAAGTATTCCAGTGAATCTCTACTATTACCTCAAATTTTCGTCGGAAAGAAGTGAGAACGAAGTTTCCGTTAACATGCGAAAGGAATTGTGGAAAGGCTTCTAAAAATTCAGAATTTTCGTTTACCCATCTTGAAAATGGAACTTTACCGTCAATATAAGAAAGGCAATGCGGGGAGGGTTCTGAAAATTCAGAATTTTCCCGTGGTACGAAAATTCCGTGAAATTCAGGTTTCTTTCCATTCTTTCACGGAAAAAGTTGTATCAGAAATATGCTTCGTTAATTCACGAAAGAAATCACGGAAAGTGACTCGTGTATTTCAGAATTGTTTTACGGTGCACAGTCTGGTACATACTAAGTGGAATTAAATCATAACAACAAACAATAATTTTTAGTGATTCCTGATAATTAGCGGTACTTAGGTAGGTGGATTAATGACTGTTATTGTTGTAAAACCAATGAAAGAAGATATGGGAGTCATGAAAGAAAATATTTACTAAACTATGGCTGCGGCAATAGTAAGTACTTCGACTGTTTATTTTTACAAAAACAAGATTTATTTTTATTATTATATATTATTCAGATTTAGACGAACGTAAGAAACGACCCTGACACCGATGAAATCTGATGTCGCTACGAAAGCCTATCTGTGCATGCGCAAGCTAAAATCTAACCTCAAGATAGAAAGAGAAGCTGAAACGCAAGCGTGTTACAGTTAGGGGGATTGGTAACTTTTGGTCTAGGATATCTACAGGTTAGACCATATGGTGTTATACATCATTTTAAAGCTCTCGTCAATAGCAGGTACCTCCTTCCCCTAGAGGGTCGAGAGAAAGCCAAATTTAGCAACGACGCACCGTTTTCATAGCGTCAAAATGCATTTTTGTAATGGCTTTTATCACATTTAACATGAGGTTCTCGTAATTTACTCAGCTTGCAATGAGATATTATTACGTTCATGTCGAACGTGATGAAATAGTTTGGTAAAATATATCTTTGAGTAACAATGGAATTAATTGTTGTTGCACCATTTCATGGGGCAGCATGCGGCCCGATCAGATTTCAACAATGATTTTGATAGTAATGCACCGTTTCCCATTTTGGTTACATCGAAATTTTTTACTTGGGATTTACTTTGCTACTGTCGGAAAAGATGCATAGCATCATCATCAAAAAAAAAAAAAAAAAAAAGCGTTTCCTTTTATCTATAGGTTTGGCGTTCGCTCTGAAATAGCGTTGCGAAATTCTCTGTGCCTATGTGAGAAAAGTTCCACCAAACCAAGCACGCTGTTATAAATTAATTAAGCTAAAGCCTACTACAGTTAGACGTAATTCATCGGACTTGAAGCCCAGGGTCATTGGTGGGCCCTACCTTCCTTTTACAACTTTTAAGAAGGCACTAGCATCCGTTGTGACGGCCCATCATCCCCAAACCCGTATCCACAGGGTGACATAGAGCACAAAGTGATTTTCCAGCAGAGATATTCCGAAATACCCGTCCAACCAACATTTATCTTTAAAGACACAATGACTTGCTGGTATTTATTCATAGATCAAAACAATGGGCAAACTTAAAAGAGGTGTCTACTCAAGGAAGAGATACCAATACCATAACGCAGTAGGCGATTAATGACCAAATGAATGTAATTAGTGACCAATAAACTTAAAAGGGGCGTCTACTCAAGGAAGAGGTACCAATACCATAACGCAGTAGGCGATTAGTGACCACATAACTGTAATTAGTGACCAATAAACTTAAAAGAGGTGTCTACTCAAGGAAGAGATACCAATACTATGACGCAGTAGGCGATTAGTGACCAAATAAAGGTAATTAGTGACCAATAAAATTAAAAGAGGCGTCTACTGAAGGAAGAGATACCAATACCATACCGCAGTAGGCGATTAGTGACCAAATAAATGTAATTAGTGACCAACAAACTTAAAAGAGGCGTTTACTCAAGGAAGAGATACCAATGCTATAACGCAGTAGGCAATCAGTGACCAAATAAATGTGAAACTTAAATGTGTAGGAAAATTGCCATGTGGTATGTGTATATTTCCACATTCAAAATATTCTTCATGGCGATTTAGTTGGAAATGGCGTCTTCAAGAGATTTATGATTTTTTTGGGTCAGAGTCAAATTTTCATAAGGAAGATAATGATCTGGTACAACACCCAGTTTCAAACGTGGTTTGACGCTACATTCAGATTCTTTCAACGTTAAATTGTTGTTAAAATTTGTTTACGACCGAATTCGTTCCATAATGCATGCTTCAACAGTTCTCTTTCACCTACGATATAACAGAATTTTTTCTATGAGGTGTTTTTGTAAATACGTGTGTTACCAATTCCATACCCACAGTAGGCGTGTTTTTCCATAGTAGACCGCAAGACTGAAATTCTCGGCCTGGTTTGGTCGTCCCAATCGGCTCCAGGTGAATTCATCGAAACCGAATTCGTCGAAAATGAATTCATCGAAAACGAATTCATCGAACGGAGAATTCATCGAAAATTAGGGCTTCAGGTGAATTCATCGAAAGCGAAAACACCAAAAGATCACCAAACAGAAGTCATCGCTCTTTCCACGTTTTTAAGTGAGTCACGGAAAAATTCTCATCGGCCGCTACCGGGAATTGAACCCAGCTCTTTATTACGAACCCAGCTCTTTATTACGCGCCGGACATGCTACCACTCCACTGCAGTGGTAGCATGTCCGGCGCGCAACTGGAAGGCCCTGGGTTCGATTCCGGTAGCGGCCGAAGATAAATTTTCGTGACTCACTTAAAAACGTGGAAAGAGCGATGACTTCTATTTGGTGTTCGTAATCCACGTCGAGTGTATGAATTCATTACTTATTCGCACCGAAAGATGCAATCACGAAAGATGCAATCACGAAAGATGCACCGAAAGATGCAATAAGCTAAATCACCGAAAAGTTTAGCTATAAATGGAATATGGCCAAGTGCACATAAAAACGTTTGGGGAACGTATAAACATTGAATTTTTTATTTCTTCGTGTACACTTTCATGCAGGATGACCACAAAACCGTTAGGGAGTCTTACAAGAATCTGACTTTTGATTTCATCGTGTCTACTTTACCCGTAGATCGCCGCTAAAGATTGCAATTTTATTGCTCTCACCTCACCAGGCTCTTCGTCATTGGGTGAATGGAAAAATAAATTATTTGTATCGAAATAACTTATCCTAATGTTGCATTTCTACCAAAGCATTTATAATATGGGCCTCGAGATAGGCCAATTTAGCAACTTTAAACTCACAGGTTGTGAGGTTAATATAAAAATGAAAGTAATAATGCCACACTTTTTACTAAGGCTCAAAACAATAATTTAGGGACCTAGGCCTCGGCCTTTTTATTAATTTTAAACTGCCATACTCATATATTCATGTGGTTTGCGTAACATGTCAAATTAGTAATATTGCGCTCTTACTGAAGCACAAAAAAAATTATTAATACGGCCTGGGCTGAGGCTTTTTTACCAGCTTTTATTCCGCAGTGTTCATATTTATAAGGTTTGGACACCAAGTCAAGTTAGTAAAGTTACGTTTTTATGTAATCAGCAAATATTTAAAAATACACCCACGATCTAGCCTTTATAACAGTTTTTATTCCGTCATGCTCATGTTCATAAGATTCAGGCACCAAGTCACGTTAGTATTATTGTGCTTTTACTTAAGCATTCAGTATTAATACATAGGCTCTAGGCCAAGACCTTTTTAACAATTTTTATGCCGTCGTGCTCATACTAACTTGAATAATACTAACTTGACTTCGTTTAGACACCAAGTCAAGTTAGTATTATTGCGCGTTTTCTTAGGCATTAAATATGAATACCTTGGCCTAGGACTTTTTAAGAATACGTAATTTTCAAAAATCCCCGTCTTATGGAAAACGACAAAATCATTTTTCGTCTTAGAATTTTACAATAAATAATTCTATTCTGATGAAAAAATATAGAAAGAGCTTATTGAAAATTAAAAAAAAAACATAGTTGTAAGGCGTTGAGAGGAAAGCTGATATTTGTCTCATATTCAAGTATTCCACTCATAAGAGGAAAAACATTATAGTGACATCTCTCCTCTTTGAGTTCCGTTTGGTTCGGAGGAAAAAAAAATATGTTTAAGAGATGTTTTCCAGACGAATGATTCAAACTCATTACTATTCGAAGTATAAGGAAATGAAATCTGGCATCAGAACAATGAATGCGAAAACACTTTCATTGAAACGACAGTAAATCATCTCGATTAAGCCTGCTTTCACGACAATGAAATTTTTTCGTAATGTAAGACCTGGGATTCTTCGTTAGCCTAAAAGATTTCGACTCGCTTAATAATTTAAAATTGAAGAAATGTTTCTGTTTCTCAGTAAAAAACTGTAGGGACATGGAATTTGGCAACAGTAAAGTGAGAGCGAAGATTTTAAAGCGGTCCACTAAAAAAGGCCATGGTTAATTCAGTAAAGAAATGTCATAGAGTTGAGAGGGGGTAAACAATCTATCTCTGTCTTCAGGTTGAGCTTTCACTTAAAAGGCTTCTGTTTTTCATATTGGAATATATACATAATGTATTTTCCTTGACTGATCATGGACAATTTCCTCAGCTCGGAAGATTTCGAGAAATCTGTAGAACACGTAAGTTAGTACCATATGCCTTTACATTAAATATTTCTCGTTTGGATAGTAAATGCATGAAACTTTGAATGTTAAATAAATAAAAAAAATGTGTTATGGAAGAATAAGTTGAGAAGAATTCTAAAAATAAGCGTATACAACGATATGGAGAAGAAACCTTAAATCTTCTCAAAGTAATGTGGAATAATAAGAGTCTTCATCATACCAAAGACATTCTGAATTGTCAATACATTAGTCTCAGCAGTAATTTAAAAAACAACAACAGGTGTTCTGGGTTTTCTCAGCGAAGAAATGAAATTCACATGATTTCTCTCTGTTGTACGAAAACTAATATGAAATGTACACTTTTTAAATGACGTGATAGTTTTGGAAACAATCTTTTTCTTTTTATGTAGTTGCAAATGCCAAAGAATATTCAAGACTTTTTTCTAAATTTGTGTTGTTGTTTTTTTCTTTTACAGAAGATTTCTGATGGGTCTGATGAAGTGGAGTCAAATCATGAGGAATTGACATCGGCTTCTTGCAACTCTTCCCGCTTTATGTGTTCGGTCTGCTTCCTCAGTTTTGTTAGAAATTTTGATCTTAAGAGACATATGCTAGCACATGGGGAATAAAAATGCTTAAATGTACGCAATGCTCTTCGAAATTTTCTCGACAGTCTGCTAGAAAACGTCATGAGACAAGATTTCACAAGTTAATTGAATTCCATGTTCTAGGTGGTTCCCACAATGCTGGGTCTACAGGTGCATCGAGTGCTGCTTCTAATGAAGAGAATACTAATGACTCCAATATTCCTAGTCCTTCTAACATAACAATGGCTCCACCGATTGTACTTTCCAAGGGATTTGTGTTTATCGAATCTGTGGCTAATAGAACACTACGGACTTAAAGAAACACTCTCGAAAAAGGCTCAGCGAAGTGTCTTCCAACATTTTTAAATGACATTAAGAATTTGGTGGAGGAAATCCTTCGCCATTCTTTGACAGAACATTTCACTCTTAAAGCAAATATATTCATGGAGGTTGTTTTTATGAAGCCTAAACAGGAAGATTCTGAAGACTTTGATTATTGCATATATAATCTAAAGACAACCAACAAACCATTGTATCGCGCAACAAATATTGAATAATTTTATGATAGAATGGCTCAGAAATTGAACAAAGAGAAGACGGAAAGTGAACTCAAAGGCTCTGGATGGACTTTTTTCCCATATGTTATGGTTGGAACTCAATGTCGACAGATTTAGAACCCTGTGGAAAGTTTAAAAATGCACTCTATTGAATTTTTTTTTTCAGAATTTAGCTCTCCAAGAAAAAATTAAGTTGAAAAAAGAAATAGCTACTTAAAAATAAATCACTTTTCAGAAGTAAGCTCTGTATCTTTTTTAAGTGAATCGTACATTAAAAAATAGTAAGAAAAGAAGCTTTAAGTTACATATGGGAAAAGAAGAAACAAATGACGAAATGAAATAGAAAAATAAAGTCAGAATAAAAATTTACGTGAGAAAATACAGAATTTGATGCGAAAAGAGGCACTGAATGCTTTGAATAGGGGAAACTTGTTTCAGTGAAAGATTTCTTATTCTAGCGATTTCTTTAAAAAAAATTGACATTTCCAGTAAATTTATGCTTTTTTATGAATTTTTTTCTCAAAGGACTCTATTAAGTTGACTCAAGTCTCTGAAGTGAATGGGAAGAAAAATAACATTTCTATGCTATGAGAAAATGAAAGAATTTCCTTAAAAGACAGTGTGAAGTGAAGGGAACATTAAGTTCTTGAAAGATGTTTTATTATCGTATTATGTACATACATTTTGGAAAAATATCTTCTAAAGTTATAGAAAAAAATATATGAATATACAAAAAAGTTTCTTAGACGTACAAATATACAATTTGAAGTAAAAAAATGCAGAGAATACCTTTAATAGGAGTTTCTTGTTTCAGTGAAGAAATCCTTATTCGGGGATTTTTTGAAAGAGGAACTAACATTTTCAGAAAATGTCTTGAACATTTAACACAATTCTTGGAATATAGGAATTTTGGAGGAAATTTATGGAATGAAACATGAAGAGAAAGAATTGAGTTGGAAGATTTAACATTCAAGTTTCAGCATTTTTTTTTTTTGTTCCTCGTGTAATTCTGAGGAAATTTTACGTTTTGGCGAGAACGCGTTTTTTAAAAAATCAACCCTTTAGAAGTTTTTAAATTAGAAAAAATAATGACGAAGGGAAATTTAGAGTAATTCAAATTTTGACTTGAAGCACTTTAAGTAAGAAAATATTTGTCTGAAGTAATTTTTCAATGTCTAAACACCTGACTTTTCGTCAGGTATGGGTCCGGAATCGAATCCTGGAGAGGCTTGAGCGATGGGCCTTTGAATTACGACACTAGCTTTCTACCTGCTCTGGAATCAGTGGTTTATGGTTTAAATCAGGATCTAGGGTCTGCTTATTTCCCTTCGAGTGGTTCACAGCGGCCGTTTTATCTCTTAAATGGAGAATGAACGGCAAAGTTTAAACGCTCTGTCTCATTGAGTTGCTGAATTTTTTGTCATCTTAGACAGTTTGTTCGCTCAGTAAATTATGCTTTTGCGAGCTTGAGTTTGCGTTTAAAGTTCAAAGGCAGAATTTAGTTTAATCTCTCAAGCAAGATGATTTCATGTCATATGAGGTTTTTCAGCAAGCAGTAGACGTGCAATTACACTCGTAGGAGATCGTCAGTTTCAGGCAGAAAAGGGGAATTCCAAAGTTAAATTCTTGGGGAAAGCTCACACACTGCAGAGAGCGTAAAAACACTCTTCTTTCATGTTTTAATGTAAACCTCGAGTAATTAGTATCTAACTATAAAAAGAAAGTAAGCTCTAAAGATTTAGGGACATTTACACTAAAATCCTACAATGTCATTTTCTGAAATAGGGTAGAATCGGCCTTAGAGACTAAAATGTTTCTGAAGTTTTTTGATACGCTTCTGTTGAAAAGGAAATTCGTATGGGAAAATGAGAGTAATTAAGTAGATGGGAAAAGATCGATAGGTTGAATCAGAAAAAAAAAGTTTCATAAAAATTAAGCAAAGTTTGAAGAATCCATAAAACACTGAACAGAAGGGGAAATATAATAAGTAAAATAAATGGAAAGAAGTAAGTATTTCTTAAAAGTTTACTTTTGTTTATTGGGATACGATATTTTTAGATTGAATGTTTTGTGAATGAATGTTATATACTATCACAAAAAATACGATTTTTTTTGTGGAAGAACAATTTGTTATGTCCCACGAATGAAAGTTTTTTTCTGCTGAGACAATGAATAAAAAATGCAATAATGAAAACCTAATTGAAACGAAAGTAATTGTTAATGAAACTAAACGTCTAAAGGGGAAATGCAACAGACACAGAAGTTAGAAATGAAGGGTCAGTCACGGTAGAACTGGCCATTGAGTGAATGAAATATACACGAAATTTTGAAACATCTCGATGAAAAGCGAACTAAAATGTTTTAGAATGTATGTCTTGACAATGAATGCTTTTCTGTTGGGGCAGTAAACGAAAAGTATAGCAAATTAGGAAACAATAAAAAATGCATATTTGACATACATACAAGCTTTTATGAATACTTAAAAACAATAATAAGCTATATAGGGAAACAAAAATCTGAAGAATTGCTACATATTGCAAAATATTAAGTCGTTAAGAATCGTTTGCTGAAATGAAATGAAAAAAAATAAAGTCTAATAAAAGTAGTTAGATTGAAAGTTTGAAAAACAAAAAAAATGTTCGAAACGTGAACATATAATGAAATTTTAAAATTAGAAGAAGAAAAATAAGGGAAATTGGGAAGAAAACGTTAGAAAGAAATAATGTCTGAATAAAAGTAGTCGTAAGTTTTGTAAAGTAAAAAAAAAAAGTGCTGACATACTGAGAAGTTTAACGTAATTTAAAAAAATAGATTAAGTGAAATAGGGGAAATTGGGAAGAAAATGTTTGTTAGAATGATATAAAAATAAAATAAGAAAATGCTGTTTCAATCGAATTTTTACTACTATAGATCCGCATATTTCTTGAACATTCACGAAAAAGCGAGAGAGAGACTAATATATACAATAAAAGATGCATTTCGTTGAATAATCATGAAGAAATTTAAGTCATCCTACCGAAAAATAAAAACATCCGTTTAAAAAAATCATGCAATCCCATGAAATAACGGACTCGCAAAGCATTGTTCACTTCACTCCATGGAAAATTAGGTTTCCTGGCTAGGAATAAATAAAATAATACACGAAGAAACAGCGTAAAAGTTATAAAAAAATAAATTAGAAGGAATAAATAGTTCACCAAAAAGATTACGAGTAAAAAAAATAGTATTGGACGGGCGAAAGACTCAGAATTAACATGAAAAAAGCTATAAATACATTTGCGCTTGATTCCCCAAAAATCTGTCAAAGTCCAATAAATCTCCGAGAAAATTAAAAAAAAAAATCCTCCGGCTGCCACCAGAGGGCAGCAGCGGTTTGTTAGAAAGAAGTGAAATCAAGTAAGAAAATACTATTACCATCGAAATTTAACTGCTATAGATCAGTATACAGTATATGTATTTCTTGAACATTCACGAAAAAGCGAGAGACAAACAAATTTCAATAAAAGAGGCATTTTGTTGAATAATCATGAAGACAAGTCATCCTACAGAAAAATAAAAAAATGTTCCGATGAAAAAGCCATGTAATCCCATGAAATAACGGACTCGCAAAGCAATGTTCACTAAATGGAAAAATTAGATTTCCTGGCTGGGAATAATTAAAATAATACGCGAAGAAACAGCGTAAAAGTTATAAAAAAATAGATTAGAGAGAATAAATAGTTCACGGAAAAAATTACGAGTAAAAATATAATATTGGAGGGGCGAAAGATTCAGAATTAACATGAATAAAGCCATGAATACATTAATGCTTAATTTCCCCAAAATTTGTCAAAGTCCAATAAATACTGCCATCTCCGGAAAAAACGCACCCACTTGAGTCTGTGGGCAGCAGCGGTTTGTTAGAAAGACACTTGAAATAAAGTAAGAACATACTGTTACAATATAATTCTAACTGCTATAGATCAGTATATTTCTTGTACATACATGAAAGCTTTTAGGAATACTTAAAAGTAAATTTTGAAAAAAATATTATAAAAAGGAAGAAACAAAATAAATCTGAAGTTTGGGTACATCTTGAAACAACGAACGTTTGCTGAAATGAAGTCAGAATAAAAGGAGTTGTAAGTTTGAAAGAAAAAAATAACGCTGCTAAGTCACTCTCCTTAAAAATAAATTGAAAGAATTAAATTTTCAGAAACAATAGCGAATGGAGGAATCACTAAAATTGAATGGGAAAGACTCGCGTTTTAAAATCTTAGTCGAAGTAAGAACAATCAGTTCCACATATTAATCACCGCAATGAGATGCGAAATCTCTTCAACGACTTCACAACACATGGTCTGTGAGTCATCCCACCGACGGCACCTAAAAGTGCCCTGTCACGATGATATCCTGCAAGCAATGTTCACCTCGTTTCGTTCTTAGAAAACACTCCCTTAATGCGGCAGCGTTGGTCCGATGACTATCGCATCCGCCTGGTTCGATTCCTGTTTGGAAGGCTAGAGATTTTTTCCACTCAAGAGAGTTTCCACGGCGCCGTGACGTCAAATTTCCTTCGGGGAAAAAACATCATCGACCAGAAAAAAAAATGGCGCTGACATGGGAGAAAAAAATGGCGGACGCTTGGGACCAGGGAATTTCTAAAATAAAAATTCCTCAGACTGTCACCACAGGGCAGAAGCATCGACTTAAAAAAATTGGAAGGGAGAAAAAGTCAGAATTCACATTTCTACTTCCTTTCCCCCAAAATTTGGCAAAGTCCAATAAATCTCCCGAGAAAACAAAAAAATTCCTTCGACTTCCACTAGAGGGTAGCACATAAATATCGAATTCACATCCCCCAAGTATCCACAATGTCGTTGCCATCATTCAAAAACAGGTTGACATCACTCAAAACAAAGTTGGTGAAGTCCAATAAATCTCCCGAGAAAATAAAAAAATTCCTTCGACTTCCACTAGAGGGTAGCACATAAATATCGAATTCACATCCCCCAAGCATCCACAATGTCGTTGCCATCATTCAAAAACAGGTTGACATCACTCAAAACAAAGTTTCAAGAAGCACCGCAAGGGGGCAGCACATAAATATCAATCAAACACACTAGCGCCAACTACGGGTTCGGTCTGCGGACAGCAGCGGCACCTGGGAGGGGCTGCAAGGAGAGAGAAACGGCACCTGCTCCTTCAGGCCACACCCCCAGCCTAATGTTAAGTCTATAGGGACTCCCACCCCTTCTGCTAGAAGGAACCGCTCCTTAAGGCTGTAGCCGTCATTTCTATCTACTGTAGAGTAACTCTTTCTTTATAGTAACGCTTATTCTTCATTTCATGTTAATAATGGTTTCGAAGCAGAAGCAACGTGTCGTCATTGAGTTCTTGGCGAAGGAAGGGTGCAGGCTGTCAGACATTCACAGAAGGCTACAGAATATTTACGGAGATGACACCATTGACAAGTGAAAAGGGCACAGATGGATGAAGAAGTTTAAAGAAGGAGAAACGAGCACTGAAGACATACCACGCAGTGGGGGACCATCATCTGCGACCACTGACACGAATCGTCAGTGAGTTGATGAATTGATTCGCGCGGAGAGACGAGTCAATCTGTGAGCTTGTTGCACAACTAGACTATAGTCACAATGCCATACAGAATATGATGGAAGACTTAGGGTACCGGAAACTGCGTGCAAAGTGGTTAAAAGTGGGTACCTCGGCAGTTGACACTTGATTTGAAGGAAAGAAGAATGGAAGTCTTCTCTGATCTGCTGGAAGCTTTTGAAGCCAATGAAGAAACATTTTTTTTTTCAATTTGGTGACAGAGAATGAAACGTGGGCGTATCTCTACGATACGGAAACGAAGAATCAATTCATGGAATGACGTCACACCTCTTCACCAAGGCCTAAGAAGTTCAACAACCAGCGTTCGGCACAGAAAGTCATGGTGACTGTTTTTTGGGATGACAGGGGTGTCATTCTTCTTGATTTCCTGGAACGTGGCTGTACCGTGACCAGCAACCGGTACATTGAGACACTCAAGGAGCTTAGAGAAGCCATAAGGAGGAAGACACGGAACAGGAATTTGAAAAGGGTCCACATTCACCGTGACAATGCGAAACCACACACATTATTGGCAACAAATCAGGCGATCAGCAAATTAGGCTGGTCGGTGGCTCCCCATCCACCGTACAGCCCAGATGTAGTGCCCTCCGACTTCCACCTGTTCGGTCGGATGAAAGATAGTCTCCAAGACAACGATTTGATGACACAGACGAGGTAAAAGTGCCTGTGAAGAAGTGGGTGTAACACTCCAAACCTGAATGTTTTCTAAGAGGATTCGAGAGTTGGGTTCAACGACGGCGCAAATTCATCACTTCTGATGGAGACTATGTTGAGTAGTACCTTTGTATAGAGAAAGAGTTACTCTACCAACATGTGCAATTTGAACGACCTCTGTCAGTTAATAAAAAAGTTATGCCCACTTTGCATTACTTTCGGTACAACCCTCGTACCCTGATCATATGCGCAGAGGCGGATTTACCTACCACACAGCAGAATTTTGGGGCCCTTCTTTCTTCAACAAGGTTCACCAATCTATAGATTTATTACTAGAAATGGCTCTCATTTAAGTCATACACTGTTTCTCTTCCTCCTTCCTCGTACTCCTTCAAATTTTCGGTTCTCCACACATTTTTTAGCTTATTCACTGAAAGGTATTCAGTTATTCCTGCTATGAGGGTTTTAGGACACAAAGCAATCTCATTAATATGCAAATTTTTTCTTAGTTCTACTTTCATGCTCGTACTTTCCACGATTGCTTTAAGAGTTGAAGTTTCCTTTTGACGAATGTGGAACTCATTTCTTTTCACTATTTCTGACTGGGTAATGACATCCAAGTCTTGCACGGTGCTGTCTGGCCTTTTGGTGTTGATAAAAATCATCTGCCTTTTTTTCAGATTTTGGGGACCCTCTCACACCCTTCTGTAGATTCTTATTAAATCATCAGTTTTTCCTTTTCCATCTTTTGCTTCCTCAGATTTGATATCTGCAACGATATCTTCAGCACTATTAGCAGGTTTAATAAAAACGGACGAACTTCCTTTTTTGCTTTTCCTGTTTTTTATTTCCCTTTCTTTTTCTTCCGTTCTTCATTTCCTGACAAATACTGCCGCTTCATGACAACAAGCGTATAATTCGGCTATATACTGATACGTCAGACAGTTTACATTATAGAAAGAAAATGGATATGCATAATCAGCAAATGCAATTCAACAAATAAGTCTCCTCATTCATGAAGTTTCCTACTTTACTGAATAATGATTAAACTGATAACAAAAATAATTTTGTGACTCGTCAGCATACGGGACAACCGTTAACATTCAGCATTACGCTTTCTTTCTGATTGCTTCTCTCAACTACTGAAGTAAGGAAAACATCTTCGTGGCACAAAAATATATTACTCCTATCATCAACACTCTACGATTCCTCCTTCATGTCTCTCTTATTTCCTCTTGTTTCTTCCCCTTCTGCCTTCTAATAATCGAAACGCAGTAGTTCAATGTTACAGAGGGTGAGTCGAAAATATTTGAATCACTTATGCCTTCATACCTTTACGACGAAAGCTGACTAGTATTCAAAGTATAAGCCATTGTGTTGCACCGTCTTTAGCCATCTGTCTGCCAATTCTTCGAATCCGCGGCGGTGCGAGTTCTTGTCCTTCGTGGCAAAGAACTCCTTCACCCCAGCTGCCACCTCCTACTGGTTGTTGAAGTGCTGCCCGCGAAGGAAGTGGACCATGGACCGGACAAGTAATAATCTGACGGGGCAAAGGTCCGGACTACACGCTGGGTGTGGCATCAGTTCGACGCCCTCAAGTTCCTGGAGTTTTGCCCGGGTCGTTCGCCCGGTATGAGGCCGAGCGTTGTCCTGCTGTAGGAGAGCGCGCTTTCTGTTCACCAGTGTCGGGTACTTCTCCTCCAAAAAGGCTTACATCCGCTCCAGCTGTTCAGAGTACAGGTTGGCGTTGATGGTTTGACCAACTGGAAAAAATTTGTAATGGATTATACCTCGAATTTCCACCAGACGCAGAGGCTCACCTTGTGCTCGAAACGCCCACGTTTGGCAAAAAGTTCAGGAAGCTAGTCCTGGCTCAAACACTGTTGCTGTGTGTTAGGATTACGGAAATAGACCCAGTTTTCATCGCATGTAACGATTCCTTTGATGAAGCGTACATCGCGCGGGGTTTCTTGAAGTTTCGTGGACACTTCCACTTGGCTGACTGCTTCAGCTGGCGTTAGTTCGTGAGGGACAATGCGGTGGTCTGTGATATGCCCAGCTCGCCTGATAATCTCCGAGTGTTGGTGGTCGGACTTACCTCTACGGCCTGTCCACGGTTCGCGGCCTACCTGACCTTGGCTGATCGTCGAAGTTTCTGTCACCTGAGCGAAATTTCTTGAACCATCTGGTTGTGGTGCTGTGGTCCACGGAACCTTTCCTTTCGCATGACAAATGTTTCGTGTTGCTTGAGCAGCGTTATGGCCGAGTTCAAACTCGTAAAGCGAAAGTTCCCTCATTAGCCCGTTGTGGCTGTTCATCTTTTAGGCGTTCCAACCACAGACAGAACGGCGACATACAATGCTGTTCAGAGGTCAGATCAGATGTAGAGGATTTTAGGAAGGGAGTGTCTGACCCCAGGTCTTAAACAACCCTTAGAAATAGGAAGCTAGGATATTTGGGCTAAAGTGCCCGATAGGAAAGTGACACGGAAGCGAGGAAGGTCCTTTTTTTTTATATACCCGGGGTCCGACGGCTTAACGTGCCCATCCGAAGCACGGCGGATGTTCATTGGTTTGAGCGTTCGTACCTGCCTGGGATCGAACCTGAGGTTCCCCCGTGGCAGTCACGAACGTTGACCACTAGGTCATCACAATGCTGTTCACAACAATGACTGCCACTTTATATACATTTCGACTGACTGCAGCGCGCGACTTGAACTAGTTTAAACACGTGACATACCCGCCGCAGCACATGCGTTTATGAAAATATTGCAAAACTTTCAACTCACTCTCTGTATCTCTTTGGCATTCTCCAATTATTCACCCGTGTTGCCTCCTCCGACTCACTCACCTTACCAGCATTTGAAACGTCTAAGCAAAACATTCGGCCTCAAAAGTTACGACTCTCAAGTTTGCCTAACTAACAAACCCCTTCTACCTTCTCCCTAACGTATGACAGAATTTTTTATGACACTGGCTTTCTGCAGGGCCATTGAACCTCCAGCTTATCTGCTATCTTCTCATTTCCCCTTGCTTGCGAGTTTTTCAGATTTCGTAATGTAAGTCTTCTGCAATTTCCATTGCTACCTAACCCCCCCCTCCTTTTTTAACCCGTCCTCCTTTTTTTCGACTTTTTTCTTAACCCCATCCTTTTTCAACTTTTTTCTTACCCCCCCCCTCCTTTTTTTCGACTTGAAATTAGGGGATTTATACACTGGCGTGCAAAAATTAAGGACGAGACGGTTTTTCGAATGTAACGTCGTGCAGAAGTGCTCCACATCGACTCAATCAACGTCCATGTGACAGGCGGCTGCCAAGAAAAATCCAGTCTTTAGTAGGGAATATGATCACCCCTGACTGCGTTGCAGGATTTACAACGTCTGTCCATGCTGAGGTCGAGGTTGTCAAGGAGCTGTTGAGGCATCGCGGCCCATTCCTCTTGTAGCGCCAATCGCAGCTGCAGAATCGTTGCTGGCGGCTGGTGACGTGCTGCCAAGCGTCTCCCGAGAAGGCCCCATACGTGTTCGATTGGATTTAGGTCCGGAGATTGCGGGCCAATCCGTGCGTTGAATATCTTCACTCTCCAACAGCTCTGCGACAGCCACTGTACGATGAGGTGTAGCGTTGTCGTCCATGAAGAGGGACTCGGGACCCACAGCACCTCTAAACAGACGCACGTGAGGCAGTAGAACCTCGGTACAATAGCGGACACCAGTGACTAAACCTCCTTGGAAGATGTGGAGGTCAGTACGGCTACCAAGCATGATACCGCCCCAAACGAGAACTCCGCCACCTCCAAACCGGTCCCTTTCGATGATGTTGAAGGTGTGATTGCATGTTCCCTGCTCTCTCTAGATGTGTATACGTCCAGAATCGCTCGTCAGACTAAATCGGCTCTCATCCGCAAAGAGAACTAAACCCCATTGTTGATGTGTCCAGTTCTTGTATTCCTGGCACCACGGAAACCGCCGTCTCCGATGAGCAGTCGTTAATGGCACACACCGTACTGGTCGTCGTGCAAATAGACTACCTTTGTGCAGCCTCCTGGCGACGGTAAAACGCGATAACGGACGTCCAGTTGTCTGTTGCATGTGCCTTGAGATTTCTGCCGCTGTCTGCCGTCTGTCTCTTCTTACCTGTAGGAAAATATACCGGTCGTCCGCTGCCGTGGTTGCTCGTGGACGACCACTGCTAAACTCTCGGACAGCTGTTTCTGTCGTTTGAAATTCTCTCGAAGCCCGTGAAACGATGCTGTGAGCGATCCCGAACTCCTCGGCCACACTAGTCACACTTCGACCTTTTTCCAACTTCCCAATGACGCGACCTCGGGTAAAGTCATCCAGATGTCGTCTACTGGATTGCCTGTTGGCCATATCCCACGGTGGCAGCAACTCGACGTCGTTCAAACCGATGTAGACCATGCAATAGCTTTCACCGAATTGCTGAGCGTACACCGCCCGTGTACTTTATACCCTTCCGATACTCCCCCCTCCCTACGTCATGCTGCATTTATGCGCATGCCTTACCGTACCGGACCCTAGTCTATCTCCTGAGTAGTCTTTCGGTCCGTTCTGCATGCTCGTTCCGCTGTTATGCTAATTTCTCTTTTTCGTCCTTAATTTTTGCACACTAGTGTACATCCCAGTTCATAATAGCTATCGATTGTGTGTATTTAAAGGTTTGAGATCGAAACCATAAACTACATACCAATTTACATTATCCCTTTCAAATTTTCTGGGAAATCGATACTTCATAGTTTAATCTTACTTTCCAGAATACATGCGGAAGACTTGGAGGCCTGTCGCATGTGCCACAGTGTGCGCACTGGTTAATCTGCCCCACGCATAGGCATAGAGTTTTGTAAATATCCAGGCACGTAAATAAAAAAAAATTAAAATCTCAAGGGCGTTTGTGCTTCAATTTTGTTTAAAATAAATAGAAAATTAAATAAACGTGTGTTGATATTTATCACTATCCAGTGGTAATCTTTTGAAAACTTTCCAAATAGTACCCCGTTTTTTATTCAATACTCATGCTTGTGAGTAAATTTAATATATTGCGAGCAGAAAATATTCTTGTTTTCCTTTACATTTTTATCAACTCTTTCCTTTCTCAGTAGATTTGCAAAATGTTTGTTGTTTTGAATTCATCATAAAATTATGACAGATATAACCTATTATAGATTTCATTTATACTAAAATAATATGCTCAACACACGCCATTTCGAAAGCGTGTGTGCTGAATATATTCATTTTGATTTTTAATAATCTTTAACTGTAGAACCATCTAATTCTATAGGTTCTATTTACATTTTACACATAATTACGAAAAGATAATTTAAGCTTCCCAATGCAGCAGAAATCAGGGCATGCTTAAGCAAGAGAGCATGCCGGTAGTCGGTGCTTGTCCTGTATGTGTGCGTGTGTGTATGTGTGTGCAGGGCCGTAGCTAGCAGGAGGCTAAAAGGGGCTCAGCCCCCTGCAAGGCAAGCAATTCCCCATCTGAAAAATACAGGTAAATTTTTTGAACTTTTAATTTCGTTGGTTTTTGAAAATGACTTTTATATTTCATTATAAGCATAAATGCTGTTCTTTATTTTTGTTGTGCATTATAATAAATTTTGAAAAAAAAACCCAAGAAAAATTGAAATTTGATAGCACAAACAATGAATCCATACAGAGAAATTACTTTTAATGGTGAATCAGTTAGGGGCAGCTGTACCGCCACACGGCATTACTGCTCCTAACTTGTTGGGGTATTGGGCCAGGGAAGAAAGAGATGCTTTTTTTTTTCTCCCTTTTTTCGGAAAAACGTAAAATTTTAAAGAGCATTGCAAATAAGAAAAAAAAAAAAAAAAAAAAGATAGAAAGAACGAGTGACGGTGCTGGAGGCGTAGTTGGGCAGAAGGGAAAACCCCTGTTCGTCCTTTGGTAAGTGACTATGAGTTGCTTAGCTGCTGTTTAGAAGCTTCCAAGAAGTTCGTTGCCCACAAAGAAATGCTGTCGTGGGACAATTTACGGGACATTTTACTAAATGTATCCGTCAACGCGTTGGAAAATAGTTGTTAAACGGAAATCCTTGCACGTGCGCAAGAGGGAAAGAGCTTTCAACTTCTTGTTCATCGTTTTTCGTCCAGTAGGAGTGGTTTGAAGATGCTTGTGCTGGAGAAAATAGTTTTTTTCGGGGTGGGGGGTGGGGGTGGGGATTCTGGTGCTCTTAGTTTTTGAGAGGGAAAAGGGATATGGATATTGACCACATACCCATATACCCTTTACACCGAGCACCATCTAAAGAGAATGCGCTATAAAAGATCGAGAAAAAAGTGGAATCGAAGAAGAGGAATAGAAAGAGTTGAAGTATGACGTCAGTAAATCCTCGATACCATTGCGTAGTTCTACGGAAAAAGAACCAGAACAGTAAACTATAAAAGGAAAAAAAAAATCACGCTAGCTGGGAGTTATTTGGCCTCCAGCGATAAGAAACGCGCAGCTCAACCACCATCAAACAAATTCAAAAAAATGTGATTTACTTTTTATATTTCAAGAGAGTTCTCTATTATTTCTCCCTCTTTTTATTTCATATTTTGTATTTTATCTAATTGTTTTAAATTTTTGGCATAATTATTCGCTCATGAAGTAAATCAACAAAAGAAGATGTGACGTGCCTGCCCCGCAGGACGCAGACGACATAAAAGCAGATAGCAGCGAGAACGAACGTCTGCGTAGCTCAGTTGGTAGAGCGACTTATTCCGGATTGAGAGGACTCGGGTTCGACCCCAGGCGTGGACAAAAATGACGGAGAAATTTACTTCGTTATAATGGCGCCCGAACTTCCCGGATGACCTGGCTGTTAAAGTTCTCGCAGTGGTGTGATGTTCTTTCCACACCGCGAGATAGGAAAAGTAAGAGAATCCCTTCTTCAACACTTCGAAAAATAAATGTGTGTGATGTTGCATTCTAAACACCAGATTGACTGGGAGTTCTCAAGTGCACGTTCTTCAGCGGATGGATGCCTGCAACGATACATGGTCCCAGCTGACCCGTGGGCCGTGCCCCCGGCCCTCTTTCGGCGGGGGGATTGGAGATGTGACGTGCCTGCCCCGCAGGACGCACACGACATAAAGGCAGATAGCAGCGAGAACGAACGTCTGCGTAGCTCAGTTGGTAGAGCGACTTATTCCGGAAAGCGAGGACTCGTGTTCGATCTCCGGCGTGGACCAAAATGACGGAGAAATTTACTTCGTTATAGAGATTAAAACAAAGCAAAACTTGTCCCTCTATCAGTGGCAATGCCAGCCGCTCAGAACTGGTTGGGCTATTAGGGAGGCTAAGCGTGATGGGAGAGGAGCACACATTTTGAAAGGCTTGACAGAAATTTTGACAAAAAAAGATTCCGTTCATCTAGATTTTACCTGGAGCTGATGATGTTATCCCCAATAAAAATAAAGGGGGTTTCAGGTGCAGACAGTACGTGGTATTTATTCAGTGTATGCAGCACCAGGAACTATGGATGTAAATCTCCATGCAAGTTACTATTTCTTCCTAAGTATAGCTTACTTACGTCGTTTTTTTTTTAATTTATTTGTTTTTGTTGTTGTTGCAATAAGGCTGTTTATGAATCTTAGTTTGTAACCTTATAACGAAGTAAATTTCTCCGTAATTTTTATCCGCGCCGGGGTTCGAACCCGGATCCCCTCATTCCGGAATAAGTCGCTCTACCAACTGAGCTACGCAGACGTTTTATCCTGATTCCTATCTGCCTTTATGTCGTGTGCGTCCTCCAGGTACGTCACATCTCCTGGTACATTACATCATCTCCCCCTTATTTTTATTTTTTTTTCGAAGTGCTGGAGAAGGGATTCTCTTATTTTTCCTATCTCGCGGTGTGGAAATAACATCACACCATTGCGAGATTTTGAACGGTCGGGTCATCCGGATAGTTCGGGCGCCATTATAACGAAGTAAATCTTTCCGTCATTTTTGGTCTACGCCGGGATTCGAACCCGAGGCCGCTTATTCCGGAACAAGTCGCTCTACCAACTGAGCTACGCAGACGTTTTATCCTGATTCCTATCTGCCTTTATGTCGTGTGCGTCCTTCTGGCAGGTACGTCACATCTCCTGGTACGTTACAACCTGACAAGGAATCTCTCTCTGTTTCTTTCTTCTCTTCTCTCTCTCTCTCTCTCTCTCTCTCTCTCTCTCTCTCTCTCTCTCTCTCTCTCTCTCTCTCTCTGTGTCAGTCATCGTTTTAAACTATAATTACAAAAAATGGTGTCTTTCTACTTCTTAGACCTTCGCTCAGAGGACTTCCTCCATTTTCCCAGAAGCACAAATATCAAATTCAACAAAAGCTTCGTTTTATATAACACAATTTCTGTGAATTCGAAAAATTCACGTACGTTTTTCCGAATTCCCAAAAACTTTAGATGGTTGTACTCACCTTGTGTTCAAACTGCTTAAATATTTGGGGGGGTCAAAGAGTGGGCTCATAGAAAAGTTGGGTGGACTGAAGCCCATCCTAGCTCACCCGTAGCGTAGCGCCTGGGCTCTATTCTTGGAAAAAATGTAGTTTGTAGTTGAACACAGAACCCACTCCCCAGATGATCTTTCAGCTCCCTAACAGACCCTCAGGGTCCTCCCTGAGAGTCTTCTACGGGGCTGGCTACGGCCCTCTCCCTCTCTCTCTCTCTGTTACACACCTTCAGATGGAGGAATGTTTGGTCTTTTTCCATGGGGGTATGTTGGAGGGGTATTGGAAGTGTGTGTATAAATCCCTGCTGATACCAGATCCTTCCAAACTGCTCTGATTAAATAAATAGGATCAGGTGTGTGTTTACAAGAATTTATTTTATTTCTGAAAAGTAATGTGTTGCTTGTTTAGATGGCACTAAACTTCCGAGAAATCTACCTGTTGGAAGTTAAGAATTTGTACCGTTATATAATGTTTTAATTAAATTTAAATGTTGTAATAGTAGGTTTACGTGCTTATGTGCTTCTCGCTTGCGTATGCTTAATTGCTTAAGGTTATTCCACGTAAAATCTCTGCCTTATGTTTCCAATGGTAAAACTTCTTTACATATTTTCTTCGCAATTAATGTATTCCCATAAGGATGAAAATTTGCACATCGATAAAACTAGCTTTAAGTTATAGCGTGGGATGCTTAATACTTGCTAAAACATAACCATAATTATATGAAAAATGAATCATTTTTCTTTCAGTAACGTTCATACCTGTTAATAGATGGCGCGACCTGTACATTGATGACGTCAGTAGACGAACAAACGGGAGGATTGCTTAGTTATGGTTATGTTTCAGCAAGTATTAAGTATCCCATGCTATAACTCAAAGTTAGTTTTATCGATGTGCAAATTTTCATCCTTGGGAATACATTAAATACGAAGAAAATATATAAAGACGTTTTACCATTGGAAACATAAGGCAGAGATTTTAGGTGGAATCACCTTAACTGTATCGTCTTTATAATAGTTCAAAACGGCTAGGGTGATGAATCAGCGAAACAACTAACGTTACTGCACTATTTATTAGCTTGTCACCTGCATTTCAGAACATGGAGATAATGGAATGTGAACTCGTTGGTTTCACAATTCAAGCACCCACAATACACTCTCCACACACACATTTTTTTATTGAAGGTATAACGACAACCTTGAGCAACTCAATGGGCTATAAGCAGTCGCCATTTAGGGCCGCTGGTTCCAGGGAAGGGAGATAGCCAGTTCAGGGCCGCCGTTAAGGGTGTGCGGCGCGTGGTGGGTAAATAAAATAAAATGAAAAAAAGAGAGAAAGAAAGAAAAATATAACATTAAGTACACAAACAAAAAAAAAACTAAAAAAAAATCCCACAGTTCAAAACATATGAATTACCATCCCAGTTCTCCGCGAGTCGGCATACACAATCACCACCGTGATGTTATACATGCGCTCCCCCTTCCTGATTCAAAGTGCAGAGCACTAAGATCGGTGCTTCTGTATCCCTGAGAGACCCTGAGTCTGGTGGGTGGGGCCAGATGGTGTTACCGTGATAAGTCCAACACACGCCGCAGCACCGACAGCAATATATTTTCTTCTCGCCGCTGGAAACTATGTGATTGACGTTGTGTGAGTGGACATCACGTCGCGACATTCTTTGAGTTTTACCGCCTATCTTGGGATCCACTTTTTGCGGATTTTATGAAGCTGTTTTTCCAAAGCGAAAGCAGTTGTGTGTGTGCGTGTGTATCAAGTCAACTGGCCGCTGTGTTTGGCGATCTATTAACTTTCTTCGGTTGCTTATTTGCGCTTGTTTTAACGTTTTAACCAGGTTCACTTCTCTACTTCGAATGTAACTAATTAACTTTTTAAGAGTAGAGTTTGCGTTAAGTGAGTTGAGATGTCTAGAAAACGGGACAAGTCCCGTAAATTCAAATCAGATTAACAAAAAGCAAAGAAAAAGGAAAGAAGAGAAATATTTTTACGAAGTCAGGAAGGTGCCTTCGATAAATGTTTACTACCTTCAGCTTCAGTTCCTGTTGCCAGCAGTTCATCGTTTGCTTCAAATTGCATCGAAGATAAAGAATCCAGTGATAATAATGTGGATGTGGTTCAAGTCAGAGCAAGTGATAACAATGTTGCGAGTGTCTCTGATCAGCTTACACGAATATCTGATGTGAAAGAATGTGATTCATCATTTCAAACAAGTGAAGAATTTGTTCTGCTGTTAGATCCAGGTGAGTGGCAGCTTGTTTCAAACAACACATAGTTTGATGTAATCTTGCAAAAGGGCCCGATTTGTGTGGAAAGCTACGATTACCTAAGTGATGGCGAGAAGCGGCACTTTTCATCAGAACATTATAAGCGTATTTTACACAACGAATGAAGGCTTCAATTCAGCAGTTCTGGCCGCTCGTGAAATTTGTAAACAGTTAGGTGTTGAACCAAAATTTTCGGAGCATAGAGTGGATAAAAAAAGAAGAATCTTTGATTACGAAGTAGACGATGAGCGCTTGAGAAATACAAAATCTGCAGAGGAAGTCTTCAAAATAGAGTGTTTTTACCCTATTATAGACACTGCTTTAGTCTCTGAAATCTCGTTTTTAACGATATAAGGAGTTTTTTAATGAAAAGTTTGGAGTTTTGTATTCTCTACCGAAAATGAAACAAATGAATGACGAAGATCTAATGAAATATTGCAAAAACCTGGATTTGACCCTTCGTTCAGGGAATTACCGCGATATATGCGGAGAGGAGCTATTCACAGAATTGAAAATAGTCAAAGAACTATATAGTTCTGGACGACGTCAATACTGCCATCCAGGTACTGCAATTTTTAAACGGAATGCGAAATCCCTTCCCTAACGTAGGTATCGCGTACAGAATCATGTTAACTGTGCCGATAACTGTCGCGAGTGCGGAAAGAAGTTTCTCTCGCTTGAAATTAATCAAATCGTATCTGAGGACAAGCATGTCTCAAGAAATGTTAACTGCACTTGCTACTTTGTCAACAAAACGCAATGTGGCATCAAAACTAAATTACGATGATATTATTGAAGATTTTGCTGCACAAAAGGCGAGAAAGGTCTGCTTTGCGTGACAGGTAAAACGTGAAGTTTTCCTTTTACATACCAGTATATTCATGAAATATGATGACTGTTTCTCGAACTTTTAAAGACATTTTTTTTATGTGTTACAATTCACTAGGAAATTGATGTACCTATTTAAAACATTTTTCTTTTTGTTTCGCATAGGTTTCATTTTTTAAATATACAGCTAGACAGATTTAAAAAAATTCATACTGCATAGTGCATAGTATTGCTAACATTTACCTTCTTTTTTTTATTTTGCAAAGGAGAACGACGGTTGAGCTTAGTAATAATAGCAGTTACAGTTACAAGTTTAAGAAAAATATCAGTTCCTTCTATAACAAATAAATGAGTGAAAAGCTTATTATCACTTTATCAGAAAATAAAAATATTCTATTGCGAACGTGTGTAAAATACCGTTAGCCAGGTTGATTTAGCAAAAATTACTAGTTAGCCAGAGGGCCTCGCAGGGAAAGTTCGCACAGGGCCTCGCGTAAGCTTGCTGCGGCACTGAGCCAGTGCCGTAAGACAAACACAACATCCATGCCTCATCAGGATTCGAACCCGCACCCATCTTGGACGAATGGTCATAAGCCATCGCTTAGACTATCGGCCTCTCCACACATTTATTATTCGTTATAACTCAGCATAGCATTCGTTCAACAAATCCGCGTAACAATTCTACGCACTCGTAACTTGCGTCTGTAACAAGCCTCTCTGTTATCATGCCTTCTTTCTAACACAAACCTTTCTCAAAAATGCACTCTGTCTAACAAACCTCTCTCAAAAATGCACTCTCTCTAACTTAATAAACTTCTCTCAGAAATGCATTCTCTCAAACAGGCCTTTGTATACACTTAATGTTTACCTTTTTATCGTGTTCGGACTCACTGTCAGTGATGCGAAATTGAAAAAAGCTCTTCAAGGAAGTAATGTGACGTTCAGTAACAAAACGTTTAACGAGATGAAACTAAATTTACATAAAAACAAAAGTAAAGTCATTTAGAGGTAAAAGTCACAGCATCTACGAAATTGTTCTCCAATTATGAATTCAATGGCCAATGAAAATATTTCAATAATTTCAATATTTCCGCAAATCTCGGTTACTGCTCTACTGAAGACGAACGTTTCACTTGATTATTAAAAGAAAATGCACAAGATAAGGAAATTATTATTATTATTACTAGTATTATTATAACTGCTTTTAAATTAGAAAAATTTAACTGACCTTTTAAGGTTGAGGAGGAAGAAACCGCTCTCTGGTGTCCTGAACTGCACAGCAAAACTTGAAACACGCGAACAAGTTCCGTTCTGACTAGTTTTTCTTTCTTTTTCTTTATTATTTACGTCTGCTGCTTCTTCTACCGAGAAGCCGCAAGGCTTGCCTCACTTCCCATTCTGGCAGAGCAGTCAGTGAGTGATTAGGCAGCTCCAGCTAACTCACGAAGTCAAACAGCTGATCTAAAACTTCCTGTACGCCGGTGTTCTCTTCGTCTTTCGGGCAGAATTGGATTCACCATCACGTGACCGACCTGATCTCAGAAATACCGGTTCCAGACAGGCCCTTCATGACAGGACGAAATATTGTTCCCAGGATATGACACCACTCTCACACTTTTTTATTTTTTATTTCTTCTTACTGTTTCTTCACCTCTGTGGGCCGGCCACAAGAAGGTTAATGGTAGTGGGTTCACTTGAACTTGAGAAAAACGTAAAGAATGGTGTCATTACAAGAGAAGTATACGCCTGGCTGTAGCCGTGAAAAATGGAGGTATACATAAGTAACTTAGAATAAAGTTAAACCTATCCGTGTTCAGTGCGATAGAATAAATACCATAATTTGATTAATGCTGAACGTGTATTAAACAATTTAGAATTAGCAGCTTATTTTAGTTTGCCGATTCATGGGAATATAGTGCATAGAATTCCTTCAATGTGTGGCTTCAATGAATTACGAAAAGGCTTTTGGTTAGGTGAAACCATCAGCAGTTACAATGCCTTCGACATCTTGTGGTATTGAATATGCATATTGATATATTAATAATATCTACGAAAATTTAAGCGGAAAGGTGCGATTGTTTGAGGAAATGACACGTTTGAAATGAGGAAAAGAATGAGACAAGGTGGCACTGTATCTCCCACAAACTGCTCAATGTCCCATTCCTCAATATCTTTCAATCTTGAATTGGAAGACAAGAAAAGAAATAAAGATAAATGGAGGCAGTTTATCTTTAGTAAAGATAATGGAACCGACGACAGCTCTGACGATGTGATATGGCATTGGAGTACACACACTGGTAATATTCCTTACAGCATCTGTGGGTTGCTGCCGAGACGAAATTCATGCAGCATGCAATGGCGGATGTGCTTCTTGTCCACTTCCATGTTGGCTGGCGCGTACATTCTTCGCTTTCTGACGGCTAACTACTGCCACTGACTTAAGCCACCTGAAGGCTGATGTCATGCCGAGGTGCTGCGCAGTCTCAGTGGACAAAACACACACACACACACACACACACACACACACACACACACACACACTATTGACAAAAGTAATCGGACACCCGTTCAAAAGCAAAAGAACAGATCCGCTGCGTTGTTAAGATGCGCGGTACAGCTATAAACGGCATAAAAACGAGCCTGCAGCTAACCGCGGTCATATCACACTGTGAGGCTGAGTGAAAATGTCGCGGCGGGAGAGACCTGACTTTGAGAAAGGAAAGATTGTTTGGTGTTATATTAGTGGGTTGTCCATAAGAGAACCTGAGAGGCGTTTAAACATACCCAAGTCAACTGTTTTGGATGTACTGAATAGGTGGAAGACACATGGCGTGCCTGAAGCAGAAAAACGTACCGGCAGACCACAAAAAAATCAGTGATAGAGGACGTCGAAGATTCAGGAGAGTCGTTACAGCTAATCGACGGAGTACTGCACAAGACCTAAGTGTACAGGTGAATACAAATGCTGTAACTTTGGTATGTACACGTACCATTCGCAGAGAACTTCATTCCATGGGTTACCGTGGTCGTGCGGCTGCTCATAAGCCTTTCATCCCCACTCGGAATGCTACTTGTCGTTTAGCATGGTGTAAAGAGCATTTATCTTAGACCGTAGATCAATAGAAACGGGTCTTATGGACTTATGAATCCAGATACACGATTCCTCAGTTTGGCCGTGTGTGGGTATGGTGGCAGCCGTGGGAACGCTATTCACCACAGTGTACTGTTTCTACGGTCAAGTTTGGAGCTGGCAATGTACTCTTGTGGGGGTGTTTTTCGTGGTATGGTCCCGGCCCATTGATTATCGTGGACAAACATGTTAACCAGCACGTCTTCCTCGAAATTCTGAACAATTATGCCCTACCAACTCTGTGGCAATACTATGGAACCGATCCTTGTTGGTACCAGAAGGATAATGCACCGAGCCATAAAGCAATTACTGTTACGGCGTGGTTTGACGACAATTCCGTACCGTGTGTGGACTGGCCAGCACAGAACCCTGATCTTAATCCCATAGTGCACCTATGGGATGAATTAGAGCGCCGCATAAGAAGTTTGGAACCAAGTCCTACTACTAAGCAACAGTTAGCTGCAGCATTATGTACTGAATGGAAGAGCATACCTATCGCTGTGTTCCAAAACCTTGTCGAAAGCATGCCTCGAAGGGTCAGTGCATGTATTAAGATCAAAAGTGGACCGACAATAAATGCCATGTTGTGTTTCTCATCCCAACATCTTAATGCCATGGTGTGTGTTTTTATCCCAATATCTTAATGCATCAGTAAACCATGATGCATTAAGATGTTGGGATAGTTCATCAATGGTTTGGCGAGGATCTACCTCAACGGATGCAGGCAGCAGGTCATTGTCCAGCTCCATGGGCCTTTCTGCACGAGGGCCATCAGAGAGCTCAAAATTGCCCGACCGGAATTGGGCGAACCATACGCTGGCACTTGCGGACATTTAACGCATTCGGATAAACAGCGCAAATGTCATTAGTGGATACGGCTGCAATGCTCGCCTTGTGAAATTCATACAGCATACAATGACGAACATGGCTCTCCTGGGGTTTTATGTTACTCATTTTGTTCTGCAAATCTGGAAGACAAAAACACCTACATAAGTTAAAGGCGAATAGTTCATTCACTTGTTACATACGCTTACTTTACGTTGAACGTACATAAACACCTCACAACTGTTCCCCAAACTTAGCCCCCCCCCCAAAAAAAAAAAACGACATTGCTTTCCGGTCCCCTCAATAATTATATTGCCAGCATACGAACACATGAAAAGACAAAAAAATCGTTTATAAATGACGCACAAATTACTTTGTAATCAGTGTTTCCTTAAAAGTTGCAAATTTTCGAAGGATATAGTTGGAGAATGGATGTACAATGCTTACCGATAACCAGGAGAAAACACCTGGTTATCGGTTATTTTTGGTATGGAATATGTCCACCTCGAACTGCGGTGCAGCTCTCACAACGTCGTGACATGCTGAGCAACAAGTGATATAGGAGTTCCTGATGCATACTGGCCCACTCCTCCCTCACACCAAGGATGAGACCTTGCTTGTTTTCTGGAGGGGATTCCGAGCATCAGTACGTCTCCGTACTGCGTCCCAGTCGTGTTCGATGGGGTTGAGGTCTGAGGAGCGTGCTGGCCAATCGACGCAATGATTATCCACGAACTCCAGAAGTGTCTACCCTGCGCTCGTAGGATGTGGTGTCACGTTGTCATCCATGAACAGAAAGTTTTCGCCTACAACACCACGGAATAATCGATCATGACGTAGAACTTTGTTGCAATATCGTTCGTACGTCCTAGTCCCATTTTGTAGTGCCTGTACCCCAGTGCGTCCATTAATCATGATACTTGCCCACATCATGACCCCGGCACCACCGTATTTGTCCCTTTCCTTCACATTCTCGCTCTGGTACGCTGTGCCACTTTCACGCCGGATCAACTGACGTCTAGAATCCGAGGATAGACTGAAACGATTCTCATTTCGACTGTGAAGAGTGCATTGGCTCATTGATAACGTGTCCAATTTCTGTGGATACGACACCAGTGAAAACGTGCGCTACGTTGAGCTCAGGATAGAGGGACACCGACTACAGGCTTTCGGGCATGAAGCCCTATATGTCGCAGACGTCTTGCCACAATATGTCGAGAAATCCACGTTCCTGTGCTGGAATGGAAGCCACTCGCAAGCTGACTATCCGTGGTGCAACGATTACGTTTTGCTGTTACCGCTAAAAATCTGTCTTCGTGCGTCGTAGTAAAGCAGAGGCGACTTCCTAGCATGCGTCTGGAACAAATGCCATTGGTTCGAAACGCTGCCCAGAGCCTGGATACCACATTATGCATGATTCAAATGCATGCATTATGCATGATTTATGCATGCATTATGCAATATGCGCTTAGCCTCCCTCGACAGTGGCGAGGGAGGCTAAGCGCATATTTTTCTTGTTCTTTCTTGATTGGAGGTTTAACGACCACCGTGAGCAACTCAATGGGCTATAAGCAGTCGCCGGTCCCTAATTTAGGGTCACTGGTTCCAGAGAAAGGAGAGAACCAGTGCCGTAAGACAAACACAACATCCATGCCTGACCGGGATTCGAACCCGGACCCCTTACGGACGAATGATTTCTGTTTGCAATTTATTTGCAAACGTATCTATGCTTCTAACCTGCCCAATAAAAAAATCTTTTTTGGTCAACGGTAAACATTTAGAGAGCGCACATTTTCTCCTCAAAATAATACACAGGTTTTTGTTACGGAACGTAAATGTATACATATCACATTTACCCCTTAATATCTGCTTCTAAAAGATCGATTTCAAACATTTCTTTTGCTACGGAAAGCGTTCACGGTGAAGAATATTTCCATATGATTTTTAATTATTTTTGGTGCACAGTTTTTTTTTCATTAGACGGTGTAGGTGCATATTTCTGTTTGCAATGTATTTGCAACCTTATCTACGCGCCTAAAACCTGGATTGAAAGAAATCTTTTGGTCCGATACCTCTCACTGCTAAAAATATTTTATTCGTATTTCGTGCCTGAAATAATTCAGTTTCCCGCTAGGGAGTTTATACATATATTTCATTTTTCATGATACATCAGCGTCTAACAGACGAATTTTAAAAATTATTTTTTCTTTAAAGAGACTTCATCTCAGGGAATATTTTGCATACATTTTTGACTTTTCATAATGCAAAGTTATGACGCTAGATGGCGTAAGTGATAATTTCCGTTTGCAGCTGTATGACAAGAATTGCAAACATTACCCATTTAGAATGAGGCAAAGTTTATCCACTTGGAGGTGCATGTTCATAAACTGTTTCATTGCTGTCTCTGCTTCAAAAAGTAATATTGAAAAAAAAAAAAAAAAAGCCGCCCCGGTGGCGCAGTGGTCTAAGGCGTTGGCCTCTGATCATTCGTCCGTAAGGGGTCCGGGTTCGAATCCCGGTCAGGCATGGATGTTGTGTTTGTCTTACGGCACTGGCTCTCTCCCTTCCCTGGAACCAGTGACCCAAATTAGGGACGGGCGACTGCTTATAGCCCATTGAGTTGCTCACGGTGGTCGTTAAACCTCCAATCAAAAAAAAAAAAAACAAGTTAGTAAAATCATGCAATGCATTGATTATAATATACGTCACACAAGGTTTTTATCTGTTGACGATATACCTAACGTTATCGTACCCTAAGCACATACTGCAATTATACATAACTGTCCAAGATGGGCACAGGTTCGAATTCCTGGTGAGGTATAGGTGGTGAGTTTGTCACACTGAGCTAACTATCTCTTTCCCTGGAACCAGTGGCCCTAAATTAGAAACAGACGATTGCTTATAGCCCAAAGGGTTCCTCATGGCAGTCGTTAAATCACGAAACAACAACAAAAAATAACTGTTATCGTCTTTACACTTCAGCAAGACCATTAACCGCTGTTCACATGGCTACTCTGCTAAAAAACATCCCTTAATTAGGTATTTCTCAATACCAGTATATTATTCATAGAGGCGGAGAATAGAAATGGTGTCGCAGTTTCATTCCGCATAATTATGTATTTGAAACATCTCGTTCCTACAGTGCTCATTAAACTTTGAGCCAGAAAATATGCATTCACAATGTACAGCCTAATTATAGAGCAGATAGTCGGAACAAAAAACAGTTTAACCTTTTAACGACCATAACGCCCGGAACGCCCTTATATCCAAACTAACACGACCTCCCGAAAGCACCCCGTCTAAAGTGAGTAGGATTTCCTACCCTCACCAGTTAACTTTCACGGCGTCTACGGGATTAGCAGAAGTCACACTCAGCCACTGTTGTTGCTACTAAACAAATGAGTAAAGCAGTCGTCCGTATCTCCCGGGGCGATATTATTTACTGTCATGATATCTCTTGTATTCTCTACGGGAAAATGCAGTGATCGCCCTCCGGAAAAAGGTCTGAAGGTCAACGCACACCAAGACTACAGATTGGAAGTTTCGTGTTGTGACCGAGCACTAATCCTTCTTTTGTTAATTTATAAAGGGAGGGGACAGATTTTGAAAGGAGCAAGAGACAGTTTCGGGCGTTATGGTATTCTGAGGGACACAAGATTTCAGTGCCTTGGTCGTTAAAGGATTAAATTTCTTTTGCTGTCCTATTTAATTTCATAAATCATGTCGTCGTTTTAATCTGTTGGACCTTGGACTTAGATGCAGCACGTTAGCTATTATTTGTTTATAGTGCGTGACGTCAGAACCGCAACCGCGGCGCGCTGACGGTTTTGTTTCTCGTTTGCTGTGACGTGGGCAGAAGGAGACGAAGTTCGATGGCAAACATTATGCGCATACTGCGTACTAGCACATTAGAAGAATGCAGACCTGAAGTGATTATGAGTATTACGTGATTTTATTGTATTCAAGGTTTATGTTGGTGAGTGCGTCTTCGTGTATAATATGAGTGTATATTCGTGCATCACAGTGTGATAAATATAAATACATCTAGCAATTCCATCCTCGTCGCCACTATTTTCGGCGGAGTAACTCGCCAAAAAAAGTTGAGACCTGCTAACTAGATGTATACACAAAACACAGAACTTTGTACTAGCAAAATAGAAATTCGAAACATAATCCAAGCCACATGGAATGGCTTCTGAAATAATCACCTAAAACGGAGTATCACGGCAACTTACGCAAGGTTTTTTTTTTTTTAATTTTTTAATTATCGAAAGTCACTAAAAATTTAATATGCAAAAAGATATTCATGAAAAAATCCTTTTCTGAAACTCCTAAATATTTAGCATTACCTCTGCGCTATTGTGTTTCGCAACATAGGACGTTTTAGAAATTTGCACTATTTTCTTTTTAGGAGCATTACAGTTAACATTTTCATAAGTTTGCTAATTGCAAAAAACAATAGCATAGTAGAAAAAGTTACCAAAGAGTCATTTTTCGAGTGACAATTCTCGAAATCAATTTCCTCCGATTTCCTCCCTGTACCTGTTATAAACGAAAATTAATGTTCTCAGAAATTAACGTTTCAATTTATTTAGTAGGATAAATAACGGTAATGTTATATCAGTGGTCCCAAACTCGCGGCCCACATGAATGATTACAAAATAAACAAGTTAGTAAAATCATGCAATGCATTGATTATAATACCCTTTCCAACATACCAGAAATCATTACCCAAATTATGAGGATAATGGCTGTGGAATAAATCTCGGTCCTGTGCCCTGACCTTTGATCCCATTTCGATGATATTCAACAAAATTGGTTCAGTATACCTCCGGAACAACATACTAAAGTTTTGTCACAATAGAAACCTTTTTAGACAAGTAATGAGGATAATGGCTGTGGAATAAATCTCACTCCTGTGCCCTGACCTTTGACCCCATTTCGATTATATTAAACAGAATTGGTTCAGTATACATCCGGAACAACATACTAAAGTTATGTCGCAATGGAAGCGTTTTTAGTCAAGTTATGAGGATAATGGCTGTGAAATAAATCTCGCTCCTGTGCCCTGACCTTTGACCTTATTTCAATGATATGAAGCAGAATTGATTCAGTATATCTCCGGAACAACATACTAAAGTTTTGTTGAAATATAAGCATTTTTAGTCAAGTTATGAGGATAATGGCTGTGGAATAAATCTTGCTCATGTGCCTTGACCTTTGACCTTATTTCAATGATATGAAGCAGAATTGATTCAGTATACCTCCGGAACAACATACTAACGTTTTGTTGAAATATAAGCATTTTTAGTCAAGTTATGAGGATAATGGCTGTGGAATAAATCTTGCTCATGTGCCTTGACCTTTGACCCCATTTTGATGATATTAAGCAGAATTGGTTCAGTATACCTCCGGAACAACATACTAAAGTTTTGTCGCAATAGAAGCATTTTTAGTCAAATTATGAGGATGATGGCTGTGGAATAAATCTCGCTCCTGTGCCCTCCTGATCTTTGATCCCATTTCGATGATATTAAACAGAATTGGTTCAATATACTTCCGGAACAACATACTAAAGGTATGTCGCAATGGAAGCATTTTTAGTCAAGTTATGAGGATAATGGCTGTGGAATAAATCTCGCTCCTGTGCCCTGATCTTTGATCCCATTTCGATGATATTAAACATAATTGGTTCAATATACTTCCGGAACAACATACTAAAGGTATGTCGCAATGGAAGCATTTTTAGTCAAGTTATGAGGATAATGGCTGTGGAATAAATCTCGCTCCTGTGCCCTGACCTTTGACCCCATTTCGATGATATTAAACAGAATTGGTTCAGTATACTTCCGGAACAACATACTAAAGTTTTGTTGCAATGGAAGCATTTTTGCGTAAGTTATGGTGCATAAGGTTTATGAAATAGATCCCGCTCGTGTGTCCTAACCTTTGACCCCATCTCGCCCATTTTCAATAGGAGTCGTCCGCAGGCAGGCCACTGCAGCATACTAACATTTAATCCAAATCGAAGAATGTTTACGTAAGTTATGACGCATAATGGCAATGGAAGTGATTCCGCTCCTATGTCCTGACCTTTGACCCCATTTCTCTAATTTTCAATAGGCTTTGTCCCCAGGTGGTCCCCTACCACATACTAAAATTTAATCGAAATCGAACCCTTTTTACGTTAGTTATGACGCATAAGAGCAGTGGAATGGATCCCGCTCCTATTTCCTGACCTTTGACCGCATTTCGTTCGCTTTCAATAGGGTTTCTTCTCAGGTGTTCCCCTACCACATACTAAAAGTTCATCGAAATCGAACGATTTTTACACGAGTTATTGGGCGGACGGACATACGCACACTACGCGTGACGTAATGAGGCAGATGGGAATCGCGACCATCTGCTCGAAAGAGTGTGACGTCATAAAAATTTAAGGGGATCCACACACAACGCGTGACGTAATGAGACCGATGGCGTGACCGCGCGCCAACATCTCAATCGCGAGATTGTGACGTCATAAGATTTCTAAGCATGGGCAACATTAATGGGACGACGCCATGACACTAAAATCGTGGTGATTCGGGGTGGTTACTTAACGCACTAAACGAATTTTCCTAAAGTCGAGATCAAGCTTAATCGATTTCTAGTACCAGAAAACGGTAGGTTAACGACTTTCATCAAAATCCTTAAAGCCGTTTTCAAAATAAAATTTACATGCATACAAAAATTGCTCCTTTAATAGTATGGGATAAGGGCGATGGAACGGATCCCGATCCTATGTCCTGACCTTTGACCCCATTTCGTCTATTTTCAATAGGGTTCGTCCCCAGGAGGTTCCCTACAATATACTAAAATTTCATCGACATCGAACCATATTTACGCAAGTTATGACGCATCAGGGCAATCGAATGGATCCCTCTCCTATGGCGTGACTTTTGATCCCATTTCGTCCATTTTTAATAGGGTTCGTCTCCAGGTGGTCCCCTACCACATACTAAAATTTCATCGAAATCGAACCCTTTTTACGCGAGTCATCGTGCCGACGGACGGACGGACAAAGCTGGAGCATATACGTTTCTTCAACCTACGGTTGAGGAGGGGGAAAAAACCCTCTTTTTCAACACCCAGCTATCGTCACGAAGGATATTTTACGTATACAGCGAAGAGCTAAAATATTATGATCATCTGCGGAATACGAAGTTGTTTCCCCCCCCCCCATCCCTCCTTGTGCCTTAAAACCAGCTTTACCTGGCGAGGTACCGACGCTACAAGATTTCTAAAGGTGTCCTGTGCAATCTGGTACCGACGCGTTTCCAGCAGATCCTTCAACTCTTGTAAGTTACATGCTTCAGCCGCGGCAGATGGGATTTAATGTTTCAACACATACCACAGATGCTCCTTTGGATTGATGTCTGGGAATTTGGAGGCCATGACATTACCTGGAAGTCTTTCTCATGTTTCGCGAATCATTCTCTAACAATCCGGACAGTGTGTCATGGCGCGTTATAATTATGTTAGAATACACTACCAGAGAGGAATACCGTTGCCATGAAAGGACGTACCTGGTCTGCAATGATGTTTAGGTAGGTGGTAGACGTCATAGTTTCCTGCACATGAATGACTGGATTCAAAGTTTCCCAGACTAACATTGCTCAAAATATTGCAATTCCTCCAACGGCTTATTTTCGTCCCTCGGTGCGTCGCGGTGCCAACACTTCCGCAGGTAACCGACGCACACGTACCCGGCCGTCCACGTGGTACAACAGGACACGAGATTTATCGGATTCGACGACTTTCTTCCAATCACAGACGGGCGAACTCTCCGGATTTAGGCGGGAGACTCCGGATTTTAAGCCCTTCCTCCCGCCCTCCTGTTGAATGTCGAATTCTCCTAATTTTCACCGAGAATTAGCTGTCAGGATGGTCGAAATTCTATCAACCACTATGATTTCGAACAGCCTGTGAAATATTTTTCTTTTGGCGTCGATGCAAAGCGGCATTACAGTCATCAGTTTCGTACTATTTCTCTCCTGTCTGCAAAAGAAAGCTGCCCCTGTGGCGCAGTGGTCTAAGCGCTGGTTTCTGACCAATCGTCTGGTCGAAAAAATTTGCTTTAAAATGTTTTCTCTAAGTCCGATTGTCATACGACGCCTTCAGCAAAGAGCTCACCTGCTGTGGCACGAGAATGCCGGGGAGGGTCAGTAATCAATTGACAGATGGGAGCAGCCCTGCCTTCCCTTGCAGTTCAGTCTTTCAACCCTTCGCCTCAACAGAGCCGCGCGCATTGTGAGTGGTGATAAACAATTGAATTGCGGCGAATTCACTTAACGACAAAAGGGAGTAGTACAGTTGGCCTCGTTTTGTAACGAAAGGGATGTAATTAGTACGATGCTTTTTGTCGTCTTCGCCTTCACGCACAACCTAAAGAACAAACGAAAAACAATTGGCTGCTATTTAATTCGTAAAAAACATACGGGCTATTTTACGTTTTCATTATCTTGCGGAATCGACGTACCTGAAAACGAATTTCAGTTGGGAGAGGGTGCATCGCTTTTCGCGCTGTTTGTTTTCTTTCTCTAGAACTTTTAGTGGACCGATAATAATACTACTGTAAAAATTGTTCCTACGCCTGGAAAATGTAGATGAAAAATAGCGTTCGTGTGATTTTATGAGCTGAAAAAATCTCCCGATTTTCAGATTTTGAAAGTTGGTATGTCTGCAATCATTCAAGGTCCAGTTTTGAGGTGCGCGTGCGCAGTGTAGGCGCTTTCGACGGTGAACCCAGATTAGAATGGGCACTCGGGGCGGCCTTCTGCTATGAAGCCCGATTTCCAGCAGGGTTCGATGTACTGTCTGTTGTGACACTTTACTCTTGTGTGTGTGTGAATCGAGGTTAGCATGGGCACCCGGAGCGGCCTACTGCTCTGCAGCCCCATTTCCAACAGGGTTCGATGTACAGTGTGTTGTGACACATTACTCTTGTGTGTGTGAATCGAGGTTAGCATGGGCACTCGGAGCGACCAACTGCTCTGCAGCCCCATTTCCAACAAGGTTCGATGTACTGTGTGTTGTGACACATTACTCTTGTGTGAGTGAATCGAGGTTAGCATGGGCACCCGGAGCTGCCTGCTGCTATGCAGCCCCATTTCTAACAAGGTTCGATGTACTGTGTGTTGTGACACATTACTCTTGTGTGAGTGAATCGAGGTTAGCATGGGCACCCAGAGCTGCCTGCTGCTATGCAGCCCCATTTCTAACAGGATCCGATGTACTGTGTGTTGTGAGACATTACTCTTGTGTGTGTGAATCGAGGTTAGCATGGGCACCCGGAGCTGCCTGCAGCTATGCAGCCCCATTTCTAACAGGGTCCGATGTGCTGTGTGTTGTGATACATTACTCTTGTGTGTGTGAATCGAGGTTAGCATGGGCACCCGGAGCTGCCTGCTGCTCTGCAGCCCCATTTCCAACAGGGTCCGATGTACTGTGTGTTGTGACACATTACTCATGTGTGTGTGAATCGAGGTTAGCATGGGCACTCGGAGCTGCTTGCTGCTCTGCAGCCCCATTTCCAACAAGGTTCGATGTACTGTGTGTTGTGACACATTACTCTTGTGTGTGTGAATCGAGGTTAGCATGGGCACCCGGAGCTGCCTGCTGCTATGCAGCCCCATTTCCAACAGGGTTCGATGTACTGTGTGTTGTGACACATTACTCTTGTGTATGTGAATCGAGGTTAGCATGGGCACCCCGAGCGGCCTACTGCTCTGCAGCCCCATTTCCAACAGGGTTCGATGTACTGTGTGTTGTGAAACATTACTCTTGTGTGTGTGAATCGAGGTTAGCATGGGCACTCGGAGCGACCAACTGCTCTGCAGCCCCATTTCCAACAAGGTTCGATGTACTTTGTGTTGTGACACATTACTCTTGTGTGAGTGAATCGAGGTTAGCATGGGCACCCGGAGCTGCCTGCTGCTATGCAGCCCCATTTATAACAGGATCCGATGTACTGTGTGTTGTGAGACATTACTCTTGTGTGTGTGAATCGAGGTTAGCATGGGCACCCGGAGCTGCCTGCAGCTATGCAGCCCCATTTCCAACAGGGTCCGATGTACTGTGTGTTGTGACACATTACTCTTGTGTGTGAGAATCGAGGTTAGCATGGGCACTCGGAGCGGCCTGCTGCTCTGCAGCCCCATTTCCAACAAGGTTCGATGTACTGTGTGTTGTGACACATTACTCTTGTGTGTGTGAATCGAGGTTAGCATGGGCACCCGGAGCTGCCTTGCTATGCAGCCCCATTTCCAACAGGGTTCGATGTACTGTGTGTTGTGATACATTACTCTTGTGTTTGTGAATCTAGGTTAGCATGGGCACACGGAGCTGCCTGCAGCTATGCAGCCGCATTTCTAACAGGGTCCGATGTACTGTGTGTTGTGATGCATTGCTCTTGTGTGTGTGAATCGAGGTTAGCATGGGCACCCGGAGCGGCCTGCTGCTCTGCAGCCCCATTTCCAACAGGTTCCGATGTACTGTGTGTTGTGACATATTACTCTTGTGTGTGTGAATCGAGGTTAGCATGGGCACTCGGAGCGGCCTGCTGCTCTGCAGCCCCATTTCCAACAAGGTTCGATGAACTGTGTGTTGTGACACATTACTCTTGTGTGTGTGAATCGAGGTTAGCATGGGCACCCGGAGCTGCCTCCTGCTCTGCAGCCCCATTTCCAACAAGGTTCGATGTACTGTGTGTTGTGACACGTTACTCTTGTGAGTGTGAATCGAGGTTAGCATGGGCACTGGGAGCGGCCTGCTGCTATGCAGCCAAATTTTCAGCAGAGTTCAATGTACTGTGTGTTGTGACACATTACTCTCGTCACTAGCATTCAAATTACCAGCGAGTTGCACAACAGTATCCCCTCTGTTGGCTCCTACCATACGGGATAGCCTTCGCTCACCTCTAGCATCGATGAGCCGTGGTCGGCCCATACTTTGCCACAGTATCCCATCTGTTGGCTCGTACCATACGGGATAGCCTTTGCTCACCTCTAGCATCGATGAGCCGTGGTCGGCCCACACCTTGCCACAGTATCCCTTCTGTTGGCTCGAACCATACGGCATAGACTTCGATCACCCCTAGCATCGATGAACCGTAATCGACACACACTTTGCCACAGTATCCCTTCTGTTGGCTCGTACCATATGGGATAGATTTCGCTCAACTCTAACAACGATTAGTCGTGGTCGGCCCACACCTTCCCACAGTATCCCTTCTGTTGGCTCGTACCATACGGGATAGCCTTTGCTCACCTCTAGCATCGATGAGCCGTGGTCGGCCCACACCTTGCCACAGTATCCCTTCTGTTGGCTCGTACCATACGGCATAGCCTTCGCTCACCTGTAGCATCGATGAGCCATGGTCGACACACACCTTGCCACAGTATTCCTCCTCTTGGCTCGTATCATACGGCATAGCCTCCGTTCACCTCTAGCATCGTTAAGCCGTGGTCGGCCCACACCTTGCCACAGTATCCCTTCTGTTGCTCGTACCATACAGGATAGCCTTCGCTCACCCCTAGCATCGATGAGCCGTGGTTGACGCACACCTTGCCACAGTATCCCTTCTGTTGGCTCGTACCATATGGGATAGATTTAGCTCACCTCTAGCATCGATGAGTCGTGGTCGGCCCACACCTTGTCACAGTATCCCTTCTCTTGGCTCGTATCATACGGCGTAGTCTTCGCTCACCTATAGCATCGATGAGCCGTGGTCAACACACACCTTGATACAGTATCGCTTCTGTTGGCTCGCACATTATCCCTTCTGTTGGCTCGCACCATACGGGATAGCCTTCGCTCACCTCTAGCATCGATAAGCCGTGGTCGGCCCACACCTTGCCACAGTATCCCTTCTGTTGAATCGTACCATACAGGTTAGCCTTCGCTCACCTCTAGCATCGATCAGATGTGGTCGGACCACACCTTGGCACATTATCCCTTCTGTTGGTTCGTACCATACGACATAGCCTTCGCTCACCCCTAGCATCGATGAGCCGTGGTTGACACACACCTTGCTACGGTATCCCTTCTGTTGGCTCGTACCATATGGGATAGATTACGCTCAACTGTAGCATCGATGAGTCGTGGTCGGCCCACACCTTCCCACAGTATCCCTACTGTTGGCTCGTACCATATGTGATATATTTCGTTCACCTCTAGCATCGATGAGCCGTGGTCGACACACACCTTGCCACAGTATCCCTTCTGTTGGCTCGTACCATACGGGATAACCTTTGCTCACCTCCAGCATCCATGAGTCGTGGTCGGCCCACACCTTGCCCCAGTATACCTTCTGTTGGTTCGTACCATACGGCATAGCTTTCGCTCACCTCTAGCATCGATGAGCCATGGTCGGCCCACACCTTGATACAGTATCCCTTCTGTTGGCTCGTACCATACGGCATAGCCTTCGCTCATCCTTACCATCGATGAGATGTGGTTGACACACACCTTGCCACAGTATCTCTTCTGTTGGCTCGTATCATATGGGATAGATTTCGTTCACCTCTAGCATCGATGAGTCGTGGTCATCCCACACCTTGCCACTGTATCGCTTCTGTTGGATCGTACCATACGGCATAGCCTTCTGTCACCCCTAGCATCGATGAACCGTGGTTGACACATACCTTGCCACAGTATCCCTTTTGTTGGCTCGTACCATACGGGATAGCCTTCGCTCACCTCTAGCATTGATGAGCCGTGGTTGGCCCACACATTTCCACAGTATCCTTTCTGTTGGCTCGTACCATATGGGATAGATTTTGCTCACCTCTAGCATCGATGAGCCGTGGTCGGCCCACACCTTGACTCAGTATCCCTTTTGTTGGCTTGTACCGTACGGTATAGCCTTCGCTCACCCCTAGCATTGATGAGCCGTGGTTGACACACATCTTGCAACAGTATCCCCTCTGTTGGCTCCTACCATACGGGATAGCCTTCGCTCACCTCTAGCATCGATGAGCCGTGGTCGGCCCACACCTTGACTCAGTATCTCTTTTGTTGGCTCGTACCATACGGTATAGCCTTCGCTCATCCTTACCATCGATGAGATGTGGTTGACACACACCTTGCCAGAATATCCCTTCTGTTGGCTGGTACCGTATGGGATAGATTTCGCTCACCTCTAGCATCGATGAGCCGTGGTCGGCCCACACCTTGCCACAGTATACTTTCTGTTGGCTCGTACCATATGGAATTGATTGCGCTCACCTCTAGCATCGTTGAGCCGTGGTCGGTCCACACCTTGCCACAGTATCCCTTCTGTTGGCTCGTACCATATGGGATAGATTTCGCTCACCTCTAGCATCGATGAGTCTTGGACGGCCCACACATTACCTCTGTATCTTTTCTGTTGGCTGGTACCATACGGCAAAGTCTTCGCTCACCGCTAGCATCGATGAGCCGTGGTCGGCCCGCACCTTGCCACTGTATCCCTTCTGTTGGCTCGTACCACACGGCATAGCCTACGCTCACCTCTAGCATCGATGAGCCGTGGTCGACACACACCTTGCCACAGTATCCCTTCTGTTGGCTCGTACCATATGGGATAGATTTCGCTCGCCTCTAGCATCGATGAGTCGTTGTCGTCCCACACCTTGCCACCGTATACCTTCTGTTGGCTCGTACCATACGACATAGCCTTCGCTCACCCCTAGCATCGATGAGCCGTGGTTGACACACACCTTGCCATAGTATCCCTTCTGTTGGCTCGTACCATACGGGATACCCTTCGCTCACCTCTAGCATCGATGAGCCGTGGTTGGCCCACACATTGCCACAGTATCCCTTAGCATCGATGAGCCGTGGTCGGCCCGCACCTTGCCACAGTATCATTTCTGTTGGCTCGTATCATACGCCATAGCCTACGCTCACCTCTAGCATCGATGAGCCGTGGTCGACACACACCTTGCCACAGTATCCCTTCTGTTGGCTCGTACCATACGGGATAGCCTTTCCTCACCTCTAGCATCGATGAGCCGTGGTCGGCCCACACCTTGACACAGTATCCCTATTGTTGGCTCGTACCATACGACATAGCCTTCGCTCACCCCTAGCATCGATGAGCCGTGGTTGACACACACCTTGCCACAGCATCCCTTCTGTTGGCTCGTACCATATGGGATAGATTTCGCTCATCTCTAGCATCGATGAGCCGTGGTCGGCCCACACATTTCCACAGTATCGCTTCTATTGGCTCGTACCATATGGGATAGATTTCGCTCACCTCTAGCATCGATGAGTCGTGGTCGGCCCACACCTTGCCACAGTATCCCTTCTGTTGGCTCGTACCATACGACATAGCCTTCGCTCACCTGTAGCATCGATGAGCCGTGGTCGACACACACCTTGCCACAGTATTACTCCTCTTGGCTCGTATCATACGGCATAGCCTCCGTTCACCTCTAGCATCGTTAAGCTGTGGTCGGCCCACAACTTGCCACAGTATCCCTTCTGTTACTCGTACCATACAGGATAGCCTTCGCTCACCCCTTGCATCGATGAGCCGTGGTTGACACACACCTTGCCACAGTATCCCTTCTGTTGGCTCGTACCATATGGGATAGATTTAGCTCACCTCTAGCATCGATGAGTCGTGGTCGGCCCACACCTTGTCACAGTATCCCTTCTCTTGGCTCGTATCATACGGCGTAGTCTTCGCTCACCTATAGCATCGATGAGCCGTGGTCAACACACACCTTGCCACAGCATCGCTTCTGTTGGCTCGCACCATACGGGATAGCCTTCGCTCACCTATAGCATCGATAAGCCGTGGTCGGCTCACACCTTGCCACAGTATCCCTTCTGTTGAATCGTACCATACAGGATAGCCTTCGCTCACCTCTAGCATCGATCAGCCGTGGTCGGCCCACACCTTGGCACATTATCCCTTCTGTTGGTTCGTACCATACGACATAGCCTTCGCTCACCCCTAGCATCGATGAGCCGTGGTTGACACACACCTTGCTACGGTATTCCTTCTGTTGGCTCGTACCATATGGCATAGATTACGCTCAACTGTAGCATCGATGAGTCGTGGTCGGCCCACACCTTCCCACTGTATCCCTCCTGTTGGCTCGTACCATATGTGATATATTTCGTTCACCTCTAGCATCGATTAGTCGTGGTCGGCCCACACCTTCCCACAGTATCCCTTCTGTTGGCTCGTACCATATGGGATATATTTCGCTCACCTCTAGCATCGATGAGTCGTGGTCGGCCCACACCTTGCCACAGTATCCCTTCTGTTGGCTCGTACCATACGGCATAGCCTTCGCTCACCTATAGCATCGATGAGTCGTGGTCGGCCCACACCTTGCCACAGTATCCCTTCTGTTGGTTCGTACCATACGGCATAGCCTTCGCTCACCTCTAGCATCGATGAGCCATGGTCGGCCCACACCATGATACAGTATCCCTTCTGTTGGCTCGTACCATACGGCATAGCCTTCGCTCATCCTTACCATCGATGAGATGTGGTTGACACACACCTTGCCACAGTATCTCTTCTGTTGGCTCGTACCATATGGGATAGATTTCGTTCACCTCTAGCATCGATGAGTCGTGGTCGTCCCACACCTTGCCGCTGTATCGCTTCTGTTGGATTGTACCATACGGCATAGCAATCGGTCACCCCTAGCAGTGATGAGCCGTGGTTGACACACACTTTGCCACAGTATCCCTTTTGTTGGCTCGTACCATACGGGATAGCCTTCGCTCACCTCTAGCATTGATGAGCCGTGGTTGGCCCACACATTTCCACAGTATCCTTTCTGTTGGCTCGTACCATATGGGATAGATTTTGCTCACCTCTAGCATCGATGAGCCGTGGTCGACACACACCTTGCCACAGTATCCCTTCTGTTGGCTCCTACCATACGGGATAGCCTTCGCTCACCTCAAGCATCGATGAGCCGTGGTCGGCCCACACCTTGACTCAGTATCCCTTTTGTTGGCTTGTACCGTACGGTATAGCCTTCGCTCACCCCTAGCATTGATGAGCCGTGGTTGACACACACCTTGCAACAGTATCCCTTCTGTTGGCTCCTACCATACGGGATAGCCTTCGCTCACCTCTAGCATCGATGAGCCGTGGTCGGCCCACACCTTGACTCAGTATCCCTTTTGTTGGCTCGTACCATACGGTATAGCCTTCGCTCATCCTTACCATCGATGAGATGTGGTTGACACACACCTTGCCAGAATATCCCTTCTGTTGGCTCGTACCGTATGGGATAGATTTCGCTCACCTCTAGCATCGATGAGCGGTGGTCGGCCCACACCTTGCCACAGTATACTTTCTGTTGGCTCGTACCATATGGAATTGATTGCGCTCACCTCTAGCATCGTTGAGCCGTGGTCGGTCCACACCTTGCCACAGTATCCCTTCTGTTAGCTCGTACCATATGGGATAGATTTCGCTCACCTCTAGCATCGATGAGTCGTGGTCGGCCCACACATTACCTCTGTATCTTTTCTGTTGGCTAGTACCATACGGAAAAGTCTTCGCTCACCGCTAGCATCGATGAGCCGTGGTCGGCCCGCACCTTGCCACTGTATCCCTTCTGTTGGCTCGTATCATACGGCATAGCCTACGCTCACCTATAGCATCGATGAGCCGTGGTCGACACACACCTTGCCACAGTATCCCTTCTGTTGGCTCGTACCATATGGGATAGATTTCGCTCGCCTCTAGCATCGATGAGTCGTTGTCGTCCCACACCTTGCCACCGTATACCTTCTGTTGGCTCGTACCATACGACATAGCCTTCGCTCACCTCTAGCATCGATGAGCCATGGTTGGCCCACACCATGATACAGTATCCCTTCTGTTGGCTCGTACCATACGGCATAGCCTTCGCTCATCCTTACCATCGATGAGATGTGGTTGACACACACCTTGCCACAGTATCTCTTCTGTTGGCTCGTACCATATGGGAGAGATTTCGTTCACCTCTAGCATCGATGAGTCGTGGTCGTCCCACACCTTGCCACTGTATCGCTTCTGTTGGCTCGGACCATACGGCATAGCCTTCGGTCACCCCTAGCATCGATGAGCCGTGGTTGACACACACCTTGCCACAGTATCCATTTTGTTGGCTCGTACCATACGGGATAGCCTTCGCTCACCTCTAGCATCGATGAGCCGTGGTCGACACACACCTTGCCACAGTAACCTTTCTGTTGGCTCCTACCATACGGGATAGCCTTCGCTCACCTCAAGCATCGATGAGCCGTGGTCGGCCCACACCTTGACTCAGTATCCCTTTTGTTGGCTTGTACCGTACGGTATAGCCTTCGCTCACCCCTAGCATCGATGAGCCGTGGTCGACACACACCTTGCCACAGTATCCCTTCTGTTGGCTCCTACCATACGGGATAGCCTTCGCTCACCTCAAGCATCGATGAGCCGTGGTCGGCCCACACCTTGACTCAGTATCCCTTTTGTTAACTTGTACCGTACGGTATAGCCTTCGCTCACCCCTAGCATTGATGAGCCGTGGTTGGCACACACCTTGCCACAGTATCCCTTCTGTTGGCTCCTACCATACGGGATAGATTTCGCTCACCTCTAGCATCGATGAGCCGTGGTCGGTCCACACCTTGCCACAGTATCCGTTCTGTTGGCTCGTACCATATGGGATAGATTTCGCTCACCTCTAGCATCGATGAGTCGTGGTCGGCCCACACATTACCTCTGTATCTTTTCTGTTGGCTGGTATCATACGGCAAAGTCTTCGCTCACCGCTAGCATCGATGAGCCGTGGTCGGCCCGCACCTTGCCACTGTATCCCTTCTGTTGGCTCGTATCATACGGCATAGACTACGCTCACCTCTAGCATCGATGAGCCGTGGTCGACACACACCTTGCCACAGTATCCCTTCCGTTGGCTCGTACCATATGGGATAGATTTCGCTCGCCTCTAGCATCGATGAGTCGTTGTCGTCCCACACCTTGCCACCGTATACCTTCTGTTGGCTCGTACCATACGACATAGCCTTCGCTCACCCCTAGCATCGATGAGCCGTGGTTGACACACACCTTGCCATAGTATCCCTTCTGTTGGCTCGTACCATACGGGATACCCTTCGCTCACCTCTAGCATCGATGAGCCGTGGTTGGCACACACATTTCCACAGTATCCCTTAGCATCGATGAGCCGTGGTCGGCCCGCACCTTGCCACAGTATCATTTCTGTTGGCTCGTATCATACGCCATAGCATACGCTCACCTCTAGCATCGATGAGCCGTGGTCGACACACACCTTGCCACAGTATCCCTTCTGTTGGCTCGTACCATACGGGATAGCCTTACCTCACCTCTAGCATCGATGAGCCGTGGTCGGCCCACACCTTGACACAGTATCCCTATTGTTGGCTCGTACCATACGACATAGCCTTCGCTCACCCCTAGCATCGATGAGCCGTGGTTGACACACACCTTGCCACAGCATCCCTTCTGTTGGCTCGTACCATATGGGATAGATTTCGCTCATCTCTAGCATCGATGAGCCGTGGTCGGCCCACACATTTCCACAGTATCGCTTCTATTGGCTCGTACCATATGGGATAGATTTCGCTCACCTCTAGCATCGATGAGTCGTGGTCGGCCCACACCTTGCCACAGTATCCCTTCTGTTTGCTCGTACCATACGGCATAGCCTTCGCTCACCTCTAACATCGATTAGCCGTGGTCGACACACACCTTGCCACAGTATCCCTTCTGTTGGCTCGTATCATACGGCATAGCCTTCGCTCACCTGTAGCATCGATGAGCCGTGGTCGACACACACCTTGCCACAGTATTCCTCCTCTTGGCTCGTATCATACGGCATAGCCTCCGTTCACCTCTAGCATCGTTAAGCCGTGGTCGGCCCTCACCTTGCCACAGTATCCCTTCTGTTGCTCGTACCATACAGGATAGCCTTCGCTCACCCCTAGCATCGATGAGCCGTGGTGGACACACACCTTGCCACAGTATCCCTTCTGTTGGCTCGTACCATATGGGATAGATTTAGCTCACCTCTAGCATCGATGAGTCGTGGTCAGCCCACACCTTGTCACAGTATCCCTTCTCTTGGCTCGTATCATACGGCGTAGTCTTCGCTCACCTATAGCATCGATGAGCCGTGGTCAACACACACCTTGCCACAGTATCGCTTCTGTTGGCTCGCACCATACGGGATAGCCTTCGCTCACCTCTAGCATCGATAAGCCGTGGTCGGCCCACACCTTGCCACAGTATCCCTTCTGTTGAATCGTACCATACAGGATAGCCTTCGCTCACCTCTAGCATCGATCAGCCGTGGTCGGCCCACACCTCGGCACATTATCCCTTCTGTTGGTTCGTACCACACGATATAGCCTTCGCTCACCCCTAGCATCGATGAGCCGTGGTTGACACACACCTGGCTACGGTATCCTTTCTGTTGGCTCGTACCATGTGGCATAGATTACGCTCAACTGTAGCATCGATGAGTCGTGGTCGGCCCACACCTTCCCACAGTATCCCTACTGTTGGCTCGTACCATATGTGATATATTTCGTTCACCTCTAGCATCGATGAGTCGTGGTCGGCACACACCTTGCCTCAGTATCCCTTCTGTTGGCTCGTACCATACGGCATAGCCATCGCTCACCTCTAGCATCGATGAGCCGTGGTCGACACACACCTTGCCACAGTATCCCTTCTGTTGGCTCGTACCATACGGGATAACCTTTGCTCACCTCCAGCATCCATGAGTCGTGGTCGGCCCACACCTTGCCACAGTATCCCTTCTGTTAGTTCGTACCATACGGCATAGCCTTCGCTCACCTCTAGCATCGATGAGCCATGGTCGGCCCACACCATGATACAGTATCCCTTCTGTTGGCTCGTACCATACGGCATAGCCTTCGCTCATCCTTACCATCGATGAGATGTGGTTGACAAACACCTTGCCACAGTATCTCTTCTGTTCGCTCGTACCATATGGGATAGATTTCGTTCACCTCTAGCATCGATGAGTCGTGGTCGTCCCACACCTTGCCGCTGTATCGCTTCTGTTGGATCGTACCATACGGCATAGCCTTCGGTCACCCCTAGCATCGATGAGCCGTGGTTGACACACACCTTGCCACAGTATCCCTTTTGTTGGCTCGTACCATACGGGATAGCCTTCGCTCACCTCTAGCATTGATGAGCCGTGGTTGGCCCACACATTTCCACAGTATCCTTTCTGTTGGCTCGTACCATATGGGATAGATTTTGCTCACCTCTAGCATCGATGAGCCGTGGTCGACACACACATTGCCACAGTATCCCTTCTGTTGGCTCCTACCATACGGGATAGCCTTCGCTCACCTCAAGCATCGATGAGCCGTGGTCGGCCCACACCTTGACTCAGTATCCCTTTTGTTGGCTTGTACCGTACGGTATAGCCTTCGCTCACCCCTAGCATCGATGAGCCGTGGTCGACACACACCTTGCCACAGTATCCCTTCTGTTGGCTCCTACCATACGGGATAGCCTTCGCTCACCTCAAGCATCGATGAGCCGTGGTCGGCCCACACCTTGACTCAGTATCCCTTTTGTTGGCTTGTACCGTACGGTATAGCCTTCGCTCACCCCTAGCATTGATGAGCCGTGGTTGGCACACACCTTGCCACAGTATCCCTTCTGTTGGCTCCTACCATACGGGATAGATTTCGCTCACCTCTAGCATCGATGAGCCGTGGTCGGTCCACACCTTGCCACAGTATCCCTTCTGTTGGCTCGTACCATATGGGATAGATTTCGCTCACCTCTAGCATCGATGAGTCGTGGTCGGCCCACACATTACCTCTGTATCTTTTCTGTTGGCTGGTACCATACGGCAAAGTCTTCGCTCACCGCTAGCATCGATGAGCCGTGGTCGGCCCGCACCTTGCCACTGTATCCCTTCTGTTGGCTCGTAACATACGGCATAGCCTACGCTCACCTCTAGCATCGATGAGCCGTGGTCGACACACACCTTGCCACAGTATCCCTTCCGTTGGCTCGTACCATATGGGATAGATTTCGCTCGCCTCTAGCATCGATGAGCCGTGGTCGGCCCACACCTTGACACAGTATCCCTATTGTTGGCTCGTACCATACGACATAGCCTTCACTCACCCCTAGCATCGATGAGCCGTGGTTGACACACACCTTGCCACAGCATCTCTTCTGTTGGCTCGTACCATATGGGATAGATTTCGCTCATCTCTAGCATCGATGAGCCGTGGTCGGCCCACACATTTCCACAGTATCGCTTCTATTGGCTCGTACCATATGGGATAGATTTCGCTCACCTCTAACATCGATGAGCCGTGGTCGACACACACCTTGCCACAGTATCCCTTCTGTTGGCTCGTACCATACGGCATAGCCTTCGCTCACCTCTAACATCGATGAGCCGTGGTCGACACACACCTTGCCACAGTATCCCTTCTGTTGGCTCGTATCATACGGCATAGCCTTCGCTCACCTGTAGCATCGATGAGCCGTGGTCGACACACACCTTGCCACAGTATTCCTCCTCTTGGCTCGTATCATACGGCATAGCCTCCGTTCACCTCTAGCATCGTTAAGCCGTGGTCGTCCCACACCTTGCCACCGTATACCTTCTGTTGGCTCGTACCATACGACATAGCCTTCGCTCACCCCTAGCATCGATGAGCCGTGGTTGACACACACCTTGCCATAGTATCCCTTCTGTTGGCTCGTACCATACGGGATACCCTTCGGTCACCTCTAGCATCGATGAGCCGTGGTTGGCCCACACATTTCCACAGTATCCCTTAGCATCGATGAGCCGTGGTCGGCCCGCACCTTGCCACAGTATCCCTTCTGTTGGCTCGTACCATACGGGATAGCCTTCCCTCACCTCTAGCATCGATGAGCCGTGGTCGGGACACACCTTGACACAGTATCCCTATTGTTGGCTCGTACCATACGACATAGCCTTCGCTCACCCCTAGCATCGATGAGCCGTGGTTGACACACACCTTGCCACAGCATCCCTTCTGTTGGCTCGTACCATATGGGATAGATTTCGCTCATCTCTAGCATCGATGAGCCGTGGTCGGCCCACACATTTCCACAGTATCGCTTCTATTGGCTCGTACCATATGGGATAGATTTCGCTCACCTCTAACATCGATGAGCCGTGGTCGACACACACCTTGCCACAGTATCCCTTCTGTTGGCTCGTACCATACGGCATAGCCTTCGCTCACCTCTAACATCGATGAGCCGTGGTCGACACACACCTTGCCACAGTATCCCTTCTGTTGGCTCGTATCATACGGCATAGCCTTCGCTCACCTGTAGCATCGATGAGCCGTGGTCGACACACACCTTGCCACAGTATTCCTCCTCTTGGCTCGTATCATACGGCATAGCCTCCGTTCACCTCTAGCATCGTTAAGCCGTGGTCGGCCCACACCTTGCCACAGTATCCCTTCTGTTGCTCGTACCATACAGGATAGCCTTCGCTCACCCCTAGCATCGATGAGCCGTGGTTGACACACACCTTGCCACAGTATCCCTTCTGTTGGCTCGTACCATATGGGATAGATTTAGCTCACCTCTAGCATCGATGAGTCGTGGTCGGCCCACACCTTGTCACAGTACCCCTTCTCTTGGCTCGTATCATACGGCGTAGTCTTCGCTCACCTATAGCATCGATGAGCCGTGGTCAACACACACCTTGCCACAGTATCGCTTCTGTTGGCTCTCACCATACGGGATAGCCTTCGCTCACCTCTAGCATCGATAAGCCGTGGTCGGCCCACACCTTGCCACAGTATCCCTTCTTTTGAATCGTACCATACAGGATAGCCTTCGCTCACCTCTAGCATCGATCAGCCGTGGTCGGCCCACACCTTGGCACATTATCCCTTCTGTTGGTTCGTACCATACGATATAGCCTTCGCTCACCCCTAGCATCGATGAGCCGTGGTTGACACACACCTTGCTACGGTATCCCTTCTGTTGGCTCGTACCATATGGCATAGATTACGCTCAACTGTAGCATCGATGAGTCGTGGTCGGCCCACACCTTCCCACAGTATCCCTACTGTTGGCTCGTACCATATGTGATATATTTCGTTCACCTCTAGCATCGATGAGTCGTGGTCGGCACACACCTTGCCTCAGTATCCCTTCTGTTGGCTCGTACCATACGGCATAGCCATCGCTCACCTCTAGCATCGATGAGCCGTGGTCGACACACACCTTGCCACAGTATCCCTTCTGTTGGCTCGTACCATACGGGATAACCTTTGCTCACCTCCAGCATCCATGAGTCGTGGTCGGCCCAAACCTTGCCACAGTATCCCTTCTGTTGGTTCGTACCATACGGCATAGCCTTCGCTCACCTCCAGCATCGATGAGCCATGGTCGGCCCACACCATGATACAGTATCCCTTCTGTTGGCTCGTACCATACGGCATAGCCTTCGCTCATCCTTACCATCGATGAGATGTGGTTGACACACACCTTGCCACAGTATCTCTTCTGTTCGCTCGTACCATATGGGATAGATTTCGTTCACCTCTAGCATCGATGAGTCGTGGTCGTCCCACACCTTGCCGCTGTATCGCTTCTGTTGGATCGTACCATACGGCATAGCCTTCGGTCACCCCTAGCATCGATGAGCCGTGGTTGACACACACCTTGCCACAGTATCCCTTTTGTTGGCTCGTACCATACGGGATAGCCTTTGCTCACCTCTAGCATTGATGAGCCGTGGTTGGCCCACACATTTCCACAGTATCCTTTCTGTTGGCTCGTACCATATGGGATAGATTTTGCTCACCTCTAGCATCGATGAGCCGTGGTCGACACACACATTGCCACAGTATCCCTTCTGTTGGCTCCTACCATACGGGATAGCCTTCGCTCACCTCAAGCATCGATGAGCCGTGGTCGGCCCACACCTTGACTCAGTATCCCTTTTGTTGGCTTGAACCGTACGGTATAGCCTTCGCTCACCCCTAGCATTGATGAGCCGTGGTTGACACACACCTTGGAACAGTATCCCTTCTGTTGGCTCCTACCATACGGGATAGCCTTCGCTCACCTCTAGCATCGATGAGCCGTGGTCGGCCCACACCTTGACTCAGTATCCCTTTTGTTGGCTCGTACCATACGGTATAGCCTTCGCTCATCCTTACCATCGATGAGATGCGGTTGACACACACCTTGCCAGAATATCCCTTCTGTTGGCTCGTACCGTATGGGATAGATTTCGCTCACCTCTAGCATCGATGAGCCGTGGTCGGCCCACACCTTGCCACAGTATACTTTCTCTTGGCTCGTACCATATGGAATTGATTGCGCTCACCTCTAGCATCGTTGAGCCGTGGTCGGTCCACACCTTGCCACAGTATCCCTTCTGTTGGCTCGTACCATATGGGATAGATTTCGCTCACCTCTAGCATCGATGAGTCGTGGTCGGCCCACACATTACCTCTGTATCTTTTCTGTTGGCTGGTACCATACGGCAAAGTCTTCGCTCACCGCTAGCATCGATGAGCCGTGGTCGGCCCGCACCTTGCCACTGTATCCCTTCTGTTGGCTCGTATCATACGGCATAGCCTTCGCTCACCTCTAGCATCGATGAGCCGTGGTCGACACACACCTTGCCACAGTATCCCTTCTGTTGGCTCGTACCATATGGGATAGATTTCGCTCGCCTCTAGCATCGATGAGTCGTTGTCGTCCCACACCTTGCCACCGTATACCTTCTGTTGGCTCGTACCATACGACATAGCCTTCGCTCACCCCTAGCATCGATGAGCCGTGGTTGACACACACCTTGCCATAGTATCCCTTCTGTTGGCTCGTACCATACGGGATACCCTTCGCTCATCTCTAGCATCGATGAGCCGTGGTTGGCCCACACATTTCCACAGTATCCCTTAGCATCGATGAGCCGTGGTCGGCCGGCTCCTTGCCTCAGTATCATTTCTGTTGGCTCGTATCATACGCCATAGCCTACGCTCACCTCTAGCATCGATGAGCCGTATTCGGCCCACACCTTGACACAGTATCCCTATTGTTGGCTCGTACCATACGACATAGCCTTCGCTCACCCCTAGCATCGATGAGCCGTGGTTGACACACACCTTGCCACAGCATCCCTTCTGTTGGCTCGTACCATATGGGATAGATTTCGCTCATCTCTAGCATCGATGAGCCGTGGTCGGCCCACACATTTCCACAGTATCGCTTCTATTGGCTCGTACCATATGGGATAGATTTCGCTCACCTCTAGCATCGATGAGTCGTGGTCGGCCCACACCTTGCCACAGTATCCCTTCTGTTGGCTCGTACCATACGGCATAGCCTTCGCTCACCTCTAACATCGATGAGCCGTGGTCGACACACACCTTGCCACAGTATCCCTTCTGTTGGCTCGTATCATACGGCATAGCCTTCGCTCACCTGTAGCATCGATGAGCCGTGGTCGACACACACCTTGCCACAGTATTCCTCCTCTTGGCTCGTATCATACGGCATAGCCTCCGTTCACCTCTAGCATCGTTAAGCCGTATTCGGCCCACACCTTGCCACACTATCCCTTCTGTTGCTCGTACCATACAGGATAGCCTTCGCTCACCCGTAGCATCGATGAGCCGTGGTTGACACACACCTTGCTACAGTATCCCTTCTGTTGGCTCGTACCATACGGGATACCCTTCGCTCATCTCTAGCATCGATGAGCCGTGGTTGGCCCACACATTTCCACAGTATCCCTTAGCATCGATGAGCCGTGGTCGGCCGGCTCCTTGCCACAGTATCATTTCTGTTGGCTCGTATCATACGCCATAGCCTACGCTCACCTCTAGCATCGATGAGCCGTGGTCGGCCCACACCTTGACACAGTATCCCTATTGTTGGCTCGTACCATACGACATAGCCTTCGCTCACCCCTAGCATCGATGAGCCGTGGTTGACACACACCTTGCCACAGCATCCCTTTTGTTGGCTCGTACCATATGGGATAGATTTCGCTCATCCCTAGCATCGATGAGCCGTGGTCGGCCCACACATTTCCACAGTATCGCTTCTATTGGCTCGTACCATATGGGATCGATTTCGCTCACCTCTAGCATCGATGAGTCGTGGTCGGCCCACACCTTGCCACAGTATCCCTTCTGTTGGCTCGTACCATACGGCATAGCCTTCGCTCACCTGTAGCATCGATGAGCCGTGGTCGACACACACCTTGCCACAGTATTCCTCCTCGTGGCTCGTATCATACGGCATAGCCTCCGTTCACCTCTAGCATCGTTAAGCTGTGGTCGGCCCACAACTTGCCACAGTATCCCTTCTGTTACTCGTACCATACAGGATAGCCTTCGCTCACCCCTAGCATCGATGAGCCGTGGTTGACACACACCTTGCCACAGTATCCCTTCTGTTGGCTCGTACCATATGGGATAGATTTAGCTCACCTCTAGCATCGATGAGTCGTGGTCGGCCCACACCTTGTCACAGTATCCCTTCTCTTGGCTCGTATCATACGGCGTAGTCTTCGCTCACCTATAGCATCGATGAGCCGTGGTCAACACACACCTTGCCACAGTATCGCTTCTGTTGGCTCGCACCATACGGGATAGCCTTCGCTCACCTATAGCATCGATAAGCCGTGGTCGGCTCACACCTTGCCACAGTATCCCTTCTGTTGAATCGTACCATACAGGATAGCCTTCGCTCACCTCTAGCATCGATCAGCCGTGGTCGGCCCACACCTTGGCACATTATCCCTTCTGTTGGTTCGTACCATACGACATAGCCTTCGCTCACCCCTAGCATCGATGAGCCGTGGTTGACACACACCTTGCTACGGTATCCCTTCTGTTGGCTCGTACCATATGGCATAGATTACGCTCAACTGTAGCATCGATGAGTCGTGGTCGGCCCACACCTTCCCACAGTATCCCTACTGTTGGCTCGTACCATATGTGATATATTTCGTTCACCTCTAGCATCGATGAGTCGTGGTCGGCACACACCTTGCCTCAGTATCCCTTCTGTTGGCTCGTACCATACGGCATAGCCATCGCTCACCTCTAGCATCGATGAGCCGTGGTCGACACACACCTTGCCACAGTATCCCTTCTGTTGGCTCGTACCATACGGGATAACCTTTGCTCACCTCCAGCATCCATGAATCGTGGTCGGCCCACACCTTGCCACAGTATCCCTTCTGTTGGTTCGTACCATACGGCATAGCCTTCGCTCACCTCCAGCATCGATGAGCCATGGTCGGCCCACACCATGATACAGTATCCCTTCTGTTGGCTCGTACCATACGGCATAGCCTTCGCTCATCCTTACCATCGATGAGATGTGGTTGACACACACCTTGCCACAGTATCTCTTCTGTTCGCTCGTACCATATGGGATAGATTTCGTTCACCTCTAGCATCGATGAGTCGTGGTGGTCCCACACCTTGCCGCTGTATCGCTTCTGTTGGATCGTACCATACGGCATAGCCTTCGATCACCCCTAGCATCGATGAGCCGTGGTTGACACACACCTTGCCACAGTATCCCTTTTGTTGGCTCGTACCATACGGGATAGCCTTCGCTCACCTCTAGCATTGATGAGCCGTGGTTGGCCCACACATTTCCACAGTATCCTTTCTGTTGGCTCGTACCATATGGGATAGATTTTGCTCACCTCTAGCATCGATGAGCCGTGGTCGACACACACATTGCCACAGTATCCCTTCTGTTGGCTCCTACCATACGGGATAGCCTTCGCTCACCTCAAGCATCGATGAGCCGTGGTCGGCCCACACCTTGACTCAGTATCCCTTTTGTTGGCTTGTACCGTACGGTATAGCCTTCGCTCACCCCTAGCATTGATGAGCCGTGGTTGACACACACCTTGCAACAGTATCCCTTCTGTTGGCTCCTACCATACGGGATAGCCTTCGCTCACCTCTAGCATCGATGAGCCGTGGTCGGCCCACACCTTGACTCAGTATCCCTTTTGTTGGCTCGTACCATACGGTATAGCCTTCGCTCATCCTTACCATCGATGAGATGCGGTTGACACACACCTTGCCAGAATATCCCTTCTGTTGGCTCGTACCGTATGGGATAGATTTCGCTCACCTCTAGCATCGATGAGCCGTGGTCGGCCCACACCTTGCCACAGTATACTTTCTGTTGGCTCGTACCATATGGAATTGATTGCGCTCACCTCTAGCATCGTTGAGCCGTGGTCGGTCCACACCTTGCCACAGTATCAGTTCTGTTGGCTCGTACCATATGGGATAGATTTCGCTCACCTCTAGCATCGATGAGTCGTGGTCGGCCCACACATTACCTCTGTATCTTTTCTGTTGGCTGGTACCATACGGCAAAGTCTTCGCTCACCGCTAGCATCGATGAGCCGTGGTCGGCCCGCACCTTGCCACTGTATCCCTTCTGTTGGCTCGTATCATACGGCATAGCCTACGCTCACCTCTAGCATCGATGAGCCGTGTTCGACACACACCTTGCCACAGTATCCCTTCTGTTGGCTCGTACCATATGGGATAGATTTCGCTCGCCTCTAGCATCGATGAGTCGTTGTCGTCCCACACCTTGCCACCGTATACCTTCTGTTGGCTCGTACCATACGACATAGCCTTCGCTCACCCCTAGCATCGATGAGCCGTGGTTGACACACACCTTGCCATAGTATCCCTTCTGTTGGCTCGTACCATACGGGATACCCTTCGCTCATCTCTAGCATCGATGAGCCGTGGTTGGCCCACACATTTCCACAGTATCCCTTAGCATCGATGAGCCGTGGTCGGCCGGCTCCTTGCCACAGTATCATTTCTGTTGGCTCGTATCATACGCCATAGCCTACGCTCACCTCTAGCATCGATGAGCCGTGGTCGGCCCACACCTTGACACAGTATCCCTATTGTTGGCTCGTACCATACGACATAGCCTTCGCTCACCCCTAGCATCGATGAGCCGTGGTTGACACACACCTTGCCACAGCATCCCTTCTGTTGGCTCGTACCATATGGGATAGATTTCGCTCATCTCTAGCATCGATGAGCCGTGGTCGGCCCACACATTTCCACAGTATCGCTTCTATTGGCTCGTACCATATGGGATAGATTTCGCTCACCTCTAGCATCGATGAGTCGTGGTCGGCCCACACCTTGCCACAGTATCCCTTCTGTTGGCTCGTACCATACGGCATAGCCTTCGCTCACCTCTAACATCGATGAGCCGTGGTCGACACACACCTTGCCACAGTATCCCTTCTGTTGGCTCGTATCATACGGCATAGCCTTCGCTCACCTGTAGCATCGATGAGCCGTGGTCGACACACACCTTGCCACAGTATTCCTCCTCTTGGCTCGTATCATACGGCATAGCCTCCGTTCACCTCTAGCATCGTTAAGCCGTATTCGGCCCACACCTTGCCACACTATCCCTTCTGTTGCTCGTACCATACAGGATAGCCTTCGCTCACCCGTAGCATCGATGAGTCGTGGTTGACACACACCTTGCTACAGTATCCCTTCTGTTGGCTCGTACCATACGGGATACCCTTCGCTCATCTCTAGCATCGATGAGCCGTGGTTGGCCCACACATTTCCACAGTATCCTTTAGCATCGATGAGCCGTGTTCGGCCGGCTCCTTGCCACAGTATCATTTCTGTTGGCTCGTATCATACGCCATAGCCTACGCTCACCTCTAGCATCGATGAGCCGTGGTCGGCCCACACCTTGACACAGTATCCCTATTGTTGGCTCGTACCATACGACATAGCCTTCGCTCACCCCTAGCATCGATGAGCCGTGGTTGACACACACCTTGCCACAGCATCCCTTTTGTTGGCTCGTACCATATGGGATAGATTTCGCTCATCCCTAGCATCGATGAGCCGTGGTCGGCCCACACATTTCCACAGTATCGCTTCTATTGGCTCGTACCATATGGGATCGATTTCGCTCACCTCTAGCATCGATGAGTCGTGGTCGGCCCACACCTTGCCACAGTATCCCTTCTGTTGGCTCGTACCATACGGCATAGCCTTCGCTCACCTGTAGCATCGATGAGCCGTGGTCGACACACACCTTGCCACAGTATTCCTCCTCTTGGCTCGTATCATACGGCATAGCCTCCGTTCACCTCTAGCATCGTTAAGCTGTGGTCGGCCCACAACTTGCCACAGTATCCCTTCTGTTACTCGTACCATACAGGATAGCCTTCGCTCACCCCTAGCATCGATGAGCCGTGGTTGACACACACCTTGCCACAGTATCCCTTCTGTTGGCTCGTACCATATGGGATAGATTTAGCTCACCTCTAGCATCGATGAGTCGTGGTCGGCCCACACCTTGTCACAGTATCCCTTCTCTTGGCTCGTATCATACGGCGTAGTCTTCGCTCACCTATAGCATCGATGAGCCGTGGTCAACACACACCTTGCCACAGTATCGCTTCTGTTGGCTCGCACCATACGGGATAGCCTTCGCTCACCTATAGCATCGATAAGCCGTGGTCGGCTCACACCTTGCCACAGTATCCCTTCTGTTGAATCGTACCATACAGGATAGCCTTCGCTCACCTCTAGCATCGATCAGCCGTGGTCGGCCCACACCTTGGCACATTATCCCTTCTGTTGGTTCGTACCATACGACATAGCCTTCGCTCACCCCTAGCATCGATGAGCCGTGGTTGACACACACCTTGCTACGGTATCCCTTCTGTTGGCTCGTACCATATGGCATAGCTTACGCTCAACTGTAGCATCGATGAGTCGTGGTCGGCCCACACCTTCCCACAGTATCCCTACTGTTGGCTCGTACCATATGTGATATATTTCGTTCACCTCTAGCATCGATAAGTCGTGGTCGGCACACACCTTGCCTCAGTATCCCTTCTGTTGGCTCGTACCATACGGCATAGCCATCGCTCACCTCTAGCATCGATGAGCCGTGGTCGACACACACCTTGCCACAGTATCCCTTCTGTTGGCTCGTACCATACGGGATAACCTTTGTTCACCTCCAGCATCCATGAGTCGTGGTCGGCCCACACCTTGCCACAGTATCCCTTCTGTTGGTTCGTACCATACGGCATTGCCTTCGCTCACCTCTAGCATCGATGAGCCATGGTCGGCCCACACCATGATACAGTATCCCTTCTGTTGGCTCGTACCATACGGCATAGCCTTCGCTCATCCTTACCATCGATGAGATGTGGTTGACACACACCTTGCCACAGTATCTCTTCTGTTGGCTCGTACCATATGGGATAGATTTCGTTCTCCTCTAGCATCGATGAGTCGTGGTCGTCCCACACCTTGCCGCTGTATCGCTTCTGTTGGATTGTACCATACGGCATAGCCTTCGGTCACCCTTAGCAGTGATGAGCCGTGGTTGACACACACTTTGCCACAGTATCCCTTTTGTTGGCTCGTACCATACGGGATAGCCTTCGCTCACCTCTAGCACTGATGAGCCGTGGTTGGCCCACACATTTCCACAGTATCCTTTCTGTTGGCTCGTACCATATGGAATTGATTGCGCTCACCTCTAGCATCGTTGAGCCGTGGTCGGTTAACACCTTGCCACAGTATCCCTTCTGTTAGCTCGTACCATATGGGATAGATTTCGCTCACCTCTAGCATCGATGAGTCGTGGTCGGCCCACACATTACCTCTGTATCTTTTCTGTTGGCTGGTACCATACGGAAAAGTCTTCGCTCACCGCTAGCATCGATGAGCCGTGGTCGGCCCGCACCTTGCCACTGTATCCCTTCTGTTGGCTCGTATCATACGGCATAGCCTACGCTCACCTCTAGCATCGATGAGCCGTGGTCGACACACACCTTGCCACAGTATCCCTTCTGTTGGCTCGTACCATATGGGATAGATTTCGCTCGCCTCTAGCATCGATGAGTCGTTGTCGTCCCACACCTTGCCACCGTATACCTTCTGTTGGCTCGTACCATACGACATAGCCTTCGCTCACCTCAAGCATCGATGAGCCGTGGTCGGCCCACACCTTGACTCGGTATCCCTTTTGTTGGCTTGTACCGTACGGTATAGCCTTCGCTCACCCCTAGCATTGATGAGCCGTGGTTGACACACACCTTGCAACAGTATCCCTTCTGTTGGATCCTACCATACGGGATAGCCTTCGCTCACCTCTAGCATCGATGAGCCGTGGTCGGCCCACACCTTGACTCAGTATCCCTTTTGTTGGCTCGTACCATACGGTATAGCCTTCGCTCATCCTTACCATCGATGAGATGTGGTTGACACACACCTTGCCAGAATATCCCTTCTGTTGGCTCGTACCGTATGGGATAGATTTCGCTCACCTCTAGCATCGATGAGCCGTGGTCGGCCCACACCTTGCCACAGTATACTTTCTGTTGGCTCGTACCATATGGAATTGATTGCGCTCACCTCTAGCATCGTTGAGCCGTGGTCGGTTAACACCTTGCCACAGTATCCCTTCTGTTAGCTCGTACCATATGGGATAGATTTCGCTCACCTCTAGCATCGATGAGTCGTGGTCGGCCCACACATTACCTCTGTATCTTTTCTGTTGGCTGGTACCATACGGAAAAGTCTTCGCTCACCGCTAGCATCGATGAGCCGTGGTCGGCCCGCACCTTGCCACTGTATCCCTTCTGTTGGCTCGTATCATACGGCATAGCCTACGCTCACCTCTAGCATCGATGAGCCGTGGTCGACACACACCTTGCCACAGTATCCCTTCTGTTGGCTCGTACCATATGGGATAGATTTCGCTCGCCTCTAGCATCGATGAGTCGTTGTCGTCCCACACCTTGCCACCGTATACCTTCTGTTGGCTCGTACCATACGACATAGCCTTCGCTCACCCCTAGCATCGATGAGCCGTGGTTGACACACACCTTGCCATAGTATCCCTTCTGTTGGCTCGTACCATACGGGATACCCTTCGCTCATCTCTAGCATCGATGAGCCGTGGTTGGCCCACACATTTCCACAGTATCCTTAGCATCGATGAGCCGTGGTCGGCCGGCTCCTTGCCACAGTATCATTTCTGTTGGCTCGTATCATACGCCATAGCCTACGCTCACCTCTAGCATCGATGAGCCGTGGTCGGCCCACACCTTGACACAGTATCCCTATTGTTGGCTCGTACCATACGACATAGCCTTCGCTCACCCCTAGCATCGATGAGCCGTGGTTGACACACACCTTGCCACAGCATCCCTTCTGTTGGCTCGTACCATATGGGATAGATTTCGCTCATCTCTAGCATCGATGAGCCGTGGTCGGCCCACACATTTCCACAGTATCGCTTCTATTGGCTCGTACCATATGGGATAGATTTCGCTCACCTCTAGCATCGATGAGTCGTGGTCGGCCCACACCTTGCCACAGTATCCCTTCTGTTGGCTCGTACCATACGGCATAGCCTTCGCTCACCTCTAACATCGATGAGCCGTGGTCGACACACACCTTGCCACAGTATCCCTTCTGTTGGCTCGTATCATACGGCATAGCCTTCGCTCACCTGTAGCATCGATGAGCCGTGGTCGACACACACCTTGCCACAGTATTCCTCCTCTTGGCTCGTATCATACGGCATAGCCTCCGTTCACCTCTAGCATCGTTAAGCCGTATTCGGCCCACACCTTGCCACACTATCCCTTCTGTTGCTCGTACCATACAGGATAGCCTTCGCTCACCCGTAGCATCGATGAGTCGTGGTTGACACACACCTTGCTACAGTATCCCTTCTGTTGGCTCGTACCATACGGGATACCCTTCGCTCATCTCTAGCATCGATGAGCCGTGGTTGGCCCACACATTTCCACAGTATCCCTTAGCATCGATGAGCCGTGGTCGGCCGGCTCCTTGCCACAGTATCATTTCTGTTGGCTCGTATCATACGCCATAGCCTACGCTCACCTCTAGCATCGATGAGCCGTGGTCGGCCCACACCTTGACACAGTATCCCTATTGTTGGCTCGTACCATACGACATAGCCTTCGCTCACCCCTAGCATCGATGAGCCGTGGTTGACACACACCTTGCCACAGCATCCCTTTTGTTGGCTCGTACCATATGGGATAGATTTCGCTCATCCCTAGCATCGATGAGCCGTGGTCGGCCCACACATTTCCACAGTATCGCTTCTATTGGCTCGTACCATATGGGATCGATTTCGCTCACCTCTAGCATCGATGAGTCGTGGTCGGCCCACACCTTGCCACAGTATCCCTTCTGTTGGCTCGTACCATACGGCATAGCCTTCGCTCACCTGTAGCATCGATGAGCCGTGGTCGACACACACCTTGCCACAGTATTCCTCCTCTTGGCTCGTATCATACGGCATAGCCTCCGTTCACCTCTAGCATCGTTAAGCTGTGGTCGGCCCACAACTTGCCACAGTATCCCTTCTGTTACTCGTACCATACAGGATAGCCTTCGCTCACCCCTAGCATCGATGAGCCGTGGTTGACACACACCTTGCCACAGTATCCCTTCTGTTGGCTCGTACCATATGGGATAGATTTAGCTCACCTCTAGCATCGATGAGTCGTGGTCGGCCCACACCTTGTCACAGTATCCCTTCTCTTATCTCGTATCATACGGCGTAGTCTTCGCTCACCTATAGCATCGATGAGCCGTGGTCAACACACACCTTGCCACAGTATCGCTTCTGTTGGCTCGCACCATACGGGATAGCCTTCGCTCACCTATAGCATCGATAAGCCGTGGTCGGCTCACACCTTGCCACAGTATCCCTTCTGTTGAATCGTACCATACAGGATAGCCTTCGCTCACCTCTAGCATCGATCAGCCGTGGTCGGCCCACACCTTGGCACATTATCCCTTCTGTTGGTTCGTACCATACGACATAGCCTTCGCTCACCCCTAGCATCGATGAGCCGTGGTTGACACACACCTTGCTACGGTATCCCTTCTGTTGGCTCGTACCATATGGCATAGCTTACGCTCAACTGTAGCATCGATGAGTCGTGGTCGGCCCACACCTTCCCACAGTATCCCTACTGTTGGCTCGTACCATATGTGATATATTTCGTTCACCTCTAGCATCGATAAGTCGTGGTCGGCACACACCTTGCCTCAGTATCCCTTCTGTTGGCTCGTACCATACGGCATAGCCATCGCTCACCTCTAGCATCGATGAGCCGTGGTCGACACACACCTTGCCACAGTATCCCTTCTGTTGGCTCGTACCATACGGGATAACCTTTGTTCACCTCCAGCATCCATGAGTCGTGGTCGGCCCACACCTTGCCACAGTATCCCTTCTGTTGGTTCGTACCATACGGCATAGCCTTCGCTCACCTCTAGCATCGATGAGCCATGGTCGGCCCACACCATGATACAGTATCCCTTCTGTTGGCTCGTACCATACGGCATAGCCTTCGCTCATCCTTACCATCGATGAGATGTGGTTGACACACACCTTGCCACAGTATCTCTTCTGTTGGCTCGAACCATATGGGATAGATTTCGTTCTCCTCTAGCATCGATGAGTCGTGGTCGTCCCACACCTTGCCGCTGTATCGCTTCTGTTGGATTGTACCATACGGCATAGCCTTCGGTCACCCCTAGCAGTGATGAGCCGTGGTTGACACACACTTTGCCACAGTATCCCTTTTGTTGGCTCGTACCATACGGGATAGCCTTCGCTCACCTCTAGCACTGATGAGCCGTGGTTGGCCCACACATTTCCACAGTATCCTTTCTGTTGGCTCGTACCATATGGGATAGATTTTGCTCACCTCTAGCATCGATGTGCCGTGGTCGACACACACCTTGCCACAGTATCCCTTCTGTTGGCTCCTACCACACGGGATAGCCTTCGCTCACCTCAAGCATCGATGAGCCGTGGTCGGCCCACACCTTGACTCGGTATCCCTTTTGTTGGCTTGTACCGTACGGTATAGCCTTCGCTCACCCCTAGCATTGATGAGCCGTGGTTGACACACACCTTGCAACAGTATCCCTTCTGTTGGATCCTACCATACGGGATAGCCTTCGCTCACCTCTAGCATCGATGAGCCGTGGTCGGCCCACACCTTGACTCAGTATCCCTTTTGTTGGCTCGTACCATACGGTATAGCCTTCGCTCATCCTTACCATCGATGAGATGTGGTTGACACACACCTTGCCAGAATATCCCTTCTGTTGGCTCGTACCGTATGGGATAGATTTCGCTCACCTCTAGCATCGATGAGCCGTGGTCGGCCCACACCTTGCCACAGTATACTTTCTGTTGGCTCGTACCATATGGAATTGATTGCGCTCACCTCTAGCATCGTTGAGCCGTGGTCGGTTAACACCTTGCCACAGTATCCCTTCTGTTAGCTCGTACCATATGGGATAGATTTCGCTCACCTCTAGCATCGATGAGTCGTGGTCGGCCCACACATTACCTCTGTATCTTTTCTGTTGGCTGGTACCATACGGAAAAGTCTTCGCTCACCGCTAGCATCGATGAGCCGTGGTCGGCCCGCACCTTGCCACTGTATCCCTTCTGTTGGCTCGTATCATACGGCATAGCCTACGCTCACCTCTAGCATCGATGAGCCGTGGTCGACACACACCTTGCCACAGTATCCCTTCTGTTGGCTCGTACCATATGGGATAGATTTCGCTCGCCTCTAGCATCGATGAGTCGTTGTCGTCCCACACCTTGCCACCGTATACCTTCTGTTGGCTCGTACCATACGACATAGCCTTCGCTCACCTCTAGCATCGATGAGCCATGGTTGGCCCACACCATGATACAGTATCCCTTCTGTTGGCTCGTACCATACGGCATAGCCTTCGCTCATCCTTACCATCGATGAGATGTGGTTGACACACACCTTGCCACAGTATCTCTTCTGTTGGCTCGTACCATATGGGATAGATTTCGTTCACCTCTAGCATCGATGAGTCGTGGTCGTCCCACACCTTGCCACTGTATCGCTTCTGTTGTCTCGTACCATACGGCATAGCCTTCGGTCACCCCTAGCATCGATGAGCCGTGGTTGACACACACCTTGCCACAGTATCCATTTTGTTGGCTCGTACCATACGGGATAGCCTTCGCTCACCTCTAGCATTCATGAGCCGTGGTTGGCCCACACATTTCCACAGTATCCTTTCTGTTGGCTCGTACCATATGGGATAGATTTTGCTCACCTCTAGCATCGATGAGCCGTGGTCGACACACACCTTGCCACAGTATCCCTTCTGTTGGCTCCTACCATACGGGATAGCCTTCGCTCACCTCAAGCATCGATGAGCCGTGGTCGGCCCACACCTTGACTCAGTATCCTTTTTGTTGGCTTGTACCGTACGGTATAGCCTTCGCTCACCCCTAGCATCGATGAGCCGTGGTCGACACACACCTTGCCACAGTATCCCTTCTGTTGGCTCCTACCATACGGGATAGCCTTCGCTCACCTCAAGCATCGATGAGCCGTGGTCGGCCCACACCTTGACTCAGTATCCCTTTTGTTAGCTTGTACCGTACGGTATAGCCTTCGCTCACCCCTAGCATTGATGAGCCGTGGTTGGCACACGCCTTGCCACAGTATCCCTTCTGTTGGCTCCTACCATACGGGATAGATTTCGCTCACCTCTAGCATCGATGAGTCGTGGTCGGCCCACACATTACCTCTGTATCTTTTCTGTTGGCTGGTACCATACGGCAAAGTCTTCGCTCACCGCTAGCATCGATGAGCCGTGGTCGGCCCGCACCTTGCCACTGTATCCCTTCTGTTGGCTCGTATCATACGGCATAGCCTACGCTCACCTCTAGCATCGATGAGCCGTAGTCGACACACACCTTGCCACAGTATCCCTTCCGTTGGCTCGTACCATATGGGATAGATTTCGCTCGCCTCTAGCATCGATGAGTCGTTGTCGTCCCACACCTTGCCACCGTATACCTTCTGTTGGCTCGTACCATACAACATAGCCTTCGCTCACCCCTAGCATCGATGAGCCGTGGTTGACACACACCTTGCCATAGTATCCCTTCTGTTGGCTCGTACCATACGGGATACCCTTCGCTCACCTCTAGCATCGATGAGCCGTGGTTGGCCCACACATTTCCACAGTATCCCTTAGCATCGATGAGCCGTGGTCGGCCCGCACCTTGCCACAGTATCATTTCTGTTGGCTCGTATCATACGCCATAGCCTACGCTCACCTCTAGCATCGATGAGCCGTGGTCGACACACACCTTGCCACAGTATCCCTTCTGTTGGCTCGTACCATACGGGATAGCCTTCCCTCACCTCTAGCATCGATGAGCCGTGGTCGGCCCACAACTTGACACAGTATCCCTATTGTTGGCTCGTACCATACGACATAGCCTTCGCTCACCCCTAGCATCGATGAGCCGTGGTTGACACACACCTTGCCACAGCATCCCTTCTGTTGGCTCGTACCATATGGGATAGATTTCGCTCACCTCTAGCATCGATGAGTCGTGGTCGGCCCACACCTTGCCACAGTATCCCTTCTGTTGGCTCGTACCATACGGCATAGCCTTCGCTCACCTCTAACATCGATGAGCCGTGGTCGACACACACCTTGCCACAGTATCCCTTCTGTTGGCTCGTATCATACGGCATAGCCTTCGCTCACCTGTAGCATCGATGAGCCGTGGTCGACACACACCTTGCCACAGTATTCCTCCTCTTGGCTCGTATCATACGGCATAGCCTCCGTTCACCTCTAGCATCGTTAAGCCGTGGTCGGCCCACACCTTGCCACAGTATCCCTTCTATTGCTCGTACCATACAGGATAGCCTTCGCTCACCCCTAGCATCGATGAGCCGTGGTGGACACACACCTTGCCACAGTATCCCTTCTGTTGGCTCGTACCATATGGGATAGATTTAGCTCACCTCTAGCATCGATGAGTCGTGGTCGGCCCACACCTTGTCACAGTATCCCTTCTCTTGGCTCGTATCATACGGCGTAGTCTTCGCTCACCTATAGCATCGATGAGCCGTGGTCAACACACACCTTGCCACAGTATCGCTTCTGTTGGCTCGCACCATACGGGATAGCCTTCGCTCACCTCTAGCATCGATAAGTTGTGGTCGGCCCACACCTTGCCACAGTATCCCTTCTGTTGAATCGTACCATACAGGATAGCCTTCGCTCACCTCTAGCATCGATCAGCCGTGGTCGGCCCACACCTTGGCACATTATCCCTTCTGTTGGTTCGTACCATACGGCATAGCCATCGCTCACCTCTAGCATCGATGAGCCGTGGTCGACACACACCTTGCCACAGTATCCCTTCTGTTGGCTCGTACCATACGGGATAACCTTTGCTCACCTCCAGCATCCATGAGTCGTGGTCGGCCCACACCTTGCCACAGTATCCCTTCTGTACGTTCGTACCATACGGGATAGCCTTCGCTCACCTCTAGCATCGATAAGTTGTGGTCGGCCCACACCTTGCCACAGTATCCCTTCTGTTGGTTCGTACCATACGGCATAGCCTTCGCTCACCTCCAGCATCGATGAGCCATGGTCGGCCCACACCATGATACAGTATCCCTTCTGTTGGCTCGTACCATACGGCATAGCCTTCGCTCATCCTTACCATCGATGAGATGTGGTTGACACAATCCTTGCCACAGTATCTCTTCTGTTCGCTCGTACCATATGGGATAGATTTCGTTCACCTCTAGCATCGATGAGCCGTGGTTGACACACACCTTGCCACAGTATCCCTTTTGTTGGCTCGTACCATACGGGATAGCCTTCGCTCACCTCTAGCATTGATGAGCCGTGGTTGGCCCACACATTTCCACAGTATCCTTTCTGTTGGCTCGTACCATATGGGATAGATTTTGCTCACCTCTAGCATCGATGAGCCGTGGTCGACACACACATTGCCACAGTATCCCTTCTGTTGGCTCCTACCATACGGGATAGCCTTCGCTCACCTCAAGCATCGATGAGCCGTGGTCGGCCCACACCTTGACTCAGTATCCCTTTTGTTGGCTTGTACCGTACGGTATAGCCTTCGCTCACCCCTAGCATCGATGAGCCGTGGTCGACACACACCTTGCCACAGTATCCCTTCTGTTGGCTCCTACCATACGGGATAGCCTTCTCTCACCTCAAGCATCGATGAGCCGTGGTCGGCCCACACCTTGACTCAGTATCCCTTTTGTTGGCTTGTACCGTACGGTATAGCCTTCGCTCACCCCTAGCATTGATGAGCCGTGGTTGGCACACACCTTGCCACAGTATCCCTTCTGTTGGCTCCTACCATACGGGATAGATTTCGCTCACCTCTAGCATCGATGAGCCATGGTCGGTCCACACCTTGCCACAGTATCCCTTCTGTTGGCTCGTACCATATGGGATAGATTTCGCTCACCTCTAGCATCGATGAGTCGTGGTCGGCCCACACATTACCTCTGTATCTTTTCTGTTGGCTGGTACCATACGGCAAAGTCTTCGCTCACCGCTAGCATCGATGAGCCGTGGTCGGCCCGCACCTTGCCACTGTATCCCTTCTGTTGGCTCGTATCATACGGCATAGCCTACGCTCACCTCTAGCATCGATGAGCCGTGGTCGACACACACCTTGCCACAGTATCCCTTCCGTTGGCTCGTACCATATGGGATAGATTTCGCTCGCCTCTAGCATCGATGAGTCGTTGTCGTCCCACACCTTGCCACCGTATACCTTCTGTTGGCTCGTACCATACGACATAGCCTTCGCTCACCCCTAGCATCGATGAGCCGTGGTTGACACACACCTTGCCATAGTATCCCTTCTGTTGGCTCGTACCATACGGGATACCCTTCGCTCACCTCTAGCATCGATGAGCCGTGGTTGGCCCACACATTTCCACAGTATCCCTTAGCATCGATGAGCCGTGGTCGGCCCGCACCTTGCCACAGTATCATTTCTGTTGGCACGTATCATACGCCATAGCCTACGCTCACCTCTAGCATCGATGAGCCGTGGTCGACACACACCTTGCCACAGTATCCCTTCTGTTGGCTCGTACCATACGGGATAGCCTTCCCTCACCTCTAGCATCGATGAGCCGTGGTCGGCCCACACCTTGACACAGTATCCCTATTGTTGGCTCGTACCATACGACATAGCCTTCGCTCACCCCTAGCATCGATGAGCCGTGGTTGACACACACCTTGCCACAGCATCCCTTCTGTTGGCTCGTACCATATGGGATAGATTTCGCTCACCTCTAGCATCGATGAGCCGTGGTCGGCCCACACCTTGCCACAGTATACTTTCTGTTGGCTCGTACCATATGGAATTGATTGCGCTCACCTCTAGCATCGTTGAGCCGTGGTCGGTCCACACCTTGCCACAGTATCCCTTCTGTTGGCTCGTACCATATGTAATAGATTTCGCTCACCTCTAGCATCGATGAGTCGTGGTCGGCCCACACATTACCTCTGTATCTTTTCTGTTGGCTGGTACCATACGGCAAAGTCTTCGCTCACCGCTAGCATCGATGAGCCGTGGTCGGCCCGCACCTTGCCACTGTATCCCTTCTGTTGGCTCGTATCATACGGCATAGCCTACGCTCACCTCTAGCATCGATGAGCCGTGTTCGACACACACCTTGCCACAGTATCCCTTCTGTTGGCTCGTACCATATGGGATAGATTTCGCTCGCCTCTAGCATCGATGAGTCGTTGTCGTCCCACACCTTGCCACCGTATACCTTCTGTTGGCTCGTACCATACGACATAGCCTTCGCTCACCCCTAGCATCGATGAGCCGTGGTTGACACACACCTTGCCATAGTATCCCTTCTGTTGGCTCGTACCATACGGGATACCCTTCGCTCACTTCTAGCATCGATGAGCCGTGGTTGGCCCACACATTTCCACAGTATCCCTTAGCATCGATGAGCCGTGGTCGGCCCGCACCTTGCCACAGTATCATTTCTGTTGGCACGTATCATACGCCATAGCCTACGCTCACCTCTAGCATCGATGAGCCGTGGTCGACACACACCTTGCCACAGTATCCCTTCTGTTGGCTCGTACCATACGGGATAGCCTTCCCTCACCTCTAGCATCGATGAGCCGTGGTCGGCCCACACCTTGACACAGTATCCCTATTGTTGGCTCGTACCATACGACATAGCCTTCGCTCACCCCTAGCATCGATGAGCCGTGGTTGACACACACCTTGCCACAGCATCCCTTCTGTTGGCTCGTACCATATGGGATAGATTTCGCTCATCTCTAGCATCGATGAGGCGTGGTCGGCCCACACATTTCCACAGTATCGCTTCTATTGGCTCGTACCATATGGGATAGATTTCGCTCACCTCTAACATCGATGAGCCGTGGTCGACACACACCTTGCCACAGTATCCCTTCTGTTGGCTCGTATCATACGGCATAGCCTTCGCTCACCTGTAGCATCGATGAGCCGTGGTCGACACACACATTGCCACAGTATCCCTTCTGTTGGCTCCTACCATACGGGATAGCCTTCGCTCACCTCAAGCATCGATGAGCCGTGGTCGGCCCACACCTTGACTCAGTATCCCTTTTGTTGGCTTGTACCGTACGGTATAGCCTTCGCTCACCCCTAGCATTGATGAGCCGTGGTTGACACACACCTTGCAACAGTATCCCTTCTGTTGGCTCCTACCATACGGGATAGCCTTCGCTCACCTCTAGCATCGATGAGCCGTGGTCGGCCCACACCTTGACTCAGTATCCCTTTTGTTGGCTCGTACCATACGGTATAGCCTTCGCTCATCCTTACCATCGATGAGATGTGGTTGAAACACACCTTGCCAGAATATCCCTTCTGTTGGCTCGTACCGTATGGGATAGATTTCGCTCACCTCTAGCATCGATGAGCCGTGGTCGGCCCACACCTTGCCACAGTATACTTTCTGTTGGCTCGTACCATATGGAATTGATTGCGCTCACCTCTAGCATCGTTGAGCCGTGGTCGGTCCACACCTTGCCACAGTATCCCTTCTGTTGGCTCGTACCATATGGGATAGATTTCGCTCACCTCTAGCATCGATGAGTCGTGGTCGGCCCACACATTACCTCTGTATCTTTTCTGTTGGCTGGTACCATACGGCAAAGTCTTCGCTCACCGCTAGCATCGATGAGCCGTGGTCGGCCCGCACCTTGCCACTGTATCCCTTCTGTTGGCTCGTATCATACGGCATAGCCTACGCTCACCTCTAGCATCGATGAGCCGTGTTCGACACACACCTTGCCACAGTATCCCTTCTGTTGGCTCGTACCATATGGGATAGATTTCGCTCGCCTCTAGCATCGATGAGTCGTTGTCGTCCCACACCTTGCCACCGTATACCTTCTGTTGGCTCGTACCATACGACATAGCCTTCGCTCACCCCTAGCATCGATGAGCCGTGGTTGACACACACCTTGCCATAGTATCCCTTCTGTTGGCTCGTACCATACGGGATACCCTTCGCTCACCTCTAGCATCGATGAGCCGTGGTTGGCCCACACATTTCCACAGTATCCCTTAGCATCGATGAGCCGTGGTCGGCCCGCACCTTGCCACAGTATCATTTCTGTTGGCACGTATCATACGCCATAGCCTACGCTCACCTCTAGCATCGATGAGCCGTGGTCGACACACACCTTGCCACAGTATCCCTTCTGTTGGCTCGTACCATACGGGATAGCCTTCCCTCACCTCTAGCATCGATGAGCCGTGGTCGGCCCACACCTTGACACAGTATCCCTATTGTTGGCTCGTACCATACGACATAGCCTTCGCTCACCCCTAGCATCGATGAGCCGTGGTTGACACACACCTTGCCACAGCATCCCTTCTGTTGGCTCGTACCATATGGGATAGATTTCGCTCATCTCTAGCATCGCTGAGGCGTGGTCGGCCCACACATTTCCACAGTATCGCTTCTATTGGCTCGTACCATATGGGATAGATTTCGCTCACCTCTAACATCGATGAGCCGTGGTCGACACACACCTTGCCACAGTATCCCTTCTGTTGGCTCGTATCATACGGCATAGCCTTCGCTCACCTGTAGCATCGATGAGCCGTGGTCGACACACACCTTGGCACATTATCCCTTCTGTTGGTTCGTACCATACGATATAGCCTTCGCTCACCCCTAGCATCGATGAGCCGTGGTTGACACACACCTTGCTACGGTATCCCTTCTGTTGGCTCGTACCATATGGCATAGATTACGCTCAACTGTAGCATCGATGAGTCGTGGTCGGCCCACACCTTCCCACAGTATCCCTACTGTTGGCTCGTACCATATGTGATATATTTCGTTCACCTCTAGCATCGATGAGTCGTGGTCGGCACACACCTTGTATCAGTATCCCTTCTGTTGGCTCGTACCATACGGCATAGCCATCGCTCACCTCTAGCATCGATGAGCCGTGGTCGACACACACCTTGCCACAGTATCCCTTCTGTTGGCTCGTACCATACGGGATAACCTTTGCTCACCTCCAGCATCCATGAGTCGTGGTCGTCCCACACCTTGCCACAGTATCCCTTCTGTTGGTTCGTACCATACGGCATAGCCTTCGCTCACCTCCAGCATCGATGAGCCATGGTCGGCCCACACCATGATACAGTATCCCTTCTGTTGGCTCGTACCATACGGCATAGCCTTCGCTCATCCTTACCATCGATGAGATGTGGTTGACACACACCTTGCCACAGTATCTCTTCTGTTCGCTCGTACCATATGGGATAGATTTCGTTCACCTCTAGCATCGATGAGTCGTGGTCGTCCCACACCTTGCCGCTGTATCGCTTCTGTTGGATCGTACCATACGGCATAGCCTTCGGTCACCCCTAGCATCGATGAGCCGTGGTTGACACACACATTTCCACAGTATCCTTTCTGTTGGCTCGTACCATATGGGATAGATTTTGCTCACCTCTAGCATCGATGAGCCGTGGTCGACACACACATTGCCACAGTATCCCTTCTGTTGGCTCCTACCATACGGGATAGCCTTCGCTCACCTCAAGCATCGATGAGCCGTGGTCGGCCCACACCTTGACTCAGTATCCCTTTTGTTGGCTTGTACCGTACGGTATAGCCTTCGCTCACCCCTAGCATTGATGAGCCGTGGTTGACACACACCTTGCAACAGTATCCCTTCTGTTGGCTCCTACCATACGGGATAGCCTTCGCTCACCTCTAGCATCGATGAGCCGTGGTCGGCCCACACCTTGACTCAGTATCCCTTTTGTTGGCTCGTACCATACGGTATAGCCTTCGCTCATCCTTACCATCGATGAGATGTGGTTGAAACACACCTTGCCAGAATATCCCTTCTGTTGGCTCGTACCGTATGGGATAGATTTCGCTCACCTCTAGCATCGATGAGCCGTGGTCGGCCCACACCTTGCCACAGTATACTTTCTGTTGGCTCGTACCATATGGAATTGATTGCGCTCACCTCTAGCATCGTTGAGCCGTGGTCGGTCCACACCTTGCCACAGTATCCCTTCTGTTGGCTCGTACCATATGGGATAGATTTCGCTCACCTCTAGCATCGATGAGTCGTGGTCGGCCCACACATTACCTCTGTATCTTTTCTGTTGGCTGGTACCATACGGCAAAGTCTTCGCTCACCGCTAGCATCGATGAGCCGTGGTCGGCCCGCACCTTGCCACTGTATCCCTTCTGTTGGCTCGTATCATACGGCATAGCCTACGCTCACCTCTAGCATCGATGAGCCGTGTTCGACACACACCTTGCCACAGTATCCCTTCTGTTGGCTCGTACCATATGGGATAGATTTCGCTCGCCTCTAGCATCGATGAGTCGTTGTCGTCCCACACCTTGCCACCGTATACCTTCTGTTGGCTCGTACCATACGACATAGCCTTCGCTCACCCCTAGCATCGATGAGCCGTGGTTGACACACACCTTGCCACAGCATCCCTTCTGTTGGCTCGTACCATATGGGATAGATTTCGCTCATCTCTAGCATCGATGAGCCGTGGTCGGCCCACACATTTCCACAGTATCGCTTCTATTGGCTCGTACCATATGGGATAGATTTCGCTCACCTCTAGCATCGATGAGTCGTGGTCGGCCCACACCTTGCCACAGTATTCCTCCTCTTGGCTCGTATCATACGGCATAGCCTCCGTTCACCTCTAGCATCGTTAAGCCGTGGTCGGCCCACACCTTGCCACAGTATCCCTTCTGTTGGCTCGTACCATACAGGATAGCCTTCGCTCACCCCTAGCATCGATGAGCCGTGGTTGACACACACCTTGCCACAGTATCCCTTCTGTTGGCTCGTACCATATGGGATAGATTTAGCTCACCTCTAGCATCGATGAGTCGTGGTCGGTCCATCACCTTGTCACAGTATCCCTTCTCTTGGCTCGTATCATACGGCGTAGTGTTCGCTCACCTATAGCATCGATGAGCCGTGGTCAACACACACCTTGCCACAGTATCGCTTCTGTTGGCTCGCACCATACGGGATAGCCTTCGCTCACCTCTAGCATCGATAAGCCGTGGTCGGCCCACACCTTGCCACAGTATCCCTTCTGTTGAATCGTACCATACAGGATAGCCTTCGCTCACCTCTAGCATCGATCAGCCGTGGTCGGCCCACACCTTGGCACATTATCCCTTCTGTTGGTTCGTACCATACGACATAGCCTTCGCTCACCCCTAGCATCGATGAGCCGTGGTTGACACACACCTTGCTACGGTATCCCTTCTGTTGGCTCGTACCATATGGGATAGATTACGCTCAACTGTAGCATCGATGAGTCGTGGTCGGCCCACACCTTCCCACAGTATCCCTACTGTTGGCTCGTACCATATGTGATATATTTCGTTCACCTCTAGCATCGATGAGTCGTCGTCGGCACACACCTTGCCTCAGTATCCCTTCTGTTGGCTCGTACCATACGGCATAGCCATCGCTCACCTCTAGCATCGATGAACCGTGGTCGACACACACCTTGCCACAGTATCCCTTCTGTTGGCTCGTACCATACGGGATAACCTTTGCTCACCTCCAGCATCCATGAGTCGTGGTCGGCCCACACCTTGCCACAGTATCCCTTCTGTTGGTTCGTACCATACGGCATAGCCTTCGCTCACCTCTAGCATCGATGAGCCATGGTCGGTTCACACCATGATACAGTATCCCTTCTGTTGGCTCGTACCATACGGCATAGCCTTCGCTCATCCTTACCATCGATGAGCCGTGGTCGACACACACCTTGCCACAGTATCCCTTCTGTTGGCTCGTACCATATGGGATAGATTTCGCTCGCCTCTAGCATCGATGAGTCGTTGTCGTCCCACACCTTGCCACCGTATACCTTCTGTTGGCTCGTACCATACAACATAGCCTTCGCTCACCCCTAGCATCGATGAGCCGTGTTTGACACACACCTTGCCATAGTATCCCTTCTGTTGGCTCGTACCATACGGGATAGCCTTCGCTCACCTCTAGCATCGATGAGCCGTGGTTGGCCCACACATTTCCACAGTATCCCTTCTGTTGGCTCCTACCATACGGGATAGCCTTCGCTCACCTCAAGCATCGATGAGCCGTGGTCGGCCCACACCTTGCCACAGTATCATTTCTGTTGGCTCGTACCGTACGCCATAGCCTTCGCTCACCTCTAGCATCGATGAGCCGTGGTTGACACACACCTTGCCACAGTATCCCTTCTGTTGGCTCGTACCATACGGGATAGCCTTCGCTCACCTCTAGCATCGATGAGCCGTGGTCGGCCCACACCTTGACTCAGTATCCCTTTTGTTGGCTCGTACCATACGACATAGCCTTCGCTCATCCTTACCATCGATGAGCCGTGGTTGACACACACCTTGCCACAATATCCCTTCTGTTGGCTCGTACCATATGGGATAGATTTCGCTCACCTCTAGCATCGATGAGCCGTGGTCGGCCCACACCTTGCCACAGTATACTTTCTGTTGGCTCGTACCATATGGAATTGATTGCGCTCACCTCTAGCATCGATGAGCCGTGGTCGGCCCACACCTTGCCACAGTATCCCTTCTGTTGGCTCGTACCATATGGGATAGATTTCGCTCACCTCTAGCATCGATGAGTCGTGGTCGGCCCACACATTACCTCTGTATCTTTTCTGTTGGCTCGTACCATACGGCAAAGTCTTCGCTCACCTCTAGCATCGATGAGCCGTGGTCGGCCCGCACCTTGCCACAGTATCCCTTCTGTTGGCTCGTATCATACGGCATAGCCTACGCTCACCTCTAGCATCGATGAGCCGTGGTCGACCCACACCTTGCCACAGTATCCCTTCTGTTGGCTCGTACCATATGGGATAGATTTCGCTCACCTCTAGCATCGATGAGTCGTGGTCGTCCCACACCTTGCCACCGTATACCTTCTGTTGGCTCGTACCATACGGCATAGCCTTCGCTCACCCCTAGCATCGATGAGCCGTGGTTGACACACACCTTGCCATAGTATCCCTTCTGTTGGCTCGTACCATACGGGATACCCTTCGCTCATCTCTAGCATCGATGAGCCGTGGTTGGCCCGCACATTTCCACAGTATCCTTTCTGTTGGCTCGTACCATATGGGATAGATTTTGCTCACCTCTAGCATCGATGAGCCGTGGTCGGCCGGCTCCTTGCCACAGTATCCCTTCTGTTGGCTCGTACCATACGGGATAGCCTTCGCTCACCTCTAGCATCGATGAGCCGTGGTCGGCCCACACCTTGACTCAGTATCCCTTTTGTTGGCTCGTACCATACGGTATAGCCTTCGCTCACCCCTAGCATCGATGAGCCGTGGTTGACACACACCTTGCCACAGCATCCCTTCTGTTGGCTCGTACCATATGGGATAGATTTCGCTCACCTCTAGCATCGATGAGCCGTGGTCGGCCCACACATTACCTCAGTATCCCTTTCTGTTGGCTGGTACCATACGGTATAGCCTTCGCTCATCCTTACCATCGATGAGATGTGGTTGAAACACACCTTGCCAGAATATCCTTGGCTCACCGTATGGGATAGATTTTCCTCTTCTGTTGAGCCGTGGTCGCCCACACCTTGCCACAGTATACTTTCTGTTGGCTCGTACCATATGGAATTGATTGCGCTCACCTCTAGCATCGATGAGCCGTGGTTCGGTCCACACCTTGCCACAGTATCGCTTCTGTTGGCTCGTACCATATGGGATAGATTTCGCTCACCTCTAGCATCGATGAGTCGTGGTCGGCCCACACCTTGCCACAGTATCCCTTCTGTTGGCTCGTACCATACGGCATAGCCTTCGCTCACCTCTAGCATCGATGAGCCGTGGTCGACACACACCTTGCCACAGTATCCCTTCTGTTGGCTCGTATCATACGGCATAGCCTTCGCTCACCTCTAGCATCGATGAGCCGTGGTCGACACACACCTTGCCACAGTATTCCTCCTCTTGGCTCGTATCATACGGCATAGCCTCCGTTCACCTCTAGCATCGTTAAGCCGTGGTCGGCCCACACCTTGCCACAGTATCCCTTCTGTTGCTCGTACCATACAGGATAGCCTTCGCTCACCCCTAGCATCGATGAGCCGTGGTTGACACACACCTTGCCACAGTATCCCTTCTGTTGGCTCGTACCATATGGGATAGATTTAGCTCACCTCTAGCATCGATGAGTCGTGGTCGGTCCACACCTTGTCACAGTATCCCTTCTCTTGGCTCGTATCATACGGCGTAGTGTTCGCTCACCTATAGCATCGATGAGCCGTGGTCAACACACACCTTGCCACAGTATCGCTTCTGTTGGCTCGCACCATACGGGATAGCCTTCGCTCACCTCTAGCATCGATAAGCCGTGGTCGGCCCACACCTTGCCACAGTATCCCTTCTGTTGAATCGTACCATACAGGATAGCCTTCGCTCACCTCTAGCATCGATCAGCCGTGGTCGGCCCACACCTTGGCACATTATCCCTTCTGTTGGTTCGTACCATACGACATAGCCTTCGCTCACCCCTAGCATCGATGAGCCGTGGTTGACACACACCTTGCTACGGTATCCCTTCTGTTGGCTCGTACCATATGGGATAGATTACGCTCAACTGTAGCATCGATGAGTCGTGGTCGGCCCACACCTTCCCACAGTATCCCTACTGTTGGCTCGTACCATATGTGATATATTTCGTTCACCTCTAGCATCGATGAGTCGTCGTCGGCACACACCTTGCCTCAGTATCCCTTCTGTTGGCTCGTACCATACGGCATAGCCATCGCTCACCTCTAGCATCGATGAACCGTGGTCGACACACACCTTGCCACAGTATCCCTTCTGTTGGCTCGTACCATACGGGATAACCTTTGCTCACCTCCAGCATCCATGAGTCGTGGTCGGCCCACACCTTGCCACAGTATCCCTTCTGTTGGTTCGTACCATACGGCATAGCCTTCGCTCACCTCTAGCATCGATGAGCCATGGTCGGTTCACACCATGATACAGTATCCCTTCTGTTGGCTCGTACCATACGGCATAGCCTTCGCTCATCCTTACCATCGATGAGCCGTGGTCGACACACACCTTGCCACAGTATCCCTTCTGTTGGCTCGTACCATATGGGATAGATTTCGCTCGCCTCTAGCATCGATGAGTCGTTGTCGTCCCACACCTTGCCACCGTATACCTTCTGTTGGCTCGTACCATACAACATAGCCTTCGCTCACCCCTAGCATCGATGAGCCGTGTTTGACACACACCTTGCCATAGTATCCCTTCTGTTGGCTCGTACCATACGGGATAGCCTTCGCTCACCTCTAGCATCGATGAGCCGTGGTTGGCCCACACATTTCCACAGTATCCCTTAGCATCGATGAGCCGTGGTCGGCCCGCACCTTGCCACAGTATCATTTCTGTTGGCTCGTATCATACGCCATAGCCTACGCTCACCTCTAGCATCGATGAGCCGTGGTCGACACACACCTTGCCACAGTATCCCTTCTGTTGGCTCGTACCATACGGGATAGCCTTCCCTCACCTCTAGCATCGATGAGCCGTGGTCGGCCCACACCTTGACACAGTATCCCTATTGTTGGCTCGTACCATACGACATAGCCTTCGCTCACCCCTAGCATCGATGAGCCGTGGTTGACACACACCTTGCCACAACATCCCTTCTGTTGGCTCGTACCATATGGGATAGATTTCGCTCATCTCTAGCATCGATGAGCCGTGGTCGGCCCACACATTTCCACAGTATCGCTTCTATTGGCTCGTACCATATGGGATAGATTTCGCTCACCTCTAGCATCGATGAGTCGTGGTCGGCCCACATCTTGCCACAGTATCCCTTCTGTTGGCTCGTACCATACGGCATAGCCTTCGCTCACCTCTAACATCGATGAGCCGTGGTCGACACACACCTTGCCACAGTATCCCTTCTGTTGGCTCGTATCATACGGCATAGCCTTCGCTCACCTGTAGCATCGATGAGCCGTGGTTGACACACACCTTGCCACAGCATCCCTTCTGTTGGCTCGTACCATATGGGATAGATTTCGCTCATCTCTACCATCGATGAGCCGTGGTCGGCCCACACATTTCCACAGTATCGCTTCTATTGGCTCGTACCATATGGGATAGATTTCGTTCACCTCTGGCATCGATGAGCCGTTGTCGGCCCACACCTTGCCACAGTATCCTTTCTGTTGGCTCGTACCACATGGAATAGATTTCGCTCACCTCTAGCATCTTTGAGCAGTGGTCGGCCCACACTTTGCCACAGTATCCCTTCTGTTTTCTCGTATCATATGGGATATATTTCACTCACCTCTAGCATCGATGCGTCGTGGTCGGCCCACAACTTGCCACAGTATCCCTTCTGTTGGCTCGTACCATACGGCATAGCCTTCGCTCATCCTTACCATCGATGAGATGTGGTTGACACACACCTTGCCACAGTATCTCTTCTGTTGGCTCGTACCATATGGGATAGATTTCGTTCACCTCTAGCATCGATGAGCCGTGGTCGTCCTGCACCTTGCCACAGTATCCTTTCTGTTGGCTCGTATCATACGGCATAGCCTACGCTCACCTCTAGCATCGATGAGCCGTGGTCGACCCACACCTTGCCAGAGTATCCCTTTTGTTGGCTCGTACCATACGGGATAGCCTTCGCTTACCTCTAGCATCGATAAGCCGTGGTCGGCCCACACCTTGCCACAGTATCCCATCTGTTGGCAGATACCATACGGGATAGCCTGCGCTCACCTGTAGCACCGACGAACAGTGGTCGTATGATTTCACAAGTTATTAGTTTAACATATCAGTACAAGGATTCGTTACAATTACAAAGTTATGATCAATTTTATATATTGTTGGAATTGTTAATATATATTACTATAATTTAAAGTTCAGGTTAGTAATACGCTGTTTTCAAATTCTTGATATGTCCACAGGCAAGTAGTCATTACAGCATTTGTTCCCTAAAGCTTCAATATACATACTTTCAACAAAATGCAGCGAATGTATATATGCTGGAGTGTCCAGTAGCCTAATGTTTTTCCAGTCTGGTTGTAAAATTCCCTTTACCATATTCTTAGATAAAGCTGTGTTATTGCTGTTGGTTCGGATATCGCATTTGTGTTCCTGGACACGGTTACCTAAACTTCTTCGTGTCGAGCCTACGTAGTTGCTAACATGTTCTCCTGTTGAGGGGTCCAGCAGTGGAATATTATACACACCCCATTTGTTCATAATATCTGTTTCTGCTCGATCCTTTTTAACTGATGATAGGAGGTTCTTCGAGCGGGTGCTGAATTGTATATAATGTTTTGAACAGATACGAGATAGTGTGTTAGTGATATGGGGGTGCTGGTCCAATGCTCCTACGAATCGTTTATTAGGCCTTGTATCTGGCTTCAGATTAATAGTTCGTTCACTGGATATTCTAGTGTATAACCTATTAATCATCGTCTTGAGGTATCCATGTTTATCCGCTAATTTTAAAATGAACTATATCTCAGACTGGAAATGACTATCATTTGAAGAATGCGTGAAGGCTCTTCTAAAAAGAAAATTGATAGCAGAAAATTTTTGTGGAGTTAGATGTGAAGAGTTAAACGGGATAAGGCTGTTACAATCCGTAGGCTTTCGGTAGACACAAAAGGACAGTGAGTTAGTATTTGAATCTCGAAATAAATGAAAATCCAAAAAAGGCAGAGAAAAATTAGATTCAAGTTCTATCGTGAGCCCGATAGTAAGAAATACTGACGATAGTGCGTCGGCGAATTGTTTTAAATCATCCTTTGAGTGAGGCTAGGATAATTTAAAACAATTCGCCGACGCACTATCGTTAGTATATCGCGCATAGACGGTGAGTTTCTCATTTCATTTAGATAATTGAAATTTAACAGGTAATCAAACCTGAAGTATTTCAATGGGTATAGTAATAGAAGAAAAACTTCGTGCTCAAATGATATCAATAATAAGTCACTTCTGTTTCAGCACGATGCACTAAAAACTTCCATCTAATACACATGCCGTGGTTAAAAATGATGTTTATTTACACTAAAAACACATGTACAGATAAAAGCCAAAGAACTTAAAATGGCGAGATCTTTCGATCTTGATCCAAGCTCACTTTCAAGCCGAAAGTGCCATCAATGTTCGGAGATTGATTTGAGGTTTAAAGACCACCGTGAGCAACTCAATGGGCTATAAGCAGTCGCCCGTCCCTAATTTAGGGTCACTGGTTCCAGGGAAGGGAGAGAGCCAGTGCCGTAAGGCAAACACAACATCCGTGCCTCATCGGGATTCGAACCCGGACCCCGTTCGGACGAATGATCAGAGGCCATCGCTTAGACCACTGCGCCACCGGGGCGGCAATGTTCGGAGAGCAGGAATATATATACAAGCAGACGCGACCATCATGCACTGGTTGTTGACCCCCTCCCCCCCCCCCCCCACACACGCACAACACACATATTCATGTGTGTTGAGTCCCCCCCTGCCCATAGCACATATTCATGTGTGTTGTGCCCCCTCCCCCAAACATAACACCCATATTCATGTGTGTTGTGTTTAGGGAGGGGTGTTCAACAACTAGTGCATGATGGTCGCGTCTGCTTGTATATATATATATTTCTGCTCTCCGTACATCGATGGCACTTTCTGCTTGAAAATGAGCTTGGAGAAAGCTCGAAAGATCTCGCCATTTTAAGTTCTTTGGCTTTTATCTGTGCATATGTTTTTAGTGTAAATAAACATCATTTTTAACCACGGCATGTGTATTAGATGTAAGTTTTTAGTGCATCGTACTGAGACAGAAGTGATTTAATATTGATCTCAAGCATTTCCACGAATCGCTGCTATTACTGGAAATTTTTTCGTCATATGAAAAAAGTGAGAACGGAATTTTTCCGTTAATATAAGAAAGGAACTGTATAAGGTTTCTCTAAAAATTCAGAAATTTTTTGTTAACACATTTCAGAAACAGCAATTCGCCGTCAATATAAGAAAGGAATTGCGGAAAGGTTTCTTAAAATTCAGAATTTTCTTGGCGTACGAAAAATCCGTGAAATTCAGGTTTCTTTCCGTCATTTCACGGAAAAAAATTGTATCTCTTAGCCATATTGCTGACACTGCTCTGAAGTTTCTTAAGTCAAGGGCGTGAAGCCGTGGCTAACCGTGACTGTCAAAAAAGAGACGTGCTGCGAACTGGAATACTCGGGTGTTCTCTGTTCTGTTTCTGTGAAGTCAAGTGGAAAAAAGAGTGCCATGAGATGAAGTGAAGTGAAATAGAATGACTGTAAATATGTAAATAATAGTGTACCTATATATGTTATGAACACATACTGGTAGATAAGAGAAAGGAACTTACTGTGTTTTTCTTCATCAGGAAGTGAAATTCAACTACGGTCTTGTATTCGCTGTATACATACATATGTATATTTGCTCCATGTTCTACAGTTTTTTATTAGCATTAAAATGTAACATATATTATTGAAATATAAGTCGAGTATTAACACTGGAGCTCAGGTATGTTATTTTTGAAATCTTGATGATTGACATATCACAATTACGGAATAGACCGTATGCATTGTCGTCACGAAACCGCGGTTCGCGTTACTTCTTCGTCTGCGGCTTTCTCGCAGAACAACTGGTGTACAAGTGAGCAAAGATGCATTGCGTGGGCTACGTAAGTGGGTTATCTGGTGATCAAAAACAGCTTTATTCTGATAAAGTTATTGGGCAATTGTGGGGACCCATATGAAATTCCATACTCACTTTTCAATATTGTAGGAAAGGGAATGTTTTTGCTTGAAAGGAGCTCAAAATTCTGCACTCCAGCACAGCCACTAGTTTATGAGCTAACAGCATATTCACATAGTTATTTAAGATAAAAACGTAGTGTCGTCTTTGGTTAATTATTTAATTTAAAAGTTTACCTTTCAATAATGTTGATATTCCCCAACCTGAAACTTAAGCTAAGGTAAAAGTCCTCAGCTTTACACAGGTAAGGATATATATATACAGACATGCCAACTTTCAAAATCTGAAAATCGGGAGATTTTTTCAGCTCATAAAATCACACGAACGCTATTTTTCATCTACATTTTCCAGGCGTAGGAACAATTTTTACAGTAGTAGTATTATCGGTCCACTAAAAGTTCTGGAGAAAGGAAACAAACAGCGCGAAAAGCGATGCACCCTCCCCTACTGAAATTCGTTTTCAGGTACGTCGATTCCGCAAGATAATGAAAACGTAAAATAGCCCGCATGTTGTTTTTTACGAATAAAATAGCAGCCAATTGTTTTTCGTTTGTTCTTTAGGTTGTACATGAAGGCGAAGACGACAAAAAACATCGTACTACTAACATCCCTTTCCTTACAAAACGAGGTCAACTGTACTACTACTACCTTTTGTCGTTAAGTGAATTCGCCGCAACTCAATTGTTTATCACCACTCACAATACGCGCAGGCTCTGTTGAGGCGAAGGGTTGAAAGACTGAACTGCAAGGGAAGGCAGGGCTGCTCCCATCTGTCAATTCATTACTGACCCTCCCCGGCATTCTCGTGCCACAGCAGGTGAGCTGTTTGCTGAAGGCGTCGTTTGACAATCGGACTTGGAGAAAAAAATTTAAAGCAAATTTTTCCGATCAGACGATTGGTCAGAAGCCAGTGCTTAGACCACTGCGCCACAGGGCAGCTTTCTTTTTGCAGACAGGAGAGGAAAAGTACGAAACTGATGACTGTAATGCCGCTTTGCATCGACACCAAAAGAAAAATATTTCACAGGCTGTTCGAAATCATAGTGGTTGATAGAATTTCGACCATCCTGACCGCTAGTTCTCGGTGAAAATCAGGAGAATTCGACGTTCATTAAGAGAGCCGGAGGAAGGGCTTAAAATCCGGAGTCTGCCGCCTAAATCTGGAGAGTTGGCCCGTCTGTATATATATATATATATATATATGTATAATAAAAAATTCTGGCGATTAGCACTGAGTCTCTCTACCTTATATATAATAATGACAATAATAATAAACTTTTGAATTTTATCATGAGATCATTTTTTCCAAAATCGGAGTGGGAACCCAACATATGAAGGTTCCATAAGATATTCACTCCCCTGTAGCAGTGGATACATTCATGATAAAGAACAGCATAATCGTACACATAAGAAAGGTTAATTCTAGTCTAAAGATCTTCATAGAGTTTTTGTAGATAATGCATCAGTAAATTTATGAACATACCTGTTACAAAATGTAAACTACACGCTCTAATATTCTTTCGTTTCCGATCGTGTTCTTTCGTTTCCTCTGCTGATACGCGATAACCACAAATTTGACGTTTCTGAATTAAATCTTTATAATTCTGATCCCACTTCGTTTGTTCAGATGGTAATCTATAATAGGACACATCGCTATCTCTCCCACTTCGGTTACTGCAGTCGAAAATAGCACATAACACCATCTTCCTTAATGCTCCACAATGCAAATCCAAGCAGTGCTTGTACACCAGTTGATCACCAGGACGTCTGCTAGGATGGTTTACCTCACTGTGACGTCATATGCATAAGGTCTATAGATTCAGATACATATTTATACTTCATTTTGGAACTTGGTATTCACTGACACTGCATATGAGACAAGTACAGCAAAGCTATCTTTTGCCTTTATTTTCAATCAAAGATTCTATCAGTATGAGAAATATGCTTCGTTAATTCACGAAAGGAATCAAGGAAAGTGGCTCGTCAACTTCAGAAAGTTTTTTAAAGTGTAGATAATTGATAAGTTTTTACTAACTGGATGTATGAACAATGTATGATATTAGGTTTACAGGTCTCCCTGTAGGTGAAATAAAGATCTGATTTACTCATGATTCACCAGGGGTTGAAGACCCGAGGAAAATGTAATAAAAAGTTTTCTTTTTGTCAAAGCACTTTAAAGTAAATCTAATTATCAGTTAGCATTATAAATTTTATTTTTAAAGATTTAATTCCTGTGGTGCTGTCACTGCATATTATTTCCTTACAATTTTAACCTTTTTCAGACTGTTTTTTTTTTGGATTGCACTCAGTGGCGGTTCTAGGCCGGGTAGGGGGCAGGACCCCTAAATATAGCCTTTCTTTTTGGGAATTATATATTAATTTTAATTAATTAGGGGCACATGCAGGAATTATTTTTTTTTGTATAGAAACGCCACTGATTGTACTTCCATAGGCATTGGTGTTGCATAGATTTTCACACAAGAAAGTATATTGTGCGTGTTTTTGTGAAACTGGTGCCGTTTCCTAAGTTCGGTGATATTTTCACAGACTTCATGTCATTCAAATCATCAGGTAAATTACTGCAATTTGAGAATAATATTGATGCAAAGCTATCAGGTAAAAAGTTAGAAAGAGAATAAAACTAAAAATTAGAACATTTTTTAGTTTTCTTCTCTTTATTGACAAGTGTAAGTGGTGGGGAAAAGTTTGTGTATATGCTGTGAGAAGAGTTGGCTTTCTGCGTTGTTTCCTTTTAAAATAACCAGGACCTTTCCTGTTATCGGCCCGCCACTCTTTGCTTTTGTTCATTGTTACATAAAATGACACTATTTGACTTCCGAACAAGAGCGCTTTCAAGCAGTTTCCGATTTTGAGTGTATCGTTCCGTTTTGTTTACATGAAACCTGATCACACCCAACATGAGAAAAAAGTAGTTCACGATAAATGTTATGGGATTTTTTTATTGTTAATATATAAAATGACACAATAAATAGCAAAAACCTACTTATTCACTTTTTAATAAAATGTAAACTGTTTAAGAAATATATAACAGAAAAAAATTATACAGTATAAGGAAACAAATGAAAACAAATAATAGCTACAAATTGGGTACCAATATCACTCTGGGGCCAATACGTTTGACCGATTGTCTATTTGTGACCGTCGTCGATAAATCAAAAAAATTCATTTTGAAGAGACAATTCCAAAGCGCATACAAACGGTTAAAAGAACATTCTTTCCGAATGACCACACATAATTCCAAAGCGCAGACAAACGGTAAAAAGATCGTGATCACTGCACATAGGTGGTGCGCATAAAGAAGCACGTGATCACTGCGCATAGATGGTAGGCGTAGAGAAGCACGTGATCGCTGTGCATATGCTACCGAGGACTCTGTGTTCTACCATTGGTTCTACTTTCGAAATTGGGAACTACTTGAAAGCGTTCTTATTCGGAAGTCAAATAGTGGCGGGCAGATAACAGGAAAGGTCCAATAATAACAAATACCTTTAGATGTGTTAAGACTAAAAATGTGTAATTTTTTTAAATGAGCACACAAAAACGAACGCATTAAACAAATGAACACAGATAATTCTGTATAAAGACTTTATGAATTAAAACCAAGAACCAACAATTTTTTTTTCTTTTGAATAAAATGTTGCTGTGCATAGTGACTGTTTTGTAGTTCAAAAGTGATGCTTTTGTTCGCAGTTTATTTTAAGTGATATGATGTGATATGAGTTAGTCTCAGACTGGTAAGTATATTAAGCCTTCTGAAATACTTGAAAATTAACCTGTATAACGAGATCATCTTCGGCGGGTGAAAGTGAAACATTCTTCCGTTCGTACATCTCGTAAAGGAAGTTCAAATGGCGATATCGTTTTGGAGTACACCGCATTGCTTTGTTTACTTCCCGGACGTCGAAATCCATGCCAGTCAAATGAAACACAATAAAAGCTGCAGTAGATAGTATCGATCTAACCACAGTTACTACGTCTGTGCTAAGTGGTGAAGGGAAATCAGAGCTGCGAAATTCTTCCCATAAATAATACTACGCCACTCTTTTTGTCTCTTATAAGGAATATGAAAGGGCGGTCGAAAACAATTTTTTCGGCTTTAATTTTGGTGATAATAGATACAACGTTCACAGAAGACGCCACGGCGCCCTCTTCGTTAACTTCTAAGCTGGCCTTATGGATCACTTGCTCAACTTTAAGACTCTTGGAAGTACTAATCTGACTCAGGTCGGCGTCGTCGGAGAACAGGCTGTTCATTCCCAACGATGTCAAAGGGTCCCGCAAGTCCAGACGGCTGGAAGCCTGGAATTTAGGTATACCGAGCTCTATTAACGTGTCGTGCATATTACCATACAGTTTCTCAAAGAAGGTAGAAGACAGATTGGTTTCGAGCTGCCGGAAGTCCTCGGGCTGTTCTGGCATAAGGAACAGAAAGCTGACGTCACCTTTCATGGGTATATCGACGCCGAAAACAGCTAGGTCTTTTCCACCATAGGATGAGAAGTTCCTTGTAGCAAACATCATATCCGTAGGAGCATTGGTTCGGTCGGCATTGTAAAACAACGAGGACACCGTTTTGCTGGTATTGAAGGATTCCTCCCAAACCCCTTTGAAGTAATTGACGGTCAGTAACAACATCAAAGTGTTTCGGTCGGGTACAGTAGTCATTACCTCTTTGATCTTTCCGCCAGTCTTCAGCGACGTCCATACATTTATCCATTGGGTCACGAGCTGACCTAATTCAGCAAAGTCAACATCGTGAATATCGGCGTCATAGTACCTCTGAAGCTTCAGTTTGTACACGGGAGACACATCACTTCTTTCCTGAACCAGTACTGTCGCGAACATACTCATTTCATATTCTTGGTCATACCTCACGAGGTGGTCGTGGAGCTGCTTGAAACTGAAGTGCACGTTCTCCGGACGCATGTGACTTAGGAACATTGTGTCTTGCATCTCTTTTAGTGTGCCGCCACTTGCACCGAGGCATATCATTCCTAGAGCGTACGATAAGCTCCAAGGGGAGAAAACCAAGTTGCCGGTCGTGGGAAGAGACCTTTGCAGTGCGAATGCGAAGTTGTTAGTTGATTCAGCTAAAGTCGGTGCGGGCTTCGGCATGAACGACTTCACGTACTTTGATTCAACAACTTTAGCAACCAAAAAAATGAGAGTGCACAACAGCAAACGCACATTGCAGAAGCGTGCCATTCTCATGAACCTATAAATAAAGTAAGAGAAAAGAAACAGATTTAGAATTTGATAACAGACGCAATGAAACTACAACAAAATTATTATTTTTTTTTCTGGAGTAATAATGAAAGCATGGAAGTTACAAAAATAAAAGATGAAAGTCAAATCAAAAGAATCCGACATGTAAGAATGGAAAGAAATTAATTCCTTCATATGATCCCTCCGCTTCTTTGAATGTACTAAATTCAGTCACTACACTAAGCACAGAGCGTCTCTGGGTAAGGTACAAATGTGATACACATTCCTCATTGAACAATCATTCAAATGTTTGTCCTACCCAGAAGGAATGTCGTGGTGAGCAGGGATGGACTGGCGCCCGGAAGTAGGGAGGGGAAGCTGGCCCCGGGCGCCAGTCCATGAAGGGCCGTGAAGTTTCAAATGATGTTGCTGATAAAGGTGGAAATATTACAGGCACGCAATTTAACGATATGGGTCATAACAAAAGTTCTGCACAAGTTAATCTAAAACGGAAGCGAATGATGCAATCGGGAAAATAATTGCGTCAAGTCAAGGGCAGACTCAACAACGGGGTGGTGTCATAACGAAGCGCTATCATTCGCTGTGTGGATGCGGTAGGATTTGGAAATGGAAGCGTGCAGCTCTTCAGGTCGAGTCACGGCGTTAGACCAGCGCTCGTACGTGAAAATAGAAACACTGCGAGGAAAAACTCCGACACAGATCCACACTGTCTTGCAAGAAGTTTGTGGATAAGGAACTCTTGATCGAAGCACAATTTCTCGCTGGGCATCGCACTTTCGGGAGGGTCGAAGGATCATCGAAGATGATTACCGCTCAGGCCGACCTCAAACGGCGACAGACAAAACATCTGTCACCATTGTTGCAACGCTTCTCGAAGAGAATCTCCGTTTGACAGTCGAGGAGATTGTTCATCAGGCAAATTTTTCCACCATGTCTGTTCACCGTATTTTGACCGACTCACTGAAAAAAATACTCACTCCCGAGCAGCCAGAGTCAGCATCGCGCAGGATCACCTCCATAGGTTCGAAAGGGAGGGCGGCACTTTCCTGAACAAAATTGTCGCAATTGATGAGACTTGGACCCGTGATTTTGAGCCAGAACTGAAGTCACAATCAGCGGAATGGAGACATCCAAGTTCTCCACGCCCTTCAAAGTGTCGGCAACAATCCAAAGTGAAACAAATGATGATTTTTGCGTACGATGCCCAGGGTGTTGTGGTCTCTAATCGACTGCCGGTAGGGCAAAATATCAACGCACAGTACTATCGTGACTTTCTGAGGACAAAGTTGAGACCGAAAATTCGTCAAAATTGCCCCAACTTGTTGGAAGCGGGAGAGATCTTGCTGCATGACAATGCATCGTGTCATGGTGCAGCGTCGGTATGGGGACTTTTGTAGAAATATGGCTGGGAAACTTTTTTTTATTGGGAGGTTTAACGACCATCGTGAGCAACTCATTAGGCTATAAGCAGTCACCCGTCCCTAATTTAGAGCCACAGGTTCCAGGGAAGGGTGAGAGCCAGTGCCGTAAGACAAACACAAAATCCACGCCTCACCGGGATTCGAATCCGGACCCAACTCGGACGAGTGGTCAGAAGCCATCACTTAGACCACTGTGCCACTGGGCGGCCTGGGAAACCCACCGTACAGCCCTGATCTCAGTCCACCTGACTCTGATCTTTTCCCAAGTTAAAAAATCAGCTCCATGGCATCCGCTACGAATCGCTGGACAAACTGTCATTAACGTGACTCGAGTAATATGACAGCTGAATAAAGATGGCGTACTACGGAGCATCCAGGACCTACCTCACCACTGGCAAATTGTCATAGCTGCGGAGGGGAGTACATTGAACGGCAATAAGATAATTTTTCTCCGTTACTTCACACTATTCTCAAAAATGGACAGCGTGCAGAACTTTTGTTAGAACCCCCGTAGTTTTCACATAAGAAAATTTCCTTGCAATTGAATTTTCACTTTGGATGCAGGGGAATAAAAATATTTTTTTCGCTTTATGTCATACCGCTGCTGAAGCTTGTCTTTGCCTGAATATAGGAACTGATTGCTATAAAAAAAATCAGCTGCTTGTATTACATTTATCTTTCATTTCTGTTACAACCTTTATTTAGGCACAGAAAGGAGAAATAACAAATTGATTAAAAACAAATTGTTGATGGGATTCAATAAGTGGAATGAACTGCACCAAAACTTCATTTATAGCAAACGCCACTTTTGTTAGACGCCTACAATTTGGGCGTAGGAGATTGGCTATCTGCTATGTTGAGCATACACTCGTGCTGTGAAACCCATGGAGCCACACTGAGTGATTCAAGATGTTGGTGCGGTGCATATTACGACGGGGACTTTGCAAAAAAAAAAAAAAAAAGAAACACCCAGAATTAATGGTCTAATCGAGATTAAAATTGGTGTGAGCAATGTATACATGTACAGAAAAGAAAATGATTGCAATTTCAAAGAAGTTGGGCCATTTATTCGAATAAAACAGCTACACGGGTAGGACAAGCCAGTCCGCTGTAGCCCCACCTCTGGCTCAGATATAATCGGTTACCCGACCTGGCATAGACGCATACAGTTCACAGATACTGTTCTGAGGTATGGCGTGCCAGATGGTATCCAAATTACCGGCCAGTTCGCCTACATTACGGATGGGCATAGGTGGTGTCCCATCATGTCCCAAACATGTTCGATCGGTGAGAGGTCGGGCAATCCGTATGGCCATCGAAGGGTGTCGACATTACGGAGGCAGGCATGGGTGAGTCATGCCGTGTGTGGCCGGGCATTGTCTTGTTGAAAAATTGTTCTTTGGTGCTGCCACAGGAATGATAACACTACAGGTCGTAGAATGTTGTCGACTCACCGTTGAGCCGTGAGGATGGTACCGAGAACTACCAAGGGTGTCCTGATATAGTAGGAAATGGCTCTTCAGACAGTCATTCTCGGTGTGCGAGCCTTGTGCCGTTCCACGGTGAAGGCAGGATCCGTGCGCTGACCGGCTCGTCCCCAGACACGTATGCGCTGGTCAACGACGCCAAGTGCTATCGTGTTGTCTCATCACTGAAGACAACACGATAGCACTGGACACAATCCCACTTTGATCGGCCTCAACATCACTGCAACCGGTGCCAGCGATGCTCGCTGATCAGTGGTAGGCGGCGGAGTGGCATCTTTGAATGTAGTTCCCATGACGCAAGTCGCCTGGCAACGGTCAGGATAGCCACTTCCTTGCCTGTAGGCGACGCAACATGGCCACGGATAGTTGAGAACGACAAATTCGCTTCTGTTGGTGCGGCTCTTACAATCGCTCGATAGTCGCGTTCTGTTGTTGCCCTCGGCCGTCCACTGGCCGCGTGACGCTGGGTTGTGCTTTCCTCGACCGTTTGGCTAAAACATCGTTCGATTGCCGTGTCGCTCCGTTCCAAATGCCTGGCGATACGGCGACTTGACCTACCTGCCTCTCTCAGCCCAGTTAAACGTTCTCTCTCAACTGCTCAAGGATCCGACGTCGAGGCATCCTCACTGTCCGTGGAGGTTGATGCAACAACAATCCACTGTTACGATTGACCCTGTGTGTAAGCTTTGCTCTTGATATACCCTCCTTGATGCGCGGTTCCCATGCGCTGTGGTTATTTTTAGATCATTTGCATATTCGGCTTTGAGGTACTTGCATGCGGAGTTCATCAAAATCAAACGACTTTCTCGGGGTGATACTGTATAAGCTGACTTATAAATTGTATGCTGAGAGACACTGATGAAAATAGCTTGAAAGCCATTTTTTTCATAGGTACGCACTGTAAAAGACTTTCTGAAATTCACGAGCCACTTTCGGTGATTCCTTTCAGGAATTAACGAAGCATATTTTTGATACAACCTTTTACCGTGAAATGACGAAAAGAAATCTGAATTTCACGGATTTTTCGCACGCGAGGAAAATTTTGAATATTCAGAAATCTTTCCACAATTCCTTTCTTATATTGACGGTAAAGTGCCGTTCTTAAGATGTGTTAACGCAAAATTATGAATTTTCAGTAACGTTTCCGCAATTTCTTTCGTATATTAACGGGAAAACTCCGTTTTCACCATATCCTCTTAGCCATATGACGAAAACATCCCTGTATTAGGAGAGATTTGTGGGAATACTTGAGGTGTGATTAACTGTAAAATTTCAATCGTCCGTAAAAAGGAACTGATTTTGAAGTTCTATAACGAAATCGCATATTGTGGATGGAATATCGCATTAATTTTGGTTATTGTGACACAATATATTTCTTCTTCTCTTCCTCATTTTGTGCACCAGCTATTATATATTGTGTTACCGTAAGAAACCGGGTATTTAAATTATTGTGTAGATGATTGTATGATGTCTATATGTATCAATCTGTGGGATTCTTACAACAAAGCTATTATAGCTACCAAGAGTAAATTTTATATTTTGAAGTTTTGTGAAATAATATTATAAAACAGTACATTTCACCTTTTCTTAAAGGTAATTGAAAGTTATTGTGAGTTAAAAAGATATCTCAAGTGCCAAAGCATTTTATCGCTTCGAAATATCACGTTGAGAAAAAAAAAATAGTTAACTTTGATAAGTTCTCCTACAGAAAAAATAAAATTATTACAAACGTATTAAAAAAATAATAAACTATAAAACAGAATGCAAAATGATTAAATTACTCGCATTAATGAAGAAAAAAAAGAAATTCATCATCACGCAGTTAATTTTATCTTGAACGTGAGTACTGTTACTACGGCTTACTGGCTCAATGGTTAAAACGCGCAGCTTGTGTAGCCCCACCCCAATTAACCTCGGTTCGATTCACACCGAACCGAGGTTAATTGGGGTGCGGAAGGGTTCTCTGGCGTAAGGACTGAAAAATTCAGTTACTTCGATTTTGCGAAATTTCTGTCTAAATACTGAAGAAATACTTGAAACTGACTTTTCTGAAATAAACGGAATTGTTGAATACGGAAAATCTGTGAAAATAAGGAAGTAATAATAATTATTTAAAAAAAAAAAAATCCGGCTCTTTTAAAAACAGAAGTTTCGTTAAAAGACAGACATTTACCAAAAACTTTGCTGCACGCTGGTTTCAGAAACTTTCCACGAATATTTTTTTTTTTTTTACACTTTCCATGAATACTTATTACACTTTCCATGAACACTTATTTTTTACAGTACATTTTTAAAAGATTTTTATATGAATTAAAAGTTTCATACCAATTCTGAGCTCAAAACAGCATGCAGAATTAAATTTTGATGTACTGCTTCGAGTATTGTCATTCCTTGTGTCAGCGTATGAGGAGATATCTACAGTGATTGAAAACATTTCCAGTAACAAAATTATTTGCAGTTACTAATTTGCGTTTACCTAGTAATGAAAGAAAAACCCGGCATGCATTACCTGACCAGGACGATTTCTAACTACACACACCAGCCACTAAATTAGAAACCTTTACGCAGATATGCGTAAACGTCACTTACCCAGCATATATGAAAAATACGTGGTCAGGTGCGTCATCACGTGATTTAGGCAACTATTTAAGTATGCTGCTCGTCAATATAATCAGTGAGGCCGCGGAAGGCCTAGTGGTCAACGTTCGTGACTGCCACGGAGGGACCTCAGGTTCGATCCTGGGCAGGTACGAACGCTGGAACCACTAAGTATCCGCCGTGCGTCGGATGGGCACGTTAAGCCGTCTGGCCCGGGTACTGGCCCCCGGTAATAAATAAGGGCGTCTTCCTCCCTCTTTCTACCTGGCTTCCGTGTCACTTTCCTATTGGGCGCTCTAGCCCAAATCTCCTAGCTTCCTATTTCTAAGGGTTGTTTAAGACCTGGGGTCAGACACTCCCTTCCTAAAATCCTCTATACATATGATCTGATCTCATTTAATCGTCAGTAGTGTTGATCACAATGGAGGAAACAAGGATCTCTCAGAGTTCGATAAAATTGTCTGTGCCGGTCTGGCTGCAGAGACGACTTTGAAAACAGCAGAGCTGACTGGTTTCTCAAAAGGTGAGATATCCCGGGTCTTTAATCAGTGGGAAAATAATCCACATTGCTTGTTTAAGAGGCGTAACTGTGGTGCGATGACAATCTGTCGGGAATAAGATCGTCGTCTGAGAAGGCTTGTACTGAGAAACAGGACTTCCGGTGTGCAACAATTGACCAAAGCATCCAATGAAGGCTGTTGACTGTATATTGTTGACTGTATATCCAAAGGCTGTTCCCGACCCATATCTCAAGGAACTGTGCGCTAGGGATTGAAGAGGATCGGTATCGGCAGTTGCATGCCTACACGGAAGCCACTGATTTCTGCGAAGAACCGGAATGTTCGTCTACAGTGGTATCAGGAACAATGTGACTGGAGATAGAAGACTGGGCATTGGTCATGTTGTACGATGAGTCGCAAACACACCTTGTTTTGTACGGAAAGTAGGCATAGAGTGTAGCATAAAAGCTGTTAGTCCTAAAATATTTCAGTCATTTCCACTCTTTAGTTTTGGGATTATTAGACCATCTAGTTTGAAGAAATTAAGCTTTCGAGTGATTAGTTAGGGTTTAAGTGTTTTAATGACTATACCTAAATTAAAACATTATACAATTTTATGTAAAATACTGATGAATCATTCATGAACGATTCGTTCAAAACAAATGACTCTTTATCGTGAATGAATTATCATTCACGGCGGTGGATCGCTCTCACCCCGCCGTGAATGATAATTCAATCCGTTATTACTTCGGCATCCACTACAGTAATGACGTCCCGGTGGCGCAGTGGTCAAAGCACTGACTTCTGATTATTCGTCCGAGGGGAATCCGGGTTCGAATCTCGTGAGGCATGTTTGTCTTACGGCACTGACTGTCTCCCTTCCCTGGAACCGGTGGCCTAAGTTAGGGGACGGGCGACTGCTTATAGCCCATCGGGTAGCTCACCGTTGTCGTTAAACCTCAAACAAAAGAAAAAAAAAGAAACAATTGTAGTCGCAGCACGTTTAAAAACATTATTCCGCCCTCATGAATTCGGAGACAAATTTTCTATAAGAAAAGTAATGTAGAGAAATAATAAGTATCAACCGTTATGTGAGTGAGCAATCAGCAGTAAGCTAAGAAATAATAATGAAACTTAAGAATGGGAATGACACGTGAATGGTATTCATTTGAATGGTATACCCGAACCGTTTGCCACGAGCAGGCTCGTGTCAAATCATTCATCGTAAATGGTCGCTCTCATTTGGGCAGTTTGCCAAAAAGTGCTGTGGCCTTGAAAGCGCAACACGAGATTCCCAACGAATGATTTACTTAGTGAGCACAGTGACAACCTGGAAGTTGAATGGTCATTACTTTGAATGGTCATTCGTGAATAACTCTTTTGCGTGAATGATGAATGAACTCCCAAGAAGGAATGATTTACGCTATCGATGATGCAGAAATATAGCTTCGTGACTGCGTGGCATAGTTCGATTCCATTCACGAACCAGAGGTAGTTAGTTTTAGATCTATGCAACTCTTCATGAAGAGCTCCACGTCTGTAAACAACGCTATTAATTCTTTCGAGAGCTTGATGTCCTGTTACATGACTAAAACATGCTTCTTCTTCTTGGTTACTCAGTCCAAGAACTGGTTGTTCAGTAGATGCACTCTGTCTCTCAATTCCTCTCTATTCTCCGACGTTCTCCTCAAGTCATAGTACGTCCTAGTATTGGTGTCTTGGAGTAATTGTGCCACAAAACCATTCCTTAGTCGTCGTCCTCTTTCTCTCTTGCCTTGAATTTTACCTTCCAAAACTTTCAGAATCGGGCCTCCGTGGCGCAATGTGTGTCCCATCCATAACATTCTTCTTCTTTTTAACATGTTGATCAGATTCCTGGGTTCTCCCATTGTCTCCAGAACCTCCTCGTTAGTCTTTTTTATCGAGCCAGCTTATTTTCTCCTTTATTCTATAGCTCCACATCTCAAATGCCTCCAGCCTTTTCACTTCCCGCTTGGTCAGTGTTCATGTCTCAGAACCGTAGAGAGCTACTGGCCAAACATATGCCTTCAAAATTCTCTTTCTCAGTTTTAGATCTATGCAACTTAGAAACATACAACTTAGCGAATTGATTTCACTTGGGATATAACCTCGGAGACTCAAGTTATTGGACTCAGTTCAGTCCCCTTGTGACGTACCTGCCAGCAGGACGCACATGACATAAAGGCAGATAGGAATCAGAATACATGTCTGCGTAGCTCAGTTGGTAGAGCGTCTTGTTCCGGAATAAGCGTACTCGGGTTCGAATCCCGGCGTAGACCAAAAATGACGGAGAAATTTACTTCGTTATAATGGCGCCCGGATGACCCGACCGTTCAAAATCTCGCATTGGTGTGATGTTATTTCCACACCGCGACACAGGAAAAATCAGAGAATCCCTTCTCCAGTGCTTCGAAAAATAAATGTGTGTGACGTTGCATTCCACACACCAGATTGACTGGGAGTTCTCAAGTGCACGTTCTACAGTGGTTGTCTGCCTGCAACGATTCATGGTCACGGCTGACCCGTAGGCCATGCCCCCGGCCTTCTTTCGGGGGGGGGAGATGTGACGTACCTGCCAGCAGGACGCACATGACATAAAGGCAGATAGGAATCAGAATACATGTCTGCGTAGCTCAGTTGGTAGAGCGGCTTGTTCCGGAATAAGCGTACTCGGGTTCGAATCCCGGCGTAGACCAAAAATGACGGAGAAATTTACTTCGTTATACCCTAACCACAGTACTTTCAGCATGTGCAGTGCAAATGATTTGTTAGGTGTGAAAACACAAATTTGTCTGTGACGAAGATCGAACTCGCCCCCCCCCCTCACTCCGGAGTAAGTTGTTATCTTAACTAAGGACGCACATGACATAAAGGCAGATAGGAATCAGAATACATGTCTGCGTAGCTCAGTTGGTAGAGCGGCTTGTTCCGGAATAAGCGTACTCGGGTTCGAATCCCGGCGTAGACCAAAAATGACGGAGAAATTTACTTCGTTATACCCTAACCACAGTACTTTCAGCATGTGCAGTGCAAATGATTTGTTAGGTGTGAAAACACAAATTTGTCTGTGACGAAGATCGAACTCGCCCCCCCCTCACTCCGGAGTAAGTTGTTATCTTAACTAAGCAATACGGATGGAATGTATCGCTGTAGATTGGTCGTCTGGACACGTGCTTTACCTCTGTAGTACATCACATAGGATACACATTATTCACCTCCGCAAATATGTAACAAACGCAGAAAATGTGCATTATTAAAAATACGGCTTGCAACGAGAAGAAAGCTACCCCGATGGACGATGGTTAGAGCCGTAGGTTGCTGCTAGCCGTTGAATATTGGATGAAACATGGGTAGTGTATTTATCCTGCCACCATGGTTCTCTCCGTTCCATTGAACCATTTGCCTTAAATTGGGGGTGAGCGACTGCTTATAGCCCTTAGAGTTGTTGTGGAGGTCACTTCCCCAAAGAAAAACAGCGTAAAGCTTGTCAATGCATCGTTAGTTTATGATTTCAGAGTCCTTGTTTGTTTCAGAGTCCTTGTTTACGTGTATAACTATTGTTGGAGCAACTTCAGATGCCTAAATACAAGCAATTGCGAGTGACGAATTAAATTTCGGGGAGCAGTAGTCATAAGTATGAATTTCCACTTGTTTTAACTTTTGGTACGATATTTCTTATCGATCTTATAATTACCGAGTGGCAGGTGAGCGGTTCTCGAAAGCTTTTTAAACCGCTTGAGTCTTCACATATTGGTATGTTCGAAATAATATTAGTTTAAGTAAAAAAAGATAATGTCAATCAATCGCAAAGCTGCGGGTGTTACCTTCAGTTTTGAACTCATTAGTACCTGTGAAACAAAAGTATGAAAATTTGGAGATGCCACAATTCAATCTCTTCCAATTTGCTCACGATTTTGAAAACGTAGGAGAACTAAATTTGCTGTTCTCAAAGATAATGTGCTTGGATGAAACAAATGTTACAGAAAGCTGACTATTCACAGTGAGAATCAGTGTTGTCCGAAAGGTTTGCACAAGAGGTGCATCTGGTCATCAGCCAGGTGTACTCACGAGAGCGAGTCAAAAGATCGTCCCATTTTTTTTATTGGAGGTTTTACGACCATCGTGAGCAACTCAGTGGGTTATAAGCAGTCGCATCCAACTCGAACGAATGATCAGAAGCCATCGCTTAGACCACTACGCCTTCTCTAGCCCCATTTGGAGCTGAAATGCTTAATGATGCAAGCAAGCTATACCCACTCACCTAATTGTGCAAAGTACAGGCCGTTGTTTTCTATAGTACTTTGCCAAAGTTCCACAAAAGCCCACGATACCACAGCCGTACCACTCGGCAGGTTTCGAGGACAGAAACTCTGATGCCAGATTCCACATCCACCACTTAAGCGTAATGCCGTCCTTGTAGGAAATGGAACATGGAGCTAAACAGGCTGTAGTCGGATGGGGTAAGTTCTGGATTATATGAAAGTGGGGTAGAATCTCAACCACTCCCAATTCCTGTAGTTTTCGGTGGACCACTATGGAGGTGTGACGGGGCGTTATCCACTTGCAGCAACGCTCGCTTCCTAGTGATGAGCGCTGGGTGGCGTTGGCGCAAAGCATCATGGACCCACTGCAGTTGTTCAGTACAGAGATCCTCATCCACAACCTAACCATCTGGCACGAGTTCCTAGTGCACAGGACCCTCACAATTTCTTCACCAAATGCACAGCATGACTTTCCTCTCGAACCGCTCTGTTTGCACCACTGGCTGTGCTTCCTGGCATGGCCTCAGCCAATGGTTCTCAGTGGTAGGATAACGTGGAAATACCCACTTTTCATCACCTGTGAAGATACAACACCAATATCTATCGTTCTGTGGATTTGACAGAGATTTGCGGTACACAGCGACATCTTGTTCCGCCTTCCGGGGTGTCAATTCATGAGGAACCATTCGATAGCGCCCTGGAAGAGGGCGCTATCGGTGCATGTGTCCAGGTTGGATTGGGAAGACCCTACTTTAGCTGCTAGTTGTCGTGTACTGGTATCGGGGTTCGCTGTCACAGCTAACCAGAAAGTAAGGGTTGGTATCTTTGGCTGCCCTGACTTCGGCTTGTCTGTAGTACTTCTGTCCACTATTTGTTCGACTTCAACTGCAAAAAATTCTCTCACTGTAACTGCCGCGTTTGATCTTTTTTTTTTTTTTTTCGATAATGGCGTAGGAGCACCAGAACAGCACATTTATCGATCTCTATTCTCAACTCACCCGATAACGCAATGGGCCAAATACACGTCATCAGCCTCATCGTGGTACGCAGTTGGCGCTGGTGCGTTTCTTACACAAATGGAGTTCTAACAGTATGCGTAGCTCAAAACGGGACGAACTTCTAACTCGCCTTTCTATACACGGACCTGTATTAAAGTAGAAAGTAACAGAACTTGCGCTTCTTTTGAACACTGAAAATTTTCTTCCCACTGTGAAGATGTTAAGTAGATTTAAAACCAGAAGAAGCATTTTACAGCATTTTCATAAGCAAATTCTGCTCCAATGAGTAACAACAATTTTTTTGCAGATTAATGCAACAGTTTTTCACAGCACTTAAGCGTGAACATGAGAATATAACATACAAGGAGAGTTATGTACATGTAAAAACTACGCGATCATGTCAATATCGCATCGCGCCTTGCTTAGTTTTAGTTTCGTGCAGCTCAGTTTAATGCGTTGTACAAAAATTACCGTGTGATACTTTTTTCACGTTCTTTTTTCTTTTTTGTTTGCGACGGCCGCACATATCATTAACTACACTGAAAAATAAATAAGCGACGTGAATTCACGGAAAATTCCAGAATATAACGTGCAGCGAAATTGCCGACAGATCTCCAATTTTTAAGGAAATTTCCGTTTTCAGAACTTTCCGTTTCTGATAACGGAAACATATTTTGATAGACTTTTGTTGTCACTAATTCGGGTTTGTCTTTTTTTTTTCCCCTACAGCAATATCAGTTTTGAGTTTTTCCATTTTTATACAGAAATTTCAGTCGAATATATTTTCCCATTGTATTTCCGTTTTATTCAGATATTTCTTTAGTTACCCAAAATATCGAATTTGATTTCTTCATTCAGAGACTTCCGTTTACAGAATTTGAATAGAGAGTATTTATTATGACAACGGTTGTGAATGCCCCTTACCCATTTTGTAGTATTTTATGCGTCGAGACACTCTTAGTTTTAATCCTCTTTCATTAGCGAAATTTCCATAGTGGGATTCGAGTGCGCGGTAGTTTGTATGCGAGTTGGTAACGCTGCTGATTGAGCTATCAAAGATCTTTTCATGCGATCACGTATAAGGTACAAACGCAGGGAAATGGTGTCGCGCGGATGGTGCAGTGTTATAGCTATACGAATGCGGGTTAATTAGTCATTGTATTTTATATAGAAACTTATTATTTTTCTGAATAGGTTTATAATAATTCAATTTTTCTGTAGGAAGACGTATCACAAATTATGTATTTTTACATCAGGATTTTCCAAACCAATAGGATGTTTTGGAACTCGAGATTTTTTTAAACTGACAATGACTTTCAATTACGTTTAAGAAAAGGTAAAATGTATTACTTCATGGTATTATTTCTCAAAACTAAATTTGGGATTGATAACTATAATAAGCTTTTGATTTAACACCATGCATCACTCATTCAATCACCTGCACTCTATACGAAGTATACCCGAGATTTCTCCCGAACCGCTCTAAACATCGGTAAATTTCCATCTCATGGAGACGTAAAAAATGAGACCAGAATTTTCCCGTTCATATTAACAAGAACAGAATCATGGAAAAGGTTTCCTGAAAATTCGGAATTGGAAATACTGTACCTCTTAAAAACGGCAATTTTTCGTTGTTAACAGGAGAAAGCTGAACAGGAATATTTCTGTCGATTCACGTATGAAAAATCCATGGTTTTTCCCCGTAATTTTACGAAAAAAGTTGAAATAAGAATGTGCTTCTTTAATTCACGAAAAGAATTGCGGAAAGTGGCTCGGGAATTTCAGCATTTTTTTTTTTTTTAATAATAAAGGCACAACTGTGTTTAATTTGGCCGAGTCGTGGAATTGATTGGGAAAAAGATGACAACCCGCTTTTTGTCTCGAGGCGCCGGCCGGTTTGAAAGCACATGTAGCAGTATTGTCACGTGATACTCGCTGTACCTATCCAGTAAAGCTAAACGAGATATCACAAGAAAAAGTGGCGAAGGTTCAACTAACTGCGCAGACGTGGGATGCATGATAAGAATACTAAAAACCGGCGGACTAGCCGCGGTGAAAGACAAGAGCTGTGGCTTTATCTGTTCTCTTTTTTTTTTTTCTTTTTCTTTACTTCACTTGTTCGACCTTTTGGATGGAATATATATACATCACCAGCGTAAAAAAACTTCCTAAAAAAATTGAATCACGTTCTTCAATACAGCGCGTGTTTTAATTCATCTAATTTAAGAGCATTCTCCCAGAACAGCGTGTTTGAGAACTTGACTTTGGGATGGCAAGACCTGGCCAATAGAAGAAAAGGTCATTACCTGAAAAAAAAAAAAAGCAGCAGCGCTAGAAGGAGTTCAGAGGACGCAAAACTTGTTTACATAATTGCACTTCTGCAGCCATTTTTCAAGAGTTTCTAAATTACAGGATCCAAACAATTGGTAAATGCTCGCATATTGCGTTGTAAAATAAATAAAAATTATTTGGGTCAGAATAGACATCGATTAGAGGATTTCAGGGGTATGTGTTAAGTTGACATGGCGCAGTGGTCTAAGCGATGGATTCTGATCATTCATCCAAGATGGGTTCGAGTTCGAATTCCGGTGAGGCATGGATGTTGTGTTTGTCTTATGGCGCTGGCTGTCTCCCTTACTTGGAACCAGTGACCCTAAATTAGGGACGGGCGACTGCTTATAGCCCACTGAGTTGCTCACGGTGGTCGTTAAACCTCCAATAAGAAAACAAAACAAAATTCCATCATCATCATCAATCACTATCAATCCACTGCTGGATGGATGAAGGTCTCCCCAAATTTCTTCCACGACGGTCTATCTTACACCAGTCTTCTCCATGTCACTCCCGCATACTTTCGAATTTCATCCACCCATCTTCCATGTGGTCTTCTTCTGGGTTCTTCCCTGTCCCTTGGAATCCAGTCTAGAATTTCGGTTGTCCATCGGTGGTCCGTTCTTCTGGCAACATGTCCAGCCCATTGCCATTTCAGGTATTTTACTCTGATCATGATATCTCGTTGATATTGCGAAAGAGATTAAAGCCTGGCTGATATACATGCAGTTGAAAATTAAGTATTGCCATACGAATGAAATCAGTATTGATACGAGCGAGATTATATTCTATCAATGGATTGATTACATTGACGCATCTTTGAATTTCCCGTGATTGGAGCAATAAAGGAAGAAGTTACCATTATATGTAAATCGTTTTTTTTTTTCGTTTTTTAATTGGAGGTTTAACGATCATCGTGAGCAACTCAATGGGCTATAAGCAGTCGTCCGTCCCTAATTTAGGGTCACTGGTTCCAGGGAAGGGAGAGAGCCAGCAGTGCCGTAAGACAAACACAACATCCATGCCTCACCGGGATTCGAACCCGGTCCCCTTTCGGACGAATGATCAGAGGCCATCGCTTAGACCACTGCGCCAGGCTTCTTTCTTTCGATGTTATGCATTTTTCCCGACAGTAGTAAAGTAAATTCCAAGTAATAAAAAAAATCGATGCAACGTAAATGGGTAAAGGAAGTAGTCAAAATCATTGTTAACATCTGATTTTTGTATGCTGTCCCATGAAGTGAAGCAACAACAGTTAATTTCATTTTCACTCAACAATATATTTTACTAAACAATCACCGAACAATATTTCATCACGTTTTACATAAACGTAACAATATTTCATTGCAATCTGCGGAAATTACGGGAGCATAGTAAAATACGTGTCGTAGTGAAATTTGGCTTCTTTTCGATCCCTCCTTTGTTATCTGCTATTCACGAGAGCGTTAAAAGGATGTATAACACGATGGGGAGTAACTAAAAAAAAAAAAAAAAAAAACGGGAAAAAAACTACCAATCTTCCTTACCAGCGCATTTGCGATGCAGCTTTTCTTTGTATCTTGCTGTCAGATTTTCGCTTGCGCATGCGCATATGGACTTTCGTAGCTACATCACATTTCATCGGTGTCAGGGTCGTTTTTTACTTTCGACTAAATCTGAATAACATATAAAAATATTAAATATTGTTTTTGAAAAACTAAACAGTCGAAATACTTACCATTGCCGCAGCCATAGTCTAGTAAATATTCACTTTTATGACTCACATATCTTCATTCATTATTTTTTATTATTATTATTATTTTGTTGAAGGTTAAACAGACCACCGTGAGCAACTCAATGAGCTATAAGCAGTCGCTCGACCCTAATTTAGGGTCAGTGTTTCCAGGGGAGGGAGAGAGCCAGTGCAGCAAGAAAAACACAACATCCATGTTACACCGGGATTCGAACCAGGACCCTTTCTCGGACGAATCGTCAGAAGCCAGCGCTTAGGCGAATTCTCGAATCACTCGTTTTATTTCACACCCCACAAAAATCTTGTCATGCGAAAGATGCATAGCATAAATTATCTGCAAAGAGTACAGGGCACTCTCTCAATTTTTATTTCTTTTGCTAATTCTGTCTACCTGTTCCTAGTCATTCAAGAAGCGTGAAGAATATATGTTCAACAAAGTTCTCTGCGAATAGTAGCTAGCTACTACGTTATTCACTTAAACGACAGCTATCAAACTTTTCACAACTCTACAACCTAAACAAACAATCAGCCAGTGTTCATTTTTATAAAAAAAGGACAAAGAAATCTGAAACTATATGTACTGCACAACTTGTTGACTTTGGAAGAAATCGAAAAAAATGGTTTGAATTTAGGGTGAATATTTTATTTGCGGTGATTTGTCATCAGTTCTGAGAGTTTTGTACACGGTGAAAACAAATCTGTGGTATGCGTATATTACACACACACAAAAAAAAAGGAAGCTGTCTCAAAATTTTTAAAAACGCGTTATGCAAGCAGTAGCACACCCAGAAATTTCCCAGGGGAGGGGGGCGTGGGACGTGGTGCACAGAATTTTCCAAGGTGGGAATGACCCCCTCCCTAATTTTACCGGAAAAAAATATATAACGAAGTAAATTTCTCCGTCATTTCTGTCCACGCCAGGATTCGAACCCGGATCCTCTCATTCCGGAATAAGTCACTCTACCAATTGAGCTACGCGGACGTTTTATTCTGATTCCTATCTGCCTTTATGTCGTGTGCGTCCTTCGGGCAGGTACGTCACATCTCCTGGTACGTTACAAATAGTCAGGCTCTATAACAATTAAGAAGGAGGTTAACTTTTGTACATGCATTCTTGTCCAGTTACTGGTAATGTTACTGTACCAGAAAGAAGAATGATTAGAAGAAGCAGTAGATGAAATTCTCTTCCTGGTTAGATTTTTCTAAATTTATTTAACAGAACTACTTCCCTATAATTACTCTATGTTATAATTATACGGTACATGATTAAGAAGTATATGTAGATCATGTATCATGATTTTTTGTTTCAAACTTCGACGTAATAATTTTCCTCACTGTCAGCCCAAGTGAAGGGGCCCAGGCCCAACCGGCTCTCCCCGTGAGTGAGAAATCCCAACAAATGTTCCACATTTTTAGAGAAATCCAAAACACTGTGCCTGTCCGATTTTGTGGAACGTTCTAAAATAAACATGGAACATTTCGGAAAGGTGCACATGCGCCTCACATTTAAAAAACAAACAAACAAAAAACTTACGAGAAGTTTGAAAAACTATCAGAAACATTGCACAACTGTACAGTAAACACTTGCACGTATCTTAGTGGAAGAAACGGGTATTTGCCGGAATTCTTAAAATTTGCGTTGAACTGTGAAGCATTTAATGAGTGAGCATTTGCTTTTCGTCAAATGAACCGAAATTCTATTAATAGTTACTCGCAACTCTGCAACGTAACACAGATTCTGAAGAACGCAGCTCATGCGCTTTACATCAAACAAAATAATAATGACAAAATTTTGAAACACATTATACCGACCACAGAAACGTTACATAATTCCTTGAAAGATGCCAATGCTCTTTTCAAGCTCAGAAGCTTTACACATTTTCAGAAAAACTTTTGCATGCGCATTGCAGAAATTGCGGTTATTCTTGAATGCTACACCAATCTGCAAAACGTATTACGCAAAGCTTTAAGTCTCTCCATGTCTTACAAAACTTTTCGAAACACAATATGTGAACTTATTTGGAAATGATAAATCAAGGAATGATGGATTGAGGGAGGGGGGGGGGACGTACTAAGCCCATCCGTTATATATATATATATATACTGTATATATTTATTTATTTTTTCTGAAAAAGTCCTGAAGCAAAGATGTGCAACTCAACAAAAGCTATCCGAAGTTTCCTGATTTACCTCAGTTATTTATAAAACAGGAATAATGTCGAGCCTTATACATACCAGAGTTTCCCTCTGTATCACAGGACAATTGTCTGAAACTGAATTTGAATAAAATCTACAATAAATAGAGCATTTTTGTCTGGAATGCATTTCTTGTGTGTTAGAGAGCTCATGCACACAGTGACTACTTGGGTTAAAGACCGTTGTTTGATGCTGTTTTCCAAGAGAAGTATTTCGCGGTGCTATTTTTAAAAAAATTTCCATCCTAGTAGTTCTGAAAGTATAGCTAGCAGTGACAAAAAAAAAAATTAAAAAAAATTAACTACCCTTAATTGAGAAGAATACGTATCAACACTGTTATGTGAAAAAGAATCTATCATACGACAGTTCTCCACTCTCAACGTACTTATTCTATTTCCCGCCCGATGGCGAAATACATCCACCAATAAACTGCCGTAACGAGAAATGCTCTAATACCCCACCGAAGTCCCTTTACCCCGTGAAACAAACGCCTTCACTTAGGGGAAACTTCTGCTCCCTTTCATGCTGTTCTTATTACCCTAGTAGAGATGCCGCCTTTTCACGAGAATATTACCGTTTCCGACAAGCTGTTACACTTGCTGTCTTACATTGCTCCTTCAGTCTTTTGGCCTACGGCTGATTCTCAGGGTCTGGGCTTTTGTTAGCTTGGGACTGATGGTATGTGCCTCCATGCTACTCCCACACCCGTAAATCATTAAGTTGTTTGACGTATTGTTCCCTAATGGCCTAACCACTGCAGAAACCGGGCGACGAGATTGCACCAATTAGAGTACTGTTATCTTAATGCTGTTGCTGTGATACCTGACCCCCCTCATCGGAAAAAAAGGGGTATCGAAGGAAGATGTTTTTTTTTTTTTTTTTTTTTGCTTTGACAACAAAATATTTAAGAAAATTCCCATCTGCCTTTTTTTTTTTTTAAGTGGAAAAATATTACATAGATAAGCTAATTCAAGAAAAGGTTTATTTTGATTGGGAGGGCTTTGTGCTTCTTGGTGGTGGGGGTGGAGGGTGGGGGGCTTGAGCTCCGAAAATTGGACTAACGACGCTACTGCCCAAAATATTACGCAGATTTCTAAACTTTTATATACATATATTTTTTTATTGGAGGTTTAACGACCACCGTGAGCAAGCAGTCACCCGTCCCTAATTTAGGACAACTGGTTCCAGGGAAGGGAGAGAGAGCCAGCGCCGTAAGACAAACACAACATCCATGCTTCACTGGGATTCGAACCCATCTCGGACGAATGTTCAGAAGCCATTAACGATATTGCAGAGGTCAATGTTTGCAGTTTCGATTGCAAATCTTTCTATTTGTGTTTTTTTTTACAATCAAGCCCATCCAAGGCCGGGAGTAGTCTTTCATTTCTGTTTTAGAGTGACAGACTCCAAGGTAGGGAGAGAACCAAACATGAACAGCAAGCACAACACAGAGATCTGAACGCTGGCACTTCATGTGAAACGTTTTCCGTTCAACCCGGCAGCAAACCGACCACAACCCGCACAATTTTACGAGTGAAACTCGTTAGAAGCACATGAATTTAAACGGGGGTCAGTCAAGTGATTGTTTCAGTCACGTGGTTATTCAACGTAAAAGAGGCAAATGACTTATTCAACTTATAAGCATCGGTGTTCAAGATGCGCAGATGTAACAGACTTTTCATTTTGTTTTTAGGTGTCGAAACAAGTTTTGTTTAAATTGGAATATAAAATGGGCGTGGAACTAAGTATTTCTGATGGATCGCCATGTACTGCAAAGAGATGTCAGAGAGTTTACATGCTAATCCTGAAACTTCGTATCTCATCTTAATTAACAATAGTTTGCAGCACATTCAAATTAGTTATATGATTTAATTTTAATAATTCTTCTAATCAGTGACTAAAATTGGAAGTTCTCTAACACCTTTCATTATATGAATTTTTTTATTGTGTTAACATATCAATTTGCCTCTAAGTGTTGTTTTTTTATTTTTGAAAATGAATAAATTGCATTTAATATTTCATAATTGTGTGTGTTTTTTTTTTTTTTTTTTTTTTTTTTTGGGAGGAGCTTTACAAATTATGGGTCACTGAGTGCACTTCGGTACGCAGTGGGCTCAGTACTTAAAGAAAGAAAATTAACCTACAATTCAGACATTTCTTACCATTTCACGTCGAAGGTCAGTCTCCAACGAACCGTAATCGATGACGTCTACCGAATCGCATTTCGTAAATAGCTTTTAAAGGCTGAATTTAAAGCGGAAATCGTGCATGCGGTGAAATGCGTAAAAGTAGATTTGTGATTTATGTCACTCCTGACATTTATTTTTTTAAACCGAGAGGTACGTGGAACAAAAAATAAAATAACTAACAAAAATCGACAAGCAATTCATATATCGGTTGATTTCTAAAACCTCCGGAAATCAGAAGGCTCCTTCAGCTCCTTACGTTTTAACAGATTCTGGAAAAACAAACAAAAAACACTCTAACATATGTAATAAAAAAAAAGTTCTAAAGCACCGATACTTTTAAAAATATTTCCTATTGTTGAAGGGTTTCTTTTTTTCACTCAACTTTGCAGAAAAATATATTATATGCGATTGAGTTATAAACTGTAGGACTGATACCTGTGAAATATTCGGTTGTAAAATAAGTATTTGTTTACGATCTGTAAGATGGAGAATGAGTCTTTTGCCTTCAGACCTCAGTATTCTTAATATTTTACATCACACATGAAGTTTCAGTTTACGTATTCTTACAAGTTCATTTAGTTCTGTTCGACATATTTTCATGACATTCTTATTTCGTCTAATTAAATTCTTCAAAAAAACTTTATCGTTTTAATCTTTTTACAGCATACTTTACAAATAAGCTACCTGTGTAATGAAAGAAAGCCTTTCAATAAAACTACACCAACATAGTTTTCGAACGAGTATAACTGGAGGATATCAAAACAGAGTAAACTGTGCTGAAAATATTGTTTTTCGAAGCATATTATTACTCTTACGAGCAAGCAGCTCAGTTTAGATGGTCAATAGAAGTACTTAAGTATTTCCTTCACTAATAGAATTTTAATCACCAAAAATAATTTTTTATCGCGCTGTTTTACTTTCTTTTTCGAATAGGAAGCTTTGCTTTCATGAAGATTTCATCTCTTCAACGAATCCAATTGTCAGCCGCGCTGGCGATTACATAGACTTTCAGGGAATAGGTAAATTAATTGTAGGATACATTAAAGAATAAATATTCCTACCTTTTTTTCGGCCTAAGTTGTCACAGTTGCTGGCTTGAGTACAGTTCCTTCGTCCGAAGTACTGAAACACGAATTAAGTACTTAGAATAGGTGGAACTTAATAAATGCCAGGGAACTGAACGTTTTACCCCTCGTTCTTTCCGAGCAAAATACGTCCATTTGCCCCAGCAGCGAAATCGGAAACAACGCCGGAAAAATCTTTTACTAATGTCCAGCCCTTCCTGAGAGAAGGCCGTAAAAAATTTCGCTTTTTCTTCTTTTTGCCATGCAAGCTTTGCCTCGTACCCAGCGCATACGACATCCGCTACTGTGCACATAACATAGTATTCTCACACCAGGCGTCATTTGACGTCACTGCAGAATCCGGTTCCTCTTCAAAGTGAAGTTACTTAAATGCTACTTTTTTTCTTTTTCTTTTTTCTTTTCCCTTTCATTCGTTTGCATGTGGAAATAAATCTACAACACTCATCTTTTACGAAAAGGTGGTTTCAGAAAACAGATAACTTTACCCCTCAGGCGAAATTTTCCCAGTCATGAGGTGCAAATGAAGGTAGCATTATCTTTTCAGTCAATTCAAAGGCTCAAGGTCAAAGCGACAAGCCTTTCGCAACACGGCGTTTATCAACATAGAAATTAAAACACGCTTTTGATTCTCGGAGCCATTTGGTGGAATCCTAAGCAACAAATTCTGATGCATTTCAATTAATTTTCTAAAATTATTTCCAAAATTTTGTGCATTAATCACGCGAGTGGCAATCACTTCCTGTAAGAAATATTACTTAATGCCCTCTCGGAATGAATAAAACTGGCAAGCGCTATTATTAAAGTTCTGGTAATGCCGTGGGTTTTTCCACTTCCTCGGGCATGGAAGCGGACGAAAGAAATCGTGTGATCTCACTTAACACGCAAACTTGTTCATAAAAAAGTATTTTTTTAATCGCATACTTGAATTAAGTCCATTTGTTTTTAACTTTAAACTGAAACGAGGAAAGTGGTATCTAAGTTAGGCATAGCAATTCAACAAGTGTATTAGAAAAGAAGTGGCTGTTCCTCAAAACAATCATACAGCATTGATCCTTTTGTTAATAACTTTTAGGTATTCCATGAAAAGCAATTATTATTTTTTTTACCGTGTCGAATGTTTTTGAAACCATTTTCTGACATTAGATGAAATATTGTTAATTTTTATGTTGTTGTTTTTCGTTTTATTGTTTTTTTCATATCTTTTGAACCAGGTCAAGTCCAAGTCTTAAATTGCAGTGTTTCATCTCTTTATCTTTTTTCTGTGGTGAATTGCATGTTCCACAACAGAGAATCACTCCACTCCACTCAGATTACCACTTGTTGGAATTTGATTGGGCCTAGAGTTAAATATTTTAGACAACGGAATGTTTGAGAATTTATAGACTTTTAATCATTTCCTGCTTTTCATCTATGACGTCGACCATTTAAACAGGACCAGTGGCGTACCTGAAAATCTCGAGCGCCCCCCCCCCCCCGCTAAAAAATATCTTTGAGGCCCGAAAATGTATTAGCTTTTAATTATTACTGAAATGTTTAAACTCCTTGTTATGAACAATGTTTTACGAGCTTTTCAATAATTGAAATCTTTTGAACCTACAGGTATCTTTCGGAAAACCAAAATTATTGCACTTTATTGGGTGTAACATGAGTGTGCACGTTGTAATTAAAATGATCGCCCAAGTTTTATACAAATGCAAAGTACTTACGGCCACCATGGTGGCGCAGCAACATTCGCCCGTGAAAGGTCCGGGTTCGAATCCCGGTGAAGCATTGATTTGGTGTTTGCCCTACGGCCCTGGTTCTCTCACTTTGCTGGAACAAGTGGCCCTAAATTAAGGACCGGCAACTGTTTATAGCCCATCGAGTTGCTCACGGTTGTCGTTAAATCTTCAATAAAAAAACCAACACTTGCGTGAAAGGTAATACGATGGTCATAACAAAAGTTCTGCACACGTAAATTTAAAACGGAAGTGAATGATACAATCGGGAAAATGATTGCGTCATATCTAGGTCTGACTCTCAGCAACGCAGTCGTGTCAGAACGACGTGCTATCATTTGCTGTGTGGACGTGGGAGGATTTGGAAATGGAAGCGTGCAGCTCGTCAGGTCGAGTCACAGCGTTAGATAAGCGCTCGTACGTGAAAATGGAAATTCTGCGGGGAAAAACTCCGACACAGATCCACACTACCTTGCAAGAAGTTTTTGGGGAAGGAACTCTTGATCGAAGCACAATTTCTTTTTGAGGACAAAGTTGGGACCGAAAATTAGTCAAAATCGCCCCAATTTGTTGGAAGCGGGAGCGATCTTGCTGAATAAGAACGCATCGTTTCATGATGCAGCGTCGGTACGGGGACTTTTGTCGAAATATGGCTGGGAAACTTTATCCCACCCACCATACAGCCCTGATCTCAGTCCACCCGACTTTGATCTTTTCCCAAAATTAAAAAATCGGCTCCATGACATCCGCTACGAATCGCTGAAAGAACTTTCATTGGACGTGACCCGAGAAATACGACAGCGAACAAAGATGGCGTACTGCGAGGCATCCAGGACCTACCTCACCGCTGGCAAGCTGTCATTAGCAGCGGAAAGGAGTACAAGTTTTATCCGTTACTACACACGTTTCTCAAAAATGGACAGTGTGCAGAACTTTTGTTATGATCCCCGTGTATGCAAATTTTATTCTTTTACGGAATTAAGGCTATCATCACCTCTTTGAGATCCATTACGAACTCACACGTAACACATATAACTGCCGTTGCTTGGAATTTATTCGCGCAAGGGCTTCAAAGGGCCAAAGAGCGCAATGCCAAATGGTTTACATCAGAAACAAATGCAGCATCAGAACTATAACAAAAGGTAAGGTATGAAACAGAAACATGACGATATACGATGTAAATGGTTGACAGTCAGATAACGGTCTACATAAAACGAAAAACACCACACGTAACTGACATGTGACAGTATCTAAGGGCCTTTACCGATTTATACGGAAATATAGAACACGTAAGTAGCAATTAAGAATTGCGGCACAAAAAAGCAAAACTTTGATGCTGGATAAATTATTTAATCCTAAATATTAAAATACAAAAAAAAAAAAAAAAAAAAAAACCCTGCTAACATCATGCCATGATATTTTGTACGTAATGTAAAGTCCCTCGCGGAGAACATCTTTTAGTTCATTATATTCTGAAGGATGCGTAGGTATGTGCAAACGACTGTAATACACATAACACCTTATCCTAATCGGTATAAAAATTTCATTCACTCAACCATGGGCGCCGACAGGGAGGGTCACATGGGTCACTTGACCCCCTCCCCTGTAGAATTATTTTCCTTTTATTTTATTTATTACTTTTCATTTTACACTCCCAGAACCGGACCACAAGGAAAGATGGAGTTTGGGGCGTTTAATTTAATATCCCAATTTTATTGGAAATTTGGAATTCGAAAACAATTACGTGAAAGCGGAAAACCTAGCAAACCGTAAGGTAGTACGCCCAACAAGTTCTGCTCAGGGTGATGTGTGCTGAACTTAAAAGGTTTGGCGTGGCCCGCTCGACACTGTTAATTATTTTGAAAACAGTTACCGATGTACATGATAATACATGACTGTTCTTCAAGAGCAGCATCAATAATAGTAATAATAATAATAGTGTTCTCGTGTAGTAAGTAAGTAGTAGTAATAGTGATAGTATTTATCATTCATTTTCACGAAGCACTGTTTTCTACATATTAGCCAAGCCTTAATTAATTACACTTGACCGCCCTTGAAAAATTTCCTGCAGGCGCCCATGCACTGAACTGATGTTTCTTTCACATTTGTTATGGCTATAGAAAGGGGCCTCAAGTCATCTCGAGTAGTGTTATCCAGTTTTTATGAACTAAAACCTGGAAACTTATTTATAAATATTTTACTTTATTTGCTGAAAATAAGAAAAAAACTGCTTTTCTTTTAATTACTTCTTTCAAAGCTGCAGTCAAAATTCCCCGCTATTTCCTTAACCAGTTTCATGTGAAATTTCCGCCAAAAATTTTGTGAAACATTTTTGCTGAGGCCAGAGGCCATCTTAACTGTGAGCCCCCCCCCACCACTGCGGGGATTGCGGGGGCTATCAGTACGCCCCTGAACAGAATCGTAAATGTCATTCCCGCAAACACCACAGCGCAAGCGTCCTCGAAATTTTAGGAAGCTTTAGACAACCTACGTATATAGAAACATCACTCTTGATATTTTTATTAGCATAATATTGAGACGGCCGCTTTTTTCGGCTTTCGCTTTCATTTGTTTCTTAAAATCTTTTGCCAGCTGTCACTTATAGATCATAAAATACCTTGAAAACATCTTAAAAATACTCGCTCTATTTTTTAAAACTATATTCCACAGCAAAACAGTGAGTTTTTGTTGTAATGACTTGTTTTAGGACAGCACGGATCAAAAATTTGTATGGCGTACAAAAAGTACGCAATTATTCAAAATTGCCCGTCTTCAAATTTCCTGGATGTCTGCATAAATCAAGGAAATGACCGCTGACATAGGTTTAGTTCCAACAATCTGCAGCTCGCTGAGTCTTTTGTGCGGGAGAAAAAAAAAGCAGAAAATAAAGATTCCAGAACAGATAGGGCAGTAAAAAAAGAAAAGTAAAGAAAAAATAGACACGGAAATATTCGGTTTCGTAATTCGATTTTTAGTAGTAAAAGTTTTAACGATTAGATTTATTAAATTCGATTTTTAGTAGTGAAAGTTTTAAACTGCCTAACATCACTTTACATTCTCACAGCAAAATCTCCAGTCCAAGACGCCCAGACGAGGAAAAGATAACTGAGACGGCACACATCTGTAAAATTAAAGAAAAGACATCATCGCAGAAAAACCTATGGGAAACTCCAAAATATACCGCCAGATTCATCGTGAGACTAGCCGTTTTTTTTAATGCTATACATCTTTCCCGACAGCAGTAAAGTAAATCCTAAGTAAAAAATTCGATGTAACGAAAATGGGTAACGGTGCGTCATTATCAAAACCATTGTTGAAATCTGGTCGGGCAGCATACTGTCCCAAGAAGTGACGAGAATGAAGTATACAACTTCAGTATCCTTTTGAAAAAAATACAATAAATAACAACTTTTAATGTCAAAACATATATTAACTGTGAAAGGTTTTTTTTAAAATGCCAGTAGGTCTCCACGCTTCTTGTCCGTTAGTTGCTCGCAGGATGTCTAAACGATAGTCCAGTTCCACACACGCAAGCTGCAGAATGTCATGTGTAAACAAGGAGGAAGGCTGCAGCAAAGCGTTCTTTTTTTTTTTTTTTTTATTGGAGGTTTAGCGACCACCGTGAGCAACTCAATGGGCTATAAGCAGTCGCCTGTCCCTAATTTAGGGTCACTGGTTCCAGGGAAGGGAGAGAGCCAGTGCCGTAAGACAAGCACAACATCCATGCCTCACCGGGATTTGAACCCGGACCCCTTTCGGACGAATGATCCCAGGCCATCGCTTAGACCACTGCGCCACCGGGGCGGCAAGGTGTTCTTTGAGCTCAGTGATAGATGTAGCCTTTTTCTTGTACATAATGTCCTTAATAAAGCCCCAAAGAAAAAAATCGCATGGTAATATCAGAAGAACGTGTTGGCTATGCTGACTTAGCCCCGCGTCCAATCCAACGCCCTGAAAAATGGTGGTGTAAAGATCTGCATACATCTAAAGACCAGTGCGGTGGCGCTCCATCTTGCTGTAAAATGATGTTTCCAATATCCTGGAGTTGTGGAATTGCGAATTGTTCTAACATGTCCAGGTACGTTGTGATAGTAACGGTTGGTTCAGTGAATAAAAAGGGCTCCGTCACTCTGCTTTCCATTAGGTCAGTCCAGATATAAACCTTCGGGCTGTCTCTCTCGTGTGCTACGACCACATGGGGATTTTTCATGCCCCAGATTCGGCAGTTATGTTTATTCACTCTGAAAGGAACATGGACTGTCGACTCATCGCTGAAACAGACCCGTGAAAGGAGTGTGGGGTTTTCGTCAATGCGAGTAAGCATGTCTACCGCAAATACTTTTCTACGTGGGTGATCATTTGGTCGAAGTTTTTGCACTAACTGCACTTTATATGCATATAGGTGGAGACGTTTATGCAGAATCTTGGGAACCGTTGCTCGCGGTATTTCGAGTTCGCGACTGGCTTCGCGGACGGACTTCTTCGGTCTCCTTAGATAAGCCTTACGCACGTCTTCCACCGTTCCGTCCGAAATGGAAGGTCTCCCAGTGCTTTTGCCTTTCAAGACACTTGCTATTGCATTGAATTTATTTACTTATTGCTCGATGTTCCTTCGTGTTGGCGGCTATCTCTTGTACTCCGTTCTGAACTTGCGCTGAACTGTTGTTAGAGATTTTGACTCTGCAAAACCAAAGCACACACACTGCTTTCTCCACTGGGGAAGCTTTTGTATTCCGTGTTTGATGAGATTTTTCATTACATGAGACACCTGGCGCCATCTATCATCTGATTTAACAAACTTTAACACTTGCCACGCCTCTTGACGTTTAAAGTAAGTTTTTTTTTTATCACATTGTTTTAATAGCATACTGAAGTTTTATACTTCATTTATAGACACACTGTATTTCATTAAACTATCGCCGAACATTATTCCATTACGTTTTGCATAAACGCAACAACATCTCACTGCAATCTGCGTAAATTACGAGAACCTTATGCTAAATGTGATAAAAGCCATTACAGAAATGCATTTCGATGCTATGCATCCTTCCCGACAGTAGTAACGTACGAGTCGTAGCGAAAATTGGCATCCTCTCAACTTTCCAAGAGGGGTTACCTGCTATTAACGAGAGCTTTAAAATGATGTATAACACAATGAGATGTAACCTGTAGATATCTTACATCAAAAGTTACCAATCCCCCTCGCTAAAAACACTTGCATTTCAGCCTTTACAAAGAGACATCCAGGCATTTTCATATAGGACTTCCGTCCACAGAGAAGGTTTAGGCCCAAACCATCTACAGCGGGTCCGCCTTTTGGGCAGGGCCACGGTGTATGATACTAAGGTGATACGACTGTGGAAACCAAAAATAGCCCGTTAATGTCACTTGTTACTAGAAGGCGCGACGAACGTCTGGGCCGATGATTTGATACAAGTCATGCTTTCTTATGGGAGGAAACGGCAGAATCATTCTTATTTTACGAATGCTATTTTGCTTGGAATTAAAAAAACACTATCACATGGAATTCTTCAAATAAGCGTTATATATATATATATATACATTTAGGGATGTAAGGTCAGGTGATGCGTAACATCACAGCCTCTCCTTGACAAATGTCAACCCCGCCTTCTCGTGGTACATCCTGTTCCCACTAAAGGGGCTCTGACGACCGCCAATAGCGGTATAACTATACCATCGGGATTAGAGGAAATTCTATCCCACACTCACCAACCCGCTTGGCCAGCGTGGTGAGTTATGGCCAAACCCCTCCAAAATGATTCCACAACTTAAATCTTGGCCCTCAGTCTCCGGCAGCTGGAATGTACCTGGCCAAGGCAGCGGCCAGTGCGACATGAAGGCAGAGGGTGCTAAGAATCCCCGGAGGACCGGACTAGGCTGCCATCTGATGCTGACCTTGGCTACGTACAACGGACGCTCCCTATCTTCTGATTCAAGGCTTCTTGAATTGGAAGAGGAACTACAAAGGATCAAGTGGGACATCGTGGGGCTAAGTGAGGTAAGGAGAAAAGGAGAAGATCTCATCGAACTGAAAAGTGGACATCTCTTCTACTATCGTGGGACAGATACTGGCAGAACTAGTGGTGTTGGATTTATAATAAACAAGAAACTGAAGGATAAAGTTGTAGAAGTTGAAAGTTCCTCTGACAGAGCTGCACGACTTGTTATCCAACTCTCGAAAAGATACCAGGCTCAGATTATTCAAACTTATGCACCCACCACAAGTCATCCTGAAGAAGAAATTGAAGAATTTTATGAAATTTGTCATCTAAATAATAAAGGTAAGCAGCACTTGAAAATAATTATGGGAGATTTCAATGCAAAAATAGGGCAACAGCAACAGAATGAAACTTCAGTCAGTAAATTCGGTCACGGCAACAGAAACCAGCGTGGAAATACTCTCGTTGAGTTTGCAGAGGCAGAAGGGTTTTTCATCTTGAACTCCTTCTTCAAGAAAAAGCCACACAGGAAATGGACATGGAGACATCCAAATGGGACGACAAGTGAAATTGATTTTATTATGTGTAACAAAAAATTCGTCATAGAAGACTGCAGTGTGCTAAACAAGTTCAACACAGGTAGTGACCATAGATTGGTGAGATGTAAGATGCACCTCAACACCAAACTTGAACGTGGCAAGCTCATAAGACAAACAAAATCTATTGACATAACCAACCTTAAAAAACACCATAATACCTTCAAGTTGGAACTGAAGAACAGGTTCTCTGCTTTAGAAGGCCTAACGTCGGAAGAAGTGGACATTTCTGAAGTTAACAGAAAAGTAACCAAAGCTCTTATGGAAACAGCAACAAAATTAGCTGGGTCTAAGAACAAGTTGCATGTAAACAAATTATCAGGAAAAACGAAAATGTTGATGCAAAAAAGAAGAGATGAGGACAACTAAAGAAGACGTGACTTCCAAAGTGGAATATATAGAGCTATGCAAGACAGTAAGAAAGAGTATCACTGAAGACGTAAGAAAATTCAACTGTGAACTAGTGAGGAAAGCAATTGAAAACAACCAAAGCCTAAAGGTAGCAAAGGGACATCTCAGTAAGGGAAGAAAACAGATTATGGCACTGAGAAAAAAAGATGGTTCTGTAACAAGAAATAGAGGCGAAATTTTGACAAGAGTGAAAGATTTCTACTCCAAATTAAATGAAAGGGATGATACATGCACTCCAGACATCATGAAAGATACCAGTACCAGAGTTCCTCCAGTCCTTCCAGCAGAAGTTGCACATGCAATCAAGAACATGAAGCGGGGAAAAGCTCCAGGAGAAGATGGAATTACTGTAGACATCATACAAGAAGCAAGTGGAGAAATTGAAACAGTACTTGCCCAAATTTTCACTCTATGCCTTAATGAAGGAAAGATTCCTGAGGATTGGAACACCGCTACAATGATCCTGCTACATAAGAAAGGTGACATTGAGGATCTCGGAAACTACAGACCTATCAGCCTCCTATCAGTAGTTTATAAAATCTTCACTAAAGTTCTTTCACACCGCTTGAAGGTAACACTGGACGTGGCTCAACCGAGAGAACAAGCTGGATTCAGGAGTGGTTACAGCACAATAGATCATATCCACGTACTGAGAGAACTAATTGAAAGAGCGAGGGAATATGAACTTCCATTGTGCATGGCTTTTATCGATTATGAAAAAGCCTTTGATTCGGTGAAACCATCAGCAGTTACAATGGCTCTGAAAACCTGCGGTATTGAAGATGCATACATTAATATTATTAATAACATCTATGAAAATGCAAGTGCAAAGATTCGGCTGTTTGAAAATACAACACACATAAAAATTGGAAAGGGAGTGAGACAAGGTGACACCATATCTCCGAAGCTCTTTAATGCCACATTGGAGGGTGTTTTTCAGTCGCTGAGCTGGGAAAACAAAGGGATAAAGATTAATGGAGATTATCTAACCCACCTTCGTTTTGCTGATGACGTAGTCATTTTTGCAACTACCCCATCAGAGCTGCAGAGTATGATCCAGGAACTTGCTGACAAGAGTAAAGAAGTGGGATTAAAAATGAACTTTCAGAAGACAAAAGTGATGTTCAATGCTTTTACAAGAAATGAAGATTTATCGATTGATGGAGAAAAGCTGGAGATAACAGACACGTACGTTTATCTTGGACAGCAGATATCAAGTGAGGGTCACATTGATGAAGAAATTAATCGGCGTACAAAACTTGCCTGGAGAGCTTTTGGAAGAAACAGCATAATTTTCAAGAGCAATATGCCATTATGTCTTAAAAGAAAAGTGTTTGATCAATGCATCCTTCCAGTGCTTACGTATGGTGCAGAGACGTGGACCTTAACTAAAAGAGATATACAAAGACTGCAGACAACTCAAAGAAGCATGGAGAGGTGCATGCTTCGTGTAACCAGGAAGAGATAAGAGGAGGAACTCGTGGATCCGAAAAATGACAAGAGTGGAAGACATCATGATCAGAGTTAAATCCCTGAAATGGCAATGGGCTGGACATACTGCCAGAAGGACAGATCATCGATGGACAGCCGAAATTTTAGTTTGGATTCCAAGGGACAGGAAAAGACCCAGAAGAAGACCACATGGGAGATGGGTAGATGAAATTCGAAAGTATGCAGGGGTGACATGGAGGAGACTGGCACAAGACAGACCGTTGTGGAGGAAACTTGGGGAGACCTTCATCCAGCAGTGGATTGATAATGGTTGACAATGATGATGATGATGATGATATATATATATATATATATATAGGTGATGCGTAACATCACAGCCTCTCCTTGACAAATGTCAACCCCGCCTTCTCGTGGTGCATCCTGTTCCCACTAAAGGGGCTCTGACGACCGCAAATAGCGGTATAACTATACCATCGGGATCAGAGGAAATGCTATCCCACACTCACCAACCCGCTTGGCCAGCGTGGTGAGTTATGGCCAAACACCTCCAAAATGACTCTACAACTTAAATCTTGGCCCTCAGTCTCCGGCAGCTGGAATGTACCTGGCCAAGGCAGCGGCCAGTGCGACATGAAGGCAGAGGGTGCTAAGAATCCCCGGAGGACCGGACTAGGCTGCCATTTGATGCTGACCTTGGCTACCTACAACGGACGCTCCCTATCTTCTGATTCAAGGCTTCTTGAATTGGAAGAGGAACTACAAAGGATCAAGTGGGACATCGTCGGGCTGAGTGAGGTAAGGAGAAAAGGAGAAGATCTCATTGAACTGAAAAGTGGACATCTCTTCTATTATCGTGGGACAGATACTGGCAGAACTAGTGGTGTTGGATTTATAATAAACAAGAAACTGAAGGATAAAGTGGTAGAAGTTGAAAGTTCCTCTGACAGAGCTGCACGACTCGTTATCCAACTATCGAGAAGATACCAGGCTCAGATTATTCAAACTTATGCACCCACCACAAGTCATCCTGAAGAAGAAATTGAAGAATTTTATGAGGAAATTCGTCATCTAAATAATAAAGGTAAACAGCACTTGAAGATAATTATGGGAGATTTCAATGCCAAAATAGGGCAACGGCAACAGAATGAAACTTCAGTAGGTAAATTCGGTCACGGCAACAGAAACCAGCGTGGAAATACTCTCGTTGAGTTTGCAGAGGCAGAAGGATTTTTCATCTTGAATTCCTTTTTCAAGAAAAAGCCACACAGGAAATGGACATGGAGACATCCAATTGGGACGACAAGTGAAATTGATTTTATTATGTGTAACAAAAAATTCGTCATCGAAGACTGCAGTGTGCTAAACAAGTTCAACACAGGTAGTGACCATAGATTGGTGAGATGTAAGATGCACCTCAACACTAAACTGGAACGTGGCAAGCTCATAAGACAAACAAAATGTATTGACATAACCAACCTTAAAAAACACCATAATACTTTCAAGTTGGAACTGAAGAACAGATTCTCTGCTTTAGAAGGCCTAACATCGGAAGAAGTGGATATTTCTGAAGTTAACAGAAAAGTAACCAAAGCTCTTATGGAAACAGCAACAAAATTAGCTGGGTCTAAGAACAAGTTGCATGTAAACAAATTATCAGGAAAAACCAAAATGTTGATGCAAAAAAGAAGAGAGATGAGGACAACTAAAGAAGATGTGACTTCCAAAGTGGAATATATAGAGCTATGCAAGACAGTAAGAAAAAGTATCACTGAAGACGTAAGAAAATTCAACTGTGAACTAGTAAGGAAAGCAATTGAAAACAACCAAAGCCTAAAGATAGCAAAGGGACATCTCAGTAAGGGAAGAAAACAGATTATGGCTCTGAGAAAAGAAGATGGTTCTATAACAAGAAATAGAGGCGAAATTTTGACAAGAGTGAAAGATTTCTACTCCAAACTATATGAAAGGGATGATACATGTACTCCAGACATCATGAAAGGTACCAGAGTTCTTCCAGTCCTCCCAGCAGAAGTTGCTCATGCAATCAAGAGCATGAAGCAGGGGAAAGCTCCAGGAGAAGATGGAATTACTATAGACATCATACAAGAAGCAAATGGAGAAATTGAAACAGTACTCGCCCAAATTTTCACTCGATGCCTTAATGAAGGGAAGATTCCTGAGGATTGGAACAATGCTACAATGATCCTGCTACATAAAAAAGGTGACATTGAGGATCTCAGGAACTACAGACCTATCAGCCTCCTATCAGTGGTTTATAAAATCTTCACTAAAGTTCTTTCACACCGCTTGAAGGTAACACTGGACATGGCTCAACCGAGAGAACAAGCTGGATTCAGGAGTGGCTACAGCACAATAGATCATATCCACGTACTGAGGGAACTAATTGAAAGAGCGAGGGAATATGAACTTCCATTGTGCATGGCTTTTATCGATTATGAAAAAGCCTTTGATTCGGTGAAACCATCAGCAGTTACCACGGCTCTGAAATCCTGCGGTATTGAAGATGCATACATTAATATTATTAATAACATCTATGAAAATGCAAGTGCAAAGATTCGGCTGTTTGAAAATACAACACACATAAAAATTGGAAAGGGAGTGAGACAAGGTGACACCATATCTCCGAAGCTCTTTAATGCCACATTGGAAAATGTCTTTCAATCACTGAACTGGGAAAACAAAGGGATAAAGATTAATGGAGATTATCTAACCCACCTTCGTTTTGCTGATGACGTAGTCATTTTGCAACTACCCCATCAGAGCTGCAGAGTATGATCCAGGAACTTGCTGACAAGAGTAAAGAAGTGGGATTAAAAATGAACTTTCAGAAGACAAAAGTGATGTTCAATGCTTTTACAAGAAATGAAGATTTATCGATTGATGGAGAAAAGCTGGAGATAACAGACACGTACGTTTATCTTGGACAGCAGATATCAAGTGAGGGTCACATTGATGAAGAAATTAATCGGCGTACAAAACTTGCCTGGAGAGCTTTTGGAAGAAACAGCATAATTTTCAAGAGCAATATGCCGTTATGTCTTAAAAGAAAAGTGTTTGATCAATGCATCCTTCCAGTGCTTACGTATGGTGCAGAGACGTGGACCTTAACTAAAAGAGACATACAAAGGCTGCAGACAACTCAAAGAAGCATGGAGAGGTGCATGCTTGGTATAACCAGGAGAGATAAGAAGAGGAACTCGTGGATCCGAAAAATGACGAGAGTGGAAGACATCATGATCAGAGTTAAATCCCTGAAATGGCAATGGGCTGGACATACTGCCAGAAGGACAGACCATAGATGGACAGCCGAAATTTTAGATTGGATTCCAAGGGACAGGAAAAGACCCAGAAAAAGACCACATGGGAGATGGGTGGATGAAATTCGTAAATATGCGGGAGTGACATGGAGGAGACTGGCACAAGACAGACCGTTGTGGAGGAAACTTGGGGAGACCTTCGTCCAGCAGTGGATTGATAATGGTTGACAATGATGATGATGATGATGATGATACATTTAGCCACAGAGTGAGTACTCTAACGTGAAGATTTCTGAGCAGACGATGCTGAATTTTTTACTGAGGCAATAAAGAATAGACTCTTTATCGTCAAAAATTGTACTTCTTGTAAAATGAGATAGTGCTGTACATTCGGAGGAGGAATTTTAACATAGAATATCAGTTTTTGCCTAAGTCATTGGAGCATCGTTAACGGAAACTGCTGGTTTTGAAAGCTTACCGAAGCTTTCACAAACAATAATTTTGATTAATCTTCCCCTTGAGAAATCATTCACCACAGATCTTTTCATTTAGTAATAAGTAATATATCTTACACATTTGTTTTATTTTTGTACCTAATCATACTAATGAATAAGGCTCTCCCTCCATCGGTGCTGGCGATGGCGACAGAGAAAGTGCATCACGGCAAAATGGATACTTTTTCTCGGCGGAGCTTTCCCGGACCTGCGTGCATATATAGTACGATTAACATATTTGATATCAAGGGATAAAATTAGTGATCCTACATTTAAACAACGGTTAATGCTATTAACGTAAAATGTTTCCACATTGTGAGCTGTGGAAATATGTATCACGTCCTAATGCTTGCCGCCATTTTTCCAACACTGTTGGGTCATTAAATGTTGATAAAAGTTCTTTATATGTCGCATAACCTGTCCGATAACCGATTGTTCGGTACAAAACACTTTCGTCTCATACCTAAAACAGAATTGAACAGATCCTAATCCGACATTTAGCTGCACTATAAATTTATTTCCCGTTAAGTAAAAAGAGAGTTGACGTACTTTACCTTCTGTGCAGAAACTTCAACGTTTCTAGAACTTCATACAATATACAGTAATTATACAAAATAATAAATAAAAAATACTCAAGAGAAATACCGATTTAGCACTGATGAAATCATAAACACCATGTAATCCTATGATGGTTAGCATGAACTATCGGCCCACAACTCCTGAGCGCCCCCTGGAGAGCTGTGACATTAACAGTCCGTTTTTCAAACTGTTGACAGTACGGAGAGTCGTATCACCTGACTTATCATACACCGTGGGCAGGGCACAGAAACGGAAGGAGTGAGAGCACGTCCAGCGATTTCGACAGAACAGTTTGTAAGTGAGCGAGAGCATAGTAGATGGCGCCACCATACAAGTACGATGTTGCTCATAGAGGGGTAAGGGAAAGTAGGAATGGATACCCAACGTAACTTGGGGGTCCTACCCTGGGGCCGTCATTTGACGTACTCGTCCGATGCACGGCGGATATTCAGCAATTCACGGTAGATTTTAGCTTGCGCATGCGCACATTTGTAGCAGCATCACATTTCATCTGCGTCAGGGTCGTTTCTTACGTTCGTCTAAATCTGAATGATATATAATTATAATAGTAAATATTGTTTTTGAAAAACAAAACAGTCGAAATACTTACCATTGCCGCCGCTATAATTTACTAAATTTTTACTTTTATGACTCACATATCTTCTTTCATTGGTTTGACAGCAATAACACTCACTTATATACCTACCTAAACACCGCTCAGTGTCAGGAATTAGTAAACCTTATTGTTTGTTGCTATGATTTACTTCCACTTACTTTATGTACCGGACTGTGGCTCGGTGTGTTCGTGAGTGACGCGTATAAATGCAATGTGATTGTACGTAAATAAATGTAGACTCTGAATCACTCGTTTTATTTCACACCCACAAAGATCTTGACATGCGAAAGGTGCATAGCATAAATTATCTACAAAGAGTCCCAGAATACTCACTCGATTTTTTAAAATTCCAATCCTTTGTCAAAGTGACGATTAATTCTGAAGATTTTGAGTACGTGTTAGTCGATTATTAATTTTGCAGTTACTGAACACATTGTTATCCAAATTATTGGTCATCAGTTTAGGGCCATTTAATTTTGTGTGTCCACTGTCAATTTGTATAATTGTATCAGCTGAAGAAAAAAATTTCAAATCGGAGTTTTAGAAGAAGAGATGTCGGGGAAAACACAATTTACTTTTACGCCCCCTAGCGAAAAATCTATGCCTAACATGAAAAAGTAACTATACCTGAAGAACTCTTCGACATAAATGGAACCGAAAGATAAAAAAAAATTTCAATCGGATGTTTAGAAGCAAATATATGGAATAAAATTTATTTTGAATTCGACATCATCTGCACTTACGCTCTCTCTAGTAGCAAAATTATACATCGTAAAAAAAAAAAAAAAAAACGAAATAAAGGATCATCATTCGCATATTTCAAGCTTCCCAATGCAGAAAGAATTTTTCAAATCGGACTAATAGTTGCAGAGATATGATGTCTACAGACGGACGGACAAACCGATAACATAAGCACCATTCAATCGTCTGTCAAAGGAACTGATTTTGAAGTTCTGCAGAGAGACCGCATGTTGTCCATAGCATATCGCATGAAATTTGGTTGTTGTAGCACAAAATATTTCTTCTCTCCCTCATTTTGTGCACCACCTATTATACATTGTGTTACCGTAATAAACCGAGTATTTAAATTATTGTACAGGTGGTTTGTACGATGCCTATGTCTCAGTCTGTGAAATCCTTAAACCAAAAGCTATTGTAGCTATCAAGTGTAAATTTTATACTTAGGAGTTTTGTGAAATAATACTATAAAACAGTACATTTAACCTTTTCTCAAAGACAATAAAAAATTCTTATCAGTTAAAAAAAAAAAAAAGATATCATATTTCAAAGCATTCCTTTGCTTCGAAATATCACATTGAGAAAAAATACGTAATTTGTGATAAGTCCTCCTACAGAAAAAATAATTGTTATAAACATATTAAAAAAAATAATAAGCTCCAACAGAAAATGAAATGATTAAATCACTCGCATTAATGAAGAGAAAAATAATCGTCGCTCAATCAGTTTTACTTTGAACGTGAGTGTTATACCGAAGACATTCTGGCTCAGTGGTTAAGGCGCGCGGCTTATGTAGACCCACTCGACCTCGGTTCAATGCCAGACACCGGCTCAAAGGAATTATCTAGCGCACGGGCTGAAAAATTGCCTTTTCGATTTTGCAAAATTTCTGTATAAATACGGAAAAACTTGAAACGGACTGTTCTGAAATAAACGGAATTACTGACTACGGAAAATCTAAAAATACGGAAGTTAAAAAAAAAACGGGCACTTTTAAAAACGGAAATTTCGGTAAAAGACGGGCATTTAGTGCCCACACGCATATGCAATTACAGTTTTTCAAAAGAACTAACAATGGCCACAGGGAATTGCTTCTGACATTTCGCTTTACACTAAATTTTATATTTTTTCTATTATATTCTCTTGTAGTTAAATTGATAACTAATTATCACTAACGGTCGTGTAGTGGATTTTTAAAACGAGCTAGTTTTTCGGTGGACTAGAGGAAGACCGAAATTATTTGAACTACATTAATGCCATTTTAATATTAGTTTAACAACCTAATTTTTAAACAGTTTTATTGGGGTATGATACTGCAAATAGGGTACTAGGGAACTAGGTGTCATTTCTTATCCCAAACGGAAACGGCATTTTACCCTCATTAACTACGTTGGGAAAAATTAGGAAATGGGGACAGCACTCAGCCAAAACCCCCTAAAGATTAAGAAAGCCTCCGAACTGGTCTGTGATGTCAAAGCTAGTGGGCCGACCGACTCGAGCCTCGAGTTCTCCGCTCCTGAAAACGCCGAAGAAGTACCACGGTGTTTACGCAGAGAAATAATTTCTCGAGTGCGATACTAGACAATTTGCGCATACAACAATAAATCGACCTGCTTTTTTTCTCTGTATTTTTTGTCCTTAAATAACATCAAAAGATTACATCTTTAGCTTTCATTTTTCTTTTCTCAGTTTCTAGCAATAATATCCGTAAATCGGGGAATTCCAAAGTTTTACTCTTGTGCTGGGAAATGATTTCTTGAAATGTTTTCTTTAGTTTTCAATTTGGCTAAAGGAGCAAATAAATAATTTTTTTCACGCATAACGGGAAAAGCCCAGCATTTTATGTTAAGCATTTTTGCAACTACGATCTTTTTAATGGCAAATTGGTAGGACTGTATGAACATAATCATTTCTCTTAAAACTTTTAGAAATTCCCTTCGCGTTCGATTTATTAAAATGAAAGAAAAAAAGGTAAAGACATTTCCGTAATTACGTAACGAATGCGAAAGCAAAATTTCCGATTTAGTGAGTATATTTACTGAAAATACGGTAAGATGTGTGCTCAAATCTTGCAACTATTTCTAGAAGGTAAAAAAAAATTATAAATTAGAATTATTTAGGAAAAAGGTCTTTGTCAAATGAACATGGAATATATTAATTCCAAACTTTCGGATACATTTGTTGGACATTCCAATGAACTTTTCTTTGGGCTATCCTTCAGATTATCAGCGCATCAAGTAGTTCTGTACATTTCGTGCGAATTCTTGTTTTTATTAGCACTCTGATACACAGCAATTTTATGAAGAAAAAGTACATTTGTTTTACGGAAATGAAATGTTGATTAATAAATAACGTAATTATTTATTGCCAGTTTCTTTGCCTGGTTAACCTTAGTACTTGATGCGCTGATAATATATGTACATCTTTTTTTTTTTTTTTTTTTTTTCAATTTGAACACTACTAACTACGAATTTTGTAAAGAAAAATAACTATTACTTTATGGAAATCAAATGTTGAATGGTAATTAATACCATTATTTAAACGGCAATAAATAATGAGCTGATAATCGGAAGGCTAGCCCTTATATTTTACTCCGTCAATAAAAAAAAACGACTAACAATTCACTAAATTATAATTGTATTTACAACGAAAGCAGAAAATGCTCTCATGAAAACTTAACTAACCTTTGAATTCACGGTGGGTTCAAAATTCTTCATTGGTACGGAAGAAATCCTCCTTCTTCGAAAGCTTTAAACAGTGGATTTTAAATGTTCTTTGTAATTAGATTTATATAAAGGCACTCAATATTTTCCAGGCATGTTGTATAAAAATGCTTACTCACGTGCACGACTACCGAAAACTCAATACTGATCAAAGCTGCACGAACGCGAAGTTAATATCGGTATTCCCTTTACGTTTGCCCTTTGACCTCTCCGGAGAAAGTGATTGCGATGGCCCTTTGACCGTGACGTCGCACCCCTTCGTAGTTTTCGTGCTGGGGCTTTCTCTACAGGAGGTTTTGACTCAGCAGAAGGGTTTCCTGCATTTCTGTTACCCTTACTTACATCAAGGATGTTCTGAGTGGTGAAGCTGAACTGAACGCGGAATGCCATTTAGAGCTGTAAAATACAGAATGTGAAGAAAGCGGTGAGATTCCCAATTGCTACGGAGTTCTGATCTTTGGTACCACATTAAACGAACCGAATGCAGCTTGCTGTACTGGAGTAATGATCGAATTGTCCCCAGAGAATCTTTAAGAAAATATAAACGGCATCCTTATCATGTAACGTACAAACAACCGGACCGTCATTTCTGATTGTGTGCAACTTGATAACCCTACACATTTTGAGGAACAAGTGAGAATTTTTAGTCGCCAAGCTACCGCAACTGGGGAAAGAACTTATAGGTAAAAATTCTGTACCAGAAACTGGCGCAAAAGTTTCAATTCCGATTTTAATCAAATTTATGCAGTAAGGCTCTTGAGCTGCGCCCGGGGCAGCCGCCCTGGGCGCAGCTCAAGAGCCTGCCCTAGTTACGTCTTTGGTAAAGACTTCTGCTTTAAGAACGAGATCTTTAAAACGTTTGTTTCGTTGAAGACAGTGTTGAATGCGAAAATTATTTAAATAATTTGGCATAAGAAATGATACCTAGTTCCCCAATACCATATTTGCAGTATCATACCCAATGGAATATGTAAGAGCTAGGTTGTTAAACTACAATTAAAATGGCAATGAGAGGGCAGCAGTAATTTGGCAAAGGGCTTCCTCTGGTCCGCCGAAAAACCGAAAAACTAGCAAGTTCTTAAAATATATTGCACAACCGTTAGTGATGATTACTTTTCAATTAACTACAAAAGAATGTGATAAAAAAGAAAGTGTACAGCTCATGTGAAGGGAAATGTTAGAAGTAACTTCTGGTGGCCAGTCTTAGATTTCTTTTATTTTTTTTTATTTTTTTGAAAAATTATAATAGCATATGCGTGTGGGTTCTAAATAATACAATTCTGTGTGTAATCAACACACAAGACCAGTTTTACTATCCGAAAAACCAGTGATGTAATTTTAAGTAAAAAAGTGCCTTAGGGTTGAGCGGATCAGGTGAAAACAACCTGGAAAAAAGGTTCTCCAAACTTTCAAAAGCTTATTAAAGTTTAACTTGTTTTGATGATTTTGCATTTTAATTAAATTTTTATCAATTATTTTTATCAATTTTGATTAAAATTGCTTAATTTAGACAATTTAAAACAAAAGAAAGAATGCTACGTGGGAGTCATTCTAAACAATCTTAAACATTCAGTGTGAATAATACGAATTAGATACATTGCATACATGCCACTTACAGGACGTTTTACCGGTGATTTTGTGGCTGAAGCAATGAATACCTTTTGTGTTTATATACAGGGTGATTCATAAAGAAGTATACAGTTTCAACGCACTATAAAACAAGAACAATGTAAGATATTTTATGTTACCTGTAACAGAATTGTAGGGGAATGTTTCAAGTTTTTTTAGAGACAGTCACAGATGTTCTATGTGTGCCCCCTTAGTCACACGACACACATCGAGCCGGTAATCCATTTCCGCCCAAACGCGAGGTAAGATATCTGAATCAAGTGCAGTGATAGTGGCTGTGATACGCTGTTTCAGCTCCGCTAGATCAACAGGAAGGGGAGGGGCGAATACCTTGTCCTTCACGTACCCCCACAGGAAAAAGTCACAAGGTGTTAAGTCAGGACTTATGGGTGGCCATTGGGTGAGTGGCATGTTGTATTCCGCGGCACGTCCAGTCCATCGGTGAGGAAGATGTTCATCGAGATAATCTCGCACGTCGCACCATCTAACTGGAGAATAAAGTTGTCACTGTCGTCTTGCAACTGTGTCATCAACCAAAGACTTAACATATCCAGAAAGAGCCTCCTGTGACAGTTTTCTCGTGAAAAAAGAAGGGACCGTACACTTTCTTTTTGGACACAGCACAGAACATTAGGGGAATCTCGCACGTGTTGCACTGTAAATCTGAGATTCTCCGTTCCCAAAAAGCGAACATTGTGCTTGTTTACCTGACCACTCACGTGAAATGTAGCTTCATCAGTGAAAACTAAGTGATCGGCAAAATCGTCATTTTCAAAACGGTGTTACATTTCGGCACAAAATTCAAAGCGCTTTGTCTTGTTAAGGTCAGTGAGATTTTGCAACATCTGCACTTTGTATGGAATCATTTTCAGTTTCTTTCTCAAAATTCTCCAGACAGTGGGCTGTGAAATCTGCACTTTACGACTCACCCTCCGCGTTGATTTTCCCGGGCTTCGTTGAATGGCAGTGCAAACACTATCGACGACTTCTTCCGATATATGCGGTCATTCATAGATTTTTAAGTTTGCACAAAGAGCCCGTAGTTTCCAATTTTTTACGCCAATCGTAGATAGATTTTTCTGGTTGGAGGTTCTTTTCCGAATCGTGATCGAAAATGTCGTTGCACAACAGTTACGTTTTCCGTTTTGCTCAATTGAAGAACACAAAACGCCTTCTCCACTGCAGACGCTGCCATTTTGACTGACTAGTCACGTAACACGCGCGCTATCGCCTACGTCACTTCCCTCAGTAGTGGGACACACACTTTATGAGTACATCCACCTAACGGTTCGCAGTTGTGGTCCTTGTCTCCAACTGTTACTGTTTTACAGCATTTGAAAGCTGTATACTTCTTTATGAATCAGGGTATGTATACTAGCTGAATATCCGTTCTTCGAACGTGATATTAAAATACAGTTGAAATACAGAGGATATATATGATATACAGTTGAAATGGCCATAATGCATATTTCTTCGCTCTTTTGGGAAACACATGTCTGCCTGACTTATTCTGCCAGACGACACATAAGCAATTTCGTTCAGAACTGTAAATTTAAAACTTCAAGCTTACACGAAAATCAAAATACGTCGTTATTCTTCACTTTCATCGTTAAAATATTAATAGACAACACAACAAAATAATAATAGGAAACAGAAAAAAATACGTTGTTACTTTGAGCATAAAAGTGAAAAGAACGTTGCTTATAAACAATTTCGTTCGAAATTGTACATTTAAAAGCTAGCAAGTCAGATGTTTTTGGAAACGTGAGCAAAATTGTGTTGCCATCCTAATATCTCAAGGGGGAAACTTTTTTTTTTTTTTTTTTCAAATTTCAATTACTATGAAAATCTACCTGCATATTTATATTTATTGCAGTCACCTTACCATTTATATGACGTCACCGTTGCTTCGGTGAAAACGAATGTTGGTAATTTTAATTTTGACTCAAATATATCACTTATATGACGTCACCGTTGCTTCGGTGAAAACGAATGTTGGTAATTTGAATGTGACTCCGAAAACACTGACATTCGGTATGTCAAACGATAATACAGTATAAATGTTTAAATGCAAAGCATATTATGATATAGCGCTTTTTACGTGGTATTTTTAAAAGGTTTTTTTTTTTGTTAAATACATTTAGAACAAATAAAAAACCCTTGACATTCGATATGTAAAACGACAATAAATGTTTAAATGCAAAGCATATTATAATATAACGCGTTTTACGTGATTTTTAAGGGTTTTTGTTAAAATAAATTCAGAACAAATAAATTTAGAATAAAATATATACTGAGCAGGTCAACTTAAGCCATTCAAAACTAAGACGGGGCTTAAGTTGCTGGGCAACAATGGCTCGATCATTGCAAAACGTCCTAGCGTTATCAAAGCTGGGTTATTTAAAAAAACCGTTTCGACCCACTTAAGATTATCGTAGGAAAAAATCCTTTCTCAGTGCGTCTCTATGTTGTAAAAGAAACATTCCTGCCAAATATGAAAGTTTTAAGTTCAGTAGTTTCCGAATTTCGGTGATGAGTCAGTGAGTGAGTCAGTGAGGGCTTTCAGTTTTATTTGTACAGATATATTTCGGGGTTTAACGAGCACCGTGAGAAGAGGGTCGGCGCCCGGGTATACTTCTTTCTGTTCTGGGGTCTGAGATCAGATTAGCCAGAATCCAGCGCCTCTGGCCACTCGTCAACCGTGGCTCCAAGAGATGAGCTCAGGGAATTACTTTTATTGAAGCCCATGGTGACTTTAACAGAAATATCCACTGCAACCATAAAATACCTGTCAGTCAGCCTACATGCCTATTTAATTTTACTGTGTCGATTTCCCTCCTGTGGGTGAAGTAACGTACGGAGAAGCCACCTTCTATAATGTCATTTTGAAAACTGCGGTCATGACGAAATAATAGTTACCATTCTCTTCGTACTAGAAATCTTGTGATTCCTGAAACGTCCTACTGTGTCAACCGACTGTTTAGCCTCATCCTATAATACAAACATTCGATTAATATATGAATATGCTTGCACATAAAACATAGCATTTGTTATTTTTGCCTAGAAGGTTGTAGAAAGAAAGCTCGTTAGCCCTATTTCTCTTACCACGTAACCATGAAAAGTGCCTTAATGACGCTAAGCCTAGAAAAAAATGCCTTAACGCCGCTAAGCCGAGCTAAGGCCCTTCTACATCACTGCTAAAAACTCATGCAACAAGCAAGATTATAACATTTCAGACGGTAAAGCTTTTTTGTTTTACGACTTCGGTGATTGGGGGTGGGGGCGCAGAACTGCCTAGTTACGCCTCTGGTGGGAAATCTGGGCAGTCATAATTACATTTCCCCATGTTGAAAAATGTTTGAGGAACTAGAAAAGGAGATAACAAGCAAATAATAATAATAAATGTTGATTTCGTCTGATAATTGTGTTGCCTGAAAATAGCGCGTTGTTTTGGTAAAATTTAGAACAATCTCACAGACGAGGGATAAGAACTGCTGACTTCCGAATTAAAGGGGATATATGCATTTGTTGATTCTCGTCAGGGGCCTATTTGGAGAAGGGATGGCCCAAAGGGCCTTGGTCTTCCCCTATCCCCCGAAAGTGTTTCATTTTTTGTTAAAATGCGACTTACATTAGAAAAGAAATGCTTTAATTTAATAAAATGCATCAACTTACAATCGAAAATAATGCTGTAATATATATTTTTTCTATTTTTCATTAACTTTTATTTTGTGTTCTGAAGGATTCTGAAAACTCCCATTTTTTTTCGGCCCCCCGAAAAAAAATTCTATATACGCCCCTGATTCTGGTTCTGTACTTCCCTCGAGCCGTAAACCCGAAATTAGTCCGAAGATTCCGCCTAACACTGGATACGCTAACGGGCAAAAGGAGTTTAGAAAAGGCTGAAAGGATATTTCTTAACAAGAAGTGGTAGATCTCAGCAAAAATCAGATTATGAATTATTTAGCTGGAAACGTGAGTATACAAGTGTACGTATATCCGCTATAAAGTAAAGTGTGATTCCCTTATCCGGTGACTTCAGAAGTTTCAGGAAGAAGAGATACAATCTTGTGCTCGTTATACACCATATTTTGCGGTGTACGCAATTATTTCTTCCAACTATCTTTCCTAAGAGTAAGTTTGTTTCTGATAAAACTGTGTTTGCACCATTTCCTTGTTGCATTCCATTCATCAATCACTTTGTAATTGCTCTATGGTTTTTTGATCATGTTTTTTTTATCAGGTTTTCTGATCTGATTCTATCCAGATTCCCATATAAGAAATAACTGCATAACTTTGGAACAATTCCAACCTTTTAGTGCAAGCTTACAATTCATGCTCTGAAACTACTTGTATATATTCATCAATTTTAAGTTTTTACGGTGAATGCAATTTTTCATATTAAGAACTCAGATATGTGCATCTGAAAATTAGGGGAACTGGATTTTTCAAAGTAAAAGTACATTCGGCAATATTAAATTGTGGTAATCCAGGAATGTAACGATGACGCATAAATTTTGAGATCATCATGCGCTCTTTGAAAACTTCACTCAGCGAAACAGACCATGCGCTCTTTGAAAACTTCACTCAGCAAAACAGACCATGCGCGGAGGCATAACCTGTTGGAAACAGGTAAAAAATTTTGGATCCGGATCCGACCCGCACCTGGCCCCGGAAATCTTCTTTGAACTAAGAATTCGAAACTCAATTTATTATTATATATAATCATGTATAATTATAATACACAATCATATACATGTATATACACAGGGCGTTCAAAAAGTACCTCCGAAGTGTGTATCGTAGGTCATACAGAAATCATATAAAAGTATTACGGAAACGTATAATTTACTCACCTACAGAAAGTGTTGAAACTGTCGTCCTTTATATAACTTAATTTGCTTTACACATGTTTTCAAACACATCTGCGAGAGTCAAAAAGGCCCACCGTAGTAATGTTAAGACTGTTCCACTAAATTTTGATGTTTATCCTGCTACAGTCAAAATTTTTGAATTAAATACACTCACAAACAATGAAATTTGCGCATCTAAAGAAAAAATGCTACAACCGCGAAACTTTGCAAATAGCTAGAGTACGAGCTGGTATGCAAAGGATCCACGTCTGGTACGAGTGCGCATGACAGCACATCCTGTGGTGGAGCTGCAAGCACAAACCAAAAGCCTTATAAACCGGCGTGTAGTCGATGCCCCATGAAAGCGAAAAGCACCGCCCGACGCAAGCAAGAGTAGAGTGACGAGAATGCCGGGTAGACGTCAGAGACGTCGATTTACGCAACTTGCGGAATTTGAGAGAGGCCGGATCATCGGGCTGAAAACCGTAGTGTGGTCGGCGCGCCGTATAACCAGCCACGTGGATCATTCTGACCATACCGTTCGACTGTGTTGGTAGCAGTGGACACGTGACGGCATTGCCACACGGCGGAGCGGCTCCGGACGGACCAGGAGGACCACCGGTAGAGAGGATCGACGGATCATTCGCCAGGCACGAACATATCCCACGGGTACCCGGCCCACTATTCAGGCAGATGTAGCGACTCCTGCGTGCCCACGAACCATTTCCCGAAGCCTCGCGGAAGCGAATCTGCGATCCCAGCGCCCCTTACGTGTGCTGCCATCAATACTGGAACATAACTGGCTACGTGTGCAGTGGTGTCAGGCCAGAGCGACGTGGAACGCCACAGACTGGCGACGTGTGGTGTTCAGCAATGAGTGCCGCTTCGTTTCGGGGACAGACGATAATCGTGTCCGGGTGTGGAGGTTCCCGTGTCAAAGGCACAATCCCAACCTCGCTATCGAGCGCCACACCTCCTCCACTGCAGGCATTATGGTCTGGGGAGCCATTGCCTACGATAGCCGATCAGCTCTAGTAGTGGTACGTGGATCATTGACGGGCCAGCGGTGTGCGTGAATGAGATCCTGCGGCCCCATGTGCTCCCATTCCTGGCCGGGCTTCCAGGTGCGCTACACCAGCAGGATAATGCCCGCCCGCACACGACTCGGTTTGCCCAGGACTGCCTATGTCATGTCCAGACACTTCCATGGCCTGTCCGCTCCCCGAACATGTTCCTTATCGAGCATGTGAAAAGCCGGCTGCCGCCGTGCCGCACTATCCGGGATTTCGAGTACACCGTCCAGCACGTGCGTGCCAGTCTACCGCAAAACAATATCAGGCGTCTGTTCGCCTCTATGTCAGACCGTATTGCAGCATGTATCGCCGCACGAGGCGATGCGATGCGCTATTGAAGATGGCCGAACTGCGTGCCACAGATCCCTCTGTAATGGTCCTACAGCTCTGTTTTTGCCATCATGTGCATCATTCATCTGTATCATTATACGTCATAAAATTTCAGTTCAATTCGACGCTTCCTTCTTGGTGCGCAAATTTCATCTTCCGTGAGTGTAACTTGTTGTATGTTTAATTTGAGTTTTTGCTGTTTTCTTGATAACATATCAAGTTTCCGAATGTGTGAAAGTTGGTGTTGCTATGAAACATATTCTTGTTTCTTAATGAGATGAAATAACTTCCAGCATTCACTCTTCGCGTTTTTGTTTTCAACAAGCACGTATTTTGTTGGCCACGACGCCTTTTTCAATCTCCTTAATACTAAATTCATCCATTTTAACAAATAAGGCTTTAATTCCGACACAACATGCAATGGAACGGGATGTTAGCACGTCAAACGGAAACCTCTGAATGCTCAATGCAAAAGATGCCATGTTAAAAGTAGCTCACAGTTTTACAATGTGGCACGCGGAATGAGAGGGAATGGATCACTAGAAGAACAGGCGACAAACGTTTGCCATTATCTTGCTCCGGACAATCGCACTGAAAACAAACGCAAAAGAAGTATCGTTTTAGGATATGGTATCGTCGGTCGGTGGAAGCGTTTTTTGCTTTAAGAAAGAGACGGCAATATATTTATATGAGAAATCATTTTTCAGTCCGTTGGCACCAGCATTGAGCACAAAATTCCACAGTACGCATTTATCTTTGAAATATTTTTTCTTTTTAAAAAATAAAACGCAAGTGAAATCGGGTCAGGAACATCTTGACCAGACCCATTTGACCCGCAAGAAATTGTCGACCCTTTGACTCGCTGACATCTCTGGGCATAACGAGTAATTGTCATAAACAGTAATTGTAGAAAAATGTTCCCCTTATAGAGAGAACTACCTTCGGCATAGCAGATCATAGATCAGATCAGATCATATGTAGAGGATTTTAGGAAGGGAGTGTCTGACCCCAGGTCTTAAACAACCTTTAGAAATACTGTAGGAAGCTAGGAGATTCGGGCTACAGTGCCCGATGGGAAAGTGACACGGAAGCAAGGTAGAAAGGGTGGAGGAAGACGCCCTTATTTATTACCGGGGGCAGTACCGGGGGTTCGATGCTTTGTCATTCCGATATATATCTTTTCCGTGTTGTCAGGATATACCAACGGTACCACCCACCTTTTCGTTCTCACACTGGTAACGTACACACCCGCCTTTTCGTTCTCACACTGTCTCTCCTTGTAGCTTGATATTAATTATACGTGATAACGGGGTCCGGGATTTCATTGCTATTAATATGCTGTACTTACGTAATAAATTCTTTAACCAATATGTAAAGCCTGGGACGAATGTGATGGATCCTGCGTATCTCATTGCCTTACTGTAGGTGATTTATTATTTATCGCTGACATTATACGATTTCTTACAGTTCTAGGTATTCTGTCTGTGTCAGGGGTGGCGAACCTGTGGCACGCGAAGGATTTTGTTAGTACACGGTAGCCAGTGCCGGCCCTTCGTTTTTTTTTTTTTTTTTTTGACTCCAGAAATATATGACAATTATCATGACTGTGAAATAAAGTATAATACATACCAACTGCTCCATCTCCTCCCTCCCAAAAAAGGCTGGGTGATTTTGTGCTTTAAAACATCGTCACAAAACTGTTTTGAAACTGTTAGGTAGAAAATTTTCTCTTCGGTTCAGCAACAGGAGAAGAAGAAGAAGATAATAATTAACGATATTTTGCTACCTGAAATTTCCACGGGCACGCGCGAGAATATTTCGGGCGGTTATCGACAATTTCGGCACGCGGTCTCAAAAAGGTTTGCCATCCCTGGTCTATGTCATATTCGTGTCTTTTTTTTTTTTTTTTTTTTTTGATTGGAGGTTTAACGACCACCGTGAGCAACTCAATGGGCTATAAGCAGTCGCCCGTCCCTAATTTAGGGTCACTGGTTCCAGGGAAGGGAGAGAGCCAGTGCCGTAAGACAAACACAACATCCATGCCTCACCGGGATTCGAACCAGGACCCCTTCGGACGAATGATCAGAGGACAACGCCTTAGACCACTGCGCCACCGGGGCGGCATTCGTGTCTTACAGTTCTATGTATTCTGTCTCTTATATCCAGCATTTAGACCTTTGCGGTAAATATTATCAATTTCCTTATTATTTAGGTAGTCGGGTTTGCATACGTTATACGCTGTATAGAACCATGCTATAAAGACAGAAAATTTGTACTCTTTTGGGCAGTGCGAATCAGGAGGGGCAAGTTTAGGTATTGCGGTCGATTTATAATAAACGTCAAAATCGAAACTTGATGTTCTATTCCTTTTGAGCGCGACGTCAAGATAATTCAAGGTCCCATTAACCCCAAGAATAGAACACCCATCTTCGATGTTCTATATTAGCTCCATGATGGTTATTTATCTTGCGCATGAAATCATTTAATTCGTCTGCTCCATGTTCCCGTATGAAAAATATATCGTCAACGTAGCGAATCCACACTAGGTATTTCTTTATACAATTTAGTAAGATGTTATCTTCTAGCGGTCTAAGCACTGCTTACGCGAGGACTGAAGGTAAAGGTGAACCCATCGATGCTTCTTTTGTTTTTGTTTTTGTAGATGCCTTATCCAACTTGAAATAGTTGTGGTTAGTAACAAGCTTTAAGGCGCCGATAATTTTCTTAGTTTGGGTAAGTGTAAATTTACGGGAAGTGACGATTATTTCTTGAAGGTTTCCAACAGCTTCTGGTATTGGAATAGACGGATATAAATACACTATGTTGAAACTTCCCATTATATTCCAATCAAATACATTCAACCTTCTTGCGCGCTTCAGAAATTCTTTTGTTGACTTGATTACGCAACCGGAGTTTTTTAAACGTTCAGAGAAAAATTTAGTTAGATATTTTTCTAATATGTACCTAAGAGATTTGGTCTTTGCTACTACAGATCTAAGGGCAGATCCAGATTTATGATTCTTTAACCGTCCAAATAGTGGCGAAATTGTAGGGCCCGGAGGATGCTTCGCTGACATTCTAATACTCCGGTAGATCTTTGTCCCTGGCTAGAGCTTGAACTTTCCTTAATATGCTGTTTAATGGATTCGTCGACTGCAGAATTGAGTCCCATTGATCAGCAAACTCTTTAAGTTTTCTAATGCAATCAGACCTGCTCATAATGGCAATCTGATTTGACTTATCAGTTAGGGTAATCGATATTCTAGAATCATTACGTTCTCTAATATACTTCATTAATCTGACTGTCACTTTTCTTAATGTTTTTTTTTTTTTAAATTCCTCCTTTTAAAATTCACCGGACTGCTTTTTAATTTTGATACCGCTAAACATCTGGTCATATCACGATCTTCTGCTGGAACTTGGGAAATTATACTTTCTACCTCAGGTATTAACTGTTTAATTCTAGGCTTCGATGGAAGGCATTATTTTGGCCCGCGCTCCAAAACTTTCACTTTTTCTTCCGTCATTCGTACTGCTGATTCATTTATGAATGGGACTTAATAGCTAATAGTTGGATCTGAGTTGATCGAAGAATCTCTAGCTTTCTGCGATGTTTCTTACTCAGGATCTGTTCCTCTCTTGAAATTAGGACACTGACTTTTCGGAGAAGTATATCGAATAAAATGGGTGGTACTATTATCTCGAACGTCTGTAATGTGTCAAAGTTCTGGAATGCAATTTCATTAACCGAACTGTTTTTCCCTCACTATGTGCAACAGTGTTCTTTCGAGTAGTTCTTTCTTACGTCGCTGGAACCAGTTATCATTCAGCACTAAATTAAATTGCAGAAAATTTGGGATGAGGCTATTCTCTTTGCAGGACATCAGGAACTCTAGGTTTGCGGTCTCTCTCGCTAATACCAGTTGGGATTTTCTGAAAAGTTTAAAAGTCGAGGATTCCATGCCCGTAAAAGGCATTGGTAACGGTGTTTTAAATACACCAGATTGTGAATACTCAAGAAACGCATATAGAGAGCTGCAAGGAGAGACCATGTGAGAAAGAAAAGGCGGGTGTGTACGCTATACCGGTGGTATATCCTGACAATACGGAAAAGATATATATCTTAATGACAAAGCCATCCTTGGACACTAGATGTAAAGAACACGTGCGAGGTGTCAACCAGGACATGCAAAATACAGCCCTCGCCAGAGAAGTTATGCATTTATCGGCCGCTCCTGTATGGAATATAGTATTAGACGGATTGCCCCTTACACGAACTCTAAAGAGACTGCCTTCGCGGAAACAGCCGAAATCCTATCCAGCAAACTAGCATGAAATGATATTAGGAGAATTCCAATTCGTGCAGAAATAGATCCAAAGCAATCGAGGTAGTTGCCTTCAAAGCACGATCTTAATAACAAGAGTCACTCACAATACAAATTTAAATTCGTTGGCTGAATTTAAAGATTTTATTGTATAAGAACTTTCGGGTTTCCCTAGAACCCATCAGCAGATACAGAAGAAGGAATCAGTTTAAATAAAGGGATACGTGAACATAATATGGATATCATATATGACATAATGTCACGTGGCATCAAATTGTCAAACGACGTGGCATGTATCATGAAATAAAGAAAATAAAGAAAATAGAATGCAGGTATACATAAAATACAATTTGATGCCACGTGACATTATGTCATATATGATATCTATATTATGTTCACGTATCACTTTATTTAAACTTATTCCTTCTTCTGTATCTGATGATGGGTTCTAGGGAAACCCGAAAGTTCTTATACAATAAAATCTTTAAATTCAGCCAACGAATTTAAATTTGTATTTTGAGTTACTCTTGTTATTAAGATCGTGCTTTGAAGGCAACTACTTCGATTACTTTGGATGAAATGATATGGTCTCTACAGAAAAACCAACGGTTCGGCATGCGTTATTAAAAGATGGAAGCACATCGCGGCACACCGTATAATTGTGTGATAAAAATTCATGTAATATGCTCGTGATGTCATCCACGTTATTTAAAAAAAATCATCTTTGTTTCTTACGTATTCTGATTCCATTTTTCATTTTTAGGTCTACACTGCCTTGAGAAAGTCTCCCAGTGGAGTGCGAAAGCTTGGCGAATATTTGTGCTTTTTACAGCACAAAAATAAACGGATTTAATACACTAAATCGGTTTGAGACTTTATTTGTCAAAAGCCTGTACTCCCGAAAATTCGGTGGCATTGTTAGGTCCTGAAAATGATAGAAAAAAAATGTGTGATCGTTGTATATATTACCGTGACCAAAAACTAGCACGCGGTAATTTTTATTTTACACCATCTTTGCCTGCAGATCCACGTGCTTTAGAGCAGACAAGAGTCAACATCGATTCCCTTTATGCATTGCCTGCACGCGATTAGAACTGAAAGTTTCTTCACGTGATGCGTAGAGGCTATTTTACCACATTTATTAAGCAGCCGTTTCGGTTGGAAGCCTGAGGGTAAAGTTATTTACATTGCCTACAGGTCACCATCGGTTTAGTGGGGTAGAAAACCAAGTCAAATAATTTAAAAATACAGTATATCTTCCTAGGTAACCGCACGATCTTGGACAGGTAGTTCGCAGAATTATTTTTAACGCAAAAAAAAAAAAAAAAAAAAGAAAGAAAGAAAAATGTCAAGGTTACTTGCAGCGTTTAATATTCCAGATTCTTTATATTGACTAAACTCCAATCATGCGTTCAAAATATTTATGGCAGCATGTTTATCATGTTCCATTTCCCCGATTCTTCTCTCTCTTTCTAAAAAGAAAAAAAATACAAAAAACACAAACAAACTGAGCATCTTTTCCACGTGTTTCTTACGCAACAAATCGTAAAAAGAACGTTCTGTAAGGATGTTGCACTGCTTCTCTACCGTAACCCAATTCCACCGTAAAATTATCCTGTTCAATTTTGAAGACATTTATTCTGAAGCTAACGAGACTCAGTGTTCTGTTTGATCTACCGAAGCTTATTAAATTAAACGTTTTATGTTCATCACTGTTATTCAATCAATTTCTCATTTTTACATCCAATATAGAAATTATAGTAAATAAGCATTGATGTCCAGTAATGCCTCCCCTGCGGTCGAGTGGTCTGAGGTTCGGGATTCAGATCATTTGTCTCCGGGTGATGCAAGCTTGCGATTGCAACAGCATGGACTGGCATGGGTACGACAATATACAGGGTGTCCGAGAATTATTGGACACATTACAAAATTATGTAAAAAAAAAAAAAAAAAACTATGAGCGTTGTCTGTTTTTGTTTTTCTATGTCACGTATTACTAACATGATTTCTACATTTTTGTTTTGCAGAATTATTATTCCCAGAATCCAATAGATGGCGCTAGGTGTGGCCTGATGAGAAATATATGAGAAATGCGCAATCAGTAGCCATGTCATCCGTACAGCAGAAGACGATGTGTCTGTTATCGCTTGCGGAATTGAAGTTTGTCATTAAAGTTAAAAGACGGTGCCATTTAGAGTATGGTTGTAATCCTCCGTCAGCGAACTCAATTAAGCGGGGGATGAAACAGTTTAAAGAAATTGGCCATGTGGAACATCGTGGAGGAACCGGCAGGCCTAGCGTCAGCGGTGAGACGGTTGACCAAGTTAATGAAAGTTTCCGACAAAGCCCTAGGAAATCCGTTCGTAAAGCAAGCAGAGAACTGTACATCCCGAAATCGACAGTTCACGATATCTTGCCCAAGAAATTAAAGTTTCATGGTTATAAAATTCAAATAGTGCAATAGATGCTGTGACGTACCTGCCAGCAGAACGCACACGACATAAAGGTAGATAGCCGTCAGAACGAACGTCAGCGTAGCTCAATTGGTAGAGTGACTTATTCCGGAATGAGGGGACCCGGGTTCGAGCTCCGGCGTGGACAAAAATGACGGAGAAATTTACTTCGTTATAATGGCGCCCGAACTTTCCGGATGACCCGGCCGTTCAAAATCTCGCAATAGTGTGATGTTCTTTCCACACTGCGAGAGAGGAAAAATAAGAGAATCCTTTCTCCAGCGCTTCAAAAAATAAATGTGTGTGAGCCTGCATTCCACACACCAGATTGACTGGGAGTTCTCAGGTGCACGTTCTACAGCGGATGGCTACCTGCAACGACTCATGGTCACGGCTGACCCGTGGGCCATGCCCCCGGCCCTCTTTCGGGGGGGTGGAGATGTGACGTACCTGCCAGCAGGACGCACACGACATAAAGGTAGATAGCTGTCAGAACGAACGTCCGCGTAGCTCAATTGGTAGAGTGACTTATTCCGGAATGAGGAGACCCGGGTTCGAGCCCCGGCGTGGACAAAAACGGCGGAGAAATTTACTTCGTTATAATGCATGTAAATGAACACACCCTGCAATACGATTTCGATGTGGATATGCTGAATCGAGTGGAAAACGACGAAAACTTTCTCAGTACTGTAATTTTTAGCGATGAATCCACATTTAATGTATCAAGTATTGTGAATCGTCACAACTGTAGTATATGGGGCAGTGAACCGCCTCATGCTGCTATTGAACTGGAACGAGATTCTCCAAAAGTTAATGTGTTGTGCGCCTTATCAAAAAGAGAAGTGATTGGTCCTTTCTTCTTCTGGAAAAAAATCATGAATGGTGACATTTACTTGGATATGCTAGAAAATTTCGCTATACCCCAGATCAAAAGATATGACAACGTCGTTTTCCAACATTGGTCAACGTGTGTACGTAAGTGCCTAAATGAGCATTTCCCTAACGGATGGATTGGGGGTGATGGTCCCATTCAGTGGCCTCTTCGCTCTTCAGATATAACACCATTGGATTATTTCATGTGGGGTTATGTGAAAGGTCGTGTCTATCAGACGCCCTGTACTGATTTTCAGGAACTGAAGCAGCGTATCACAGCTGCTATTAATTCCATAACTCCTCAGAAGCTTGCCAATACATGGCATGAAATCGAGTATCGCTTGAACGTACTACTAGCAACCAAGAGATCTCAGATCAAAATTCAGTAACTTGTGTAGTTACATTGTAAGTTAGTACAGTCAGTTTCTTTCTATCTGTTTAATGTTTTGTTTTATATAATTTTGTAATGTGTCCAATAATTCTCGGACACCCTGTATATATACACTCTACGTCAAAAAAAAAAAAATAGTTGCACCCAAAATGACGTGTCGGATTGCAATGCTATTCGGCTGGAAGGTAAAGGTTGCCAGGAACAATAAATGTTCAAACATTGAGACTGATATGGGTAATATTAATTGATCTACACGCGAAGAAGTAGTGTCTCTCAATATGGCGTCGGGCCGCCATATTTGCTGACACAGCATGCCAGACGGCTCGGCATGGACTTGTACAGGTTCCTAATGGTGTCCTGAGATAAGCCATCCCATGCAGCTTGAATCTTCTCACGCACTTCCTGCATATTGTGCGGTACATGTGGAGTGTGACTAACGCATCCAATAGCATCCCACGCATTTTCAATCGGCGATAGCTCTGGCGAGTCGGGTGGCCATGGCAGAGGGCAAGTGTCTTGAAGACAAGCTCATGAGACAGCAGCTGTATGCGGACGAGCGTTGTCTTGTTGAAAAATCGCACCGGAGTGAGCGTTCAGAAAAGGAAGGGCCACTGGCTGCAGGACCTCATTAACGTAACTTTGGGCTGTCAAAGTGCCTGTAATGAACACCGAAGTTGATCTGGCATCATAGGCAGTTGCACTCAACACCATAACACCAGGCCTTCTGGACGTGTGACGCTCGGCAAGAAATCGTTCATCTTGGCGCTGACTACGGTGCCTCCACACACGCATTCGTTGGTCGTCTCCTCCAAAACAGAAGCGGGACTCGTCACTGAAGATCACTCGCTGCCATTTTGAGTGGTTCAATGACAGTCTGACACGATATAATTGCAGTCTTTGGCGACGATGCAATGGTGTTAAGGGCAGTCGTCGCAACGGTCTGCGTGCGAGTCCTACGTCGTGCAGCCGTCTACCAATGGTGCTGCCACTAATCGGACGATGCATGGAGCTGGCTGAAGATCCACAGTCGTGGCTGTTGGGTCCCTCCGCGCATGTCGGACAACACGGTTCTCTCTCTCTCTCTCTCTTTCTCCGTGGTTCGTCTAGGTCTTTCAGACACTTATTGCCCCTGCGACGTGCATTTTTCTATCCACTGCCTCCAACAGCGTGCTATGGTGATAACCGCACGACCGGTATGGCGCGCAGTACGGCGATAAGACCATCCCGCTTCCCGTAGCCCGACGATGCGGTCCCTTTCGAATTCCTCCAACTGTTCGTATTGCTTCCGAACTTTTATCCGTGGCATACGTTATTTGCCAATGATGCAACCAACGCAACAGCACGAGTCAGAATGGCAAGCAGGCGCAACGGGACGACCTTATGTAGCCGGTCTGGCACAGCGCATCGACCCATCTTTGCTTGCGTCACATACTCAGCCGAGAGTGATTCTTGAATCATTTGCATGTCTCACGATGTCAAACCTACCCACCAAGTTTCATTCCTGTCGGTTGCTTCCTTCTGGGTGCAGCTATTTTTTTTTTTTTTTGACATGGAGTGTATTTACACTGCTGGCCACCCAAAATGCAACACCAAGAAGAAAGCATCCAATTGGCCTGAAATTTGCAGCATGCGTCACCCGCGAGAGGACATGCAAACGATTAGCATTGCAGGGCATATGAAAATCATGTGCACCCGGCACGCCACCGAGAAGCACTAAGAAGGGTGCACAGAAAACGAGGTGTAAGTAGTGGAAGTGTGTTATGCTGCCGGACCTGTGCGTGGGAAGCTTCCTGATGCCTCGTCGCAGAATATGGCAGTCTTCCAGCACGTTTCGAAGTTCGACAGAGGACGAATAGTGACTTATCGCGACAGCGGTTTATCGTACCGAGACATCGGCACCGTGTGAGACGACATCCAGCCACAATGAGGCGAGTATGGATTCGGTGGGTGCAGGAGTGCCGGACGGACCGACGTGAGCGATTGCCGCAGCTGCGGCACACCACCGAACGAGAGGACCGGCATGTTGTGCGTCGGGCATTGACGGCTCGCACCGCCACATCACGAACGTTAGCGTACGAATGAGGGTGTGTTGCGCAACAACCTGTGTCAGCACGTACTGTTCGACTTCGTCTGCAGGAGCGGGAACTTGTCGCACGGCGCCCATTTCTCCGATTACCATTGACGTTACACCACCGGCGAGCGCGGCGGCAGTGGGCCGTTGAACGCCGCACCTGGACTACGGAATGGCACGACATTGTTTTCTCCAACGAATCCCGCTTCTGTCTGCAGCACCACGATGGTCGGACACGCGTATGGCGGCACCGCGGCGAGAGAATGTATGACGCCTGCATTATGAATCGCCATACCGCTCTGTCGCCTGGCGTTTTCGTTTGTGGCGCAATTGGATATGACACCCGCACCCCTCTGGTACGCATTGCCGGTACACTCAACAGCCACCGCTACATCTCCGACGTTTTGAAGCCTGTAGTCCTCCCTTTTCTGCAAAACCTGCCAGCGGCCAAGTTTCAACAGGAAAATGCGCGCCCGCACGTGGCACGCATCGTGCAACAATTCTTTACGGCCCACCAGTTGTCACTGCTGCCGTGGCCCGCCGTTCTCCCGATATGTCACCTCGAACATGTCTGGTCGCTGATCGGCAACCGAGTGGCCCGGCAAGCACCAATCGCGGCTACGCCTGATGAACTGTGGCAACGTGTGTAAGCAGCCTGGACCGACATACCCCAGGCCTACATCCAAAGCCTCTTTCGTTCGATGCCGCGGCGTGTAGCGGCCGTTATTGCAAGCCATGGGAGCCACACGAACTATTGATGTCTGCGTGTTCCGCAAGTCGCACGGGCCTGAAAGATCAATGGTTTCATCTTTGTATCTGTTATGTGCCCAGTAAATCTGGCTTTGCTATCTCGTGTCCTTCTTGGTGTTGCATTCAGGGTGGCCAGCAGTGTATATACAGGGCTTGAAATATTTCATGCTGGCTTACCAGTCAGGTAAATATCTCACTCGCCAGCTGAAAATCGACAGCCCCTCAGGGCTCGCAAAAAATATACCTCAACACTAAAAATGAAAAGCTAATTATGAATGATCAAACAGTTATAAATAGTCAAAAATAGTCATTGTAAGTAGTCAAAGTAGTACATTGTAAAGAGTAAAGCATAGTCAAACAGTTTTTCTTATGTTCCATCATAAAAGAAAGCTGTTGAGATCATAAGTATTCGAAAATTCGACTGCTTTGGAACGGTGTCGAATGATAAGTGATAGCCGACTAATACAAATATAAGTCACAACAAACGCAAACAAGTTGGTCAAGGGATGGGATAACAACAACGATAGATATATCGATATTTTTCTTCTAGTATATCCCAGAAGAAAAAGAGTTCATCTAATTAGGAAAACTGTGTTTTAAAGTTTGATTTGTTAAAAAGTTATACACTTCTCTCGAATAATACTTCAACGCTAACCTAATTTAAACGATTAGCCATTGTATAATAACCAAACTCGGTTTTATCCATCTAGAGTAGATGATGCAAGAATCCTTCAGCGTTTTAGAACTTTTCCAACGACAGCAACTGGCTAAGCCGCAGTTCGCGAGACGCATGTGACTCCTACACTGGTGATCTTTTCTCAAAGTGCTTGGGGAAGGCATTCGACTGAGCTGGTGAATTCTTGCCTCGCGTTCCTCGTTAAGCGCACCTAGCCCGGATGTTGCCTCGCGTTCCTCGTTAAGCGCACCTAGTCCGGATGTTTGCCTCGCGTTCCTCGTCAAACGCACCTAACCCGGATGTTTGCCTCGCGTTCCTCGTTAAACGACCCTAGCGCGGATATTTTCCCCGCGTTCCTTGTTAAACGCACCTAGCCCGGATGTTTGCCTCGCGTTCCTCGTTAAACGCACCTAACCCGGATGTTTGCCTCGCGTTCCTCGTTATGCGCACCTAGCCCGGATGTTTGCCTCGCGTTCCTCGTTAAACGCATCTAGCCCGGATGTTTGCCTCGCGTTCCTCGTTAAACGCACCTAGCCCGGATGTTTGCCTTCGCGTTCCTCGTTAAACGCACCTAGCCCGGATGTTTGCCTCGCGTTCCTCGTTAAACGCACCTAGCCCGGGATGTTTGCCTCGCGTTCCTCGTTAAACGCACCTAGCGCGGATGTTTGCCTCGCGTTCCTCGTTAAACGCACCTAGCCCGGATGTTTGCCTCGCGTTCCTCGTTAAACGCACCTAGCGCGGATGTTTGCCTCGCGTTCCTCGTTAAACGCACCTAGCGCGGATGTTTGCCTTGCGTTCCTCTTTAAACGCACCTAGCCCGGATGTTTGCCTCGCGTTCCTCGTTAAACGCCCCTAGCGCGGATATTTGCCCCGCGTTCCTTGTTAAACGCACCTAGCCCGGATGTTTGCCTCGCGTTCGTCGTTAAACGCACCTAGTCCGGATATTTGCCTCGCGTTCATCGTTAAGCGCACCTAGCCCGGATGTTTGCCTCGCGTTCCTCGTTAAACGCACCTAGCCCGGATGTTTGCCTCGCGTTCCTCGTTAAACGCACCTAGCCCGGATGTTTGCCTCGCGTTCCTGGTTCAGCGCACCTAGCCCGGATGTTTACTTCGCGTTCCTCGTTAAACGCACCTAACCCGGATGTTTGCCTCGCGTTCCTCGTTAAACGCACCTAGCGCGGATGTTTGCCTCGTGTTCCTCGTTAAACGCATCTAGCACGGTTGTTTGCCTCGCGTTCCTCGTTGAGTGCACCTAGCCCGGATGTTTGCCTCGCGTTCCTCGTTAAACGCACCTAGCCCGGATGTTTGCCTCGCGTTCCTCGTTATGCGCACCTAGCCCGGATGTTTGCCTCGCGCTCCTCGTTAAACGCATCTAGCACGGAAGTTTGCCTCGCGTTCCTCGTTAAGTGCACCTAGCCCGGATGTTTGCCTCGTGTTCCTCGTTAAACGCACCTAGCCGGGATGTTTGCTTCGCGTTCCTCGTTAAGAATACCTAGCCCGGATGTTTGCCTCGCGTTCCTCGTTAAACGCACCTAGCCCGGATGTTTGCCTCGCGTTCCTCGTTCAGCGCACCTAGCCCGGATGTTTACCTCGCGTTCCTCGTTAAACGCACCTAACCCGGATGTTTGCCTCGCGTTCCTCGTTAAACGCACCTAGCGCGGATGTTTGCCTCGTGTTCCTCGTTAAACGCATCTAGCACGGATGTTTGCTTCGCGTTCCTCGTTGAGTGCACCTAGCCCGGATGTTTGCCTCGCGTTCCTCGTTAAACGCACCTAGCCCGGATGTTTGCCTCGCGTTCCTCGTTATGCGCACCTAGCCCGGATGTTTGCCTCGCGCTCCTCGTTAAACGCATCTAGCACGGAAGTTTGCCTCGCGTTCCTCGTTAAGTGCACCTAGCCCGGATGTTTGCTTCGCGTTCCTCGTTAAACGCACCTAGCCCGGATGTTTGCCTCGCGCTCCTCGTTAAACGCATCTAGCACAGATGTTTGCCTCGCGTTCGTCGTTAAACGCACCTATAGCCCGGATGTTTGCCTCGCGTTCCTCGTTAAACGCACCTAACCCGGATGTTTGCCTCGCGTTCGTCGTTAAACGCACCTAGCCCGGATGTTTGCCTCACGTTCCTCGTTAAACGCACCTAGTCCGGATGTTTGCCTCGCGTTCCTCGTTAAACGCACCTAGCACGGATGTTTGCCTCGCGTTCCTCGTTAAGCGCACCTAGGCCGGATGTTTTCCCTCACGGCATTCGCTGCCCAATTTCTTTCGCGGAGAAACTGGTTTCCCATGCTGGCCCACAAGCACGCATCAGTTCTGTGAATTAAAATAAGCTTCATTAAAAAACTCATATTTTCACTTTTCTTAAAAAAAATATAGGCACAATAACGTATAAATAATTGCAGATTCTACTGAAATTCTTACTCGTCAAATAAAACTTTTCACTCGTGTAGCAGCACTTTTTGGTTGCACCGAAAAGTGGCGTTACACCAGCTGCACCACATTTTAAGAAAATACACACCATTTTGTGGCGCATACATAACCCGACAATATGGTGCAACTTTGTTCTACATAATGGTGCAAGGCTTCACTATGTTGTTTGGGTTTTGTTTGCACCACACAATGGTGTATCTTTTTTAAGAAAGCGTGTAGCACCACTTTTGGCTGCAACCTACCACGAAAGTTTTGACAGTGTAGAAACAGTGTTTTTTATAATTCACAGTTAGATAGATAGATAGATAGATAGATAGATAGATAGATAGATAGATAGATAGATAGATAGATATACGAGGATTATACAGAAAGTAATGCAAAAATGGGCATAACTTTTTCATTAACTGATAGAGGTAGTTCAAATTGCACATGTTGATAGAGTAACTCTTCCTCTATAGTAACCCTTCTTCTTCATTGCAGGGAAATAATGGATCCCAAGCAGAAGCAACGTGCCGTCATTGAGTTCTTGACGTAGGAAGGGTGCAGGCTGTCCGATATCCACAGAAGGCTACAGAATGTTCACGGAGATGACACCATCGACAAGAGCAATGTGCACAGATGGATGAAGAAGTTTAAAGAAGGGAAAACCAGCACTGAAGACAAGCCACGCAGTGGGAGACCATCACCTGCGACCACTGACACGAATCGTCAGCGAGTGAATGAATTGATTCTCGCGGAGAGACGAGTCACAATCCGTGAGCTTGTTGCACAACTAGACTGGGGTCATAATGACATACAGAAGATAGTGGAAGACTTAGGGTGTCGGAAAGTGTGTGCAAAGTGGGTACCTTGGCAGTTGACACCCGATTTGAAAGAGAGAAGGGTGGAAGTCTGCTCTGATCTGCTGAAAAAAAGCGTCTTCATTGAAGACACGTTATTTTTCGATCTGGTGACAGGAGATGGAACGTGGGCGTATCTTTACGATTCGGAAACGAAGAATCAATTCATGGAATGACGTCACACCTCTTCACCTAGGCCTAAGAAGTTCAAGAGCCAGCGATCAGTACAGAAAGTCATGGTGATTGCTTTCTGGGATGACAGGAGTATCAATATCCTTGAATTTCTAGAACGTGGCTGTACCGTGACCAGCGAGCAGTACATTGAGACACTCAAGAAGCTTAGAGAAACCATAAGTAGGAAGAGACGGAACAAGAATCTGAAAAGGATCCACGTTCACCACGACAATGCGAGACCACACACATCTACGGCAACAAATCAGGCGATCAGTAAATGAGGCTGGTCGGTGGTCCCCATCCACAGTACAGCCCAGATCTGGCGTCCTCCGACTTCCACCTGTTCGGTCCAATGAAGAACACTCTCCGGGGAGATTGATTTGATGACACAGACGAGGTGAAAGTGGCTATGAAGAAGTGGATGCAACAGTACACACCTGAATTTTTCCAAAGAGGATTCAAGAGTTGGGTTCTTTTTTTTTTTTTTTTTTTTTGATTGGAGGTTTAACGACCACCATGAGCAACTCAATGGGCTATAAGCAGTCGCCCGTCCCTAATTTAGGGTCACTGGGTCCAGGGAAGGGAGAGAGCCAGTGCCGTAAGACAAACACAACATCCATGCCCGACCGGGATTCGAACCCGGACCCCTTGCGGACGAATGATCAGAGGCCAACGCCTTAGACCACTGCGCCACCGGGGCGGCAGAGTTGGGTTCAACGATGGCGCAAATGCATCGCTTGTGATGGAGACTATGTTGAGTAGTACCTTTGTATAGAGAAAGAGTTACTGTAGCAACACGTGCAATTTGAGCGACCTCTGTCAGTTAATAATAAAAAAGTTATGTCAACTTTTGAGTTACTTTCGGTACAACTCTCGTATATGAATTGTGACTTTTTTTTTATCCTAGAGAGGGAATGGGGGATGTGAAATGAAATTACCCACTATCCGAAATCTCCCTACGCCTGTGGACCACGGCAAGAAGTGGCTACCACCGAGCACCAGCGAAGGAGAATGCGCTATTAAAAATGAATAAAATAAGTGGAACCGAAGAAGACGAGTAGAAAACAGTAAACAAGTTAGTGAAATCATGCAATGCATTGATTATGATACGCTTTCCAACATACCAGAAATCATTACTCAAGTTATGAGAATAATGGCTGTAGAATAAATCTCGCTCCTATGACTTGACCTTTGACCTCATTTCGATGATATTCAACAGAACCGGTAAAGCATACTTCCGGAACAACATGATAAAGTTTTGTCTCAAGCGAAGCATTTTTACGTAAGTTATAACTCATATGTGCGATGGAATGGATCCCAATCCTATGTCCTGACCTTTGACCCATTTCGCCCATTTTCAATACGGTTCGTTCCCAGGTGGTCCCCTACCACATACTAAAATTTCATCGAAATCGAACCATTTTTACGCAAGTTATCGTGCGGACGGACGGAGAGACGGACAGAGCTGGAGCATATACGCTTCTTCAACCTACGGTTGGAAAGCGTAAACGAAACAAAACAAAACAAAACAAGAAAGATGACACCGAATTTTCGAATGTAATGAGCACGTCTTTTGAATCCGTTCTTACGCGAATTAAATTTATCAAAGTTATTCAAAGTCAATGGAACCGGTTTCGAAAACAATCAACTTGTTCCTACAATCGATAAAATATCCATACGAAATTTGTAGAAACATCTACTAAGTTCCACCAGCGGCTAAAAAGCATGCTGCGAAAATTTACAAATGGCGAACAAAAAATTACACATACTACAAGGAAGGTACCACAGACAAAGAGATTTTCAAATCGAACAGTTAAAGGGAGAAATATAGAAGGAAACATGATATAAGACTGCGTCTGCTAGCGGAAAAATTTTGCATAATGGAAAAGTTGAAAAAAGGCGAAAAATATTCGTCATGAAAAAAACTATGCTAAGGGAATATAACTTTTCAAATACGTCTTCCGGAAGCAGATATAGCGAAAAATAAAAGATTTCGACCTTTACGCAGCTAGCGGGAAATCTTTGCTTTATTTAAAGAGGATAATGTTCAACATCTCTGTTGTAGCGAATGGCATACAGTAAAGAAGAAATTTCTCAATAGCGTTTTTAGAAGCGGCGATACAGCTGCAAACGGCCGAAACACCACCTACTGATAGAACTGTGAACTACAAAATTCCTCATATATTAGCCTGAAGTGTTCTACAAGGGAAATGGCATCCGGTGTTGGAAGAATTTTTGAAACCATACATGTAAAGGCAATGATATTGAGAAAAACAGAATAAGCGTTTGGGCTCCTAGCGGCAAAAGTGTGCATTATTTTGGAAAGAAGATACACACACAGGGTTTCTATAGTTAGAAGTACCTTTCTAACCGAATAAAGAAGTTTTTCAATCGGATTTTTAGCCCAGCAGATATTGCTGTAAACAGAAACGTGAACTTACGTCCTCTGGTGGCAGACTTGTGCGCTAAGAAAAGTTTGAAATTATGTGCGAAACATTCCCCACGGAAACGCTCTCTAACAAAGAAATAATTTTTCAAATCGGACTCTTAGAAGCAGAGGTATCAACAAAAATAAGATATGACTTTACGCCTCCTGGTGGGAAAACCATTCATTATTTTAAGAAGAAAGTATTGCCAAAAGGTTTTTCGATGTGAGCGGTATCGGTCCACGAAATAATTTTTTCAGTCGAGTTTTCAGAAGCTCGGATTTTGCTGTAAATACATCAGACACAGAAATTAACGCTTACGCCCCCTGGTGGCCAAACCATTCTTTATCAAATATTAGAAGAAATTATATTCAAAGTATTTCCTATCAGGGGCTGTATCCGGTGCAGAAAGAAGTTTTCTAATCGGAGTTTTAGATGAAGAGATATCGAGGAAAACGCAATTTACTTTTAGGCCCCCAAGCGGAAAGTCTATGCATTACTTGAAAATTTTGAAATTATATGAGAAACATTTTACCCCGGAAACACTATCTAACAAAGAAGGAATTTTTCAAATCCGACGTTTAGAGGCAGATATATTGACAGAAATAAGATATACGTCTACGTCCCCTGGCGGAGAAACCATGCATTATTTTAAGAAGAAAATATTATCGGCATGAGCGCTATCGCACGAAGATTTTTTTTCAATCGAGCTTTTAGTAGCTCAGATTTTGCAGCAAATACCAACGAAACAGAAATTAACGCTTACGCCCCCTGGTGGCCAAACTATATTTTACAAAAAATTAGAAATTACAATCAAAACATTTTTTACCAGGAACCGTATCAGGTGCAGGAAACATTTTTCAAATCGGAGCTTTAGAAGCAGAGATACCGGGGAAAGCGCAATTTACCCATTCTCCCCCTAGCGGAAAATCAACGAATTACTTGAAAATTTTGAAATTATATGAAAAACATGTCCAACAAAGATTTTTTTCAAATTGAACCATTAGAAGCAGAGATATTGGCAAAAATAAAATATACATCTACGCTCCCTGGCGGAGAAACCATGCATTATTTTAAGAAGAAAATATTCCAAAAAGGTTTGTCGATGTGAGTAGTTATCGGTCCACGGAAGAATTTTTCAGTCGAAATTTTCGAAACTCAGATTTTGCTGCAAATACATCAGAAGCAGAAATCAACACTTACGCCCCCTAGTGGCCAAACCGTTTTACAGCAAAAAATTGGAATTTATATGGAAAATATTTCTCATCAGGATCTGTATCCGCTGCAGAAAAAAAAATTTCCAATCGGAACTTTAGAAGCAGAGATATCGGGGAAAACGCAATTTACTTTTACGCCCCCTAGCGGAGAATCTATGCGTAACTTGAAAAAGTAACTATTCCTGAAAGAGTCTTCGACATGAATGGAATCGATAGGTAAAATAATTTTTGAATTGGATGTTTAGAAGAAAATATATGGAATAAAGTGTATTTTGAATTCGATATCATCTGCATTTACGCCCTCTAGCGGCGAAACTGTGCATCGTAAAAAAAAAAAAAAAAAAAAAGGATCATCATTCGCACATTTCAAACTTCCTAATGCAAAAAGAATTTTTCAAATCTGACTATTAGTTGCAAAGATATCGTGTCTACAGACGGACGGAAAGACGGACAAACCGACGATCTTTTTTTACAAAAGACGTGCTAAAAACAAAAGAACGCACGCTAGTTGGGAGTTATTTTGACATCAGCGATAAAGGGCGCGCCGTTCAACCACCGTCAAGCATATTTAAAGAATGTGATTTATTTTTATTTCAAGAGAGTTCAGTTTTCTTACTCCCCCTTTTTATTTCATACTTTGTATTTTATGTAATTGTTTTTACTTTTTGGTATAATTGTTCGCTAATGAAATAAATTAATAAAATGCGATTAAAAACAAAGCAGAACTTGTTTTTGTATTCGTTCAAAAATACAGTTTGTAGGTGAACACAGAGCCACCTCCACACGACTCTTCAGCCCCTCCGATGACCTATCGCCCCCCTCAGATGACTCTTCAGCCCCTTCCCCCTTGATTTTAGGATCTAGCTAGAGCCTTGATTATAATTGTGAAATGTTTTGTCCACAGGAAAAAATAGGCGAAATATAAACCAGGTAGGTATTGGTGATTCTGTTCAGAAACGATCTTGCTGCACATTCAGCAATTTTTTTTCTATAAAAGATTGCACAACAACCATAAAAAAAAAAAAAAAAAAGACTACGACGAATCTCGTGGATCGTTACTGATTTAATTATTACTGATTTAGTTCTTTTTGTTTTCTTTGCTATAGCGTTTTTGCTTTGACATTAACATTTATTTGATATAAATGGAAGTAATGACTGTTAAATTTACATTTTTCTAATGTCAGTAGCTTAGGTAGTTCAAAAATATTTGTTTTGAGCTTTGTTCGAAGGTTCCTGATTCAGAAACTGAATGAACGTAAAGGCAAAAGGTCTTTTTAGTTCAGATGTGAGGAAATGGTATCAAGCATGTCATTCCTATTACAGAGCACATGTCAAATTTATCTCTGAAAGGAAACCAAATGGTGCCAACAGCAAAGCTTTTTTGTTAATCTTAACATCATTGTTATTCAGATAAAGTTATTTATTTCGACACTCGTAAAAGCTTGCAGTGAAATTTTCAATGTTTTGTCCTCTTTTCAGTTTCATTTATGGATGTTTTGTTTTGTATCTGCCATCCCCAGCATTCCCGGTTCAGCTGTCCAAAAATGGCGGAACGCATCTGTGTGGATCTCAAGGGACAAATAAAAGGAAGTCATTTCCGAAATATTTTTGAGTGACACAGGAAGTTCAATACAACGCTAATGTTTAAAGCCCGTTTCACACCAGCGGTTTCCCACAGTGCTATTTTTTTTTAACGTTGAATTCTGTGTTCGTGTCATTTGCTCACACAAAGTTTTTCAACCAGAGCTTTAAAATACTACTTGTTCTGTTTTGAGACTGTGTCTGAGTATGTCCAAGAGACAGATAGATAGATAGATTGAGAGAGAGAGAGAGAGAGAGAGAGAGAGAGAGAGAGAGAGAGAGAGAGAGAGAGAGACAGACAGAAAAACAGACACAGAAAGAGTTAGTAAAAGGCATTAATCCAGAAAAAAAGAGTGAAAAAAAAATAGCAAAACAAAGAAAACCGCTCATTTTGTTTAAGAGCGTGTAAGAGGGGTGGGTGGATAAAGAGAATAAAGAGAAATGGAAAGAGGCAGAGACTGGAAGAAGGACAGAGAAAGCAAGCAAGGCAGAGAAAAACTGCTCGCTTTATTTGAGAGTGTGTGTAAGATAGAGAGAGAGAGAGAAACAGTCAGGAAAGAGTGGGAGATAAAGAGAAGGAAAGAGAAATGGAAAATGGCAGAGATTCAGAAAAAAGGATGGACAGAGAAAGACAGAGTACAAGCAAAACAAAAAAAAACTGCTCGTTTTGTTCGAAATTGTGTGTGAGGGAGAGAGAGAGAGAAAAAAAAGAAGGAAAAAGAAATGGGAAAAGGTGGAAAGAGAGTGAGAGAGTAGGCATAAAAAATGCTCGTTTTGGTTGAGAGTGTTTGTGGGTAAAAGATAGAGAAAACAGGTAGGGACAGAGAGAAAGACAACGAAAGAGTTAGCAAAAGAGAGAGAAAGGAAAAGGCAAGACAGAAAACTTCTCATTTTATTTGCGCACGTGTATGTGAGAAAGAGAGTAAAGCAGTCAGAAAAGTAGAGAGAGATAAAGAGAAAAGTCAGATATCCAGAAAAAAGGGGGAGAGGGAAAGTAAGGCAGAAGAACCTAGTTTTTTTTTGTTTTTTTTTTTGAGAGAGAGAGAGTGTGTATGTACAAGAGAGATAGAGAGAGAGGGAGTGTGTGGAGAGTGTATGTGTGTGCGCGCAAGAGAGAGAGAGAGAGAGAGAGAGAGAGAGAGAGAGCAACAGTGAGGTAAGTAGATAAAGATAAGGAGAAGGAAAGAGAAATGAGAAAAGGTAGGGATTAAAGAAAAAGAAAGAAAAGACAGAATAATTGCTCGTTTTGCTTGAGGGTGTTTGTGTCTGAGAGGTAGAGAAACAGACAGGGGTACAGAAAAAGACAAAAAAAGGGTTAGAAAAAAAAACAGACATTCAGAAAAAGGCAGAAACAGGGTAAGAGGACAAAGAAAGTATTGTTCGTTTTTCCAGTGCCTGTGTGTACATTCAGGAGACAGGAGAAAAAGAGAAACAGCGAGGAAAGAATCAGGAGCGCCAACTAATGAGGGAGGTACATTTTTTTTCCCACCCAACAATTTTACGGGGGCAGCGTCCATCCTATTTTTTTCTTTTGTTCTTTGTGTGTGTGTGTGTGTGTCTGTGTACATCACTTTCGAAATACGTGAATGGAAATATCTCAAATATATATATATTCAGCAATAAAATTCGTTTTTTCTCTTTCTTGTCTTTTTACTTAAGATGAATTGCGTGTTCAAGTTTGAAAACATGCGTCGCATCTCATAGTTCACCTTTTTTACGTTTCTTTCTTCCTAACAATGAAAGAGGGGTGATATCCCTTCCCCTCCATCTGACCGGATCAAGTCTGCCACACCAATGATTTGTGGGAACCGACGTCCCTCGAAAAGGCAAGGGAAGAAACAGAAAACGAAAGATAAGGAGAAAGAGCAAAAGAAAGGGCATGAAAAGTGACAGAGGACACAAAAAAAAAAAAAAAAAAAAAAAAAAAGCAAATAGAAGTAGTGGTGATTAAAAATAGTGAGAGAATAGATGAAGAAAGGGAGGATGAACTACTGCCAGACTGGAACTCTATAAACAACCCTGGAAGCGTATATTTTGTGGCCCACTATTTGGGGAATATTGTCAAGGTGTTCCAACCCTGAAATCAATGGTGTGCCAGTTTCACCATTTCCTGCTTAAACATCTTTTCAACACAAATCTTATTATTACTGCAGAGTTTGAGTCGAGGCAATACATAATTAATAACATTTTGTCCATTTTTCTGGACTTTATACAGCACAGATATCCCAAGTAAATATAAAAAAAGCATTATTTGCTTTACTTCGATATATTCATGGTACGTTCACTAAGAGAGAGACAGAGAGAATGTCGATGATTTGTTCCATTCTTACGAATCTTTTATTCTGATAGCATAATTTAGAACTGCAAAAGTTGTTTTGCTTTTAGTGAGAAGGGAAATACAAATGCGCCAAATCTTTTTTTTTTTTTTTCAAGTCACACCTATCATAAACTAAATATTAACAAAAAAAAAATTTCTTGAAATCATTTTCGAGAGCTGCAAAAATTTCAGTACAAATTTATGCATAAAGTGAGAGAAGTTAAAGAGTGCAGAAATTTATATTTATTCAGTTACTTTCAAATGGAAACATTTCTGCTGTAGCTAAAATACACTTTTTAAAACAGCACGTAAGGAATTCGTGTAACTGTAAGGCCCCAAAAGTAATAAGTTAGATGTTAATATTGTAAAAAAAAAAAAAAAAAAAAAACTACCGATGTGCATACATAAACTACTCAAAAAATTGAAAAAATTACTTAGGCCAACCTTAACGTGTACAACGAATTTTGAGTTTTTATTCCAGACATTCCTGGGATAAAAAGAAAATTTTGTGCTTTTATTGATTTCATGCTGTTACATTGGTATTATATCGATTATTCAATTACAACTGCAATTAACAAAAACTGGTGAGAGACAGGAAATAATCCGAAAGGTTACATGAAGGTTATCTGGAAAACGGAGTTTGGTTGAACGCAGCAGCATTTGCTGCCTAATTTTTTTTTTTTTTCGAAGCAGTCAAAGTGGTGAACAAACTTTGCCTTTTCAATATAACCTGATTTTCTTCTATAAGAGAATGTTTAAGTAAATTTTTTTGTTCTTGAGTTAGCGAAAGTTCTACCGCCCTAAAATGCTACCCCCCCCCCATTTTCCCGTTGTCATGGCGGCCCAGTCCGCTCCTGGGAGGAACTAAAAGTGTAACCGAAAAAGATAGATACTACACACGAGAGTTCTGCTTAAGAGATGCCTACAACAGAACTGCACAACAATAAATACACATGTATACACAAAACACATCAAGACTTGTGCAGCTAGATTTAGCCGACAGTTTTAACTCCACGGTCTGAAAATGTCGGGGGAGGGGGGGGGGGTCTTCAGTTGCTCATTGCTCTTTCAGACCTCATTCAGACTTACAGAGAACATTTACAAAACTGCAAAAATATCTACTGTATGCAGGAACTGCCATCCTAAGAAGTTGTTATAATGCACACACTTGAATTGGGAGGGCTAGAAATTTACGGGAAGATAAAATTACGAACGAGGTTATCTGCCACAACGGAAAATGCATCACCGGAAGACTGGTAAGAATCTCAGAAAAATTATGGTAAAGGCTTAAATTTACCTTCGCCTTCGACGACCATTGATCCCATTTCGCGCATCATGAAGTTGAATAAGGATAACTGCTGCGTTAAAATTCATGCAATCGTTGGGCGTGTCATATGTTAGCGTACACGCTATCCTTCACGAGCACCTATATTTCAGAAAAGTGAGCACAAGACGGGTTCCACGATGTTTAACGGAACAACACAAAAAGCAGCGACTTGCGCCTAGTCTTGCGTTTTTGCAACGTTATTCTGAAGAAGGCAAATATTTTTTGCGGCGCATCATCACCGGAGATGAGACGTGAGTGCATTGCTTCGCACCAGAAAGGTAATCGGCATCCATGGTGTGAAAAGCCCCCCCCCCCGTACCCTCAGCTCACCAACTGCAAAAAAATTTAAAGTCGCGCCGTCTACCGGAAAAGTGATGGCAAAAGTCTTTTTTTTTTTTTGCGAGCGGCCGGTATACACAAAGTTTATGGCAAAAGAGAGCACGGTAAACGCTACAATGTTCTGAGAGACATTGAAGAAGTTAAGGAAAGCAATTAAGGATCGAAACGAGCAAAATTGTCAAAAGGAATCATTTTGTTCCTGAAAACGCAACCCCACACAAATTTGCCGCCACGCAGGAGCTCCTTCGCAGTATCAAATGAGAAGTATAGCCGCATTTCTCGTACAGTCCTGATTTAGCCCCCTGCGATTACCACTTGTTCCCAAAAATGAAAAAGTACCTTGGGGGACAAGCATTTCGCAAATGATGATGAAGTCAGGAAGCTGTGAAAACGCGAGTCCGTGCACTTGGAGCGAACTTTCACTTTCTCAGTTTTGAAAAACTGGTTTCTCGTTCGGACAAGTGTTTACTAAAACTTGGAGATTACGTGGAAAAATAAAAAAAAGTATATGTTCCATTAATGCGCAGAAACGAAGCAATTTTAAAAAGTAATCAGACTGTTCCTACATTCCTATTTCAGAGTTCTTGCTTCTTGGACAATATTTTATTTTTTGCAGCGCCATGTACATTGTAATAAATGTTCTGAAATTCACGAGCCATTTTTCGTGATTCCTTTCGTGAATTAACGAAGCATATTCCTGATACAACCTTTTCCGTGAAATGACGGAAAGAAATCTTAATTTCACGAATTTTTCATACCCCAGGAAAATTTTGACTTTTCAGAAACATTTCCGTAATTCCTTTCTTATGTTAGCGGTAACTTGCCGTTTTCAAGAAGTGATAACGGAAAATTCTGAATTTTCAGAAACATTTGCGCAGTTCCGTTCATATATATACGGAAAACCCACTTTTTTCATATCCATATGACGAAAACTTTCCTGTAATAAGGGCGATTCACGAAAATACTTGAGGTTTGATTAATCGTTAAATTTCCATAGTCTGTCGAAGAATCTGATTTTGAAGTTCTGTAGCGAGCTCGGATATTGTAGAAGCATATCGCATGAAGTTTGGTTATTGTGGCACAGGATATTTCTTCTCCTCTCCCCCATTTTGTGCACCAGCTGTTATTTATACATTGTGTTACCGTAAGAAACCGGGTACTTAAATTATTGTACAGGTGATTTGTACGATGTCTATGTATCAGTCTGTGGAATCTTTAAGACAAAAGCTATTATAGATATCAAGAGTAAGTTTTATATTTAGAAGTTTTGTGAAATAATAATATAAAACAGCACATTTGACCTTTTCTTAAAGATAACTGAAAGTTATTTTCAGTTAAAAAAGAAATCTCAGGTTCCAGAGCATTCTGTTGCTTCGAAAAATCACGATGTAAAAAAATACTTAACTTGTGATAAGTCTTCCTACAGAAAAAAAAATTAAATTATTGCAAACGTTTTAAAAAAATAATAAGCTCCAGCAGAAAATAAAATGACTAAATCACTCGCATTAATGGGGAAAAAAATCATCATCTCACAATTAGTTTTACCTCGAACGTGAGTGCAGTTCCGATGACATTCTGGCTCAGTGGTTAAGACGCGCGGTTTGTAATTTAAACAACCTCAGTTCGATCCCATTTCCAGCGCGAAATTGTTCTCTGATGTAATTGCTGTAAATTTTAGCTTATTCGTTTTTGCGAAATTTCTGTCTAAATACGGAAAGACTTGAAACGGACTTTTCTGAAATAAAATGAATTACTGACTACGGAAAATCCTTGAAAATACGGAAGTTAAAAAAAAATCGGGCACTTTTCAGAACGGAAATTTCGTTAAAAGACGACCTACCGGCAACTTTGCTGCACGTTATTTTCAGAAATTTTCCATGAATTCACACCACTTATTTTTCACAGTGTATTTTTTTAAAAAATTACAAAGAGTTCCATCAAACACTTGCAGTAGGATATTCCAGTCATCTCGCGTAGTGTAGTGGGTGTGGTTATTTCATTTCTGTGTGCTTTGATTCCATTCCATAAGTCCAATCAGTTTCACCACAGGAATTATAAGGAATGTTAAAAAAATCAGGATTTTTTTCAACGTCGCATATCTTAACCCTTTAATCGGCTGGAACGAAATAACTCGGGCTTAGCAAAATGGGCTGAAATCAGCTCGAGCGAATATATTCGCTGTCTGAGAAGTGCGCTGAACGCGGCTGGAACGAGCGCTGATCTTGCGCATCAGAAAGTGTTGTTTTCCCGTTAGTTTTGTTATTCACTGTGGTCACTTAGGGGATGATTGATTATAATCCTTTTTGACTGATTACCTGCTAAAAGGGGTATAACAATATATAACAATGGCGACCAACCTAAGAAAGGAGATAGAAGATGTTCGGGTCGCAAGTTTCTGCCCAGTAGCATGATGTTCGTGTCAAGGGCACTAGCTCTTCCCCACCATTCCTTGGTGTCAGAGGGACTAGCCCATCCCCATCTTTCAGTGGATTGGAAATCTTGTGGAGCAAAGAATACCTTATCACGTGTGACAGGTTTACGGCAGGTACTGCTAAGATGAGAAAGTGAAGAAATTCTTTGGAAGTAACTTTCGTAAAACCCGGCCGCTATATTAACATTTCTGTTTGAGGAGCGCTGAAAATTTTAGGTGCTATCTATTTGGTTCACGCATATCGGCAGCTTAAAGGATTAAGCAAGCTTCCAAAAGATTTCTTCCCGATACTTCACCATTGCAAAATAGGTTTCTTACAGGCACGTGTACAGAAAGACACACAAATGATATGGGCGCTGCTCCGATGGTAGAGTGGTTTGAGGCGCTGGCATCTTACCATTCGTCCCAGTTGCACCCGGGTTCGAGTCTCAGATGAAACATAAGTAGTGTGTTTGACTGATGTCGCTGGCTCTGCTCCTTTCATGAAACCAGAGGCCCAAGTTAAAGACGGGCGCCTGCATATAGCCCTCAAGTTAGAGACGGGCGCCTGCATATAGCCCTCAAGTTAGAGACGGGCGACTGCATATAGCCTTCAGGTTAGGCACGGGCGTCTGCATATAGCTTTCAAGTTGGGTACGGGCGCCTGCATATAGCCTTCAAGTTGATCATTAAGGTCGTAAACCCCGAATAAAAACAAAATCAAATGATAAGTAAAACAACAGCGATCTCATTGTTCTACCTCTTTCGAAATGTTCAACATAAATGCATTTTCGTTCATGCCCTGCAGACTGCGATCTCCCATAAACGCAATTAGTCAAGCCTTGAGTAGAATTTCACAAAATCTCAAGTGTTTACATTATCACTGAGTTGTGAACCCATACATCCTTATGCTCCGGAGCAGGCGAAACGCTACATTTGACACTTTAACACCCCCTCCCCCCCTCCCATGTTGAAGCAGTTGGAGCAAATACCGGGTGCAGCCATCTAAGATTTTAGGCAACTTAGATAAACGTACAGTCCGTCCCGCAATTATATGGAAAGGTGTAAAAACAGAGTAAATGTACGATTAGTGAAAATGTACGCAACCCATTGACACAGTGATAAAAATAAACCACATAGTCTTTGCAGACATATTTTGCGGATGAAAAAATAATAATTTCGGATATATATTAAACGTTTTAAACATGTAATGTACTGAAACTGTCCCACAATTATATGGAATTTCACACAAACGCGCGAACACTAATACTCATTGCTATGCAAACTAGCCTGGCGTCAGAGCAGGATAAATATAGTCTGTAAACGTGATGAGGCTGATTCAGTTTTAACAATGCCAGGTGGGAAAGAGCTGTCAGCGGAGGAGATAATTCGAGTTCGGGAGTTGCACTATCAAGGAATGAATGTAAGTGCGATTTCAAACAAACGAAAACAATCCAGATCTTCTATTTATAACGTTTTAAGTGGTAGCAAAAAATATCCAGCTCAGAAACGAACTGGACGGCATAGTAATGTTTCATCTCGAATGAAAAGATATATCCGGAAGTTTGCTGTGCATGATAATCTGTCTGTGCGGAATACACTGAGTGGCCTCTTTATTATGACCACCTGACAGTTTTAAGCAAATGAGCTATGGCTGAACGCTGTTGCCGCCAGAGGGCGAGGCTAGTATAAAAAGGGAAAGCTTAGTGCTTGCGACAGTAGTAGAAGTGATTTTTGGGTGACGAGATGGGTAAAAAATGCGATTTGACAGACTTTCAACGTGGGATGGTTGTAGGAGCTCGGAGCCATGGAGCGAGTATCACCGAAACCACCGCATTCGTGAAATGTTCCAGAGAAGCTGTTGTTATTAAAGTGTTTAAAAACTGGACTGTCAGCCAAAAAATTTGGTCTCTACGTGCAACGTGTGGTCTTCAAAGACTAGTGACTGCTCGGACGGAACGGAGAGTGTCGAGACTGGTAACAGACAACAGAAGGGCAACAGTGGAGCAAATTACGGACCATCTTAATCAAGGATCCCCTCAAATGATCTCTGCACGCACTGTTCGCCGTACACTGCATCAGATGGGATATGGCAGCCGAAGGCCTGTTCGAACACCTTTGCTGTCTGCAGTTAACAAGAGAAAACGTCTCCAGTGTTCGCCCAGGAGCACAAGGATTGGACAGTCGATAATTGGAAACAAATTATGTGGTCAGATGAATCACGTTCTCAGTTGTACCATGCCGATGGCCGAGTGAGAATTTGGCGGAAACAGCACGAAAGCATGGACCCCAAATGCATTGCTGCAACTCTTCAAGCTGGTGGAGGCAACGTTATGGTTTGGGGAATGTTTTCCTGGCATGCTTTGGGCCCTTTAATTCGTGTTGATCAGCGTTTGACTGGCGCATCATGTCTAAACATCGCTACGGGCCAAGTGCATCCTGTCATGTGGATGGTTTATCCCAATGGCGATGGCTACTTTCAACAAGATAATGCGTCCTGCCATAGTGCTCGTATTGTACAGGATTGGTTTCAGGAACATGCCGGTGAGTTTACTTTGCTTAGGTGGTCCCTACAATCTCCAGACGAGAATTTGTGGGATGAAGTTGAACGAGCCATCAGACAGCTGGATCCACAACCCTGCAATCTCACACTCCTGGAAAGTGCGCTATTCATCAAGCATGGTCTCAGATTCCACAAACCACCTATCAACATCTCGTGGAGCATGCCACGAAGAATCGACGCAGTATTAAAGGCAAAAGATGGCCCAATGAAGTACTGAGGGAGTGGTCATAATAAAGTGGCCACTCAGTGTATAAGTAACATGGAAACATGAAAATGTCAAAAAGTACGGTTCACATAGTATTGCAGCAGACACCCCTCGTGAAATATGCAAGACTGTTAAAGAAACCGCCTTTAACTGCACAGCACACACAAGCTCGTTTAAACTGGGCCAAAGATCGTAAGTCCTGGAACGACTAATGGCTCAAAGTAATATTATTTAGCAATTAAAAGAATCTTTCTGCATCGCTTATTTGTTTAGTGGCAACAATGGTGACTTCTGCTAATTCCGTAGGTGCCGTGTAAATTCAAAGAACGAGTCGGAGTATAGGAAATCCTACGCAGTCTGGACGGGTGTTTTCGGACGGTCGTAGTAGTTTGGATTAGAGGTCTGCACGGGCCGGGTCGGGCTTTTTCAGTTTGGAAAACAAAGCAACGGGCCGAGCCGGGCTTTCTTTAGTTTAGAGAACAAAGAACGGACTGGCTCGGGCTTTTCTTAGTTTAGAGAACAAAGAACGGACCGGCCCGGACTTCCTTTAGTCTAGAGAACAAATCAACGGGCCGGGTCGGGTTGGGTCTTGCTTTTTTACTTTAGAGAACAAAGCAACGGACCGGACCGGGCTTTTTCTCAGACACGTACGGCCTGGCCAAGTCGTCCTATTCTTTTTATCATAATATAAAGAAAGAAAAAAGTCGTGTTTCCCGATTTCCCGGTCTCTTTAAGTGCTTCGCTTCAAGGAGAGGCACTCAAAGTGTTTTTACCTTCTGTAGTCATTAAGATGGTAAAAACACTTTGGGCCATGTTGACAACAAAAAGATTCGAGCCCGAGCGAGTGTGTATCAGAGCTGAGTTTGGGCTCAATTTTAAGAGCCCGAGCCCGTTCGAGCCCGAAGTATGTCAGCCCGAGCCCGAATTTTATATTGCAAGATAGAGCCCCTTCCCGAACGAGACCGAAATCTATGATTAAACTGTTTAGGCATTAAAAAAATCTCCTCTTCCAGACTTCCACTCTTTCCTTCTCGTGTAATTAACCGGTCTTTCTCAACTGCAGAGTGGGGGAAGGGAGGTCTATCTATTTCTATAGTTTCTCTGACCATTCATTTCTTCTTGGAATATTTCGGGGGGCCGGGAAACAGGAAAAATTGGGAGGCACAACAATCTACGTCGTACGTTGCTCAATGGAATTAGCAAGGAGCTGCCCCGTTGAGGTACAGGGCAAAATTTCGTCACCTTACTATCGCCTATCTATAGTTCTTAAAGAAACTTTTCCTTCGCAGAAATCCAGTAATTCATGGCCTATGGTATTTGTTACCCAAACCCGGAATGAAAAGCCCTGCCGAATTCCTTCTCCCTATCCAGACCCAGTTGCCCAATAATTTTCTTTAGCAACTAAAAGGTGTAAAAAGGTCTCGTGTGCTAAATCATACAAAATTACATTAAAAGAAAAAGGAAGGAAATCCCCTCCCTCTCTCTGAGCCGGAGCCCTCCCGAGCCCGAACTCCAGGAAGTATTACGCAGCCCGAGCCCGAGTCGCGCCGTGACCTACGGTCGGGCCCGGGCTCGACTTTATTTCTTAGCACTGGTGTGTATGTGTTGCGTGAAGTGGTGGACGGGGGTATCTGCAGTGGGATGAGATGTGGGCGCGTGTGTTTGTATGTGAGGGTGGGACGACATCGCCATTGTTTCTCCTATTCCTAATCCATATAGGGATTGACTTTTGTACTATTACCGCTTGCTAGTTCAGAGAAACGGAGATTTTGAATGCGCTTAGTCCTCTCTCTCTCTCTCTCTCTCTGTTTAAAGGTTATATTCTTCGATAATTGTCAAAGTTTAGTTAATATTTTTAGGCTTACATTCAACTAAATATTTTCAATAATATCTCATTTCATTATTTAATTTTCACAATTTAATAAAATACAATAGAAAGACAAAATAATACAAAACGGCACATCACGGTCCGGGCCGGGCCTAAATAATAGCTGTAATTGACGGGCCGGACCGAGTGTCAAATATATGAAACGGCAGGGCCTTAAACGCACGGGCTTGAGCCGGGATGGGCCCACCAAATAAGGCCCATGCCAGGACCGTAGCAGGTCGGGGTTTTGAGGGTTTAAACCCTCCCCGAAATGTTTAAAATGTCTCAAAAATAAAATAATTGTTTTATAAATTTTTCAAGTAGTATAGCATATAAATGAGTACTTGAAAAATGGGGAATATTAAGTAGAAGAATTTTGTGTGAAAATAAAATGAGACAGAGAGAAAAACTCAACATACTGTATGTATAACGCACGGTGAAAATAAATTTTCAAATTCAGAAACCCACCCCGAAAATTCTTTGTGGCTACGGCCCCGCCCGTTCAGACCTTTAGTTTGGTTGTTAGGGCGTTTTCGGGCGTTAAAGCGTCAAATATAATTAGCCAGACAAGGTGCGAGAAACATCCTCTGTTACATTTTCTGACCATTCTGTTGTTTGACAATCTAGTTTCTTAAAAAACTATTCAGCATCAATAAAACATTTCCTGAAAATATATACATTATATATTTTTTATAGTAACCAGATTATTGAGATTCTTGGATAAGTTTTGATTTTTCTGATTTAATTTTTCGTAATGTGTTAAGGAATATTTAAGTATGAATTCAGTACATATCACAAGAATTTTGAGGGATGCTCAAACCCCTGAGTCGGCGCGCGCTTTCTGCATGTTCTTAAATTTTCATAAGGAGCCCTACAAAATTTTAATTTTCATTTTCTTTTCGTTGGAGATAACATGGCACTAAATATTATCTTAGACAATGTTTCTTTCAGGCATACATCCGGGGAGGCAAAGCCTCCCACCCCTCAAAGACATTTTATGTTACTGAGCCAAATGTTAATAAATTCAGACTATAATTAAAAAGGAAATTTCGTTTCTGTTGATGCTACAAATATTTCTCCAATTATATTTTTTTAATATTTGTTCAAGTATTATAGTTTCTTTCTTTTTTTTTTTTTTTTTTTTTTTTTTTTTTGCGCCTACTAGTGTATTAAAACACATTCCGTTCTTCAAAATATAATAAGTGGAGTAGTCATACCTCATAGGCAGGGAATCGCGATTCAGGTTCAGAAGTGTGTTGAATGCATTTTAATAGACGAGAATTTCAAGCTATTTAGTGTAACGGATGTAAAAAAACAACAGTGAAACTGATTAAATGAATAGTGCATTATGAACTTCATGGATTGTTTCCTATACTGTATCTTTTATGTAAGTACGAATCCGTTTGTAAATTACTCATCTCAACTGGGGTTTTTATTCTACAGTTTTAATTTCACATGTGCATTTTAAATTGTAATTATTAGATCATATGAAAAAAAGCTGTTTTACAGTGCTGCTCTATTCTAAAAGTTCTCTTAGTGAAAACAAAATATTTTTTATAGGAAATGTTTTTATAGATAAACTTCACATTTTAACCTATAGTTTCCACTTATGTGGCAGCATTTAGGTGATTATATAATTTTATTTCGCGATTGACTATAATCAGAATTAGATTGTGTGACCGTAGTCCAATTTGCAAGATTTTGAAATCCCCCCCCCCCCTCGTTTATCAGGAGAAAGTTTGTTCTTGAAACGTTTGAAGAAGTAAGTACTATATGTATATTAATTACGTCTATATATTAAATACAGTGCTTAAAATTATATACAGTATACTTATGGCAAATGGAAAACTTGCTCCCTCTAAGGTTCCATTTGCCTCCCCCCCCCTCCCCTCCCTCGGCAATATAAGTGCTCTTCCTCTTTTTTTTTTTTTTTACAACGGGATTCGAAAACTGCAGCTTTGACCTGAAAATATGTTGCGATTAAAATAATCTTTTGGGCCAGCTATGTTTTGTGACCTTTGCTCAAGTCATTTTGTATCGACCTCGTGACCAGGGATGAGCCAGAGGATATGAACTGAGTGCCTGGCATGTTTCCTCTTCCTGGGTGATAAACAGTTTTATCATTTCCAGGTTAAGCTTGCATCACTTCCGTTGCGTTGAGTAACCTTGTAAGGAAAGATATTCCTGGCTTCCTCGCGTACGGCAGAATGTGAAGAAGCTTCGCGTGCTGACGCCATTGTCCTCATGATGGAATATCCTTAATTCGTCAACGAGTGTGACGAATAATCGTCGTCTTCTGCTGATGTTCTTATTATTACCAATTTTTTCAAGAGCAAGTGACACGAGCGTATCTAAATATAAATATATTTCGAAGCACTGAACTGAATGAATTCTGTAGATGTGACGCACGATTGCTCTTTCGACGACACCCAGCAGTTAGTCAGTCAACACCAGAATTAAAAAAAAACAAAAAAATCCCGGAAATTGCAGTAAAGCAGATGTAACGTTTCCTTTCATACCTTTGTGCGTATTTAACAAAATGATCTAACAGAAATTGTGTCATTGGTATGTACGTAGGACATTCAATGCACAGATCTTTTTTTTTTTTCTAACTTTGAAGCATGGGTAGAATCATGTGGGAGGAGGAGGGCGTGCCCCTTTCAACTTTTTTTTAAGCAGAGACCTTCCCCTCAACTTTTAGATTTACTTTGTCACCCAAAATACAATGTTTTCTAAATTTTTTAATTTCGAAATCTCATGATTTCTAGAACTTAAATTTAAATTCAGAATGAGTGTTGCATTTTTTTTAACACTAAATGTATCGTTGTGAGGTTATTTTTGTATTCATACCATCGTGCTTAATGTAATCGCATAGAACTGGATTTCTTGGATGATGTAAGTGGGCAGGGAAAGGTCCGAGTTCTGAGCCTAAGCCCTTTGGTATTGTATCCTTCCTAAACCTCCTTGCTTCTCCAGATGTCTTATGCAACCTGCAGTGGCACACTAACAGTTTTGTGGCATGTCATACAATTAACCTCTCCGTTCGATTGCCTTCCCACAGTGAGAATGGCCGTAGCGGCCATATGAAAAATATTATGATATAAGTAAAAATAGTTCTTTAATGAAAAATAATTATAATATTTCGTATAACAACCGTCCCGCCCCTTTCCCCCAACTTTTAGGACAAACTTACGCTTATGCTTTGAAGCGCACGTTTGGGCAAAATACCGATAAGCAGAGGGCAACAACTGTTTATCGATACACGGCATATATCGATATCCAGGGATAAAAGAATGGAGCCGCTATCCATATTGACATTTTTTGCAGACCACTTTCATTTGAAATATCCTAGCACATATCTTTTACTCTGCTGGAATGTCTGTGTAATGCAGAATTTATGAGTGAAAGGCAGGTAAAATCTAACATATGGTGGACGCAACAGAAAAGCATTTCTTTTAAATGAAACATCTTTATTTAAAAAGGCAATTGGTGTTAGAAGAGTTTTTCATCTATGATTGATGAGTAACACATTGAAACTCAAGGACTGAATTTAGCTGCTGAAAAGTAATAGTATTTTCATTCCCCTCGGCCTCTATAATCCTAGATGGCGCGTAGCCAGTGTTCTTCCTAAGAGGAAGGGGGAGGAGGGGGAGGGGGGAAGACGCTAGCCGGCGAAAGGGCAGATGAATTGAATCTCGAAGTGCAGAACCTAATAATAATAACACGCTATCATTATTGGAAGATGTGAATCCGTTTATTGTTGTGCATATGACATGGATGTTAAGTCATATAATATCCGAAAACTTGAAAATTTCGTCGTCCTGGAACGGAAATCGAATCCGCGTCTCCCGGATAGCACCCGGGTATGCTAACCACTACACCACCTAGAGTGACCAAGTTTCAAGTTTCCGATTAATTTGAATAAAACCGTCACAGGATTCGCTGGTCGAAGCAACTGGCATTCATACACTGAAGAACAATTGAATTAGAGATACCTGTCTAGTAACGTGTAGCACCACCTTTCGCCCTGATGACGGCGGCGATTCGTCTCGGCATGGACTCGACAAGTCACCGGAAGCGTTGGGAAGCCATACGGATCCACGACCCATGAACAAGCTCCCACAGTTCACGAAGAATTGATGGAGGGGTGTCAGAGCCTCGAACATCTCTTTCGACGGCATCCCAGATGTGCTCGATGGGATTGAGGTCAGGTGACCTAACTGGCCAAGGAAGCGAGTTCACGTCGGCAGAGTGTTCATCCAACCATTCGGATACAATTCGGGAGCGATGGCACGATGCATTGTCTTGTTGCAGGATGAGGTGCCCAGTGGAATGTTGAAGACGCACAAACGGGAGCAAATGGTCGTCCAGGATATCCCGGTAACGTTGACCTGTGACGAACGATGTCAACGTACCAGGGATCCCATTTCAGTCCACGTAAACAGTTCCTAGACGAGAATGCCACCCCCACCAGCTTGAAGAGTACCCTGCTGGCAAGAAGGATCCATCGCTTCATGTGGTTTGCGCCGTACTCGTTAATTGCCATCCGCATGTACCAACGTGAATCTCGACTCATCAGTCCAGGCAACGTTTTCCCACATGTCTACGGTCCAGTGGCGATGTTTCCGCGCACATGCTAATTTTTGCACCCTGTGATGTGCGGTCAGCAGCGGTACCCTCGTGGGACGATGGCTTATGTACCCCATAGCGAGGAGATGGTTCTGGATGGTGTGGCTGCTTACACGTTTTTGTGCACCAGCGTTAAATTGCCGAGTGATTTCTTGCACCGTGGCCCGTCTATCCGCTGTTACAATGCGAGCTAGCCGACGACGACCCCGCTCATCCACACGCTGTTATCCACGGCAGTTGGCCCTTGCAGGGATGGTTTTACTGGATTCGATGTAATCACGGTGCACCCGTGACACAGTGGCTCGTGAAAATCCCAGTGTCTGCACGACTTCCGAGATGGAGTGACCCATTCGTCATGCCCCGACAATTTGCCCATGATCAAATGCGCTTAGATCCTTCGTCTTACCCATGCTGCGTCCGACTGTTACTGATTCCCGTCGCATCACTCCTTATATTGTCGGATCGCTGCATACGTCATGTCGTTTCCGTTTACAGGGCCGGCCACAGCGCCACATTTGCATAACGCCAGCTGTCTCTAATTCAATTGCTCTTCAGTGTATATAGAGAATAACATCCAGATTCGCTATATATGAATGCCAGTTGCTTCGACCAGAGAATCCTGTGATGGTTATATTCAAATTAATCGGAAAATTGCAACTTGGTCACTCTGGGTGGTGTAGTGGCTAGCATACTGGAGCGCTATCCGGGAGATGCGGGTTCAATCTCCGTTCCAGGACGACGAAATTTTCAAGTTTTCGGATATTATCAGACTTAACAACCATGACATATGTACACAAATAAACGGATTCACATCTTTCAAATTTGTATTGTACAATGGTGTAATCCCGTATTTAATTCATTGATTATTATTATTTCCAATAATTAAAAAGAAAATTTACGACTAAAACTGGAAGCGAAAATTAAATCTTAAAGATCTTGAAACATTTGTTTTTTAACGAATGATAAGATGGAAGTTGTTCGTACTGAATAATCACTAACAATATTCATAAAGCTATCTAAGTGCGATATACTACAACACGTTTTCAAATTGCAAATTCAAAACTACTTCATTTACAAGTTAAAAACAGTTTAAAAGACGTAAGATTTTTCAAGGCCTCATGGCCCCATCTTCGGACCAAGTGCCACAAGTCACAAAGATGCAACCAGTATATATTGAATGACAAAAACCCACAATGCACCCCGCCACAAGCACAAGTGATGCCATTTAGAGTAAATTAAAGTTCAATAAATAAAATGTTATGCTAATTCTTCTTCTCCAAATTACTGGGTATTATAAGCAATAATATTTTATTTTATATATATTAAAACATATAACATTACATTTATTTTTACCCCTTTACTTTATGTTCATTTATCACAAAAATCAGGGAGGACGCGTACAATAAAATATTTTTTTCGTGAAAGCATGGTGTAATATTTCATTTGAGAACCTCCTTTTTTTTTTTTCTTATTGGAGGTTTAACGACCACCGTAAGCAACTCAATGGGCTATAAGCAGTCGCCCGTCCCTAATTTAGGGTCACTGGTTCCAGGGAAGGGAAAGAGCCAGTGATGTAAGACAAACACAACATCCATGCCTCACCGGGATTCGAACCCGGACCCCGTTCGGATGAATGATCAGAGGCCATCGCTTAGACCACTGCTCCACCGGGGCGGCAAAGAGAACCTCTTTTCTTTATTGTTCTGGAAGATGCACACCAAATGGAAAAAATATAAGATTGAAAGAAAATTAGTTCCTTTTCGAGAGCAACAAAAAATCAAAGGAAGAGGAATTCATATGTCAACCTTCTACTTCTCCAGCGCGGGGCTCCCACTGTGACTACTGAGTAGGACATCTGAGCGAAATAACCAAAATTTCTGAAGCTGCCAAAAGCTGTTGACTTGGCGGCCCACATATGTTGATCGCAGAAAAGTAAAGTACCGAACTCCTTTGTACATCTGCAGATGTAAACTGAAACAGCCCATAAAAGAAAACCAACGTACTCAGCCCTAATTGAACCCTGCAGGTGCTTATCAACAGGAATGTAGTTCTAAATAAAAAAGCGCCTTAGCGGTAAATGTTTTAAGAAAAAAACCCGGCAAGAATTCCTTCAAAAGTTCCAAAAGCTATGTGAAATTAGATTTGTTGTTTTTATTATTTAGTATTTTTCATTAGATGTTTATTACTGATTACTTTTGTCAATTGATTTTAAAATTGCTTAATTTGAGCAATTTTAAATAGAAGAAAGACTGTAGCGTAAGAGTTATATGCTAAGAATATCACATTTTTATTTAAATATCGCTCTGTCGTTCTACACGGTTCTCTGATGAGAATAATACATGCTAGTTACTTTGAAAAGATGCAACTAGCACAGTCACATCAATTGAGTGTGACAAATACGTCGTTTTTTCTAAGATTACGAAGTGGATGTTGCAGAGTCCTTTTGTGTTACCCATTAGGAATAAGAGTGAGTTCAGGGGTTTACGTTTATTATAGCCAACAATAGGTGGCAACCAGTTTAGTTCTAGGTTTAACGACCACCCTCAGCAAGATGCAAGGCCTTAGCAGTCGTCCGATCCTAATTTGAGACCACTGGTTCCAGGGAAGCGACAGAGCCAGCTTCATCCGACAAAAAGTATCTCTCCCATGCCTTGAACTAGGGCCCATCTTAGGCGAACGGCCAGAAGTCAGCGACTCAGATCACTCGACCACATGGGTGGCCATCTCTGGAGTACGGACATTTGATTAAGATAGTAAATATGTTTGAAGAAGAACACAGTTTTTCCTATTTTTGTGTATTTGATCATCTAAAAAATTTCCTTTGCCCTGCTTTCTTCCCAGATAACCTCAAAAAACGCCTTAGCGCTGCTAAGGCGCGCTAAGCACCTTCTACATCACTGCTTAAAATGGAGAGGCAGTCACTTCTGTTTTATTGAATAGCAGCTAGATTTTGCAACTATTTTTATTTTGTATTATTATTATTATTGCCTACGTGAAAGAACATAAATAGTAAACTAGCCGTGCTCGTGCTTTTCTTTTCTTCCTCCCCCCCCCTTTTTTTAATGCAGATTTGGGATAAATTTTACGTTACTCCACTGGGCGTTAAGTTTAATGCAAAGAACGAAGATGGGCGTAAAATAGTGCTCCTGGAAGGGGCTCAAACCCAGTGGCGGAAAATCTCGGGGCCTCCCCGCAAAAATTTCTTCGAGGCTCTTTTACGAAATTATATTAGCACTCAATTACTTAAATTTTTAATTCTATATTATTAACTAGGTGTTATAAGCGTTCTAACAATTAAAATTCTTTGAAACCTACAGGTATTTTTCGCAAAACCAAAATTATTGTTTACTGCGTGTAACGCGAGTGTGCAGGTTGCAATTGAAATAGGTGACCAAATTTTGCATCAACAGAAAGCACTACAAAACAGTTACACCAAAGTTGAATATGCCATACAAATTTTATTCTTTTAGAGAACTAAAGCCATCCTCTTTGAAATGCCTCACGAGCACACATAAAAACGTGTCAATGAATTTGTGCGATTTAAACGAAAATAAAGGACATAAGTAAGCAAATAAATAAATAACAATTAAGAATTGTGGCACAAAAAAAACTATTTAAATTATTTACTCTTGAATGTAAAAAAACATACATAACATAATGCTTGCACATGGTAAAATATTTTTCTCTTTACTGTGTCATAGAAAAATTAGACAGGTCTGCTTCTTCCCCCGAATAACACCTTTCACTTTATTACATTCTGAAGCATGCGTATTATGTGGAATCAATTGCAGTACATAACCCCTTGTTGGTAAAAACTTTTCATTCATTGAACTGATATTTCTTTCACATTCTCTTGTTAGTGTAATATACGTGTGTAGGAATTATTGCTATTACTATGAATAGGTGCCTCAGGTCCTCTGAAATAACTGTTTTCCCGTAATCCACTTTTATAAATTTTAACCGCCACGAATAACAACAACAGCCAAAATTACTTCTTCTTTTTAATATTTCTTTCAAAGCTGCCGTAAAAAATTGCTGGTTATTTATTCATATGAAGTTTCTGCAAGATTCTGTAAAATGTTTTTGCTGGGCCCTCTTAGCAGTAAGCCCCCACTCCCTTCCCCTCAAAGCGGGGGTTACGGGAGCTATCAGCACCTCCCGTGACTGCGTGCTCCTGCATCCAAGAAACTCTTAAAATATGTACAAAATTAACTAAGTTTCGGAAATCATTATCAGGGCCGGATGGAGCTCTTGCGGGACCCTAGGCGAAATTTCATTGCAGGGCCCAGAGCTAAATTTCATTGTGGGCATTAAAAAATAAATCTCAAATTTTAATAAAATCGTTTCTGAAAATTATCGTTCGTCAGGAAGACACACGAACACTACCGTAAAGACAAAACGATTATCTCAAAGAAGTATTTGCTCTAAGCTTAAGTAAAAGACCATAATACGGACTGAAAGTTCAGAGAGAGAGGCAGAGAGAGAGAAAAAGAGAGAGAGGGAAAAAGATAGAGAAAGAAAGAGAGAAAGATAGAAAGAAAGAGAGAAAGAGAGAGAGAGAGGAAGAGAGAGAGAGAAAGAGAGAAAATGAGAGGGAGAGGGGCAGAAAGAGAGAGAGCGAGAAGAGTGAGAGAGAGAGAGAGAGAGAGAGAAAGAGAGAGAGAGAGAGTAAAAAGTGTTAAAATCTACGATTTTCTTTCCCGAGAGAAGAGGTTTAGGTTGCATTGTGACTCTTATAACAGCTTATTCACAAAATGATCAAAGGATACCTGCTTAGCGAATATTTTTGTATAAAAAATGTAATAAGGATCCCTCTAAAATAAATTGGTATAAACAATTTTTTCCCCTGACACATGTTTAGTGATTGATTTTTAATGCACATTGGAGTAACTGACAAATTAGTGACATTGTAAACTTTTATACGCGTTCATATATGAAAGTTTCCTTTTTTTTTTTTTTTTTTTCAATTTCTTGTAATGTTGGAAAAATGGCCTCCATATGTAGTCCGAAAGTAACTTGGATATTGTTCTTTTTATTTCCTTAAATTTAAGTATGAGGTTTTCACACAAATTGTTGGATATATAAAAGTAGGGTACCACAAAATGATGAAATTTAATTTGCTATTTCATGAATGCGGAAAAGATTAAAGTGGTTACAAAAATCATTTCGAATCTACAAATCTCAGTGTCCGTACGACGAACAGGGGGGATAACGTAATCAAAAATGGGGAGATGGAGGCAAACAAAAAACTTCAAAAATATATTTTTAAGGGCATTGCGCCCCAAAAGTTACAAAAAAAATGTAGTTACATTTTTTTTACCGAAAATTGTTTTCTAAACTGCAGGGCCCTCTAAAGGCGCGGGGCCCGGGGCGATCGCCCCGGTTGCCCCTATGGTCCAGCCGGCCCTGATCATTATCATTATTGTGCTTTGAAATTCCATCAAAGATGTATAGTTTTCTTCCTTTCATGAAATTCAAGAAGTCGGCCGCAACACGAGCACCCATGATATCATGCTGCAATGACAAAGATTACTTAATCAGTTAGCATTTAGCATAAATGAATATCAACAGGAAATAAGAGCGCATAACACCATGCCTTTAATAACTGAACGTTTAGCCGTTCCAGGGAGCAGCAATCGTTACGACACAAAAGAAATTCATATTAACGCTTTTTTAACTTCTATGTCTAAATATCAGGGAGTCATTAAGAAAGTTCAAGTAAAACATTGATTTTTTTAAATCCTTATTTATGTATTTTCCAAAGCTAGTACTGTATTCTGAAACTTTCGAAACCTATCATTAGTATTTTCTGTTAGTAAGTCTGCTCAAAAGATGGAGCCACAGTATCAGAAGAGGATGTTCTTTATGACTGTTTTCAAAGCTCGAAGGGTTGTCAGGTCTACTGATTTATCAGTAGATCTACTGATTTTTTCACACATTTAGTAATTATGAATGTTTGACGACTTATTTCACATCGCGTCGAACTTCAGGGCCGGATATTTCACAGGCGAGAAAAGCGACTGCCTAGGGCCGCCATATTTAGCAGGGCCGGCCTTTGGCATAGGCGAGCAAGGGCCGCTAATTAGGCCTAGGACCGCCAATTCTAGGGACCGCGGATTTTAATCATATACCGATTTTCTGTGATCATCTAATTTTTAATCTGTATTATCTTAAAAAATAAATAAATAAAATAACTGAAAAGATAAACAGTTGAAGTACGCCTTTTCTCTTGTCCCATTAGTTTTTTTGGGGGGATGAATCTATAGAAAACCAGCGGTTCCCCTTCTTTATGTTTCGCAGTGAAGTTTAGTTTCTTCTCCGTCGGCTTTACATATAAAACAGTAACAACAAAAGAGGAATGTGTAGGCAGTAAACAAAACGCCAGACAAAAGTTTCCGGGGTTGAGTGAAAAGCAGAACTTTTGAGGTTTGTTAATTTAACCGGATGACAATTTCCGCCCTTTTGACTACAGTAGATCGTTTGACTAGTGTAAATCTAAGTGAGTTGTGTTCCCAGAGACGACTTTATATCTTTTGGGGCCCTAGGCGCTAAAAAGTTCAGGGGGCCCCCTTCCCTTCTTATCGCCGCAGCAATTTTCATCCATCAGATTAACAAAAAAAGAAAAAAAAAGAGGGGTTTCTACGCTTCTACGCTTTTTAAAATGCCATTTTATTTTCCCATTATTAGAACGCTCTGTAAGAAACAATGCTAGTGTAATTAATTTGTCTTTCCGTGCACATGTAATTTTTTCTTTTTAGAAATATTTGAAAAATTAATTTTGTGGTTGATAGGAATTTAAAGGACATTAAGTTTGGAACTTTAAATATTCATATACTTCACGAATTTACCGCTAAGGGCTGTCAAAGTCAAAAATTTAAAAAATTAAACTTCTATTGTGAAGAAACTGTTCAACGTCCAAAGAATTTGGTTTTCACAGATTTTTGAAACATTATTTTTAAGAATGGTAGGACATTAACATTCATTAAATTTTTGCCCATCTAAAATTTCACTACTTTTTGTGAACAGTATAAATTTTGCCCATTTAAAATTTCACTACTTTTTTCACATCTGTGTTAGAATCTTGGGTCAGTGAAAACCAAAACAAAACTGAAAATCCAATTATACGTTTTCGGGGCCCCTCAAGCTATGGGGCCCTAGGCGCGCGCCTAGTGCGCCTAGTCGGAAATCCGCCCCTGTGTGTTCCTTAAGAGAGGATGAGGGCTATAGAATCAGGGAGGTTACAACGGGTATCCCATTACAACCTCCTTGGGAAGTATCATTTACACTGTTACTAGTTATACAAATGAAAATGGAAAAGCCGACGGAAAACTTAAAAAGGCCAAGCCAGCTGCAGGGTAGAAGAGAAAACACTCAGGAAAGCATTTTTTTTTTAACTGAACGAACACACTAGAAAGCATTTTTTTTTCTCGTTTGAGTTTTTTACAACAGTTACAAACAGTGTGATTTACGTTAAACCTTAAGTTATGTGCTCAAAAGTTTATGCAGGAATAAACACGAAATAGGAAACTACAATGACATTTTTTTTTTTTTTTTTTTTTTTTTGGAGGTTTAGCGACCACCGTGAGCAACTCAATGGGCTATAAGCAGTCGCCCGTCCCTAATTTAGGGTCACTGGTTCCAGGGAAGGGAGAGAGCCAGTGCCGTAAGACAAACACGACATCCATGCCTGACCGGGATTCGAACCCGGACCCCTTTCGGACGAATGATCAGAGGCCAGCGCCTTAGACCACTGCGCCACCGGGGCGGCTACAATGACATTTACAAATAAGTATGTTCTCCGGGAGCTCCCTTATTCTTCTGCGTTTATCGTGATATTTCTTTTCTTAAAGTCTTTGGTTCGAACGATGTCTCAACAGCATGATTTACCAGAATCAATGGCGTGGAAAGTTATTTGCGGGCTGGAAGCAGGTGAGACACGGCGGATGGTACCAGAAGCCTTTGGAGCGTCACGAAGTGTCATTTCCCGACCGTGGGCAGAATTCCAGGATACGGGAAGTGTTCGAAGAAGGCAAGACCAAGGCAGAGCACGAGCAACTACAGCAAGGGACGATCGTTATATAGCCCATCGGAACAGGCGGTGTTTTAGCGCTACTCAGCTCCAGCGAGAGCTTCTCGTGTCAATAGGGAGCAGGTTGTCAACCAACACTATCCGCAGTTGCCTTCATATCAAGGAGGCCTTTATGCATGAAGGCCAATGGTGTGTGTGCCCCTTTAACCGTACATCCCGTAGAAACTAGGGCGAGGAACTTCGAGGTTGGGGTCACGAAGAGTGGAGTTAAGTTCTCTTCTCTGACGAGTCGAAATTCAGTCTGGAGTCTGACAATCAACGAGTTCTTATCTAGAGGGTTCCCGGCACACAAAATGACTCAGCTTTCGTGCAGGAAACATCACATTACGGCCGACATGGATTAATGATCAAGGCAGACATAAGTATCGGTTGATGCACGAACCTGTACCAAAGAATATCTAACTGATAAGAAGGTAAGGCTCAGCGAGACGTAACTAGCGCCACTATATTATGCGGCAAAGAATTACTACACAGAAGCCAACATTACAGGCTGATGCCGCAGGATGCCGAGCAGACTGAGTTAGACTGAGCATGCGTGTTTGTGTTCAAAGAATATAAACGCTTGTTTGTGTTGGCGTTTTGTTCACAGGTTTTGTTGTTCTCATCTAGATCTGCGTTTATATTACAGCCATGAAATACACCCACTCCATTCCGATGAATAACAATTCATGGAATGGAGTGGATGAATAACAAGAACAAATTTGAAACCGTTTGAAACAAATATCCTGGAAAACCATTAAAACAACGTTTGCTGAAAAAATCTATCGTTACGTTGAAAAAATTAATTTATCAATTATATGAAACTGACTTTTATGAAAAATACCTCGTAATATTGTAAAATGAAAGAGGGAAGCATTCGATTACACAATGCATACCAAACAGACAGCTTTAAGCATACACTCAATCGTGGCGAGTTAGTCCGGTCGGTAGAGAGCTCAGCTATCACGACAGCGGCCCAGTTTCGAACCTACTCAGATACGAACGGATGTTTTTCCGATCTGTTGAGAAAATTTCTCCAGCGCAGTGCGTTTAATTTACAAACTTCGGAAGGGTAGAAAAAAATTGTAGCTTTGGGAAACTGCGGTTGTCTTTGCTTTTTTTTTTTTTTTTTTTTTTATTATTATGGCTGCTACTGGGAAACCAGCCTCAGCATTTTTGACATTTAAGGTATATTGTAAATATGAAATTCATGCCAAGCAACCTGGTATTACTACGGTGCTTAAAGTGAGAATAAAACTGCTAAAATTTCCTTAAAATAATATTAATTGCTAATGTATATATTTGTTTCACCAAAAGAAGGGACAGGAGGGATACTCAGAAAAGAACAAAAAAAAAAAAAAAATGCTTTAGTAGACCCAATGAGACCGAAGGAAACAGTCGCAGATCAAAGCTTAGCTTCCTTTCCGTGAAATAGGCTTCCCGTCCCGTGTCTCCTACGCTTTTTGCGCCTGAATGTTAACTTTCCCGCAGAGCATCTGCTGCCGCATTACATGGTGGCGCTGCTGTCGCCTGTTTTACATTATCTCTACGAGAGTTGAGCTTCTTCACGCGAAGCGTTTATATTCTTTGCCTGTACGTCATTTGAAACGGTAATTTGGCGACCCAGAGATATAGAGACGAGATTCTCAGACTTATTATCATGCTGTGTCGATGATTCTTCCCTTTTCATGGACGATAACGTTCGACCTCATATAGAGCTCGGCAAGTATATTGGGTCGTTTCATAATTATTGGCCGATGCCGACAAGGCGAATTTGCATAGCCGGTTACAAGGGACGCCTCGTAGGAGGAACTACCAAACGCCCATGCGAATTGAATCGGTTCAGTATACGTGTATAAAACGGTGTTTCAAACAGATCTCAGCAGTCGGGGACGTGATAGAGCAACCCGACGTGAGATCAGTGATTTTACGCGAATTCAAACTTGGCCGGAATTCGTCCGAAACGGTCGCAAATGTTAATAAAGCGTGGGTTGTCGAGTGACAGAACTGTCCGTAGACTGTTTTCCAAATTCCTTGCCGGTGATGTTGCCATTGACCATAAGCCAGGAGCCGGTCGCCCGGTTCTGTGTGACACTGTACATTTAAGGCGGAAAGTGGAAGAAAAACCAACGTCCACAGTACATGAGCTCAGTGCCGAACTTGTCGTATCATCAGCGTCAGTTTCCAGACACCTGGCAGCTATGGGAAAGATTAAAAACTGGATACCTGGGTTCCACACGAACTCACCGAGCAGCAGCAGATACGGCGTGTGGAAACATGCATTGCCCTCCAAAAACGTGAGGCTAGTGCTCCTTTTCTGCATAGGATTTTTACGATTGATGAAAAATGGGTGCTTTACGAAAAAAGGAAGCGAAAAGCGCCGTGGCTCGATAAAGGGGAACCACCCAAACACATGTCCAAACCCGAGTTGCATCCACAGATGGTTCTGATCTCTGTGTGGTGGACTGCCAAGACTGTGGTTCATTATGAGTTTTCGCCGCGAGGTCAAACAAACACAACGGACGTGTGCTGCCTTCCGCCGAACGAATGTCACCAGAAATTATGCAGCAAACAACCATCGCTCGCCAATCGTTCGGGTCTCATACTGCTTCAAGATGGTGCACGACCGCATGTGTCTATTGGATGCATGCGAAAACTCAACGCCTATGGGGTACGAGGTCCTCTCTAACCCTGTTTATTCACCTGACTTGGCCCCCTCAGACTTTCACATGTTTCGCCATTTGGACCACTTCTTGAGGGGCAAACGGTTCGCTAACAAGGATGCTGTGATTTCTGCCGTTAGCAATTCCTCGGACCACTGCGATGCCAATTTCTGCCACCGTGGCATTTTTGCACTGAAACCACGTTGGGCACAGTGTATTGCTGCCGAAGGCAGAAAGTTTTCCGAATAAAATGCGTTTCGTCGTCTGTTACTGCTGTTTGTTTCTTTGTGTCCGAATCGGCCAATAATTATGAAACGACCCAATACAATAGGCTTCAAGAGGAGGGAATCGATTGTATAGAATGGCTAGCATACTCTGTGATGTTCGTGGTTTATAGCCGTCGGAACACTACACAAATCAGTTCTTAATAACTTCACTTTTAAGCGAATCAGGAGTCACTCAAATAACTTCCGAAAAGGTTTCTTACTACTAGTTTTTATTCATCAAAAGCGTCTTTAGCTCGACTCAGACTTAAACAACATTAGTAAAAATAATCCAATGTATGTAAAGAAAAAACCTTCTTTGTTAAGAAAAACACAACACCAACACTAAAGTAAAACATACAGTCGTCAAATAACTCAAGCTTCAATTAAACATACGTTTCTCAATAATTGTGATAACTTCCACCATCTCCACAATACTGCTTTTCAAAACATTATATACAAGATGATTCAGAAATAAATGAAAATATAGGAAGTACTCATCGAAACAAACAAAAAAGTTTTAGTCAACATAGGTCCGGAAACGAACCGTTTCCGAGATAATTGACATTTTATTGCAGGGTTTCCAGAGGTAATGTAAAGTTGTTTTTTCCCCAACTGTAAGCTATTTCGAGAGTTTTTGCACTTCTGAGGAAGAAATCGGGAGGGCTGAATTGTTTGAGGGATCGGTTAGACTCCAGTTGTTTGAGGGAACGATTAGACCCCAAACTCGCCCCTCCCCAAAAGTGCCCCTTCGACTTCCCCCAAATTAAAAAAAAAACAAACTGCCCCAGTTCTTGGAGTAAAACACCACACACGGGGAATACTTTGACAGTGAAGGGGATGATTTTGGAGAGGGGGTGGGTTGAGGGTCCCAACTTTCAGCCCAAGAACAAATGATTCTGAGATATCTCCCGCAGGAGCTCCCCAAATACAACACAAATAAACTGTGGAAATAAATTTGCAACACAACACATATAACCGGTGGAAATAAACTTGCAATACAACACAAACAAACTGTGGAAATAAACTTGCAATACAACACAAACAAACTGTGGAAATAAACTTGCAATACAACACAAACAAACTGTGGAAATAAACTTGCAATACAACACAAACAAACTGTGGAAATAAACTTGCAATACAACACAAATAAATTGTACACAATAAACTTGCACTCGCTGGATATGATAAGGGTGTAGACTATTGCCATGCAGAACTCTCCAGAAGGTACTTTGACTCCTATTCTCCGCGAGAGCAATCCTCCTAGTGTTCGTTGACGGGTCTTGTTCTAATTCTTCGTAACAGTTGCTCGTCCAATCTAGGATCTCGGGCGGCTCTTGGCCTCACCGCTGGTGCAGCAAACTGAAATGACCCATTCTCTGTTAGGCGCTGGTGGATCCGCACAAATATGCGACGATCGGGGTGCCTACGGTTTGGATAGGCCTCGGTGTACATACGCGGTGCGAGCGCTGAATTTCCATTTGCCCGACCATACATGAAATGAATTTTAGCTAACCCTGCATTTGTGAAAGCGCTAGCCATAGCAGCCTTTAATAGTAACAGTACGTAACACACTTCGATATTGCCTGCAATGTACACGTTTGAGCCTCCGCGTGCTAACTGATGCCATGCAGACATGGTACGTTCGCCGAACCGCGATGCCGTCAAGGCAGCATTTGCATGTCTTCTGTCATGTGTTAGGAAGTGCTCGCTGTACTGATGCGGAGGTGAAACCGGTTAGTATCATACACCATGTCGCTGTCTACGTGTCGCCAGCCAGAGACTTCCGTGCACCTGGGTGTCCTATTCATTAGTCAGGCTCCCGCGGAAGACATCTCAGGCATTTGTTTTTTGTTTGCCGTTTTAACATCATGCAGCATTACCAGATGTAACGTTGGTTTCTCCCCACAGTTTATTTGTGTTGCATTTGTTGTATTTGGGGAGCTCCTGCGGGAAACATCTCAGAATCATTTGTTCTTGGGCTGAAAGTTGGGACCATCAACCCACCCCGTCCCGAAAATCATCCCCTTTACTGTCCCCCAGGAGCTCAAAGTATCCCTCGTGTGCGGTGTTTTTCTCCAAGAATTGGGGTGGTTTGTTTTTTACCTTAGGAGGAAGTCGAGGGGGGCACTTTCAGGGAGGGGTAAGTTTGAGGTTTAAGCGTTCCCTCAAACAACTGGGGTCTTATCGGTCCCTCAAACAATTCAGCCCTCCCGATTTCTTCCTCAGAAGTGCAAAAACTATCGAGATAGCTGACAGCTGAGGAAAAAATAACTTTACATTACCTCTGGAAACCCTGCAATAAAATATCAATTATCTCGGAAACGGTTCGTTTCCGGACCTATGTTGACTAGACTTTCTTCTTTGTTTCGATGAGTACTACCTATATTTTCATTTATGACCAACATTTCTGAATCAACCTGTATGTATCGTTCTGTTCCTGTCTCGGACATCCACACGCCATTCATTCCGACCTCAGGGGTGTTGCGAAACATACTCTTGCGAGAGAGAAGATGTCACGTTAAGTTTAAGAAATGCTAAGGAGAACGAACTGAAATTTACATAGAGGAAGAAACTATAAAGGAAAGTTAAATTAGAGTATATGTCCCAACTCCTTTGACTTAAATCCAATTGAACAAGCCTGGGAAGCATTTGGCAGGCGCATTGGAGCTCGGCTGGCATCTCCGTAGGCTCTTTGTGAACTGGAGACGGCTCTCATTGAGGAGTGGCAAAGATACCCCCAAAATCTCCTCCATAACCTTATCAGTTCCATGCTACAGAAGTGTGCAGCAGTCTTAGCCGTTCGATGGGACCACACACCCTACAAGGGGTCAGTTCCCACCTTCAAAAAGTAATTTTTTTCTTGTTATACAGGTAAGCACATAGGCGCCGACTTCGTTTGTTCGAGACACTTTTGAACCCCCAATGGTTTTGTTGTGGGTTTCTCGAACCCCTAATATTTTTGCTCGTATTTCGTAGGAAAAATACACGTGCGTATATGTGCATAAATTTTGTTTTTCGTTATCAATTCTTCAAGCTTTTTATTATTCATTCCCCGTTTATTATATATAGAAAGTGTGTATAGAAATTTACCCTTCAGATTGTTATTGTGCCTCAAAAAGAACTAGTGTTTGTTCGTGCTCGTCAGATTTGACGCGACAGACAATACCTAAAGTACCGTTGTTTAAGAGCATTTGAAACTGCCTTCTTTATAAAAAAATCCTTCGGTTTGTCTGGGTTCCTACAAAATACAAAAGTCTAGCTCTACATTCAGAGACGAGAACCTATTCGAGGTCATAGTGATAAAGGCGGAAATACGTATGTTGTACAGTGAGTTGACCCACCCTATCTTCGGGCGGTCGGGGACCAAGGAGGTTAGAAGAGAGAGAAAATGGCATCAGCAGCCGTTGGTGAAGCCAAATCTGATCATCTGGTTTCTTCTGCCCTCCGAGTGGGGAGGGTTGAGGGACATGACGTCACTTCCTGAAGACCTGTGCTGGAGCACAGGTTGATAGCGACCGTCTCTTACTCTCTGCAGCAGCCCTGAAGGTCAACAAGGCTCCCACAGCTTTAGCAAGGCTGTGATTGGTTAATACGCAATATGCACTTCCGGTCGATGAAGCGCAGTTTCGTTTATTTTTTTTAGAAAATACTAAACAGTATTTCTGTACATTTTTGAAAATTTTTAGTTATGTGCATGTATATTTCGGTCTCATTTTTTCCTGACTGTACATGCTTCACAAGTGTCTCTAAAACCTCTTCGAAGTCAACGATTTCCCCATAGAAAAGTACAGAAGCAGCCCAAGGTGAGCATACTGGGCATACACAGCTGATACGAAGTAGAGCCCACGGAAAATGCAGGGCGTGCGGCTGATGGTCCTGTCCCTTCTAACCTCCTATTTTAACTCAGAAATCATTTGAAGAAAACAATTGCTGGCATTTTTAAAATTGGTAAAAAACAAACAAACCTTAAAATAAATTTTACATGTTTTTGTTACTTTTATAAGACAATTGAGTTGGAAATTCACACAGTATCTGTGTATTGTATAAAATAATGCCGTGCCTGCAAAAACAAAATAAATGAAATAAATAAGTATCTAGAGAAAAAATAATCTGTAATTAACTCTAATTTGCTTCATTATATTTCCAGAATCCCTAATAATTTTTCAAGTCGACGCCCATGGGTAAGCATATTGTTTTAAAGTATATCGTATCCCGTGCATTAAATGATAATATTAGGTAAGAATTCGCTAATGTGCTTTTTCTTACTCATACTACTGAACATTTAACCGTATCTTACATTAAAAATAATATTTTATGTTCAACAATGTCAGTCGCACAAGATTTTCCTTACATTATCTCTTGCTCCCCTAATTCTTTTGAGCAGGTTATACCAATATAATATCGATAATGAATGATAATGATTGGGATCCCTTCCAGAAAATTTTTTCTAGCTGCGCTCCTGAGGAGGAATAAACAGTCATCTGTGGAATGGGAAATGCGCGCGTTCAACTGCAAACTAAACTACGCTTTTAAACAAACATGCAAGCTTTTTTTATTATTATTCGCGCCCTCTGTTAATTTACTCACTGGTGAATAATTTTCCATACCCAAACTAAATACAATTGAATATAAAATAAGAAATTAAAAAAAAAAAAAAGGTGAAGGGATAAAAGAAAATAAGGTCTCGTGAATTAGCCAGCACACGTCAAACCTCTGAATTTGACTGAGGATTATGGAGTTGCAGATTCCTTACCTCTGATAGCAAAATAACTCTGAGCTAGCATGGAAAAACTCTTGATTTTCCTAGTTGACAATTTTAGTCTCTTTCCGCGTATCCATGCAACGATGCGCAGGGGTAACTCGTATTACATTTCAGCTATCTCTACCTCCCTTCTACGGATCAGTTTTTCCCGGCTTTAATGGAGCATTCTCCTTTACTGATCCCCTTCCCACCGTAGGCAGCAGCAAAACTCCCTCCCCTTTTCACTCAAAACCTAACACTCCTCAGATTCCCATGTTCTACCAAACAAGGCATGTTAAAACGAGACATACTGACGGCGAAACAATGTACAGGAAAGAACCCCAACGCTCTCCCTCTCTCGCTCTCGCGTACAAGGAGTTCCCTCCAACACTATTTTCCAACTCCTAAAGAAGCGCACTATTTTCAGCGCTTAGGAGGACACACTGTCTTTCAACGTCTAGAGGATAAAAACTTCCCAAAGACAATATTTCTGACAATTAACAACTTGAAATTTTTTAAACAAAATTTAGGATTTCATAATCACTAAGTGACAAACCGAAGTTTAGTTTTTAAAAAGAGATTTTTACGAAAGCGAATTAATCAAAGAAACACCCTTTTTTATACCTTTGGTCACAAGATCCAGGCTAATAAAGTTTCGGAAGAGGTGTACGATGTTACAGTATAACGTTGTAGTATTTCAGTTTTGCAAGCCAACATGGGTTAATAGAGCAATTTTTTCCAATTGTTGATTACAGGCAGCAGAAAAAGCAAAGAAAATCATTAAAGACTGTCTTCAGCATACATACGCCTACCCCTTTTTCAATGTTCTGAGTTTTTTAATTTTTCTGAAAGAAAGACATTTTTTTATCTTCTGAACCCTTTGCACCAAAAAAAAAAAAAAAAAAACTTGTCTCCACTTGGGAGAGAATCACTAGCACAGGTTCATCATACTGATTCAACACCAGAACTCGCTTCTTTTGAGTTATCCATCGTCCATCCTTCGGTATCCCGCAGTTTCGCTTTAAAAAAAGCACGATGCGTGAATAAATAAGATAAAATATTCATGCTCATAATAAAATATTTTCACAAACCATCGAAAATAAAAGTTCAAAGTGTTTGCAACAAAGTCCATTTCTCAGGGGTATTACACGGTCGAGTCACATTATTGTGATCACCAGGTAATATTGAGTAACAGCCGTGTGCAGCGCGGAGAGCAGCTAGAAGGGCTGCGAGTGACGCAATAAGGTGCTGGAAGGTGTTCATAGGTATGTGGAGTCATGCTGACTGCAGTGCATATGATAGCTGCTGGAGGGTGCGTGGCGGAGGATCCATAGAGCGAACAACACGATCGAGGTGGTCCCACAGATGCTCAATTAGGTTTAAGTCTGGGGAATTACTTTGAAGTCTTCATCGTGCTCTTTCAACCACTGTCGGACATTTCTAGCTGTGTGACACGTTGCATTGTCGTTCTGGAAGATCCCATCCTCCCCAGGGAAGACAATCAGCATGTATGGGTGTACGTGGTCTGCAAGGATGGATTCATAACAAATTCGGTCCATAGTGTCTTCCACAGGTATGAGTGGACCCAGAGAATGCCACGAAAACATTCTCCAGACCCTAACGCTGCCACCACTAGCTTGTATTCTTCCAGCAATGGTTGAAGATTGTTTGTTCTCCAATGTTACTCGCGTAATACGCCAACGTCCATCCGTTCAACAAAGCAGAAAGCGTGACTCATCGGAGAAGGCAATCCTTTGCCAATCAGCGGGGTCCAATTCCGATACTGCCGTGCAAATGTAAACCTCTTCTGCCGATGCACTTTCGTTAGCATAGGTGCAGTGACCATCCATCCGTCTGCATCAGAGCAACATACGAAGCAGGGTTCGCAGAACTGTCGTTTCAGACACACTTCAGGTAGCGCCCCGGTTCATTCGGCCGGTGAGTTGTTCCACTGTAGCGTGTCGATCGGCCCCCAGGCACCTTCGAAGCCGACGTTCATCTCTCACATCAATGGCAAGTGGTGCTCCGCAGTTTCCACTTCGCTTATTTGCAATGGTGCCATTTCTCCAATCACGATGCACTTTAAACACAGCAGCACGCGAACAGTCCACAAACTGCGCTGTTTCAGAAATGCTGCTACCCTTGGCCTGAAAGCCGATAATCATCCCTTTTTGCAAAATCTGATAAATCGTTCCTTTTATCCATGACAACAACGAGTGATATGTTTTCAGAATGTGTACAGTACCCCTTATGTACCCTTAAGGTCACCTCACGACACGCGCCTTCTTTCATTGGCTACACGCTGTTGACGTCAAAAGTAGGAGGTGGTCACAATAATGTGACTCGACTGTGTATTTTCCTTGCGGGAGGGGGGCGGGGTGGGGGTGGGGAAGGCTTCCCGATACCACAGGCTACGGTCTTGCTGTCAGTGTGAAAAAAAAATGTTACTCGAATCTTATTGAAAACTGGTATTTTAACGATTGAGAACCGAGTACGCATCAGTTAAAATTACAATTATGGACCCCCAGGCCAGTCTTTGACAACGACCACCAAATTAAAATAATCGGGATGTAGAACCTTACAGAAAATTTCAAGATCACTGAAATATTGATTTCACAGATAGCTGATATCGGGCTCTTTTATCAGTCATATCATGTGTCATTATCACTTTGAAGAAAAATGCCACATCGGAGAAAACGGGAAAATTTTAGTTGTGTTTACAACAATATTATAGGATACAAAGACGTAGAGTTTTGTAAATCACAAGGCATGCTCAAAAACAAAGCAAAAAAAAAAAGCAAAAAAAAAAAAAAAAAAAAAGAGACGGAGTACAATATCTGCCTGCGTTACAACCGGAATTAAAATCGATCCATTTGAGCTGCTGTAACCAGGGCCGTAATCAGGGCCGTAACTCAGGTTATGGCCAGTGTGGCCTCCCGCCATAGGCGCCAATTAAACGAAGGCACCATATGGGATTTCAGATAGTTAGATAAACAGTAATTAGTATCTGTAAGGTTTAAAACAGCAACGGGAGGACGAACTGTCTACATATTTGCATATATTTTATTATTTTTTACATTTTTGCATTTTAGCGGGGTCATGAAATGTTATTTTCTCCGGAAGTTGACCACAAGTCTTTCGGTCACCAGGGTATGAATATATACACTGAAGTGCCAGAAAAACTGGTACAGACGAGCTTACGCAAAATACATAGCAACGTCACCTATGCGCGTACTCGGTTGCGTCCGCCACTGCGTATATAAAGCCAGCTGTCAGAGCTGTTTTCGGCATGAGAAGGACAAGTGATAACGATTTAAGCGATTTTCAACGCGGTGTCATAGTTGGCGCCCGTGAGATGGGCCATAGTATTTCGGAGGTAGAAACGAAGTTCGGATTTTCACGGACGACCATTGCAAGGGTGTACCGTGACTACAAGAATTCCGGCAAAACCTCCAACCTACGATACCAGTGTGGCTGTAAAAAGACATTGGATGAACGTGATCATCGTCAGCTGTCAATAATCGTTTCACGCGATAGGCGTGCAGCACTCTCGCAGGTATCATGAGAATTCAGTGCTGGAGCCTCAACAAGCATCAGCGTCCGGACTGTGCGACGTACCCTGCACGATATGAACTTTGGGAGCCGACGCCCAACTCGAGTCCCCTTGATGGGTGCACGAGACAGAGCTAAGCACCTCGCTTCGGCACTGCAACACCGCCACTGGACACTTGATGACTGTAAACAAGTAGCCTGGTCTGACGAGTCGCGTTTCCAACTGTATCGGGCAGATGGAAGGATTCGTGTGTGTCGCAAACCCCATGAAGCCATGGATCCCGCCTGTCAACAGGGAACTGTACCGGTTGGTGGGGGTCCTTAATGGTATGGGGTGTGTTTAGATGGACTTCACTGGGACCCCTTGGTACGTCTACAAACGTCTTTGACCGGCCAACGCTATGTGCGCATCCTTTCTGACGAGGTACACCCATTCATGTCCTGCATTCATGCTGATGGTTTGGGCCTGTTCCAAAAGGGCAATGCACCTCCATATAAGTGTTGGGACGCCACATTATGGTTAGAAGAGCATTCATCTGAGTTTGGAGTGTTGCTATTCCCACATAAGTCCCCAGATCTGAACGCGATAGGACACATTTGGGATGCCATGCAACGCGCTATCGAACACAGGAATCCGAGACCTCGGAATACACCCGAATTGTGGAACGCCTTGCAAGAAGTATGGCGTGCATTGCCCACAGCATACACATTGTGTATTTCCAGAAGCTAGTGGAGTCCATGCCTCTTCGTATTTCTTCAGTCCTGCGCTCCCGTGGGGGACCTACCAAATATTAGACTGGTGTAACAGTTTTTCTGGCACTTCAGAATATATATATATATATATTTCTTGAATGTCAAACCAAGCTGATATTGTTTCGAATTATAACCGCAAAGCTAGCACGTATTTGTATTTTTTGTTGCTGTTGTTGTTGGAGGCTTAACGACCATCGTGAGCAACTCAGTCGCCCGCCCCTAATTTAGGGCCACTGGTTCCAGGGAAGGTATAGAGCCAGTGCCGTAAAACAAACACAACATCCATGCCTCACAGGATTCGACTCCGTACCCATCTCGAACGAATGGTCACAAGCCAGCGCTTAGACCACTGCGCCCCCTGGCGGCATTAGTGTTTTGTATCCCTCGGCAACGGGAGTTTGTCTGGTGGAAGGCCAAGCTCTGAGCTGGAGGTCAACCTAAACTGTTGGTGGACAGGGCGTGAATTATGCAGTCGACAAAGATAGAAGAAGGATTTTTTGGTTAGTCCCCAAACTGATCTGTATATGGAAACAGATTCGGACGTTGTTGTTGAGGCATCTGTAAAATTGAAGGCGTCAAAAGTCAAATTAGTTTGATTTGTAGATATTTATTTATTTTGTTCATGTACACTGAAAATAGTAAAATACGACTATATCATTACTGTTTATAAGGAAAAATTTTGATTGTAATTTTTTGGATGATTTGTACATATTTATCTATAATACGAGGGGAAGTCAGAAAGTAACTTTCCCTATTGAAAAACTTTAAAAGTACTACGTGTATTGAAAATATTTTTGCTGATGTGTAACTTGACGCGCTCTGTTTTAGGTGGCTGCAGTTTGAAGTTCTAGAGACAGTACGTTCCTGAACTACACAGATTCCAAATGGCTGCTGTACTGGTTGAATGGGCAAAGGAAGACGTCAGAGCAGTCATCCGCTCCTCGTGGGCAAAAGGGATGCCGCCTAATGAAATTCGTCGTGAACTTCAAGCTGCATGGTCATCAGAGCTGAGTTCGGGCTCAATTTTCGGAGACCGAGCCCGTCTGATCCCGAGGTATATCAGCCCGAGCCCACTCGAGACCGATTTTTTTATTGCAAGATAGAACCCGGGCCCGAACGAGCCCGAAAACTGGCTAACGTGTTTAACCATTAATAAAAAACATCTCCGTTTCCACTCACACTTCCACTCTCCTCCTGGAATTCACCAATTTGTTTGTCAAATGGGGAGTGGGGAAGGGACCTCTATCTACACTGACGGAAAAAATCCCAACACCAAGAAGGGGTTGTGTTAGATAAACGACAGTTAGTAGGCGGTGAGAGTACATCTGTAAGATGACGTCTATGCAAATTTCGCGCTCGGCGCATACGTGTGGCGCTAGTAGCGCCTCGGAACACGCAAAGCAGGTTTGCTGTAAATACGCGCTGTAACGTTCGTGAGCGTTAGTTATCGTTGAGATTCGACGTAGTGTGTTGATGTTAGTCAAGAATGCCTTAAAGAAGAAGAAGAAGAAGCCATTATCAACAGCTCACGGAGTTTGAACGAGGTCGTGCAATAGGGCTACGAGAAGGTGGATTTTATTTCCGCAATATTGCAGAACGACTTGGCAGGAATGTAGCCACTGTGCATGATTGTTGGCAGCGGTGGTAAAGGGAAGGTACTGCCTGAAGAAGACCGGGTTCCGGCCGGCCACGTGGCACTACTGAGAGAGAAGACCGCTGTGTACGGCGTATGGCCGTGGCGCAGCGTACAGCGTCTGCGGCAGCGATTCGAGCTGCAGTTGCCACCACAGTGACACAGCGAACTGTTACAAATCGGTTACTTGAAGGACAGCTCCGAGCCAGACGCCCTGTAGCGTGCATTCCACTTACTCCAAACCACTGCCGTTTGCGACGTCAGTGGTGTCAAGCTAGAGCTCATTGGAGGACGGAGTGGAGATCTGTTGTGTTTTCTGATGAAAGCCGGTTCTGCCTGGGTGCCAGTGATGGCCGTGTGTTGGTTAGAAGGAGGCCAGGTGAGCGCCTGCAACCAACCTGTCTGCGGCCGAGACACACTGGGCCTACACCTGGAGTTATGGTCTGGGGAGCAATTTCCTATGACAGCAGGAGCACTCTCGTAGTTATCCCACGCACCCTGACGGCACAGTTGTACGTCGGTCTGGTGATTCAACCTGTTGTGCTGCCATTCATGAACAGCATTCCAGGGGCTGTTTTCCAACAGGATAACGCTCGCCCGCATACCGCTGTTGTAACCCAACATGCTGTACAGAGTGTAGACATGTTGCCGTGGCCTGCTAGATCACCAGATCTTTCACCAATCGAGCACGTATGGGACATCATTGGACGATAATTCCAGCGTCACCCCCAACCAGCATTAACCGTCCCTGTATTGACCGACCAAGTGCAACAGGCATGGAACTCCATCCCACAAACTGACATCCAGCACCTGTACGACACAATGCATGAACGTTTGCGTGCTTGCATTCAACATTCTGGTGGTTACGCCGGTTATTAATGTACCAGTATTTCACATTTAAAATGGCTCTTCTCGCGCTTACAATAAGCAGTGATCTTGAAACCTTAATCGATTAAATATGTTACCTATACAAATGTATTGCCGCCATTTCATTCCTCTACAACTATTTTTTCGTGGTGTTGGGATTTTTTTCCGTCAGTGTATTTTTATAGTGTAACTGAACGATTTTCTTTGACCGTTCGTTTTGAAGTGCTGCGGGCGGCCGGGCATACCAAATGATCGAGCGGTGCTGCAATTATAAACTGCTCAAATAATGTTAATATCATCACGCCATAATGCACTGCAATATGTACGATGCTAAATAGAATTAGCAGGGAGTTACTGCTTGGAGATAGGAGTAAATTATCGTTGGCAAGCTATCAACTATCCAATATCTGTAGTTCTTCGAAAAGCTTTTTCTTCCCTGAAGAAACACACTAATGCGCAGCCAATGGCATTTTCTACTCAAGCCCGTAATAAATAGCCATCTCGAATGCCCGCCCCCTAACCAGAACCAGTTGCCAAAGAATTCCCTTCACTAACTATAAAGTGTCTCATTTGCTAAATCATATAAAATCCCATTTTTATATTAAAAAATTCTCTTGCTCTCTCTCTTTCTCTTAGAGCCCGAGCCCGCCCGTTCCCGAACCGCAGTAAATATTCTGCATCCCGAGTCCGATTCGCGCCCGGGCTCTACTTCGGGCTTTTGGGTTCGGGCTCAATCCGTCTCAGCTCTGATGGTCATCCCGTTTGGCCGTACACAGCTTGAAGCTCACGGTGAATTTCAAGAAGCGGCATCCCTTTTACCCACGAGAAGCGAATGACTGCTCGGACTTTTTCCTTTGTCCATTAAACCTGTACAATAGCCATTTTGAATCTGTGTAGTTCAGGAACGTAATGTCTCTGGAGCTTCAAACTGCAGCCACATAAAACAGAACATGTCAAGGTTCACGTCAGCAAAAAAACATTTTCAATACAGTACAGGTAGTACTTTTAAAGTTCTTCAATCGGGAAAGTTACTTTTTCACTTCCCCTCATAGATAAACTATAATATTATAATAGATATTTATTTATAAATTAGTTTGATTTGTAGATATTTATTTTGTTAATGTACACTGAAAATAATATCAAAGTATAAGACGTAACTCTAATTTGACTTTCATCTTTAGTGTCTTTATGTAAATTTTGAGTTCATTCTCTTCAAGCGTATGGACCTTGACGTTATATTTTTCTCTCTCAATGAATGTTTTCTGACTGTTTTGATGTCAGTGCGAGTGAGGCGTGTGTGTTGATATGATAAGAACGAGCTACATAATGTTTGAGAGCAAGAAGCGAAAAGGATGGTGTGATGTGGGTAGATTACTGTAGCAATTTGTTGTAACTGGTAGATTAGAGGTAAACACGTCGAACCTAAGTTGATAGAGGTTCAGTATTGTGAATTATGCTGATGTGATCGTTTTTGATGCTTTGTGAATCTGAAGTGTTTTGAAGTTCCTACAGTAACGACCCTTTTCTTTTAAGTTCTTTCAAAGATTTTTTTCTTCCGACCGTTTGGTCACCTAATTTAGCTCAATGTGTAATTAAGGGTTTTGTTTTTTTTTTTTTTTTTTTATGTAGCTATCCGAGCCTTAATGCTATGAAGTTTCAGGGATACGACAACAACCGACTGATGACATGAAGACAATGTTCAAATTAAATAGACGAAATAAACAATAAACATTGCAAGTATGACTAAATCTTTATTGTTTACAAGATAAACTGAGATTATGTTTTTTTTGGATGAGTTATTTTTCATACTTGAACTTTTTATATTATTTAATGGTAATTGCGTTTTACAAAGGGCATCCTGAAAATAATGCCTCGTCCCTCATAGCAGCAAAAATGTGAAACTTGGTGGCAAAATACTTGGATATATTGCTAATAATGCTAGCCTGTTCAAAGGATTGTCCATCACTTTCTATACAGTTCCGCAATCTTTAAACCCATTGGTAAAATCCATTTTGGAAAAATTCCTGAGGTTGCCGTTTCACCCATGAGTTCACAGCCAGTTTAATGTCTGTCACATCGTCGAAACCTTCCCCACGAAGGGTGTTTTTCAAAGGGGCAAACAGGAAAAAGTCTGAGGGAGCCAAATCAGGGCTGTAGGGGTGTTGGGCATCACTGTCCACTCCATTTTGGCAATAGCCCGTGAAGTCTCCATTGCGGTGTGGGGTCGTGCGTTATCATGGTGTAAAACAACACTATGAAGTGGAATGTCACGTCTTTTCCTTCTGATACCTTCCTTTAGCTTCTCCAATGTCTGCACATTGTGAGCACTGTTTATTGTTGCAACTCCTGGATGGTGACACGACGATCAGCTCTGATGAGGTCTTTCACTCGTTGCCAGTTGGCATCTGTCACTGCAGTTGCAGGTCTTCCACTCCGTTGTTTGCCCGACACGCAACTTTCTCCCTCTCGAAACCTCTTCATCCATCCTCGGGCATAAATGATATCGATTGTGGCAGCTCCATACACCGCCAGGAGTCTTCTGTGGATTTCTGGAGCCTCGCATCCCTCTTTTTCCAGGAATTCAATTACGCCTCGCTGCTTTTCTATGTCATTCACGAAATTTATTTCCGATTCTGGAAAAAATTTGTTCTCGCAATGGTGACATATCATAGTACACGTCAGTGCAGTTTCATTAAAATCACTTTAAAATTTCAAAAGTTATTAAGGAGGAGGCATTACTTTTAGGATGCCCCTTGTGCATTAATAGCTTTTTCATTAAGGCGTGTTTTAAGGCTGTCTTTGAATGAGTGTTAGAGTACATCTTCTGCGATAGATGGCGCAAAATATCACTCCTTGGGCGTGACTTTTACGTCTTGAGGGACTGTCCCAGAAGTTGGAGTCAGCGAATCACTGCAGACCTCGCCATATTCAGAACGGAAGCGGTCTCTCGTTGGCTTCACAATGAAAAGACAAAATACGCGCTGTTACGCTTTAACCAATGGCGTTATTTGGAGGTGGAGTAGTTTCTGTCTTAAATTCAAGGGTTCTCTGCTAATGTACATATTTTCTCTTCAAAAAATGAACGTGCAGAAGGATTTAAGATAATTTATGGGAAACAAGTTTCCAGTCTCACTTTTGGGCCCATTTAATTATTTCTATTTGGCCTAGATAATTCAAAAAATCAGACAGAAATGAGAGATTTCATTTCTTCCAGACGGAAATATTACTAAGCTAACTTATTGCGCCCTCTAGCACCCAAATTAGAATTCTTTCGAGTCAGATAAATTGAATTTTAAAAAGAGTTCTAACAAGTTATTCGGAATAATAACTGTGGTACATATTAGCTATAGGTCGTTGTCGTTTTTATTTGTGCTCAAAAATTTCGAACACTACAAATAGTCTTCGATACTCATACAAAAGAATTTACATTGCAGATATAGGATAGAATTTCTCATACACTCATTCAAAGACAGCCTTAAATGTATGGCCACAGGAACCAGAAATCCTAGCTACGGCTCTAGCTGTAATAAATGAAGTGTTTTCCTTGCTTTCATAGATGAAAGTTGGAAAATTCATTCATTCATACAAAGACTTAAATAAAAGATTTTATTGTTACCCTCTAAGGACCAGTATAGAGTACCCGACTTACACCCACATGTTTCATTTTCATACAAAATACTTATGAGCATTTGAACTTGATTACAGTTTTAAATTCATGAGAGTATCAGATTGACAAAGCTTCGTTTCAGTTAGCTGCAGGATACATATTGTTGATGCCCTCCTTCTTTCGTTCGGTGGAACATTGTTCATGCGAAACAGTTTTCAAGGCATCAATATCCAAGCCCTGTTCTTTGAACTTCAGCCTAGCGTCTTCCACGGTTTTAGGATCCAAGTTCAGATGACGAGACCATATGTCGGCATTCCTGACGGTGCCAAAAATGAGGTTGTTGCAACCCCACACAACGGCATAATTACTGTAGTCGGTATCCACCACGCCGTACGTATTGATTGAAAGGCGTGCTGAAAGAAACAGAAACATAAATGTCAACAACTTTTTGGTAGAGTAAAATTTGCACATTTTCTCTAATGGCTACTCATTACAGCACATTTAGTTTACACTGTGAACATGAAACACAAGTCATACACGTTAAGAACTATTTCCAACACGAGATAAAAGATTATCTCTATTTTACATTATTTTTAATGTTCCCTCATGAGCTCTTTCTAAAGCATATCTCGCCGCCACGGTGTCCGAGTGGTCTAAGACACTGACCATTCAACCAAGATGATCCCGTGCTCAAATCTCGGATGATGCTTGGGTGGCACTGGCTCTGTTCGTTCCCTGGAACCAGTGGCCCTAAATTAGGGACAGGTGATGTCTTGTAACTCTAAGAGTTGCTCATGGTGGTCGTTAACCATTCCTCCCCCCAAAAGCATAACTCAGAAGAAAAGTATCGATAATAAACTGATTGTATCAGTTGACCAGAAACAGTTTGGCGAAAATAAATTACGACACCACTGTCACCCGTGTGATGATTCTAATGATAAGGCAGCGTTGAAGGAGCCTCTTCAAAAAGTGCAATGGAAATCTTTCCAAAATACCAGTATAGGCAACTCTCGATAATTCGAACTTTGATAAGACGAAATTCTTGATAACTCGAAAAAAAGTAAAATTTCCTGTACATGTCCTGTGCGAATAAATGTCATAACTTGAACTTTTTTTCGCATTCCCTTCGGATTCGACTCATTGAGAGTCGACAGTACTTTGTGCCAGTTATTATTCAGAGGACAAATCCTAAATGGAATATTTACGAAAACCTATGCTTGAGTACTGAGCTAATTCATCGGCGAATGGCTCTTCTGTTTTCTAGCTCTTTTGACCGTACCTCAACGCAAATTTATTGGAATTGGAGCCATGCAGTTTATTGCATTCTTTAGGGAAGTGGCTCCTAACCAGTGGGAGCACATGCCCCCCCCGCCATGTCAAAGGCTGTATAAGCATTTCCCCCACTGGTTTCTTAAGCCCCAGGATCATAGTAAGCATAATGTTCCTGTGTTTTCTTTTTTTATTAGTTATGCTCGCACCAAATGGGACGTCAAAATGCTTTAGGAATGCTCTTGATTTACCAACATTTTCTTCTACGTACATGGACGTATTTAGCTGTGAGCCTAGAGTTCTTATCTGTTTCTTAACGCTCCCCATGACAATAAATTTATTATCCGTTTCCTTCACTTTCGACTACAACTCAATAACAGAAAACAGCCTACAGCGCCCTAAGGGAACGGTAAACGTAAGCTCAAGAGCATGGAGACATTGTTTTTTGTTTTTTTTTATTGGAGGTTTAACGACCACCGTGAGCACCTCAATGGGCTACAAGTAGTCGCCCATCCCTAATTTAGGGCCACTGGTCCCAGGGAAGGGAGTGAGCTAGTGCCATAAGACAATCACAACATCCATGCCTCACCGGGATTCGAACCCGGACCCATTTCAGACGAAAAGTCGTAAGCCAGCGCTTAGGCCACTGCGCCACAGGGGCTACAAAGAGAGGGACATTCTTCCATGTCATTCTGTCACATTGAGACTGTGACGTACCTGCCAGCAGGACGCACACGACATAAAGGTACATAGCAATCAGAACAAACGTCTGCGTAGCTCAGTTGGTAGAGCGACTTGTTCCGGAATAAGCGGACTCGGGTTCGATTCCCGGCGTAGACCAAAAAATGACGGAGAAATTTACTTCGTTATAATGGCGCCCGAACTACCCGGATGACCCGACCGTTCAAAATCTCGCAATGGTGTGATGTTATTTCCACACCGCGAGATATAACAAATCAGAGAATCCCTTCTCCAGCGCTTCGAAAAATAAATGTGTGTGACGTTGCATTCCACACACCAGATTGACTGGGAGTTCTACAGTGGATGGCTGCCTGCAACGATTCATGGTCACGGCTGACCCGTGGGCCATGCCCCGGCCCTCTTTGGGGGGGGGGAGATGTGACGTACCTGCCAGCAGGACGCACACGCCATAAAGGCACATAGCAATCAGAACAAACGTCCGCGTAGCTCAATTGGTAGAGTGACTTATTCCGGAATGAGGGGATCCAGGTTCGAATCCTGGTGTGGACAGATATGACGGAGAAATTTACTTCGTTATAAGACGAAAAAGTGCCGAAAAGTCATGAAACTATTCAATCACCCTACAGTATCCTTAATTGACTTACACACGTCACGTAAAATGGAATGCTTCTCTTGTGGCATTTTTTCTTCTCCTTTGCGGATGAAAATGTTCCTAAGTCCGAAAATTTCTCGAGGGGGCAGAATATACAGAGTGGACAGAAAGTCCTTCCCTCATTAAGAAAAATGTTATTTAAAAAACCATGATAGTTAAAAACAAGCGGTTTGTGGCAAGATGCATGTAAACCAATAAGAGGTGTGTGTTTTTTTTCTTGTTCTAGGTGCATGCTGAGTAATAACCAGGTGGCACTTTCAGCGCAAGAAGTCAAAATGAAGTCTTTGAAGAAAAAGGCACAATGTGTTCTGTGGTGCCATGAGACCAAATCACCGATAATTGTTCAGAGTAATTTCAGAAGAGAGCACGCGGACGTCCATCGTCTGATCATGAAAGCATAACAGCTTGGTATGCAAAGTTTAAGGATGACAGGAAGTGTTCCTGATCGAAAATGAACAGGCCGGCCGGTTGTTAGTGAAGAAACTGTTGATGCAGTTCGGAAAGCTTTCATATACGCAGTCCTCCGAAGTCCACTCGCCGAACTCGATATCCCTTGCACAACACTGAAATTTGTTTACACAAAAGGCTTTGTTTTTATGTGTACATGCAAAGTGCAGATTGTTCAAGCCTTGCAGGTGGAAGACAGCCCACCACGTCGTGCTTCTTTCGCAACGGAGGTTTTGCAGCGTTTCGATGACAACAACAACTACATGCAGCATGCGTGTTTTTCTGATGAGGCTACTTTTCACACCTCTGGGGACGTAAACAGACACAATGGGCGTACATGGAAGTCGAGAAATCCCGATGTTGTGTTTGAAAAATAGTGGGACAGCTCAAAAGTGAATGTTTGGCGTGGTCTCACGCACAACAGAGTCATCGTATACCTTTCCTTTTTTGTGAACGCACAATAACAGCAAATGCGTACGTGCACATAATGGAGCTTTTTGTTGCTCCTCAGTTGGACGAACGTCAACCATGGGAAATTTCCCAGGTGCCCAGCCACATTGGGGATTAATTGCTCAAAAATCCTTCTATACCACATTTCCTAACAGATGGATTGCGAGGGACCGTCCAACATCATGGCCGCCACGGACGGTCACCCGACATAACACCGCTAGACTTTTTTCTGCGGTGTTATGTCAAGGATAAAGTCTACTCAACACCAGCGTCTGATATTGAAACTTTGCATAGGAGACAAACAGATGCTATTGCCACCGTCTCCAAAGAGGTGTAAGGCAAAACATGGCGAGAAACTGAATATCGACTAGATGTGCTTCAGGCCACGAACAACGCACATGTGGAGGTGCTCTAACATTGTAGAAAAAAAACCTCTTAGTTTGTATGCATCATGCCACAAACTGTTTTTTTTTTCTACCTAGCATAGTTTTTTAAAATAAAAATTTTCGTAGTCAAGGAAAGACTTTATGTTCACATTATATTAGGATGACCTCACTCATCTGATGGAGATTTTGCATAGTCACTCAAACCATATGACGTATACTGTAATTTAGCTTTCATTTTTTTAGTTTCTTTCTCTTTGTAAATTTTGAGTGAGAAAATATAACGTTAAGGTAGCATTTTCTACCTTAACGTTATATTTTCTCACTCGCTGAATAATATTGGCAAATGGCAACAGTCTTGAGGTCAGTGTGCGTGTTGACAGATAAGAACGGGAGATATATAATGTTGAAGCAAGCAGCGAAAAAGTGCGATGGTACTGTGGTTTCCGTAGTCGTGATATATGATATGTAGAGTACTGCCGCAAATTGTTGTTGTTGTTAGATGCAAACAAGTCGAACCTAAGTTGATAAAGGTTTAGTATTGTAACTGATGTGAATGTGATCGTCTTTGATTAATTGGAAGTACCGTTTAGCATGTTTACGCTTTTCCTGGAACAACCAATAAAGACCATTTATGTGAGTAATTGAAGTCTTCTCTCTTCTAGCCGTTGGGCCGTCTAATTTAGCTCAGTGTAGGCCTATAATTAAAGATTTGTGTTTGCTAGATATCCGGTGTTTGAAACTTCGAAGTTACAGTGCTATGAGTTCAACTGACTGATAGTACGATAGATAATGTTTTAAGAGTGAAGCAGAGACGATTAAACGAAAAACATTGTAACCACTAAAAATAAATGAAAAGCACTTTGCTTACTTTATGTTCTTTGCGTCATGCTGCAAATCTGAAGAATTGGTGAACACCTTCCGACGCCGAGCTAATGAAATACACTGGTTTCCATAAATTAAGCAACAAACCGAAAAATTGCAATAATTGGGCGAAATATAGTTCAAACTGCACGAAATTTATATATGTTACGGGTGAAGGCATACAGCATCGATGTACGGAAGGCAAATGAATGACGCCGTCAGTGCTTTATGCAAATGCGAAAGAGCTTAAAACCAACTGTTTCGGTGGGAGTCGCCAATTCATGTGCGGCGGTGAACGACAAGATTTCAATATAGCGATTTTGTTAACATGGCTTCAAGACGTCATTAACTAGAGGAGTTGCGCTACAGAGCGATAGGCCGACTCAAAGCAGGACAACGGCAGACGCACGTCGCAAGATGACTCAATATCGATCGTTCTGTGGTCAGCAGGATGTGGCAGCAGTTCCAAGCCACGGGTGCAGCTTCCCGAAGGTACAACGAAGGTAGGTCAAGGCCAAGGATCTCCGCGGATGATCGGTATTTGCGGCTTTTGGCACGGCGAAACAGGACAGCTACACCGACCCATCTCGGATCTGTGCTTGCAACAGCCACCGGACGAACGGTATCAGTTTCGACGGTACGCGGAAGGTTACATGCAGGACGACTGTATCTTCGGCGACCGGTATTATGCCTGCCCCTCACTCCCCGCCACCGGAGGGAACGTTTCAATTGGGCATGAATGCATGTGAACTGGACTCAAAATCAGTGGAGGTCCGTTCTGTTCACTGATGAGTCGCGATACAGAGTGATTTTTGCCGAGTTTACATCTGGAGAGAGGCCGGTGCTCGCTATTTTCCTTCTAATATCCAGGAAAGGGACACCTATGGTGGTGGTAGTGTTCTGATGTGGGCAGGCATATCGTTAGGTGGCCGTACCGACCTCTATGTGTTGCCACATGGAAATCTCGATGCTCAGAGGTATAGAGACGACATCCTGGACCCTATTGTTCGAGCGTATGCGGCCGCAGTTGGCGATACATTTGTACTGCAGACGGATAACGCCCGCCCTCACACAGCTCGACTCGTGCACCAGTACCTGGAACAGGAGACTGTAGTCCATATGGAGTGGCCAGCACGCTCTCCCGATCTGAATCCCATTGAGTATGTCTGGAATGATCTTGGAAGGGTGTTGCTGGTCTCCAGCCCCTTCCCCAAACCCTGCAGGGGCTCTCCACCAAATTTCACCCGAATAGCTGCATACTAAAGCTTACCACCAAATTTCACCCGAATCAGTTTCATACGTTTTGAGTTATCACGATTTTTCCATTTGTTGCTTAATTTATGAAAACCGGTGTAGAACTAAACCCCCACACAGAAAATTGGAGTTTAGCACTACTGCTTTAGGGTGCAGGCGAACCACTACTTACGAACTTTCAATAAACGAAAAATTCGTATTTACAAACATTGCACGCACTAATAAATTGAGATTTCTAATTCGTTTAAAGAACACATGGACTGAACACCACGCTTACTAACATTTAGCGATGCGCGAAGTTCACGGATATTTTACGATGCGCGACGGAAGTTGCTGGAAACAAATAAAACCAACAACAATGGACCGCTGTTGGAGACAACTGTGCCCACAATATGTTTCTGGTTCACTGGATTTTGAAAAACCTCAAAAGCAAATTACCCAGGAAATTGTATTGAGGCTGGACTTGGACGATGTAGATGCAGTAGAATTAATTGAGTCTCATTCAGTGATAAATGATGAGCTGATGGAATGCAGAAGTAACTCAGAGAAGAGGCAGATGATGAAGACAATGAAAACAGTACGAGCCCACTCCCCAAAGGTTTTCACAATCAAACTTCTTACAGATTCTTTAAATCAATCTGAAGTGGCTTTAAAAGCACTAAAGGATAAGCACCCAAATGCCGAAAGAAGTTATACAGTCTGCAAAGGCGTTAATAAAGAGCCGGTCAGCTACAAACAATGCACGACGAAATGAATGATTTTTTTTATTCAACTTTCGTTTAAGGCTTTCTTCAAAAAAGTAGGCCACACCGGAGATGCAGTGGTCTAAGCGATGGCTTCTGACCATTCGTCCGAGATGGGCCCGGGTTCGAATCCCGGCAGGGGCGTAATTACCGGGGAGCAGTCTGCAGAGGCGTTAATAAAGAGCCGGTCAGCTACAAACAATGCACGACGAAATGAAAGAAAATTTTTTACGCAACTTTCGTTTAAGGCTTTCTTCAAAAAATAGGCCGCCCCGGAGACGCAGTGGTCTAAGCGATGGCTCCTGACCATTCGTCCGAGATGGGTCCGGGTTCGAATCACGGCAGGGGCGTAATTACCGGGGAGCAGTTGGGGCAGTATGCTCCAGGCGCAAGATTTTGGGGGTGCAAAAATTTTCGTATTAAAAAAGTCATTAAAATGCAAATCTTAAAAAAGAATTGCCCCAGCCAAAGCAAAAAAAAAATTCATATTAAAAAAAATCATTAAATGTTAAAAAAAAAAAGTGAAGATAAAGCATAGTTCAAGTTCTCCACAACTGATCTACCAACAACTCTTTGACCGATGTAGAGGTGTTGCACCGAAGTGATAGGCTAGCTGCAACGTATCCGTCAGATATTTCTGGAGATCTGGATCCATAATTATTGCGCCTGAAAATATGCTTTGCTAGCCATATCGAAAAACTGTCAAACCTTCGAGAGCTTGTCGAACTTATTCTCTAGCCGTGTTGTCGAACTGATACTAACACGTAGTCAAGCGTCCAGCAGCTTTGCAGATGTTGGAATTGATGTTTGATTTTTCTGACATTGCCAGTGACTACTGCAACGGTTGAGAGATCTTTCTCCAAATTAAAGATAATAAAAAACTACCTAAGAAGCAGTTTTGTCCAGCATCGCCTCAGTGCTTTAGCAGCTATATCAATTGAAAGATCAAGAGTTCGTGCATTGGATTTAAACCACGTGACTGACAACTTTGCAAAACAAAAAGCAAGGAAGAGGGAATTTTAAATAGCGGTAAGATATCAACGTAAAATTTTTTATGCACTTCAGTTTTTTGTAATCACTTTCTTAAATCATAAAGAAAAAAATTAGGTATAATTGATTTCACTTGATTTTAACTTTTTTACTTTCCGTTGGGGATGTGGGGTATATATTGTAGACTATCCTCACGAATAAATGTGTTTTTGAATTAATTTAAAGAAAAAATCAACATGGGGTGTGATACACCCCACATCAACGGAAGGTTAAATCATCAACGGAAGGTTAAATAAAGCATGATACAGTATACAAGGGCGTAGACAGAGGAAAGGGAAAAATTTCCCCCAACCTTGCAAAATTTTTTAAGAAGTTTCAGCAATTTGGGGGTTACTTAAAACAGTTTACCCTTATGAAGACTAATTTGCATTTCTTGTGTGTACAAAGGAATTTAAATGGACAACTTGGTTTACAACTGAGAAGCCGCTGGGGATGAGGTGGGGGGGGGGGCGCCAACGCTAGGAACTGCTCCTGGGCGCAGATTTTGTAGTTACACCACTGAATCCCAGTGAGGCGTGGATGCTGTATTTGTCTTACGGCACCGGCTCTCTCCCTTCCCTGGAACCACCTGGCCCTAAATTAGGGACGTGCGCCTGCTTATAGCCCGTTGAGTTGCTCACGGTTGTCGCTAAACCCTCCAGAGTTGTTGTTTTTGCCTCCCCGGTGGCGCAGTGGTCTAAGCTATGGCTTCTGATCATTCACCCAACGGAAAGGCTGGGTTCGAATCCCGGGTAAGACATGGATGTTGTGTGTTTGTCTTACGAACGGGTGGCTCAGTGATCTAAGCGGTGGCTTCTGATCATTTGGTCTGGGTTCGAATCCAGAGTCGTTTGTGTTTTTTTTTTTTTTTTTTTTTTTTTTTTTATTCGAGTTTTAACGACCACCGTGAGCAACTCAATGGTCTATAAGCAGTCGCCCGTCCCTAATTTAGGGTCACTGGTTCCAGAGAAGGGAGAGAGCCAGTGCCGTAAGACAGACACAACATCCATGCCTCACCGGGATTCAAACCCGGACCTCGTTCAGACGAATGATCAGAGGCCATCGCTTAGACCACTGCGCCACCGGGGCGGCCGTTTGTGTTTGTCTTCGGGGATTTATTCGCTGTGTTCCTTGTTCACCCGGCATACTGTATTCAACGTTCACTATGTACATTGCTGACGTCGAAACACAAAATGTCTATACTGTATATGCCCATGTATATCTATCAACTAAGTCCAACGAATGATTTTTTAAACCTTCAATAACAAAAAAAAAAAAAAAATAAAAAAAAAAATTATAATAAGGGACAAGGACACCTTATTGGAGCTGATAATCCTGGGACTCGTACTCCGTAGTAGTACATAATGTATGCATGTATTAAAAAATACGAATTTTAAAATAAATTTAATTCTTTTGAAATTACATGTTTTTAATTATTTGCCGTTTAGAATACATAAATCAATTCCTTTCGTACTGTACATTTTCACTAACTAACTTTGTATAAAGATCTATTTCAGAAACTCATTAACAAATTAAACAATAGAGCTTATGAAGAAAATGAATTAAATTTACAAATTTCCAGATTACAAATACATACATTTAAGTTTTTCTTATAGGAGACGAACCCAGGATAAAGTATGGATAAAGCGCACTAAGCCGTTTCTCACACTATCTGTATCTACTAGGTAACCCCCCCAGAAAAAAAGTCGCCTTCAATCAGTCTTGTTCAACACATGTCCATACTATCTCAACATTGCATCATCAAACCTTCAACGAAAAAAAGCCCTCAATTAAAAAATATAAAAAAGCACACTGAAAAGAAGATGTAGCATTTTTAAAATTCAAACGCCGAAGTTTACTAGTTTACTATCACTAATGTTTCAAATCTCAAAAAGAGACATGAATTTGGATAAGGTATGCCATTGGGTTTTTTATTTTACAATCCGATTGCGTTAGTGCCTTCTTTCATGGCTGAGTTCAGAGGAAGTCATGCTACGACTTAAAAAATTTCCTTAGTTAGTTAGCCGCCAAATATTTCCGAAGCTAATGACATCGATTGAGAAGAGGCTGTTGTGTAATGATTTCTGTTAACGTTCCATGCATACCTCGTTGGAACACGACCTCCAGTTTCCTTAATGACACTCTCAAGACCCCGGTTTGCATCACAGGTGAAACTCATTGACCTTACCAGCAGTTTCCTGACTGGTACGTCTCATCAACTCACCGTTGCACTTTTGATGCTATATGCATCTTTCTCGACAGGAGTAAAGTAAATCCCAAGGAAAAGATTTCGATGTAACGAAAATGGGTCATTGCCAAAACCATTGTTGAAATTTGATCGTGCAGCACGCTGTCCCGTGAAGTGACTTAAGAATAGTTAATTTCATTGTTACTCAACAATATATTTCACTGAAGTATCGCCGAACATTATTTCATCACGTGACGTGCCTGCACCGCACGGACGCATGTGAGATAAAGGCAGATAGCATTGAGAGCACATGTTCTCGTAGCTCAGTTGGGAGAGCGACTTACTCCGGAGAGAGGGAACCCGGGTTCGATGCCCGGCGCGGAAAAACTTGTACGTTATATTGGCGCCCGAACTTCCAGGATGATCCGGCTGTTAGAATTCTCGCAATGATGTGATGTTCTTTCCACACGGCGAGACAGGAAAAATGAGAATCTTTTCTTCAGTGCTTCGAAAAATAAATCAGTGTGATGTTACGTTCCACACACCAAATTGTCTGGGATTTCTCAAATGCACGTTCTTCATGGGATGATTGCCTACAGCGATACATGGTCCCGGCTGACCCATGCGCCCCCCGACCCTCTTTGGGGGGGATATGTGACGTGCTTGCACAGCAGGACGCACATGAGGCAGATAGCAGTGAGAGCACATGTCTGTGTAGCTCGGTTGGGAGAGCGACTTACTCCGTCTTCAATGCCAGGCGCTCACAAACTTGTACATTATACACGGTTTACATAAACGTAACAATATCTCATTGCAATCTGCGTAAATTACGAGAACCTGATGCTAAATGTGACAAAAGCCATTACAAAATTGCATTTTGATGCTATGCATCTTTCCCGACAGTAGTAAATTATGCGTCCTATCGAAATTTGGCTTCCTCCCGAACCTTCCACATCACCAAAGGAGGGCTACCTGCTATTGACGAAAGCTTAAACCCCTTTTTGATCACTCCCGTTAATATGAGGAGCTGAGGTATCGGTCCCTAATTCTCGAGCTCGTGATATTGCCGGGATGAAGAATTAAAGAAGTTACATACTGAATAGCGCAACCACAACTGATTTCCATCATCATCATTAGTGCTCTGTCTCTTGACAGGTCCAACGGTAACTCAGCAAGTTCTCTTCTTCCAGTTTCTTCTGTCCCTTGCCTCCTCCTTCAATCCTTGATAGCTTCCTATGCCTGTTATATCATCAAGCATCATCAGTTGCCTCCTACCTCTTGGTCGCTTTCCTTCAATTTTCCCTTCTATCATTCTTTTCAATAGGCTGTCTCCTCTTAACACACGTCCTATCCAGTTATACACTCATCGTCAAAAAAATAGTTGCACCCAGAAGGACGTGTCGGATTGCAATGCTATTTGGGAGGAAGGTAAAGGTTACCAGGAACAATAAATGATTAAACATTGAGACTGATATGGGCAAAATTTATTAAGCTACACGCCAGTAAGTAGTGTCTCTCAGTATGGCAACGGGACGCCATGTTTGCTCACACAACATTCCAAACGTCTCGGCATGGAGTTGTACAGGTTCTTAATGGTGTCCTGAGATAAGGCATCCCATGCAGCTTGAATCTTCTCACGCAGTTCCTGCAGATTGTGTGGTAGGGGTGGAGTGTGGATGGCGCGTCCAACAGCATCCCACACATTTTCAAGCGCCGATAGGTCTGGCGATGTGACTGCTATCGCCAGACCTATCAACGGCACTGCTGCTGCCTCGAGAGTTTGAAAGTAAGCTCTCGAGACAGCAGCAGTATGCGGACAAACGTTGTCCTGTTGGAAAATCGCACCTGAGTGAGATTGCACCCGTGGAATGAAGTTCTCTTCGAATAGTACGTGTACATACCGAAGTTCCAGCATTTTTACTCACCTGTACACAGAGGTCTTGTGCAGTGCTCCGTCGATTAGCTGTAACGACTTTCTTGAGGCTTCGACGTCCTCTATCACCGATTTTCTTAGGTCTGCCGGTACGTTTTGCTGCTTCAGACACGCCAAGTGTCTTCCACTTATTCAGTACATACAAAACAGTTGACTTGGGTATGTTTAAACGTCTCTCGGTTTCTCTTATGGACAACCCACTAATATAACACTCAACAATCTTTCCTTTCTCAAAGTAAATTCTCTCCCGCCGTGGCATTTTCACTCAAGTGCGTTATGATCGCGGTCAGCTGCAGGCTTGTTTTTATACCGTTTGCAGCTGTACCGCGCATCTTAACAACGCAGCGGATCCGTTCATTTGCTTTTAAAGGGGTGTCCGGTGACTTTTGTCAACATAGTGTTGTCCGGTGACTTTTGTCAACATAGTGTATATCCCAATGGGTTACTCACGATGGTCGTTAAACCCCCAAACAAACAACAAAAAATTACTTTTGCCAATAATATATACAAATTTACTAACAAGTATGAAGATCTAATGAAAACGGGCACTATTCCGAAAGGGTTCAAAAGTTTACTACTAGATAACAATTAACAATAACATTTTTACTTATTCTCTTATTTATTTAAAACAAAAACAATGTATGACCGCCAGTGAGTTATGTGTGTGTGTGTGCGTGTGTGTGTGGTTTTTGTCGAGCTTGCCCTGAGATTTACAAAACTCTACGCCCATGAGGGGGACAACAGTTTTTTATCGTTTCATTGCATTTATTGCATTCCGATGTGGGTTATCACATGGGTGGGGTACAGAGGAAAAATTAAAAAAAAACTACTGTCTGTAATCAATTTTATTTAGACGAAAGACAATTGTTTTTTCTTTTATTCGTTTAGATGTGAAGACGAATGTTAATATAGAGGCATAAATCTCCCACCAGGGGCGCCGATTTCACCAAATTATTGGGGGTGGGACCGTGGGGGACAGGCGTGCAGAGATCAGACGTGGGAGGAGCCCCATCTCTTCCATTGCCAGAAGGGGGAAAAACGGCAAAAGATAAACTACGAGATTCGACGTGCATTTTAAAATGCCATTGTAATTGTTCTTCAGCAAATGAACAAGGACACAGAAATTTTCGTTTAGCTGAATATTAATATTTTTAAAAAGTAAATTTCAGCCTGTGGTTTCCTAAAAATTTCCAGAGAGATTTTATTTCAAAACGTTTATAAAAACTGAGAAATTAGTGCGGTTACTCAAACGAAGAACGAGAAGCGCATAAAATAAATAGATAAATAAAGGCGCTAGAGATTATAAGCTTCTGTATTTTTATTTATTTATTTTATTTTTGATAATTGTTTTAAACATTTACTACATATCCCTAGAACATGTCAAACACAATAAGGGACTGGCAATCAAGTTTATTATCAGATGAGCAATGCTGAGTACAGTATGGAGAAAAAGTTTTGATTTATTTTGTTATTTATTAATATTTTGGAAATAAATCTCTGTGGTCTAAGGTGAAACTTGGTCCGTCTTATAAAAAATATTATATTTTTATAAAGGCAAGAAATGATTTTTTTGCAATTAGAGCATAGGACACGACAGTTTGAATAGCATGGGAAAACATTGTTTTCTCTATAGAAATATTTCAACTCACGCATTTCGAAAATGACACGCACACACAAAAACAAAAACTTATTTAATTAAAGAGGACGAAAAGTATCGGGAGGGCACTGTCCCCTCCCCAGTAAAATTACTGAGCGGGCAAGATCTCCCCCCTTCCCCACACACACACTAGTCGCTGTCTATGTCTCCCACCTGAGTAATTTTAAAGAATCGTGGCCATTGTCTCTCCCCCTCTTTACACTGCTACCCTCGCTTACCGCCAGAAAAACATATGAAACAAATGTTGGCGGTTTAACGATCTTCGACTGTATAGGTGAGCTGTATTGAAAAATTAAGGGATTATCAATGATGAAAATGGAGAAGAAAGAGCAAGTAAATCAAAGTTCATTCGGGTAACCATGACCGGTTTCCGCAGCGCTCGATACAATCTCTTAGTAAACAAATTGGCACACACACACACACACACACACACAGAGAGTATAAAACTGACGCCAATCGTTAACCCATTCGGTCATCCACGTGCGAGAAAAAAAACACTTTTCATACTTTCTTCCTCATTTCCCCGTTGACCTTTGACACATAACCAGCTATCATATAAATGAATTGCTGGTATATTTCAGGCTGGCACGTATCCAGGATTTTTGTTTAGGGTGGCTCCAGAAAAACTGTATATATACAGTATGTGTGTGTGCAGGGGCGTATCCAGGAAGGGTTTTGAGGGTTAAAAAAACCCTTCAGTACGGGCATGAAGTCAATAAAGACACAGCAACTCATGGTTTAAAAATCGTCGTACGATGTGACATGTATTGAGAATCATTGTCTCTTGGATTTCAGTCGTTAGGTATTGTAGATCTAAAGTATCGAGTTGAGTTATACGAGTCCGTGGAATTATACCAGTTGCAGAGATAATTAGTGGACGTATATGAGCTGTTTTCAACTTCCACATCTGTTTAATCTCTGCAGCCAGTTCCACATACTTGTTGATTTTTGTTGCTTGGGTATTCTGAATATTACTGTGTAACGGTACCGATATGTCGATGCTAACTGTTTCCTCCTGCCTTTTGCCATATAGCACTATGCCTGGACGATTGGAAGACATGTTACGTCTGTTTTAATCTCAAGTTGCGAATATTATTTGCCTTGCTTATTGTCTAGTACCTCAGTGGGTTTAGTATGGTACTTCTGCCCAGAGGCGTGGCCAAGGGAGAGAGGGTCCTCGGGTCCGGACCCCTCTTCCCCCTTGAGGGTGGATTAAGTACGAATTTAAAGCAATATATATGTATATATGAGGCTTTCAGATGCTGATCTTGGCTACGTATAATGGACGCTCCCTATCTTCTGATTCAAGGCTTCTTGAATTGGAAGAGGATCTACAAAGGATCAAGTGGGACATCGTCGGGCTAAGTGAGGTAAGGAGAAAAGGAGAAGATTTCATTGAACTGAAAAGTGGACATCTCTTCTACTATCGTGGGACTGATACTGGCAGAACTAGTGGTGTTGGATTTATAATAAACAAGAAACTGAAGGATAAAGTTGTAGAAGTTGAAAGTTCCTCTGACAGAGCTGCACGACTCGTTATCCAACTCTCGAGAAGATACCAGGCTCAGATTATTCAAACTTATGCACCCACCACAAGTCATCCTGAAGAAGAATTTTATGAGGAAATTCGTCATCTAAATAATAAAGGTAAGCAGCACTTGAAGATAATTATGGGAGATTTCAATGCAAAAATAGGGCAACGGCAACAGAATGAAACTTCAGTAGGTAAATTCGGTCACGGCAACAGAAACCAGCGTGGAAATACTCTCGTAGAGTTTGCAGAGGCAAAAGGGTTTTTCATCTTGAACTCCTTTTTCAAGAAAAAGCCACACAGGAAATGGACATTGAGACATCCAAATGGGACGACAAGTGAAATTGATTTTATTATGGGTAACAAAAAATTCGTCATAGAAGACTGCAGGGTGCTAAACAAGTTCAACAGAGGTAGTGACCATAGACTGGTGAGATGTAAGATGCACCTCAACACTAAACTCATAAGACAAACAAAATGTATTAACATAACCAACCTTAAAAAACACCATAATATCTTCAAGTTGGAACTGAAGAACAGATTCTCTCCTTTAGAAGGCCTAACATCGGAAGAAGTGGCTATTTCTGAAGTTAACAGAAAAGTAACCAAAGCTCTTATGGAAACAGCAACAAAATTTGTGTATTCTAAGAACAAGTTGCATGTGGACAAATTATCAGGAAAAACCAAAATGTTGATGCAAAAAAGAAGGGAGATGAGAACAACTAAAGAAGATGTGGCTTCCAAAGTGGAATATACAGAGCTATGCAAGACAGTACGAAAAAGTATTACTGAAGGCGTAAGGAAATTCAACTGTGAACTAGTAAGGAAAGCAATTGAAAACAACCAAAGCCTAAAGATAGCAAAGGGACATCTCAGTAAGGGAGGAAAACAGATCATGGCACTGAAAAAAGAAGATGGTTCTGTAACAAGAAATAGAGGCGAAATTTTGACAAAAGTTAAAGGTTTCTACTCCAAATTATATGAAAGGGATGATACATGTACTCCAGACATCATGAAAGGTACCAGAGTTCTCCCAGCCCTCCCAGCAGAAGTTGCACATGCAATCAAGAACATGAAGCGGGGAAAAGCTCCAGGAGAAGATGGAATTACTGCAGACATCATACAAGAAGCAAGTGGAGAAATCGAAACAGTACTCGCCCAAATTTTCACTCGATGCCTTAATGAAGGGAAGATTCCTGAGGATTGGAACAACGCTACAATGATCCTACTACATAAAAAAGGTGACATTGAGGATCTCAGGAACTACAGACCTATCAGCCTCCTATCAGTGGTTTATAAAATCTTCACTAAAGTTCTTTCACACCGCTTGAAGGGGACACTGGACATGGCTCAACCGAGAGAACAAGCTGGATTCAGGAGTGGCTACAGCACAATAGATCGTATCCACGTACTGAGAGAACTAATTGAAAGAGCAAGGGGATATGAACTTCCATTGGCAATGGCTTTTATCGATTATGAAAAAGCCTTTGATTCGGTGAAACCATCAGCAGTTACAATGGCTCTGAAATCCTGCGGTATTGAAGATGCGTACATTAATATTATTAATAACATCTATGAAAATGCAATTACAAAGATTCGGCTGTTTGAAAATACAACACACATAAAAATTGGAAAAAGAAGGAGACAAGGTGTCACCATATCTCCGAAGCTCTTTAATGCTACATTGGAAAATGTCTTTCAATCACTGAACTGGGAAAACAAAGGGATAAAGATTAATGGAGATTATCAAACCCACCTTCGTTTTGCTGATGACGTAGTCATTTTTGCAACTACCCCATCAGAGCTACAGAGTATGATCCCGGAACTTGCTGACAAGAGTAAAGAAGTGGGATTAAAAATGAACTTTCAGAAGACAAAAGTGATGTTCAATGCTTTTACAAGAAATGAAGATTTATCGATTGATGGAGAAAAGCTGGAGATAACAGACACGTACGTTTATCTTGGACAGTAGATATCAAGTGAGGGTCACATTGATGAAGAAATTAACCGGCGTACAAAACTTGCCTGGAGAGCTTTTGGAAGAAACAGCATAATTTTCAAGAGCAATATGCCATTATGTCTTAAAAGAAAAGTGTTTGATCAATGAATAATTCCAGTGCTTACGTATGGTGCAGAGACGTGGACCTTAACTAAAAGAGACATACAAAGGCTGCAAACAACTCAAACAAGCATGGAGAGGTGCATGCTTGGTGTAACCAGGAGAGATACGAAGAGGAACTCGTCGATCCGAAAAATGACAAGAGTGGAAGACATCATGATCAGAGTTAAATCCCTGAAATGGCAATGGGCTGGACATACTGCCAGAAGGACAGACCATCGATGGACAGCCGAAATTTTAGATTGGGTTCCAAGGGACAGGAAAAGACCCAGAAGAAGACCACATGGGAGATGGGTGGATGAAATTCGAAAGTATGCGGGAGTGACATGGAGGAGACTGGCACAAGACAGACCGTTGTGGAGGAAACTTGGGGAGACCTTCGTCCAGCAGTGGATTTGATAATGGTTGACAATGATGATGATGATGATGATGATGAGGCTTTCACCAATGAACCAAATCCATGGAACCCTCCTTCCCCTTAAGAAATTTCTGGGCTACGCCACCGCTTCTGAACGCTGAATAGTTCTGCATCGTGCATTAATTCTTAATGAATCATCTTAACAAAATTATTATGTCGCTGCATATAATCAACGTTTATTATTATTATTATTATTATTAAATTTTCATCTTCACTGAGCGCTCTTGGAAAAAATTATAAACGTTTTACGTTCCCACTTTATCAGGTTTCCTACCAGCAACCTGACCCTATAGCACAAAAGAAGCAATTACTGGTCTTTTCCCACTGCCCACATATCCAATTGAGACAAAAAGTGAGATAAACTTGTCCTCTTGAAGCTGTCTAACCAGGGTCGGGGCTGGTATGACATCTTAGGGCATGACCCTCTACTCCTAGCTGTTCTAACCCACTAGGGTCTATCAGAACACCCTAGAATGAAAGGTTTGGTGATTTTCTGTTAACTGCCGTTCGGCACTAAAATTTGTCAGGCAAAGTAGAAATCTGTGGTCGAGCCTTCAGGTCCATGACCAGCATTCCCCCTTTTCTGGAAGTAATTGACCACTCAGCGAAACATATCACCAGAATAATAAAAATAAAACACAGTCCGATTGGTGATTCAGAATCCCAGACAGAAGTGACACATTTTTTCAGTGTATTGCCTTTACATTATTACTTATGATAATGCGCTTTGTATTATTTTTACCTGATTATTCCTAATGAAATTTATTATTTCATGTTTTTATTTTATGCATACACTACTGTTTGTGAAAATTGCAACACCAAGAAGGAACCATGCGATTTGAATGAAATTGATACCGCACATTACTGACACGACTGTACATAAGTGATTTAATTTTCAGAACAATACAACAATTTTCATCTGCAAAAATCAGTATCTTGTGAAGCCTCCGAGAGTTGCAATAAGAGCTTCTAGAACGCGTGACATGGAATCGAAAAGGCGTTGGATGGTGTCCTGGGTAATTGCTTTCTAGGCGGCATGTATGCGAGACCACAGATCATTGGTACTGACATCTGGAGGACTTTGATCGGCCAGTTGCCGAGTAACCATATACCAGACGTTTTCAAACGTGCAGACCAGGGAAGAGGCGGTATCTGCTGTGCTGCGAAGAGGGCTTGAACATTTCTGGAGACATGTGGTCGGGCATTGTCCTGCTGGAATATAGCGCCAGAAGTGCTCTGAAGGAAGGGTATGACTTCTGCCTGTACAACTTCCCTGTTGTATCGGTCGCTGTCGAGTTTGCCCTCAAATCGTAGCAGCCGAGATCGCGCATGATACCCAATGGCATCCCACGCCATCACACTTGGCGTTCGGCCCGTATGACACTCGACAATGCATGCTGGAAGAATGCGCTCACCACAATACCATCTAATGCGTATGCGGCCATTATCGTAGTCCAAGTTGAATCGGGAACTCGTCTGAAAACACATGTTGCCAATCAACACGCCATTGTCTGCATTGAATACCGGATTCCAGCCTGATGCGTCCATGGTCCAGGGTCAAAGGAATCCGCAGCAAAGGGATGCGTGCAACCAGTCCTCTGTGCAGAAGAGAGAAGACGGCGTCGAACTGTGGAGGTAGATAATGCCACACCTGTTGCAGTGTTCCATTGCTGTGATAACGCCTGCGAAGATGCGGAACGGTTCATCACTACCATGCGGATGAGGTGTCAATCAACTCGCGGTGTCGTCACATTTCTCGGTCCACTGCCGGATTGTCGATGCATCTGGTTCTCCTCGGGCCACTGCAGTTACAAGGGCATCAATGTCGTGGCGTTATGCCCTGTCCGAGCCGAGCCACAATGTCGCGGTACGAAAATGCACCTTCACCTGTTGTAGCGATCACTGTTGATATTGCCCTCAAGTCGTAGCAGCCGAGATCACGAATGGTACCTACCAATCATTCGTCCCCGTTCAAGTTCTGTCGTATGGTGATATTGCGTCCTTCGTCGTCGCTGAGACGTTATTGAATCCTGGAGATTCTTTTACAACTCGCTGCCCGCGATGCACTACTGGTGCGTATTCTAAACAGCCCTCTCTTTATACCCCTCACTCGACTGTCTAGAGGACGCTACCGGGCCCAGACATGCGCAATAACTCTGCATTTCTAATCATTTGCATGTCCTACCCTGCTCTGCATATCCTATAAGTTTCACGTGATTACCATCGTTCCTTCATGGTGTTACAATTTTCACAAACAGTTGTTTATTACCTTACCAATTTCGGTACTTTAATTCGTTCAGTAATGAGACTTATTTTGATGATACCATTGAAATATCTAGTGATGCTAATTGGTGCTAAAATTTCTTTTCCCCAAAGGTAACAATAATATTTCGATATTACACAAATTGTTGGAGTACTGTTCATATAAAGCTTTCATTGGTATCACAACCCACTCTAGAAAAAATTTCTTGTTGTATATGTATGTGTTTTCTAATTCCATGAACACATAAAGAGAAAAAGAGCTATTTCTTCACGCCTTGTAAGAGTTGCTCAAAATTTTGCAAAACAACTTCTTGCTTTTTTAAATGGTAACCAATCATTACGTATAAGTTTTGAGCATTGGTAATTCAATTAATGTTAATAATTTTGTAGACTATTTTATATGAAAACAAAGATCAATGAAGTTAAAAATATATATATATATTTCGCTTGCGACATAAATTTAGAGTATCGTATATATAAAACACAAAACGCCTGTTTGTCTGAAGCAGTAAAAACTCTCGAACGCCAAACTGTGGCATCGTGAAATTTGCATAGTTTATTAATACTGGAATTTCTAGGTCAACGCAACTATTTTAAGGTCTCTACGTTGTTCCGTTCGCGAGTTATGAATTAATTAATAAGCTAATCAATAAAGTCAGCATCGTTTGCTACGTCATCGTTATCTGAAAGCACGTGACTGCATTCATCGCTTTTTTAATTGGTGGTTTTAACGACCACCGTGAGCAACTCAATGGGCTATAAGCAGTCGCCCGTCCCTAATTTAGGGTCACTGGTTCCAGGGAAGGGAGAGAGCCAGTGCCGTAAGACAAACACAGCATCCATGCCTCACGGGATTCGAATCAGGACCCCGTTCGGACGAACGATCAGAGGCCATCGCTTAGACCACTGCGCCACCGGGGCGGCAGCATTCATCACTGCGGCAAATCCACAGGTATGCCGCAGCGATGAATGCCACAGCGATGAATGCAGTCAGTCTATTTGAGAACTGTGCATAAAAATATGCAAAAACGAACTTTGCGAATTCTTAACGAAACGGGCTGAAATTTTTATCAACACCATGAATTGGTAGTAAGAGGAGTCCCTCAAAATTTCACCGGAAACCGGTCAAAACTTTTTAAAATAAGCAATGAATTTTTAATTCATCGGTAAACCAGAAATATGTACGCAGAAACGGTTAATAAGATTTTGACGGCTAATTTAAAAAGTTACTTACCGATTCAGGTGAAATTTGGAGGTCATGTTCCTATTAACGATTTATGGTGTTAATTAAAATTTCATCCAGTTTACTAAAATATTCGCAAATATACTGTTTTAACTTTTTTATCCCAGAGATTCGCCCCTCAAAGACGTCTGAAACTGAAAGCACGTGATGCATTTGATCGTCGAAAACAAATTGTTAACGAATTTTGTTCAGTTAGTGTTCTAATGCTGTGTCTCCTGAATGCGGTTGAAGCCGGGTGGTAAAGCTAGTAGATATGAAAAGATAATCCCATAAGTTCAACTCCTCACAATATAATGTTAAGCCGTCTCGATTTTCTTGATATTTTGTCCACCACCTATGCTGCGATTAATGATACATTCCAGCTGGCCCGTTAAACTACATTTCAATTTCCACCCCGGTTCATTTCGGTTCATTTTCTTCGTACCCGAACCCAGCCCGATCAGTGCACACCTCTATATCAAACCATAGATACAAAGGCCGTTCCATAAAAACTGCGAGGATTTATTTTTTTAGTTTGCAATAGTGGGAAGGGTAAAAATAATCATGCAGACGACTAACTGAATTAAGGAAGTATATATGGCAACAGTTATTAGCCGTGGCAGATGTTTCTGGTTTTGTTATTGCGCAGTTGTTTAAGGTAAGTCTGCATTTCGCCATACAGCTACGGAAGTGAGTGGTTCAGAGTTAAGAAGCGAAATGCGTTGTGCGATAAATTTTTGCTATCGTTTGGATAAAATGGCTCTAGAAACAGTTGAATAAAGAAAAAGCTTACAAAGATAAATGTTTGGGTGAGTCAACGATTGTTAGATGGCACCATGATTTCAAAAAAGGGCGTTTGTCGGCAGAACTCGCTCCTAGGCCTGGTCGACCTGAAAGTGTTGTTACGAAGCGTATTGTTAACACTGCTTGGGCAATCCTGCAAGAAGATCGACGAATGACGTGTGAAGATATAGCGGTGTCAACTAATATTTCAAAAACGTCGGCATTCCGCATTCTACGCGACAAATTACTGCTGCATCGTGTGTGTTCCAGATGGGTACGTCATACCCTGAACAGAGAACAATTGTTAGCCAGAGTTCAGGTGTGTCATGAGTAGAAACTAATGATTGCAAAGGATCCAAACTTTCTAAACACAGTAATAACTGCCGATGAAACATGGGCCCACTATTTCGACCCCCTCACGAAGCCCGTGATAAGTGTCTGGAAAAACAGAAGCGCGCCTCCTCGAAAAACGTCCGCCAAACCAAATCAACTGGGAAGGTGATGATGATCATTTTCTTTGATCATAAAGGTGTAGTCTACCAGCATGCCGTTCCTCCACAAATTACTGTCAATGCTGAGTATTACATTTCAGTCTTGAAGCGTCTGCGACGACACATATCGATTAAGCAATCGGAACTGGTGGGCAAGTGGACCCTACACCATGATAACGCCCGCCCACATGTGGTTGCTTGTGTTCAACAGTTTCTTACGAAATGCAGTATTGAAGTCATGCCGCAGCTAGTCCAGATCTCGCCCCGTGCGATTTCTCGTTGTTTCCGATAATGAAGAAGTTCCGTGGCACAACATTCAACACAGGTACTGACGTCATTCAAGCTGTACAGGGGACGTAAAGCAGCTTCCACAAAATGCCGTTGCCACATGCTTTGAAAAGTGGAATGAACGATGGGACCGTTGCATATCATCCGAGGGAAGATACTTTGAGAAAGAATAACATATATTTTGCTGTACCTATATTTCTTCATTTTGTGTGATTTTACTCGCAGTTTTTATGGAACGGCCGTTGTATTTACATCAATTTCATAATTTGCAAAGCTCATGTTTAAAAGCATTGGTTTTGCGATTTTTCAAAAGCAGTGTTTGTGCTACTGCAAAGAACTATCTATCTGTAAGATGCATATTTAAACATTTCGGTTGGGGAAGTCCGGACAGCCACGTCCCTCCCCCTGGACACGTGACTTATTTCAGGCGTGTTCTGAGATGTTTCTGTAAACGTGCGAGTTATGTTTTTCGGAAAATAAAAATAAATAAGTTGAAAAAAAATGTTGCAGGACCGGTGTGTCTCGTCCATCACGCCCGCTGAAGGCATGTTTGCGCCCCGATGCAAAGGCCACTTCGACGCCACTTTCGTTGGAGAAAATTTACATACTGTTTTTGAATTTAACATGTACTTGGCTGTTCTTCGCCATTCCAATTCCAAAAAATGTGTTTTAGTATATTTTAGCACTTACTAACACAAAATGTCAAGAGATAAATGATGATTTCATTCACGTTAAAAAAAATGTTTATTAGAACTTCCTCCTAGTAAAATTACATGGGGTGTTCTATGTAGATCCACCTTGCCTAATCGGTGCTCTTGATAACCCCTTTCTACTCAGAATACAAAGACAAAAATACGCATGTAATTTCTCAATGTCCTCTACATTTTGTTCATGTGAAAAAAAAAAAAAAAATACTTCGTGAAATATTTAGCGAGGAAAATTGTACCCCACCGTTAACTACCACACCAAGCAGCTGCTTCGTTTGTTTAAGGTGGTTCCACCTTAAAACTCTGCCCTTTGTTTTCATTGGTAACAAATTCTGTAGACATTTTCTTCGCAATCAAATTATTCCCAAGGATGAAAAATTTGCACATCGATAAAAATAACTCTAAATTGTAGCATGGCATACTTCATCGTCATCACCATCAACAATTATCAATCCACTGCTGGATGAAGGTCTCCCTAAGTTTTTTCCACAATTGTCTGTCTTGAGCGTGTCTCCTCCATGTCACTCCAGCAATCTTTCGAATTTCATCCATCCATCTCCCATGGGGTCTTCTTCTGGGTCTTTTCCTGTCCCTCGGAATCCAGTCAAAAATTTCGGCTGTCGATCGGTGATCCGTTCTTCTCACAACATGTCCAGCCCATTGCCATTTCAGTGATTTCACTCTGGTCATGATGTCGTCCACTCCTGTCATTTATTTCCTTTAACATTTGCTAAAACTTAGACATAAAATCAATAACTTTTACTTGGGTAATGTTGAGACCTGCTAACAGATGGCGCGACTTGTACGTTGATAACGTCAGTGGACAAAGAGGTTTTTGACGGCTTGTTTCGGAATTAGAAATCAGTAGTACCTACAGCTCTGTTGACAGTTTCAGCTAAGTTATTGTCAGGATATTTACTCTAAGTGGCTCAAATCGTTCTAAACATTCCAGACGATTGCATGGATTGACTCAAATTTTGGTTCCATTCCGAAAATTAATATTATTGGGAAAAGAAACTAGCAGTTGCTTTAAATCTTGGCAAATAGGTTAGCTTCGCTTTAAGACTTAAATTTAAATCGTCCAATTACAAAATTTCGAATGTTTTCAACAAATTTCAAATTTAGAAACATTCTGAACTGGATCGAAAAAAATATCAGTAGTTTCAAAATAAGTGACTGTATTTTGCATATTGCTTTAGTTTTATTCGTTTATTGAGAGCAAATGCTGAGTATGGATTCAGTGCATTATAACTGCAAAAATTTTGAAGGGTGCAGAGCATCCCTCAAATTATTTTAAGATCTGCTCAAACCCTTCAGCACTCCCGTAGCCGGAGACAATGGAATCAAATATCATTCCAGCAACAATACAGCTCAAATAAAATTAATTACCGCTGGAACTTCACCTGTGACGAGGTTTTTCCCCTGTAAACACATTCTCCATTCTCTGTAAAAATAATTTCGATTTAATTCGGGGTAAAGCAAATACTTTCAGTTACCGTCGATTCAGAATTTATGCAAGCAAGGAGCGAAATGACTTAAAATGTCGTCGGTATTTGCAGTTTTCATTTTTTATATTTGACATTTAAGATGACAAAACCTAAAGATGGACTCCGAGCTACAGCATTTCTCAGCCGCCCAGCTTGAGTGGTCAGAGTCGGGCCCGGTTTGAAACCGAGGGATGAATGGATGGTGTTTTGTCCTGTGGCGCTGACTCTCTCCCTTCCTTGGAACTAGTAATCCTAAATTAGGGACGCAAAACCACTCACATCCATAAAAGTTGCTCATGGTGATTGTAAAACCATGAAAAAAAAAACGAAATTATTTCTCATATGATTTTTTGTTAATTTCATTTTGTGGAAGGTTTTTTCTGCCGTAGTAATAGGGACTGCTATTGTGAACAAGAAAGATGGCACAGAATTCTCATTTGAATCCTTTGCGACGTAAAAAAAAATATATCTCCAAGTAGATTTTTAAAACTCTTTGAAATGAAGGAAAATACATTTACTCCTCCTGAGGAAAACCTGCTGGCCGCCCCGGTGGCGCAGTGGTCTAAGCGATGGCCTCTGATCATTCGTCCGTAAGGGGTCCGGGTTCGAATCCCGCTGAGGCATGGATGATGTGTTTGTCTTACGGCACTGGCTCTCTCCCTTCCCTGGAACCAGTGACTCAAAATTAGGGACGGGCGACTGCTTATAGCCCATTGAGTTGCTCACGGTGGTCGTTAAACCTCCAATCAAAAAAAAAAAAAAAACCTGCGCGTAATTATACACTGAAGTGCCAGAAAAACTGGTACAGACAAGCTTATGCAAAATACATAGAAACGTCACCTATGCGCGTACTCTGTTGCGTCCGCCACTCCGTATATAAAGCGATAGACATCATTGCCAGCTATCAGAGCTGTTTTCGGCATGAAAATGGCAAGTAATAATGATTTAAGCGATTTTCAACGGGATGTAATAGTTGGCGCTCGTGAGATGGGCCATAGTATTTCGGAGGTAGAAACGAAGTTCGAATTTTCACGGACGACCACTGCAAGGGTGTACCGTGACTACAAGAATTCCGGCAAAACCTCCAACGTACGATACCAGGGTGGCCGTAAAAACACATTGGGTGAACGTGACCATCATCGGCTGTCAAGAATCGTTTCACGCGATAGGCGTGCAACACTCTCGCAGGTATAATCGGAATTCAATGCTGGAGCCTCAACAAGCATCAGCGTCCGGACTGTGCAACGTACCCTGCACGATATAGGCTTTGGGAGCCGACGCCCAACTCGAGTCCCCTTGATGGGTGCACGACACAGAGCTATGCGCCCCGCTTGAGCACGGCAACACCGCCACTGGACGCTTGATGACTGGAAACAAGTAGCCTGGTCTGACGAGTCGTGTTTGCAACTGTATCGGGCAGATGGAAGGATTCGTGTGTGTCGCAAACCCCATGAAGCCATGGATCCCGCCGGTCAACAGGGAACTGTACCGGCTGGTGGGGGGTCCGTAATGGTATGGGATGTGTTTAGCTGGACATCACTGGGACCCTTGGTAGTCTAGAAATGTCTGTGACTGGCCAACGCTATATGCGCATCCTTTCTGACGAGGTACACCCGTTCATGTCCTGCATTCATGCTGAAGGGTTGGGACTGTTTCAACAGGACAATGCACCTCCACACAAGTATTGGGACGCCACGTTATGGTTAGAGGAACATTCATCTGAGTTTGGGGTGTTGCCATTCCCACCCATGTCCCCAGATCTGAACGTGATAGAGCACATTTGGGATGCCATGCAACGCGCTATCGAACACAGGAATCCGAGACCTCGGAATACACCCGAATTGTGGAACACTCTGAAGGAAGTATGGTGTGCATTGCCTACAGCATATTTCCAGAAGCTAGTGGAGTCCATGCCCCGTCGTATTTCTGCAGTCCTGCGCTCCCGTGGGGACCTACCAAGTATTTGACTGGTGTACCAGTTTTTCTGGCACTTCAGTGTATATATACAACCTACGTCCAATAATTTCCAGGACTGACTGCATAACTGATGTAACAGTAGTGGGTTTAAAATATTTCGGGTATGCCAGAAGACAGCAGTCCTTGGCCAATCAGCGAACAGCTGGAAACCGGTTTATACCGGTACCGAGAATGGGCAGACGGGCATTAAGGAAGCTATAGCAAGCATTCTTGTTTAATTGCATTTTAGCCATAGAAGAGCAGAGTGTACATCAGTTTTTGTTGGCAACTTGGTAAATCAGCTACTGAAACTTACGGAATGTTAAAAGGAGCGCATAGAGACACAGCAGAGTTTTCAAATGGTATACACGGTTTCGTGACGGGCGGGAATCTTTTGATGATGATTCGAGATCTGGGCGTTCCACCAGTATGAGGACAGCGAAAAAATTTTCACAGGTGCTGAATCAGTTAAAGAAAGATCGCCGAATTAAAGTGAGACTTTTGGCTGAGTTGGTGGCCATCAATAAGTCTATCTGTCATGAGATTCTAAGCGAGGATCAGGGAAAACCAAAATTTAATCCCATACCAGTACCTTGCATTCTGAATGATGACTTGTTCATCGATCTGTTCCGTTGTCAGTCCAAAAGATCCTGGCTCACCATCAAATCACTGCATTACCACATGTGCCGTATTCCCCTGACTTATCGCCTTGTGACTTCTTCCAGTTCCCCAGGATAAAATGGGCATAAAAGGACAGTATCGTGCAGGCATTACATCTATTCAAGGAATTGTGACAAAACAACTTGCGGACATCCCAGAAAGTGCCTCCCAAAACTGCTTTGAGAATCTTCAGAAACGTTGGAAACTGTGTGTTGATTCAGAAGGGCGGTATTTTGAAGGCGAAAAGCATACATTGTGAGTATGGTACTTTTTTATATTCTTTATTTCGTCAGTCCTGGAACTTTTCCGATGTAAGTTGTATGTGCACACACACACACTAGAGCTGAGTTCGGGCTCAATTTTCGGAGCCAGAGCCCGTCTGATCTCGAGGTATATCAGCCCGAGCCCACCCGAGCCCACCCGAGCCCACCCTAGCCCGAAAAGGGCTTAATCTGTTCAACCACTAATAAAAAACCTCTCCTTTTCCACACTTCTACTCTCTCCTCCTGCAATCAACCAATGTATTTCTCAAATGGGGAGTGAGGAAGGTACCTCTATCTATTTTTATAGTGTAACTGTACAATTTTCTTTGACTGTTCGTTTCCACCTGCAGTGCTTTGGGCGGCCCCCCAAATGATTGGGCGGTGCTGCAATTGTATGTTGCTTAAATAATGCTAATATTATCGTGCCATAATGCGATACAATATGTACGTTGCTACACAGAATTAGCACGGAGCTACTGCGTAGAGATAGTGGGATAAATTATCGCCGGCATGCTATCAACTATCCAATATCAAAAGTTCTAGGAAAAGCTTTTTCTTTGCAGAAATACAATAATGTGCGCCCCTATGGCTTTTTCTAACAAACCCCGGAATAAATAGCCATCTCGAATGCCCGCTCCCCAACCAGAACCAGTTCCCTTTACCAACTATAAAGTGTCTCATTTGCTAAATCATATAAAATTATATTTATATATATAAAATAATTATCTCGCTTTCCCTCTCTCGAAGAGGCCGAGCCCGCCCGAGCTCGAACCGCAGTAAATATTCTACAGTCCGAGCCTGATTTGGGCCCGGGCTCTACTTCGGGCTTTCGGGCTTGGGCTCAGCCCGTCTCAGCTCTGACACACACACACAGCTGTCAAAGCCTTCTAAAACTTCGGAGCTTCATGTGGTATGTAGCCGTGACAGTTAATTCCTCAATAATTACACTTTATAGACAGCAAGGCAAGCTTTTAAAGGAAAGGTCACTCTTAAAGTGGAGTAGAAAGGATTCGTGTTTTATAACGTAACCTTTTAACCGGCTGGAACGAATTAACTCTCGGTTAGTAATTTAAATGGATTGAAATTAGCTGGAACGAATATATTAGCTGTATAATAAGTGGGCCGAACGGGGCTGGAACGAATAACCTGCTCATCAGAAAGCGTTCATTTAGGGGTATAATTGAAATTGATCCTTTCTGACTGATTACCTGGTAAAAGGGTGATAACAATGGCGGCAAACCTAAGAAAGGACGAATAAATTTGGGTCACTTATTTATACTCCGTGGCATGATGTCTGTGTCAGGGAGACTAACCTATCTCTATCATACCTTGGGACGGGGTGCAGAGAATAAAGGACTACAAGAGAGCGTTAATCAGCAGCGACTTTTTTTGTGGTCGGTACAGCTGTGATGTAAGGGGGAGCGGATGGAATTGCTTTGCCGTAGCTTTCGTAAAACCCGGCCGCTACGTAAACATCTATGATTGGGGAGCGCAAGAAATTTTGGGCACCATTTGGTTCAGGTACATCGGCAGCTTAAAGGGTTTTGAGTACGGGAACTTTTAAAATTAGCTTTACTGATAGGAAACTAGTATTTAAGAAAGTCTGCACAAACGTGAGGAAACGCTAAATGCAGTAACTATAACTTAGGATTTTATTTCTTATTTTTGAATGAAGGTTTAACGACCACCTTGAGCAAATCAATGGGCTATAAGCAGTCGCCCGTCCCTTATTTAGGGCCACTGGCTCCAGAGAAGGGAGAAAGCCAGTGCCGTAAGACAAAAACAATATTCATGCCTCACCGGGATTCGAACCCGGACCCTTCTCGGACGAATGGTCATAAGCCATCGCTTAGATCACTGCGCCACCGGGTTGGCAATTAGGACTTCATCAGATTCCAAAACGTTTTCTCAGAAACACAATATTATTGGCCGTATATTTAAAAATCCGCCAAATTCTTACCAATTCCACGATGAACTTTAAAAATTGCTTCTGTGTCAATGTTTGGGAAATGAATCTTCCTGGACGTTCTTGAAAACGGTCCAATTCTGCAAAGACAATACAGATTCACTTGAAATAGAAATGACTTTAAATATACATACAGAACAGCATTGGTGAACAGATAAATACACTCATTCTTGATTATTTCTATCTTATGGCAGGCAAATGAGTTACAAATTACTGGGTGGATACTGTTATTGTGTTAAGGGATTTACAATGAACATGTCTCACTCTGTTTATAGTGAATCTCTTAATACGAACTGAAATTAACGAGGATGCTTACTCGATTACATTAACCACTCGTTTACCTTTGTCTCCCAGAAGCAAGGATTTATACACACACCCCTGAAAATTTCCTTAGACATTCAATCCCCTTAAAAGTATCAATAGCCTTCCATTTGAAAATGTGTGCAACACCACACAAACAGAGATGTAGGTATGTACATACTTTTTAATTTTTAAGTACAGTAGATTCCGGTTAATTGAGACACATCGGAGCTAGAACACTTTGGCCCAATAAAACGACTTCCTCAATTATGCGAAGCTTTATCCCAAAGAGCTAATTTGGGATGTTCTTTAAGAATTGTCTCAAATAGACAGCTACCCGATTAACCGATGGCCCAATTAACCGGTATCTACTGTATTAGTCCTTTCCAATATCAAATAGCACAGTGCCAATAGCAATTAGCACTTACATGAATTTCTCAGCTTTACCTTGGAGTACCTATACTGCCATAATGCAACGATTTCTTCTTTTACTTGTAAGTGTACACTGAAGTGACAGAAAAACTGGTACAGACGAGCTTATGCAAAATACATAGCAGTGTCACCTATGCGCGTACTCGGTTGCGTCCTCCACTGCGTATACACTGAGTGGCTACTTTATTATGACCACCCCTCAGTACTTCGTTGGGCCACCTTTTGCCTTTAATACTGCGTCAATTTTTCGTGGCATGGACTCCACGAGATGTAAATAGATGGTTTGTGGAATCTGAGACCATGCTTGATGAATAGCACTTTCCAGGGGTGTGAGATTGCAGCGTTGTGGATCCAGCTGTCTGATGGCTCGTTCAACTTCATCCCACAAATTCTCAATTGGGTTGAGATCTGGAGATTGTGGGGGCCTCCTAAGCAAAGTAGAATCACCGGCAGGTTCCTGAAACCAATCTTGTATAATACGAGCACTATGGCAGGACGCATTATCTTGTTGAAAGTAGCCATCGCCATTGGGATAAACCATCCACATGACAGGATGCACTTGGCCCGCAACGATGTTTAGATATGATGTGCCAGTTAGACGTTGATAAACACGAATTAAAGGGCCCAAAGCATGCCAGGAAAACATTACCCAAACCATAACGTTGCCTCCACCAGCTTGAAGGGTTGTAGCACTGCATTTGGGGTCCATGCTTTCGTGCTGTTTCCGACAAATTCTCACTCGGCCATCGGCATGGTGCAACTGAAAACGTGATTCATCGGACCACATAATTTGTTTCCAATTATCGACTGTCCAATCCTTGTGCTCCTGTGCGAAGTGGAGACGTTTTCTCTTGTTAACTGCAGACAGCAAAGGTGTTCGAACAGGCCTTCGGCTGCCATATCCCATCTGATGCAGTGTACTGCGAACAGTGCGTGCAGAGATCATTTGAGGGGATCCTTGATTAAGATGGTCCGTAATTTGCTGCACTGTTGCCCTTCTGTTGTCTGTTACCAGTCTGGACACTCTCCGTTCAGCTGGAGCAGTCACTAGTCGATGACGACCACACGTTGCACGTAGAGACCCAGTTTTTTGGCTGACAGTCCAGTCCTTAAACACTTTAACAACAGCTGCTCTGGAACATTTCACGAATGCGGCAGTTTCGGTGATACTCGCTCCATGGCTCCCAGCTCCTACAATCATCCCACGTTGAAAGTCCGTCAAATCGCATTTTTTACCCATCTCGTCACCCAAAAATCACTTCTACTACTGTCGCAAGCACTAAGCTTTTCCTTTTTGTTCTAGCCTCGCCCTCTGGCGGCAACAGCGTGCAACCATAGCTCATTCGCTTAAAACTGCCAGGTGGCCATAATAAAGTAGCCACTCAGTGTATAAAGCGATAGACATCCTTGCCAGCTGTCAGAGCTGTTTTCGGCATGAGAATGACAAGTAATAACGATTTACAACGCAGTGTCATAGTTGGCGCTCTTGAGATGGGCCATAGTATTTCGGAGGTAGAAACGAAGTTCGGATTTTCACGGACGACCATTGCAAGGGTGTACCGTGACTACAAGAATTCCGGCAAAACCTCCAATCTACGATAGCAGTGTGACCGTAAAAAGACATTGGGTGAACGTGACCATCGTCGGCTGTCAAGAATCGTTTCACGCGATAGGCATGCAACACTCTCGCAGGTATCAACGGAATTTAATGCTGGAGCCTCAACAAGCATCAGCGTCCGGACTGTGCATCGTACACAGCACGATATGGGCTTTGGGAGCTGACGCCCAACTCGAGTCCCCTTGATGGGTGCACGACACAGAGCTATGCGCCTCGCTTGGGCACGGCAACACTGCCACTGGACACTTGATGACTGGAAACAAGTAGCCTGGTCTGACGAGTCGCGTTTCCAACTGTATCGGGCAGACGGAAGGATTCGTGTGTGGTGCAAACCCCATGAAGCCATGGATCGCGCCTGTCAACAGGGAACTGTGCTGGTTGGTGGGGGGTTCTTACTGGTATGGGGTGTATTTAGCTAGACTTCACTGGGACCCCTGGTACGTCTAGAAACGTCTGTGACCGGCCAGCGCTATGTGCGCATCCTTTCTGACGCGGTACACCCGTTCATGTAATGCATTCATGCTGATGTGTTGGGCCTGTTCCAAAAGGACAATGCACCTCCACACAAGTGTCGGGACGCCACATTATGGTTAGAGGAGCATTCATCTGAATTTGGGGTGTTGCCATTCCCACCCAAGTCCCCAGATCTGAACGTGATAGAACACATTTGAGATGCCATGCAACGCGCTATCGAACACAGGAATCCGAGACCTCGGAATACACCCGAATTGTGAAACGCTCTGCAGGAAGTATCGTATGCTTTGCCTACAGCATATTTCCAGAAGCTAGTGGAGTCCATGCTCCGTCGCATTTCTGCAGTCCTGCGCTCCCCTGGGGGACCTACCAAGTAGTAGACTGGTGTACCAGTTTTTCTGGTACTTCAGTGTATGCTCTATGTATATAGTAGCCTAATGAGATTTTTTAATGTTCTTGTTTAAAGCATATCTTTAAAGTCAGTCATTGCAACCGCAAAACATGTATGTACATAACTTTTCATTTTAGTCTGTTACAAATTTTGAAGATATACTTCTGAATGATTTCAACAAGCACAAGAGTTGTTAAAATATCAAGGTCTACTGCTTCAGTAACCCATGTTAATACTTCTTTGCTCTAGACTTGTTTAGGGAAGCATTTGGACACGAAAGGTAAAAATAAAGACATCACAAAAACAAAAGTTTTGGCCAAAAGATTTCCAGTTTTAACCCTCCATAACTATAAAAAACAAGTTAGTAAAATCATGCAATGCATTGATTATAATACGCTTTCCAACATACCAGAAATCATTACTCAAGTTATCACTCAAGTTATGAGAATAATGGCTGTGGAATAAATCTCGGTCCTGTGCCCTGACCTTTGATTCCATTTCGATGATATTCAACAGAACCTGTTTGGTATACCTCCGAAATAACATGATAAAGTTTTGTCGCAATCGAAGCATTTTTACGTAAGTTATGATGCATAAGGGCTATGGAATAGATCCTGCTGCTGTGTCCTAACCTTTGACCCCATTTCGCCCATTTTCAATAGAATTCGTCCCCAGGCAAGTCCCTACAACATACTAACATTTCATCCAAATCGAAGCATTTTTACGTAAGTTATGACGCATAATGGCGATGGAAGTGATTCCGCTTCTATGTCCTGACCTTTGACCCCATTTCGCCCATTTTAAATAAGGTTTGTCGCCAGGAGATCTTCTACCACATACTAAAATTTCATCGAAATCGAACCTTTTTTACGTTAGTTATGACGCATAAGAGCAGTGGAATGGATCCCGCTCCTATGTACTGACCTTTGACCCCATTTCGTTCACTTTCAATAGGGTACCTTCCCAGGTGATCCTACCAGATACTAAAATTTCATCGAAATCGAACGATTTTTACGCGAGTTATCGTGCGGACGAACATACGCACAAAACGCGTGACGTAATGAGGCAGATGGGAATCGCGACCATCTGCTAGCAAGATGTGACGTCATAAAACTTTAATAGGATCCACACAACGCGTGACGTAATGAGACAGATGGCGTGACCGCGCGCCAACATTCTCAAACGCAGCGAGATTGTGACGTCATAAGATTTCTAAGCATTGGTAACATTAATGGAATAATGGAACAACGCCATCACTAAAAACGTTATAATTCGGGGTGGTTATTTAACCCACTAAACGCGTTCTAAAGTCGATATCAAGCTAAATCGATTTCTAGTACCAGAAAACGGTAGGTTAACGACTTTCATAAAAATTCTTAGAGCGGTTTTCAAAATAAAATGTACATACATACATACAAGAATTGTTACTTTAAAGTGGACGTCAAGTAATTTTGCTCCCTATACTTCCAATGGAAAAACTTCTGTACACATTTTCTTCACAATTAATGCGTTCCCAAGGATGAAAATTTGAACATCGATTAAAATATCTTCATTTTATAACTTGCAATACTTAATATTTTCTAAAACATAACCATAATTACGCAATTCAACATTTGTTTGTCTACTGACGTCATGAAAACACAGGTCGCGCCATCTTTTTTCTGGACAATTAATGCGTTCACAAAGATGAAAATTTGAACATTGATTAAAATAGCTTCATTTCATAACTTGGAATACGTAATATTTTATAAACCATAACCGTAATTATGCAATCCAACATTTTTTTGCCCACTGACTTCATCAAAGTACAGGTCGCGCCATCTTTTCTCTGGTTTCAACACCACCAAAGGAAAAGTTATTTATTTTTAATATGATTATGGTTATGTTTTAGAACATATTAAGTTTTCCAAGTTATAATATGAAGTTATTTTAATCGATGTTCAAATTTTCATCCTTGGGAACACATTAATTGTGAAGGAAATGTGTACAAAACTTTTTCCATTGGAAGTATAGGAAGCAAAATTACTTGACGTCCACCTTAATAATATGGGATAAGGGCAATGGAAAGGATCGCAATCCTATGTCCTGACCTTTGACCACATTTCGTCCATTTTCAATAGGGTTCGTCCCCAGGTGGTCCCCTACTGCATACTGAAATTTCATCGAAAACGAACCATTTTTACGCAAATTATGACGCATAAGGGCAATGGAATGCATCCCGATCTTATGTCCTGATCTTCGACCCCACTTCACCCATTTTGAATAGGGTTTGTCCCCAGGCGATCTCCTACCACATAGTAAACTTTCATTGAAATCGAGCCATATTTACGCAAGTTATGACGCATAAGAGCAATGGAATGATCCCGCTCCTACGTCGTGACCTTTGACCCCATTTGTCCCATTTTCAATAGGGTTCGTCCCTAAGTGGTCCCCTACCACATAGTAAACTTTCATTGAAATCGAGCCATATTTACGCAAGTTATGACGCATAAGAGCAATGGAATGATCCCGCTCCTACGTCGTGACCTTTGACCCCATTTGTCCCATTTTCAATAGGGTTCGTCCCTAGGTGGTCCCCTACGACATAATAAAATTTCATCGAAATCGAACCATTTTTACGCCAGTTATCGTGCGGACGGACGGACAAAGCTGGAACATATACGCTTCTTCAACCTACGGTTGGAAAGCGTAAAAAATTCAACAGTTCTCCATTTATTTGAAGTTTCTCTCATTTTTAATCCTAGGTTTAAAGCCTAAATATAAAACCTATATAAGAGGCTAAAAAAAATTGCAGTGAATTCGAAACATTTTGGTACGTTTATCCAAGTTCCATAAAATCTTAGACGGTTGCACAAGTCATATTTTCCGACCGTTTAAGTACTTTGGGGGCTATGGGTGCGCCCTAAGAAAGGTTGGGTGGACTGAAAGCTCACTCTATAGCCCACCCGTAGCGATGAGCCTGCTTCTGACTATTCTCCCGAGATGTCTCCGGGTTTGAATCATGGTGAAGCATGGATGCTTTATTTGCCTTACGACACTGGCTCTCTCCCTTACCTGGAGCTAGTGGCCCTAAACTAGGAACGGGCAACTGCTAATAGTCCATGGAGTTGCTCATGGTGGTCGTAAAATCCCTAAATATATACACTATATTGACAAAAGTCACCGGACACTTAGAAGAGAAACACAACATAACATTTATTGACATACATTAGTACGGTGTCGGTCCACCTTAGGCCTACACGTGTCTTCACGAGCTCCGTGTTTGAGTGCTTCACGTACGTGTGTGTGCCCCATCATTGTTCTTCTGTGTGTGTGCCGAAGTTAAAGAAAGGTCTGTGCTTTCGTTTAAGATCCCTCACGAGTGGGTGAGTGCTCATTTTGTTTCCTTTTCAGTGTTTTAATTTGCACACCGAGCTGATCGTTTTTCTTCGTTAACCCTTGCCATTGATTATGGCATCTGCAGATGAGGGCGCTGTTCCCACCCGCATCGCTGCAGCTCCTCGCGTCGCCTCCTCAAAGTCAGTCGCAGCCGACGAATCATCTTCGCCTTCTAGTGGAGAGCCTCTTAATTTTCCTCCTGTCATCTGCACCTCTTCTCCTGCCCAGGTCTCCGACACTGCTATTGAGAATGTGGATGTGACGTCCCTGGCCTCTGCTGGCGATGATGAATTCATGGACGTCTCTCATGGCGTCGCTAATCTGCCCTCTACAGTTTCTACTGCCTCTGCTTCCAGTACATTGTCTCATACAGCGTCAATGCCTTCCAGAGGAGGCCCTTCTGCATGCACGTATTCTGCGGCTTCCTCTGGTATTCCACCGGCTCTCTCCTCGTCTCTCCCTATGGAATCTTACGTTACTCTCAACCGTGACACCATCTTATTAGACATTCCCAAGAATTCTCCTGCTGGTCAACGTCTTCATTCGACCCTCGAGTTGTGAGTTTGTTTTGATGCGCTGCCCAACACTCCTTTGAAGCAGTACAGCTCCGCTCTCAAGAAGATGCTTTCTTCTGGTGCCATCACCCACCTCACCTGAAAGCCACGAACTGTGATTGTTTATTTTTCGAAGAAAGAATATGCCGAGTTTGTCTTGCCTCGGGGCCTACCAATTGGCGATCGTCACCTCTTAGCCGAATCCATCGCCCAGGGTCCTGTTCTGGTCTCTCTACATCCGGTACCCTCGGAGATCTCTGATGATATGCTGTGTGCTGCACTTTGTCGATGCGGCAGAGTAGTCGGCCCAGTGAAGACTCTCTCCTCTTTCCCCTCTGACCCCGATGATAAAGATATCTGTGGCTTCCGTAGAACTGCTCGCATCATCTTCCCGTCGGAAGAGCATCTCATGAAGTTTTCACGATTCCTCGATGTTCGTTGCGGTAACGAGCGCAGCCGGATTGAGCTCCTCACCTCTGCTCATTGGTCACGCTGCAAGGCTTACGGCCATCAGCAGGCTCATTGCCCCCATGCAGAACCACTGACTCCTGCAGCTCGAAGGCAGCATTCTACCTCTTCCTCCGTTTCTGCTGCCATGCCTCCTCCTGCGTCTACAATTCCTGGACCCAGTTCTGCCGAAAATCTGATTAAAACCTTCGATCAACACGCCTCTTCCGATGTTGTTTTCTCCACTTTGTCGGATTTTCTACCGCTTGACTCCTTCTTGCCTTTCCGTGTTCTCTATCCATCAGAGGACATCACGGCTGATCTTCAAACTTCATTCACCGTCGGCACTTTTGCTTCCGGCGATGAGGTGGACCTTTCCTCTGATTCCACATCTCGTGTGTCATCTATCCACTGCACACGTCGCTCTGCTACCAGTACCAAGGCCCGGAGGAAAAGAAGTCACCTTCTCCGACTGGCCGCCCACATCGTTCCACCCGTCAAGCAGGCTCCAAGTCACCCCTGTCACGTTCTAGCTCTTCCTCCTCAAAGACCAAGGGTCCTCTGCCGACATTTGAAGATTTCTCGACTCTGCCTCTCTTCCTTCAGAGCCTGTCTCCTTTGAAGATCTTTACGAGTTTCTCACTCATAAAACAAATCGGGAGGCTTCTCTCATCTTTTTACAGCAGTTTGAAACAGTTCCTCCCGAGGTCTTCGACCAAGCAACCTCCATCCTCAAATTCCTCCGGCATAATGCCAAGCAACCCGCCTACGTCTTGTGGTGTCGTGGTATCATCAATCGCCTCGACACATTCCAGAAAGCTGCCATAGCTGCCCTTCATCCCACGTCGGACTTACCCATTCAAGGTCACCAATCTGAATTGTAAGGGGTTTGCTAACCCCATCGCTAACGCTCTCGTTCTGTAAGATCTCTCGCCTCTTGGGGCCGACTTACTCCTTCTGCAAGAGACGAACTAGCACTCCTCGACACTTTTCCATAGATGGCGCACTTGGGACTTCACCTTTCACCATGCTTTCCGTTACTCTGTGCACGGTGGCACAGCAGGAGTATCAGTCTGCCATCTCTGCATGCCGTGAAAGCTCCTTCTATGCTACGTGGTCACCAGTGACCCCGTGGTTCTGTGTTACACCAAGTCCGTTACATCTCACGGTGAGTTAAGACTCTGCATTGACTTTTTGATGTTCTTTCGCACTGCGGTGCCCCGCCTGTGATCATTTTGTTCTTCCTCAAGCATTGCTCTATATTCATCACGTTGTAAATTTGTCATTACTCATTCAATGTACATATCATAGCTTTTATCAGTTTATATCATTCCTGTTCTTCTTTTTCTTTGAGACGATTCCATGTTGCTCGTCTCCTCGGTTTTGTTACATTAAATCGATTCTGAAACCACCTTTGGCCTTAATGCATGCACTGACCCTTCGAGACATGCTTTCGACAAGGTTTTGGAACACAGCGATAGGTATGCGCTTCCATTCGGTACATAATGTTGCCGCTAACTGTTGCTCAGTAGTAGGCCTTGATTCCAAACTTCTAATGCGGCGCTCTAATTCATCCCATCTGTGCTCTATGGGATTAAGATCAGGGCTCTGTGCTGGCCAGTCCACATACGATACCGAATTATCGTCAAACCACACCGTAACAGTCCTTGCTTTATGGCTCGGTGCATTATCCTGCTGGTAACAACAAGGCTCGGTTCCATAGTATTCCACGATAAATGTTCTTTACACCATGCTAAACGACGAGTAGCATTCCGATAGCAAATGAAAGGTTTATGAGCAGCCGCACGACCACGGTAACCCATGGAATGAAGTTCTGTGCGAATGGTACGTGTACATACCGAAGTTCCAGCATTTTTACTCACCTGTACACTGAGATCTTGTGCAGTACTCAGTTGATTAGTTGTAACGACTGTCCTGAGGCTTCGACGCCCTCTATCCCTGACTTTCTTTGGTCTGCCGGTACGTTTTTCTGCTTCAGGCATGCCATGTGTCTTCCACTTATTCAGTACATCCAAAACAGTTGACTTGAGTATGTTTAAACGCCCCTCGGTTTCTCTTATGGGCAACCCACTAATATAACACCCAACAATCTTTCCTTTCTCAAATTCAGTTCTCTCCCGCCTCGACATTTTCACTCAACCTCACAGTACGATATGATCGCGGTCAACTGCAGGCTTGTTTTTATATCGTTCAGAGCTGTACCGCGCGTCTTAACAAAGCAGCGGATCCGTTCATTTGCTTTTGAAGGGATCTCCGGTGACTTTTGTCAATATAGTGTATATATATAAAAAAGAGTTAGTCTAACCGTTTTACTTTTCTTTGGCATAGCGCATACACAAACTTATATTAGCATGAAATAATATGGTGAAAGCAAAATCTTTTACAGAAACCAACGGTAGCCTGGGACCTTCCCAGTAGTTGAGCTGTAGGAGCTGTTACAGCAAAATTACAAAGATGATTTATTTTGATTAAAGATTGTTCGTTTGTACTTACGTTAAGAAGCCGATTCCCAGTGGTTTGCTGTATTCTGTGATAATGTAAGCACCTTCGTTGTCTTTCTTGATATTTACTTTTATGCACGTGTTCTTTGGGCTGAACCTCTGGATCACGTACCAATCACCAAGAAACTGTGGAAGATGAAAAGGAATAAATGTCAACAGTGCTGTAAAAATGAATCTTTTGTAAATCAAAACAACGTGCTCCCAAAGAATAGATTAACCTGGCAGTACGATCCGGACTTCAGATCGAATATTTTCAATTCAAAATAAACGGAACTGAAAGCTTCTTCTTTTTTTTTTTTTTTTTTTGACATGGACTTCGAGAGATTCTTAGTCTATCATGAACAATGGCTTGGTTAAAAGTTAAAATAAATATACACTTTGTAACATTGAAACTGTAGCACCCTGAAGCGCATGCAAAGTAGTAGGCTGTTAAGTTGAGACGAGATATGCACATGATTCAAATCTGGGACCACAGCAATTACAGCGTTTACCGATATAAATAAGAACATCTAGGCCATAACGTATCAGGGCCGCGAGTGGCCTAGTGGTTAGAACAACCTCCGTCCGACGAGATGATATTGGAATCGATTCCAGGTAGATTGAGTTGTTCTGAACCACTGAATACTGTGCGCCGGATGGGCATGTTAAGCAGTGGCCATCGGGATTCGACCTCCGTTGCTTCCCCCACGTCCTTGTCCTCTCTCCTTGGAAGTGATTGTTATGACGTCATAGCCAAGCACTCACAACTACGTTCTCTCGCACCTTCAGTCTGGCACTCGTACTTCTCTGACCTGTCTACCCTCTGTCGTATTTGAGCCCCTAGGTCCAATCTAATGTAACTTGGATTCTGATACGTAGCACAAAAGCCTAATAGGACATACGTAGATAGTTGCGTCTAAACCTTTGCTATGGGTGCAAACTCTTCGTGAAACTGCTGAGTGCATCGCTACAACCGTAACGTCACATGTAAGGCCAGCTTCCTCGTGAGAAGAGTCTTCCGGGCACGAGCTGCGATTTGAAGGAGAAAGCGAACTTTGAACCAGTGCTACCAATCTATTGATTTATCAGTAGATCTACTGATTTTGACTCCTGTCTTCTGATAGATTTTCCTAACCTACTGCTTTTTCTGTTTTAAGACCACTGTAATGTTCGTAAGTATAGCTGTCTGAACCCTACATAAATCAGTCTCACAAACTTCACCAAAAAAACAGGTCATTTAAGAAACTTCATAAAAGTTTATTTACTATTAGTCTTTATTCTGCCACTAATCCTTTAGCACATCAATAAGGTATAATCAAACTAACGTGAGTTAATAATAATAATAATACTTGATAAAGAGAACAACACCAACACTAAAGTAGAACACGCAGCCTTTGAATAACTCAAACTTCAATTTAACAAACGTCTCTTCCACAATTAGTATAACTTCCACCATCTCCCCATACTGCTGCTTCTAAAACATTATACATCGTTCTGTTCTCATCTGACACATCCACACGTCGCGTGTTCTGATTTCAAGGTGTTGCCAACCATACTCTTGCGAGAGAGAATATATCACGTTAAGTTTGGAAAACGCTAGGGAGAATGAGCTCAAATTTACATAAAGAAACTGAAAGGGAAAGTTAAATTAGAGTATACGTCACACCACCTACATGCTCTGGGTTATGTTGTCTAAGAATGTCTGCATTCTTCTACTGATCCAATGGACAAGATTCACCTCAGAATTGGTTTGAGAGAAAAACCTGACCAAGACTAAAATTATTCAACATCTGCTACTTATTATTATATTTTTAATTCCTACAGGTTGTTATGAAATATTTTATTCCAGCTAATTAATTATTCTGTTATACAAAGATTTTCTTTGGTTTTGTTAAAATACAGAATATCAGAAAAACGTCTATAGTACGATATTTGCATTAATTCTTTAAATGGCCGATATATAACTAAACCAAAATCTGCGCTCTTCAGACAAAAATGTTCACATAGCCGCAGGTTTTTATGAAAACTACTGCAAGATGATTCCTTTTTTGATTTCAGTCTTTGTTTCTCTGTTCCACCCTATAGTCCTATATTCTTTGCTCCAGTCTATAATTCTATTCTATGCTCCATTCCATAGACCTTTATTCTCTGCTCCATTATGTACTCTTTTATTCTCTGCTCCATTATGTACTCTTTTATTCTCTGCTTCATAACTCAAGGCATAAAGCGGAAAGGCAAGTCACTCGGACACGCACACTAGGTAGAAATAAGCGACGGACACTAGGTAGAAATAAGAAATAACATGCCACTAGGTAGAAATAAGCGACTGAAACATCTCGCTCCTTTCTTAGGCTCATCGACATTGTTATAGTTCTTTTAGCAAGAGATCAGTCTGAAAGGATTAGTGTCAATCATTCCCCTCAAATTATCACTTTGAAAAACAAAGCTAAGGAGGAAAAACTCTTTCTTATGCGCAGGTTCACTCAATCAGGCCGCATTCTGCCCACTTCTTAGGCAGCGAATATATTCGTTCGAACTGATTTCAGCCCGCTTTACTAACCCCGAGTTAATTCGTTCCAGCCGGTTAGAGGGTTAGTGATACTTTTTTTGCACTTATTTCACGTTCTTTGGGAACATGGTATTTTATTGTTCAGTAAGAACAGAATGTAAGTATACAACTCTTTGTTTTTATGAAGACAAGTGGGACAGATCCAGCTGTGTCTACATCAAACGGAAAATACCGTGATTATTTACACCGACATTAGTTTTAATGATCAGCATTATTTTACAAAGCTGATCATCAGTGATATATTATAAACAAGTTAGTAAAATCATGCAATGATACGCTTTCCAACATATACGCTTTCCAACATGATTATGATACGCTTTCCAACATACCAGAAATCATTACCCCAATTATTACTCAAGTTATGAGGATAATGGCTGTGTAATAAATCTCGCTCCTATGACCTGACCTTTGAGCCCATTTCGATGATATTCAACAGATCCGGTAAAGTATACTTCCGGAATAACATGGTAAAGTTTTGTCTCAATCTAAGCATTTTTACGTAAGTTATAACGCATAAGGGAGACGGAATGGATCCTCATCCCATATCCTGACCTTTGACCCCATTTCTCCCATTTTTAGTAGGGTTCGTCCTAATGTGGTCCCCTGCCACATACTGAAATTTCGTTGAAATCGAACTATATTTACGCAAGTTATGACGTATAAGGGCAATGGAATGCATCCCGCTCCTATGTCCTGACCTTTGACTCCATTAACCCCATTTTTATTAGGGTCCGTCCCCAGGTGGACCCCTACCACAGACTAAAATTTCACTGAAATCGAACCATATTTACGCAAATTATGACTCACAAGGGCAATGGAATGGATCCTGCTCCTATGTCATGACCTTTGACTCAATTAACCCCATTTTAATAGGGTTCGTCCCCAGGTGGTCCCCTATCACATACTACAATTTCATCGAAATCGAACCATTTTTACGCGAGTTATCGTGCGGACGGACGGACAGAAAAAAGCTAGAGCATATACGCTTCTTCAACACTACGGTTGGAAAGCGTAAAAAGCGATTCAGGATTGCATTGATTTAAATTTTCATTTTTTTTTTTTTTTGGATTGGAGGTTTAACGACCACCGTGAGCAACTCAACGGGCTATAAGCAGTCGCCCGTCCCTAATTTAGGGTCACTGGTTCCAGGGAAGGGAGAGAGCCAGTGCCGTAAGACAAACACAACATCCATGCCTGACGGGATTCGAACCCGGACCCCTTACGGACGAATGATCATAGGCCAACGCCTTAGACCACCGCGCCACCGGGGCGGCAAATTTTCATTCCACTGTTTAATAGTAGTTTGTGGAGTACTGGTAATATTTGACACACTTGTAGATTTAACTGTTCCTTCATTTTTTTTTTTTTTTTTTTTTGGTTGAAGGTTTGACGACCATCGTGAGCAACTCAGTGGGCTATACGCAGTCTCTCGTCCCAAATTTAGGTCCACTAGTTCCAGGGTAAGGGAGAGAAGACAAACACAACATCCATGCCTCACCGGGATTCGAACCCAGACCCAACTCTGGCGAATGGTCATAAGTCATCGCTTAGACCACTGCGCCACCGGGGCGGCCTTTCCTTCGTATTGAGATTACATCCAATAATACATTACATTTGTGAGGTGGTGCATATTTCAAGCAAATAATAATAATAATAATAATAATAATAATAATAATAATAATAATAATAATAAATCTGATCTACTGATTTCTACCGATTTTTTTAGCTTTGGTCTACTGATTTCGGCAAAACTCTCTGGCAACACTGCTTCGAACCGAATAGCAAGGCATCAAATTCGCCGACCATGTCGCCAGCCAAGTGTATTTCATTCCAGAGGGAACAGGATTATTGTTTTGCGGGAAGGTGGACGATCAACTTGCCGTGATGGGTAGCATTTTGGGCCATGACAGCGCAACAGGACGGCCACTGCACCTGGGAGGTGGCAGCGCAGTCAAGACGACCGCACGAAGGGAGGATCATTTGATCCGGCGACAAGCTACTGACGCCCTTACAGCCACTCCGTCTGCCATAAGAGTGGTAAATGCTGATTTAAGTCGTTCTGTCACACGACAGACCCTTTTTCGAAGACTGGCGTAGGTAGGACTTCATACACGATCCATCATATCGCTTGGCTCCTATCCAGTGAACATAGTCGCCTATCGTGATCATAGTCCTATCGAATGATCATAGTCGCCTATCGTGATCATGATCCTATCCGGTGATCATAGTCGTCTTGGCTCCTATGCAGTGATCATAGTCGTCTTGGCTCCTATGCAGTGATCATAGTCGTCTTGGCTCCTATGCAGTGATCATAGTCGCCTATCGTGATCATAGTCGTCTTGGCTCCTATCCAGTGATTATGGTCGCCTATTGTGATCATAGTCCTATCCAGTAATCACAGTCGCCTATCGTGATCATAGTCCTATCCAGTAGTCATAGTCGCCTATTGCGATCATAATCCTATCCAGTGATCAAAGTCGCCTATCACGATCATAGTCCTATCGAATGATCATAGTTGCCATAATCTTATCCAGTGATCATAATCCTATCCGGTGATCATAGTCATCTTGGCTCCTATGCAGTGATCAAAGTCGCCTATCGTGATCATAGTCGTCTTGGCTCCCATGCAGTGATCATAGTCGTCTATCGTGATCAATAGTCCTATCCCGTGATCAATGTCACCTATTGTGATCATAGTCCTATCTAGTGATCATAATCGTCTTGGCTCCTATCCAGTGATTATGGTCGCCTTTCGCGATCATAGTCCTATCGAGTGATCATAGTCCTATCGAATGATCATAGTCGCCATAATCTTATCCAGTGATCATAATCCTATCCGGTGATCATAGTCGTCTTGGCTCCTATGCAGTGATCAAAGTCGCCTATCGTGATCATAGTCGTCTTGGCTCCTATGCAGTGATCATAGTCGCCTATCGTGATCAATAGTCCTATCCCGTGATCAATGTCACCTATTGTGATCATAGTCCTATCTAGTGATCATAATCGTCTTGGCTCCTATCCAGTGATTATGGTCGCCTATTGTGATCATAGTCCTATCCAGTGATCATAGTTGCCTATCGTGATCATAGTCCTATCCAGTAGTCATAGTCGCCTATTGCGATCATAGTCCTACCCAGTGATCAAAGTCGCCTATCGCGATCATAGTCCTATCGATTGATCATAGTCGCCTATCGTGATCATAGTCCTATCCAGTGATCATAGTCGTCTTGGCTCCTATCCAGTGATTATAGTCGTCTATCGTGATCATAGTCCTATCCAGTTATCATAGTCGTCTTGGCTCCTATCCAGTGATTATAGTCGCCTATCGTGCTCAGTGATTATAGTCGCCTGAGCCCTCTCAAGCACTCCCCTCCCCTCCTCCTAGCTACAGCCCTGGGAGAAGCTGGCTACAGCACTCTTACTAAAAGGTTTTAAAGGAGAGCTGAAAAAAACCCCAAACAAACCCGGTTATACAAACAAATATTCCATGGAGTTTTTCGTTGATGATGTCATAGCAACCAGTAGAGGATCCAGAAAAAGGCGACTGTGGCGACCCACCTAAACCACACTTTTACATTTTAAATTGTCAAGATGGTAAATAATCAACGTATTTACTTTTGTGAAATTATAGTAATAAATGCACAAATTTTCGTAAAAATCTTGATAACGATTATGATTTGCTGTGAATTTGGAGACTGAATGTTCTGTTCTAGCTTCAGAGAAAGAGAGAGAGAGATAAAGCGAGAGAGAGAGAGAGAGAGAGAGAGAGAGAGAGAGAGAGAGAGAGATAAAGCGAGAGAGAGAGAGAGAGAGAGAGAGAGAGAGAAAGAGAGAGAGAGAGAGCAGAAAGAAAAAAAACCAACTAGTTTCAGAAACAGAAGAAGCTGAGAGTGGACGGGAAAGATATTTTGACTGATCATGAAAAGCAATGGATGTGTTTTGTTTAATGTAAAATTTCCACAAATTCCCAAGAGAAAATCGCCAGTTAGACAAAGAACTGCACAAGAATGAACTGATGAACTTTCAAAAGAAGTGGGAAGTCATGCATTGTGAAAGAAGAAACGAATATTTTAAAGAGGAATTACCGGTCATATAACTAAGGAATGATCCGATGATTCAACGCGGAATGTTTTCTATTAAATTAAACAGCCCGAATAGAAGGGCTCAAATTTATTTTGAAAGATTCTATCCAGACTTGATATTTAAGAGCACGGCAGGTGTGACGTAGTACAGAGGTGAAAACACGTGTCAAGAGGACAAATCTGCAGCGAGACACTCCATCCGTGTAGCTCAGTTGGGAGAGCGACTTACTGCGGAGTGAGGGGGACACGGACAAACCTATGTTTTCACACAGGCAACTGAACACAAGGATGATGATTTTTCAATTGTTTTTCCCACTTTGTGGTTTAAAAATGTAGCACTACTTTTTTGACGGAAAAAGTCTTTAAAATACCGTGCAATGCCAGGGAGAGGCAGTTAGTTCTGTGTGAGTGTGTGTGAGCGTGACCCTTCCATAAAATCTCTCTATCAATATTTTTTAAACCAAAGACACCCCCCCCCGCCCCTAAGGTAAGCTTCTGGATCCGTCTCTGATAACAGCTATGATGCCATCGTTTTGTATTTTATCACCTTTTTTAAGTCTATATTAAACATCAAAGCTAAGCTGGTTCCTGAGTAGGGGTGAGTCAAACGTGATATAGTATTGATATCTAACTTAGGCAAGTTATAATAACGTTTGACATTAATCCATGAGATCACTGTGGTCTTCGCGGCAGCTTTTCTAGAAATCTGAAATCAAGTTTGAAGGAAGAAAACAAAAGATACTGGCATATAATAGAAGGTTTTTACAGAAATCAAATATAACTATAGGTGAAAGTCCGTCAATAATGACGGGGAAAATTAGATATGTAGAGAAATTTTCTAATAAAAATGTATTTTTTTTTCTTTTTGTTTGTGATGTCCAAATGTGAAAGAACTGTCCCATGAAAGTGTAACCAATTTCAAATAATCATAACAGTTTTAATATAAATGATCTCAATACACAACTTGTGTTAATTGACAGAACAGATCTACAAGTTTTATAGACATTCGACATGGGCGCCATTTGTCACCCGGACAATGTCTAAACGATATTCCGGGTTCCAACCATGCTCGATCGAGAGTGTCCGTATTAACTTTCTGCAGTGCGTGTGTAATCCGCCTCTTTAGGTCAGCAATGTCTGCAACAGGGGTGCTGTAAACGTCACCCTCGATGAATCCCCATAAAAAAGAGTCACAGGGTGTGAAGTCCTGCGAACGTGGGGACCATGCAATGGGACCACCACGCCCAGTTCATCGATTGGGAAATTTGGCATCCAGAGACCTCCTCCCTCACAATCAAAGCCAATGAGGTGGCGCCCCATCTTTTTGGAAAATGACCGGAGTTGCAAGTTCATCGAACTAGGGATACACAAACTGCTCAATCATGTCCAGGTAATTATCAGCTCTCACGGTTGCTTCGTGAAAGAAAAAGGGTCCAATAACACGGTCGACCATTATGCCACACCAAACTCACTTTTGGGCTAGCATGTTCATGTTCCATTGTGCAATGCGGGTGTTCAGTTCCCCAAATTCTCACATTCTGTTTATTACCCTTTCCAGAAACATGGAAAGTGCACTCATCGAAGAAACAGATTTGTCTCAGGAAAGATTCAGCACTTGCAATGTTCTCCAACATCTCTTCAGCAAACTGTTTACGTTTCACATGATCCTCTGCGGTTATGTGATGGGTTATCCACAGTTTATACGGACGCACTCGCAATCTCTGACGCAACAATCTGCGCGCTGACGAATTGGGGATGGCCAGCTGTCATGTTGCTTGTCTGATTGACTTTCGAGGGCTACGAGTGAATGTTTGTCTCCCAAAATTCTCTCTTTCTGGAACCCGCGATGGTCGTCCAGGGCTTTTGTTTGTAAGGACGCTACTAGTTTACTTGAATGACTTGTACCACTTTCTGATACTGTTACGTGTGGGCGGTTTGCTCCGATATTTTGTTCTGAAATTCCGCTGAACCTGCGTTTCGGATCGGGTTTCAATAAACCTCTTCACAATCTGTGCTTTCGTCGCAGGACCCATTGGGTACACTTCTAGAAAACTTGAGGGTATTCCTTACCACCTACAACAAACAGAATGCTGATATTAGCTTTGTATCCAAAGTTATCATCATTTGAAATTGATTACACCATTTTTTGGGACACCCTGTATGTTTCATGAACATTACCAAAAAAAAAGTACTGCGTTACACAGTTGGTACGTCTCTCACTGACATAATTCGCAGTTTCATGGAACACTTGCCTGAAAACACGAAAAGCTAAGGCGGACGTCACAAATATTTTTTTTCGGTTGGTACTATGGTGATGACGTCACATAATTATATCCGGGAAGCGGTTTCCATTCACCGAATACCTGAACGAAAAACACGATAACTGAGCGGGTCGGCGCAAATATTTTTTTCTCAGTTGTTGCTTAGGTGACAACATCTCATAATTTAATCTGGAAGGCAATTTCCATTCACAGAACATCTGCACGAAAACACGAAAAGCTAAGCGTGACGTCACAAAACTTTCTTTCTTGGTTGTTGCTAAGGTAATGACGTCTCATAATTTAATCCGGAAAACAGTTTCCATTCACTTAACACCTGTGCAAAAAGACGAAAAGCTAAGCGTGACGTCACAAATATTTCTTTATCGGCTGTTGCTATAATGATGAGACTCTTTCCACTGCGCCACCAAAGTGGAACAAACGTTGAGACAAAGCAAATTATATTGTTTGTGATTACATTAAGATATTGAAATAATGATCCACATAGCTTTAAGCTGTCTGTTGATTTGAAAGAAAACTCCAGAGATATCAAAATTTCTGTACTGCGTTTTTTGCGTTCAGCTGTCATTCTTCTTGATCACGCTGCTACCATTATTTCTACATTGGAAAAATATCATTCTCTTTTCTTTAAATAAACTTTGTGTCTTATTTTTCTCTTTGAAGAGTTTCCTTCTTGCCCTTCGTGCGCATTTTTCTATTAGGTGTCATTTATTATTTTTTTCAAGATTGTTTCTCTTACCCTCTTTCAAGAGCAGCGGAATCTATATTTTTAAATCATCAGATGTCCTACGAAAGTGTGAACAATTAAACTAGGATAAACTTTGTACTCAGAAAATTCAATAATTCTATTCATATATTCATTTTAAAAGGGGATTGCTGTCGGCGCACTACGATATTCTATTTCACATTTTGTTTCTGCATCATTACTATACGAGTTTCGCTTCTGTTCTTATGTTTTCATACTATACATTTTTATTTTCACTAAGCTTGTTTTTTTTTTTGGTTTTTTTTTCATATCCTTTTGCTTTAGTACAATAATTTTAAAAATTGCAAAACAGAACGACTTTCGAACAAAGGTTTGAAAACAAATTTTGAGAAATGTAAAATACTCGTGTCACATAATCAATGCACAGAACTAAACGAACGAAGGACAGAAAAGTAACAATTACATGAAGCTTTTAAATAATGATTTGAAAATTTTAAAAACCGATAGACTGTGGCTAGTGATGGTTGAATTAAAAGAAAGACAACTACAGGGCAGCAGAAATTACGGATGAATAATTCAGTTTTGTTTCGCTTAGCATAAACCGCATGAGATAGTAAGAACGATAGAAATAGTGAATATATTTAAAATACGTGGAGATAATGTAAATAAATATACGATGTCATCGCTCTGTTCACGTTATTTTATAAACAACGAATAGCAACTGAAAAATTGTTCATCCTACACCGCTGGGATCGAACCCCAGATCTCTCGGTAACTAGCCGAGTGCGCTCGCTTTACGCTATGGCGACACATCAGCTGCTGAGCCCATCAATATGGATTAGTGTAGTCAGATGCTGACTGATAAACCACGAACAGCGCTGTGAATTGTTGCTACCGTAGCGTAAAGCGAACGCACTCGGCTAGTTATCGAGAGATCTGGGATTTAATCCCAGCAGTGTCGGATGAACAATTTTTAGTTGCTATTCGTTGTTTATAAAAAACGTGAACAGAGCGATGGCATCGTATATTTATAGTAAGAACATTAAATGAAAACCAAAACAACAGAAACAGACACTGTAAAAACTGAAAGTTATGCAGTGATGCGCACTAATGTAGGGCTAATTGAAAAAATACAGGAACGCGTGATGCCTTTACGTGTTCAATGCCTTCCCTTCTCAGCCCACTCCCCACTTTTTACTTTCTTATATTTATATTATAAGAATGTATAGTGATCGGACTTAGTATTTTCGGCTTAACAATTTTATATTATAGTCACTTTGACGAAAATCAGACTTCCGGATTTACACATGACTAGATTAATTAAATTCTCAATTACAATCATTTTCCAGCTGAGATATCCCCACCTCAACATTCTTAACAACAGCAGAAAAGGGAATTTCAAGGGACTGCCAAGTGAGAATGGATTTAGAGACTAACTCTACCTTCAAACAAACATGGGACGTTAAGGTGGTTCCACCTAAAATCTCTGCCTTATGTTTCCAATGGTAAAACTTTACATATTTTCTTCGCAATTAATGTATTCCCAAGGATAAACATTTGCACATCGGTAAAACTAACTTTAAGTTATACCATGAGATACTTAATACTGGCTGAAACATAACCATAATCATATTAAAAATCAATCATTTTTCTTCGAGTAATGATCAGACCTGTTAATAGATGGCGCGACCTGTACATTGATGACGTCAGTAGACAAACAAATGTTGGATTGCTTAATTATGGTTATGTTTCAGCAAGTATTAAGTATCCCATGCTATAACTTAAAGTTAGTTTTATCGAAATAATATTTAATTAATGCATTCCCAAGGATGAAAATGTGCAAATTTTCATCCTTGAGAATACATTAATTGCGAAGAAAATATATAAAGACGTTTTACCATTGGAAACATAAGGCAGAGATTTTAGGTGGAACTACCTTAATTCCACTAACTGTGTAGTTTTTCTGCTGCATTTTTTTTTACCGGAAAAGAATTATAGGACATTCGCATTTTAATAAGAAAACAAATTACGCTACCGCAACGCGTGCCGGCCAAAAAGAAAAAAGGTATACGCCGTTCCGGGGCATTCAGACCATACTTCACCACTGGTGATGCGTCAGCCATTCTTTTAATCATTAAAGAGCTGCGGAGTACAGAAACGTTATTAAGGATATTTTAATCTTTGAGAAACAGACCAAGACTTTCCATCTTTGCAATTAATATTTGAAAAACGAAAGAGAAAAAGTTTTAGTTACGCAGAGTTTCTTCGCATGGAGAGCTGGAGAGATGTGGACGATCAAAATGTTTTTCCGTTTTATCTGGAACGTAGTAGTATTTTCGGCTTAAACGATGGTGAAAGTAGGTTATCTGTTTTGGGGGAACGCACTGCTCAGCGTTTCAAATCTGAGTGAATTTACACAAAAACACAGGCACACCCAATTTATACGCGTGTGTGTGTATGAACAAGAAAAAAAATCTTATTAAATTTGAAATTCACCTTAACATATCTACATCACAGAGCGCAGGTTACACGGCAGCAGGAGTTTCCTTTTTCTTAATTGCATAGGTGAAAAAGCAGTTGGAATTCACAAACAATTTTCCTAACTGAACGCACATAGTAATTACTCAGTTTATCGACAAAATGCGGCATCAAAACGACAAGAACTACACACCCCGGTAACTTAAACCAGTACTGCGCAACCTTTTTATAGGTGCGACCCCACTGAAGAATTATTTTATTATGAAGACCTCATATCACCATGTAAATAAAACAAGGATTTAAAAATTATAATTATACATGCATTTTTAAAATACATTTATTTTATATTCACCAATATTAGTTTAATTAAAAATTTCAAAATATTTCATCTAACTGGAAATAATACGCAGGGAATATTGAAACAAAAAATAAATACAATTAGTGGGAGGTAAAAAAATACACAACCTTTGTTTGACAGTCCTAATGTGAAATTTGAGCTTGAATCATGGGAATTATTATCTCCATTCTTGGTTTTATAAAAAGAGGAAAACAAGAGAAAGAAATGGCCACCTCTTAATAATAAACCCTCGCGACCCCAAAAACGGTCCCGACCCAAAGGTTGTGCACACCACAGAGGCGGTGACGACGCCAGCCGCTCAGAACTGGGTGGACTGCAGGGAGGCTAAGCATGATGGGATTTATTCCGTTTATATAGATTTTGTCCGACGCTGATGATGTTATCCCCAGTAAAAATGGTTATCAGGTGCATACTGTACATGTTTATTCAGTGTATGTAGTACTGGGAGTCATGGATACGAATCTCCATGGCAAGTTACTACGTATTTCTTCGCAGTTTTAGCTTACTTAAAATGTGTTTTATTTATTTATTTGCTGTCATAAAGCTGTTTATGAATTTTGATTTGTAACCTGACAAGGAATCTCTTTATTCTTATTAGTTCAGGATTCCGCTCAGCGGGATAACATACAGGGCGATCTGAAATCAAAACAGTCGAATGCGAGCATTACGTACGAGTATTTAGCTGTACGAAGGACAACATTTATTGTCTCGGTTCAAAAATTCTAAAAACTGCAAAATCAGAGAGAGAGAGAGAGAGAAAATTTTCAATCATATAAAGCCTTGCACAAATTACGAATAGAATTCATAGATGTAAATAAACAACGAGCCCGAGTTTTCTTTGTATAGTTCAGCGGAACGTGTGTTTCTTAACTTTTTTTCTTCAAATTTCTATGCACTTTTGTTCACAGTTATTTTATTTAGGAAACGTCGTTCCAGGCGCGGACTAGGCCGTCGGGACCCCGGGAAAATTCCCGGTGGACCGCAGTCTTCTGGGCCGGCAGACCCCAAGAAATTGAGTTATGCTGAAAGCGTTAAGGCATTAAGGCTCACGTAGGAAAATTTCTGGGTCGATAAATGTATATACATTTACTGTATTATACTTACTGGATCTACATCTGATTTATTGCTTTTCGGGCTTTACAGTGGCACGAACTCTTCAACTGCTGTTTTGAAAAGTCTGTTGCAACTTGAAAAAATGTTTTTTTTTCATTTTCAAGTAATTAAATAAACATCCATTTTTGCCTTCTTGAATTACTGTCATTTCGTAAAAACATATTTTTTTATAAAATTTTTAAATTTTTTTTACATTTGTAGAAAGTTTTCTCGAAATTATTTTGTTTATGATAGGCAAGTCTTGAAAAAAATCTTAATTTTGGCTCATTTGGATTTCCTTTCTTCACTGAAAAGGAAGATACTTTTACAATCTTAAATCCAACTGCATCAGCGAAATTCGTAAGAGTGAAATGAAATATTCGGCAATTTGACTTAGAGAAGGTAACATGCCTGTATTAAAGCATCGAAAGTAATATATATATTTAATAATAAGTTTTACTAGGGATATCTCATGCTATACAGTAGAAAAATTGGTAAAATATATTTTCCTGATTATTGTTAACACAAACGCTACAGCAATTCTTAGAACCGTATTGAAAAGACGTTTAAACACGAAATTATGCTGTGATATACAGCTAATAAGGTAGGAATACCGTAATAATTCTTTGAAAATCGTGGGCCTCAAAACAAATCGTTTCCAGGGCCTTTTCCAGTTTTCCAGTCTGCCACTGCGTCGTTCTCCTTACCAATTTCTTAAGGGAACGCCGTTCCCCACCGTTCCAGCCCACTTTTACCACTGGGATTAAAATGATACAGGTCTCTTTCGAAAGAATTTTATTCCTTGAGTAACAAAGTGAGAAATTTTACCTTATTTATGTCGAAGGACTTCAGAACAGGAACTTTAGGACATTCTCCAGACTTGAATGTGTTACCAGTACACAGTGTCACCAATACAGCTAGAAGCACAACGCTTGAGAGTGGGGAGCTCATGACAGGCAGTCTTTCTACGCAGCAGCAGTATGACCCTGAGTCAAAATGATTCGAATAGTTGGTCACCTCAAGGACGAGTTTGGATATATATAGACGTGATGGGCCAGCACTGACGTACATCAGAAATCTCTGGAATCAATTCAGCATCGGAAATGAGTAATAACACAACTGCACGGTCAAAGAAGTGATTACCATCGGAAATGAGTCACATAATGCCAATGGAAAGTGTTTTTTTGATGAAGCTAACGGGATGCAATTTTCTTCTTTCAAAGAAAAGAAAAAAGAAGGAGGGGGGATTCCTTCCAAGAGTCATATCTCTTTAAGAAAACCCATGACAACATAATCTTAAAATCATTACGAATAACGTATCAATCATTAAAACTGATATCCAATTTATCTCTAAACATTTATTTAGATGACACACAAAAAAAAACCGGTATTCTAGTAAATACCATTATGATTCACTAAAAAGAATTACATCGTGAAATTTAAGTGACTTAAGCAATCTTTGTTTTGTATCCCTTCGTTGCGAAGGAAAAACAAAGGTTGCTAAAATTATCAGACCTTAAAAACTGCACAGTATTTTCCCGTGCGACATTCATGGACTCTAACAGATGAAAGAATGAGGAAATTCAGGGATTTTTCTCCCAAGATTTGAGGCTTTGGCGCACTGACATGATTGGTAAATTAGAAATATCTATCAACAATTAGATTTATTAAAAAACATATTTTTTATCATTCATGCAGAATCTTTTAAGGGCATTTACTTAATTTTTATTTCTCCTTTAATTAATCTCAGCATATACGATCGACAAACGCAATTGATAAAAAATAAAAAATGTCGCCTTCTTCGGGAATGATTCTAGAACGCGGCGCTCTCGATTGTATTGTAATGTTATACGGAAGACAAAGCGAAAGCTTTATTTAAGGCACAATAGCACAGTTATGGTCACAACACGGCTCACGTAGCAGTAACTTTCAATAAAACGCATATTATTTGATTAATGAGATTGTTTGTAACATAATCTTTACAGTTGTTTGAAAACAAATTACTGAGAAAAAGAAATACTTTGCCACCCAGCAAAAACACAAGCGTTGGGAAACTGCTGGCCGCCAGTTGGCAGTAATGGGTCACTGCTGGCTGAAATATGTCGCTCGCGGTACGGTAGCGGTCCGTTGGTGGCAGCGCCGTCAGTTGGCAGCCATTGATGGCCCTGCAGCATCTTTGTGAATTACGGGCCTCCAAGCAAGCGCCACTCTTGGCCCGTAGCTGGCAACCGAAGCAACCCCAACACGAGGTGGAAGCAGCAGGACTGCGCATGCGCAGAAGCAACACGAGCGCAGTCTCTTGCGGTACCATTTAGTTCAAGACGACACCATCTCCATCGTGTTATTTTGGTGGATGTTAAGAAAAAAAAATCATGTAGAGAGGTGGATTAATTTCCTACTGAAATGCCACGTCGACGAAGATTACCGTCGGAGAAAAATTATATAAATAATTAATGAACTGTAAGAAATAGTCAATTTCTCTCATGCAGGGGTGTACATAAAAAAAAATTTTCGGGGGCGGCCGACCGAAAGTGGAAGTTTTTGAAATCCATCTGGACAAAATAAAGTTAATGAAAAATAAAAGAAAAAATTAAAGCACTATTTTCTATAGTAAGTTGGTGCATCTTCATTAAATTAAAGCATTTTTTAAAATGTAAGTCGCATTTTAACAAAGAAATGAAATACTTTCGGAGGGGGTCAAGGCCACCTTGGCCCCCTCTCTAAATACGCCCCTGCTCTCATGTATTTATACAAACTCAATTCGTAGCAAAATTCCTGCACAACACACAAAGAATCGAAAATACAGACAGCCATGAAACACACCTACTCCATTCAAATGAACAACAAGAAATAATTGCTGTATAATATTTCGTTAACATACATTAAACTGCTTCAAACAAAAGTCCCGAAAAGACATTAAAAAATCGTTATGTTGGAAAAAAATCAACTATTTGGGGGGTGGGGGAGAAAAAAAGAAGCAACGCCATGTGGATATAATGTACTCATCCATGGGTTGAATACACAAGATTGGAGGAATTCGTTGCAAAAAATAACGAACACTAAAATAAAATATCTTTCCTCTTTAGAACAAATGTAGCTTCGGACCGTAGTAAAAAAAGATACAGCGTTGAAAATGTAACAGAATGTGACATGAACAGGTAAATATAGTAATTAAACAATCGACTTTTAAGACCACAAGGACAGCACAAAACTTTGGAAAACGTCTTTAATTTGGTACACTCGTTGAACATGAGTGAAGTTCCTTTAAGATAAATAAAAACAATCGTTACGTTGAAAAAATAAATTTATGAATTATATGAAACGGACTTCCAGTCTAATATGGAGCAACTCGGAGAAAACATTGAGACTGTGACCTCAGAATCAGAAACTCAACTAACTCGGAAGAGAAAACACCAAACTAATCATGAAAGCAGAATAAGAGCAGCCAAAGAAGTATGCAATGTAATCCTTATGCAAACGAAAGAACGATTTGACTTCGTAGGTCATCTATCAGCCGCTAATTTGTTTCTTTCAGACAAGTTTCCCGAATACGATAAAGAACTTCCTGTTGAATATCTGACATCAACAATTAAAGCTTACCCTTTTCGGGACAGAAAGAAATTGGAAACGTAACTCCAGTTAATATATCGAAGGAATGAATTTAGTACAGTATCGGGAGCCATTCCATTATTGTCATTTTTGATTGACACAAATCTCTTGTCATTAATTTCTCTGAAAATGTAATAATGCTTAAAATTATTGTTACCATTTCTATGTCAACTTCTGAAGCAGAACGACGTTGCTTTTGAACTTTTAAAAGAATAAAAACTTTCTTGCGCAACACAATGCTCCAGGACAGACTATCTGCTCTTGCCATGTTATCTATAGAAAGGGACTTTATTATGGATATCCTGACTTTAACAATAAGTTAACAGAATGGATTTCGCCTACGAAGCTTTCCTAATTTTCACATTTAGGATATCAGGGGCAGCTTCTGTTTCAATACTTTTTGCTTTTTGTGTACTTTAACTGCCCTTCTGTGCTGCACATTTGTATAGCAAAATTATTAAATATATATCGCAAAAACGAAAGGATGTAAGGTCAGGTGATGCGTAACATCACAGCCTCTCCTTGACAAATGTCAACCCCGCCTTCTCGTGGTGCATCCTGTTCCCACTAAAGGGGCTCTGACGACCGCCAATAGCGGTACAACTATACCATCGGGATTAGAGGAAATGCTATCCCACACTCACCAACCCGCTTAGCCAGCGTGGTGAGTTATGGCCAAACCCCTCCAAAATGACTCCACAACTTAAATCTTGGCCCTCAGTCTCCGGCAGCTGGAATGTACCTGGCCAAGGCAGCGGCCAGTGCGACATAAAGGCAGAGGGTGCTAAGAATCCCCGGAGGACCGGACTAGGCTGCTATCTGATGCTGACCTTGGCTACGTATAATGGACGCTCCCTATCTTCTGATTCAAGGCTTCTTGAATTGGAAGAGGAACTACAAAGGATCAAGTGGGACATCGTCGGGCTAAGTGAGGTAAGGAGAAAAGGAGAAGATCTCATTGAACTGAAAAGTGGACATCTCTTCTACTATCGTGGGACTGATACTGGCAGAACTAGTGGTATTGGATTTATAATAAACAAGAAACTGAAGGATAAAGTTGTAGAAGTTGAAAGTTCCTCTGACAGAGCTGCACGACTCGTTATCCAACTCTCGGGAAGATACCAGTCTCAGATTATTCAAACTTATGCACCCAATACAAGTCATCCTGAAGAAGAAATTGAAGAATTTTATGAGGAAATTCGTCATCTAAATAATAAAGGTAAGCAGCACTTAAAGATAATTATGGGAGATTTCAATGCAAAAATAGGGCAACGACAACAGAATGAAACTTCAGTAGGTAAATTCGGTCACGGCAACAGAAACCAGCGTGGAAATACTCTCGTAGAGTTTGCAGAGGCAGAAGGGTTTTTCATCTTGAACTCCTTTTTCAAGAAAAAGCCACACAGGAAATGGACATGGAGACATCCAAATGGGACGACAAGTGAAATTGATTTCATTATGTTTAACAAAAAATTCGGCATAGAAGACTGCAGTGTGCTAAACAAGTTCAACACAGGTAGTGACCATAGATTGGTGAGATGTAAGATGCACCTCAACACTAAACTCGAACGTAGCAAGCTCATAAGACAAACAAAATGTATTGACATAACCAACCTTAAAAAACACCATAATACCTTCAAGTTGGAACTGAAGAACAGATTCTCTGCTTTAGAAGGCCTAACATCGGAAGAAGTGGATATTTCTGAAGTTAACAGAAAAGTAACCAAAGCTCTTATGGAAACAGCAACAAAATTAGCTGGGTCTAAGAACAAGTTGCATGTGAACAAATTATCAGGAAAAACCAAAATGTTGATGCAAAAAAGAAGAGAGATGAGGACAACTAAAGAAAATGTGACTTCCAAAGTGGAATATATAGAGCTGTGCAAGACAGTACGAAAAAGTATCACTGAAGACGTAAGGAAATTCAACTGTGAACTAATAAGGAAATCAATTGAAAACAACCAAAGCCTAAAGATAGCAAAGGGACATCTCAGTAAGGGAAGAAAACAGATTATGGCACTGAGAAAAGAAGATGGTTCTGTAACAAGAAATAGAGGCGAAATTTTGACAAGAGTGAAAGATTTCTACTCCAAATTATATGAAAGGGATGATACATGTACTCCAGACATCATGAAAGGTACCAGAGTTCTCCCAGCCCTCCCAGCAGAAGTTGCACATGCAATCAAGAACGTGAAGCGGGGAAAAGCTCCAGGAGAAGATGGAATTACTGTAGACATCATACAAGAAGCAAGTGGAGAAATCGAAACAGTACTCGCCCAAATTTTCACTCGATGCCTTAATGAAGGGAAGATTCCTGAGGATTGGAACAACGCTACAATGATCCTGCTACATAAAAAAGGTGACACTGAGGATCTCAGGAACTGCACACCTATCAGCCTCCTATCTGTGGTTTATAAAATCTTCACTAAAGTTCTTTCACACCGCTTGAAGGTGACACTGGACATGGCTCAACCGAGAGAACAAGCTGGATTCAGGAGTGGCTACAGCACAATAGATCATATCCACGTACTGAGAGAACTAACTGAAAGAGCAAGGGGATATGAACTTTCATTGGCAATGGCTTTTATCGATTATAAAAAAGCCTTTGATTCGGTGAAACCATCAGCAGTTACAATGGCTCTGAAATCCTGCGGTATTGAAGATGCGTACATTAATATTATTAATAACATCTATGAAAATGCAAGTGCAAAGATTCGGCTGTTTGAAAATACAACACACATGAAAATTGGAAAGGGAGTGAGACAAGGTGACACCATATCTCCGAAGCTCTTTAATGCCACTTTGGAAAATGTCTTTCAATCACTGAACTGGGAAAACAAAGGGATAAAGATTAATGGAGATTATCTAACCCACCTTCGTTTTGCTGATGACATAGTCATTTTTGCAACTACCCCATCAGAGCTGCAGAGTATGATCCAGGAACTTGCTGACAAGAGTAAAGAAGTGGGATTAAAAATGAACTTTCAGAAGACAAAAGTGATGTTCAATGCTTTTATAAGAAATGAAGATTTATCGATTGATGGAGAAAAGCTGGAGATAACAGACACGTACGTTTATCTTGGACAGCAGATATCAAGTGAGGATCACATTGATGAAGAAATTAATCGGCGTTCAAAACTTGCCTGGAGAGCTTTTGGAAGAAACAGCATAATTTTCAAGAGCAATATGCCATTATGTCTTAAAAGAAAAGTGTTTGATCAATGCATCCTTCCAGTGCATACGTATGGTGCAGAGACGTGGACCTTAACTAAAAGAGACATACAAAGGCTGCAGACAACTCAAAAAGCATGGAGAGGTGCATGCTTGGTGTAACCAGGAGAGATAAGAAAAGGAACTCGTGGATCCGAAAAATGACAAGAGTGGAAGACATCATGATCAGAGTTAAATCCCTAAAATGGCAATGGGCTGGACATACTGCCAGAAGGACAGACCATCGATGGACAGCCGAAATTTTAGATTGGATTCCAAGGGACAGGAAAAGACCCAGAAGAAGACCACATGGAAGATGGGTGGATGAAATTCGAAAGTATGCGGGAGTGACATGGAGGAGACTGTCACAAGATAGACCGTTGTGGAGGAAACTTGGGGAGACCTTCGTCCAGCAGTGGATTGGTAATGGTTGACAATGATGTTGATGATGATATCGCAAAAAAAAAAAAAAAAGCTGCCTGTTTGTAAACAGAAAAAGCGCTTTCTGTTTTTAAACAGAACCTTCCCTTTGTTACTTTGTTGGCGAGGAAATTTCCCCCTTTTTTCTACCAGATAAATTTGAGACGGTAATTTTTTTTGTTTCATAACAAAAGAGTGTTTCTGATTACAAACAGAAAGTACTTTCTGTTTGTACACTGTGCTATTTACAAGCAGGCTGCTTTCCTCCTTTCCGTTTTTTTTTTTTTTTTAAGTTTTTCTTTTTTTTAATATCTAAATATATTATTTTATTAAGTGTGGTGGTGTGTAATACGTAATTTCATTGTGTTCCAACGCATATGAAGTACTGGTTTATTATGTGCCGTACCTTCTTACCAAACCACGAGCCGCCACTGACGCGTGGAGTTATATCATGTTTCCTTCTATTCTTTTTTTTACTGTTCGATTTCAAAATTTCTTTGCGTCTGACACCTTCCTTCTGCTATGAGAAATGTTTTGTGCGCCATTTGCAATTTTCGTAACATACGTTTTAGCTGCTGGTGGAAGTAAGTAGCTGTTTCTATTTCTGGATGCCTTATCGATTGTAGAAATCCGGTTAATTTTTTGTTTTATCCGGTTACATTGACTTTGAATAACTTTGATAAATTTTATTCGCGTTAGAAAGGATTCAAAAGACGTGCTCATTATAACAGAAAATTCGGTGACATCTTTCTTGCTTTTTTCTTCTTTCCATAATAAGGTAAAACGACGTTCGTCATATGTATTCCCCAAATTTTGTCGCCCCTTAATATCCAGCGCCCTGGGTGATGGCACAGGCTGGTCCAATGGTAAACCCGCCCCTGCTGGACGAGGAATAGAAACCGTGGAGCCCTATTATGTATACTAGCAAGTGGAAGATGTTTTCCCCTACAAATATCACGATAGAATGTTTTGTTTTTGCACTGTTATTAATGCAGAGATGCGGCTTTTTTCTTAGAAGTTTCCTGCATGTTCCACTTTTCCTTAATCGATAGACGGAATCGCATCACAGAAGGGAATGCTTGCCTAGAATTCTGTCGTTGTAGATGCGAAAATAGCAGAACAGGTTTTTCGTTTTTCTTCCTGCTTCGACTGAGAAATAGGCTGGCCCTGAACTTCGTAGTTAATATGCTTGAACTCTGACGAAGAGAAAGTTACCCTTGAGGATTTTTATTAGCCCACGGTCAAGAACACATGTCCGCACAAAACCACAAGCACAACAAAAACAGAACTTCTAATGAATACATCACATTGAGAGTGTCAGTCAAGATGTTAGGAAGCAGACCTTGATTTAAAAGTCGTGTCCTAAGTTCATGAAGGAACAACGAAGGGCAGAAATTAGTAAATATAACTTAGAGTCATTCATTGTGACAAATGATGCAATAATTTCCGAAATGACATTATGATGATGTATGAGAATATAGAAAACGAAAATGCTTTTATTATATATAAAAATAATTCTTCAGTGACGAAAACCACTTTAAGTATCCGACTGAAGTGCCATGTTGATCTTTTCTTCGTCCTTTTTCATGTCTTTTAGTTCATTATCATATTTTTTAATTTTTTGATAGAAAGAATTGTTCAGCCTTAATGATTCGTGCACAGTCGAAATCAGTAGCGCCTAAACCCCAAGTTTTTGAGAGGGGGCACGTGCTTTTCCAAATCCAAATTTATATCATCAACAACCATTATCAGACCACTGCTGGATGAAGGTCTCTCCAAGTCTCTTCCACAACCTTCTGCCTTGAGCAAATCTCAGCGTATATATGGTGTCCCACTGGCTACTTTACTCAAGTTTTTATTAATAACATCGTGAATAATTACAGTAATTAAATGATATTCGTTAAGAACATACCTTCATCCTTGGACAACAGAACCATATCATAAGAAATGTTGATAGTGTCCGCCCTGTGCGTCGAGACAGGCTTGAACATGAGACTCCATATTTCGGAAAGTTCACGCAAATTGTTTCGGCACGTAATCGCTGCCAGTGCCTCACAGATGTTGTTTTTCAATGCCTCAATGGGTTGTCGGCTTGTTTTGAAATGATTTGATATACCCCCAGCGAAAGAAATCAAAGGGTTTCAGGTCAGGAGACCGAGGTGGCGACATTCCTTTAAAAATCACGCGATCTCCAAAGAAGGACTCAATTTCAGCCATACTCACATGTTATGTATGGCAAGTTGCCCCATCTTGTTGAAAATCTAAAGTAGTCAGCTCTTCAGGGTGCAGTTGGTTAACGAATGCCTCAAAATTTCCCATATAGACTGCTCTTGTGATCGTATCCTGAAGATGATGTGCCCAAATGATCCGCCGACGTAACAATGTGCACTACACTCAAATTTTTTGTGCATGAAGTGGTTTCTTGATAAAAGCGTGACGATTTGGTGTTGCCCACATACGCATGTTTTGTGCATTTATGTATCCCGATAAGTGAATCCACGCTTCGTCGGTAAAAAAGGTGTAGTCCAAGACGTTCGGTCGGTCCGCAACAAATGCCTGAAACCACTGACGGTACCTCATTCTTTTCTCTTGGTCTGGCGCTTTCAGTTCGTGAATAGCAGACAAACGGTAAGGATAAACTGCAGCCTTCTTCCTGATCTATGACACGTATTCTTTGACCTACCGATTTCCTGGGCAAGTCTAAGCAAAAATTTCCGTGGCGAAGCAAGAAGTCTTTGCTGGACGTCTTGCACTACTGTTTCTGACATTTAGGGACGGCTTCCTCCACGCAAATCATGTAATGTTCCATGGGTCTTCAATTTCTTAACCAGTTGCAGAATACATGGTTTACTTGGTGCTTTCCGACATTCCAATTTCCTACGGAATTCACACTGACACTTCTTTATCAACTTACTCACGGACAAGAAACACACGCTCGGGTATGGTTAACCGGAAGGACATCGTTAGCGCATACGATCAGCCTCGCGACAGACAAGCAACTGAACTAACCCCGGGGAGTTATGAACCTGAGATGCGCGACTTCCAAAATCACAACGAGAGCGCCAACAGGCACTAAAGAACAACATCTACGAGGCAATGGCAGCGATTACGCCGGAGCAACTAGCACGAACTTTCCGAAATATGGAATCTGGTGTTCAAGCCTGTCTCGATGCACATTGCGGACACTTTCAACATCTCTTATGGTATGGTTCTGTTTTTCATGGATGAAGGTATTTTCTTACCAAAAAAACATTCAATTAAAGTAATTATTAACGATGTTATTAATAAAAACTTGGGTAAAGTAGCGTGTGGGACACCCTATACTTCAGTGACGAAAACCACTTTAAATATCCGACTGAAGTGCCATGTTGATCTTTTCTTCACCTTTTTTATGTTTTCTAGTTCATTATACACTGAAGAGCAATTGAATTAGAGATACCTGTCTAGTAACGAGTAGCACCTCTTTTCGCCCTGACGACGGCGGAGATTCGTCTCGGCATGGACTCGACAAGACACCGGAAGCGTTGGGAAGCCATACGGATCCACGACCCATGAACAAGCTCCCACAGTTCACGAATATTTCATGGAGGGGGTCAGAGCCTCGAATATCTCTCTCGTCGGCATCCCAGATGTGCTCGATGGGATTGAGATCAGGTGACCTAGCTGGCCAAGGCAGCGAGGTCACGTCGGTGGAGTGTTCATCCAACCATTCGGATACAATTCGGGAGGGATGGCACGGTGCATTATCTTGTTGCAGGATGAGGTTCCCAGTGGGATGTTGAAGGCGAACAAACGGGAGCAAATGGTCGTCCAGGATATCCCGGTAACGTTGACCTGTGAGGGACCATGTCACACGTACCAGGGGTCCCATTTCAGTCCACGTAAACAGTCCCCAGACGAGAATGCCACTTCCACCAGCTTGAAGAGTACCCTGCTGGCAAGATGGATCCATCGCTTCATGTGGTTTGCGCCGTACTCGTATCCTGCCATCCGCATGTACCAACGTGAATCTCGACTCATCAGTCCAGGCAACATTTCCCCACATGTCTAGTGTCCAGTGGCGATGTTCCCGCGCCCATGCTTATCTTTGCACCCTGTGATGTGCGGTCAGCAACGGTACCCTCGTGGGACGATGGCTTCTGTACCCCATAGCGAGATGGTTTTGAATGGTGTGGCTGCTTACATGTTTTTGTGCACCAGCGTTAAATTGCCGAGTGATTTCTTGCACTGTGGCCAGTCTATCCGCTGTTACAATGCGAGCTAGCCGACGAAGTCAGAATGAGAAAAGCTGCTCATCCACACGCTGTTGTCCACGGCAGTTGGCCCTTGTAGGGATGGTTTTACCGGATTCGATGTACTCACGGTGCACCCGTGACACAGTGGCTCGCGAAAATCCCAGTGCCTGCACGACTTCCTAGATGGAGTAATCCATTCGTCGGGCTCCGACAATTTGCCCACGATCAAATGCGCTTACATCATTCGTCTTACCCATACTGCGTCCGACTCTTACTGATTCCCGTCGCATCACTCCTTATATTGTCGGATCGCTGCATATGTCATGTCGTTTCCGTTTACAGGGCAGCACACAGCGCCACATTTGCATAACGCTTTGCTCTTCAGTGTATATACATACCGCTGAGCCATTACGACCACCCCCAGCCTAGAGAAATAAGCGCGCCTGGAGACCGAACGGTGGCACAGGTGAAGTTCACAGAGCAGTGTATATACAACCCGAGGACTGGTTTTCGGTTAGTAGAGCTTTCGAAGTCAGAATGAGAAAAGCTGCCAATTTATCGGAGCTTGATAAAGGACAAATTGTGATGCCACGGCTCCTCGGAACTACGATCTCGGAAACCGCGTGGCTTGTAGGTTGTTCACGTGCCGCTGTAGTGAGTACTTATCAAAAGTGGTCAACACATGGCCAAACGACGAATCGTCTTCCGCAGCTCATCGATGCCAAAGGGGAGCAGAGACTGTCGCGCATTGTTCACAGAAACCACAAGGCCACAGTGCGACAAATCACCCACAGCTACAAGAGTGGTGACAATGTGTCACAGCGCAGAGTTCATCGCGGCCTTTTGCGCATGGGCCAGCGTAGCCGAAGACCAAGCCGGGTCCCTATGTTCACTGCACGTCACTGCCAACAACGCATAAAATGGGCCCCAAGATCATCGAGATTGGGCCTTGGATGATTAGGAGAAAGTTGCCTGGTCTAACGAATCAAGATTCCGGGTGCATCACGTAGACGACCGAGCGCGGATACGCCGATTACCAGCGGAGGCTATTTTTTTTTTTTTTGATTGGGGGTTGAACGACCACCGTGAGCAACTCAATGGGCTATAAGCAGTCGCCCGTCCCTAATTTAGGGTCACTGATTCCAGGGAAGGGAGAGAGTCAGTGCCGTAAGACAAACACAACATCCATGCCTCACCGGGATTCGAACTTTCAGACGAATGATAAGAGGCCATCACTTAGACCACCAGGGCGGCACGGAGGCTATGGCACTTAGATGCACTGTTGGGCTGAAACAGGCCAACGGCGGTGGTATTATGCTGTGGGCGATATTTTCTTGGAACACTTTAGGTCCCATTACCCCAATAGCACAATCCCTGACAGCTGTCAGGTATCTGAACGTCGTTGCTATCCAAGTTCACCCATTCATGGTAACTGTGTTCCTTGCTGGTGACGGCCATTACCAACAGGATAATGCACCATGCCACACTGCCACAACCATGAAAGAGTGCTTCGAGGAACATGCTGGTGATTTTTTTAATGCCCTGGCCTCCAAATTCACCTGACATGAACCCAATCGAACATTTGTGGTTCGACTTGGAATAGCGGTTCCGTGCTAAATCACCACCGTCCCGAAATGTACGGGAACTGGAGGACCTGCTGTTGACATTGTGGTACCAGATATCCCAGGATACCTATCGCCACCTCATCGAATTGATGCCTCGCCGAGTGGCCGCTGTTTTGCAAGCTAAAGGGGGTCCTACAGCTTATTACGTAGGTGGTCATAATGTAATGGCTCATCGCTATATATATATATATATATATATATATATATATATATATATATATATATATATATATATATATATATCTCGAGTGATCACTGAATTATGAACATTCCAATCAAAAGTGGAACGGTCCGTTGACCACGTGATTTCAAACAGGGCGCGACGTAGCAAATATAAGGTGCTAGTGAGCATTCGGAGCGGGGTACACGGAATGACTTATCGGACTTTGAGAAAAGACAGACTGTGAGAGCTCGGCCAGGAGGGTGCCTCGATTTCCAACAGCTGAACCTGAATTGGTGGGTTAGTTCGTGAGCCACCGTAGTTAAAGTGTATCAGGACTGGCTTGAAAACAGTCAAACAACGACCCGGAGGCAAAACTGCACAGGACAGAGAAAGGTCGATGCGAGAGGTGAGCGCTGAGTCCGACGACTCGTATAGGCCGACGGACGCAGCACTTTCAACAGTTGACTACCCAAGACAACGGAGGTCAACTCGGAACAGTATCTGTCATGTGCCAATGCGTCGCATGCATGGACTATAACAAAGGATGTCGTCTGTTGTTATAGACTATGCGTCGCATGCATGGACTATAACAAAGGATGTCGTCTGTTGTTATAGACTATGCGTCGCATGCATGGACTATAACAGCAGACGACATCCTTTCCTAATCATGGTTCATTGGCGCAACAAACTCGTATAGGCCGACGGACGCAGCACTTTCAAAAGTTGACTACCCAAAACAACGGAGGTCAACTCGGAACAGTATCTGTCATGTGCCCATGCGTCGCATGCATGGACTATAACAAAGGGTGTCGTCTGCTGTTATAGCCCATGCGTCGCATGCATGGACTATAACAAAGGGTGTCGTCTGCTGTTATAGCCCATGCGTCGCATGCATGGACTATAACAAAGGATGTCGTCTGCTGTTATAGTCCATGCATGCGACTGCATGGACTATAACAGCAGACGACATCCTTTCCTAATCATGGTTCATTGGCGCAACAGACTCGTATAGGCCGACGGACACAGCATTTTCAACAGTTGACTACCCAAAACAACGGAGGTCAACTCGGAACAGTATCTGTCATGTGCCAATGCGTCGCATGCATGGACTATAACAAAGGATGTCGTCTGTTGTTATAGACTATGCGTCGCATGCATGGACTATAACAAAGGATGTCGTCTGTTGTTATAGACTATGCGTCGCATGCATGGACTATAACAGCAGACGACATCCTTTCCTAATCATGGTTCATTGGCGCAACAAACTCGTATAGGCCGACGGACGCAGCACTTTCAACAGTTGACTACCCAAAACAACGGAGGTCAACTCGGAACAGTATCTGTCATGTGCCCATGCGTCGCATGCATGGACTATAACAAAGGATGTCGTCTGCTGTTATAGCCCATGCGTCGCATGCATGGACTATAACAGCAGACATCCTTTCCTAATCATGGTTCATTGGCGCAACAAACTCGTATATGCCGACGGACGCATCACTTTCAACAGCAGAATACCCAAAACAACGGAGGTCAACTCGGAACAGTGTCTGTCATGTGCCCATGCATGGACTATATATAACAAAGGATGTCGTCTGCTGTTATAGTCCATGCGTCGCCTGCATGGACTATAACAGCAGACGACATCCTTTCCTAATCATGGTTCATTGGCGCAACAGACTCGTATAGGCCGACGGACACAACACTTTCAACAGTTGACTACCCAAGACAACGGAGGTCAACTCGGAACAGTATCTGTCATGTGCCAATGCGTCGCATGCATGGACTATAACAAAGGATGTCGTCTGTTGTTATAGACTATGCGTCGCATGCATGGACTATAACAGCAGACATCCTTTCCTAATCATGGTTCATTGGCCCAACAAACTCGTATATGCCGACGGACGCATCACTTTCAACAGCAGAATACCCAAAACAACGGAGGTCAACTCGGAACAGTGTCTGTCATGTGCCCATGCATGGACTATATATAACAAAGGATGTCGTCTGTTGTTATAGACTATGCGTCGCATGCATGGACTATAACAGCAGACGACATCCTTTCCTAATCATGGTTCATTGGCGCAACAAACTCGTATAGGCCGACGGACGCAGCACTTTCAACAGTTGACTACCCAAAACAACGGAGGTCAACTCGGAACAGTATCTGTCATGTGCCCAAGCGTCGCATGCATGGACTATAACAAAGGATGTCGTCTGCTGTTATAGCCCATGCGTCGCATGCATGGACTATAACAGCAGACATCCTTTCCTAATCATGGTTCATTGGCGCAACAAACTCGTATATGCCGACGGACGCATCACTTTCAACAGCAGAATACCCAAAACAACGGAGGTCAACTCGGAACAGTGTCTGTCATGTGCCCATGCATGGACTATATATAACAAAGGATGTCGTCTGCTGTTATAGCCCATGCGTCGCCTGCATGGACTATAACAGCAGACGACATCCTTTCCTAATCATGGTTCATTGGCGCAACAAACTCGTATATGCCGACGGACGCATCACTTTCAACAGTAGAATACCCAAAACAACGGAGGTCAACTCGGAACAGTGTCTGTCATGTGCCCATGCATGGACTATATATAACAAAGGATGTCGTCTGCTGTTATAGTCCATGCATGCGACTGCATGGACTATAACAGCAGACGACATCCTTTCCTAATCATGGTTCATTGGCGCAACAGACTCGTATAGGCCGACGGACACAGCACTTTCAACAGTTGACTACCCAAAACAACGGAGGTCAACTCGGAACAGTATCTGTCATGTGCCAATGCGTCGCATGCATGGACTATAACAAAGGATGTCGTCTGCTGTTATAGCCCATGCGTCGCATGCATGGACTATAACAGCAGACGACATCCTTTCCTAATCATGGTTCATTGGCGCAACAAACTCGTATATGCCGACGGACGCATCACTTTCAACAGTAGAATACCCAAAACAACGGAGGTCAACTCGGAACAGTGTCTGTCATGTGCCCATGCATGGACTATATATAACAAAGGATGTCGTCTGCTGTTATAGCCCATGCGTCGCCTGCATGGACTATAACAGCAGACGACATCCTTTCCTAATCATGGTTCATTGGCGCAACAGACTCGTATAAGCCGACGGAAGCAACACTTTCAACAGTTGACTACCCAAGACAACGGAGGTCAACTCGGAACAGTATCTGTCATGTGCCCATGCGTCGCATGCATGGACTATAACAAAGGATGTCGTCTGCTGTTATAGCCCATGCATGCGACGCATGGACTATAACAGCAGACGACATCCTTTCCTAATCATGGTTCATTGGCGCAACAGACTCGTATATGCCGACGGACGCATCACTTTCAACAGTTGACTACCCAAAACAACGGAGGTCAACTCGGAACAGTATCTGTCATGTGCCCATGCGTCGCATGCATGGACTATAACAAAGGATGTCGTCTGTTGTTATAGACTATGCGTCGCATGCATGGACTATAACAGCAGACATCCTTTCCTAATCATGGTTCATTGGCCCAACAAACTCGTATATGCCGACGGACGCATCACTTTCAACAGCAGAATACCCAAAACAACGGAGGTCAACTCGGAACAGTGTCTGTCATGTGCCCATGCATGGACTATATATAACAAAGGATGTCGTCTGTTGTTATAGACTATGCGTCGCATGCATGGACTATAACAGCAGACGACATCCTTTCCTAATCATGGTTCATTGGCGCAACAGACTCGTATAAGCCGACGGAAGCAACACTTTCAACAGTTGACTACCCAAGACAACGGAGGTCAACTCGGAACAGTATCTGTCATGTGCCAATGCGTCGCATGCATGGACTATAACAAAGGATGTCGTCTGTTGTTATAGACCATGCGTCGCATGCATGGACTATAACAGCAGACATCCTTTCCTAATCATGGTTCATTGGCCCAACAAACTCGTATATGCCGACGGACGCATCACTTTCAACAGCAGAATACCCAAAACAACGGAGGTCAACTCGGAACAGTGTCTGTCATGTGCCCATGCATGGACTATATATAACAAAGGATGTCGTCTGCTGTTATAGCCCATGCGTCGCCTGCATGGACTATAACAAAGGATGTCGTCTGCTGTTATAGTCCATGCATGCGACGCATGGACTATAACAGCAGACGACATCCTTTCCTAATCATGGTTCATTGGCGCAACAGACTCGTATAGGCCGACGGACACAGCACTTTCAACAGTTGACTACCCAAAACAACGGAGGTCAACTCGGAACAGTATCTGTCATGTGCCCATGCGTCGCATGCATGGACTATATATAACAAAGGATGTCGTCTGCTGTTATAGCCCATGCGTCGCATGCATGGACTATAACAGCAGACGACATCCTTTCCTAATCATGGTTCATTGGCGCAACAAACTCGTATAGGCCGACGGACGCAGCACTTTCAACAGTTGACTACCCAAGACAACGGAGGTCAACTCGGAACAGTATCTGTCATGTGCCAATGCGTCGCATGCATGGACTATAACAAAGGATGTCGTCTGTTGTTATAGACTATGCGTCGCATGCATGGACTATAACAGCAGACATCCTTTCCTAATCATGGTTCATTGGCCCAACAAACTCGTATATGCCGACGGACGCATCACTTTCAACAGCAGAATACCCAAAACAACGGAGGTCAACTCGGAACAGTGTCTGTCATGTGCCCATGCATGGACTATATATAACAAAGGATGTCGTCTGCTGTTATAGCCCATGCGTCGCCTGCATGGACTATAACAGCAGACGACATCCTTTCCTAATCATGGTTCATTGGCGCAACAGACTCGTATAAGCCGACGGAAGCAACACTTTCAACAGTTGACTACCCAAGACAACGGAGGTCAACTCGGAACAGTATCTGTCATGTGCCCATGCGTCGCATGCATGGACTATAACAAAGGATGTCGTCTGTTGTTATAGCCCATGCGTCGCCTGCATGGACTATAACAGCAGACATCCTTTCCTAATCATGGTTCATTGGCGCAACAGACTCGCCTGGTGCAAAGATTATGTAAGATGGACGTCTGACGAATCGTGTTTTTACTTCACTCCGTGGATGGTCGTGTACGTATTTGGCGCAAACAACGTGAGCTACATGGCATGAACTTGAACTCTTGGTGCATGTGGAACAACATATGATGCCCACTATTATGAATTGCTTGCTGACTCTGTGCATCCAGCAATGTTGCACTTTTTCACGAATGGCCACAGTGTCTTCCAAGATGACAAAGTGCCGAGGCACAGGTCCAATGTTGTGCTGGAATGGTTTGAGAAGCACAACTCAAACTTCCAGCATATCGACTGGCCTCCGAACTCTTCTGATATCAATTCCAGAGAACACTTGTGGGCAGTGGCGTAGCGTAGGCCCCCCCACAGCTCCCTACGGACAGGGGCTATGAGCCCTAATTCTTTCATCATCACAAAACACTTATACAGTAGTTATGATGTAGAGAAAAAAAAAACAAAACACATTTACTTAAAACAGGCTCCAGAACTAATTTTTTTTTAATATTTTCATTGCACACTATAGGATTTATTTGTTTCTTATTGAAATTCCAGGAAGAGATGTCATCCCTTGCCAGCAATGTGTCATCACCACAACCCTGCGCTTTATTGGTTTTTCGACTGTTTTCCAAGCTGACTGACTGCCCTTGGGCTTGAGGGTCAGAGATGCTCAAGCCCAAGTCGGGTGGAGATTGTTTCTGTTCTGGGGAGTGTAGGAGTGGGGCTCTTCTCTTCTGCAGGTTTCCGAAACCAAGAGGATGGCTAAGCTAAAATTCCCTTCAGCAATCTATCCCTCCCGCTTACCTAGTACTTGAAAACTGTTTCTTTTGTAATTTATTTGTGGGAGTGACTTTCCCCCACTCCCACGTTTGGTGTCCCTTGTCCTGAAGACTATCACTTTCTCATTGTTGTCAAAGTTTCTTCGTTTCGGTGAAATCTTTATTTGACCCTGCCTGATCGCATGTACTTCGTGAGTCGTAAACTCCCAGCCTTTTCGTGTGGTGGAGTGCTGCGGGATTTTCTATCACCATTGTTTAGACACAGATCGCAGAAACACAATGCGCAGTAGTCGGTTTTGAGAAACAGGAAGAATTCTATTTTTTTGCCTATTTGAATCATAAGAACACTTAAAACATCACTTTTGTGTTATTGTCTAGCTGGAACTGTCTAAATATGTTGCACCCGCAAAAAAAAAAAAAAAAAAAAAAAAAAAAAAAAAAAAAACATATCTAAGTGATGGAAAAAAAAAAAAAAAAAAAAAAAAAAAAGAGTGATGCAGAGAAAAAAACGTTACACTTTCAACACTGTTTAAGGTGCCCAAATTATCAACAGGAATGGGAAATAAAGTTGCAGAAAACTCAGGAAACGAAAATGCCAGTGTTTTGAAGAAATCTGACCCAGAGGACGAAGAGAGTGATAGTTCCAGTTTACAAAATCAAGTTGCTGTGGAGTTTCAAAGCATAGGTGATGGTTTTGCAGTTATGATGGAAGTTTAACTCATCCAACTGATCGTGGACATTATTCAATGGATATTTGTTATCTGAATTTGAAAAGAGGTCTATTAAACGGTGAGCCATGTAAACCTCAGGGACCATTTCTAAGAGATGAAAAAAATATAATTTTTTCTCTTGATTATCATCACAAGAACACCCCAAATGGGTAAAAGATACCTCTATAGTTGCTATGTTATTCCGAAAAATTAGAGATTGCTTATTGCGAGCCTTGTTGGCTTTTTGCAGACCGATGTGCATATTCTTATAATTCAGCCTAGGCTCATGGTATTAATGATTGGCAAAGTTTTTTTAAGAAAATAAAAAAAACACGAACTTACTCAATGCCATTTTCACACATGCATCATTTATGGTACATGGAAAAATGAAGTAACTCTTCACACTTTGATCGATTCTGATTGAAAGCAAAAAGTAAACTTTTGGAAAGATGTTTTAAGAAGAATTTATTGATGTTACTCTCACTTAGCATCTTCTAATTTGCATTTAGGGGACATTGTGAAGAAATAGGTGAGCCACGTAGAGGAATTTTTTTTGCTATTATCGAGCTTTTATCTGTATACGACCAAGTATTATCAAAATTGCTTCATGGTTACAAAAAAATAAAATTACTTAAGCCCCAAAATACAAAATGAATTGATCATTATGATCTCAACAGCTGTGCAGAAGGATATCATTTCAGAAGTACAAGAGTCGCAGTTTTATTCGATAATCTTAGATACAACACAAGATGTTGCCAAACATGATCAACTGAGTCAGATTTTTCACTATGTAACTGTAATGTATGATATCGATGGATTACCAATAGAACTGAAAATTAATTAAAGTTTACTTAGTTTTATGCGTACTTCTGATGGCAGATGGCACTAGTGAAGGTTTAGTGAAGAAAAGGGATTGTCACTTAAAAAATGCCAGAGCTGGTGCAAAAGTCGTGAGTGGGGTGTATTCAGGAGTCCAAGAGAGTATTCCTAAAATAGAAAAAATGCTATATATATTCATTGCGCCTCTCACAATCCGAATTTGGTACGGAATGATGCAGCTAAAGTACTCCAAGTCAGTATATTTTACGGCTATATACAAAGAATATATGTGTTTTTCAGTAATAGCATTAAAAGGTCTGAACTTTTGGAAAAAATAGAAAAGAAGCATAAAGGCCAGACTCCAACTTTGAAAAAATTATGTCCAACGAGATGGTCTTCAAGACATGATGCATAGCAGCTGTTCGCTTTCGTTATTGTGATATCATGAGATCTTTAAGTTATCTAATTTTAACATCGAAAAAATCAGATGAGCGAAATGAAGCAACTGCCTTAAAAATTTTATGGAAGCCTATGAATTCACCCTTCATACAGTAATTCAGTCAAAAATAATCGAGACAACTGATTTGGTAGCAAAACGGCTGCAGTCTCCAAATTTAAATATACTTGCAGCAGCAGAAATGATGGGTAATGCTATGGAAGTATTACAGGAATTCAGAAATCAGTTTGGCAAAGTAAAAAAGAGAGCTGCTGTTATGGCAAATACATGAGGGTACCAAATCTGAATATGTAAGAAAAAAACGAAAACTGAGAGCCAAAAATTTTTTTGTTGAGATAAAGGAAGATGAGCGGCTTACAGATCCAGAAGAATCTTCTAAGGTCAACATTTTTTATTCGAATCTCGACATAGTGATAGCACAGATTAAAAACAGGTTTTCAGCCATGAATGATGTAGTTCAAGAATTTAAATTTTTGCATCCCGCTAATCTTATAGAGCTGAGTGATGATCAGCTATTCACATCTGCCAACAATTTAGTAGGAATATATTCTGATAATTTATCCCATGATTTCCCACAACAGTTGCTCTCTTTGAGAAGCAACTGATTTTTTTTATTTTTAAATATATTAAAAATAAAAAAGATCGATTAAAGATTTAGCCGAGCTTCTCATAACAAATAACTTTATCATACTTCCCAGCGTTCCAGATGTTATGGTAGCTTTAAAACTCTTTTTAACTCTCCCAGTGACTGTTTCAAGTGCCGAGAAATCATTTTCTAAATTGAAATTAGTGAAAAATTGTGCTCGCAGATCGATGATACAGAATCGACTATCAGCTCGGAGTCTTATTAGCATAGAAGTTATTATCTAGGCATTCTTTATTTTCCTCCTGTCTTCTTAGTAAAGAGAGAATTTACTCTACATTTTTCAGACTATTAGCTTTGAAGGAAGCAGTTCTCACTAAACCATCTTGCATCGTTTTTACAACTTGTCTTCGAACATAGTTTTATGGTCATGAAAATAATTTTGTTGCTTTTGCATTTCTTTAAAATAATATTTCTTTCGTGCTTTATGCAGTTTCTTATTAAGTGTTTCTTGATATATTAGTAATTTCTATATTCCTTTAAAATGAATGTGTTGTTATAATTTCGCTCTGACTCTCCCACTCTTATCAACTGGGTTCACTCAGAATTCAATGAGTTTATTACCGAAGACTAAGAAATCTAATCTAAAACGCTCTTTCGTAATGCTTGCTAGCTAATGTGTGATTTCTTAAAAAGCGAGCAATAATCCATATCAAAAGTCTTACCATACATTCTGTAAAGGGATATTTCTATTCCAAAAATTGATCATTTTCAGAAAAATCCTCATTGAGTTTCCTGTTTTCTGATCAGTACCTAAGCATTGTATATAGCAGTTTGATCCGTGCTCCACCACCCTTCTACAAATCTTGGAGGAATTCATGAAACATTTTCCTTCCTATGCATTTCAGGTATTTTAAGCTGATATCTGCATAATTGTAATTATTTGTATTACATTTTGCAAAGCATTAAGGAAAAGCATGATTTAATATTTTTACTCTCTGTAGGATGAATGCCGTAATGACTATTGATAGAAAGAAATATTTGCATTCTATCTTACGCATAGATATTCAGATATTTTCATCCTGTGTTTTCATCAAAGACACAAAGCACAGAAAAACGAGTTATAAGGTTCATAAAGTCATATAGATAATAAAAATTGAATGCCTCTTTTAATAGCTCTTACACATGTCAGTTGGAATGCGTTGAAATTCAATACCTTTGCTATGGAAATAATACTAAATTTTTATACAAAGCCTCTGCCTAAAATAATGCTGGAACTAAAGAAAATAAATAAATAAATTCCTTCCATTAGCAAGAAAACAAACTAGCTGAAACAGTTTCGGTACAGATCGAAAAATCTTAAGTCCTCACACCTGATGTTAAGTTTTGAAAAATCTTTAAGAGAAAATTCAACAAATTCTCTTATAAAAATAAAATGTAATAAACCCTGTACCAAAGAATATGAAACCTGAACAAAGTACTTTGTTTCACATGAAAAGATATGGATGATCATAAAACCCCTAAATTTTTGTGGAATTTGGTTATGACATGAAACTCATAAACAGGCTACACAACGAATGTAAACAACTGACAAGCAATAATAAAAAAACCAAAAATAAGAACGAAGAATTAAGATACTGTGGGAAACTACCATGCCACCCCAATATAACAGGAATCTTAAAAACGGAATGCGACAAGCTAACCTTAGAATTGCTGATACAGTTGAAGATACTGCACAAATGATATCCCAAACAGAGATCCAATATCAATTCTAGACAGAGATGGGGTTTACAAAATATCAGTTGCACCATTAAAAGAGGGTATTTTTAACAATAAGTTATACATCAGAAGTACAAAAAGAAATTTAAATATCAGGTTGAAAGAACATCTGGACAATTGGAATAAAAAACAGGCAAAAACAACATTGATTCAATATTGTATGGAAAATAATACGGAGCCTGATTGGGTTAATATAAAACATCTCACATCTCATACCATCCACAAACAGATCCTCATTTCCGTGGCCATTATGTTCGAAAAAACGAAAAAATCCAATTTTAATAATAATAGTCCATATGACTTATCATATGCATGAAAATTTCTAATTGACCAAGAAGAAAAAACAGAAAATGATACAGAACACCAACAGATGGCATGCAACACGACATGCGCAATGACGACTACGACGTGGAAGCAGAACATGTCTTGGCAAGAAATTGACATGGCACAGATGACTAGGCAGTTGGGGCAAGAACATCGCCGACCACTGACTAAGACTGCGACTTCAGCAGTCGCAGTCTTAGTCAGTGGTCTCGTAGAAACTCGTACGGAATGATCGGGAAGGTGTGTGTGAACAACATAAGCATATCTGAAGTTTTGAAGGATTCGTCATTGCCGTTTTTATTCGTTTTTTTATGTAATCTTATTCAGATTTTATTCCAATTATATTCGGATTTCATGGGGTTTTACTTCATCCTGGTTCTTACCAATTTATCAAATAAGGGATATTGGTTCATCTGGCTTATATGCCAATATCATCGAATAGGCAATATGTAGTGCTACAAAAAGTTCCGAGACTAGGTACGTAGCGCAACAACAGATGGCAGTATGTGGATGCATGAGCAGCGGTCGAGGGCAGGGATCTTCATGAGTCATTGTGTCGAGTGGTGTTGTTCTGTGAACACCGGGAGCTGTGCTACACGATATTTGGTGACCACATGCAGAACATAACTGTGATTTCGGTATGGACTGCAAACTAAAGCAGCGAGCAAACATTTTTTATAACTAACCAAAGGTCTGTTACGAAGGGACCTTTCGGGCCAGGAGCATGTGCCTCACAGAGCAAACAACGTGCGAAATACTTCAACAATATCATGTAAAATACCTTAGATATTATGTATATGTTAATCAAAAGCACGTTTATAACACAAGACAACCCATAAGGTTGCCTCATGAATTGCAATTTTCGTAAATCAAATTCTGTGCCAAACTCGGCAAATCGGGAACGCAGACGCATGAAATGTCGCAGCAGGCTTATGGCAATGAAGCAATGAGTCATGCGAGATGTTTTGAGTGGCACTTGCGCTTCAAAAGTGGCAGAACAGCACTGGAAGATGACGAGAGGTCAGGGCGACCATCCATGAGCAAAACCCCCGAAAATGTGAACAAAATTATAGGGAACTGGTGCATGAGGACCGTTGGAGAACTGTTCAAGAAATTGCTACCATTGTCAATGTGTCATACGGAACAGTGCAATAAATTTTGACGTCGGTTTTGAACATGCATCGCATTGCTGCAAAGTTTGTGCCAAAGATTTTGAACCCCGAACAGAAGGCGCTCCGTGTCAAACTCTGCCAAGATCTTTGTCAGCAGGTGGTGAATGATCCAATGTTTCTGTCGCAGGTCATCACTGGGTACAAGATTCGTGCCGATCATCCCCCTGAGACTTCTTTCTGTTCCCGAAGATGAAGCTGAAGCTCAAGTCTGTGATTCGCTCTGGATCTGGTCTACGGTTTTGAAACCGTAGACCAGATCCAGCGTGAATCGCAGACAGTGCTTGACATGATTCACGAACAGGACTTCCAGGGAGCGTTCCAACAGTGGCAAAAACATTGGCAGCAGTGTATCACTGCCCAAAGAGACTACTTTGAAGGAGATCATAGCCAGACTGAAGTAATGTAAGTACTTTGTTGTTTATTGGCCTAGTCTTGGAACTTTTTGATCGGACCTCGTATATATTGCGGGAACACCAAACAACCAGCACAAAGTCTACGAAGAACGAAGGTGAGTTAACATTTTCGCATTATTGAAATAAGTGATTTTATAAAAGAACTCCCTTACATAATTGTGCACACTGCCTTCCATAGTCAGAAACAAAGTATTTTAACGTGTGAAACAGAAAAGTTAAGAACAAAATATATTCTTTAAAATTGCTATTAGGGAAAGCAAAGTTGCAAGTTGTGTGAAGAATAGGATTGAAGAAATCATATGGGAGCCCAGTGAGTTAAGTGAAAGATGGGTGAATTCTTCTGTGAGCTATTAGATCAAGAAAGCAAAGGTGATATCTGAGGCAGAAGTGATGATGTCACAGTGAAAGATGGAAGCACAGGAGGGAACTCAAGAGGTGTGTCTCTTCAGAATGGTAGTTGATGGTATAACTGTTGCGATGTTGAAATATGCTGGTGACTCTGTAATTGACTGGTTAATTGAAATCTGCCAGTTGTGCTGGGAGTTAGGAATGGTGCCATGGGACTGGAGGGATGTTATCATTGTTCCCTTGTATAAGGGAAAAGGTGATCAGACTGACTGTAAGAACTATCATGGTATTAGCTTACACTGAGTGTGCCAGAGAAAGTGTTTGGTAAGGTCATTATTGAAAAGGAGCAAGGCCTTACATCAGGGAAAGTGTGGGATGTTCAGAGTGGTTTTATACCTGGTAAAGGCTGCACTAACCAAATTTTTGCATTAGGCATGATGATTGAAAAGTATCTGGCTGTTGGTAAGAAAGTTTTTACTGCCTTCAGAGATTTAGAGAAAGCATATGACCAAGTAAATAGGATTCTTCTGTGGAAGGTGTTGAATGAATAAGTGTTACTGGGAATCTGCTTAATAGTGTAAAAGCCATGTATGCAGGTAGAGCTTGTGTACAAGTGAATGGTGTTGTATCAAAATGATTTCCTATTGGTGCAGGAGTCAGGCAAGGCTATGTAATGTTACCATGGCTGTTTAATATATGTATGGATGTGTGATGCCAAGATGGACAACACTGGTTTATGTCTTGGTAATACCTGTGCAGTATTCTGATGACTCAGTCCTGTTGGCAGAGAGCAAAAGTGAGTTGCAGAACATGTTGTCCTGGATGTACGAAGTTTGTATGAAATTCAAACTGAGTATAAATAAGGGAAAAACCAAAGTTATGGTTTTTGAGAGAGGAACTGTTAGTACTGAATGTAGGGCAAGTCTAAATGGCACAGTGATTGACCAGCTAAATGAGTTTGTGTATTTAGGAAGCATGTTTAAAAGAGAGAACTGATTAGATGGCAAAATTAGTAGGAGAGTGAATTCTTCATTGAAAGTCATAGCTGCTTTGAGAGGTTTTCACAGGAATGACGGATTCTCAAGAGAGTCCCACATGGCTGCGTATGAAAGTGTAAGTGTTCCTACTCTGATGTATGGCAGTGAAACCTGGGTACTACAGAAGAGACATAGGAGTCATTTGTGTGCTGGAGAAAGGCGTTACTTACAGAGGGTTTGTGGGAAGACATGTTCTGATCATGTGAGAAATGAAGATGTGTTGCAGTTGTGTAATGTGAAGCAAAATGCTGTTCGCAAGGTGGATACTAATATTCCTATATGGTTTGACCACGTTGAAAGAATGAGTGACGAGATTCTTACAAAGAAAATTTTTCAGCCCAAGTGGCAGTAAAGAAAGGCAGAGGAAGGCCAAGGATATCATGGGAGGATCTGATTCAGGAGTGTCTGCAAGAGAAAAAGATAATGAGTATGAAGTATAGAAGGTCTTGTGTACGTCATATGATCGATGTCAGTGAAACCCATGTTGGGTGTCAAGGTCGCTGTAAATGGAAAATATTGATAAGGCAACAGTAAGTAAATAATCAGTTAAAAATTTATCTGGTGGTTTGTATTTCTTTGTGGAGCTAACCTCTGAATCTCATAGAACAGCTTAATGATGTGTATGTATGGATGTCAAACATGCTTCCCAAATATACAAACTCGTTCCCCTGGTCAATCACTGTGCTATTTACACTAAAACTCTTGCATTCAGTACCAGCAGTTCTTCACTTAAAAACCATAATCTTGGGTTTTCTCTTATTTATACTATATTTGAATTTCATACAAACTTCATGCATCCAGGACAACATACTCATGTATTAGTTCACCAGTGTAAGAATAAAATTTTGTGTTGTGTTAGTGCTCCTAGTTTTATAAACATATTCTTAATTGTTATGTAGGAAAATAAAGAAAAAGGAAACAGACAACAAATGAGAATAATTGCATTTTTATGATGACTTGGGCATTTACATATAGGCAAACATCAATAATGTTTGAAATAATGATGTGTGTATTTTTTTCTTTTCTTAGAAAAGGCATCTTTGATTCAAAGGTCTGAAAGATTATCAAGAAGAAACATCTATCACATAAATGTTCCACTGTGACAAAAAACAAAGTGATTTTAGTCTTACTGGAAAGATGATAAAGCACTTAACAAAAAGAAAAAAATATAAGAAAAGAAAAAAACAAGGAACAAATAAAAATGCACGACATTAGCAGAATGATAAATTTGGGCGAACATATATATATATATATATATATATATTTATATATACACATGTAGGTTTAAAAGTAATATGTATGTATATATATAATATATATCAATAGCTGAAATAATGTACTGATGTGAGTCATGGTATGTTGCTAAGTAAGTTATTGGTGCAAAACACATAATTCTGCATTCAGTTCAGGTCCTTAACTCCTTTGCCTACTTGTACACAGAACTTTTGCAATTTTTCTTATGCCTGCCTGGCATCCACTCTACAGCTAGCAAAGTGTCATTACACTTAAATAATTCCAGCTTCAATTGGTACTGATATCTGTTGCAGTCAGTGTTTGTTTTTTCTTTCCCAAGACAGCAAGTGATAACCGTATTGATACTGAGGACTGCATTTCGATTCACTGACTACTCATACTGTGCTGCTGCTGCCTTGGGCACAATCAGATTGACATGCTGCTAAGTCCACAACGGAACACATACACTTGCACGGATGCTGAATCAGCAATGACAACACCATCATTACAACACTGCAGAAGCTGTAGGCGCAGCTGGCAGCAGGAACGGACCTTTGAGTTTGGTCAAGGCATGTAAAGTTCACATGGTACGGTACGGACCTTTCATCTTTAAATACTGAAAAAGAAGAAGAATCTCAGTCACCACAAAAGGTAATTTATACATTACAATACAACAAAATGAACTAAAATTATTCACAGCAAAATATCAGAGTGTGATTCTTGTCTACTGTTTAAGGTGACATGTGGATATTTGTTTTTATTCTCATTTCGTTTGTGATCTATGGATAAACTGCTTAAAGAAAGTAACTAAATCTCAGAGTAGGTGGTTCTAACAACGGCAGCGTATGCAGTGCTTAATTTGCGCCAGAGCTCACCAGAGCTCAGTCAGCTTTAGTACTTCTTCAGTTTTGGCGAATATTTTAATATTAGCTGGAGAGCTCCGTAGCTCTGAGAGATTTTTTTTCGCCACACCCAAACACTGGCTGAGGGGGGGGGGGGTGGACCGCAATACAAAATAAACCCTCCTCTTTTGATAAAGTCTAGGAAAGCACGAGCAAAACTCACCATTCGCCAATACATCGTGAACACACCAACTTCTGTTGTGACGTTCCTTGCGACGTGCCACACACAGTTTTTCTGCAGCAGTCTCTGGCAACGAGGGAAAAGTATATGAGGATTAACAGCAACTGCTGTTGCCTGTTGGTTAGCATTGATGTTGTTGTCCCACACTTTGCCTTTGCCTTGCTTGTTTCGTTTGATTTTTCTGCTGTACGTGGGTCTTAAATTTTCACATAGGTTTGCATTCAAATATGAGTAAGCAAAAAATTAATGATTATTTTGGTTTTTCCAGCAGCAAAAAAAAAAAAAACCGGTTTTGACTGAACCGTCCAGCATGGCTCCAAGGGATAACGAACTGCAGACGACGACTATGACAAACCATCCATGTGTTTCAATTGAAGAGAATCCAGGTGAAAACACCTTTTCAGAAAATTTGCCATCATGCTGGTCAAACCACCAACAGGGTTTGTATCTCTCTATTCTAAAAAAAAAAAAAGTGACTGCCGCTGCCGCTGCTGTTTCAGAAATTTTGCAACACTCACGCTTTTCTAGCTCGCAGCACAAAAAGTATTGAACACAAAAATATGAAATTTACATCATTTGTGGAGAATTGTTCGGAAAACTCGCTGAAATAAACCATTTTTCGATTCTGGCGATACTTTAAGAGCTATTCTATTTCAAAGTTAAGGTAAGCAAAAAAGTGCTATCAGTTCGCATTCTGGACACAGTAACAACAGCAACAGAACCACGAAACTTTGTAGACATATAGGGCCATGGCTGGATTTTTGCACCACACCGCCCTTTTTTTGAATTTCTATTTAGTTTACAAGAAAATAAAATTCTGAAATTCACAAAATTCTCTATTTTGCAATGGAATCCATTAAAAAAACCCCGGATATATGTCAAACTATAAATCATAATGCATTGCAATGTTTACAGCATAAATTCACAACTATCATACCTCTTTTACAAACATTTTTTTTAAGAAAAAGTCATTTTCTGATTTTTAAGCATTTTTTAAAGACAAAGGAAAGTTCTAGTCCCATGACATTACTGCCATGGTGATGCAGCTATTTTTAGCACTCTCTTCTCATTGGTTGAAAGGACATGCTCAAACTGGTAATGATGCAATGCTTAATGACATAGCTTAAAATGACATAGACTTAATGATGCAATGCTTAATGACGTAGCTTAAAATGACATAGACTTAATGATGCAATGGCTTAATTTTTTTAGAAATTAAGCCTTGAGCGTATGCTAATGACTTAATGACAATCTCCAATAGTGTACACATATTACAACACAATCCTAATTACTTGAGCATGATGTGTGAAAATTTTAAGATAAAGATCGACATTGATATACCTAAATCAATCAATTTTACTTAAATTTGAAAAATTATTAATTTTGTAGTGGAGGAGAGGCAAGTAGAAACTAGTAACATTTTAAAAAATATTTTGGATGAGATAATTAATAAGACTGGAAAGCTTGATAAGGAACTATACAACATAATTGGCAAAGCAGGGAGTCCCTTACCAGCTGCATCAAAACATTTTTACAAACAAATCTCAATAAGGAACTAGACAACAGAATTGGCAAAGCAGAGAGTCTCTTATCACCTGTATCAGAACATTTTCACCAAAAAAAAAAAAAAAAAGCTTGATTAAAGAATTGGAAAATTGGCAAAGCAGAGAGCATTCTCTTATCACCTGTATGAAAATATTTTCAGAAAGAAAGCTTGATAAGGAAGTAGGCAACAGAACTGCAAAGCACAGAGTCTTATCAGCTGAATAAGAGCATTTTCACCAAAAAAGCTTGATAAAGAATTGGCAAAGCAGAGAGTCTCTTATCAGTTGTATAAGAGCATTTTCACCAAGAAAGCTTGATAAGGAAGTAGACAACATAATTGGCAAAGCAGAGTCTTATCAGCTGTATACGAGCATCTTGATAGGAAACTAGACAACAGAATTAATTGGCTAAGCAGTCATCAGCTCAATCAGAACATTTTCGCCCAAAAGCTCGATAAGAATTGTCAGCTGGATAAAAATATTTTCACAAAGAAAGCTTGATAAGAAAGTAGGCAGCAGAACTGAAAAAGTAGAGTCTCTTCTTCACGACACTATCGATACCTCTGTGCTTCGTAATATGTTGTGGTCAAAGGTACACATCGCACCAGTTTGAGGACATACAAACCAACACTATTCAATCGCCTTGGCACAGTCTGGCACAATATTGTGGTCCCCGTGCTTGCCTGAAGCTCTCGTGCTAACCTGCCAGCAGTTATGCAGCTAGGTCTTTTCACCATTACAATTATATAATGATCATCAGCAGGGTATGTTCTGTGTGGTCAACCACTGCTGTATCATCTGGTAGCTGTTCCACTTTCGGAAAAAAATTCCGCAGCCATGTGACTATGCTTTTGCCAACTCCGAATTCATTGGATACATCTCGCATTGAACATCCTGTTTCCAGTTTCCCCACAATTTTTCCTTGGGTAAAATCATTGAGATGTGTTCTTCATGGTCTTGTGCCACTTGCTATAACAACAAATAACCAACAACAACAGTTTAACACATGTAAAGATAACTCAATTGTTTCAGCTTTTATCACTGTTTAGAAATCTCATGTTCTCATGTGTTTCCTCATATGCAAATTATGGACAGCCAATCGGTCATACTTGCCTCTTATGTCGGTTGCCACCGTCAGTGATTTTCTGCCAATAAAGACCTGCTTCAACTTCTGCAAATTTGCATATTGCCTCTGCCCCTTAATTTATATGGACATCAGTGTATTTACATGCAAAGAGAAAGAATCTTGAAAGCTGCTGAAGTTACTATTGGTTCTACTAATAGTAACTTCAGAAACCAATAGTATCTCAACCTCACCTCTCAGCCTTCCAGTGTACTCACTGTCATCCTGATTTTGGTAAGTGAAACTACATTGTCCATACATTATTTCTACTTTATATAGGCTGAGTATTTATCATATCATTCCTGCTCTCACTATACATTTTGTGTCATTTTAGGTTTTATGGTATGATTTGGTAGGTCATTTTTCGGGTTTGGATGTGCTAAAAATTTTTTTTCCCATATAAATTAATGATCATTGCTTCTTCACCTTATGCCATTTCAGCTTATGAAAGGTTTCATACGAACGCTCCACTTTCGGATAGTAAGGGAATTCTGTAACACCATACATTGCAGAAGGCTATATGGTCAGTGTGATACAGGTTGCAATATTGATAACAAAAATCTCTGTAATTGTGTGTTGTTCAGTATTGGGGGGAAAAAAGAGGAGATCTTTTCTTTAGCATTAATCTGAAGATTGGTGAATAGGCAATCTTATATTTTGAATTCTATTCTTCTGATTATGTGATGAGCTACCTATACAATATATAAGAGAATGCTGTATGTAAAATGAATTCCACAGCAATATTCCTATGCATACCTGACATAACTATATGGTATTTCTATGGAACAGTGGGGCCCACTGCACGATTACTGCCCCAACATTACTAGCTACACTACTGCCTAACCCTATGTTCTAAATGCTACTTACATTTTATTTCAATAAAGATTTTACGACATTCTTCATGAAATATACTTTACAATCTTGCATTCTCTCATTTCACTGAAAGTCAGCAGACTTACTGCTCCATATAAGAAATGAAAAATATGTCAAATTTAACCAATTTATTTAAAAAAATACAGGTTACTAATATTTAAATTTAAAGAAAATGTAATTACAGATGTTCATAAAATGGATTATAAGGCTGGGTCTAAGCAACATATGGAAATGAAACTTGTTTCATTTGAAGTCATAAAATAAGCTTCAAAACAGAGTACGACTTAACTGAATTTGTCAAAAAAAATCAAGGTGATTCAACAGAAAACAATTCACCTCTAAAATTTTCAAAAAATAAAATAAATAAAAAAATAAAATAAAATAAATAAATAGTGCACCGTTTTAAAATTCTGAAACAAAAATTACACATTATCAGTCAGACTTCCCTGGATGTAAATGAAAGTTTGAAATTGCCACCCTAAAAACTTTCTCAAATCCAGGAGATATTCTTACATAATAATTTCTAAAATTAATGTGGAAATCAGTTCTACAAGATGCAATTGCTGTAAATATTTGCACAATAATATCTGAAATAATGAGAATACTTAGTAATGAGACAGGAAATTTTTTTACTTAAGAAAACACGTTTAATGTTTCTTATGTATTTTGTATTTACAACGTTTTAACTGTACATACTCTGTTTAACACATGATATTTCGTAAAGGTACCCCTTTCGACCATTCGGTGTAACAGAATTTAGAGTTAAATGTGTAAAAAGAACATACCTCACCCTCAATCTGATATCCCATCTTATTAGCACTAGAAATCCCACCACTGCACCAAATTACATCAGCATCGTGTCCATACACGTTTGGAAGTCGAACCATACAGTGATGACATTGACGTGATTTGGTGCAACGTTGAGATTTCCAGTGTTAATAAGATGAGATATCAGAATGAGGGTGAGGGATGTTGTTTTTACACATTTTATTCTAAATTATGTTACACTGAATGACTGAAAGGGGCACCTTTACAAATATCATGTGCTAAACAGAAACAACAGTAATACACTAAAAATGCTATAAATTAAGAAGAAGGTAGTGTAGAACACGCTAAGTTACGCATAAAAAAATTTACTAAAATATATTTCAGCCATTACTATGGCCTTCATCAGTGCGACTATGATTGGTTTACGTTGCCAGATTGGAAAGGTAAGTTTTGTAATGGTAACTCCGGGTGATGTGATGCAGTGAGGGATTTCCAGATGTAAGGAACGAAAATGGGGAGCTCAGAGTTGCAATTTTTGGAAAATAAAATTTCCGAACTTTCTCTAAACCTCAGAGCATACCGATTTTGGAAGGGAGCCAACTTTTTAGTATTGGACCAAAGTGGAACAGCAGAAGTGTCGGCCATGGTAAGAAGAGACAAGGAAGATGAAGGTTTTCCAAATTTCACATCAGATTTGTGTTCCTGAAGTCTTGAGAGAATTTTCCGGAATAAACTTCCTATGTATGCGGTTAATCCAACGTTAGTCTTGATCGGAATTTTATACACTCCAGGCGAAGAAAGTGGAGGTCTTGGGTCTCTGTCATTACGGAGGATAACAGAAATTGAAGGGGAAGAACGAATGGCAAGTCTATATCCTTCTCTTTTGAAGATACTGATGAGTTTGTAGGCAGAAGGTTCGTGGTTTGTTTCTTACATCTGGAAATCTCTCATTGCATCACGTCACCCAGAGTTACCAATACAAAACTTACCTTTCCAATCTGGAAACGTAAACCAACCGTAGTCGCACTGATGAAGGCCATAGTAATGGCTGAAATATATTTGCATTAAACTTTTTTATATGTAACTTAGCGTGTTCTACACTACCTTCTTCTTAATTTGTTTGTTAGTTACGTGCATTGCCTACCACTCATTTATGATTATGGATTACGCATCTTCCGGGCAATCAAACTACGATTGGCCTATGGAATGGAAACAGTTTCGGAAACTTCGGATTAAGGTGATGTTCCTGTTATGCCAACTGAACTTTCTCATCAAATGTAAGTTCTTCCAAGTTATCCCTTCTGCTTTTAAACTACAAAAACCAGCTCTAAAAGGTCAATGTCAGAAGATTATTTATACCACTAGCAAGAATTTTCTCTCTGCTGCAACTCGTGATACTAGGGCTCAGATCGCTAATTTGGAATTACTGTGTTTCAACCACTACCAAACTCTCTCATTTTTGACCAACCTGTTACTGGTGGATAAGTTCATGGTTATGATTCATCAATCCATCTCTTCTGTCAAATTCTGTGAAGATAAAAAAACATGCTAAGAAATTACGTTTCTTAAGCTCTCAGTCAGATTTTGTCAACCGCTCTCACCGGGAGTCAACCATGGACTCTCCCACCTCGGATGCCGCTAAATTCGTAAACTTGTCTACGTTTGTGCTGCCTTCCTTCTTCAATGACTGTCTTAACCAAGGCCCAAAATTTGACACCCCTTCAACTGAGAATCTCAAGGAAACCATCCCCTTGCTTGAATTTGCTATTCATAACACCACTCCCGATGCTCAGCATAAAATACGTACTCAGGCTGCTTCCATCTTTATTAAGCAAGCACACTCAAGTTGTGTCACTAATACTAAGTTTGCCCCAAAGCTCTTAAAAATTAAACAGTTCCTAAAAGCTAATAATTTAGCTGTATGTATGGCTGATAAAGTCGGCCTTCCAGTCATTATCGAAAAGGATACCCTTAATCAAAAAGCCAATGATTTCCTCCTTTCCATCAATTGCAAACTTCTTTCTAAAAATCCTGTGGAAGCTTTGAAATCATCTGTGGATCGCCTCAATAAGTTACAGTCGTTAAAGGTTTTCTGAAGAGATTTTTCCGCTCCTTCTTTCTACAACTCTCCTAGATTATTTGCCCAAATTAAATTACAAATAGCTAATGCTCCAATTAGACCTCTTGTGGAAAATACTCACTCTCCTGCTTGTAACGTGGAAACATGTCTTGCCAAAAAATTCAAGATTCTCACTCCTTCAAACCACCCCTTCAATATCTCATCCACTGCTGAATTCATCTCTAGACTTCCAAGCTCCATTGATGGTCATGCATGGAATCACTTTTTCCTTCTGTGCCTCAATTTGAAGCACACATGCTACTCATTCATAAATTCAAAGAACAATTCCCCATGGACGGCACTTTAACCAAGGATTTGTATGATTGCCTGTATTCTCTTCATAAACACAGTTTTTTCGTTTATAATAATCAATGCTATCAACAAAACCAAGATGTACCGATGGGGTCACCTCTTTCCCCACTTTTAGCTGAAGTATACCTGCAAAATATTAAGCAATCAATAGTGATGCAACTTGACCAACAACCTACCTTATGGCTCCGTTATGTCGACGATATTTTTGTCATCTGGCCTCATCCTAAAAAGATCTTTTGCAACTCACAAATTTAATCACTAAAAAAATTCCGTCCATTAGATTCACTATTAATGAAGAAATTGATGGCAAGATAAATTTCTTGGATGTCAGCATCTCAAAATGTAATAATCTTCTATCCACTTCTGTCTACCGAAAACCAGTTTCTACCAATAGCATTATTCCTTTCAATTCTCATACCTTCCACCAATATAAACTGTCAGCCCTCAAGTCTCTCATTCATCGAGCTCATTTGGTTTGTAACACTGAAGTTAATCTAAAAAATGAATTAGCAAACACCCGCTTGATCGCTACTCAACATGGCTTTCCCCCTCTCCTGGTTTCTAAATTAATTCAAATGCTAAGAAAAAACCAGTTGTTGCTCTTCAACCTGTTTCACCAAAAAAGGAACTAACATTTGCTGGCTTCTTACCATAGCCCTTCTGCCTACAAACTCATCAGTATCTTCAAAAGAGAAGGATATAGACTTGCCATTCGCTCTTCCCCTTCAATTTCTGTTATCCTCCGTATTGACAGAGACCCAAGACCTCCGCTTTCTTTGCCTGGAGTGTATAAAATTCCGATCAAGACTAACGTTGGATTAACCGCGTACATAGGAAGTTCATTCCGGAAAATTCTCTCAAGACTTCAGGAACACAAATTTGATGTGAAAATTGGAAAACCTTCATCTTCCTTGTCTCTTCTTACCATGGCTGACACTTCTGCTGTTCCACTTTGGTCCAATACTAAAAAGCTAACTCCCTTCCAAAATTGGTATGCTCTGAGGCTTAGAGAAAGTTCGAAAATTTTATTTTCCAAAAATTGCAACTCTGAGCTCCCCATTTTTGTTCCTTACATCTGGAAATCCCTCATTGCATGATGTCACCCAGAGTTACCATTACAAAACTTACCTTTCCAATCTGGCAACGTAAACCAATCATAGTCGCACTGATGAAGGCCATAGTAATGGCTGAAATATATTTGCATTAAACTTTTTTATACGTAACTTAGCGTGTTCTACACTACCTTCTTCTTAATATGTTTGTTAGCTATGTGCATTGCCTACCACTCATTTAATGCTATAAATACGAAGTACACAAAAACTGGGCCACATAGACACACAATATCTCAGAATGTTTAATGTTGTAGTTATTTTTTCCCCAATTCTGTTCTGCTTTTACTGTCTAAGTCCTTTCCTTATTAATATACAACTCCATTTTTGTTTGGGACTGTACATGAATGCAACATCTTATTTTGCAACACAGGCTGATCCAGCACATACATTGGGAAGGAGGGAGTGCAGGGTAAGAAAGCAAACCTGTAATTGTTACTGGTGACTGGCAAGAATATAATTTTTTCTATCATTTATATTTTAACAGATTATTTTTTATTTTACAGATTAATTGAGAACAGATAATATAGACTTCAAATTAAGATGTTGCCAGTTTTCAACTCAAAATAGGTTTTTGTAAAACATTAAATAGACAAAAAAAAGTTGTCTGTTTTTTTTTTTTTTTTGGGGGGGGGGGGGTGGACTAACTGCGCATCTCTCCTCTTAGCAAGTATCACCACTAGGATTGAGAAGCTTTTACAGACAATGGTTAGACAAGACATCCCATGTGACAAAGATCAGACTATGTAACTGGCGTTTCTTTTGTGGCTGCCACAGTGGCTCAGTAGTCAGAGGCATAAACTTCTGGCCAATCATCTGAGTTTGGCCCTGAGTTTGAGTTCTAGATGAGGCATGAGTGGAGTGCCTATTCTACAGTGCAGCTCTCTCCCTTTCCTGGAACCAGAAGCTCCAAATTAGAGATGGTGACTGCTCATACACACTTCATATACAGCCTTAGATGTCCACAGTGGTAGTTAACGCGCGCGCTTGCACACGCACACACACACATGCACATACAAAGTGAACATAACAAGAAATCTCTTCTGTGAGCGCTGCTGTTTGTACTGTATTTGTTAACAACACTATTATTATGCAGATTGTGAATAAAAGTCAGCTACTCTGATTTCACCACCAACATGGATACTGCTATAATTATTTGATGCAAAATTCAGTTCCAAAGATTCAATTTTTTTCATAATTCATTTACATACATTTTTTAAATAGCTGATTTATCACAGAGACGTTATCAAACTAGTGATTTTTGATTGGTAACTGAAGGAGTGTTGCTCTGTACCTGATAAAATATAAAAGTTGCATATACAATACATGCTACATTACCATAGCATCACGATTCCTCTCCATTCACTCTTTGTAAAAGAAGCTGTTAAATGGAAGGAAGAAAGCCTTGGACAATGTGTTCACCATACATTAGCACTAAAAACACAAATCTATTTTTCCCTATCATTGCTGAAAAATGTCTGCTGGTCTTATGAAAAGAAACACAAAAGGCTGAAAAGACAAGATAATATGAAACTCACCTGAATGACTAAAGAAGGACCCCCAGTGACTATCTCAGGAGGTATTTGTGTTAGTGGACAATTTTCTATACTCATTATCTGTAGATTTGTACATAGGGCCAATTCAAATGGTAGACTATGAAGATTGGGATTGTCATTGATATACAGGGATTCCAAGCTTTCTAACGTCCCTAAGAATAAAAAAAAATATTTTGTTTAAAACAAGAGTTATGAAATCATGATGCTAATAGCACTTCACTAAAACAGTAGATTTTTACATGCAGCAACAGTATACTTGAAACTTCCGATGAGGATAGTATTAACATATTATAGGCTAATGACAGAGAAATATTTTCAACCACATAATAGATACCCAAAGAAACTGAGAACAATAGTTTTATCACACCACGAAGCACTTAGTTTGCAGAATGTCTTCAACAAATTAATTGTGATTATGATTTTAGAGTTTAACAGATGAAGGGTGGGGAAACTGCAGTTTGCATTGAACATTTCTATTGTTAAGAAATTATTAGTGGTATACAATAGCACAACTGAAGTTCACATTTATTCTCTTTTTAGTTTTGCGCAAAACTGCTGGAATAATTTCATAGCACATCACATATACATATTCACTTTCCACGTGAAACACAAAACGCACGGTAGAACAATAAAATCATCTTAACACTTATTATTTCCTTGGAACAAACCATACAATAAGTTTAGTAATTAGTAAAGTATAAAAGCAAATGAAGGACATCTACTGTAGAACATACACAAGTTTGTGGATTTTAAACAAAGCTTTCATTGTGGCTCAACTGTAAGAATAGATGGCTTAACATCTACATTTGTTTCTAGTATCAGAAATCTAGTCAAGAATTCCCTAACTTTTTGGAGGATTTTTGATGAGATTAAAATTAATAAGTTCTTTCTGTTGCTAGAAATGGAATTTTTCAATCAGGGGTACAAGAAAATCTTCCATTGAACACCTCGATTCAAACGAAAATTTTTACATTTCTTGTTTAAAAGGAGGCAACTACAGAAAAACCCTAGAAACAAGAACACATGTACACAATAATTAATTATATAGGGAGAGCTACTGTATTGCATTGCAATATGTATAACACACTGATGTTCTCAAGAAACAGCACAGCTGACAAAATGGGCTATATTGAACAAGCCATTGATGACAACAGCACATATAATATCAGTCACATGCAGTTGTTGCAATAAGGACACAATAGCATGTGAACAATATAATTTAAATAAGAGAAAAGAACTGCAAACCTGTAACGATATAAGAAATATAATGCGGAAAACCTCCTTTCTTACCACCAGAGCATTCTACATATGGATGTTTTTAGATATGAAGGGGATATTGGAATGTTGGAATCAACCTGAATACAAAAGTGGTGTTTCCAAGTCAATAGGTGTACACCAATCTGTGGTGTCAAGGGTGTGGAGAAGGTACCACAACACAGAAAATATTAGTTGTCACATGTGCACGATTGAGCATGTATTAGAATGTCTCAGAATGACCCTGATTCATCAGTCCAGGTGACCTTTTCCCAGTCTTTTAGGGTCCAGTTTTGTCCTCCTGTGCCCACTGCAGACAAATTTATCAGATTTTAGTAGAGACGATTGGTACACAAAGTGGACGTCTGCTATTACAGCTCATTTGTACAAATGTGTGGCAATGCTGAAATTATTATCTCAATACCACTCTTGTACTGCATGGTAGCTTGTCATAATTGATCTCATCTGTTACCTTGTACAATTTTCTCCAGCCATTGTTGCCTTCGAACATCAACCAGTCATTTCCATCCACCGAAAGACTGCTTGTTTCGATGTTTGTGCACCATTCACTGTACACCCTTGATGCAGTTGTTCGTGCATAACCCAGAAGGTTTGTCATTTTTAGCATAGAATCAAAGGACTGTATGCCAAGTTGGAGTGCCTGCTACAATGACTTCAAGGGGAGGACTGCATCTCACAAAGGTCTTGTTCAGGGTATGGCGAGATGCCAAAGGGGTAATCCACGGGAAGGTGCTTGCACCTAACCAAATGATAAATGCTGACCTGTAGTGCCAACAGTTGGAAAGGCTAAAAGTAATGTTCAAATCTAAGCATCAAGCACTGTTTAATTGCAATGGCATCGTCTTGCAACATGACAATGCAAGACCCCATATAACTTAAGCCATATTCCCCAGTTCTTTCTTTACCTATGGACTACAACTTTTTCAATCTCTTGAGAACAACTTCACTAGAAAAAACTTCAATGGCATTGAAGATGTTGAAACTGCATTACATATTAAAAACAGTGAAGTTCTATAGAAGGGAATTTAATTACTACCAGAAAGATGGCAAAAGGTCATAGACAGGCAGGCAAGCTTGTACATGCTTGCCGAGTGCCCACTATCATGCCTCTTTCAAAGTCACTTAACTCACAAGTCTTTGTCTGACTGAATCCTTCCCATTGAGCTCTTTATAAAGCCACCTCAGTGTCATAGTAGCATACATAAGAGGATGGCATGTGTCTGATTGCTATTGGGTACTCCTCATAATTTGCTATTTCAGTGTATATCAAAACAATACTCCTCATATATGAAAATTCAGTGGCATCACTAATTTACAGCTGACAGCCAGCAACACCTGCAAGCAGGATTGCCATATTGGCTTTTTTGACACCAAATTTCTGAAATTTGGCTTTTTTCAGTTTAGTTGTTGTCAGAGAATTGATTTAGCTTGTTTGGCTTTTTACATTAGTTGCACGAAAATTATATAACATCCTCTTTAAAAATAATTTTCTTTTAAAAAAGTTATTTTTGCTTTAAGAATGGCAACACCTTAATGACAGACTGGCCAGAAATCGGAATCTATTTGGTGTAAACTTTGATTGACAGCTGACTCAAAGTTCCAGGTTATGTTTAATATTTTGATGAATTGGGAATAGCTAAAGGCTTCTTTCAGTAGTGCTGACTTAGCCCAATCAAAGTTTGACACAAAATTCAAAGCAAGACTGTTAAAGAAAATAATGTTACACTACAAAAATTACTAGTTCTTCGTGTTTGTGATACCTGTTGCACAGGAATTTGAAAGACTGAATAGCCTTTTTCAGAAAACCAAAGCTGATCCTTAGAAATTGTATCAAGAATTATTCTTACACCAGAAAAGTCTTGAGAGCTGACTGTATGTCAATGGGCAGAATAAAAAAATCATCAAATTGATTTTGCTATCAAATTTTTAACAAAATGTAGTATGCTCCTACAGAAGAAAAACAGCACTGAGGCTCATTTAGAAATAAAAAATGTCAAAGAAAAATGTATGTGTATGCTGGAAGAAGCTCCGTCAAGTTACATGTAGACTTCCTCTGGCGAGAGATATATTTCAAAATCTATCAAAATTGAGCCCAAAGGTCATTTTAAACAAAGGTTCAAGGACTGTTTTCAGAGTTACCCTTTATACATACATACATACATACATACATACATACATATCACTAAGCTGTTCTATGAGATTCAGAGGTTAGCTCCACAAAGAAATGTGAACTGCCAGATAATTTTGACTTACTGTTGCCGTATCAAACTTCTCCATTTACAGCGATCTTATACATCTTTCAGAAAACAACATCAACACTACTGAAGAACAATACAGAAAAATGTTTTTTGTTGATTGGAAAGAAGCTTCATTAAAGAAAGATGGACTTGCTACAGACAGTGAACAGTTTTGGATTGGCATGTTTTAACATCAGACATTTAAAGAGCTTGCCACTTTTGTCCTTACTTGTCTAATAACCCCAGTTAGTAATGCTGTAGTTGAGAGGATATTCTCTCTTGTAACCCCAGTTAAAACAAATGCAAGGAACAAAATGCAACTGAATTTTCTTGATGCTATTGTCTGAATCAGAGCTGAACTACTGCTTTCAAACAAATGTTGTAAGGACTTCACTTCATCTTCAAAAATGCTAAAAGACTTTACATCTGACAAGATATATGCAGTAGCTTCTATTTGTTCCAGTGGTGATGACAGTAATAAAGTGGATCTAGATCTTTTTATGTGATATGAGTCTGAAAAATATGTTTCTGTCTTTTTTCTAGTCTGGTTTGGCTTTAAATCAAAATTTTTATCTGGCAACCCTGCCTATTAATTGGTCTACACGTCAAAAAATATGATATATTTTTTTATGATGGTGTTTCTATAAAGGATTTTATACAGAAAAAAGTTATAAATCTGGGGAACAAGCACAGGTTGTGAAAGTAGTCATCATGAAGTACCTGCAAAGAACAATGTGTTCCCTGGGAGGTAGATCTTCTCTTCTCAACCCTAAGGTTGGTGGGTAGCATTGGTCATCATCCACAAAGGAATTCTTTCCTGAGCCATACGCTTGATGTTCTGGTAGGGACTTCCTCTTGCTATCTGACTCATATATTGAAATCTTGGTCGTCCTTTTCCAGCTTTTCCTACCATTTTACCTTCATTCAATGAAGTTGGCACACCACTCCAACTGTCTAATAAATTATAGGGTTGAGGAGAGAAGATGTCTTATACTGTCTCTGCTTCTTTCTAGAGTCCATAATGTTTCTTGTTTTTCCTGAGCTTTTTTTTAACACTTCTGCATTTGTCATTCTTTCTGTCCAAGCAATTTTCATCATACATTGCCAGCACCCCCATTTCAAATGACTGTAGCCTTGCCCTGTCTGTTTTTTACAGTCTGAATTTCAGATGCATAAAGTGCTACATTTCACATAAAAGTTTTTTATAAAAATTTCTTTATTTCCAGAAGGATGGACTTGAATGTTAATAGTCCTCTTTTTTTTTTTTATTGAAGGCATACTTTGCTTGTGCTATCCTAGTTCTCACATGTTTTACATTTTTTCCATCGGATGTAAAAATGCTACATAGGTAAATGAAGTCCTTAACTTGAGTTACTCTTTTTCCCTTTAATATGATATTAATCCCTTGCTTTCTATCTCTGGTGCATTTGGAGGGAAGTATTTTAAAATATAACACAGGATGAAATAAAAAACACAATATCTATTTAGTAGTGAAGTATGATATAAAGTTCTAGCATTCATTGTATGTAAACTGAACTGCAGTTACTTTCTATGTTCACTCCTATACAAGGACAGATTTATGGTAGGGATTTGAGGCATATGCCCATGTCCCCCAATTTCTAAATGACCCCAAGTGAAGCTTTCAGAACAGTTCATACCATATAGATGATACAATACTGTGCAGACAGTACTGCATTGTTTATCACTTTGGTTGGTTTCCACAATTTAATGTATATTAATTCATAAAACTAAGGTTCGGGTAGATTATGCCAGAAACCCAGTATAGAAAGGAATAAAATATCTGTTTATTGACATACAAATATTATTAAAGCATAAGCTTTCAACACCAATGGGTGCCTTCTTGCCTTCTTCAGACTTACGTGTGGTTAGGCAAGATAAGAGAAATAAATTTCCTCTTGTCTTGCATAACCATGCATAAGTCTGAAGAAGGCACCCATTGGTGTTGAAAGCTTATGCTTTAATAATATTTGTACGTCAATAAACAGATATTTTATTCTTTTCCTTACTGTATATTAATTCTTCTGGCCACCCACAGTGTTTTTTTTTTTAAACAAATTTATACACCGTTGTCTGTTGAAAATGTAATACCAAGAAAGATCTGAAATATCGAAGTGAGATTTATAGAGTACATTATTTATGTTGCAAGATGAAAGTGATCAGAAGTACAGACCTGTAAGTAATGTGTAACACACAATACTCAGTACTTTGTGTACCTGCCATGAGAGGCAATAACAACTCGTACACAGCATGGCATCAACAGGAAGAGGTTCTTGATGTCACACTGTGGAATGTCATTCTATGCTGTCTCAATTTATACCAAAAGCTCATCTTGGGTAACTGGTGCTGTATCCAGATGGGCCAGGCATTGAGCAACCATATCCCACCCTTGTTCAATCAACAACAAATCAGGCGAACATGCTGACTGAGGAAGATGTGGCACATTGTGGCCATTCAGGTACTGTAAGATATTCCATGCCATGTGTCATTGTCCCATTGAAAGATAGCACTGAAAACCATATGCAGATATGGCGGCACTTCAATCTCCATGACTTCCACGATTTATTGCTTTTTGGTAATGGTTCCTGCAATGTGTAAGTGGCGAGAACATGAATGGAACTCAACAGCACCCTACACCACCAGAACACCCAGTGTTGGGCCTATGTGATGCTGCATAATGCATGGCTCCAACAGTCATTCATCAAGGTGTTGCCATACAAGCATATGTCCATTTTGGGTCATTAGGTCAAATTGAGACTTGTTAAAAAACATTAGGCGCTACCATTCATCCTACCAGAGTCTTGTGTTTTTGGCCCCATTGTAGCCACTGACATCTGTGGCTAAGGTCAAGGGAAGTTGAAGCAACAGACGGCAAGAAGCAAGGCCTCTCTGAAGCAAACTACATCAGGCATAGTTAGAAGACAACCCTTTATGTGATACAGATTTCCACTGTTGTGCAATTTCTCAGGACATGTTTAGTCTGCTAACATACAGCCGAGATGATGGCCTTCTAGTGCATTCATCTGTCACTGGGCTCCACACACTTCACTTCAGTGCGTCAGACCTTCCTCTTCCCACTGACACCATGTTCGCATTACTGCGCTTGCTTTTCATCCAACATGAACATTGTGGAAGTATAGTCCACCTTCCTGCAGTCCAAGATATTGGCCTCACTCAAAGTCTGTCAGCTGTACATATGGGCCTCATCTGCTGCAACATAACATACTCAGTTACTACCACTACCTTACTGCCACAAGTTCCACAAATCAACTACGGCAACTTACCTTGTGCGACCTGCTTTTATACCTCCTGTGGAACAGATATGAGAGTGTGGTTGGCATAAATCGTTTGCACGTGCACTGTGGTCGTAACCATTCACGTAACCGACCCATCCTGTGAGAATCAGTCTGACCACACGTTTTTTTCTGGTGTTGCATTTTTAACAAGTAGCAGTGTATTATTTATGGAAGATAGAATACGACATGGCTTTTGCATGTGGAAATTTTAGTACTAAATGCCAGATCAGTCATAGTGTTGGACTGAGTGAATGAGTTTGTGTATTTAGGAAGCATGTTTGACAAAGTAAACAGATTAGATGGTGAAATTAGTAGGCAAGTGAATTCTGCTTTGTAAGTCATAACTGCTTTATGAGGACCACAGGACTGATGGGTTCTCAAAAAGGTTCGGAATGTTTGTATATGAAAGTGTAATACATGAACTCATTCACCTGTGATAATTGTTCCTACTCTGATGTACAGTAGCGAAACCAGGGTATTGAAAGAAGATATACATTGTTTTGTCTAAGACACATGATAGATAGCAGTGCTCTTGAGTTGTGTGCCAAGATAGCTGTGAATGGAGACATTTGATATATCAGCAATAAATAAAATCTAATACCATCAGTAACTTCAACTAGGCAGATGATTTGCTCTGAAGAGGTAACCTGTGAAACACACAGATGAAAAATGGACTTCATTTATTTTAATTTAGTTTTCTTGAGGATATTCCTTATGAATTTAATGAAAATTCTGTTTCACCATATGGTATGATTATTGTGCTAAGTAATTTTCTGTTTCAATTACTGCCATTGGTTTAATAGCCATACTAAGTGCATGTTTTTACTTTTCTGAATGAAAAAAAAAATGAAAAAGAGACAAAATGACCCTGATGGTATGTAACATATCCTCACTTACAGAAAGTGCTTTAACATTAAATGAAAGTCTGTAATATTTGTGAAACCTAACCAATGGTAGGCAAATAGCTTACATGACCTCATGCGATACATTTTTGTTTCTATTCTCATCAACTCAGTAAATAGTAAATATATGGTTTTGAAAGGTTCTGTGCATTTTGGATTAAAATTTAACATGAGAAGTGATGGTTATATCAGTTAAAACTAAGCCATTTTAAGTAAATAAATAGAACTAAAGCATCCATTATAACCACTGGAAAATATTTAAAAAAAAATTCTTATTGATTGATTTGTTAGCTCTTCCCTGAGGCTATCATTAATCATACATACACATGAGATGGCAAAGAGCCCCTGAAAACAGGGTCCCAAACTGTCTAAGTCAGTCTATGCTCATGCACAATGATCAAAATCGCATTACAATTAAACTGCCATAACAAGCTTAATTGATGACAATGGCACTTTAAAGAGGATTATGCAGTTATACAATACTATCAATTAATAACAATGGGATAACAATATAAAAAAGATAAAATGATAAACACACTTCTGTATAAGGTCTCCAATTTTTGTAATAAAAAAGGTTTGAAATCACAATTCCAATCATGAAAGACATCCTCAAGTTCACAAGAGGATTTTTTAAATTTTTTTGTGCGCATTTTGAGGGTTTTTTTAACACCACTAATTTTATGTAATAGTTTTGAGTACTCTGATGGCATCTATCATTGCTTCATGAACTGCACTTTTTTTTAAATAATAAAAACTGGATTTCTGATTTCTTTACAATAATTAAAAACACTTACCCACATATATTACTCACATTAAAATAATTAAATTCAATTTTAACTTGAAGAGCTTTTCATTAATGCTCATATTTTTTGAGTTCTTTTGTATGTTCAGATGTGTTTCTGGTCTCAAGATCTTTATCAAGGCATGTTCACAATAATTGGAAACTGCATCAAAGGCTTTGTTTATACATAATTAATCTAAATTTTGGTACTAGGTTCCTCATATTCTGGCCAGTTCTTAAATTAAAATTTCATTATGTATTTTTTAAGCCTATTATTTTTACATTAAATTGTTGAAAATGCTATTTATAAGTTTTGTTGGTTCATTAATGGAACAGGCCAAGAAACATCTGAAAATACAAAGAACTCAAGTGAAAGCTCTTCAAATCCTAATATATAAATTTGCTAGAGCTTTCTTCCACCTCCGTGCCACTTTTTAAGTCGTCATAACAACAACCAAGAAACAAATGTTTGTGACATCACGCTTAGCTTTTCGTCTAGGTGACGTCATCACCTACACGCCCACAGTCCACGAGTATATCACTTTGTTCTGTTGTCATAGCAACAAAGAACACAGCTGACAGATGCTGGTGTGATGTCATCGAATTCAAATAATTCTCATATGACATCAGAGATGCGTTACGTCACACGGTCAACTCTTTAGACATACGAAAACTTTACATCAGGAATTTTGGTTCATTACCTGAACCAGTGTTTAGCCATCTGTAAGTGGCAACGTCAAGATAAAATTAGTTCATGGAAAAGAACAGGGGAAATTGATACAGGGTTCACAGTCAGTGTATATGAAAAATGTTGTGTACAAGGAAGTGTTGACAAAATAGAGACTGAAGGTTTTACAAAACACATAACAAACAGACAGCTAGTCGTATCAAATTCCATAACTGACTGCTCGGGAAATTTTCAGAAAGCTGTCAGGCAACATCACCATCTATTGATGTGGAACTCAAAAACTCAATATCATAAATTTTAACTCAAAAACTTCTGTATCATAAATTTTATTTTTCCCTGTCATTATTGATAGGCTTTCATCTAGCTAAAATATAATTTAATTGGTTTCTTTAGTTTCCCTGTTGACAGCACTTCCTCTTTCTGGATAAATTCATCCTCATGTTCATCACCTGCAGCATATTTACTGACCTTTGGGCAAAGCACATTAATTATATTATTATATTACATTTGTAGGAATGACAATTCATCATGGCCAGTCCAAAAATCTAATAGATAATATACTAAAAGTAAAATGCATTTCAGATTATGTAAAACTCAACTGAAATAAACTCAAAGCTTAATCAGCTGCACCTAAGGGTAGAATTAATAGAATGTTTTTTACTAACCCCAAATATTGTTTTCTAGCAATTTTCAGTAGCTCTTGACTAAGTCCCATGTTTCTTTTTGCAAAGAAATAAACTGCAATCCTTAATAAAATTTTAATGTTAATTTTTTTCTTGGAAATATTCTGCATGATTTTCTTTATCTGATGTTGTTGATAATGCAGTTCAAATGCTGTCATTAATTTTGCAATTAAAGGGCTACAATTCTTTTGTAATGCTTGGACCTAAAAATGCTAATTTAACACTCTTACTCCTACATTTAGGTGAATTAGAATTACATATGCATTAAGATTTTCATAAATGTCATTAAATTCCAAACAAACCACAATTGTACAGCTAAGGTTTCCAAAGAATTTAATCTTTGGCATTCCATACCTGTGTTTTGATTTCTTAATTCAGCCACTGAAATATTATTTAGACATTATCGTAACATGTAGAACACCAACTAGAGATTGATTAAACAATATAATGATGCTCAATACTTTTTCTCCTTACCTATTTCTTCAGGTATATAGGTGAGATTATTCTCTCCTGCACTCAGGTATATAAGATTATTTAGATGTCCAATGGCTCTTGGAAGACTGACCAGTTGATTACTTTGGACTATTAGTTTCTGAAGATCTCTCAGGAATCCTGAAATGATAAAAAAAGATTTGCTTTTGAAATATTTAATACATTATCTATTAGAGAATTATTTTTTAGGACATTGTGTTCCCAAATTCTATTGAAATTTCAAGATTGACATCCATGCCCGTAATTTCCTGTCACATTATTGTGACAGAAGATGTTGTATTTTAAGATTTTAATAACCTGATTTGTGCAGGACAGAGTTTCAAATCACTTTACAAAAGAGAAGAAATATTCTCACTTTTTACTAGTTTGTTATGATACTGTGACTTGATGAAATCTACAGCATTTTGTGTATCCAAAATGCAGGTAAAAACATAGAAAAAAATGCTTTAAAAACTTTAGGTACGATTACAGCTGATAAATGGAAGATGTTATAATGGATTTTAATGTATGAAAATACATGGGTTAAGAGCCACATCAGCATAAGGGCCACACCTGAAAAATATCTCAATTTTGGAAATAAATGCATTATATTGGGTTGTCGGAAAAGTCATGACGTATTTTGGCATCCCATGGTGGTTGGGCCGTTTTGAAAGTACTAGAGACATGCACAGCTCTGTTATCGCTACGGCACTTGACAGGTGCCAGTTCTAGCTGCAGTCTAAAAGGAATAGTGAGCGATTTGGTTGATTTGCGGAGATTTGACATCAAGTTTAAGATGGAAGACCGAACTGTGCATTTTCGCCATATTTTACTGTTTTACCTTCGTAAAGGGAAGAACAAGCGTCAAGCTTGTGAAAAGTTGCGTAAAGTGTATGGCGATAATGCTCTACAAGAACGTCAGTGCCAGCAGTGGTTTGCAAAATTCTGTGCTGGTGATTTTGACCTCAATGATGCTCCTCGGTCCGGAAGGCCCACCGAGGCTGATGACGACTAAATCAAGGCGTTGAGCGAGTCAAACTCACGTTACACGACACAAGAGATCGCAGACACATTGCACATCCATCATCCAAGCGTTCGCGACCACCTGAAGAAGTTGGGATACGTAGGCAAGCTCGATGTGTGGGTTCCTCATGAACTCAAAGAAGCTCAATTGACGGGGCGTATAAACATCTGCGATATGCTCATTAAACGTGAGGAAAACGATTCTTTTTTGAAGCGACTGATAACTGGTGACGAAAAGTGGATTGTGTTCAACAAGGTGCTGCGCAAACGGTCTTGGTCCCGATGTGCTGCTTCGCCTCAAATGACATCCAAAGCAGACATTCATCAGCGGAAGGTTCTGGTCTCAGTGTGGCGGGATTTTAAAGGTGTCGTGTTTTTCGAGCTCCTATCATGGAACCAAACAACCAATTCGAATGTGTACTGTCGGCAATTGGACAGTTTGAATGAATCCATTGTCCAGAAATGTCCAGCGCTCGTTCATCGTAAAGGTGTTGCGTTCCATCACGAGAATGCAAGACCACACACAAGTTTGATCACCCGCCAAAAATTATTGGAGCTTGGGTGGGATGTGTTGCCACACCCAGCATACTCGCCTGACCTTGCACCATCAGACTTCCACTTGTTTCGCTCTCTTCAACAGTCCTTGCATGATATAACGGTCAATTCAGATGAGGCTGTAAATCAGCATCTTGTACAGTTTTTCGCCACGACAGGTCCTTCTATGAACGAGACATTCTGCAGCTCACTGAAAGATGGCAAAAAGTTATCAAATAAAACGAGCATTATATCATTGACTCATCTTTGTTCCTTCTATCAATAAATGACCTTTGCAAACATGGCTAAAATACATCATGACTTTTCCGACAACCCAATATGTACCACACCCCCAAATTACGTAATATGTTACACATTGATGTATGAACTCAGACATATGACACATAAAACATGTTTTCATCACTATTATAGCTTTACATTATCCCTCAATGTTTATTAAATTACTTACACTAGCTTAATTACCTAAAATAAAATAAAAAAAAAACAATCTAGATTGATATCTCCAATTTTTTGTTAATCTCTCCATTAGAAATATCCATTATTAGGTTATAAATTCTACCTGATTAACATAATTTTAATTCTAGTCAAAGTAGGCATTGCTTTTATGAGTAAAATCATTTTGTCATCAAACGTTACTATAGAAAAACTGAAATGAAAATGATTAAAAAATGGTTCATACATGTGCAAGTAAACCATTTTTTAAAACGAATATCCAATTATTCTACACAAGTAAAGTAACACGAAAGTTTGAAAGATTAGGAACATTTTTTGAACGCAAACTTTCCTAGCTATTTCCTATTGCTCACTTTTTATTCCTCAATAAAGCTTTCTCATTTCTTTAATTCACATAATCACAATCATTGGGTTACATTACTCTTGGTAAAGGAGTTAGCTGATCATACTAATGCGATAATCTCTGCAGTAGCCATCCAATTAAATTTAACAAAACATTATTTCCAACACCAGGAAGAGCATCACAGAATAATGTGCAATATAATCTACTATAGTGGGGTAAAGATGCAGAAAGTTTTCCACTCAAGTATGACTGACAAACTCTTAAAGCAATCAATATTTGGAAGATGGCTCTTATCCCTTTAAAAACAATATATGCATAAGCAGTGCTTTTTTTCTGGTGGTACACAATGGTACGCAGTACCAGCACCTTTTTCTTAAGTTTTTAAAAAATTGCAATTTATTGACAGCAAAATGTATTATAAATATTCTGGCAGATGGTACTGTGTTCACAAATTGAATTTTCAGTTTTGATTACTCATAATTTGGTACCCCGCTTTCCTGTTTCATTGGCTTCATAAGTTGATACAATCACTTAAAGAAGAATTCGGCTAGCTACAGGTTAATGTATCACTTTTAGTTAGTTGGGGGAAAGTAGCCTGGAGTTTGCCAGCAGATCTCCATCAGTCCCCTTTTTGGGGGAGCAGAACAAGTTGCAGAAGCATGATTTGGACAATTACACCCCTCCCCCCATTCACTCGGAGCAGAAAGAGAATGGCGACACTTCACGGTGATTGGCCATGGGTGTGAGAGCCGGCCGGAGCATGCGTACATGCGAGGTCCAGACTTCGTGGAGAGGTACCTCGGCAATGCAGCAGAATCATTAAGATGGCCTAATGTAGCAAGATTGAACTGGAACAGGAAATTGTGTTCACTTCAGGTTGCTTCCAATATCAGTTTGTTTATCAGTTGAGTTCTATATCCGCTCTGCAACAGCAACAGGCAGGTAGGCGTTCACGTGAGTTTTGAATTAATCTAAGTAAAATCAGTGCAATCATTGTTCAAAATGAGTAAAATAAGTAGTTACTTCATGTCAATGAGTAAAAAAAAAAAGAAAGGAAGGCTGAAGAAGCAGAAATTGTCGAATCTACTTGTGATCCTGAAAAACAGAAAACTAGAACTGAAAATACATGTGGTGAGGAGGATCACAAAAGCAAGACTGAAGATCCATGTGGTCAAAAGGAAGCAGATTCTAATAATTACTGGCCCGAATGTTGGACACTTTTGCAGAAACATGACTTCTGTGAGAGAAACGAGTGGCTGTATGTCAAGAATAAAATGTTTGGCTGTAAAGTGTGTCATGATGTCAGGATATCGGAAGTCTTGCCATTGATAAAGAGATGGGAATGAAAATTTCAGTGCAGTGGGCAAATGGTAAAATTAGTCATTTTGGAGAATCCCAGAAACAACAGTTAATGTCATTAAGAAAAAAGATTTATGATCATAAGGAGAGTGCAGCGCACAAAGTGTGCCAAAAAATAAAATCTGTAGCAAAAAACGAAACATAAAAGAAAGTTTTCCTAAATACTTTGTCTCACAATAAAGCCATAACAGGAAAAGTGTTTTGAACTGCTTACAAAGTTGCAAAGAAAAATCAATCATTTAACAACTTCAAAGACGAAATAAATTTACAGGAACATAATGGCCTAGACACGGAATATATTATTCGTTCTACAAATGCCTGCATTAACATTTTGAGCCATATCACAAATGAAATGAGAAAAACATTAATAGACAATATAATGAACTCCAAGAACAAAATATTGTTACTTATTGATGAATCGACAACTGTGAGTAACAGATCAACATTTATTTTTATTGTTCGTGTAGTTCTTCCTGAACTTTTGGCTACAGTGAATCTTTTCCTAGATTAGATCGAATTATCAGATGTAACTAATAGAGGAATTCTAAACTCTTTAATTAGTCATCTTGAATGTTTAGGATTATCTGAAGATTACTTAAAGGAGTATTTATTGTCTGTAACTTGTGATAGTGCAGCTGTGTTGTTTGGTGTGCGTGAAGGTGTAAGGAGGCTAATGCAAGACAAGTTATCTAGTGTTATTTTCTGGCATTGTGCTAGCCATTGCCTTGAATTGTCTGTTAGTGACACAGTGAACAATGTGGCAGGCACTTTAAGAGTTTCATGGACGAACTTTATGTGACTTATCACGCTCCACCTAAGAATGCTAGGGAACTACAAGAATGTGCAGCAATTCTAGAACTTCAACTTCTTAAAATTGGCAGAATTTTAAGCGCTTGCTGGGTTGCATCTAGCTTTCACACAGTTTCTGCAGTGTGGCAAGACTTTGAAGCCCTCGTCCATCACTTTCAGGAGGCAAAAGAAGACAGCAGAAGAAGCAAAACAGATTGCTGTCTTTATGAGAGCCTTTTAAGAAAAATAACACCATGCAAGTTTGTTCTTGATTTGGGCCTTGTTTGATGCTCTCCAAGAACTTAGCAAACTACAGTAAGTCTAGATTTACAAGAGAAATATTGACTTCTACAAAGCAGACAGGAAGATAAAGAATACAGTTCAACTTTTTGAGGAAAGAATTGAAAATCCTGGTCCTTACTACAGTAGTCTCTTCAAAGTCAAAAGAACATGAAGTTCAAAGGAATTGAGCTCCACACAAATGAAAGACACACTCTTGTAATAAGTTCATCTGCTTTTTATAAAAGTCTGAAAGAGGCTGTTGGAAAGCATCAGTTTGAAGGAGATGATGCTGATTTGGCTGAATGTGCCAAGATTTTAGATTCCAAGCACTGGCCAGAAAATCCTGGTAAGCATCTGACATTTGGTGAAGCCGAAATTAGAAAGTTAGCACGCAAATTACGCTTAAATGAAAGAGAAGCAGTTTGTGGTTTCCGTGAATATCTTCAAGTAAATAAAGTCCTGGATATACTATTTCATCTAAAGCACACTTTGAGCACAATTGCAATATCTTCCAGTGAATGTGAAAGGGGTTTCTCTCAGATGAATCTTAGAGTAACTTCATCTAGGTCATCTCCACTTGTATGGACAACTTCTGCACTGATGTTCATCAGGATAGTAGGACCTCCTCTCACTCAGTTCAACCCTAGCAAAAATGTGGACTCATAATAATTAATACTAAAAAACAATCATTCAATATTCATCATCATCATCATCTCATGACTGGGTACCTGTATGACATTCAGGCATGATTTTAGAACAGTTCACCCCATAATAATAATAAAAAAAGTTCTTGACAATGAACTTTCTCCATTTCTTCCTGTTCACTGCATGACTTTCTGCATTGCCCATGGTGCTTCCTTGATTAATATTAGTTAAATTAGCACCTTCAACTGATATTTTTTCAAGGTCTACATATTGGCCTGTGGCCTTATACCAAAGAACTTGACCCCTATTTAGACAATCTTTTATCTTCCATTCAACAAACATGTTTAGTATAAACCCCCACATCAATAAACATCATGCAACTGAAGTCTTTTTGCCCTAACAGTTACAAAGGAGCTTTCATCAGATTTTTATCTATCCACACAATTTTCATATCTTCCAATAATGGTGCTAGAAGAGCTGAGATCAAGGATCTCCTAATCAAGTCCATAGGGTTATTGAAAATGTCAGGAACATAAGCAATAATACTGGTAATGGACCTACTACCAAACCTGTCTTTGACACACTGGGACTACTCTATATATACAAGGATTCTCATTCTGGTTTAGAAAAGTCCTAAGGAGGTTCAACTATGATGTGGGGGATAAGATTATCTAGACACATCACTAATATTGTCATTGTCATAATCCCAGCCACTTTCTTCTGAGCATGTTTGGGGCCTGCTCCATCCCTTTACTGTAATCCAATGGTACCAAGAAGCTCCATATATCCATGAATAAGAGATTCTTTGCTACCTGCTTTGATGATCATAAGAGGGATGTTAAATCTGCCAAGCCAATCACAGCACTGTTAAGGGAAGTTTTACCCAAAGGAGCAGCCCCACTTTGGAATGACATGGTGCCTGTTGCACTATATACTTCTGCAAAGGGAACATTAACAAACAAAAAAAAAAAAAAAAAACACGCCAGTGAAGTAGTTTCTCACCAGGAGGTGTATACTGATTACTTTTCAACCAAATGAGCATGTGCATGAACTGTTCAATTGGGCCTAGACATTAGGCAAACTACAGTAGAGCACCAATTACTGTATATACTCGCGTATAAGTTGCATCCCCCTCCACTTTTAGAGTAAAGAAATCGTAAAAATCAAAAACACACATATAACTCGATCCTGAAATGAGAAAAAAAATTTTCAATGAATTTATTCAAAAACATTTGAAAACGTAAAAAAATATATATATATATATATATATATACTAATAAATTTAATTTGCATACCCAAAACCTTCACCAGAACCCTTCAAAATCCGATTCCGAGTGAGACTCGCCAAACAGTTAAAAAAGTCTTTCTCCGTCATCGGTGCATCATCGTAAACTTCAGTATTCCCATCTATGCCTGTGTCATAAGAATCACTGTCATCGTCACTCATAAAAATCTCATCATCCTCTGTACAATCAAGTTCGTTACTAATGCAACATTTCTTGAATGATTTCACGACCATTTCCACAGGTATCGCATCCCAAGCATCCTTGACCCATTGCACAATCAAAACGATATCCGGCTTCTTTAGATTTCCGCCCTGGGTTTCAGTCGGCAAATCGGAACTTATCCAATCTGCTCAATACCTATGCACATTGTCCTTGAAGGGCTTATTAAGGCAGACATCTAGTGGTTGAAGAACAGATGTCAACCCACCTGGGATGACAGCAAGAGTTGGTTTTGAATTTTCTGCATTTTTTTTCACTTCTGCATAACGGTGTGCAACAAACATATCCCACGCCAAAAGGGAAGGTTTCCTCAAAAGTGCGCCTGGCCTTTTGTTCCACACATTCTTTAAACAGTCAATTGTTCCGGATTCGTTGATCCATCCTTTTTCATGGGCACGAACGAGCACACCAGATGGAAAGATGACACTTTTCGGCAGAGTTTTGCGTTTGAAAATAATTACCGGAGGTAGCTTCCTGCCGTCGGCTAAACAGGAAAGAACAACTGTGAAACTGGTTTTTTCATGTCCAGTCGTTTTAATCAAGATATTTTTTTCGCCCTTTTGGTTCACCGTCTTATTTCCAAGAAGGTCGAAACACATGGTGGTTTTATCCATGTTCCTTATTTGGGAAAGTTCAAAAGCAGTCTCTTTTCTCTTTTGAATTACATACTTTTGAAATTCCATTATCTTTGCTTCGAGGTCACGAGGTAACTTTTGTGCAATTTTGGTGCGCTGGCGTAGACACAACCCATAGCGGTTCATGAACCTTGTGCACCAACCTGGTGAGGCACGAAAAGTGTTATTTGCGGCTGCAAACTTTTAATCTTTTGCGAGCTTCATTGCTCGCAAACGTATACCAGTTCGCGTTACAATGTAACCATTTTGTCTGCAGCCCACAATCCAATCATTCAAGACACTTTCCAGCTCTGGGAAAGATGTCGTTCCACGGCACAGCGCCTTTTGCGATTTTGGGATTTTCACCAAGTCCATTTTTTTTTACGCCAATCTCGAATCAGTTTTTCGTTAATGCCAAATTGACGTGAAGCAGCACAGTTGTTAGTATTTTCTGCAAAAGAAACCACTTTCAACTTGAATCCTGCGTTATAGGACATTCGCTTCTTTACACAATCCGTGTCAGCCATAATAGGAGAAGCAAGACAAAAACATATGTGATTAAGAACAAGCAACACCTAACAATGGCTGTCGCATGGCTGCGTTAGGTCATAGGTCAGCGCAATAAACTCGTAGTCGGGAGGGTGGAGCTTTCGATGCGCAGCTGCGACTGCGCTGTGGATACGCAAAGCCAGGAAACTTTTCAAAGCGCGGAGAAATTTGGAGGGTCACGACTTCGTAATTAATACCGCATCGGCATTTTTTTTCTTTTGGGATGGATTGCCTTTTGCCTCACGGGAAGAACTTATAAGTCGACCCCCTTACTTTGAAGCTCCTTTTTGTCCCAAATTTCTCGACTTATACACGAGTATATACGGTATATGTTTTTATCATTCTATTAAGAAGAGACCTAAGCAAAAAAATATAAATATTTTTGACTCATACCAAGTACAACATAGAAAAGGTTATGTATCTACCGATGTGAGTAAAAGGAGAAAAGATAAAAAATAAAATAAAACAACTGAATGTAGAAAGTGTCGAGAATACTGAGCCTTGGCTTTATCAAGGACCAGCAAAAACTCTGCATTTTCTCACTTCCACAAAGACCTAGTTGGAAATGGGCATAACTGCTGCGTTGCGCGTTTTGATCTTCAGGTTATTTTGCAACTTTCGTTTTAAATTCAAAAGTTTTTCCTTAGTTTTCAGCTTTGCTCTTCAATGTTTTTATCATTTATACATTAAATTCCTCCAGTTTTGGCAGACTCTGGAACTGGAGGAATTCAATGTATGAATAGTTTGCATAATGTCTGGCGATATGCCGCAATATTAATTACTTCAGTTACACATTATTTGTCAGATTGTAAGTTTTGTTTATAGTTTTCATTTTCTGCCTAAAAGGAAAAATTCCCCTTTTTGAACCTTTGGAGGGAAGGAAGATTATCTGCTTTTTTGCCTGTAAACTTCCCTTTCTTCTTTTTGGTTAATCGCTGCCACAGGCATCCAATGAAAATGACAAAAATTTGTCGTGGAATACATTGAACAGGGCAAATTGGGGAAAATAAAAATTTGGCATTTTGAAAGCTATGAATTTTTTAAACCATGGCTTGGCAAAAGGTTTTACTGCAAGTTCTAAAAAACTATTTGATCAAGCTGGGAGTCCATTCAAATGAAGGTCTCTCACAACTGCAAAATTTGGAACCAGTGAATGGAAATTTGGTCAAATTTAATTAAGCACAGGAACTTTTGAGGTTTAGGCCAGCTGTGTTTCCTAACTTGCAATGCCATTACTTTTGACAACTGAACTGACTGAAATGAAAGATGGTGAGAGTGACAGTGATAATGAAGAAAGTGTTATCACTATGCCAACACCAAATTTTACCCAATCTCTTGCTGCCTACTATGTGATCAAAACGTTTCTCATTAGCCATGATACAAACAAAAGTACTCAAAATGCTCACTACAGTGTACAATGAATTATTGCATTATGCTTTGAAATTAATCTCAGGCTCAGCTGACACAGCATTTTAAAACTACAGTTAAAAAGTAATATTTAAGGGCCTGCTATTAATCGGAGTTAGAGTACAAATCGATAAAAAGGGGATGCAACACATTATCTATTTCAGAAAAAGCTTGTATGAAAATGAAAGTAGGTTAAATTACGGAATAATGTTTCATTTGAGGCAAGTGCATCTATATTAAATAATGAGTTTTTTTAAATGTAGAGGTTTGTATTTTCTATAGTAATATTGTTAATATTTGAAGTTTTCCTCATTAGTTTTTCACTGTATATGTTTTTTATTTTGGTCCCTGAAAAAACATATAATTGATGCTTTACTCTACATCTAAACTGTACCTTGCAGTGCTATATCATGAGTTATTAAGCTAATGTTACTTGAACGTGCACATTGTTCATTTAAGTTTTTCGTTCTTTTCAGAACTTGTCAGTTATGGTCTGCAGGTTTTTAGATGATTTCATAAAGCCACGCATGTGTGAGCGAAAGCTCTCAGTTTTTCTATAATTCTTTATCACCTATTAAACCAGATTAACAAATCTCTCTTCAGGCTCTGTGGTTATATATTAGCCACCTCAATTTTTTTTTCAATAAACTTTCTATTCCACAGAAGAAGAACCCATCTATGATTTAATGTTCACACTACTCATTCTGTTTTTCCATTGGATCCACCAATTTCACCAAGACATTCCACTTGCCACTTTCATGTCTGCAACTATGAACTTCCTACTTGGAAAACAAATTAAGGAGATGCCCTGGTAGATAGTGTACTATTTCCTGTTTCCCTTGTGATACATTGACATACTGACTAACTTTTACTAGTCTTAATATGTAATACACTGTCATAAAAATCTGCGCACCAAGAAAAAAAATGTGTGATCAACGTGAAACTCTGCGAATAGCTACAGGGAGGGCAGACATGCAAATGAATAAAGTTTCATGCGATTCTGCATGCATGCACATCCAAGACCAGCGCTGCAATGGCAATCCTTGGGGCTTATAAGGTGCAGTGCAGGGGACTCCACATTCATGCCGAAGTACACGATAAGAGTCAGGTGAGATCCTTGAGCGATAGACATGGCGAAGAGGCACCATAAATGTGTGTATGGGCAATTGACGGAGTTTGATTGAGACTGTATCGTCAGGATGAGAGAGGCAGGGTGGGTGGCACACCGAATCAGCTGCAATTTGGGGCGGTCGTACAGTACGGTGTGATCATGTTAGGAGCAATGGACACGAGAAGACACCCAGGCATGGCAGACTGGCTCTGGACAACCCAGACACACCACCAGCAGAGAGGACCATGGTATCATGAAAGTGCCATGCACATATGTATATCCAGAGACATGTGGTGGCTGTACAAGGGGCTACAGTGTTCGCCAGAACCATTTCCAGACGCCTGGCACAGGAGAATCAGCACTCTCGATGGCCCTTATGTTTTCTGTCATTAACACCTGACCATCGTCGGCGTCAATTGCAGTGTTGTCAGCAGCGAACAGCATGAAATGCTATGGACTGGTGATGTATAGTGTTCAGTGGAGAATCCCACTTCTGTACGGAAACGAACAACCACAGTGTCAGAGTGTGGACTGTAGGTGACCACTACAATCCCAACCTCACAGTACAGCGGCACATGTCCTGAACTGCAAGCGTGATGGTCTGGGGAGCAATCACACATGACAGCAGGACTTTCCTCGCAGTGATCCGAGGGACATTGACAGCCCAGCACTACGTACTGGAGATCTTGCAGCCCCATGTGCTGCCTTTCCTTGGGGGAGGGGGAGGGGCAGCATGGAACCATTTTCCAACAAGATAATGCCCATCTGCACATGGCTCAGATTTCCTAGGACTGTCTACGTCATGCTTCAATGCTTCTGTGGCCTGCCAGATTGCTTGATCTCTCACCCGTCGAGCATGTGTGGGATCAGATGGGACGCCATCTTTCTCCATGTCCCAGTGTTCATGATTTAGAGCGTCAGTTGCAAGAAGTGTCGGCCAATATGTCCCAGGATAACATACAGAATCTCTTTGACTCCATGCCAGACCATATCACCTCATGTATCCGAGCATGAGGCGGTCCGACGCAGTACTAACATTGACCCAAATGTATACCATATGTCTGCGAGAAATCATCCTGCTGCTGTAACATTGTAGTCACTTCTGTCCTTGGTATGTACCATCTCACCATTAAAATATAATTTCAATTCGACGCCTCCTTCTTGGTGCGTGGATTTTTATGACAATGAGCATAATATGACACTAAATTTAGCTCATACAACATTTAATAGAAATTTATTATGAGGTACATTACTGGTGTATAAACATCTTGAACAATGAAAAACCATGAACTTATTATATTAGCGATACAGGGGATACCTAATTTTTCTTTTTTGTATTTTTCTTTCACAACATATATAATTGAAGGTAAGTTTGTGTTTAAAGTATGGAACAAAGAATCACTGGTAACCAAAAAGAATATATGATAAATGTTTGCATCATATACCAAACTGATCATTTTAGAAAAGGTGCATTACTGCACAACAGATAAAAATTTCAATGATTTTTATGTAAAGTGTGTCACACAAAAAATAAGTTATTATTTTTCTTTTTCTTTTTTAAATATTTTTTGGTTTCCACACTTTGATGTTAATAAGAGTTCATACACAAAACAAGACATCTCTAAAAACCAAATGTTGCTTACCAATTTCATTTGGCAAGTTTTCAAGTTTATTTTCTTCTAAATCAAGAATTGTCAGCTTGCGCAGATTCCCAATGGTAGCTGGGATTCTCTTGAGCAGATTATTGCTGAGTATGAAGATCTCCAAAGCCTCAAGATACTGAATATCATCAGGAATTTTTGACAGTTGGTTTGTCCCTAGGTTTAGTTCCACCATGTTTGTCCACGTACCAATGTCTAAATATGAAGAAGAAAATATTTTAGACAGAGTAAATTTCCCACATCACACACAACAAATGTCTCACACTACATAGGATGTAACTTAAACAGCGTACATCTCTAACCAAATGTCTAAGCTGCATGGCAGAAATGCATTGTGTGGATTTTTCACTGGGAATGTTAGTATGCATATGTAAACTGTGATGGGTATTAAATGCAGTATCAGTGATAAGAGAGTGCCAGGGATTTCTTCAAAATTTATGTTATGTTAATTTTAAAAGCACTACACCAAAATAAGCTAACTTTCCTGAACTTTTACTTATAAAAGGTAAAACAACCAAACATAATATAACACCCATAAATACCAGTAAATTTTGTATTACCATTTTTATCACCTTTCTTTCACAAAAGCAAATCAATTCAGAGAGAGAGAGAGAGAGAGAGAGAGAGAGAGAGAGAGAGAGAACTGACTATTCCAAAGAAAAAAAGATACATCATTAAAATAAAATAAATAAAGATTTTGAATAAAATAATTATTTTTGAGTACCGTATATACTCGCATATAAGTCGAGAAATTTGGGACAAAATGAGAGCTTCAAAGTAATGGGGTCGACTTATATGCGGGGTCTAAAAAATCGTAAGTCCAAAAGTTCTTCCCGTGAGGCAAAAGACAATCCATCCCAAAAGAAATAAAAATGCCGATGAGGTATTAATTACGAAATCGCAACCCTCCGAAAGACAAAAAAAAAGAAAGAAAAAAAGAAAGAAAGAAAAAACACCGATGTGTTAGAATTACGAAATCGCGACCCTCCGAATTTCTTCGCGCTTTGAAAAGTCTCCTCTCTCCTGGCTTTGTGTATCCACAGCGCAGTCACAGCCGCGCATAGAAAGCTCCGCCCTTCCGACTACCAGTTGATTGCGCTGACCTTTGACGTAACGGAGCCATGGGACAGCCATTGTTAGGTGTTGCTTGTTCTTAATCACATATGTTTTTGTCTTGCTTCTCCTATTATGGCTGACACGGATTGTGTAAAGAAGCGAATGTCCTATAACGCAGGATTCAAGTTGAAAGTGGTTTCTTTTGCAGAAAATACTAACAACTGTGCTGCTTCACGTCAATTTGGCATTAACGAAAAACTGATTCGAGATTGGCGTAAAAAAAAAAAATGGACTTGGTGAAAATCCCAAAATCGCAAAAGGCGCTGTGCCGTGGAACGACATCTTTCCCAGAGCTGGAAAGTGTCTTGAATGATTGGATTGTGGGCTGCAGACAAAATGGTTACATTGTAACGTGAACTGGTATACGTTTGCGAGCAATGAAGCTCGCAAAAGATTAAAAGTTTGCAGCCGCAAATAACACTTTTCGTGCCTCACCAGGTTGGTGCACAAGGTTCATGAACCGCTATGGGTTGTGTCTACGCCAGCGCACCAAAATTGCACAAAAGTTACCTCGTGACCTCGAAGCAAAGATAATGGAATTTCAAAAGTATGTAATTCAAAAGAGAAAAGAGACTGCTTTTGAACTTTCCCAAATAAGGAACATGGATAAAATCACCATGTGTTTCGACCTTCTTGGAAATAAGACGGTGAACCAAAAGGGCGAAAAAAATATCTTGATTAAAACGACTGGACATGAAAAAACCAGTTTCACAGTTGTTCTTTCCTGTTTAGCCGACGGCAGGAAGCTACCTCCGGTAATTATTTTCAAACGCAAAACTCTGCCGAAAAGTGTCATCTTTCCATCTGGTGTGCTCGTTCGTGCCCATGAAAAAGGATGGATCAACGAATCCGGAACAATTGACTGTTTAAAGAATGTGTGGAACAAAAGGCCAGGCGCACTTTTGAGGAAACCTTCCCTTTTGGCGTGGGATATGTTTGTTGCACACCGTTATGCAGAAGTGAAAAAAAATGCAGAAAATTCAAAACCAACTCTTGCTGTCATCCCAGGTGGGTTGACATCTGTTCTTCAGCCACTAGATGTCTGCCTTAATAAGCCCTTCAAGGACAATGTGCATAGGTATTGAGCAGATTGGATAAGTTCCGATTTGCCGACTGAAACCCAGGGCGGAAATCTAAAGAAGCCGGATATCGTTTTGATTGTGCAATGGGTCAAGGATGCTTGGGATGCAATACCTGCGGAAATGGTCGTGAAATCATTCAAGAAATGTTGCATTAGTAACGAACTTGATTGTACAGAGGATGATGAGATTTTTATGAGTGACGATGACAGTGATTCTTATGACACAGGCATAGATGGGAATACTGAAGTTTACGATGATGCACCGATGACGGAGAAAGACTTTTTTTAACTGTTTGGCGAGTCTCACTCGGAATCGGATTTTGAAGGGTTCTGGTGAAGGTTTTGAGTATGCAAATTAAATTTATTAGTATATATATATATATATATATATATATTTTACGTTTTCAAATGTTTTTGAATAAATTCATTGAAATTTTTTTTTTCACATTCCGGGATCGACTTATACGCGAGTTTCCGATTTCTTACGATTTTTTCCTCTGAAAGTGGGGGATCGACTTATATGCGAGTATATACGGTAATTAACATTTGATTTAAAGAAAGTAAGGTGAAAAAAGCTCGGTAGTACAGGAAAGAAAAACACGCCAGAAAAAAAATTACCAACTAATTTTGAAAAAAATACTTACAAATGAGTCCAGGTACAACACAAGATTAACTCTTAAATTTAAATAATAAAGTAAAAATATTCCCTTCAGATTGAATTCCAAGTGAAAAATAAGAAAAGCATCTGAAAAAACAGAGACAACCTCTAGTGATGACTGTAGTGGTTAGGTAATCACTTCAAAATACAATTAACAGCTCCCAAATTTCCTCTGATGTATTAGCTGTATATGCAAAAATTGGTGAGTGGGTCAATACATTTTCATTAATTCATATTGTAAAGATCATACACACACACAAGCCTGATCATCTGTAGAAAGTTTGCCGACCTTGGCTTTAGTAACATAAAAAAAAAAAAAAAAAAAAAAAAAAAAAAAAACATCGAATAGCTCAGAAAATCAACTCAAAATCTAAATGTGAATTAAAGAAAAGAAAAAAAATTAAATGGGAATAGAAAAACCTCCACAAAATAACATTTTTGCTTCATGGTAAATTGAGGGTCACACACACACACACAACACATTTACAGAGAGAGAACATGTTGGATTATGTCCTTGTTTTGTCCCAGTTTTGAACTCAAAAATATGTTAACCCTAAATACGCTATACATATTGGTCTCTATGAACTATAAAAGAGTATGCATATTTGCCACTAAAGCAATGAGTTGAAGTTGAACATTTATTTGAATAACTGCTAACTTAATACTGGCACATGAATAAATTTTTAGTAAAAGGCATCATAACTTACCTAATGGTAAAGATGTTAACTGATTTTCTTTCATATTTAATTTGGTCAAATTTTTGGCACGAGAAAAGATCCCAAAAGGTATTTTGTTGATTAGGTTGTGCTCCATATTTATGCACTGGAAAAATTATCAAATGTTTCAACAGTGATAATTCACAGCAAATCATATAAAATGTCATAGCAATCATTTATGTAAAAATATCATCTGAAATTTATTAACTAATGAACACTTTTTTTAAACAGCAATTAATTTACAACTGTGATACTGAGTTCAATCACTATATTGTAATTTCATGTTGTGGTACATGATGCACACATTATTGATGCAAAAAGTTAAACAAACAAAAAACAGTAATGAATGTTATAAAAAAAGATAAATTTTTACATGGATATTCTCCGTAAGTGCTCTTGATATTTGTTTAAATATAAGCTTCTATGAATTTTTAACTCTGCTGTACTTCCACTATCTAGTCTTTTGTCATATTATTAATTAGTATTCCAGAAACGTTTTTTCTGATGCTGGAAATATACTGATGATTGATTGTACATGCACATTAGTTTACAGTAAAACTTTCTTTCCAAATCGAGCTGAAATTTGGGCAGCAAAAACATTCAACTATTTTATTGTAATATTTTAAAAATTAATCAGTAATGCACTGCTTACAGCTAATTTTTGCAACATATTTTGCATTTCTGTTTTTGATAAATTACATTGTATTGAAACTTCACACAATTTCACACTTCCATCTTAATGAAGTAAAAATTATGCCTATCTCAAAATGGTTTAGTATGATGTTTTACAGAAAAAACATAACAAAACAACAACATTTATAGGAAGAGATGTTTGCAAATATGAAGAGCAAAAAATATGGATCAGAACATCAAAAACTTCTACTACAACTAATACCAACAATATAAATAATGCAATACAACTAAATAAATATATAGGTTGTAGTAGAATATGCATCTTATGTTATGCTAGGTAGTAGAACACACATGTTACATTAGGAACATGGGTGTTTTATTACAACCCATACTGATGCCAACTTTGATACTAAGTAGATTTAATGCAATATTCAACAAATTATGGGTTTAGATTTCTCATGATTGCACATTTATAGTTTTCAATTTACAACTGGCACTTTTGAAAATTGTGATGTTGTTAAAAATACTATTTTTTTACAGACAATAATTTTCTATCTCAGTGCCATTTGTTGTACAGATCAATAAACAAAGATATGGCTCTTTCCACGTTTATCAACACATAGCAACGGAAAAATTGTTATTCGGCCACTGCTGAGATCATACCCCAGATCTCTCAATATCTAGCCGAGTGCATTTACCTTGCTATGGTGGCCAAAAATCAATGGCACTATGCGTGTTTATCTGTCAGCTTTTGACATCACAAATCCATAGGATGGGCTCAACAACTGAGATGTCTCGATCTGGTAGGCATTAATGGCACAAGCTAAATATTAATTATAGCAAATAAATCCAAAGGTGAGCATAACAGTGAAAATCCTCTAAATACATGGCATTAGTGAATAAACAAAGACATCACTCTTTCTACGTTTGTCACGCATAGCAACTGAAAAATTGTTATCCGGCCACTGCTGGGATCATACCCCAAATCTCTCAATATCTAGTTGAGTGCGTTCACCTTACGCTATGGTGGCCAACAATCGATGGTGCTATGTGTGTTTTCCTATTTTGTATTTATAGGATTTTCACTATTGTTATCGTCCTTTGGATTTATTTGCTATAATTAATATACAGCTTGTGCCGTTAATGCCCACCAGATGGAGACGTCTCAGTTGCTGAGTCCATCCTACAGGTTTGTGATGTCAGAAGCTGACAGATAAACACACATAGCGCCGTTGGTTGTTGGCCATCATAGCATAAGGCGAATGCACTCGGCTAGATATAGAGAGATTTGGGGTATGATCCCAGCAGTGGCCGGATAACAATTTTTTGGTTGCTATGTGTTGATAAACATGGAAAGAGCAATGTATTTACTTATTGACTGATGCCACATATTTAGAAGATTTTCAGTACAGATCAGTAAATGAAAATAAATACATGACTTACAGTTATGTCATGTTTTATATAACGTGGAACTATTTCTTCATCAGAAGAATATAACTTATTATGAAAACACAAGTTTGTCCGTGGCAGACATCAAATTTTTGTCCCCTCACTCCAGAGTAAGTCGCTCTCCCGACTGAGCTATGCGGACAGAATGTCTCGCTGCAGATTTCTCATCTTGACACATGTTTTCACCTCTGTAGTACGCCACATTATCCTTTTGGCAGAGAAGTAAGAATGCAATAGCAAAAAGCAATAATATGGGTTGAGACATATTGATATACCTCTAATTTAACATTCCTTTTGAGTTCCTGTGTTTTCATGTGAATTGTTTTTTTCTGGTTAAATATTTTCTCACTTAGTGGCACATTATTTCTTTCAAAAAGCTTTTTAAGTTAGCAACCTGACAAAATGTGTCGAAGTGCAATTAAAGGTAAATAAAAGATAAAAAAAAAAAGAGAGAGCTATGCTAGTGAGATATGTGGTACGTGTGGATTACAATATGTTATGTTTATATTTTGCGATGGTAAATGATAATTATCATATGTAAATTATTAAACAATAGTTCTTTTTTTTTCATTTCATTTCATTTATTATTTCTGCTGTTACAGATTCCTGATTTATTGTTACATTATTATTTATCTGATTTTATAACAACAGCAAAGAAGCTCAGGGAAAAGGCCTCACAGAGCCCTGACTTGGCCCCGAGCTCAGTTCTTCGAAGTGTTTCCATCTTACTATTACAAGTTATGCGTTACATATTCTTGATGACTCATCAATCAGAAAAGCCAAACACTTACCTAAACGCTCTTGGCTTCTTTCGTGCTATACACTTCATGCACATTAATCAGAACATCCTGTTATGTAGCTGACCTTCAAAGGTTGAAACTTTCATCTTATCCACTTATAGGGTGTAGTTTTATATACATTCTTTCGGTCATAAAGGATTGTGTTTTCATGACCGGAAGAATGTATATAAAACAACACCCTATAAGCGGATAAGATGAAAGTTTCAACCTTTGAAGGCCAGCTACATAACAGGATGTTCTAATTAATGTGCATGAAGTGTATAGCAGGAAAGAAGCCAAGAGCTTTTAGGTAAGTGTTTGGCTTTTCTGATTGAAGAGTCATTAATGACTTTCACGTATATATGCGCACTTTGTTGGTACTTAATGCCTTTAAAGATGCAAATAATATGATATTCTTGATGTGCTGCATACTTGACATACTTTCACCTGTGTAGTATGTCACACAGTCCTGAAGACATCAATCCCTTATTATACTATAGGGTACAAATGCCAAAACCAAACAGCCAGTAATAATTTATGAATATATGTTGCAGAAGAGAAAAGGGAAACAAAATGCTGGGATAATAGATATCTCCTGAAAGCATAAGTTTCTTGGAAACGGATGCAAAAATTACACCAGTTGTTACTCTGCTACAAAGAATAACATACTTTTTGCTCTGTAAATATGATTTTTTGAACATATTACTTTAGAAAAATATCAGTGAGGTAAAGAAGAACTGAACATTTTAAAATTAATTACAAATATTTAACTCTGACATCCATTCAATCTGTTTGTATGGCAGTGAAAGCTGGGGTATATCTGAATGCATATAATGCTGCTGATTGCATTTTTCACAATTTGCGAAAAAATAATTGTTTCGGTGATGGAAAAAAAGTTTTGGCAAAAATATTGGCGATTATCTTTCTGTACTATCATAACACTTTGGCAAAAAAAAAAAAAAAAAAAAAAAAAATTGAATTTGGCAAATGATTTGGTGAAAACTTTAAAAAAACCAGAGCAACCCGCTGTGAGTGCACTCTTTAATGACATTGCAAATCCTATTTCACTCGTCCACTAGAACAACCCTCTGCATAAGAATCGTATAATTGTTCCAGTGCTTTATAGCTATCAGTTCAGCTTTCAGATTAGTTCATTTTACATCGTTTTTCTTGCAATTAAAGTTATAACAGTGTTCTTTAAGATCTTTTGGTTTTCTTTCCTATATACTACAGGTTTCAGTTTCATGTTCATCATTACATCTTGGCATTTACTAAAATTTAAGATATTTAACAGCTCATTTTTGATTAATTCTGAAAAATATTTTTTATTTACCATAAATCTTGTTGAGTCTTGATGCCAACTTAAGAACGATTTTTTTTTTTGTTGTTGATAAAAATTTGCTAGTAATGTTGTCTAGGAATAATATTGAAAATTATGGTTTCTTTTCTTTTTGATGGGTTCCTATCATTTTTTTTTTTTATCTTTAGATCTGCATACTAAGTCTTGGTGAACAAAAATGCTTATTCATGCTATGCATTTTGCTCAGTGAGTGTAGTGAGCTTCTTCAGGCCTCCATCTTACTTCCCTTTATGCCTGTTGAACTGGTATTCTGGAAGGATTTCAAATTTGTTTGCTTGTAGGTTTGTGTTGCCACCTACTGGTTCTTTATGTATGAGTTCTGTTCTTTTTAGCATAGGATTCTTTCATTTTCTTTTAAATCATATGTCTCTGTGCATATGATACATTTATTGTAACACTTATTATTTATTATTTTTTATTTTTTGTTCTCTAGTTGAAATGGCCACTGAAATTTTGAGCTCTTCTGCTCTACTTTTGCTTTCTGCAACTGAGTTTCTCTACATAAAGATTCTGTTTTATTTTCTAAACAAAATAAATAAAACTGAATTAATATGGTTTCTGTTAACTTTTTTGGTTCCAATTTTTTAAAGGTTCTTTCAGAGTTTGGAAGCTCACAATACTCAGTGAGCAGGGCCATAGCTACTGGGAGGGAAAGATGGATGGTTGCCCTTCCAGAATGGTCTTTCGAGGGGCATAAATTCATGCTCTGAGGGGTGTAGAAAAATAGAAATTGTAACTAAAAAAGAGAGGTAACACCTCTCAGTATTTTCTTTTTAAAGACATTAGTCAGTCTCACACAGTATTCCATGCAGCTAACCAGGGTACACAGTAACATACACTATGAGGTGTGAACATCTTATATCCATGAAGGGAATTTTCTAGAACAGTGAATGGAGGCATAGAAAACAATATGCTGATATGAGTAACCTCCATGGCTTTTCTGAACATGTTGTTGGGATGAAGAGCTAATTAATCATGTGTGCTCTGCCACAGAAAGTTCTCTAAGAGTTTAACCTTGAACAGAATTTTTCCAAGCCCTAACCCTAAAGTTTCTTACTATTGTTACATTCACTATCCGAGGTAAATGTGCACTTTAGCATCCTAAATTATTTCGTTGGAAAAATTTCACTGTGTGGGAAAAGTGTGACATACAATTTTCTAAGCATGCAAAATAATGGGGAAAGGTGCAAAAAATGTAGTATTTTTAGATAAAAGGAAAGAATTTTTCCAAAGTATGAACCTGTGAGTGTGATGGTTTGCAGTAGTTGGTGCGAGAGGCTGAAGCAATGCTAATGTCCACCACGTGAAGGATCCGTGCGTTGGAACAGGGTACGAGTTGGTAGTGAATGCACGGAAGAATACAACAGGAGTGGGGTGTATTCTTCAGAAGAGTGTGATGCGTCCTGTAACTGTGCACAAGTAGAAGTAGTTCAAAAGTGTTTTATTAATTTTTGAGAAAGATATGTGCGGAGTGTCGTTATTATTAGTTTTGCAATGTCTCCGAATGGAAAGAAATGAAGGAATGTAAATTAATTTATGTATGACAGAAGTTTTGGTTCCAGTTGAACCCAAAGTTTTGGTCATGGTTTCGAAGATTGTAGGGGTAGGTGATTTCTTCAAGCACTTCATTTGTAGTTCTGCTGTTATTCCGTACATCATAGCTCACATTTTTTCTTCGTGAAACGGATATTTAAAAAAAAAGGATTTTCTTCAATTCAGATATCGTACTACATCAGGGAGGTTTACAGCTTCTTGTCGTATTGTGGCAGATAATGAAAATTTAAGCCCTGATGAAATCCGAAATGAAGTGTGGAGACTGACGATTTTGTATTTACACTTTCTCAAAATTACCCTTAAAAAAAATAAAATTGCAATGCTGTGTTAAGACCGACCTCTTTCCTTCAGCGTATTCGTACAAGATGCTTCGATGACTACGTACTGCTCAACCGGTTCGTGTTGTATTCTTCCGCCCGTTACTTGCCCTTCTCAACGAAGCTTCCATTCACCAGACTCAACCTTGACGCCGTCTCCACTCCATCGTCTTAGGCCTACCGCACATACTCTTCCTAACCATAGCACTCCCAGGTAAATTTCGGAAAAATTCTTTCCTTTTATCTAAAAATACTATATTTTTGCACCTTTCTTCATTATTTTGCATGCTTAAAAAATCGTACGTCGCACTTTTCTCACACAGTTAAATTTTTCGACGAAATAATTTAGGACGCTAAAGTACACATTTACCCTATCTGATACTCATTCGTTCTGCTCTGGTTTGTTTTTCATTTTGCGTTTCTGGAGTGTTGTGCTGTCGGCGTTCACATAACATTTATGCTTTACTTGGTATCTACCATCTGCGGTTCTTGGGTATTCACCCAGTTTTTATATTTTTAATAAAATTATACAAAAAACCTGAAATGTGATTTTTGGACGATCATAATATCTACTTATAATGGCGGTGCGTGAGAAAGTAAAAAACACGTATTATTTGAGTGGAACATGAAGGGGAATAATTTTTAACTCGAAGGGGCATAATTTCAAATCTCGCCCTCCTAGATAAGAAAAGCTTTCTATGGTCCTGTGAGTGACTTGGTTTGTACTCTTCCAAGCAAAATAAATTCAAGCACTTCTCAAGGACCTTCTGAAACCAAATTATCATATGTATGTGCTGTCAATCTGTCAGTAAGTAGGCACTTCAGAAAGTTCAAACAATTAAACTTAGCTGGAATGGGCACACCTTCAATCACCTGCCAGTTTACTTTATTAACTCTGAAGTGCCCATCTGTTTTGGTGTTTTTTGGAATCACTTTATTTTGTGGAATATTTTGAAAGGATACATTATTGGGTTGATGCATAAGTTCATGCCATTTTATTTCACGAGCGTTTCTTAGGTCAGTAGTGATGGTGCAGATGACCAGTTGTATATCAAAATGTAGCCAGTAATATTGTGTATTTAAATCATATTGCGCTGTGTAATTGTGGCAAATGATTTTTTGGTTTTAAGGTCCGGAAGTATGGAGTGCCAAGTATAGAAGAATTAACATTTCCGATATCTGCTCCTCTACGAGTTTAACAAGGGATCCACAGCCACCAAGGCTACTCGACAAATTTGTGCTGCGTATGTGGAGGGTACTGTAGCTCCATGGACAGCCCGCAAATGGTTTGAGCGGTTCCGAGGTGGCAATTTTGGCCTCGACTCTCCACGCTCAGGTCGTCCATCTCACTTTGATGAAGATCGTTTGAACCATCTCATACACTTGGATCTGCGTCAAATCACATGCGAATTGGCCACTGAGATGGACTATGGTCAGGCCACAGTGGTGCAACACCTGGAACGTATGGGAAAGGTCCAGAAATCAGGGTCTTGGATGCCTCACACTCTCACTGAGGACAAAAACAATCAGTGTGTTGCCATACGTGGTTCCTTGCTCACCTGTTATCACAATGCTCTCAGCAACACAAACCCTTTCTGTCATGTATTGTTACTGGAGATGAAAAGTGGTGCCTGTACGTGAGTTTCAGGCATTGGAGGGAATGGTTAAGCCCCAAAAAGATGCCCACACTACATCCAAAACATGACTTTCATCCTGCAAAGATCATATTGTGTGTCTGATGGGACATGAAAGACATTATTCACTGGGAAATGCTGCCGAGGAATCAGACCATCAATGCTGCACTCTATTGTGAGCAACTCCGCCATGTGGAGGGAGCAATTCAGCAGAAATGACCACATCAGCACCATGGTGTCCTTCTCCAACCAGTTAATGCACACCCTCACAGTGCAAATATGATCAAAATGGCCATTCAGGACATGAAATGGGAGATTCTTCCATGTCCGGCCTATTTCCCCAGATGTCGCCCCTTCAGACTATCACCTGTTCCGATCTCTGTCAAATGCACTCCATGGCAGAATGTTCAACAATGATGTTGATCTCTAGAATTTTCTTGATGATTTCTCCACAGTAAAACCTGCACGCTTTTTCAAGAATGGCATTGCAGACCTATCCAGATGTTGGGACACCATCGTAAACAATGAGGGGAAATACAATACATAGTTGATTGATTCCGTTTTCCCATCTGATGTAATACATTCCTGTAGTGCGGTGAAAAAAACGGCATGAACTTATGCATCAACCCAATATTTTCGTATGCAACCTCCAGCAAGAACGCATCCCTAACCCCAGTCAAACAGAAGCCCATCACGATTTGAGAATATGTCATTCCACTTATTTTACTCCCATCACTGACGTTTTACTCTGTAGTGATGTCATAGCCATGGTACCATCTGTCCACACATTCCCCTGAGTTGAACACAAGTTCTGAGCTATTTGATCAGCATGGTGTTTTTTATTGGAACTACACAGAAATCTCCTATCCAACTTTTTAGCTCAAACAATTGTTTTGCATACACACATGCTCTTTCATATCATTACTTAAGCAACAAAACTAAAAATAAATAAATGAAGTACTATTTACAGTCTTAAACTTTTTCAAGTACTTTCAAGGACTTCAAAATGAACTTTTTTTCTTTTCAAGGACATTCCAAGGTTTTCAAGAAGCGTAAGAACCATGAGTCGGTGAAATGCATAGCATGAATAAACATTTTTGCCAAACAAGACTAGGTGTGCTTATCTACAATTAAAAAAATAATAATCCTCCATAAAAAAAGCAACAGTAACATTCAGTATTGCTCCAATAGAAAAGGACGAAATACATTTTCAACAAAGATGACAGATACTTACGACAGCCTCAAGGCCAGATAAATAGAGAACATTTTTCAGAATTAATCAAAAGTTAAGCTGCTAAATATGCATTCTAAAATTTCAATAAACATTAAAACACGATGAAGAAAATGTAATTAAAGCACATTGTGTACAGAAAAACACAAGCAGTTATTAAACAATGCAGATGTATCTTTGATATCACAGTACTGTATTCTGTATTTATCTATGACTTTATGCCCCACACTAGCTGAATCAAGCATAATTAGTTTCGTTAATACTAAATGGCTCTGATGCCACTTAGTGGTAAGTCGAAAGTGCTTTACAATGTGCAAATTTGCCTGTCAAAAAGATACATACAAAATAGTTTCTTTTACAATGGGTCATAAACTGTTAGGACATGTATCACAAAATGTTAATGCTTTATAATGTACGAATTTCCTGTAGTTTTAATAACATTAATTAATTTTGCACATGCTTCAGGATTTCACACACAAAAAAAGAAATGTATCATTTAGAACCCTATTAAGAAACTTCACACAATCCGAACTGTCATAGGTACTTTTAAAATGACACATGCAGCAAAAAGTTCGATCTAATATGTTTTTGAAGTCAATAAATTAATACTTTGTACTGTGCTACAATCTATTGCAGAATTTGAGATGGGCATCCATGCAACTTAAGAAACCCATACAAAATGTTCCACAAAAGTCAGCTGGAAAGTTTTAAATATCTATCATGTAGCAAAAATTTGTATACTCTCCTACAAAGGTAAAGGATATAAAATCATGTGAAAAAATATTAATTCATAATCAACTATTTACCAGTTCGGGGTACATTGTACATTATACTGCTTGTATAGCCTTTTATCAGCAATAAGGCCTGTTTGAAACACTGGAAAGACAGACAGACAGCTAGCTGTATATGGTAAGAAATGGGCATATACACACTGTGTGTTTTGTATACCCTATTCTAAATGTAGGATTGTTTAACGGAAATTATTTTTCACTCCAAAATTCCAAGATATAGAGGAACAACATATCAACAGACCACATGACATTGCAATGATGTGAAATACTCAAAACATGTTCCACCACCACATATATTTAAAAACAAACTTACATATACACTACAGAACTGTGAAGGGCCTCCAACTGGATATGATGTGAACGAATTTCTGGATAATGTGAGACTGGTTAATTCGCTAAGACTAGATAAAAGACCTTCCTGCAATAAGCAAATGTACACAAAAACATCACTTAAACAGTGCTAACTGAAATTTAATTCTCATTTTTGTATATTAAAATATCAAACTTAAGTCACATTTTTTCATATGAATGTTCTTTAAAGTTCATAATATATATCATCATCATCATCATCATTGTCAACCATTATCAATCCACTGCTGGATGAAGGTCTCCCCAAGTTTCCTCCACAACGGTCTGTCTTGTGCCAGTCTCCTCCATGTCACCCCTGCATACTTTCGAATTTCATCCACCCATCTCCCATGTGGTCTTCTTCTGGGTCTTTTCCTGTCCCTTGGAATCCAATCTAAAATTTCAGCTGTCCATCGATGATCTGTCCTTCTGGCAGTATGTCCAGCCCATTGCCATTTCAGGGATTTAACTCTGATCATGATGTCTTCCACTCTTGTCATTTTTCGGATCCACGAGTTCCTCTTCTTATCTCTCCTGGTTACACCAAGCATGCACCTCTCCATGCTTCTTTGAGTTGTCTGCAGCCTTTGTATGTCTCTTTTAGTTAAGGTCCACGTCTCCGCACCATACGTAAGCACTGGAAGGATGCATTGATCAAACACTTTTCTTTTAAGACATAATGGCATATTGCTCTTGAAAATTATGCTGTTTCTTCCAAAAGCTCTCCAGGCAAGTTTTGTACGCCGATTAATTTCTTCATCAATGTGACCCTCACTTGATATCTGCTGTCAAGATAAACGTACGTGTCTGTTATCTCCAGCTTTTCTCCATCAATCGATAAATCTTCATTTCTTGTAAAAGCATTGAACATCACTTTTGTCTTCTGAAAGTTCATTTTTAATCCCACTTCTTTACTCTTGTCAGCAAGTTCCTGGATCATACTCTGCAGCTCTGATGGGGTAGTTGCAAAAATGACTACGTCATCAGCAAAACGAAGGTGGGTTAGATAATCTCCATTAATCTTTATCCCCTTGTTTTCCCAGCTCAGCGACTGAAAAACACCCTCCAATGTGGCATTAAAGAGCTTCGGAGATATGGTGTCACCTTGTCTCACTCCTTTCCAATTTTTACGTGTGTTGTATTTTCAAACAGCCTAATCTTTGCACTTGCATTTTTCATAGATGTTATTAATAATATTAATGTATGCATCTTCAATACCATGAGTTTTTCAGAGCCATTGTAACTGCTGATGGTTTCACCGAATCAAAGGCTTTTTCATAATCGATAAAAGCCATGCACAATGGAAGTTCATATTCCCTCGCTCTTTCAATTAGTTCTCTGAGCACGTGGATATGATCTATTGTGCTGTAGCCACTCCTGAATCCAGCTTGTTCTCTCGGTTGAGCCATGTCCAGTGTTACCTTCAAGCGGTGTGAAAGAACTTTAGTGAAGATTTTATAAATTACTGATAGGAGGCTGATAGGTCTGTAGTTTCCGAGATCCTCAATGTCACCTTTCTTATGTAGCAGGATCATTGTAGCGGTGTTCCAATCCTCAGGAATCTTTCCTTCATTAAGGCATCGAGTGAAAATTTGGGCGAGTACTGTTTCGATTTCTCCACTTGCTTCTTGTATGATGTCTACAGTAATTCCATCTTCTCCTGGAGCTTTTCCTCGCTTCATGTTCTTGATTGCATGTGCAACTTCTGCTGGAAGGACTGGAGGAACTCTGGTACTGGTATCTTTCATGATGTCTGGAGTGCATATATCATCCCTTTCATATAATTTGGGTAGAAATCTTTCACTCTTGTCAAAATTTCGCCTCTATTTCTTGTTACAGAACCATCTTCTTTTCTCAGTGCCATAATCTGTTTTCTTCCCTTACTGAGATGTCCCTTTGCTATCTTTAGGCTTTGGTTGTTTTCAATTGCTTTCCTCACTAGTTCACAGTTGAATTTCCTTACGTCTTCAGTGATACTTTTTCTTACTGTCTTGCATAGCTCTATATATTCCACTTTGCAAGTCACATCTTCTTTAGTTGTCCTCATCTCTCTTCTTTTTTGCATCAACATTTTGGTTTTCCTGATAATTTGTTCACATGCAACTTGTTCTTAGACCCAGCTAATTTTGTTGCTGTTTCCATAAGAGCTTTGGTTACTTTTCTGTTAACTTCAGAGATGTCCACTTCTTCCGATGTTAGGCCTTCTAAAGCAGAGAACCTGTTCTTCAGTTCTAACTTGAAGGTATTATGGTGTTTTTTAAGGTTGGTTATGTCAATAGATTTTGTTTGTCCTATGAGCTTGCCACGTTCAAGTTTAGTGTTGAGGTGCATCTTACATCTCACCAATCTATGGTCACTACCTGTGTTGAACTTGTTTAGCACACTGCAGTCTTCTATGACGAATTTTTTGTTACACATAATAAAATCAATTTCACTTGTCGTCCCATTTGGATGTCTCCATGTCCATTTCCTGTGTGGCTTTTTCTTGAAGAAGGAGTTCAAGATGAAAAACCCTTCTGCCTCTGCAAACTCAACGAGTATTTCCACGCTGGTTTCTGTTGCCATGACCGAATTTACCTGCAGTTTCATTCTGTTGCCGTTGCCCTATTTTTGCATTGAAATCTCCCATAATTATTTTCAAGTGCTGCTTACCTTTATTATTTAGATGACAAATTTCCTCATAAAATTCTTCAATTTCTTCTTCAGGATGACTTGTGGTGGGTGCATAAGTTTGAATAATCTGAGCCTGGTATCTTTTCGAGAGTTGGATAACAAGTCGTGCAGCTCTGTCAGAGGAACTTTCAACTTCTACAACTTTATCCTTCAGTTTCTTGTTTATTATAAATCCAACACCACTAGTTCTGCCAGTATCTGTCCCACGATAGTAGAAGAGATGTCCACTTTTCAGTTCGATGAGATCTTCTCCTTTTCTCCTTACCTCACTTAGCCCCACGATGTCCCACTTGATCCTTTGTAGTTCCTCTTCCAATTCAAGAAGCCTTGAATCAGAAGATAGGGAGCGTCCATTGTAAGTAGCCAAGGTCAGCATCAGATGGCAGCCTAGTCCGGTCCTCCGGGGATTCTTAGCACCCTCTGCCTTCATGTCGCACTGGCCGCTGCCTTGGCTAGGTACATTCCAGCTGCCGGAGACTGAGGGCCAAGATTTAAGTTGTGGAGTCATTTTGGAGGGTTTGGCCATAACTCACCACGCTGGCCAAGCGGGTTGGTGAGTGTGGGATAGCATTTCCTCTGATCCCGATGGTATAGTTATACCGCTATGGGCGGTCGTCAGAGCCCCTTTAGTGGGAACAGGATGCACCACGAGAAGGCGGGGTTGACATTTGTCAAGGAGAGGCTGTGATGTTACGCATCACCTGACCTTACATCCTGACCTTATATATCAGTATATATAAGGTCATCACCTGACCTTATATATACTGTTTCTAATATACACTGGCGGAAAGTGAAAAAGAACACCAAGAAGGAGACGTCTGATACCAACGAAATTTATACAGCATAATAACGGAATACAGAGGATAACGTGATTAAAACATTATGGCAAAATACAGCTGTATTTGCTGGTAAACTGAAAAATAACATTTCCATGTAACATGGTTAGTACGAAGTTGAACCGCCATGAACTGCGTCACACTGTGCAATTCTGGCATGGAGTCTGTCGTACAGATGTTGGATGTAAGTTTGGGGTATTGAGTTCCAAGCATCCTCAACCTGGACGCGTAAATCGGGGATGGTCGTGGCTGGCCGCGAAGACCGGATAAGTCGTTGTCATATAAAATCCCACACGTGCTCAATGGGGGACAAATCCGGTGAACATGCACGGCATGGAAGTTGTCTCACACCCTGAAGTGCATGTTGCATTGCATGTGCTGTGTGTGGGCGTGCATTATCTTGCTGGAAAACACCACGATGGACCGACCTTACAAATGGCACAATAACAGGCTGAATGATGTTGTTGATGTAGGAGGTGCTGTTTAACGTACCCGGTACAAACACTAGTTGTGTACAGGAGTGATAGCTAATCGCTCCCCACACCAGGAGACCAGGTGTAGGCCCTGTGTGTCGCTGGCAGATGCAAGAAGGGTGGAGATGCTCCCCTGTGCATCTGCAAACTTGCATACGGCCATCGGAGGCTCCCAAGCAGAATCTGCTTTCCTCGCTGAACACGACAGTTTGCCATTGCGTTCTCCAGTGCAGATGTTGGAGACACCACTGCAGCCATTCCCAACGGCGGGCTGGAGTCAGAAGTACACATGCCAGAGGCACACGTGCACATAGTCCTGCATCCAGTAGACGGTTGCGGATTGTTTGCACGCTCACCTCAGGTGCAACGGCAGCTCGGATTTGCGTCGCAGTGGATGTTCTGCTTGACAAGGCCGCTCTTCTTATGCGTCGATCGGTCTGCTCATCAGTCTTCTCTGACTCTCGGTTCCACGTGTTCTCGTGTGGGAATGATACTTCCCGTCCAATTCGCTCTGCAATACGACCACCCGGCCTCGCGGAGTCCGACTAGACGACCCCGCTCAAAGTCCGATAACTGCTGAAATCGTACACGTCTTTCATGTCCAGGCATTGCAGCTTCTTCAGGGTCTTCGCACGTGTCCGTACGCCGACGACTGATTACATTCACTTAAATACCATTGACGATAATTTGCATATTATGCCGTGCTGTGGCATAAGCGCTCACCGGTTGGTCCCGAAAGTAACATCACACCTACGTTAACTCGACCCCATTAACATATGTAAATTTCATGATCGTCCACCAATTCCTTCTTGGTGTTCTTTTTTCACTTTCCGCCAGTGTATATGCATTCACAAAGTTTAATATATGAATATATGTACATTTACATACAAATGTTCTTAATACATACACATTCATAAGCCAGAACAATATGATCATCTGTTTCCACAAGTGGATGTGTCTCACAGCACATAGCAGTGGCATGGCCAACTGGTGTAGAATATACATAAGTGTTAACTGAACTGCAACCACCCTTCTATGCAAAGTGAATTACACCCAATGCTGGCCTAATGAGGATGAGAGAATAAGCATTAGGCAAAAGGGGTGTATATAAGAGGTTGGTGGTTCAGTTGAGTGTGAAGTTATGGATGTGATGGGTAAAACCAAGGATTTATTGAAGTTTATGGAAGGCCAGATTGTGGGGGCATGATTGTGTTTCTTTTGAAAATGGCAACACTTGCAAGTTACTTGAGGGTCTCTGTGTTTCAAGCGTAACAGCAGTGGGGCGAAAATAATTAAACAACCAACTGGCAACAAAACTGTAAATGACTGTGAAAAGTAGATTCCAGAGGTGAACAATGGGCATGATGCAATGCCTTGTACAGCACAATTAGCACATCACAGTTTCACAGTAAACAGCCCAACACCACATGGGTCAAACAGAAACAATATCCTGAATGACTATGGGTTGCATGTTGGCATGAATCAACTATAAGAACAGATGCCCAACACTCCACCCTCACCTAACAGCAGTCTATCAATGTAAATGTCTCTCCTGGAGTCAACAGCATGCAGATGGGATGATAAAAGATGGGAAGCACATGTGCTGGTCTTGTAAAATCATGATATGCATTCCATTCTGCAGATGGTTGTGTCTGCATTTGGTGTCAGCAGCATGATGCTATGGATCTCTCATGCACGGCATCAACTATACAGGCAGGTGGGGATGGTTGTATGACATGGAACATGTTTTGCTGGCACAAACTGGGACCTGGAGCACGTGGACCAACCTATGGCCACAGCGACTGCCAAGGATAGCTTGCAGACCATGTAAACCCCATAATGTTGTACCCTCATCCAGAGGGGGATGGGTTCTTCCAGGATAATAAGGTCCTATGTTATTGGGTCTACCTCGTGCAAGTGTACACAGTGCTGATATGAGACATCTCAAATGGCCCCCAAACTAGCCTGATCTGAAACAAGTCGAATATCTGTGGGATGTAGAATGCCAGGTGAGGCAGTTAGACACACCACTTCACTCCATACTGGAATTGTGGAATGCAATACCAACAGCTTGGGTGCAGATCCCCACACAATTGTACAGACACCTAGTGAAGTCGATGCCATGCCAGTGGCAGCCATTCTCCAGGTGATAGCAAGCTTACAAAATGTCATTGTGAGCTTGCTATACAGACACTAAATTGTGTCTGTATAGCAAATGCAGCCTCCCAAATGTCATTATAACAGCCTCCCAAATGTCATTGTGAGCTTTCATAGGTCAGACACACAGATCGCTTAAATTCAGATTAAAAGAACACCAATCATATATTAAAAAGTGTGAAATCAAGAAATCTTCCATAGCCCAGCACTGTTGGCAAAAGCCTTTCATATATCTCAAAACCCTAATAACCTGGTTAGAAGCCTTTCATATATCTCAAAACCCTAATAACCTGGTAAATGATTTACCTTCATCTCCATACCTATCAAGAGCATGGAAAGCACTCATCAATCTGCAATCTGATGGCTGCATGAGGCGTTTGACACAAGAAACTAGTAACATCGTCAGGAACAAGAAATGAAAATGCTCAGTCCTGATGAAGCTGAACCATAGCTTTCAGCAAAACTATAGTAGGCTTTAAATAGTGAAAATTGCATTAATAAACCCTTGGCTATGTTGCATCCATTATTAGTTGTTGGAAACTAACCTTGCTATTAGTTCTTATACTTGTAGAAATTTTCACTTTTAATTTTAAAACAAAAAATAACTTTTTAAAATAACACTCCAATGTAAAATAGACTACTGAAATGCAAGATAAAATGGTAACAACTTCAAAGCGATGTTATGCCATCTTCATTAATGATGCACACTTTGGAGTTCACTCATTCACAATATCATGCTAAGCATACTAAATTACGTGTTTTATGTATCTTATTCAATAGTAAAATCATCTTACTATTATATCTTCTGTTATACAAGTTTTCTATACCATCGGATTCGAAGGCGAGCACCTCAAGAGAAAGAATGTCTATACAACAATGGATATCTTCCAATGAAAACCGCTCAGCTGAACTTATATAATCTCGAAGTGCTCCCCTCATAATCCGAAGCATCACGCCAGATGCGCTTTACACAGCCTATCTCACTGACATCTTTAACGGTCATTAACAAAACATCGTGGTTGTGCTGAGCTTGCGAAAATCATGCATCTACCACTGGTCGTTGACGTCATGACATAATAGGCTCCATCTATCAGTGATTTTGTTTGTAAACTTCAGATTCTTTATATTTCTTTTTGCTCTCTTGTTCTAATTGATTCTCTATTGCAATAAGATGTTCCATGCATATGATAAATTTGTTGGGCTGTTGTTATTACAATTTTGTTTTTTCTGTTAGTATCATTTTCCAATTTTTATGTTGGGCTAATAATCCGATCTCCTCCCATAGGTATTGCTGGATTTGCTAAGCAAAAATCTATAAGTGAGGTTTTATTTTCTTTTTATTCCAGTTTGCTAAATGTTCAAATAATCTTTTTTCAATATTTTCTTTTTTTTTTGGATTGGAGGTTTAACGACCACCGTGAGCGACTCAATGGGCTATAAGCAGTCGCCCATCCCTAATTTAGGGTCCCTGGTTCCAGGGGCGGGAGAGAGCCAGTGCTGTAAGACAAACACAACATCCATACCTCACCGGGATTCGAACCCGGACTCCTTTCGGACGAATGATCAAAGGCCACCTCTCAGACCACTGTGCCACTGGAACGGCAATATTTCTTTTGTGCTACCTATATATGTACTAACAGTACCATTATTATCCATGATTGGTATCCTGTATACTCCTGCCTTTTTAAGAAATGATTTATTATCTTGGTTTATAGTAATGATTTTATGTCTCGAACTGTAATACCAAAATTTTTATTATTTTTTATGCATATTGTTTTCAGTATTTCTACAATTCCTGGAATGTATGGTAGTGATCCACAATATACCAAACTTCTACTTGGTTTATTTGTTATTGCAGTAATATTGTTATTTGGCTTCAGTTGTCTTATTATTTTGTTAATCTGAATATTATTGTATCCAAATTGTCTGGCAATATCTCTAATCCAATTAAGTTCTTTATTAACTGCATAATTGTCTGATGAATGCAAATATGTGTGGTTAATATAGGCTCTCACTCTCCTCTATATATATTAACCAGTAAATATAGGCTATAAGCGGTTAATATAGGCTCACACACACACACACACATATATATATATATAAATAAAGCCTATATTAACCAGTTAATATAGGCTCTCTCTCTCTCTCTCTCTCTCTCTCTCTCTCTCTCTCTCTATATATATATATATATATATATTTACCAGTTAATATATTGCCTATATTAATGTGCATATTTGCATTCATTGGACAATTATGCAGTTAATAAAGAACTTAATTGGATTAGAGATATTGCCAAACAATTTGGATATAATAATATTCAGATTAACAAAATAATAAGACAACTGAAGCCAAATAACAATATTACTGCAATAACAAATAAACCAAGTAGAAGTTTGGTATACTGTGGATCACTACCATACATTCCAGGAATTGTAGAAATACTGAAAACAATATGCATAAAAAATAATAAAATTTTTGGCATAACAGTTCAAAACATAAAATCATTACTTACCGTGAACCAAGATGATAAACCAATTCTTAAAAAGGCAGGAGTATACAGGATACCAATAGTGGATAATAATGGTACTGTTGTCAGTACATGTATAGGTAGCACAAAAAGAAATATTGAAAAAGGATTATTTGAACATTTAGCAAACTGGAATAAAAAAGAAAATAAAACCTCACTGATAAATTTTTGCCTAGCAAATCAAGCAATACCTATATGGGAGGAAATCGAATTATTAGTCCAATATAAAAATTAGAAAATGATACTAACAGCTGAGTCTACATGCATAGAAACAAAAAATCTAAATTGCAATAACAACAGCCCAACAAATTTATCATATGCATGGAAACATCTTATTGCAATAGAGAATCAATTAGAACAAGAGAGGAAAAAGAAATATAAAGAATCTAAAGTTTATAAACAAAATCACCAATAGAGGGAGCCAATTATGTCATGATGTCAGCTACCAGTGGTAGAGGCACGATTTTCGGAAGCTCAGCCCAACCACGAGGTTTTGTTAATGACCGTTGAAGATGTCAGCGAGATAAGCTGTGTGAAGCGCGTCAGGCGTGATGCTTCGGATTACGAGGGGAGCACTTCAAGATTATAAAAGTTCAACTGAGCGGTTTTCATTGGAAGACATCCATTGTTGTTTAGACATTCTTCATTTATAAATGTTTTAAATATTTAGATATTTCAAGTATACGCTGATAGTGACTAATTCTCAGGAACATATTTGCAACAATATCGGCAACAGTAACAAAGAAAGGGCGTGGCCGCAATGCCAAATACAGCTTAATACTTCATGATCCTTGAGAGGATGCATTTCATGAACTGGTTAATAGATGTAAATAGATGTTTCGTGAATCTAAGTAGTTCATTTTATGTTGCTTTAAGTATAAAGAGATAAATTTTAACAGACAAAGAACAACTATCTGCAGCATCACGGCATCAATATGAAAGACTTGGGAGCATTGATTTGCATGGTGGACAAGCAATAGAATGTAAATAGAATTTTTTTATCTCAACTTTTTTAAATGTGCAGATAATAGGGACAGAATAATTGGACCGAGGACGAAATTTTGAGAAAATACTCCAGAAATAGAGGGTTCCAATACGATGGTCGTATATCGATCACATCCATTCCCATGACCTGATAATATCATATAATGGACACTGCTTAATCTACAGAAAGAAAATTTACATGCAAAAGCATGAAATAACAAAAAAACCTGCAGGCAAAAATGAATAGGAAGTGGTCATGAAGAACAGAGAAAGTAAATAACCAGCTACAACAATAGTAAGTACTTATATAATAGGTTAAACTATGCATTATTGATTGCACCTTTCAAGATATCATGTTAAAAGACCCAATAAGGGCATGTTATATATTAAACAATTCTTTCTTTTGAGGTGCTTGCCTTTGAATCTGATGGTATAAAAAGTGTGTATAACAGAAGATATGATAGTAAGATGATTTTACTATTGAATAACAGTGATGTACACTTTTGTGGGCAACTACTTTCAGAGTTACATTTTCAGAATTCTTCCCTCAAGACTGCTCTGAAATAAAACTCTATAGTACATGTGCATATGACATTCTACACACACAGTAAGATGTTAAATTCTAACTGTTTTGACGTTTTTCTTATTTTGGTGAATGAAGGTTTAACAACCACGGTGAGCAATTCAATGGGCCATAAGCAGTCACCTGTCCCTAATTTAGGACCACTGGTTCCAGCGAAGGGAGAGAGCCAGTACAGTTAGACAAACATGACATCCATGCCTCACCGGGATTTAAACCGGGGCCCTTTCTCAGATGAATGGTCATAAGCCAGTGCTCAGATCACTGTGCCACCGGGGCAGCCTATTTTGATGTATATTGGCAATGTCAGAAACAGTATCTAATACCAAGATGCTAGTTTACTAGGTACACCTAATAAACAAGCATCTCCAATTTACTAGGCAAATGTATTATTCTTTTGGACATGTTCGATTGCTTGAGTATAAACCATAAACATGAAGGGATGAATTTGCTCACCAACAATGTAACAATGTTGAAATAGGCAGTGGTATTCAGATTTCCCTTGGTCGCATCATGGGGTAAAGTGTGTTCTAGGAAAACATTCTCCACACCAGCACATTGTCAGCACTGGCCTGTACTGCAGAAACCTGACAGGATGGCTTCATGGCCTTGTGTTGCTTATGCCAAATTTGGATCCTGCCAGCTGCATGATGCAGAAGGAATGTTGACACATCAGTCCACACACACATACACACAGGCGACCTTTCCCCACTCCTCAACAGTCTAGTGTTGATGATCCCATGCCTACTGGAGGTGCACTTTTGTGTTCTGCACTGACAATAACAGCACTTGACATGGCCATCTTCTGTTATAGCCATTTACTGATATGGTCTGATACGTGAGGCATTTGGAATTAAACCTCAGCATGCTAACATTGAATTCTGCAGTGACTTGCTGGGTTGTAGACTGTTTGTTCACTTACATGATTCTTACAAGTCTTGCTTGACTCCTCTGATCCACCAGTTGTTTTCATCCACAGGATCACCGATTGCTGGAAGTTTTTGTGTGATGCATCATTCACAATAAAACCTTGCTATGGTTATGCCCGAAAAACCTATGAGGTTGGCTACTGGGAGATGCCTGATCTGGCATTCCTGGTGTCAGTTATCATGCTACATTCAAAGCCTCTCGGATTACTCATCTTGCCTATTACGATGCCCAATGGAATGCTAACTGATGCTTAATAAACACGTCTGCCTGATTTATACTGGACATGGCTTTTGTGTGATGTCATACGTATTGGAGTGAGACAATTATGTGACAAGGGCAGGTGGTACAATCAAACTAGCATCTCAGTATATACCAGTGTTGCCAGAGACTTTTACTCAAAATCAGTAGACCAGAGCTCAAAAAATCAGTAGATCAGGATTTTCGCTTGAAAAATGCAGCATCGAAGAAATGTAATGTAGCATTGGATGTAATCTCAATACGAAGGAACTCTTGAATGTTTGTGTAAATAATAATGACATTGGTTTTTTAATGTACAAGGGCTGTCCCAAAACAACTGAGAATGGTTTCTATAAAAAAAAATATGCATACCTTAATTATCAAGGAAGTGGTCACCTTTTTCAAAATACTGTCCATTGCATCGAATACACGTGTCCCAACGTTCATCTCACTTTTTGAATGTCTTCTGGAATATTCCTGAAATGCTGTTGAGGCACCCCTGCACAACTGTAATAAGTTATTGATCAGGTTCATTGTCGCCCCCGTAATATCTTTTTTAAAATGGGGAACGACCAGAAGTCACATGGTGACAAGTCTGGACTATATGTAGGTTGAGGCATCAACATAATATTCATTTTCTCCAAATGAGAAATAACAGAACTGGACAGGCTGCACGTGAAAAGAAATGGGCGAACCCAAGTTGAACAAACTCATTTCATGCTCAAATGCTCACTTAAAATTCTGTGAATTGATGATTATGAAATGTGAACTACATCTTCAATATCTCTAATTGACATATGTCTGTCTTCCCATATAATAACACCTACTGTATTGATATTTACCTCTGTAACACTCACGGAAGATCTTCTCCCATGTGCGGTTAAAACTGCCGACTCACGACCATCCATAAATTCTTTATTCTATCTATAAATTGTTGATTTTCCTAGACATTCACCTTTATAACCTCTTGCACAAGACAGAAAGTTTCTCTGACAGACTTCTTAAGCTGACAGCAAAATTTAATGGCATATCTTTATTCTTTTTTCACATCCATTTTTTTAAAAATCACAGTGTGAAAACACTTGATAGGGGTTCACGATACAGTGCTTATTAAACTGGACACTATCAACGAGAAAATGCATGATAAACAGGTGTGGTGGGTTGCTATGGTTACCAAAACAACTATCGGTATCTTGAGATTCATTTCAAGGTCGAACACAGTATTCCACATATTTATAAAAACATTCTCAGTTGTTTTGGGACAAGCTAGTCACAGTTGTATCGGTCCCACTTGTTGTCTTCCTAAAAACAAATAGTTGTATACCTACACTTCTTACTAAACCATACCCAGTTGTTTCCAAAGAATGTGAAGTTAAGTGCTATACTGAAAAAGAGGTACCATTTGCACAAATATCTTACTATAGAGATTTTCCAAAAAATCTGTGTTTTAACAAAATACTAGGAAGAATCTTTGTATAACAAACTAATTAGTTACATAGATTAAAAAAAAAATTCATGACAAACAGTAGGAATTTAAAAATATATACACTCATCGTCAAGAAGGACATGTCAGATTGCAACATTATTCAGGAGGGAGGTAAAGGTTACCAGCAACAATAAATGATTAAACATTGAGACCGATATGGGTAATATTTATTAAGCTACACACCAATAAGTAGTGTCTCTCAGTATGGCATAGGGCTGCCATGTTTGCTCACACATCATGCCAAACATCTCGGCATGGAGTTCTACAGGTTCCTAATGGTGTTCTGTGATAAGCCATTCCATGCAGATTGAATCTTCTCACACAGTTACTGCAGATTGTGCGGTAGAGGTGGAGTGTGGATAGTGCATCCAATAGCATCCCACACATATTCAATCACCGATAGGTCTGGTGATGCGGCTGGCCATGGCAGAGTGTCAGTGCCTTGAAAGCAAGCTCTCGAGACAGTAGCAGTATGCGGACGAGCATTGTCCTGTTGGAAAATTGCACCGGAGTGAGCATTTAGAAAAGGTAGGGTCACTGGTTGCAGGACCTCATTAACGTAATGTTGGGCAGTCAAAGTGCCTGTAATGAACACCAAAGGAGATCTGGCATCGTAGGCAATTACACCCCACACCATGACACCAGGCCTTTTGGACGTGTGACATTCGACAACAAATCGTTCATCTTGGTGCTGACCATGGTGCCTCCACACACGGATTCGGTGGTCATATCCTCCAAGATAAAAGCGGGACTCATCACTGAAGATCACCCGCTGCCATTCTGAGTGGTACCATGACAGTCTGGCACGACACCATTGCAGTCTTTGGAGACGATACACTGTTGTTAACGGCAGTTGTCGTAACAGTCTGCATGCGTGTAGTCCTACATTGTGCAGCCATCTGCCAATGGTGCTGGCACTAATCGAACGATGCATAGAGGGCACCACTGCTCACTGAATATCCACAATTGTGGCTTTCGGGTCACTCTGCGCATGTCGGACAACTCGTCGGTCCTCTCTCTCTGTGGTTCGTCTAGGCCTACCAGACCCTCCCTGTCACTGTTGCATAACTTGTTCTATCCTCCACTGCCGCCAACAGCATGCTATGGTGATATCCACATGACCAATATGGCGCACAGTATGGCGATAAGACCACCCTGCTTCCCTGAGCCCGACGATGTGGCCCCACTCTAACTCCTCCAACTGCTAGAATTGCTTCTGAACTTTTCTCTGCAGCATACTTCACCTGAAAAAGATGCAACCAACACAACAGCACGAGTCAGAATGGCAAGCACATGCAACTAGATGACCTTATATAGCCAGTCAGGCACAGCGCTATGACCTCTCCTTGCTTGTGTCACATGCAAGGCCGAGTGTGATACTTGAATCATTTGCACGTCTCACGATGTCAAACCTACCCACCAAATTTCATTCCTGTCGGTTGCTTCCTTCTAAGTGCAACTATATTTTTGACCATGAGTGTATATATAGGTAGCAGGTGTTGGATAATTTTTAGTCTTTGTCAGCTTTTTCTCTTCAGATCAGTTCGGAAATGAGTTTTGTTGATTGCATTAGTAGATAGTGAGTACTGAAAGGATGTCTCGGAGTGTGTTAGATAAAACACCCAAGTACTGATGTATTCTCTTTGATAGCTTCATTGTCTGGTTATCTAGCTAGTAGTAATCAAGACTTTCCCACCCCATGGAATCTGGCTGGAAGTCAGAAGTGACAGATAAACATGCATCATTCTAAGTACTTCAATTCCATGTGTTTTTTCTATCTGGTTGGTAGCTTAGCCCAAATCTCATAACTTAATAGTATAAAGGGCTGTTTGAGATCTAGGGTTAGACACCTAATTTTTTTTCCTGAATTCCTCTCCAATAACATTAATTCATAGTTCATTTTTAATCAGCTTTCACAAAAAAATATAATTCTGCTGAAATAAATGCAGGACTTTTTAACTTTTCAAGGCTTTCATTAAAAAAACCATAACCAGCTGATTGAAAAATTACATAACATTAGAATCAGAAGTGTATCATACAAATTATTTTATAGTGTATTGAGGGAGATTTCTGAAATAATAAAAAATATGTCTCAAGCCCAAAAAAATTAGGCCTGATTGCTGAAAATTTAGGTGGCCTTAAAACAGAGAAAAATCAGTAGATTAAGAAAACCATGGAGTGAAAAGTCAAAATCAGTAGAATGGCAACACTGGTATTTACGTTACGGCCAAAGCCCGAAGTCTAGTCACTTCGCGAATTGACTGGCCACTTCTAGCTTCGACCAGCTCAGGTGGCCAACGTCTGAAATATACAATAATTTACCAGTACTTTGTGCTTTGGCTGGCCAGTTCTAGATTTGGCCATGAGAAAATGGTTAAAGTTAGTAATTATCTTTACTTTGGTGGTCCTATGTGGACCAAAGGTGAGGGTTTAGTAGGCAAAAATCCCACAGTATCACTAGTAGGGATTCAAGTCCCAGGTGATCTCTAAGATTTCTCTGCGTCGGAAAAAAACAACAACACAAAATATGTAATTATAAGCATTTTCTCAAAGGTGTATAAATCACATAAAACAGATAAACAAATGATGATCTTAACATTATGGTCTGTTTTTTTACTTTTACTTGCTTGTGCAGTTTGACAATATAATGACATGTATTTTATAACAGTTGAACAAATCCCTTCAAAGAGATGATTTTACCAGTGTGGAAATCTGTTTAGTTTTACTTTGTGCAATCTGAACTGTTATGACATTTGGAGTTACATAACCAATTGGCTCATTTACACTTGCATTGATTTATTAAACATTCTCTATTAAAGAAGTACCTTGAAAATCCTTGGCCACCAGTTTAAGATTGGCTCGGTACTGCTGCTCTTAATGATATTTCATTATCCAGAATTGATTACAAAGTAACAAATTTCTCTTTAAGAATGGTGAACTCACTTCTAACATACAATTGCTTTAAAACTCTGAACTCTGTTCCTAGTTTATAGAGGTCATTCTCCGCAGCTTTAACTTTGGCCAGTTTCTCACGGCCAAATCTAGAACTGGCTGGCCAAAGCCTGAAGTACTGGTAAATTGTATATTTCGGGCTTTGGCCACATGAGCTGGCCAAATCTAGAAGTGCCCGGTCATTTTACGAAGTGACTAGACTTCTGGCTTTGGCCATAACAACACATCATTTCATATTTTTACTACTCATTGTAAACACATATGCTGAACACGGGAGAGAGAAATTCACAGAAAATGGACTGGTTGATGGAGACACGAATTACTGATGTGCATGCACACATGTACACTTCAAAAGAAGCATTAATAATGGTTTGCAGTGGAAACTCCTTGATCACCTTTTACATAGATCTGATTATAAGCACCTTTCACATGTATCGTTCACTTCTTTTCTGATGTTACAGAAGCTGAAAATGGTGTACATCAGTAGTTATAACAGTTACCAATAACTTCCTACATGACAAGATTTCAGAATTAAATAGTGAGATTAGACAAAATAAATAATGGTTTTGGAGGGTATGATGGAAAATAATTTCTATCTTCTGCCAGTTTTTCTTTTTACATGTTTTTTCCCACCCTTATTATTTGTCACCTATTTATTGCCTCTTCCTCATTCATCAACAGCTGTATGCTAAGTTTCCCGGATATTTTTTGTAGTTCTGTTCTAAACAGAAATTCTTCATGAAGATAAGTTATTCATAAGGAGAAAGAAACTAACAAATAAAGTGTTTTAAAGTGCTTCACTTCATCATGGAATTAAAAAAAGAAATGAATCCAACAGTTATAAGTTATCAAGTGATATAGCCTACTGCAGTTAAAAGGTATTGTGATTGTACTGTCTTTCTGAACCATCAAATTCTCCACCATATCACTTTATCCAAACACAAATACAGTTTTCGCAGTTATTGCTTTTATTCTTCAAATAAAACTTCAGCAAACTGAAGATAAATTAGTATTCTTATCAAAGGATAATTATCAATTAAGCATAATCTAAAGAAAGTGCAGTAAAACTAAAGTTTGTCCACACAACAATATAAGAAATTATGCCATTTTATTTTGTATCACATTCAAAACTTGTGCATGCATGTGAAAGAGAGAGGGAATCTGAAACTTAAACTCTAATTATTGAATTTAAAAACTAATTACAAAATTTAAAACTAATAGCCATTAATACAAAGGAAATTCAATTTTAATAATATGAATGCAGCATACATAAAATTCGTTTTCTCTTGTTGTTACAAAATGTGACATAAAAGGAAAAAAAGAAAAACACTTACAGGTAACTGTGAAATGGCATTGCTTTCAACGTTGAAATCAGTCATATTAACACAGTTGCTAAGTGACTTTGGAATTGCTGTAAGCTGATTATACCTATGTGATAAATCTCATGTTAAGTGGTAAATTTTATCAGAATTAAAACTTCATGTGAAATACACACATCACTTCATAAACACAAAATTTTAACACAATCATGCTTCTAAAAATTATATTCACAGCTAAAACATATTAATTGCTCATTTCTCACAAAAAAAATGGAAAAGAAAAAAAAATTGCAATAGATTCACTTTAATTTCTATTTACCAAACTGCTGCTACTTTTATCAACAGCTGAACTCCCCTATGCTTTTACCACAACAAATTATTCTTACGATATTATCATATTATCTTTCTTTAACTGAATAACAATATGAAAAGTGGTTGCCATTAATAACGGAAAGGTAAACAATTAAAAATATTAAGGAAAACATAAAACGGCTGATGCCTGGCACTCATATGTAACACCAAAGATGATTACCTTGTGCAGCAGTATTAAAATACCTAAAAGTGAACCAAAAGCTATTAAAGGAGAGAGGATGGTATACTTAGTAAGATAACATTTACATATCAAATACATAAACTGCTATTGTAAATATTTTAGCTAAAAGATGAGAAAGAAATGTGTGCTAATAACAACAAATGAAATCTTATATATAGTAGTTATAACACATGACAATCTCATCAACGTTGTTCTTAGAGAAAAGTGCCTGATATACATGATATGGCAGTTCATGATTTTCTGTTATTCTGTACAATTCCTTATCAAGTTTTCCAACATCATTAACAGTTAATCCTCAGAAATAAAAACCTAGCATCTATCCATACAGTTTCCTCTGAACTACTGATTTCACAAAATTCTTTGAGATCCACTAGTTCCATAGAACTAAAAGAATATTATATCAAGGAAATACCCAAGTCTGAGGAACCTCTGATCAACTTGTTACTGTGAGTAAAACATTTCCTGTAAAGCAGTATATAACCTTACAAATGAAAAATTTTCCTCATAATGTTTTACTTTAAAAATGAAGTTAAAAAATTAACATTTCTATTTCAAGAGTGAACAATATAAAAAGTAAATAATGATATTTTTTTTTATGATGTCTGAGATAGAACTGTTTAAAACTGTGAAAACAAAACCAAAATTGTGATTAATTTTCTTTTCAGTTTGTGGCTGGAGTTATGCTTGGACAAATTAATGTCATTACATTCATAAATCATGTGCACTAAAATTAGATACACTACAGTCAATTTTTCCTTCTTTCATAAGACATATTATCCTACAAACACCTTTTAATTTGCCTATTTGGAGTTGGGCGCATGTGTGTGAAATTCATAACAATGCATTAAACTCATTAAGCTTTCTTAGATCATCAAAGGTAAGTTTTCTTAATGTTACATAATGAATGTGCTTACTGTCATCTTTATCAGTTTTCAATTTACTGAATATTGATTGGAAATTTGATTAAGTATATTGTACAGCAGGAGATGACAATTTGTGCCAACCATCTTTAACATGCTTCGCTGTGAACCAGAAAACAAACTTACAGACTGACTGTGGGTAAAACCCTCAAACTGAATCACATACTTTTTAACCAACTCACTGTATAATGTGAAAATCATTTATTTATATAGCTATATAGCTCCTGATGTTCTATTTAAGATGATGATGATGATAGTGATGTTTTAATATTAGATGTGTGTAAACACTGAAAAGCAGTAACAAAATAACTAGAAAGATCAGTGTGGTGAATCAGCTTTGCTAATCAAAGCTGACTGCCACTAACCTTCATACATACATACATACACATCATTGAGCTGTTCTCTGAGATTCAGAGGTTAGCTCCACAAAGAAATACTAACTACCAGATAATTTTTACTTACTGCTGCTGTATCTAACTTCTCCATTAACAGCAATCATGACATACAACTCAGGCTTCACTGATATCCATCACATGTCGTACACAAGATCTTCTATACTTCATACTCATAATTTTTTTCTCCTGCAGACACTCCTGAATTTGATTCTCTCATGACTTCCTTGGCCTTCCTCTGCCTTTCCTTCCTGCCAGTTGGGCTAAGATTTACTTAGTAAGCATCTCATCACTCATTCTTTCAACATGACCAAACCACCGAAGCATATTAGTCTCCACCTTACTAACAACATTTTGCTTCACATTACACAACTGCAACACATCATCATTACTCACACAATCAGAATAAGTCTTGCCACAAACCCCCATCATCATCATCATTGTCAACCATTATCAACCCACTGCTGAACGAAGGTCTCCCCAAGTTTCTTCCACACTGGTCTGTCTTGTGCCAGTCTCCTCCATGTTCCTCCCGCATACTTTCGAATTTCATCCACCCATCTCCTGTGTGGTCTGTGGTCTTCTTCTGGGTCTTTTCCTGTCCCTCGGAATCTAGTCTAAAATTTCAGCTGTCCATCGATGGTCTGTCCTTCTGGCAATATGTCCAGCCCATTGCCATTTCAGGGATTTAACTCTGATCACGATGTCTTTCACTCTTGTCATTTTTCCGATACACGAGTTCCTCTTCTTATCTTTCCTGGTTACACCAAGCATGCACCTCTTCATGCTTCTTTAAGTTGTCTGCAATCTTTGTATGTCTCTTTTAGTTAAGGTCCAAGTCTCTGCACCATATGTAAGCACTGGAAGGAGGCATTGATCAAACACTTTTCTTTTAAGACATAATGGGATATTGCTCTTAAAAATTATACTGTATCTTCCAAACGCTCTCCAGGCAAGTTTTATATGCTGATTAATTTCTTCATCAATGTGACCCTCACTTAATATCTGCTGTCCAAGATAAACATAGGTATTGGTTATCTCCAGCTTTTCCCCATCAACCAAATAAATCTTCATTTCTTGTAAAAGCATTGTACATCACTTTTGTCTTCTGGAAGTTCATTTTTAATCCCACTTCTTTACTCTTGTCATCAAGTTCCTGGATCATACTCTGCAGCTCTGATGGGGTAGTTGCAAAAATGACTACATCATCAGCAAAATGATGGTGAGTTAGATAATCTCCACTAATCTTTATCCCTTTGTTTTCCCAGTTCAGTGATTCAAAGATATTTTCCAATGTTGCATTAAAGAGTTTGGGAGATATAGTGTCACCTTGTCTCACTCTTACTCTGGAGAACCAGCTTAGCTGCTTCACACTTCTTACAGCGATATTCATCCACAGAAACCCTACCTTGCAACATCCCCAAATAGGCTTCCTTCTTTCTCTTTTCAGCCTCTTCAATTTCCAATCTCTACTATTCCACCAAGCATCACCTCTATTGTGGTGCCACAGACCTCTTCAGCAGCACTGACAACACAGTTCTTAAAACATTAACACTTCTTTTCTACATTCCTTTCACAAGACCTCAGTTCCTTCAGTCATTCTTTGAGTAAGTCAGAATATTGCTGATGATCTTTAGGGAGCCTTTCAACCTTTATTCTTTCCATCCTAGGCCTCTTTCTATTCCTTTTTCTCCAACCAACATGCAGTTTCACTCGTGACATTACCAAGTAATGATCAGAACCAACATCCGCACCTCTCATCACACGGGTGTCGACAACTAAGTGTTTCAAACGCTGATCGTAAACAACAAAATCTATCACACTCTTTTGACCAAGAGTACGATTTTCCCAAGTATATGTGTGTATATACTTGTGGTTGAAAAATGTATTAGATACACACAAACCATTTTCAATGCAGAGTTCAATTAATCTTTCATATTATTATTCACACAACTATCATTAAACTTACCCACAACATTGTCAGAAATTGCATTCTGCACACCTACACTAGCGTTGAAATCCCCAGCTATTGTAACTTTAGCACCTAACTGGCTCAAAACAGGTTTTAGCTCATTCCAGAAATCTTCCTTCCAATCAGAAGGTTCCGAGTCACAAGGAGCATACACTACAACAATTACAGTTCTCTGAAGTTTCACTTTCAAACGAATCCAAAGAATTCTCTCACTTATGCAACTATAATGAATCAAGTTGTTCTTTATCTTTTCACTTAAAATCACACCTACACCAGCCTGTCCTCTCACATTATCCAATGCTCTAGACCACACACTCACTGTTCCATTCACTTCTTCTATCCCAATTTCCTTCTTTTTGGTTTCACTTACACACAGCACATCCAATCTATACTTATTCACCTCTTCAATCACCTCATTCATTTTGCCATTTATACCTCTAGTATTCCATACACAAATCTTACACTCACTCAGCCGAGATCTCTTTTTCATTCTCCTTTTTCCAATTCCAAATTGTTTCCGTGGTGTGGTAGATCCACCATATCCCTTTTCCAAGTCCAAATTGTTTTCTCAAGTGTGGTAGATCCACGATATCCCACACTAGAGTCTAGAGCATTGTATCTTTGTGTCTACTTAATCAGGTATGTACACCAGTGTGGGTGATTACCCCACAGCTGACAGTTCCAGTTGGTCATTCAACCTAAAGATTTTGGAACAAAACCCAGGGAGTTGGGGCCTTTTCGCCAATGTCACACAGAACTAGCTGGCACCTCTCCAAGATTCACAGAGGCCCTCGTTGCTGTTCTGTGTGCCACTTTTGCCTACGGAGCACCCCGAGGAGGCAAACCCATCTCTCGCTAAGATCGCCCGCTGCCACTAACCTTCCTGCACACACCTTAGTATGCCAGGAAAACAATAAATCCATTTCCAAGAGCATTCCTGCAGAAATTCTGTGTCCATGACTAACACTTCATACTGTATGAAGAGTTTCATTGTTCTGTTAAAACACAGTACAATCAATTCACAACTTTTTCAAAGAATTTCAATACAACCATTAGTTTTATTTTATGTTGAGTTTAATTTGGCCACACAGCTGACTTGTTTCTCCAACAAGTTAATGCTTATTTTCTGTGAACTTGCTAGCAGACATATCCACCTTGTTAAAAGGCATACTAAGTTTCTTAATTTGAATCTGGTGGTATTAACAGCATCTTGCTTCTTAGATCTCATTTACAGGCTGTTCTAGAAGTTTCATTTTCTTAAATCCTCATTCCAATAACTTGACATGGTGAACTCAACTGATGGATAAGCAAGTAATTCAAAATTTTTGAAATTAACAATAATTGGCAAAGGAATCATATCCTGTAACATCTATTATGAAGTGCTGCTTTGAACCAGTTTATCAGAACAGAACAGAAAAAATAATCTGCTAGTGGGCATTATAGTGAGCACATATGATGCTCCATACTCAAGAAAAAATGCTTAATTGGACTTACTTTCTCTTAAATCGCTTAGCATATGATTTGATGAAGTAACAATAAAAAAAAATGCCAGTTTAACTTATTTATACCATTAGTACTATATTATTAATACATGGAAGGAAACAAACTTTTCTGAATCAAATAATTTTCAATGCAAAACCAGACATGATTGCATGAAGTTGTCTAAAATACTTACTTTAAACCTAATCTTGATAGGGATTTTAATTTACCTATCGTTTCAGGAATATCTTCAAGCTCATTATGTTGTACATCAAGTGTTGATAACTGTACACAATGCCCTATTTCTGCAAATGAAATAAAAAACCATGAGAGCTTTTGATGAAACTTTGTGATGAGACAGAATATATAATTGATGAAACTTTGTGATGAGACAGAATATAAAAGCCACAATCAATTAATTAAATGTGGGTCATCAAAGGCATAACTAGGCATTTTCTGCACCTGGGGCAAACCACAAATATTGCCCCCCACACCCGCCCCAGACAAAAAAGCTTTAGTGTCTGGTACTTGAAATATTATACACATGTTTGTTGCATGAGTTTAAAGGGCAGTAACACTAGTCTTTTGTGTTAATTACGCACCAATTTGCATTTTTTAGTATCCACATGCATATGCAATTTTTCAAAATAACTAACACTGGCCACCGGTATTGCTTCTGACATTTCGCTTGACACAGAATTTTATACTACCTTTTTTCTTTTATCACACTAGGGGCTGCACTTCTAGGCTCGCTACGCTCGTTTCCAGAGTAGCGCTCGGGCCCTGCAGCCCAATCTCCCAGTATATCACATGAAATAGAAACTGGAAAATTCATATAAATTTCAATTTTTATTGCATGTCTGAGCAAATAAAGCTTGTTATTCCGAAGTTTCAGAGTTTTTTTACTGTCGTTAATTTTTGGAAGGTCGGACTTTTGTCGTTTGAACTTAAAGCACTTACTAAATTTACCACTAAGGAAAACAAAAGTGGTCCAAAAAGCATTTCTGTAAACCGTAAACCGTTATGCTAAACCGTTAAGGTGGACGTCAAGTAATTTTGCTTCCTATACTTCCAATGGAAAATTTTTTTACACGTTTCCTTAACAATCAGTGTGTTCCCAAGGATGAAAATTTCAGCATCAATTAAAATAACTTCATATTATAACTTATAATACTTAATATTTTCTAAAACATAACCATAATTATATTAAAAATCAATAAATTTTACTTTGGCGGTGTTGGAACAAAAAAAAAGATGGCGTGACCTGTACTTTTATGACGTCAGTAGACAAACAAATGTTGGATTGCATAATTATGGTTATGTTTCAGAAAATATTAAGTATTTCAAGCTATAAAATGAAGCTATTATAATATTTGTTTAAATTTTCCTCCTTAGGAATGCAGTAATTGTGAAGAAAATGTGTACAGAAAGTTTTCCATTGGAAGTAGTATAGGAAGCAAAATTGCTTGACATCCACCTTAATAAGCAACTGAGATAGCTTTACCAATAAAACATATGCATAACAAACTTTCTGCGCCACCATGGCAGCAGGTCACGGGACCACAAGCCATTCGTTTCTTTCCTTTGCGTCTTTAAAAAATGCTTAAAAATCAGAAAATGACTTTTTCTTAATTTTTATTTTTTGTAAAAAAGGGATGATAGTTGTAAGTTTATGCTGTAAAAATTGCAATGCATTATTATTTATAGTTTGCCATATATATCCGTTTTTTTAAATGGATCCCATCACGAAATAAAGAATTTTGTGAAATTTTGAAATTTAATTTCTCGTAAAATAAATTGAAATTCAAAAAAAGGGCGACGAGGTGCAAAAATTCGGTCATGGCACTACATGCCTACAAAGTTTCGTGATTCTGTTGCTGTTAGTGTGTCCCGAACGCGACCTGAGAGCACTTTTTGCTGACCTTAAGTTTGAAATACAATAGCTCTTGAAGTATCACCAGAATAGAGAAACCGTTTTTTTCAGCGTGTTCTCCAAACAATTCTCTGCAAACAATGTAAATTTCATATTTTTGTGTTCATTACGTTTTGTACTGCGAGCTAGGAAAGCAAGTGTGTCGAGAAATTTCTAAAACAGCGGCAGCAACAGCAGGGGCGGTGGCAGTTACTTTTTTTAGAATAGAGCGATTCTCTAATAGTTAACTGATAACTAATAATCATTAATGGTTGGGCAATATATCTTAAGAACTGGCTAGTTTTTTGCTGGACCAGGGGAAGAACTTTGCGAAGTTACTATTGCTCTCATTGCCATTTTCATTGTAGTTCAACAACCAAACACTTAAATATTTTTACTGGGGTACGATACAGTAAATAGGGTATTATGGAACTAGGTGTCATTTCTTATCCCGAAAAGGAAGGCATTTTACCCTCTTTAATTGCGTCAGAAGGGAGAAAATGGGGGCAGCACTCAGCCGAAGGGTTTCATACATTTACCTAACTCTTACTTACATCACTTTTTGTATTTTACAGCCCATTTAGGACTGTAAAACATGAAAAATGAAGAATGCTATGAAATTCCCCCTGCTTCAAAGTTCGGACCTGTGGTATCACATTAAATGGACCGAACGCAGCTATAGAGCAGAAATGATTGAATTGTCCCTGAGAATTCAACAATGTGAACAGCATTCTTACCTTGCTACGAAGAACAACCCCGCTTTATTTCTGATGGTGAGAAAATTACAACTCCTGGACATTTCGAGGAAGAGATGCGCATTTTAGGCTGCCAAGCTACCGAAACTGGCAAAAGGTATTATAGGCAAATCTGTGAATGTGCAAACGAAAAAGTATGGCGATAAAAAGGTGTACCACAAACTGGTGGATAAGTTTCAATTCCAATTTTAAGATGATTTTTGCACCCCCTTTTAAATTTTTAAGATGACTTTTGCACCCCCATTTGAACTGTGCCTGGAGCAGCAGCCCTGTCTGCCCCACCCTAGTTATGCCTCTGTGAGTCATTCATATAAATCTACATTTAAAAACCCATTATGCTGCTTGGCTACCATACCTTTGTAAAAAGACTACCTTTGTTCACACATTTTTAATTGGCATAATTGAACTTATCATTTTTGATAATTTGAAGAAAATATGTTGCTCATGAAGAAAATCTACACATTCTTCATAGATCATAAACGATAAATCTTTTAAATCAAACATGGATTATAGTATTTTGTCATTTTCCTTTTTCAAATAATTTTTACCTCTTTCTTTACTACCATTTTAAACTTACTACACTTACAATTATTTCTATTCTGTTCTTTTCAGTTCAATCTTCCCTCAGCTTCTATTCTTCTCAGATGTAAGCAAAGGTTATGTTTTGATAGCTCTCATAACAGAAATGAGTTCAGGGGCGTAGGCAGGATTTTGCCTTGGGGAGAGGGAATGGGGGCAACATCTACTAGTCCAAAAGCAGAACCGGAAATTATATATATACGTATATGGGTGTTCAAAAATTTAGCAACAGAACAACCTGTGGCAGGTCGTTGCTTAAAAGTTTCAGTGTTTACAGTATTAGTAAGGAACAGTTATACAGATACCCTTTTGGGTTGGATTCTTACATATACCCAAATCATAATATGAAAAAAAACATTTCTCTAGATTAGAATATTTTGATACTGCCTGAATTTGAAATCCTGTATAGAGCTGTTAAGCCAAAAGTACGACTTCTAATATAACATTAATATGCAGTAATTTAAAAATGGATCTTAAGAACTGTAAAATTAAGGATAATTACTTTTTTAATCATACCTAGTTCCTATGATTACAATTTGAATCTGAGTCTCCTGCTTTTCTCTCATGAGTCAGCAATAACTTCATCTGCACTAAGGGATATATATCTCTGTGTACATATAACATTGCTAAACCATTTAATCTGTCTTCAGAGGTAGTGCTACGCAAGTATGATTTTATTCTCTGGAGGGTTGAGAAAGACCGTTCCACAGAGCTTGTTGATACTGGCAAAACACACAAAATCTTCAACAGTTTGTGTACAATAGGATATATTGCAATATTGCATTGTTTCAAAATGTCAGTTGCATTGCGTAACTCTGCATTTTCTATAAGGCTACTTAGGCGTCTTCTCCATAGCTGTATTTCAGCTTTCACAGTTTTGCTGTTATCCAGCTCACTTGAATAAAAATGCAGTGTTTTTTCTAAGTCATTCTCATTGATAGATAAGAAATTGTGAAAAGGCAGTAAACACTGAAAACCTTTAATAATGGTAATTCAGTGTTAGAACAACTACAGCTTATGCCATAACTATTCATAATTTACATGCATACAATTACAATAATAATAGGTAGCTAACCTTTTGTTGTAAGGCCAGCTCCTTTAGTATACATTTCTCTGCATGTTTTGTTCTTTTTGTAATCTATCGTTGGTTCAAGCCTCCAGTGTGGTGGTCCTGCTCCGTCTTCATTTCATTCAATGTGAGACAAATGAATAAGCCCTTGAAGTGTACTGCAGTAATGACACTTGGCCCTAAGAACATCTATTTCCCTTATAACCACTCTTACTGACGTGTAAAAACCCAACCTAAGTTGGCCAACTTGACATTTACAAAAACCAAAATTCTTTAACTCAACACAAACTGACACTGACCAATTAAAACTAACATCCTATTTACATAAACACAAATATTCCAACCAAAAACACTAAAAGCATATATACAACTATTTACACACAACTTATCTTATTGCCTTCTATGTCATTATGTCAATTCCCATTCCCTGCACTTCTCCATAATATCCATAGCATTCGGTCACCACACCTCAGCCATTCCCATGTAGACTGCATCAAGCACTTTCTAACCCCTGCCGGGGTCATCTTCAGGAGGCGTTCCAGATATTATCTCTCCTGCAACCGCAGTGTGATTGAGCGATACGATCCTCTTCTTTGTCCCCGTCTCGACGTCACCTAAGAACCCTCCACCGTGGCTCCATCTATTATAAACTTTAGCAAAATCTTCATTTTCTTCTTCTGTGTTTTTGGCTTTTTTGTTCAATTTTTATTAATTCTTTCCATTTTTCATTAAGGATACTTGGGTCATTATTATTACAAATTCTATCTCTATTTTTCTCAATCAACAAAGATTCGGCAATGCGTACACGTCTCTCATTGCTACATGATTTTATTATTTTAATCTCTTCAAAATTAGGGTATGTGTGGTTATCCAGAAAGTAATGTATTAGTGCTGTTCTTGCTTTTTTTTTTTTTTTTTTGCCAATTTTAATATGTTGTTGTAGGTGATGTTTTAATTGATTTTTGGTACTCCCAATATAAGATATTGGTGGGATTCTGGCTATAGGTATTTCGTATACACATGCTTTTTCTAAGATACTACAATTTTCAGTATTATTAATTATCATTTCTCTAATTGTTAGTACTTTGTTTCCCATCTGAATTCCATATTTATGGCATAATTTATTGATTTCTGTAGATATTCCTGGAAGGTAAGGTAATGCTCCAACATATTGTAATTGCTTTTTCTTTTTAGAGGTAGATGTATCTTGCATCTTTACTTGTATATCATATATCCATTTATTTATTTTCTGTAGAGGATATCCATAATTATATGATATTTCTTTAATGTAATTTATTTCTTTAAGTAAAGAATTCTTCTTTAGAGGAGTGTGTGATTGCTCTTTTGATTAATGTTTTAATGCTATTGCATTTCTGTGTGTAAGGATGTGTTGAGCTATATGATATCAGAATGGTAACATACGTCTGTTTTCTATGTACTTTGTATTGCAGTTGTTCACTTTGCTTGATAACTTTAACATCTAAGTAGGGTAAAGTATTCTCCTCTTCATGTTCAATTATCAACTTAATAGTTGGATAGATATTACCAAGTTGTTGAGTTAATGATTCCAGCTCATCAGTATCCATTCTAGTCAAGATGAAGATATCGTCTACATATCTACAGTAAACCAATGGTGGATCATCCATTGTACTGATAATTTAAAAGCACAAACAGCACTAATACAATATAATCTGATAATAAAGAAGCACGAACAGCACTAATACAATACTGCCTTATAACCACACATACTCTAATTTAGTTGGTCAATGTCAGTTTGTGTTGGGTTAAAGAATTTTGGTTTTTGTAAATGTCAAATTGGCCAATTTAGGTTGGGTTTTTACATGTCAGTAAGAGTGGTTATAAGGAAAATAGATGTTCTTAGGACCAAATGTCATTACTGCAGTACACTTCAAGGGCTTATTCATTCGTCTGGCATTGAATGAAATGAAGACGGAGCAGGACCACCTAGCCGGAGGCTTGAACCAATGATAAACTACAAAAAGAACAAAACGTGCAGAGAAATGTATACTAAAGGAGCTGGCCTTACAACAAAAGGTAAGCTACCTATCATTACTTTAATAATGGTTTTATGCATTAGAAATCTTCGATCGATTTCTTGTACGAGCAAATCTAAAAACGGCAAGAATACAGAGATTCTGTACTAATCTTCAACAGAATCTGTTTCTACGTTGAAATGATTCATTTGTTTGTTACATAAACGTGGTACTTTGATGTCATAATCTAGTAATTTCGATTTTTCAATTAATTCTTGAAATATTTTTTTAAAATTTTTAACAGGATTTTTTCTCATTGATTGTATTTCATGTTTTAAATCCTCTGCAAAATTTACAGCTTCAACTAAATCTATGTTTTCTTTCTGTAATGCTTTGCACAGTAAAATTGAGTACCAAAAAACCACATCAATGACAAGAATGCTAATGTTGAATTCTGTATCTTTTATCGCCAACAGAATCTGCATGGCTTTTGATGATGTTTCCCTGTCATTCCAAGAACTCATTTCTTCTAAAGCACTTGAGACTGCCGGCTGAAGCTCCAAAAAAGTGCTAACGAAATCATGTCTATCTACCTATCTTGTTGGGCATAAATGCTTTTGTTTCTCCTTTCTGGAATATGGAAGTATATTTTTTTTATCTTTGTTTGTAAGAATGACTGACGTTTAGGAGTATTGAAAAATTCATAAACGTTCTCTACTGTACCCATGGCATTGCGAATGCCTTGCGAATGCATTTTCTTTCTGTAATGCTTTGCACAGTAAAATTGAGTACCAAAAAACCACATCAATGACAAGAATGCTAATGTTGAATTCTGTATCTTTTATCGCCAACAGAATCTGCATGGCTTTTGATGATGTTTCCCTGTCATTCCAGGAACTCATTTCTTCTAAAGCACTTGAGACTGCCGGCTGAAGCTCCAAAAAGTGCTAACGAAATCATGTCTATCTACCCATCTTGTTGGGCATAAACACTTTTGTTTCTCCTTTCTGGAATATGGAAGTATATTTTTTTTATCTTTGTTTGTAAGAATGACTGACGTTTAGGAGTATTGAAAAATTCATAAACGTTCTCTACTGTACCCATAGCATTGCAAATGCCTTGAACCTTACATGCCCCAGAAATGGCCAAATTTAAACTGTGTGAGCTACAATGAACAAACATAGCAGACGGGAATTTTTCTTTCATAACTGCTTGAGCACCATTAAATTTTCCTGCCATTGCTGATGCTCCATCATAGCCCTGACCCCGGAGGTACTTGGTTTCTACACCAAATGTATGCAATGTGGTTATTATTGTTTGAGCTAATTCTTTTCCTGTGGTATTACCTCTCACTAGCACAAACTGCAAAATTTTTTCACTTATCTTTGCTGTTTCGTCGTTAACATAGTGAAGGCAATAGTGAAAATAGTTCAAATCCGCTAAAATTGTTCAAATACGCTAAAATTGAGAAGCATTTCGATGCATTTACCATGTTGACATTTCTTGTATGCAATTTATGGCAACTTTCAATTATCTCGTTCTGAATTGTAGGACTTGCATACTGAGAATTTTTCCCGATGTGTTCATGAATAGTCCCAAAATCACTCGTGCCAGTCCCTTTTGCAGCCATTTTAAGTCCAAAACAGAGAATTGACCTAAAATTCCCTTCATTCTCGGTAGGTTCTTGATCTAATTTAAAAGTTCCCAACTCACAGTGGCCCCGCAAAGCCAGCACTTGTTTGCCGCACAAAAGAACTGTTTCAATAACAGGAGCAATGAGCTTATGGTTTCTTTCCACTTTGGCTTTTTCAGCAGCATTTAGCCTATGACCAATGGGTTCACTTCTTTTCAAAACAACATCTTCCAGACCTTGGGCAGCCTTCAAACATTGCTTATGGTAATTTGTAGTTTGATGATAGTTATATTGCTCCACAGCATGTTTCCAATTTTTAAACAGTTTCTTGCACAGCTGTCCTAGTGGCTGGGATGCAGTTCCTGCTCCACTCAAGGAAAAAAGGACACAATATCTGCAATAAGCTCCATCTTCCAATTGGGAGTAGGATAACCATTTCCACCTTTCCAGCCACTTAATCTGGAATCTAAGATTTTTTCCCCCGACAGCAGTCTGACCCCCAGGATCCCCTTCCCTATGCCTCTGAATGAGTTAATACTATTATTAATAAATATATCACTATCATAAAAACACTAAAATAAGAAACTTTAATCTGACTGAACAGGATATCACACAGCATTATCACTGGTAGAAATACATACTTACATTTTAAAAATAAACATGTACTGCTACAGAAATCAAATAAATATGATGTTCTAAGAAGTTAAAATATTCTTTAAAGGCTTCTTAGTTTAATTTCAGTACAACTCTCGATTACCAGTCAAGTAGTTCTTGACTGGTAATAGGGGGTGAAGATTCGATTCCCACTCCAGCGCAATGTAATTTTTAATTTTTCTGAAAGAGTGGCAACATGGACAACAGTGAAAATATGGCACATCAGTGCCAATGATTACATTTGTACTGCCTTCCATGTATTTTAGAAGAATTATTTCTTTTTCATATATTGGAAATATGAAATAGTACAGAATTTCTTAACTTAGTTTTTATAATGAAATTTGAATGAAAATTATTATCATTAAGATTATTATAATCTAAAATTTTAGATTATGCTAATTTATATTTTGATTTTTGTTTTTAGATGCATTCAAAATTTAATTACAATAGTATTTAGCATTCTGAAATTTTTTTATGTTTTTTCAGAGTTCCCACTCATTTTCTCCCAAAAAATATAAGCTCCTTTTTAAGGACATTTAAAGCACCCTACAAACTGCACACACAAAAATAACATATATGCAAATGATTTAACTTTTCAAGCTAAAGTGTGTTTATGAAGCTTGCAATATTGTTGCATAATTCAAGTTTCTGGATGTAATATTAGGTGCCTCAATTAATTCCCGCTGTTGCGCAATAGAGCACAGCAGTGGTGCGCTGTGACCCAAGCCACATGTGACCTCACTTGTGCACGCACGTACTGTCCGTAGTCTGGGCAAAGCAGTGTGTGACATGCGATCGGAGGGCACAGGACACGAGTTTGTATCGCATTCATGATGTCGAGTTTCGTACCAAAAAAGGAGCATTTGCGGGAAGCATTACTCTTCTGCTTTGATCTCAAGAAATCTGCAGCGGAAAGTCATCATTTGCTAGTGCAGGCCTATGGGGAACATGCCCTATTGGAAACAACATGCAGAGAGTGGTTCCAATGATTTAAAGCCAACGAATATGATAGCTAACCAGCAGCAGAAGTTGTATGCACTGTATTGTAACTTCTGCATATCATGTAGGCAATAAAGGAAAAAAAAAAAGTACTTTTAAGCACTTTGGGGAATTTCTGGAGAAATTAAAGACTTAAGCACCCTGAAAAAAAATCAAGCACTTTTTAAGGACTTTTAAGGATTTATAAGGACTGTAGAAACACTGTTTTTTTACATTTATACATTTTTTAAGGCCATCCTATAGAAAAACATATAACTGAGGTTCCAGCTGTATTTTTTAGAGCCCTTGAAGTCTTGGGAAGGGTGACCCTTCCCAATTCCACAGCAATGGCTTATATAGGTAGCCACATGGCACCACCACTCTGGAGGCAACATGATAATCGGCAATTGTGTTCTACTCAACTTCAAATACTTCTCTATATTTTCTAATATGCAAATCTTGTTGGTGATTAATTTTCTAAACTGGTTCCCATTTCATCTGTGACCACTTTCACCTGAATTTTATGTCCAATCCAACTTTATCAGACATGTTTTTAATCCAAACTTACTTTCTGCCAAATACCTTCAATTTTTGACCAGTCACTCAAAATAATTATAGAGGCACAACCATTAAAAAAAAAAAAAAAAAAAAGTAGAAGTCCACCTAGAACAGAAAAAAAAAAAAAAACTCACTAGAAAATATTGCTTAACATAAAGGTCTATTTGAATCCCTTTTAACAAATCATTAAAAAGTTCATAAGCCATGCACCAAGTATTAACAAGATACAAAAATTTATTAAACATTACAAATATCAAAATATATCTTTACTTAAATAAAAAAAATATTTACAACAGTGAGCATATCTGTGGGCTTTCATATATAGGACAAACTGAGCATAAATTGAAAATTTGTTGGGTAGAGTATAAATTAGCAATTAAAAATGCCTATGTACAGTAAGCATATAAGAAAAAAAATGTCCACTGGGATTCGCTTAAAATTATTAATCATCTATGCCATGATAAAACGAAATTAACAGAAGGCTTTGAAATTGAGAAGACTCCTCTATTGAAATGGTCATATGACTTGGTCACCAGTGGAGAAGTGGATCTATGTGGTCCATCATAACAACTGAAGTGGTGAAGGCTTGAAATAGATAGTTTATCTATAAAATTTGTACGTAAGTAATGATATTCTAGATAAATAATCCATAAAGTTATGAGAAATTTTGTTCAAGCCAAAAATAAGAAAAAAATTGCAATTTTGAGTGATTTTTTTTTTGCCCTGTTCCTCCAAATTCAGTTACAAAGTTATGCCTTGATTTTTTTTTTTTTGCATATGACAATTAAAATATATTACAATACATTTAATTTACAAATCAATTTCCCTGCAATAATCAAAAGCTTTTTTAATGGCATGCAATGCCAAATGTTTCCATGAAAGACTCTACAATGGGACCTACTTTATATCACAACCCACTATAAGAAAATCTCGATAAAAACAAACTGAGAAAGCTGGCAAAGCGTGACTTCAAATTCCAGTTAGAACTTCTTCCCTGTGACAGAAACAGCCCAAATGGGTTGTTAAATGAACTATGCAAAACAGGTTCATTACAAAAATAAAACCTTTCTACATTTTTTAAGTGCAGTTACAATTACAGAGTCCTCAGCTTTCACTTATAGCTTTTAAATTTACTAAACGTATAACGAAGAAACAAACTGGAAGAAAATTAACATAGGAATCTTTACTTTTAATGCAAACAGGTATACATTTTGATTTTAATTCATTACGTACACACAGCAGATATGAGCAAGGATTTAAAATGGCACCTGCACAATTACAAATGCCTGTTAGAGCAAATAAATTGACCTATAGTTAAGGAACCTTCAACTAATTACTTTAAACTAAATGAATTCAGTCATGATAAAAAGAATAAATAATTAAATAAACTGAAAAGACACAACAAAATTTGTATCCAGCAAATCTATTAAATACAGAACCACCAGTTTGCAAGTAAAAAAGTTTACTGTTATCAGTAAATGGGAAGGAATTTTTAGAGAAAAAGATAAAAAATACAGTTTGCTAGTAAAACAGTTTATGGTTATCAGTAAATGGGAAGAAATTTTTTAGAGAAAAAGTAGATAAAAAATACCTTGATCGAAAAAGAATTTTTTTTTCAGGACATACTCACCTGGAGGTAAATGCTTTAAGTGGTTGTTGGAAGCATCAAATGTAACTAACTGTGTTAGCTGACCAATTCCTGCAGGCAACTCTCGAATTTTGTTTTCACGAAGACTTAGCATTGTTAGGTTCTGGAGAGAAACACAAATACTCACAGTCAAATAAAAAGATTTATTTAATAACTAAAAAAATGGAGGAAAAGCAACAATTCAAATTTAAAATCTAAAGCAAATAAGACAGATTTTATTATAATGTGTGCATGTGTGTATAGTATGCTGTATCATAAACACTTCAAATATTAAGGAGAAGTTAAAAGTTAGAAAAAAATATACCTAATCATATTACAGCATAGTAACTAGATGACGCTGTAAGATACAGAAGTGTGAAACACTGCAATAAATTCTGCATTCTTTTTCTTATAAAATTCAAACTGCTAAATCACACTACATGGAATACATGGCTTTTGTAGATGACAAAATATTGTTTTTGATGGAATTCATTACCTATGTGCACAAGGAAAAAAAGCAAACTGATGAGCCTTATGTAAACCTTACCTACACATATAATGGTTGCTTGTGTATGCCATGAAAAATGAAAAAACAAAAAAAGAAATAAAAAAACCCCTAGAGTTATTCATGATTTCAATACTGAAATGTCAAAACACCGTGGAACTGTTTTCAATTTCTCGCAAAAGAACACAGGTCCTCATTAACAATACAATTTTTTAAGTTACTTTTTTCAATTAAGTTCCAATTTTTTTTATCCCTTCAATATCTTCCACAAAATTAGGATCTTCGATTTAGCTCTTTACTAAAACTGGAGTTTCAAACCAGCTCATGATGTGGAAAATTCAATAGAATTCTCTCATACAGCCCCATGTTTTTAAACTGATTTTGTAACAAATGATGAATGGTAAATGATTACCCAGCCTATCTGCTCTCAACATTAAACATCAGCTACACAAAGACATGACTATACTGTGCTACCTCTGATGCAACTTGTGATTATCAAAGAGCACAGAAAGGAATAACAGGTAAACTTAAATTCACTAAATAAAACCAGCAACTAAAACAAGTGGAGTGTGGTTTCAAATGAAATGACATGATGCTACAACCTACCACAAGTGTAACTATGTATGCACTTCTAAATATATGACACTAATTAAGAGTGGGTTATAAATACATTGTACCTGTATACACTGTTTCTCATGTTAAATTAATTATATATCATCGGGTCAATCCCCTATTGCATCCCGTCAAAATTTACAAACATTCATGATAAAAAACTATAAGTTGTCATAAGAAATCTAAAGTTTAGTGTAATCAGAATAAAAAGTTTTAACTCACGTTACATAGCAGGTGCATATTGCTGAAGGATTGAATGATGAGCATATAATCCTGTTTAGTTGTCATTTCACAGTCTGTTGCAATGCAAAGTCATTTCGAATTCTGTAGTTGTGCAAACGTGAAGTTAACAATGCTACTATGAAGTTATATATGAAGAAATTGAGGACTGGGATCAAAAATAGGATTATTTATACCATATTATTCTTCTAATTATTATTTCAGTCAGCAAGATATTTTGAAGTTGACAATGAGATAATTAAAAAATCCAACATCAAATGAACAAAGGAAGATTTTTCAAAAAACATAAAAAAAAAAAAATGAAGCGGGATGAGCTTGGCAAGGAAGTTTATCGAAGTAAGTTAAAGTCAATAAAATCTTCTGAAGTAGGGTTAAAATATATCAAAGACTTCTATTTACATAGATTGAATCCTGAAATATCTTCAAGAATAGTTTAAAACATAATAAAAGAACCTGCATTGAAGTATCTTGAAGTACGACAGACCCAATAATGTAGTTGCACTGGAAGATGATCCTTGATAATGACTGAAGTTCAGACAGTCGAAACCGGTCGAAAATGAACGAGTGAGTCGTCGATGTCAACCCCCGCCATAGTTCCCCGTTTACATTATTAGCTCTGTCGTACTTCAACATACTTCAATGCAGGCTCTTTTATTATGTTTTAAACTATTCTTGAAGATATTTCAGGATTCAATCTATGTAAATAGAAGTCTTTGATATATTTTAACCCTACTTCAGAAGATTTTATTGACTTTAACTTACTTCGATAAACTTCGTTGTCAAGCTCATCCCGCTTCATTTTTTAGTATGTTTTTTTTTAAATCTTGCTTTGTTCATTTGATGTTGGATTTTTTATTTATCTCATTGCCAACTTCAAAATATCTTGCAGACTGAAATAATAATTAGAGGATTAATATGGTATAAATAATCCTATTTTCGATCCCAGTCCTCAATTTCCTCATATATAAGTTCATAGTAGCCTTGTTAACTTCATGTTTGTACAACTACAGAATTCGAAATGACTTTGCGTTGCGACAGACTGCGAAATGACAACTAAACAGGATTATATGCTCATCAATCCATCCTTCAGCAATATGCACCTGATATATAACGCGAGTTAAGACTTTTGATTCTGATTTCACTAGACTTTAGATTTCTTATGACAACTTATAGTTTTTTTATCATGAATGTTGGTAAATTTTGACGGGATGCAATAGGGGATTGACCCGATGATATATAATCAATATAATGTGAGAAACAGCGTAAGCAGGTATAATGTACTTATAAACCCACTCTTAATTATTTAGGTCATGTATTACATATATATCATATATTATATGAACATATATTATTGTCTGAAATGTAGGTAATTTTTATTTTCAACATGAAAATCTTAAATTTTGATATGAGACGTGTGTTGGTCTAATATCTTGGATGATGAATCACTTATTAGATATTCTTTATTAAATAAATAACACTTATTAGATATTCTTTATTAAATAAATAACCCTTATTAGATATTCTTTATTAAATAAATAACACTTATTAGATATTCTTTATTAAATAAATAACCCTTATTAGATATTCTTTATTAAATAAATAACACTTATTAGATATTCTTTATTAAATAAATAACACTTATTAGATATTTTTTATTAAATAAATAACACTTATTAGATATTCTTTATTAAATAAATAACACTTATTAGATATTCTTTATTAAATAAATAACACTTATTAGATATTCTTTATTAAATAAATAACACTTATTAGATATTCTTTATTAAATAAATAACACTTATTAGATATTCTTTATTAAATAAATAACACTTATTAGATATTCTTTATTAAATAAATAACACTTATTAGATATTCTTTATTAAATAAATAACACTTATTAGATATTCTTTATTAAATAAATAACACTTATTAGATATTCTTTATTAAATAAATAACACTTATTAGATATTCTTTATTAAATAAATAACACTTATTAGATATTCTTTATTAAATAAATAACACTTATTAGATATTCTTTATTAAATAAATAATCAGTATCATAAGTACCAATTAGAATAATCAATATCATAAGTATCAATTAACTGCAACTAATAATATTCAAGCTCGAAGTGAAAGGCGGAAAAATACATATGCTTCATTTTTTGATAAGTTGACATGCACTGAAATAAAATACGTAACTGATCCCAAGAGGGGAAATAGAAATCTCACAAGGCACTCACATTTAATTCAGTAAAGCACAGCAGCTTGGTGACATGCAATAAGAATGTGGGCTATAATATTAGGTTATGAGGTAATAGAAAATACAAGGTTTCCTGAATTTTTTAGTTATGTCATTGTGTTGTAATACAATGAAGTTTCTATGTGGCATTACAAGACGTACACTGATGAGTCATTCAATTATGACCCCCCCCCAGCCGAGAGAAATGAGATCACCTGGAGACTGAACAGTGGTGCAGGTGAAGTTCACAAAGCAATATATTATACATACAACACAAAAAAAGCGGCTTTCAGTTAGTACAGTGTTCGGAGTCAGAATGGGAAAAGCTGCAGATTTATTGGAGTTTGATAAAGGACAAATTGTGAAGGGCATGGGGCCTTGGAACTACAATTTTGGAAACGGCACAACTTGTGGCTTGTTACTTGATGCTGTAGTGAGTGCATATCAAAAGTGGTGCACAGATGACCAAACAACGAAGACGATCATCCAGCCGTGTGTCATCTGCAGCTCACTAATGCCAGAGGGGAGCGGTGATTGTTGCGCATTGTTCACGGTGACCACAGGGTCGTGGTGTGACAAATCACCCACAGCTACAACAATGGTGATCAGGGCAATGTGTCACAGCGCACAGTTCATCGCACCACACTGCCTGTTGGCCTGCATAGCCAAAGACCCAGCTGGGTCCCCATGCTCCCTGTATGTCATTGCCAACAACAAATGAAAATGGGCCCAAGATCATCGAGGTTGGACCGTGGATGTTTGAAAGAAAGTGGCCTGCTTGGACAAATCAAGATTTCTGGGGTATCACGTAGACTGCAGAGCGCAGATACGCCCCAATTACCAACAGAGGTTATGGCATCTGGATGCACTATTGGGCGGAAACAGGCATGCAGTGGCGGTGTTATGCTGCGGGCAATGTTTTCTTGGGACACTTTAGGCCCCATTATCCCAATAGCACAATCCCTGACAGCTGTCAGGTATTTGAATATCGTTTCGAACCAAGTTCCAGTACAATTGTTGGGGGAAACAGGCCGGTGGCGGCGGTGTTATGCTGTGGGCGATGTTTTCTTGGGACACTTTAGGCCCTATTATCCCAATAGCACAATCCCTGACAGCTGTCAGATATCCGAACATAGTTTCGGACCAAGTTCCAGATACAGTTGTTGGGCAGAAACAGGCCGGTGGCGGCGGTGTTATGCTGTGGGCAATGTTTTCTTGGGACACTTTAGGCCCTATTATCCCAATAGCACAATCCCTGACAGCTGTCAGATATCCGAACATAGTTTCGGACCAAGTTCCAGATACAGTTGTTGGGCAGAAACAGGCCGGTGGCGGCGGTGTTATGCTGTGGGCGATGTTTTCTTGGGACACTTTAGGCCCTATTATCCCAATAGCACAATCCCTGACAGCTGTCAGATATCCGAACATAGTTTCGGACCAAGTTCCAGATACAGTTGTTGGGCAGAAACAGGCCGGTGGCGGCGGTGTTATGCTGTGGGCAATGTTTTCTTGGGACACTTTAGGCCCCATTATCCCAATAGCACAATCCCTGACAGCTGTCAGGTATTTGAATATCGTTTCGGACCAAGTTCCAGATACAATTGTTGGGGGAAACAGGCCGGTGGCGGCGGTGTTATGCTGTGGGCGATGTTTTCTTGGGACACTTTAGGCCCCATTATCCCAATAGCACAATCCCTGACAGCTGTCAGATATCCGAACATAGTTTCGGACCAAGTTCCAGATACAGTTGTTGGGCAGAAACAGGCCGGTGGCGGCGGTGTTATGCTGTGGGCGATGTTTTCTTGGGACACTTTAGGCCCCATTATCCCAATAGCACAATCCTTGACAGCTGTCAGGTATCTGAACATTGTTGCAGACCAAGTTCATTCATTCATGGCAACTGTGTTCTCTGCTGGTGATGGCCATCACCAACAGGATAATGTGTCATGCCACACTGCCAGAATAGTCAAGGAGTGGTTTGAGAAACATGCTGGTAACTTTCTGTTAATGCCCTGGCCTTCAAATTCACCTGACATGAACCCAACCAAACATTTGTGGTTCAACTTAGAAAAGTAGGTTCGTGCTAAATCACCCCCCCCCGAGATGTACGTGAACTGGAGGACCTGCTGTTGACATTATCATACCAGATACCCCAGGATACCTATCGCCACCTCATCGAATCGATGCCTCACCGAGTGACTGCTGTTTTGCGGGATAAAGGGGGTCCTACAGCTTATTAGGTAGGTGGTCATAATGTAACGGCTCATTGGTGCATTTCTACACATTTGGAACCACTTTCTTGGTTGATCCAACACATCACTAATAACAGAACTTCTTTAAACACGAATATTGAAGAGAGTGAAGTTGCAAGTGGAGTATGAAGAACCATTCGACTGCTGCATTTTGTGGTAGAACTATTAGCCAAATAACCGAAAAACTAGCAGTAATGTATTGATTCACACTTCAGAAATACAGAGTGCGGCTATGATACAGCATTTAAGTACAAAATCCAAGAATTCAAATATCATAGCTATCTTATAACCTCTTTTCCTCAAGGATTTATATAGCTTTTCATACCTAATAATACAGACATAATTTTGTCTGCATTTTTTCCTGGAAGAACTTCTATATCAACAGAAGTCATTCGTTTTGTTTGGCGTCAATGGTTACTTGCTTCATGGATCACATGAATCAAGACAGGGTGGTGACAATAATAAACATAAAAAAAAAAAAACACTACAACTTCATCCTCATGGAGTGATTTCCATTTGGCTTCCCTAGCAAAGTAGATCTGATCATGAAAAGAAAAGCGCATGATTTTCTGCAACATGATCAATTTTGCATTCTTATTTATTTATTTACTTTAGCTATGAAACTGCTCAAAAAGTACTCTTTACTTCAACAGTTGAAAGTATTTTTAAATGCTCAAGTAAAATGTTGCTAAGTAAAGAATACAACATTTTGAAACATTCAACACAGAGGTATAATATTACAAAAGCTAACAAATTTTCCACTTTTTGCTCTGAATAAAAGCATGAAATCATTAAGTTACAAATGAACTGCCAGACATACCGTAAGGTTTGCTATTTCTTCTCCAACAACACGAATCCTGTTAAATCGCAGGTATAATGTTGCTAAAGATGTGAGTGTATATACAACATCAGGAATCTGTGAAGTCAGAAAGAAATTTAAGTGCTATTGCATCATTGACACAGCCCACATAAAAAACAAGACTTTTCATGAAGAAATTATTAATAAAACAGTACTGTACAAATAAATAATTACTAACTCTGTACACACAAGCAGTGAGAATTTATAATGCAAGAGCCATATGGTGACAAGCATTACATGGGGCACAAATGTGAAACAGGAGTATATGATACAACACAACACATCTTCCTGTTTTGCATAAGTAATGAAACTGCATTCCATGATTAGTTAGTTACACATTCAGTTATGGAAATGCTACACATTTGGCATGTTTCCATAAATATTTTGGACATGACCCCAACACAGATATAAACAGTATAAATCTCCTGTACAAATGATGTTTGAAGCACAAACTTTGACCTAACAAAAATCTTTCCAAACATATATACAAACACACACACAAAAAAAGCTGAAAATCTGAACATCATCTCACATAATAAATCTACTAGAAGGAATAAGCTGAGTTCTAAAACATATGTAAATAAGATTTTTCATGCAGAAAAGATGAAAAAAACTAAGGTTCCTAATACCCAGGACCAGAGCAACCTTTTCGGGAAGAGGCACTTCAAGTTCAAAAGTTCCCTACTTTAAAGCAGTTTTTGCTTTCTCATACCTCCATTATAGAAAAGTATTATGATCATTCAAAAATCGCACTTCTGGCCTTGGGCACAATTTTATTAAAAATATGAAAACTAGGTAAATACCCAAGAGTCAAGGAAGACAAAGATTATGTGAACCCCAACAACACAGCACTCTATATAAATGTGAAATTAAAAACAAACCGGCACAGAATGAATGAGTCGCAGACCCTGAACTTAACAATAGGAGGACAGTTTTGGGATAGGGTCTGGAAAAATTCCATTGAAAGTTAAACTCTTTCTGCAATGGAGTACAGATGACTAATTAGCTGTTCATCCCTTCAGCATATTTTGAAAGGACACAGAGATTAGGCATACCAGTTTATTGTTTTATATGCCTCTCTCCGCTGTTTTGGGCAATTCCTTTTGCACATATAAGGGGGTCCACACCTCACAAAGTAGGTTACTCGGTACGCTGGTTAGCTGCATGGAATAAAACCATATGCAGCTAACTCAAGCTTTTAAAAAAAGAAAATACTAAAGTGTATAACTTTCTTTTTCAGGAAAAAAATTCAGTAAATTTATTCACAGGTCACACATTTCTATTTTTTCCCTATTCAGAGCATGAATTTACATTTACATCACCAGTACGACCATTCTGGGAGGGCAAAAGAACTTCTCTGTGCCCCCAGTAGTTATGACCCTGCTACTACGCATAAACAAACAATAAAAAATAAAGGAAGAAAAATATAAACAAAAGTGACAAGTTTTAAAAAATTAGACTAAAGTGAAATTTAAAAAAAAAATCCTTTAAGATAACCTGTCTTTATACATTAAAGTAATTTCGCTTTTAGTACATTCTAATATTTTTTAAATACCTTACTGGTTATTGATTCACGTACATCTGTGAAACAAGATAAAACTGGTTTTTGTCTACAAAAAGAAAAAAAAAGTTATTACGATTTTCTTATAATGACAATCCAAAATTATTTTGTGACCATACTTCTGACAGGATTATAAAAAAAAAAAAAAAAAACTTTAAAAAATAAAAAATTGAGGGAGACAAAACTAGCAGTAAAACTGCAAGTACAGGAAGTAACTAATACTGAATGACACAAACTTACTTCATTTAGTTTATTATGCCTAAGGTCAAGAACTCGTAACTGTTTCAAATTGGAAAGTGTGTCTGGGAGACTAGTTAGGGAATTTTCACTGAGTGCAAGTGTCCTTAAGTTGACCAGGTAACCAATTTCTGTGGGCAATGTAGAAAGTTTATTTCCATACAGGTAAAACTCTGCTAAATGTGTCAGTTCTCTCACTGATGAAGGAAGGACAGTAATCTGCAAGAGAATAACTACATTCTAAAATATTTTATGATTAAATATTCTTTATATTGTACACACATAATAGAAACCAATCAAAAGAACAGGAAGCTCTCTTGGTGCATGAATTTCACAATATTAATGAAGTTAAATTCTTAAAATCATTTCATAAAAACAACAGCACTTCTCAATAAAATCATCAAAAAAATGAAAAGAATATTGACTCTATGTGAATAATCACTTGAAGACCAATTATATTTGAAGCACTTCAAACCATTCTTTGTTAGTGCTCCCCCCTTCTTATTTCATCCTGCCCAATGTGGTTGAATGTGGAAATCATGGGCTAAAAAACAGGTGCTTAAAAGACAGAAGAGGAATTTCTCCTGAGCTGGAAAACTGAATGTTATATATGTGATGTGCAAGTACATACATTTACATCTGCAACACTGCCCTTTAAGTAATATTGTTCAATCAATGTAAAAACATACATCTATAACATTTCTGAAATTTCACTTTATGATGCAGAAAATGTTTCTTTTTTTGTGAGAATGCCAAGAACCAGGGCTTTCCTTCCCACAAAAAGTGCATGCCTGTGTGCAACTGGTTGGCTTTATATTTCTTTTTGCATAATCCCACAAATTTAACGAATGGTTGAACAGCATGTGTGACACCATTATTCTTGATATTCATGCTCCTGAATATCCAAACAAGTGAAATTATGATCACAATTTTCAATTCAATGTCATATCTTCAAGGAATTCTGCTTTTGAGGCAACCTCTTAGTGTAATTTAGAGTAAGAATAAGGAAATAAAGATAGGCAAGATATCCTAATTTCCATCATTCAAGACCAAAACATGTCTAAGACTGAAATTATATAAGCACTGATCCAACAAAATCTCTCTCTCTCTCTTTATATACATAATTGCTTCTTTTCTCCTTTCCATTTTCCCCACCCTAACTTTCAACACTATATTTTTCATATACCAAATGATCTGAATTATTTGCAAGATTCTAACCAACATCAGTATTCAATATTACACTGACTTCAAACTTCTGAAGTTTTTGCTATTGGAGCTGTGAATCTTGAATATTCACACAACTAGTCTTTCATTATAAATACCAAAATTGCCTGAGAATGAATTATTTGTCTAGTACTATCTCAATAATTCTAACTCGTCATGACTTAAAATAACGCATGTTACTCCTGCTTTCCTCATCGGATGAAGAAAGATACATGCTTTCTCATTTAGGCTGAATGATATTTTTTTCAAATTTTTTGATGTGATGATGATATGCATTGAACAGTAAAACTGGCATTTTTGATATTTCTGATTACTAAAATCCTGAACTTGTTCTGTGTAAGTAGTGAAGAATATTTCTTCCATGGAATTCAATACTTGAAGCTATGAGGTAATGCACTAATATCTCAGTTATGTCCACAAGCTCCAAAACTGCATAATGAAAATGATTTTTCATCTCAGTGTTGTAGCTAGCTGGCAGAAAATATTGTGAGGACATAATCATTGTATGAAAATATATTAAAATCAACCATTGTAGTTCATAGTTGATATTTTCATATGGTTTCATACAATGACATTGATACACAGTACATCTGCACCAGAACACAAAAAGGTAACAGACCTTAATTTCTTACTGAGACTTAATAACCCACATAAACACATTGTCGTCATCATACAAAATTTCCAATTTTTATACATCTTCTGTCCTTGAATAATCAAAACCTTGCACTTGCATTTTCATAGTAATATTAATGCATGCATTTTTACTAGAGCAGGATTTCAAAGACATTGTAACTTCTGTTGGTTTCATGGAATTGCAAGCTTTTTCATAATCAATAAAAGCCATGCATATAAATACATATATACAACATACATCATCTTGAACTCCTTTTTCAAGAAAAAGCCACACAGGAAATGGACATGGAGACATCCAATTGGGACGACAAGTGAAATTGATTTTTATTATGTGTAACAAAAATTCGTCATCGAAGACTGCAGTGTGCTGAACAAGTTCAACACAGGTAGTGACCATAGATTGGTGAGATGTAAGATGCACCTCAACACTAAACTGGAACGTGGCAAGCTCATAAGACAAACAAAATGTATTGACATAACCAACCTTAAAAACACCATAATACTTTCAAGTTGGAACTGAAGAACAGATTCTCTGCTTTAGAAGGCCTAACATCGGAAGAAGTGGATATTTCGGAAGTTAACAGAAAAGTAACCAAAGCTCTAATGGAAACAGCAACAAAATTAGCTGGGTCTAAGAACAAGTTGCATGTGAACAAATTATCAGGAAAAACCAAAATGTTGATGCAAAAAAGAAGAGAGATGAGGACAACTAAAGTAGATGTGACTTCCAAAGTGGAATATATAGAGCTATGCAAGACAACACGAAAAAGTATCACTGAAGACGTAAGGAAATTCAACTGTGAGCTAGTGAGGAAAGCAATTGAAAACAACCAAAGCCTTAAGATAGCAAAGGGACATCTCAGTAAGGGAAGAAAACAGATTATGGCTCTGAGAAAAGAAGATGGTTCTATAACAAGAAATAGAGGCGAAATTTTGACAAGAGTGAATGATTTCTACTCCAAATTATATGAAAGGGATGATACATGTACTCCAGACATCATGAAAGGTACCAGAGTTCTTCCAGTCCTCCCAGCAGAAGTTGCTCATGCAATCAAGAACATGAAGCGAGGGAAAGCTCCAGGAGAAGATGGAATTACTATAGACATCATACAAGAAGCAAGTGGAGAAATTGAAACAGTACTCGCCCAAATTTTCACTCAATGCCTTAATGAAGGGAAGATTCCTGAGGATTGGAACAATGCTACAATGATCCTGCTACATAAAAAAGGTGACATTGAGGATCTCAGGAACTACAGACCTATCAGCCTCCTATCAGTGGTTTATAAAATCTTCACTAAAGTTCTTTCACACCGCTTGAAGGTAACACTGGACATGGCTCAACCGAGAGAACAAGCTGGATTCAGGAGTGGCTACAGCACAATAGATCATATCCACGTACTGAGAGAACTGATTGAAAGAGCGAGGGAATATGAACTTCCATTGTGCATGGCTTTTATCGATTATGAAAAAGCCTTTGATTCAGTGAAACCATCAGCAGTTACCACGGCTCTGAAATCCTGCGGTATTGAAGATGCATACATTAATATTATTAATAACATCTATGAAAATGCAAGTGCAAAGATTCGGCTGTTTGAAAATACAACACACATAAAAATTGGAAAGGGAGTGAGACAAGGTGACACCATATCTCCGAAGCTCTTTAATGCCACATTGGAAAATGTCTTTCAATCACTGAACTGGGAAAACAAAGGGATAAAGATTAATGGAGATTATCTAACCCACCTTCGTTTTGCTGATGACGTAGTCATTTTTGCAACTACCCCATCAGAGCTGCAGAGTATGATCCAGGAACTTGCTGACAAGAGTAAAGAAGTGGGATTAAAAATGAACTTTCAGAAGACAAAAGTGATGTTCAATGCTTTTACAAGAAATGAAGATTTATCGATTGATGGAGAAAAACTGGAGATAACAGATACGTATGTTTATCTTGGACAGCAGATATCAAGTGAGGGTCACATTGATGAAGAAATTAATCGGCGTACAAAACTTGCCTGGAGAGCTTTGGAAGAAACAGCATAATTTTTAAGAGCAATATGCCATTATGTCTTAAAAGAAAAGTGTTTGATCAATGCATCCTTCCAGTGCTTACGTATGGTGCAGAGACGTGGACCTTAACTAAAAGAGACATACAAAAGCTGCAGACAACTCAAAGAAGCATGGAGAGGTGCATGCTTGGTATAACCAGGAGAGATAAGAAGAGGAACTCGTGGATCCGAAAAATGACGAGAGTGGAAGACATCATGATCAGAGTTAAATCCCTGAAATGGCAATGGGCTGGACATACTGCCAGAAGGACAGACCATAGATGGACAGCCGAAATTTTAGATTGGATTCCAAGGGACAGGAAAAGACCCAGAAGAAGACCACATGGGAGATGGGTGGATGAAATTCGTAAATATGCGGGAGTGACATGGAGGAGACTGGCACAAGACAGACCGTTGTGGAGGAAACTTGGGGAGACCTTCGTCCAGCAGTGGATTGATAATGGTTGACAATGATGATGATGATGATGATACAACATACATACATTTGTGTTTGAGTTAGATATACTTGTACATTATACAAGGAAAACATATGATGGACATTTCCCTTATTCTACAAAGCATAAGAACAGTAAAAAGATTTTTGCTTTATCTGCTAACACTGTGCTTGTGTAAATGCCACAGGAATGCACATCAATACCAGAGCCATGTTGATCATTTCTGGCATGTTACATCAATGTTGTCACCCTGATTTCTGGTAATTTCAAAAATCTTTCTGCCAGATGACAATCAGAGACATGAAGCACAATGAAGTTTGCCAGTTTATGAATTGAAGATCCGGTGTCAAGAAATTCAAAAGCCTCCCTGGCAAGAGATTGAAGATCTGGTGTCAAGAGCTTCAAAAGCCTCCCTGGTAAGGATTGAATATCTGCTGTCAAGAGCTTCAAGGGCCTCTCTGGCAGGAGATTGAAGATCTGTTGTTAAGAGCTTCAAAAGCCTCCCTTGCAAGAGATTGAAGATTTGGTGTCAATAGCTTCAAAAGCCTCCTGGCAAGAGATTGAAGATCTGGTGTCAAGAGCTTCAAAAGCCTCCCTGCCAAGGATTGAAGATCTGTTGTCAAGAGCTTCAAGAGCCTCTCTGGCAAGAGATTGAAGATCTGTTGTCAAGAGCTTCAAAAGCCTCCCTGGCAAGGATTGAAGATCTGTTGTCAAGAGCTTAAAGAGCCTCTCTGGCAAGAGATTGAAGATCTGGTGTCAAGAGCTTCAAAAGCCTCCCTGGCAAGGATTGAAGATCTGTTGTCAAGAGCTTCAAGGGCCTCTCTGGCAAGAGATTAAAGATCTGTTGTCAAGAGCTTCAAAAGCTTCCCTGGCAAGAGATTGAACATTTGGTGTCAATAGCTTCAAAAGCCTCCCTGGCAAGAGATTGGAGATCTGGTGTCAAGAGCTTCAAAAACCTCCCTGGCCAAATGGTGAAGATCTATCCAGTGTACCATCCAACAATGATAACAGATGAAAAAAATCATGTAATCAAGAGCAAGCAAAGAATGCAAACCTTACTGATGATAAAATGAAGAGAGTTGGAGGGTTCCAACTTCCATGACAGGAATGATGATGAATCAATCAACTTCACATGAGCTATGCCAGATATGCAAGCATAACACATAAATGGAAACTGAAAGATGACTCCACACATGATTCCAGAATGCAGTGACAGACACAGCAGGGGACTGCTTGTGAAGTGTTTCACAAGGGATCAGTGAGATCAGAAGTGTGTCAGCAGAAGCTATCAGCTGGATCAAGAATTTGAATATATGAGATTATGACCAAATGCATTTCCTTCCTATAAATCTGTGTTGTACACATATAGCTATATGTTTTGTAATGTAGACTTTGTAATGTCACATAAAGTGACTGCAGGTGTGGATTAATGACAGCACTAGATATATACAAAGCATATCTCAAGGTTTTCAGTGGTTGTTCATGAGAAACTGTTCACCTTAATTTCTGTTTGAGAATATTCTTTGAATTTTAGACAACTGAATATGATCACAAAAACTGGTTTTAAATTTTTTTCTGCAATACATATACAAGTAACTTATGCTACAAACAGAAGGTACAAAAACACCAGCGACATGGATGATTACTGCAATTTTACAATCTCAGTAGTGTACAAAAATAGGGTTAAGAAATTAATATCTCCATAACAAAAACCAAATCAATGGCAACTGCACTGGCTACTAGTTCAGGTTTCTACACATATGATTTTTATTACTGGAGTGTCACAAGACATGCTAAAATTTTCCTTTACAATTGCATCCCATCAGATGGATCTGCACAGTTGTTACATAGACTCTCTAAAAACATTAAAGCACCCTTCTGAAATGCATTTGGCAGCCCTAAAAAATTTTGCTGCCTTGTGGTATCTGGTACCAACACATTACCAGCAGATCCTCAATTGGATTAATGTCTAGGGAATTTGGAGGCCAGTATAATAATACCTGGAAGTCTTCCTCATGTTCTGCGAACCATTCTCAAACAATCTGGTTAGTGTGATACAGTGTATTATTCTGCTGAAAGAAGTCACTACTAGAGGGAAATACCACTGCCATGAAAGGATGTACCTGGTCTGCAATGATGCTTAGATAGGTGGTAGACATCATAGTTTCCTGCATATGAATGACTGCACCCAGGATTTCCCAGCAGAACATTGGCCAACGCATTACACTTCCCACACCGGCTTCTTTTCATCCAGTGTTGCATCCTGGTACCAACACTTCCCCAGGTAAATTGGAACATACTGCAAAGTTTTCAGAACTATTTGATGCAGATTTGAAGACCTGTTACATGAAAGTCCAAGGATTAGTGGACAGGTGACTAATGAAAACAAGGGCAGTAGAATTAATGACCAAGATGAGCACATGACCATAGGTACTCATGAAGTAATGGATGCAATTGTGTCCCAGCAATGTGAATAAATTGCATATCACACATGGGTGCCCATAGCTCAGTGTTCAGGAAGGGCAAGCTGAAATTGTAAATATAAATAGCATATGTAAACATCATTTTGGAGGTGTTTGGCCATAACTCACCACGCTGGCCAAGCGGGTTGGTGAGTGTGGGATAACATTTCCTCTGATCCCGATGGTATAGTTATACCGCTATTGGCGGTCGTCAGAGCCCCTTTAGTGGGAACAGGATGCACCACGAGAAGGCGGGGTTGACATTTGTCAAGGAGAGGCTGTGATGTTACGCATCACCTGACCTTACATCCCAAGTCTCCGGCAGCTTCCACAACTTAAATCTTGGCCCTCAGTCTCCGGCAGCTGGAATGTACCTGGCCAAGGCAGCGGCCAGTGCGACATGAAGGCAGAGGGTGCTAAGAATCCCCGGAGAACCGGACTAGGCTGCCATTTGATGCTGACCTTGGCTACCTATAACGGACGCTCCCTATCTTCTGATTCAAGGCTTCTTGAATTGGAAGAGGAACTACAAAGGATCAAGTGGGACATCGTTGGGCTAAGTGAGGTAAGGAGAAAAGGAGAAGATCTCATTGAACTGAAAAGTGGACATCTCTTCTATTATCGTGGGACAGATACTGGCAGAACTAGTGGTGTTGGATTTATAATAAACAAGAAACTGAAGGATAAAGTGGTAGAAGTTGAAAGTTCCTCTGACAGAGCTGCACGACTCGTTATCAACTATCTAGAAGATACCAGGCTCAGATTATTCAAACTTATGCACCCACCACAAGTCATCCTGAAGAAGAAATTGAAGAATTTTATGAGGAAATTCGTCATCTAAATAATAAAGGTAAGCAGCACTTGAAGATAATTATGGGAGATTTCAATGCAAAAATAGGGCAACGGCAACAGAATGAAACTTCAGTAGGTAAATTCGGTCCACGGCAACAGAAACCAGCGTGGAAATACTCTCGTTGAGTTTGCAGAGGCAGAAGGATTTTCATCTTGAACTCCTTTTTCAAAGAAAAAGCCACACAGGAAATGGACATGGAGACATCCAATTGGGACGACAAGTGAAATTGATTTTATTATGTGTAACAAAAAATTCGTCATCGAAGACTGCAGTGTGCTGAACAAGTTCAACACAGGTAGTGACCATAGATTGGTGAGATGTAAGATGCACCTCAACACTAAACTGGAACGTAGCAAGCTCATAAGACAAACAAAATGTATTGACATAACCAACCTTAAAAACACCATAATACTTTCAAGTTGGAACTGAAGAACAGATTCTCTGCTTTAGAAGGCCTAACATCGGAAGAAGTGGATATTTCGGAAGTTAACAGAAAAGTAACCAAAGCTCTAATGGAAACAGCAACAAAATTAGCTGGGTCTAAGAACAAGTTGCATGTGAACAAATTATCAGGAAAAACCAAAATGTTGATGCAAAAAGAAGAGAGATGAGGACAACTAAAGAAGATGTGACTTCCAAAGTGGAATATATAGAGCTATGCAAGACAGTAAGAAAAAGTATCACTGAAGACGTAAGGAAATTCAACTGTGAACTAGTGAGGAAAGCAATTGAAAACAACCAAAGCCTAAAGATAGCAAAGGGACATCTCAGTAAGGGAAGAAAACAGATTATGGCTCTGAGAAAAGAAGATGGTTCTATAACAAAGAAATAGAGGCAGAAATTTTGACAAGAGTGAAAGATTTCTACTCCAAATTATATGAAAGGGATGATACATGTACTCCAGACATCATGAAAGGTACCAGAGTTCTTCCAGTCCTCCCAGCAGAAGTTGCTCATGCAATCAAGAACATGAAGCGAGGGGAAAGCTCCAGGAGAAGATGGAATTACTATAGACATCATACAAGAAGCAAGTGGAGAAATCGAAACAGTACTCGCCCAAATTTTCACTCGATGCCTTAATGAAGGGAAAATTCCTGAGGATGGAACAACGCTACAATGATCTTGCTACATAAAAAAGGTGACATTGAGGATCTCAGGAACTACAGACCTATCAGCCTCCTATCAGTGGTTTATAAAATCTTCACTAAAGTTCTTTCACACCGCTTGAAGGTAACACTGGACATGGCTCAACCGAGAGAACAAGCTGGATTCAGGAGTGGCTACAGCACAATAGATCATATCCACGTACTGAGAGAACTAATTGAAAGAGCGAGGGAATATGAACTTCCATTGTGCATGGCTTTTATCGATTATGAAAAAGCCTTTGATTCGGTGAAACCATCAGCAGTTACCACGGCTCTGAAATCCTGCGGTATTGAAGATGCATACATTAATATTATTAATAACATCTATGAAAATGCAAGTGCAAAGATTCGGCTGTTTGAAAATACAACACACATAAAAATTGGAAAGGGAGTGAGACAAGGTGACACCATATCTCCGAAGCTCTTTAATGCCACATTGGAAAATGTCTTTCAATCACTGAACTGGGAAAACAAAGGAATAAAGATTAATGGAGATTATCTAACCCACCTTCGTTTTGCTGATGATGTAGTCATTTTGCAACTACCCCATCAGAGCTGCAGAGTATGATCCAGGAACTTGCTGACAAGAGTAAAGAAGTGGGATTAAAAATGAACTTTCAGAAGACAAAAGTGATGTTCAATGCTTTTACAAGAAATGAAGATTTATCGATTGATGGAGAAAAACTGGAGATAACAGATACGTATGTTTATCTTGGACAGCAGATATCAAGTGAGGGTCACATTGATGAAGAGAGTTAATCGGCGTACAAAACTCGCCTGGAGAGCTTTTGGAAGAAACAGCATAATTTTCAAGAGCAATATGCCATTATGTCTTAAAAGAAAAGTGTTTGATCAATGCATCCTTCCAGTGCTTACGTATGGTGCAGAGACGTGGACCTTAACTAAAAGAGACATACAAAGGCTGCAGACAACTCAAAGTAGCATGGAGAGGTGCATACTTGGTGTAACCAAGAGAGATAAGAAGAGGAACTCCTGGATCCGAAAAATGACAAGAGTGGAAGACATCATGATCAGAGTTAAATCCCTGAAATGGCAATGGGCTGGACATACTGCCAGAAGGACAGACCATAGATGGACAGCGAAATTTTAGATTGGATTCCAAGGGACAGGAAAAGACCCAGAAAAAGACCACATGGGAGATGGGTGGATGAAATTCGTAAATATGCAGGAGTGACATGGAGGAGACTGGCACAAGACAGACCGTTGTGGAGGAAACTTGGGGAGACCTTCGTCCAGCAGTGGATTGATAATGGTTGACAATGATGATGATGATGATGATGTAAACATCATATGCAAATTTTCACTGTCTTCTGTGTCATCTAACAGATTTTACCACACATGGAAAAATTTCATTGAAAAGTAGAAGATCCAAATACTGCATAAAAGAGATGGATAAATAAAATCAGACAGCATGTTGGAACAATAAGGAAGTTTGTTGTCCTTTTGAGTCTTACACCTTTTAGCCACATGAGTGATCCCTTATTAATCTTACATCAAAGACGAAAAAATACCCTCAAGACAAAATTTTGGCAGAAACTTCGGGAAATCTTTGTACAGTAATGAATGGCTGCTGCAGAAGATGATATATTTTTAATTTTTTGAACTTTCGTTTATTTCCATATCATATGTAATATACTGTACTTGAACAAGCAATAGGAAATTTCAATGTTATTAGTTTCCACTGCAAATTTCCAATTGGTTTTACTTGTACTGCACACACATCTACAAGTTTAACAGAAAAATTAGTGACCAGAACTTATTTATATATACATCCATGAGAACAACTCAAATGAAGTTTATCTCACCCGATTTTAAATATGTAGTATTTCAACTATGGTATTGTAACTAAATGGTTACATATGTTTTCTTCGTCACATTTTTATGCCATTGCAAGAGGTGCATTAGCAATTATAAATTATTATTGCTATGATCTTATCTTGTTATTTGATGAATAAAGAAATTCATTTACCTTGAGTCTTGTTGTTTAATTCTCACATCACTGCATCTCTAATGTATGTCCAATAGTTTACGGATGGTAGGTATTTCATTGAGTCTTCCCAGGTGACTTGAAGAGTACACATTAATGACCCAACGAAAATACCAAAAGGGGTAAAAGAAAGAATATCTACATCAACTATACACTGAAAAAAACAAACCAACTTGGAATTAAAACTTTCACACTGCAGTTAAAATCCTCAAACTGTACAACACCCCACGCCGAGGTTGAATCAACAGCCACAGAAAAATTTAGTAGTCTCACAATATATAAGAAGTACAAAAAGGTATATTAAATTAAGAATGATGGAGCACCTTTCAAATTGGAACAAAAAAGAAATAAAAACATCATTAATATAATTTTGTTCAAAAAACCAAACTACACCATATTGGGAAGATGTACGCCTCCTTGTTCCAACAAAAAACATGGAAATCCATATTAATGTCAGAAGCTTTACTTACAGAAAAAACAGAACATTCGAATTGCAATAATAATAGCCCAATAATTTTACCAGATCCATGGAAAAATATAATAACAATAGAAAAGAAAATAATTCAGAAAATTAAAAATAAATATAAAAATATCAAAAAGAAATACAACACAGAACCTACCTTTGAAGATCGCCACCAGATGAAAGCAGAGGATGGTGAACGAACTGAACCTCAGGTACAAGAATACATTTGTCAGATTTGAACTCAGCAGATTTAAGTAGACACCAGTTCCGCTGATGATGCGATGGTATTCGCACAGTCGAAACGCATCCAGTGAATGACGATGAGTAAATCTAAACTGGGGGAGCTAACATGTAGTGGTTGGAGGATGCAGTACGAGTCTTCCTCACATACTGAAGTCAGAATTTTATTTTGTACAGTTTCTAATGGATATCATTAATTGCCTTATAATGGTTACTAGGTTTTAATCTCATGGAGCTTATGTGGCTGTTGATTAAACCTCGGCACGAGATGTTGTACAGTTTGAAGATTTTAACTGCAGTGTGAAGATTTTAATTCCAATTCAGTTCGTTTTTTTTCAGTGTATAATTGATTTAGATATTCTTTCTTTTAACCCCTTCAGTATTTTTGTTGGGTCATTAATGCACACTCATGAAGTCACTGGGACGACTCAAGGAATACTTACCATCTGTAAACTATTGGACATATATTAGAGATACAGCGATATGAGAATTAAACAACAAGACTCAAGATAAATTAATTTCTTTATTCATCAAATAACAACATAAGATTATAGCACTAATAATTTATAATTGCATAATGTTCCTTTGGCAATGGCTTAAAAACGTGTTAAACAGAACATATGTAACAATTTACTAACAATACCATACCAGAACTTATATTATCACAAAGAACTTTGTAATATCTCCTTAGAACCGAAATGACATAATCAAAATATTGACTTCTTAGTTCGTTAAATTAAACACTAAATTATAATTCTTTATGGGTATTCCTAGGAAAAAAATTTAATGTTAATTGCAAATTTTTGGTTAAAATTTAAAAAATTCCTAGGAATGCCCATAAAGAATTATAATTTAGTGTGGACATAATCATATTTCCAGGGGAGGGTAAGTGCCCCCTCTTTCCCCCTATATGGGCACCTATGATGTCACAATGAAAGTAACTGAGAACTAGTAAAACATAGTGGCATGACCAGAAAAATAGCTAGTGGTAAATATTTGGAGTGGCTACTACTAGTGTAGGGGAAAGAGAGATTTTATGTAGAGGATTTTAGGAAGGGAGTGTCTGACCCCAAGTCTTGAACAACCCTTAGAAAGTTAGAAGATTTGAGCTACAGTGCCCGACAGGAAAGTTACACGAACGCAAGGCAGAAAAGAGGATGAAGACACCTTTGTTTACAACTGGGGGCCAGTACCCCAGGGTCTGACAGCTTAACATGCCCATCTGATGCACAGTGGACATTTAGTGGTTCCAGTAGTTTGTACCCGCCTGGAATCGGCCCTGAGACTTTTCCCGAAGCATCTCACAAATGTTAACCATTAGGCCATCTGTGGCCCTAATGTAGGGATGCATGTAAAATATATACATATATAATACATCCCAAAAGAGGAGGAGGTAGCTTCAGGATGTATTTATAAATACATTTTTTTACGAAGGAAATGACTCAAAAACTTTTAATATAACTGTAAATAATCATAGATGTTTTATGAGTGTTACAGTATTTTATCAGTTCATAGCCTGTGATGGACATATCTTCTGGTTATACCACTGGAAAGACAAGTAAAAATGAAAAAAATAATAACAAGTCTACTTCTTACACTTGATTTGCTGAGATCTAACCTATCTGCACCTTCTTCTCGGCATCGGCTGAATTCTTTGGCTACATCCTTCAAAAGGGATGAAAACATCATTAATCTAGTTTATTTGTGAATGATATTTTGTTATCACCATAATGCACTATTAAATCAAGATGTGTCATTTATTAAAATAAAAATAAATTTCTTCACCTTCTGAAACAATAACCACAAGAAAATGAATACTAACCATGAAATAAAGTACATTAAAAGGGCATAGTAAGTCATTCTTTGAAAATTCTATTCATCATGTTGAAAGTTTACTGCAATACCACATCGGCAGATAATGCAAGTTCAACAAGTACAGCAACATTGCAGTAGACTTTCAACATGATGAACAAAATTTTTCAGGACTACTGATTAATTATATCCTTTTGATAAACTTATAAAATGAATCTACATAATTAATATTAAAATGATGTACAACATACACTTTTCAAATGATTTATAATGGAACAAAGACTTTTCAAAAACTTTATGTGCTAGTAGTAACTAAGTAAAGCCAATGACACCATAAATTGACATGTGACCACCTTATGCTTCTTACAGCATTATTACTCATTCAAGTAAGTGAGAAAAGAAATGTTTATTCTTTCATTTCTTAATGTAATTCTAAGAAGATGAATGCACTATTACTCATACAATGATTTCAAATTCTAGTTTTCCCATCTTTCTAAAACATCAGCTTTTCCCACCCTCCTTTCATTTCTTTGGGTGAAGTGTAATCAACACATTTATAGAATTCAAAAGTTGTTTTAAGTCATTGTTTCTAATTTTCTCCTTTATCTGTTTGCATCTTTAAGTGTTTCTAGCTTTCAAATATTTTGGAGGCATCATATAGGTTTTACAAGTTAGACTTTTGCTTCAGTGGTGCAACAATGTGTATTTCAAAACTACTGGATACACACATTAATAATTTGAGAAATCTATCTCTATGTTATTTGGAAATTTTCATGTCTGCTAGTTTGGAGATTCGATTCCTTGGCAAATTTCATCTCATATTTTTGTGCAGGTGTTCAGTATTTCACTTTGTTCAATCACTTCTTGACTTTTTTCTTTTCTTGCATTCCTTTTGTTTTTCTCAATGGAACACAGAAGTGCTGAAAATGTTGACTTCTTTTCACTGGAGTTTAAATATACTAGTTCCATCTGTACATCCATTAAAATAAGTATTTGCAGGATTTTACACAGAAACAATACAATACAATTCCTGCTCTCACAACCACAGAGAGAATCCAAATGAATTAAATTTAAAAGCCAGAGGAAATAAGTCTCATCCATGTTACTCCTGCATACTTTCGAATTTCATCCACACATCTATGTGGTCTTCTTCTGGGTCTTTTACTGTACCTTGGAATCCAGTCAAAAATTTTGGTTGTCCATTGATGGTCTGTCCTTCTGGAAATATGTTTTTAATGTATATAGTTGCATGTATGCTATGGACTTGAAAGTCTGTACCTTTAAAACATTACTTTTGTGCATCTGTGATACCTGTAACACTGGAGCTTCTTAACTCTGGATAACTAGCACAACATACTTAATTATGCAATGAACAATATTAGGCCTTCTAACAACCAGAAGAGAGTAGTCTAATTAAAAACAGTCTTTATTGGTATCTAAGGCATATCAGTTGAACAGCTCAGCAATGTTAATAATCAGTGACTAAAGAGTTAATTTTGGAACATTTCACAGCACTGTATTACAACAGCATGAATCTGTCTACTACAAGACTCAAAGTGTCTGACTATCAATGTAACTTTGTCAAATAGATATAAATATTGCTAGTCTTGAAGAAGATATAGCATACAATGCAAAGCTGTACCAATCTATCCTCTTTTTAACACTGCTTGCTCCACACGCACACATTAATAATTGAGAAATCTATCTCTATGTTATTTGGAAATAACATAGAAATAACTCTTTGAATAAAGCTCATATTGAGAAATGGCTTCCTAGTTTAATTGAATTAATAATCTAAAGCAACTTATGGGAATTTACTAGGAATTTTTTTCCATTTATAGCAAATTTTCGGAGAGAGCCTGAAGAAGGAGAAGAGTTTTCTCCGAAAATTTGCTATAAATGGAAAAAAATTCCTAGTAAATTCCCATAAGTTGCTTTAGATTATTAATAGAAATAACATCATTCTTATTGTGTTAAACATACACATGTCATTCAGACCTGAACTCAAGACTATTGTCACATGACATTCCATGGTTGAGAAAATACGATATTAAAGTTGAAATGCTTAAAGAGTACGAACTCATAAATTTACATAGGGGAAGAAACTAAATATGAAAGTTAAATATTGGAGCAAGCGTCATAAATGCAAGACATGATGCTGGTTTTCTGGTGATATGAGTCACAAAAATTAATCACATGATAAACCAAAAGGAGCTATCAATGATGCCAATTTGGAGTCCTTGATCAGTGGTGATGACAGCAACTCAGAACTGGGTGGGCTATGGGGTGGTGGTGGTGGGGGGGGGGGCATGATTGAGAGGACACAAATTTTGAAGTGTTGGGCAGAAATTTTGGCAAAAAATTCTGTACATGCAGATTTTACCCGATGCAGTAATGTTATCCCAAGTCAAAAAGTTTTCAGGTACATACTGAACATAGTATTTATTCAATGTACATAGTATGAAAACCATCGATACAAATCTCTATGAGAAGTTACTATTTCTCCGAAATTTTGGCTTACTTATGTTGTTTTTTCTTTCTTTCTTTTTTTGTTTTTCTATCATAAGGCTGTTTATGAATATTAGTTTGTAACGTGACAAGGACCCCCCCCTTCTCTCTCTCCCATCTTATCTTTTAAACTATAATTATAAAAATGGTGCGTTTCTACTACTCTCTTAGATATTTACACAGAGGACTCCTTTCATTTCCAAGAGGTACAAACACTAAATTTAACAAAAAATTCATTTTTTATAACAAAGTTTCTGTGAATTTAAAAAATTCAGGTACATTTATCCAAGTTCCCCAAAATCTTTGACGGCTGCACCAGCCATATGTTATAACAACCTAAATATTTTGAGGGGCTAAAGGGTTCAAAGAAAAGTTGGGTGGGCTGAAGCCCACCCCCAGCCCACCTGTATATATGGCATCGTGCCTGGCCTTGATTTAAATCAATTCACGTCAAAAAAGCAAGAGAACTTGGCAAGAAACTTGGCAAGAAACTCGTAGTACACTATGCAACCATTTCGTGACATTTAACGAAGATGGATAAATAGGTCCCACATGAGTTGACGAAACATTACAAATTACGATGATTTGATGTTTGCCCTTCTTTGCTTCTCCGCAACCAAATGAACAACATTTTGTGGCGCCTCGTCACGTATCATGAGAAATGGATGTTGTCTGACAATTGCCTGCTTTTGGCGCATTGGCAAAGCACCTTTAAATTTTTTGGCATTGGCTCGACCGCGGTGAAGCCTCAAAACACACCTCGAAGCAGGTAATCCATCGCAAGAAAACGAATCGCCTGCGTTCGGCGCATAGTAGGCTCAACCGCGGTGAAACCCCAAAACACACCTCGAAGCAGGTAATCCATCGCACGAAAACGAATCGGCTGCGTTCGGCGCATGCACTCGACTGCGGTGAAGCCCCAAAACACACCTCGAAGTAGGTAATCCATCGCAGGAAAGCGAATCGCCTACATTCAGCACATTGGCTCGACCGCGGTGAAGCCCCAAAACACACCTCGAAGCAGGTAATCCATCCCAGGAAAACGAATAGCCTGCGTTCGGCGCATAGGCTCGATTGCGGTGAAGCCCCAAAACCCACCCCGAAACAGGTAGTCCATCGCACGAAAACGAATCGCCTGCGTTCGGCGCATAGGCTCGACTGCGATGAAGCCCCAAAACACACCCCGAAGCAGGTAATCCATCGCAGGAAAATGAATCGCCTGCGTTCGGTGCATAGGCTCGACCCCGGTGAAGCCCCAAAACACACCCCGAAGCAGGTAATCCATCGCAGGAAAACGAATCGCCTGCGTTCGGCGCATAGGATCGACCGCGGTTAAGCCCCAAAACACACCTAGAAGTAGGTAATCCATCGGAGGAAAACGAATCGCCTACGTTCAGCGCATTGGCTCGACCGCGGTGAAGCCCCTCTCTGTCGAGAATTTTCATGTTCGTAAATCTTGGGGAAACTGATCATTTCGCTGAGATTTACGAGGAAAAATAAATAAATAAATAAATAAAATAAATAGAATGAAAATCCTCAACAGTTCACGTTTCAAAATTTTGGTTGGAGGAGGCGGTGAAGTGAAGGAATAATAATGGCTATGTTTGTTCATTTCTCAGCCCTGACAAAACAAGCACAATTTCGTGAAGACAAAAAAGGGGGAATAATAAGAATTAAACTTCTTTTTTCTTTTGGGTTAATTTACTTTTTACTTTAGTAAGTTAGAAAAGAAAAGGCGAGCAAAAAGTTACCATCAGCCCTTTTAGAAAACAAAATTATTTGCTATTAATCACGGACTGAAGGGAAAGCGTTTTTGTAAATTTGTGCAAAACCCCAAAATCTTTCTTTTTAGAGTCCGCCATTTTTAGGAAGGTTTTAGAATAAAACCTTCCTAAAACCTCCCTAAAATGTGTCACCAGAAGTTCTCTAAGCAAGCGTCAGGCTATTTTTGATCAACAGCATGCAGGTGGGTATGGCGTTTCCCCTGCGTGGAGGTCAGAGGTTACCCTGGCTGGCATGGGAGGGAGCCATGTGGTCAATATCAGAGTTTTGGCGGGAACCTGTTAGCCAACGGGCAGCGAAGTCATTGGTTACTAGGGGAAAAGTTTTAGCCAATGAGGGGTCAGCTGTTTTTCAAGCACCCCAGCTTTTGTTGGAGAAAGCGCCTCTCTACTCTCTTGACTCTTGACTTTCTCGTTGTGCTGGCCACGATGTAAGATCGCAAGAAAAAAAAATCCGGTGACGGCCAAGCACGCTCGCCGGGACCTTTGGCTGGGCCGGCAGTAAGAATGGCTTGCAACTTTGTTCTCGAGGCGTGGGGACGGTTTTTTTTAATTTGCAACCCGAATCAGACGGCTGAAAAGATTCAAGGAACTCATTACCTGAGATGAAGTGTTCACTGATTCATTCCTCTCATAGTGGACGCCTGCAGTATTGAGCTGCATGGGAAAAATGGCCTCAGCAGGAGAATTTCTTCCTGCCGACCCAAATGCTTTCGCCGCTCTGTTCGACATATAAAGGGAACGACTGAAACATGGAGAAAAGTCTACAGCTGTATATTTTGAACCTGAGACAACTGGAGGCGTCGTCATTGGCCGTCGTTATTTTGGAAGAAGCCAGCCCCTCTCCGAAGGAGACTGACGGTGGTGTTGAAAAGGTCATCAAATCATGCCAAGACCCCCTCCTTAAACCAGTGCTACAGGGAGAGTTGGAAACTTTCTCCAGGAGAGGCAGTGTTTTTTTCCCCTTCTGTTTTTGGAAGTGAACAATTTTTTTTTATGGGGTGAGGTGAGTCAATGTACTCAAAGGCAGTGCTGTGCACAGTGAAAAAGGTAAAGAAACTTTTTGTTTTAGCATTTCAAAAGGATAAGAAAATATATTATGTTAGGGTTACTTTAAAATATTTAACATGTGGGTTTTTGACAGTGGGGCAGTGTGAAAAAAAAGTGTATATATAAATATATGCATTCACCTTAAGCAAATTTTTGTTTTGGATAATTTATATATAATGTATCATGTAGAGAATTTGTATCGTTGAGCATGACAGTGGGGCAGGTCAGGTTTCAGTTGTAATCCATGCTTGGGTCAGTAAATGCTAAAGAAATAAAAATGTAAATGCTCTTCCATTCAGGTTTATTTTTGGTATGGTAGTGTTATGCTGTGTAAAGAAACCTCCATGTCGTTTTCTATAAATATGAAAGTCTATATTAAAGGGGAAAGGCAATGTGTAATTTTTTTACATGTGTAAGGAGTATCTAATATCATAATTGTGTTAAAAGCTATTTTGAAGAACAACCTCTCAAACCAGTAATTTTTTTATTTAGGAGATTTAACTTTCTTGTGCTTGGTAGTTTTAATAATATATAAATTGCATTTGTATTTATACACATACAGGGCCATGTAGTTAAAATTTGTGTCTTGGAGGCAGAGTATGGTGATTTTTGAGTTTGGCAAGTAATGGGTATAAAATTGTCTGTACCATTTTGTAGTAGGGTGGATTAGTTTCCAATATCAGTCGGTGGATCTGAAAAATGGATTTTCATGAGTGGGAGACATTAAAAAAGGCATGCACGCAGACTAGATTAATAAAGTGTTGGCCTGTATAATTACTCTTGTATAATAATGGAATTCTTCAGTAGGTGATGATTTCTGGAAATAGATAGTTCTTGGATAGGTGTAATTTTCTGGAAATAAATGGTTCTGCGATGTAATGTGTTTTCCTGGGGAAAAGGTGATTAAATGGTTTTTCTGGGAAATGAGTGATATAGTGTATTTTTCTGGGAAATAATGATGTTAGTGTATTTTTCTGGAAGGTAGTGTTAATTCTCCTAGAAGCTGTGTGCCGAGGGAATGAAAGGATATGGGTATTTCTAGAAGTAATGTGAGTTTTTGTATGATGTTTTTTCTGGAAGCTGTGAGTACCAGAGAAAAATAATTGGGGGGGGGGGGCAACAAAGTTCTTGCAGGGTGCTTTCCTTATGTGGAAAAATGCTTCGTGCCTGAAAGGGTATAGATGGAAACAATTGGGGGATTGTTCTTCCACCCCCGGTAAGCCGAAGACCCGTAGGAAGCTATCCCGAGCAAGGCAAGTGCACGAGTGTTGTCCCAAAACAGTAAGTGAAGAAAACAATACAGGGTGATATGTCACACTTACACTTCCATTTCGGTGCATAGGCCTGATTGGATTCATGACCCAATCTCACCTTCAGCCTAGATAATACATCCTCACAGTGAGAATTTTGTTTTCAGTGAAATTGAGCGATTTGAATGAGATGTTTGTCTAGCTAGTGCCTGAATTTACTATATGGATCGGTTAAATTGGTGAAAAACTTAGTGTACCTTTGCAAATGTAGGTTAAGCTGATTTTGGAGTTGCATGTCAGAAATAGTTGTGTATTTTAAAATATTGGTGAGCAGTAAAAGTACATATAAATATAAGTTCAAGTCCAGGAGTGTTGAGAGTTAGTGTTTGCCTTTTATTTACATGGTGGGATTTTGGGTACTCAGAGCAAGTTTGTATTGTGAAGTATTTTGCATTGTTCCAGATGATAGGGTGAATTTTAAGTATATTTGTCAGCATTATTGTGTAATGATAACTTTTGAGGTAACTGAGTAAGGTATATTTAGTGCAGTATGTTTTTAGTAGAATGTTGAGAGTGATTTTGTATCAAGTAATGCTAGAAGGTTAAGTATATTAAATTTTAATGCAAATTTTCCTGGTAGAGTAGGATTGTTTACTGAAGTAAATTTTGGGTTACTTATAAATTTTTGCTCAGTTATTGTAATTTTAAAATTAATGTTGGTTAAGGAAACTGGTTTGAGGGGTGTATTTGAAAAGAAATGAAATCTGTATTGTGTATACAGTAAGCTATAAATTCCTGAAGAGAGGGAGAGACTGCACTTCAGCTGTCCAAACTTATCCACAGTGTTTATGTTATGTTCCCTAAGTCAAGAGTATTTATGTGTTTTTGCAAATCTTGATTTTCTGGGTGAAATATGTTCGCAGACCACCCGAAAGGGATAATTTTGATTCTTACGTCATAGATGTGTTGCAACAAAAAAATCTAAATAGTGCTGTAACAACTAGATTTGAGTTTAAGTGAGATTATTGCCTGTAAAAGTGGCCAATGTGAAATTCAGGGTAGCAAATTAGTATTCGCTGGCAGAAATATGTGTTCCTCCTTTCCTTTCTGAATTATAGAAATACATGAAGTGCGTGTGTCATTTGATTTTTTTTTTTTTATCATTTTATAAGGCCAGTTTGCCAAAGGTTAGAAATTTAAAAACTGTGAAATACTGATTGTGTTTGATCAGAAACAAAGTGTTGATTTGGGTATTTTTTGATTGATGGAAACACCTTGTTGTTGTTTTTGTTGTTATTTGATTAAGTTTCAAAAATAAATACAGGCCAAGTGGCCTTTCAAAAAAACCCAAACCGTGTGCAATGAAGAACTAGTTGACTCAGTTAAAGTTCATCGCAGGGTCACATGCTAATCCACCTTAGCTTGCCTAACGCCGGAAACGATTCGGGAAGTTTGTTTATTTAATTAATGCATTTTGTCCTAACCTCCAATTTGATCATCACAGCCTACAAAAGTTATTACACGTGTACACTGTATACTATCTAATTTTTAGTGTTTACAAATTTGGTACACATGTAAACAATAATTACGTATTTTACACTTGCAGGTGCCTCAACTCATCATATATTCAAACCTTCAATAATAACTTTGGGGAATTTTCAAACATCAGTGTTGCATTTTATTTATATTTTCATTTATCATGGCGTTAAGACAATTGAATTTACTTTTTGTTCCGAAATACATGCACCCATCTCCCAAATTTTAAAATTTTGCCCTAAATTCAACTTTTACCATAATTTTGATAATTTGCATAAGTTTAAATGCTAATTACCCAGATAACCTTGTCCTTTTGATTTCCCACTATAACACCTCAAAACACACCCCGAAGCAGGTAAAACATCCCACGAAAACGAATTGCTTGCGTTCGGCGCATTGGCTCGACCGCGGTGAAGCTTCAACCCCCGCCCTCCACCCGAAACAGGTAATCCATCCCAGGAAAAAGAATCGCCTGCGTTGGGCGCATTGGCTCGACCGCGGTGAAGCCCAAAACACACCTCGAAGCAGGAAATCTTTTACAGGAAAACGAATCGCCTGCGCTCGACGCATTGGCACGATCGCGGTGAAGTCCCAGAACACACCCCGAAGCAGGTAGTCCATCCCAGGAAAACGATGGTGAGTTCTTGGTGGCACGGAGCTCGTATGATCCGCTCCTCTTACTTACAACTGGGTCAAACCATCACGGCGGACAAGTATTGTCAAGAACTTAACATAATGGAAGAAAACTATCCACAAAACAGCCGGCATTAGTCAATCGCAATGGGCCCAGACTTCTCCGTGAAAACGTGAGACCTCAATTTGCACTCCAGACGATTACGAAGTTGCACTAGGCAGGGCCTGATTTACGGTAGGGCATTCGGGATACGTGCCCAGGCCCCCGACCTCTGAGAGCCTCCCTAAAATATAGTTACATATTACTTGCTTTTCATCAAACTGATTCGCAATGTTCATCCGCTGAAAAAGTTAGAATTGTAATTTCAGAACTGTACGTTTAACACATAGAAATGACAATTATAATTTCCACAAATAAACAGAACACCAGATTACTGGCAATTCAATGTCTTAATCTGACAGTAATGACTAAGTAACCGGTCTTCAAACACACATGCACGCACATAATACGGGATGCCGGGAGGTCCCCCTGAAAGCCTCTTGTCCAGGGCACAGGGGCGTATTTAGAGGGGACGCCAAGGGGGCTTTGGCCCCCGCCCCCGAAAGTGTTTCATTTCTTTCATCAAATGCATCAACTTACAATAGAAAATAATGCATTAATAAAAATGCATCAACTTACAATAGAAAATAATGCTTTAACAAAAATGCATCAACTTACAATAGAAAATAATGCTTTAAATTTTTCTTCTATTTTTCATTAACTTTTATTTTATCCTGATGGATTTCAAAAACTTTCATTATCGCCCCCCCCCCCCCCGAAAAAAATGCTATATATACACATACAATTTTTATATATACAGTTTGGTACAGTTTGGGCCCCAACTGTATAAGTCAGACTGTGACACCAGGTGAGGTACGAAATCTTACCTCTCCTGCCTTATTCACCTGATATGTCTCCTATGGATTAGACATCTCTGTAGGATAAATGGTTTCCCAATCAAACATCAGTTGAAACCGGATTCCATGAGTCTGTTGAAGCTCGACATTTTTTTCTCTCGATCTCGTAGGCCGGAACAAAGATCAGCAAGGCACTGGAGCGCTTTTGACAATCACCTCTAGTAAAATTTTGAATGTTAAACAGTTTGTGCGAGAAAAAAATTAAATATTTCTGGAGCTCCTATAGCTTTATTTCGTTTGATGGCCGAGAAAAATGAGTGATTTTTAACCGAAAGCATTACTGACCAATTTATCCTGCCTCCCTCTTTGCCCGCAGGCGATCTTGCTTTGTCGCGTACGACAATACATCTCTTTTCCTTTCTTTTTCTGACGAAACGAAAAACTGATTTTTTGCTTGAAGCCCCCTTCCCCCTCCGCGGCGCTGCATTTCCCATTAAATAAAAATAATAGCTGCATGGAGCGACAGCTTACGGTGGGGCGGAATTTCGCGAGGCACCTTGTTGTTCGCATGGATAAAATGTAGAGGACATTGAGAAATTACTTGCGTGTTTTTATCTCTGCATTCAGTGTACAGAGAAGCATCAGGGGCGCCGATCCGGCCAAGTGAATCAACTACATCCAATATTTAAATGGGGGGAGGGGGGAGGGTCATGTTCACAATTTGTGATACAAGTACATGAAATTTACTAAAATACCTTGTCTCGAAATTTCTGAAAGTCGAATGGGGCATACAGCCAAATGCATGTGGATATGTTAAATTCGGAAATGTATATGTAAATTTTCTCCAGTGAAAAGTTCCCTAAGGGGCGGCGAAATGGTATTATACTTTGCATTGGGGCACAAACATGCCTTGCGCTGTCGGTGATTATTTCGATTAATAAATTTTATTTTGCACCGTATTTTGGGTGTTTGAAGTTTCCATCAATGTTGCGGCATTTTCTTTCCGCAATAAACTGATGCATCTTATGGGCCGGTATGAAATCGCAGTACACAGGTCACCACAAAATCGCAATACTAAATAGAGTCAGAGCCGGATTTCCCAATAGGCGCAATAAGCGCTAGCTGGTGCCCTCAAGCAGATGGAGCGACCTCAAAATGAAGTTCAATGTGTACTTCACAAGATTCCACATAGTTTCCGATTCTAATAGATTAGACATCGGACATATCGCACGTGGATCAGCTTGTTTTTATATTAAGGTATGTCGCGGCAAACGGAGAAATCAAAGAAAGATTTCTTGGATTTGCTGCAATCGGCGAGCACAAGGCCACATACTTAGAAGAAATTGTACTAAAGGAATGAGACAGTTTATCTCTTGACATTAAAAAGTGCAAGGGACAAGCATACGACAGCACAGCAAATATGTCAGGCAAATATACAGGGCTACAGACCAATCGGCGAGCATAAGGCCACATACTTAGAAGAAATTGTAATAAAGGAATGAGACAGTTTATCTCTTGACATTAAAAAGTGTAAGGGAGAAGCATACGATAACGCAGCAAATATGTCAGGCAAATATACATGGCTACACACCAGAATAAGAAGCCATAGTCCCACTGAATTTTACGCTCCTTGTGCAAGTCACTTACTAAACTTAATTGGAAGTTCGACAGCCAATTCCTGCCGAAATGCAGTGAGATATTTCTACTTTGAGGACACCCTGTGTACCTTCTTTCCAAAGTCAACGAGACCCTTGGAACATTTCGGACGCTTGTTTGACATCTGACTCCTTATCATTGAAAAGTTACATAAGGTGGTCAGTGCTGATGGTACATTGGCTTAAAGAACAGTTTTGTGAACATACAAAATGCGTTGACGAAAATCGAATCATGCGAAAATGAAAAACCAGAATGTCGATTAGAAGCGAAAGGGCTGGTAAAACAATTCCAGGAGTATGAAACAGCTCGATTAACCATATTTTGGAATACGGTATTGCAAAGATTAAACGCTACGAGCAAATATTTGCAGGTTCCCAAAATGAACCTTTTGAAAGCTGTGAATTCGCCAAAATAATTAAAAGCATTCATCATAAGTTTGAGAAGTAATTTTCAATCCATAGAAGCCGACGCCAAAGCTTGGACCGACAACCAAAAATTCAAAGATGAAAAATGTGGACAGAAGAAAAGAAAAACTCTTTTTGACGAGACTAAGGAAAACGAAGTTGGTCTGCAAGGCAAAGAACATTTCATCACAGAAACCACTTATATTATATGTGGCACGTTAACCTCTGAAACTGACCGTACGTAGAGTAGAAGTCTATGAAGACTTATTAGGCACATTTGTTGTTTTTTTCAACAGTCAGATGACAAATGACGAAGTGTGGGTATTTGCTTTAAAACTGACGAAGACATACAAAGAGGACATTGATATAAACCACTTTCAGCTTTTAAAAATTCATCAAAACGAAAATTTTCAGTTTTAAAATTTCATTAAGACGAGAATTTTCAGCTTTTAAAAATTCATCAAAACGAAAATTTTCAGTTTTAAAATTTCATTAAGACGATAATTTTCAGCTTTTAAAAATGCATCAAAACGAAAATTTTCAGTTTTAAAATTTCATTAAGACGAGAATTTTCAGCTTTTAAAAATTCATCAAAACGAAAATTTTTAGTTTTAAAATTTCATTAAGACAAGAATTTTCAGCTTTTAAAATTCATTAAGGAAGAAGGTGTGTGTGTTAAGGAAGAAGGTGTGAGCAATTCAACGGATATGTATCAATGCCTTAACGACAGCCTGCGATCAACATTTCAAAATGTCGACACAAAATTGATTTTTTTTTTTTTTGACATAGCCAGTAACGAATGCCAACGGCGAAAGGTCCTTTTCAGTTTTGAAGAAGGTAAAAATTTACTTAAGACATTCATTAGGGCAAGAAAAGTTGTCTCATCTATTTATGATATTTATAGAATCAGACTTAACATATTTTCTCAATTATGATGACATAATCAACACTTTTTCCAAAATGAAAGCGCGAAATAAAGCAGTTTAAAATTGCGACCACACTACTAAGATGTTTATTTTATCACACTCCGACATGCATTTCAGTCATTTTGATAACACAAATAAAAGGGGTCTCTACTTCAAATAAAAGGGGCCTCTACTTCAAATAAAAGGGGTGTAACGTACCAGGAGATGTGACGTACCTGCCAGAAGGACGCACACGACATAAAGGCAGATAGGAATCAGAATAAAATGTCCGCGTAGCTCAATTGGTAGAGCAACTTATTCCGGAATGAGGGGACCCGGGTTCGAACCCCAGCGCGGATAAAAATGACGGAGAAATTCACTTCGTTATAATGGCATCCGGATGACCCGACCGTTCAAAATCTCGCATTGGTGTGATGTTATTTCCACACCGCGAGATAGGAAAAATAAGAGAATCCTTTCTCCAGCACTTCCAAAAAGAAAAAAAAAAAAAGGGGGAGATGATGTAACGTACCAGGAGATGTGACGTACCTGCCAGAAGGACGCACACGACATAAAGGCAGATAGGAATCAGAATAAAATGTCCGCGTAGCTTAATTGGTAGAGCAACTTGTTCCGGAAAATGTCCGCGTAGCTTAATTGGTAGAGCAACTTGTTCCGGAATAAGCGGCCTCGGGTTCGAATCCCGGCGTAGACCAAAAAGGACGGAGAAATTTACTTCGTTATAATGGCGCCCGAACTACCCGGATGACCCGACCGTTCAAAATCTCGCATTGGTGTGATGTTATTTCCACACCGCGAGATAGGAAAAATCAGAGAATCCCTTCTCCAGTGCTTCGAAAAAAAATGTGTGTGACGTTGCATTCCACACACAAGATTGACGGGGAGTTCTCAAGTGCACGTTCTTCAGTGGTTATCTGCCTGCAACGATTCATGGTCACGGCTGACCCGTGGGCCATGCCCCCGGCCCTCTTTCGGGGGGGGGCATGGCCACGGGTCAGGGGGAGATGTGACGTACCTGCCAGCAGGGCGCGGATAAAAATGGCGGAGAAATTCACTTCGTTATAGGGGCCTCTACTTCAAACTGCGCGTAGGGCCATAGAATGTCGAAATCCGGCTCTGGATAGAGTGACGTAATTTGCACATTAACAGAATTTCACCCTCACTCATGACAGCGTACTTTGGAGGATGCTTCGCATTTCTGTATACCTTACCGATTAATTTATCTATTGGAAAAGATTACGCGCGTGGAAAGATAAAGAAAACATTTCTGTTCAAAGTCGATAATGGCGATGTTTACCAACTTGTATCCCTGCTACTGAACTAGATAGAAAGAAAGCTTGAACTAAATTACAAAGTTCACACGGACTTTCCAAGCCAACAAACATATGTGCAATTAGGGTATTTCATGGCCAAATCACCACAAACAAAATAAAACAGCTGTTGGGAATGTTTACAAACAGAAATCAGCTGGAAGCACTCAAACTTTCCTTCCTCTTATAAGGTTTTTGAACTTTCACCGTTATTTACGATGACACCTTTGGAAAGCCATAAATTTCGTAAAAAAAAAGTTATAAAAAATTAAAAAGTTGCTTTTGAAAAATCACACGTGTTTGAGAATTTTACAGTGATAAAAAGTAGGACGAAATTTTAAGAGATTTAATTCATTAGAGGAATTAAAATTGAAAGCTGGTTCTTCAATGGTCGTTAACTCCTGGAAATCTTAAGGTCAGTTAAACAAAAACAACATGCAACTAATCATCGCATTTATTCCGTTTGAAGTGCTGTACACCCTTTAATTCCGCAATAAAACAAAACACCATCTCCGACAAAGAACAAGGCCGTTACACGCCATATACCAATTACGTAAAGACATTTACTCTTTGACCTCATCGTGAATTTAACCTCGGGAGTTTGAAAAATGCCTAAAACTACTCCTTCCTAAAGCAAAATACGTCTTAAGGGCCAGTTGTGTGGGACAGCAGTATATACGTTACTGTCAGTGGCGTAACTACCAGGTAACGAAGTGGCGTACTGTAGCTGCCAGTTATAGTTTTATGAAAAAATTCGAACACGCACAATAATTAACCCCAAGATTCATATTTTGCTTTAGGATATATTTAGCTTTTCCTAAATAAATGCCTAGTTTCACTTTTAAAACACTGAATGTCCTACAGAATGAAACTGTTCGGCTCTTTGACTTCGGGTTGTAATACGATTCTTTATGATCATATGTAGAGGATTTTAGGAAGGGAGTGTCTGACCCAAGGTCTTAAACAACCCTTAGAAATAGGAAGCTAGGAGATTTGGGCTAGAGTGCCCGATAGGAAAGTGACACGGAAGCGAAGTAGAAAGGGGGAGGAAGACGCCCTTATTTAATACCGGGGGAGGGGGAGTGCCCGGGGTCCGACGGCTTAACGTGCCCATACGACGCACGGCGGATATTTAGTGGAACGAGCGTTCGTACCTGCTGGGATCGAACCTGAGGTCCTTTCCGTGGCAGTCACGAACGTTGCCCACTGGGCCACCCGCGGCCCTGTAACACGATTGCTCTGCAATGGGTTGTAAATAGTACGATCGCTCTGTGCTGCGCTGCTGAGGAAAAGCGCGAGGCCACATTGGCATTCCCCGTGGAGGATGTGGGAAAACAGTCAGTTACCTAAGATTACGTGCACGACAGGCGTCAACATTTATTTACAGCAGCCGCAGATCTGCTATGTGTAAGAGGGTGATTTCTTCAAGTGATTTATTTTAGTTTTGTACAAAGCAATTACACGTATTGTCAAATCTATTACCTAAAAATTTAAAACTGCAGGGCTCTACTAGGTACCATAATTACTTTTGCAGACACTCCTCCTGACTTCCTAATACACCCCCCCCACACACACACACTGCGAAAAAGCATCCTCCCTCGTGTTCGAAATCCTGGGAAAATTACTGTGCTTAGGGGTGCTGAAGTAAATTTGGGGGCAGGGGGCACGATGTGCTAGTTACGACACTGGTCACTGTAAAAAATCTGTAGATTAGATGTTGTAAATGTCAATGAAATTTAAATCTAAACAGCATTGTAACTTTGCAGTTTCGTACTCCTTCATGGCCGCAGCTAGGTCCCAGAACCCAGGGTTGGGAGAGGTGAAGAGTCATGGGAGGCTAAAGGTCATCAGGGGGGTCTGTGCTCAGCTACGAACTGCATTTTCCCACAAATACAGACGTAAAGTTTTGGTTTGTTTCTAATCGCTTCTTGTTGACTTACTTCATTAGCGAATAATTATGCCAAAAGTAAAAACAATTAGATTAAATATAAAATATGAAATAAAAAAAAAGGGGGAGAAAGAAACTATAACTATCCTGAAATAGAAAAAAGTCATATTCTTTGAATTTGCTTGATTGTCATTGAGCTGCGCGTACGTTTTTTTTATCATCGCTAGAACCTTTTTTTTTTTTTTTTGATTGGGTGTTTAATGACCACTGTGAGCAACTCATTGGGCTACAAGCAGTCGCCCATCCCTAACTTAGGGTCACAGGTTCCAGGGAAGGGAGAGAGCCAGTGCCGTAAGACAAACACAACATCCATGCCTCACGGGATTCGAACCCAGAACTATCTCGGACGAATGATTAGAAGCAATCGCTTAGATCCGTGTTCCGCAACCGGTGTGCCCCCCACAAGGTGAAAGGTGTGACGCGAACTTTTACCTATCATCCTATTGTAAGAAATTAATTGTCGAGTTTTATTTTTTAATTTTATCCCAGTTACTGTGTTTCATATATCTGTATTTCATTCTCTGCCGCTGCACTGATTAAATAAGATGGTGCTTCTTTATTCTTTATTACATGCCGCGAATTTTTATGTATTCTAAGAAATTAAATGTAAATTATTTACTCACAGGTGTTATATCGTAGTTTTGCTCCTTGATATATTTGTATTTCTCGCCTCTACCGCTGCGCTATGCGGCGTCTTTGTTACACTTGCCGCATGTTCTGCGTACGCCTTTCCCTAAAAGTGCGGGGATTAGAAAAACTTTCCGTCTTTCATTATGTTATTACGTTGTTTTGGTATTTGTCCCTGTGCTTCTTTAACGTTATTACTTTTTTCCTGTACCGATGCACCCACTCATTGTTAGACTTTATTTTAAATAAGTCGGTATATGTGTCCCATCTTCCCTTTGAAGAATATAGGTACCGCGTCTTACAATTATTTCAGTTCTACCACAGCTGTGCTCTGAAGTAGTCCGAAAATTGTGATTGCTAGTCGGTCTTGCTATTTTCTATTACTATTAAACTATTTTATTTTTTCAAGATGGGCAAGTTCCTTGTACGGAGTGTTTCGTCCGCGAGTGCATGTAGTGAAAGCATTGAGCTCGTAAAAAGGAACAAAAATTAGTGCACCGGCAGTTTAGTGATAATTATTTATATCAGGTTTTTTTTTTTTTTTTTGGGTTTGGTGATAAAACATGCCCAATCCCCGAGTGTATAGTTTGTGGGGATAAACTCAGCAGTGCTGTTATGGTTCCCAGTAAACTGAAACGACATTTGCCAACAAAACAAGTAAAGATGCCAATTATTCTCTGTCAAGCAAAGATATCAATTACACTGGTGGAAAGTGAAGAAAGAACACTAAGAAGGAATTGGCGGACGATCATGAAATTTACATATGTTAATTGGGTCGAGTTTACGTAAGTGTGATGTTAATTTCGGGACCAACCGGTGAGCGCTTACGCCACAGCACGGCATAATATGTAAATTATCGTCGGTGGTATTTAAGGAGTACGGCGAAGTGGATGTAATCAGTCGTCAGCGTACGGACGGACACGTGCGAAGACCCTGAAGAAGCTGCAATGCCTGGACATGGAAGGCGTGTACGATTTCAGCAGTTATCGGACTTTGAGTGAGGTCGTCTAGTCGGACTCTGCGAGGCCGGGTGGTCGTATCGTCGTATTGCGGAGCGAATTGGACGGGAAGTATCGGTGGTGGTACGATGGTGGCGTAGATGGTCCGAGGAATATTCCCACACGAGAAGACGTGGAACCGGGAGTTACAGAGAGACTGATGAGCGGACCGATCGACGCATAAGAAGAGCGGCGTTGTCAAGCAGAACATCCACTGCGACGCAAGTCCGAGCTGCTGTTGCACCTGAGGTGACTGTGCGAACAATCCGCAACCGTCTACTGGATGCAGGACTACGTGCACGTGTGCCTCTGGCATGTGTACCTCTGACTCCAGCCCACCGTCAGGAACGGCTGCAGTGGTGTCGCCAACGTCTGCACTGGAGAACGCAATGGCGATCTGTCGTGTTCAGTGATGAAAGCAGATTCTGCTTGGGAGCCTCCGATGGCCGTATGCGTGTTCGCAGACGCACAGGGGAGTGTCTCCACCCTTCTTGCATCTGCCAGTGACACACAGGGCCTACACCTGGTCTCCTGGGGTGGGGAGCGATCAGCTATCACTCCCGTACACAACTAGTGTTTGTACCGGGTACGTTAAACAGCACCTCCTACATCAACAACATCATTCAGCCCGTTGTTGTGCCATTTGTAAGGTCGGTCCATCGTGGTGTTTTCCAGCAAGATAACGCACGCCCACACACTGCACGTGCAACGCAACATGCACTTCAGGGTGTGAGACAACTTCCATGGCCTGCACGTTCACCGGGTTTGTCCCCCATTGAGCACGTGTGGGATTCTATGGGACAACGACTTATCCGGTCTCCACGGCCAGCCACTACCATCCCCGATTTACGCGTCCAGGTTGAGGATGCTTGGAACTCAATACTCCAAACTTACATCCAACATCTGTACGACAGACTCCATGCCGGAATTGCACAGTGTGACGCAGTTCATGGCGGTTCAACCTCGTACTAACCATGTTACATGGAAATGTTATATTTCAGTTTACCAGCAAACACAGCTGTATTTTGCCATAATGATTTGATTAAGTTATCCTCTGTATTCCGTTATAATGCTGTATAAATTTCGTTGGTATCAGACGTCTCCTTCGTGGTGTTCTTTTTTCACTTTCCGCCAGTGTATTTTCGTCGGTTGTTGGAACAAAACAAAAAACAAGTAACATTCATGACTGCGACAGTACGTGTTTCGGAAAAAGTACAGGATGCTAGCTATAAGGTAGCCGAATTTATTGTAAAGGAAAAAAAAAAAAAAAAAAAAAAAAAAAAAAAAAAAAAACACACACACAATAGCTGAAACGTTGTTAATGCCTGCTTGTAAGAGATGGTGAAAATAGTCCTAGGTTCAGAAGCTGCTAGTGAAATTTCAATAATTCGTCTCTCTGCTGACACAATCAGTCGCCGAGTTAGTGACATGTCCAGTGACATTGAAGACATTATGAAGGAGAAAATCAACAGCAGTCAGAAGTTCTCACTTCAGATAGACGATTCCACCGATATTAGCGGTCACGCACAACTTCTTGCCTACATTCGGTACATCGATGGAGATGTAATTGCAACTAATTTCTTTTTTTGCAAAGAACTTCCCGAGCGAGCTATCGGTGAAGAAATATTTCGTGTGACTAATGAATATGTGCTCCATAATGAATAAAAATGGAAGGATTGCGTTAGTGTTTGTACAGACAGCCATTTCTATGACAGGCCGAGTGAAAAGATCTGTTGTTAAAGTACGCGAAGTACATCCTAACATAGGACGCGATCATTGTCTCATTCACCGCGAAGCCATTGTTGCTAACTCTTTGCCATCTTTTCTGAAAGTTGTGCTGGACGAAGTAGTAAAAGTCGTGAACTTCATCAAATCGCGGCCCCTAAATTCGCGGCAATTTCCCGCTTTGTGTCAGGAAATGGGATCAGAACACACTACACTCCTGCTACATACAGAAGACGGTGGTTATCACGAGGAAAAGTGTTAACGCAAAAATTTGAACTTAAAGAGGAGGTACATGTATTTTTGACTGTTGAGGGGCATGAGTACGCGGATTTATTTGCAGATGATGAATGGGTATGTAAGTTTGCATATCTTTCCGATATTTTCGTACACTGTAAAAAAATTTATCGTAAATTTCACAGTTTTGGACCGTTAACAAGGTTGCCATCCTTTGACTGTAAAAAACAGTTTTGTACTGTATTAATTACGGAAAACAACTGCGAAAGAACAGTCAGGAACTGTTATTTTGACAGTTTTGTACCGTATTATTTACGGAAAACAACTGCGAAGGAACAGTCTGGAACCGTTATTTTTACAGTTTTGTACTGTATTATTTACGAAAAAAAACTATGAAGGAACAGTCAGAAACCGTTATTTTTACAGTTTTGTACTGCATTATTTACAGAAAACAACTGTGAAGGACAGTCAGAAACCGTTATTTTTACAGTTTTGTACTGTATTATTTACGGAAACAACTGTAGTTTTTACAGTTTTGTACCGTATTTTTTATGGGAAGGAACAGTCAGGAACTGTTACTTTTACAGCTTTGTTTTGTACTGTATTATTTACAGAAAAGAACTGTGAAGAAAGAATTACAAACAGTAATTCTTACAGTTTTATACTGTTGTTTACAGAGAGAAGAAACAGTCAAACTGTAAATCTTAGTTTTAAGATTATTAACCTAGCAATCAGATATGCCTGAATCGTGTGATTTTTTACTGTTCAATATGTAATATCACATCAGAAAACTTGAATATTACATCTCAATCCAGGGTGACATAATTTCTAAGTTTTCGTACATGATATTACATATTGAACAGTAAAAAACAGGCAATTCAGGCATATCTGATAGCTAGGTTAATAATCCTGTGACCTTGTTCCACATAAGGGAAGAACGCATCTTCAGCTGAATGAATAGTAAAACTTGCTTTATATAATGTGTTATTTTAATACAAACACTTGTGAAACAGGTGAAGTAAACAGTGTGCTCACAAAAAACTTTAATGATAATGTATAACAATGAATACGCACTTGTTTTATTGTGCTTATATTAAACATATGCTACTTATAAGCTTACTTGTTTTGTGTGCTGGCAAATTCAGCATCATCAGTCAGTTCTGAACATGATTCAGTGAAAGTGGTCTTATAAAGTAGGATATGTGTGATATAAAAGCAATAAAAATGTGTTCTCCGAGAACAACTGCAGTCAGTGTGGCGAGGTGTGGAAAAACACAAAGGTTGAAAAAACAGCTGAAGCTCAGATTTTCAGACAACATGGAGGGAAAGCACAAACGAATATTGAGCTGCCCAAGGATGATCATTGATTACATCTGAAATGTTAGAAGTATCTAACTTGCTACATAGACCACAGTCACAGCATGATGCAATAACACAAGATAATAGACATATCTGGTCAGTATTGCATTACAATTTGGCAGCCTGAACATGGTTTCCCTCTTCACAAAATAACACGGGAATGATAGGGAATTGTTGGCCCTCGACAACATAATACAGGCTGCTTTATGGTAATAGGGACTTCATCCTTTCTATTCTCCAGACCTTGCCACAACTTACCTTTCAGAATGTTTCAAAGATAAAGAGCTTTTCAAGAAAGCCACATAGGCATGGCTATAAGAGCCTCATACATATTTTACTGCCACATAAAGTTAAAGAAAATATTTAAAAAAATTGTCCCAATGGTTTCCCTCTTTACAAAATAAGATGTTTAGCTGTGTTTTCTTATTTATATACTGTCATTCATAAAGAGCAATAAAAGGGCTACTTTATTATTTTTAAAAATGGCTCTTTACTGAGAAATACTTTTGAATTTTCATCACCAAATCATAAATTTTGTGATTACCATCCAAACCATTATACCACGAGGCACAGTAGAATTCCAGAATTTCAACCTGTCATCAGTACAGCTTGTTCAAAGGATTATGCATTAAAAATTACTTTTATATTGATTGGTTACAATTTTAAAAAGGTGACAATGCTGAAAGGCCCAAGAAATCAGCAAAGATAATTGCTTTTTATTGCTGTCAAAGGTATGTTTTTATTCCCACAATAAAGATGTAGACCACAGATTCAAAATAGTTTCTCTTTTAGAGAAGTCGTATAACATCAGTAACTAAGCAGACTAGATATTAAACATGAAATAGACTTATCTTTTACAAATAACGTTTTTATTAAATAAGTGGTAAAGAAATTGTGGTACATAGTTGAAATATTTGTTTTTTTTATTGTTTTGTCCACTCAAAGTCAGTCATTCATTCATTCATTAACAAAAGAATGTTTGGACTGTATGGGTCATTTTATCTCTCAATTTTGATTCCATGATCAGGGTTGATGTTGAGATGGCACCTATACAAAAAAAAAAAGTATCAAGTTTAGGAAACATAGAAATATATATATATATATATATATATTCATTTATTTTATATCTAAATGCTTACATCTAGGAAATATAGCACATAAAACATTACCAAATGTATAAGCATTGCAATCTGAGCTGCACACTTGATAACAAAATGAATTTGTTTATCAAGGTCAATTAACAAATATTTAAATGTTTATGCCCAATTATATACTAAAGAAAGACAAAAAATACGAAAATCTCAGGAATACAATACCCTTGCAACTACACTCACAGACAATGAAATTTGTGCACTTAGAAGAAAACATCGCATTGAACTGAAATTTTATGGAATTAATGATACAGATGGATACAAATGGCAAAAACAGAGCTGCAGGACAATTACAGAGGGATCTGTGGCACGCAGTCCGACCTGGAATCCCCGCCAGGAATGGGAGCACATGGGGTGGTAGGATCTCATCCACACATCGCTGGCACGTCAATGATCCATATACTAGCAGGGCTTGAAAAATACCATGCCAGAGATGCCCGAGGCATGTAAATTATTGGCCTGGGTAAGTAAAAATGAAATCTAGTAGCCCGGTCGGTTGGGCAACTAGGTTCAAAGAAAAAAAAGTTTGGAATGGAGAATTTTCTACTCTAGAAAAAAAAAAAAAGACAGTCGTCGCGTGTTTTTCATTTTACTGCAAAAATCACCAGAATTTGTTTTATTATTATGGGAGGAAGTGCTTCTTCAATTATATTATGCTCTACATCCAGAAATTGGGGCCATACGTAGTTTTGCTCCAGATGGCGTTTACAGTTAACGACAGGGTGCAGGGTGCATGCCTGGATTGAAACTAGCCTCCGGTGTTTAGTGACAAAATGCGTAAACTGCCCTGAAACAGGAGGATGCAGACTGATGGGCAAAAAAGCCGTGCTTTATGAGGAGGAAGTGACCACAGAACATTTATTGCACAGCCCCGGGTGGGGTTGGGTCTCTGATACAACTTGCGCGAGTGAGGGAGGGAGAAATAATGGAAGCCCCCCCCCCCCACACACACACACAAAGAACAGAGGTACTACTGAAACAAAGCCTAAGTTTCGTTTAAGATTTAAGAATGAGCCTGTACACTTACCCGGGAGAAGAGCAAAAATTACCGACACCGATAACTTACCTAGTTTGTCTGAGAGAACAGTAGTTTGTGTTAGCTGCGGATATAAGTTTTATTTATAAATGGATACGATTGGGGGGGGGATCCAGCAATGAGAGCATATCTCATAGTAAGCTATTATGTGGAATTTCCGATCTGTCAGCGGTTGTTACAAATTCGTCTTCTGCATTGTTGAGTGATGTAATTTCAGAATCTGAATCTGTGTCGTTGGCAGAATTGAAACTTACGCAAGCGGACTATGATAAAGTGTACGCAAAAAAACACCGTTGGACAGTTCAGGAATCTTGGATAAAAACATTTAATTGGCTAAAGTCAAATTATGACAAGACTATTATGTGGTGCACTGCTTGCCAAAACCATTCCAAAATTGCCAATACCACCAGCAATTTTTTCAAGAAATGTGTGTGTGGGGGGGGGGGGCACACAGGAGCAGCTACATTTGGCTGTATAGCGGACCGGGTCCCCGTGGAATCCATTTGTACCTGGCGCATGATTCGTCGATCCTCTCTACCAGTGGTCCCCCTGGTCCGCCCGAAGCCACTCTGCCGTGTGGCAGTGCAGTCACGTGTTCACTGCTCCCAACACAGTCAGACGATATATGGTCAGAATGGTCCAGGCGGTGTATTTTTTAACATTTCAAAATAAAAATTCTAAAACATAGAATTGAATTCACTATTACACAAGTACAATGTCATCACAGCCCCACAAAGACCCAGTGAGTTAAACCTGACCTTCCAGTGTGCAAGGAACACTTTTTTCCAGATTACTTTGCAGTCATCGTTGAAAATTTTCTTGGAAATTTCACCTAAAATAATCCCCTCTCTAGGTCCCAGGGCTTGACAAATCCCAGGTGCCTAGAAAACTGGCACTCACATTCGTTTTTTAAAGTTCTGTAATGTGCACTAAATACCATGATTTTTGTCATATGATCCACAGAGCAGCTGTTAAAAGGTTTTTAACCCTACATTGCATACATTAGTCCCCCCCCATTTTTTTAACCTAAATGTGTACATACAGTATAATGCTTACAAAAATCACACGAAATTCTGAAAATCATTATTGAGTCTATAGATTATGAAATATAGGTTGGTGACAAATTTGGCACTTTGCACGACTAGGGTCTCCATCCAATAAATATACTGTAATAGAAAATTAACGTCCTTTTTCATGAAAATATTTTTACAACATGTTTTGAATATCATTTTATTATTAAGGTAATGTATGCATTGATGATATCTTCCAATGCAAAGCAATCAATAAATCACTTATATTGTCATAAAATTCAATCAATAATCATTGAGCAAATAACATGAATTGTAAATTACTAGTCTTATGATGTAAGAAATTCAACAAAATAATTACTGTGCTTATTTAAATAAAAATGCAGATTGCATTTTATAATATTTTTTTTTTTTTGATTGGAGGTTTAACGACTATCATGAGCAACTCAATGGGCTATAAACAGTCGCCTGTCCCTAATTTAGGGTCACTGGTTCCAGGGAAGGGAGAGAGCCAGTGCTGTAAGACAAACACAACATCCATGCCTCATCGGGATTCGAACCCCTTTTGGATGAATGACCAGAGGCCATCGCTTAGACCACTGCGCCACCGGGGCAGCTTTTATACATTTCACTGCCAACTTTAATTTCCAGTTTACGAATTTACATTTTTGTCGATCATTGGGATTGACATCTAGACAGTTTCCATCACAACAAAAGCTCATTGCTAGTACAGCACATCTAAGGCCCTTGTGTTTCTTTAGCTGGAGTTCCTGTTTTTACACCATTGCTTGGCCTTCCTGCTGTAGCCCAGGGCATGCGCCATACCATTTGCTTACTCAGGATGCTTGGGCCTTCGATATTTAACCTGGATGTGATTCGCTTTTTAAAGCATTAAGCGGTCAGTATGTATGAGCCAAACATCACCTCATTTACCCACTTTTTTTTTTTTTTTTTTGATTGAAAGTTTAACGACCACCGTGAGCAACTCAATGGGCTATAAGCAGTCGTCCATCCCTAGTTTAGCCGCCCCGGTGGCGCAGTGGTCTAAGGCGTTGGCCTCTGATCATTCGTCCGTAAGGGGTCCGAGTTCGAATCCCGGTCAGGCATGGATGCTGTGTTTGTCTTACGGCACTGGCTCTCTCCCTTCCCTGGAACCAGTGACCCTAAATTAGGGACAGGCGACTGCTTATAGCCCATTGAGTTGCTCACGGTGGTCGTTAAACCTCCAATGAAAAAAAATCCCTAATTTAGGGTCACTGGTTCCAGGGAAAGGAGAGAGCCAGTGCCGTAAGACAAACACAACATCCATGCCTCACCGGGATTCGAACCCGGACCCTTCACGGACGAATGATCATAAGCCAGCGCTTAGACCTACGCATTTACCCACGTTCATCAATTCCAACACACTGTTGAGAAGCCCCGCTGACCACCTATTTATTACCTGTGTTTGGTTTGGAACTGCTTCACTTCGCGCGATGGATGCCTACGTCAACTGCCCATCACCCTTATCTCTAATGTTTTGCCTACTGAGAGGATATTTAACACACTGAAAGCTCTTCTTAGTGAAAAAGTTGCACAGTATTTGTAATATTACAAAATATTGCTGTACAGAAAAATCCCAACGTGGAATGTCTTCCCCCCACACAATACAGAACAAGCTTTGTCGATACTATCAAACAGCTGATTATTACACTATTTTAAACATGTGAAAATTTTTAATACTATAAAGCCAGTCTTTATTAAAGATTTTAACTTTAACAGTTACAGAGTTAGTCTTATTAACATTCATTGAAATCTTCAGTCAATTTCATTGAGACCATTCTCAATTTAAGTAATTTAATATATTTGTATAACAGTACTGTTAGAAAACATAGATAACGTACATTTCCAAGACTTCAAACCTATATAAAATACAACAATATTATCTAAGAGAATTTTACAGATAAGATTTTGAAGAATTTTTTTTTTTGGGGGGGGGGCTTGAAGCACAAAACGTTTTTCAGACTCATCAGAAATAACTTTTCTGAACACACTGTAAAATGTTTTCATCAGCAAAATCTATTACCAATTTTGAGTATAGGAAATAAAAATAAAATGGGCAGAACTTAAACACAGAAAACCTGTTCACTAAATGGAATTTTAGAACATTTTTAAAACTCAAGCCCCCCCCCACCCACACACACACACACACACATTACTTGCAAAATAAATTTGCTAGCAGCTTCACTGTATAAAACTACGAGAAATTTTAGTACCGGTTCCACAACTGATGTACACATCAGTGTGCATAAAACATATATTTCTGCAATCTGATTGCCAACCTAGATGAAAATGCTGTTTGCTCACTACACAAGTTTGAAGCCAACTTAGTGTTTACATTATAATGGAATTTTATTTCCACACCAAAACCTTTGCTCGTCTTGGCTTTCTCTACAGGAACAAGAGATACCGTTTTTTGAAAAAATGCTGAATGATCTTCGCTTTTTTTCTTTTTTTTTTAAACGTCAGAGCTATTTTAGTTTTATTTATTGCAATTTTGCAAGAAGGATACCAGACTTTTTCAGACTTAATTTTCCAAACGACCTTGAACATATTTTATTTAAACAAAAGTTCCGAAAACAATTTCATATGAAGTTGGCAATGAACTATTCATTCTATAATAAGATGAGCACTAAACTAGCCATGCACACAAAACTAACAATTCAAAACTAAGTTGAAGCCTCACCTCTAAATGAATTCCAAGTTGGCAGAAGCATAGCAAATTCCTTTTCAGAACTTGAAATTCTGTCTATTATTTTTTGATCAATGCTGAGCATGAGTGTTGGGTGAGAGTACAAGTTTCTTCTGAAATGGATTAAAACAAGAATCTTAAACATAAGAATTAAAAAGCTGTTAAAAGTTGACAAAAATATCCTACAAGGTATTTTTCTTAGTGTTCTTTATCTTAGCTTTTTATGCATTAGATACATCTCACAAGAAAGAGAGAAATATCTATTGTAAATGATGCTTTAAAAATAAAGCTTCCACCATGGAACTTATTTTAAAGCACCATTTACAATAATTTTGACACAAAAATTGATTTTAAATAATTTTGACACTTTTTGATAGAAGGAAATTTATACATATTCAGTTACATATGCATGAGGCTATCAGAGGTTTGAACTTTGGATTTGCTAATGATCTGTTGTTGGCATTAGTAAATAAATACTGCACAGGACCACTAAACTACTTATTTTACTGGTCCTGTTGGAGAGTTGTTATTTACGTAAAACTATAACTTTTCTTCTCATCCAGAAATTAGGTAGCAGTTTTTGGCTGGACTTCTGAATCTCAATGTAACACGTAATTTAATGTATCAATTCTTGCATGCATGCTTCGTAAGAATTTTGTTTGTTTGGAGGTTTAACAACTACCATGAGAAAGTTGAATAAGCAGTAAATGTGAGCAACTTTTCCATGAGCAACTTAATGGGCTATGAGCTACATAATTTCGGGCCACTGGTTCCAGGAAAGGAAGTCAGTACTGTAAAATAAACACAACATCCATGCCATACTGGGATTTGAACTTGCACTCATTGTGGACAAATGGTCAGAAGCCAGCGCTAAGCCTACTGCGTCACTGGGACAGCTGTAAATTTTATGCTATGTACTTAGAAAAAATTTCAATGCTGTCGTAACATTTTTTAGTGCTAGCTTCCTTTAGCAGCTCCATATAATTTATCTGAATTTCTTTAAAATGAAAGAAAATCTGTACTTACCCACTGCGATGCTTCGGCAACCACCATTTGCAATAGCACGTAAAGTTGTTTTCACAGCACAGGTAATTCTTGGCAATTCAATTGCTGGTTGCCAACCGATCAGCTGTGGATGCGTAAACCTCCTGAGCCGCACGCTGTCATATTACAGCTGAGCAGAAAGAGTTTTTTTTTTTTTCTTTAATTTTATTTTGATTGGAGGTTTAACAACCACTGTGAGCAACTCAATGGGCTATATGCAGTCGCACTTCCTTAATTTAGGACCACTGGTTCCAGGGAAGGGTGAGAGCCAGTGCCATAAGAAACTCAACATCCATGCTTAATCAGGATTTGAACTCTGACCCAAGTCGGACGAATGATCAGAAACCATTGCTTAGACCACTGCGCCACCAGGGCAGCGAAAGAGCATTCAACTACCAAAGGTCACAGGAAAATGGATTGTTTCTCCCAGCTGAATATTAATCTATATATTCATCTTTTTGCCACGCGTGTCTGTTCTACTTTACGAATAGATCTTGCGAAGTTTAAATAAGATAGGATCAATGCTTTTAAAAATCAGTAAATATTTCCTTTCGACTGCAGAAAGGGCGTGGGACTGTAATGAAATACTGGAAGTTCTGGTTGCTTTGGGAATTCTTGCTGTGCAAAAGATCATCTTCAAGTCTTTTGATTTGCGATATTATGTGGCGCAGTTTGACTGGGCGATTTTCGCTTCCCACCAAAAGCTTCGTATTTTGTGGGCTGTATATTCAGCTACATTTTGTTTTGAGCTTTTCGAAATTCTGCTTCATTATGCCATCTTGCCAAGGTTGTTCGTGGAAATTGCTGCAATAACATGGAGCTTCGAGTTTTACCCATACACTGCTTATCAGTTGGTAACCAGAAGTTCCATGTAGCAGAAGACACCTATGCCATGAAAACAACTTGATGTGCTATATAGCAAATTATGGTTGCCGCTGCGTGTAGGTACCAATTTTCAAATTTCATTTTGACAATTTTAAACACCAAAAGTGTGTGCTCTGCAGAAACATGTGCTATTATATGGCCACAAATAATGGGAAAACATGGGTTTTATAAAGAAATTCCGGTAAATTACACAAAGCCGTTAAAGGAAACTAACAGCTACCTGTTTTTTTATAAATAGAAATGAAAGTTCTTTTACACAAAGGAAATACCGAATGATAATAGAACAGTTTGGTTTTAGCCATCAGCCTGCTGCTTATCTTCTGCTGCACATTTAAAAAAAATATTACTGAACTATGTTATTCACCAATAATTTTATTTCAAGAGCTTTCCACCTGTTCCAGGTGTTATTCATGGCTGGCAGAGGTAGGGTGCCGCCCTGAGGATATAACTGATAGTTCACAAATCTATATCAGTTACTATTAAAGGGAAAACAAACTACTTTGCAGCTAAAGAATGTCAAAAAATATGGCCAAACGCAATTCGAAATTGTTTTTATTTTAATTTTTTAAATAAAGCTATTACAAACAAATACATAAAATGAAAAAAACCCCTGAGGCATGAGGAAGCATCAGGCTGTGTGTGCCAAATGTTTTGATGTGCAAATGTCCCCAATGCTTGCTTTAGAGCTCTCCAATTTAACATGATGTTTTGGGGGCATGCTGTTATTTGAAAAAGAACAGCTTTTTTTTTTGTTTAAAAAACACATAACAGCACCTTAATTATATCATTCTAACAAATGCACTGCACAAAGTGTAACAGTGGAGCTAATTTCTGTGGCCCGTGATTGTGAGTGTGTAGAAGTCTAATGCAAATGTAGACTACTCGATATACTAAAATTTGAATGCCTACCCCAGTATTTTACTGAGGTATGTATAGAATTTTTTAACTAGAATTGAGATATATATGTATGTATATATATATTATATATATATACATACAGCACTTGACAAATATGTTCCAGATCTAGAAGCCAGATGAATGAAGTAAAAAAAAATGCATGATGTCTGTTGATGATGCTAAGCCAAAAAATAATAACTACATCTGTTGTCAATTTCCTTTTTTTTTTTTTTAACCCAAAGCACTTATTTGCAAAACAAAGTTCCAATTTGCTTCATAATTTTGTTTTCCCACTCATCCATTGCTGATCTCAAAAAAGCCGCCCCGGTGGCTCAGTGGTCTAAGGCGCTGGCCTCTGATCATTCGTCCGTAAGGGGTCCGGGTTCGAATCCCGGTCAGGCATGGATGTTGTGTTTGTCTTACGGCACTGGCTCTTTCTCCCTTCCCTGGAACCAGTGACCCTAAATTAGGGACAGGCGACTGCTTATAGCCCATTGAGTTGCTCACGGTGGTCGTTAAACCTCTAATCAAAAAAAAAAAAAATCTCAAAAAATTAAAATTTAAGATTTTGATTTTATTAAAATACTATTTGCAGAAGTCATATTTTGTACATATTAATTCAAAGTACTGTACTTTTACCTTTGTGTAACCTGCAGACCACAAAATTCACACAAGAAGTTTCTTTCTAAGATCCACGGTGGTGTATAATACACAAGGCTGTGAAAAAAATGTGACATAATCCATAGAAAATGTGCCACCATCTGTCGTGTTAATCATGAACCATAATTTCCGGCAGAAAAGCCACGATTCACAGGATGACTGACTCAGAAGTCCAAAGATGAAGAAAAAACTATCAGCTTATAAAAAAGTAACTAATTTTTAAGTACTTTTGAGTTACTTTTAAATAAACAAAGGAACTCATATCCCTGGGTTTTGCAGCATTACTGTAGTTCATTAGTTAGACCTAATAAATCTGTAGTATTTATCTTTTTTTTTTTTTTTTTATATGTCTCAAAATAAAAAAAAATAAAAATAAAAAAAATAAATGAGAATGTGATATTGCAAAATGGTTAAGTGCCATGGAATAATAGCTCTGTGTGCTGCTCACAACACAGACTCCCACATGCACAAATATATAGACTTCGTTGCATCATATTTTATGTCAGAATGCTTGTAACTAAAAAAAAATCTTGCATCTCTTGGCGGTCCTCTATTGCGGCGTTGTTACGTTTTTCCTGTTACATTTTTGGTACTTTTCCAATCACACCTCTCCTGACAATACCCTCACATATTTTTTTAAATGCTGTACCAATTTTTTTTAAATTATTTTACTCTACCAGTATTTGCAGTACCTAAATTTATTACTTCTTAACAGATAATCTGCAAATTATGCAACACAAATTACATTATTTACTAGAAATTGTAAAGTCTGAAATAAAAATATTTGCTGCCAGGGACAAAAATCTAAGTGCCTGGCACCTAGGATATGTCAAGTATGGATATACATATATAGCAACTATGTTAATACTAAGCAGGGGTTGCACTGGCTTTTCTAAAGTTTTTTTGCCAATTTAGTCGCCAAATTCAATTTTTTTTTTCACCAAAGTGTTTATAACATAATGAAACTGTAATCGCCAACTCACTCTTCCGTCGTAATAAATATTTTACACATATGCAAGAATGTACATTCATAAAGGCCCTTTTAAGGGCCACCTAAAATCCATATTATTCATTTCCTTTGCCTATTTCATAACATTACGCTACGCTTCACGATTTAGCGATAACGTGTCGCCATCTATCGTCGCTTCAGAAACTACTTTTGGGCCACTTTCGGAAGGTTTACCCTTTTTTTTCCACCCGTGGGGAAGTAAAGATTTTTGTGTACCACTGATTAACAAAATCTGGTGGTCCAGTATGAAGTTTACTAATAATGCTAATTGATAGTTCACTCATAATACTAATTATCAGGTTGTTCAGAAAATAATGGCAGATTTTCTGAAATGCCATATTCAACTTTCCCACAATGCTTGCAAAGTTTCATTCCAGTGACATTAGCCAACGAGATAAGGAGGGCTGAGGAGTGAGTACGGCATTCGGTCACTGATAACAATGTTCTGAAGGCAAATCCCAACATCAGTCAGTGAACTCGCCAAACAGTACAAGGTGTTGGTGTCAATCATTTCCATCAAATTGGTAAGGCCAAGAAGCTCGATAAGTTGGTCCCACACAAACTAATGGAACATCAGAAACAAGGGTTCAAAAAGTGCAGTAACCTTCTGCTTCACAACAAAAAGGAGACCCTACTTGATCGCATTGTAACTTGTGTTGAAAAGTGGGTGCTATGTGACAACTGTAAGCAATCTGGACAGTGGCTGAACCTTGTTGAACCACCAAAACATTATCTTAAACCAAGGTTGATGCAAAAAGTCTTGACAGTGTGTGGGATTGTTCAGTGTTATACACTTAAAGTTCTGGAATGCTGATGAAAGCATTACCTCAGTTACATACTGTAAAGAAATTGACAATGCACCAGAAGTTGTGTTCCAAACAGTCATATTTGGTGAACAGGGAGGGTCCTTTTCTCCTCCATGTTAACGCAAGACCACATGTGTCACATATGACAAAACAGAAATGATACGAACTGAGGTTCAAACCCTACCCACATCCTGCCTACGCGCCTGACTTGGCACCTACGGATTTCCACCTGTTCATGCATTTTAGCAATTACGTCAAGGTCAGGGCCTTCAGGAACCGAGAGGAGGCTGAAATTGCATTCTGGGAATTTCTTGTATCCAGGAGCCAGATATCTTTTGGACTGGCATTAAAGCACTTGTTCCACAACAAACGCTTGCGAAATGGTTACTTTCGAAGGTGCAGAGCAAGCATGTTGTGTGTTTTGGTTTGAGGAAACAATGTCTGCGACACAAAGTTCAAAGGAATTTTCGCACACAATATGGCAAATAACCTCTGAATAGGGGTACATTCTGTGTGTGTGGCACAATAATTTTGTGGAATCGGGCTGTTATATTCGTCATTTGATGGCGTACCCAAACACCTGTTTTCCAGATGGGTGGATTGGTAGAGGTGAGCCAGTAGCATAGCCACCTCTTATTCCAGATATGCATAGTTGTATAGCCCCATTCAAAACACCCTGTATTTTTTCAACAGAGTAGTTGAAAAAAAAATAGTCCTAGCACTAGGAAGTAATGAGCAGACTGTAAGGTAGAAAAGAAACTGCAAATGGTGGCATTTTTTTCCTTGATCAAAATGTCAGTTAAGGAACAGTTATTTCACTTTGTAAATATTTGTTTACGTGCCCCATGAAGGGTAAATGTCTAAGTAATTGCACGCATGTATTTGTATTCAGATATCTTTATTAAGCTTTTTAGATTTAAATTATGTTTTAAAAAGTATAACAAGGAAAAATAATAAAAAAAAAATATTAATCAGCTATGTTATTGTGGGCCTCCTTTATTTAAACAATCAAGTTTTATAAACCAATGTTTTTCTTTCTTCATAATGATGCCTTACACAACACAGTAAGAAAGTATGATTTATTCACTTATTTCATTAAATTAAATTTATTTTCTAATTCTTGTAACTTTCAGTCATGGTAGTGTCAAACGGGAAGTAAAACAGGAGTGTTTCTAAAGTGTGATAGTTTTTCTCTGTGCCTACATTTTTCAAGGTAAAATTGCATTTTGAATGTTTAAATTTTCATCTACATTTTTTTTTTTTTTAGTGGAGGTTTAACGACCACCGTGAGCAACTCAATGGGCTATAAGCGGTCGTCCGTCCCTAATTTAGGGTCACTGGTTCCAGGGAAGGGAGAGAGCCAGTGCCGTAAGACAAACAACATCCATGCCTCACCGGGATTCGAACCCGGACCCCTTACGGACGAATGCTCAGAGGCCGACGCCTTAGACCACTGCGCCACCGGGGCGGCCATCTACATTTGATCATATATATATATATCTTATGATTTATTCAGACTCTCACAACTTGTGGTTTTTGTAATCGTTTTTCTGTTTTTTGTGGCAGATGACGAGCGTGGGTTGAGCAAGGAAACTTATAGATGCATGCAAAACTAAGTGATTCATCATGCAACTCTGAGGAAGTTATGATAATAAAAATTTTTTTGGTGGGCTTTTTTTTTGATTGGAGGTTTAACGACCACCGCGAGCAACTCAATGGGCTTTAAGCAGTCGCCCGTCCCTAATTTAGGGTCACTGGTTCCAGGGAAGGGAGAGAGCCAGTGCCGTAAGACAAACAACATCCATGCCTCACCGGGATTTGAACCCGGTCCCCTGTCGAATGAATGATCAGAGGCCATTGCTTAGACCACTGCGTCACCGGGGCAGTGAAAACAGAAATAGAGTCAAGTAGTACAAATTGTGTATGCATCTGCTATCGTGGTCACAATATCTAGAAATATTGTTCTCACAATAAATTTATCACCTGAGTAAAACCATTTTTCAGATGGTGCATGTTATTCAATTGCATTATAACCCTTTTGTATTTTGTTAAGTAGGTTTTTCTTAGTTTGGAACTGAACATATAATTTTGATATTGAAAAAAAAAACACTAAAAGAAACTATTTTAATAAGGGTATATTTTTAAAAGGTTACTAGACAAGCATACTAAAATTTAGAATTGTTTTAAGGCATGAATAAAGTACTTTCTTCAGAAACTTTCATTCAGCAAAACTTTAGGCATGTAACTACATTCTGTACAACATTTCAAAAGTTTAGCAGCAAAAACTATGCTTACCTGTATCATTATTCCAGGCTTTGACTTTTTTGGAAGGTATTCCATGCTTTCTTCTTCTTCTAATAATTTTCACATTCAACTAATGAGTCACGTAGAAAACAAAAAAAAACTACATGGCCATGTTATTATACAAAGCTGATATTTGAGACTAATTTAAAATTCGGACAGAGCAAAAGTAAATTTCCGTCTTTACTGGGTGGTATGTAAAAAGGTTATGAGAAGTAAATACAAATGATCAACAAGTTGTTTTTTTCAATTTTCCTTGAATAAGCCAGTTGCCTGGATGAAGCAATTTGTCAGATGATGATCATGCATCCCATAAACAAATGCACTGCATCCTGGAGAATTAACCAAGCAACAAAATTATGGGTAAATGTGTACTTTAGCGTCCTGCAAAGTTACGTAGTAGAATTCGTTTGTTTCTCACATACAATCCAAAATATCACCAGTCCAAAAGTTATGAATTTATCGTAAAATTCCATCACTTACACGATAGTACCATTAATAGTACAGGTAGTCGTTAAAAGTACTTTATAACTGTTAGCGGCAAACATACGCTAAAAGCAGATAAGTGCCCAGTCTTAACTCATGCCTAGACCAACGTGTAACCGAATAGTTAGCATATGTCCACATGAACTTTCCTGTTAAACTGTAATCAAAAAGTTTCCAAATGAAAAAAAGCACTAGTCTCCTACAGTACAGAAAAACTTTGGACAAACAGATACAAAACGTTAGGGAAAGATATTGAATAGGAATAAAGTGAAGTGTTATGCAGCGAACTTAACGTAGAAATTAAGCCTAACATACAAACAATCCGGCGAAGTGCTCAACGCCAAATAAAATTAACTGAAATTGAAAGAAAAACAAAGAATGATAAATCTCGGAAGTGGAACACGGAAATTCTAACCTCGTAATAATAATTTAGTGGAACTGAGAATGATTAATATGTCTTGTAATGCTGAGATTACAAATCCCGTTTGCTCGTTATTTTGCTAAGTTCTACCAAACTACTTCGAAACGCGAGGCTAAGTGTTTGAGCATGCGCGTTAAGTAGTTCAGTAGCTCGGCGCGTTGCCATCCCCAAAACTGTAGATTTTACAGTTTTAAACTGTTAAATGTGGTTACGGCATTTTTCTGTAGCGATTTACAGTAATTTTCTGTAAAAACTACAACTTTTTTTTACAGTGTACACTTGAGTGAGCTGAACAGAAAAATGCAAGGTAGGAACGAAACTATTCTGACTAGTATGGATAAGATTAAAGGATTTGTGAATAAGCTGAATTTGCCATTTACCTGTTTCAAGAAAGTCCCTAATATAGTCTGAAGTGACTGTCCAAATATTTATCACACCCGAACTCAAGACGGTGGGAGTAACAGCAGAAAAAAAAAAAAAAAAAGGAACTAGAAAATATTTCGGAATCGATTTGGATAAACAGGTTTGTGCTTTAGATTAATATCTTTTTTTTTTTTTTTTTAATTTGCAGGTTTTTGTCCCACATAGTTTCACTGCTTAAAATTTAGAAATTTCACCAATTAAATTCTGCATAAAATACTATCTGTCCCTATGCTCAGAAATATAAAGAAAATTCCTAAAGGTGTTTAATTATTATTTGATGTGAAAATAACATACAATTTGGAATCTATTCAAATGAATAAAAGTAGAATATTCATCTAAAAAGAAAAAGAAATATTAATGGCGTATAAAAAAAAACCAAGTCTTACTTAAAAGATTTTGCTTCAAAAGATAGGAAAAAATAGTGCTACCTGAATTCCACATCAGGAAATCAGCGAAAATGGATGCTTTCGGGTCCATCGAAATTACACATTTGCGGGCTGCGTTTTGGTCGCCATACATAAAAAACTACTGAACCGGTGAGACAAAATGTTATGTTTAGGAGCTTAAACCGTTTTGTGATATTTTTGCAATTTCATTTGAAAGCAAGAAAATAGCAATTAACCAGCCTTTTTTAAGGAGACATGAGGGGAAGAGTAAATTGCTTGAAATTATGGCATGCAACTGTGATCGAGTTTATATGTGGAAAGTACAAGTAATCGATGAAGAAACGGCAGATTTAGAGTTGGTCACACACAGATAATATTCACATGGTGCCCAGCGTTCGAAATTTGAATTTCTTTACTTTTCTCGCAAGCTTTAAAAGTTTATTTTTGTCCAAATATGCGCAGTCAAGAGCGGCAATGTCTATACTAACAATTCATAAAAACAACACACACACACACAGGCCGATTAGTCGTATCCAGTCCAACCCTGGTGGTAACCACTCCTTACCGTGGTCAATTGTCAACACCCCTTTCCCTCTCCAAAACCAAGAGCACCAGAATCTCGCCACAACAACAACAAAAAAACTCCTTCTCCACAGCGTAATTTCACTCCTACTGGACGAAAAACAATGAATAAGATACAAATTTGGTAGTTGTAAATCCGTTTATTGGTGTAAATATGACATGAATGGTAAGTCAGATAATATCCGAAAACTTGAAAATTTCGTCGTCCTGGAGCGGGAATCAACTCGCGTCTCCCGGATAGCGCCCAATTATCAGGGAGACGAACGCGCGTACCATTTAAACCCGGAGTATCTACATCTGCAGTATCGAACCCGCGTCTCCCGAGTATCCGGGAGACGCGGATTCGATTTCCGCTCCAGAATGACGGAATTTTCAAGTTTTCGGATATCATCTAACTTACCATTCATGTCATAATTGCACCAATTAACGGATTAACAACTTCCAAATGTGTATTGTACAATGGTGTAATCCCGTACTTCATTCAATGAACAAGATGTTGAAATCTTTTTCTCTCGCGCGCACGCCCGGGGATTTCCCTTTAGCACCACGTAGAGATTTTCCTGTTCACTACGTAGAGGGATATATTTAGTTAAAATGCCCGCACAACAGCACTTCTTTGAACGCAACGAACTACCTGGAGGCTTTCAAACAGCAGCTTACAGCATCTCACAGTCACTTACCAAATGACGAGAAGGGTTCAGCCTTCTGCCCAATCACGCCTTCACCTTCGTCACCCTTTCTTTCATTTTTTTTTTTTTTTTTTTTTGTAGTTGAGAATGTTCTTTTTAAAATGTAACGTTTTTTTTTTCAAAACAAAAAACGCGCGAGAGAGAGAGAGAGAGGGGGGGGGGCATTTCTCTCATCACTGACTCCAAACACCAAGAGCCCTGTCACCACGTGGTAGAGCATCATTGGCGCAGCTACTCCTACTAAGTCACCATTAAAAGTAATTTCTCTGTAGTTATTCAGTTATTCATCGTTTGGGCTGTATCATTTCAATTTTTCTTGTTAAAAAAAATATAATGTACGACAAAATAAATAAAAGCATCAACTTAAAACAAAATACAAAAGTTATTTTCCTAAACCAACGAAAGTAAAAGTTCAAAGAATTTTCAACGTGTATTTTCCGGGGGGGGGGGGGGGTAGAGGCTTGCCTTGCAGGAAGAGGCGAGCCCCCTCTATAGTGCTAGCTACGATCTTGCGTACTTTACCAGAGAAAAGATTTCTGTCGTAAAAACGCCTATGAGAAAGCATGGTACGAATCTTTTACAGGATTACATTAGCTCCCCCCCCCCTCTTTCTTTACTTTCATTGAAGGTCGCATAGAAAGGAGAGTGTTATGCCGAATAAGCCAAGCGGACGGCCGTACCAAGAACAAGAAAAAATAATTATAGAGTGAAACTAAAAACTGAACTATGAAGAACTTACGGGAAATTATAAATTAAAAACTTTCGCGAAGGAACGGAGGATTTGAAATTGTGTAGAAACAATAATAGGATAGGAGGGGGACAATGGTTTGAAAGAAAAAAAATATGCCTAAGTGCAAGTGACATACTTTGGAAAAGATATGCATTTTATTCTGCTCTGATATGCCCCGAATTAAAACCTTAGGGATACGACCTGTGTTCTTTTTTTTTTAATTATTATATTAATTAGAGTGTGTGAAAATACGAGCAAACGAAAGAGTCTGTTAAATTTTGTTACAGTTTCTGTAACAAATTTCTTTTCATCCAAAATTTTGTTACAGAAAGTGTAACACAATTTTGGATGAAAAGAAATTCCATTCCAAATTATTTCAAGAACTGAAAACAAAATAATTAGTATTGTAAATAGGAGAAAAAAATACACAAAATAACTTTACAATCAAACCAATAATGGTATAAAGTTAATACAAAAACCCTAAAGTCGACTATAAAGTTAATAAAAAACCACAAGTCAATTAACACATTAATTTGGTCCCAATTCCAAAGTTGAAAAATTTTAATTTCAAAATGAAAATGTGTTTTCTTTAAAAAAATAAAATGTTTAAACAGAAAGCCTGAGAAGCAGTGTATCAGGAAAGTGATTACAAAATTATAAAAGAGACAATTTCTACTACACGCAAATGAAAGATCAAATATGAATAAAGAAACAAATCTGTCCATGCAAGCACTAACTACAATGAAAATTTCGCTTCACAGACGCACAGTTCTCTATTTGAAAGAAATTGAATGGGGAGGGGAGGGGAGAGACCCGAACGAATAGCACACCATACTAGCACTAACTTCAAATTATATGAAAATCTCAGAAGCAGGAAAAACACCGAGTAAAAGGCATTTTTTCCTGCTCCCCACATTTTCATACAACTAAAAGTTAGGCAACAGCGGAGAAAATATTTGGCAATAGCGGAAGGATGACCCTCCGGCGACAATTTCTCCTTTAGGATATTAGCTAAGATATTAAATAACCGACCTTTCATTTAATCACATTGCCTTCAGATTTTCGATTTTTTTTATAGCGACTGAACTTTGTTGTCTCAAGGGGAAGACGAGCCCTCAATGTCAATTTTTCTTTCAAAGTAGATAAGATATTTAAAAGAAAATAATTACTTGCATTTATTCTCATTGTTTTCAGATTTTCGCAAAATTTTTGGCAGCGAGTGAACTTCGATGTGGATGTGAATTTAGAAATAAAAGATTCCGTAGATTTAGCTCCAGCGGAAACCGAGAAAAGAAAAATAAATAACGAGAAAATAAAAGTGCATGCCTTCCTCGAAAAGCATTTCCTTTTAGCAGTGCGTATGTTGCTTACAGTACTGTGACAATCATCAAACCACCTCAAGGATAGGGACTTCGCCTCCACTTTTGCTATCTGTTCTATCTCCTTCACATGTTCATCTCCATTTCTGTTTTCATGAAACCTATCGTTATGGACTTTGACAGAAATGTTTGTATAAATAACCGTTGTATTATTGTGGGTAAAAATATGAATTATTACTATTATTATCATCACTCCGAATAATACATTTTCAGCAACAGGAGGTTCGTTAATTTTCGAAGAAAAAATAAAAAATAAAATAAATGTTAGGCTGTCTGTATACTCCGAAACACACATAAACAACAACAAAAACCAAGCAACAACAACAAAAACCAAACAGCAACAGCAAACAAGTTAGTAAAATCATGCAATGCATTGATTATAATACGCTTTCCAACATACCAGAAATCATTACTCAAGTTATGAGGATAACGCTGTGGAATAAATATCGCTCCTGTGCCCTGACTTTTGACCCCATTTCGATGTTATTAAACAGAATTGGTTCTGCAGTATACGTCCGGAACAACATACTAAAGTTTTGTCGCAATAGAAGCATTTTTAGTCAAGTTATGAGGATAATGGCTGTGGAATAAATCTCGCTTCTGTGCCCTGACCTTTGAACCCATTTTGATGATATTAAGCAGAACCGGTTCAGTATACCTCCCGAAAAACATGATAAAGTTTTGTAGCAATCGAAGCATTTTTACATAAGTTATGACGCATAAAGGCGATGGAATGGATCCCGCTCCTATGTCCTGACCTTTGACCCTATTTCGTCCATTTTCAAATAGGGTTCATTCCCAGTTGTCCCCTACCATATACCAAAATTTCATCGAAATTGAACCATTTTTACGCGAGTTATCGTGCGGACAGACGGACAAAGCTGGAGCATATACGCTTCTTCAACTTACGGTTGGAAAGCGTAAAAAAGGATACGTTTATTACAACACAATGTATTTAGACGACTAAGGTGATCAAAGATTACGTAACATCACAAAACTTTCTCATGTCTCTCCCCCTGTTCCGAAACTGTGTCCAGTAAATACTTCACTCTGCAAAAAAAATGTTCTGAAATTGATGATCCACTTTCCGTGATTCCTTTCGTGAATTAACGAAGCATATTTCTGATACAACTTTTTCCGTCAAATGATGTAGTGAAACCTGAATTTCAGATTTTTCGAACGAAACGAAAATTCTGAATTTTCAGAAACCTTTTGGCAATTCCTTTCTTATATTGGCAGTAAACTGTCGTTTTTAATATTATTATAAAAACACCAGACTGTGAATACTCAAGAGATACATCATCATCATCATCATCATTGTCAACCATTATCAATCCACTGCTGGACGAAGGTCTCCCCAAGTTTCCTCCACAACGGTCTGTCTTGTGCCAGTCTCCTCCATGTCACCCCTGCATACTTTCGAATTTCATCCCCCCATCTCCTATGTGGTCTTCTTCTGGGTCTTTTCCTGTCCCTTGGAATCCAATCTAAAATTTCGGCTGTCCATCGATGATCTGTCCTTCTGGCAGTATGTCCAGCCCATTGCCATTTCAGGGATTTAACTCTGATCATGATGTCTTCCACTCTTGTCATTTTTCGGATCCACGAGTTCCTCTTTTTATCTCTCCTGGTTACACCAAGCATGCACCTCTCCATGCTTCTTTGAGTTGTCTGCAGCCTTTGTATGTCTCTTTTAGTTAAGGTCCACGTCTCTGCACCATACGTAAGCACTGGAAGGATGCATTGATCAAACACTTTTCTTTTAAGACATAATGGCATATTGCTCTTGAAAATTATGCTGTTTCTTCCAAAAGCTCTCCAGGCAAGTTTTGTACGCCGATTAATTTCTTCATCAATGTGACCCTCACTTGATATCTGCTGTCCAAGATAAACGTACGTGTCTGTTATCTCCAGCTTTTCTCCATCAATCGATAAATCTTCATTTCTTGTAAAAGCATTGAACATCACTTTTGTCTTCTGAAAGTTCATTTTTAATCCCACGTCTTTACTCTTGTCAGCAAGTTCCTGGATCATACTCTGCAGCTCTGATGGGGTAGTTGCAAAAATGACTACGTCATCAGCAAAACGAAGATGGGTTAGATAATCTCCATTAATCTTTATCCCCTTGTTTTCCCAGCTCAGTGACTGAAAAACACCCTCCAATGTGGCATTAAAGAGCTTCGGAGATATGGTGTCACCTTGTCTCACTCCCTTTCCAATTTTTACGTGTGTTGTATTTTCAAACAGCCTAATCTTTGCACTTGCATTTTCATAGATGTTATTAATAATATTAATGTATGCATCTTCAATACCGCAGGTTTTCAGAGCCATTGTAACTGCTGATGGTTTCACCGAATCAAAGGCTTTTTCATAATCGATAAAAGCCATGCACAATGGAAGTTCATATTCCCTCGCTCTTTCAATTAGTTCTCTCAGCACGTGGATATGATCTATTGTGCTGTAGCCACTCCTGAATCCAGCTTGTTCTCTCGGTTGAGCCATGTCTAGTGCTACCTTCAAGCGGTGTGAAAGAACTTTAGTTAAGATTTTATAAACTACTGATAGGAGGCTGATAGGTCTGTAGTTTCCGAGATCCTCAATGTCACCTTTCTTATGTAGCAGGATCATTGTAGCGGTGTTCCAATCCTCAGGAATCTTTCCTTCATTAAGGCATCGAGTGAAAATTTGGGCGAGTACTGTTTCGATTTCTCCACTTGCTTCTTTTATGATGTCTACAGTAATTCCATCTTCTCCTGGAGCTTTTCCTCGCTTCATGTTCTTGATTGCATGTGCAACTTCTGCTGGAAGGACTGGAGGAACTCTGGTACTGGTATCTTTCATGATGTCTGGAGTGCATATATCATCCCTTTCATATAATTTGGAGTAGAAATCTTTCACTCTTGTCAAAATTTCGCCTCTATTTCTTGTTACAGAACCATCTTCTTTTCTCAGTGCCATAATCTGTTTTCTTCCCTTACTGAGATGTCCCTTTGCTATCTTTAGGCTTTGGTTGTTTTCAATTGCTTTCCTCACTAGTTCACAGTTGAATTTCCTTACGTCTTCAGTGATACTTTTTCTTACTACAAGAGATACATATAGCGTATTAAATCCGTTTATTTTTCTGGTGTAGTAAACACAAGATTCGCCAAGCTTTCGCACTTCACTCAGAGGCGTTTTCAAGGCAATGGTAGACATAAAAATGCCTTATGTCTACCATAATAAGGTATATAGGCATTTTTATGGTAGACATAAAAATGCATTTTTATGTCTATCATTGCCTTGAAAAAGCCTCCCACTGCAGTGCGAAAGCTTGATGGACAAACTTTATGCGTATTATACCACAAAAAATAAACGGATTTAATACGCTGTATGCGTCCCTTGAGTATGCCGTTTTTAAAATATGTTAACGGAAAATTTTGAATTTTCAGAAACCTTTCCGCAATTCCTTTCTTACAGCCTCGGTGGCACAGTGGCCTAAGCGTAAAAAAAGAGCCGTTTTAAAGATGTGGTAACGGAAAATTCTGAATTTTCAGAAACCTTTCCGCAATTCCTTTCTCACATTAACGGTAAGAGCCGTGCCGTCTCGGTGGCACAGTGGTCTAAGAGATGGCTTCTGATCATTCGTCCGAGATGGGTGCGGGTTGGAATCCCGGTGAGGCATGGATGTTGTGTTTGTTTTACGGCGCTGGCTCTTCCCCTTCCCTGGAACCAGTGGCACTAAATTAGGAACGGGCAACTGCTTATAGCCCACTGAGTTGCTCACGGTGGTCGTTAAACCTCGAATAAAAAAAAAAAAAAAAAAAAAAAAGAGCCGTTTTAAAGATGTGTTAACGGAAAATTCTGAATTTTCAGAAACCTTTCCGCAATTTCTTTCTTACATTGACGGTAAAAGCCGTTTTTAAGAAGTGTTCACGAAAATTCCGAATTTTCAGAAACTTTTCCGCAGTTCCTTTCGTATATTAACGGAAAAACTCCAAAACTCCGTTCTCACTTTTTCCGTGTCCATATGACTAAAAATAACTGGTAATAGGAGAGATTCGCGGGAATACTTGAGGTTTCATTAACTATTAAATTTCAATTGGCTGTCGAAGGATTTGATTTTGAAGTTCTGTAGTGAGATCAGATATCGTGAATAACATATCGCATGAAATTTTGGTTATAATGGCACCGGATATTCCTCCTCCTTTCCCCTATTTTGTGCACCAGCTGTTGTATATTGTATCGCCGTAAGAAACCGGGAACTGAAATTATTGTACAGGTGATTGCACGATGTCAATGAATCAGTCCATCGACCCCCTCAGACAAAAGCTGTTATAGCTATCAAGACAAAATTTTATATTTAGGAGTTTTGTGAAATATTACTATGAAACAGTACATTTCACTTCTTTTTTTTTTTTTTTAAATAACTGAAAGTCAATGACGGTTTAATAAGATCTGAGGTTCCAAAGCATTATGTTGCTTCGAAAAATCACGATGGGAAAAAAAATACTTAGCTTTTGATAAGTCCTCATACAGAAAAAAAAAAAAAAGTATATTACAAACCTATTAGGAAAAATAATAAGATCCTACAGAAAACAACACAGATAATTCACTCACATCAGTGTGACTAAAAAACATTTCATCATCCCGAATTAGAGCTCTACTTTGAACATGGTCGCAGCTCCTGAGTATTTCTGGCTCAGTGGTTAAGACGCGCGGTTTCCGTTGAGCCAACCCAAACGACCTCAGATCAAATACCACCAAGGGAAAGGATTATCTGGTGTAAGGGGCCAAAAAAAATTTAGGCTTTGCGAATTTCTGTATAAATACGGAAAATCTCAAAAAGGACTTTTCTGAAATAAATGGAATTACTGACTACGCAAAACACGGAAGTTAAAAAAACCAGGAACTTTTAAAAACGGAAATTTTGTTAAAAAAACAGACACCTTATGGCATCTTTGTTACAGAATATTTTCAGGAATTACCCGTGAATTCACACCACTTATTTTTTACAGAGCATTTAGCTAGTACAATTTGCACGAACACACACATACACACCAGACACAATTAAAAATATTGTACGCACGCGCGTACACACACTTTTTATGATACACCTGTTCAAACAGAAAAAAATATGCACAAAAACTGTGTGTTGACGACAGTCTCATAATTTTGCAAATTTTCTGCGAGCAGCAGAAATATTGGATATAATATTTCCGTGTATATCTAAGGAAATCGCCATACGCCAACAAATGACATAACAATGCCTTGAAGACATAGACATGCAAATAGCTCCTTTTAAAATATGTATGCAATCATGCGTTATGAAAGTGCAAACGAACATTTTGAAGAGGGATTATAGTCTACATAGCTTAAATATGATCGAACGAGTGATCAGAGGCGCTGGCTGGTTTTTGGCTCGCCGTCCGAGTTTGGCTCGAGTCCTGGATGAGGCATGGGTCAGTGTGCTTGTCTCACGGTGCTGGGTTCTCATTAAACCAGTGGCCCTAAATCAGGGACGAGCGACGCTTAAAACCCCAAGAGTTCCTTATGGTAGTTGTTACGCCCCCCCTTCCAACCTCTCCAAAAAAAAGTATGGTTCAAGGTGAAAACTTTTTATTAAATTTAGGATTCAATAATTTGGTTCACGTAGGCCTATTCTGCTGGAGAATACGTTTTTAAGACAGTAGAACACGTGGAAAAGAAACCGTTGCCCCTACATGCATAGGGGAAGGGGAGAACTTCGAAAAGCCCCCCCCTCCTTTTTTAAACCGGAGGAACCGCTTCTTTTCCCCGAAGTACGTTTCTAGATACTGAGGATGGTTAAGGAAATAGACGGGAATTTTGACGGCAGCTTTAATAGGAATACTGAAAAGAAAAGCACTTTTTTATTTTCAGTAAATAAAGTAGAATATTTAGAAATAATTTTCGCGGTTTTAGTTCATAAAAACTGGATGACGGAAAAGCAACTACTCGAGATGATTTGAGGCCTCTTTTCATAACCATACGTAAATGTCAAAGAAACAACAGTTCAATGAACGGAATTTTTATACCAGTGAGGATAAGGAGTTATTTATTGCAATCGTTTGCACATACCTACGCATCCTTCAGAATACAATGAACTAAAAGATGTTCTTCGCGGGGAGTTTTTACTACGTACAAATTATTGTGGCATGGCGTTAAATGTGTTTTTTATATTCAAGAGCAAATAATTTAAGAATTTTTGCTTTTTTGGTGCCATAGTTCTTACTTACTTATTTGCTTACTAGTGTTCTATGTTTTCGCATAAATCGGAAAAGGACCTTAGACATAGCCACACGGGAGGTACGTGTGGCGTCTTTCGTTTTGTGTAGTCCGTTATCTGATTGTCGGCCATTTACATTGTTTCTGTTTATGCTTCCGTTTCGTACCTTACCTTTTTTATAGTTTTAATCCTGCTTTTGTTTCTGATGTAAACCGTTTGGCATGGCGCTATTTGGCCCATTGAGGCCTTTGTGCCAATAAATTGCCACCAACGGCAGTTACCTGTTTCATGTGTGTATGTGCTCGTAATGGATTTCAAAGAGGATAGCCTTAATTCCGTAAAAGAATAAAATTTGCATATGATTACCTACAGACGTAAGTGTTTTGTAGTACTTTGTATTAGTATAAAACTAGAGCGATCATTTCAATTTCAACATGCACATTCATGTTACACACAACAAAGTGCAAAAATTTTGATTTTCCGAAAAATACCTATAGGTTCAAAAGAATTTGAATTGCTGAAAAGCTCATAAAACATAGTTAATAATAGGAAATTTAAAAATTCAGTATTAAAAAGCTAATACATTTCCACAAAAGGGCCTCCAAGATATTTTTTGCGGGGAGGCCTCCAGTTTTTCCGGTACGGCACTGTTAGGGAGTGCAGATGCTTCCAATCCCTTTCAATAATCAAGGGCAGGTAAGGTGAGAAAAGTCCAGGATTTGACTCCTTTGTCGTTCTCTTCCGTTTTCCTACACTCAAGAAATTTCCTAATTTGTTTTCCCTGAACAATATACCAGTTGCCCAATCACAAGAGACTACGATCGTGTGAACAGCAGAACTCACGAGGAGAAAAGTTATAAACCGTACTTCGACTCTGAATCCCACAGCAAGGTTTAGACCACAAAAAGAACCATAAACTGTGTTCACCTAACCTTGCCACCAATGTATACGAATTTCATTATTGCCATAGAATAATACTGTATTTCCACTGTTTCCCATGAAACAGATGTTAACGAATCCCACCGAAGAAATAATTATTCATGCATAGTTACATGGGAAGCACAAACGATAATACGTATACTGGAATCATAAACAATATAATATCCTTTGTCTGAACGTTTGTCCCACTTTGATGGCGCAATGGAAAGAGTGCTTGCTTGTTTTTCCGCTAGACGACGTCAGTACATAATTAGGTGCAAAACTGTTCAGAAAAGTCAGGGCAGTACAAAGGAAGTCTAAAAAATAACCAGTTTGTTAGACAACGTATGACCAGAATCTAAAAATAACCATCTCAGACGAATGATCAGAAGCCAGAGCTTAGGCTACTGCGCGGCTTCTAAACATTCGAGACTATCGCGTGGATGGACTCAAATTCTGATTCCATTCCAAAAATTAATAAAACTATTGAAAAAAAAATCAGCCGTACTGCATATTTTTAATTCCGAAATAGGCCAACAAACATTTATTTGTCCACTGACGTCACTAAAGTACAAGTCGCGCCATCTATTAGCAGGTCTCAAGATTACCCAAAGGAAAATTATTGATTTTTATATAATTTTGGTTAAGTTTTAGCAAAGATTAAGTATGCCATGCTATAATTCAAAGTTAGTTTTTATCGATGTACAAACTTTCACCCTTGGGAATAATTAATTGTGAAGAAAATGTCTACAGAAGTTTTTACCATTGGAAGCATAGGGCAGAGTTTTTAGGTGAAACCACCATAATGGTACGTTAACCTATTTGTAACCGAACGGTTTTTGTAAAAGGTTATCCATTAAGCCATCGTCGGTCAGTGTTTGTTTCTAAATAAAATTCCCAATAACGGTGATCTGCCAAATGCTGCACCACACATCTGCACAACACAGGACTATATAGATGACGCGCGTTTCGAATCCTCGCGGGTTTCTCCATGGCCCAGTAATGGTAATTTGAATTAATTACGCCATCGCGGTTATATTTCGCTTCATTTATCAAAAAGAAGCTGCCATGGAAATTAGGCGATTCTTCCACAGCATTCAGGAGTTAACTACACTAGTCCAGTCTCTGTTCTGCGTCATTGTTCTAATCTAAGGCATGCTGCTGAAATAACTGGTACAGCTGAAAGTGATGCCGACGAAGCATGCAGAGAAATTGCGAATGACAGAGTCCACAAGAGGCAGAAACTTCTCGTGTGCATGCAAAAACGAGCAAACGAACAAGCAATGCCATCTACGTGCTCAAGACAGGGTCTGTCCAATATCCAGCGCTTTGCTGTGCTTCCTGTATCTCGAATTTGAGCTAGGGTGTTGAGGATGGTCTTATGAATGACCATCCTCAGGGGAAATCGATTGTCGTAAAGCTTGTAGCTGCACAAGAGTTCCGATTGCATTCACCGTACAGAAGCACCATTTCGTAACATTCCACGTCTGTGTAACGACTCATGATGTTTGTTGTCTGTTTTGGAGACGATTGATTAAATAGCACTGTACCGCATAAACGTGGTTGCGCGGTTTATCAATTTCCACCTAACCCGCAGTGCTCAGCATATAGGTACTGTGCACGTACAATACTTTCGGTTTCTGATTAGTTAACAAGCTTATACAACTGCCTGCCAACAAAGAATCTACTAGCACTGTCGCATGACGCGATCATCTGTCATTGCACTTTTGCCATTTTTTTCGGCTTAGCGAAGTTGCAACACCGATTTCCTGCGTAATAAGCTCTGTTTTACAACTTTGTAACTGGGTCTTTTCTGCTGTCTGCAATATTTCATGATTTATTTTCCCAAGTTCTACATTTGGCCGCCAGGGTCACCGCAATCATGCTTATCGGGAAGCGCATACCCACTTTCCTATAAGTCTGTCTTACCATTCATTCAAGATAAGTCTGAACTCGTTTATAATGCTGCTGAATATCTGATAGCACAGACGCCACTTCATTAACATGTTATTTTTGACACTACATAATCAGAAAATGAAAAGCAATTTTTTTTTCTGAATATTACCAAACTGTGAACAACACAAACCTAGCACATTAACATTCTCAAGAATAATACGAAAGCAAAGATGTGAATGACAGATCTCCTGAAGACGCTGATGACCATGGGGAAAGCAGAACGTTCACACCTTGTATGGGATTTGATGTTCACACGCTTTCCGCGGCACCCTTGGTGCTTAGTTCTCAAGAAAATTTTGGCCAAAATGTAATTTCATTGACTGGTTAAAAGGTGATACGCTCAGCGACTGGTGGTTCCAGTACAGATAATCTCAGTGAATGATCTTCTTCTGACCACTCGGACACCGCGGGAGCACAATGCAACTTGCTATGGCACTTTAAAATTAAACAAAACATTTTCTTGAGAACTAAGCAGCCAAGAGACTACTGCATCTCTGGCCAACAACAACAACAACAACAACAAAAAGCAGCCAAGAGAGTGCTTCCCGGATCAATAAGTCACTGAACTTCAACAAAATATCTTTTCAAAATGCGTGAATCTCTAAAACAAGCCACAGAAGTGAAGGCCAGAATATCCTAGCCAACATTATTATTGTCAAGACCTTTTACTGATGGCGAATATATACAGTCGTATCAGAATAATATGACCACCTACCTAACCTTGGCCCGGATGACAGCGGAGAGATGGCTGGGCATGGCCGCTATGAGGTTCTGGAAGGTTGCCCGAGGTACACGTGCCCATTCGGACAGCAGCAGAGCACGGAGGTCCCGGAGATGACGTGATTGTGGGTCAGCACGCCTAACCTGTCGATCCAAATAGTCCCACAAGTGCAGTATGAGATTGAGGTCGGGCGATTTCGCCGGCCAAGGGAGAACGAAGACATCGCTGTCGTGTTCCTGGAACCAGTCACGCACACCCTTAGCGATGTGGCACGGCGCATTGTCCTTTTGGTAGACACCATCACCACCAGGGTAAACGTCCAACATGAAGGGATGCATGTGGTCAGCGAAGATGGACTGGTTGCCATTGGCGCTAAGGGACCCATCCAGTGGTACCAGTGGTCCCAGGTCATACCAGGAAAACATCCCTCAGACATGCACACTGCAACCGGCGCGCTGTACTTGACCGACAAACGTGTCTGGGTGTTGGTTCTCGTGTGTCTGACGCCGTATCCGCCTTTGCCTGTCACTTCTGTGGAGAAGAAACCTCGATCCGTCGGAGAAGGCAACCTTTTCCCACTCTTCCACTGTACAATGACGGTAGTCCCATGCGAACTGCAGGCGTCGTTGTCAATGGACCTGGGCTAACATGGGTGCCTTGACGCAACGTCGACTCCGGTGACCCATGCGTAACAGGGTTCGCTTTACTGTTATCGGGGACACGTACGAGGGTGCTCACCGTTCATTTGCATGGTCAATTGCTGCACTGTTGCGCGTCGATTGCCCTTCACCAGTAGACGGAGGCAACGTTCTCCTCTGTGGCCGATGGCCTTTGGGGTTCACAGTTATGACGTCGGGAGATACTCGGTGTACCTGCGGTCCATGTTTGGCACATCCTTACTACAGCACCTCGTGAACAGCCCACGAAGTCTGCTGTTTCTGAGATGCTTCAACCCTTGGCACGGTAGCTGATGATCATTCCTTTTTGAACGTCCATCAAATCATTATTTCTGCCTATTGGGGCCACTGAGTGCACGTGCTGTAGTCGAAATGGGCACGTTATGCACCATAGCTCATCTGTCCCGGCCGGCCGCTTATATCTTCGTGTGGTCGACCTCGTCACGTGCACTTTGTGACGCACCTGGGCGGGTACACCGTGATTCCGGGAGTGGTCATATTATTCTGATACGATCGTGTATACAAATACGCATAAAAATGATTCATCCATCACAAAACTTCCATTGCACAGAAGTTTAGCATACTATTGGTGTACAAATAAGTTTACATCGTTTTTCGGTCGAAAAAGGTAATAGTTTGTTATAGACAGATAACGATTATTTTATTCAAAATATTTACCTTCGCAAGATACAACCTTCCTCCACTTTTCAGGCAATAAGTGGATTCCGTGATAGAAGAAGTCCGGTCGTTTGGAAGCAATTCAGTTATCATGCCAATTTTGGATCTCCTCATAAGAATGGAACTGGTCTCCAGAAAGGGCGCTCTGCAGGGATCGAAACAAATGGCAATCTGATGGCGCGATGTCCGGTGAATACGGCGGGTGGGGTAACACATCCCAACCAAGCGTTTCTACAGTTTCCTTGACCCGTATCGCGACATTAGGTCTGGCGTTGTTATGCTGGAGAACAATCTTGTCATGCCTTTTCGCATATTCCGGACGTTTCGCTCTCAATGAACGGCTCGAATTGATTAGTTGTTGTTGATAACGATCAGCGTTGATGGTCTGGCACGGTTGCAGCAGCTCATAGTACACCACACCTTTCTGGTCCCACCAGGTACACAACATAACCTTACAGCCATGAATGTTCTGCTTTGGCGTTGAAGGAGCTGGTGTACCTGGACGCACCCATGCTTTTGGTCGTTTCGGAGTATCGTAGTGAATCCATTTTTCGTCTCCCGTAACAATTCGATGCAAAAATGATTTTCTTGTGTGTCTTTGCAGGAGCAATTCACATGCGCTTTGCAATGTCTCTTTCTCTCAATTCACGTGGGACCAAATTTCCTTGCTTTTGAACCATTCCCATTGCATGTAGACGTTGATAAATGCATTGTTGGGTAACATGTAATGCCATTGCTAACTCTGTTTGGCACGGATCTTCATCCAGTAATGTTTTCAAATCAGCATCTTCAAATTTTTTTGATGCACCTTCATGTTCTTTGTCTTCCACGTCGAAATCATTCCCTTTGAATTGTCGGAACGACTGTCTACACGTGCTTTCAGCTACATCATGTTCACCATAAGCTTCCACAAGCAAACGGTGACTTTCGGCAGCGGGTTTCTTTAAAAAGAAGTAATGCAGCAAAACTTACCGCATATACTATTTTTTTGGCAGGAAATTCGACATTTTCAATGCACTGACAAACAATGATGTTCACACTGCAACGAACTGTCCTCCACTAATTATTATCAAAGCTTGTTGCAAGGACTTTCTTATACACGTGTTGTCCTTCGCAATTACATGAAATCTGTGCTAGTTACGCCATCTATTCGCAAACGATGTAAACAGTGTAATAATACACAACAGCGTGGAATTGATATCTCAAGAACATTTCACATAACAAACTCAAATTTAATTACTGAACTTGGTACCTAGATGGAATACATGTAGGAGATAGGAAAATGGTACAACGACGAACACACATTGAGGAATATGCGTGGAAAGATTTCAAAGGAATTCTTTCATTGGAAAAATAACATTTTTGCCCATTAAAGCAAGTTTGATTAATTCAGTACGATATTTTAAATTCTTGAGTGTTAAATTTTATGCACATCTTTTCAGCATCACAATACGTTATTTTGAAGTGCCCAGTTTATGGTCACTTGATAGTTTCTAGAGTTTAAGATAATTACCGGAAGGTCATGATCACTGCGCCGTATTATCTACGGTGGTCAACTATTCATAATTTTGCAACATATGATATCAGCCAGATGGCGTTTGCAATGACTTTTGCAAGTGGCCACTTCATATTTTGTTACATAACATGAAATCTGAATATCGACACAAACCAAAATTACACACTAACAGAAACAAAATGAACTAAACAAAATCAGAAACTCACAAGATCAGCTGGAATTGATCTTTTTTTGACAGTGGGCTTGGCAACTTTGGTACCAGGGGGATGAACAGTCACGTGCTTAGGACGAGCTATGTCAGCACTCCCTAAGGAGCCAGAACTCAGCTTTTTCTCCTGAAAAAATAAAGAAAAAAAAATGGAGTATGTAAAAACTTCAGAAATAAACAAACAACAAATATTTATAGATGACAGAACTGGCATCTTCTGTTCATAAAGATCAATTTCTAGGTGCAAAAGTTATGACGATTTATACACTGCCGGACAATTGCTAAGGACGGATGACAATAGCAATGATAGCAACCGTAAAATGGAAGGCAGGAAAATGTGGAAATTAGCATAAGTGCGGGATACAGTAAGACGTGTTGTGCGTATGTAAATTTTGGATTGCCGAACTTGTTCGTGACGTCATAGCGTTGATAAGAGATATAAAGGATTTGACGCGTATTGACCGTTGTTGTTCAAACGCAAAGTTGAAAGGGAAAGAATCAATTGACGAACTTGCAATTTTCAGTATGTCTTCCCGACATCACCTAGATGATTTCACGCGTAGCCGTATTATTGGCAAGATTGAAGAAGGGCGAAAAATAACAGATGTTGCCAGGGAGTTCGACGTCAGCCGCAGTGTTGTTTCAAGGCTTTGGAAATCATTTCAAACAAATGGAGAGTGTAGCAAACGTCACGGGGGAGGTCGTGCTCGCAGTACGACACCCGCAGAATATCGGTACATAGTGCTATCAACAAAAAGCCACCGGCGCAGCACAGCTAGTGAGGTAGCAAATCAGTTTATGGCTGCTACTGGCAAGCAGATCTCCCGAAAAACTGTCGCCAGACGTTTGCATGAAGGAGGACTATACGCCCGCTGTCCTGTTGTGTTTATCCCATTGTCCAGACGTCACCGCACCGCCCATTTGCAATGGTGCCATCAACATCGCAATTGGACTGATAACGACTGGTCTGATGTCCTCTTCTCAGATGAGAGTAGATACAGTTTATCGTCTGATTGTCGACGACAACTGATCTGGCGTGATAGTGGAACTGCATATTGTCCAGCAAACATACAGGAAAGGGACCAATATCTGACATGTAGTGTCATGGTATGGGCTGGCATCATGATCAATGGCCGTACGTCCCTCTATGTGCTTCCAACTGGGACTATGACTGGCCAACGATACATTAATGATGTTCTGCTACCTCATATTTGCATGTTCCGTGGTGCTGTCAGTGATAGATTCATTTTCATGGACGAAAACGCAACATGTCATCGAACAGTCGCTGTCCAGAAGTGTCTTGAGAGCGAGGATATTCAACGCCTCGTATGGCCAGCACGTTCTCCAGATCTGAATCCCATTGAAAATGTGTGGGATGCTTTGGGGAGGAGTCTTGCTGGTCGCCAATGCCCTCCAATAATCAAGGACACCCTCATCCGTGCACTGACAGAGGAATGGGATAAATTACCCCAACAGCTGCTTGATAATGTTGTGCAAAGCATGACACGACGTGTGGAATCTTACATCACCCTCCATGGTGGCCATATCCCGTATTGACATCTTACGCCGGAACGGCTGCGGACGGTAATTGCATTTTTTTCACGTTTACGTATTCTGCACAAAATGGCCTGTTTGTCCCTTGAACACGTTCCAAAGCCTTCTGGATTTCAGAGCACAATAAATATACTTTCTTGTAATGTCCAGGCATTCTGACATTATTTTATTTCACTTGGCATCCAACCACACTTACTTTTTTATGCGCTATATAGCCGTTTATGATCCGTCCTTAGCAATTGTCCAGCAGTTTATTTCAGTTGTTACTTAAGGAGATACCATCATCATCAAAAGTGAAATTCACAAATTTTGCGGGTGAAAGAGATCGAACATGCATCCTTCTGCTCCGGAGCCAAGTGCTTTCCCAATTAAGCTACGCCGTCGGAATTTGTCGCTGCAACTTTGCTGTCTTGACATGGGCTTCACCTCTGTAGTACGTCACATACCCTCCCCCCCGAGAAAAGAGGAGGCACGAAATCTAAGGTTTCGGGATCGTCGCAAATCATGCTTGAAGTAACTGCAGAAGAAGGAATTCTCACTGATTTCAAACGATGTGTGGAAGAAGCATCACACATTTTTTGAAGCGAAGAAGGAATTCTCATTAATTCCAGACGATGTGAGAAAGGAACATCACACATTTTTCGAACCCAACGGCCAGTCGATTCATTTCCACAAACGGGCGCCAATGTGAAATTCACAAATTTTGCCAGTGTCGGGATCGAACCCACACCCCCTTCTGCTTCGGATCTGACTGCTTTTCCAATTAAGCTACACCGACGGAATTTATCGCTGTAACTTTGCCGTCTTGACATGTGCGTCGTCTCTCTAGTACGCCACACAATAATTCTTAATCCACTCCTGGATGAAGGTTTTCCCAAGTCTCTTCCACGCCTTGAGCGAATCTCTTCCATGTTCACCTATCTCCCATTTGATCTTCTGGGTCTTTTCTTGTCTATCCAATCTAGCATTTCAGTTTTTCCAACATTGATCAGTTCTTCTGGCAATATGCCCCGCCCACTGCTACTTATGCGTCTCCGATCATGATCTATGAATTCCTTTTTCTACCTTTCTTCGTTACACCAAGTATGCATCTCTCCATGCTTCTTCCAGGTGCACCGCACCTAGCCTCTTTATATCTTTTTTAGTAAAAGCCCATGTCTCCGATCCATAAATAACAACTGGAAGGAAGCATTGTTTCAACACTCTTCTTTTCAGACATAATGATAAACTGCTCTTGAAAAACTGTACTCCATCCAGGTTTTATACGCCCATTAATTTCTTCTTCGATCCTTGATATGTATTGTCCACGGTAGATGTAGACATCAGTAACTTCTAAATTTGTCTCATCAACCTCTAAATCTTTTCTTGTAAATCATTGTATGATATTTTAAACCCCGCCCAGAAGATAAAGTTATTTCTACTAAAAAATAATACTTGGGTACACGAAATCAAGTATCTTGCACTAACCATGGATAAAGGAACAAGGTGGGCAAAATTTATCGTTAACACAATCGGTAAATTCAGAAGATTAGGTGTCTAAGTAGCACCATTAATTAAAAATAAGAACATGAGCGTAAAAAAAACACGGCTTTACTCTGGAAAGTCTGCTTCAGCCCAGTTATCATCAATGGAAGCGCCACATGTGGAAAAGCTTATAACGAAGTAAATTTCTCCGTCATTTCTGTCCACGCCAGGATTCGAACCCGGATCCCCTCATTCCGGAATAAGTCACTCTACCAATTGAGCTACGCGGACGTTTTTTATTCTGATTCCTATCTGCCTTTATGTCGTGTGCGTCCTTCTGGCAGGTACGTCACATCTCCTGGTACGTTACAAGCTCACAGTAAAATAAAAAAGAAAATCTCTATTTCAAAATATTACGATTTCAGAAATGGCAGGTGCGCACGAAAAAAAATCTCTAATCATGAAATTAGTGAGATAATGAATAAGAAATCAATGCAACATACGACAGTATTTTCTGAACTAGCGAAAAGATAGTATGAGAGGGAGAGGGAAATCACCCAAATCGTCTAGTTAGGTTGCTGCTGGTTGTTGGAACTAAACTTAGGTTAGGGTCTTCGCCCGCATCGCAGTTCTCACTCCCCAAACTGAATTAAATATCGGACACAAACTTGCACACACACGAATCTAATATATAAAGTTGAATGTTTGTTTCAGAGGGTGGGGTGAAGTTCGTTGACCGGGCCCGAAATTTCGAATGGTGGTTCACCCTCTACCTTCCCGCTTCCCTGAACAAACAGAAGAAAAACAATGCCTAAGGAACTTTGTTGGGGATTAGGACCACCCAACCACTTACCTAGAGGAACTTTCTAAGGCACATCACAACAATCGCACATATGCCAAATAAAAAAATAATAAAAATAAAAATCTTGGCTGAAATTATTGATCGGGCTCGGGCGATTCCGCCGCCATTTTTTTTTTTTTTTTGTTTGTTTGTCCGTTATGCAGTTTTTAATTTAGAACTACCAAATTTGGTATACTATCTCATGGTACTCTAACTTAGACCGTAGACGGTTTTTGGAAAGGGGCGGAGCCCGGGGTCAAGGGACCCCCATGCAAAATTTTCGTAAAAAAAAATCAATATTTTACTTTTTTTATTGGTATAGTATCTCATGGTACTCTAACTTAGACTGTAGACGGCTTTTGAAAGGAGTCCGAGCCCGGGGTCAAGGGCCCTCCATACAAAATTTTCGTAAAAAAATTCAATTTTTTACTTTTTTATTGGTATAGTATCTCATGGTACTCTAACTTAGACTGTAGACGGCTTTTGAAAGGAGTCCGAGCCCGGGGTCAAGGGCCCTCCATACAAAATTTTCGTAAAAAGTTCCATTTTCTTTTTTTTTAATTCGAATTTAATACTTTTTGTTGTGATAAGTGCAAGAATTGATTTTTTTTTTGACAAGTGCTTTCCAGTGAAGAACTGCAACACAATTATGCATTGGAACTGAAGGTAAGAAAACAACAAAAATCAAACGGAAAAACTAAAAATACTGTGTGCCTAAAGACTCTACAGAGAATAAAATTGAAATTCAATGAAGAAATGAAATACAGTATTAGGTACGATTCATGCCGTAAAAAGTTAATCGTTTTCATTTCATTTGTACAAAATTTAGATAGTGAATTGTCACCAAATTATCCCGAGCAACGCCGGGAAATTCAGCTAGTGTCACACTAAAACATAAATAGAGAATATCAAGTACAATGTCCAAATTAAGCTGACAGCAAAAAAGTCATATATTACTTTAATTAAAAATGTACCAATTACACTTTTTATAAAGCACTGTTATGTAATAAAATAAAAAAAGGATTTTCCCTCCAGAGGGGTTCAACGAACACCATGAGCAATTCTTACGGCCATAAGTAGTCGTCAGTCCCTAATTTAGAGTTACTGGTTCTGAGAGAGATATCCGGTGCCACAAGATAAACACACCAACCATGCCACAAGATAAACACACCAACCATGCCACAAGATAAACATACCAACCATGCCAAAAGATAAACACTCCAATCATGCCATATATCCAGTGAAGCAAGATAAACACACTAACCATGCCTCTCGGATGAACAGTTAGAAATCAGCGCCTATCTTAACACAAAACTCTCAGCACAGCGTGAAGTGTAATCAGCTCATTTAGGTTAATGTTTTAATTTGGCTGTTCATAATTTATTAGAGATGCTTCTTTTAACACAGACAATACATAAAACCTGCACGGATGCCTATTTGCTTTACCATTCGTCATGAGTGAGCACAGGATTCAATACGTATGCCACATATACACCCGTTTGCCATATTTGGTTACTCACATGTACATGTATAGGGAAAAAAATGATTACAATTCCAGAGCATTGGGACATTTATTCGGATAAAACAGCTACACGAGTGGAATAAGTTAGTGCGTTGTAACGCCACCCGTCTTTGATACAAAAGGTTACCCGGCGTGGAATAGACGCACACCGTTCACGGATACTGTTCTGAGGTATAGTATGCCAGATGCTGTCCAAACTGCGGCCAGTTCGCCGACATTCCGGGATGGGTGTAAGTGGTGCCCCATCATGTCTCAAACATATACTATCGGTGAAAGGTCGGGCTGGCAATGGTAGGGTGTCGACATTAAGGAGGCAGGACTGGGAGCGCCGTGCCGTGTGTGGCCGGGTATTACCCTGCTGAAAAATTACTCGGTGATGCTGCGGGGTTGTACCCTCCTCGACCCATTGGCGCCAACATCGTCCGATTGCGGCGTCGCTCCGGCACAAATGCCAGGCAATATGGCGACTTGACCAACCGGCCTCTCTCAGCCCAATTATACGTCCTCTCTCAAACTCGCTCAGCTGCTCGTATTGCGCCCGGATCCGACGTCGAGGTATTCGCACAGTCCGTGGTTAATGAAACCGCAATCCGCTGTCACAATTGTCCCTGCTTGCGAGCTTTGCTCTTGATATACCATCCTAGATGAGTGGTTCTCATGCGCTGTGGCAGACTATTATTTAGTCATTTGTCGTTATTTTCTAAACATTTGCATATTCGGCTCTGAGGTACTTGCATGCAGAGTTTCATCACGATCGAACGACTTTCTCGGAGTGCTTCGGTTATTTTCGTAAAGTGTGTGTGTGTGTGTGTACATACAGCGGATGCTCTGGCTTTTTGAAAGTTTTCGCTAACCCATTCGCCAAATTCAATTTTTTCACCAAATGTAATCTGAAATCGCCATTTTTTTTTGGAAATAAAAAAACCATAAAAACAAAGTGTTATATAATAGTGCAAAAACAAAACTTGTTTATTTTTTAGAAGTAAGCAGCAAAAAATATTATTATAAAAAGTAATCGCAAATATTTCCGCCAAAACTTTCTATCCATCGCCAAAACGATTTTTTTTTCGAAAATTGCGAATTCAAGAAATTTAAAACAAGCAAAGATCAGTGACTCTTTTACTCGGTACTAATGCTGCATCAATTATTGGACAAATTGCTTCGAGATGAGCGATGCTTTAAAAGTATAAGATGTGTAATTGGTATATTGAATATAAAACAAAATTGTTTTCGGATTTATTACCTAGTACTTCAAAGAGAAGGTTTTTTTTCTTATGTAACTGAAAACATGAAATTGTACAGAATTTTGTAAGTTAGATTTTATAATGAAATCAAAATTAAAAAAAAAAAATTAACACAAACGGGTCATTGCGTGGAAAATCACCTAGGGGTGGTTGCTGACACATTTTCAAAAAAATTCATTCTTTGTCCATCTGGAAAGTCATATTTTGAGAGTTTAAATCTGGGGTTTATTTTTTTAACATCCACCATTTTGGATTTACAAGCCAAAACGCCGCAGAGTGACGAAATCACATCCAGACAGCCTTTTTGCTTGTTTTAACTGTACAAAAACCATATATGGGAGAGAGCTCCAACTGGTCTCATATTAAAGAGAACAATTCCATCTATAAAGGGAATAAATAAATATGTACTAAAAATTAATATAATGAGAAGAAATCCTTAATTTTTTTTAGTATTTGATTCATTACGCTTCTTATGAGGGATAAAAAAAATGGCATTTGGCTTAAGTTTAGCCTACTTTAAGCTGAAACAAATAACTATTGTCTTATACAATCCTTTCCTGCTAAAAAAGGTTCTGAAGTTACCGATTTTTCAAAAATCGCGAAATTTGCAGCTCCGTATTAAAAAAAGCGGAAGGTATAAAAAAAATTGGAACTTCCACAAAATACTCTTCTGTGTGTCTACAGAGAGATGCAAAATTCTGTATTTGTTTTTTTAACAATTTTGTTAGCTACAGAGAGTGAAATTAGAAAATTTTTGCAAATCGTGATTCACTTAAGAGAGGAGTGATATTACACGCTTTTCAATTAAAAACCAAGAATTTTCTGTGCTATTTGAGACAAGAGGTAAACCCATCACTGTAAATACCTTCTTTTGTTCCAAAGTTCTTGTTGTAAAACTTTTCTGTGTACGATGGCTCACACGAAATTTCAGATCAAGGGTGTCGTCTATAAGGCAACGGACTCCATCTACAAGAATGCACGGACAAGGATGGATGTACCAGCTAGCATGTGGATTGCTGGAAATTTCGAAACAGTGGTCTTAGCGCACCGACAGAAGGATACAGGGCCCTAATCTTCAATGAACCCAAGGCGACGAGTGATATACAATCGTGGCCAAAAGTCCTGCACTAGTAAATCAAAAGTCAATTTTTGATGTTTGAAGTCAACTTATAGCAGGTAATGGTCAGAAATCCATATTATACATCATTTTAAAGTAAATTTTATGCTAAATTAAATATTTTTACAGAATGTTATTACCAGTAATAGAAGTGAAGTTACAAGCAAAAATGTGCAAGACAGGAAACACAAATCCAGTTCTGAAAAAGTATTTTGTCATTTTCTTGTAGGACTTCCGTCCACAGTGAGTAGAGTTTAGGTCCCAGCCACCTACAGCGAGATCGCCTTTTTGGGCTGGACACAGAAACGGAAGGAATGAGAGCAAGTCTAGCGACTTTGACAGAACAGTTTGTAGTGAGATTAGAGTACAGTAGATGGCGCTACCGTACAAGTACGATATTGCAGATAGAGGGGTGAGAGAATTTCAGGGGGGGGGGCATAGGAAAGGAAACCCATTTAACAAGTGGGTCCAACCTGGGGGCCGTCACTTAACGTGCTCGTCAGATGCACGGCGGATATTCAGCGATTGTTAGTAAATCATACCATCTCTGAAAGATCAGCCCAGGTTCGAACCTGAGGACCTTGCATCGATAGTCTGAACTGCTAACCACTAAGCCATCCGCGGCTCTAGTTCTGAAAAAGCATTCGCGCCCCTCTAATACATGCACTATAGCTTCCTCCGACGTCCGCTAGTGAGATATAAAATGATGTAGAATCGTCTGTCGACTTAGAACGCAGCTGCTTGTAGTCAGTTGACGGAAGTTTATGCAGAATTCCTGGTGATATTTGAATTTCGGAATGTCAAATATCCGAAAATCGGTCCTAGGTCTTCAAACCAGGGCAAAAGTTATTACTTCGCATGAACTTGGATTCAGCAGTCGCAAAATTGCTGCTAAATGTGGCTGTGATCATTCAACTGTCTTGCGCACCATTAAAAGAGTTGCAGAAACTGGATGTGTGGGAAACAGAAAAAGAACAGGTCGACCAAGGCTGTGTACTGAACGTGATGATCGCATGTTGATTCGTTGTTCCTTAAAATCAAGGTTTAAAACAGCCAGTGATTTAAGAAATGAGTGGGAGAATGAAGTAGGCATTATTGCACCTGCAGGTACAATTCGTCATAGGCTACAAGAAAATGGACTGACTGCACGAAAAAAGCTGCACGAAACATTTCCTTACTGAACAACAACGGCTAAAAAGAATTGCTTGACCCAAGGCACACAAGATTTGGACTGTTGGTGAATGGAATTTTTTTATTTTCAGTGATGAAACAACTGTTATTATTTCCGTTAATAATGGAAATAATTATGTAAGTCGTCGGGCTGGCGAAAGATATAAGGCATGCTGCACCCAGTCAACAATCCAGCAACCACATTCGGTGATGTTACGGTCCTGTATTTCAGCAAGTGGTGTTGGCCTTCCGCACATTGTTGATGGCACATTGAATGGATCGAAACATGTGGATATTCTGGAGTCCAAACTGCTACCATCTGCACAAGACATAGGTTGGCGGAATTTTGTCTTACAGGACGATAACGCGCCATGTCATCGGTCAAAGTTGGTTGACGAGTGGTTTAATCGAAAAAGTTATAAGAAAAGTTCAGTGGCCGACACAGTCACCGGATCTTAATCCCATAGAGAATCTGTGGATGACATTGAAGCAAAATATCGGTCAACATGGACTCACATCTAAAACGGCATTAATTGAGTCTGTAAGGGCGGTATGGAAGCGTGTTATCAACAATGGACAACTAGAGGAGCTCATTAGTTCCATGCCAAGATGATGAACTTTGTTACTAAGAAACTGTGGTAATGCAATTAAATATTAAAGCGTATCTTGCTTGTTGGTAAGTTATTTCAAGTGTCCTGCAAGTTTCAATAATGTACTGTACAGTAATTTTACGTTAAATACATTGTACACCAATTTCACAAATTCCTTTTTTGCTTTTTATGACTAGGCGCTGTACTTTTGCTAGTAACTTCACTTCTATTACTGGTAATAACATTCTATAAAAATATTTGAATTCAGCATAAAATTTCCTTTAAAATGATGCAGAATATGTATTCCATTACGCAGTATAAAGTTTACTTCAAACATCAAAAATTGACTTTCGGTCTACTGGTGCAGAACTTTTGGCCACGACTGTACACTATATTGACAAAAGTCACAGAACACTCCTTCAAAAGCAAATGCACGGATCCTCTGCGTTGTTAAAATGCGCGGTACAATTGTAAACGGTGTAAAAACAAACCTGCAGCTGACGGCGATCATATCGCACTGTGAGGTTGAGTGAAAATGTCGTGGAGGGAGAGAACTCACTTTGAGAAAGGAAAGATTGTTGGGTGTTATATTAGTGGGTTGCCCATTAGAGAAACCGAGAGGCGTTGAAACATACTCAAGTCAACTGTTTAGGATGTATTGAATAAGTGAAAGACACATGGCGTGCCTAAAGCAGCAAAACGTACCGGCAGACCAAAGAAAATCGGACGTCGAAGCCTCAGGAAAGTCGTTACAGCTAATCGATGGAGTACTGCACAAGACCTCAGTGTACAGCTGAGTAAAAATGCTGGAACTTCGGTATGTACACGTACCATTCGCAAAGAACTTCATGGGTTACCGTGGTCGTATGGCTGCTCATAAGCCTTTCATCCCCACTCGGAATGCTACTTGTCGTTTAGCATGGTGTAAAGAACATTTATCGTGGGCCGTAGATCAATGGAAATGGATCCTATAGACTAATGAATCCAGATACAAGATGCATCAGTCTGATGGCTGTGTGTGGGTATGGCGGCAGCCAGGGGAACGCTATTTACCACAGTGTACAGTTTCTACGGTCAAGTTTGGAGCTGGCTGTGTACTCGTGTGGGTGTGTTTTTCGTGGTATGGTCCCGGCCCTTTGGTCATCGTGGACAAACCAGTTAACCAGCACGTCTACCTCGATATTCTGGACAATTATGCCCTACCAACTCTGTAGCAATACTATGGAACCGAGCCTTGTTGACACCAGCAGGATAATGCACCGAGCCATAAAGCAAGGACTGTTACGGCGTGGTTTGACGATAATTCCGTATCGTGTGTGAACTGGCCATCACAGAGCCTTGATCTTAATCCCATAGTGCACCTATGGGATGAATTAGAAACCGCTTAAGAAGTTTGGAACCAGAGCCTACTACTAAGCAACAGTTAACGGCAGCATTATGTACTGAATGGAAGCGCATATACCTATCGCTGTGTTCCAAATCCTTGTCGAAAGTATGTCTCGAAAGGTCAGTGCATGTATTACGGCCAAAGGTTGACTGACACTGTACTAATGTATGGCAATAAATGCTATGTTGTGTTTCTCTTCTAGGTGTCCAGTGACTTCTGTTAATATAGTGTATATGTATATATACTTGTTGGGCAGACAAAGGAAGGACCCGACGTTTGTGAAAACAGCGTAACTCTTGCCGCAGAGTGGAAAGTCGAAGCGGGCACTCCATCGGGTCCGGAAGAAAGCTGCCGAGTTACTAGCCGAGTTCGGCGTACTCCTTGATCGTGAAGTGAAACACAGGAGCTAATGAATAAATCCTAGCTGAGTTTTAGATTCTGGATGTTTGGAGGTACAATGATAGGTATAATGTCATCCTAGGAGGCAATTTGCAACCACTTTCCTCCCCGAAAGCCAGGTTTATGAACTGTTAAAGGAGGGGAGAGCGGGTCGTTGAGATTTTAAATCTCTCTCTTTCTCTTTTCATATATAGGCGTATTCATGTTACCAAGGAAAGTAGCATTACAGAGGCGGAAAAAAAAAAAAAAAAAAATAAGCATTTGCTATTTATAGAACTAACCAAACAGCAATATTAGTACTTTTTATAACTTGTAGTTTCTTATATCACGGTTTCTTTTCTTTTCGACACCGCTGCATCAAACCTTCGTTGCATGTATTGCACTACGATAGCACGAAGTCCTTCTTAAAGAACTAAGAGACGCACAATACCTTACAGGTGACCTCTACAAAGCTCAGGTATAGCTTTCCCTTACCCTTCCTCTCTCGGATAATCACCAGCCGCTATTGCGGGCAGGACCTCTCAGAATTTTAACACGGAAAGCTCGTATGAGATGCTCAAGGCCGACAGTTTGTGTAAGAGCCTGGACGTACACTGTCTGTTCTTCAGCTAGATTGGAAATCCATGTCGCTTGCAAGACCGGGTGCCCGATTGTTCAAAGGAGCTGGTTTCTGCATGGCTAGTTGTCCCGTCTGGGCTCGATCCCGGCATGTGGCATGAGTGAGGCGGTTGTCCCACGGCGCACGCATTTTTCCGTCCCCAGAAGCAGCGGCTCCAATTACGGGACGGGCGACTGTATGTAGACCTAAAAGCTACTTGTGGTGGTCGTTAAACACCGAAATAATAATAATAATAATAATAATGGTAGCCTTGTTTTCAAGCATTTCAGCATGAAAACCTGGCTCAAACTTGTACATCCGCCAGAGACAGAAAGGGTTACACATAGAATGGATTACACATGGCGCACCTGCTTCCGTCAAGTCACGATTTTTTCAAGCATAATGGAGGTTCATTCAGACGCACTGCAGTGTTTCTACTTTATTAAGAATCACTTGCTCACTACAGCTATAAATAAAAATTTGTCCAAATCTTTTGAAGAGCATTTAAGTTTTTGTGTTTGGTACTAAAGTTTTGGCAACAGTGAAACGTACATTGATTAAAAAAAAAACAAAAAAACTCTTGCTGTGCCAGCAAGAAAGATATTGTTATCTTATACAAAACAAATACCACCGTCTCTGTACGATATTTAATTAAAAGATGAAACGCAGGAGCTAATGAATAAATTCATATCATCTGTTAGATAATTCATATCATCTGTTAGAAAAGATCGGGCAGCAACCGATATTTTGAGCAAATGGGGAGTGTACAACATACCACTGTATAACGAAGTAAATTTCTCCGTCATTTTTGTCAACACCGGGGCTCGAACCCTGGTCCCCTCATTCCGGAATAAGTCGCTCTACCAATTGAACTACGCGGACGTTCGTTATCGCTGCTATCTACCTTTATGTCGTGTGCTTCCTGCACGGTAGGCACGTCACATCTCCCCCCGGAAAGAGGGCCGGGGGAATGGCCCACGGGTTAGCCGTGACCATGAATTGTCGTAGGCAGCCATCCGCTGAAGAACGTGCACTTGAGAACTCCCAGTCAATCTGGTGTGTGGAATGCAACGAAGCGCTGAAGAAGGGATTCTCTTATTTTTCCTATCTCGCGGTGTGGAAAGAACATCACACCATTGCGAGATCTTGAACGGCCGGATCATCCGGAAAGTTCGAGCGCCATTATAACGAAGTAAATTTTCCCGTCATTTTTGTCCACGCCGGGTCACGAACCTAGGTCCCCTCATTCCGGAATAAGTCGGTCTACCAATTGAGCTACGCGAACGTTCGTTATCGCTGCTATCTGCCTTTATGTCGTGTGCGTCCTGCACGGCAGGCACGTCCCAACTGTTAAGACACCTCAACAGGAGAACACGTTAGTAACTATATAGGCTCGACACGGTGAAGTTTGGGTATTCGTGTTCAGGAACATAAATTTGATATTCGAACTTTCCGCAATAATACGGCATTATCTAGAAACGTCGTAAATGGAACTTTGCAACCAGACTGGGCGAACATTAGACTGCTGAACACCCCTGCGTACGTACACTCACTGCACCTTGCTGAAAACCTGCCTTGGGGGACAGGTGCTGTAATGATAACACGCCAGTGGACATACCAAAAGTTTGGAAAAACCACGTCGCCGATTTGAACTTTAAATTATAATTATTAAATAAATTTAATATGACAATAATATGTGAATTCCACAATTTTAACAGTGCAACACAATTTGTATTATATGTAACTAAAGCCGAAATTGTATCTATTGCTCGGCTGCAATGGCAACACCTTAACCTTGTGACGCTTGAGAACTATACCATGGTACATTGCTGCGCTCCTATAAAGGTCTACGCGAGTACTGCATTAACCTCTCTGTTCCACCTGATGATGGGGTAAGTGTTACCCCGAAAGTGCTAGTGGAGGTTTTAATTTGTAAATAGATTTCCTCTTTTAATTAAATATCGTACATAGATGGTGGTATTTGTTTTGCATGACATATTGTACGAATTGTGTTTTTATCTATTGTTATCTTAATTTTTGAACATCGAGCAACATTCTTATCTGCTATAACAAGCAACAATCTTTTTCTTTTTTTTTTTTATTGCAAACCACATTCAGGTGCATGAACGAATGTTTTTACTATACAGAAGTTAGTTGTTGCAGTAAAAAATCTGTAAATTGTACCATGCACTTTGCTGAACCAACGAAATAACACTAGTTATGTATGTGCCATGTTTACTGTTGTTATATTAACAATTTCGCAACTGCAGCAAACTTGTTACTAAATAGCAGCTTAGCTAAGTATTTTGTTGGGCGCAATAGACCCTGTGAAAACGCAAATTCCTCGCTCCGGTCAGTTGTTTTAACGGACTAACTACACCGACAAATGTATGGCTGCAGATTTTTAATCCTGACACGTGCTTCACCTATGTAGTACGCCACACCATATCTCTCGTAATTTTGTTTGTTTGTTCGTGTGTTTTTGTTTTTGATCAAAGAAGGAAGTTTTCATTAATTCCAGACGATTAGTGGAACAAACATCACAGATTTTTCGAAGAACCCATCGGCCAGTAGACCCATTTTCCACAATCGGGCGCCAATGTAAAAACACAAATTTGTCGGTGATCGATTCTGCGTGCGTCTCCTCGCTCCGGAGTCAGTTGTTCTCACCGACTAAACTGCACCGACGGTTTGTATCGCTGCAGATTTACAGTCTTGACACGTGCTTCACTACAATTGTGACAATGATTAAAATTTTGTCACAACTAAATCATCGAACAGACAAGAGTTGTGACGATGATTAAAATTTGAATGCCAACATAATTTTAAAAATTTTAATCTGGTCGAATGTTTGAAAAAATCAAAATAAAACACATTCCAAAACAGTTGTATTGTACCACAACTAATTAACGTCTTCCGCTCCCATGAATAATGGGGAGGAGGAAAAATTATTCACAGACATTATAAAACAAACAAAAAGGAGACAAACAAAAAACAGAAAACTAGACTGATACAGACTTGCGACATATCATGCAGACTGTAAACATCGACTTTACGAAGCAGTGGGGCAGATGAAAGTGATTCATTCGTGCAGGTCGGTACTATAAAGCTACTTTGCCGTCTAACACACGATTTAAAAGATTTTAATTAACATATAAAAGATGAATATTATGTACACTAAAAACACAAGTTAAAAACATTAGTACTTTCGAGCTTACGTTGAGCTCGTCTTCAGATGCATGAAATGCTGCGTTAAACTGGGAGTAATGGTATATATGTGGGAGGTAATACTTACGAGCATGCGTAGTGAGAAAGGTGTTAAATTATTCACTGCAAGTGGTCGGGGAAAGTTCCGAGTTTTTACACAGTGGGGCGTGGATGCGAAGTTTTAAGCTTCAACACTTCCATTTCTGGACTGATGGAATGAAAAAATGAAATACTATTGAGTTGTGGATTTTGATTAAATGTAGTGAGTCAAATATAATGCTTTAACGCTTCCCTAACGAAATATCTAATTAAATACAAATATTCTTGGAAACACATATACGTTCCTTAAAAAACAAAACAAAAAAAGCATGCAGGGCTGCGGACGACTCAAATAAGCATAGAGAGATGTATGCTTAATATAACGAAAAAAAAAAAAAAAAAAGATAGGAAAAGGAACTCATGGATCAGAAAAACAACAAGAATTGATAGATACATCATGATCAAAGAAAAGACCCTCAAGTGGCAACGGGCTGAAAATACTACTAAATCTGACGACCGTCGGACAGCTGAAATCCTAGACTGGATACCAAGGGATAGGAAAAGACCCAGAAGAAGACCACGTAGGAGATGGGTGGATTAAATTCTAAAGCATGCCGGAGTGACAAGAAAATTGCTCAAGACAGAGAGTTATGGAAGAAAATTGGGGAGACCTTCACCCAGCAGTAGATTGAGAATGGTTGTTGATGGCATATGAGCTTTATGACATTCGAATTGCGACACCTAGGAGCGGTAGATCGATTCGAATGTAAGTCATAACGTGCAACCGATATGTAAACGGGCTAATCTGGCAGCGGGAGTGGTCAATGCAAGAGCGCAAAGTTCGTACTCTTTCAAGCAAAATAAATTCAAGCACTTTTCAAGGACTTTTTAAACCCGAACTATCATGTGAGTACTGTTGGTCGGTCAGTAGGTAGGTATTTTAGTAAGTTCAAAATAGCTGAGGCGGACACACCTTCAATGACCTGCCTAACCCCTTGCCCCCAGTTGTTATTTTATTAACTTGGAATTGCCCTCTGTTTTGGTGTTTTTCGAAATCATTTTATTTTGTGGAATATTTTGAAAGAGTACATTGTTTTCGTATTCATCTTCTGGAACGACACTCATTGTTTGCTTTAACTTTTTTATTTTTGATGCTCTGCCAAGAGACGAAGGGTCCACGCATGAAGCACAAGCAATTCCTGGAAGTTCCACCCTCCAACAAGAACACGTCCCTAACCGCAGTAAATAGAAACCCGTCACAATTTGCGAATACATCATTCCATTTATTTTACTCACATGGCTGACGCTTTACTCTGTAGTGATATCATAGCCAAGGCACCAGCTGTCCACACACTCCCCTGGGTTGACACAAGTTCTGCGCTATTTGATCAGCTTGGTGTTTTTATCAGAACTACACATAAATCTCCTATACATCATTTTAGCACAAACAATTATTTAACATATGCTCTTTCATATCATTACTTAAAAAACAAATTTTCAAGTACTATTTACAGAGCCTTAAACTTTTTCAAGTACTTTCAAGGACTTGAAAATGAACTTTTATTCAAGGACTTTTCAAGGTTTTCAAGGAGGGTACGAACCATGGAGCGGATGCGCTGACCTCTGGGTTAAAGGTACCAAGTGTTAGTGGCCAGCAACATTATTCCAGCTACCAGTGACGAATTCCCGAAGAAACAACAACTTGCACAGATTGATGAAACGGAACATTCGCCAGTCATGTAGACACCTAAGCAACTTTGGTATGGGGCAGATTACTGACATCTCAGAGAACGGATGAACGACTCATTGCATAGCGGAACATGTGGGCTGCGACAAAAGCTAGAGTCCGCTGATGCTGGCAACAGCGGCTGCGCGAAGTCACGCATCCTAGTATGGTTGGGACTGGTGCACGCCGGATGACTATAGGTCTGCACTGTATCTACAACCACGATGACTATCATCAGCGAGGTGGTGCTGTCACCAGGATGTTACCTGTCACATGACGAACAACTTCCAGCTGACAGGTGGGAATACATACAACGCATCCATGTTAATTACTGCTGGCCATCTTCACTAACGGTCGGTACAGTGCTGCTCAGAAGCCAACGGGGATACAGAATTGTGTTACTTGGTATATAGTGAAAAACCCTCATCTGCCCACGACCCGATGTTCACCGGGCATACGAGAGAAAAAAGCGGCCAGTGCACCGATCTAGAAGACATCACGGAACGGCGTACAGCATGAAAGAACGTATAGCGTACAATTATAAGCCGCTTCCTTCTGCTCCGGAGCAGAATGCTTTCCCAATTAAGCTAAACCCACGAAGTTTGTCGATGCAATTTTCCCTTCTTTTCATGTGCATCACCTCTGAGGTACGTACGTCACATATATTCCCCCTTGAGAAAGAGCTGGGACGTAATCGTAGGTTTCTGGGTCAGCCGGCAAACCACGCTTGAAGGAGGTCACTGCGGAAGAAAGAATTCTCATTAATTCCAGATGGTGTGTGGGACGAACATCACACATTTTTCGAAGAACCCAAAGGCCAGGAGATTCGCTTAACGTTTGGGTGCCAATACAGCGAAAAAGCCATTTGCCACTGGCGGAAATCGTACCAGCATCCTTCTGCTCCGGAGCTGAATGCCTTCCCAATTAAGCTACACCGACGAAGTTTGTTGCTGCAACTTTAGCGTTATGGCATGTGCGTCACCTCTAAGGTAAGTACGGCACAGATGGCGGCATGGACTGGAGAGTGTTCAGCTAAGATGATAGCCGAGAATCTTTGGTGTGTCTTACATGCGATTTGAAGAATCAGAGTTAGTAGTAAATATCCTGGAACGCGTAGCTCTACCTCTGCAGCAGGGTGACTGTTGCGGTGCTTCAAAAAGACAACGCCCACCACACATGCGAGGTCTACATGCTAATCAGGCCAGCCTGTTTTGCAGGATTTTCTGCCGTTTGAACTTGTGTGGGACATGGTTGGACGTTATTTCCAGGTTTATTCCCAAACAACAGCCGCAAAAGGCTGAACGACGGCTGCACGCAACATCCATGACGCATATCTAAGTGTATTGTCCCAAGAGAAGGGTTTTTACGTCTCCTCTGATATGCTCCACATAACCACCTACTTTGCGCTCTAAAAACCATTCCTTTGTCTTGAGAAATTGTCAGGTTGTAAAGAAAGTTTCCGGAAAAATCGTATGAGGCGTGTATAAGAATGCATGATATTATGGGCGAAAGCATCCAGAGTACTGTGCGAGAAAGAATGGATTCTAAGGACAGAACATACGCTGTAAAGAAATGACTGTGTTTAAATTTATTAAATTTATCTTATTGCGGCATCCAAAATACGCTGTTGTGGTAAAGATTAGTTGCACGTGGCAGCAATACGATGGCGATATCGAAGAAACGTGGTGGTGTAATATCGCTCAATGAATATTTGAATGGCGTGAAAGCTACGGAAGCACATTGCGAAACGCGTTTGGTGACGATATTATTGGACAGAGTACTTGCTATGACTGGCACACGAACTTGCTATGAAACGACACTGGTGTACAGGATCTGTCTGAAGCGCCCAGAAGTGGCAGACCCAATAAGATTGAAGATGATACACTGCAACACGTCTTGTCAACCAAGCCTGTTGTAGCAATACGGGAACTGGAAGAGAAACTGAAGACCTCCTATACGACCATCAACACCTGACTTCGGAAGTTGGGACATTCGTGTAAACTGTGCAAATGGGTACCCCATGCTTTGTCTGACTACAATCGGATGCAACGCTACTCCATTGTTGTTGCCCTGCGTGAAAGAGAAAGTTGGGATATTCGTGTAAACTGCCCAAATGGGTACCTCATGCTTTGTCTGACCAGAATCGGATGCAACGCTACTTTATTGCAGTTGCTCTGCGTGAAAGAGAAGTTGGGATATTCATGTAAACTGTGAAAATGGGTACCCCATGCTTGGTCTGACCAGAATCGGATGCAATGCTACCCCATTGCTGTTGTTCTGCGTGAAAGAGAAAGTTGGGATATTCGTGTAAACTGTGCAAATGGGTATCCCATGCTTTGTCTGACCAGAATCGGATGCAACGCTACTTCATTGCTGTTGTTCTGCGCGAAAGAGAAAGTTGGGATATTCGTGTAAACTGTGCAAATGGGGTACCCCATGCTTTGTCTGACCAGAATCGGATGCAACGCTACTTCATTGCTGTTGTTCTGCGCGAAAGAGAAAGTTGGGATATTCGTGTAAACTGTGAAAATGGGTACCCCATGCTTGGTCTGACCAGAATCGGATGCAATGCTACAGCATTGCTGTTGTTCTGCGTGAAAGAGAAAGTTGGGATATTCGTGTAAACTGTGCAAATGGGTATCCCATGCCTTGTCTGACCAGAATCGGATGCAACGCTACTTCATTGCTGTTGTTCTGCGCGAAAGAGAAAGTTGGGATATTCGTGTAAACTGTGCAAATGGGTATCCCATGCTTTGTCTGACCAGAATCGGATGCAACGCTACTTCATTGCTGTTGCCCTGCGTGAAAGAGAAAGTTGGGATATTCGTGTAAACTGTGCAAATGGGGTACCCCATGCTTTGTCTGACCAGAATCGGATGCAACGCTACTCCATTGCTGTTGCTCTGTGTGAAAGAGAAAAACGAGAGGGCTTTTTGCATCGATTGGTCACGGGTGACGAAAAATGGGTCGCATACGTGAATGTTGCACGACAAAGAGCATGGACCAAGCAGAGACAACCCTCCACAGAAGGTTGCTAACCCACGCCTTTATGGACGGAAGGTGATGCTGAGTTGCTGGTGTGATTATTGCGGTGTGATTCAATGTGAACTCTTACCGCAGAACATTGCCATCACAGCTGATGCTTACATCCAACAGTTGGACCGTCTCCATGCTGTACTGCAAGAAAAGCACCCAGCGTTGATTAATCGCCATGCAGTTGCTTTTCATCAGGATAACGGGCGTCAACATGTCGCTTTACGGACTCAGCACAAACTGTACGAAGTAGAATGGGAAATATTGTCGCACTCCCCTTATTCCCCTGAGCTTGCCCCGTCCGGCTTTCATCCCTTCCAGTCTTCGTCGAATTTTCTCGCTGAGAAAAACTTTGCTAACTACGATGATGTGAAACGTTGCATGGATGACTTCTTCAACTACCGCTGGCCAGACTTCTATCGCAATTGGATATTTCAACATGTAGTTCGGTGGAACATGGTCTTCAATTCCAATGGGGGTTACCTGGACGGTTAGATTAAGTGTTTTGTATGATTTTTTAAGCTTGAAATACATGCTTCTCTATTTTCGGTATACTTCCTTTACAACCTGATACATATAGTCATGTCTTTCTCATTTCCAGAGCTTACCACCACTTTCGCATTTGGATTGCCTGACTGCTTTTCGGCGTTGCAATTCTAATGCCGATGTCGTGTGTACAATGTGCATTGAAAACCATATTTTCCCGATACTATATTTTCGAGGAAAAATGCCTTGCCCGGTTGTTTTTGAAATGATACAAGCTCGCACGTATGAAACTATTTTCCACTGAAGAACTCAAACCATGAAGAAATATACATAAATACGTCCAGTACTGCTACTTTTCATTTCAAACAAAAGGTATCCATTCTTAAAGGATGAAAAACATTTTTTTTTTTACATTTCTTATTCAGATGATACCCTGAAAGTAATGATTTGTCCCTCATAATTTTTTTATTTGTGGCAGCAAAAATGTGAAATTTGGTGGCAAAATACTTGGACATATTGTTAATAATGCTAGCCTATTCAAAGTATTGTCCATCACTTTCTATACATTTCCGCCATCTTTGAACCCATTGGTAAAACCCATTTTGGAAAAATTGCCGAGGCTGTCGTTTCACCCATGAGTTCACAGCAAGTTCAACGTGTCACATGTCGAAACGTTCCCCACGAAAGGTGTTTTTCAAAGGGTCAAGCAGGAAAAAGTCTGAGGGAGCTAAATCAGGACACGTCTTTCCCTTCTGATAACTTCCTTTAGCTTCTTCAATGTCTGCACATAGTGAGCACTACTTATTGTAGCAAGTCCTGGATGGTGAGACGACGATCAGCTGTGATGAGGTCTTTCACTCGTTGCCTGTTGGCATCTGTCATGGAAGTTGCGGGTCTTCCACTCCGTTGTTTGTCCGACACTGAACTTTCTACCTCTTGAAACCTCTTCATCCATCTTCGGACATTACTGATATCAATTGTGGTAGCTCCATACACCGCCAGGAGTCTTCTGTAGATTTCTGGAGCCTCACATCCCTCTTTTTCCAGAAATTCAATTTCGGCTCGCGACTTTTCTGTCATTCACGATCTTTATTTCCGATTCTGAAAAAATTGTTCCCACATTGGTAACATATGTACATTTCAGTCCAGTTTCATTAAAATTACTTCAAAATTTTAAAAGTTATTAAGGAGGAAGCATTATTTTCAGGATGCCCCTTGTATGCTACAATCAGGAGATTTCGATGCTTTTACTGGAAATGCAAAAGTCTTCTTTAGAGAAATTTTACGGAATCAATTGATGCCACTGATCTTGGATCTGCCTTCCAACATGTTTAAAAGTTTCAACATGCTTTCAGAGACTTTCACACGTATAACCACAGAACACGATTAAGCTGAAAACTATTAAAATGCCACACATATTTTTATAACTGTTAGCAGGATATTTAAATCGTTCCCAGACATGGTAGTTTCGCAACATGTCAATGACAGTGTTCTTACGTGAATTAATTTTCTTAAGTAAAACACGCTACACATTCGTAAGGCAGTCATGACGATAATTTGACAAGTTTTTCACACAGACAAATACAACTAAAATGCTACGAACGTCAACACTGATCGGGGGAAGGGGGAATGCACGAAGAAAGCTCGTGGACACCAAAAAAAGCAAATTACGGACAACAACGAGAAAAAAAAAAAGTTTCATGCATGCCATGTATAGCAAGGGTTGGGTTAAAGGAGAGGGGACACAAAGGGACGCCCTAGCTCTAAGGTGTCATAGTAAATAAACAGAGAAGAGATAATGGGGCTGACGTACGCTGCTAGCTCGTTCCCGGAGCTCCACGTCCGAACCGGCCGTAGTTTGTTGCTGCTGTCCGCTGCTGCTACTGCTGCTGTCCGTACCCCGTCCGCAGCACTCGACCTGGCAGCAAGAAGATCCTCGCTGAAAGTTAGAGAAAACACAGCTGCTACTCTGGATCACCTTCAACAGCATAATCAACAACTAGCACATTAATCAAACAGACCAACAAGAAGACCAACCTTCCAAATTAGGCAGGAAACTACGTGGCGGTGTTACCTATACTCCAATTCACCCTAAAAGTGTAATACTGGGAAAGGCGGAGAGCCGTATCACATCTCGTCCTGGAATGCAAGAACGGTGTCCATCCGCGTTAATGTGCTCTTCTACTGTTTCCTTTCTGATCCCCCCCTACCCCCCCCCACACACACATCTCACAAGCAGTGGGGATTGTCAGCGGGTGTCTCGTGGAGGCCGAACTACTTCCCCTACTGCCTTCGAGTTTCCCCGATTGTCAGTTTATTGCATCTGTGTTGTTAATGTTGGGAGAGGTCTTCCACCCCTTCCCCCTGTCCGAGTTGTATCCCAAGCGGGCAGAAATAGCCGAAAGTGCAAAGCTCTTGATTCAGCAACTTTTTTAGAACAAATTTATTTCTAAAACCGCTCTAACTCCTAGATTTTTTTTTTAGATAGCAATTTTGTCTGATGAACTGTTGAGCAAACAAAAATTGATTCTATGCAATAATTCTGACGCTTTTAGCTCTAAATGCTAGGGACTACTTTTCGTAGCGGAGGTAGCTGTTTCGTACCCTTCGTAGTGGTTCACTCTTAGGTTGACTCGGAGTATAGATAGGCGGTCCCCAAATTTTAGCAACGTTCCTTCACGGATGATCAGTAGATATTACTGAATACACACACACACACACAAAAAAAAAACTCACAGGATTCAAACGCCCACCCACAAACACCGTTGTGCACGACGTTAGTAAACGAACTTTCACAGAATAAAAGACAAGGGGAACGTTTCTGCAGAGCCCCAGGACCGCGGGTGGCCTAGTGGGCAACGTTCGTGACTGCCACGGAAAGGACCTCAGGTTCGATCCCAAGCAGGTACGAAAGCTCGATCCACTAAATATCCGCCGTGCGTCGGATGGGCACGTTAAGCCGTCGGACACCGGGTACTGCCCCCCCCAGTAATAAATAAGGGCGTCTTCCTCTCCCTTTCTACTTCGCTTCCATGTCACTTTCCTATCGGGCACTCTAGCCCAAATCTCCTAGCTTCCTATTTCTAAGGGTTGTTTGAGACCTGGGGTCAGACACTCCCTTCCTAAAATCCTCTACATATGATAATTTCTGTAGAGCCCCGCATACATTGTCGGGACTATTCTAACGGGCTGTTGCACTCCTCGTTTTCCCTCCTCGTCTTCAAATTCAGTTGCTCACTGGAATAAGGAATCGCACAAACCAGAAAGCTATCTACAAAGTTTGTGCCGCGGCCAGGGATAGAAACGGGTCAACGGGTTGACAATTTCTAGTGGGTCAAGATGTTCCTGACCCAATTTAGACCCGGTTTTATTTCAGTTTTATTTTTGAAAAGAAAAAAAAATATCAAAGAAAAATAAGGACTGTGGAATTTTGTGCTTGTAGATACTGGTACCCGCGGACTGGAAACTGATTTGTCATGCAATATGAAGGAAGGGTGTCCCTTGAAGAAAAAGTGTCCCTCCCTTCTGAGGGACAATGGTGAAAACAACATCCACATTTTGGAAACTTTCAACTCATCATAAAACTTGTGAAAATTAGTGCTGTCGCGAAACACATTCAGAAGCTTGATATGTTATCAAGAAAACAGCAAAAACCGAAATTAAAGATACAAGTAGCTTAATTAAAAAAAAATGACTGTATCGTCATCAAAATTAGGTGGAACAGCCTTAATATTACCGCGGAGGGATTTTTTGACCATTCGCAGATGTGTTTGAAAACATGTGTAAAACAGTTAGGTTATGTTTCGCAAATGAAGGACGACAGTTTCAATTATTCCTCTAAATGAGTAAATTATACGTTCCTATAATACAGGGTGATTCATAAAGAAGTATACAGTTTCCAGATGCTATAAAACAGTAACAGTTGAAGACACGGACCACAACTGCGAACCGTTAGGTAGATGTACTCATAAAGTTTGTGTCCCGCTACTGAGGGAACTGACGTAGGCGATAGCGTGCGTGTCACGTGACTAGTCAGTCGATGAACATCTTCCTTACCGATGGGTTGGACGAGCCGCGGACTACAACATGCCACTGACCCAATGGCCACCCACAAGTCCTGACTTAATACCTTGTGACTTTTTCCTGCGGGGGTACGTAAAGGACAAGGTATTCGTCCCTCCCCTTCCTGTTGATCTAGCGGAGCTGAAACAGCGTATCACAGCCACTATCACTGCCCTTGATTAGATATCTTACCTCGCGTTTAGGCGGAAATGGATAACCCGCTCGATGTGTGTCGTGTGACTAAGGGTGCGCACATAGAACATCTGTGATTGTCTCTAAAAAAACTTGAAACATTCCCCTACAATTCTGTTACAGGTAACATAAAATATCTTATATTGTTCTTGTTTTATAGTGCGTTGAAACTGTATACTTCTTTATGAATCACCCTGTACATTTGATAGAATATTGAAAGCAAACAATATAAATTCTGAATTTGCTTGCACCGCTTACTGGTTATCCATGTAACACCTCTCAGAAAACTTGAAAGTTTCATCGCCCTGGAGTGGAAATCGAACTCTCATCTCCCGATTTCCGTTCGAGTATGCTAACCGTTACACCACCCAGTACAGCGAAGTTTCAAGCAACTGAGACTAAGCAAACTTAGCTTAGGAATCTGAACATCCTCAGATTTTCGCTAGTCAAAGCATCGTTGCTTCCTCATAGCGTTTTGACCCATCTCCCAGCCAGTAAGTGTTATATGGATGACCAGTAAGTGTTATAAGCAAATTCAGAATTTATATTCTGTTTGCTTTGAATACTCTATCGAATTCCCATGTGTTATGAGGAATATTTCTTCCTTCGTTGATTTATCTATAATACATTTGTTTGGTTTCCATATAACCTAAGATGCGGAGAGACTTTTTGAACGCCCTTTTTATACAGGGTTACAAGGAAAGTCCTTGATCAGGCCAAAATCTTACGAACTATGGCAGTTAGCGATTTACTTCTTGTGCAGTTGTATAGGAAACCCCCTATGGCACACACAGGGATCCCCTCGCTCCCTTTTGGGGGAGTTGAGGGGGCTATCGCGCCCCCTTTGCAGATAGGGCAAAAAAGTCAATTACAAACTTGTTCAGCGAGGCAAAAATAGTACGTAAATGTTTTTGTCCCATAAGAAAAGATCGAAGGGGACCGGGAATGTGTCCCCAAGAAAATCCCAACATCCGGAAGCAACGACAGAGTATTTAGACAAGAACTTATTACTTAGAGCTTATCTAAACTGGTAAGTTCTGATAAGTAAATGAAAGCACAAAGGAAAAGTTTTCCTACAAAAGATGGAAGGGGACCGGCAATGTGGCCCCAAGAAAACCACAACATCCGGAAGCAACGACAGAGTATTTAGAAAAGAACTTATTACTTAGAACTTATCTAAACTGGTAAGTTCTAAGTAAATGAAAGCACAAAGGAAAAGTTTTCCTACAAAAGATTTAAGGGGACCGGGAATATGGCCCCAAGAAAATCCCAACATCCGGGAGCAACGACAGAGTATTTAGACAAGAACTTATTACTTAGAACTTATCTAAACTGGTAAGTTCTAAGTAAATGAAAGCACAAAGGAAAAGTTTTCCTACAAATGATGGAAGGGGACCGGGAATGTGGCCCCAAGAAAATCCCAACATCCGGAAGCAACGACAGAGTATTTAGACAAGAACTTATTACTTAGAACTTATCTAAACTGGTAAGTTCTAAGTAAATGAAAGCACAAAGGAAAAGTTTTCCTACAAAAGATGGAAGGGGACCGGGAATGTGGCCACAAGAAAACCACAACATCCGGAAGCAACGACAGAGTATTTAGACAAGAACTTATTACTTAGAACTTATCTAAATTGGTAAGTTCTAAGTAAATGAAAGCACAAAGGAAAAGTTTTCCTACAAAAGATGGAAGGGGACAGGGAATGTGGCCCCAAGAAAATCACAACATCCGGAAGCAACGACAGAGTATTTAGACAAGAACTTATTACTTAGAACTTATCTAAACTGGTAAGTTCTAAGTAAATGAAAGCACAAAGGAAAAGTTTTCCTACAAAAGATGGAAGGGGACCGGCAATGTGGCCCCAAGAAAATCCCAACATCCGGAAGCAACGACAGAGTATTTAGACAAGAACTTATTACTTAGAACTTATCTAAACTGGTAAGTTCTGATAAGTAAATGAAAGCACAAAGGAAAAGTTTTCCTACAAAAGATGGAAGGGGACCGGCAATGTGGCCCCAAGAAAACCACAACATCCGGAAGCAACGACAGAGTATTTAGAAAAGAACTTATTACTTAGAACTTATCTAAACTGTTAAGTTCTAAGTAAATGAAAGCACAAAGGAAAAGTTTTCCTACAAAAGATGGAAGGGGACAGGGAATGTGGCCCCAAGAAAATCACAACATCCGGAAGCAACGACAGAGTATTTAGACAAGAACTTATTACTTAGAACTTATCTAAATTGGTAAGTTTTAAGTAAATGAAAGCACAAAGGAAAAGCTTTCCTACAAAAGATGGAAGGGGACAGGGAATGTGGCCCCAAGAAAATCACAACATCCGGAAGCAACGACAGAGTATTTAGACAAGAACTTATTACTTAGAACTTATCTAAATTGGTAAGTTCTAACTAAATGAAAGCACAAAGGAAAAGTTTTCCTACAAAAGATGGAAGGGGACCGGGAATGTGTCCCGAAGAAAATCCCAACATCCGGAAGCAACGACAGAGTATTTAGACAAGAACTTATTACTTAGAACTTATCTAAACTGGTAAGTTCTAAGTAAATGAAAGTACAAAGGAAAAGCTGTCCTACAAACCTTATTAACAGTTCTTGTTCTGAAATAAAACGCAGTTCCTTGACATATTCAATATCAGACTTTGATGTCCAATACAGTAAAAAATACACTGAGACAAGGAGAAATAGAATAAAGTAGCCAAACACTCATCCAATAGGAAAACTGTATGCACATCTAATTGACTTGCGTACGTAGCAAAGCTTTCGACCTCCCGCCACTGGTTCACGAAGAGTTGGCATACCAACCACGCATATCATTTTTGTATTCTGACGACGGAGCAGAAAGCACATTTGAAATCCATGAAAATATGCTTCGGACACAGCGACTCAGGTAGCTTCCCGCTTTTTCCACATTTAGAGAGTCCCCTTCCATCTTTTGTAATGGGACAAAAACATTTATGTACTATTTTTGCCTCGCTGAACAAATTTTGTAATTGACTTTTTTGCCCTATCGGCAAACGGGTGCGCGATAGCCCCCCCCTCAACCCCCAAATGGGGGCAAGGGGGCCCTTCGTGGTGTCATTGTGTGCGCCATAGGGGGTTTCCTATACAACTGCACAAGAAGTACATCGCTAACTGCTATATGTCGTGAGATATTGGCCTGATCACGGACTTTCCTTGTAACCCTGTATATTATTGTTCAGAGCAGATTTCTCCGGGTCGGGTCCGGGTCAGTTACAGATCCGGGTCGGTTTCAAGTCAGGCCCAATTATGTGCCGTCTGGGTCCAAAAATGTTGACCCGTTTCCAACTCTGGCCACCCAAACTACACTGGTATCCATAAAGTAAGAAATAAAAATGGAATTTTAAAATGTCTGGAAAATGAAAGAGCTTCTGGATTAAATTTGTGGAAAAGGTGTAGTTTAACATGATCTTCATTACTATATGTACAAAATAAACCTAATTATTAATTAAAGAACAAATAGCAAGAAAGCATACCAGGTTACAAGGAATGCTTTACACGAGATAGACAAAGTGAGTCAATATCGAGTGCAGTCATCCCTCACAGGAATACATGCGAAGTTTCATGCTCATATCGAGTGTGAACAGAAGCTGTCATCCGCATTGATCTACGAAGGCGCTTCGAAGCTCCAGCAGGTTTTAGGGAGGGGGTTGAAGAACTGCAACACGTCTGACTAAAGCATCCCAATCATGCTCAATAGGATTTAGGTCAATGGAATGAGCTGGTCACTCCATACGGTTGATGATGTCCTCCTCAAGACACTGGTCAACAGTTCTGGCTCGCTGAGGACGTGCATTATCATTCTGCAGGATAAACTAGTCACCATCTGCTACATAACATTATCATCAACTGCTAAACAAAAATGCCGCCGATTGCTAAATAAAATTGTCGCCAACTGCTAAACAAAATAGTTGGCAACTGATAAACAACATTATCACCGATCGATACATAAAATTGTCGCTGACTACTAAATAAAATCGTCACCAACTGTTCTTGCGTAATGCCTGACAAAGCATTCTAAAATATCATCCCTATAAATCTTAGAATTCATAGAGCCGGTTTGAAACAGGTACAAATCAGTGCGGCAGCCCAAAGATATGCCTACCCACACGAAGACACTACCACTACCATAAGTGCAATTTTATATGACGTTCAAAGGATGATGGCACGTGTACCTGGTTCTCTCAAGATAAGTCTTCTTGTAGAGTCGCTCTAGAGAGCAAATCTGGACTGATCTTAGAGAGAATAGAGATGATCATCAGTCCAGTTGGCATGACAGCGACACCAACTGAGACTTTCACGATGAGAGGTAAGGGGAAACACACTAGAGATGTTTCGAAACGGGGGTCACGGGTCAGTGGGTCAAACGGGTAGGGTCAAGGTGTTCCTGACCCGGTTTTATTTCAGTTTTATTTTCGAAAAAGAAATTTCAAAGAAAAATACGTACAGTGGAATTTTGTGCTCGATACTGGTGCGAGCGTATAGTGAAAAATTATTTGCAATACAAAAATATTGCCGACTCTTTCCCGACACCATATCGTAAAACGATACTTTCTTTGAGCTTGTTTTCAGTGCGATTGCCCGGATACAAACGGCTGTCACCTGCTTCTCTGCTGATTCGCTCTCTCACACCCCGCGTGTCACATTGTAAGACTGGGAATTACTTTTGACATAGCATCTTTTGCATTGAGCATTCAGAGGATTTCGTTTGAAGTGGCTAGCATCCCGTTCCGTTGCATGTCGTGTTGGAATTAATGCCTTATTCGTTAATATGGATGAATTTAATATTAAGATGATTGAAAAAGGCGTCGAGGCCAACAATATACTGCTTGTTGAAAACAGAAAGGGGAAGAGTGAATGCTGGAAGTTGTTTCATCTCATTAAGGAACCAGCATATGTTTCACACCAACACCAATTTTCACAAGCTTCTGGTGAGTTGAAAGTTTACAAAAGGTGCATGTTGATTTTATGAGTGTTCCTTCCTTCTGAGGGGGAATGATGTAATCATAATCCACATTTTGGAAGCTTTCAATTCATCACAAACTTGTGAAAATTGGTGCTGCCGTGAAACATATTCTGAAGCTTGATATGCTATCAAGAAAACAGCAAAAACTGAAATTAAACATACAAGTTACTTAATTCAAATTTTTTTACTGTAGCACTATCAAAATTAAGAGGAACAGCCTTTACATTACTGCAAAGGGACTTTTTGACTCTCGCAGATGTGTTTGAAAACATGTGTAAAACACTTAGGTTATGGATTATGTGAAGAACGACAGTTTTCACACTTTCTGTAAGTAAGTAAATTATACGTTCTCGTAATACATATGTATGATATCTATATAACCTACGACACCGACTGCAGAGATACTTTTTGAACGCCCTGTGTGTATATACACTATCAACCAACAAGTAATTGGACACACCTGCAATCGACGATATCTGCGGTCCTGATACACGTCACGGCCGCCGCCGTAAAATATCATGTGAGAAACAACAACGCAACCAGTCGCATGCAAGATGCCACGCAGTTCGGAGCTCTCTGATTTCGAGAAAGGTGTAATCGTCGGGTATCACAGAAATGGCCGATCCATACGTGACATATCCAGCAAGTTGAAGTACCCAAAATCGACAGTGGCCTACGTGATTGGCAAGTGGAAGATGAAAGGTGACTGTCGGAATGTGCCCCGACCTGGCAGACCCACAAAACTGGGAGTTAGAGACCGACGGGTGCTGGCCAGAGAAATTCGGAAGAACCGCACCAAATCGATGGGCCACATCCGCGAAGAGTTTCAACAGGCATCCGGGAGTGTTCTTTCGATGAATACCATCCGTAAGGAAGCCCATCTGCTCGGTTACCACGAACGTGCTGCCGCCCACAAGCCTTTGATCACCAAGTCCAATAGCGCTGCTCGGCTAACGTGGTGCAAAGAACGTCGACAGTGGACCGTTGAACAGTGGAAACAGGTTATCTGGAGCGACGAATCAAGGTTCACCCTCTACCGTTCGGATGGCAAGGTCTGGGTTTGGCGTCTGCCTGGAGAACGCCTCCAGCCGGAATGTATTGTGCCAACTGTGAAGTTCGGCGGCGGTGGAATTACGCTATGGGGTGTTTCTCCTGGTATGGCACGGGACCCTTGGTCGCAATTCCTGGTAGACTCAACGCCGAGACCTACTGCACCATTTTGGATGACCATGCGCTTCCTACGCTGTGGCAGTTTTACAGGGTGGACCCATGTTACTTTCAGGATGACAATGCCACCTGTCATGTTGCGTGGTCCACCATGGCTTGGTATGGTGAAAATAAGGTTAATCGAATGGACTGGCCTGCGCAGAGCCCGGACCTTAACCCTATCGAGCACCTCTGGGACGTGTTGGAGCGTCGACTTAAGGGGTGCCCCCACCGTCCGAAATCGGTGAAGGAACTGTCTTCTCCAAGCCGAGTGGCAGAAAATACCGCTAGCCGTCGTACAACGCCTGGTTGAGAGTATGCCCCGGATGGTCGCAGCTGTAATCGCCGCTCGTGGAGGCTCCACAAACTATTGAAGGTGAATAAACTTCGTTTTCCTTTGCTATCACAGGTGTCCAATTACTTGCTGGTAGATGGTGTATATACAGTATATGATTATGTATAATTATAAATTGAGTCTCGATTTTATAGTTCAAAGCAGATTTTTCGGAATCAAGTCCGGGACGGGTCAAGTCACGTGACGTATGGGTCCGGGTTCAAAATTTTTGACCCGTTTTCAACTCTGACGCACACCACTGATCTTCCATCATAAAGGAAATGTTTAAGGAGCCACCTGCAATCGTTGAACATGATACCATATTTCTTGTTGCTAGCATAATAAGAACAGAAACGCAGTTGGGGAGGTGTGGTGATCTTTCTTCTTCGAGCACTTAGCTGCAGATGACAGTCATCTCTTGAAGTTATTGCCCGAGGTGTTTGGAATGTGGCTCAAAGTCGATGGACTGCCGTAAGGGCCTGACCATAGCATGGACCAGAAGGGTGCAGCACCTGTTTAACAATAAATGGCCTCGTTTTAAAAATTGTTTCTGAAAATCACCCAATCGTTACTGAACTTCTTTTCATTATTATTATTATTCGCAGTAGTAGTTGTACTACTACTGTGAAAGTAATAATTCATGTGGTTTTTTGTTGCACCCACTTATTCGTCACTCTCCAATGTTTTCGTTAAAGGAGCAGTTTCAGTTTTCACAAAACCCTTTATTACTCTCCTTTGAAATTGCTGTCTCACTTGAAGATCACAATCAATTTTACTTTACAATTTATTACAAATTCAAAGATTCGTAAAGATTACTAAGTGAAATTCTACGAATATTGCACAATAAATTTAGGATGAAATATGAGGAAACACACATTCTGTATCTGCCTCACTTGAAAATTACAATCAGTTTTACTTTACAATTTATTACAAATTCAAAGATTCGTAAAGATTACTGTTTCAAATTCATCGATTATTCGTAAAGATTACTATTATAAATTCATCGATTATTAGTCAAATTCTACGAATATTGCACAATAAATCTAGGATGAAATATGAGGAAACATACATTCTGTATCTGCCTCACTCGAAAATCACAATCAATTTTACTTTACAATTTATTACAAATTCAAAGATTCGTAAAGAAAAAAATATTACAAATTCATCGATTATTAGTCAAATTCTACGAATATTACACAATACAATTTGCTATCTAGGATGAAATATGAGGAAACATACATTCTGTATTTGTCGTGCGTGCGCATCACATGACAACTCCAGCTCTACATATTGGGAAAAGATTTTGTTTCGATGGCCATTTTTCTGGCCCTGGGCCCCCGGATGTTTTAGTCAGGCACTGCGATGGTCTACGGAACAACTCGCACTAAAACACCTGCCTACTTCGGCTTGAAACTGGCCGATTCGAGTCTTTGAATGGCGGTTGATCTAAATTATTCACCTAAATGGTGTCGAGACAGTGTCGCAACATAGCAGTAAAACGCAAACTTTCAGGTCAAAGTGTACTTGCAACCAAAAGCTAAAGAACACAACCTTTAAACCTAAAGTTGATTTACATATTTAGGCTGACTTTATATTATTTTGATTATTATATTTGACATCGACAGATTCAAATGTCTGTATTACATTCGGTTGATCCACATTCAATGTGTGTGTGTGTGTGTGTTTTTTACAAAAACTCCAAATTTCATATTGTTCCTTAATTTATGGAAACCACTATAGAAAAAAAAAAAAAAAATGTAACTTCAGCATTTTCCAACAGCAAATGACAATGCAATGCGCAAATGGAAGATAGAATAAAACAGCCATGAGGGGCTCTGTTGAAGCCTAGTAATATACATTTTTACAAAAAAAAAAAAAAAAAAAAAGGAGCACCCCGAGAAAGTCGTTTGATCCTGATGAACTCCGCACGCAAGTACCTTAGGGACGAATATACAAATGATTAAAAAATAACGACCAATGACGAAATAGTGGCCTGCCACAGCGTATGGGAACCGCGCATTGAGAATGTTATATAAAGAGCAACGCTCGAATGCAAGAACAATTGGAGATGGTGTGATTTACTAACAATCGCTGAATATCCGCCGTGCATCGGACGAGCACGTTAAGTGACGGCCCCCAGGCTGGACCCACTGGTTAAATGGGTATCCTTTCCTATGTCCTCCCCCCCTGAAATTCTCTCACCCATCTATGTGCAACATCGTACTTGTACGGTGGCGCCATCTACTGTACTCTAATCTCACTACAAACTGTTCTGTCAAAAGTCGCTAGACTTGCTCTCATTCCTTCCGTTTCTATGTCCTGCCCAAAAGGCGATCTCACTGTAGGTGGCTGGGACTTAAACTCTACTCACTGTGGACGGAAGTTCTACAAAAAAATGACAAATACTGTAGTGCAAGAACAATTGTGACAGCGCATTGCGGTTGCATTAACCAGCACGGACTGTGAGGATGCCTGGACTTCGGATCCTTGCACACTACGGGTAGTTGAGCGAGAATTTGAGAGAGGACGTATAACTGGGCTGAGAGAGGCTGGTTGTAGAGATGGGCAAACAGATTCTTTCGAAAGAATCCATTCTTTCGATTCGACTCACTAAAAAGATTCGTACGGCTCGTTTCGGTCGTTTGATTCTTCTGGTAAAAGAACGATTTGTGTCTTGGAATCGATTCTGAGTCGGACCCTTTGGTTCTTTTCGGTCAGGTATTCTTCTGGTTTAGAGGAAGATTTGTATCTACATAGCTAAACGATTTTGAGTCGAATTCTTTCGTTCGTTAACAGTTTCCGGTTTAGTGGACGATTTTTAAGTTTAAATTTGTCTTTAATTCTTATGGAAATTTTGTTCCCCTCGGGGTTCTTGTAAGTTTGTTTCGAAACCTTCAAGTAATTTATTGCATTTGTACACTTCTGAATAAGGTATGATTTTTCTGACTAGAACATGAACCTCACTGAGACACCAGGGTGAAATTTCGCGTAAAAAGTAGTTCCAAAGATATTGGCTTTGAGTAGTTCTGACTGATTTTTTAGGGAATAGTCTTTTTTGCGGAATCGATCCTTTTCGGAAAAGATTCGTTCACAACGACTCAGTCTGCTGATTCGTTAATCGTTCGCGAACGACACATATTTAGTGGGTTGATCAAGTCGCAGCATCGCCTGGGATTTGGGCCGGAGCGACGCGGCAATCGGACGATGTTGGAGCCAATGGGTCGAGGAGGGCACAACGCAGCGGCACGGGACAGTGGACGGCCGAGGGCAATGACAGAACGCAAGGATCGATTGTGGGTGCCATACAAACAGAACAAAATTCGTCCCTTCTAAACCCTACGTGGCCATGTTGCGTCATCTACAGGTACAGAAGTCGCCATCGCCGCCCCGGTGGCGCAGTGGTCTAAGCGATGGCCTCTGATCATTCGTCCGAACGGGGTCCGGGTTCGAATCCCGCGGTGAGGCATGGATGTTGTGTTTGTCTTACGGCACTGGCTCTCTCCCTTCCCTAGAACCAGTGACCCTAAATTAGGGACGGGCGACTGCTTATAGCCCATTGAGTTGCTCACGGTGGTCGTTAAACCTCCAATCAAAAAAAAAAAAAAAAAAAAAAGAAGTCGCCATCCGGACAGTTGCCTGACGGTTTGCGGCACGGGGACTACATTTGAGGAGACTACTCCACCACCTATCACTGATCAGCGAGCATCGCCGGCACCGGTTGCAGTGGTGTCGGGCCTAGTCAGCGTGGGATGGTGTTCAATGGCGTCGTGTTGTTTTCACTGATGAATCATGGTTTGCACTAAGGCGCCGATAACCAGGACAAACTATCCCACGTGTCTGGTCACGAGCCGACCAACTCACGAATCCTGCCTTTACCGTGAACGGCATACGGGGAGTAACTGTCAGGATAACTATTTCCTACACCAGCCGGACACGTTTGGTAATCCTCCGTACCACCCTCACGGCTCAACGGTACGTCAACGACATTCTACGACTTGTGTTGTCATTCCAGTTGCAGCATCACCGAGCAATTTTTCAACAGGATAATGTCCGACAACACGCGGCACGGCTCTCCGAGGTCTGACTCTGTAATGCCGACACCCTTCCATTGCCAACCCAAACGCCCGATCTCTCACCGATCGGACATGTTTGGGACATGATGGGACGTCACCTACGCCCATCCCGGAAGATCGGCGAACTGGCCCTCAATTTGGACACCATCTGGAATGCTATACATCGGGACAGTATCTGTGAACTGTATGCATCTATGACACGCCGGGTAATCGCTTGTGTCCGAGCCAGAGGTGGCGCTGCAGCGTACTGGTTTATTTCACTAGTGTAGCTGTTTTATCCGAATGAATGGCCCAACTGCTCTGGAATAGCAGTCGTTTCCTTTCCTATACATATACATTGCACATAGTAATTTTCATCTCGATTGGATGATTCTCTCTGGGTCCTTCACTGCATCTTTTCTTTTTTTTTTTTTTTTTTTTTTTTTCTTTAGCAAAGAGTACTGTATGTCTCCTGAAACACACATGATGCAAAATAACGATAGTAACATTATAAATAAAGTACAGGGTGATTTAAAAGCCTAGATACTTGCATCAATATCCTTCTATTAAGATGGTTCCCCTAAAATCTCTGCCTTATGTTTCCAATGGCAAAACTTCTTTACATATTTTCTTCGCAATTAATGTATTCCCAAGGAAGAAAATTTGCAAATCGATAAAACTAAAACTAACTTTACGTTATAGCATGGGATACTTAATACTTGCTAAAACATAACCATAATTATAATAAAAATCAATCATTTTTCTTTGAATAATGTTTAGACCTCTTAATAGATGGCGCGACCTGTACATAGATGACGTCAGTAGACAAACAAATGTTGTATTGCTTAATTATGGTTATGTTTAGCAAGTATTAACTATCCCACGCTATAACTTAAAGTTAGCTTTATCGATGTGATAATTTTCATTCTTGGGAATACATTAATTGCGAAGAAAACATGTAAAGAAGTTTCACCATTGGAAACATAAGGCAGAGATTTGAGGTGGAACCACCTTAAGCGTATTCTTAAAAAGAGCACAAATATGCGTAGGTGAGATCGCGCAAGTGATTTTCATGTGTCATATGATCGACAAATCAGTGTTGGCGGGATGAATTTTACATAAATGACGTAAAGAGAAGTTTGCAGAAAGAAGAGTTCAAAGACATTAGAAGAGCATAGAGTAAAAGTGGTAAAGGTAATGATAGCCGTACCGAAACGATGAAGACAAATTGAACATGCAGCGCCATCTATGAATGGGGGAGTACGCAGTGAACAGATGCCTGCTGTGTGTGTGTGTGTAAAGCAAGAGTGTTTGATTGAATTCACAATGTACTACAGAAATTGAAATTACGCAGGAAGAATGTTCGTGTACCACACGAGAACTTTCTAGATCAAATTAGTTAACAAGTTCTCATATACCAGATTAAAAAAAATATATATATACAGAGCTAGTAAGCAGGAAAATACCAGGCCATATACACAGAGCAGAGAAATAAAAAAAGAAAACTACTAAATCGGAAAATTTCGCTCACATTGACTTAAATCTTAAAGATATATCAAAATCTTAAAGGCCGCTCACGTGGCGCAGTGGTCTAAGCGATGGCTTATGACCATTCGTCCGAGTTGGGTCCAGGTTCGAATCACGGTCAGGCATGGATGTTGTGTTTGTCTTACGGTGCTGGCTCTTTCCCCTGGAACCAGTTGGCCCTAAATTAGGGACGAGCAACTGCTTATAGCCCATTGAGTTGCTCACGGTGGTCGTTAAACCTCCAAATAAAAATCTTAAAGATTTAGAACTCAAATATCAGCACACTAGTTACTCCCTACAATGTCGGGTTTCAATCTATGCTGGAAGTAGCATGCTTTTTGCTGGCCTGTTCTCCTCTAATGTCTTTAGGAGCGTTGCACAATTCATAAGTTGATCGAAAAATTTATGGAAATGAATATGTTGCTTTAAAGCCGAGAACTTCCTAGCCACGGGTGATAATAACAGAGGACAAATTAGTGAAAATTTCGGAAGGCATAATTAAAAGTCTAAAAAGAAAATCCATATGCAAATCATCTCGGCAAGGCAGGAAACACTTTTTCAACAGGAAGAACCCTTAAACAAAAATGACAAGGACCTCAGTAAAATATAACACAGGGTTTATACTGATTTTTGAAAGTCCATTTAAGGAATTTTCAGAGATCGTTTTCAAGAAATCAACGACATCAGAACTTTTCAAAACTTTTTCGGGTTTAACTTCTCTGAAAAGGCATGGTTTTTCCCATTACTTAGTCCCTTCTTGCAACATCAACAGACAAAAAATTTCCTTTTGTTTAAAAAAAACCAAAGTTTAAAATCGGAACTTCAACTTTCCGTCGCCGTCTTTCACTCCCTGTAAAATATTTTTTTCCGCACAGTGAGCAGTGAGCACGTTTTAGCGATTTTGAATATTGATTTCGCATCACACACACACACACACACACACACACACACACCAAAAAAGCTTGCTCAGCCACTAGCAAGAAGTAAGTGAGTAAGGAACGGAAAATCACGTTTTACGCGAAATTAAATATTGTTCACTCTGCCGTGAAAACATTTCCACATTTCCTCAGATTCTATCACGGACATATTATCTACCGATTTTGAAATTTTATTTTGCTTTTAAAAGGGGAAGGAGAAAATTGCTTGCTCTTGCTGATTTTGAAGAAGAGACTCAGAAATAGAAAAAAGCAAGCATTTCATTAGAAAAATAATTTTTAGGAAACACACTGTTTCACTAGAAAACAAGAAAAGCAACCGGGAATGTGTATATAAGAATAAAATCAGAAATAGAAATGAAAAAAACAAACAAAAGCCCTTCGTGAGAAAATTCGAAAATCACGGAACATTCTCCCCCAGCGGACAGCATAAAAACTTCCAAAAAAAAAAAAAAAAAAAAAAATCGAAGAAATGCCACGCTATTAAAAACAAGAAAATAAACTTTATTATACAGATTAATACAGACATTTGACGTGGACTAGGAACATCAAACAGAGGTCATCGCTCTTTCCACGTTTATTAGTGAGTCACGGAAAAATTCTCATTGGTCGCCACCGGGAGTCCACGTCAAATGTCTGTATTAATTATTCATTCGCCTTCTAATTATTTGTTCCGTTGCTGCTTACCATCTTTGGCGAATCCCCAGCATTGTGCGGGGCTCCAAGAAGAAACCTGCCAAATTGTCTTGGCAGTTAGTGTATGTGAGTCTGGAGGAATTCAAGGCCACTGTGGTGTGGTGAAAGCATATCCGGCGCGTAACTGGAAGACACTGGGTTCGATTCCCGGTGGCGGCCAATGAGAATTTTTCCGTGACTCACTTATAAACGTGGAAAGAGCGATGACCTCTGTTTGATATTATACAGATGTTAAATAACATTATTTCATTGCGATTTTCGATCTCCACAATATAGTCGGTTCCCTGTACTCCGCGTAGTGACTAGGGAGAATCTTTAGCGCTTGGATGGAGTGCCTAGGCCTTCTCTGAAACACGCTGAGGCGCATGTTCACCCAATCAAGCCCGTTGTTCATCTTATCAGGAGAGGACCGAGTGCATGTCCACTAGCACACGAAGGAAAACCGCGAATTTCGTAAAAACATGGAAAAGTTCATTTCCGCAAGCTAAATGAGCAAATCAGTTCATCGGAAAAAGTCCGAAGTACAACATTTTTCTGGGAGCCCCCCCCCCCGCCAGGAGTCACAAGAAAAATAATGAGAAAATGACCCATTTGAGGAATTCTTAAATTTCAGTAGTTGTGCGAACTCTGCATAATATAAATGCATGAACTGGAAGACACTGAAAAGGGCTTAAGCGTATGTACAATGCTGCCGATGTCTTTGTGACCTGATAACTCTGAATGGAAAAGATACTCGGAAGCTACGTAATTTAATAGAAGTGCTATAGCTTCATTCATTGAGGGGTCTTAACTCTCAAGGAACAGTCGCATGTGTGATCATCACTCAGTTAAGCAGCATGCGATTGTGGTGTCACAGTGCTACAGAATGAGAAAGACTACATGGCATAACCTATCACGAAGTAGGATCACTCTCTCGAACGCTATCAGATCTGGACGCTATACTGTGATATACACTGGTGTGCAAAAATTAAGAACGAAAAGGAGAAATTAGTATAACAGCGGAACGAGCAGGTAGAACGGACCGAAAGACCACTCAGGAGATAGACTAGGGTCCGGTACGGTAGGGCAGGCGCATATATGCAGCATGACGTATGGGGGGGTCGGAAGGGTATAAAGCACTCGGGCGGTGAGCGCTCAGCAATTCGGGGCCGGGGTGGCCTAGTGGGAAACGTTCGTGACTGCCACGGAAAGGACCTCAGGTTCGATCCCAGGCACGTACGAACGCTCGATCCAGTAAATATCCGCCGTGCGTCGGATGGGCACGTTAAGCCGTCGGACCCCGGGTACTGGCCCCCCGGTAATAAATAAGAGCGTCTTCCTCCTCCTTTCTACTTCACTTCCGTGTCACTTTCCTATCGGGCACTCTAGCCCAAATCTCCTAGCTTCCTATTTCTAAGGGTTGTTTAAGACCTAGGGTCAGATGATACTTCCTTCCTAAAAATCCTCTACACATGATCCTTTGATGCTCAGCAATTCGGTGAAACCTATTGCACGGTGTACATCGGTTTAAACGACGTCGAGTTGCTGCCACCGTGTGATATGGCCAACAGGCAATCCAGAAGACGACATCTGGATGACTTTACCAGAGGTCACGTCATTGGGAAGTTGGAAGAAGGTCGAAGTGTGACTAGTGTGGCCGAGGAGTTCGGGATCACTCACAGCATCGTTTCACGAGCTTGGAGAGCATTTCAAACGACAGGAACAGCTGTCCGAGAGTTTAGCAGTGGTCGTCCACGAGCAACCACGGCGGCGGAAGATCGGTATATTGTCCTACAGGCGAGAAGAGACAGACAGCGGGAGAAATCGCAAGGCACATGCAACAGACAACTGGACGTCCGTTATCGCGTTTTACCGTGGCCAGGAGGCTGCACAAAGGTGGTCTATTTGCACGACGACCAGTACGGTGTGTGCCATTAACGCCTGCTCATCGGGGACGGCGGCTCCTTTGGTGCCAGAAACACAAGAACTGGACACATCAGCAATGGGGTCGAGTTATCTTTACGGATGAGAGCCAATTTAGTCTGACGAGCGATTCCGGACGTATAAACATCTGGAGAGAGCAGGGAACACGCAATCACACCCCCAACATCATCGAAAGGGACCGGTTTGGAGGTGGCGGAGTTCTCGTTTAGTGCGGTATCATGCCTGGTAGCCGTACTGACCTCCACATCTTCCAAGGATGTTCAGTCACTGGTGTCCGCTATTGTACCGAGGTTCTCCTGCCTCACGTGCATCTGTTTAGAGGTGCTGTGGGTCCTGAGTTCCTCTTCATGGACGACAACGCTACACGTCATCGTACAGTGGCTGTCGCAGAGCTGTTGGAGAGTGAAGATATTCAACGCATGGATTGGCCCGCAAGGTCCCTGGACCTAAATCCAATCGAACACGTGTGGGACCTTCTCGGGAGACGCTTGGCAGCACGTCACCAGCCGCCAGCAACGATTCCGCAGCTGCGATTGGCGCTACAAGAGGAATGGGCCGCGATGCCTCAACAGCTCCTTGACAACCTCGTCCTCGGCATGGACAGACGTTGTAAATCCTGCAACGCAGTCAGGGATGATCATATCTCCTACTAAAGATCACCAAAAACCAATCGTGCTGATATTACCAAACTATGAACATGCCGTTTTATACACGGTAAAAAATGACGAAAATGGCATTTAAAAACCTTTAATGATAAGTTAAAACCAATTTCATGAGTACTTTCAATCCTACTTTAGGACCATCCTGAGATGAAATGAACACGACCTAGAGATCACACAGGTTAATATAACAAGCACATTGCCAGATTACCGTATACGCATGATTAAAGTTCAACACACTATTGACGTAAGCAATTAATGTCCTATGAAATTGAGTCAGCATTCACGGTGAAGAATAGGGTTATGACGTCCAGACTGTATGAGGTTCTTCCATACTCCCGATACAGATATCGGAACCTCATCATTGCAGCACCAGTCCATATTCTTAAGAATTAACAAACTTTCTGCTAATAACAAAGCTGACTTACTTGATGGGGTCACCACTACAGCCGCTTTGTCCCATTCAGGTTCATATCCTCCTCCGCAAACAGTCCTTGCCAACGCTGTGTTTTGTGCACCATTGCTGATACTATATTTGTGTTCCATAATTCTAGTCTGTAATTTCCTGGATGTAGAGCCGATGTATGCAGACTCCGAGTTACCCACATCATTAGAACGCAATGGAATATTGTAAATGCCCCATTTGTCCAAGTCCTTCACAGAATCTCGGTCGCTGCAGATCAGGGTGCGGATGTTTTTCGTCCTCACCCCAAAATCAATATGATATTTTCGGCAGATATTCTTTAGGGCTTGAACAATGGGCGGCACATATTGTACTGATCCTACATATCTAGAGATTCGGTCTTCACTGGACAGCGTGATAGTTGTCCGGTTCATAACTCTGTGAATTACACTCCGCATCATGTCCTCAGAGTACCCGAAGGCTCGAGCCTGGTCCCTGATTATCTCTAGCTCCAAATTAGTAAATTGTGAAGAGGACGAATGCGAAATGGCACGTTTGACCAGGAAATGAAAAGCTGACATCTTCTGACACCACGGGTGAGCCGACGCAAAGGGAATTAGAGATGGAATTGTAGAAGGTTTGCGATAAATCGAATAAGTAACATTTTGCAAAACTGGGTTCCGAGCTATTAAAATGTCTAAATAAGGAAGTGAAAAATTATTTTCCATTTCTACTGAAAACTTAATGGAAGGATAGAAGGAACCAAGTAAGTCAACAAATTCTTGTAAATCATCATTAGTAAACGGCCAGAAAAGTAAAACATCATCGACATATCGCATGTAAAGAATTGGAGAAAGCCTACACTGGCTAAGAGCTTGATTTTCTAGATTCTGAAGCAGAATTTCTGCTAAAACCGGGGACAGGGGGACCCCATAGGGGCCCCTTCCAACTGCCGATATATTTGGTTATCAAACTTGAAAAAAAGACTTGTCTTTGATTAGCTGAAGAGCCTGGTAAATAGCCTAAACCTCTGCCTGTGGGTAAAATCCTGAAGATGTCAGCAAAGAACTAATAAGGTTGTGAACCGTGCCAAGAGGAATATTAGGAAATAACGAAATAATGTCTAGGGAGACCAAACGGAAGGGTTTACCATAAAACTGAAAGGAGCGCAATTTTTCAACAGCCTGTGTGGAACTAGAAATGGAAAACCTAGACCCGGAGGTCGGCTTCGGAGCGACTGGTACAGCTGCCGAAGAAGAGGTTCCACGTTCTTGGTCCAGGTCATGATCTAAAGACCGTTTAAGGTTATGGGACTTGGTAGGTTGAGAAGACGAAGGAGAGTCGTTGTCAACTATCATTTTCTCAGGTGACTTGAATTTGGAGTTTTTGTTTTTGTTTTTACCCATGGAAAAAAGGAGGAGGATTCGTCTGCAGACTACTCCATCCACCACCGAGCCCTACAAGGGAGAACTGGAGGTCTGCAAGCCAAGAAAATGATGCTGGACACAGTTCTAGAGCTTATACGCTGCAGATATAGTCCGTTGGCTGTGATCACACGCACTCGGCGGACACTTCGGCCTCCGGGTACCGTCATGCCAACGCCTTTGGCATGATCCCACAGCCCCCGGGCTTACCCTGCCGTGCTATACGACAAAAAAGCCGCTAAAACCCTGTACACAACTTGGTACAAGACTTCTGACTAGAGGTGGGTTAGTCTCTAGCCTCCCGTTTACAGCGAAGCCGGGGTCGAAGAGGAGTGTTGGTACACAGGAGGCACTTCTCCGGTCTCCTGCGACCTCAGCCGCCAGACATCCCATTTCCGCTTCACGGGTCTCCGCACGCGGCAAACATGCAGGTAGGTCTAGCACCCAAACCAGCTAAAAGGAAAAAAGTAATCCAAGGAAGATAAACCCTGGAGTGGAACCTAAACGGAATCTCAGCAACCTACAAACTGAGCGGTTAATATAAACAGTTAGTAGTGGAGGGTAACAAAACCACAAGACCGGGGTGTTAGTACATAGCGTGGTAGCGATTAGGTAGAGTATACAACACGGGCAACTGGCCAGTGCAGAAAATAAATAAAAACGAAAAAGCGAGACACAAGACCAGCTCGGGATCGTGGGGCCGCGACTTCCCAACAGCTGGATGAACAGCCGTCCCTGCAAACTCCAACAGCACCGGATAAAAAAAAAAAAAGCGGTGGCATGACATCAGATGTTGACCAGTCACAAGGTCAGCTCGGGCCGTGTGGGCGCCGCTCCCCAAATAACTGGAAAACCAGTTATCCCCGTGCGGGGTGTTTGCGGAGGAGGATATGAACCTGAATGGGACAAAGCGGCTGTAGTGGTGACCCCATCAAGTAAGTCAGCTTTGTTATTAGCAGAAAGTTTGTTAATTCTTAAGAATATGGACTGGTGCTGCAATGATGAGGTTCCGGTATCTGTATCGGGAGTATGGAAGAACCTCATACAGTCTGGACGTCATAACCCTATTCTTCACCGTGAATGCTGACTCAATTTCATAGGACATTAATTGCTTACGTCAATAGTGTGTTGAACTTTAATCATGCGTATACGGTAATCTGGCAATGTGCTTGTTATATTAACTGTGTGATCTCTAGGTCGTGTTCATTTCATCTGAGGATGGTCCTAAAGTAGGATTGAAAGTACTCATGACATTGGTTTTAACTTATCATTAAAGGTTTTTAAATGCCATTTTCGTCATTTTTTATCGTGTATAAAACGGCATGTTCATAGTTTGGGGCTCCTACTAAAGACTGGATTTTTCTTGGCAGCCGCCTGTCACATGGACGTTTCTGTCTTCTGTCCAGTTGTGCTCGAAGCTACCTTTTCAATAAAGTGCCTTTGAATCCTTTGGATTCCTTGTTTGGACGGTTTTGCTCACTTGTCCCATATTCTTACATTTTGGGGATCTTATGGTATGATTTGAGTCGATGTAAAGCACTTCTGCACCACGTTACATTCGAAAAACCGTCTCGTCCTTAATTTTTGCACGCCAGTGTAATTCCATACTATTATACATTTAAAATCGCTAGAATAAGTACGAGTTTGTGTCCAGACACCTTTCCTAAGACGCATGCAGCGAACTGTTCCGTAGTGCTTCTAAGCGGTATGCTATAAGTCAAACTCAAGTGGCATTTGACCATTCCACTGACCTCAGCTTTGTTCCCCTCATGAAAATCAATGAAAATTTCGAGGTATAATGACAGTTTCTGTTGTATCTCTGCCCTGAAAAAAAAAAAAGGTATTACTGTTTTTATCACGATGACCTCTTCTGCTGAGTTGGTGCGTCACAACATAAACAAGACGAAGCGGATAAATGCTTGTACACTATAACATGACAGTCACTTTTAGCACATTTTGTAATTTGCTGCACTGAAAAAAATAAGTGATGTGAATCCGCGGAAAATTTCTGAAAATAACATGCAGAAAAGTCGCCGCTAAGTGTCTGTCTTTTAACGAAATTTCCGTTTTTAAAAGTTCCCGTTTTTTTTTTTAACTTCTGTATTTTCACAGATTTTCCGTAGTCAGTAATTCCGTTTATTTCAGAAAAGTCGGTTTCAAGTTCTTCCGTATTCATACAGAAAATTACAAAACCGAAAACGCTGAATTTTTCGGCACTTACGCCAGAGAACGCTTTCGCACCGATCAAACTGAGGTCGTTTGGGTTGGAAACTGCGGGTCTTAACCACTGAGCCAGAACGTCTTCGAAATCGCACTCACGTTCAAGGTAAAAACTAACTGCGGGACGATGATTTTTTTTCTCTATTCATGCGAGTGATTTAGTATTTTTTTTTTTTTTTTGTTAGAGCTTTTTATTTTTTGAATACGTTTGTAATAATTTTATTTTTTCCGTAGGAGGACTTATCACAAATTAATTTTTTTCTTCGTGATTTTTCGAAGCAACAGAATGCTTCGGACCTTCAGATCTCTTTTTTAACTGATAATAACTTTCAGTTATCTTTAAGAAACGATAAAATGTACTGTTTTATAGTATTATTTCACAAAACTTTTAAACATAAAATTTACTCTTGATAGCTATTATACCTTTTGTGTTAAGGACACCAAAGACTGATACATAGACGTACAAATCATCTGTACAATAAATTAAGTACCGGAATCGTACAAATCACCTGCACAATAATTTAAGTACCCGGTTTACTACAGTAACACAATATACAAGTATGTAACAGCTGGTGCACAAAATGGGGGAGAGGAGAAGAAATATCCTGTGCCACAATAACAAAATTTCATGCCATATGCTATCCACAATATCCGATCTCACTACAGAACTTCAAAATCAGATTCTTCGGCAGACTATATGGAAATTTAACAATTAATCAAACCTCAAGTATTTTCGCGAATCTCCCCTATTACCGGAAATTTTTTGTCATATGGATACGGAAAAAGTGAGAACGCCGGTTTTTTCGTTAACATGCAAAAGGAGTTGCGGAAAGGTTTCTGAAAATTCAGAATTTTTAATGACGTACGAAAAATCCATGAAATTAGGTTCCTTTCCGTCATTTCACGTAAAAGGTTGTAGGCCTATCAGAAATATACTTCGTTTATTCACGAAAGGAACGACGGAAAGTGGCTCGTGATACACTGTGTGATTTCATGCAACCCGTAACTAAAAATCTGTACGCGGACCTTAATTTGGAAAGCCCAATTCCTTTCAGACTTTTATCATTCTCCATTTATTGCTCAAAAAATGCAAGGCTTTCTCTGGAGAAATGTAACTGCTACTGAGCTGAACTATACCTCAGTAGTAAACGGAATGAAATGCATAAAAAGCCGTGTCATTTTAGAGGTCTGCAAGGGCCTGCCCCGGCCCGGCCCGTGAAGCCCAAACCTAACCCGGACCTCGGGCCGGGCCTGTACTGGAAGGCTTTGCATTTTACTCCTGAATTAAGAAAATACTTTTTGTCTCACAAATCGAAGGTATTAAATAATCAGATGGTAAAGATCACGGAGTGAATAATACACCAACTGATCACTGAATTATGACTACCCCCATCAAAAGTGGATACGGCCCGTTGACCACGTGATTTCCGAGAGCGCGCGATTACTCAACCACCAACGTAGCATAAATACACAGTCGAGTCCCATCATTGTGACCATCCCCTCCCACTTTTGACGTCAACAGCACGTAGCCAATGAAAGCAGGCACGTGTGTGAGCTAGCTTGGAGGGTATATAAGGTGTGCTGTAGGCATTCTGTAAACATATCACTCGTCGCTGTCATGGATAAAAGGAGCGATTTATCGGATTTGCAAAGAGGGATGATTATCGGCTTTCGGGCCAAGGGTGGCAGTATTACTGAAACAGCGCAGTTTGTGAACTTATAACGAAGTAAATTTCTCCGTCATTTTTGTCCACGCCGGGGCTCGAACCCGGGTCCCCTCATTCCGGAATAAGTCACTCTACCAATTGAGCTACGCTGGCGTTCTTTATCGCTGCTATCTGCCTTTATGGCGTGTGCGTCCTGCTGAGCAGGCACGTCACATCTCCCCCCTCCCCGAAAGAGGGCCGGGGGCATGGTCCACGGGTCAGCCGTGACCATGAATAATCGCAGGCAGCCATCCGCTGTAGAACGTGTACTTCAGAACTTCCAGTCAATCTGGTGTGTGGAATGCAACGTCCCACACATTTATTTTTCGAAGCGCTGGAGAAGGGATTCTCTTATTTTTCCTATCTCGCGGTGTGGAAAGAACATTACACCATTGCGAGATCTTGAACGGCCGGGTCATCCGGAAAGTTCAGGCGCCATTATAACGAAGTAAATTTCTCCGTCATTTTTGTCCACGCTGGGGCTCGAACCCGGGTCCCCTCATTCCGGAATAAGTCACTCTACGAATTGAGCTACGCGGACGTTCTTTATAGCTGCTATCTGCCTTTATGTCATGTGCGTCCTGCTGGGCAGGCACGTCACAAACTGTTCGCGTACTGCTGTGGTTAAAGTGTATCGTGATTGGAGAAATGGCACCATTGCGAATACGCGACGTGAAAACTGCGGAGCACTGCGTGCCAATAATGTGAGGGGTGAACGTCGGCTTCAAAGGTGCGTGAGGGCCGATCGACACGCTACAGCTGAGAAACTCACTGGCCGAATGAACCAGGGGGCTACCGGAAGTGTGTCTAAAACGACAGCTCAGCGAACCCTGCTGCGTATGGGGCTCCGTTGCAGACGGATGGTCACTGCACCTATGCTAACGAAGGTGCATCGGCAGAAAAGGCTTACATTTGTAAGGCAGTTTCGGAATTGAACCTCCGCTGATTGGCAAAGGATTGCCTTCTCCGATGAGTCACGTTTTCTGCTTCATCGAACGGATGGACGTTGGCGTATAAGGCGAGAAACATCGGAGAACAAACACTCTTCAACCACTGCTGGAAGAACACAAGCTGGTGGGAGCAGCGTCATGGTCTAGGTAGTGTTTCCGTGGCATTCCCTGTGTCCACTCATGCCTGTGGAAGGCACTATGGACTGAATTCGTTATGAATCCATCCTTGCAGACCATGTACATCTATACATGCTGATTGTTTTCCCTGGGGCGGATGGAATCTTCCAGCAAGACAATGCGACGTGTCACGCAGCTAGAAATGTCCGAGAGTGGTTGGAAGAGCACAATGAAGACTTCAACGTACTTCCCTGGCCCCATAATTCCCCAGACTTAAACCCAATTCAGCATCTGCGGGACCACCTCGATCGTGTTGTTCGTTCTATGAATCCTCCACCACGCACCCTCCAGCAGCTGTCATATGCACTGCAGTCAGCATGGCTCCACATGCCAGTGAACACTTTCCAGCACCTTATTGAGTCACTCCCAGCCCGTCTAGCTGCTGTCCGCGCTGCACACGGCGGTTACTCTGGATATTAGCTGGTGGTCATAATAATGTGACTCGACCGTGTATTTTATTTCCCAATGCTGGATTTACTTTGTAGAAACCGTTAAAAAGTGCTCCGCGGGATACGGACTGAGAACTCCTTGCTCTAGAGCAGTGTTTGCCGCCCCGGTGGCGCAGTGGTCTAAGCGATGGCCTCTGATCATTCGTCCGAACGGGGTCCGGGTTCGAATCCCTGTGAAGCATGGATGTTGTGTTTGTCTTACGGCACTGGCTCTTTCCCTTCCCTTGAACTAGTGACCCTAAATTAGGGACGGGCGACTACTTATAGCCCATTGAGTTGCTCACGGTGGTCGTTAAACTTCCAATAAAAAAAAAAAAAAAAAAATAGAGCAGTGTTTCTCAAAGTGTGTTCCGCGACGACCCTCCAGGGGTTCCGCAAGCAGTTCGTAAAACATCGCTGAAATTTTCAAGAAAATCTGTTAATTCCATATTTTTCCCGATGACAGTCTTAACCAACCAATTCTTCGCAACCAATAAATAAACAAAGATGTGAGAGAAAGCCATGAAAGCCACGTGGGACAAAACATCTCAAAGAAGTGGTGCAAAAAGATTGAGGGAGGTGTCAAAACGGGAAAAACATCTGGTATTGTCGCACGCATCAAAATGATTGCAAAGCACTCTACCAGTAGTCACTGTAATGCTTCTTAGGCAAACTCTTGCCGCGAAAAATTTGCCTCTCCATCTAAAAAGCGCCCTGGATGAAGTAGTTAAAATGATAAACTTCATAAAAGCTCGTCCTCTGAATAATAGATTGTTCAAAATCTTGTGCGATTATATGGGAAGTGCGCATACGTCATTGCTTCTATACACGGAAGTGAGGTGGTTATCTCGAGGTAAAATATTGGAACGCTTTTTTGAACTTCGAGCTGAAGTGCATGCTTTCTTCATAGATAACCACTTTTATTTGGAAAATCGATTAAATGACAGAGAGTGGTTATTTCGAGTGGCTTATCTATCTGATATTTTCTCAAAACTGAATGAACTCAATCTTGCACTTCAAGGAAAGCATATTGATGTATTCACTACCAAAGACAAAATCGTGGCATTTAAAAAAAACAAAAAACGCTACAATTTTGGATCAGTTGTGTCTGCAGCCACGAACTTGACTGCTTTTCAACTGTGAGAAACTTTCTGTCAGAGTTGGGCTCAGAAATAGAAAACAAACAATATGATGAAATCACCCAACACCTGGAAGCTCTCCACGATTCAATGAGCTACTATTTTCCTGATGAGCAGCACGAAAAAATAAAAGTCAATTATGGATTAAAAATCCATTTGTTATAAATGAGAAACCTCCTTGCTTTTCATCTGATGAATATGAAAAATATATTGAACTGACGTCAGATTCTTCAGTGACATCTCTTTATAAAAACAGTGCCAATGACAGAAGTTTGGTGCAGTTTGAAAGGAGAATATCCATTATTATCGCAAAAAGGTGTGTCAGTGCTCTTACCATTTGCGACAACCTATATCTGTGTGAAACTGGCTTTTCTGTGTATGCCTCAACAAAAACTAAGCACCGGAATAAGCTGAATGCAGAGCCCCATATAAGATTACATTTTTCTTCGATAGAACCGAATTTTAAAGAATTATGTGGCAATAAAAAGCAAAGCCATTCATCACATTAATATTTTTCATTATTGAATACTTGCATCATTGGCATAATAAATATTCTTGGCTCTACATTACCTTTTTGTATGTATTACCTTTTTATTGACTGCTTATTTTTTTCATTTTATTTTAATTTCAAATCAGTAATAAATAATAGGCATATAGGTATATAAATTTTTAAGTGGTCTTTATAGAGGGGTTCCATTGCTAGACATTGTAGGAAAAAGGGTTCCACAGGCTAAAAAGTTTGAGAACCACTGCTCTAGAGGAAGCTTTGCGTTATTTGCAATAAGTGGCGGACAACGCGTAATGAAACTCTTAAACACATCGGGCCGTAAACTGGAAATTCTGATGTGGGTCCCCTAAAATTCGGATCAAGGTCAAGCCGGGCTTCCCAAATTAAGGTCCGTGCAGACCTCTATGCCATTTGTAGTAGGAATTCCTCCATTAGATGAAATTTATAGACTGACTACCTACTTCTGTCATACATGTGTGTGTAAACGCATTTCCTTTTCTTTCTACACTTAAACATAACAAGATAGTGTCGATCCCCAAATATGTAAACAAATCCTTGGAACTTTCTTATCTCTACCGTAATAGTGAATAGTCATGAATAGTGAATAATCAACGAATAGTCATCTGCTTTCGTGTCGCCGAAAAGTCTGCTGATGTAAACATTTCTCGGAAAAGGAAAAACAGGCGCGTGTATACAGTAAGTCACTAACGCTGCGTTTACGAATATCGATTGGAAACGTCAGTTGTCGAATTCGAAAACCCGCCCAGGTGGCGCAGTAGTGTAAACGCTGGTTATGACCATTCGCCCGTGAAGGGTCCGGGTTCGAATCTCGGTGAGGCATGGATGTTTGTGTTTGTCTTTCGGCACTGGATCTCAATGTGTTACTTGTCCAACACTAGCTCTATGTGTACATTGGCCATTTAGCCTGCTGTAAAAACCATGTTTGATATGTACTTGTCGCTGTGAAATTTCTGTCACCTGTCTATGTCTGCCTGTTTGTCATGTCTGTGTACCACCAGGTCCAATAAATCATTAAAAAAAAAAAAAAAAAAAACTTCAAGAAAAAAAAAAAAAAAAAAGAATTCGAAAACACCAAAAACTAGCACTATAAAATCCGAAGTATCGCAATTTACAAGAAATTTTAATAGCAGTCAAGCTGACGGCTGACGGAGTTCTAGGTATAAGTGGTGATAAGTGAGTTGCCTCTCCAAATACGAATTACAGAAAATTTCCAAAATAACTGCATTGTATGAAAAAAAATGTGCGTAGGGCAGTAAATCAAATCCGACTGCAGTATCGCGGCCATAGTGTTAAAGGAAATTAAAGCCAACAAAATGAAAAGGGAATTTGATTTCAATCGCTAAAGAACTAAACCGGCACATTTCACACTCTCACGGCTCTGGTGAAATTAATCAATGCATCCGGTGGCGGATGTACAGTATTTTCATGTCTTTCGTAGTGATCTCCACTATTTGATTTAACCAGACAGACTTCGTTTTCGTGGATTTTTCTTAACCCTGAAATAAAATGATAAATCTTCCACCACAGGCTCGCCCCAAAGGATGGGCTAAGCGAGGATCGTGCGGACCTCTACCCGTAATGAAGTAAATTTAATGAACTAATTTTTACGTATTACTATATTGCTATAGGTACATAGTAACTTTCTGACATTTTGTATAATTCTGTGAACCGGTTTGATAAATGTAAAATACGCTTTTCTTTAAGTAGTTTTTTTTAGAGGGGGTGGGGTGGGGCACCGCCACGAGCAGTTCAGGACTATGAGCAGTCACCCATCCTTAATTTGGGGCCACTGGTTCCAGAAAGGGGATGGAACCAGCAGAATCGGACCATGCCTTAGCCGGGACGGCCTTTAAGTAGTCTGTTGTCTCAGGTGTGTACGTACACCGCAGAGTCAAAGCATTATGACCACCTGCATAATATGCTAGTCCTCCACGTATCGTCAAAACAGCTCTTACCCGGAAAGCCATATACGCTACACGATTTCTAAAGGTGTCTTGTGGTATCAACACATTACCAGCAGACACCCCCCCCCCATATTATTGAAGGTTTAACGACCACCGTGAGTAACTCAATGGACTATAAGCAGTCGCCGGTTCCTAATTTAGGGCCACTGGCTCCAGGGAAGGGAGAGAGCCAGTGCAGCAAGACAAACACAACATCCATGCCTCACCGAGATTCGAATCCGGACCCTTCTTCGGACGAATGGTCATAAGCCAGCGCTTAGACCACTGCGCCACCGGAACGGAGCAAACATTTGTCATATTTCCCTGTATTAATTAATTTAATCAATAATAGATCAATGCACCGAAGTCAAAAATGCTCTAAATTCGACTGTTTTTTGCCTTTACCCCAAACTGTGATTTTCTTCAAGAGCTTCAAAGTTCGCTTTCGCCGCCCCGGTGGTGCACCGGTCTAAGCGCTGGCCTCTGACCAGTCGTCTGAGATGGATCCGGGCTTGAATTTTGGGTGAGATATGGAGGGAGTGATTATCTAACGGTACTGCTCTCGCCCTCACCTGGAACCAAAGACCCTAAATTAGGTACGGGCGAACACTTATAAACCCACTGATTTGCTGCTCACGGCGGTCGGTACCCCCCCCATCCCCCGCTAAAAATAAAGCTGAACATACAAAGTACAACTCCACGAAATGAATTATGAGTGTCACACACAAGTTGTTCATCAGTTATAAGTATTCCGAATCTCTAATACTTGAGGCCATTTCCTCTCTAATAGAAGAATTTTCCTTCCCAATAAAACGAAGCCAAACAAACAAACAAACAAAAAAGTAGGAAAACACTGAACCCTGAACAAACTTCTACTAATTTAAACTGAATCTGCGCGAAAGCATTGAACACACGCCATGACATGAATGAAGCACTTTCACTCGCATAAATGTCAACTAAATTTGGTCAATTTCCTTTAAGGTTCTCTTGAGTTTTGCACCTTCGTTTTTGTGCATATTTCACTGGATTGCGTCCCTCAGAAGACAGAACAGAAAATGCGTTTCGGTTAACCTTGGTTCATTCCATGTCAAGTAAAATGAATTGAAGAAAAAAAAAAAAAAAAAAAAAAGGAAAAATTTACCTTACTTTTTTGATTTTAATAAAAACTGGCAGACACTAACAGGTTTGCACGATAAATAAAAATGTGCCAAATTTTAGCTCATTTATTCTCATGGTTCAAAGATACAGTGTGCTCAAAAATGTTCAAAATATCAGTCTTCTGCATTTTTGACTAAAATGACAAACAAACAAAAACCACAGCAGAACTCCCATATTTCGTGTAGCAAGTCGATTCTGGTCTTGTATTAAAGCTTTTAAAAAGGACACTTCGTTAGATATGTAGCATGAGTGGGTTGAGGGTTTACCAAAAAATATTTCCAAGGTCAAATACAAAACTTTGATCTTTATCGTTATTATTATTACTATTATTGGAAAGCCCCAATTAGGTATCAAATGAAAAGCCATCTGAAAAGCCTTGAATACTCCAATAAAACAAATTAGCTTTTTAAATAAATTTGAAAGGAAGTTCTGCAATTTTTTGTAAAGTCAAAAATGAAAAAAAAAAAATTGTATTTTGGGTATTTTTAAACACTGTACTTTTTGACACAACAAGTACAACGAGTTAAAATTTGGAAGGTTTTCATTTCTCATAAGTGCCTGCGATACGAATTTTTATACAACTTCGAGAAGGTGAAAAATTTTGCTTTTTTATAGGTTGATTTGTCGTAAAACTCCAACGTTTAAAAACACAAACAAACAAAACAAGAACTGATGAGTTTCAGTTTGGTTTGGCAACTGAAAAATATGATATATCCTTATGTGATTTTTAGGAAAACAATAAGTGAAAATGAAAATGAAATGCAGCTCGAACCTACATTTGTTCATTTGTTTCATGCAAGCGAGAATCTTTGGTGTTAACAAATGCTGTGCAGGCATAAGAAAATTCGCAGCCCCTGAAGTGTTTCCAACCCCATTCTGGAAGTTGGCACATGTGCTCTGATAAAATCATAGTTCATCACAAAAAACTAAACAAAAAAAACAAACAAACAGGGGAGTAGTTATTTTGAAATTCAAGTTCAGAGTGTATAGTATTTCAGTGGGTTTTATCGAAAAAAATAATAATCTGATTACACTCAAGTTTTGTTTTATCAACTGAAATGCCATTTCAAAAGCTTTCAAACGCAACCAAAACTAACCCCATAGATTCTGCAGAATTGGAATTACCTCAATTTTACCGTTGCCAGACGAAAAAAAAAGTGAACAATTTTTTGCACATTTCTGATCCAAATATCTGAATAAAATTTTTGTTACGGGAATCTAATTTTTAGAGATGCTCGCTTTTCTTAGCTGGGGCAACAAGTGTGCAAACTTTTACGAAAATTGGTGGCGTTCAGGTAATTTATTAACTGAGTATGAAATGACTGTTATTATTTTTTCCACCATTGCAAGTACTGTACATGCGCAAAAATCTATATTGAGGGTAGTACGACAAAGCTGTCAGTAAATTAAGCAATGAACTAAAACTTGATAACCAGTCAAACACTTACAGTGCATTCTCTCCTCATTTCAAGCGCATTAACAGTCCACGGCAAGATGGAATCTCAGAATCTGAGAGCAGCAACGTGCAACAATTTAATCCTAATTCTCGCCCGAGTCACGCATTTAAGGATCGAATTCTGTGTCAACGACCGATGTTTTCGTTATGTGTGAATATTCTTTTCCCCTGTGTTGTGTGCTGTGTGGATCATTCCGGCTGAAAACTACTCACGTTCCCGGGATTCTTGTCGAGGTCCGCCCCCGCGAAATCCGGGAGCGGAGAAAGGCCTTGGTGTCTGTGCTTCTTACATACTGCGGGAGCCGCATATATAGAGGCGGAGTTCAAGTTGGACTCACTGAAGTTGGAGGGGGCATCCAATATCGCTCACCTATTCTCCTTCGAGGATTTTGTCCAGAATTCATTTGCACCACATACGATTTGAAAGACCAAAATAAATAGAACGAAAAAAAAAAAAAATCGAAAGGAAAAAGGCAAAATAAATCAGAAAAGTCGTTCCCATTCCGTGCTTCTTTTTTCTCCTTCGGTCTCCGGAAATGCGCCCTAGTAAAAGAACTTCACTTATTCGTGTCTACAACCAAAAGAAGTTAGACTCTTAACTCCAGGACGTTTCACTGGATTGCGTATAACGATATGGGGAGGACCATGCGCGTTACGCATATCGTGGCAGAAATTGGCTCTCACCTCGGGTAAGATTGAAAGGCGCTACTTTGTCTGACTTTATCCTGCATTCACACATCTTTACAGTACTTGTCTTGCAGAAAATTATTCCCACATCTGCCCGCTGGTCCCCGCTACGATGCAAGCGCTCTAACACGATTAACAAGAGTCTGGAGCATGCTCACGGACCATCACTCGCAGCCGATCGGAATCGCCTTTAACCCAGGATGACATCGAACGTAACCAGGTTTTTGGAGCAGGGAAGAACTTTAACACTCTGAAAGCCCCTCTACAAAATACAATTAAAAATGACTGGACGTATCGATAACGATCAAATAATTAACATGAAACAGGTAATAGATTACAACCTTGTTTCTCAATGACAAAAATGAGTGCATAAGGTTATTCATTAGTTTCCATTGCAGCGTTAGATATTAATTAAAATATTTAAACAGTAGAACCTGTTCGTAACGAGGAGCTCAGAACCGTTCGGAACTCCTCGCTAAATCCGCTTTGGGGTGAAAATGTCCATCGTGTAAAATATGCATACGTGTAATACGCATATACACAGTTGTATCAGAATAATATGACCACCCCCGGAATCACAGTGTACCCGCCCAAGCGCGTACATGTGATAAGGTCAACCACACGAACATATAAGCTACCGGCCACGACAGAAAAGCCATAGTGCGTAACGTGAGCACAATCGGCACAGGTATGATTTGATAAGACGTTCAAAAAGGAATGATCATCGGCTACCGCGCCAAGGGTGGAAGCATCTCAGAAACAGCAGACTTCGTGGGCTGTTCGCGAGGTGCTGTAGTAAGGGTGTATACCAAGAATGGACCGCTGGCACACCTAGCACCTCCCGAAGTCATAACTGTGAAGCCCGAAAGGCCATCGACCCCTGAGGAGAACGTCGCCTCCGTCGACTGGTAAATGGCAATCGATGCGGAACGCTGCACGTGTCTCCGATAATACACTGTTAAAAGTTTTGAGGTAGGTTGCACCAAAAAATGGTGCTATGCTAGCTGCACCACTTGCCGAGAAAAGATACACCACTGTGTGGTGCAAACAAAACACAACAAAGTGGTTCAACTTTAAACCATGTTATAGTACAACGTTGGTGCAAGGTTGCACCATGTTGGTGCGTTTTGTTTGACTCACACAATGGGTTATCTTTTCTCAGAGAGTGGTGCAGCTGGTGTAGCACCCCTTTTTGGTGCAACTTAGCACGAAATTTTTAACAGTGCAGTAGAGCGAACCCTGTCACGCATGGGTCTCCGGAGTCGACGTTGCGTCGAGGCGCCCATGTTAACCCAGGTCCATCGGCAACGACGCCTGCAGTTCGCATGGGACTACCGTCATTGGACAGTGGAAGAGTGGGAAAAGGTTGCCTTCTCCGACGAAACGAGGTTTCTACTTCACGGGCGGTGACGGATACGGCGTCAGACACACGAGAAACAACACCCGGACACGCTTGTCGGTCAAGTACAGGTCGGTGTTGGCAGTGTGCACATCTGGGGGATGTTTTCCTGGTATGAACTGCAGGTTAAACATAAAATTGCATTAATTTTTGTTACCTTGTTTGCTAAAAGTGATTATCTTAGCTTTCCTCTTCCTCGTTAAATCTGGGATTTCATTAATTGTTCGTTCAATACGATCAAAATAGCTCTGAATTAATATTACACTGAAGAGCAATTGAATTAGAGATACCAGTCTAGTAACGTGTAGCACCAACTTTCGCCCTGATGACGGCGGCGATTCGTCTCGGCATGGACTCGACAAGACACCGGAAGCGTTGGGAAGCCATACTGGTCCTCGACCCCTGAACAAGCTCCCACAGTTCACGAAGATTTGATGGAGGGGGGTCAGAGCCTCGAACATCTCTCTCGATGACATCTAAGATGTGCTCCATGGGATTGAGGTCAGGTGACCTAGCTGGCCAAGGAAGCGAGGTCACGTCGGTGGAGTGTTCATCCAACCATTCGGATACAATTCGGGAGCTGCATTGTCTTGTTGCAGGATGAGGTCCGCAGTGGGATGTTGAAGACGCACAAACGGGATCAAATGGTCGTCCAGGATATCCCGGTAACGTTTACCTGTGAGAGACGATGTCACACGTACCAGGGGTCCCATTTCAGTCCACGTAAACAGTCCCCAGACGAGAATGCCACCCCCACCAGCTTGAAGAGTATCCTGCTGGCAAGAAGGATCCATCGCTTCATATGGGTTGCGCCGTACTTGTATCCTGCCATCCGCATGTACCAACGTGAATCTCGACTCATCAGTCCCGGCAACATTTTTCCACATGTCTAGGGTCCAGTGGCGATGTTCCCGCGCCCATGCTAATTTTTGCACCCTGTGATGTGCGGTCAGCAGCGGTACTACCCTCGTGGGACGATGGCTTCTGTACCCCATAGCGAGGAGATGGTTCTGGATGGTGTGGCTGCTCACACGTTTTTGTGCACCAGCGTTATATTGCCGAGTTATTTCTTGCACTGTGGCCCGTCTATCAGCTGTTACAATGCGAGCTAGCCGACGATGACCCCGCTCATCCACACGCTGTTGTCCACGGCAGTTAGACCTTGCAGAGATGGTTTTACCAGATTCGATGTACTCACGGTGCACCCGTGACACAGTGGCTCGTGAAAATCCCAGTGCTTGCACGACTTCCGAGATGGAGTGACCCATTCGTCGGGCCCCGACAATTTGCCCACGATCAAATACGCTTAGATCCTTCGTCTTACCCATACTGTGTCCGACTCTTACTGATTCCCGTCGCATCACTCCTTATTTTGTCGGATCGCTGCATACGTCATGTCGTTTCCGTTTACAGGGCCACCCAGAGCTCCACATTTGCATAACGCCAGTTGTCTCTAATTCAATTGCTCTTCAGTGATAACACGATGGAATGTAGCCTGCAGATATCCTAGACCAAAAGTTACCATTCCCCCTCTCTAACACACTTGAGATCCAGCTTTTCTTTCCGTCTTGAAGTCAGATTTTTGCTTGCGCAGGGGTGCAGCCCTGAAAAAGAAGTGGTTTGGCGCTCCGCAGACCGGCCCAAACGTTATCGATTTTAGCAGTAATGAGGGGAGACACAAAACCCTTGAAATCAAATACATATATTTCGGTGCAGTCCTAAAAAATATCGCGGCAGACTCCTACATCCTGTGTGGGCCGTACCGGTGGAGCAGTGGTCTAAGAGGTGCCCCCTTCCCCCTTTTTTTATTGGAGGTTCAACGACCACCGTGAGCAACTCAATGGGCTGTAAGAAGTCGCCTGTCCCTAATTTAGGGTAACTGGTTTCACGGAAGGGAGAGAACCAGTGCCGTAAGACAAACACAACATCCATTCCTCACCGGGATTCGAACCCGGATCCCTTTCGGACTAATGATCAGAGGCGCCACCGGGGCGGCAGCGATGGCTCATGATCATTCGTCCGAGAAGAGTTCGGGTTCGAATCCCGTGAGGCATGGATGTCGTGTTTGTCTTACGGCACCGGTTCTCTCCCTTCGCTGGAACCAGTGACCCTAAACTAATTTTTTTTTTTTGGTTGGAGATTTAACGACCACCGTGAGCAACTCAATGGGCTATAAGCAGTCGCCCGTCCCTAATTTAGGGTCGCTGGTTCCAGGGAAGGGAGAGAGCCAGTGCCGTAAGACAAACACAACATCCATGCCTCACCGGGATTCGAGCCCGGACCCCGTTCGGACGAATGATCAGAGGCCATCGCTTAGACCACTGCGCCACGGCAGACCCTAAATTAGGACGGGCTACTGCGTATAGCCCATTGAGTTGCTCACGGTGGTCGTTAAACCTACAATAATAAAAAAAACAAAAAACAACAACATGCGGTCTGGCAGAGTCACCCACTGCCAAATTACGGGAGAGAGTGAGTTATGTAGTTGGAGCAGTGGATCAACCGCAATTTGAAATTTAAAAAAACTTTGCAATACTCTCTAGTGTCAAAAACACAGGCAGCGACTTTGATCAGTGGTAAATCTCTTGTCTTTCGGCTTTATTACTTTCTTTGTGCGAACTGTCTGTACCACTTCACTAGCTATTTCAGAGGTGGTTTTGGTACATAAAAGGTCTACCGATTTGTGCATAGCCACCGTGAAAAAAAAAAAAAAAGAAAACCCACTAGAGAGAAAGAGAGCGAGAGAGGAGAAGGAAAAAAGAAAATCTTGGTTAAGATGATTATTTGTGTTAAAAAAATATTAATTTCGATGGGCGACAATTGCATAAATAAATTAAAAAAGTCCGACTTATTTAGTAAAAACAGAAGATTGGCGTCGCCAGAGCTTAAAAAAGTGGCCTGGCGGCGCCTGGACTGCACCCCTGAGCTTGTGCATGCGCAGATGGACTTTCGTAGCAACAAAGTACATCACATTTCAGCGGTGTCAAACAATCGTTTCTCACGTTCGTCTAAATCTGAATAATAATAATAATAATAATAATAAATATTGTTCTTATAAAACTAAACAGTCGAAATACAATTGCTTTCGCCATAGTTCAGTAAATATTTACTTTTACGACTCACGTATGTTCTTTCATTAGTTTTACGACAATGTCATTAATTAATCCACACACAAACACCGCTCAGAGGAATTAGTAAACCTTATTGTTTGTTGTTATGATTTAATTCCACTTAGTATGTACCGGACTATGGCTCGGTGTGGTCGTGAGTGAGGCGAATAAATGCAATGCGTTTTACGTAAATAAATGTATACTCTCGAATCGCTCGTTTTATTTCACACCCGCAAACCTCTTGGCATGCGAAAGATGGATAGCATAAATCACAGAGCAGGAGACTCAGAGGGTTTTTTTTTTATTGTAGGTTTAACGACAACCGCGAGCAACACAATGGGCTATGAGCAGTCGCCCGTCCCTAATTTAGGGTCACTGGTTCCAGGGAAGGGAGAGAGCCAGTGTCGTAAAACAAATACAATATCCATGCCTCACTGGGATTCGAGCCCGGACACCTTTCGGACCAATGATCAGAAGCCATTGCTTAGACCACTGCGGCAGACTTAGAGGTTAATCTTCCATAGAGACACATGGCAACAATTTGGCCCCGAAGATCTCAATAGAACAGCGCGCCAGTGGACGGACATGAAACTAAAACATCGAACCGTAACCGCCTGCCTTTTTCTTTTTTCAAGAGTTTACAACTTTACGCGGTGCTACTTATATAGCCACTGGTACCGTATCACGTGACAGACGCCATCATAGTTTCATGTCCTACCACTGGGGCGCTGTCTTAAACACGAGAGTTGGACCTCTGTCTCTCCTCCTCTGTGAGCATAAATTATCTAAAAACAGCACCTCTCGCATTTTTTTTTTTTTTACTTTCAACGTTTTGCTAAATATTTTGATAAATATATAAAATAATAATAACGATAATTGATAATAAAGACAAATTATGTTGTGTTGCATAATGTTATTTTCGTAGAGGGTAAGAGTTTCGAGCGTTATGAACGGAATTGCTTTCAACGTCTAGTGCGCATTATTACTAGTGCTTTTCTTTTCTTTTCTTTTTTTGTTTTTATTGGAGGAGTACCACCGTGAGCAACTCAATGGGCTATAAGCAGTTGCCCGTCCCTAATTTAGGGTCACTGGTTCCAGGGAAAGGAGAGAGCCAGTGCCGTAAGACAAACACGACATCCATGCCTCACCGGGATTCAAACCCGGACCCATCTCGGACGAACGATCAGAGGCCATTGCTTAGACCTCTGCGCCACCGGGGCGGCAGCCAGAGAGTGAGGTGGCCAGGATCCTTACTGATTGTCCTTTCTGAGTAAAATCACTGCGAATTCGAGCGAATGAATGATCAGAGACTGCTCCATTTTGTTGGAAGAAGGCATAAGTGAGTTCATGTGGAGTCAACTGACTTACAAACTATTCGTAAATCCGCAGATAAACGTCTGTATTCACATTCTCCTAAAAAAAAAAAAAAAAAAAAAAAAATGGTATGATGATGGTTTAACCTCCGACTTTTAAATCATTGAGTTGTTTCAGTTGGAACGCGTGTAGGTTTTCAGCAGCCCAGTGCCGTGTGTTCTGCGAATTGACATACCCCGAAAGGTGGAATCAAGCTTCGTCTGTTGAAATGAAGAGAAATGGATCGAGTAGTGCTTCAGAAAGCATCTCTAAGAACCACTAACAGTAATGGATACGTTTAACCCTTATCGAGTGTTCTTAATTGCTGCGCAACACTCGCACGATGAAGCTTAATTTTTAAATCATGAAATATGCGCTGAATTGACCTACGAGTAATACCTATCTGCTGGGATAAACGGCGTGTTGACTTGGGGATTCTTTCGATACGATTTTCTACGTCGCTGACAGCTCCCGATGTGAGTATAGTTCGTTGTTTCACTCACTGCGCGTTGATTGCCTAACCAGTTGTACGCCATTTTTTCACTAAGTCTTGGATCGTTGATTTCCACACATATCTTTACTTTAAATCGTTTACGAAACAAAGAGAAAGAACATGTAAGAACATACTCCCTCCACAATAAAAACGTGTTGTTCAATCGACTACAGCACTACTCACAAGCAGGCAGCCGCAGGCTGTAGTGTTAGAATTAGAAATAAATCTTCTACCCTCCCAGCGGTCCACTAGAATTTCCAAATCACTGGTCCACCAAAATGGCCACTGGTCCGTAAAAAAAGAAAGAAAAAAAAACAAAACTTAAAAGCATTTACAATATACACTCATCGTCAAAACAATAGTTGCACCCAGAAGGAAGCAACCGACAGGAATAAAACTTGATGCGTAGGTTTGACATCGTGAGAAGGCAAATGATTCAAGTATCACGCTCGCATGTGACGAAAGCAAGGAGGGGTCGTAGCGCTGTGCCTAACCGGCTATATGAGGTCGTCCCGTTGCGTGTTGGCTGCATCCTTTGCAAGTGAAGTATGCCTCGCAGAAAGGTTCGGAAGCAATTCCAGCAGCTGGAGGAGTTCGAGAGGGGGCCGCATCGTCGGGCTTCGGGAAGCGGGATGGTCTTATCGCCGTTCTGCGTGCCACGCCGGTCGTGCGGATATCACCATAGCACGCTGTTGGCGGCAGTGGATAGAACAAGGCACGCAGCAGCTACAGGAAGGGTCTGGGAGACCTAGACGAACCACGGGGAGAGAGGACCAACGGGTTGTCCAACATGCGCGGAGTGACTCAACAGCCACGACTGAGGTTATTCAGCGAGCAGTAGTGCCCTCCATGCATCGTCCGATTAGTGCCAGCACCATTGGCAGACGGCTGCACGACGTAGGAATACACACACACAGACAGTTACGACGACTGCCTTAACAACAGTACATCGTCGCCGACGACTGCAATGGTGTTGGGCCAGATTGTCATGGAGCCATGCAGAATGGCAGCGAGTGATCTTCAGTGACGAGTCCCGCTTTTGTTATTGGAGGAGACGACCACCGAATCCGTATGTGGAAGCACCGTGGTCAGCGCCAAGATGAACGGTTTGTTGTCGAGCGTCACACGTCCAGGAGGCTTGGTATCATTATGTGGGGTGCAATTGCCTACAATGCCAGATCATCTTTTGTGTTCATTACAGGCACTTTGACAGCCCAACAATACGTTTTTGAGGTCATGCAACAAGTGGCCCTACCTTTTCTGAACGCTCACTCCAGTGCGAGTTTCCAACAGGACAACGCTCGTCCGCATACTACTGCTGTCTCGAGAGCTTGCCTTCAAGGAACTGACACTCTGCCATGATCAGCCGCATCGCCCAGCCTATCGCCGATTGAAAATGTGTGGGATGCTATTGGACAAGCTATCCACACTCCATCTCCACCACACAATCTGCAGGAACTGCGTGAGAAGATTCAAGCTGCATGGGATGGCTTATCGCAAGACATCATTAGGAACCTGTACAACACCATGCCGAGACGTCTGACATGTTGTGTGAGCAAACATGGCCCTACTGAGAGACACTATGTACTTATTAGCGTGTAGCTCAATAAATATTGCCCATATCAGTCAGTCTCAATGTTTAATCTTTCATTGTTCCTGGTAAAATTTACCTTCCTCCCGAATAGCATTGCAATATCCAGGGAAAGCGCGGCCGATCGCCATCTTCGCAATTTGCGAAAAAAAAAAAAAAAATCGTTTTGGTGATAGAAAAAGAGATTTGGCGATTACCTATATGTACTGTTATAACACTTTGGCGATAAAAAAATATAATTTGGCAAAAACTTTAAAAGAGCCAGCGCGACCCCTGAATATCCACACGTCCTTCTGGGTGCAACTATTTTTTTGACGATGAGTGCATGCAGGGCCGGATTAGAGGGGGTCTACAGGGGCTATAGCCATGGGGCCCATCATTATCAAGGGCCCAGGCGGCATGCCTGGACAACTAATAGATAGATAGATGTATAGAGAGAGGTTTATATAAAATAGTTTCCGCGGATGGCCTAGTTGTCAGTGTTCGTGACTGCCACGGAGAAATGTCAGGTTCGATCCCAGCCAGGTACGAACGCTCGAACCACTAAATATCCGCCGTGCGTCGGTTGGGCACGTTAAGCTTTCGGGCCCCAGTCATAAATATAAGGGCGTCTTTCTCTCCCTTTCTACCTCACCTTCGTGTCAATTTTCCTATCGGGCACTCTAGCCCAAATCTCCCAGCTTCTTATTTCTAAGGGTTGTTTAAGACCTGGGGTCAGACACTCTCTTCCTAAATCCTCTACATATGATATGATATGATATAAAACAGTTTTACTTTTGTCTCGCACGATTTCCACCTGGTCAGAAACAGAGACGGAAGTGATTTCAAGGTAACGTTATTTTTAATACACCACAATGTGAATACTCAAGAAACGCATCATCATCATCATTGTCAACCATTATCAATCCACTGCTGGACGAAGGTCTCCCCAAGTTTCCTCCACAACGGTCTGTCTTGTGCCAGTCGCCTCCATGTCACTCCCGCATACTTTCGAATTTCATCCACCCATCTTCCATGTGGTCTTCTTCTGGGTCTTTTCCCGTCCCTTGGAATCCAATCTAAAATTTCGGCTGTCCATCGATGGTCTGTCCTTCTGGCAGTATGTCCAGCCCATTGCCATTTCAGGGATTTAACTCTGATCATGATGTCTTCCACTCTTGTCATTTTTCCGATCCACGAGTTCCTCTTCTTATCTCTCCTGGTTACACCAATCATGCACCTCTCCATGCTACTTTGAGTTGTCTGCAGCCTTTGTATGTCTCTTTTAGTTAAGGTCATCGTCTCTGCACCATACGTAAGCACTGGAAGGATGCATTGATCAAACACTTTTCTTTTAAGACATAATGGCATATTGCTCTTGAAAATTATGCTGTTTCTTCCAAAAGTTCTCCAGGCAAGTTTTGTACGCCGATTAATTTCTTCATCAATGTGACCCTCACTTGATATCTGCTGTCCAAGATAAACGTACGTGTCTGTTATCTCTAGCTTTTCTCCATCAATCGATAAATCTTCATTTCGTGTAAAAGCATTGAACATCACTTTTGTCTTCTGAAAGTTCATTTTTAATCCCACTTTACTCTTGTCAGCAAGTTGCTGAATCATACTCTGCAGCTCTGATGGGGTAGTTGAAAAATGACTACGTCATCAGCAAAACGAAGGTGGGTTAGATAATCTCCATTAATCTTTATCCCTTTGTTTTCCCAGTTCAGTGATTGAAAGACATTTTCCAATGTGGCATTAAAGAGCTTCGGAGATATGGTGTCACCTTGTCTCACTCCTTTTCCAATTTTTATGTGTGTTGTATTTTCAAACAGCCGAATCTTTGCACTTGCATTTTCATAGATGTTATTAATAATATTAATGTACGCATCTTCAATACCGCAGGATTTCAGGGACATTGTAACTGCTGATGGTTTGACATTGTAACTGCTGATGGGAACAATTGAAAATACAATGACTTGTTATGGAAACTGCAGATAATTCATTAGTTTGAAGAATGCACTACGTATTAATTATCACAAGCGTATTGCTACAGTTTCGTGTTTTAACGGACTTTATAATGATTCCCCGTCGTAAGTTCTTTGGGGCCCACTCAAGTATCTTAGCCTAGGGACCTGACCTACTAAGGCCTTAATCCGGCCCTGTGTGTATGTAAAAAATAACGTATCACTTCAATAGAATTATCTGCAATATTTGTATTTAAACCTATCATTAGTTTGCAGCCTAAAAAGAAAACCATAGAGCAAGGTGAAAGAAATAGAAATTATTTTTTTAACTTGTGACAAATTAGAAAAATAACAACAAAATTAACTTACTAGCCATCTGGGCCAGTAAAATCAATTGTTCTGTGGTCGAAGCAGGCCACAGGGTAATTCAAACGCTGGACTGTCTAACGAAGCGTGGAGGATCACTGAATTCATCTGCGCATGCGGCCCAGCGGCGAACAAAAATTACGGAATAATATACAAAAGTTCCCGTACTGCGCCTGTACTGCAAAGTACGTGTATCGCATACCCACGGTAATTATTAGATTACGATACGACATTATCCTCCCGCACAGGGAAATGGTTTCGTCCATTACGTCACGCGCTCGCTGTGGTGCATCCGGGTATTGTGAGCAACTTTCGCAGTGTTCGGCGACTGATGAAAAATGGCGTCTTTTGAGCAGCGCGTTAGCATTAACTTGCGTTTGCGTTTGTTTGGGCAAAAGTCCAACAGAAATTTACGATATGTTGAAGTAAGTGCATGGCGAAAACACCCTGTCGAAGTCACAAACATTCGATTGGCATCGACGCTTCAGAGAAGGCAGACAGGAGGTCGAAGTCGAGGAACGAAGAGAAAGGCCATTGAGAGCTCGCACGGGTGAAAACACTTCGAAGGTTGTGGCCATTGTACGCGCCAACAGGTAACAGACGATCGAGAAAATAGCAGACGCAGCAGACGCTGCTGGGATATCGGGGACTATACGTGTCAACGGATTCTAACAGATGATCTGAAGATGCACTGGGTGTGTCAACACATCGTCCCACGCATGTTAACTGAAGATCAGTTGGCCATACGGATGGAAATGACGGTCGATCTTGTAACTGTCGCCAAACAAGACCCACAATTTCTTAGAAGAATCATAACGGGGGATCCAAAATAGTGCTTACTCTTCGACCAGCGGACTAAGCGGACATCAGCTACATGGAAATCGCAATCGTCTCCACTAAGCAGAAATTCCGCCGAGATCACAGCAAAGGCAAGATCAAGCTACAGGCCTTCTTTGACATCCAGGGTACTATTCATCTTGAATTTATCCCTGAAGTACGCACTGTCAACAAGGAACTCTATCTGGACATTATGCGACGTGTGAGTCGATCCGCAATGTGAAGCGATCAATCGTGGGTGCTATTGCACGACAATGCACCGGCACACAGTTCACTCCTTGTTCGTGAGTTTCTCGCAAAAACAAGAACTGTTGTACCCCTCCCCCATACCCACCGTACTCACCTGATCTCGCCCCTCCCCCTGCGGCTTCCACCTCTTTCCTGAGCTGACACGTAGATTTCAGGGTCGACGGTTTTCTAGCGCAAAAGAAGTGCAAAATGCATCGCTGGTTGTACCGAAGGACATTGCAAAGAATGGGTTCCAGAAGTACTTCGACGAACTCTACTGCCGCTGGCAGAAGTGTGTTGTAGCAAGATAGTCTTATTTTGAAGGAGGACGTGCTTCAGCTTTGTAACTCTATCCATCTATGGACTTACGGACCCAATCCGGGAACTTCTGAATCTAACTCGTATAAATTTACAACTGTAACCCAAACCGCGTTTAGGGTCGGTTTTATGAGCGCATTCTGAACAAGCATTTAAAAAAAAATTACATAAAAAGTATGTTGTTTTATAAAAAAGCTTTTATAGAAAATTCCTAATTTTTATTAAGTTTCTGTCTGACACAGCATCCCCTATTTGGCCTTTTGCCGGCTGAATTTACGGATGAAAGACGTTTTCGAAGCAGTAATGAATTCACATGTTTTGAAGGGTCAAAGTGGTGTATCTTATTGCATAAATAATAATAATATGTATTGCCATAAATAATAATCAAAATGAAAGAGAAAAATCTACGAAAAGGGGTTTTGCCACAGAAATAAAATCTAAAACAATTTAGTAAAATCATGCAATGCATTGATTATGATACGCTTTCCAACATACCAGAAATCATTACTCAAGTTATGAGGATAATGGCTGTAGAATAAATCTCGTTCCTATAACCCGACCTTTAACCCCATTTTGATGATATTAAACAGAACCAGTAAAGTATACTTCCGGAACAACATGAAAAGTTTTCTCTCAATAGAAGCATTTTTACGTAAGTTATAACGCATAAGGGCAATGGAATGGATCTCTATCCCATGTCCTGACCTTTGACCTCATTTCACCCATTTTGAATAGGGTTCGTCTCCAGATGGTCACCTACCACATACTTAAATTTCATCGAAATTGAACCATTTTTACGCAAGTTATGACGCATAAGGGCAATGGAATGGATCCCGGTCCTATGTCGTGATCTTTGACCCCATTTCGTCCATTTTCAATAGGGTTCCTTCCCAGGTGGTCCCCTACCACATGCTAAAATTTCATCGAAATCGAACCATTTTTATGCGAGTTATCGTGCGGACAGACGGACAAAGCTGGAGCATATACGCTTCTTCAACATACGGCTGGAAAGCGTAAAACACACACACACACACACACACACACACACACACACACACACACACACACATACAAATGCTGCTGAGTGTATAATTTTAGCAGTAAGGCAAGCAGCGCTGCAAAAAGAAGCCGAGAATAAAGCTAGGATTGTACATCAGAAGAGGTAATTTTGAGCTTACTAAATTCTTCAAGAAAGATATAACGGTGTTCAAAATATAAGGCTGCTATTACAATAGAAGCTTCTGGAGAGCAGAAAACTGTTATTCAACTATCTACGACGTATGTAAGACCTCTCATATTTCACTAGGTAGAAAACGCAACAGCAAAACAACAACACCAACAAAAAAAAAAAAAACTGTAATTTTATTAATAGGTGTCTGTGCGTGTACAAGGGAAAGAGAGGGAGAGGAGGGCTCCTGACAGAACTTTTCTTGAGACCGAATACTGAGAAGTAACCCATCATAGAATGAGATGTAGATAAAAGAACGTGTAGTGCTGTCACATAAGAGGAGAAATCGGCGACGAGGAGGATTAGGAAGCGAGGAAACAGAAGGATGGATGGTTTCGCATATCTTTCATCGGAGAGAGAGAGAGAGACGAACTGAGCACAAAGTCTGGATTGCTCTACATCCCCCTGACCCAGATGTCGGATCGGAGGGTGAGGAACATTTTCGCTGGGGGATGTTGGGGGATGCCAACGTAAGACAGGGACGACGACGACTCGGCGCCTAAAGTTATGTCAGAATCGTCGTGCCACTGAGTGATTGCCCACGAAAGTTCCTAGGTGAGCGAATGAAAATAATGTTACGCACATAGTTTTCCACTTTAAGCATTTCGTTTATCTCACCATACCACCACAATTAAAAATGCATTTATACAGAAAATTACTTTTTTAAATAATAAGTATATAATGGATATACGAAGGGATGCTGACAAATCTTTGGCTCTCGCACCTTCCTCCTTTTTCCTCGACACATGTCATATGAAAGTATGAACAGTTTTGATCCCATTGCGACAGGAATAATCATTTCATTCTTAGATCTGAAGTGACGGCATCCTCTCGAGTAGAGTTCACTGCGATTGAGAGCAGAGAGGTGATTTAGTTCCTATTCTTGCAAGAGGATGCAGCAAAAGAAATCCAGAGTGAAATGTCGGAAGGTTATAGTGTCTTACATACTCAACAGTTAGAAATTGGGTTGGAAATTTAAGATGGGGCATTTCAGCTCTAAGGATGAAGACCGCGCTAGAAGGCCTGTTGTGATCACGGTTCTACAAAATGCGGATTTTGAGCACAACATAATTTTAGAACACTGAAGAACGTCTGCAAAAATGATTGCGTAGATTTTGGGGAGGTCCCTGAACGGGTTTGGATTCATCATCTACGAGGTGCTGGGCATGAGGAATATCTCGGCTAGATGGTTGCTGAAATGCCTGACACCAGATCAAAGGAATCCTCGGGTTGAAACAGCAATGACAATGCTGCAGCGTTTCCAACAGGATGAGAACAGTTTCTTGGCTCGGTTGGTAACTATGGATGAAAAGTGTATCCGGAGTCAGTAACAATCCAAAGAAATTGACCTTGGACGACCTGTCAATTTACGTCCCCGATGACCGCTTTCGTGAATTCACTGCACGATGCAATACAAGCATGATATCTTGTCAGCTGTCTTGAGAGCTGACAGCAACAACTGGACGATCCGTATCACGCTGGACAGTGACCAGAAGGCTTTACGAAAGCGGCATTTATGCCAGAAGACGTATGGTGTGCATGCCGCTAACATCTTCCCATAGGAGAGAACGATTACGTTGGGCTCGGAAACATCTTGGACACGTGAACAGTGGTCTAACGTTCTCTTCACAGATGAGTCGCTTTTCTCATTGCAAACGGATTCCCGTCGTGCATTCATCTGGAGAGAACGTGGAATGCGTTACCATCCATCAAACATTCGAGAGAGCAATGGAGGCGGTGATTGTGTAGTGTGGGCAGGCATAATGCGTAAAAAACAAACCGAGCTGAACATGTTTTCTAGGGGTTACATAATGTTATACGCTATCGAGATGAGATCGTAGTACCTAGTGTTCGCTTGTTCGCAGCTGCTGTCGGGCCAGAATTTGTTTTAATGCAAGACAATACCAGAATCCATACCGCTCGACTGGTGCTGGAATACCTTGAAAGTGATGGTGTTGTGGTCATGGAGTGGCCATCCAGGTCTCCGGATCGTAATCCCATAGAACGCCTGTGGGACGCTTTAGAGAGACGGGTGGCTGCTCTGAGACGCTTCCAAGAAACGTACAGGAGCTTCGAAGTGCTCTTGTACAACATTATGACAGACTGTCCTCAGAACTTATTGACTCTTTTGGACAACAAGCCGCGAAGCTGCCAGTCCCGTGTCACCATGAGAGGCAACCACACACCATATTAAGGCCAAAGTACATACACTATGTCCTTCTAGTATGTTTATTAACTTGTATATATACACTATCGACCAACAAGTAATTGGACACCTGTAATAGCAAAGGAAAACGAAGTTTATTCACCTTCAATAGTTGGTGGAGCCTCCACGAGCGGCGATTACAGCTGCGACCCTCACTCTGAACCAGGCGTTGTACGACGGCTAACGGTATTTCCTTCCACTCGGCTTGGAGAAGACAGGTCAGTTCCTTCACCGACTTCGGACGGTGGGGGCACCCTTAAGTCGACGCTCCAACTCGTCCCAAGGGTGCTCGATAGTGTTAAGGTCCGGGCTCTACGCTGGCCAGTTCATTCGATTAACCCCATTGTCACCATACCAAGCCATGGTGGACCTCGCAACATGACAGGTGGCATTGTCATCCTGAAAGTAACATGGGTCCACCCCGTAAAACTGCCACAACGTAGGAAACGCATGGTCATCCAAAATGGTGCAGTAGGTCTCGGCGTTGAGTCTCGCAGGAATTGCGACCAAGGGTCCCGTGCCATACCAGGAAAAACACCCCCATAGCATAATTCCACCGCCGCCGAACTTCACAGTTGGCACAATACATTCCGGCAGGAGGCGTTCTCCAGGCAGACGCTAAACCCAGACCCTGCTATCCGAACGGTTGAGGGTGAACCTTGATTCGTCGCTCCAGAGAACCTGTTTCCCCTGTTCAACGGTCCACTGTCGACGTTCTTTGCACCACGTTAGCCGAGCAGCGCTATTGGACTTGGTGATCAAAGGCTTGTGGGCGGCAGCACGTCCATTATAACCGAGTAGATGGGCTTCCTTACGGATGGTATTCATCGAAAGAACACTCGCGGATGCCTGTTGAAACTCCTCGCGGATGTGGCCTATCGATTTAGTGCGGTTCTTCCGAATTTCTCTGGCCAGCACCCGTCGGTCTCTAACTCCCAGTTTTGTGGGTTTGCCGGGTCGGGGCGCATTCCGACAGTCACCTCTCATCTTCCACTTGCCAATCACTTAGGCCACTGTCGATTTTGGGTACTTCAACTCGCTGGATATGTCACGTATGGATCGGCCATTTCTGTGATACCCGACGATTACACCTTTCTCGAAATCAGAGAGCTCCGAACTGCGTGGCATCTTGCATGCGACTGGTTGCGTTGTTGTCTCCCACAAGATATTTAACGGCGGCGGCCGTGACGTGTATCAGGACCGCAGATATCGTCGATTGCAGGGGTGTCCAATTACTTGTTGGTTGATAGTGTAGTAATTAGTACCTACAAGTTTAAAACACGTTGGGAGCATGAATTTTCTATAATTTGAATATTGTCATTATTTTTATAAATGTTCGAATTTTGCGTTTTAGCGGCTACACGAACTGATGTTATTTCTCCAGAAGTTGACAGCGCGACTTTCGGCCACAAGAGCACGGAGAAAATGTTAATCCTTTTATTGAAGCTGAAGCCAAACTGATAACAGCCTACTAGCCCCGGATTATAACGACGGAGGGGGCATCTATTCCTCGACAAGGGAAGCTTATCTGGTGGAAGGTCAAGCTCTGCGCCGGAGGTCAACCTAAACAATTTGTAGACACAAGTTACGCACGTGACCGAAGTATAAAAAGGATATTTGGATGTGGAGTTACTAGATGCAGCACTATAGATTGAAACTATGGATTTAGGAGTGGCTACAGCACTATAGATCATATCCATGTACTGAGAGAACTAACTGAAAGAACAAGAGAATATGAACTCCCATTATGAATGGCTTTTATTGATTATGAAAAGGCCTTCGATTACGTGAAACCGTCAGCGGTAACAATGGCTTTGAAATCCTGCAGTATTGCAGATGCATACATCAGCATTATTAATAGCATCTATGAAAATGCAAGTGCAGAGGTTCGGATATTTGAGGATACAGCACAAATAAGAATTGGAAAGGGAGTGAGACAAGGTGACACCATATCTCCGAAGCTCTTTAACGTCACATTGCAAAATGTATTTCAATCATTGAACTGGGAAAACAACGGGATAAAGATTAATGGAGATTACTTAACTCACCTTCGTTTTGCTGATGATGCAGTCATCTTTGCAACTACCCCTTCAGAGCTGCAGAGTATGATCCAAGAACTTGCTGACAAGAGTAAAGAAGTAGGATTAAAAATGAACTTACAGAAGACAAAAGTGATGTACAACGCTTTTACAAGAAACGAAGATTTATCGATTGATGGAGAAAAGCTTGAGACAACCGATTCCTACTTTTATCTTGGGCAGCAGATATCGAGTGAGGGTCACATTGATGTAGAAATTAATCGGCGTTAAAAACTTGGATGGAGAGCTTTTGGAAGAAACAGTACAATTTTTTAGAACAGTATGCCATTATGTCTCAAAAGAAAAGTGTTTAATCAATGCATCTTGCCAGTGCTTACGTATGGAGCAGAGACATGGACCTTAACTAAAAAAGACATACAAAGACTGCAGACAACTCAAAGTAGCATGGTGAGATGCATGCTTGGTATAACCAAGAAAGATAAGAAGAGGAACTTGTGGATAAGGAAAATGACAGGAGTGGACGACATCATGACCAGAGTAAAATCACTGAAATGGCAATGGGCTGGACATGTTGCCAGGAGAACGGACCACCGATGGACAACCGAAATTTTGGACTGGATTCCGAGGGACAGGAAAAGACCCAGAAGAAGACCCCGTGGGAGACGGATGGATGAAATTCGAAAGTATGCTGGAGTGACATGGAGGAGGCAGGCCCCCAAGACAGACAATTGTGGAAGAAATTTGGGGAGACCTTCATCCAGCAGTGGATTGATAATGGTTGATGATGATGATATATATATATATATATATATATATATTCTATAAAGAAGATACCTAAGCAAAAAAATACATATATAATTAAGTATATATATATATATATATATATATATTTATTTATTTATTATAAATAAACAAATAAATGAATAAATAAAAAGAGAGAGAGAGCGAAGAAGAAAGAGGAAAACTTGGTTGAGATTACTTGTGTTAATAAAATGTCGATTTTTTCTTAAACGGGAGACAATTGAATGAATAAATTTTAAAAAATCCGAATCAGTTAGGTAAAATGTAGCCTAGCGCCTCCAGGCCTTAAAAAAATTGAAAAAGTGGACTGTCGCCGCCAGTTCCCGCCAGGGCTCAACTGCACGCTTGCCTGCTTCTACAGAAATAGATTTCGACGATGTTATTGATGAATCTGTAAAATTGAAGGCATCAAAAGCCAAGCTAATTTAATTTATAGATACCATTTGCTTTTCTATTTTTGCTAGACGAAAAAAGACAGTACCTTTATTGTTTAGAAGAGAAAATTATGATTGTAATTTTCTAGAGTGTTAGTTTCCGTAGTTGAACTTTTGTTATTATTTTATGGTACTTGCGTTTCACAAAGGATGTTCACACATTTTCAGAATGTTTTTGATAAGAAATTACAGAAAATAAAAGAAGTTTGAAGAATTGAAACTGGCAACAGCGTGTTAGATGAACACGAAATAAACATCTGCTGTAGTTAAATATCGTCTGCTATGAAAATGGCGCACGTAAACAAGCTGTGGATAGAGAGTTATGTTTTGCTCTTTACGGACAGAAATATTCGTATTTTGTAATTAAAAAACGCTATGAAAAACATTAAATTAGCATTTTTAAATGTAAAATAAGCAATATTATCAATAATAGAGGGAAAATCGTCAAGAATTACTTTTAACAGGGAAAAGTACACCAAACGAATATCCAAAACCGGTAAGTACTTTAACAACTACATATTTCAAAAGAAAATGGTCTTAAAAGAAAATCCACCTACCCAAAGAGCAATCGCTAAGTCGTTCAAAATCTATGTATCAACTGTAAGCAAAGTAATAAAGATTTGAATCTGAAAACAAACAAACAAACAAAAACCATAATGTTCACCGGCCTTTTCCTAGGCACGTGACTGAGCGCAGAACACGGTGTAGACTTCTTTATGAAAATCACTTAGCCGGAGACAGACGGAAATTTATTATGACTATTGATGAAGTATGGGTCTACCTAAACGACTGTAACAAAAAAAAAAAAGGTCGATTTACTATCTCAAAAGAGCAGAAAAAGACATACAAACTTGGTTCCAAGAATCCAAAGAAAGTTTCAGTAAAGTGTTCATGATTATTGCTGGTTTCTCGTACAATGGGAAATTGAAGTTAAGGAAAGTTGAAAAGAGCGTTAAAATCGATTCTACATATTACCAAAATAATGTTTTACCTCCTATAATAAAAGAGGAAGTGCCATTCCTTTATCCACAGAGCCTTCAAAGAGCCGAACTTCATCAGCATAAGGCTGTCAGTCACACATCCAAATCTACCACTCTATTTCTTGAAAAAATGAGAAAAGAGACCGGTATCAAGTCTATACCTTTTGCTCATATTCCTTCAAAGTCCCCTGATATGTAGCCAATGAACTGTTGTGCCTTCAGACTGTTAAAAAGAGCGCTTTCTAAACGCAGACCTACTCTCCTGGCTTGTCCAGTACGATACGCCTATTAAACTCTACTCGCTTGTCCAGTATGATTCCTGAGACGCAGAATAAACTCTGCTCGCTTGTCCAGTATGATTCCTGAGACGCAGATTAAACTCTACTCGCTTGTCCAGTATGATTCCTGAGACGCAGATTAAACTCTACTCGCTTGTCCAGTATGATTCCTGAGACGCCGATTAAACTCTACTCCCTTGTCCAGTATGATTCCTGAGACGCGGATTAAACTCTACTCGCTTGTCCAGTATGATTCCTGAGACGCCGATTAAACTCTACTCCCTTGTCCAGTATGCGAAGAAAATTTTTTCATGAAGTACCAGCATTATTAAAAAACAATTATCCTGAAATTCCTGAAAATTATTGCGGTTTTATAAAAAGAGCCGGAGCGTATTAAATTAAGCCGTCCGAATGAAAGAACTCAAATTTGTTTTGATAGATTCTATCCACACTTGATATTTAAGAAGTTCGGAGCTATAGTTTCCTCGCAAAGCAAGCAACTGAACGCCAGAAGAATAGTGCTGATTTTTCTATTATTTTCCCCAATTTGTGATTTTAAAATTTAACACAATTTCTTTCGATGGAAATTTATTTTTAATTTCGTGCAATGCCACGGAGGGGAGGGCAGCTCTGACACTTTGTTCTTGTGTGTGTGTGTCTGACCCTTCCAAAAAGTCAATAATCCCCCCCCTCCTTTTTTTTTTTTTTTTTTTTGACCGAATCAACCGCTTCCTTTAAGGTAAGCCTCAGGATCAGGATCAGTCCCTGCTGAAAGACAGCTACACGCTATCACACAGTCAAACCAATTCCGTAATATCTGAAATCACATTCAGAAATACCGTAATTTTGTCATAGTCTGCAATCGCATTCAAATGAGTATTGTCTCCTTCGCGCAATATGTAATCAAACTCAACTATAAACCAATGGACATAGAATTCAAAAAATTACCTACTTCCTCCCCATAATAAAGGGCTTTCATAAAATGCGGTAAACTTCCAGCCGCCAGAAAACGCGTTTTCTTGTTGGTATCTAAAACGTAGGAGCTTGAAAAACCTTGTTTTCTGCAGTAACCGTCCTCGTACGCCAGAAATCGAATCTTTTGGTCAAAATAAAGACAGCAAGAAATTTTAGCATGGTTGTAATCTTCCCGCCGCTGCAAATGACATTTTCTCGCCGAATTACACGAATTCAGTAGATCCGCGTTTAAAGTAATGCAACTTTATTCAGATGCAATAAGATTTGAAACACAGTGTACTCTCATAAAATACGCGAAAGAACGGCATTGGGCGAATCTGCCTTTTGCAGTGCTTGACGAATCAGTTTACAAAAATCCGTTTTCATTTTCTGCTGAAATAAAAATTACAAAATGTATTTTTTTTATAATTTAATGTAGTTGAAAAATTTTATTTTTCAAAATATTTCTTTCGTCGTTTGTATTAATATTGTATTGCCATAAAAATTCCTTTCATACTTTTATGGCAATACAAACGACGAGAGAAATATTTTGAAAAATAAAATTAATAAACTACATTCACAAATAAAAACATCGGGTGCAATATATTTTAAAAACTAGAAATAAAAGTTTGCGATGTAGAAATGTCATAGATGACAAATTTGTAACATACCTGCAAGGAAAACTGAAGAAAAGTACTAAGTTTTCATTGTTAAAAATTATTTTGTGGTGGAAAATCTGGTTTTGAGATAAACAAACGAATAAATCGAAAATACACAAAGGACTCTATGTGTTCAGCGTAATTTAGGCGTGCAAAATACTGCGACATTTTTTTTAAAAAGTGGGATACTTCTAACATCTTTCTTTTTTTTCAACAAAGAAAAAAAGCATGCACCGGGAACGTGAAACTAAATCATAAATCAAAGAAGTTCAAAAGTCAAATTGATATATATTGACAGCATTCCCGAAATATGCTCTAATATCCATAGAACTTTCACCAACGAATTATTTTTGTGCTATTTAGGTGCACAGATTGAAACTCACTGTTCACCAGTGCAAATCCTTAGAAGTTAATTAAGACACCTCGCGAGATTTAAAATTGCAGAAATTTCAAAAGAATCAATAAAGTTAGTTTTTCAAGAACTGGTAATGGACGTGATTTAGAATTTTCGCGACCAGAATTAACTGATTTTATGGTTTGTTTCTGCATCAATAAATGTGAAAAAAGTTTAGGAAATTAAGTGTGTTAGTTCTCTTACGGTTGTTTTGATAATCGTTTTTAATGTTTTTTTTTGTTTTTTTTCGAAGTAATTTGAAAGAAATCTTTGCCACGGAATTAGTTTTTGAGCCATGGTTATCGAATGAAGATTTCTCGATAATTCTCTCTTTCCAGTCAAAACTTTTAACAATGTAATCCTAAAAAGATCATTAGCAAAGCTTAAAGTTATTAGTTCAACCATTTTTAGATTAAATCACTCGATTATATCTTTTTTCTGAAATATTATTTCGCTTCAGTACACGCTTTTTGAACCAAAAGCACACTTATTTTTTTTTTATTATTATTAAGGACATAACGGGAAAACAAAAAGTGTGGGAAAAGTTGCTACCAGATATTACACGTTGACAGATTTTATAACACAGATTTCCACAAATGACGTACCTAAAAGCATGGATTAATTTTTTAAATGTCAATTTTACAGACAGTGTCACAGCAGGAATAACAGAGGAACTTCCGTAACCCATATTAGATTAACTAATTTCACTCATTTTCAATTTTTTTCTCTCCCAGAAATTAACCAGTGGGACAGCAATCGCTGGGTTTTAGTTCCTTGATCAATGCCACAAGAAGTGTTTAACAACGGCCTTTGTCCACTAATCGTTTTGCGAAGGACGTGAGTCTTTTTTCATACTTTGCTCGAAATCCTCAGTACTGAATTTCTTTTGCTCTATGAAAAATCTTAAAGTCTACACTAAGTTTCGTTATTTCTTCTTACCTTTCTTTATCTTTCTTTCAGACGCTGTTCGCCCTTCTGTTTTTGTTTTTATTTCTTTACACTTTGTCTTGGATATTTATTTCTCAGGGTGTTTTCAAAAGCCTGTTTTCCCATTAAAAAAACAAAACAACAACAAATCTTTTCTTACTTTTAACACTCAAAACTATACACACATACATGTAAATACAGTGAAACCTTGGCAGGGGTCGGGCTGCAGATCGCATTCTTCGCAATTTGCGAAAAAAAAAAAAAAATCGTATTGGCGATTACTATTTTTACTGTTGTAACACTTTGGAAAAAAATTGGATTTCGAGAATTGGTTATCGAGAACTTTAAAAAAGCCAGACATTGACATTGACGGAGCGGACTAAATAAAATTAAATGAATAAAATGAATAACACCTACCAAAATAAATAAATAAATAAATAAATAAAAATAAAATACAATTGCTGTCCTACTGGTTAATAAAAAAAAAACTACAATCGCGCCCTATCCTCCCACAAATATAAATAAATTTTACGGTAGCGGGTCAAGAACTGGTTAGTACAAGACTCTCGTCCGTGTAAAAAAAAAAAAAAAATTAGAGGTGAGCCCAGGATGTCTCAAAAAAGTAAAGTTTTAAAGAGCCCTTCTAAAACGTGGTAAAAATCCGCCTATGTATAAAAAGAAAAAATTGGTCAGTTTTACTGAAAGTGAAAAAAAAAAAAATTGGAATAAGCTAAACAAAGGATCCCCCTCTTCCAGAAGGAACTGCTGCCCCAGTTATATGTTTTTCTAGGGGACGGCCTAAAAAACATATAAACGAATTTTCAAGTTAAAAACTATTGTAAAATTAGTGTTTTAAAGGAGTGTACTATGTTCATTAATAGTGATTTGTTTAAAGACGGCGAAAACAAAAATAGGCGTCACAAATTATAATATATTTTATCGCATTGCAAAAATCATAACTCCTACAAAGATCAAACTTCTCTTTTGACGACTCTATCTGTCTATAAAAATCCTGATTCTAGATTAGTGAAATCCTCATAACTGGGAATCTGAGACCAGGGCTTCAAGTATGAAACGCATGAATCAGCAGCTTTTTTTTTTTTTCTGAGGATCCCGAGTCTATCCATTTGAAACCAAATTATTGAACATTGAGAATACATTTAGGATTCTACGCCACGAAATAGTGAAGCCACAAAGTTACCTCCTAGAGATTTATCCGTTTTTAAATACCGCATATATGTGTGTGTGTGGGAGTCATGAAATCGAAACCAATTTTTTATCCAAAACGAATGGGATTAAGGTTAAACTCTGGCTGTACCAAGAAGGAAAAACAACGTGTCTCAATTTCCTCAAAATTGTAATATACCGGGTTACATATAAAATAATCGAAGAACCGTGTATTGTTGATAATCTGAAATTCAAATTTTAGCGTATAATTGCGTATAAATGAATTGCGTATAACAAAGTTAGAAAAGCTTTAGAAACTGCACTAAAACATCAGGATTAACGCAGAATTACGCATAAAAGTGAAAAACGTACAACTGGTAAAAGTATAACTGAGGTTCCATTGTACATCGTTTTTCCTTTCCTTGCACATTAAATATTTTACTCGCGCATTTAAAAATTCGTTTTATTACTCAGAGTAACTCTGCGTGGAACTTCAACAGACATACTTTGTTGTCACGCAATGCGAGAAATAGCCTTGGGCATTTCAGAATAAATAAATCAGGTTAACAAAGTTGTATTCCGTTTGTGAGTTTCTCATAGAACAGCACATTACTAAAAAGAACGATGCTATTCATTTACTTTGTGAATGATGAGCACAGAGATTCATCCTTATATTTCCATATATATATGTAAGGTCAGGTGATGCGTACATATATATATTTCCATATATATATGTAAGGTCAGGTGATGCGAGAAGGCGGGGTTGACAAATGTCAACCCCGCCTTCTCGTGGTACATCCTGTTCCCACTAAAGGGGCTCTGACAACCGCCAATAGCGGTATAACTATACCATCGGGATTAGAGGAAATGCTATCCCACGCTCACCAACCCGCTTGGCCAGCGTGGTGAGTTATGGCCAAACCCCTCCAAAATGACTCTACAACTTAAATCTTGGCCCTCAGTCTCCGGCAGCTGGAATGTACCTGGCCAAGGCAGCGGCCAGTGCGACATGAAGGCAGAGGGTGCTAAGAATCCCCGGAGGACCGGACTAGGCTGCCATCTGATGCTGACCTTGGCTACATATAACGGACGCTCCCTATCTTCTGATTCAAGGCTTCTTGAATTGGAAGAGGAACTACAAAGGATCAAGTGGGACATCGTCGGGCTAAGTGAGGTAAGGAGAAAAGGAGAAGATCTCATTGAACTGAAAATTGGACATCTCTTCTACTATCGTGGGACAGATACTGGCAGAACTAGTGGTGTTGGATTTATAATAAACAAGAAACTGAAGGATAAAGTTGTAGAAGTTGAAAGTTCCTCTGACAGAGCTGCACGACTCGTTATCCAACTCTCGAGAAGATACCAGGCTCAGATTATTCAAACTTATGCACCCACCACAAGTCATGCTGAAGAAGAAATTGAAGAATTTTATGAGGAAATTCGTGATCTAAATAATAAAGGTAAGCAGCACTTGAAGATAATTATGGGAGATTTCAATGCAAAAATAGGGCAACGGCAACAGAATGAAACTTCAGTAGGTAAATTCGGTCACGGCAACAGAAACCAGCGTGGAAATACTCTCGTAGAGTTTGCAGAGGCAGAAGGGTTTTTCATCTTGAACTCCTTTTTCAAGAAAAAGCCACACAGGAAATGGACATGGAGACATCCAAATGGGACGACAAGTGAAATTGATTTTATTATATGTAAAAAAAATTCGTCATAGAAGACTGCAGTGTGCTAAACAAGTTCAACACAGGCAGTGACCATAGATTGGTGAGATGTAAGATGCACCTCAACACTAAACTCGAACGTAGCAAGCTCATAAGACAAACAAAATGTATTGACATAACCAACCTTAAAAAACACCATAATACCTTCAAATTGGAACTGAAGAACAGGTTCTCTGCTTTAGAAGGCCTAACATCGGAAGAAGTGGATATTTCTGAAGTTAACAGAAAAGTAACCAAAGCTCTTATGGAAACAGCAACAAAATTAGCTGGGTCTAAGAACAAATTGCATGTGAATAAATTATCAGGAAAAACCAAAATGTTGATGCAAAAAAGAAGAGTGATGAGGACAACTAAAGAAGATGTGATTTCCAAAGTGGAATATATAGAGCTATGCAAGACAGTACGAAAAAGTATCACTGAAGACGTAAGGAAATTCAACTGTGAACTAGTAAGGAAAGCAATTGAAAACAACCAAAGCCTAAAGATAGCAAAGGGACATCTCAGTAAGGAAAAAAACAGATTATGGCACTGAGAAAAGAAGATGGTTCTGTAACAAGAAATAGAGGCGAAATTTTGACAAGAGTGAAAGATTTCTACTCCAAATTATATGAAAGGGATGATACATGTACTCCAGACATCATGAAAGGTACCAGTACCAGAGTTCTTCCAGTCCTTCCAGCAGAAGTTGCACATGCAATCAAGAACATGAAGCGGGGAAAAGCTCCAGGAGAAGATGGAATTACTGTAGACATCATACAAGAAGCAAGTGGAGAAATAAAAACAGTACTCGCCCAAATTTTCACTCGATGCCTTAATGAAGGGAAAATTCCTGAGGATTGGAACAACGCTACAATGATCTTGCTACATAAAAAAGGTGACATTGAGGATCTCAGGAACTACAGACCTATCAGCCTCCTATCAGTGGTTTATAAAATCTTCACTAAAGTTCTTTCACACCGCTTGAAGGTGACACTGGACATGGCTCAACCGAGAGAACAAGCTGGATTCAGGAGTGGCTACAGCACAATAGATCATATCCACGTACTGAGAGAACTAATTGAAAGAGCGAGGGAATATGAACTTCCATTGTGCATGGCTTTTATCGATTATGAAAAAGCCTTTGATTCGGTGAAACCATCAGCAGTTGCAATGGCTCTGAAATCCTGCGGTATTGAAGATGCATACATTAATATTATTAATAACATCTATGAAAATGCAAGTGCAAAGATTCGGCTGTTTGGAAATACAACACACATAAAAATTGGAAAAGGAGTGAGACAAGGTGACACCATATCTCCGAAGCTCTTTAATGCCACATTGGAAAATGTCTTTCAATCACTGAACTGGGAAAACAAAGGGATAAAGATTAATGGAGATTATCTAACCCACCTTCGTTTTGCTGATGACATAGTCATTTTTGCAACTACCCCATCAGAGCTACAGAGTACGATCCAGGAACTTGCTGACAAGAGTAAAGAAGTGGGATTAAAAATGAACTTTCAGAAGACAAAAGTGATGTTCAATGCTTTTACAAGAAATGAAGATTTATCGATTGATGGAGAAAAGCTGGAGATAACAGACACGTACGTTTATCGTGGACAGCAGATATCAAGTGAGGGTCACATTGGTGAAGAAATTAATCGGCGTACAAAACTTGCCTGGAGAGCTTTTGGAAGAAACAGCATAATTTTCAAGAGCAATATGCCATTATGTCTTAAAAGAAAAGTGTTTGATCAATGCATCCTTCCAGTGCTTACGTATGGTGCAGAGACGTGGACCTTAGCTAAAAGAGACATACAAAGGCTGCAGACAACTCAAAGTAGCATGGAGAGGTGCATGCTTGGTGTAACCAGGAGAGATAAGAAGAGGAACTCGTGGATCCGAAAAATGACAAGAGTGGAAGACATCATGATCAGAGTTAAATCCCTGAAATGGCAATGGGCTGGACATACTGCCAGAAGGACAGACCATCGATGGACAGCCGAAATTTTAGATTGGATTCCAAGGGACAGGAAAAGACCCAGAAGAAGACCACATGGAAGATGGGTGGATGAAATTCGAAAGTATGCGGGAGTGACATGGAGGAGACTGGCACAAGACAGACCGTTGTGGAGGAAACTTGGGGAGACCTTCGTCCAGCAGTGGATTGATAATGGTTGACAATGATGATGATGATGATGATATATATATATTCCTCCGACACATAAATTCAGTGTATATATACTATATATACAGTATATTGTAAGAACGGACACATTAACCATGTTAATTAATATTAATGATGAACATTATGTTGCTGAGGTTCCATTGTACATCGTTTTTATGACGAGAGAAGCATAACAAGCCCCAAAATGGCGACAGAAAGTTCGCAAAAATTTCCTATTTTTCAGAAGTCGAGAGCTACAACAAAGGACTTCAGTTTCTCACGCCTTACAAGGGCGAGGCCTTTTTCTACGAACTGATAGTATCGTCAATGACACTGCGACTTTCGCTGTACATTGTTAGTGTTGCCCAGACGCCTACAAGTCCGCAAAACAGCCATCCACCTTTGTATGAACATAACAATGTGTATTGTGTTACTATAAGAATGTACTTCGGCGGTAGGATTACTTTCTCAAAGAGGGCACTCACTAATGGGAGATCTTAGGAGGGCTGCGAAGACGCGGAAGGTAGGATTTAGCAAGAAGCTGGGCCAACGCCCATGGGTGTGGCCGGTGAAGGGCGCCAAAGGTGACCCACGTGACGGGAGAGGCGAGAGACATCAACAGGTCAGCGTGAGGTCAAGGTCAGCGCCGATGTCTTGGCGCAGGCGCAGCGTGGAGGGGGAGTCTAGCAGGTCCCTGGAAGAGGATCTGTAAGTTAGTCTGCTTTCGTTCAACGGAGAGGGAAGTTCTCCGATAGAAGGAGACGCGACGCGTTTGCCTTTTATTGTGTGTGGGTCGAGAGATGCTCCAGGAGAGAGAGCGTCCGAAGCTCAAAGGGATTTAGCGAGCATCTATCCTAGAAGAGATAGATCGCCGCCGCTCCGGAATAGGCCCTAGTCAGGGATTCCGTTGGTGTAGTAGATATTTCGCTACAGAGAATACGAGCTTAGCACAGGCTCAGACTGGAACATCGGGTAGAGAAGAATAGTTGGAATTCTATTTCTCAAGATTCACCGAGAGTTAGAGCTACTTAGTGTCACGCAGACTCTAACTAGATCTTCCACGCCGAAAGAGCTTTTTTTTTTGGGAAGAATTTATTCTAGCATTCGCGTTTCACGATTCTTGTCAGGTCCAATCCTTAGTGAGGCCTGATGTTAGAGAACGAGTAATCCGCCGCCGTCTAACTTCTAATTGGTTATGAAATAAATGTTTGTATGTTTTCAATAGAGTTTCCTCTTGATATTATTATATCTAAAGGTGAATATTATTCTGTACGTTCAGCCGTTGTCACTCTGCCTTCCCGAATCACAGATCGAATATTAAAGTGAGGAAGGCTTCGTTTGTTCGCTGGAACAGAGTTGGAGGGAGTGTTCCTGAGAAGCACAAACCCTTGTTCTTGTGAGACCATATAGCGTGGACGCCTCACATCCATAAGTAGGAGGCGGCGCTACAACACGAGACCAGTACTTTCGCTCTCACTGCAATAAAAATATGGCGCAGTCATCGGCAGGATATAGAACAAACGAACTTTGAGGAGAGAAACAGGCTAAAGAGAATTAGAGTAATTCGGTTAGGTAGGCAGGAGAAAGATCCCGGTACCCATAGGTGAAAGAGAAGGTACCGACCGAACTTTATACGACGACGGACGACTAGGGGAGGTCCGCCACCAGGACGCTTCTCACACGCTGCGGTGTACGAGAGATCCCGTGCATCGAAGGAGACCAACAACCCAGACGCGAGAGAGTGGATACAGTGAGGAGAGCTCGTAACCAGAGTTCCTCACGGGCTACAGGACTCAATCGGTGAAAGTGGACGACGAAAGAACGAATACAGTGAAGAGAGCTCGTAACTAGAGTGCCTCACAGTGCTATAGGACTGAGTGGTGCCAAACAAAAAAAGAACTCAAACCAAAGTGAAGTGCCAGGCCATCCCAGGGCACAGAATGAAGCAGAAGGAAGCTCGAATCGCTTCAGCGGGTAAGTACCACTTTGGAACCGCAATTTTATTTCTGGGGCACTACCTGTAGTATTTTAGCCACCTAAAGCTAACAGAATTCGCGTTTAAGGTGAGATCAGTTAGAGACCGTAGGGTCAAAGGTATTGTCAATTATTGAAGTGTATTTATGTGTAAAGTTTGAGGTTATTATTTAAGTTAGGAATTTAATTGTGTCTTATTATTATATGTTGAAATAATCATGAAGGAATGTTAGGAGTGAATAGTCTAACCAGTTTGAGAGCATAGGCTGATATCGAAAATTTGAGTGTATATGTATATTGATTTTATGAGTATTGTATGTGAATATTGCATGAAATATGGATGCGCTTTTGGACGGGCAAAAGAGTCAGGAGTACGAAGGACAGAGTGTAGAGGGAAGTGAAGGGGAAAGTGATAAAGAGATAGATAACAGCTCAGAACCAGGAGGTACAGATTAACCAAAGAAAGATGGAAGGGGATACCGCTAGGTTAGAATTGGAATTTCAATTCCGTATGCTCGAATTACAAGAAAAGAAAGCGGAAATGGAATTGCAGGAAAAGAAAGCAGAAAGGGAATGGCAGGACAAGCAAGCGGAAAGAGAATTGAGAAAAATCGAGCTAGAAGCCGAACGGGCCGAGAGGATGCTTCAGCTGCAATTAACTGATAGAAAGGAAGAAAGGGACTTCGAGCTGAGTAAGATACAGTTATCCTCAGAAAGTCCAGTTCCGGCGAAGAAAGGGAACGATCAGGGGCGCCTAGCCGATTATATGAGAATAATAGAGAGTACAATTCCAAAGAGGCCCTCTAAGCCAGAGGAAATTCTACATTTCTTCGATTCCATAGAGAGGGCCCTTCTGTTACACGCTGTTCCAGAAGAGATGCAGGGACGGTTAGTCGTGGCTTTATTTAACGCCGAATGCGTGAACCACTTGTTCAGACGACTAACCCTGGAGCAGTCTAACTGCTACCGCACCGTCAAGGAAGCTATTTTGGCGGAGTGCCACCTGGCCCCCGATATCTATCTAAAACAGACAATAAAAAGGAATAAAGGGGAAAGCTTCCAGCAGTTAGCAGGTCGTATTGGACGATTACTAAAATACTACGTGGAGAAGAGCGGAGTATCAGAATTCCAGCAATTAATGAACTTATTAATTTGTGATAAATTCAAGGGTTTGCTTTCTCCAAGTTTGAAAACTTATCTGCTGCAGAGGGGTGCCGTAGGGAAATTGGTTCTAGCGGGCGAACTGGGAGAGTTATGTGATCTGTATGAGACACATGTAGAAGCTATGGAATTGGGAGAAGGGAGACCCAAAAACAATTATGCGGCGGGCTCTAATTTTAAGGGAGGTCCGTATAATACAGGAGGGACAAACCAGATAAAGAGGGAAATCAGCCAAATAACGGGCTACCCCAGAAAGGGAAATTCACAGCGACCGAATCAGGGTTCCAAAAGAGGGGGACACTTAATAGACCTCAAGGGAACCCCAATTTTGTTCAGGGCGTGATCTGTTTTCTTTGCGGGAAGACGGGGCACCGACGCGTGAATTGCCAGCTGATTGTTACTTCCGGACAAGATAACAAGGGATCAACAGGCAATTGGAAAAATGATGGGAATAGAAAAGTAAGTCGGGTAGCGAATAGAGGAGAGAAGGGAGGTAACAGATGAAGGGGGCGTCGAGGCGAAACCCGAAGTGGACCCCATGAAGTTAACTGCAAAAACGGGAAGGATACGGGGATCCGACAATGCGAAATTATGGAGATACCCGTAGGAGGACAGTTAAGAATAGAAACCAAGGAAGGAATTCGGGCCGGAATTATCGTAGACAGCGGGGCCGAATTTTGCTGTGTAAAAGAGGGTAAGTTAGGGAAAGAAGATGAGGAGGAGATCGGGCGGATTAATTTAACGGGGTTTGACGGAAGGACTGCCAACTTTCCTGTGAAACAACTGCAAGTTAAATTTTTAGACCCAGATTTGGAAAAAGCCGGGAAAGAGGTAATGGGTATGACACAAATAATTTGTGCGATCGCACCCCAGCTCAGTAACGATGCGTTAATAAGGCCGTTAGATTATGCTAAGATGAAGAAAGCTAAGCAAGCGAGACCCGAGTGAATAGTTTCAATCCGGGGGGGGTTTGACAATTTCAGGAGAAGAGGACGACGAAGAGGATTTACAGGAAAGAAAAAAGCTTACGGGAATAGATCTAAAAGAAGCCCAGGATATTTGCGTCGCGAGAGCAGAGCGGGAGGAGAAAGCATCGGAAAACCCGTTGTCGCCCCAGGCATCAGAGAGCGAGGTTACAGAGATAGGCGGGGCATCCTCGGAGCGCGCGACAGGCAGCCAATCAAATCCGGGGACGGAAATTTTGCAGTTGACGGCGCGCGAGCCGAGATAGGAGTCCCATACACGGGGAGTCTCATGGCTCGGAGTACGGAGTTTTTAAGGACCAGCAGACACGCGACGAGACGCTGAAAGAAGCTTTTAACCAAGCCATAGAGAAGAAGGGAGGATTTCTTTTGGAGGATGGGCTACAACATCACCGAGAGAAGGTGTTAGGACAAACAGTCAATCAGCTCGTAGTGCCGGAATGTAGGAGGAGAAGTAATGAGGTTGGCGCACGACTCAGTGTTTTCAGCTCATTTAGGCCACAAGAAGACCTTAGAGCGGATACACTACTCGTTTCATTGGCCTTCCGTCAAGAAGGGCGTTAGGAAATACTGTGATGACTGCCAAGCTTGCCAACTTAGGAGGCCAGTTACACGGAACGACCGCGTACCCATAACCCCAGTTATCATTTCAGGAGGTAAAAGTAGAATTTATTGGACCCATAGGCATATCCGCGTCGGCGACCCAATACCTTCAGGAGTGGGAGGAGAGTGTAGAGAAGATGGCACAGCAACAGCAAGCAGGGGGAGTATCCGAGGAGCGACCGCGACGGCATGCCTCGTACTACAAACGACGGCGGAGGCCGAAAACCTTCGAAGTAGGACATCAAGTCATAGCACTCATCCCCGACTCTAAGAATGAAATTGATGCAAGATGGACGGGTCCGGTATTTGTTTTAGAGAAGCGAGGGCGCAATAGCTACGTCATCGATTTGGGTCTGGGACACAAGCACCACGTGCACGTAGGTAAGCTGAGGGAGTACAGACCCAGGATCAACGTCGTAGGAGTTATCTTCGAATCGGACGAGGATTTTGGGGATATACAAGAAGTGCCAACGAGAAGGACGGAGTAAGAGAAGGCGTGTCTGACGGACGTACGAGTAGAGAGGCCAACGATAACACGGGAGCAATTACCGGAGCTACAGGAATTAGGAAGTGATATGGACAAATTTTTCTCCGGAGAGGTAAGTCACTACGGAAAGGGAGCATATAATTACCATTAAGTCGGGAAGTTTACTGAGTACGCAGCATTTGAGTGATAAGGAGTCTGGGGGAAGCCGGGTTCACGGGCAACTTAAACAAATGTTGTTTCGCTCGGGAGAGCGGTCATTATTTAGGACATGTAGTAGGGTCTGGGTGCCACCAGCTAGATCCCGAGAAACTTCAGGCAGTACAGGATTCAGAACAACCCAAGACAAAAAGGGAGGTACGGAGCTTTCTCAGACTGTGTAGTTACTACAGAGATTATGTGCCAAAATTTGCAGAGATAGCTAAACCGCTAAGCGTTCTGACCGGAAAGGAGTCAGAGAAAATTGTTTGGACACCAGAACTGGAGGAGGCGTTCACAGTTCTAAAGGGGCTATTATGTACGGCACCCGTAATGTTTACCCCAGACTTTAATAAGCCGTTCGTATTACACACGGACGCCAGCGCCTACGCAGTAGCGTGTTGTTTGGGGTAAAGAGATGAGAGGGTGAAAGTTCGACCAGTAGCGTACGCCAGTAAAAAACTGACTAGCACGCAGGGACGCTGGGCGGCGGGCCATAAAGAAGCCTCCCCGATAGTGTGGGCGTTACAAAAGTTTGACGGGTGGATCTTCGGACCCAATACCTTCAGGAGTGGGAGGAGAGTGTAGAGAAGAGGGCACAGCAAGCAGGGGGAGTATCCGAAGAGCGACCGCGACGGTACGCCTCGTACTACAAACGACGGCGATATTTGACCAGCGCGGCTTCACAGAGTTCAAAGCTACAGAGGTGGAGCTTAGCCATCGCCCAGTTCAACTTAGCCATATCACATATCACAGGGAAATTAATTCCCCATACAGATGCACTGTCACGATTGGCTTTTAGTGAAGGAGCAGGGCTTGCCACGCTAGATAACTGAAGAGGGGAGGAGTCAACACTCAGGTAGTAACCCAGCGAGGTTCTTTGGTGTTACTGCCCAGTGTGTATACGTGTGTGTCGCAACAGAAGCGTGTGGGCGTGTCTGATTAAAGAGACGTCGGAGAAATTACCGAGCGAACTTTGCTTATTTGGTTTAAGACTCTACATGTGAAATATGACATCCCACATGTTTCGTCTCAGAAGTAGGGGCCTGTAAGAACGGACACATTAACCATGTTAATTAATATTAATGATGAACATTATGTTGCTTTTTCATAACGAAAGAAGCATTACAAGCCCCAAAATGGCGACAGAAAGTTCGCAAACATTCCCTATTTTTCAGAAGTCGAGAGCTGCAACAAAGGACTTCAGTTTCTCACGCCTTAGAAGGGCGAGGCCTTTTTCTACGAACTGATAGTATCGTCAATGACACTGCGACTTTCGCTGTACATTGTTAGTGTCGCCCAGACGCCTACAAGTCCGGAAAACAGCCATCCACCTTTGTATGAACATAACGATGTGTATTGTGTTACTATAAGAATGTATTTCGGCGGTAGGATTACTTTCTCAAAGAGGGCACTCACTAATGGGAGATCTGAGGAGGGCCGCTAAGACGCGGAAGGTAGGAATAAAATCCATCAGCAAGAAGCTGGGCCAACGCCCATGGGTGTGGCCGGTGAAGGGCGCCAAAAGTGACCCACGTGACGGGAAAGGCGAGCGACATCAACAGGTCAGCGTGAGGTCAAGGTCAGCGCCGATGTTTTGGCGCAGGCGCAGCGTGGAGGGGGAGTCTAGCAGGTCCCTGGAAGAGGATCTGTAAGTTAGTCTGCTTTCGTTCAACGGAGAGGGAAGTTCTCCGATAGAAGGAGACGCGACGCGTTTGCCTTTTATTGTGTGTGGGCCGAGAGATGCTCCAGGAGAGAGAGCGTCCGAAGCTCAAGGGGATTTAGCGAGCATTTATCCTAGAAGAGATAGATCGCCGCTGCAGCGGAATAGGCCCTAGTCAGGGATTCCGTTGGTGCAGTAGATATTTCGCTACAGAGAATACGAGCTTAGCACATGCTAAGACTGGAACATCGGGTAGAGAAGAATAGTTGGAATACTATTTCTCAAGATTCATCGAGATATAGAGCTACTTAGTGTCACGCAGACTCTAACTAGAACTTCCACGCCGAAAGAGCTTTTTTTTTATGGGAAGAATTTATTCTAGCATTCGCGTTTCACGATTCTTGTCAGGTCCAATCCTTAGTGAGGCCTGATGTTAGAGAACGAGTAATCCGCCGCCGTCTAACTTCTAATTGGTTATGAAATAAATGTTTGTATGTTTTCAATAGAGTTTCCTCTTGATATTATTATATCTAAAGGTGAATATTATTCTGTACGTTCAGCCGTTGTCACTCTGCCTTCCCGAATCACAGATCTAATATTAAAGTGAGGAAGGCTTCGTTTGTTCGCTGGAACAGAGTTGGAGGGAGTGTTCCTGAGAAGCACAAACCCTTTCTTGTTGTTGTGAGAGACCATATAGCGTGGGCGCCTCAGATCCATAAGTAGGAGGCGGCGCTACAACACGTGACCAGTACGTTCGCTCTTACATATATGGTCTTCCCAAGTTTTTGCACAACGGTCTGTCTTGAGCCAGTTTCCTCCATGATAATCCAGCATGCTTTCGAATTTCATCCACCCATCTCCCATGTGGTGTTCTCCTGGGTCTTTTTCTGTCCCTTGGAATCCAGTTTAAAATGTCGGTGGTTCGTTCTTCTGGAATATCCCAGCCCATTGCCATTTCAGTGATTTTACTCTGGTCATGATGTCTCCCACTCTCGTCGTTTTCCTTATCCACGAGTTCCTGTTCTTATCTCTCTTGGTTACACTTAAGCATGCATCACTTAGGTGTTCATTTATTTGACGAGTTGCAAGTAATTTTTCACAGAATTTCGCAGTTCAGTATGTATATGTTTTTAAGAGTTTTGGCAATACGAGTTTCTTTCACTAAGGCGCATGCAAAAGTGTACTTGCACATTTGTGCAGTGTTTCGGAATTTCACCACACGGTCTTTCAGAATTTCCTGTCAGCCAGTTTCTTTCACATCTGTTGTGGAACTTTCCATAAAATCAGCCAGGCACATCAATGTTTAAGACTTCTCTAAAAAATGTCTGGAAGATAAGTCCACAATTGTATTGATTGTTACATGCAATGAACGCTGCACATAACAATCAGTGTCCTAATTTGTATCAAAATACTTTCATGCTTAATCAGAATTACTTTTTGCACAGCATTTCACTCAACTTTACGGGCGAAATTTTTTTTTACAGTATATATCGGCATGGAATACTGAATCCTTACGCTCATTCTTATAAAGATAAATTTTCTACTTTTGTTTTTTATTTGCCATTTTGTCAGGTGCTATGTTCTCTTTCGGCTGTCTAATCGAGGTTAGGGTGAATGCTTTTAAGAGAATTATGATATGAAATTAAATTTGCTTTGAAGAAATTTCTCAGAATATATTCATTACAAAAATAAAGTAACACATTTTCGCATAACTGCTTACAGTCACTTTCCGAAACCATTTTCTCATTCATCCGTGTTGCCGTTTCCTAACGGGTGCAAATTACATTTATATATATTGTTCCCAGACGCCAGTTACCTGTGCTATGCCGTCTGTGTGGTGCCAGAAAAGTCACTCCCACAGGTTGATGCTCCCTTGAAAAAGGCAACTTATTTTTTGTTTATTTTTCTTGCTACAATTTTAATGTTTATTTGTATTTTTTTAGTATGTTTCTTACTTATATAATTGTTATCCATGAGATTTAGCTGACTTTGGCGCTCCCTCTGGAACAAGCTTCGTTATTATTTGATTTAGTTATGAATATAAAATTCTGGTAGTGTTTCCGTGTATATATATATAGAGGGGATGTAAGGTCAGGTGATGCGTAACATCACAGCCTCTCCTTGACAAATGTCAACCCCGCCTTCTCGTGGTGCATCCTGTTCCCACTAAAGGGGCTCTGACGACCGCCAATAGCGGTATAACTATACCATCGGGATCAGAGGAAATGCTATCCCACACTCACCAACCCGCTTGGCCAGCGTGGTGAGTTATGGCCAAACACCTCCAAAATGACTCCACAACTTAAATCTTGGCCCTCAGTCTCCGGCAGCTGGAATGTACCTGGCCAAGGCAGCGGCCAGTGCGACATGAAGGCAGAGGGTGCTAAGAATCCCCGGAGGACCGGACTAGGCTGCCATTTGATGCTGACCTTGGCTACCTACAACGGACGCTCCCTATCTTCTGATTCAAGGCTTCTTGAATTGGAAGAGGAACTACAAAGGATCAAGTGGGACATCGTCGGGCTAAGTGAGGTAAGGAGAAAAGGAGAAGATCTCATTGAACTGAAAAGTGGACATCTCTTCTATTATCGTGGGACAGATACTGGCAGAACTAGTGGTGTTGGATTTATAATAAACAAGAAACTGAAGGATAAAGTGGTAGAAGTTGAAAGTTCCTCTGACAGAGCTGCACGACTCGTTATCCAACTATCGAGAAGATACCAGGCTCAGATTATTCAAACTTATGCACCCACCACAAGTCATCCTGAAGAAGAAATTGAAGAATTTTATGAGGAAATTCGTCATCTAAATAATAAAGGTAAGCAGCACTTGAAGATAATTATGGGAGATTTCAATGCAAAAATAGGGCACCGGCAACAGAATGAAACTTCAGTAGGTAAATTCGGTCACGGCAACAGAAACCAGCGTGGAAATACTCTCGTTGAGTTTGCAGAGGCAGAAGGATTTTTCATCTTGAATTCCTTTTTCAAGAAAAAGCCACACAGGAAATGGACATGGAGACATCCAATTGGGACGACAAGTGAAATTGATTTTATTATGTGTAACAAAAAATTCGTCATCGAAGACTGCAGTGTGCTGAACAAGTTCAACACAGGTAGTGACCATAGATTGGTAAGATGTAAGATGCACCTCAACACTAAACTGGAACGTGGCAAGCTCATAAGACAAACAAAATGTATTGACATAACCAACCTTAAAAAACACCATAATACTTTCAAGTTGGAACTGAAGAACAGATTCTCTGCTTTAGAAGGCCTAACATCGGAAGAAGTGGATATTTCGGAAGTTAACAGAAAAGTAACCAAAGCTCTTATGGAAACAGCAACAAAATTAGCTGGGTCTAAGAACAAGTTGCATGTGAACAAATTATCAGGAAAAACCAAAATGTTGATGCAAAAAAGAAGAGAGATGAGGACAACTAAAGAAGATGTGACTTCCAAAGTGGAATATATAGAGCTATGCAAGACAGCACGAAAAAGTATCACTGAAGACGTAAGGAAATTCAACTGTGAGCTAGTGAGGAAAGCAATTGAAAACAACCATAGCCTAAAGATAGCAAAGGGACATCTCAGTAAGGGAAGAAAACAGATTATGGCTCTGAGAAAAGAAGATGGTTCTATAACAAGAAATAGAGGCGAAATTTTGACAAGAGTGAAAGATTTCTACTCCAAATTATATGAAAGGGATGATACATGTACTCCAGACATCATGAAAGGTACCAGAGTTCTTCCAGTCCTCCCAGCAGAAGTTGCTCATGCAATCAAGAACATGAAGCGGGGGAAAGCTCCAGGAGAAGATGGAATTACTATAGACATCATACAAGAAGCAAATGGAGAAATTGAAACAGTACTCGCCCAAATTTTCACTCGATGCCTTAATGAAGGGAAGATTCCTGAGGATTGGAACAATGCTACAATGATCCTGCTACATAAAAAAGGTGACATTGAGGATCTCAGTAACTACAGACCTATCAGCCTCCTATCAGTGGTTTATAAAATCTTCACTAAAGTTCTTCCACACCGCTTGAAGGTAACACTGGACATGGCTCAACCGAGAGAACAAGCTGGATTCAGGAGTGGCTACAGCACAATAGATCATATCCACGTACTGAGAGAACTAATTGAAAGAGCGAGGGAATATGAACTTCCATTGTGCATGGCTTTTATCGATTATGAAAAAGCCTTTGATTCGGTGAAACCATCAGCAGTTACCACGGCTCTGAAATCCTGCGGTATTGAAGATGCATACATTAATATTATTAATAACATCTATGAAAATGCAAGTGCAAAGATTCGGCTGTTTGAAAATACAACACACATAAAAATTGGAAAGGGAGTGAGACAAGGTGACACCATATCTCCGAAGCTCTTTAATGCCACATTGGAAAATGTCTTTCAATCACTGAACTGGGAAAACAAAGGGATAAAGATTAATGGAGATTATCTAACCCACCTTCGTTTTGCTGATGACGTAGTCATTTTTGCAACTACCCCATCAGAGCTGCAGAGTATGATCCAGGAACTTGCTGACAAGAGTAAAGAAGTGGGATTAAAAATGAACTTTCAGAAGACAAAAGTGATGTTCAATGCTTTTACAAGAAATGAAGATTTGTCGATTGATGGAGAAAAACTGGAGATAACAGATACGTATGTTTATCTTGGACAGCAGATATCAAGTGAGGGTCACATTGATGAAGAAATTAATCGGCGTACAAAACTTGCCTGGAGAGCTTTTGGAAGAAACAGCATAATTTTCAAGAGCAATATGCCATTATGTCTTAAAAGAAAAGTGTTTGATCAATGCATCCTTCCAGTGCTTACGTATGGTGCAGAGACGTGGACCTTAACTAAAAGAGACATACAAAGGCTGCAGACAACTCAAAGAAGCATGGAGAGGTGCATGCTTGGTATAACCAGGAGAGATAAGAAGAGGAACTCGTGGATCCGAAAAATGACGAGAGTGGAAGACATCATGATCAGAGTTAAATCCCTGAAATGGCAATGGGCTGGACATACTGCCAGAAGGACAGACCATAGATGGACAGCCGAAATTTTAGATTGGATTCCAAGGGACAGGAAAAGACCCAGAAAAAGACCACATGGGAGATGCGTGGATGAAATTCGTAAATATGCGGGAGTGACATGGAGGAGACTGGCACAAGACAGACCGTTGTGGAGGAAACTTGGGGAAGACCTTCGTCCAGCAGTGGATTGATAATGGTTGACAATGATGATGATGATGATATATAGAGAGAGTTATCCATCATTTGAGCTGCTTCATATTTTTGCCTTGAAAAATATTCAGCGCATAAAAAAATATGCTGATAATATATAAAAGTAATTTCCATAAATCACAAAAATTAAAAGTTCACAGTATTTATAACACCACCCATTTGTTAGGAGGAAGGATTACTTGCCTTGTTGGGGTGAGCGCCTTCTGATTACGGCCCAAATATTATAATCTAAGCATGCATGCACTTAAACACGACGGAGCAAAAAATTGTTACGCCAAATTGAAGACTTGGATAATCGTGGTCTTGGCATGAATTATGCCATGGCCGAGATTATTCGGGATTTTACCTTTTCTTCATACATGTATCGCCACATATCAAGTACATACACATGTGGAAAATTCTAAACCATGATACTACAAACGACGGGTCAGAAATGAAGGGATAATAATAGAAATCTAAAAATATAATTAAAGGTTGTGGACATTTCATCCTGATAAACAAAGCAACTGAAAAAAAAATTCTTGGGTTTTTTTTTCTTTCTTTCTTTTTTTTTTTTTTTTTACGCTGTGGCGCCATTTTCGTAATTTCTTTTTTTTTTTTAACCGGCAACAACAAAAATGACTAATAAATAAAAAAAAAAGAACTTTTGAAACACGGATGTTTTCCTCAAACTGATATCTTAACAGGTTTTCTTAGTGCTCATATGATTTACTTACACTAATTTCAACTCAAAACGGCACTATATTTGTTCAGATAGCAGCATTTTAGTATTTGGCTGCGGCTTTGACAATAGATGGCGCCACATTACTTACCCCAGTCGTTCGACTAAATGACTCATGAAAGGATTGTTGGATATCAGGATACTATTAAGGCCATCTTTATTAACGACATCGACCGGGAAAACTGTTCATCCGAAGAGCTAGATAATTCAAAGCAAGCTTCGATTGTTCTATCAACAGGGTGAAAAATAATTTTTATTACTGAAAATTTAGAACGCGACATACGGCGCGAAATGCAAACAATTAACTTCGATGTTTAGTCGTTCGCAGCTCCGCTTTAGATTGGTAACGTCAAGTGTAGTACCAAGTTCGGTGAATATCAATAATCGGATATCCACATGATGTTAATTGATATCCATGATTTTAGCTTTTATTATAATCGGATATCCACATGATGTTAAATGATATCCATGATTTTAGCTTTCGAGCAGATGACGTCGTAGATGATTAACATCATCTACGACGAAGCAGCAAGGCCTTCCGTTTTACTGAATTCAGTAAAACGGAAGGTGTTCGTCAGTCATTCCTTATTGTTGCTTAATACAACAATAAGGAATGACTGACGGGTACACCGTGAAAATTATGGAAGTTGCACTACCTTTTTTGGCGGAGTCTTTATTCACAGTGTGGTGTATTTATAATTACGTTACTGAATTTTTATTTGTCTCTTTGATTTAAATTGAGTTGCGTTCGTGAAAGTTTGTGTGATCTTTGCATTTCCAATAAACAGTGGCGTAATTAGCACAACGTGCCCCCCTCCCCCGCAAGGTTTACTTCAGGACCCCTAAGCACAGTAATATTCCCAAGATTTCGAACAGAGGGAGGATGCATTTTTCGCGGTGTGTGTGTGTGTGTGTGTGGTGGTTTGAAGGGGGAAGGGGTTAGTAAGTCAGGGAGAGTGTCTGGATGGAAAAGTAAGGGCCGTACCTAAAGCTCTGTAGTTTTAACTTTTTAAGTAATATACTATATTTGACAATACGTGTAATTGCTTTGTCCAAAACTAAAATAAATCACTTGAAGAAATCACTCTCTTACACATATCGGGTCAGCGGCTGCTGTGAATAAATGTTGGCGCCTATCGTCGTCGTGCACGTAATCCTAGGTAACTGACTGTTTTCCCACATCCTACACTGGGAATCCCACGGTGGCGTTGCTGCTTTCCTCAGCAGCGCAGCAAGAGGCCGATTGGAGAACGATCGTATTATTTACAATCCATTGCAGAGCAATCGTATTACAACCCGAAGTCAAAGAGGCGAACACTTTCAATCTATAGGACATTCAGTGTTTTAAAAGTGAAACTAGGCAAAGCTAAACATATTATCTTAAAGCAAAATATGAATCCTTGAATTAATTATTGCGTGTGTTCGAATTTCTTCATAAAACTACAACTGGCAGACGCAGTACGCCCTTTCGTTACCTGCGCCCCAAGGCGCAGCTGCGGGGGGTAGTTACGCCACTGCCACCTAACAGTAAAACGAGTCGTAAACCGGCGGGGGGGGGGGTAGGACTCCAACTAGCCCCTATGTATTTACGCCACTGTGCCAGAGGCGTATTTAGAGGGGGGGGGCAAGGGGTCTTACATTACTTAAAGTGTTTCATTTTTTTGTAAACATGCGAATTACATTTGAAAAACTGATTAAATTTCATAAAAATGCACCAACTTACACTAACTTTTATTTTGTCTCGGTGAATTTAATAAACTTCAATTTTCGGTTGCCCCCCCCCCCCCGAAAGAAATTCCAAATAGGCCCCTGGGCCATGGCACGGGCCCACTGGAAAGAAATTCCAGATAGGCCCCTGGCACGGGTCTCCTGAAGTGTAAAATAAACATTTTTGCTTCAAAAGATAATTTATACAGACTACTTACTACACTGTTGAAAATAAAACATACGCGATTAAACATTCACAGCGATTTTTATTTTTCTTGAAAACACAAGTAACTGAATAGAAATAAATCCCCACAGCTCATATTTTGATCTTCAAATAAATAATCATAATCCAATAAGCTACAAAAATAAAATTCTACAGATAGCTTCTCCCCCCCCCTTTTCTTTCCCAACGCAACCTGAATTTAAATCACACATATTAATCAACATTTTTGTCCAAGTAACGATTACGAGTGAAAACTTTGTAACGATAGAAAAATAAAACTTAGGGTGTAATAAGTTATATTTGTATATAAGCAGCTAGAAATTCTACAAGGATTTGTACTTCCTTATGTAGCACCAGCTTGAAACTGCGTAATTTAATACTTAACTATGGCCACATCGAGTCGTTTAATAACCGAGCAGGTGTATGGAGTAAAAAGGAGAATACCCTCGTTCCAGATCGCTTCCAACGAAGAGGCAACGCGTGCCACAATGACTTTCTGAACTAACAATACGTCCCTCGACACAGCAGAGGGCGTTGTGGACGATAGGCATGCATGCGACGTGAATGCGATGGCATCTTCCGGAACTACAAGGCGGATTAATATTCAACTCCTACGCTCAACAGCTATAAAGCGCGAGCGGAAGGATACAAGCACAGCAGCATGTATGCATCTGCTTCCAAAAGCGAGGGGCAAAGCCATTCGTGCGAAAGCGCAAAAGAGCAGAACTCAGCTGCAAAAGCAGCAGGAAAGAAATGGGAATGCACGAAATTTCTCAAATACTTACCTTGGTGACCTTTACCCTGCGTCGAATGAGGCGACGAAGCACCCGGAGCAGCATTCTGCTTAGGGGACGGGGGCACGAAGACCTTCCAACACTCGGGAGAGTGACTGACAACTGAGGCGGAGTCTGTATGATCGACATTTGCGGAGCAGCCAATTGGATTCTAGAATTAGCACCCACATGTTGGAGGAGAAATTACCATAGGTTGGAGAGGTGTCACAGATTTTCGGGACGGAGACGAGTTATTGTTGAGAACTACAAGGAGGATGAAGAAATCTACTGTAGCTAGCCAATAACGCCCTGCACCGCGGCTCCTGTATACGCCCACCTTGAAACTACAACTGCCAGGATAAATTGAATAAGGACTAACATTCCGCACAAAGTAACAATGCATAGTGAGACATTTTAACACGTAGGTTAAGAATTTCAAAAACAGTGATGCATCTACGAAAACTGTTTAAACGCAACAGCGGATGATCTACTTATTAAGAGAGCGGGGGAGGCGATACCATGATGTCCTCGGAGAAATGGGTTGACTCCAATAAAAAATAAAGAAAGGAAACCACTCATTTTTCAAAATATTAAATCCTTTCATCCGCACAAAACTTTTGAAGGGTCATTAAATTTATTGTACCAACACCTATCTCCCCTTTTCATTTTACTATTTACGGCAATTAATTCTATGCCAATATTTTAAATAATTAAACAACAAAAATGCTATGACGAAGAATATTAGGGATGAATGCATTCAGAAATACAGCATACATAACATTATATTATTACGATATATTTAAAATAAATAACTGCCCAAAGTTTAAAGATTTTGGGATAACAAAAAACAGAATGCCATCATGATTCGATGATGGCATTGTGCCCCGGAAGTAATACTAGGTCACTTCAAGTAAGCGTTTTATAATCATCAGGCTTTTAAAAAATGGGGAGGGGGAGGCAGAACAATGCTGAAGCTTTCAAATTATCAACCATGCACAGGAATTCCATTAACAACAGGGAACGTAGCAAATGTGCCCATTTTTAAAGATCGACGTTTATTTATTAGTACAAAAAAAAAAAAAAAAGATACACACACTCATACAAAACAGACATGTTTGTCAAAACTTCTGATTGCTAAAAAATGCACGCAAAAAAAAAAACAAAAAAAAATAGGACTTTTTTTTCATCTGTTAAATCTCACTCAGAATTATTTCTTCACATAAATTTAGAACTTCATTAATCTCCAATATTTTGCCTCACACAGTCCGTAGTTTAACGCCCCATTTATCCTTCGACTCTAAATTGCAATATTTTATGCCCCCTTTTTTTATACGTCTTTTAATATCGAGAATATGAAGCACAAAATCAGTAGACAGGATGCATAGTTAAACTTATGTGAAGATAAATCGTCACTGCTGACTTATATCGCAAACGCCTCATTTAATTAAGAAAGGCGGAGGCTGAGATTGTACCGTTAAATATTACATTAAAATAAATGAACAAGAAAAACATTCAATGCCCATCATATACAGGAAACCATACAGGACACACTTATAAGATATATCTACCTATCTCTATACATAGTCATCTTATTTTGTTTCCAAGGGATACCTATATATCCCTTCTTCTGAATACACGTATGACGCTAAAACAGATAATAATGGAGGCATTGGACAGCAGAAAACTTTTTCTGCTGTGTGAACTTCCAGATTTTTATAGTTCAATGAATAAAGGATGTTAAGTAAAGAATTAACAAGGCGGATTGGCCAACGGGGACATTAACCCGTGTGTGAAAACACAATGAATGAAAAGATGAAGATGATTCGTACAATATCTATCAGAATAACATGTCCAAAGGACATATAGAAGAATGCTGTCTATGTACGATAAGTGTCTAATTTTTACCACCATGCTCCAATTGCAATTAAAAAATGATTTTTATTTACAATTTTAAAAACACACAGGGCCGCCCCGGTGGCGCAGTGGTTTAAGCGATGGCCTCTGATCACTCGTCCAAGATGGATCCGGGTTCGAATCCCGGTGAGGCATGGATGTTGTGTTTGTCTTACGACACTGGCTCTCTCCCTTCCCTGGAACCAGTGACCCTAAATTTGGGACGGGCGACTGCTTATAGCCCATTGAGTTGCTCACGGTGGTCGTTAAACCTCCAATCTAAAAAAAAAAAAAAAAAACACACACACACACACACACACACAGGCTAGATCTTTTGGGATCACAATGATCCCATCATTAGGTCGAGTGCCAGTCGAAAAGAGTCCGCCAGAAGTGTAATGGTTTATACAGGGTGATTCATAAATAGTTTATACAGGGTGATTCATAAATACAGTTTCCAGATGCTGTAAAATAGTAACAGTTGAAAACACGGACCACAACTGCGAACCTTTAGGTAGATGATACTCATAAAATTTGTGTCCCGCTACTGAGGGAAGTGACGTAGGCGATAGCACGCGTGTCACGTGACTAGTCAGTCAAAATGACAGCGTCTGCAATGGAGAAGGCGTTTTGTGTTCTTCAATTGAGCAAAACGGATTCTGTAACTGTTGCGCAACGGCATTTTCGATCACAATTCGGAAAAGAACCTCCAACCAGAAAATCTATCTACGATTGGCATAAAAAAATTTGAAACTACGGGCTGTTTGTGCAAACTTAAAAGTCCTGGACGACCGCGTGTATCGGAAGAAGTCGTCGATAGTGTTTGCACCGCCATTCAACGAAGCCCGGGAAAATCAACACGGAAGGTGAGTCGTGAAGTGCAGATTTCACAGCCCACTGTCTGGATAATTTTGAGAAAGACGCTGAAAATTATTCCATACATTTTCAGCTTCTTTCTCAAAATTCAGATATCTTACCTCGCGTTTGGGCGGAAATGGATCACCGGCTCGATGTGTGTCGTGTGACTAAGGGTTCACACATGGAACATCTGTGACTGTCTGTAAAAAAAACTTGAAACATTCCCCTACAATTCTGTTACAGGCAACATAAAATATCTTACATTGTTCTTGTTTTATAGTGCGTTGAAACTGTATACTTCTTTGTGAATCACCCTGTATAATGTTCACTCTGTAATGGTTTATATAATGTTTACTGAAATTGAGGTGCAGGGAACCCTTCCTTTTCTTGACTTACTTCTTTCACATGACCCCTCTGGCTCAGGTCTCACATATCCTGTTTATCGTAAACCTACTTTTGTTTCCATACACCTCTGCACGTCCGACTCGCTACAAACTATCCTCCTTGAGGTTTCTTATTAAAACAGCTCTCACCCACCCCGCTACTGAGGAACTACGGCGGGCTGAACTCAAGATAATTTCAAACATGACCACTTCTAATGGATACCCACACGTTACTTTCACAAGACTGATTCACGAACAACACAATTCTCTTAGTACAAGTTTAAAGTGTACAAGACCTTGCCCAAAATATGTGGGTTCAATAGATAAGCTTCCTGCGATTATTACCCTAATTAAGAATGTCTGTAAAAAGAACCACTTGGACTTTGGTGGTAAAGACTGCGAACATATTTGCCCTTGTTCGGAAGGATAAAGACTACTACAAAGACATGGAGTCTACCAGATTCCATTGGCTCCGAATCTGCCCATTGATCCACCGAGGATCTATTTAGGGTCTACTTTAAGATCTTTGGGGATCAGAATAAAGGAACATCAATACTCCATAAGGACAGGCAGGGCCCGACTTAGGTCAGTTGAGGCCCTGTGCACATCCTATGTCTGGGCCTTCTTGATTAAAATTTTCAGTCAGACAGTCGAAAAGAATATTTACTCGTAAATATAATTGCAAGCAGTTTTTCTAGTAGTAAAAACAATAAAACACATCCCACATGGTCACCAACTTTGCAGCCAATGTGGCATGTAATAGATGAGGATTCACACCGCTTGTACTTCCTCGCACTCGCAGAGCTTACAGCTGTAACATTAATTACTCTGAAATTCTCTTTTTGTTTTATAGTATTTTTGGAAACAAATAACTATCCATCTTCCCAGAGATATAATTTAAACACCTAGTTTACCATAAATTTGATGGAAACGATGGACCCATAGTAGTTTAAGCTGTAAGAAGCAATTCCTCACGAAGTCTTACAGCTGACCACACACATTGTAAGAAATTATTGCAACACTCCATGTAGATTATTACAACAGTCTTTAAATGAAGTAGTGTCAATTAAATTTTTATTGCATTTTAATTTATGTAAAAATAAACCCTACATAATTATGAATATTGGTTCACAATTTTTGTTCTCACAAGACTAATATTAATACAAATATTTTTTAGTAAATTATACATGTTTGCTGAAATGCTTTTCATGTATAATATACCATATTGCTCCGAATTTAGGCTGTTCCCATTGCATTTTGATTGCTACAAATAAGGGTCAGATTAAGATGTTACACTGGTCGATCACAGTGCAGCACAACGCTTGAGCTTTATTATATGAAATAGTAATATTTTGGTTTCCAAAATCTCATCCGAAATTTTGAAACCAAACCATACAGTAATTTTGTGCTATAACGAAAAATATATTTTGGTTCTGAAAATTTACATTATTATAAAGGTAGTTTGGAGGCCCCTCCAAATTCTGAGGCCCTGTGCACGTGCAGAAATCAGGCCCTGAGGACAGGTGCAAACTTTGGTCAGAACTGTGACGGAGAAGAGTATACACCAGACTGGGAAAATGGTACTATCCTTGCCACTGCATCCAACAAACGTTCCTGTTATTCACCGAAAGTGTCTTTATCTCTAGGTACAACCAGTTGGAATGAAGATCTTCCCACTTACATTCCAACCCCATGGAGATTGTTGATTGCAAATTTGTACCCAGCACCCGATTATTAATTCAGTGTAAGAAAACGGGTGGCACTATTTGGCTGAATGTACATGAAAAAACTAACGATACTTACATTTCTCACTGTATACTTAGAAAACATACATATACGTTGTATATTTATTTATTTTCCTCATATTTATCTTGTGACTATTGGCAACACTGCAGCGTCTTCGATGCGTGAGTGAACATTATATAAACCATTACACTTCTGACGGACTCTTTACGACTGGCACTCGGCCTGATGATGAGATCATTGTGATCCCGAAAGATCTTGCCTGTAGGTTTTTTAAATTGTAAATAAAAATGATTTTTTAATTGAAATTGGAGCATGATGGTAAAAATTAAACAATTATCGTACATAGACAGCATTCTTATATATATCCTTTGGACACATGTTATTCTGGTGAAAACACAAATTTGTCCGCGCATTCTCACTCCGCAGTAAGTTGCTCTCCCAACTAAGCTACACGAACAACATGTATCGCTGCTGATTTGTCGTCTTGACTCGTGCTTTAAAGATCTGTAGTACCTCACATCATCTCTCTCTTAATCTTTTTTTTTTTTTTTTTTTTTTGAAGCGAAGAACGAATTTTTTATTATTAATTCTAGACGATGTGTGGAACAAACATCACACATTTCTCGAAGAACCCAACGGGCCAGTACATCCACTTTTACATTCGGGCGCCAATGTGAAAAAACAAGTTTGTCCGTGACGGAGATTGAAACCGAGCCCCCTCACTCCGGAGTAAGTTGCTCCCCCAACTAAGCTACACAGACGAATGCATCGCTGCAAATTTGTCGTCTTGATACGTGTTTTTGCCTTTGCAGTACGTCGCAGGTGGACCACTCAAGGAATGTCCTACTATTTCTCGTATCCTCTTTGTCTAGATTGTTTGTAAAGAAAGAATAATTATTTTGGTACTTATGAATACGAATCGTTAACTTCATTTGATTTTTAAGTTAACTATCTAAAACGTTACTGTTTTTTTTTTTTTAAATGGCGTTTCCTTCTGTCTAAGTACATATATATATACTGAAGGAGAACTATTATTATGATCATGATTGCCTGGGAAACATGTGCTCAAATTGAGACAGTGTGAAGTTGGTGATTTTTCTGAAGATGTTCATGTGATGATACGAAAGGCCTCAAAAAGGTGTAACAGTTTGGATTACCAGATGATTACAACCCAGGATACATTGTAACGTACCAGGAGATGTGACGTACCTGCCAGAAGGACGCACACGACATAAAGGCAGATAGGAATCAGAATAAAAATGTCCGCGTAGCTCAATTGGTAGAGTGACTTATTCCGGAATAAGCGGCCTCGGGTTCGAATCCCGGCGTAGACTAAAAATGACGGAGAAATTTACTTCGTTATAACATCTTTTGAGAAGTGTTAACAAACTGGATTTGGGAATAATGAAGGTTGGATTTTTTGAACATTTTTTAAAAACTGTATTTTAAGTTTACTAGGGAAGTGCATAGAAATTGACATTAATGAACTGGTTCAGTGAACGAAACTTTTTGAAGACACAAAATAGCAACATCATTGTATTTAGTGTATATATAATGAATGAATTTTAATTAGTAATTACATTTAAATTGTGTAAATAATGTTGGAATTAAATTGAATACAATTAAAAATGCAATAGTGAGAACCTGGGAATAAAAACATTTTGAGAGTCCAGACTTGGAAAATTTCACACCAATAATGTGCATAAAAGGCAGTGTTGGTATGGGAAATCTCTATGGTACAGAAATACCAAAAAACACACTAAGCAAATAATTCTTATATACTGGGCGTTTCTTCGAAAATGGCAATGCAAAATCCTTTCTACTTCAGTGATAAATTAAGCCTAACTGTCACAAATAAATAAGCTTGGAGCCAAAGGGGCATTGGTAGCAGAGCTGAGTTTGGGCTCAATTTTCGGAGCCCGAGTCCGTGGTATATCAGCCCGAGCCCACCGAGCCAGGATTTTATATTGCAAGATAGAGCCCGGGCCCGAACGAGCCCGAAATCTGGTTAACCTGTTCAAACCATTAAAAAAAAAAAAAACATCTCCTTTTCCACACTTTCATTCTCTCCTCCTCCTGCAATTAACCAATGTGTTTCTCAAATGGGGAGTGGGGAAGGGACCTCATCTATTTTTATAGTGTACTGTAACTATACGATTTTCTTTGACCGTTCGTTTCCATCTGAAGTGCTTCGGGCGGTAAGGTATCTAGAATGATCGGGCGGTGCTGCAATTGTATGTTGCTCAAATAATGCTAATATTATACCGCCATAATGCGCTGCAATAAGTACGTCGCTAAATAGAATTAGCAGGGAGCTACTGCGTGGAGATAGGGGGTAAATTATCGTCGGCAAGCTATCAACTATCCAATATCTATAGTTCTTGAAAAAGCTTTTTATTCTCTGTAGGAACACACTAATGCGCGGCCTATGGCATTTTCTACCGAAGCCCGGAATAAATAGCCATCTCGAATAAATAGGAATAAATAGCCATCTCGCTGCGCAATCAGAACCAGTTACCGAAGAATTCCCTTTACCAACTATAAAGTGTCTCATTTGCTAAATCATATAAGCCGCCCCGCCCCGGTGGCGCAGTGGTCTAAGCGATGGCCTCTGACAATTCGTCCGAACGGGGTCCGGGTTCGAATCCCGGTGAGGCATGGATATTGTGTTTGTCTTACGGCACTGGTTCTCTCCCTTCCCTGGAACCAGTGACCCTAAATTAGGGACGGGCGACTGCTTATAGTCCATTGAGTTGCTCACGATGGCCGTTAAACCTCCAATAAAAAAAAATCATATAAAATCCCATTTTTATAAAAAAAAAAAAAAAAACTCTCGCTCTCTCTAAGAGCCCGAGCCCGAACCGCACTAAATATTTTACAGCCCGAGCTGCTTCGAGCTTTCGGGCTCTGATTGGTAGCAGACCGTACCCTCCTTTTGTTATCTTAAAGGAGGCACTGGTAACAATTTTGATGGTCCCTCATCCCGGACCCTTGGCGCTCTTTGGCCAGCCATGGCACTTGCGCCAATAAAATCTACTAACCAACCATCCCGGACCCTTCTCGGATGAAAGGTCATAAGCCAGAGCTTATATAGGCCACTGCGCCACCGCGGCTTTAATGAATGCCTTTCGCTACCGGCAACGAAGGAATTCACGCAATCCTCAGTACCTACATCTCTAGTTACGCCATTGGTGTACGACAGAACTGTTGATAGAATGTCGCCTTCAACTTTTTGCTTGCTCTGAATGCATTGTCTTAAATTGCTTTTTAAAATTTTTCACTTTTGCTTACGAAAATAGTACCATACTTGAAGAATTTATTTAAAAGAAAATGTCGTTTTTGTTTATCTAAATAAAATTTTAACATTGTGATACGCAGACACAATACTTCTCCCGTACCTTACTTTCTTCCTTCCAGCTAGCGACTTTACCGTGCACTCGTCTCCTATACAAAGAAAGCAGTCGTCGGCCGCTTTCTGTACTTTCACTGTCCCGGAGCAGTCCTACCAGCGCTAGTGTAGTTTTAGACTTCACTTTCCGAGTTGGAATCCTCTATTTTGTAAAGAAAACAAAGAGAGCAATTGGTAGTGACCCCCTCAGTGAATTCCTATTCACCCTTCTCATTAGCCCCCTGGCCATACAAACCTGAAAAAGAGGCTTAAGGTGGTTCCACCTAAAATCTCTGCCTTATGTTTCCAATGGTAAAACTTCTTTACATATTTTCTTCGCAATTAATGTATTCCCATCAAGGATGAAAATTTGCACATCGATAAAACTAACTATAATTTATAGCATGAGATACTTAATACAATCCAACATCTGTTTGTCTACTGACGTCATCAATGTACAGGTCGCGCCATCTATTAACAGGTCTGAACATTACTAAAAGAAAAATGATTGATTTTTAATATAATTATGGTTATGATTTTTAATATAATTATGGTTGTATCCCGCGCTATAGCTTAAAGTTAGTTTTATCGATGTGCAAATTTTCATTCTTGGGAATACATGAATTGCGAAGAAAATATGTAAAAACGTTTTGCCATTGGAAACATAAGGCAGAGATTTTTTTTTTTTATTGGAGGTTTAACGACCACCGTGAGCAACTCAATGGGCTATAAGCAGTCGCCCGTCCCTAATTTAGGGTCACTGGTTCCAGGGAAGGGAGAGAGCCAGTGCCGTAAGACAAACACAACATCCATGCCTCACCGGGATTCGAACCCGGACCCCATTCGGACGAATGATCAGAGGCCATCGCTTAGACCACTGCGCCACCGGGGCGGCACAGAGATTTTAGGTGGACCCACCTTAAACTAAGGCATTGGAAGAGCCTTAGTTTACAATTGAATTTTCATGGCCCTTCGGATGCTATTTGATAAGCTTTTTCGGAGACGTAAACAACGCACTTCTTAAAGGAAAATACGTAGGCCTACATGAAATAAAACATAAGACTTATTACTTGGCAAAGTGCAGATTATATTTTAAACTTAAATATACTGAAAAAATGGTACATTTTGAACTGGGTGGACGGCAAGGTGGGCAAGACAAATTTCAGGGTGGGCTCAAGACCACTCTCGCATCCCTTTGGCGACGTCCCTGTCCCACCCTCATTTACCTTAAAAGAAACAACGGTACTGGTTCACGGATCAAAATGGTAGTTCATGAGTTAAAATATAATGGGTAGATTATAAAAAGGCGTCTATACAAGGAGGTGGTATGAATACGGTTGCGCAGTAGACGATCAGTGACCAAATAAATATAATTATCTAATACAACCGTTTTGAGTATGGTTTCATATGCACCATTCAATCATAAGTGGACTTTTAAAATTCTTTCACCATTAAATTGCTGCTAAAATTTGATCACGACTGAATTAGTTCTACAATGCATATTTCAACAGTGCTCTTACATTCAGGAATTAATAATAAAAAAAAAATCCTGAGTGAACTTATGAGGTGTTCCTCAGTGAGTACGCGTGTGTTTTGTAGTGGGCCACAATTCTCGGCTTAGTTTCGTCAATTCCATCCGGCCCTGCGACTGAGACAGATATCCTGAAGTCCAGCTTTTGTTAAAGCAGTATTCCAGTGAAAGCACTACTTCAAAAGTTTATTTCTTGCTTTATTACTGGATCAAGCTACACGAATGATTTAAAGTTAATCCTTCCCTTCTTTCAAATGCAGGACGTGAAGCAAATTCACACTTTGCAACAGCCAGTTCCCAAAACAAACATAACATATGCTCAGGCGGAGTATCTTAAAAAATATACTAATAACGCCGCATTTGAAACAATCACCTAAAATCAAACGGTTGCAACACAGAGCATAGGAACACTTCGGCATTTGAAAATAAAGTGAATGAAGCTATCTATATAAGAGCGACGTAGCGGAAAGTCTTTTGGGGGAGGGGAAAAGGAGATTATTTTTGAGGACCATTTTCTAAGGAATAATTGAGAAACTTTTGCTTTTGGCTGGAATGCAGAGAGGGGGAACAAAATTCTAAACCTCGTTCAGACGCCCCTTAAATCATAATTTCTTTGAACCATATTAATCTATAACAATTGTTCAATATGTTTCATTATATTGAATTTTTTTTTTTTTTATATGTGGGATGTTACAACGCTCCCGGAGTGAGGTTGTTACAATATGCAAATCCAACTAAAATTAAAGGGGACGCCACAATAGGGAAAATGAACACACCGGACAAAACATTACGGAACGTAAACTTTATTCCTTAATATGGAGTTACATTTTTTTTTTTTTTTTTTTTTATTGGAGGTTTATCGACCACCGTGAGCAACTCAATGGGCTATAAGCAAGCAGTCGCCCGTCCCTAATTTAGGGTCACTGGTTCCAGGGAAGGGAGAGAGCCAGTGCCGTAATACAAACACAACATCCATGCCTGACCGGGATTCGAACCCGGACCCCTTACAGACGAATGATCAGAGGCCAGCGCCTTAGACCACTGCGCCACCGGGGCGGCGGAGTTACATTACCTTTACAGGTTTACTTTTGCTTGGCATGCTATCAGCATGACTCAGTATCATGCTGATAACATGCCAAACACAAAATCAGTTAGAGATCTCTATGCTCCAAAGATCCCTTAAGGCTGTCTTTGAATGAGTGCAAGAGAAATTCTATCCAATATCTGCAATGTAAATTCTTTTGTACACATTTTCTCGAAGACTTTGTAGTGTTTGAAATTTTGAGCACAAATAAAAACGACCTATGGCTAATATTTGCGTGCCACAGTTATTATTCCGAAAAAATTGTTAGATCTTTTTTTTTAATTTAATTTATCTGACTCGAAAGTATTCCAATTTGGGCGCTAGATGGCGCGATAAGTTAGCTTAGCAGTGTTTCTGCTTGGAAGAAACGAAATTTTCCATTTCTGTCTGATTTTTCTTTTTTGAATTATCTAGGCCAAATAGAAATAATTGAATGGGGCCCAAAGTGAGACTGGAATCATGTCTTCCATAAATCATCTTAAATTCTACTGTACGTTCATTTTTTGAACAGAAAATGTGTACATTAGCAGAGAACACCTGAATTTGAGCTACAGAAACTCCGCCTACCTACTAAGCCCCACCCCAAACAACGTCATTGGATAAAACGTAACAGCGCGTATTTTGTCTTTTCGTTGTGGAGCCAACGAGAGACTGCTTGCATTCTGAATATGGCGAGGTCTGCAGTGATTCGGTGACGGAAATTTCTGGGCCAGTCCCTCAAGGCGTAAATGCCACGCCCAAGGAGTGATTTTTTGCGCCATCTATCGCAGAAGAGGAACCCTAACACTCATTCAAAGACAGCCTTAGTTCAACAAATTTGCAGGGTGTTGTTTTTTTCTTCTTCACAGCCCTTACTAACATGTCTCAAAGTTTTTCACTCACATTTAGATCGGGTGAATTTGCAGGCCAATTGAAATGTGGAACATCTCTCTCATGTTTCTCAAACCAATCCAGCACAATTCTAGCTCGTTGGACACGAGAGTTATCATCTTGAAACACAGGATGCACTATGTGTCCTTCTCGTTCCAAAAAGGGAACAAACGGCAGTAATGCATTATTTAAAAGTGGCACATAATCTATAGATTTCATGCAATTGGACACCTCAACGATCGGTCCATCTCCAGTACTTGAAATACAGCCCCAGAACATGACACGTCCACCTCCATTTCGGACAGCTCTTTGGACACATTCTGGTTCTCCAGCCTTCCGCATGACCCTAGAGCGATCAGTGGCGTAACTACCACCCCCGCAGCTGGGGGGAATGGGAGGGGCGCAGGTAACCAAGGGACGTACTGCAGCTTCCAGTTTTTTGAAAAAAACTCGAACACGCACAAATACAAACAAACAAATAATTAGCCCAAAGGTTTATATTTTCTTTTAAGGTACATTTAGCTTTGCCTAATTAAATATCAAGTTTCACTTTTAAAGCACTGGATGTGCTACAGATTGAAGCTATTCGGCCCTTTGGCTCCGGGTTGTCATACAATCGCTTTCCAACCACCCTTCTCTCTGCGGTGCTGAGGAAAAGCGCGAGGCCACATGGGGGATTCTCCAGGATGTGCGGAAACAATCAGTCAGTCATTTAGGATTATGTGTACACGATAGGCGCCAACATTCATTCACAGCAGCCGCGGATCTGCCATGTGCAAGAGGGTGATTTCTCCAAGTGATTTATTTCAGTTTTGTACAAAACAATTACATGTATTTTTAAATATATTACTTAAAAAGTTAAAACTACAGAGCTCTAGGTACCACCAGCATTACTTTTACAGACACTCTCCCTGACTTCTTAACCCCCCCCCCCCCCCGCGAAAGAAGCATCCTCCCTCGTGCTTGAAATCCTGGGAAAATTACTGCGCTTAGGGGCGCTGAAGTAAATCTTGCGCGGGAGGGGGAGGGGGCACGTTGTGCTAGTTACGCCACTGGGAGCGACCATCAATGGAATACATGCAGGAAGAATCTGGATTTATCGGACCATATTATTCGTCACCATTGTTCAATGGTCCTATGACGATGTTGATTTGCCCAAGCAAGGCTGTTTTTCTTCTGGAAAGTTGTTAACTTCGAACGTATCCGGGCAACACGACTGAAAACGCCCACGCCGCCCCGGTGGCGCAGTGGTCTAAGCGATGGCCTCTGATCATTCGTCCGAACGGGGTCCGGGTTCGAATCCCGGTGAGGCATGGATGTTGTGTTTGTTTTACGGCACTGGCTCTCTCCCTTCCCTGGAACCAGTGACCCTAAATTAGGGACGGGCGACTGCTTATAGCCCATTGAGTTGCTCACGGTGGTCGTTAAACCTCCAATCAAAAAAAAAAAAAAAAAAGAAAACGCCCACCTCATGCAGTTCTCTCTGTAGCGTTCGAGGGACTGGTTTACTGAGTCCAGCATCATATTGTTGAGGCAGTTCTTGACGAGTCTGGAAACATGCGACAGTTGCTAATCGACTCAAACGCCTGCGATACCGATTTGTCATCAAAGGGCTTCTACCCCAGTTGCTATGCCTACACTGATAGCTCCCATATTTCTTTCATTGGAAATGGACATTACTGACTATTGACTGAGACAGTTCAACAAACTTCGCCACCTCTTCCAAGGAATGATCATGTTCTCGGCCAAAAACAATGGCCCTCTTTTGCCACTCAGTAACGTCACCTCTACGACCCATAGTTGTACATGTAAAAGAAAATACAGAACGCTACATATGCTTTAAACACACACCTTAGACGTCAACAATTATAACCCAGCAGTTTCATTCTCCATATTTATAAAACTCGTTACGCTTATCAACCTCATACTTATGTACATGTTTCAACCAGCATTCTGTAAATTTTTGCCCGGTGTGTTTACATTCAGACAGGGCATTACGTAGTAAAAAAAAAAAAAAAAAGGGCTGCGGGGTGGCCGAGTGAGCAACGTTCGTGACTACCACGGGAAAGGCCTCAGGTTCGATCCCAGGCAGGTACGAACGCTCGATCCACTAAATAACCGCCGTGCGACAGGGCCGCGGATGGCCTAGTAGTCAAAGTTCGTGACTGTCACGGAGATAACCTCAGGTTCGATCCCAGGTAGGTACGAACACTCGAACCACTAAATACGGGCACGTTAAGCTGTCGTACCCCAGGTACTGGCCCAACGGTAATAAATAAGGACGTCTTCCTCCCCCTTTCTACCTCGCTTCCGTGTCACTTTCCTATCGGGCGCTCTAGCCCAAATCTTCTGGTTTCCTATTTCTAAGGGTTGTTTAAGACCTGGGGTCAGACACTGCCTTCCTAAAATCCTCTACATATGATCATGATCGTAGTAAAAAAGATGCATTTGTTTACTATTTTTACTTTCAGTTGTCGTAAGTTCAAATCACAGGACCTTTAAAACCTGCATTCAAAAAATAAGGAAACTTAAAAAAAAAACTGGAATAATATTTACAGGGCGGATTAACCGCATATTTAAAAAAAATGGTAAATTAGGAATGAAGGCAGCAATTAAGGTAAATGATACTGTGCAGGTACAAACCTGAATTTTTTTACTAGTCACAATTTTGCAAATGTTCTATGTGGATGCTTTAGAAAAACTTCACTGTACACTCGTGAGTGAATGATAATATAATAAAAAAAAACGCAAATAACAGCTGAATATTATTATGAAAATAGTTTTGACATCAAGGACCCCGTGAATGAGTTCTCGGGAACCCTCCATGCAACACAACAGAATTCAACTTACGAGCCCAAAGCATATGACAATTACTTCATACTGAAAGGTATAATGTATGTAACCTTTCGCAGATGTTCAACTGTTCATCTGGAACTAAAGCCTTCAACATTTACAAGCGATGGCTAAGCTTTGCTATAATGGTCAGAACAATTTATAAGTAGCACCAGTTAGTTCCTTTTAATTTTACTTCAGTACTACATTCCTGTTAGCAGTCCTAAAAAATGCACGTACCATTGTCTGTAAAAGCCAGCAGTTCGCCAAAAAGTTAGTCATTAGCATTCATTATACTTGACCTGATTCTCTGATTACATCAACTCCACCCCAGAGAGCCAAGACTCGATCTGGTTAAACATTTTTCTTTCCGATGAAAAATTTCAGTACTGCAAAATACCACATATAAACCCAGAGGTGGGGAACCTTTTCATGTTGGAAGGCCGCATTAAGTTAACTGTAATCTAACAAGGCCGCATTCAAAAACTTCAATTATAGATGTACTTCGAAATGTATACATTATTTTGTAAAAATCCTACTATGTATTAACTAACTTCAAAAAATGAAAAAAAAATGTTAATTCCAAAGTTAATTAGCTTCTTAATGACTTTGTTGTAACTGCTTTATTAAGCGTATATGCTACAGCTTTGTCCGTCCGTCTGTCCGTCCGCACGATAACTCACGTGAAAACGGTTCGATTTCGACGAAATTTTAGTATGTAGTACGGAACCACCTGGGGACGAACCCTATTGAAAATGGGCGAAGCAGGGTCAAAGGTCAGGACATAGGAGCGGGATCCATTGCTCTTATGCGTCGTAACTGGCGTAACAAATGTTCGATTTCAATGAAATTTTAGTATGTGGTAGGGGACCACCTGCGGACGAACCCTACTGAAAATGGGCGAAGCAGGGACATAGGAGCGGGATCCATTCCATTGCTCTTATGCGTCATAACTTGCGTAAAAATGGTTCGATTTCGATCAACTTTTAGTATGTGGTAGGGAGCCACTGTGGACGAACCCTACTTAAAATGGGAGAAATGGGGTCAAAGGTTAGGACACTGGAGCCATTCCATTGTCCTTGTGCATCATAACTTACTTAAAATGCTTGGATTGCGACAAAACTTTATCATGTTGTTCCTAAGGTATGGTGAACCGGTTCTGTTGAATATCAACGAAATGGGGTCAAAGGTCATTGCACAAAAGCCAGATTTATTCCACAGCCATTATTCTCAAAACTTGCGTAAAACTGCTTCTATTGCAACAAAACTTTATCATGTTGTTCCGGAGGTATAGTGAACCGGTTCTGTTGAATATCATCGAAACGGGGTCAAATGTCAGGACACAGGAGCGAGATTTATTCCACAGCCATTATCCACATAACTTGAGTAATAATTTCTGGTATGTTGGAAAGCGTATAATAATCAATGCATTGTATGATTTTACTAACTTGTTGTTGGAAAGTATTTGAATATTTTGTTGCAACGTGCAGGTTCGCACTTTTAGCTGATCCTCTGGATGGGTATCAGTCATGTGACCTTAACATGGCGTCTTGATCTGGGTTAGGTATAGGAGAATGTAGATTCGCAGTAATAAGTGGTTGAAAAGCAAGAAAGCATTTTTCGTGCATGTTGCCGAAGACGTGGGCATTCTATTGCATTTTTCCATAGTTCAACTGGATGTTTTTTAGGGTCAAATAAGGACTACAAAATGTGATCTTCTGAGAGCTCAATCAATTCTTTCTATACTTCTTTACGAGCCACAGAACGAAATCATGAGAATAGCAGGTGCCAAATATCCCTTATGACTTACTAATGTTTTAATTTTGGCGGTCAGTCGGGGAGCATTATTTCTTTGAATCTTCTTTTACTCTTTGGTATTTTAAATATGGTCATTTAAGATTAAAATAAAAAGAATAAAAGACGAACAAAAACATATTAATAAAAATAAAAGGATTTGTTCTGTAAAATTTGAATTCACTGAAAAGGCAGCAGGTTCCCCACCCCTGTATTAATCTAACTATTTGAAACGGGCTACCCCAAAACTGTTACGTAAAATTTTTTGGCCTACATAGTCGCATCGATATTTGTAAATACCATATAATGGGACTTCTCACTTAATTGATCTAAGTCCAAATCATTCCTTGAACATTGTATATCATTTTGTTTTCAAAAGCGGTATATGTAAAAACAACCCTATTTACTTTCTTTAACCTTCAACTGTCTCCCTATTCTAAAAAAAAAGTAACTGCCGCTGTTTTAGAAATTTCGCGACACTCTTGCTTTCCTAGCTCGCAACGCAAAACGTATTGAACAGAAAAATATGAAATTTACATCGTTTGTTGAGAATTGTTTGGAGAACACGCTGAAATAAACCATTTCTCGATTCTAGCGAAACTTCAAGAGCTATTGTATTTCAAAGTTAAAGTAAGCAAAAAAAAGTGCTATCAGGTCGCGTTCTGGACACACTAACAGCAACAGAACCACGAAACTTTGTAGGCATGTAGTGCCATGACCGAATTTTTACACCTCGTCGCCCTTTTTTTGAATTTCGATTTAGTTTACGAGAAATTAAGTTTCTAAATTTCAGAAATTTCTCTATTTCGCGATGGGATCCATTAAAAAAAAAACGGAATGTGGCAAACTATAAATTATAACGCATTGCAATTTTTACAGCATAAACTTACAACTATAATCCCTTTTTTACAAAAAAAAGTCATTTTCTGATTTTTAAGCATTTTTTAAAGACGCAAAGGAAAGAAACAAACGTCTGTCTTCACGATAACCACAGAGGAACGTTCTGGTCTCGTGACCTGCTGCCATGGTGACGCAGAGAATTTGTTATGCACATATTTTGCTGGTAAAGCTATCTCAGTTGTTTAAGGTGGACGTCAAGTAATTTTGCTTCCTATACATCCAATGGAAAAACTTCTGTACGCATTTTCTTCACAATTATTGCGTTCCCAAGGATGAAAATTTGAACATCGATTAAAATAGCTTCATTTTATAACTTGGAATACTTAATATTTTCTGAAACATAATCATATTTATGTAATCCAACATTTGTTAGTCTACTGACGTCAGTCATCAAAGTACAGGTCGCGCCATCTTTTTTCTGGTTCCAACACCACCAAAGGAAAAGTTATTGATTTTTTATATAATTATGGTTATGTTTTAGAAAATATTAAGTATTTCAAGTTATAATATGAAGTTATTTTAATCGATGTTCAAATTTTCATCCCTGGGAACACACTGATTGTTAAGGAAACGTGTACAAAAGTTTTTCCATTGGAAGTACAGGAAGCAAAATTTAGCAAAACGGTTTACGGAAATGCATTTTGGACCGCTTTTGTTTTTCTTGGTAAATTTAGTAAGTGCCATAAGTTCAAACGACAAAAGTCCGACCTTCCAAAAATTAACGACAGTAAAAAAACCCTCTGAAATTTCGGAATAACAAACCTTATTTGCTTAGACATGCAATAAAAATTGAAATTTATATGAAATTTCCAGTTTTTATTTCATGTGATATACTTGGAGATCAGGCTGCAGGGACCGAGCGCTACTCTGGAAACGAGGGTAGCGAGCCTAGAGGCGCAGCCCCTAGTTTATTATAAATAAACAAACACAACAATGTATATACAAATTACAAGAATTACCGAATACATTATACCATGTAGATACGTATTATGACACACTACTCATATGAATCTAAAACCTCCTTTAATGGCGTATATACAAGCACTCGATATTTGCCAAGCTTCCGCACGCTGCTAGGAAGCTTCATACGTCTGGGTTTAATTCTCATGCAGACCTTAGAAGCTCTGAGAATTAATCCCTATGAAACATCGAAATACAAATATTGAATGTTTGTACTTACGCTATTAAAAGAGATATTAGACTCATATGAGTCGTGTATTATAAGATTAAAGACAACACAAAAAAGGCCACCTTTCGCAGAATGAAAATAGACACAATTTTTCAGCAAAATATATCCTAGAAGTCTAGTATGACGGCCTTCTAAGTTCATCTATTATGTTACCAAAGCGCTCTTCATGTGCCAAAGCAGCCGGTATTTAGTTTTTGGGTTCACATACCAATGATGAATGCAGATATTTTAGTTCACTGGTTTCACAGCGACGGAATAATTAGTCAGCGATGGTTATCCTTTTGGGACGTAATTCTAAATAAACGAAAAAGTGTCTTAGCGGTGAAAGAGATTTACGTAAAAACAACTCTGGTAAAAAAACAACTACAAATTTCAAAAGCAATTTGATCAGATGATATGTAGAGGATTTTAGGAAGGGAGTGTCTGACCCCAAGTCTTAAACAACCCTTAGAAATAGGAAGCTAGGAGTTTTGGGCTACAGTGCCATACAGGAAAGTGAGACGGAAGCGAGATAGAAAGGGGGAGGAAGACGCCCTTATTTATTACCCGGGGTCCGACGGCTTGACGTGCCCATCCGACGTACGGCGGATATTTAGAGGTTCGAGCGTTCGTACCTGCCAGGGATCGAACCTGAGGTTATCTCCGTGGCAGTCACGAACAAAGGCAAGTTGAGGTTTCTTTTTGTCTTTATAATTTTTTATTAAAATTTATTACTGATTACTTTAAACTTTTTTGTTAAACTGCTTAACTTGATTAACTGCAAATAAAGGAATGAATTTTACATAGGAATCAATCACACGTTAAGAATGAGTTTCTCTTTAGATATCGCTCCACCACTCTACACAATGCCAAATATTCAGAACGATTAATACGCCGTTCTTTCTAATAGATTATGAGCTGGATGTAGGAGATTTATTTTGTATTACCCATAAGGAATCAGAAAACGAGCTTATGGGATTACCTTCGTCGGAGCCGGTCGCCGGTGGAGAGCTGTTCAGCATAAATGCTCTTAGCAAGCAATATAAGTTTGTCACTCAGCCTTCTTGCCTGAATAATTTTTCTCTGTTTTCCTTCCGAATAGTAGTATCAACACACGGAGTAGCCACCTCCTATAACTTATTTTTAGGGACTGCCGCTTGGCAAAAGAGTTCGCATTCTTTTAGCCCTAGAAACCTTACGATTCGTGAGAGAGACAAACCTACTGCGTGATGAGACTTTTGAGTTTCATACCTACAATACGAGTATTCGTTTTAAGATACGAGTAAACATGCAGGGCTTGATTTAAGAGGTATTGCATCGTAAACAGCGAATCAAATCGACTTGAATGGCTCCGCAAATATGACTTTGCTTGGCATACATTTCATTTTGAACTCCCGTTACGCTGACCTTCACTGAACTTTTGGAACTTTTATGGTGATTGCTGAGGCCCTTATGCCAATATTACTCCCCTCATCCAAAGATGATTTCCTCTTCTTTTGAAAGTGTTTCGGCGGACAAAAGTTGTTCAAGGTTAATTGCTGTCAACAGGTGAACCCCAAAGACCCGAAGGAGAGAACCGAGCATAGATTTCCAGACATGACAAGTGATACAGTGAAGTTTCTGAAGGTTTCAGATGTGGCATTACGGCCAAAAGATCGTGATTTCATTAAAAGATTTGGTCCGGATGAAATTAGGCACATGATTCAACATTTTGCCTTATTGCTGCAAGCCAAGAATTAGGGGAGCTTAAGGAATTCTGGCTGCAAAATACGGCAACTTCATCAAGGGGAGATTTGTGGTTCTCCATTCCAAAAAAAAAAAAAAAGATATATATATATATATATATATGTTGTAATATTTCTTATCTTCTTGAAATACTTCTATATAGTTTTGCCAGTGTCTAATGCCATTGTAGAGATTTTCCTACATTTTCCTACATGAGTCGCATAAAGAGTGACTATCGCAGCAGACATAGTGAATCTTTATTGGAAAATTTAATGCGCATATCTGTTGAAGGACTATCTATGGACAAATTTTCACCTAATGAGGCTGTAATTTTTTTTTTTCCAAACCATGTAGACCCAACACACAGCCATATGGCAAAAGAAAAATTTGTGACGTTGAAGAGGAGCAATATTAAAAAAGGTAATAAATAAATAATGTACCTAAAATTTCTTTGTAGTTTATTTTCGAGCAGGTAGTGGACTGCTATCATAGCGTCATGTCTTAGTTCTAATCAAAAGTTTCTCATTGCTACACAAAACTTAATTTATATAGCAAATGTTGCTATACATTTATTTTTTTGTAAATCAAGTCCTGTAAACATGTAAATAACAGCTATCCGTATTTTTGCACCCATGATGGTTTAGTAAAAAAATCCTTTGCCCACTTCATCTAAACACAAAAAGTGCTTTAGCACCCCTCATTTTTGTTTTGTTCAAGGGTATAACGACCACAGTCAGCAAATGAACGGACTATAAGCAGTCGCTCGTCCCTAATTTAGGGTCACGACTTCCAGGGAAGGGAAAGAGTCGGTGCCGCACGACAAACATCCAAGTTTCACCAGGATTCAAACCCGGACGAATGGTCAGAAGCCAGAGCTTAAACCACTGCGCCACTGGAGAGGCTTTAGTACCACAAAGCCTAGAAAATCCCCCCCGAAAAAAAAGAAGCTCTACAACACTGTCTTTATTTTTTATGCAACACACAAACACACAGAAAAAATATATATGCAATACATGCACTCATAGCATCCTGCATGTGAGGATGAGTGCACTGGCTAAAGTTACTATAAGGTAGGTTGTAATTTACAATACATTACCTATTTAACTTTCCTTTGAGTAATGTGAATTTGATTAATATTACTTATTTAACTATCTATCAACCTGACGAAAACGTATCTTCACCAATGTGCTGAATTTGCAGGTGCACATTTCTGCTACCAAAAAATGTATTTAACGCCGTTAAACTGAACTGCGCCGCCTCGGTGGCCGAGTGGTCATAGAGACTGGTCTCGGACCATTATGAGACGGGCCCAAGGAGGATGGTATAAGGGGAGGGAGCATAACAAGCAATCCCTATGCAAAGCTCTGAAGCCGACGCTCCTGAACGGCAGCCATCTGTTACCCTTCTGAGGGGGCTTCCATCGAATTACGTACCTAGCTACGTTATACTGGTTAGCACTTTTACATCCTGCTTGCGAAAAGAAAAAACATATTTACATTTGCGGATATACTTTATAACATTATCGCTGTTTTTTTTTGTATTTCAAAGGAATGTTAGGTCACGTTTTACCACTGCGTACACTGTAAAAAATAAGTGGTGGGGAATTCATAAAAATTTTTGAAAATAACGTGCAGCAAAGTTGCCGGTTAACTGTCCGTCTTTTAACGGAATTTTCGTTTTTAAAAGTTCCCGTTTTTTAACTTCCGTATTTTCACAGATTTTCCGTTGTCAGTAATTCCGTTTATTTCGGAAAGCTCAGTTTCAAGTTTTTTCTTATTTAGACAGAAATTTCCCCAAATCCGACAAGCTGAATATTTCAGCCCTTACACGAGAGCAGAGCCCGACTTAAGACTAGTCTGGCCCTGGGCACAAACAACTTGGGGAGGGGGTGCCCAACCCCGAGCATGAATCGTATTTTTAATAAATTAACAATGGTGCTTGCGAATTAAGGCAGCACTCCTGGTGCTTCGCGCAATTTCGCGTATAATTGTAGAAAGCACAAGAAGTGCTGCCTTAATACACAAATACTATCTACTTTAATAAATGCAAGAAACAATAAATGTTCAAAAATTGTAAACTAAAAGTAAACATTTTATCTCCATCTTTCAAATGGATATCAATAATCGATTTTTTTGAAGCAACATATCAATGCATATTTGCGCTCGGCGGAAATTAACTGGTGCACGTTGCCGTAGCCGTTTTTGCTGCCCATAATAATAAAAATTAAATGTTAGTGTTTATATTCGGAGCCCCCAGTCCATGGAGGCCCATGTGCAAGTCAGCCTCAGCGCGAGAGAATCCTTTTGTACCGGTAGTGAGGGTCGAGCCCGGGCCATTTAGGTTGAAGCCGCCCATCTTAAGCACTGAGCCAGAATGCGACAGGAACAAAGGCTCACGCTCAAGGTAAAACTTAACCGCGCGACGGTGATTTGTTTTTTCATTAATACGAGTGATTTAGTCATTTTATTTTCTATTATAGGTTATTTTTCTGAATACGTTTCTAATAATTTTATTTTTTTCTGAAAGAGGTCTTATTCCAAATTACGTATTTTTTCATCGTGAATTTTCGAAGCAACAGAATGTTTTGGAGTCTTTTTTCAACTGACAATAACTTTCAATTATCTTTAAGAAAAGGTGCAACGTACTTTTTTATAATATTATTTCACAAGACTTCTAAATATAAAATTTACCCTAGATAGCTATACAGCTTTTGTCGAAAGGATTCCACAGAATGATACACAGACATCGTACAATCACCTGTGCAATAAATTAAGTACCCGGTTTCTTACTGTAACACAATACATAATAGCTGGTGCACAAAATGGGAGAAAGGAGAAGAAATATCCTGTGACAAAATCAGATATTTCTACAGAACTTCATTATCAAATACTTTGACAGACTATGGAAATTTAACAGTTAATCAAACTCCCAAGTATTCCCATAAATCTCTCCATTTACCAGATTTTTTTTTGTCATATGGATACGGAAAAAATGACAACAGAGTTTTTCCGTTAATATAAGAAAGAGTTGCGGAAAGGTGTGTGAAAATTTTGCATTTTCCGTTACTACCTCTTCAAAACTACGGAAAAAATGACAACAGTTTTTCCGTTAATATAAGAAAGAGATTGCGGAAAGGTTTGTGAAAATTTAGCATTTTCCGTTACCACCTATTCAAAACTGTAGTTTACTGTTAATATAAGAAAGAAATTGCGAAAGGTCTCTGAATATTCAGAAATTTTCAGGCGTGTGAAAAATCCGTGAAATTCAGAGGGTTTTTTCCCGTCATTTCACGGAAAAAGTTGTATCAGAAACATAGCGGCGGATTGGCACACCGGGATACCGGGACATTTCCCGGTGGGCCACTTCAGAAAAAAACTTTAGATTATAAGATTACATTTTCTTGTAATCTTTTAATCTGGAAGTTTTTTTTAACGAACGAATAATCATTTTACAACTTATGAATAAAAAACGGTAACTTAATTTGTGCTTTATATCTGTCTGGAAAGTTATTTTCCTAAGAAAAAAACAACAACGTTTCTTTCTATCTATAATTTGGGTGTTTGCTCTTAAAAGACTTAGCAGAACTCTTTTCACTTATATGAGAAAAGTGCAGCCAGACCAAGTGCACTGTTATAAATCAATTAAGAAAAATCTCACTATACACTTAGACGTAAGTCGCTGGACTTGCAGTTCAGCGTAATTGGTAGGCGCCAGCATTCTTTTCTTATTTTGACGGCGACACTAGCGCCCACCCTTGTTTACATACAAACAAAGCGATTCTTGGGCAGATATATTTCGACATTCGTGTCCCTTAAAAGCAACAATGATGTACCACAGAATTGGCTCATATTGATCAAACTATGGGTCTACTGAAGGACGAGGTACCGATGCTATAACTAGGGGTACCAATACATACCACGCAGTAGGTGATCAGTGACAAAATAAATCTTAAAATTTAGCTGCGTAAGAAAATTGTTATGTGGCATGTGCACACATTTCAGCTCTCAGAATATTCTTCATGATGATTAAGTTGGAACCGGAGTTCTCGAGAGTCTCATGATTTTGTCAAAACCACATTTCTCAAAGAAAATGTTGTCCGGTACAACATCCCAGTTTGAGCGTCGATTGATGCTACGTTCAATCATGAGCGGATTTAGAAAATTCTTTTACCGTTAAATTGTTGTTAAAATACGATCACGACCGAATTCGTTTTAAAATGCATTTTTCCACAGTTCTCTGATATTCATTCAGGATCTAATAGAATTTTTTACATGAGGGAATTTATGAGGTATTCTCCTATAGGTATGTGTTTTTGTAAAGAACCGCAAGACTGACATTCCCGGAGAGGTTTGGTCGTTCCAATCCGCCCCTGCATACCTCGTTAATTCCGAAAGAAATCAAGGAAAGTGACTCTTGAATTCCAGAAACTTTTTTTTTCAAGGACCCTTACAAATAATTCACGAAAGAAATAAATGAAAGTGACTCGTGAATTCCAGAAACTTTTTTTTTTTCAAGGACCCTTACAAATAATTCACGAAAGAAATCAAGGAAAGTGACTCGTGAATTCCGGAAACTTTTTACAGTGTGCGGCAAAAAATAGCTTCAACTTACCACACGAAAAGTGTAGCTGCTTAAAGTAATGCATGAAGCAGTTCACAAACTCTGATGTAAAAATGGACACACGCTGTTAAATTTTGATACACATCCACACATTTTAAGTTTTAGAATTGTCATACCACTACAGAGGCCAAGGGAAAAAAATCTCATACCTTGCTTCAACTCTTTGATTTGATTCTAACAACATAAAGACTACTACCGCATTTAAAAGCACTGATGAAAGAGTCTTTTAACCCTCTGCAAGAATTGCCCCCTCCCCCCTCACATCCCCTTTCTTAATAGGCATTTTAAAAGTACGATATGTTTAATTCTAAAACTTGACATGATGTATGTATAGGCTGATCATTCTCACACCTGAGGCAAAACGCATTCAGATTGTGGATGAGTGATGGTGAGCTTCCAATTGCTGAAATTCAACGATTTGTTTCGAATCCGTACAGTCTTTTTTTTTTCACTGAAAACTACAATTCTCACTTCATAGCATCGTAAATCAATAACAGCAGTGAAATATTGCACATTGTGTAGACCGCCATGAAATACAGGATTACACCAGTATACAATACAAATCTGAAGTTGTGATTCCGCCTATTGGTGTAAGTTATGACAAGAGTGGTAAGTCAAATGATATCCGAAAACTTGAAAATTCCATCGTCCTGGAGCGAGAATAAAACTCGTGTCTCCTGGTTTGCGCCCGAGTAGTTAGCATAGTGGGGCACATACTCGGGCGCAAACCGGGAGAAGCGGATTCGATTCCCACTCCAGGATGATGAAATTTTCAAGTTTTCGGATATTATTTGACTTACCACTCTTGTCCTAATTTACACCAATAGACAGAATCACAACTTCAGATTTATAATGTAGACCACCATTTATTGTCAATTTTCTCTGTTAAAAACTTGACCTTGTTTCTTACACTTTATAAAATAACTAAAAATCAGCTAAAAGTGGCATGGCCTTTATAATGATCTCATGTTTTTAACGTTTTACATTAAACTTGAAATTAAAATATTAGATGTAAGACACCTGTGAAACTTGATTCTAGGAAGTTTTTTTTATCGGACTAGGGAGTGCAGTCTACCGCTGCGCACGCTGACACTTCTAAGAAGTTCCTATTGCGTAAAAGCAACACAAATAAAATTGGAAATCAGAAAAAAACAAAAACAAAAAAAACCATCCTAAAATCGAACTACGCTAGCGTTCAGTCCCACAACTTATAACGCACAAACGAGTAACTGGGGGTTACACAACATGGCGGCCACGCAACCCAACTAGCTTCACCGGTTGGAGCACATGCTCCCTCCTCTTATTCTATCCTCCTTGGGTAGGCCCGGGTTCGAGTCCCGATGAGATATAGGTGGTGTGTTTGTCCGATGGAACCACTGTTTTAAATTGTAAGGTCCGGAGACTGTTTATAGGCTGCTGACTTGCTCATGATGGTCATTGCACACCTACAAAGCACAGACTGACATGTAGTTTTTGCACGCATTCTTTTAATTTCACTTACACGACGAAGTCAAGCTTTGAATTCCTAGGAATATGAACAGAACAACAATTCCAAGTTGAGCACCGGGGGAAATTCTGCTTCTAAACTACGAAAAAAAAAAAAAAAAATTAGATTAAAAAAAAAGAGCTCTTACAGAAAAGTAAGAGTTCAGCTATGCATGCTGCAGCTCCATGGCAAAATGATGTGAGGATCATATTCCATTTGTCTCTCCAACTTACATACATTTGAAGCCAAAAAGTCGTCGATGCCCTCTACGATATCAAAATTAAAGTGATCGTTCTTCAGAAATTATGCGTTCATAGGGAGAGATGAAGTTTAAATATAATAATTCAGATCAATCAAATTTTAACGAATGTAAATCTGCTAATAACAGAATGCTTAATTTATTTTATTTCTGACTAGTCTGTTTAATACATTAAGATAATACAACGTAGTTTGTCACAAATATTTATTTTATCAAGTCGACCATGGTTTCGCTCGGTATTGACCTAGCTTCATCAGGACGAATGGCACGTAAATATTCAAATTGTATATGATATCATAAATGGTTTTTACAGTCACGGGTTTTGGTTAGTTGCTTCGACGCGCTTGATAGAAATGGAGTGGATGCCATGTCATTAACAAATTGCGAAGATTTCTGATATATATATATATATATATATATATACTTAAGAGCAAAACTGAAGACTAAGGAAAATATTTTAGAATTTAAAACGAATTTCTACTATACTCAAAGTTTGTCCCCTAGATATTAATAGTTATGATTTTGAAAACCTATATACTAATCTGCCTCTATCAGATATAATCACTACCTTTAAAGAGCTGTATGCAGAATTTAAACTTAACCAATTTGTTGATGTAGGAACTTGGAACTCTTATCTCAATTGCTGCATAAAAAATAACCATATCTTATATAATAATACTCTCTATAAGCAAGTGAACGGTATTCCAATGGGAACATCAACGTCCACAAATATCGCTAATCTATTCCTGTTCTTTAAGGAATATAAATTCATTAAAAATCACCCCACCTGCTCAGATAACTACCTTTACACTTTTAGATATATTGATGATCTGCTGTGTATCAATAATTCAGAAGTTATAGAGAGTGATTTTGATAATATCTATCCTAGCTCTCTTAACTTATGTAAAACCAACCACAGTAATCAGGAACTTGAGTTCCTAGACTTAAGCATTAAGCTCAACAGAGGTAACCCATCTATTAGCCTCTTTGATAAAAGAGTTAATTTTCCTTTCAAAGTAATTAAATATCTACACTGGAATAGTAACATTTCAACCAAAGTAATTGAGAATGTACTAATTTCTCAGGTCCTAAGAATTTCAAGAATTTGCAGCAACAATTTGGATTTCAATTACCACATTAATATACTATTAGAAAGTTTTCTAGAGCACGAAATTCCTTCTTCTTTCATCAAAAGAACTTTAAGAAAAATTATTCTGAATAATAGAGTAAGGTTGGCAGATCTGCTTTAATTTTCTACACAGTTAATAATATGATTCTGACCAATCAAAGCCGTAAGGAAGTTGGCTAGAGGATGCCTATTAACTACCTAAAGGAACCTTAGTGCTATGGATATGACGGTCCTATTAAAACAAAAAATTAAATAATATAAACAAAATCACAAAAAAAGCTTAAAAATCTGTTTATAAAAGAAAATAAAAACAAATAAAAAAGAAAACTAGTTATTCATCACTAGGATAGCTATACTAAAAATAGTAAAACCAACATTAAAATTAATAAGATTCTGATTAATCTATAGAAGCTCACTAAGGTGATTTAATACATGCAAAGATTATTAAATAAACTGCTCGTGTATTTTATAATATTTCTCATGTATTCTGGAGAGTTAATTCTGCTCATTCTGATCATACAGATCCACAGTCTTAAGTTTATATATTTTTTTCTCTGGTTAAAATCTCCGCGCGTTGGTTTCTTGCTGTATGAGGAGGCCATCAGCCCCACCCTCACTGCCCCCCAGCGTCTAGGGAGTGGCGGAAGAGGTCAGCCATGTTCTCCTCTTGTGAGGAGAAAAGTTTTTGTCACACAAGAGGTAAGCTCTCTTCCTTGTTTTTGGGTTCTAGGTTTTATAAGTTCAATGTTTGTACTTTATGTACCTTTTCTCTGTCGTTTTTTAGCTTTTCAGCTTTTAAGCATTGGTTTGTCTGTTAACATTTATGCGGGTTTTAACTCTTACTTTTCTTTGTAACTTTGAGCGTCTTTTTGGGGTACCTAGGAACAGAAGAAGGCTAAGCTTGTTCCTTTTCTATGCGCTGTCTATGCGCTGTTTTTTCAAAGTAGTTAAGTTCTTAATAACTAATTAATTATGCACTTAAAGCACTGCTGAAATACTTTGTACATATTGCAACTAACTGTTTAAGGTATATAACTTTCACAAAGTTTTCTTTAGTTAATTATTATCTTTAACTTATTCTCGTTTTCGTGCTGTCATAAGTTGTAGAGTAGGGGTTTTAGACTCAAGTTTTCTTTCAAAAATCTGTTCGTTATAAATTAACATTTCCTTTTTTAATTGCAATGTAAAATTTGGATTTCTTTTGCATTGTTTTTCAGGTTTAAATTCTCTCTCAAACGAACTTGGAATTTCGTTATAGCTGAAAATCATTTCTATTTATTATGTCACTCTCACAGCTTGAGTTCTCTTTAATCTTCTTCTCTCTGTTTAATAGTAACAGATGAAGAGCATGGGTCGGGCCATGAAGGTTAATGGATGCAAGCGAAATTGTTAACTAGTGCTAGGTCATGCTACTCTACGGAGGACATGACTTATATATATATTTTTTAAACTATTTTAGGTGGGAATGTTACTTGCATCTATGGCCTTGCAGAAACCCATTTCCAACTAGGTCTTTGTGGAAGTGAGAAAATGCAGAGTTTTTGCTGGTCCTTGATAAAGCCAAGGCTCAGTATTCTCGACACCTTCTACATTCAGTTGTTTTATTTTATTTTTTTATCTTTTCTCCTTTTACTCACACAGGTAGATACATAACCTTTTCTATGTTGTATTAGGTGTGAGTCAAAATTATATATGTATTTTTTTGCTTAGGTATCTTCTTTATAGAATATATATATATATATATATATATGGAAAGCTTCCAAAATATCAAGTTTGGTGGTTGAATCTGGCTTGTCAATTAGTTTTGCTTAATCTTCAACCTCAGTTACCTACCGCCGATTTGAAATGCAGAAACTTATCGCCAAAATCTTTAACATAATCAATGAGGAGAATCCGATAGTTATCAGCAATTTTTGTGCTTCTTAAACGGCAACAACATATTCCTAAAACTTTCATATTTCTTTACTATATACAGTTAGTTTTCCCACTTAGGGTGACCCGACAAGCTTCTGAAGGTCACTTTTCGATGGAGGTAATATAAATTATGCCTCACACACAATGACAAGAAAAAAATAAATAATGTGAGGTTAAAGTTTTGTTTTTAATCACGAACTTCCTCCACTCAGTCACAGCTTTAAGTGTGAACACAAATAATTATCCATGTAGTAGCAAAAATTATAAGTTAAGTTTTTCTAAGCGGCGCACCATCTTTATTTTAATTACATGTACGACACAGAGTGGCGGACATACAGTTACCGGGACCCTGCGCAAAGCATCGGTATTGGGTATCCCCTCATTATTCCCACCATCTTTGAAAAATAAAGCTTTCTGTTGCCGCATACTCCATCCATCTTTTTTCACATGCATTATTACTTATTAGCAGTATTGTAAACTCAAAAAAATTCGGCTTCGAGGTTTCAACAGAAATACACATTTTTGGTTCAATCGAACCTAATTTGACTATTTTCACGGTGGTGCGCGCGCGTGTGTGTGTGGCTTGTTGTCGCCATTACTGAAACACAATCATACCTATCAAGACGAAATTTAATATTTAGGGGTTTTGCATTGCCTAGATGGAGGAGAAATAATGGAGGTTGCGAGAGGGATAGCATTTGCTAAGGAACAAGAGCCGAAATTTTTATAAAGAAAATGTTAGTAAATGCTACAATACAAAATGCTGGTACTGCGCAGTTCTTCAATTTTTATATGAAGCGTAGTACTAGCATTTAACATGTTACATATGGTTAGTTTATAGCACAGCTTTAATTGACATTTACGCTGCATGAAGTGTGGGATCTGCTGTCACATATCATCAGATTCCAAACCCCTAAAGAGCTCGAACGTAGATAAAATCTATTTGTGTGTTTCGTATAAACCTGTTTCTCCCATGCTATTTTACTCGTATGGTGATAAAGAGATTAGAGATTTACGTAGATGATTTTAAGAAGGGGTTGTCTGACCCCACGTCTTAAACAACCCTTAGAAGTAGGCAGACAGGAGATTCGGACTAGGGTTCCCGACAGGAAAGTCACACGGAAGAAAGGTAGACATGGGGAGGAAGACGTCCTTATTTATCACCAGGGATCTGACGACTAAACGTGCCCATCCAACACACGACGGATTTTTAGTGGTTCAAGCGTTCGCACCTGCCTGGGATCGATCCTGACACTTTTCCGTGGCAATCATGACGGCTGGTTAGAATCTTTTGATTACCTAGCTCTTAAACTGGACCGAATGAGGAAAAGGAATTTTAAGGAAAAGATGGGCGGTCATATTCAATACAGAATTAAAGACAAATTGTTTATTATATTATTAGCAAATCTGCCAAAAGAAACATATACAAATCTTCTAGAAACACACACGCACGCACACACACATATATGTATGGAGAAGAAAACTGAAAAAAGAAAGAATAAAAGGGAAAAGATATAATAAATCATTATTTCTGGGCCCCTAAAGCATCACGAGGCCCCATCCTGAGCTTCGTCAGCTTCCTAGTGAATATGCTCCTGATACTACAAGGTTCATTCAGAGTCCAATAACATTTGAAATCAGTTTCATGAAAAAAATCCCCTTAAATAATTAGGGCTGCACAGAAGCTACTAAATATACTGTATTTCTATTTACTACATATTACAAATGAAAGTCCAAAATTTTAAAACAATTCTTAGCTGTACAGATATATATTTTTTTCAGAGCTTGTGTAACTGAAAGATTCTCAAACTTTCAAGCATATTGACTCCACGAAAATATTACCGATTTACCACCGACCTCCAAACAAATCGGTAATATACTGCTGTACGAAAAAAATATGACCAGATTCTTTCCTAACTCAAACCTGGAATTCTAAAATTTGTGCCTTACTGGAATTCATTATTCCTTTGCTGCTGTTTGGTATTACAGTCAATCGAAGGGAATAATAAACAGTTCGTTCTTCTTCTTCTTAGCCTGTTGGCCCCCACTGCAGGGTATAGGCCTCCCCCAGTCTTTTTCAACTTCCTCGATCCTTATCCTCAGTCCACCATTTAGCACCTCTGAGTTTCAGAAGGTCATCTCTCCATCTTGCTCTATGGTGCACACTTCATCTCTTCCTATCTTTCGGTTACCATTCTGTTAGTAATCGTGTCCATTTTTCATCTTTCAGTCTTCCAAAATGTCCAGCCCATCTCCACTTTGATTCTTTTATTGTTTTTATAATATCTATTATTCTTGTTCTTTCTCTTATAAGTACATTCCTAACTCTGCCTCTTATAGTTATTCCCAACATTCTTCTCTCTAACTTTCTTACCGATACTCTTATTTTTGCACATTGTCGTTTTGTGATACTCCACGTTTCACTCCATAAGTAAATACGGGGTTAATACATGCATTGAAATTTTTTATTTTTAAACATAATGGAGGATCGCCGGTTAAATAGTCTTTAAGTCTCCAAAAGGCTCTATTACCTTGGATAATTAATTCTTCTATTTTCGTTCATACGTGTTCAAATTTCACCTGATTTTCAAACTTATTTGCTTATTAATTTACGAGAAATGCGGTTAATATTGATTTATCACATTGGGAGACATTTTTCTTTTCAGGATAATATGTAAATTACTAACCAAAATTTGATGATATAGATTGATGAAGTTAATTGTAGTTATTCAGACCGACATTTGAACAATTCAATCAACCACACTGACAAACTGTGAATCTAAATGTAGTTGGAGCTTACAACGTGTCTTCCGGTAGACGCGCGCATACATCTAATTTACGTTTAACTTCAAAATGTCGATGCAGAACAGTTAGGACTTCTTATCCTATGCTATATGTGGAATGAGTGTATTAAACGCCGCAAAAATAAATCCTGGCTCACAAAACTATCAAATAGCCAACACAAAAAATATTGTAAAATGCTATTTTTGAGCTAATTTATAAGTAAAATAAGTTAGTTGACCAGAATCTACCGACTTAACACATACAATGTTTTGATAAAAACTTTTTCTTGAGCAGCGAGCTCTGTTCAAAAAAAGTCTTTCAGTTTCAAACCGTCGCATGGTTCATACGCTTTTTCAATCACAAAATTTCAGGACTTTTGGATTTTTTTCCAGGACATTTCCGGGACATACGATCCAAATGCTCTTGTTTAAAAATATAGTGAAACTATAGGTCTGTTCAACCTGCAACCTACAACAAACAACTTCCTACATGCTTGGGCAAACTAAATACAGAATGCAGAATGTTAAAAATGATGTCTGCTGCAGCTAATAAAAATACTGAAATACCAAAACTGTCACTGAAAATGTGACCAGGTTTAATATCTACTAAACTTTCAAATACAGTATACTACACTGATTTTGAGAAAAATTTATTTTTCTAGTTCAGTTATTGCAGCAAAAAATCTTATTCACTTTGCATCTTTATTATAGCGAATGGCATGCAGTAAGAAAAGAAATTTCATAATAGGGATTTTAGAGGCAGAGATAGGCTGTAAACAGAAGTACACAAACACCACCTAGTGGCAGAATTGTGAGAACATTTTTCAATCGGGTTTTTAATCCCTCAGCTCAAGCTGTAAACGGAAATGTGAACTTACGCCCTCTAATGACGCACTTGGGCATTAAGAAATATTTGAAATTATATGAGAAATATTTCGCACCAAAAATTTTCTCCAACAAAGAAAGAATTTTTCAAACCGGACTCTTAGAAACAGAGATGTGGACAAAAATAAGATATACGTGTACGCCCCCTAGCGACGAAACTACGCACTATTTTAAGCAGGAGGTATTCTCAAAAAGTTTTCCGAGGTGAGCGGTATGGGTCCACGGACATATTTTTTCAATCGAGTTTCCAGCTCAGATTTTGTTGCAAATACATCAGAAGCAAAAATAAACGCTTACGCCCCCTGGTGGCCAAACCATTCGTTAAAAAAAGTGAGAAATTATATGCAAAACATTTCCTCTCAAGAGCTGTATGCGACGCAGGAAGAATTGTTCAAATCGAACTTTTAGAAGCGGAGATATTAGAAAAATTGCGATTTACCTTTACGCCCCTAGCGGAAAATGTATGCATTATTTGAAAAAGGGACTATAACTAAAACAGTCTTCGATATAAATGTCATTGAAAGGAAGAAGAATTCTTTTAATTGGATATTTAGAAGCAAAAATATGAAAGAAAATGCATTTTAAATTTGATACGATCTCCATTTGCGCCCTCTAGCGGCGAAGTTGTGCTTCGGAAAAAAAAAGAAACCGGAAAGCATGGATCATCATTCTCACATTTTAAGCTTCTCAATACAAAAAGAATTTTACAAATCGAACTACTAATTGCAGGACAGTGTCTCCCCAGTCGGACAGACACAGTGATAACGGGTATCGTTTACTTGATCGAAAGGTCACTTGACCGAAAATCACTTGATCGAAAGGTACATTTTACCGAAGGGTCACTTGACCGAAAAGTTCATTTCATCGAAAGGACATCTGATCGAAAAGCTCATTTCACCGAAGGATTACTTTACCTAAAAGTTCATTACATCGAAAGATCATTTCACTGAATGGTCAGTTTATCGAAAACTTAGAATTTTGTTGTTAGAGATCTGTTGGAGTGCGGTGGGGTTTTTTGAAATACTGGCCACCTAAGCATTATCGGATTGTATAAAAAATACACTTTTAATTTCTATGAAACACCTCCACATGAGTAGGTTTTTCGAAATGCAAAATTAATTATAATGCTTAGATCTGCGCCTTTATGTCAAATTTTAATCCTCCGAGCTCATATTCACAAGGGTTACATAGTAAATCAAGTAAATAATGTTCCACTTTTACTGAACCGCAAAACATACATTTTTTGACCGTAGGCCTAGATGCAGGGCATTTTAACAGATTTTAAGCCCTACTCATATTCATAAGCATTACATAAAATGTAAAGTAACTTTTTTATGTAAACCTTATGAACATAAGCACGCGCGGTTAAAATTTGCAAAAAAGGTCTAAGCCGAGACATAGGGTCCTAAAACTGATTCTTTTTGTCTGAAAAAATGTGCAACATTATTAACTTGACATTTTATGTAAACTTTATGAACATGAGTTCGTACGATTAAAATTGGGTAAAAAGGCCTAAGCTAAGGCCTAGGGACCTAAAAAAGTTGATTCTTTTTGTCTGAAAAAATGTGCAACATTATAAATTTTACTTTTTATGTAAACTTTAAAATTTATAATGTTGCACATTTTTTCAGACAAAAAGAATCAACTTTTTTAGGTCCCTAGGCCTTAGCTTAGGCCTTTTTTACCCAATTTTAATCGTACGAACTCATGTTCATAAAGTTTACATAAAATGTCAAGTTAATAATGTTGCACATTTTTTCAGACAAAAAGAATCAGTTTAGGACCCTATGTCTCGGCTTATCAACCCCGCCTTCTCGTGGTGCATCCTGTTCCTACTAAAGGGGCTCTGACGACCGCCAATAGCGGTATAACTATACCATCGGGATTAGAGGAAATTCTATCCCACACTCACCAACCCGCTTGGCCAGCGTGGTGAGTTATGGCCAAACCCCTCCAAAATGACTCCACAACTTAAATCTTGGCCCTCAGTCTCCGGCAGCTGGAATGTACCTGGCCAAGGCAGCGGCCAGTGCGACATGAAGGCAGAGGGTGCTAAGAATCCCCGGAGGACCGGACTAGGCTGCCATCTGATGCTGACCTTGGCAACGTACAATGGACGCTCCCTATCTTCTGATTCAAGGCTTCTTGAATTGGAAGAGGAACTACAAAGGATCAAGTGGGACATCGTGGGGCTAAGTGAGGTAAGGAGAAAAGGAGAAGATCTCATCGAACTGAAAAGTGGACATCTCTTCTACTATCGTGGGACAGATACTGGCAGAACTAGTGGTGTTGGATTTATAATAAACAAGAAACTGAAAGATAAAGTTGTAGAAGTTGAAAGTTCCTCTGACAGAGCTGCACGACTCGTTATCCAACTCTCGAAAAGATACCAGGCTCAGATTATTCAAACTTATGCACCCACCACAAGTCATCCTGAAGAAGAAATTGAAGAATTTTATGAGGAAATTTGTCATCTAAATAATAAAGGTAAGCAGCACTTGAAAATAATTATGGGAGATTTCAATGCAAAAATAGGGCAACGGCAACAGAATGAAACTTCAGTAGGTAAATTCGGTCACGGCAACAGAAACCAGCGTGGAAATACTCTCGTTGAGTTTGCAGAGGCAGAAGGGTTTTTCATCTTGAACTCCTTCTTCAAGAAAAAGCCACACAGGAAATGGACATGGAGACATCCAAATGGGACGACAAATGAAATTGATTTTATTATGTGTAACAAAAAATTCGTCATAGAAGACTGCAGTGTGCTAAACAAGTTCAACACAGGTAGTGACCATAGATTGGTGAGATGTAAGATGCACCTCAACACTAAACTTGAACGTGGCAAGCTCATAAGACAAACAAAATCTATTGACATAACCAACCTTAAAAAACACCATAATACCTTCAAGTTGGAACTGAAGAACAGGTTCTCTGCTTTAGAAGGCCTAACATCGGAAGAAGTGGACATCTCTGAAGTTAACAGAAAAGTAACCAAAGCTCTTATGGAATCAGCAACAAAATTAGCTGGGTCTAAGAACAAGTTGCATGTAAATAAATTATCAGGAAAAACGAAAATGTTGATGCAAAAAGAAGAGATGAGGACAACTAAAGAAGATGCGACTTCCAAAGTGGAATATATAGAGCTATGCAAGACAGTACGAAAAAGTATCACTGAAGACGTAAGAAAATTCAACTGTGAACTAGTGAGGAAAGCAATTGAAAACAACCAAAGCCTAAAGATAGCAAAGGGACATCTCAGTAAGGGAAGAAAACAGATTATGGCACTGAGAAAAGAAGATGGTTCTGTAACAAGAAATAGAGGCGAAATTTTGACAAGAGTGAAAGATTTCTACTCCAAATTATATGAAAGGGATGATACATGCACTCCAGACATCATGAAAGATACCAGTACCAGAGTTCCTCCAGTCCTTCCAGCAGAAGTTGCACATGCAATCAAGAACATGAAGCGGGAAAAGCTCCAGGAGAAGATGGAATTACTGTAGACATCATACAAGAAGCAAGTGGAGAAATCGAAACAGTACTCGCCCAAATTTTCACTCGATGCCTTAATGAAGGAAAGATTCCTGAGGATTGGAACACCGCTACAATGATCCTGCTACATAAGAAAGGTGACATTGAGGATCTCGGAAACTACAGACCTATCAGCCTCCTATCAGTAGTTTATAAAATCTTCACTAAAGTTCTTTCACACCGCTTGAAGGTAACACTGGACATGGCTCAACCGAGAGAACAAGCTGGATTCAGGAGTGGCTACAGCACAATAGATCATATCCATGTGCTGAGAGAACTAATTGAAAGAGCGAGGGAATATGAAATTCCATTGTGCATGGCTTTTATCGATTATGAAAAAGCCTTTGATTCGGTGAAACCATCAGCAGTTACAATGGCTCTGAAAACCTGCGGTATTGAAGATGCATACATTAATATTATTAATAACATCTATGAAAATGCAAGTGCAAAGATTAGGCTGTTTGAAAATACAACACACATAAAAATTGGAAAGGGAGTGAGACAAGGTGACACCATATCTCCGAAGCTCTTTAATGCCACATTGGAGGGTGTTTTCCAGTCACTGAGCTGGGAAAACAAGGGGATAAAGATTAATGGAGATTATCTAACTCACCTTCGTTTTGCTGATGACGTAGTCATTTTTGCAACTAGCCCATCAGAGCTGCAGAGTATGATCCAGGAACTTGCTGACAAGAGTAAAGAAGTGGGATTAAAAATGAACTTTCGGAAGACAAAAGTGATGTTCAATGCTTTTACAAGAAATGAAGATTTATCGATTGATGGAGAAAAGCTGGAGATAACAGACACGTACCTTTATCTTGGACAGCAGATATCAAGTGAGGGTCACATTGATGAAGAAATTAATCGGCGTACAAAACTTGCCTGGAGAGCTTTTGGAAGAAACAGCATAATTTTCAAGAGCAATATGCCATTATGTCTTAAAAGAAAAGTGTTTGATCAATGCATCCTTCCAGTGCTTACGTATGGTGCAGAGACGTGGACCTTAACTAAAAGAGACATACAAAGGCTGCAGACAACTCAAAGAAGCATGGAGAGGTGCATGCTTGGTGTAACCAGGAGAGATAAGAAGAGGAACTCGTGGATCCGAAAAATGACAAGAGTGGAAGACATCATGATCAGAGTTAAATCCCTGAAATGGCAATGGGCTGGACATACTGCCAGAAGGACAGATCATCGATGGACAGCCGAAATTTTAGATTGGATTCCAAGGGACAGGAAAAGACCCAGAAGAAGACCACATGGGAGATGGGTGGATGAAATTCGAAAGTATGCAGGGGTGACATGGAGGAGACTGGCACAAGACAGACCGTTGTGGAGGAAACTTGGGGAGACCTTCGTCCAGCAGTGGATTGATAATGGTTGACAATGATGATGATGATGATGTAAACTTTATGAACATGAGCACTGAACATGACTTTTATGTAAACCTTATGAACATGATTAAAATTTACTAAAAAGGCCTAAGCCGAGGCCTAGGAACTTAAAATTAATTATTATTGTATTAAAACTAAATCTTTGCGTTTTCTGTGACACGGGGAAATCAAAAGTGCAATTTAAGTATGATCCCCTAACGTTTCGGTAGTCTGTCTGGCGAACTTGCACCATGCTTCAACAGATCCTGTAATGAAATCCAAAGTTTTCGATAAACTGAACCTTCGGTGAAATGACCTTTCGATGAAATGAACTTTTAGGTAAAGAGACCTTTCGGTGAAATGAACTTTTCGATCAAGTGACTGCTCGGTAAAATGTACCTTTCGATCAAGTGACCCTTCGGTGAAATGAACGTTTCGATCAAGTGATCTTTCGGTGAAACAATCTTTTCGGTGAAGTGATTTTCGGTCAAGTGACCCTTCGGTGAAGTAAACGTCGGGCAAATGAACCAGACCCAGTGATAACATAAGCACGACGCAAAAGATGCTAATAACGCAGCTTCAGTCCTCCTAACAGACAAGAACCCCCCCCCCCCCAGAGAAATCCTCAATTACAAAACATCAAGGAGGGACAAAAAGACAGGAATGGATAAAATTCCAGGACATGTAACAGAATTTTAGGACATTTCCAGGACAGAATAGAATTCTAAGACTTCTCCAGGATTTCCAGGACGCGTACAAACCATGCCGTCGGTTTTATTCAACATTGACACTGAAAATAATTACCGAATAGTTAGCAAAACGAGTATTATTAAAAAACAGTTTCATAAGGGAAGAAAATTTTTCGATATTTGTAGCATCAACTAAGTCGTTTCCGCTTCTTTTGTGGGTGTTTACAGAACATGCAAAAACAATTCTAGAATCGAAAAACCGTAAGAGAAACCTGAAATGAAATTTATCTTCACTGCTGTTAGTACATCGTTGTTCATGCTTTTCCGAGGCGGTCCCAGAAGCGTTGGGCACATCTTTGTAAAAACATGTTGTCTACCGTGATGTACGATTCTGAATATTGTTACTAGTGGTTGTCAAATAAAAAAAAAGAATATATAAGAATGTATAAGTTTGATACGTATTTCATTAACACCAACTCTTTGTTCTTAGTCTAAATTGCAATGGATTTTCTCGGATGTATAAGTTTTTTTTTTGACGAGGCAACTCTAAAAAGCATAGACTCAAAATAAACTTTCACAGCCGAAAAAGAAGTTACAATCTGGCAAAAAAAAAAAAAAAAAAAGTAAAAAAAAATGCCCAAACACAAAGAAAATGCCCAAGAACGCCCAGGCATTAGGCATGGACAGCTTCCAGGCCTTGAGGACAGTGCAGCTAAACACAACAACAAGCTTATTACCTTTTGTTTTGCTCGGATATCTGACAAACATTAGTGAAAACGCTTAATACTCAATTACAAAATTCGGAACCCTTCTATATCAAGTCGGACAATGAGTTTAAAAAGATGTACAAAGGCTCACAGGCGCCGACTGCGGGCATGCCTCGTTGCTTAAACATGCGCCCCCAGAAATAAGGGTATGCTCAGCATGCCCTGATTTCTGCAGGGGCAACCCAAAAATTATCTTTTGGTAATAATTTGCATAGTGTAATTAGAACTTATGGAATAAGATAATTCTATGAGTTAACATCAGTCATAGATTACCAAAAATAAAAAGTGATATATTCAAGACCACACTTTTGAAATAGTGTATGTTGAATATACGCATTATTTTAATATACGATCAATCATAATTTTATCCTGAATTCATGCATTATTTGTTTTTGTTTTGCTTTCGCCCAGCATGCCCTGAGATTTACAAAACCCAAGACTTCCAAGACCTAGGGCATAGTCAGCTCCCAGGCCATCCGGACTGCGAAGCTGAACACATAGCAACGTTCTCATTACTTTTTCCTTTGGTCAGACGACAAATACTAGAGAAAACAGTTTCCATAACAAATTTTAGAACCTTTATACATCAAGCTAAACCATGAGTTCAAAACGATTTAAAAATTATACCAAAGACTTTCAGGCCTGCATCTAAAAAATTTTCGCGACTTTGATTGGCAACATCAGAAAGTTATACCAAGAGTAGTTATTAAAATAACATCAGATTCTTCTAAGGAAATAGCTATATGAGTTCCAAAGGAAATGCAGAGGATGTTCACATATTTTTAGAACGATTATCCAGAAACAATATTTAAAATAAAATTCTCTCTTTCTTAAATGTTCTATCGATAGCCTTTTCTATGAACCTACATCCAGATTTCCAAGATAACAGGACGTTTCTTAAAATTGGTAGTGGTATTTTCTTCCACTTTTCTTCCACTGCTTTCTATAGTCCAATAATTGTTTTAGGTCTCCGTTTAGAAAGCGTTTTTTTTAGTAGTCTCAAGGCACAATATTGGTGACACATGAGGGGACTTTGAAGAAATATGAACAAAAGGTATAGACTTGTACCCGTCTCTTTTTTTATTTTTTCAAGAAATAGATGGTAGATTAGATGCATGACTGGTAGCCTTATCGTGATTGAGTTCTACTCTTTGAAGGCTCTGAAGATAAAAGAATGGCATCCCCTCTTTAAATATAGACATTATTTTGGTAACATGTAGAATTGATTTTAACATTCTTTTCAACTTTCCTTAACTTTAAATTTCCTATTGTATACAAGAAACCAGCAATAACCATGAATCCTTTACTGAAACTTTGTATGGATTCTTGAAACCAAATTCGTAAATCTTTTTCTGCTCTTTTGCGATAGTAAACCAACCCTTCTTTAATACAGTCGTTTAGGTAGATCAATGCTTCATCAATAGTCACAATAAATTTCCATCTGTCTCCGGCTAAGTGTTTTTCATAAAGCAGCCTACACCGTGCTCTTCGCTCAGGCCCGTGTTTAGGCAAAAAGCGGTGAACTTTATGTTTTTTGTTTGCTTTTCCAGTTCAACATCTTTGTTTATTACCCTATTTACGGTTGATACTGAGATTTTTAACGACTTAGCGGTTGCTCTTTGAGTAGGTGGGTATTCTTTTAAGACCAGAGACCTTACTTTTGAAATAGTCGTAAAAGTACATATCTTCTTTGGATATTCGTTTGGTGTTCTTCTTTCGGTCAAAAGCAATGCCTGATGATTTTTCCGGTGTTGGTAATTTGTGGCGAGAGCCACGTGTGGTCTACAACCCATAGGTAAATTGCGGCTGTAGCCTAAGAGAAGATAACAGCGGCTTATGATTTACTCGCCAGTCCATAAGTAAATAGCGGCTAAAGCTTGTGGGAAGGGAAGGCAACACAAAACATAATATCCTACATCTTTATGGCAATGAAAATCAACTAATATTTCCAAGTTAAATAGCTGTTTATATGGTTGCTATAAGAGGAATAAAATAATTTTTGTCTTACCTATACCAAAAAAGAAAGACGAACTAACACTGTCATGGCATATACAAAACTTAAATATAACATACAGACGTTTAACGTGGACCAGGAACATCAAAGATTTTCGCTCTTTCCACGTTTATAAGTGAGTCACAGAAAAATTCTCATTGGCCGCCACCGGGAGTCGAACCCAGGGTCTTCCAGTTACGCGCCGGATATGCTTCCGCTCCACCACAGCGGCCTCGAATTATCGCAGACTAACTCCACGCTAACTGCCAAACCAATTTGGCAGGTTACTTCTTGGAGCCCCGCACAATGCTGGGGATTCACCAAAGATGGTAAGCAGCAAATGAAGAAATAATTAGAAGGCGAATGAATAATTAATACAGACGTTTAACGTGGACCAGGAACATCAAACAAAGATTTTCTCTCTTTCCACGTTTATAAGTGAGTCACAGAAAAATTCTCATTGGCCGCCACCGGGAGTCGAACCCAGGGTCTTCCAGTTACGCGCCGGATATGCTTCCGCTAACACCACAGCGGCCTCGAATTCCTCCAGACTAACTCCACGCTAACTGCCAAGCCAATTTGGCAGGTTGCTACTTGGAGCCCCGCATAATGCTGGGGATTCACCAAAGATGGTAAGCAGCAACTCACTTATAAACGTGGAAAGAGCGAAAATCTTTGTTTGATGTTCCTGGTCCACGTTAAACGTCTGTATTAATTATTCATTCGCCTTCTAATTATTTCTTCAGTTCCTGCTTACCATCTTTGCTGAATCCCCAGCATTGTGCGGGGCTCCAAGTAGCAACCTGCCAAATTGGCTTGGCAGTTAGCGTGTGTGAGTCTGGAGGAATTCAAGGCAACTGTGGTGGAGCGGAAGCATATCCGGCGCGTAACTGGAAGACCCTGGGTTCGACTCCCGGTGGCGGCCAATGAGAATTTTTCTGTGACTCACTTATAAACGTGGAAAGAGCGAAAATCTTTGTTTGATAACATACTTTATTATGCTTTTGAAGAAAGTTCAGTATAGATAATTTCATTTCTCTTTCAGGAGTCAACCTCAGCTTACCCAAAAATTAATATTTTGAAAAATATGATGCAAATTTCACCAATTCAAGTCTGGTCATACATCCTTCTCCATAACCGCTTATTTTCTTAGACAACATTTCTTTCCTTTGCATGGCAGTTTTGGATTTCCTTCTCCGAGTGACATTACCTCAGCTTTGGGTTTTAATATACACTGCTGGCCACCCAAAATGCAACACCAAGAAGGAAGCATCCGATCGGCCTGAAATTCGCAGCATGCGTCGCCCGCGAGAGGACATGCAAACGATTAGCATTGCAGGGCATATGCAAATCATGTGCACCCGGCACGCCACCGAGAAGCACTATAAGAAGGGTGCACAGAAGGCGGGGTGTAAGTAGTGGAAAAGTGTTGTGCTGCCGCACCTGTGCGTGGGAAGTTTCCTGATGCCTCGTCGCAGAATACGGCAGTCATTCCAGCACGTTTCGGAGATCGACAGAGGACGAATAGTGGCTTATCGCAACAGCGGTTTATCGTACCAAGACATCGGTGCCCGTGTGGGCGACATCCAGATACAGTGAGGCGAGTATGGATTCGGTGGGTGCAGGAGGGACTGACGGGCCGACGTGAGCGATTGCTGCACCCGCGGCACACCACCGAACGAGAGGACCGGCATGTTGTGCGGCGGGCATTGACGGCTCGCACCGCCACATCACGAACGTTAGCGCAGGAATCAGGGGGTGTTGCGCAACAACCTGTGTCAGCACGTACAGTTCGATGTCGTCTGCAGGAGCGGGGACTTGTCGCACGGCGCCCATTGCTCTGATTACCACTGACGTTACACCATCGGCGAGTGCGGCGGCAGTGGGCCGTTGAACGCCGCACCTGGACTACGGAATGGCACGACATTGTCTTCTCCGACGAATCCCGCTTCTGTCTGCAACACCACGATGGTCGGATCGGCATGTGGCGGCACCTAGGGTGAGAGACTGTAAGACGCCTGCATTATGCATCGCCATACCGGTCCGTCGCCTGGCGTTATAGTTTGGGGCACAATTGGATACGACACCCGCACCCCTGTGGTACGCATCGCCGGTAACCCCAACAGCCACCGCTACATCTCCGACGTTTTGGAGTCTGTAGTCCTCCCTTACCTGCAGGACATGCCAGCGGCGACGTTTCAACAGGACAATGCGCTCCCGCACGTGGCACGCATCGTGCAACAATTCTTCACGGCCCACCAGGTGTCACTGCGGCCGTGGCCCGCCTGTTCTCCCCATATCTCACCCATCGAACACGTCGGGTCGCTGATCGGCAACCGAGTGGCCCTGCAAGCACCACCCGCGGCTACGCCTGATGAACTGTGGCAACGTGTGGAAGTAGCCTGGACCGACATACCCCAAGCCCACATCCAAAGCCTTTTTCGTTCGATGCCGCGGCGTGTAGCGGCCGTAATTGCCAACCATAGGGGCCACACGAACTATTGATGTCTGCGTGTTCCGCAAGTCGAACGGGCCTGTAAGCTCAATTTTTTCATCTTTGTATCTGTTGTTATGTGACCAGTAAATCTGGCTTTGCTATTTACTGTCCCTCTTGGTGTTGCATTTTAGGTGGCCAGTAGTGTATGTTTGAGATTGAAAAAGTTTCAGAGCTTCTATAAAGTTACATAAGCTTGGATGGGGATGATAAAAGTGAGTATTAAGCCGAGCATGAAAAGACTCGCATGCATTCGTCGTATGTTCTGTTGATGCCTGGCATTCAGCATTTTTTAACGCAAGAAATATCCTTTTCTGTGAGGGTCTCTAAAGCGCCAGAATTTTCTTCTACAACATGGGTTTATTATCTCTGATGGACGTTCAGAAATGTCCTCTTCAGCTTTTCGCCGCAAATTTTCTTGTGGGGTCTAAGGATTAAAAAATATTTACCCGCAATTTACCTACAGCCCGATTTCCCCCTCTATTATTAATAATATTGTTTTTTTTTTTTTTTACATTTAGATATGCTAATTCTATATTTTTCACAGCGTTTATTAATTACAGAATACGAATAACAAAACCTCCTATATCCACAGCTTGTTCACGTGTGCCATTTTCTTAGCAGAAGATATTTAACAGCAACAGATGTGTTTTTCGTATCAATCTATACGCTGTTGCCAGTTTCAGTTCTTTGAACTTTTATTTTCTCTAATTTCTTATCAAAAACGTTCTAAAAATCAGTGAACATCCCTACACTTTGTTTACCTGTTAGTACCATCCACATTTACACACTGAATTGTTGTTATTCTACCTTTCATCCTTATGCTACTTTTCTCGTTTTTGTTATGAAATCGATTTATCGGGTATCATCTTATAAAACAAACCATAGTCATCCATGTTATACACATCTTCAGTTCATAGCCATTTGTTTTCTTTCCTCATCCACTGAACATTCAGGTCTTCATGTTGGCGCAGTGGTCTAAGCGCTGGCTTATGACCATACATCCGTGAAGGGGTCCGGGTTCGAATCCCAGTGAGGCATGGATATTTTGTTTGTCTTACGGCACTGGCTCTCTTCTTTCCCCTAAACCAGTGGCCCTAAATTATGGACGGGACACTGCTTGTAGCCCAGTGAGTTGCTCACGGTGGCCGTTAAACCTCCAATCAAAGAAAAAAAAAAAAACTTTCAGAGCTTTCGGCTATTTCAGTATGCTTTAAAAGAAACCAAAACTGAGGAACGAAAAAAGCATACACAGCATGCAGTCCCCGCGAAAAACAGGCGTTGGATAACTGGAGGTTTTAGAATCCGAAGTGTGAAATGGGTGATGTGGCACTGTCTTTTTCTGAGTATAACCTCTCTGAAAATGTAAAACGCAGCAGTTAAGCTACTGCCATTTGGTCAAATCGTAAAGAGAATCATACGAACAGAGTAATTAGTCCATATCTCTCCGTTTAGTAAAACTACGGTATTTAACCGGACGAACACACACACACTGATCGCCTCATTTCGGTCAGATGCAATAAATCCCACAAGAGTCTGCCCTTGATTTTCGGAAGCTGAACACACTTCGGTAACGGCATCATTTTTTTTTCTTTAAGCGAGTAAGCACAGGGCCGGATGTATATGGGGACAAAAGGGGCAATCGCCCCTTCTCTCCCAGTCAAAGGGGCCTCCTAAAAATTATTTTATTAAAATAAAAAAATAAAAAATTTTATGAACAATTTTAACAATGACCTACTTTTTAATTTTCATTACTAATGTTGTTATTATAATTTAAATTTCGGGGTGTTTGCTCTCATAGAGGAAATTTACCAGCTTGCAGCCTTTACTAAACTCAGGTCTTTACTAAAAACTAGGCCTTTACTAAACTTGCAGGTTTTACTACAAACTAGGCCATCTCAACACATGCGATTTTACTCCATGATTAAGGGCTCGGTGATACTTTTCCAAGTATTAATGTAGCTCTTCGAATACATATTTGAGCATGACGCTTACAGAAGAAATCTCGCTCAGCGCTGACCTTCAGGAGAGAAATCACGGCGTTGACCTTGTCCTCACGCTGACCTTCAGGAGAGAAATCATTAAGCAAATTGCCTTGAAAAAGCGTTATACTGCATAAGAACCACGATGTTTCATGAAAGATTAAGTGCTCTATTCCTACTGGATGTAGAAAGCGGTGTTCTAAAGATGATACAGTTTGAGGAATTCATTAAAGAGTTATTATGATTGTGAGAGCGAAAGTACTGGTCACGTGTCGTAGCGCCGCCTCCTACTTACGGATCTGAGGCGTCCACGCTATATGGTCTCTCACAGCAACAAGGAAGTGTTTGTGCTTCTCTGAAACACTCCCCTAAAATCTGTTCGAGCGAACAAACGAAGCCTTCCCCCACTTTAATATTAAATCTGTGATTCGGGAAGACGGAGCGACAACAGCTGAACGGACAGGATAATATTCACCTTAAGATATAATGATATCAAGAGGAACTTCTATTAACAACACACAAACACTTATTACGTAAACAATTAGAGTCTAGACGGCGGTGGATTACTCTTTATCTAAAATCAGGTTTCACTAAGGATTGGACCAGACAAAGATCGTGAAACACGAAAGCTAGGATGATCACTTCCTGAGGAAATCTCGCTCAGCGCTGAAGTTCTAGCATAGTCTACCTGACACTAAGTAGATCTATATCTCGGTGAATCTTAAGAAATAGTAGTCTAACTATTCTTCTCTACCATATGTTCCAGTCTCAGCCTGTGCTAATCTCGTATTCCCTGTAGCGAAATATCTACTACACCAGCGGGATCCCTGACTAGGGGCTATTCCGCTGCAGCCGAGCGTTTTATCTCTTCTAGGATAGATGCTCGCCAAAGTCCCCCTGAGCGTTGGACACTCTCTGGCCTGGAGCGTCCCTCCGCCCACACACAATAAAAGGCAAACGCTTCGCGTCTCCTTCTATCGGAGAACTGCTCTCTCCGTTGGACGAAAGCAGACTAACTAACAGCTCATCTTCAAGGGACCTGCTAGACTCCCCCTTTCGAGCTCTGCGCGAAAACCACGGCGCTGACCTTGTCCTCACGCTGACCGGCTGATGAGGCTCGACTTTCCGGTCACGTGGGTCACCTTTCGCGCCCTTCTCCGACCACGCCCATGGGCGGTGGCGAGGCTTCCTGCTAATGAGTTTTAATACTACCTTTCGCGTCTTCGCGGTCCCCGTCAGATCCTCCATTAGTGAGTGCCCTCTTTGAGAAAGTAATCCTACCGCCGAAGTACATTCCTATAATAACACAATACACATTGTTATGTTCATACAAAGGTAGATGGCTGTTTTTCAGACTTGTAGGCGTCTGGACGACACTAACAATGTACAGCGAAAGTCGCGGTGTCATTGACGATGCTATCAGTTCGTCGAAAAAGCCTCGCCCTTCTAAGGCGTGAGAAACTGAAGTCCTATGTTGCAGCTCTCGACTTCTGAAAAATAGGGAATGTTTCCGAACTTTCTGTCGCCATTTTGGGGCTTGTAATGCTTCTTTCGTCATGAAAAAGCAACATAATGTTCATCATTAATATTAATTAACATGGTTAATGTGTCCGTTCTTACAGGCCCTTACTTCTGAGACGAAACATGTGGGATGTCATATTTCACATGTAGAGTCTTAAACCAAATAAGCAAAGTTCGTTCGGTAATTTCTCCGACGTCTCTTTAATCAGATACGCCCACACGCTTCTGTTGCGACATACACATATACACACTGGGCAGTACCACCAAAGAATCTTGCTAGGTTACTACCTGAGTGTTGACTCCTCCCCTTTTCAATTATCTAGGGTGCGAAGCCCTGCTCCTTCACTAAAAGCTAATCGTGACAGTGCATCTGTATGGGGAATTAATTTCCCTGTGATGTGTGATATGGTTAAGTTGAACTGGGCGATGCCTAAGCTCCACCTCTGTAGCTTTGAACTCTGTGAAGCCGCGCTGGTCAAATAAGTTAGAGGGTTATGGTCAGACATAATCTCGATCTGGTGTCCGAAGATCCACCCCTCAAACTTTTGTAACAACCACACTATCGTGGAGGCTTCTTTATGGCCAGCCGCCCAGCGTCCCTGCGTGCTAGTCAGTTTTTTACTGGCGTACGCTACTGGTCGGACTTTCCCTCTCTCATCTCTTTGCCCCACACAACACGTTACTGCGTAGGCGCTGGCGTCCGTGTGTAATACGAACGGTTTACTAAAGTCTGGGGTAAACATTACGGGTGCCGTACATAATAGCCCCTTTAGAACTGTGAACGCTTCCTCCAGTTCTGGTGTCCAAACAACTTTCTCTGACGCCTTCTTTCCGGTCACATCACTTAGCAGTTTCGGTATCTCTGCAAATTTAGGCACATAATCTCTGTAGTAACTACACAGTCCGAGAAAGCTCCGTACCTCCCTTTTTGTCTTGGGTTGTTCTAAATTCCGCACTGCCTGAAGTTTCTCGGGATCTGGCTGGTGGCACCCAGAACCTACTACATGCCCTAAATAATAAACGCTCTCCCGGGCGAAACATTTCTTTAGGTTGCCCGTGAACCCGGCTTCCTCCAGACTCCTTATCACCAACCCCAAATGCTGCACACGCAATAAACTTCCCGATTTAACGGAAATTATATGCTCCCTTTCCGTAGTGATTCTTACCTCTCCGGAGAAAAATTTGCCCATATCACTTGCTAATTCATTTCTGTAGCTCCGGTAATTGCTCTCCTGTTATCGTTGGGCTCCCTACTCGTACGTCCGTCGGACACGCCCTCTCTTCCTCCGTCCTCCTCGTTGGCATTTCCTGTATATCCCCGGAATCATCGTCTGAATCCGAGATGACCCCTACGACGTTGTCCCGGGCCTGTACTTCCTCAGCTTTCCTACGCGCACGTTGTGCTTATGTCCCCGACCTAAATCGATAACGTAGCTATTAATCCATCGCTTCTCTAAAATAAATAGACGACCTGTCCATCTTGCATAAATTTTATTCTTAGATTCGGGGATGAGTGCTATGACTTGGACTCCTACTTCAAAGGTTTTCGACCTCCGCCGTCGTTTGTAGTACGAGGTGTACCGTCGCGGTTGATCCTCTGCTACTTCCCCTGCTTGCTGTGCCATCTTTTCTACTCTCTCCTCCCACTCCTGAAGGTATTGGGTCGCCGACGCGGATATGCCTCTAGGTCCAATAAATTATACTTTTACCTCCTGAAATGGTAACGCTGGCCTCCTAACTGGGGTTATGTGTACCCGGTCGTTCCGTGTGACTCGACTCCTAAGTTGGCAAGCTTGGCAGTCATCACAGTATCTTCTAACATCTTTCTTGACGGATGACCAATCAAATGAGTGACGGATACGCTCTAAGGTCTTCTTGTGGCCTAAATGAGCCGAAAACACTGAGTCGTGCGCCAACCTCATTACTTCCCCTCCAACATTCCGGCACTAGATGATTGACTGTTTGTCTTAACACCTTCTTTCGGTGCTGTAGTCGTCCATCCAAAAGAAATCTACCCTTCCCCTCTATGACTGGACTAAACGCTTCCTTCAGTGTGTCTGCTGATCCCTAAAAACTCCGTAGTCTGAGCTATAAGGCTCCCCCGTCTATGGGACTCCAATCTCGGCCTGGGCTTGGATCGCGCGCCGTCGACTGCCAAGTTTCCGTCCCCGGATCTCATTGGCTGCCTGTCGCGCGCTCCGTGGATGCCCCGCCTATCTCTGTATCCTCTGTCTCTGATGTCTGGGGCGACAACGGGTCTTTCGATGCGTTCTCCTCTCGCGACGCAAATATCCTGGGTTTCCTTTAAGTCTATCCCCGTAAGCTTTTTTCTTTCCTGTAAATCACTTTCGTCGTCCTCCTCTCCTGAAATTGTAAACGCCCCCTGGGTTGAAACTAACCATGCCGCCCCGGTGGCGCAGTGGTCTAAGGCGTTGGCCTCTGATCATTCGTCCGAAGGGGTCCGGGTTCGAATCTCGGTGAGTCATGGATGTTGTGTTTGTCTTACGGCACTGGCTCTCTCCCTTCCCTGGAACCAGTGACCCTAAATTAGGGACGGGCGACTGCTTATAGCCCATTGAGTTGCTCACGGTGGTCGTTAAACCTCCAATCAAAAAAAAAAAAAACTAACCATTCGGGACTTGCTTGCCTAGCTTCCTTCATCTTAGCATAATCTAACGGCGTAATTTACGCATCGTTACTGAGCTGGGGTACGATCGCAGAAATTATTTCTGTCATGCCTATTGCCTCTTTCCTGGCTTTTTCCAAATCTGGGTCTATTAATCTAACTTGCAGTTATTTCACGGGAAAGTTGGCGGTCCTTCCGTCAAATCCCGTCAAATGAATCCGCCCGATCTCCTCCTCATCTTCTTCTTCTAACTTACCCTCTTTTACACAACAAAATTCGGCCCCGCTGTCTACGATTATTCAAGCCCGAATTCCTTTCTCGGTTTCTATCCTTAATTGTCATCCTACGGGTATCTCCATTATTTCGCACTTGCTACCCTCGGATCCCAGTATCCTTCCCATTTTTGCATTTAACTTCATGGGGTCCTCTTCGAGTTTTGCCTCGACGCCCCCTTCTTCTGTTACTTCCCTTCTCTCCCCTCTATTCGCTGCCCGACTTACTTTTCCATTCCCATCGTTTCTCCCATTGCCTGTTGATCCCTTGTTATCTTGCCCTGGAGTAACTCTCAGCTGGCAATTCATTCGTCGGTACCCCGCCTTACCGCAAAGAAAACAGATCACACCCTGCTCAAAATTGGAGTTCTCTGGTGGTCTATTAAGTGCCCCCGTATTTTGGAACCCTGATCCGGTCGCTGGGAATTTCCTTTTCTGGGGTAGCCGTTATTCGGCTGATTTTCCCTCTTTATCTGGTTTGTCCCTCCTGTATTAAACGGACCTCCTTTAAAAGTAGAGCCCGCCGCATAATTGTTTTTAGGTCTCCCTTCTCCCAATTCCATAGCTTCTACATGTGTCTCATAAAAGTCACATAACTCTCCCAGTTCGCTCGCTAGAATCAATTTCCCTACGGCACCCTTCTGCAGCAGTTAAGTTTTCAAACATGGAGAAAGCAAACCCTTTAATTTATCACAAATTAATAAGTTCATTAATTGCTGGAATTCTAATACGCCGCACTTTTCCACGTAGTATTGGAGCGCTCGTCCAATACGATCTGCTAACTGCTGGAAGCTTTCCCCTTTATTCCTTTTCATTGTCTCAAACTGTTTGAGATAGATATCGGGGGTCAAGTGGCACTCCGCCAAAATAGCTTCCTTGACGGTGCGGTAGCAGTCATACTGCTCCAGGGTTAGTCGTCTGAACAAGTGGTTCACGCATTCTGCGTTAAATAAAGCCACGACTAACCGTCCCTGCATCTCTTCTGGAACAGCATGTAACAAAAAGACCCTCTCTATGGAATCGAAGAAATCTATAGGATTTCCTTAGGCTTAGAGGGACTCTTTGGAATCGTCCTCTTTATTATTCTCATGTAATCAGCTAGGCACCCCTGATCGTTCCCTTTCTTCGCCGCAGCCGGACTTTTTGAGGATAACTGTACCTTACTCAGCTCGAAGTCCCTTTCTTTTTTTCTATCAGCTAATTGTAGCTGAAGCATCCTCTCGGCCCGTTCGGCTTCTAGTTTGATTTTTTTCAGTTCTCTCTCCGCTTCTAGCTCGGTTTTCCTCAGTTCTCTTTCAGCTTGCTTTTCTTGCCATTCCCTTTCTGCTTTCTTTTCTTGTAATTCGAGCATACGAAATTTAAATTCCAATTCTAATCTAGCGGTATCCCCTTCCATCTTTCTTTGGTTAATCTGTACCTCTTGGTTAGAATCTGAGCTGTTATCTATCTCTTTATCACTTTTCCCTTCACTTCCCTCTACACTCTGTTCTTCGTACTCCTGACTCTTTAGCCCGTCCAAAAGCTGATCCATATTTCATGCAATATACCTATACAACACTCATAAAACCAATATACATATAAAAATACACTCAAATTTTCGATATCAGCCTATGCTCTCAAACTGGTTAGACTATTCACTCCTAACATTCCTACATGCTTATTTCAACATATAATAATAAGACACAATTAAATTCCTAACTTAAATAATAACCTCAAACTTTACACATAAATACACTTCAACAATTGATAATATCTTTGACCCTATGGTCTCTAACTGTTCGCACCCTAACGCGAATTCTGTTAGCTTTAGGAAGCTAAAATACAACAGGTAGTGCCTTGGAATTAAAATTGCGGTTCCAAAGTGGTACTTACCCGCTGAAGCGATTCGAGCTTCCTTCTGCTTCATTCTGTGTCTTAGGATGGCGGGGCACTTCACTTTGGTTTGAGTTCTTTTTTTGTTTGGCACCACTCAGTCCTGTTGCACTGTGAGGCACTCTAGTTACGAGCTCTCCTCACTGTATTCGTTCTTTCGTCATCCACTTTCACCGATTGAGTCTTGTAGCCCGTGAGGCACTCTGGTTACGTGCTCTCCTCACTGTATCCACTCTCTCGCCGTCTGGGTTGTATGTCTCCTTCGATGCACTGGATCTCTCGTCCACCGCAGCGTGTGAGAAGCGTCCTGGTTGCGGACCTCCCTAGTCATCCGTCGTCGGATAAAGTTCTGTCGGTACCTTCTCTTTCACCTATGGGTACCGGGATCTTTCTCCTGCCTACCTAACCGAATTTCTCCTCTAATTCTCCTCAGCCTGTCTCTCTCCTCAAAGTTCGTTTGTTCTATATCCTGCCGATGACTGCGCCATTACTCTACTGCAGTGAGAGCGAAAGTGCTGGTCTCGTGTTGTAGCGCCACCTCCTACTTATGGATCTGAGGCGTCCACGCTACATGGTCTCTCACAACAACAAGGAAGTGTTTGTACGTCTCTGAAACTTTCCCCCAAACTATGTTCGAGCGAACAAACGAAGCCTTCCCCCACTTTAATATTAAATCTGTGATTCGGGAAGACGGAGCGACAACAGCTGAACGGACAGGATAATATTCACCTTAAGATATAATGATATCAAGAGGAACTTCTAATAACAACACACAAACATTTTTTACGTAAAAAATTAGAGTCTAGACGGCGGTGGATTACTCTTTATCTAAAATCAGGTTTCACTAAGGATTGGACCCGACAAAGATCATGAAACACGAAAGCTAGGATGATTACTTCCTGAGGAAATCTCGCTCAGCGCTGAAGTTCTAGCATAGAGTCTACCTGACACTAAGTAGATCTATATCTCAGTGAATCTTAAGAAATAGTAGTCTAACTATTCTTCTCTACCATATGTTCAAGTCTTAGCCTGTGCTTATCTCGTATTCCCTGTTGCGAAATATCTATTACACCAGCAGGATCCCTGACTAGGGCCTATTCCGCTGCAGCCGAGCGTTCTATCTCTTCTAGGATAGATGCTCGCCAAACTCCCCTGAGCGTCGGACACTCTCTGACCTGGAGCGTCCCTCGGCCCACACACAATAAAAGGCAAACGCTTCGCGTCTCCTTTTATCGGAGAACTGCTCTCTGCGTTGGACGTAAGCAGAGTAACTAACAGCTCCTCTTCAAGGGACCTGCTAGACTCCCTCCCCCTTTCGCGCAGCGCCTGTGCAAAAACCACGGCGCTGACCTTGTCCTCACGCTGACCCGCTGATGAGGCTCGCTTTTCCGGTCACGTGGGTCACCTTTCGCGCCCTTCTCCGACCACGCCCATGGGCGGTGGCCCGGCTTCCGGCTAATGAGTTTTAATACTACCTTTTGCGTCTTCGCTGTCCCCGTCAGATCCTCCATTAGTGAGTGCCCCCTTTGAGAAAGGAATCCTACCGCCGAAGTACATTCCTATAATAACACAGTACACATTGGTATGTTCATACAAAGGTTGATGGCTGTTTTCCAGACTTGTAGGCGTCTGGACGACACTAACAATGTACAGCGAAAGTCGCGGTGTCATTGACGATGCTATCAGTTCGTCGAAAAATGCATCACCCTTCTAAGGCGTGAGAAACTAAAGTCCTTTGTCTGAAGTTCTCGACCTCTGAAAAATAAGAATGTTCACGAACTTTCTGCCGCCATTTTGGGCTTGTCATGACATTTCGTCATGAAAAAGGAACATAATGTTCATCATTAATATAAATTAACATGGTTAATATGTCCGTTCTTACAATGATTATTATTATAATTTTTATTATTATTGGGGTTTAACGACCACCGTGAGCAACTCAGTGGTATTTAAGCAGTCATCCGTCCCTAATTTGGGGCCACTGACTCCAGGGAAGGGAAAGAGTCAGTGTTGTAAGACAAACACAACATCCATCCCTAACCGGAATTCGAATCTAGACGCATTTTGGACGAATGATCAGAAGGCATCGTTTAGACCACTGCGCCACCGGGGCGGCAAGTATTTTCAGATGTCAAGTGTAGAAAGAAAGGTTCTCTGTACGTATTGTATTGTTTCTATGTATGTATAGCTTGTCAGTTCCAATTACATGCAGTAAAATGGCTATGATGTGTAAATTTAGTGAACTGTACTTTTTGCTATGTATTTTAATTTCTGAATTCCAGGGGCCAACCGAACCTGAAGTGCTCCGGGGCCTCCCAAGATCAAAATCCGGCCCTGAGTGGGCGTGGTGGTGGATGTTGTCTCACCTATTCCGGAAAATTCTTTGGGGGGACCCATCTAACATTCTTCCGGGACACACTTAAGAAGATCAGGCGGGCAATTCCCAAGTGTCCTTTGAAAGTGATTATTTTAAGAGGCGATTAAACGGGTATTTATTCTCTAATGAGAAACACCAAAATGTCGCTAGAATGTCCTGGCGTGTGGCGGTCAGCGAGGTGGCGGTTTGAAGGGGGAAATTCCCATGTAGTAGAATGGGATAACATTTGTACCCGTAAGCTGTGGGCGAAAGACGGGGTGGCGGTTTATCGAGATTCGACTGCATTCTTGAAATATTTTTATTCGGAAATTAAATAATTTCTTTCGTATAACTTAAGGAAGTTTTTATACACATGTGTATAGCCCATGTTTGTGCGTGAAGTAAGCATGATTATTCAATGAATGAAATACGGGATTACGCTATTGTAGAATACAAATTTTCAAGTTGCGAATCCGTTTATTTGTTTAAATATGACATGAATGTTATTACCTGACTAGCATTCATGTCATATTTACACCAATAAACGCATTCACAACTTCAAAATTTGCATGATCATTCGTTGCAACTAATTTTACAACTGAAGCAAGGCTACCTTTCAGCGCAGTTGAAGGATATTGGGATATTGAACTTGAAGCGTTTTATAAGATAAAATATCGTGCAGATGATCTTTAGTTGCTTAAAATAATAATTATTATTGGAAACGAGCTTAAACTGCTCTGTTCAAAAATAAGAATGCCAAGTTTTAGTACAAAAGTTTCGGTAAAAACGCTGCACGAGTATTTGTAAAACCGGCAAATTATAATTTTTTTGGTTGGCGATTTAACGACGGGCTATAAGCAGTCGCCCGTCCCTAATTTAGGGTCACTGGCTCCAGGGAAGGGAGAGAGCCAGTGCCGTAAGACAAACACAACATCCATGCCTCACCGGGATTCGAACCCGGACCCCGTTCGGACGAATGATCAGAGGCCATCGCTTAGACCACTGCGCCACCGGGGCGGCCAATTTACAATAAACAGCAATCCGTATTTAAGATAACAAGAATCAAATAACGATTAGTAGATGGAATATACAAATTAATGCTTTTAAAAGTAGAATGAATTTTCCTCTTAATGATAAATGGCGCTTCAGCTTATAAAGTCAGCATTTGTGTTTCAGCAATCAACGTTGCATATAAAATATCATTCCTAATTTGTATTAATTTTTTTCAGGCTTCACTAAAATTAATTTCTGCACAGCATTTCGCTCAATTTTGGGTGCAAAATAAAATTTAATTGTATCAGCATAGAAACCGGATACTGGTGCTTATTTTTAGCACGTCTTTAGTAAAAAAAGATGGTGCTTCTGTTATCGGTTTGTCCGTTCGTTCGTCAGTCCGTCCGTCCGTCTGTACCCACGGAATCTCTGCAACTATTTGTCCGATTTGAAAAATTCTTTTTGCATTCTGAAGCTTGGAATATGCAAATGATGATCCTTCTTTTCGTTTTTTTTTTTACGATGCACAATTTTGCCGTAAATGCAGGTGATGTCGAATTCAAAATTACGTTTTAATCCACATATTTGCTTCTAAACATCCGATTGAAAAAAAATCTTTTATCTTTCGATTCCATTTATGTCGAAGGTATTTTACATATAGTTTCATTTTCAAATTACGCATAGAGTTTCCGCTAGGTGGCGTAAAAGTAAATTACATTTTTCCCGATAACTCTTCTCCTAAAACTCCGATTTGAAAAATCTTTTTTCAGCGGATACATCTCCTAATGGAAAATCTTTTGCACATAATTTCGAATTTTTGGTAAAGAATACTATAACCACCAGGGGGCGTAAGCGTTAATTTTTTGCTTCTGATGTGTTTTTGCCATAAAACCTGAGCTTCTAAAATATAGATTGAAAAAATTCTTTCGTGGACTGATGCACTCACATCGATAAACTTTTTCGGAATACTTTCTTCCTAAAATATCCCACAGTTTCTCCGCCAGGGGGCGTAGATGTATATCTTATTTTCGTCAATATCTCTACTTCTAGGAGTCCGATTTGAAAAATTCCGTCTTTGTTGGATAGTGTTTTCCGTGTGACATGTTTTTCATATAATTTCAAAATTTTCAAGTAATTCATAGACTTTCCGCTAGGGGGCGTAAAGGTAAATTGCGTTTCTCCCTCTATCTCTGCTTCTAAATCTCCGATTTAAAAAATTCTCTCTGCACCGAATACAGCTTCTGATGGGAAATCGTTCGCACATAATTTCTAATTTTTGTAAAAAAATGGTTTGGCCACCAGGGGGCGTAAATCTTAATTTCCACTTCTGACGTATTTGCAGCAAAATGATAGCTTCTAAATTTTCGATTAAAAACCTCGTTTGTAGACCGATACTACTCATGTCGCCAAACCTTTTAGGAACATTTTCTTCTTAAAATAGTGCATGGTTTCTACGCCAGGGGCGTAGATGCATATCTTATTTTTGTCAATATCTCGACTTCAAGGGGTTCGATTTGAAAAATTCCTTTTTTGTTGGATAGTGTTTCCAGTATGACATGTGCTTCATATAATTTCAAAATTTTCAAGTAATTCATAGACTTTCCGCTAGGGGGCGTAAAACTAAATTGCCTTTCTTCCTTTATCTCTGCTTCTAAATCTCCGATTTGAAAAATTCTTTCTGCACCGGATACAGCTCCTGATGGGAAATCGTTTGCACATAATTTCTAGTTTTTGTAAAAAAAAAAATGGTTTGGCCACCATGGGGCGTAAACCTTAATTTCCGCTTCTGATGTTTGCAGCAAAATATGAGCTTCTAAACTCTCTATTGAAAAAAACGTCGTTTGTAGACCGAACTACTCGTGTCGGCAAACCATTTTCCCCGATAACTCTTCTCCTAAAACCTTTTAGAAACATTTTCTTCTTAAAATAGTGCATGGTTTCTACGCTAGGGGGCGTAGACGTATATCTTATTTGATTCAATATCTCGACTTCTAGAGTCCGATTTAAAAAATTCCTTCTTTGTTGGATAGTGTTTCTAGTGTGACATGGTTTTCCTAAAAATTCAAAATTTTCAAGTAATTCATAGACTTTCCGCTAGGGGGCGTAAAGGTAAATTGCGTTTCCCACTATTTGTCTGCTTCTAAACCTCCGATTTGAAAAATTCCTTCCGCACGGGATACAGTTCCTGATGAGAAATCCTTTGCACATAATTTCTAATTTTTGTAAAAAAATGGTATGGCCACCAGGTGGCGTAAATCTTAATTTCCACTTCTGGTGTATTTGCAGCAAAATATGAGCTTCTAAAATCTCGATTGAAAAAAAGTCTTTTGTTGACCGATTCCACTCATTTCGCCAAACCTTTTAGGAACACTTTCTTCTTGAAATAATGCATGGTTTCTACGCCAAGGGGCGTAGATGTATATCTTATTTTTGTCAATATCTCTACTTCTAAAAGTCCAATTTGAAAAATTCCTTCGTTGTTGGATAGTGTTTCCAATGAGAAATGTTTTTCCTATAAATTCAAAAATTTCACGTAAATCATTTAAGACTTTCCGCTAGGGCGCATAAAGGTAAATTGCGTTTTCTCCTCCTAAAACTCCGATTTGAAAAATTCTTCCTGTATCGCATGCAAGACCTCATGGAAAATATTTTTCACATAATTTCTAATGTTTTGTAAAGAATGGTTTGGCCACCAGGGGTCATAAGTGTTAAATTCTGCTTCTGATGTATTTGTAGCAAAATCTGGGCTCCTAAAAACTCGACTAAATTTTTTTTCTTGGACCGATACCGCTCATATGGATAAACCTTTTGAGAATACTTTCTTCCTAAAATAATGCATGGTTTTCCCACCAGGGGATGTAAAGTCACATCTTATTTTTGTCGATAACTCTGTTTCTAAGAGTTCGTAAGCTCAAGATTCCGTTTACACCATTATCTGAGGGATTAAAGACCCGATTGAAAAACTTCTTTCTTCCGTCAGATACTATTGTTTTCCATACCGGTTCCATTGCCTTCGAATAGCTTTGATAAATTTATTTTGCGTCAGAACGGATTCAAAAGACGTGCTTATTACACCCGAAAATTCGGTGTCATCTTTCTTGTTATAATGATAATACCATTTTTGTTCTTTATGTGCGACATTGTTAGGCGCTATGCATTTTGGTGTCTCTTGATCCGATCTGGTACTAATAAACATTATTGTTTTTTCGCTGTTCTTTCTAGGTTGAAGTTAATGCTTTTAAGCGTATACTATTATGACATGAAATTAAATTTGCGTGGAATGAACTACCCCAAAATATTCAATGTAAAAATAGAACACAATTTTCACTGGTAGGTGCTTACGGTTACCCAAGTTACTTCCCAAAACCACTTTCCCAATTGTCTGTGTTGTTGTTTGTTACCAAACAGCACAAATTGCAGCATATATATTGTCTATGTTGTTGTTTAGCAAGCAGCGCAAATTACAGTATACCTATATGTTTTGCTTCCGGGCGCAAACCAACTTCCCTACGCCGCTGTGAAATAGGAATATTAGGAACTTTTTTTTTTATTGGAGGTGTAATGACCACGGTGAGCAACTCAATGGGCTATAAGCAGTCGCCCGTCCTTAATTTAGGGTCACTGGTTCCAGGGAAGGGAGAGAGCCAGTGCCGTAAGACAAACACAACGTACATGCCTCACCGGGATTGGAACCCGGACCCCCTTCGGAAGAATGATCAGAGGCCATCGCTTAACCACTGCGCCACCGGGGCGGCATTCGGGATTTAGTGCATATTGTATTCTGTGAGATTTCGCTTTCATATCTAATATGTCTACTAAGCGGAAATAATAATTCATTGAACGACGTCTTTCAGTGTCTTTGTATAACCGGCACAGCAAACCATGATGACCATATCCACTCATTTTTCGAGGCCAATTTATGTGCAATTTGAATAAAAGTGAATTTAATTTTGATGCATGAAACAGGTCGCTGGCGATTTTAGAAGAAAATTTCTTTAAGTTAACTTTCTAAACGCTTTCCACATTATTTGCATTTCTTTTGAGAATTTTGTCGAACACTCATAACTATCCTAAAGGGAATCTAGTGACTATTTTCTCAGAACAATCTTAACTACTGAAGGAATTCTCATAACTACAGAGGACGTTCATACTGGAGATGAGTTCGGGCTCAATTTTAGAAGCCCGGTCCCGCCCGGGTCCAAAGGCCTAGAAGCCCAGGCCCGGCCCGCTTTCTTTGATTACATGTGTTTACTGAGCCCGGGCCCGGATTCTTGGAAAATTTTTCTTATCAAGGCTTGCATTTATGCATTACACACTGGCCAAAGATATGGATATGGCCCAAGCAAGGATTAGTTTAAAAATCATTAGCTTAAAAAGTTCAGTTCAGTTAATCTACTTCACAATATTAATATGTTTTTAGAAATACTACGCATAAAGCCAAATGTTCTAAAATGTGGATTTGAAAATAAATAAATAATCAACGTGTCCTTCGACCGTATCAGGAGAATCGGTAATTTTGGTAACAGCTGAAGAAAAGAAAACCGTTTAGAAACAAAAAAATTCCATTCGTTATTTCTTTCTGATTTCTAAATTTACTTTTATTTTGAATAAATTGCATTATAAAACGTACAACGCCGTACAGACAGTTGCAAGTGTTTGAAATTTTGACTATAGAAAACTAATCTTTGCAATATAATTTACATATATGCTAATTGGTAAAGGTAGTTTAGAGTGATGTAGCAGAATATTAAAAAAAAAAAAAAAGCATGTAAGGAAATCTCCAAAATTTAAAAAAAGAACGTAAAAGCATTCCAGACCAGATTATTCTGCATTTTGTAACATTAACAAAGCTTTGCGCTTAATAGTATAATAATCACAATATTATCATGTGTGTGTGCAGTTCCAGATCAAGTTCATCATGAAAAGAGAGAGAGAGAGAGAATTGCATCTAATGCCTCAGCGCTTCAACTTGATCTTCTTTTCTCTAAAACTCGACCTGCTGCACTAAAAACCAACGTCACCCCAAAAATCGCGGGTGAGGGAATTTTAAAAAATAAATAACAATACTTCTAACTGCACAATTTTGGATATTAATACATCATTTTAAAGATAAGATTCTTGATTTTTAATAAAATACAAAAAATGGGAATGTGATTTTTTCCCAGTTTTTCGATACCAGACCTCCTAAAACTAATCCTTGCTTGGGCCATAGCTCTTTGGGCAATGCATAATGCAAGTCTTGCTAAGCAAAATTTGTCTTGCAATGGCAGCTAGCTTAGGAAATTGAAAATCCTTCCACCATGGTAACAAATCCACAATGAAATTCAACTGGGCTCGGAATTATACGTGTTGAATTAATTTCAGTAATGAAATTCAAGACGTGTAATTCCGAGCCTGGGCCCGGACTTTTCGGCATGAGTGTTAAAAATGTGAAATCAAGACAGGGTGGAAAATAAAATGAAATTTCCGTTTCAAGATAAGTAAGACGAGTGATATTTTTTCTCTGGTTAAGAAAGTTAACCCAGGTTTTCTATAGACTACTAAGAAGTTAAAAATAGCTTTCTTCACAAGTTAAGAAATCTGATCGCCTATACATAAAGGAAACAAACAAAATTTACTTCACCGAAAAGATAAATCAAGTTTTCTTCGACTGAGAAATTAATGAGACTTCTAAATAGTTAAAAATGCTAATTATAGATTTTCTTTGCCGGTTAATAAAGCTAAACAAAATAAATTTCAAGCTAAGAAACAAAGGCTTTTGTTTTGCTAAGGCATAAAAATGACTTTTCTTCTCCACTCAAAGGGGCTAAAAATTATCTCCCCGCGTTAGGGAAGCCCAATCCTTCTTCCTTTCTTCACCAGTTGAAAAAAAAAAAATAAAAAAAATTCTGATTTCTCACAGGAAGGGCACCTTCTGTATGATTAATTTTCGCCTACAAAAGTGTTTCTTTTTTTTTTATTTCAGCAACTTTCCCAGGAAGGTTCTACTTTATAAATTATAACTCGCAGTCCTTTCTAAAACAAGAAATATTTTAATACCTGTTTAGTTTATGCATGCATAATTAATCGAAATCATTACTTAGAATTACCGCAGCAGATAGTCCGACACACAAGGAATAGAAGAAATTACACCGAATTTTGCGAATCAAATTCCAGTGTAACTCTTAGATTTCAGCAAAATGATTTCTTTACTGTGCTTTGTTAATATCAGTCTTTCCTCCATCCACTGTCTCTCTCTCTCTCTCTCTCTCCCTTTGGTTTTTCAATAAGCTTCCCACTGTCGTCTAAATTCAAAATCACACACACACACACGCACAATCAATGACCATCTTTATCCTTCCATTTCTTAATTTAGGACGAATGCAAATTATAGTTTCCAAGGAATAAAATTATAGAACTTCAGCATTCGCTGTTTCAGAAAACCGGGTTATGGTTTCTTCAAAAGCCGAAGACTAAATAACCAACACTGTGCAAATGTACTTATAAAATTAAGTAGGAGACAGTTACATGACCAAAATTTCCAGAAAATATGTAGCAATTTCCTCAAACACATCCAAAGAAAAAAAAAAAAAAGGGCAAATGATACATACCTGATCAGGAACAGATGATGGTTTTAATTATTTATACTTCTATTTACTCGTATTTCATATCTCATAATGTACTTCCATTTATTTCACAGTCTGACGTTTTGCAATTTCTGTTTGTTCCCTCCTGCGAACTAAGTTGTTGATGGTGTGTATTTTCTGAGATCGTCTCCGTAAGTACGTGCTTATAGTATCACTTAGTCCGTCCGTCTGTAGACACCAAGTCTCTGCAAGTTAGATCTCACTTGACGTAGTACAGCTAGTACAAATTTAAATTTTGTGTTTTAGACATTTTGGCCCAAGTAGTGTCTGTATCTATTGCTTGAAGGAGTTTTTACAGTACTAAAAGGGTTATGCTTCTATTCAGGAAGTTTTGCATTATTATTTTATGGAGTAGTGCAGATGAATAAAACCCCTGGTCTAAAGTAATACTAGTGTTGGTAATGGCTGATGAAGTACTATATATATACACGGTCGTATCAGAAGAATATGACCACCCCCGGAATCACAGTGTACCCGCCCAGGCGTGTCACAGAGTGCACATGACAAGGTTGACCACACGGAGATATGATGAGCCGGCCAGGACAGATGAGCCATAGTGCGTCACGTGAGCACAATGGGCAGAGGTAGTGATCTGACGGACGTTCAAAAAGAAGTGATCATGGGTGGAAGCATCTCAGAAACAGCTACCGCGCCATGGGTGGAAGCATCTCAGAAACAGCAGACTTCATGGTTTGTTCGCGAGGTACTATAGCAAGGGTGCACCAAGAATAGACCTCTGGCACACCGAGTACCTCCCGACGTCATAACTGTTAAGTCCCAAAGGCCATCGTACCCAGAGGAGAACGTCGCCTTTCTCGATTGGTAAAGGGCAATCAACGCGCAACAGTGCAGCAATTGACCACGCAAATGAACGCTGGGGCGCTTAGGCACGTATCCCCGATAAAAGGAGCGCGAACCCTGTTACGCATGGGTCTTAGGAGTCGACGCTGCGTCAGGGCGCCCATGTTAACCCAGGTCCATCGGCAACGACGCATGCAGTTGGCATGGGACTACCGTCATTGGACAGTGGAAGAGTGGGGAAAAGGTTGCCTTCTTCAACCAATCGAGCTTTCTACTCCACAGAAGTATCGGGCTGTGGGGGATACAGCGTCAGACACACGAGAACTAACACCCGGGCACGCTTGTTGTCGGTTAAGTACAGGCTGGCGGTGGCAGTGTGCATGTCTCGAGGATGTTTTCTTGGTATGATCTGATCAGATCATATGTAGAGGATTTTAGAAAGGGAGTGTCTGACCCCAGATCTTAAACAACCCTTAGAAATAGGAAGCTATGAGATTTGGGCTAGAATGCCCGATAGGAAAGTGACACAGAAGAGAGGTAGAAAGACGCCCTTATTTATAACCGGAGGGGCCAGTACCCGGGGTCCGACGGCTTGACGTGCCCATCCGACGCACGGTTTTTCCTGGTGTGACCTGGGACAGCTGATACCACTGGATGGGTCACCTAAATGGCAATGGCTACCTGTCCATCCCCGCTGAACACATGCATCTCTTCATGGTGGACGTTTACCCTGGTGGTGATGGATTCTACCAACAGAAAAATGCACCATGCCCCGTCGCGAAGGGGTGCGTGACTGGTTCCAGGAACATGACAGCGATGTCTCCATTCTCCCTTGGCTGGCGAAATCGCCCAACCTCAATCCCATAGAGCACTTGTGGTAGTATTTGGATCGACAGGTTCGACGTGCTGACCCACAACCACGTCGTCTCCGGGACCTCCGTGCTCTGCCGCAGTTCGAATGGGCACGCGTGCCTCGGGCAACCTTCCAGGGTCCCATTTCGTCTATGCCACGCCGTCTCGCAGCAGTCATCCGTGCAAAGAGTGGCTATTCCCATTATTAGGCAGGTGGCAATATTATTCTGATACGGCTGTTTATATATGCGTGTCATGAATTTCCTTAGCGAAAAGAAACAAATGAGTCATATATTGTAATTGAGAAGACTCAACATTCAGATCTTGAAGAGGAGGATATATTGTAAATCATTAATGAGTAGCTACTGCTAATCGAAAACTGGATTGAATTCAAGGCCTAGCTAGAGCTGCTACTCGTAACTGGAAGACCCTGGTGCTACTACTATAACTGGAAGACCCTGGTGCTACTACTATAACTGGAAGACCCTGGTACTACTATTCGTAACTGATTTTACTGAATTCAAAGCCTAGCTAGAGCTGCTATTTGTAACTGGAAGACCCTGTGCTGCTACTCGTAACTGGAAGATCCGGCGCGTAACTGGAAGACCCTGAGTTCGATTCCCGGTTGCGGCCGATGAGAATTTTTCCGTGACTTACGTATAAACGTGGAAAGAGCGATGACTTCTGTTTGATATTTGATGCTACTCGTAAATTTCAAATGCATACATAATACATATAATTTTCTCTGCCATGCAGAACAATTTACACCTTCCCATAACCTATAAAGGTCCTTAATAAACATAGGCTAAGCAGTCTTTCACAAAATTTCAATCTCACTTCATGGCAAACTTATTTGTGCTTTCTGTGTTCAATTCATGTACGGGGTCTTAACACTATCAACCCCAGCTTAGACTGGGGTAATTAAAGAATCATGAGCTGGGTTCGCTTATTTGTTAAGAGTAATCTGGCAAAACAATTACTATGTCCATTTAAACCACTCGCTTGGAATTACATAAATTTTTATGCCGATGATAGCTTTTTTATGGCCAGTTTTCACTCTTATATATGCTACATTACTTGGTACCATATCACTTGTTTATTTGAGTGTAACATACATATGTCCTACACATGTAACAAGAGCACAACTTTTTTCAGGTGGAACCAAACTAAGCAACCAATAGATGTTTTTCAGTACCAAGAGCCACCACAGTAACCAAGGTTACAACATAAACAAATAAATAATGCAGCAATTAACTTATGAATTTTTTTTAAATCTCAAAATTCCAGTAAAAAATGTATATATTGTTACGCCTTTTGCCTCATTATTTTTCAAATATAGTGGGCGTGGCTAATCAGACCAATTAATGATTTGATTAATTAATGCGTTGGTTCTGAATGGGTTTTGAACAAAGAAAAGAGAAGTTACAAAGCGAAGCAGGGACCACCCCAAATGCTTTGCCACTGCGTTCGGAATCCCGAAGGCGACGAAAACAGTCGTAATTCAGCCGATGTGTCGGGGTTCTAGACTAAACAAGGGGGTCTAGAACCCCATTAGCAAGACAGATTTATGGGAGAGGTTGCAGTTTGGGTCAAGAAATTGTCGTGTAAGTGTAATACTGAGGGACCGACGAACGCTTTTTTGAGTGCTCCAAATATTCTCGTGTCCTAGTGTACATGATGGGGGGGGGGGGGGGGGCTCTACCGAATGGCTGAAATCAACAGAAGAAGAAAGAAATAAGCAGTTGTTTCCCGATTCACGAGAGAAAAAGTAGCTGCACGCTTGGCTCCGATAAAAGAGCGGATCAGAAGTTTGCCTGATACAACAATAGGGAGGAAAGTGGCGGATGGCAGACCTTGGCCTAATATCGCAAGAAGTGGTGAGCTAACAAGTACAAACGATTTGCTAGTGTCTATGTTATAACGGAGCGACAAGTGACCAGAAGTCAAAAATTGTTCCCCGTTGCATCTGAGAGTTCCATGATTCGGCGAGTATCGGGTCGCGCCGACGTTGACCGACGCTTCGTTCCTTTCGAGGAGAACATCACACGGGGGTCTTTAGTGATATCCCCACGCTTCGGGGCCAGACGAATGGGTCACTTCATCTCGGAAGTCGTGCAGGCACTGGAATTTTCACGAGCCACTGTGTCACGGGTGCACCGTGAGTACGTCGAATCCGGTAAAACCATCCCTGCAAGGGCTAACTGCCGTGGACAACAGCGTGTGGATGAGCTGGGTCATCGTTGGCTAGCTCGCATTGTAACAGCGGATAGACGGGCCACAGTGCAAGAAATCACTTGGCAATTTAACGCTTGTGCACAAAAACGTGTAAGCAGCCACACCATCCAGAACCATCTCCTCGCTATGGGGGTACAGAAGCCATCGTCCCACGAGGGTACCGCTGCTGACCGCACATCACAGGGTGCAAAGATTAGCATGGGCGCGGGAACATCGCCACTGCACCCTAGACATGTGGGAAAATGTTGCCTGGACTGATGAGTCGAGATTCACGTTGGTACTTGCGGATGGCAGGATACGAGTAAGGCGCAAACCACATGAAGCGATGGATCCTTCTTGCCAGCAGGGTACTCTTCAAGCTGGTGGGGGTGGCATTCTCGTCTGGGGACTGTTTACGTGGACTGAAATGGGACCCCTGGTACGTGTGACATCGTCCCTCACAGGTCAACGTTACCGGGCTATCCTGGACGACCATTTGCTCCCGTTTGTGCGCCTTCAACATCCCACTGGGGACCTCATCCTGCAACAAGACAATGCACCGTGCCATCGCTCCCGAATTGAGTTCGAATGGTTGGATAAACACTCCACCAACGTGACCTCGCTTCCTTGGCCAGCTAGGTCACCTGACCTCAATCCCATCGAGCACATCTGGGATGCCATCGAGAGAGATGTTCGAGGCTCTGACCCCTCCGTCAAATCTTCGTGAACTGTGGGAGCTTGTTCAGGAGTCGTGGATCCGTATGGCTTCCCAACGCTTCCCGTGTCTTGTCGAATCATGCCGAGGCGAATCGCCGCCGTCATCAGGGCGAAAGGTGGTGCTACACGTTACTAGACAGGTATCTCTAATTCAATGGCTCTTCAGTGTATAAAAATTATGTAAATATGACTGTCTAAATTAAAGTGTATTTTTGTGTCGGCAATCCTAGCAGTTGATTCGTGGATGCTCTTGTAATAGTAAAAGTAAGTTTAAGTAAGTGCACTCCCCATTACAGCAGTCTTCGCGAGAAAACCTACCCAATCCTTTTATTTTGAAGAATAACCGCTCGGAATTCATTAACGTATCAATTGGTGGTCCGCGGTGGGACCACGGTTACAACATTGGTGGTCCGCGGTGGGATCGCGACCGCAACAATATTCTTATTACACTGCCATTTTCTATTCACATAACAAAACTAGCCATTCAAAAATGAAGCTGCCATTCCAAGTAGCTCACGGCGATTTTAATGAAGTTTTTGTCGAATGGAAAACCCCGTTTTAGTAGCTTTCGAACAAGTCCTTACAGTGAACGGAATTTAAATTTCGTACGCTTTTGGAATGGTTTCTTACAAATGCAATATTGCTCTTTGGGTACTCAGATCATCACCAAATTTAAGGCACAATATATTTTTTGTTTTTCTCTGGCAAATTGCAATGATTAATCAATAGATACGTCAATGTGTCGTATGAGTCGAGGTAAGAACTTCTGGAAGAAAAAGTCTTCTCTTATGCGCCAAAAAATACGGTACTTTTTTTCGAACATTTATTTTCTATAGGAAATCATTTTTAAAGTCAACTTTTGACATTAAAAAATGCTTTTTCTCTACACAAAAATAAAATTCCACAAAAATCTGTTTTCATAGTAAAAATTCCTTTAAACATATTACAACAAAGGTGAACAACTGAAACATGATAAACAACGAATAAACATACCAATACATGAATGGTATAAAAATAACTCTAAAGAAATATAAATAAAACATTATTCAGAAACAGCCTAAAAGGCATGAATAGATAAAATCAATTCTTAATGTACTAATACGTGCCTTTTTAAGATTTTTTTAATCTGAGAGGTTTATCTTTGACTGTCGTTCTTATTTTTTCATTCTATAACAGGTTTGGAACAACTTCGTTTCAAAAATGACTCGGGAATTTCATAAAACAAAATACTTTTCACTTTGTTTAACGGGAGACAGTCGTTCCAGATAGCCAGATAGACAATCCATGCAACTTCTGGGCGACCGGTGTGTCTACACGTCTGTCAAACTGCTGCCTCATTCATGCAGCTGAAGTACACACTGTTAAAAATTCTGCAGCAGGTTGCACCAAAAAGTGGTGCTACATCAGCTGCACCACTTTTGGGGAAAAGGTAAACCCTCGTGTGATGCATGAAACATAAATAAACAGGGTGCAATGGATGCACCTTTGCACCATTCAGGGTGAATACCATGATGGCGAACGGTCGCTTGTTTCGCTGCAAGCTATGGAGCGAAACAAGCAAGCATTCGCCATATACGGGCTCCAGACGATACGCTTTTTACAATTTTCATCGGGAAAATCTCGGCAAGTTTTGCAAGCAGAATGAAGGGGTTTGTTTCTTTAGACTATTACGACATTGCAGAGTATGTTGTCCCAGATGTACGAAGTTTGCATGAAATTCAAACTGAGTATAAATAAAGGAAAACCCAAAGTTATGGTTTTTGAGAGAGGAACTGTTGGTACTGAATGTAATATAAGTGTAAATGGCACAGTGATTGTCCAGGTGAATGCGTTTGTGTATTTAGGAAGCATGTTTGACAGAGAGAACAAATTGGTTGGTGAAATTAGTGAGCGAGTGAATTCTTCATTGAAAGTCACAGCGCCTTTGGGAGGTGTTCACAGGAAAGATGGGTTCTCAAGAGAGTCCTGCATGGCTGTGTATGAAAGTGTAATTGTTCCTACTCTGATATATGGCAGTGAAACCTGGGTACTGCAGAAGAAACATAGGAGTCGTTTGTGTGCTGGAGAAATGCGTTACTTACGGGGGGGGTTGTGGCAAGATACATTCTGATTGTGTGAGGAATGAAGATATGAAGATGTGTTGCAATTGTGTAATGTGAAGCAAAATGTTGTTGGCAAGGTGGAGACTAATATGCTTCGGTGGTTTGTCCATGTTGGAAGAATGAGTGATGAGATTCTTACTAAGAAATTGTTTTTCAGCCTAAGTAGCAGGAAGGAAAGGCAGAGGAAAGGCCAAGGAAGTCATGGGTGGATCAGATTCAGGAGTGTCTGCATGAGAAAAAGATTATGAGTATGAAGTATAAAAGATCTTGTGTACGGCGTGTAATGGATATCAGTGAAGCCCGAGTTGTATGTCAAGATCGCTGTAAATGGCGAAGTTTGATACGACAACAATAAGTAAAAATATCTGGAAGTTTGTATTTCTTTTTGGAGCTAACCTCTGAATCTCAGAGAACAGCTTAGTGTTATGTATTTATGTACGACGTTGCACAACGTTCTAATTTATATACATTGGTGTTCAAAATTAAGAGAATTTGCACATTTCGTCGATTTTCACAAAAAGTACGGTACCAAAGGTACAAATTATACTTGTACGCTTGCGTCCAATACGTAAGCGTACACGTGCGTGTCGGCGGAGCTGTGACAGCGGAGGGCATGAAAAGCACACGTGGCTTTTTCCGTGATAAGTTCGCTCGTACTCCTCGACGACATTCGTTGTGTTTCTTGCAGGAGTTGGTTCAACTTCATAAACAATCAGGTAAAATGAGTTGCCCCGAACGTATTGATGACGGAATGAGATGGAGAATTGTCGGTAGATTGGAGGCAGGGCAATCGCAAGTGCAGGTTGCTGCAGAGCTCAATGTAACGCCCAGTGTCGTCTGCAATTTGTGGAAACAGTTTAAGGAGACCGGATCCATATCGAGAAGGCCTGGGCAAGGTCGTCCAAGAGCCACGACGGCCAATGAAGATCGTTATTTGGCACTTTCAGTGAGGCGCCGTAGGACTGCTACTGCTGCACAGCTATCTCGTGAGCTGCATGCAGCCACTGGAACCCGAGTATCAAGGGTTACTGTTTCCCGAAGACTTCAGGAGAGAGGGCTTTTTGCCAGAAGACTCGCTGTTTGCGTCCCGCTCACTTCAGCACACAAGAGAGCGCGTTTAGCATGGTGCAGACAACATCAGCCTTGGACCAGACTTCAGTGGAGTAACGTTCTCTTCACAGACGAGTCGCGATTCAGCCTGGACACTGATTCTCGACATACCTTCATCTGGAGATAACCTGGGACCCGACATCTTTCCTCCAACATCCGAGAAAGGGACCGCTATGGCAGCGGAGGTGTCATGGTCTGGGCAGGCATCATGTAGGACGGTCGCACACCTCTCCCTGTGTTTGACAGAGGCTCCCTGACTGCTGAGAGGTATAGGGATGAGATCTTACAGCCCTATGTTTGACTTTTCAGGGGTGCAGTTCACCCTCTGTTCCTTTTTATGGACGACAACGCTCGTTCACATAGGGCTCACCTGGTCGACGATTATTTTGAAAGAGAGGGTATTCGCCGGATGGATTGGCCAGCCAGATCGCCAGCCATAAACCTTATCGAACATGTCTGGGACGCTCTTGGGAGGGCAATTTCAGCTCGCCATCTCCTTCCAAGAACCATCCAGGAGCTGAAAACTGCGTTGCTGCGACTCCCACAGGGACTCATCAACTGCCTCGTTTCCAGTATGACGTCACGCTGTGAGAGCTGAATGACTGTGAGAAGGGACCATACCCCATATTAGAATCCTCTTATGTTCGATCTTACAACGTGAATTTTGGACATTCCTGCGCTGATGAGCCTTACTGAAGATCATGAGTGCGTACCATGACTGTTGCATCGCATAATTTTTTCTCTTATATAAATGTGTATCCTTACCAAATTTCATTAAAATGTGTCCATTAGTTTTTCAGAAATTCGACAAAATGTGCAAATTCTCTTAATTTTGAACATCAGTGTATATCTATCTATCATCATCGTAATCATTATCATTGTCAACCATTATCAATCCACTGCTGGATGAAGGTCTGTCCACGTTTTTTCCACAACTGTCTGTCTTGAGCCAGTCTCCCCCATGTTACTCCGGCATGCTTTCGAATTTCATCCATATACAGGGTGTCCGAATAATGACTGAGCACTGAATGTACGAATAGCAGTAATGTAATAATATAGAAATTTTGAATGAAATTACAGTGGAAGTGGTCTGTGTCTGATAAATTTCTCGTCTCCACACCCCGAGGCGCGCGCAGCTGTCATTCCGAGCGAAGGGCATTCCCCAGCGCTGTGTCGACGGAGGCAGACGAGTCGATCGATCACTCGTCTCGCCACAAGGACACTGGTGTTGACGGTTACACAGAGAGTGTTTTTGGTGGAACAAGTCTTTCGCCATGACTACAGAAGAAATGCAAAAACAGTTCGCTAGGAAATTCCGTGATGCAGACGTACCCCATGCACCGTCATGCGGTATGTCAGCTCATAGCGAAGTTATGGGAAACCGGTAGTGTTCTGGATGCCCCCCGCGCCGGTAGGCCATCCACGGAAGATGAGACCGTACAGGATATCTTGGACAGAACACAAAGGAGTCCACAAAAGTCTCTGAGGCGGCTGTCACAACTAGCTAATGCACCGAAGAGTATACAACCCACGATATTCTGAAAAGGAAGTTGCGTTTCTACCTGTACAAAGTGTCTGTCGTGCATCCGCTGAAGACACAGACCGCGAGGCCCGTGTTCGGTACTGTAAGTGGTTCCAAGAGTTCCTCTCTGAAGAAGGTGAAGGTATTCTGCACGTGACTTTCTTTACAGATGCGACATGGTTCCGCCTGTCCGAGTACATCAACAGCCAAACCATTCGTCTGTGGGGTACTGAAAATCCCCACGAATTTAAGGAAGTGCCTCTATACAACCGGTAGGTCAGTGTTCGGTGTGCCATGACTCGTATGCGCAGTACTGGGCCTATTTTATTCAGTGAAACTATTAACTCAGAACGGTATCGTGCCCAGATTATACAGGCATTAATTTCTGAATTCACGGAACGGGAAATCAACGAAGGTTGGTTCCAGCAAAACAGTGCAACTGCTCACACCGTTGGCGTGAGCAGTTGCACAGCAGTAGCATACAGCATCTGGAGGAATTCTTCGGAAATCGCATCATCTCCCGGGGACCGTGGCCTGCCCGGTCACCCGAGTTGGCAGAGCCTGACTTTTTTCTGTGGGGAATACTGAAGGGGAAGGTCTATGCAGGTAGTCCGCATCCACTTCAAGAGCTACAGACTGCAATAACGACCCACATCCAACAAATCACACCACGTACCCTGAGAAGAGTCTTCACCAACATGCAGAAGCGTATGCAGACATGTCCGGACGTCGGTAGGGCCTATTTTCAACATCTCCTGTAGGAACCAGTTTGGAATGGTGTTACTTTTAGTGCACAGTTATTTTTCGGACACCCTGTATATATATTTCCAGATACAGTAAAACCTCTGAACAACAGCAAGTTTTGGTCGGTACAGAACAGCCGCGGTAGATTTAACATTAGCGATAACCTCCGAACAACGGATCCACTTAACAGCGGCCAACGGACACCCCGGTAATTCCAGAAGTGATCTAAGCGACACTTTGTCCCTTCGGAATTTACTTAGCTTCTTCCGTACCTCCGGCGGGATGGTTTGCATTACGGCGGGTACAATGGTGTGCTTAAGTGAAAAGAAATGACTTACAGTTCGGTTCGATGTGTGACGGACTACAGGTCCCGTGCATGTCTCAGTCCCACAACGGCACCGGAAGGGGGCTAATGGTGCCTGGAATACTGCCCGTTCGCGGCAGTGTCTCTTGCTTTGGTTCCTGTCGTTTCTGTTCCTGATATACCGCGTGAGGCCACCTAACTGTGCAGCTGCAAATTTTGAAGACGACAATCCGTTTTTTGGTGTAAATATGACAAGGATGGTAAGTCAGATAATATCCGAAAAATTGAAAATTTCGTCGTCCTGGAGCGGGAATCGAACCCGCGTCTCCCAGATAGCGTCCGGGTATGCTAACCACTACACCACCCAGAACGACCAAGTCTTAAGTTTCCGGTTAATTTAAAAACTACCAAAGAACTCTAAGCTGGAAGACTGAATAAACTACCAAAGAAGTCTTGGAAGACTTCAGTTCATTGTTATTAAAATTGTTCTGTTTTTCTTTCGGTTAATTTAAAAACTACCAAAGAACTCTAAGCTGGAAGACTGAATAAACTACCAAAGAAGTCTAAGCTGGAAGACTTCAGTTCATTGTTATTAAAATTGTTCTGTTTTTCTTTCCTACTAAACCTAGTCTTCCAGCTGGCTATTTCTAAGAGCTGTTTAGGACCAGGGGTCAGACATTGATTTCCTAAAATCTTCTATACTATGATTAATTCTTAAAGTTTAGCTGTAAGTCATCCAATTCTAGTGAAGAATACGTGAAGATAACGAGAAACATTTTTTGCATTTCAACTGCCATTGCAGGTTTATAAATTCAGCAGCAAACAGCTCTATTTGCTGTTCTAAATCTGGGCATTTTCCCTCTTGAACTAAGCTCAGGTTTTTGTGGGCTACCATTATATGCTGTCTGCATCGTTGATGGCATCTGTCTCTACTTCCGCATCGACTTTCAGGGTTTTCTCAGACCGAAGTGTACTGACAAACAATATTAAGATATTAAGTTAGGCCTAATCTCCGAACAGTCACCACCCAAAAACAGTTACTTTTTTCCCGTCCGACCGGTGACCGTTTTTACTCTTTTTCATTAATACGAATGACAAAGACTATATATCAAATAACTCGAATAAGCAGTACATTTTTAGATATATTTCACTGGTAATTATTAAAAGTAAGATGTACAGAGGATAATCTGAAAGTGCAAATCTTTAGAAAAGTTTAAGAAAACTTCAGGAACGAAATTCGGAATATCTGTTGGAATTCTAATCTTTTTCGGCACCGGTGTAACTCTAATTAATGCATATCTGATCTTAAATGTTGAAAATATCCATTCGGTGCAAACTTTCGGTAAAATTTTAAACAACAGTCACTAACTGGAAGTCGCCTTAAATACAGGGCACCCCGGTAATGTTTTAAAACTGGGATGCGAAGCAATACCGCAAACAAAATTTTAACAAATTCCATTGCCACGTGTACTTTGTAATACCTTTTAACTCTTTCGGCGCCAGTGGTACGGTTAAAGACTAGCATCACGGTTAACATACACTGTTTAAAATTTCGGTTCGACGTTGTCCCACATTATCGTGCAATATACGGCACTAACATGGTAATGTAATGCAAATCTCACAATTGCACTATAAAATGGTTCTTAAAATTATCTGACTTTCACTATTTCTTTTCAAAGTACAAAATACAGCGAAAGCGGTATCCTCTTGTGCTACATTTAGGTGCTACTCAAGAATACCGCGAATGCGCCATCGAAATCGAAGCAACGAACGAGACGTATTGCTTTGCCGCCATCTTTGATATTTACGTGGAATAAGAGATCGTTAGTTAGGAAAATACTGGTCAAGGGCTCCCTCAATAAAAGATAAGTAACTAAAGTTTTTGAGTGTATTTGGGGTTTCTAAACGTACGTAATTATTTTCATGTTGTCTCATGTCAGCATGTATACCCTGCCATTTTGTTTGCATATCTCAGTGATTAAGACTTTACTGTTTTAAGCATTGGTTCTCAACCTTTTTTGGCCATGCCCCACCTAAGCACCTCAAAAATCGTGATGCCCCCCCCTGTGACATATAATTCTTATTATTCAAAAAATGAACTCCTATTCACGTGGAGGATAGGAGTTACATACAATTCTTATTATTCAAAAAAGAATTATATGTAACTCCTATCCTCTACGTATAATGACATATACGTATAATTCTGTGACATATAATTCTTATTATTCAAAAAATGAACTCCTATTCACGTGGAGGATAGGAGTTACATATAATTCTTATTATTCAAAAAATAATTATATGTAACTCCTATCCTCCACGTATAATGACATATACGTATAATTCTGTGACATATAATTCTTATTATTCAAAAAATGAACTCCTATTCACATGTTCTTTGGAAGCTTGTTAATGGTCTAAAACGCCATTAACAAGCTTCCAAAGAACATGGCATACGTGGAAGAAAAAAATAAAAGAACGACATTACAGTTGATGTACTGAGGAAGAAATCACTAAGAAATTGTTAAAAATAATAATAATATGAAGTGATATGAAAAAACAGCAAATAAAGTTTCAAAACTTATAATAGAAAACTGAAATGCATAAATATAAAACAATTTTAATGGAAGCTTTTTCTGTAATACTTTGATCATTTTAATTAAAAATACAATTTGAGCTCACTTCAAGATAAGTAGACTAAAGTTAGTGAGATCCTTGTGCTGCATGTCTGCTGCAGAGGCATGCAGAACAAGGATCTCACAAACTTTAGATCTTAGAAGAAAGTAAAAAAGTATTTAGTGTGCTCATCTGGCGATCTTAGAAGAAAGTAAAAAAGTATTCAGTGTGCTCATTCTCGAATTGCCCCCCTTAGAAATCAAATTGCCCCCTGTGGGGCGTGTTACCCACGTTGGGAACCACTGGTTTAAAGTAATCCTGCAGTTTTGTGGTTAAGTAAAATTATGTAGATATCTGTTCAGAATGATTTTTGTATTGTTATCGCTGTGTGCCCTATTGCTGTATAGCGCTTCGAGCAGTTATTAGAAAATTTCCAATAAAAGCAACATTTCAGATCGTTCTAACTAACCAAATATTTCATTAGTGAACAAAACGCTGAAAACAAAATTTCAGAGCTCATCAAGAAAGATTGTTCACACGGAAATAATTTCAAATGCGGTGTAACATGTCAAAATTCAGGCGTTAATTAACCCAATTTTGAGACTGAGACCATGTGCTAATAATAAAAGCGATGGAGATCAAAATCTTCCCAATGTGCGAGAAAAACTGTTAAAAAATGGAGAAATTTTCTTTTCATAATTTGGTGATGTAAAAAGAAATATTTTATAACTCATTCAACAGAAACCCAGTTTAGAAAATAATACAACACTAATAAAACAGAAACCCAGTTTCGAAAATATTTTTTCCATAAATCAGTAATGTAAAAAGAAAAGCTTTATAACTACACATAAATTCGGTGATATGTCGCACCAAAAAAGAGGTACTACACCAACTGCACCACATTTTAAGGAAAGGTACACTAATAAGGAGAGGTATGGAAAACCCAAAAATATGTTTCAATTACGAAACATAACATGCATGGTTCAACCATACAGCAGAAACGTTCAAAAGTGGTGTAGTCCTGCACTATAATAAGGTGTAACTTTTTACAATGTTATAATGAAACTTTGCACCATAATATGATACAATGTACCTTTGCACCTGTAACGTACCAGGAGATGTGACGTACCTGCCAGAAGGACGCACACGACATAAATGCAGATAGGAATCAGAATAAAACGTCCGCGTAGCTCAATTGGTAGAGCAACTTATTCCGGAATGAGGGGACCCGGGTTCGAATCCTGGCGTGGACAGAAATGACGGAGAAATTTACTTCGTTATACACCACTATCGAACATGACTGGTGCAAAGTTGGCCCATATTGTCGGGTTTTCCATGCACCACGTAATTGTGTACTTTTCACAAAAGTTGGTGCAACTGGCGGTGTACCACTGTTTGGTTCAACGTACTGCACAAATTTTGACAGTGTAGTGGTAATTTGCAAATATATAATGCATATTTCAATAACAAGATCGTTACGGTGTATCACCGCGTCATGTCTAATCAACGCAGATCTTATCATAACGGTTAAACAAATATCAATTCCAAATAAAATTTCAGTAGGAATTTTGAATTTAAAGCAACAGCCGTTAACCGCTAGTCACCTTAAGCGTATGGCGTCCAGGCGATGCGTTTTAAAATCAAGGTGCGAATTAAAAGAGTAGAAACCCTGCGAAAAGGTCATCAACATAGGCAACAAGAGTCCGGACTGTCATTCGACATCGAAGCAGACGCCTCTCCACGCTAGGAATTTCCACGAAACACGTACTTGTATTGTTATTGTTTATTAGCATTCGTCAACAGATGAGCAGTGATATTCAGCTTCCTTTTCTTGATCTTCTAGAATCTTTAGGTCACATGGATACACAGCAGACATTTCAAGAATTCAATGATACGATCTCGTTTTGAGCGAACGGCGACGGAACGCAGACAAAATCCGGCGGCGATATACAGATAGATAAAGACTGGAACACAGCTGGTCGACATCCAAGGCGGCATTCTTGCTTGACCTTTATCTGACCAGAAAATAAATTTTGAGGATGGATTTCTTTATCATATGATGCATATCGGGACATTGAATTTCATTGTTGCCAAGCACTCGTTGTAGAAAAGTTGGGAATACTGAGAACGTTTACACTCATTAATTTCTCACTCTTCTTTTTGTAAAGGGCGTATATATGTATACATAAGCATTTCCTCTCTATATCTTTCTTTCTGAAAAATATTCCGTAATTACTTCCGTGTCAAGGAATATCTGACAAGATATCGAAATTTCCCAATTAAGTCTTCAAGTTCTTACTAGAGGTGCTGGAAGTCGTATAACAGACAATTTCGAGCGGATTGCGAGAAAGGATTATAATCATTTGAGCAAAATTTCGCTGTCCGCTTTTGCCAGGTCGTTGATACCCTCAATCTTTTTCTTTTTTTTTTTTTTTTTTTTTACTGGGAGTTTAACGACCACAGTAAGCAACTCAATGGGCTATAAGCAGTCTCCCGTCCCTAATTTAGGGCCACTGGTTCCAGGGAAGGGAGAAAGCTAGTGCCGTAAGATCCACTGCTCACCCACCAGGATTCGAAACCAGACTTATCTCGGACGATCAACGCTTAGACCACTGCGCCACCAGGGCGACCTTAATTCCTTTCCAGATGCTAGAGCAATGAATGACATCCAATGGAGGTCTTTTTTCTTTTGCTTTGTTTGTTTGTTTTGAAGTTTAACCACCACCATGCTACAGGCAGTCGCTCGTCCCTAATTTAAAGAGAGCAGCACCGGTTCTAGAAGCTCATCTTAAGGGAAGGGTTGCTTAGGTCTAAAAAAAAAGAGAGAGAGAGAGAGAGAGTTTCTAGAGGACACACGCAGACACACACACACTTCAGCTACGACGAAAATTTACGTAAGCAGTTCCACGTAAAAAAAGCAACAGCTAAGACAATTTCCAAGTTTCTTCATAGATGTCCGATTAAGACGCCGAATTTTTTTTTCCCTTCAAACTTAGTCATAAAAATGAGTTTTCCTGCAATAATAAAAACAAAAAAAAAAATACTTTTGGAGTGGTGAACCTTTAGTGAAAAACTCCTTCTAAAAAATCTAGTTTTCAAAAAAAAATTGAAAACCAAGATTTGTTTAAACAAAAAAAAAAAAAATGAATAAATAAATAAATAAAAAAAATCGTAAAACATATAACAATAATTGGAAACAGAAATGTCGCAAAAGCGTTTTTGAGAAAAGGCCATTTCTAAAACATAAAGGCGTTTTTTCCTTCAGTAACATACGGATAAAAACTATCATCTTCAACACACACAAATCTCTTCAATACTTTGCCAATTTACCGCTAAAAGGTGAGAAACTTGTTCACCATGATCCCCCCCCTTTATTTTCAGTATGCAGCAGCACAGGAGAAGAACACAGACAGTGGCGTATAGACAGAAATTTCTTAACCAAATCCATGGACTTGGCTCATCGGGGAAAGCCTCCTGGAATAAAATACTCCAAGTGGGAATAAGCTTAAAATCTTTAAAAGTCAAAAAAAAAAAAAAAAAACATTACTGAGAAAAAACTTTTTGATACATATATATCGCTTTAAATCCGTTCTCAGTCCTCCTCAAGGGAGTGGTCCGCACCCCAAGAATCCCCCCCCCCCATCCCTAGCTACGCTTACGAACACAAACACATCCAAATGGTGAGGGTGAAAAAAGCGAGATTTTGAGACACGAAAATGCTCCTGAACACAACGGTATGTTTTTAACAGGCCAGGCTCAACTAAAACCTGAAACTAAAATTAAACTGCAGCCACAAGAAGTGAAATCAAAACTGAGCTGCGATCGCAAACACATCTTTCAACTCCTTGTCCATGATGTCAACGTAAGACACTTTACGAATATAATTTTTTACACTGCCACGTCAACTTAAAAGTTTCGTGATGCTCATTGGTCTTCATATTTTCGATGACGATCATCTAATAGCTCCATGCCACCGACACATGGATAACAAGTTAGTAAAATCACGCAATGCATTGATTATGATACGCTTTCCAACATACCAGAAATCATTACTCAAGTTATGAGGATAATGGCTGTGGAGTAAATCTCGCTCCTATGCCCTGACCTCTGACCCCGTTTCGATGTTATTAAACAGAACCGGTTCAGTATATTTCCGGAACATGACGAAATTTTATCGCAATCGAAGCATTTTTACGCAAGTTACGACGCATAAGAGCAATGGAATGCATCCCGCTCCTATGTCCTGATCTTCGACCCCACTTCACCCATTTTCAACAGGGTTCGTCCCCAGTGGTCCCTTACCACATACTGAAATTTCGTTGAAATCCAACCATATTTACGCAAGTTATGACGTATAAGGGCAATCGAATACATCCCACTCCTATGTCCTGACCTTTGATCCCACTCCACCCATTTTCAATAAGTTTCATCCCCGGGTGGTCCCCTACGACATACTAAAATTTCATCGAAATCGAACCATATTTACGCAAGCTATGACGCTAAAGGGCAATGGAATGCATCCCGCTCCTATGTCCTGACATTTGACCCCCATTCCGTCCATTTTCAATAGAGTTCGTCTCCAGGTGGTCCCCTACCACATACTAAAATTTCATCGAAATCGAACAATTTTTACGCAAGTTATGACGCATAAGGGCAATAGAATGAATCCCGCTCCTATGTCCTGATCTTTGACCCCATTTCGTCCATTTTCAACAGGGTTCGTCCCCAGGTGGTCCCCTACCACATACTAAAATTTCATCGAAATCGAACCATTTTTACGCGAGTTATCGTGCGGACAGACGAACAAAGCTAGATCATTGCATTGGAAAACATAAACAAGCTCGCCACAAAAGAAAGCCGAGCTTGAATCAAACGGATTTAACTATCAACTAGGATATTTCGTGCATAACTTTCGGCTGAGTTGTCGTACAGCGAGAGCTCTGTATAGTTTCACAGAACTTTTTTTAAGTGGAACCAATAGAGATGTCTTGGAATTCCTCGTCAATGACGTAATCAATGGAATTTCCAATTTCTTTTTTACGCTTTTCAACTGTAGGTTGAAGAAGCGTATATGCTCCAGCTTTTTCCGTCCGTCCGACTGTCCGCACGATAACTCGCGTAAAAATGGTTCGATTTCGACGAAATTTTAGTATGTGGTAGGGGACCACTGGGTAGTATGTGGTAGGGGACGAACCCTATTGAAAGTGGGCGAAGTGTGGTCAAAGGTCAGGGCATAGGAAGGGGATCTATTCCACTTCCCTTATGCGCCATCACTTGCGTAAATATGGTTCGATTTCAATGAAACTTTAGTATGTGGTAGGGGACCACTGGGGACGAACCTTATTAAAAATGGGTGAAGTGGGGTCAAAGGTCAGGACATAGGAGCGGGATGCATTTCATTGCCTTTATGCGTTATAACTTACATAAAAATGGTTCGATTTCGATGAAATTATAGTATGTGGTAGGGAACCACTTGGGGACGAACCCTATTGAAAATGGGCGAAATGGAGTCAAATGTCATGACATAGGATCAGGATCCATTCCGTCAGCCTTATGCGTTATAACTTTTGTAAAAATGCTTCGATTGAGACAAAACTTTATCATGTTGTTCCGGAAGTATACTTTACCGGTTCTGTTGAATATCATCGAAATGGGGTCAAAGGTCAGGTCATAGGAGCGAGATTTATTCCAAGGCCATTATCCTCTAACTTGAGTAACAACTTGAGTAATGATTTCTGGTATGTTGGAAAGCGTATCATAATCAATGCATTGCATGATTTTACTAACTTGTTTGTTTCTCTTTTAATTTATTGATTCCCATGAGGATGTATCGCTATATACCGTAGAAATTGCTGCTCTCGCTTCAGGTGTGACGTACATGTCAAGATGGCAAAGTTGCAGCGGTAAGCCTTCGTCGGTGTAGTCCAAGCGGCGGACTACCTGACTCTGGAGCAAAGAAAATGTGAGTTCGAATCCCACAACCGGCAAAAAGGGCATTTTTTTTTCATATTCCCGGCCGAAGAGGTTCGAGAGCATTGTGCGCTACGATTCTTCCCCACACATCGTCTGGAATTAATAAGAATTCTTTTTCTACGGCGAGCTACATCAAGAATGGTTTGTCGGCTGACTCGGAAACTTACGGTTTCGTCCCAGCTCTTTCCCAAGGTGGAGGGAAGCATGTGACGTACCTACCGCGGTGACACGCATGCCAAGACGGGAAAGTTGCAGCTATAAGACTTCGTCGCTGTTTCTCAGGGTGCCGGTCAAAACACCGACACCCAAAACACCGACAGGACAAAACACCGACACCCAAAACACCGACACCCAAAACACCGACAACCAAAACACCGAAAGGACAAAACACCGACAGGACAAAACACCGACAGGACAAAATACCGACAGGACAAAACACCGACAGGACAAAATACCGACAGGACAAAACACCGACAGGACAAAACACCGACATCTCGTTTCTATTTTGTTTCTCCAACAGCAGTCGGCGCTGTATGTCAAGGATCAAGTAATATCAGAAAGTTTGCACGACGGCTTTTAATGGCAAAACAAAAATTTTGCGGCATTACTGTTTTCAATTTAGAACTACCAAATTTGGTGTACAATCTCATAGTACTCCAAGTTAGACCGTAGACGAATTTTGGAAGGGGTCCGCACAAAATTTTCTTAAAATCTACAGTTTTCAGTTTAGAACCAAATTTGATATACTACCTCATGGTACACTAAGGTAGACTGTAGATGATTTTTGAAAGGGATCGGGGTCAAGGGGGCCCCATACAAAATTTTCATAAATTCTGGTTTTCAATTTAGAACCACCAAATTTGGTATACTATCTCATGGTGCTCTAAGTTAGCCCGTAGACGGTTTGAGGAAGGGTTCGAGGCTGGTCAAAGAGGCCCCCATACAAAATTTTCGTAAAATCTACAGTTTTCAATTTAGAACCACCAAATTTGGTATACTACCTCATGGTACTCTAAGTTAGACCGTAAACCCTTTTAGGAAATGATCGGGGTCAAGGGGCCCCCATACAAAATTTTCGTAAATTCTTCAGTTTTCAATTTAGAACCACCAATTTTGGTATACTACCTCATGGTACTCTAAGTTAGACGGTAAACCCTTTTTGGGAAGGGATCGGGGCTCAGGGTCAAGGGGCCCCCATACAATATTTTCGTAAATTCTACAGTTTTCAATTTAGTACCACCAAATTTGGTATACTATCTCATGGTACTCTAAGTTAGCCCCTAGACGGTTTGAGGAAGAGGTCGGGGCCCGGGGTAAAGGGGCCCCCATACAAAAATTTCGTAAAATCTACAGTTTTCAATTTAGAACCACCAAATTTGGTATACTATTTCATGGTGCTCAAAGTTAAACCATAGACCGTTTTTGGAAGTGGTCGGGGCCCTGGGTCAAGAGGGCCCCATACAAAATTTTCGTAAATTCTACAGTTTTCAATTTAGAACAACCAAATTTGGTATACTACCTCATGGTACTCTAAGTTAGACCGTAAACCTTTTTTGGGAGGGATCGGGGCCCGGGGTCGAGGGGGCCCCATGCAAAATTTTCGTGAAGTGTACAGTTTTTAATTTAGAACCACCAAATTTGGTATACTATCTTATGGTGCTCAAAGTTAAACCGTATACCGTTTGTGGAAGTGGTCGGGGCCCGGGGTCAAGAGGGCCCCATACAAAATTTTTGTAAAATCTACAGTTTTCAATTTAGAGCCACCAAATTTTGTATAACAGCTCATGGTACTGTAAGTCAGACCTAAACCCTTTTTGGAAGGGATCGGGACCGGGGTCAAGTGGGCCCCATACAAAAATTTCGTAAAATCTAGAGTTTTCAATTTAGAACCACCAAATTTGGTACAATATCCCATGGTGCTCTAAGTTCGACCGTGGACAGTTTGAGGAAGCGGTCGGGGCCCGGGGTCAAGGAGGCCCCATACAAAATTTTCATAAAATCTACAGTTTTCAATTTAGAACCACCAAATTTGGTATACTACCTCATGGTACTCTAAGTTAGACCGTGAACCATTTTTGGAAGGGATCGGGCCCAGGGTCAAGGGGCCCCCATACAAAATTTTCCCAAAATCTACAGTTTTTAATTTAGAACCACCAAATTTGGTATAATATCTCGCGGTGCTCTTAGTTAGACCGTAGACAGTTTTTGCAAGGGGTCTGGGCCCGGGGTCAAGTGGGCCCATACAAAATTTTAGTAAAATCTACAGTTTCTAATTTAGAACCACAAAATTTGGTTTACTATCCCATGGTGCTCAAAGTTAAACCGTTGACCGTTTTGGGAAGTGGTCGGGGTTCGGGGTCTAGAGGGCCCCACACGAAATTTTCGTAAAATCTACAGTTTTTGATTTAGAACCCCCAAATTTGGTATATTATCTCATGGTGCTCTAAGTTAGCACCTAGACGGTTTGAGGAAGGGGTCGGGGCCCGGGCTCAAGGGGCCCCATACAAAATTTTCGTGAAATCTACAGTTTTCAATTTAAAACCACCAAATTTGGTATACTATCTCATGGTGCTCAAAGTTAAACCGTAGACAGTTTTTGGAAGTGGTCGGGGCCCGGGGTCAAGAGGGCCTCATACAAAATTTTCGTAAAATCTACAGTTTTCAATTTAGAACCACCAAATTTTGTATATTACCTAATGGTACTGTAAGTTAGACTTAAACCCTTTTTGGAAGGGATCGGGGCCTGGGTCAAGGGGGCCCCATACAAAATTTTCGTAAAATCTACAGTTTTCAATTTAGAACCACAAATTTTGCATACTACCTCATGGTACTGTAAGTTAGACTTAAACCCTTTTTGGAAGGGATCGGGGCCCGGGGTCAATGGGGCTCCATACAAAATTTTCGTAAAATGAATTAAAATTTATTGGCTAAGTAAAAGAGCAATGCTATTAACTTGGTTTGATGTGCAATTATGAATATGACATTGGTATAGTAAAAATATTAAAAAGGCTTAGACCTTAGGAATTAATATTTCGTTCTTAAGTAAAAAAGCGCGATATTATTGACTTGATTTGATAGGTAAACGTTATGAATGTGACATCGGTAGAATAAAAACGGTTAAAAAGGTCTAGGCCTTGGCCTTATGAATTAATATTTCGTGTTTAAGTAAAACCACAATATTATTAACTTGATTTGATATGTAAGCGTTGTGAATATGAAACCGGTAGAATAAAAACTGTTAAAAGAGCCTAGGCATAGGTCCTGTGAATTAATATTTAGTGCCTCAGTAAAAGCGCATATTAACCTGATTTGATACGTAAACGTTATGAATATGAAGTCGGCGTATTAAAAGCTGTTAAAAAGGCCAAGGTGTAGGGCCTATGAATTAATTAAGTTACAAAAAAATATTACAAGCTGGACATGTTATGTAAATACTTAACGCCTAAGTAAAAATTCAACGTTTTTAAAAAATCCCACCTTATCGTCCTTTTCTGAACACAGCGTGAGTCGTGCTGTAGTTCCGTCGAACACTGCACACCGTAGTTTAAAGAAATGTACGGAGTCCGGCAATTTATTTCGTCAAATTAAAGTACAGTTCTCGTTTGGCTTACATAATATAGAGTTCCCAATTCAATTCTCAATATAGTCCAAGAAATAGCAATCTTTATACCCCCCCCCCCACCTTCCCCGAACTTTTATGGCCAGTTGTGAGTCGGCATGAAAATTCAGACAAACAAAAGAGCTCCTTTCCGTCGTGAGGCCGCTTGGAAAACTGCCACACATAATTCGGAAACTTGGAAAACTGCCTGACTGAAAATATGCTACACATTCAAAGTGTTCCCCAAGGGAACAACAATTTGTGGCCAGCCCCTTAGTAAAAAACATGTGGCAATTTTCCTGTGTGACACTTTGTCAATGTGTGGCAGTTTTCCACGTTGCTGAAAGATGTGTGGCGGTTTTCCTGTGTGTCAGTTTACAGTGAACCGCATTTGTGTACGACGGCCCCTTAGTGAAAACTATGGGGCAGTTTTCCTGGGTAACAGTGTTCCAATGTGTGGCATTTTTCCAAGTTGCTGAAGAATATGTGAAGCTTTTCTTGTTTGACGGTTTACCGGATATCTTGTAAAACATCTGAAAGTTGCGGGAAAAATGGAAGTGCCGATCCCGGCAATTCAGCCTCCACATATTTGTTTTAAGCAGCGTGAAAATGAAAATCACCAGCAAGCCCAGAAATCTCCCCCACATTCGAGGTTTTGAGTAAAACGCAATTTGTGCGCTATACCTGACTCAAAAAGATGGGGGAGATTCATGTGGGGAATTTTCCTATGTGGGGGACTTTTTCGTGCACCTGTATGCAACATATTGCCATTTATTATTTTGCCATATATTATTTATATTGCCATATATTATTTTGCAGTGGAGCCATTAGCAACGTCTCCACTGCAAAATAATTTTTGCCGAATATTTTCGTTGGTTGCCGGAAAACCGCCACACATAAAAATTGCGACACGTTTTTCAGTAACTTGGAAAACTTCCACCCAGGAAAATTGCCACATGTTTTTCATTAAGGGGCGGGGCACTAATTGCCGTACCTCCGAGGAAAACATTGAATGTTCAAGGGGGGGGTATAAAGATTGCCGTTTGTTGGCCTATATGATGGAGAATTAGATTGGGGACTCGAAACAAATTTCGAGAAAACTTTCTATGTAAGACAAGCGAGAAATGTACTTTAATTTGAAGAAATAAATTGCCATGACTTAGTACATTTCCTAAAACTACAGTGCCACCCCCTCCCCTGCTGGTGGTGCAGGCATATGACCAATCGTCCAAGTAGGTCCGGATTCGAATCCCAGTGAGTCATGGATGTTGTGTTTGTCTTATGCAGAAGCGCCGTAGTAGTCGGCGCAAGGCGAATCTTGCCCCCTCAATAATTTTACTGGAAGAGAAGTGCCCACCTAGTGTCTTTCATTCTGTTCAACTAAATAATCGCTTGGTTCTCATAAAGTAGACCAAACTCCATTTATGAGGCCAAAGCTCTTTATTTCCAAGAAAATAATAAATAGCAAAATAAGTAAAAACGTTTTTTACATATTCAGTATTGCTCATTTGATAGGAAACTTGATTGCCATCCCCGTATTGTGTTTGATATGTTCTCACGATGTGTGGGAAATGTTTAAAACAATTATCATAAATAAAATAAATAAAAATACAGAAACGGATAACCTCTTGCGTCTTTATTTCTCAATTTATTTTTTGTGCTTCTCGTTCTTTGTAGGAGTAACCTCACTAATTTCTCACTTTTTTTTTTTATAAATATTTGGAAATAAAGCATTTCTGGATATTTCTATAAAATCACAGGCTCAATTTTATTTTTAAATAAAAGAATATTTCTGTTTCCTTGTGCATTTACTAATGAACAATTACAATTGTGTTTTAAAATATACGACGTTGACGTAGTTTATCTTTTTGCCTTTTTTTTATTGTTATTTTGAGAATAGAAGAAGCGTGCCCCCTCCAATTTGGTGAAGCCCCCCTGGTTTTACGGAACTGGCTCGCTCCCTTCCATGGAACCAGTGGCATTAAATTAGGGACGGACGATTGCTTATAGCCCACTGAGTTGAGTTGCTCTCGGTGGTTGTTAAACTCTCAACAACAACAACAACAACAAAAAAAACCTTATATGAGAAAGTGTAAGAGTTTATCGGTACAAAACTTTTTCCATATAGAATTTTTTCGCCAAACGTCCAAAACCACATCGTGAGAACTTACAGTACCAATGTGCCTCTCTCCCCCAATCACTTTAATACTGATATTTTTCATTTTTGCACTGATAAGGTTTTAGTTTCAATTTTATTGGTTTTCAGCATAATGAATTAAATATCCCTTTCTAGAGATTTGGCTATTTAGAAGAAAAGCGAAAAAGGAAACATACATGTGTAAGGTTTTTTTTACAAAAAGTAAAGCAAATTGTTCAGTTTACGTGAAAGCATTCCGAGTAGTGAACTACTCGGCATTCTTCGCGGTTTAATAAGAAAAAGACGAAATGTTAGCTCCCCATCCATTCATATGGATGGACGGAAGAGTCCCCCACCTCTTTCAGTCAGGGACCGTACACAAATTGCCTTTGACACAAAATATCGAACGTGTAGAAATTTTTGGGGTCGGCTTTTCCTTATTTTCTAATGCAACCTACATATGTTTACCACTTTTACAGTAGTTTATGTTAGCAAGATGGGGTGGGGGAAATTTCCGGATTAGTATTTCGACTAGTATCGCGGTTTTCAGTGAAAAACGATCTTACAATTAGTAGGCTGATGGGGTAGGGGAAAATTCCGGTTTTGGTAATTCCGTATTCACTGCAATCTACAGATGCTTTGTAAGTAGTAGAAAAATGTGGGAGACATTTTCGGGGACGGCACTTCGACTTTTATTCTACTGTAGTTTGTAGCAAAAAAAACGATATTACAAGTAGCAGGATGGGGTGGAAGAAATTTCCGGGGTCGGTTATTCTTTCTTGAGGTCTGCAATGTCGTTATACTGAAAGCCATGCGCAACAGCCGAATAAATTAAAATCAGGTTATCCTCTGAATCGATGGCGCGCACATTTATTTCTTCTCGAAAGTTTTCGGTTGCAATTTTTTTGTTGTTTGAGGAGTTGCCATTGTTTCACGATTTTGATAGAATCACCTGAAATTTCAGGATTCGTTAGAATATAAACATTGCATCCGTCGGTTCGCTTGCGTTCACTTACGAAACATGTGGTGTTCATAAACTCTGTATTTGATATAGATGTAGCCATTAGCGCACTCACGGAGGGGCTTAGGGCTCTTAAACGCCCTCCAAGGAGATTATGAGCGACGTACGTCACAAATTAAACATTCAAAAAATATTATTTTACTAGTTCAAAAAATTACATAGTGTCTGACATAATGTCTTCCATTACATGGTGTCTTCTTTCCAAAGCCACAAGGAGATTAAGAGCGACGTACGTCACAAATTAAACATTATTTTACATGTTCAAAAAATTACATAGTGTCTTCTATTACATGATGTCTTCTTCCCAAAGCCCCAAAGAGATAAGGAGCGACGTACGTCATAACCGTATATAAACAATAGACGTACACTATATATATATATAAATGTGTTTACACACATTGTGTGCGTATACTATATATACGTATATATAGCCCCCTCCGATACATGTACTCCAGACATAATGAAAGGTACCAGTACCAGAGTTCTTCCAGTCCTCCCAGCAGAAGTTGCACATGCAATCAAGAGCATGAAGCGGGGAAAAGCTCCAGGAGAAGATGGAATTACTGTAGACATCATACAAGAAGCAAGTGGAGAAATCGAAACAGTACTCGCCCAAATTTTCACTCGATGCCTTAATGAAGGGAAGATTCCTGAGGATTGGAACAACGCTACAATGATCTTGCTACATAAAAAAGGTGACATTGAGGATCTCAGGAACTACAGACCTATCAGCCTCCTATCAGTGGTTTATAAAATCTTCACTAAAGTTCTTTCACACCGCTTAAAAGTGACACTGGACATGGCTCAATCGAGAGAACAAGCTGGATTCAGGTGTGGCTACAGCACAATAGATCATATCCACGTACTGAGAGAACTAATTGAAAGAGCGAGGGAATATGAACTTCCATTGTGCATGGCTTTTATCGATTATGAAAAAGCCTTTGATTCGGTGAAACCATCAGCAGTTACAATGGCCCTGAAATCCTGCGGTATTGAAGATACGTACATTAATATTATTAATAACATCTATGAAAATGCAAGTGCAAAGATTCGGCTGTTTGAAAATACAACACACATAAAAATTGGAAAGGGAGTGAGACAAGGTGACACCATATCTCCGAAGCTCTTTAATGTCACACTGGAAAATGTCTTTCAATCACTGAACTGGGAAAACAAAGGGATAAAGATTAATGGAGATTATCTAACCCACCTTCGTTTTGCTGATGACATAGTCATTTTTGTAACTACCCCATCAGAGCTGCAGAGTATCATCCAGGAACTTGCTGACAAGAGTAAAGAAGTGGGATTAAAAATGAACTTTCAGAAGACAAAAGTGATGTTCAATGCTTTTACAAGAAATGAAGATTTATCGATTGATGGAGAAAAGCTGGAGATAACAGACTCGTACATTTATCTTGGACAGCAGATATCAAGTGAGGGTCACATTGATGAAGAAATTAATCGGCGTACAAAACTTGCCTGGAGAGCTTTTGGAAGAAACAGCATAATTTTGAAGAGCAATATGCCATTATGTCCTAAAAGAAAAGTGTTTGATCAATGCATCCTTCCAGTGCTTACGTATGGTGCAGAGACGTGGACCTTAACTAAAAGAGACATACAAAGGCTGCAGACAACTTAAAGCAGCCTGGAGAGGTGCATGCTTGGTGTAACCAGGAGAGATAAGAAGAGGAACTCGTGGATCCGAAAAATGACAAGAGTGGAAGACATCATGATCAGAGTTAAATCCCTGAAATGGCAATGGGCTGGACATACTGCCAGAAGGACAGACCCTCGATGGACAGCCGAAATTTCAGATTGGATTCCAAGGAACAGGAAAAGACCCAGAAGAAGACCACATGGAAGATGGGTGGATGAAATTCGGAAGTATGTGGGAGTGACATGGAGGAGACTGGCACAAGACAAACCGTTGTGGAGGAAACTTGGGGAGACCTTTGTCCAGCAGTGGATTGATAATGGTTGACAATGATGATGATGATGATGATAGCCCCCTCCAACAAGAATTCCTGGGTGCGCCACTGGATGTAGCCATGTAAAGCTACTTTAATTCCCCGCGTATGTTAAAGAATTTTTCCATTGCTAAGGATGTGGAGTCTCTCAACTAAATGAACGACCGGAAAGTCAGGACTCGGGAAAACTATGGGGGAAACCGGATGTCCTCATCAAGGACACAGAATTTTCGGGTGTAGGAGAAGTGGCCACTCGGAGAACTGACCACAAAAACTTTTAGGGGTCGTATAAAAATTGCGTTTTTGACCGCTTCATGCCCACGACACCCAGAGGTTGGTTATCTGAGTCATATAAAGTTTCCGTAATTTCGTCTTTTTCTTAATTGCGATAATTAATAATTTTTTTATAAAAAAAATTTATGATCTACATTTCAACAGAAGATTTCAGGGTTTTCAAACTACAAGTCTTCAAATTATCTGAGCGCATGTGCTGACTCAGGAAACTTTTCGGGGGGAGGGAGGTGTACCAAAAAGTATAAAATATAAAGCATTTCTCGACCGATCCGAAGATTTTCAGCATTTACAAGCTACAACTCGACACATTATCTGAGCGTATGTGCCTACTCTGGAAACCTGTGTGTGTGTGTGTGTGTGGTGGTGGTGGAGGGGGGGGGTAATACCAAAAGTGTAACATATGAAAAATTTCTCGTCCGATCGGAAGATTTTCAGCATTTATAAGCTACAACTCGGCAAATTTTCTGACGGCATGTGCCTACCCAGCATACTGTCAGGGGGATTACCAAAACTGTAAAATATGAAAAATTTCTCGTCCGATCCGGAGATTTTCCGCATTGAAAAGCTACGTACAACTCGACACATTATCTGAAGGCAAATGCCTACTCTGCAAAACCGTCGGGGGGGGGGGCAAGGGGGTTAGTACCAAAAGTGCAAGATATGAAGAATTTCTCGTCCGATCCGAAGATTTTTAGATTTTTAGCATTTACAAGCTACACCCCCCCCCCCCCCCCGACAGGATTCCTGAGCAGGCACATGCCTTCAGATAATGTGTCGAGTTGTAGCTGCTAAATGCTGAGTATCTCCCGATCGGACGAGAGATTCTTCATATTTTACACTTTACAGTTTTGGTATCCCCCCCCCGGAGAGGTTTAATGAGTGGGCACATGCCTTCAGATAATGTGTCGAGTTGTAGCTGCTAAATGCTGAAAAATCTCCCGATCGGACGAGAGAATCTTCCTATTTTACACTTTTGGTATGCCCCCCACACCCACACACACACAATTTTGCTGAGTAGGCACATACCCTCAAATAATTTGTCGAGTTGTAAATGCCAAAAATCTGCCGATCGGACGAGAAAATCTTCATATTTTATACTTTTGAAATTACCCCCCCCCGGACAGGTTTGCTACGTAGGCACATGCGTTCAGAACAGAAAATTTGTCGAGCTGCAGCTTGTAAATACTGAAAATCTCCCGATCGGACCAGAAAGTCTTCATATTTTACACTTTTGGTATCCCCCCTTCCCCCTCACATACACAGGATTGCTGAGTAGGCACATGCCTTCAAATAATGTGTCGAGTTGTAGCTTGTAAATGCCAAAAATCTCCCGATGGGACTAGAAATTTTTGATATTTTACACTTTTGATACCCCCCCCCCCCAACGCCGACAGGTTTCCAGAGAGTGCACATGCGCTGAGAAAATTTGTCGAGTTGCAGCTTGTAAATGCTGAAGATCTCCCGATCGGAAGAGAAATGAGAAATTTTTGATATTTTACGCTTTTGGTATCTTTTTTTTTTTTTTTTGATTGGAGGTTTAACGACCACCGTGAGCAACTCAATGGGCTATAAGCAGTCGCCCGTCCCTAATTTAGAGTCACTGGTTCCAGGGAAGGGAGAGAGCCAGTGCCGTAAGACAAACACAACATCCATGCCTGACCGGGATTCGAACCCGGACCCCTTACGGACGAATGATCAGAGGCCAACGCCTTAGACCACTGCGCCACCGGGGCGGCACTTTTGGTATCCCCCCCCACACACACACACTACTTTCCTGAGGCAGCAGACGCCCTCAGGCAGGCAATTCGATGACTTGTAGCTTGTAATGTCTGAAAATCTATCTATCGGACCATAAATTCTTTATACTTCATATTTTAGGTTTTAAGTCCCCCCCCCCCTCCCCACCCGACAGGTTTCCTGGGTTTGCTCATACTCGCAGAGAATTTGTGTAGTTATAGTTTATAGAAAAATATCGTAAATAAAAAAATACGAAATTACGGACATTTTATGTGTGTCAGATAACCAATCTCGGGGAGACAGAGCAGCCCAGAACACAATTTTTGTACTGCCCCTTAAAATTTTTGTGGCCAGTTCTCCGCTTAGTCTTAGCCCCGAAAATCATGGAAATGTCTAAATTTCTTGCTGAAAATGAAATATTAAAAAAAAATTATGAACAATAGTTGCTCAAGTAGTGGAGAATATAGCCACACGAAATTTATCTATGCAGAACAATTTTATGGCACTGAATTTGCAATGTTTCCAGTTCTCCGGTGGCCACTTCTCCGGGGGCCAGTTCTCCGTACCCGAGAATTTTCAGCATTGGAACTAAAATTACCAGTAGCAAAACCTTCGACTGCGATTAAGAAAATGTGTGGTGTTACTTTTTCCACAATCCAATATACCCGTCAGAATCCTGTGGGGATGGGGGGGGGGGGGGGCTTTACTGGTAATATCAGTCTACTGATGGGGAAGAAAAGAATTTTTCTTTCTTCCGCGAAACTATACTCTGAGCAAAGGTAAGCTGATTACACTGTCAACGCTGTGAAACCGATTCACCCACGAGTTCGTATCTCTTGTTTATCTGTATTTCTCCCCGCACCCTTCCCCTTAGGACCCTAAGGGTGATGGGAGGAAAGACAAAAGGAATCCTCCCGCTCATGCTTCCCTCAACTAACAACCACCTGACAAACGATTTTTTCGTTTTCAAAAACACATCTGGGTGGATAAGATACACCTTCGTTAAACATATTCCTTACTATTCCATTTCATCAGTTATACATAAACTTTAGGTGTTCCAAAGATATTTTTTTAGTTACATGTTGAACGTGTATGCAGTACGCATTTTTTTATTATTTTTTTTTTAGAAATACAGTGGACTGCGCTGTTATCTCTGTGCGAAATGATATTTTATTTATTATTTAGCTAAAAAAAGTTTTTGAATGAATGAAATGGGAAATCCACTGTGCAAATGTTGTATAAAGCACAGAAATTTCTCAAAGGTTTTCGAATGTATTATTTGGTTTTTAGCACGTTACAGTGATACGGAAACTCCTGGATTCAGGATTATTTCTTAATACATACTCTCAGGGCCGCCTGGACGATCGGTGCAGTCGCCCAGGAAGCGCACTTACGAGGCCCTGCAGTTAAAAAAAAAATTAAAACAAAACCTTTTTGGGGAGACTTTCTCATTTATTATTATTACGTTTTTTTAAGTTTTATGTAATGTTTTCTTAGTTGCAAATCGCCCCGACTTTCAAATTGTTATCGCCCTTTGTCATACAAATACCGAAATTTGCAGATTTTGAATTATTATTATAACCACATTAATCGTTTCCCCATTCGTTAAATAGCAAATTAAACGTGTGGCTTCCTTCTGATATATTCTACAATTTGTGTGTAAACCAGGTACTTGAATTTAAGAAAACGAAAAGAATAGTATCAAAGTTGTTTGGAAGCTATTGCAGTATTATATATGGAGGCCAATTTTTCAGTGACTTTAAACATATTACTGGAAAATTAATATATATATATATTATAACGAAGTAAATTTCTCCGTCATTTACTATTACTGTTTAAAGACCTAGGCTTTTTAAACAGTATTTATTCTACCGATGTCATATTCATAACTTTTACGTATCAAGTTAATCATATTGACATAACTGGGAAGTATAAGAAGAGTGAGGTCCGGACTAAAGCCCACAGGACACTTGCCCACCGGACACATGCCCACTACGGATAATTTGTAGATAATGCGTAACGTCTGAGGACGTTTCCGACCTAGTGTAAGAAAACTGATCAAATAAATATTTATGAACCTTATTAAAATTGCACTTTGTTTTAGAAATGTTGAAATTTAAGGGCGTTACCCCCAAACCTAAACTAATATATATCACCTTTCTTATGGGTTCAAGAAGCTCAAACTTAAAACATTAGACAACGCTATCAATAGACGAAAGAAAATTTTGAATTAAGGGGGTGTTAAACCCCTAAAGGTAAACTAACATATATGATATTTTTCATGGGCTCTAAAAGCTCTAACTATATCTAGGTTGTAACTTGAAATCTTCTAAAAAGGCTCGCGGCCAAGGTGCTTTGTAAAGAACCGCAAAATAATTTGTTCAGTGCTTTTTATTAAGTTTTATAAACTGTTAACAAGAATATCTAAGTTGCATAACAAATATCTAAGTTGTAACTTAAATCTAAAAAAAGGCCGGCTGCCTAGGCGCCTTGTAAAGAGCTGAGAACTGATCCATTGAAATAATCTGTTCAGTGACTTTTATTATGTTTTATTAAATGTTTACAAATACGAAATATCAAGGTTGTAATTTAAAATCTCCGAAAAAGGCCCGTAACGTGGGTATCTTGTCAACACCTGAAGATCGATTTGTTGAGTCCCTGTAAATTAGCCTTTATTGCTTGACATGCGAAATATTAAAGCCATAACTCAAGATTTAGTGAGTGGCAAAGCTTCTACATAAACCTTGTGTCGTTATAATCTTACAAACGCATTTATATCCCTAGGAAAACTCGTACATTTCGTTTTATTCTATTAGGAAAACTTCCACACTTTGACAAGATCTGTGAAAGAAACGCAATTGCGGTGTATGCATTTTGTAAATGACCCCGTAACGTCGCTGACTCGGGGCGGGGGCAATCTCCCTGGTACGAATTTGCCATTTCCCGTAGAGATCTGGTGTGTTGTTTTTGTTTTGCATGGCATTTGCTTTATTTTGGGATCCATCCCCCTCCCCCCAGTTGAGACAAGTCGGATTCTTTTTTCATAACGTGTGTTGGGTCACACTACATGCAAATTAAAAATTCGGCGGGTGTACAAATCCCGTATGTGTACATCATGTCCCAAACGTGCGTTGGGCCACACGGCATATACGAAATTAAAATTTCGGCGGGTGTACACCATATCCCAAATTCAAAGCAGGTTCTGATGCTTAAATTTCGACAATATGATAGCACATACCTGCCAAGTTTTACGATTTACCCGTAAAATTTACGGAACTTTTTTTATTTAACTTAATCCATTCAAAGTAAAGCGCCGATGTAAGTTACGAATAACTTTTTCAGTTACATGTGTTTATGTGGGAACATTTGCAGCAGTTTTTCCACGGTTTAGGTTTATTGTTTTGCGTTGTTTCAGACACTAAATTAGTAAAACTTGCGCCGCGCTTAAACTGGACTGCACTAACTAAGTGGTCTTGTTTAATCTTGGGCTTGGTTCTGTCCATCTCTCTCTATTTCTCTCTCGCTATGCTCCCCCCCCTCCTCTCCTTTTCTTTTTTTTTTTTTTTTTTTTTTTTTGATTGGAGGTTTAACGACCACCGTGAGCAACTCAATGGGCTATAAGCAGTCGCCCGTCCCTAATTTAGGGTCACTATTTCCAGGGAAGGGAGAGAGCCAGTGCCGTAAGACAAACACAACATCCATGCCTGACGGGATTCGAACCCGGACCCCTTACGGACGAATGATCAGAGGCTAGCGCCTTAGACCACTGCGCCACCGGGGCGGCTCTCCTTTTCAGACAATGCGTTGTTCGTCCCCAGGGTCGCAACTTCTCAGTAGGCCAGCGCGGGGTGTGTTTTGCATTCCAGCACCTGTCTATTTCTCCCAGTTCAAAATTCTATTTCAGAACGTAGTTATCGTAGAAAAAAATTCAAACGGATTTTAAATCTGTGGAATTTTTAAGCCCAGATCGATACCCAACATGACGAAATTAAGCAAAAGCTGCCAGTTTTGTGAAATTAAGAATGCGTTGGGCATGGTTTCGTAACTTCTTCTCTTGCAATAAATTTGACCTAAAGAAAGAATGTTACTATAAGAGGAAGTTAAAAAAAAAAAAAAAGAAAAAGTAAATCCAATGTTCATTCGAGCCACTGCTTCTTAAGTTTTCTACGCTTTCCAACCGTGCTTTGTTCGTCGCTCGTTAACGTGCATAAAAATGTCTTGGTATATTCAATTAATAGGTTGGGGTACTATTTTTTCTTCTGCAAATTGCATCTCTTTAAGCGGTTATTGTTTTACTATATCAGTTTTACTTGCATTTTTTTTCAAGTGTCAATAAATTTAATATTAGTGATTCGCTATGAGCAGCAATATAAAGGGGGATTGAGGGGGGATTACTATAAAATATTCCGTGATGCGTGTTCTGCGGAATTCTCGTGTATTGCAAAATCTTCAAAAAAATGAAAAACATGCATTTTGCACTACGTGTTGATGTAATTTCAGCGTTTCGCGTGGTGGAAAGAATGATATTGCTAATGATGGACGGAAAAGTCTCTCACAGGAAAACTTCCCCACAGGAAAACTCACACTCAGGAAAACTGTCCCTCATTCGGAAAAGTTCCCGACATTGAAAAAGTTTCCCTTAGGAAAAGTCCCCTACCTTTTTCAGTCAGGGACCGTGCACAAATTGCAGTTTACACAAAATATCAATTGTGGGAGAGATTTCTGAGGTAACTGTAGGGGCGAACGTACCCAGCTAATTATGTGGCCACGCCCTAAATTATGTTTAGCAGTCGTCTACGTTATAGGACTCCCTCACAGCCAATAGAAGCACCAGGTTCGTTCATATGAACTTACCCCAATATTAATATTGAGTGAACGGACGCTCCTCCTACTTTACTATAAAGAATATCTGTGAACCAGGAGGATAGATTGAGACTGCCGAAAAACTACAGATAAAAACTACCAATGACTACAAAGTAATTGCTGAAAGATTTGATTGAAATGTAACAACATTTAATGAATAATATGGGAGGCTTTTGCAGGTAAGCTTGTCCGTAGAAAAAGAAACGCTCTCCGTAGTGATAAATCAAATGTCTTTCTTCCAGTGGAAAGAGAAAAGTTTGTAATCGGCCAACCTATAAACTGGCGCCTATCATTTACCGATACTCGTGAACTAGAGAGTCTTTCTCGATAATGCCTAAAACCTGTATCTCTCCGTGGTTTCCTATCTACCTGAAGAACAACGCAATCGGTGAGAGTTCCCGTCTCGGGGACCTGTTTCACCAAATTTCTAAGTTACGCTCTGCGGCTAACGGGAGAAATCGCGAGAGTCTGTCTTCCTGAGACCTGTGCCGCCGATTTTCCTTAACCTAGAAAATAATAGTTCCATCACCGTATATGGTATGACTGGACCATCTCGTACCTTTACTCTGAGTACACACGCACCCGAAAAACCTTCGAGTCGCGTCAGCTGAAGCTTCCTGATCCTCTCCGTTCGTTCCGCGAACAACCGACAGACTACCCTTTTCGCTTTGCGCTCTGTCTTCTTTCGCTTCCTCACTGTACGTACGTTACTGCCGCTTCCTAGGCCCGAGGGCCTACTACTACTCTCCCTGTTGGCAAGCGAGGTCCTCGTTGCCAGCGCGTTTGCTCCTTTTCCCCTCGATGGCGTCGACGTTCCTATCCGTTCGGCGGGCGTTTATTCTTTCCACTGGATAGCCCGATCGTTTGATCGGTGGCGTTTCTTAGACGGGCTTAACCTACCGCAAAAGATACAAGCATATATATGAACGCAATACATTTTCCTGCCCACATACAATGCTGATGTGTAGACAGCCAGACTTCTCGGCGTCTGTTCTTCGTTAAACAAAGTTTGCCGGATGCCATTATCTTAATGGGTCGATCTTTATCGTACTCGAGAAAGGTGTATCTTTTCCTGAGCGTGAGTACTTCTGGCTTTCTTTGTAGCCTTCAAATATTTTACAAAATGTTCTGGAACTTTCGAAAGTTCTTTGTCTTTGTGGAATACATTCTAGGTTCCATTAGAAAAATACATATATGGAGGTTTTTCGTCGTACACCCATACAACATACATTAATTTTTGTATTACATTATAAAACCTAATGTATTTTTTACTAGTTCATTTCATGTGTGATTTCCTGATTACACAGGCGTAATGTTCCATTAATTATGTGTCGTGCATCAGTGAAGTTCCCGCTCTCAAAGTAACCATTTTCATGCTGTTTAAAACAAGTTGCATCCGTTCAACGATCACAAATATGTGGGAGAATTTTCCGTGGTCGTCATTTCAACTTTTACCGCCGTTTATACAAAGTAAAAACAGTCTTACAATTAGCTGGACCGGGTGGGGGAATTTCCGGTGTCGACATTTCCCTCACCCAACCCTGCTAATTGTAAACCGATTTTTACTCTAAAACTGCGGTAAAAGTTTGAAATGCCGACCGCGGAAATTTCCCCCACATAATTGAGCACTTTGTACGGCTGCAACTTGTTTTAAACAGCGTGGGAATAGAAATGATGACCCCGGAAATCTCCCCCACGTTCGATATTTTGTGTCAAATGCAATTTGTGCATGGTCCCTGACTGAAAAAGATGAGGGACTTTTCCTGTGAGGGGCATTTCCGATGGGGGACCTTTTCGATGTGGGAGAGTTTTCCTGTTGGGGACTTTTCTGATTGCCTAAGGTGAACACATCCCCCTGTGCAAATTTCTACTGTCTGAAACAGTGGCTTGAGAGAAAAGATCGTTTTCCGAACTTAAAATCATGAAAAATTACTTTTGATCTAATATGAAACAGAAACGACTTTCAAATATAAGTATCGTTAATACTGAAAATAAAATTGCCACGAATTTGGGAAAAGTTTGCAACCGGAAAAAAAAAAAAAAAAAAAAATTAGAACAGTTCATTTTAGCTGAAACTACGCATAATTGCTTGCGGGCTTTCTTGAAGCCTCAGTTTTCAGTTTATGGTTATTTAATATCAAAACCAGTAATTTCCAATTCTGTTTTTAGTTTTATACAATTGATTAGTATATGTCCCCATATGAGATATTTTTTGGCTACAATAGTTAAGGAGACGCCCGTCATGTATGTTCAATGTTTTATATATATATTCTTGTAGAAATGGCGGCATATCTGGGCTTGCGTGGGCGCTAAGTGCTCCTCACTTTTCCTCATTTTTATCATATCCCTAAATGGGAAGTCAGATAAATATTTTAAATCCTGTATTTCCTGCCATTTAAAATTCCGTATGATAAAGCTAAAGAGTATTATTTTCTATTTCAATTGCTTAATCTTCTAAAACTTTGAATGTTTTAATGAAATCCCTAAGACACGACTCTGAAAAAAAGGCTCGCTGCCTATAGGTTCCTTGGAAAGACCTGATAAATGATACGACGAGTGATTTATATTAGGTTTTATAACATATTTACAAATACCAAATATCTAGGTTGTAACTTAAAAACTTCCAAAAAGTCCCGCGGCCTAGGTGCCTTGTAAAGACCTGAGAAATGATACGATGAGTGCCTTTTATAAGGTTTTATAAAAGGTTTACAAATACCAAATGTCTAGGTTGTAACTTAAAAAATATTGTAAAAAGGCCCGCTCCTAGGTGCTTTGCAAACAGCTGAGAAATGCTCCATTGAGTGCCTTTTACCAGGTTTATGTAAAATGTTTACAATTACCAAATATACGGAAATGCTCTTTCAAAAGGATATAATGAGCAGAAAAATTTAAATCATTATTCCTTTCTGGAAAATAGAATAGTTTATCGTTGGTAAGATGATAAAATTGGACGAATCGGCGTTGGACCAATCGTACTATTGGACGAATCGGCATTGGACCAATCGTACCATTGGACGAATTGGCATTGGACGAATCGGACATTGGACCAATCGGCATTGGACCAATCCTCGTTGGGCAAATCGCCCGGAACTGGTTGAAACACATTCGTCCAGTAGGGCCGACCTTTGCACATGGGTCACGTAGAATGACAAATCGTAGTCCTATTCGGCAGAGACAGTAGAGAAATTTCTTGGTAAGCGAGCCGTTGCTGCATTGAATAACCCACCGTATTATCCTGATCTGGCGCCGGCTCAGTGAGTGATCCCTCCCTTCGATATCAGCACTAAAAAGAAGAAATTCATTGATATTTCTAACATTCAAACGGCGTGACAACCCAGCTGAAGAAAATAACGAAAGAGGCCTTTTACCACAGCTTTCAGTAATTATACGAACGACGTCAAAAATGTATTGTTTGTAATCGGCCAAATTATAAACTGGCGCCTATCACCATGAAGGAATGCTCGAAAACTGGACCAAACTGCACACACAGATAGCCAAGTGGGTCCTGAACAAATTATTTAACTGTCACATACAGACAAAAAAATTTATAAAAAATGATTTAATTGTCACTGTTACATTCGGCACCCTACGCAGCCCTGGAACACCCTCCAGTGGCCGAATATACAGGATGATCAATAAGGAGTGTGGCCCTCATTTTGGGTGATACAGCGTTGACTCCGACGTGGAATCAAGGCAATGAGAATCCGAATAGAGTCCTGGGGTATCGTGGACCATGTATGTGGTGTTGATCCGAGTCCACAGTTCATCTTCATTTTGCGGGGGTGGTAGGGTACTCAACAGACGTCCAATCGTGTCCCACATATGCTCGATGGGCGAGAGGTCGGGGGATCGTGCTGGTCACAGAAGCATTCGCACACCGTGTAAAGCATTCAGGTTGATCCGAGAGGTAGGCGGCACGGCGTTATCCTGTTGAAAAACAGCGTATGGGCTGCCCTGCAGTCAATGTTCAGTATTACGTACCAGCGGTGAGCAGCTGTTGGCGCTGATAGTCCTCCACAATGGCAGAGGAATCCGCCGTTGGCCACGTCTTCTCCAGACTCTCACACGGCGATCATCCGTGGTGAGACAAAACCGCGATTCGTCATTGGACACCACAGTGTTCAATTCGGCACCCTACGCCGTCCTGGAGCGACACCACGCCAAGCGGTGGCGACGATAGCTGGATGTTAAGGGTAACCTTCGTAATAGACGGCTGGACAGCAAACCAGACGCAGCCAATCGGCGCGACACTGTCCTCGTTGATAGCGGAGCATCCAAGCCTCTCCGTACACTCTGCAAAATGTCGCCTGTGGGTCCGCACGGCATGACGTTGGATGCGACGATCGATGCGCTCGGACTTCCGTCTCCGTGCTTCGGTCCCCTACGACGTTGCACAGATTCTTCCTGAGACCACTGTCTCTAAATGCGACCGTCGGTTGTGGCATCGCGTTGCGTTTCTTCCGCAATACGACGCAAGGACCATCCTTTGGTACGAAGGCCTACGATGACACTTATCGTAAAATCATTCGTTTGACGAAATCGCGTAGAACAGCGTCTTAACGGCATTGGCACCCCTTGTTCGTTCTCCAGACACGGTTGCAGTAGAACCACTCACTTCTCGCGGGCGTGTCGACGTCTCGACTGATGGCCTCACGGGCTGGTTGTTCGCTTGTATCCCGCGCGCCGTTCTTGCGATTGGCCCGCAAATGCAATCATTTCCGTAACTTGTACATGTGCACCCACCCTGCAATTTGCATGGCACTGCGTTCACGTCTTCGTGGTGTGGCATTTTCTCTGTCAGGCAGTGTATTTAGAAATCATTTTCGCGGTTTTAGTTTATTAACACTGGATGGCGGAAAAGCATCAGTTCCAGAGGGCTTGAGGGTGTTGGTCAACTGCACTGACTCCATTACGAAAAGAGTCAGCTGCTCTCCCGGCTAATGGGCTAACTGGCCTGGACGCAGACATCCTACTCCACTCCACCCCACCCAAAGTGTCCATCCCCCAGAGATTACTGCACTCAGAGAACACGGAATTTCAGGTGTGTTTCAATTACCTTTTCTTGGGAGTCCGCATTCTTCATCCGAATTAGGACGAACATTGTGATTTGAGAGCAATTCCCTGAAAAATGAAATTGATATAAGAGGTTGACTCTTTATCTAAACTTAGTATGCGGGTCTCAGAAAAATACGCTGATTTCTTTGCCTTTATCCGCTTAGCGGACGTCCGGTACTTTCACTATTTATTACTGCATGTTTTATATTTTTAAAGATCGGACATGTCTTGAACTATTGATAAGTCTATTGCAATAAAGTACATTGATATTTTTACTAGTTGTGAAATCTGAGGAAACATTTGCTAGAACAGTGAACCTCGACAGAGTCTATGGTAAAATCAACAGAGTTTATTATCGTTACCAAGGGGGATATCACGTGCAGATTGTCTCTTCATGCGCCAAAACATTTTTTTTTTAATTTTCTTCTATCATTTTTTTCTCTCATTTTAATTTTTTTCTTTTTTTACTTTCTTTTTAATTTCTTTTCTTTTTTTAGATTATTTATTTTTCTCTTATTTTAATGTTTATTGTTTTTTAGCTTTTTTTATCTCTCATTTTAACGTTTTTATTCTTTTTTTTTTAGCTTTTTTTATTTTCTTTTTCAAATTCGTTTCTTTTTCTTAGCACTAATATTCCATTGTTGCTATTTATTTTTTCAATCAGTAAACAGTTATTTCCCGCAGTTGTATGATCAGTTTTAATGGCCGTTCCGAAATATCCTCTATTGCTTTTCGTTTAACGCTAATTGATACGCTCAGTTTTGGTGGCTCATGGTTGTGACACAAGTTGAATTGTAAAATAAACCGAGTCACTACTATCCAGGTACACTTTTGCCAATCATTTGCGTTCTGTACAACGCCACTTCCACCTTATCTCTGCTTCTACATCTTTATAGAATTTGGGCCCTGAATGTATCAATAAGTTTTTCCCTCTTTGGCTGTACATAAACTACATGTAACCTCTGTAATTGCTGTCTGAAGAATGATGCAATGCAACCACACCACTGTTTTGCAAAGACTCGGTGGCGCATTGTCCAGCAGAGAGCATCTTATGCCGGGAGCTCCCTGTCCCCCTTCCCTAGAGGGGGAGGGCAAAAATGTGTGGATCTTCTCCCTGGGGTCTTCTGTTTCCACCTCTCCCTCCTGAAGCCCCCCCCCCCCACACACACACACAGACTTTTACCTTCGCGCGGATTACGGTTGACCACCTGTGGTCGCTTGAGAGATCGTCCCCCTGACTAGGTTTGACCACTGCCACAAAAATATACAAAATATCGTTTTACCTTTCCGTACAAAAGAGCAGAACTTAAGCAGTAAAAATTTCTGCAAATGAAAAAAAAAAAAAAAAAAGAAAGAAAAAAAATAAGGATAAAAAAAAAGAAAAGAAAGAAAAGTATATATAAACGAATTTTCAACTGCAGAGTGCCGAAGGCGAAAAGGGACATAGAAAAATGTTTCTCTGAAAACTTAGACTACATTGTGCTTAGCGTATGCGTACTGCCCGACTTTCTACGACGAAACTCAAAAAGTACATATATGCATCGTACCATTGTGACTTGCAAAAACAAACTAAAAATTCTACCGACGCAGCTAAACAAAGCCGTAATACGTATTTGGATTATTCTAATAAGAGATGGAAAGTACCTATGGCGGGACCAAATGTGTGGTAAATGCCTAAATTTAGAAATGTTATGAATGTTAGGCGGTGGTCAGGGAAGTTATTGTTGGTGATTCTTTCAATCCGAAATATGTTAGTATGGAAAATTTGGAAAATGTCTTAAATAAATTAATAGAAATATTTTGGATATCCACTATTTTATCTATTTTTTATAATTATTATTATTCTTTTTGATATTACAGAAATGTTTGAATGTGTTTACAAAAACGTAACAGAAATCTATGCTGGTGAAACATTTTTCACAGTAAATTACTGCTTCAAACAGGGTCGGCTGGAACATAGGGGCAACCGGGCCGGTCGCCCTGGGCCCCGCGCCTTCAGGGGGCCTCGCTAGTTAAGAAAACAAAATAATTTTCGGTAAAAAAAAATTTAACTACATTTTTTTTGTAACTATTGGGGCGCAAGGCCCTTAAAATATATTTTTGAACTTATTCGTTTTGTTTCCAATCTCCTCATTTTCGAACACGTTATCCCCCCCTATTCGTCGTACGGACACTGAAATTTGCAGATTCAAAATTATTTTTGTAACCACCTTAATCTTTTCCGCATTCATGAAATAATGAACTAAATTTCATCATTTTGTGGTCCCCTACTTTATATATCCAACAATTTGTGTGAAAACCTGATACTTGAATTTAAGGAAAATAAAAAGAACAATATCCAAGTTACTTTCGGACTACACATGGAGGTCACTTTTCCAACATTACAAGAAATTGAAAAAAAAAAAAAAAAGGCAACTTTCATATATGAACGCGTATAAAAGTTTATAATGTCACTAATTTGTCAGTTACTCCACTGTGCATTAAAAATCAATCGCTAAACATGCATCAGGAGAAAAAAACTGTTTATACCAATTTATTTTAGAGGGATCTTTATTACATTTCCTATACAAAAATATTCGCTAAGCAGGTATCGTTTTATCATTTTGTGAATAAGCTGTTATAAGAGTCCTCAATGCAACCTAAACATATTCTCCTGGGAAAGAAAATCGTAGATTTTAACACTTTTTACTCTTTCTCTCTCTCTCTCTCTCTCTCCCTCTGTTTTTTCTCTTTTTCTTTCTCTATCTCTCTAACCTCTCTTTTTCTCTCTCTCTTCCCTCCTTGTCTCTGGCTATTTCTCTTTCTTTTCTCTATCTTTTTTCTCTCTCTTTCTCACTCTATTTCTCTTTCTTTTTCTCTCTCTCTTCCCTCCTGTCTCTATTTCTCTTTCTTTCTCTATCTTTTTTCTCTCTTTCTCACTTCTATTTCTCTTTCTTTCTCTCTCTCTATCTCTCTCTCTCTCTCTCTCTGAACTTTCAGTCCGTATTATGGTCTTTTCTTAAGCTTAAAGCAAATACATTTTTGAGATAATCATTTTATCTTCCTCACGAACGATAATTTTCCACAATGAAATTTCGTCCAGGGCCCCGCAAGAGCTCCATCCGGCCCTGGCTTTCAAATTAGAATCAACGTTCTCATTAGCTTTTCAGCTACTTATTCTTTTTATAAGGTAATTTAACAAGGACAAATTTGTATTGGTTGTATCGAAGCTCAGAAATAGTGGTACAGATTCTGTGATTCTGTATGTATATACATATAAATTATAATAGTTAATACCATACATTAGCAAGATTTTACTTAATTTTATTAATTAATTTATTATTAGTTGAAATATTTAAAACAATAAATATAATATATTATTCGTTGTTATTTTGCGTTATTTATTTTTATTTCTATCATTTGACTTAAATTTTTTTCAAAAAAAGGATTTTTTTTTAAGAAAAGGAAGGTGTGTGAATTAAAAATAGGCACATCTTTATCTGACAAACAAAACAGAAGGAAAAATAAGTGAAAGAAAAGAAAACTGTTAAAAAATATTGCGGTAAAAGAAACAGATTCTAAACAATGAAATGGTTTCGAGCCCTCTTGGAAAGGGCGGGGCAAAAGCAATATGGGTTAGCACAATCCCTTTCTGTTGATAAGGCCCTGACATGTCAACAATTGAGAACTGAAACAACAGAACTGAGTACTTTACTTGAGAAAAGGAAACTTCTAGTCCATCCACTCTTGTCTTTGTATAAGTTTGCACTTTACACTGGGAAGTGAGAGAAGTACCCATAATGTGCACTCGCACGACACCCTCCCACCAGTATACGAAAGATAGTTGCAGTAGAACCCGTAAGTGCACTTTGGCTGATTTTTGCCAAAATCACCGAAAAGACAGTGCCTCCCCTCCTCTATGAATATTGCGAAGTTAACTGAGGTCAGATCGGCAGGTGATACAGTCACACCCCTTATACACACACCACGGTTCCACAATCAAAAGCACATGGACCCCCGATACATGCTAGCAAAGAGGAAGAACTCTCAAAGCGCCCATTTCATCCCACCCAGCGGTGACTCTCACCTCCGCCAGGCCTCACACACATTCTGAACCGGCACACCACACCCATCATAGTTCCCACTTTCAGTCACAAACATTCAAAAAACAAATAAATGAACAAACACACACGCACCCCCAGGAATCCCTTAACCTGAAAAAAAGAGGCAAAGCTTATTATTATTAGTAATGCATGAAAGAAAATTAGTTATTTACGTTTTCATAAAAAAAAACTGGTTTTCTACGCCAAGTAAATTGCTAGTAAATTACCCGTAATTTGCGTAAAATAAGTGACGAGTAAATTACCTTGCCAAAGATGTGCAGCACATGCAAAAACTTTTATTAGAGTGATCATATTTAAATATCACCTTTTTTTTTAACTTCACAAATTTAAATTATAGGCTATGCCTCTACAAAATTCAATAATCGTGCGTTCCTCTCGAGCTGTTTACAATTCTTCGAATTCTTTCTTCGCGGGGAATCAAACTTTTCTTAATTCTAAGCGGAACTTCTCCGCGCATTATTGTTTCTATTTCTCTTTGGACAGAAGCTTCTTCCTTTCGCAGTTCCCTTATTAACCGAAAACACGAAACATGGGCACGCCCAATCAGAAGCTTCCATCGTCGATGCCACGCTTCAACTTTGTTCTGAGTGCGTGGGATCACTCCTGAATTCACTGACCACAGAGTTGGTGGGAAAGAGTGGCTCGTTTCGTCGTTCTTCACCGCTACGTGTTGTACGACGAAC